>CM024682.1:16128346-18739752 GCA_014182735.1 Corymbia maculata | reverse complement strand
ACCGTATTTGTAAAGGTAAATACTGTCTACTACTTGATCGGTAAACAAAACCAGTTCCGTCAGGCCAAAAAGAAGAAAAGGAATCTTCTTTCCACCACCACAAGCCTGAGACGCCAAACCCCTCAATCGAGATCAAACCCTAACACCATCAGCCCACAAAGTCGCGTGAGATTCGATCGGCAATCTTCAAAACAAGGAGATCCCACTCACCGGGGAAGTACTTGCCGACGATGCGGAAAATCCGGTTGCCGGCCTTGTCGGAGCCTTGGAGCTTAAAGAACTGGAGGAATTCGAGGTCGGAGAAGTCCTCGTCGTGGGAGAGATCCTGAGAGCAATCATGCCAGTCATCGTCTTCTTCGGCCACCTCGGGCGGCTGGTCCGCCGGCTGCTTCTGCAGGAACGGGCGCGCGTCGATCCCGAGGTCGGAGGCCAGCACCACGACGGAGAAATCGTCGGACGACGAGCTCGCCATCGGGGTTTCCCTCCCTAGATTCGCTCTCTAGATTTTTTGGCGCTATGTTTGGAAGAGAAAGTAGAGTCAGGAGAATTTGATGTAGGTAAGGATAAGCCTATGCTTTGTATATAATCATTTGCCCTTTTTCTTACATAAATAATGGAATATCCCCTAAGTCTCATCGATTAGATAATCCTAGGATTTTTGTCCAAAACATGCGATCATGATTTAGAGCAGTTTCGCACGAAATTAATGCAAATCAAAAATGTAATCTTCACCCTGAACTTTTAATATTTCTCTATAAATGCTGATGGTCATGTTAATAGAAATAACAAAATAAGGTTGAAGTAACTTATACCTCTTTAATTTAGATCAAATTATTCGGGATTGCTATTTTTTTCATAAATCGGTCTAAAATTTTTGTACAATATCAAAAGTGGAATTTAGTAAGCATCATAAGTTTACTCTATATGAAATATTAAAAGTTAAACATTAATCTCTAGAATCTAAAAAAATAGCGAGACTTTTCATGTCTATATCGTGACTTTCTTTATTTTTCAATATCTATTAATGGATCGCAAAATAATTTTATGATATACAAATAGGTCTTGGAGTAGTTTGTGATACAGGACAGGTTGGCGAATCTTCAAGGATCGATTCTTAAAATTGATGATCCTTAGATCACGAAAGAAAGAAAAAATCACAATCATTTATCAAGAACCTTTGAAGTATTAGGGAGATACAATTTTTAATGTAAGAAGTACAACAAAATGTATTATTATACAATAATTTTTGAGACGGTAAATCAGTCTTTGGAGGGCCTTTAGAAAGGCCCATGTAATATGGTCCGAACAAAATTAGTGGGTCGGCACGGTTATTATCTAAAATAAGGGAAGTGACTTAAGTAATTTGACCAAAACAGGGGAATGTAAAAACGTAAATTTATACTAGAAGTAATCATTCATTGAATATTGTGAGTGCACAACGACTGGTTTATTTTGATTTCTTCTAATTTGAAAATTACTCAATTGACGATTTCGTTAAAATCTACCAGAGTTGCAGGTTGGATACAGATCATTTCTTTTCAAAATGGACCATAACAAATACAAAATTTGCTGCAAATCCAAATTCGACATTTTGGCCTAGGCATGAGCATCATGTTGATAATCCACAGCCCAAACATCACTTATCATTGATTCATCAATACCTGCCTAATTATCAAAACGAGATCACACAATTCAACCCAGAAAGCAGCTGTAACATCCAAAATATAACACAGCCTGCTCACTGTCATGAAACAGTAGACTTTTTTCTGGCGAAAGGCGAACGACCCTTTAACTTTGCAAAGTCGGGTTAAGTTTCTGTCTCGTCGAGTTTGACGTTAATCGATGAAAGAACCTCAAGAGACAATCTGGCGACAAGGAATATCCATCAGGTGCAACTGCAGGATCAAGATGCTGTCTTTAATTCTCTCTTTATCGGTTCAACTAGTTTTGTACAAAGCAGAGAGTTTTAGCAGACCCTTTTAGTCTCAAGTTGTATGAACAAAAAACACACTCTACAGATACTGCATTTCAGCTATTACCTGCTAAGCATAACATAACACCACGTGAATCCAGAAGATAGATGAGTAGCCAGGGAACATTTCTATCATAAATGACAAAGCGATACAGAAGCTCCACTACACAGAAGTTCACAATTATTAATCCACGAACCTCTGGATACTGGAGAGCACCTGTGTCTTCCAAAGGAAAAAAATATTACACTGAGAGTGTGATCAAATGCAACTATCAGCTAGTCTAATAGCTCCCTCACGGTACTCATATTGACATGTTCTGCAGTACCTGTAAGTTAACATGAAGATGTGTGTGTGCATTGATGCATACAGCAAAGATTGCACAAAATTTAGACTTTAGTCATCGAATTCTCTGTCCCGTATCAAATTGCCAATCATTTTTACCAGTGGTAATGTTCCCTTGGCCATAATCTCTGCCCTTGACATATTGGAAGCATGCGAAAACAATGAGAGTCCGAAAAAAATGAGCTCTGGCAGAAACAGTCGAGATGACAAGAACCCATGCCAGTAATGTGGTTCTAAATCGAAGAATGCATTGAAAAATCTCCTTGTACCCGGTAAATCAAGCTTAAGCAAAACATCCATACCAAAGCAGAAGAACTCCCTCTGTCTCCTTCTTTCTATGGGCCACAAATTTTTCCAAACCTTCGCGGATAATTCATTGCCTGAAACACCCCCGTCGGAACCAAGATAACTTACTATGGAATTTGCGACGATTGGAGCTGCTGCTAGCGTTCTCGCTACCATATAACCTGTGGATGGATGCACCATTCCAGCAGTACCACCTATGCCAACAACTCTCTGGGGGAGCACAGGAAGAGGCCCACCCATTGGGATGACGCATCTCTCGTCTTCTTCGATAGCCTTCACCTTTATCCCCAGGTGCCTCAATCTAGCCACCATTCTTTGCTGAATATCTTCTATTGCCAATCCAGGCCGAGCTACAAGGGAAGTCTCCTCCAGAAATATCCTGTTTGAAGAGAATGGCATTGCGTACAAAAAAGTGGGGATCCTGCTATTTCGTTCACTCAAATCCATATCACCCTTTAGGTGTGAGTCTCTCCAGTCCATGAAAACCATCTTATCCACATCAAAGGGGTGTTCTTCCACTTCTGCTAGGATCCCATATGCCACTTGGTAACCGGGATTGTAGGGTTTGTCATATTGAACGAGACATCTGGAGAAACCAGTGGCATCAAGAACCACTGTGGCTTGGATTGTGACCCCGTCATTGCATATGAGCAAAGACTTGGCCTCTTCATGAATGACTTTGATCACTTTGGCTTGGTGAAACTTAACACCATTCGATATGCATTTCTGGAGCATCTTGGACTTGAGTTGCTTCCTATTAACTCGGCCATACGGCCTTCCAAGATCCTTCTTCGTTTGGTCGTTAATGAACACGACTGCCCCGGACCAGGTAGTGTCCAGGCAATCCAGCAAGTCCATGGCTTCAAACTCATCCACCCACACGCCGTAATTGTTGGGCCAAATCAACTTGGGGGACGGGTCGATGGAGCAAACCGTGAGTCCCGCCTCCGACACTTGCTGAGCCACGGCGAGCCCCGCAGGGCCGCCTCCCACCACGGCTAGGTCCACCACGAGGCCCTTCGACGGGTCATACAAGGGAAGCTCGAATTCGAGGTTTTCCTTCTTGGTTTCCGGGACAAGCTCCAAAAGCGCAGCACTGCCCGCCCTAACACACCCGTTCTTAGCCCTTCTCAAATGACCCTTCCTCTCACTAAGCCTGAGCTCCTGGTTTCGAAGCTTCGATGAGCTCAAAATGCTAACAGTTTCTGAGAACCCACAAACCGGGCGCAAGAACCCATGCTGATTATGCGTTTTCAGCACAGTATCCACCCACTTCCTATCCATATCTTCCAAGCGCTCTACAGAAAGCAAATCCAATTTCGACCGAAACGACTCGACCCCCGAACCGCTTCCGGTTAAAGAAAAAGACCCCCTTATCGCACAACCAACACAAGTCTTGCAGAACAGCCGAAACCACAGAGAAGAACAATTGCAAGAACGGAACAAGAGGAGGGTCTTGCCATTTCTTGCAGCGTTTTACAACTGAAACTAGCTCATCGTGAACGAAAAGCTTTTGGGGTGCTATGACTTACCGAATCGCAGTTTCGGAGATAGATAATAAGGAGAGATTCTTGCGAGGAAGAAGCGTGGCATCTTGGGAGGCCAGAAACGGCGGTGGGAAAGAGCACAGCCAAGAGATTTTGCAGAGGTAATGCTTGTGTGGTCGGTCCTCGGCGACGAGGAGAGGTGCATAATTTTGGATAGAACCTGCCACTGGCAGCAGTAAAACATTTGTCCACGACGCCACGTGGCATGGTCGGGTCAGCGCTAAGCTTTAGTGGTCTCGTGCCCTTTCTTGCCTTTCAAAAGGTCGATAATTCGAACCATGTCATAGGTAAATCCTTGGTCGATTTGTGCTCATAGCTATGCTAAGTTGCATATAGAGAGAGAGTTACTTGCTCTAAAATTATCCTCAAAATTCTAAATCTATTATAGTTTTGTTTATTCACTTTTAAAAATCTTTAATTATATCGATTGAGTGTAAATTTATTTACATTTTATCAAGTGAATCCATTTGATTAATTTTGATTTGAAATTATTGACATAAACTTTGGCCGTCTTACATATACGATTGACATTGATGTGAATAAATTTTAATAATATTTTAATATTTTTCAAAAAAAATTAATAATTATTTAATTTTCTTCTCTTTTCTTTCTTAACTTTTTTTCCTTGTTTTTCCTTTTTTCCCTTCGTTGACCTAAAAAAAATAAAGAAGGAAAAGAGAAGAAAAGAAGAAATAAATAAAAGAATTCAAAAAAATATTAAAATATTAATAACATTATATATATTAATGCCAATCATGTCATGTAAAATAACTGACATCTATATCAATAATATCTAGATAAAATTGGCTAGATTGACTTAATTAACAAAACGTTAATATGTTTAGTATTCAATTGACATAATTAAAAATTTTAAAATTGAATTAATAAAAGTACAATGCGTTTAAGTCTTTTTGGACAATCTTTCCATTACTTGCTGCTAACATATTGGTGGAGCTATGAAGATAGACTCACTTACATGCTTCATCATCTTTGGTGGCATGGAGTAATTTTGATTCAAATCAAACATTTCATAGATTTACAGGGTCTAATAAGCTTATCATAATGCTTGTGGGCCATCGATAGCTGGTCTCGCCTTCGAAACCTTTTACCCAATCGAAAAAAAAACATTTTTGAGTTAGATAGCGAACGGCACGGTAGTGTTAAGGCTGGGTTAATGATGGTGACCACTGACCACCCCTGAAGATATTTATGTGTGGATTCCACGAGCCACAGGTGGTGAGTCCATATCCAGGCCGTTGACATCTCATTTGTGTTTGGACCTCTGGTTTCAAGTGTGAATAGCATTTCCTTTGTACTGTGTGGTGGTGAGATAAGTACTGATCAACATGCGGTCTTGAAGTAATACTTGAGAACCTTCAGTTCATTTGACTGACGGCTGAATGTGAAATTCTGGACTGCAGATATTTACATGCTAGCGCATTAGATTGGTAATATTGATTTTGTCTGAATATTTCAATGACTTGATAAGATGGTATCCAAGGTTGTCGGCTCTGCTTTTGGCGCCTTCTCTCTTTCACCGATGAAAATCGGTTCCTGGCACTTGTTGGGCGAACCAAGAACGATAGGAAGTTTGAATTCTGAGACAGTTGTTAGAGGAAAAACTGATCCTGAGAACTGAAGTCTGAGGAATACTCGTTCAGTTGCTCTTGTTGAAGCCGTAAGGCCTATGGCGATTTATGGCGCGAATGGATTTCCATTGCAGAGGAAATCGACTTCGCCTTCATTTGTCGCAGCCAAGCAACTGGTTCAAAAGCAGCCTGGCCTTCTTTTGACTTCTCTGGAGTCTGGAAGTGCTGAACTGAAAACTTCTTGCATGTGTCGTACGTCGATTGTAATCGGTTCAAGAGGAGGTCAGAAAAAGAACATCGAGCATTTCCCTGTTTTTAGTTCATAAACCTATCAATTTGTCCCATGGCTGTGATCATGGACGATTCACAGTTTTTTCGCTAGGCAACCAAAGCAAGACAGTCGAAAAGAAAAGGCCAATGGGGATGCATCGGGGACCTATATCCATGATCAGCTCAAGCTTTCAATGGAGACTTCGGCAAAGAAAGCGGTGCAGTCTCAGGAAAGAAAGGAGTCAGATCGTGAAATAACCTTAATCATGAACGCAAAAGATCTTTCCTTTATTTCACTTTTTTTTCATGGAGCAAAGAAATAAATGCAGATAAGACAGTTCAAAACAGCAACTTTTCGAAGAAGAGGAACCCCATCTAGAGGAACTCATTGGCATGAATGTTATAACACAAGAAAGTTGCTAGTCTCGCAATAGCAAAACATTCCACAATTTTGCTTTCAGGAGCAACAGCTAGGGCAGTGAATCAACCCATTCTCATTGCAATCCATGCACCTTCTGAATCTGCCGTCGTCCTTATCGAACACCTTCCTGCTCCCACTACAACTAGGGCAGGGCACGAACCTTGCTTCCCCGCATGTCTTGCACATGAACCCGAAGTCACTTGCGTCCAATCCCTCCAGAAGCTTTGCCAATTCTCCGTTCTCATTAAGCTGCCTGATCTCCTCTGCACCGCCAATGTGGTTTCCTCTTATGAAGACCTGAGGCAGAGTCGGTGCCTTGCCTTTGAGCTTGCTTTGCAATTCCTTTCTGTAGGAAGAGTCCATCGAAATGTCCCTCTCATCTAAAGCCACTCTCAAGCCCCTGAATATCATCCTAACAGCACGACAGTCCTCATATGTCTTTCTGATTCCTCTCAAGCTGGTGAAGTACAGAACTACCCTATCATCTCCGCCTAATGATGAATTCTTGTCATTGGATGGTGGAGAATGATCCTTGAATCCCACCACTGGACCGACTGTCACTTCATGATTGCCACTGATGTTATCTGGAATTTCATATGATTCTGTGGAGTTAACTGTTTTCTTCTCATCGCCATTGTAATCTGAAGGCTTGCTTGAAATGGAAGAAGCAGACATCCTGAAGTTCTCACCATTGTAATCGAAGTCATCTAGACCATCCATGAGCTCCCAGGTGTTGATGACGGTATCCGGTGACAGGGCGTCACTCTTATCTTCCACATGAGTTTGAGGCTTAGCCATTTTTTTGGGAGTCTGAGGAGGTGGTAGATGCATCTGCTCAGACAGATTCTGGATGTCCAATCTGGCGTTCTGGGGGTCAATGAGGAGGAGGGAACCATAGGTGCTGGATGTCAAGGAGACCAAATGGTGGGTGTCACCTTTTTTGATTGGCGGGTGGTGGACAAGAGGAGTTGCAAGAGAAACGGTCCTTGCTTGGGCTGGTGATGGTGAAGACTTTGGAGGGAATCCAGAATCAAACGGAGAGAGATGGGGGAGTTCTGGGTTTGCGGCGGTGGGTGTGCGGGATCTTGAGACAATGCAACCCATGAATGGTTGCCAGAAATGGTGAAGTGTCTACCTTCTCTCTCTCCCTCTCAATTATGCGTTTTGGTTCTCTCACTGGAATTTCTGGTTCTTCTGAACTGTGATTGCTTCTAGAGAGAGAAGCACTGGGAGAGCATCAGTGCTAATGTGAGGCTTAGAAGAGTTTGCCGGGAGTGGAGGGAGATGGTTAATTGTTGGTGAGAGGGACCTTTCAAGAATCGTTGAAGGAGGATGATAAACTAGAGCTGGTAGACATTGAAATTCTTGGAGTTTGCTTGAATCATTGCTGAAGTTGGGTATGGGCACTCCCCAGAAGCGTTGCTATTTTGGTACGTGCTTTTAAGGTCTGTTCTTGGAGGATTTTGTAGACAGGGAAATTGGATTTTGGTCTGTTCTATTGGGCGCTTTCACTAATTGCAAGAGACTCTAGATCAGAGTCGAAGCAACCCAACTGCACAGTATGTGCAAATGATGGCTTGATTATGTATTATTTTATTGGACAGGAGGACTTCAAGGGGGATTTGTTTTCTCTTAGGTAGTTACCGTGGTTATGTCGCTATTGGTAGGTTACACATAGCTCTCAGTTTGAACAGAAATGGTTGTCACCCAACTATAAGGAGCTTCGTAACTACTCTTGACGATTTGGTGCAAATGCCCACAAAAGAGAAAACGTGCTGTGATTCTTCCAATCACTAAAGATCTGCATCTTTTGCGTGCATAATCATGTGACAGATTGGTCTAAAGTGCCCAATAACACCGCACGGCTGCCAACTTGATCTTTTATCCCGGGCCGCCTTCTGGTTATAAATGATAGAGGATGGCTCTATCTTTTTGTGATGATGGGAGCCCCCCCATCCCCCAACTTTAAAAGCAAACAAACTTTGATGTAATGGGGCATATGGTGCACCGGTGGTATGATGGCGATGGATAGTTGTCATCTCCTTGGCGATGGGGGAAAGCTGCATGTTATACCATGTGACAACATGCATGAAGTCGCATTCAATCTCAGAGAAAACATCAGCATTTGACAACGGGAGGTGAGAAGGCGGTGGAGAATACGTATTATTGAACTATTCCGATCATTAGCTTCTACTTGTGCAATCCTTTGCCACTCTCTTGGCTCATCTTCCTTTCAAATTGACACCAATTAGGCAATGGTCCTGCAAACTTGCTAGTCACACATGTACATTGCGAAAATGCAGGTCCAGGCATTAAGCTCCTAAAAGACAAATCATTTGCTTGATATAATGTTCGTTTTATGAAATCTTTCACTCTTGATTTCAAGGAATGTATAAATGCACGAAATCAGGATCACAAAGACAATGGAACGAGCCCATAAATTACAGCAGACAACATAATTCCGTGTGTGTATGGTGTGCGTGCGTGCATGTGCGTGTGTAAACAGTGAAGGAAGCATTTCATGGTTGGTACATTTTCTGCATATGGTTTTCATAAAGATATACATAGCTCTCTTTTTTGTATGATAGAAAGGAAACCCAAATGTCAAAAAGAAAACTCCAGTAAGCCCCAGAGGGATATGGAGATATCATACTTCAAAGGAAGACGTACATAGTAGAATAAGGTAGAGAACAAAGTTGATTTAACTTCCACAATTATCAAAATCTCACCCTCTGTACATTCAAAAACTTTGTCCACTGCCCATGGGGCCACATCAGATAGAGCACCTTTCAATTGCGAAAAATGCTAAGTGCTGAAGCAACATAATGATCTAGCAATGAAACGCAGGAACAAAACCATAACATAACCAATTACATCAGCCAACTGAACCAACACAATCAAAATATGAAACACCTATCCAATTATAAGTAACTTGTCGATTGCTTTCAATCTCAACCACACCCACTTTACAGGAGCTCCAGGCAAAGTCATTCTCCAAAGTCCTTGGCATTTCACTTGTCCACATTCATAAGGCATATTGTTGCCTTTTTTATGCAGTTTAATCTGCAAAATCAGAATGGAATATCAGCTACATGCTGAAAACATAAAATTCATTGCAGAACCTAATAAAGAACAGTCTTTCTTTGTAATCCACAAGCAAAATCCTAACAGAGGCCTCAGTTTGCAATATCATAGTTAGAGACTTTTGGGGTGTGAGCAAATCTTTTTGGGCACAGATAAAGAAGACTTTCAATCCTTCTAATACAATCATTTTGTGCAAACAGCAACTTCTATATAGACATGACCAGAGGACTAATGCACTTAACCAGACCAATAAGTGAATCTTGTCAAAAACATTTATTCCTCCAAGAGAAGAGGAGAAGGAAATGAAAAGGGAGTGTAAGGGAAAAATTAAAAGGACTGGGGACCAATACTCTTTGTTACAGATGTAGATTACACCCATAAAAGACCTATCTTCGACACACTATAAGCACCAAAAGTAGAACTGCTTTAGGCAATTAACTTGCGTGGCAATTCTTCCTTTTTTTCTCAGAAGCATGTCATATGAACTGTTTGATTACCAATCAATGAGCCAGTTCTCAAGACTTCCAATAAAGAGTCGTGAAAATTTAAAACTCCCAATGCCTCACTTTGCTTCCTGTGGTTACTGGCTAATATAGGTTCCTGAGAGCCAGCGAATATTCACAAGCCTGAAAAAGGCAAGCATTGCCTTGTACTTTGCTCACCATGTGAACAAGGTTCCCAAGTAACTTGATACAATGCCAACAAACTGCAATCTAATGTTCAGGGATGTAATTGACAGTCAAAGGTAGGTGTCGACCTCTCTTAAGAAAATCAATATACTAGGTAGAATGGCTGAGCACAGCAGAGATTGTCGGGCAGAAAGAGAAGCATGAGAAGCAGACAGTGCATCTGGTACAGTAAGAAATAATTGAATAGAGATTCATTTGGACATGCCAGTGAGATTGACCTATAATCTTCCGATGACCAGGTAACAAAAGGAAAGCTAAAGCCTGAACCACTCGCTTAGGCAATGTGTACTTTAGGTAAAATCTCAAAGCCTATCCTTTTTCTTCCCTCTTTTTCATTTCCTTCAATCATTTCGATAAAAACATCCTCCCTCATAATCACAATCAGACAAGACTGGTTCTCACTGAGTCACATTACAGTTAAGCTATTTAGTATGTCAGATGTAGCAAACTGAAAGCTGTACCAACCACCTTATTCCCCCATTTGATCCTTCAGCTGAAAAAGGAATTGTCTACATAGCATGACAAAAGGATGCTCGGTTCTTATTCTATGACAGTCTTTCATTCTCCATTCGTTTGAATGCTTTTGTGTAGATGCTGTGATAATCAAAGAGAAAATATGGCCTTGCTTGATGGCAGGAATGCTGAATTGTGCTTTCACTGGGGCCGGCAAATGCAGGCCATCTTCATTTTCTCATTCTGCTTCCAACATATTCCGTTTTCAGATCTCTAAAAGCTGATAAAACTCCTAAGCATCATTTACCACTCCAACCCCTGAAGAGGGGACTAACCTCCCACTTTTACCATAATCTACCAATACGTGATCCCGCCCCCAACCCTACCGGAACAGCAACCAGCCCATGATAAGACTACACTGATCGAGCAAATAATTAAAGCAACAACTAATACTATACCATTAACATTGACGATACTGCGCAAAATTCATCCTTAGCATCGAGATTACTCAAAGCCTACCCCACCTGGGAAATGGAGATGGAATCGCAACCATCTCGAGAGAAGATTACACTGATCGAGCAAATAATTACAGCAACAACTAATACGATACCGCTAACATTGATGACACTCTGCAAAAATCATCCTTAACGTCAAAATTACTCAAAGTGCATCCTACGCAGTTCACACGCATATCTCATATGATGATGATGGAATCAAGCGTTGAGTCAACAAGGAAGTCGGCCGTCCAACTCGACCACAAACCAGCGAACATGGACTCAGATAACAGAGACGACCGCGTGAGCTTGATTAAAAAGAAAGGAACAAGCGATCGGCGGGTTTCGGGAGACAAACCAGAGATCGCTTGCGCGGAATCGGGATCAGCCGACATGGAAGGGGCCGATGTCGCCGGTGCGGATGGAGGCGGCGACATCGTCGGCGACGGTGAGGCAAGAGGAGAGCCAGCCTCTGAGGGCTATCCAGACCAGCCTCGCCACCCACAGAGTCGTACCCCATGGCACCGCCATGGCGATCTTCCGCTCTCCAGCTTCTCCGGCGCAGGGGACCGGCGAGCGGAGCGATCGGTCTTCTCCGCAAGAACGTCCGGCGAGGGAGAGGAGGAGGAGGAGAAGACGCAGCGGGCGACAGCAGCTTTGAAGCTTCAGCTATTCAACACAGCAGGCCAGTCGCAGTCGCGGTCGTTGAAACTCGAGAACTGCTTCGCCGCTGGTGTGGCGAGTGGATGATTCGATGATCGGGCCTTACTTTACCGGTTTGGGCCTCGAATTTCGATAAATTCTCAATTTTTGAAAAAATCGCCTAATCAGTCTTACTGATGTCAATCCCCCTCAACATTTTTTTTTTAATTTGATCATTTGAATTCAAAATCTTTACATAAAATTCCAATGTGGACATTGCAATTTAATCATTAATATTGAAATTTTATCATTGAATTAACATTCATATAATAAATTTATAATTAATTGGATAATTTTAGAAATATATAATTTATAAATTTAGACGAAACTTAAGAAGATAAGGTTATCCTTAACCGCCCCCAAAGCACATTCTCTCTCTGCGGCTAATGGCGCCACGTCCACCGCTTTTGGATTGCGCTGTCGCCTCCATCATCAGCTACAACCACCCCAATGCGCCATTGTAATTTGGAGGTCAATCGCCTCCCCGCATCCCTCGCCGTATTTTTCTTCATCGTGTCCCTGCTGCACCTCGAGCTCGAGCTTGTGCTCGAAAACCTGGTAGACCTCGAAGGCAAACGAGAGGGGAGAGGCTCTATTCCCATCACTAAGCAAAAATCTCGTGGAAATGTGTGCTTGCTAAATATAGGTGCATTTGATTGGGCATTATCAATGGACTTGGAGCCTATAAAAAGGCCTTTGACAAAATGAAGATGTGTTCGATATAATCATTTGTTTGTAAAAGGCCTTTTCTATCGAGATCAGAGCAGACTAACATTGCGCATTTTAGCATTTTCTTCGAGCTAGAGTTAAATGATTTTTTTTGTTCCAATATTGCCCTTACTGATTTTGTGCATTCCCTTTTCAGCCTCAAACATGGCACTCTTCATCATCTCTCTCCCTACGAAGCCCATAGCTATTCTCATCGCTGAGGTTTCGGATGGTTGTTGAGGGTTGAGAGGATTGTGGGACCTTGGTAGCCCTCGCCTAGGGTCATACCGACGCTCAATTTTGCAAATTTGGGATTGGTGAGCGAGTTGAAAAAAGTGGCTAAGATTCAGAGAGAAGTTGGAGCAACATTGGCAATGGTTATTGCCATGGCTTCCAATTTCACTCAAGCTATCGAGGGTCACCAGTTGCAACATTTGATTCTTTTCGTTTAATTAAAATTCTTTTGCAAGTGTTGCGAATATAATGTTATTCAAATACTATTTGCATTCCGTGAAATTTCCTTGCGCTTATGCAAAGACTTCGGGCAAATGGTCGCCGAAATACACCCATAGTCGGAGATGGCGACGCTGTCCAAGACTGACGTGGACGTGCACCGACAAGGGCGAAGAACAAAGACACTCTATGCCAAAGGGTTGCTGCGTATAGAGAGAGCAAAGGAAATATTACAATTTTGAGTTTTTTTTTTTTTCTTATGGCAGGAGAAAGTGGTAGGGATAGTTTTGGAATGAAATTGTCCATATGGTAATTACTAATTACGGACACAATACAGACAAACAGCAAATATAATTTAAAAGAAAAATTATACAAATAATTCATGAACTAATTCCTAATCGGTGGTCATGCACTCCGAAACCTGAAATTCTGTAAAGGCCCATGAGAGAGCCCACGGTCCATGACCTGCGGATCGCCCGACCCGAATCCGTCCCGTTTCCCGCTCCTCTCAAATTCTTCCCCTGCATTTTGAAAGTTGCAGGTTCGGCCATGGACGACCAGTGAACAAATCTCGGTAACAACAGCGACGAGGAAGAGAAAACACTCTCTCAATTTCTCCTCCGTCGCGCGACCGATGGCTCCTCCCTTCGTCTTCCCTCCGAATCTACAGGCTCTCGAAGCGGAACCCGAGGACAACCGGCTCTACGCGCAGAGCCCCGTCGACATCGCCTCGCTCCGCTCCTCCGAAGTCGAAGAATTCGTCAAAGGTTCGCTTCGACCTGCACACACCGCCGCAACCGGCGACGAGTTTTCTCGGAAAATCTTTTTCCGACCGAAAGCCCCCGCCGGTGCTCGGCGCTGCTTGGGCTTTTGTTTTCGCCGATGGTTCTTGACCTTTTGAATGTCTCCGTGGATCTCACAGGCCTGTCGTTCGATCTCTCCGACAAGGAGCTGTTCTGCGTGGAGGAGCAGGACGTGTTCGACCGTGTGTACTCGCTGGTCCGCGGCTTCTCCGGCCTCCCTCCGTCCTGCAAGCGCAACGCCGTGGAGAGCCTTAGGTCGAATCTCAGCGTGCTGCTCCCGAACGTCGACTCGCTCGCGCGCCAGGATGACGACGGCATGATTCTGGATCGCGTCGGCTCGCACCGCAATGCCTTTAAGATATACACCTTCTTCCTGCTCAGCATCGTGCTCGCTGAGGAGGCGAGTGTTGGCTCCGGCAACAATTCGAAGGTATTGTGCTGGGCTTTTTGAAATAGATGATGACATCTGAAGGGCAAGCACATCGAGCTGATTAAGTGTCTCTGCTTACTTTATTTGAATTAGCGCATTCCTTTCCACCATATTTCATGATTACCCATTTGTAGTTCCTGTTTAACCTAATCGAATAGCCGCCCATTCCACTCGTGTCCAAGAAGTTTGTTAAGTATCGCCATTAGTGTCATATAAACATGTATGTTATTTCGCTTGTAAATTGGGTTATTATCATTTGAGAGTTTTAGTGGGTTTTGGACCGTGGGTTCAGGTGACAGCAACGGCAAGGAAGAAACAGCCTCTAAACTCTTGGAACTGGGAACAACAGAGGGGACGGCTGCTAAATCTAATTGCTAACTCCTTAGAGATCAACCTTTCGTTGCTCTTCGGATCATCAGATCCAGATGAAAATTACCTGTCTTTTATTGCAAAGTATGTGCTGAAATTGGCAAGTTAATTCCTTTGAACCTATCTTTTGGGTTTTTCTTATGGATTGAACTTTGTTTCTGGTAATTGCAGAATTGTGTTCTCAATGTTTGAAAATGCTTCACTCTTGAAAGACCCTGAGACGAAAGATGCTCTCTGTCGTATCATTGGGAGTTGTGCCAGCAAATACCATTATGTAGCACAATCATGTGCTTCAATCACGCATCTGATTCACAAATATGATTTTGTTGTCAGCCACATGGCTGAGGCGGTCGCAGGGGCTGAGAAAAAATATGCTGATGGTAGCTTGGCCAGTTCTCTAATAAGAGAGATTGGAAGGACCAATCCAAAAGACTATGTTAAGGACACTGTAGGAGCTGAAAATGTTGGACGCTTTCTAGTTGAACTGGCTGACAGGATGCCCAAGTTGATGTCAACCAACATTGGATTGCTTGTATCGCATTTTGGTGGGGAATCTTATAAGATAAGAAATGCTCTAGTTGGGGTTCTAGGAAAGCTGGTTGCAAAAGCTTTTAAAGATGTCGAGGGTGAGGTTAGTTCTAAATCTGTTCGCCTTCGAGCAAAGCACGCTATGCTGGAAATCTTGCTGGAAAGGTGTAGGGATGTGTCAGCTTACACTCGAAGTCGTGTTCTTCAGGTCTGGGCTGAGCTCTGTGAAGAGCATTCTGTTACAATTGGAGTATGGAATGAGGTTGCAAATGTTGCTGCTGGAAGATTGGAGGATAAGAGTGCCATTGTCAGAAAATCGGCATTAAACTTACTTATCACAATGTTGCAGCATAACCCTTTTGGTCCACAGCTTAGAATAGCTTCATTTGAAACTACATTGGAGCACTACAAGAAGAAGCTGGATGAGCTTGAACCCACGATCCATGAAAATAGTGTAAATAATGGTTTATCACCTGAAGATAAGTGCAATGCTGATGGAGAAATTGAAGATTGCAATGCTGAAACTTTGTCTCAGGAACAGCAAAATAGCTTACCTGATAGTTGTTTCCCACATATGGATGATGCGGTCACTAATAAAGATAGTTCTGTGCTAGATGTCGGCAACTTGGAACAGACCAGAGCCTTGGTTGCATCTCTTGAAGCTGGATTGAGATTTTCTAAGTGTGTATCAGCCACGATGCCGAATCTTGTACAATTGATGGCTTCATCCTCTGTCACTGATGTTGAAAACACTATACTGTTGTTGATGAGGTGCAGACAGTTCCAGATTGATGGCTCAGAAGCCTGCTTGCGTAAGATGTTGCCATTGGTAATTTTCTATCCTCATCATTGTTTTGAAATTATGGAGAAGCTGGTGGTTTGGTAATAATAATGTGGAAGCTTTTTAATGAACTTGACATTTATAATCTTATACTTACTATATTGTAGGTGTTTTCTCCAGACAAATCCATCTATGAAGCTGTGGAGAATGCCTTTATTACAATTTACATAAGGAAAAACCCAGTAGAGACAGCTAAAAACTTAGTCAGCCTAGCTGTTGACTCTAACATAGGTGACCTAGCTGCTCTGGAATCCATTGTTGGCGCTCTGGTATCAAAAGGAGATATAACAACTGCTATGGTATGTTCATTCTCTCAGCTCTATAGATTTTTTATTGAGTGGTTGAGAATTACTGTAGAGTTATTACAATTCAAATCCACTCCTTTTGTCATGAAAACTAGAAGCAGTTGTCCTGTCTTCTAGTTAAATCAATCAGTTTACAAGTTTGTGGCTGCTCATGATAGATCATGGAGTCATTTGGACTAGTGAAATAGTTGTAGCTGGACTCTAGAAGAACCTCTATAGCGATAACAGGATACGGTGGTGGATTTTTCTTATCATCATCATACTCTTGCTACTACTATTACTACTCCTACTAGTATTGTTATAATTATTTATTATTATTATTGTAACTGCTAAAGATACATCAGGCAGATGACTCAAGGTTAGCATCGAGAGTTGCTTAGTTGCATACTATTACCCATTCCTTCTTCCTTTTTCTCGTTATCATGGTCGGGATAGCGAATAAACTCTGTGTTAATCATCTGTGGAAGCATGGGCTTTTAAATTTTTTTCCTGAACTTCTGCATTCTTACCGTGACATATGTAGATTATTCTATTATCTTGATGTTGTGTAGAATTTTAACATATATTATGAATTGATTATCTCTGGAAGCAGTACAGTTAGCAATTTGTTGAAGAGTTACAAGCTTAACAAAAGCCTACACTCTAGGTCCATTGCATAGTCTCATAAATGTAATGCTGCATGATAATTAGCATTAGGACCAGCATGACTGTTTTGATGTACTCTTTTATTGAATTAATTCCTGGTGGAGAAAAAAAAATTGGCAGTGATTGGCACCTTATAATTACAATAGTTAATTGTTAAAGCAATATACTTTTGGTATCCCGCAATAGTTTATGGCTGTCTATCCTTTTTTGAAATCAGAATCTGAATACAGGTGGGAAGCAAGTTGGCCATATATATTAAGAACGGAAAAGAAAAGACTGGCCATTTTTAGGCTTTTGTTTGCTAAGTATTGGCTTTATATTTTTTTCGCATTTCCTTTGAGGCTACAGATTCCATAATAATTAACTTGAAGTTACCATTTACAACTGGTGAAAGATGGCCTAATATTTTCTGTCATAAAGACTGTCTTTCATTTACTTGTAGAAGTGTTGAGTAATGTTTGGTTATAATTCTGTAAAAAGAGGCTAATGATTGAATGTTGAAAGTAAAATGGCAGCTGTGTTGTTCAATTGCCTTGCTTGAAAAATTCTTACGTGAGACTATCTTTTGTGCAACCTCTTCCCCTTAAGGAATCATAAATTAATGAGACCTACTTGCAGGTTTCCGCTTTGTGGGATTTCTTTTGCTTTAATGTCAATGGAACTTCTGCACAACAAAGTCGCGGTGCTTTATCTGTGCTTTGCATGGCAGCAAAGTCATCTGCTGGCATCCTCAGTGCTCACATTCAAGACATCATTGATATTGGATTTGGACGCTGGGCAAAACTGGATCCTTTACTTGCAAGGACAGCATGCATAGCTATTCAAAGATTGTCTGAAGAGGACAAAAGAAGACTCATGACGAGTAATGGTAGTAGGTTGTTTGGTATTTTAGAAAGCTTGGTCACTGGTTTTTGGCTACCAGAGAACATATGGTACGCTGCTGCTGATAAAGCAATAGGTGCCATATATACACTTCACTCATCACCAGAAACTATGGCCGCTGAACTGGTCAAAAAATCTCTCAATTCTGTGTTTGATGTGTGTGGAGGAGATGAAATACAGAGAGATATTGAGAATTGTAGCACAAGTAGCCTTACAACGATTCAAGTAGCCAAGCTAAGTAAATTTCTTTTCGTTGTCAGTCACGTCGCTATGAACCAACTGTTATATATTGAATCCTGTGCTCGGAAAATCCGAAAACAGAGATCCAAAAAAGAGAAAGCTGAAAATGATGGTGTTGCACTTGGAGAGAAACCTAAGGTGAGATACACAACAGATGTGATTTTGAAGGATTGGATGGCGATGGTATTGAATGTACACTCTTAACCTTGAATTTATGTGACTGAGAGTTTCTCATTTATCTCCTCCAGGAAAATGGTATTAATGCTGAACTTGGTCTGGCGGCTTCCGAGGATGCATTCCTTGATTCACTAGCAGAAAAAGCAGAGAAAGAAATCATTTCCTGCAGTTCCTCTGTAAAAAATTTGATTGGAAGCTGTGCATCTTTCCTATCAAAGCTCTGTAGAAACTTTGGTTTGATGCAAAAGGTGCTTGATAATTTTGTTATATCCGTTTCTGTTTCTCTGATGGACACTATTTAGATCACATGTAGACAGGGGTTCTTCATGCTCTATGAATTACCAAGATTTAATATTTGGGTTTGGTTTGTTCTGTTGCAAGCATAACTTTCTCTTATCACTTGAAGAATGAGTTAAATTAAACATTGACTTATCATGCTTACTCTACGTTCAAGTGCAGACTGTAATTACTTCCTTTTCTCCATTGCTTGACCGGATTCAAATGCTGTCATATGGTTTTATTGCATGCTTAACATTTGAATCATGTATTTTTGTCTACTAATTGCCCAGGAAGCTCACTAGACCTTTCTATTTTTTCAGTATCCTGAATTACAAGCATCCGGAGTGCTTGCTTTATGTCGGTTTATGATAATAGATGCAAGTTTTTGGTACGAACACTCTCTCTCACACTCAAGATCACACGTCTGTGGTTTATAAGTGGCCCTTGCTCATGTGTGCTTCTCTGGAGAAATGCACTTATGTCTGACATCTTTTGTTTATGATGATTCCAGCAATGCCAATCTCCAGCTTCTATTCACTGTCATTGAAAATTCACCATTTGAGGTTGTTCGTTCCAACTGCACCATAGCACTTGGCGATTTGGCAGTTCGGTTTCCTAATTTACTAGAACCATGGACTGAAAACATCTATGCTCGGTTACGAGATCCTTCTCTATCCGTTAGGAAGAATGCTGTTCTTGTGCTCTCCCATCTCATATTGAATGATATGATGAAGGTAAATGGACAGATTCCTGGAATATCTATGATGATATAAGTATTATCAGATTCATCATGATTGAAAATGCCATTGCTTGTCCAGGTGAAAGGTTACATAAATGAAATGGCTGTGCGATTGGAAGATGAAGATGACAGGATTTCAAGTTTGGCTAAACTATTTTTTAATGAATTATCTAAAAAAGGTAATATATAGTATACGTGTGATAAAATGTATTACAATTATGAAGATATTACATGGTCACTCCCTTTTAATTTCTTCTTAATTTCTTCGGATAATTTTTCTCTCCTTGGTGCAGGAAGCAACCCAATATACAATCTACTTCCAGATATATTGGGCAAATTATCCAGCCAGAATTTGAAGAGAGAATCCTTCTGCAACATTATGCAGTTCTTGATCAGTTCCATCAAGAAGGTTTGCTTTGCTTAATTCATCTAGAGAATTCTCTGTAATCAAAACATTGAATTTACCATCTTTTGAAATTTTAGGACAAGCAAATGGAAGCTCTTGTCGAGAAGCTATGCCACAGGTTTGGGGGAGTGACAGGTGGGTGCCAAAAAACTTGCTTTTTGTTTGTAAATTTATGGAATGAAGAGCATCACTGAATCAACATCACCTCAGCCATAAAATGGTGGCTGGGTATGTGACAGATGTGGCATATTTTAATCTAAATCGGCCTTTGCGTAAACTGTTATACTATAATTGTACGTTCTTTTGTATTTCACCTTTGGAGTTCCTCGTGGCATGATTTGACCAGTGGAATCCCTGATATGGGCAAGAGAGACATGAAGGTTGTGGAGACTCATTTGTCTTTTTGAGAAACTTATCCCTGCTCTCAGTTCTGCTCCTGGAGTAGATCACTTTGAACTTGATTTTCTTTGCACTCAAATAGGTGATGGGAGGCGTTTTAAATTTCTTATTACATGGTAACCTTTTATTATTCTCTGTGGTTCTGATGCAGATATTAGGCAATGGGAATGCATCTCTTATTGTCTTTCTCAGCTTGCTTTTACTGAAAAGGGACTCAAAAAGCTCATTGAATTATCTAAGACTTATGAACATACGCTTGTGGAGGACTCTGTCATGGATCATTTTAAAAGCATTTTAAGCAAGGTACTTATTAGCAAAATATCTGCTTCTAGTACGAACCTTTTCTGTTTGGCTATTCATATCTTTGTACACTTTGCTTGAAGCAGGGGAAGAAGTTTGCCAAACCAGAATTGAAAACATGCCTCGAGGAGTTTGAAGAGAAACTTAATAAAGTCCATGCCGAGAAGAAGGAACAAGAAGTTACTGCAAGAAATGCTCAGGCTCATCAAGAGAAGATGGGTAGCTTGGAAACCTTTACGTCATCTTGTATTTCTGGAGTGGAAGGTGTGGAAGTTGACTCAAACGAAGGTTGGTTTTTGGACATCTAGGACGCATGTTTGTTGTTTTCTAGGCTCACAATTTAGATGGAAGTATCTGCATCATATAAGGACAATATCGTTAAGCTTGACACATCTTCTATGTTAGTGTTGTTGTAAAAGGCTGATTAAGCCCGAGGTAGAGAAGTTTCAATGGATCACCTGTCTTTGTGGATTCTCCTAATGAAAGTGTCATGGCTGCAGTTGACCAGAATCAACACCTTAAAATTTCATAAAGTACAATCTAGATTATCGAACAATTTGGAGGCCACTGCCAGTTGACCATGCTGTCTAACAAGTGGTTGAAGTTAGCATAAGGTTTTCTGTTCTTCCCTAGTTGAGGCAAAATCATGAGAAGGTGGGATAAGTCAATCTGTCAATTATCATTTGGTGGTAACTCAGCCAGGTGAGATTTGATTTGTAACTTTTGTTTCTGCTACATCGACAATGTCAGTTTCAGTAATGCAACAAGAAAAATTTGAATGCCATGAACGTGCATATGATTCCAAGCATTTTTATAGTTCCATAATACACCACTGTTGTTTCTAATCTTGCGGCATTGTATTCATGAAAATCTCATGACTGGGACAAATGATATGTTTCTTGTCCCAATGACCCCACCAGTGAGAATAAAGGGTGTTAACATGAGTTGGATGCTTGCCGCTCAGTTGAACATGGAAATGACTTCTGATTTTGTTATATTCTGGACAGAGGGAGAAGTTATTAATGCATCAATAGAAGATACCGACGGATCTCTTAGTGGTAATTTGAATTCTACCATCAAATCAGAAGAATCTTCTGGTGTTTCCAGCGAGGTAACAGAATCAGAATCAGGTGACATGGAAATTCAATCACCAAAAGTTGTTTTGAGAGGTTCTGCAATCTATCTGGTTTTCAGTTAAATTTGCATGCATGCCTGCAATGACATAAGCTGCATACTATGTCTTTAACATTCAATTGGATGTATATATGTGCCATATAAAGGGTCAAAATCCAGAGCCAAGGAAGCCAAAACTAGGGGCGAAACTACCAATGCTTCTGCATCCACAAGAAAGAATTTCAGGGCAAAGCGAAGGTACAGTTTGCACTATTTCAGTTCCCATCCCTGCATTTCTGCAAATACTTAGACGTGATAGTCACAGCTTATAACCACATGAATTATTTGAATCTAATGAAACTATTGTTAACATAAGTTAGTCCATTGATATGGTGATAATTCATCACTCCTTTGGGCACAAAAGGGGCCAAATCATATCGAATTCCTATCCCTTAGCTCTTTTCTTATGTGCTGTCAATTTGTGCCTTCTCCGAATCCGTGAGTTTCATATAGAAGTCTAGAGGCAGTGATTTCAAGTGAGCTGGCTTGGCTCATTTCCTATGGTCAAGGAAATCAAGCCATGACTGCAGTATGTACAATTATACTGCCATCTTAATGTGCTTTCGAATCTGCAGGTCAAAAGAAGAGTTGTAAATTGACTGGAGCATTTCACCGTCGGAAAACTCAGACGGAGGGAAGTCCTCATCTTTGTGGCAAGACCTCTTTTTGAATGTTTGTTGCAATGCGACTGGATAGCCTGTATCTGTATGCATACATGAGATGTTTCCCTTTGATATTGAAATGATCCAAAGAGCTAAGAAAATGTAAAACGATTGGTTTTACTGCTCCATCTTTGATTGTTCTCTCCCTCCCTCTCTCTCTCAATTGAGATAGTAAACTAGCAATAAGAGAAAATGTTAGATGATATCCGGGAGTCGATGGACTAATCATAGCCGTTGAGGAGCTGAGCCTTAGAATGGCATTTTCAACTGCTTTTTTAAAAAAGGACTCTTTTTTATATTGGTAGATTTCTGAAGAAATTGATAAGCATTAAGATAAATGGAAAGTTACTGATGATCTAATTTTCTAGTAATTTATTGACACTATTATGATATTATTATCTCTTTTTCATGATATATAAAATGCCGACTTTTCTTATTTTTTATCAATTTTCGCATCTCTTGCTTCTTCTTTTTTGGGGTGGTCACAATGTCTTACTTATCATTGCCTTAAATGTACCAAGTCAATTTACCTATCTTTATTTGAGCGATTTATTAATTTTATTTTTCACTACAATTCACTTTTAATTATCAACTCTAATTTTTAGTTATTTGCAAATGCTGACTTGGTCTATTTCTTTAAATCTATCAACTTTTGTTATTAGTTACCATATACATATACTAATAAGGAAGAAGATCCATGTTTTTTTATTTTTTTGGCACAAGACTATCAAATTCTACCTAATGACTAAATTGGCTTTGAATAACTATGGACAACAAATTAAGTTAAACGAGACAAAACAAGTGACAGGCCCTAAATTAAAGATTGATTAATCTTTGGCACTGATCCATTCGAGCTTCCTTTTACATGTGATATACGCATCCCCTTCCATATAGATTACAGACACCTATACTTACGAATATTAATTAACTAACTAAATTCACGTTAATAATAAATAATAAACAATGACTTTTGTAAGAGAAAAACCCAGTTACACCCTCAAAATACTTTTCTATATCATCTAAAAGACGACTTTTCGAATTCTCCATATTAATAAGAATCAAATAGGGAAAAAGATCAGCCCGTGATTTCCGAAAGACCGCGCGAAGTCCAGCTTTCCAAGTACTAAAAATAAACTAAATTTATTTTGGGTAAAAAACAATCGAAAATATGTCGAGTTTATTTTCTGTACGGTCCGGACTCGAAATAAGCCGCCAGAAAGAGACGCTCTGTGACGAGACGAGCGATGTCTCGCCCCAACCCCTGTCGGACTGGAGCGACCGACCTCCACGTCAGCACTCGCTCGCCTCGCGTCGCTTGTTGTCGTTGTCGTCTTCGTCGTCTCTCTCCCCTCGCCAAAACCCTCTCCCCCTCTCCCTTCCTTTCTCTCTCTAACTCGCTCGCTAGACAATGTCTCTCTCCTCCATTTCTCTGAGGTCCGCCGCGTTTAGCCCGCTCTCGTCCGAGCTCGACGATCGCGTGAGTCGTTACCGATCCCTCCCCTCTCTCTTCCTTCCTAGTTCGTTTCGCGGTTCTTTCTCTTGTCGAGTTTCCCCGGCGAAATGGCGTTCGATCGAGCGCGCGGTTATCAGTTCGTTCTGATTTCGGCTCCGATGGTGGTGTTCGTAGGGTTTGGCGGCGGCGGCGAGGCTGTCTTCGAGCTTCCGATTCGACAAGAGAGCGAGCGCGGCGGGGAAGCGGTTGGTGTCGCGGACGAGGAAGTCGGGATTGAGGTGTTGTAAGGAGAGGGACATGGACGTGAGCGCTTCCGCCGTCGTCGACGGCGTCGCTGAGTGCTCTCCCGGTTGGGTTCTCCCTCTCTCTCCGATTGTTCTTTGGCTGTGACTGCTGCTCTTTTGTTTTTGCCTGATGTTCTGTTGGGGTTCAGAAATTGAAGTGAAGGAGCCTGGCGTGTCGACGCTGTTGTTGAATTTCGAGAACAAGTTCGATCCTTACAGTGCTATGAGCACGCCGATTTACCAAACGGCTACGTTCAAGCAAGTAAGATTCGTCAGAACTTCCTGCGATCGATGCCTTCTTTTTGTTCCTATTTGATTAGTCTTAGCCAAGAAAAATGAAAGTAGGAATTTTTCGAAAGGGGAAGGTATTGGTGTGTGGCATTGCATGTGCTACGATGAATTATTTCTTATTTGACTTTCAACTGGCTAATTTGCAGCCTTCAGCCACAGAAAATGGTCCCTATGATTACACCAGGAGTGGAAATCCCACTCGAGATGCGCTTGAGAGGTATGATCATGCTCGATGCTTCTGGATGCACGACCTGCTATGACAAGCTTCTGGCGGTCTTCTGTTTTCTTCTTGAGCTTACTTGTGTTTTGCGGATATTCGTATTCCTTAGCCTCCTCGCGAAGCTGGACAAAGCCGATAGAGCATTTTGCTTCACTAGCGGAATGGCTGCTTTGGCCACTGTCTCTCATCTTGTTTCAAATGGTAGTTGTTCTCTTGCATGCTTATTCTCGTATATTTCGATTCTCTTTTCTAAGCACTCAGCTTGATTAAAATGAATTTTGGGATCATCTGTAGTTCATATGTGGAAAGGCATTCTTTCTCCCTACTTTTCTGTAATTGCTTTGAAATATATCAAGATGTTTGTTATTGTTTCATGTTCTAATTAGCCGGTGGGGGGGGGGAATGTGCAGGTGAGGAAATTGTTGCTGGAGATGACCTTTATGGTGGTTCTGATCGTCTGTTGTCCCAAGTAGCTCCAAAATCTGGAGTTGTGGTGAGGTCAGTTTTATTTCTACTTTTGTTCATTTCTTCTAAAGCAAGTTTATCTATTTTAATTACCAAATGAATGTTTTAGGCGGGTAAATACAAGTGATCTACATGAGGTTGCCTCTGCTGTTGGTCCCTCTACCAAGCTTGTCTGGTTAGAAAGTCCCACCAATCCCCGGCTACAAATTTCCGATATACGAGTAAGTGCTCTCTTTCATCATAGATTTTTTTTCGTATATCAGGTTAGCAGAAGTACTTTTGGAATGCACATGCATGTGCAATTCTGTGCAAGTGCTTGGGTGCATTCATTTTAAGTTCTCCGCACAAAATTGTTCTTCTCTCTCTCTCTCTCTCTCTTTTTTTCCCAAAAAATTGTCGCTTGAAAATTCTTAAGTAGTGGCATGATTTCTAATCTTTGTTGAGCGACTTATGCACAGTGTTTTAACTCTTGGAAATCCTAATGTAAACATTGGATAAAACACGTGCATGTTCATGAATATTGTGGAAGTTGAGGTCCTATCCATACACTAGAACCCTTGCTTCATTTAATCAATGCTCTTAGTAATTTGTAAAGTTAGCATTCTTTGGTTATGCCTGTGAAGTTTCTATTAGTTGGTTCTCTCCAATGAGATAAAGGAATGTTACTTCTGTCTTCGAAAGATGCACCTCTTACCCGTAAACGATAGAAATGTTGTCTTTTTAACTTATTGCAAAATGCTTTTCTTGCGTCGTATGTAATGCAGACAGTGGATGCATTTAAAATTGATACAGCATATTTTTCCAGCTCTTTACTCGATTTGTTGTTTTCTTGAGAGTATACTGCCCTGTTGCGCATCTCTGATGGAAAAATGCTTTTTCTTGGTGCCTTCTAGAAAATAGCGGAGATAGCTCATGCACACGGTGCCCTTGTAATGGTGGATAATAGTATCATGTCACCTGTATTATCACAACCACTGGAACTGGGAGCAGGTGGCCAGATTTTGAAGTAGATGTTATATGAAAATGTACCCAATTAAAATTGCATATTGCTTATTATTGTATCCTTTCTTTCAGATATTGTCATGCATTCTGCCACTAAATTCATATCTGGGCATAGTGATGTTATGGCGGGTGTGCTTGCAGTGAAAGGGGAAAGGTAAGAACTGAAAGTAGTTCTTTTGAGAAGGCATGTGCAAATAGTTATGAATAGAGGAAACCCACCGTGGCATCATCTTGATTATTATTAGGTGTTGCTGTTAGATGTGAAAAAATTAGCGACTTCAACGTCAATTTTCTTCTTTTGACCAAAAAAAAAAATAGGTCAATTTTCTTCAAAATTACAATTGCTTCTTGCAAGACCCCTTTTGGAGTCCTTGATGCATACAATCATCTGCTTACATGCTTTAACTTCGTTTTATAGTCTGGCAAAAAGGAAAAAAAATGTTTTACCAGATTGTCACTTTAATACAATCTTTCTACTTATTGGTCTTCTGTATAAAAGTTCAATGTTTGGATAATTAAGTACTTAGCTACTATGATTTCCCTTTCTGGATGGGCTTTTCAGTAATTAGTTGATAAGAATTTTGTGCTTTAAGATGATATTTCATAGTTAACAGGATTTGAAATTTCATTCGTTGCACATGTTTTTTGAAATATTGCTCGGCACCATTTGTATTTGGATTTCTAGCATTCTGTGTTTCAATAATCCAATTCTCATCTTTGGTATGACTGGTGTAATTTTAGTTTATTCTCCAACCAGTCTCTTGGTGGGAACACATATTCTGTTCTATATGGTAATTGCATTATCAAATTTGGAGAAACCTTGCATGCGGTTCTTGCCTTCCATAATGGAACACATCCTCATGTAGGTAGTTGCATAACCATGTCATAGCTCGCTGGATGATGTTAGCTTCATGTTAAAATTCTTTTCTTTGATTTGTTTACTTTCTGACATTTGGTTGTTGCTGACTTTTGCCCTTGTCAACACTTACAAAATTTTTCTTGTTTTATTCCCCTGTTTTTACACGTTCCAGCTTGGCAAAACAGTTATATTTCCTCCAAAATGCAGAAGGTTCTGGTCTAGCTCCATTTGATTGTTGGATCTGCTTGCGAGGAATTAAGACCATGGCTCTACGGATGGAGAAGCAACAGGTGCAGCTTCATTGCTTCAAGACCATACCTGCTTTTTCGGTTCAATGTGCTTTTCTCAGTTTTGTTTGAATAAGCATCTAGCAAGCTGATCTAAGCATGTAGAAAAATTTGATCTTGAACCCAATTTATATCTTTGGACAGGACAATGCACAGAAAATAGCTGAGTTTTTATCTTCCCATCCCCGAGTGAAGCAAGTCTATTACGCTGGTCTCCCTGATCATCCTGGGCGTGCCTTACACTACACTCAGGTACTCGGTGGAACTGAGACTTCTACTTTGGTGCTGAAGAATCTACATTGACCTTCAATGTCATTGCAGGCTAAGGGTGCTGGATCTGTGCTTAGCTTTTTAACGGGGTCAGTGGCGCTGTCAAAGCATATTGTTGAGACCACCAAGTACTTCAGTGTAACTGTTAGCTTTGGTAATTGCCCTGAACTAAACTTACTCCAAACTCTAGCAGTCTCATCTTTATGTGAAGTTAGTGGCTTCTTTGCAGTAAACCTCATATATGGTGGACGATACATTACATTCTTACGATTCTGTGTAGTTAGTTACTTTCGTCTTAAAGATCGCATAGTGGAATATTGTGCTACTTTGTCTTCCAACATATCATTTATGAAGCAACATACACCACTCGGTGTTTGTAGTCTGCTTCTTAGAGTGAGTCTGGCTTAGTTCTTTCTCATCTGATATAACCTCACGTTCAAAATACAGCTAGTCCTTACTGATATATGGTAAATACTTCTGGGATCTAGCTAGCCCCAATTCATTGAAGTACGAGAAAAAAAAGTCCATATAAACGCGATGCGGTTACCTTTCACTTGATTAAATCTGCAGAAGAATCTGTTTACTGAACTAAGTGGATCGAGAATTTTGAACACGTCATGTCTTAGTTATGCATACATGAAATGTTCAAATGCTTGAATTGGAATGTGTGTGAACTGTGCCAACCAGTGCTCACAGCCACTGTTGAGGGTAACTTGAATTTTCACTTGTTGAATTTGATTGACAGGGAGTGTGAAGTCCCTCATTACCATGCCATGCTTTATGTCCCATGCCAGCATACCGGCCGCGGTCCGTGAAGCTCGGGGCCTGACGGAGGATCTTGTTCGAATATCTGTGGGAATCGAGGATGTGACTGATCTGATATCTGATTTGGACACTGCTCTTAGGACTGGACCGTCTTAGTTGCTTGCCTCAAAATTAGGAGATCTCCTTGGTGCTTTGCCCTGTCCTAGCTTTCTATTCCTAGCGTAACAACTCTGGAAATGACGTCAAATTTATGGTTCTCTGCTTCCCAGTGATTCTTAGTTTTGGCATTTGCTCTCTACGATGAAGAAAATGAGTTTAGCCACGAGTACGAGAGAGGGAGCAGGACTTGTCGAATGTAAGCTATTGCTTTTGGTTCCCACCATATTTTTTTTCATTTATAAAGATTTTGTTTGCCTGTCAGTAGTTTTTAACCATTCTTTAGAGGAGCAATGGAAGGTTGCCAGACAATTTTCTTTTCGACAAGACATCGCTTGATCTACAGAAAACTCTTTTTTAACCCTTCTCTAGTGCATGTTCATCATGTGTATGGGTTAGCAGAAAACGGTTTTAACCATTAACCAAACCGAAGCACTGTGTTTTATGCGATTTGGTTTGGTTGAAGAGTACATTTTCGAGAAAAATGGTTCCCAAACTAAACCAAACCATCTTTCCTAATTTGGTTTAACTGTGCCAACCAGTGCTTTTTTCCATTTATTGTTTTTTACTTCGAAGTGGGTTTTGCTCCCATTTGTAGCGATTTAATGAATCGTTGAGTACAGACTTTGGTTTTTTCTTCAAATTAGTGCGCGCTCCTAAGCTAGTATGGTTATGTTAACAAAACAAAAAATTGAGAAAGAAAACGGTTCAGTACGGTTTTTAATGGAACCTAACGCCAAAATTAATTTGGTTTTTGATCCTAATTACGATACGGTTTGGGTTTGATCTGCTTTGATGTCTACATCACATCGAACCGCACCAAGCTGGCCCCTAAAGAAGACAAGTAAATATAGCAAAAACTAGGCTGACGCATGCACTTCCCAGCCGAGTCAAAAGCCCCAACCGACGGATCAAAAAGAGCACCAACTGCATAAATAAAACACCTTCAAGAACGGTTGGTGTGGGAACCATGCCACCAGTGAATGAAAAGGACACGGGGGGAAGCAAACAGAAGATTTAACAAAACCACTTGTTTAAAGCTCTCCTCAAAAGTACCAAACTGATATATACATTTGACACATATCAAACAATTACAAAATGCCAACAGGGAGCACAAGCAAAAGGAAATGCAAACCATCAGTCACATCAAAACCTGTGTGAGTGTACCTAAAAGAAGCAGTCAAATCACAGAGACGATCAGCCTTCAACACACCAAATGCAGCATAATAAATGAATCCTAGTACAAGACTAGATAATTCATCTCGATGAGAATTCCGGAGTCAAAATTCAAGTCCCTGTTCCCATATTATTCATCTCTTTCTCCAAGAGCAAAGTGTGCTCTCCCATCGTCCTCGTCACTACCTGGGATGTCAGTCAAATTCTTTTCTTTACAAAACAATCAACGTCTTCGAGGACCAAGTCTTAAGCATCTTCCTCCTAAGTGACTATGTACACACTCTTTTCTCCTACGATGAAGATATACCTGCTTGAAAACACAAAACAAATGACACAAGCTTAGGAAAAGAGTTCCAGCTCTGGGCAACATGCTCTCATCCATCCAAAAGACAAACCCCACATACAGCGCAATCAACGTACCATTCAAATAGTTGCTATTCACTGCCAAAATCATAATTCAAGCCTTCTGATATAGGGTCCAACCGCCTATTGTCTCCTATAACACCGACACGGTTATCTGAGTAGAGGTCTTTGCAGCATGGGAATAAAGATCCTTATTTAGAGCCAGAAGATACTTACCTTGTTCTCCCCTTTCACGAGAATCCAGAAAGTTCTCAACATCTGTCGCTAAGAAAGGTGAACGAGGATAGCTCTCCAGTATATCTGGATAAATTTGGAGCCAGAAGTGTTATTCATGAGGCTATCACAAGGCAAAATACATACTACTGACACAGATGCACCGAGACCGACAATTCTCAAGTCTAGGAAAAGTTGGGTCTCAGTGGACAATCAAATGCCAAAAGGATGATGTAAGATCAAATCTAGGCACACATGGAAAGAGAGAAGGACAAACCAGACAAACCAGAACTTTGAGAGAAGTCTGCTGTCAGGTCTGATAGACTGAAATTTCTGGGTATTTGACCCAAAAAACCAAATGAAGAACCGTCTGCATCCAAAAGGGCTTCACTGATGGGTTGCGATGTAGAGTCTACACTACTGAAAGATGCAACAGATGTGTCGCCGATAGGTGCACGTGTTTCCAGGACATTGTGATCAGAGCCAAACATGTACGGTGAAGCACCAGAGTAACCAGCTTCAGTTTTAATCATTCCCCCATTAATCCCTGGCACCAGACCCCCCATGTTTGAGGTCTGACTAGAAAGCATAGTTGGTGCAGCATCAATCCTACTGGCATGAGCAGACATTTGCATTGCAGTGTGCAAACTTGTAGCTAGTGTCGGGCCACCGTTGGTGAATGTATTAGTTAAACCGGAAGCAATGGGTCGCTGAATGTTTTCTGCATTCAATGCAGGTCCTGTCGCATAGCATGCTGGATTCTGAGGCACTGTTAAACACATTGCCGAGTGATATTAGTAGAATAAGGCATAAATTAAACAAGGGAAAAGGAGGGCAGGCTGCAAGTGGGTTGGGGATGGAACTTGCCAGACGTAAAACCCAGAAGATGTAAAAAACAGAATGACCACGGTATCATTTCTGTGGACAGAATTTAGCTGTGATTAATATCTGTTCTTTCCATTTCAACAGTTATTTTCTCTAGAAAATTATCTGGTTCTTTCCCCAAAAAATAGTACGAATGAGGAAGAGAACAATCTCCATTAAAAGTTCTGAGCCAATAAGCACAGACACATAACAGGTTCAACTCATAAAACAACATTTGCTTTCATTTTTTTATTTTTTTTGGTCAGAAAAACAACATTTGTTAGTTGGAGAGACCAATATGAGACCATATGCATGACCAACAATGAAAACAAAATTAAAAAACCCACCATGCTAGGTAATACTACAAGGAAACAACAGAATTAAGAGTATCAAATGCAAATTTGCACACTTCAAGCATTATTTGGGGTAGATAACGAACTTATCCTGAATATCATAGTAAACACAGAAAGTGTTCATCACAGTCAACAGAAACAAAATGACTAACCACAGTAAATGCAATCTTACATGTTGGCATATGCGTTCCATTAGAAGTTGGAAGAGCCGATGCTCCACTAGAATGCATCTGCCGCATCAATTGAAACTGTTGCTCAAGCAACTTGTTAAATTCCATTATCTGTTGTTTTACCATCAATCTCAAGTAATAGGCCTTGAAAAATTCTCGGTTCTCCTCCTCCAGTTTTTGCCAGACTGAAAAAAATCAACAAATAGTATTTACTGTGAAAAGACCTATCTGAATAGGACTCTCATGGAATTAACTTCCGAAATCGTGAGAGTACAGCATAGTACCAAACTTTAATGGAAATTTACTATTTCTTGCTCTAATGCAATAACTAAAAGCCTGAGGCTCTACAGACATTCTTGTTACATCCAACAACCAGCAACAACAACAGCTCACTAATGACTATTTTACATGTTGCAACCAGAACAGTATGCCTTTTCCAAATGTCATAAAACTCAAATTTTAAACGTTAGCAACCCCCAAAACGCCAATAATAAGCAAGCACCCATTTGGAAATGCATGATTGAATACTAATACTACAGACATGACATTACTATTGCTCTACTCAGTTTTTTTGTCCACCCATTATACAGCTAGATATTTTCATGTAGCCATAACTGCTGTTTGGAAATCTCAAGTAGATATTAAAATAGTTAGACAACTAACCCTTTGATGGTTTCTCAAGTTTTCAGATCTTAATTTCTCAGACCTTACGGAATATGAAGATAGTGATGTTACGTTTTCATGATGTCTCCATGAAAAGATAAAACAATAAAAAGAGAATAAAGCTAGAGAGACAGCTCTGAAGATCAATCATCATGGCTAAGTCTCAATCCATGATCCATAAATAACTAAGCCTAGTAAATATGCTGACAGATTCAAAATGCAATAGATTATCCTCAAAAAAGAAAAATGCTCAGTTTTTGCTTCCAAGACCTTATATCTGCATTTCAATGACAAGACCAATGGCAGCATGAGGACACACTCAAATTTGAAATACAGTTTTCCCTGGAGCTGGTCTGTTCTGCTGCTTCCTACGTTTTTTTTTTGGTCGAATGCTGCTTCCCATGTAAATAGGATACCACATCTCCTGGATTATCAGTTCGAAAACAATATCCACCATAAAAAAGGGGACATTTGTTTAAAATCTTTATTCTGCTGTACATGTCCAAGTGAAATTGTGACGCTAAAGTACAGGACTAGCCAATTGGTGATTTGGTCAGATTAAATATTCTCAAGTAAACATAGCAAGCGTACTTTATGAGAGGCCAGATAACTCAGTGAAAAAGGTCTCTTCCTCTGCCCTAATTTTCAGGGAAAGAAAATGGATAAGCTGACTAAATTGTTCTCCAATCCCCAGAAAGCACAAAGGGATTCCTCAACTAAAGATGAGTAAAAGGAGAGGATCCTGGCCATGTCTATCTATTGTCATCTTGGAAGCAACAGGAGCCATCATTTGTACTTCTCATGAAGCATTATGCAAGCCCCACTATTTATTTGCAAGGTTCTCTTTCAGTCAAGGAGCAGGCTTGGAAATATGCAGTAAAGGAAATAAAGACATTTAATAACATCTAAACCCCCCCCAAAAAAAATAATAATAATAATAACATATTGCCTGCTTGGGAAAGAAATGAAAGAGCTATCATGATGAAAGAGAATCCCCAATACCTTAATTGCATGTTTTGGACTACAACTTTGATGGTGGCATTCATCAGTTAATTTTTGGGAAACAAGGGGTATCCTCTAAGCGCATCTAGAGGATGAGTAGAAGTGTCTCGGGATGTTCACAGTATTTCCCCAAACAATTCTCCATGAAGAATAAATAACTCGTTGGCACCATAGATCTTGATGGAACTTTAGGTCTAAGTCTAACCTTTACATCTTTCCAAACTAATAGCTATAAATAATTTTCCACATGCAAACACATCTGATTATGCTCAGGATACGCTACAAACGTCTCCGACATATCACCTAATACTCTCAGGATATACGCTACAAGTGTCTCCAACGTATCAACAAAATGCTGGTGATTGGCATAGCATGATGTTTTTATGCGATGCCCACATGATTCAGGTAAAACATATGTTGATATAACAATCAATAAAAATAAAACAGGTTAGGTACCAAGTTCTGTAAAACCAGGATCAATTTTTGCCTGCTCCAACAGTGTATCCACGACTTCCCTCTGGTTCATGTAAAGCTGCAGACATCGTTCGATCAGGTTTTGAACCTGTAAGAGGGAAACAACAGACAGAAAAAGATCATACTTCTATATCGAGTCACTGAATGATATAACAATTTGACGAATCGATTACACAGAATAGAAAACTCATTTTCCTGCTTACCAGTTGTATATCTTGACGTGAGACTCTTTTAACTGGTCCACTTGACATGCTTGAAGGTTCTGGGCCTACTGGTATGAAGTAAAGTGCAGATTGAAGAAATTGTCTGCTAGAGCCACATCAAATGACAGACGAAGTTCATATCTTCAGCTTAGGATAACACTATGTCAGCAAGTACAAAACTGCAACCAAATGCAGGAGAGCAAAGAATCCACAGAATCAGTAACAAATCATATAAGCAGAATGTGGAATATGAAGTAAAGGGGACATCAATTGCAACAAAATAGCATTTGTTGAATGGAATAATGATAGCAGCAATCATCCAAATGTTCAGAAATTTCATCTAATCGTGGAAAAAGTTATCGTCCAGGAGGAATTCATTGAACAGAGAAGCAAATGATCTAGACCATCACAAGTCGCAACAAAGTCAACTTTATCAGAAATTCCTTCGTTAAAACAGAAAAAAGTACAAATATAGTACATAAAGACAGGATCAACTTAGCAGTGAGAAAATAGAAATAAAATAAAGGTTTTTTCTTCCTATATCATAGCAACTACTGATTGTAAGGCTTCCTGTTTTCCAGACATTTCGCGTTCGCGTGCACCGTGTAGATGAATATACTCGAGAAGTTAAGGTCAAGAGAATGATTCTAACGGTTTATTCCTTCTTATGCCGAAACTCATTTGCGCCATTGGGATGATTCTGTCTGTCAAGCATCCAAAATCACATAGAACTCTTTTAAAAATACAAATTACATCAACAAGGACCTTATCCTACCAAATGCAATAAATCCTCTTCCATACCTTTTCGTTCGATCCCATATTAGAGGGATTAGCATTAAACATATCGCCAAGGATATATTGTTATCTTAAAATTATTGTCAACGTGTAAAAGCAAAGGTTATAGATCAACTTGGAAAGTTAAGTTGCGATAACGACATTATTAAGTGCATATGTACTCTCTACGGACGAGAAATAGATATTTCCTCTCACAAGAACCCGCGAAAACATTGTTTCCATAATTGGTCTCTGCTACCCACCTAAAATCCATAACTCATGCAACTGGCCAGCATGAAGAGAATCTCCAAACCCTAAAAAGCAATAAGACCATCGCCACAACGAGAAAAACCATTAATAAACTTTCTGATCCCCATCGGATCATCTGCTTCTCATCTAGCTACAAACGGTTCACACGAAACCAAAAACTACTCACGAACCCCATCATTCCGACTACTTTTCCCTACTCAGGCCAGAACGAATCCGATCCCAGCCACACAACTCCCCGACAACCGAACCAGAAGCCCCTAGGGTTTTCGCGAAGGGCGCAGGACCGCGCCCGATCACGGCGGTCAAAAAGCACGCGATCGCCCCCGCGGCCACGCCGAATCCCTAAAACCCTAACACCAGGCAACCGGGGAAAAACCAGCACGCGGACAGGAAACAGAAAGCCACCAACATGCACGAACGCCAAGAGAAAACCCCAACCACGACGACGCCCCCCCTCTAGCGGCCACACGTCCGAGATTCACCGCACGAGAAGGAAAGGCAGGATCATCGAGAAAAACAGCTCGAAATCGGAACGAGGCGGGATCGGGAGCTCACCTGAAGGACGATTTCGAACGGAATCCGCGACGAGTGGGGAGAGAGAATTCGGATTTCGGCCGCGATCAGGGAGAGAGAATTTTTTGGGGCGATCGAGCTTTCGGTGACGCAATTTGGTGGAGGGGGAGGGGGTGGGTTCGGTTCTTGTTGTCTTTTGTCTGCATCTGCCGAGTATTGCTTGCTTTTATTTTATTTTTTTTTTTTTTTATTTTTTTTACCCATCCAATTAAGAAAGAGAGTCGCATACTGGAGCGTGGAGGCGCGACACACGATGGACGGACGTGGAGGAATCAGTGGGCCCCGCGCTGGAGATCGAGGTCAAATTAGGTCAACCCAGCCCTTCCTTCCTTCCTTCCTCCGGCCGTCATTATCCATTCCGTGCGATGCCGCGGCGAAAATTTGATCTCCCATGTAAACACCCTCTTCGGATATGTCGATAATCACTGTTTTTTTTCTTTTTTCTTCTTTCTTTTTGACTCTATTGAGATTTCTCAACATGTCATCCGAGTCAAGACCATAGCAAATTGAAGATTTTCAACTTTTGTCTATTACAGAAAAAAAAAAGTTAAATTATTTCGAAACATGTGATAGTAAAATCGGGTTGTTTTCATTAATATTAAATTTTATTTTCCATGTTGTATTGACCATAACAAAGTGCAATGATTATGCGTTGATCTGTTGCAATCAAAGATGGGTGTTTACAAGTCAAACTAATAATAAAATATTATAGTCAACCAAGTTTTAAAAGGAAATTAGTTAACTATTTATCAGCAATCTGATCGAGTTTTAGAAGGAATCACAGTTCACCAACATTCACAAAACGAAAAAAAGGCATGTCCGTTATGACCCCATTACTAGCAAATGGAAAGAAACAAACATGAACGTTGCCCCACAAACAGGGAAGAAATAAATTAAGAAGCTCACAAGTCAATCAATATTGGCTTGGTCCTGGTTCCACCTTAGATTGAACCAATGGTTCAAGACTCGTGCAAAATGCTATCTAAGGCCGATTTGATCCGATTCCTAGGTTGAATTAGATTGAATGCACACCTTTTATTCACACTTCTTTTGACACTTTCTACAGTTTTTAATTGTGAAAATTGTCCAAAATAAAGATTATAAACCTATTACATTTTTTCAAATTTAATCTTAAATATTTTAATTTTATCAATTGAGTCATAAATTTATTCACATTTTGCCAATTGAATCTATGTGGACAAATACAAAACTAGATTTCGTGTCACAAATCAACATTTACAATGGATGGTACTCTCTTTTGGTATCAAGATAGCCCATTTGCTGGTCTGGATATCATTGACTTGGATGCCGAGTGTCCAATGTGGCGTAGTCAACACTAATGTGGAAAATTTTTCATAATATTTTAATATTTACTAAGATTTATTTATCTTTTTCTTGTCTTCTTTTTTTTATTCCCTTCTTCCTCCTCTAACTAGTCGTCGGTTCTTAATGGTCAAAGGCAAGGGCTAGTGAGGTCGATCTCACTAGCCTTTGGTGAAACTCACCCATTGGTAAGGGCAAGTCTCGCTCGCCCCTAGCAAGGTGCCACACTAGTGGCTAAGTGAGACTTTCTCAAGATTGATGAGGTCGACCTCATTAGCCCTTGCCTTTAACTGGTCATCAGCCATTACCAAGGCCCAGCAACCAGCTAGAGGAGGAATAAGGGAAGGAAAAAAAACAAAAAAAAAAAAAGAAGAAAAAGAGAAGAAAAGAAAATTGATAAAAAACTAAAAAATTGTTAAAATATTTTTATAAGTTTGTGTCTTATGGAATGGCTGGCATCTAAGTCAGTGATTTTTGATCAAAATTAGCTAGATGGACTCAATTAGTTAAATGTGAAAATGTCTAAAACTCAGTTAGCAAAATTGAAAGGTTTAAGACTAGCTACATTTGGTTTGGCTTTGGAAATGAACTTTAGGGAAATGCAAATTGCATTTGGTAAGAATTTATTTTCAAAGCTACTTTGGCACAAAGAGTGTTTGGTAATTTTTCTTTTTGTAAAAGACTTTTAGGTTTAATTTTTTTTTTTTTATTTAAAAATCAAACTCTTTACTGATTCTAGCAAAGGTGATGATAGTTTTGGAACAATGAAGAATAAAACCGAAAAACTAAAGAATCAGTGATAATAGTTTTGGAAGGAAAAAAACTAGTTTTAACATGCCAAATGTTGAAAGCTCAAAATTAGTCCCTGACAGGATTGGGCTTTCAGCTTTTCCAAGACTAATGTTTGGCCGAAAGCCCATTGGAAATGTTTGCTAAACACTCCAGCATTTTCTCAAGAGGCTTTGGAGGCTGAAAGCACCTTAAGAAAGCTAAATCAAATGCATTCAAATTGACCAAAGTGCCGTCAGTTTAGGTTTTCTTGGAAAAATTTCTCATATTTTATATATATATAAAATTGGTGCCACCTAGTGGCGTGGACCGGACGGTGCAAGCATTCAGCGATGTCTTTTTCCTTTTAGAAAAGCGATGGGCGTTGAAGAGTTTCTCTGTTGTTGCACCTCTTCAATGTATTCAAAGATGAAGGATATACCTTAAGAAAGCTAAATCAAATGCATTCAAATTGACCAAAGTGCCGTCAGTTTAGGTTTTCTTTTAAAAATTTCTCGAATTTTTTTATATTTTTTTTATATATATATAAAATTGGTGCCACCTAGTGGCGTGGACCGGAGGCCAGTGCAAGCATTCAGCGATGTCTTTTTCCTTTTAGAAAAGCGATGGGCGTTGAAGAGTTTCTCTGTTGTTGCACCTCTTCAATGTATTCAAAGATGAAGGATATATTCCTGGCGACATCACACTCATTCACGAATTGCATTCAAACTTTTGTTGTACTTAAAAATGAAAAAGATGCCTTTCAAGAGTCAAACGGCATATTTAAGGATCTCCATATCTTCATTTGACTTGGATGTCTCGATGCAAACCATCTGTTGATCCGGTGCATGTTAAATCGAGGTAACATAGCTAAAAATATTTTTGCTCAAAACCTAATTTGTGTAGAAATTCGGAAGAAATCTAAAGTTCCCACGAGATAAATTTGGGGGAAATTTCTGAACTTCATAGCATTTTCCTCCCCAATTTTCTTGCCCCTTGATGCCAAACATGGCATAAGCATCCCACGTCTGCTTCTTCCTTCTATCATTCTCGTTTTCGTTGCATTGAGATTTGGACAAAAGAAGAAAGGCGTACTGTGAATCAGCTACTAAATTTAAGATCTATATACCTGGAAAAAAGCAACCCCAAAAAAAAAGGAAAAAATAAATCTCCAGCGCTTCTCTCTAATTTGTATACGCCGGCAGTGAGCAGGAATGGGGTGTGAAAGAGAAGAAAATTAGTGAAAAAGATTACAGTCACAAAAAAAAAAAAAATTTGAAGGGAGTGTGTGTGTGGGGTTCATCAGAAAGTGGCGACTCCATTGTATCTGGTTCTCGTTCTGTCAGGCGAAAGGCCTTCTTCGACATCAATGGCCTTTCTCTTGTTGCTGTTATTGCCGGATTTCGGTTGCTGGGATTGTTGGATCTGCTGGGTTTGGGGGTCTTGACTCTGTTGAGTCTCGAGTTCGTGTTGGCAGGGCGGTGGCGGCAATCCAATCTCATCGCCATGTCTCTCCAGTTCTTCTTGCGATTCCTGTTCCTGATCCTTGAGCTTCTTGGTTCTCATCATGTGGGGTCTGAGCTTATTCACGTCTGATAATTGGACCGGCTTCAGGATGAATTCCTCCGCCCCTTCTTCTAAGCATCTGCGTCATCCCAAATCAAACACGCCCGTTAACAAAACACAATCAGTCCTCCCGAAAGTTGGAACATCGGAGCACAGACATCGAGGAGCTTCTCTTTTCCTTCAGTATAATATACTGCTCTTACCTGGTGATCCTTGAAGGGACATTCTCGGATGACATAATGACCACTGGGATATCTCTCAGGGACGAAGATTCCTGCGAAAGAACATAAATCGTATGAGATTTGCATACACCAGTTCTTTCCAGTACTCTCTAGGGATCAAGTAAAAGTGTACACTTTCAATCTGCACAAGAAAATAAAAGTAGATGCTATCTATGAGTTGAGGAAAATTCAATTTTGTGGGGACACTCGAAATCCGAAAGAAGAAAAGGGGTTCGCCAAAAAGAAAAAGTTCCGGTAAAATTATCACACCTGATTGCCCTGTTCTGTTCTGCTTTTCTTTGTTTTCTTGGCTTGACAGATCTGATCAGTCAGCCTTACTATTACTCAAAAAAAAGTTGGGAATATATTCTTGGGGGCTATTATCATGGAAATTCCCAACCAAGTGGGCAGGGCAATTATATAAAAACGGAAGGACCCACGGACAGAAACATTCAGAACCGTGCATGTTTAGCCACTTTCTGACTTTTGTCAATCTATGGAATGCAGAACAATGAATCTGGCAAGACCACGTCTGGGACCAAATTCTCCCGGAAAGGAAAAACGATTACCTACAAGACGACCGCGAGAGAAAAGAAAAGAAAAGAAAAGAAAAAAAGGGCAAACGGGAAAGAAAGAATATGTGTAATCGGGAAAAGAGGGGAGAGGAGAATCCAGAGGGGCGTACCTTGACTTTCTTGAGCAAATCGTATCCGGTCATTCCGGGCATACAGTAGTCCGTGATGATAAGATTCACGTCCACTCCCTGTTCATTATTGATAGGAAATCAAAATGAGCCACGCAGCAGAACCCCAGAAAATCGAAAAATGACAGAAAAAGGAAAATTCCCAAGGGAAAGAAAGACGGAGAAATGCAGAAACTGGAGCACACATTACTTGATGATCGCTCGGTGAAACGGACGGGAGAGCATCGGAGCTGCTTCGGTCATCGTTCACAAGGGAACCCAGAAACTCCAGAGCTTTACTACCGGAGTCGACGGTAGTCACTGCAAATGGCAACAGAAAAAATTGAACAAAATCAGAAAAGAAAAAAGACCCGAAAAGGGAAAAGAAGAAGAAGGAAAAAAACAAAGCAAGAACGAGAGCTAAGCCAACTTGTTGAAGAACCCTTTCTTCGTTTCATCTGAGAAAACACAAAGGCGAGAGAGAGAGAGAGAGAGAGAGAGAGAGAGAGTGCCTTGGTAAGAGGAAATCTTGAGGAGCCTCTCGATGAGCTTCCTATCGACGAGGCTGTCGTCGACGGCCAAAACGTGGAACCGAGGCTCTGCGGCAGCGCCCATTCGCGGGGCCCAAGAGAAACGGAGAAATGCGAGAGATCCGAGGGAGCAGAAAAAACTTTCTCACGAGGGTTCGGCGCCTTCTTCCTCTGCTGCTACGACAGGGGAGAAGGAGGAGGAGGAGGAGCGCGAAGGAAGCATGGGGTCGTGATGCGAAGAAGACCCAGTAGAATCCACATCCAGCAGAGGAAGATCCGACCAGATTTCTTCATTCCCCCGAAAAACTCTCTCCGGGGCTGATCTTGTTCCTTCGGTTACAGAGACGGAGAGAGGAGCAATGCGAGGGGGGCGTGAAGATTGGGAAAAAGAAAAAGCAACGTGAGGAGAGAGAAGGGGAGAGAGAGAGAAGGGGAGAGAGAGAGAGAGAGAGAATGAGTAGATTTGAGGTGTGCAAAGTGGGGGTGGGTTTGATTTTATATGACAGAAGAGGAGATTACACAGATAGAGAGAGAGAGAGAGTTTGGATGGAAGCGAAGGCAAAAGCCGAAAGAGCAGGAAGAGGGAGAGAGAGGAGGCGAGAGAAGATGGTGGAAGTGGGGCCCGACGAAATCCTCCTAGGAGATACAGATGGCGTCATCCTCCCCTCGCCTTGACCGCCACCATGTGGGGGTGCGGGGGCGGTGGCCGGCGGAGCTGTTGCCGCCTTCCGCCGTATCTTTGAGCAGGTGGAGAGAGTGCTGTGAAAAAAAGCAGGGGAGGGAAGAAAAGAAAAGCGAAGAGGAAAGAAGAAGAAAAAAAGAAAAGGAAACCGATGCACTTTTGGCATAATGACATCCCTAGATTGCTTAGAGCCATTTCCTCTTTGAATTAATCCTAGCATATAAAATAGATTTTGGTATACACTTTTCGAATCAGCAACATTCCACGCTTGATGATTGATTGAGATGGACGGAATCAACGCTCTCCTAAAAGCACCTCAAGATGAGAACGAACCATGCCGTACCATAATCGACTCAGCAAGCTAATGCCGGTACATTTTAGCCCCACTCGATAAGCAACACTGACAATTCTATCTACTAACTCGATAAAAATAAAAATAAAAAGACCAGGATGAGAATAAGCATAGACTATAAGTACTGAACTATCCAAAAGAGAAAAGTTTACAAACCGGACCAAACAAAAGAAAATCGAGAATAAGTGAGATTTTATTTTAGTTTTCACAAGACAAAAATCTCAGAAGAAATGATTGCATGATAATCTTTAATTTATAGTGTGAATAACAATTTATTCTAAATCACAAAAAATTATAAAAAAAAAATAATTATAAATTATTATGATATCTATTCTTTTAAGAATTTATGGTTTACAATAAGTCGTTATTCTCTTAATAGCCCAAAAATGCTATGCTATCAAAAATCCAAAAATCTTATGAGGTGTTAAAACATCCTTCGTTTGCATGCAGAAATTTTCAAGAAGCGTCGTGCCTATGTCGGGTTTTGGTCTTTAAATTGATAAGCAAAAGATGTTGATCGTTATAACGGTCGTTGTAACGGTGAAAAATCATAACCACACCACGACTTTTACCCCTGGAAATCGATGGGAGAGAAACGCCAGGAAACAGAAAATCCGGCGAAGCGGGGGGGGGGGGTGGGGGAGGGGTTCCGGAGGAGGAGAAGATTCCCCGACAGCCTTTTGGTATGCATGGGGACAGCCTGTCACGTATGATCCACGCTCCCAAAGATATCCCCCCCCCCCCCCCCCAATAATAAATAAAAAAGGCTGATCTCGCGGGGCCCACGCGCCTTCGTGGAGATCTCGCTCACCTCCACCACACCGTACCGTGCTCCCTCCTCACACCAGATCCGTCCATCCGTCCGTCCGTCCATCCTCGAATTCGGTCGGTGTTTCGTTGCCTCGTCCGTAAAAGGTGAAGTAGACAAATTCCCCCCCGCCCGCACCCCCACCAATCAATTCGTTTAAAAATTATTAAAAAGTGTCGATTATTTGATAAATTTATCCCTTTTAATTTATTTAATGTAATATATGATGAGATAGCAAATCAAAAATTTAGAAATAAGATTATACGCTAAATTAAAGTTGATGAATTGTGCATGTCGTTTTCTCTTCTGACTTTTCTAACTCAATATAGTAATCGACAAGCTATAGCAAAAGACTTCATTTGACTTTTTTATGTGAAAACGCCGCTTTTTTATCATATAAGGCAAAAAAAACCCATAAGAACTTCGGTAATCATTATCCGTGCATTTTTCAAGGATTTATGGTGCTTGACTTGGAATAATATTTAAAATAATAAAAGAAAATATGGGCGAAAGTTAGACATCTAGTTACCCGCTCATTATTTCCTTTGACCTAAAAATCACTCGAATTATAATTTTTACTTTTATTCTCTCGAAGATAGCTTTTAACATCGCACATATTCAAATATTTGGATTTTGAGAAAAGATTTATTTGACTCGATTGATCCAAATCACGATAGCCAAAGATTACCATTTTTTCCATGATCAAACTTGAAGATAGCTTTTAACATCATGTATATTCAAATGTTCGAATTTTGAAAAAGATTTATCCGACTCAATTAATCCAAATCACAATAGCCAAAGGTCGCCATTTTTTTTATAATCATACTTGAAAACCCAAGTTAGACGACAATCGCAATCACGTGCTCTTCTCATGTCGAGCTGCTGAGGTGCCATTCTTGAATTTATTGCATCAAAGCTACAAATTGATCAAATGGTACTTGTTCGAGTAAATTGATGCCTAACAAGTATGCATCGAATGGTAATGTTATCTCCATTTCTCGTTTTGTAATTCGATTTGAAAGAAATTCTACCATCATCCAAACAGTGTGCATGTCTGCTTGCATGTTGCCTTCGGGAATTTCGTCATGGCTTTGCTTTGACCCCATCAGTGTCCGAGGGGACATGTTTGGCCGCCCGTGGACCTATTTAGACATAATTATCAGCACGTTTTCAAAAACTTAAGATGCTCGACGCATGATAAAATTTCTGACAAAAACAAAAACCCGTGATAATATTTAACATAATAAAAAAAAGGGTGAAAATTATGGAATACCCACTCATTTTTTTTTCCTTCAAATTGAAATTCACTCGGGTTATTTAGTTAATTCTTATTCTCTCTATGGTAGCTTTGGATACTGCGCGAACTCGAATGTTCTAATTTTAAAGGGAACCTACTCAATTTGATTTATTCAAATTACAATGGTAAGAGATCATCATTTTCATGATCCAACTCACCCATTTTGATTGTTTATGACTTTTATCTTTTTTCAAATGAAACTTTCACATTTAAATACGTAAAAGCCTCAATTGATAAACAATCTCTTATTCTATTTGACAAAAATATCCACTCTATTTCACCCCCTCTCTTTCTCACCAGCTTGGCTATGTCATATAGTCATTTCCATTTTTTGTTCATGCTTTTGGTAGAGTGTTGTGGGTTTTATGCAAATCTCATAAGTTTAAATAATGAGTAGAAGCTGAATTATTGCTATTTGTTCTACTCTGGATGTTTTAACCATAACATGATTATATTATCATTTGACATGGACGTGTACATTATTTCATAATTCAGTTGTATTTTGGTGTCGAATATTCATCACACAATAACTTAAATCGCTACATTTTTTCGACCAATAAAAAAAATAAAGACATACATGGTATATCCAAACCTGTGAAACCGACAGATTTTAGGATGACATCACGATCCTATAGGACTTGGAATCAGAACGTATAGTGGAGGTTCTAGGATAGAGTAATATTCTACCCGCCCAAGAACCTTGCACACCGATAACAACTATTCATTTATGTTTGGACCACGTCTAGCGCTTTTTCAAGCTAGGCTGTCTTAAGCACCCTCTAAATATAGATAAAAGAAAAAGACAAAGGTAAATTTTTTTTTTTATCACCCATTCATTTGATTGCCGCCTAAAGTAAGAAGAAAAGAAAGAGGAAACAGAAGCTTGGACCAAGAGCCAAAACAATAAAAGATGTGTTGAACCAATCTTGATAGAGATGGGAGGGCCTTTTCATTAGTATATGGAGTTTATTTCCGGCATCAAAGGTAAAATCGCACATCAACTTTTTCTTTTCACGAGAAAATTATGCAAGCACTTTTCTGGTAGCTTGGACTATTTGAGTGCCAACCCAGAAGCTTAAGTTAATATAACACGAGTCGCACAAAATAATTTAAGGTAGAACCTGACTCCAGTACCATATTAGTGAATCCAATCATTATGGGAAAAAGATCACATGCGTATAAAAAAATATAAATTTCATAAATAAGTGATGAGAGACATTTTAATGTTTGTACCTTAGTTCATTTCCAAATTCAATTCCCGTTGGCTGATTTGTTCTTATGATATGACCGGTAACATTTTATGGGTTTTTTCCCCCGAGGATTTGAGTTTAATCTGGCTTAGAAACAGCACCATCTGGAATTAACCCCAATCACCTAATTACGAAAACTAAACAGATTATATATATCTTAGTCCGGAACGATAAATTATTATAACTGCTTAAGAATAGCGGATGATTTTCGGGTTTCTTTTTTTACCCCCAACAAAGCCCACGAAAAGGAAATTTTCTTGTATTTCGTCGTCCAATCATTTTTTTTTTTTTTTTGGTCCAGAGAAGACGTGCGACCTTTATATTAGTCATGTAATGTACGTAAAAGGTCACCAATAGTATCTGATTTTAATTTGTTAATTTTATTGTTTGACTTTCTATTGGATAGTCAGTTGTCCTAATGTCAACGAAAATGACAATTTCAAAGTTAATATGCGAGTGGGGTGCGTGGTCAGATCAACTCCAAAATTGTTGAAATTAAACATATTAATAATTTCTAATTAATCAAGACAAGACACGTATCCGTGGACTTTCTTCCCTCGACCCCCCAAAAAAATAATTTTTGGAAATTGAGATGTCATTTTCATGGTGAGGTAAAGGGTCCGAGCCAGGGACTTTCTGCTGCATTAGTTATCATTAGATTTCTTTTTTGGCCCTTGCAAGCATAGAACATTGACTGTGTACATGCCCAATAGAACAATGACTTCCATTTTCATTTCATGAAGTTTTAGAATCTAGGCCTTGTCCCGATTGAAAATTTAGCTTCCGAGCAAAAATTACTTACGGACTTTCTCACCATCATGATTCCGAGTCATCTAAAACGTCAATATGCACGAATTTTGTTCATAACTTGAGCGACATTAAATCAAGCTCGAATATAGAAAAGCAAAAATTTAAATCCAATCGTTTGGTGGAAGTAGGAAGGATAAGGCATCGAGGAGATGCTAGGGCAACGAGGGTTTGACTAATGTTATGGTATCGCAGAAGCTTTCGCAAAATTTATTCAAGGAACCCGTTGAGAAACAGTTTTTGAGCAACTAAAATACTTTTCGAGTCAACAGAGGAATTATCGTACATGTATTATAATTCCTTTTGACTTGCCCGCATATACCATCTCGCCGCTGGGACCAAAACCCAAAATCGATTTATTTTTCTTTTCTTTTGTTGCTGTTGTTGTGGTTGAACAAAAACAAGAACAGAAGAAGCCTATCTCGAATGTTGCAACGGCAGGTACAACCGATCCCAGAAGGAGCCGAGGATAGTCTTAGAAAAATTCTGGAGCATCGGGTAGCTGAAATTCACTGAATCGCCCTCCGTTCGGCCATTATTCTAGGAGATACGCTAGTTATGCAGTGAGATCTGGTTTGATGCTGTGCATTATTAAAGCCAGCGGATCACCTTTGTCTCTGCTCTTCCGCTAATCAGTTTTCTAATGAGCTTTTCTTTTATTCTTCTGTTTTCTTTCTTTCTTTTTTTTGGTATTTGACGGCTGAGGAGTTAGCTGGTTGCGTACGACGGATCGACCGATCATTTCTAACGAAACCCTAATCGCAGGATCTTATATAATATGGATGAATTCGAGCTGGAGCTCCATAGCAATCTCACACTCCTCTGGAGAAAAGATATCGCCCGTCTTTATGAGTTTATTCTGATTGCGTCTTGGAGTCTTCAACTGGCGGACGTGGGGGAGGCTAAGACTTGGACTTGTAGAGAGGATTTGTTTTTTTTATTTTATGGATAAAGATCAAGAAAAATCCCGAATTGACATTGATAACTTTACTTCAAATTAGTACATCTATGACAAATTTACCCTCAATTAGTTTCTGTTAAATTTAACAATCAAATTGTTTAGTTGAATAATACATATTAATTGATGAGTATATCGGTTTGGGATTTCCCCCTCCTGTTTGTTACACATTTATCAAGTTATTGTTTTTCGTGGTATTAATTCAATTTAACATAAAATAACATAGGGAAAATTTATTACAAATATACTAATTTAAAGTTTTTTTGATAATAAAAAATTAGTTTATGATAAATTTATCATAAGTATACTAGTCTAAAATTTTTAATAATATTAATCAATTTTTTAATATTCATTTGAACTCGTTATCTCGATCTAAATCCTGCATCCTATAGTTATGCTTTGATTCGCGATGATTAAGCCTGTAAACCACCGAAGACGGGGTATCATGCGATCCTTTTTTTTCTTTTCTATTTTCAAGTGTCTCGTACTGATCCAAAAATATTTGCCTTCACCTTTGCGTGCTTTTCACCATATCTTACTTTCTTCCCACAAGTCTTGCCGATTAATAATACGGCCAATTCCTAAAAAGCTCGGCACCCGGGAATTGGTCGAGTAATAAAGCAGTTGAGGTCTCTCAGGCCAAAAGCTCACCAAAGTTTCAAGGACCCCCCTAATTTCAACATGGATGGTTTGCCCCGACCGGATCGAGGAGGCGCACTTAATTCGGTACGAGAAATCCGGTTCGGATACCTCCTCCCGATTGCTACGAGCAAAAAGAAAAGTATCGAAAGCAGGAGTGGAAATACTGCAAATTTTTTTGCCTATTCGAAAAGCAAAAATGGGTGGAAGGATAATCTTCAACTTTGGACACCCATAAAGTGGCTTCGTCCAACCTAAAAGTAGGGGCGATGATAATAATAATAATAATAATAATAATTGTAAAGAGCCCTAATCCAACTTGCCATTGTGGGAAACTTTCTGGAGCCCACTTCCATGCCATTCTTCCGGGGCCAACCGAAGCCATTGTTGCTATTCCCGGCAAGGGGAAAGTCACCCCCCACCCCAAAAGTGCACTTCGCGGGATTAGAGAAAGGTGATCATCAAATCGATTAATTAATCGGGATTATCACTTGATTGGCGAGTTCGCTTTAGTGGAGTGGCAATAATTATTTTGCCTATTGGGCCAATAATTAAATCTTTGCACGGACAATCATTAAATACACTATTTCTTGCAAACAATTTGATTTTTGATGCACTCAATGTGCATAAAGCAACAAAAACCGGTGCATTGAAAAATGTAAAGTCCAAATATCATGAGGCACCCGTTCACATATAACCCATTTTTATATAATGGAAGGGAACAAGTAGACTCCTAGAGTTAGCATAATCGATTGGGGGTTAGGGGAATTTTCAATTCAAATATTGAAAATTGAGTTTCTCCTATGGACCAAATGCCTAGACTTGATCGGCTAATGAGATTTGTAGGGTGTTTTATAAGTGATCAAATCAAAGGGCTGATGCACTCATGCTCCCAAGACACAAAAAAGAAAAAAAGAACAATATACACTCTCGTGGCACAGTGATGTGATGAACGTTGTTAATTGAAAGTTGCATGAATTGAGCAGATGTTTTTATTTTCTTGGATTCCAAAAAGGGAAATTGTCCGTTGGTGGCGTGTGATTGCCTTTGTTTCTCATATTAGATGAAACAATAATTTCTCATGTTCCGAGGTAAGAAAAGGTAGGTGAAAACTAAATTTGGAAAGCAGCTGTTAGGCACGGTTAAATTAAATTACTATAACTAAGCTAGGTTGAGAATGTTACTCACGTGAAGAACATAATTTTTCTTTTTGCAATATTTGTAGCAAACTAGGGTTATTTGTCCCCTCTCAGTATTACATTCAAGTTTGGTTTGAAAAATTTGTGCGGCAAGATAACACATCGATCCTTCTATTGTTTGTTTTTTTAGTATAGTTGGCTTGAAGATGACATGTACCAAGGGTACATTTATTTTGTGAAAAATTTACTATTGATAGATACTTTCTTCATCTTCTAATGCTTGGATCACTTAGGAATAGTCAATGGAAAATATTTTTGTATGATTGACAGAAAGCCTATATGTAAATTCAAGAAAATGACTTTCTCTATAAAAATCAAATATAATTTTCCAAAAATACCAATAAACCCTAGGGCCCAAGCTTAATTCCTGAGTTCGAGCTCATGTGGACCCTGAAGCTAGGGTTCAAGACCCTAGTGGTGGAGTCAAAGTACTCGGCTCGCGCACCCGATTCTTCAATTCTCGCACTCCAGTCCCTCTAAACCGGTCCCTAGTCCCCCAGCACCAGATATGAACCCCAAAACAATTAAACCAAGTCAGCTAGATTGCCCTCAAGGATTTTTCTCATAAGCTTGTTGTTATATCATCGTAACAAACAATGGAAAATGAATTTCCATGCAATATGAAGAGACCGACCAAATTTAAGAACGAAAAATTACATCGATTCATAGAAAACAAGTCATCAAAGGAAAAAGTTATGATCAACATGGTAGCGAAAGAGAGTGGTTTTAATCAAAATTAAGGTGGTCCACTTTATAAAATATACGCGTAAATCTCTAATTCCCAGAAAGATTTAGTTGTTTAGAAGCCAGGGAACCTCTTTTTTGGGGCCATGGAGTTTCCAAGTCGAGATTCTCGCCGGGCATTGTGGGTCAAAGTCTTACCTCCCATTCAAAAAGATTATATTCTTTTCTTTTGACAAATATAAGATATGGATAAGTATGAGATGGAGAGTCTCGATTTTGGAGTACATTTGAAGCTGTCTTCTCCCTTATTCCGCATATTCTAATTATCATTAAATCGTTTAAGTACACTAATACTAAAGTTCGAAAATTTTGGTCTTCTCGATTAATGGATTCAATTTATCATATTGAGATCGGAAAAAACACATAATCGCTCGTTAACTTATCATGGTGGTATAACTTTAAAGGAAGAGAATGAAATCGATCAAATTTATCTCCTCTAAATTAGGAGGGTCCATATCAAAGGTGAATAAAGGAGGCCCCCTTTTTATATTGCAATTACTTTGCTATGATTCATTGTCAAGACCAATGATCCCAATGTCTTAACAACATTGGAGAGTCAACGGTGAAACAAATGTTTTTGAATAAGACTCAAGCTTCCCACCTTGCACATACCAAGTAATTATCGAAGCTAATTGTGCTCTCGACATCAAGAGCAAAATATTGTAATATCCTAGAACGTCAAGCGTGACACATGTCTTTTCTTCTTCTTCTTTCTTTAACAAGTAAAAGATCATAAATACATTACCATACAACATACAAAAAGATCATCACATGAGTTAAATAATACATATATATCTCATTATGTTAACTCGACATTTACAATCCACAATAATATTCTGAACACACGCAAAATACAAAAGACCTGGGAAAGGTTAGAATCATCTACTTCAACACTACACTCCTACACCCAAAAACCTATTTATACATCATCAAAGCTAATATATAAGGATTGAGAACCTCTCCCAATGATGGTTCATTGGAAATATAGCCAGGGGACCATCAAATCCTCTAAGGGCGCGAATGATAACATTTATGTTCCAGAAATGATTTCTGGAACAGAAATAGATTTTTCTATTTCTATTTCTAGATGAGTTTCTGAGCCAAAAAACACGTTTGATAACAACAAAAAATTTCTATTTTTGGAAGAGAAATTCGTTTGGTAATCAATTTTTTTTTACCGCATCTAAGTAGCGGTAGCCGGTCGCTGGTCGCCGCATGCCAGGTGCCACCAGTCGCCAGTCGCCAGCTACGGACAGCGACCGAAAGGTGGCAGATGATGGGTGGCGATCGGCGCGGCCGGCGGCGGCGGCGGCGGCGGCGGCCGGCGACCGGCGGCCGGCGGCGGCGGCGGCGGCCCGGCGGCCGGGGCGGTGGGCGGGGGTGGTGGTGGTGGTGGTGGTGGTGAGTGACGGATGGAAAAAAATTTCTTTGAGTGAAGAATAAGAAAAAGAGAAATAATTTCGATTTTGCCCAGAAATAGAAAAGTAAAAAATTTGTGTTTCTGATTTTTATTCCAAATCTATTTCTAGAATAGAAATTTGTTCCAGAAATAGAAATGAAATTTTTTTTACCAAACGGATTTCTATTCCAGAAACAGAAATAGAATGGTTACCATGCGCAGCCTAAGTGGTCCCATCCATTCGTCATCAAAGACAGTGTATCAAGCTATGTACCAATTGGAACCAACTCAGTGAGTCCCACTTTGACCCATACAATGGTTGTATACTTAACATACATAATATCCACATGAGGCAATACAACTTCCTCATAACTATGCTCAATGTGAGCTGGAGGTCTAAAAAACGACGGTGGCAAAAGAGTCATCGTACAAGTCTGAAAATAAAGGAATGAGCCAAGGCTCGATAAATGAAATTCTTAAGTCTAAAGTAGGAGATCCATCTTTCACTCAACCTAGTATCAATAGTAGACGTGAATTCAAGGTATCAAAACAATCTTATAAGGATAAATATACTATCTTTCCTTTCATGACATGTCAATGAGACAACCATAACATTGGGTAAGATGGATCACTCATGTGCAAGTGGATATCATATTGTATATCATAAGTACCACAACATGTCATTAATTTACACAAATAAATTCATATTTGTCACCAACTAGGACCATCTCAATTAATGAGGCATTTCAATTAAAGAGGCATAGTTACTACCAACTCATGTAGGACGGAATCATACATATCCATTTGTCATGTCTTTTAGCCTGTCCATCACCAATGCCATCTACATTAGCGAGAATATATACACCATCGTACATCTGCATGATGATGGCCATTTCTTAACCCATATCATGACTACATAAGCCATGTCAAACCATGATCACATGAGTCATATCATCATAAATTGTTGTATCATCTTAACCTATAGAGAACTACATTATAAGGTAGAACATTTAGCTAACCGCATAATCTCATTCATACTCATAAGTTTGGTAGCTAATAAACCTTGATAAAGGTCTCAATCACGCAACATCAAATACATATATAATTAATCACAATAGAATAAGCACCACATACTTTTCGATATCTATAATTACAAGTGACAACATGTTAATCTCTCGACATTCTCATTTAACCATAAGAATTGATTAATTACGTATACATGAATAAATAAATCTTCTTTTTCTTTTCACCAAGCCAAAATCATTTAGTAGGGAACTTTTACAGGTTTATTAATTTTCGACATCCAATAGCAATAAACACTATTACTCCAATATCCAAGTAACCTATAAAATATTTCACTCTTTATTTATTTATTTTTCCACCCTTATTAAACTCACTTTTAACACAAATATTAAGGAGTATTTTTTATAATTTCAAATTCTTATAATTAGAACATTGCCCTAGTAAAAATTTCTCATTTTAACCCTAACTTTCGGTTTTTAACCAACCAAGCCATATCAACTAAAATTAAAAACTAAAACCTATTACTTACATTTTATTTATACTATAGACACACCACGTATTTTACCAAACTATTAAAACAACCCACTTTTAATTTCTTAAGTCGTTTAGTTCCAATTTTTGTATAATTGACATATCATCTAAATTAAGAAATTAACTCTAAAAATAACTTTACCACCTATCAAATAAGATTACTCATACTGTGAACAGCCTTCGGAACTTTCAGTATCTACAGATTCGTCCCCCAATTTGGTGAAATTACAAATTTGCCCCTATAGCTTCTAAACTCTTTTTTTTTAATCGGGTCGATTTTCCTTACTAATTCTTACTTAATAACCCGATAATCAACACTAAAAACCATAAGAATAACTCTATTAACAGCCTCATCTCACTTCTGTAAATTTCAAAATTACCCTTGATTTTGTCAAAAATTAACCAAAGTACCCCATTTTATGCCTACTTTTACTATTTTCACACTTTTCCCATTTAAGTTGCAACAAAACCTATTAGTAATCTCTCAAAGACATTCTAAGAGCAAAGCTTTTAAACTTAAATCCAACAATCACCATAACTTAATATGCAACCATTGCAACTTACTCATACATAGAGTAAAATTTATAGTACATAAACATACAATCAACGAACCAAGCTCAAGAGTAACAAATAGATCATTTTAACTTAATCCTTAGGATTTTCACTTACCTTAAGTGAAATCTTCAACAAACAAAGCCTTTACAACCTTGAAATCAAAATAATAACTAAAATTAACAAGTCTCGTTCTTTATAAAACAACAAAGCTCATTTGATAAAAATAAAAGGGAGATAGATGAATGTATCTTGTAAAACACTATATTGAAAATGAGGGCTTTGGATCTTGATTGTCTTGAAAGAGAGAGTGAAATAAAAATTGAACTTGAAGAGGTGAAGAAGATGAGGTGCACGTTCAAGAGATAGGGAAAGAAGACTTTTTATCTCGTCTTCTACAAATATTCTCTATATTTAAGAGTATTTTGAAGAAGCATTAATTGGCTTTGGTCAAAAGCAATGATGCCGATTTAACTATACTTCAAGAAGATGAGGTGCATGTTTAAGAGATAGGGAAATGAGACTTTTTATCTCTTGTCCTCCACAAATATTCTCTACATTTAAGAGTATTTTGAAGTAGCGTTAAGTGGCTTCGGTCAAAAGTAATGATGCCAATTTAACTATAATTTAAGAAGATGAGGTGCACATTCAAAAGAGATGGGGAACCAAGACTTTTTATCTCTTGTCTCCAACAAATATTCTTTACATTTAAGAGTATTTTGAAGTAATATTAATTGGCTTTGGTCAAAAGTAATGATACCAATTTAATTATAGTCAAAAGTAGATAGCAAATGACTAGGGTTAAAATAATGTCATCCATGAGGTCATATGGCTAGGTTCAATGAATTTAATTTAGACTTGAGAGCAAAAAAATGCAGTGAATGAAGACATTTGTCTAAGCTCTCATAGTGACAAATGGTATGGTTTAGTAAGCAGATTGAGATACTAGGTGATTTTGGATAGATACTTTACATTGTGGTAAATAAAACAAGGAAATTGGAACTTGTTTGAAACGTTAGCAAATCAGAAAATTATTTTGAATCCATTACAATTATGAACAAAAGATATAGAACATTAGGCAAACCTTAACTTAGTAAAAGTTTAATGTTTTCAAATTATTCGATACGTATTAATGAGCGTATCGACCCCACCAACAGTTACCATATTATTTATATATCCTAAATATCATAAATTATAAAGAAAATTTCAGATGTCACAAACACCTTTTTCGCTTTATCGAGTTCACCTGAGGGGAAAAAAATGATGTCCTAAATCTCGATTGAACGATGAAGATGAGATGAACCGGATGCAAAACAGGAACGTGAGAAAGGCACGGGCTTATTGTGGACCATTGATATGGGCTTCGTGTTTAGTTGGATCGGCAGAAATTGGGAGTAAGTGGGCCTCTAGCAACCATGGGCTTGGCTACTAGCCCATTTTGGGCTCGACTTGGCTTCTTATGGGCCCGAAAATGCATCCGCAGAGAAGAACCGAGGAAGCAAAGGTGCAACTGCCTGTGCATCTCATCAGACAGAGATCGATATTATATCCTAAGCTGATTTTCGAATGCCGGACCACGTGAATAGAACAAATCTGCCGGTCAATTATAGGAAGTAGTTGAATCGTTCGTCATCTTTCTTACCCCCTGCCGGTCCAGCAACAGCAGCTGCAGCAGCCGCCCTTCCTTCCTTCCTTCCTCCTGGGAGACCCATCAGCTTGATTTCACTCCTTTCGCCTCCCCTTCGCTTCCTTCAACAAGCCTCGGCCTCCGGCGCCTCCCACTCGCCGACGGCGGCGCGGTTCTTTGGTCGCCCGAGCAGAGAGAGGCCATGGCTTCGAAGCTCGGAGGAGTCGCGGTAGCGCTGGCGGTCGCGGCCATCGTCCTGGCTCTAAACCGCCCGACCCATCTGCTCCACCCGCCTCCCGTCCCCGGAGCCCGTGACCGCCTCCACGCTTCCAGGGTGGTTCCGGTGGCCGGAGCGTTCGGGCCCGAGAGCCTCGCCTTCGACCCGAGCGGCGGGGGCCCGTACACCGGGGTCGCCGACGGCCGGATCCTGAAGTGGGAGGGCGACGGGCGCGGGTGGGTCGAGTTCGCTTTCACTTCTTCTCAGAGGTAGGACGTCGAACCGCTGTTCTGCTCGTGCTCGACTTGGTTTTCTCTTTTCCCGTTTTTTCCCATGATAAAAAGGTGATTTTGCTCTTCATTGTTGACGTGTTTGATCATCCTGGTTTACTGCCATTGCTGGCTTGCTGTATGTTGGCGAATATCGATTCACAAAATTTCATATATATGAGTAACATAGTAGAGAGCACGACCAATTTGTTCAGATGCAGTCACCCAGGCCATTTAGTATGCTAATTCGTAGAGCAATCTTAGTACACCAAGCATCACTCGCCACTGTTGCCAAGAAATGTAAGATAAATTTAAAGCAATATCCATGTTAATTTCTCACTCTTTGTTCTTTTGTTATATGAGGTGAGATTCTACGCCATTTTGCAAATGCTTAATTAGATGGATTGGAAAAGACCGGATTCTGGATCATGCACTTAAATGTCGTCCAAAGTCTGGTTGATGATTTTGTGGTTTGTTTACTGCAAATGTGAAAACTACATTAATCACGGTTTGCAAATCATTTCACTTATGGTGGACTCTAGACAGATTTCTGTCATTTTTGTGCAGTAAGTGATTCAGTCCATTGCATCAAAGTAACCCCGTGTGCGCTTTTCTGCTTTGGTGTGTATTTTTTTCAATCCAAGTAACAAATGCAGTTGATAAGGTGTTCATTAGAATGGATTGATGACCTTTTTCTAGTTTAATAGAGTTTTTGATAAAGTTGCCATCAGATTAGTCTCTCCAGAGAGATCAATAGTATTGGCACAATGGAGAAGATTAGCATGGCCCTCACAAGGATGATGCGGACATGGTCCAACCAGATTAGCCATCATTGGAATCCGACTTGTTGAGTGATTGTTCCTTTTGGATGTCATGGTAACTCGCATTGAATTGGAGAGCCCCAAAATTGAATGTTCTGTTGCTGCTGCTAACTTTCTCCAGAAAGTTTCATTTTCATCCACTTTAATAAAAATTTATAACATAGGAACAGAGCATGTGAGTGCTAATATTCCTAATTCGAGAGGTTGTTGGGGCTACCGAACGAAAATCAATTTCGGTGTCAGCACACATCCATTATATATCCAGCAATATTGTGCTTCCTTTTGCATATTTTGCCCAGAATGTCACCAACTTGGTATTGTGCTACTAGGAAGGAATGCATTCGCCCATTTGCACCGGAGTTGGAGCATGTTTGTGGAAGGCCTTTAGGACTCCGTTTTGATAAGAAAACTGGAGATCTCTATATTGCAGATGCATACTTTGGGCTTATGGTGGTGGGTCCAGATGGTGGTTTGGCTACTCTGGTAGCTAATGAAGCTGAAGGCAAACCCCTCCGCTTCACCAATGATCTGGATATTGATGAGAGCGAAGATGTGATTTACTTCACAGACTCGAGCACATCTTTCCAAAGAAGGTAAGTAAGACACAGACAACATCAATAGTAAGAGAAAGATGTCTGGATATCTATGGCTCTTGTATTCATAATAATGTGGGATAGTTCAACACGATAACTATCTTTATTGATCTTTACAATGTTAGGACGAGAAAACAAGATAACCAATCATTGTATAGAAGTTATTCATTCATTGTCGTGATCCAGATGTTAGTGTAGGCACACCTCCACTGCAGCACCCAAGTTGTTTTCTTTATAATGACTGAGCAAACAATATTGTAATCTGTTCTCAGTGATATCTATTGATGCCTACAAGAAGCTACTTATCCCTGACAACTTGTGTTTCCAGACAATTCATGAATTCATGTCTAAGTGGAGACAAAACTGGCCGGTTGATGAAATATGATAAATCAAGCAAGGAAGTAAAAGTCCTTTCACGAGGAATTGCTTTTGCCAATGGAGTAGCGTTGAGCAAAGATGGTATGTTTCTGCTGGTGGCGGAAACTGCTACTTGCCGAATCTTGAGGCTTTGGCTTAAGGGCCCTAATGCAGGAAAGTTTGACATCTTTGCCGAGTTGCCTGGTTACCCAGACAACATCAGGAGGAACTCCAGAGGTGAGTTCTGGGTTGGCTTGCATGCCAAGAAAGGACCGGTCGCGAGGTTCCTTCTTTCCAATCCTCTCATCGGGAATTTCGCTCTAAGACTGCCGATTAGCTTCCAACAGCTGCACTCGCTGTTTGTGGGAGGGAAAGCTGATGCCATCACCATCAAGCTGGGCAAGGAGGGAGAAATTCTGGAAGTAGTGGAAGACACGGAGGGAAAGACCGTGCAGTTCATCAGCGAAGTTGAAGAAAGGGATAATAAGCTGTGGATAGCATCGGTGATGAGGCCTTTTATCGCTATCTACGATTTAAATTGAGTTAGTATTCTCTCGAGTTGTAACACCGATCCGTACCATGATCTCATCCAACTAAAGCGTCTGTCATGTGTACAGTGATTGTACTCCATTTCGTTGTCGATTCAGCCAAGAAACAAAGAGGGTGTTCGTATTTGTGACTTCTTTATCAACGTACCCTTGTCGAAGTTGTTCTTCGCATTATCTGCAAGAGTTTAATAAATCGAATTCCTAGTTAAATTTGCAATGGTTGTACTGGAGACCATGGATCGATTCTTAGGGAGGCTTTACTTACCAAGTTCCTCATAGTGGTTGGACGTGAGAGACCCCCAAAACCTATCGAACTCACGGAAGTTGCTGTTCGTTTATACGGTGACTCTACCCAATGAAAGGTCGGCTGCATATATCACCAGCTATTTAAGAGCTATCCATTGCTTTGATGATGTCCTGAAGTCTTCATGGGCGGACCTGGGGGATGCTAAAGATCAGTGGAGTTTCAAGCTGCAGAAGCAATTCATTGTGAATCCACTGCCTGCATGCTTTAAATGAAACTGACTTTCTCCATTGAAAATCAAAACTAATTTTCAAAATATGACAGATGTGTTTGGGAGCTAACTCCGGTGGTCAGGACCCCAACAGTCAAGCTCAGGTACCCAGTTCTCATGTGCAACTCACCCTGTCCCATAAGGCCAAGTCATGACCCCAACACCCTTGCCCAAGTTACCAGCCCATAGGCTTAAGGCTTGGTTCAACTCTCTTGAGGCTTGGCCTAAGACCCTAATGCTTGAATTCAAGTCTTCGACTATTTATTTAAAATTTAAAAAAATCAAATTGCATGTAATGTAATTATTCATTTTTTTGGGTCAAAATGTAATTATTCATCAGGGGACCAGAAAATTGGAGGAAAAAGAAACGACAAAAAAAGGAAGTCGGGGCAGGTTTTTTTTCAGATGCAGGCAGGACCCTGTCTGCCTGCTCTGGTCCATCCATGTTCTACCTCTCTCTCTCTCTCTCTCGGGTCCTTTTAATGATTAAATTTTGAAGTCTTTGTTTTGTCGCTTTGCCTAGTTAGGTGAATCCCATTTTTATCTTGGTAATTTTGGAAAGCCAAGGATAAAAACCCATTGAAGATTTATCCCCCCCCTTTTTTTCTCAATTCTCTTTTCTCTAAAGGGGGACTTTTTATTTTTATTTTTATAGTAGTTATATTGCTACAATGCCTTGTCAAGGTTGAGGATCCTCACCTTTAGCTTGAGATGGCATGGGAGAGTTAGATGGTGAAACAAATGTTTCTAGACAAAACTCAAAGAGTTCAATCTTATTTGCATCAAATAAATATTGAGCATACAGATTCAAGTCCATGGACTCGATGTCATTTGTATGAATGGAGTAATTCAAACCCTATTCAATTGAACTGGGAATACAAGCGCACCTATTGCTTTATATAGCAAAAAATGAATGCCTTAGAATTATTTTATTTCACGAAAAATGAATGATTTGGAATAATTTTTCTAAGAATGATAGTTTTTTTTTTTTTTGGTGACCGAGGACTCCACCTGGGCCCCCTTGCGCTCGGCAAGCGCTAAGGAACCAGGTGCCTATACCCCGGGCCAGTGCAAGCTAGCCACCACACTCACACTAGCAATTTAAGTCACCTAGCGAACGCCGGGATTTGAACCTTGCACCTTTTGCGAGAGGCACAATGCTCAAACCAATGGCGCCACCACAGCGGGTGGTTAAGAATGATAATTTGTATTGCTTAAGATAATTAATTAATCATTATGGACATAATTTATGTTTAAATATTTTACTGAACGATAAAATATTTTATTTATTTATTCATTCTTGTAACTGGTACAAATGATATAAGCCCTTGATCTCGATTAGAAAGATGAAAGATGAGTGCAACTGGCCGTTAATGGTAAAGAAAAAGGGATGGCACGATAATGGGCTTTTGATACGGGAAAAAGGGGCTTTGTGTTTAGTTGGATCGGCAGAGGTCAGAAGCAAGTGGGCCTATAGTAAACATGGGCTTGGCTAGTGATGCGGATTTTGGGCTCAATGCGACTCCTCATGGGCCCTAAGTGCCTGCATGCACAGAGAAGAACCAAGGAAGCAAAAAGATGACACGCCGTCGCATCTCACCAGACAGATATGAAGGTGATATCCTGAGTTAATTTTCGCTTACCGAACTAAATCCATCTTTCCGATCCCGTCTGAGGTAGAGGCGATATTCATCTCTGGATTAGAAGATCCGAAATGAACCATTTCTTGGCCACCCTGAGTTATTACACCGGGTAGGGAACCAAGCACGAGACCTCACGTTTCACAAAGTATGAGATTTCGATCGTTCTACCAAGAGGTTGAGAGTTTGCTTTTCAATATGCCGTCTATCTAGTTTTGTGCCAGTTGTTACGACGAGTTTATTCGATTTGGACTGAGGCTCCCCTCTAACAATTGAGGGAACATTGTGATCCTCCTCGACATCACCTCGCATATCTTGACTTTTAGTTTTCACTCAAATGTTATATGCAAAATTACTATAGAGAGTTATATTTTCCTTTATCTCTCGTCGGAAGAAATCTCTCATAACGCCTCTGATTAGTTAATTACAAATACGATCATTATCCGATTTTCAAGTTAAGTTTGTAATTATGATATTAATATATTATAAACCACCAATAAGAAGGATGACAGAAGTGAAGGAAAATACAACCTTAATGAAGGATAAAAAATCTCCAATTCGAACCGAGAAGTTTTTATTGTAACGGTTTAGGATCTATTTAGATCATAAACTCGAAAACCAAACCAAAACATGTTACCTTCAACCTAGTTGAACACTATGCCATAAGCACCATAACACACTCTTATTCTCCTTTATATCTTCACCCTCACTCCTCAATTATCAAGGGTGTTTATTAACCGACCAAACAATGCTTGAGTCTATTCTTTTATTTCCATGAACATCAAAGTATAGAAATCTATTTGATAATTTTTTTATTTTTAGAAATAAATTGAAATAGATTGAGAATGAAATCAAAAAGTAGAACAAAGTTGCTCATTTGTTCTTGAAAACAACTCTAGAATCAACAACCAAATCATTTTTTTCCCTTTTCTTTTCTTGTTTTCCTTTTCTTTCCTAATTATTGGGTTTTCCGGTGAGAAATATTAATGTGGGATGGTTGTGAGTTTCCCATGCATTGTTGGGCGATGGAGGAGTGAGTTCCAGGGGGTTTCAGATGGAAGAGATGCGAGATCTTTATTTTGCAGTTGCAGGTTTTCTACAAGATGGGTCGAGTTCATCTCTTCTTTTGAGGCCCACGATCTCAGCTCAAGTACAGAATTTGTACGGTTCCGGGAAATTGTGATTATATAATATCTCCTTGGAGGAGTGCTGAGCAAAAAGCTGTTCTGGAGACAGCCCAAAAAACAAAAAAAAAAGGAGGAGGAGGAAGAGAGCCAGAGCCCAAAACTGAACTGACCTGAACCGCATTGAGTTCGGTTAAGGTTTTGTGCACATCAGGCGTCGAGATACGTCCACAGTGAACACACAAATTGATGTTTCATTGGAAACAGATTGGCTATGAATAAAAAATAAACCCCAATCAAACTGTTAACATTCCTAATATTGATATTAGTTTGACAAATCATTACTCTTAAGCATATTAAATGAGCAATGGTTCATTTTTTAAAATAATTATGCATATGCAAATAATATTGAAAGCTACAAAGTTTCAGCAAATAATTACTTAGAAACATGGTCAGGGCACCCAATTAGTAAAAACTTTCAAGTCACATTAATACAATGTTAACATTATTTACTTTGGCTTATGGAACTACCACTTGACAGTAACTTGTGATTTACCATTACAAAGTTTGTTGTCTAGTTGTGATTATCACAAAGAGCACATGAAACTTCATCAACCTTTCTTTTCATATTATAATGTAACCGTTCAAGCTCAGAGCTATTTTTTTAATACTCAAAATCAAATCAGACGAATTTCAATATTCCAAGAATCACAGAACTCATAGTTAAATGAATCTCCTAATCAAATCTTGTCCTCACATCCACTGTCGAACCAATTTTAAACCCATTGAAAAAATCTTTTTACTTAACTAATACTCCGAGCTCACGACATATCAACCTGCGTATTATGCATACTAATTATGTTTCCATTTTTACAAACAATTACTATATCGCTAGCGATTTGGATGATGGCTAATTTCATAGTTGAGTACAGTTACATGTCAGGCAAAAAGTTAGTACAGTATCAATCGGTAATTCGATATGGAGATGGGTGATCAGTCCAGCCGTCCTTCTGGAAAGGACCTGTCGGTTGGATTTTACTGCGTTTGGCTTCACTTCCGCTCCCTTGAAAAAGACTGGGGCTCGAGCTGTCTCGCTTGCAACAGCAGCAGCAGCAGTGTCTTGATCGCCCTGAGCAAAAGAATCCAATGGCTTCGAAGCTCGGAGCAGCCGCCATGGCGCTGGCGGTCGTAGCTGTCGTCCTAGCTCTGAACCCGCCGACCCATCTCCTCCGCCCGCCTCCCGTCCCGGGAGCCCGCGACTGCCTCCACGCTTCCAAGGTGGTGCCGCTCGCAGGAGCGCACGGGCCAGAGAGCCTCGCCTTCGACCCGAGCGGCGGTGGCCCGTACACCGGCGTCGCCGACGGGCGGGTCCTGAAGTGGGAGGGCGACGAGCGAGGGTGGGTCGACTTCGCTTTCACTTCTTCTCAGAGGTACGACGTTGAACCACTCTTGTGCTCGTGCTCGGCTTGGTTTTTCTTCCCCCCTTTTTTTCCCCATAAAAGAGCGATATTGCTCTTCATCGTTGACGTGTTTGATCATTCCGGTTTACTTCCATTGCTGGCGTGGAATATGTTAGAGAAACAAATGGTTTTGCTCGTGTGCTTTTCGGCTTGGTGCGTATTTCTTTCAATCCAAGAAACAAATGCAGTCAATAAGGCGTTCGTTAGATTGGATCGATGACCTTTTTCTAGTTGAAAAGAGTCTTTGATCAAGTTGCTATCAGATTTGACTCTCTGGAGGGATCGATAGTATTGGAGCGACGGAGAAGATTAGCATGGCGCTGCACAAGGATGACGCGTAAATGGTTCTGACCACATTAGCCATCATCGAAATTCTGACTTGGTCGAGTTCTTGTACCTTTTGGGTTTCATGGTAGATTGCATTACATTTGAGAGGCCCCAACATGGGAAGTTCTGCCGCCACCGCTGCTAATTTCTTCAGAAAGTCTTATATTCATCCACTTAGATGAAAATCCATAACGTTCGGACAGAGCACAGGAGTGCTAACTTTCCTAATTCGAGGAGTTGTCTGGGCTACCGAACAAAAACTAACTTTAGTATCAGCAATCATCCATTATATTTCCAGCAATATCGTGCTTCCTTTTGCATGTTTTTCCTGGAATGTCACCGACTTGGTGTTGCGTTACTAGGAAGGAATGCATTCGCCCTTTTGCACCGGAGTTGGAGCACGTTTGTGGAAGGCCTCTAGGACTCCGTTTCGACAAGAAAACTGGAGATCTCTATATTGCAGACGCGTACTTCGGGCTAATGGTGGTGGGTCCCGAAGGTGGTTTAGCCACTCTGGTGGCCAATGAAGCTGAAGGCGAACCCTTCCGCTTCACCAATGATCTGGATATCGATGAGAGCGAAGATGTGATTTACTTCACAGACTCAAGCACAACTTTCCGCAGAAGGTAAGCCAGACACAAACAACATCAACACTAAGAGAAGAGAAGGATGTCTGGATATCTATGCGTCTTGTAGCGTTATAATGTGGGATAGTTCAACACAACAACTATTTTTATTGATTTTTACTTGGTTAGGACGTGGAAACAAGATAACCAATTGTTATACGGAAGTAATTCGTATCAGTGTCAAGGTCCAATTATATTTATTGATTTTTAGTTACTTATTGCCTCTAATCTGTGTTTCCAGACAATTCATGAATGCATTTATAAGTGGAGTTAATACTGGCCGGGTAATGAAGTACGATAAGTCGAGCAAGGAACTAAAAGTCCTATTGCAAGGGCTCGCTTTTCCCAATGGAGTAGCATTGAGCGAAGGCGGTCTGTTTTTGCTGGTGGCGGAAAGCTCTGCTGGCCGAATCTTGAGGCTTTGGCTTAAGGGCCCTAATGCAGGAAAGTTGGACATCTTTGCTGATTTGCCCGGTTACCCAGACAACATCAGGAGGAACTCCAGAGGCGAGTTCTGGGTCGCCTTGCACGCCAAGAAAGGACCAGTCCTGAGGTTCCTTCTTTCCAATTCTCGCAATGGGAATTTCGCTATAAGACTGCCGATTAGCCTCCAACGCTTGCATTCGGTGCTTGTGGGAGGGAAAGCCGATGCGACCGCTGTGAAGCTGGGCAAGGAGGGAGAAGTTCTGGAAGTAGTGGAAGACAAGGAGGGAAAGACCGTGCAGTTCATCAGCGAAGTTGAAGAGAGGGATAGTAAGTTGTGGATCGCGTCGGTGATGAGGCCTTTTATCGCTATTTACAATTTGAATTGAGCTACGTATTCTCTTGAGCTGTATAATCGATCCATGTCATGATCTCATCCAACTAAAGCGCCTATCAGGCGCACAATCTCATCACTCTCCTTTCCATTGTCAATTCAGCCAAGAAATAAAGCGGGTATTCCTTGTTTTTTCTTCCTCTATCGATTTAGTCGTGTCGATGTTGTTTTCCACATCATCTGTAAGCACTTAATCTATCGAACTCCTAGTTAGATTTGCAATGGTTGTACCAAAGAACATGGAACTAATTCTTAGGGAGGCTTTGATTGCCAAGTCTATGCAAAGTGGTTGGATGTTTGAGACCCGCCAAACCTATTCCCTCGCAGAAGTTGCAGTACGTTTACATGGCGAGTCTACTCAATGCATCAGTTCAAGTAGGTCGGCATCCATCGACAGCTACTTGCTAGCTATCCATTGAATTGTAACAATCCGAGGATGTCAGATCTTCTTTTCCTTGCCGCCTTGAATTTCCAAATTGACAATGAAAACGCATACATAACACGTATCAGGACATAACAAAGATCCTATCATTATGTATCACCAAGTTCACGGTTCATATTATATGACCATGGTGTTAAAAGTACAACTCTCACCATATCTGCAAGCTTTCAAAAAGGATTGTGCATGTATATAAATTTTCCACTATCACCCCCAAAAAAACCAACATCTGCCTTACATAAAGATGCTAGGGAGTACCATTAACCTCTAGATTTGAAATCATTACTTATATATCTGGTATTGACCGTAATTCATAAGAACATTTTGTAGTCTTAATAAGAGGGGGAAGAGTTAAAAATTTATCCGGTGCGAGATATCACATTGTTCGAGGATATATATATATATTCAAATTCTTGAGGGAGATTGATAAAAACACAAGGCAATCGACTTCAAAGAACGTGGAGAGAGGACAAATTAGTGGGTAGAAAGACATGATAAGAATTTTGAGGCCAATTTTATTGATATGATAACAGACGGTGAATGACATTTGCATTAGACATACACAACGCCATCCATTGAGGAAAAAAAAGGAAGTTTGTGCATGAATTTTAGAAAAAAAAATTTGTTGACAAATGTCGCCATCTCAATAAAGAAAATCAGTCATTTTCAAGATATTGTCTTTTTTACGTGCTGTCTAGTTTTCGTGCCATTTATTGCCATGGATTTATTCGATTTCAAATTACGAAGCTTGCTTGATGGATTTCAAGAACCTATACTTGCCTATTCGGCGTTAGCCTTCTCCAAAGAGAAAACAGGGTCTGCCTTCCTCAACGGCCTCTATTTCTAGGTGAATCTTCATCTTCCCCATTCAAATGGGCATACTCTCGCATATTACATCCCATATTAGACAAAATAATTTAAGAACTTACTCAGATCTAGAAAATTTCCATTAATAGATGGGTAATCCCTCCTCAAACGTCATTGAGAGTGAGAATTAGAGGTGTAAATATAGATCATAAACCCATATTATGATTCACTTTTAGTTAAATTGGTCAAATATGGGTCAAGTGAAAGTTAAATATGTGTCAAATATGGGTTAAGTGAAAGTTAAATATGGGTCAAATATGAGTCAAGTAAAAGTTAAATATGGGTCAAATATAGGTTGGGTAAGTTATTAGGTAGATCCATTATCTCTCTCATTCCATCTCCTTCCTCTATTCGTTCTTGACCTCCATTACCGATCCGATGAGGTTCACTCAACAATAATTAAAAAATTAATTTTTTTTAAAAAATTATTTTCCTCAAACTATTTCAATTTAAAGGTATCCATATTTTTTTATTTACTAATTTTTTATTATTTAATTTACTTTATAAATTTGATGTGAAATTTTTATTCAAATGATTTATATGTGAAAAGTTTAAAGTTGATTAAATAAGTTAAAGTATATTTTCTTAGATTAAGTTAAATATTAATATGTATTGATAATATGGATCAGGTATGGGTTGGGTATGAGTTAGGTCGGATATGAATTGGGTATGGGTTAGGTCGAATATAGGTTATCAAATTTACATTACATGAAAATAAGTCAAAATGGGTTAAATGGGTTGATGTGGGTCGGACTATTTTTGACCCGATCCAAACCCGATCCAACTCACCCATTTGACACTCTAATGAGAATGCACAAGACTTGCTTGCCTTCCTTTTCATAATTTACTTGGAATCATTCAATTTTTTTCTTTGACAAGAGAGGTTTTCTATAAGAACGATCTCGAAACTGAATCAAATTCAAGAGTTCCAAAGATCGCCGTCTTGAAAATCCAAGAAATCTCGTCCAGGATGAACGCTCAATGAATTATTTAATACTGGAAGTAGGTAATCGCAGTCTACCCTCTAGCGGCGTAGCAGCAACGGTCCTTCCTTCCTTCTGCCATTCCGCGAGGACCTGTCAGCTTGGTAATAGTTCGTTTAACTCGCTTCGGTTACTTAACCAGTCTCGAGCTCGAGCCTGAGCAAAGACGCCATGGCTTCGAAGCTCGGAGCAGTCGCGACAGCACTAGCAGTCGCAGCCGTCTTCCTAGCTCTGAACCCGCCGGCCCATCTCCTCCACCCGCCTCCCGTCCCGGGAGCCCGCGACTGCCTCCATGCTTCCAGAGTGGTGCCCGTCACCGGGGCATTCGGGCCCGAGAGCCTCGCCTTCGACCCGAGCGGCGGAGGCCCGTATACCGGCGTCGCCGATGGCCGAATCCTGAAGTGGGAGGGCGACGAGCGCGGGTGGGTTGACTTCGCTTTCACTTCCTCGCAGAGGTACGGCGTTTAAATCAGAAGAATGGTGATTTTGCTCTTCATCGTTGACATGTTCCATCATTGTGGTTTACTTCCATTGCTGGCGCGCGGTAGGTTGGCGAATATTTGATTCACAAAATTTCATAGATTAGAGTAACATGGCAGAGAACATGACCAATTTGTTCAAATGCAGTCAGCCCCACCATCGTTGGCAAGAAATGTGAGATAAATTTGCGGTTAGTTTACTGCAAATGTGAAAACTATGACTCTTCTCATTTTGCAAATCTTGCGTGACTTATGGTGGACTCTACAAGAAAGTTCACAGAATTTGTCTTCTTCACGCGGCAAGTGATGCAGCCCGTCGCATCAATGTAACCCCATGTGCTTTTCAGTCTTGGTGTGTATTTCTTTCAATCCAAGTAACAAATGCAGTTGATAAGGCGTTCATTAGTTTGGATCGATGACCTTTTTTTCTAGTTGAATAGAGTCTATGATCAAGTTGCTATCTGATTCATCTCTCTGGAGAAATCAATATTATTGGAACGACAGAGAAGATTAGCACGGCACTGCACAAGGACGAAGTGTAAATTGTTCCAACCAGACTAGCTTGACATCGAATTCTGACTTGGTTGCGTTCTTGTTCCTTTGGGGTTTTGTGGTTATCACCTTAGAATTGAGAATCCCCAACTTGGCAAGTTCCACTGCTGCTGCTTTCTCCAGAAAGTTTCATAGTCATCCACTATGGTTAAAATCCATAACGTTGGGACAGAGCGCAGGAGTGCTAACATTCCTAATTCAAGTTGTTGTCAGGGCTGCCGAAAAAAAAAAAACCGAATTTTGTAATATTGTGCTTCCTTTTTGCGTATATTGTCCGGGCTGTCACCAACTTCTTGTTGTGCTACTAGGAAGGAATGTGTTCACCCATTTGCACCGGAGATGGAGCATGTTTGTGGAAGGCCACTAGGACTACGTTTCGATAAGAAAACTGGAGATCTTTATATTGCAGACGCATACTTTGGGCTAATGGTGGTGGGTCCAGATGGTGGCTTGGCTACTCTGTTGGCTAATGAGGCTGAAGGCAAACCCTTCCGCTTCACCAATGATCTGGATATCGATGAGAGTGAAGATGCGGTTTACTTCACAGACTCGAGCACAACTTTCCACAGAAGGTAAGTAGGACACGGACAGCATCAGTACTAAGAAAAAGATGTCTGGATATCAATGGGTTCTTATATCCATGATAATGTGGGATAGTTCAACACGATAGCTATCTTTATCGATTTTTACGTGGCTAGGACATGAAAACCAGATAACCGATTGTTGTATGGAAGTCAGTGTCCTGGTCCAGTTTAGCTGATTTTCAGTGTGGCCGCACCTCCACTGCAGCACCCAACTTCTTTTTATTGTAATGACTGAATAATCAATACTCTAATCTGTTCTCAGTGTTGTCTATTGATGCATTAGAGAAGCAACTTATCGCTGCTGATTCTGTTTCCAGGCAATTCCTGAATGCATTTCTAAGTGGAGACAAAACTGGCCGGCTAATGAAGTATGATAAGTCGAGCAAGGAACTGAAAGTCCTATTGCGAGGACTCAATTTTCCCAACGGAGTAGCATTGAGCAAAGACAGTTTGTTTCTGCTGGTGGTGGAAACTGCTACTGGCCGAATCTTGAGGCTTTGGCTTAAGGGCCCTAATGCAGGAAAGTTGGACATCTTTGCTGAGTTGCCTGGTCACCCAGACAACATCAGGAGGAACTCCAGAGGCGAGTTCTGGGTCGCCTTGCATTCCAAGAAAGGACCTGTCGCTAGGTTCCTTCGTTCCAGTTCTCTCATTGGGAATTTTGCTCTAAGACTGCCGATCAGCTTCAAACGGCTGCACTCACTAGTTGCGGGAGGGAAAGCTGATGCCACCGCCATCAAGCTGGGCGAGGAGGGAGAAATTCTGGAAGTAGTGGAAGATGCGGAGGGGAAGACCGTGCAGTTCCTCAGTGAAGTTGAAGAGAGGGATAATAAGCTGTGGATCGGGTCAGTGATGAGGCCTTTTGTCGCTATTTACGATCTGAATTGAGCTACGTATCTCATCCAACTAAAGCCGTCTTATGTGCGCATGATCTCATCGCACTCCCTTTCGTTGTCGATTCAGCCAAGAAAAAATTAGCGTATGCTTTTTTCTTTTCTTTTCTGCTCTTCTTCTTCTTCTTCTCTATCGATTTACCCTTGTCAAAGTCGTTTTCCGCAATATCTGTAAGAGTTCCAGTAAATCGAACTCCTAGTTAAATTTGCAATGGCTGTGCTGAAGAACATGGAATCAATTCTTAGGGAGGCCTGGTTACCAAGTTCATGAAAGTGGTTGAACGTGAGAGACTCTACTCAAGGAATCGTCCGTGTAGGTCGGCATCCAGCGGCAGCTACTTTCGAGCTATCGATGGCTCTTGTCAATTTTTGTGGCGCTTGTCTTGGTGGGCTAGGAATACTATGGTGGATTAGCTATCCAGCAGTAGATATTCATCTGAAGTTCAGATCTTGCGATCACCAGTTCATGGCTAACTTAAATTATCAACAGAATAAACCCGTGCATAGTAAGATCGGGCAGTGAAATCGATTCAGAAAGTAATGTTGTAGACTGTAAGCACGCGTTTGAATAAGCAGATCATTCTCAAGTACCCAACAAGAGCCTCGCCGTACCATTAATATGTATTGATTTCGTGAATTGGTATTTACGTGTTGATTTTGATGCGGGAGCATCCGATTCTATGGAACAATCCTTAAGTTCCAACACGGTTCCATTGACTAGTCAAGCAACATCCATGTTTATTCAAGCCAAAGCAGATTTCGGTCGTAACTTGCTTCGATGGATTCAAGTCGAAGACGTTGACGTGAAGACTACTGATTAAGTTGTCGATTCTTCTTTGCCGTTCAAGTTTTAATTTACTGATTCACTAGAATAGTTGCTAATTTCCAAGGCATATCAATGGGAGGCTGTTCTGAGCAATTTCTTAAGATATTAATTGATCTCTTTAGATAGCCATTTTCTAGTCAAGAATGGTGGACGAATACTAGAAGATGAACCACAAGACTAAAGAGTCAAGATTTCCGGTCTCCATGTCCTTGATGCATTTTCTAGTTCCCATGTTTTTCATGTCTGTTCATTACTTATTTCTTATTTTCTCTTTAAATAGAGGAGAGTTCTCAACTGTAGTACTAAGAGCTGATGAATATAAATGAATTCCTCCACGTGAGTACAAATTTATCCATTTCTTGATGGTAAATCAAACAGTGTTTTACTCCTTGGTGGTGTGAGCTATCGTTATCCCAATTCTTTATCCTTGACTGGTGGTTTGTGCCTTCTATTCTCTCTAAACCTCCCATATCTTTTGGCCTTTATGCATCATTACACTGTAACTTATCACACTCTTTACACTTAATCAGAAAATCTCCATTACTGGAATCATTCGTCCCATACATGCCTCATATTTATTACTTGTGCAAAAGAGAAGGAGTGGGTCGATTCCTAGATACTTTCAGCTTAACTGTTGCCATCGGACGATAGGCATCACTACCAAATATGGGAGAAATTTATTTTTTTTCTTGATCGGTGCATTGAACGGCCAAATTGACAATAAAAACGCATGATGCATTACACATTTAAGGACATAAGAAAGATCCTATCGCTATAAATGTCACCAAGTTCGCGGTTCATATCATGTGACTATGAAATATTTGCCACGTGCGATGTATTTCTGTTTACATCGTAAATTTTACACGCTAAGGATTCCAAAAATCTAATCTTTACACCTTGAAAATGAAGAAAGAATAGAAAAATTGAGGGTCGGCAAATGTAAAGCTTAATTGATTTCGATAAATACGGGCGCATAATTAGATAATTGATATTCTAATTAATTATCTAGTGGTGTGGTGGGGGTTTGAATCACCATATTTTTAGGGAGAATCCCTACCTTCTCAGTGGTTGAGGTGATGATGATTTAGTTTTAGATATGGGTTTCCATTACCGTGCCTTGTAAGGAAGTAGGGTAACAATCTAAAAGTGAGAGTTTGAATAAAAGTATAATAAAATCGATAAAAAAAAATTAGAGAATTGATGTTTCTAAATTTCTTCCTTTTCCATGTACAGCTTATTTACTCCATAACTATTTATGTCCGACTCTCACCATACCACAAAATACACGGGCGGAATGATAGAAAAAGATTTGAATATGAATTTTAAAAGAATTTTGTTAACGCATACCTCCATTTTAACAAGGGAAACTTATCATTTTAAGGTATCATCTTTCTCGTATAGTCAATATAATTTTTTTATTAAATTTGATTAATAAGTGTCTATGCATCGGCAGGCATTGCTGGTTAAGCCGTAGGATTTTTCTGACATAAAAAGGGGAGCGCATTAAAGTGAAAACGCTGAAAATGTTGGTTTCAACCGTATCAGAATTTAGTAAGGAGTAACACTCCCAATAGTAACCGATTCTATTCTTCTGTTCCTATAAACAAATTTGTAATAGAAATCCATTTATTAAATTTTTTGTTATCAAAAATAAATTTATTTCTGAAAATAGATTTTGAACAGAATTAAGAAGTGAAAAAAAAAAAAAAAAAGTCGATTCTTTATTCCTAGAAACAACTCCATAATCAATTCCCTTTTTTCTTCCTTTTCCTTTTCCTCTTCTTTAATGTTTAGCCGGTCACCAATCTTGCGATAGCTAACAACAGGCAAGACTAGGGCCGGCAACCTTGCCAAAGGGTTGTCGGTTGAGCCTTGCCAGTGGTTACGTGAGCTCAAGCTCACCCTCGCCAAGCCACCATGAGCTCGATGTCGCCCAATCAAGGTGAGGTCAACCTCGCGGTGGCCCAACGAGGTTGAGCTCACCAGTAGTTGGGCGAGCTCAGCCTCACCATGCCAACAAGGTTTGGCCTCGTCGGGGGCCAGCAACCCTCTTGCAAGGTCGCCGGCCATCCTGAGGGTTGAAGCTCAAAGAAGGAGGAAATGAAAAAAGAAAAGAAAAATAGAAATATAATAAAAGTATTAAAAATTTTAAAAATTATAAGTTACAAAAGAATCTAAAATTCCTACCAAACGCATTTCTATATCAGGAATAGAAATTTTGAACAATTACTAAACACCTTCAAATATTTAGAAATTGTTCTCAGGAATAGAATAAAAAAAAATCATTTCTAAGCATAAATTATTCCCAATAACATAATGGTTACCATTCACATTCTAAATATCTACTTTTAAGTTATCCTTATCAATCAAGATCTTACTAATTGTTGGGAAATTAGCCAAAGATTTTAAATTTTACGCACCACTCAAATTAAGAAACGGCTTAGCAATTCTCATAAAATGAATTCGTCGGTAGTCATGAACGGAGAAATGCATGCCGAGTCTACGCCACGAATGCGAATGCCCAACCACCTGAACGCTCATGGAATAACCCGCGAGGACCACAAGTAGGTCGAGTTCATGCCTCTGTCTTCTCCATAAACCAAAGTAGTTTGCAATTTGTACGTGACTAATGAGATTTGAACAAGTAATCTCAAGTACCTCTAGTTTCTCAATCAAAAACTACGGACCGCAATCAATTGTGTCGATTTTAGGGATTAATCACATGTATTATATCAACGAACAATTAGCCATGAACTTGATTTTCCACTAGCATCACTTCATCACGCTAATATGGTTGTCGTGGAATATTTCTAAGAAATTGGTGATTAAAATACACTATACAATATAGGTGGAAAATGAAAAATTATTTTAAATTCGGCATATTTTAAGGGAAGTTGGGCATCCAAATTTTGATTAATGTTAAGAAATGTCCATAAAATAAGTGATTTAATGATATTTGACGAGGAATGAAATTTTTTAAAAGGAGGTGCTCCAAGGTAGATGTATAATATTTCGAGTCTAGCTTGCTTAACGACACCGTTATGCTAAATTTGTAACAGTGCTATTGGGACCACAAATCTTTTGTCATGATCGATGGGTAATTCGAATTATAAAAAAAGTCATGGGATGATGTGATTCATCTTATGTTAATCTATTAAAAAAAAAGTCAAGAGATCATGTCTTACGGATCTTTTGCGAGCCGCAAAACTTGAACTCTTGATCATAGTCATGCAAATTGGTGATCATGTGAGCAGGTACGAATCATGAATTTTATACTGTTGTAGATATTTATTTATTTTTGGGTTTTCTTCACGTTAATCACTTTCCTTATTTTATTTTTATCCTATAAGGAATCTCACTGTCATCCCATTAATGGGATTAAGGGATACTATTACTTTCCTTCCAAATTTTCGTTGACTTGCTGAAGAAATCGAGAGCCAGGGAAAGCACCGTCTCTTTCGCGAGCAGAAATCCGAGGACCTCATCCACGGGCCATGAACTTGAATAGCAGGCTCTCCTTCTTCTTAGCAGCCGCCGCCGCCGCCGCCGCCATCATCGCCGTCTTCTTCGCCGTCGGCCCGACGGCCCCCTCCGGCGAACTCGGGGATGTCGACGGCCTAGAGCTGGTCCCGATGGACGGGGGCGCGGTCGGGCCGGAGAGCTTCGCGTTCGATCCGCGAGGGGAGGGCCCGTACACCGGCGTGTCCGGCGGGCGGATCGTGAAGTGGGCGGCGAGCGAGGGCCGTTGGGTCGACTTCGCTTATACTTCGCCGAGCAGGTACGCACCGCCATAGCATGTTAGAAAAACCACGAACTCGCCTGCCTGCGCTGCGCGTGTTTTGGCTTTTGGGTTCGATCGCTCGCATGTTCTGGCGAACAGTGAAACGATGAAAGAGAGATCGAGAGAGACAGAGACACAGGCAGAGAGCGTGGGATGCGGTCGTCGTCGACGATGACGACGATTCGATCGAGGCAGGAGCCACATCGCTCGGGAAAAGAAAAAAGAAAAAAAGGACGTAGCTAATTAATAATTGTCGTGGCTTGTTTTTTCTTCACGCACAGAGCGGAAAAATATGGAAAAAGAAAGGGATGAATAATGTAATTTTGATTTGACAAATTGTATAATAATAATTCCTGGAAATTCGATACGAATGAATTGAGCAATTCCTTTTTCCCATTAAATAGAATATTGACCTTAATTTATTGTTTCCTCGTTTGGGCCAGCAACTTGGATCGTAGTAATCCCGCCGCTTTCGCATTCGGCTTTTACTAGCCCATTCCGGTAAGCCCACGAAGTGAATCGAGCGTCTCAGTTTTTGTTTTTGTCTTCTATCTACAGAGACGTATGCGAGAAGCCACACGATCATCAAGAGATGGAACACGTCTGTGGACGCCCGTTGGGACTAGGGTTCGACCCGAGGACGAGCCGTCTCTACATCGCCGACGCTTACATGGGCTTGCTCGCCGTCGGCCCCGGCGGCGGGCTGGCCACGGCGGTCGCCGCCCAGGCGGATGGCGTATCTTTTCGGTTCACCAACAGCTTGGACGTCGATCCGCGTAGCGGAGCTGTGTACTTCACCGATAGCAGCTCGCAATACCAACGAAGGTGCGCGTATTCTATATACATCGTTTGCCTTGACATTGCAGTCATTTCGCATGCATGAACATGCTGCATGGACATAACGGGAAACGCCATGCAGGAACTATATTCCTCTAATACTGAGCGGGGATCGAACGGGTAGGCTAATGAAGTACGACCCGGAAAGCAATCACGTGACGACGATCCTGAGCAATCTCTCGTTCCCCAATGGAGTGGCCCTAGACGAGAACGGCGACTTCCTTCTAGTCGTCGAGACCAGTACCTGCAGGATCCTCAAGTACTGGCTCAAAACGCCGCCCCACGAGGCAGCAGGGGAGGTCGAGATCTTCGCCCGGCTCCCGGGGTTTCCGGACAACATCAGGAGGAGCCCGAGAGGGGGCTACTGGGTGGGGATCTTCTCTAAGAGGAACGCGGTCTTCGAGCGGGTCCTGTCGTCATCCTGGATGGGGAAGTTCCTGCTTGGGCTGCCCATCGACGTCATGAAGGTTCACGGGCTGTACACGAGCTGGCGAGGGAAGGGGATGGCGGTGAGGCTGAGCGAGGCCGGCGAGGTGGTGGAGATCTTGGAGGAGAGAATTGGGAATCGATGGAGGTCGATAAGCGAAGTCGAGGAACGAGACGGAGGGTTTTGGATCGGGTCTGTGAACATGCCGTTTGCAGGATTTTACAAGGCTAGAAATCGATGAACTGGTGCGCCGGTGGGGAGATACCTTCGTCTTGTATAATGTAGAAGAGATGAGAAGGGGAGAAAGGGAAAAAATTAGTTTGTGGAATATAATTATGTTTTTTTATTTGGTTAAGAATAATTCCAACATTTTTAGCTTCTTTTTTTTTTTTTACTTTTTATCTTCAACAAGGAAGCAATAAAAATACTAACGGGCCATTTAATTTTGGAAGATGTGGGCTCGTGATTGAAGGAAAAATAATCAGAAATTGTGCTTTCCAATAAGTTTGTATCTAGAATTCGAATTTTTAAATTAAGGGTACTTGATCCATTTGATCTTATTTGCCTTACTGTCGTCCATTTAAAATTTCCTGACCCCAAATTGGGAGGAGAGGAAGAGTTCAAATTTTCCACTTCATTTTTTTCTCGCAGAATTTTTTTTGTCATTTTCATTGTCTACCTCCAACAACTTCCCCGACAAAGCCCAAGGCAAGATTCGACTCACGATGTATCGGGCTCCCTGTTGCCGATATCTCTAAATGTATCGGGTTTTTACTGAATCTTAGGTAACGCTTACGAATGTGTGGCGACACATTCGTCCTCCGACTGCACGATGGCGGGGGCCCTCAACAGTCGCTGTAACTTGGAAGGCTAGAAACAACAATCAGCAGGGTTCCCAGATGATGCGAGGGAGGACGGGTGTCAGACTTCAGAAGCACGCACTCAATACGTTGGGACCGGGCGTGGGCCTTTTGATTAGTGCCCGATATCGCATCGCGGAAAGGCCTCAGATTCCACGGTCGAGAAGGAGGATATGAACCAGACGCTGAGAGCCTCATCCGAAAAATTGGTCCCGTTCCTTTCGATTTGGGAGGAGCAAAAGTGACAGCAAAATGATTCCCATCACCGTCGGCCCTTTAAGTTTCTAGGGTTTTCCCTCCACGATTCTGAGTGGCAGGTATCGTTTCACGACGACTCGGGTGATCCTACTAACTTTATGAATCGAACGAGAAGCGAGGCAAAAACCCACCTCCAGCTGGAGGGACTCGAATGCGAAGCCCGATGAAATGGAGGGCCGAACGTATTTCGTTTGGTGAGCTTGACAAGAGCTCCCGCGGTCCCCGACATTCGACCCTTTGAAAACCTGACGCGACGGATCGCGCAAGCTCTCGATTCACTCCAAATGTCTCGCTGGCACGGGGCCTCCGCTTATCTAATTCGAATTGCATGTCCATATCGAGAGCGCCCCCAAATCGTACTAGTTTCGGAGCCACTCGCCACGGCTGATGGAGACGAGCCTGCGGATCGGGTCCAAGAAGAAAGGATATCTCTCTCGTCGGAGGAAGGACCGGGCCCCGCGGCTTTGAAAACGCAGATCATGATATGCTCCACAGCTTATGAGACGGGCCGTTTCTCTTCCACGAGATCTCCCCGACGTCTCCTTTTCAGAGCTCCCAGACCACAAACTCTCCAAGAAACGCTGGGCCACCCACCCACCCGTCCGATTCTTTTTTTTCTTCTCGAGACATTGCTAGTTCGAATCAATAATTTGCGTGACGAATATCACTAATGACCTACTTCTCAAGAAAAACATCGCTGATATCTTATTATAAATTTGGAATTATGAAGATGACTCGACGGAAATTGCCACATTAGTGTAGGATTAGTGAGTACAATTATAGGCACGACACATTAAGAAATCAACAGGGCATGCACGATAATGAAGAGTTGAAAAAGAAAAGTGTGGATGTTTGTGTTTTTTCTGCAAATGCGATTAATGGAAACTCGAATACAATAACTTTGTGTCGAGGTCAAGTTGCAATATCATATAGTGTGTTATCATTATAGTTATTTGAGTTAGTGAATATCGAGTGCATGAAAGGTTGTAGTTTTCTAAATAAAAGCATATATGGTAAAAAATACACATAAAAGGTTTTCAAAGCATTTTGGAAGTTGAAAAAGAAAGTTGGAGCAGGTGAAGGTGTGAGAGTATGCCCCTCAAGTGGGAGAGAAAATAATGGAAATATTGTGACTGTGGATCATAACGTAACAAATTAGGATTTGTAACTTTACACGAATCTATCATATTAATTGAATTTATCGCGTCACTTTATAAATTAATCATGTGAAGAGATCTTGAAATCCATAGCATCAATCTTTCATTATCAAGGATGGATCAGAAACTCAGTACAAAATAAATCAAAATGACCTTAATCATAGAGAAATACAAGTAGATGCAAAATAAATGATTGGAAATATAAATTTATCGGACTCTCAAAATACGTTTCATCCATGATTTTATCTTCAATGAAAGGGAACGCTCTCCCTCTTTAATTCGACGAAAGAGTCTTTAAAGAAGGGAAGGAGCAAAAGTCGCTATCTCGTTCGACACATTTCATACCGACCAAACATTTGCCACATTTACGTTCCCGTCACACCGACGCGCATCATAGTTAACAACAACCACGTAATCCAAGAACTCCCACGGCCTCTAAGCTGGCGGACGTGCCTGTGTTGCTTCGATGGAACCCAAAAGAATCCGAGTAATCGCCGTTTGGCCTTTTCTCTATCGGCTGACTCCATTCACGAAGGAACCCGCCATAGCCATCTCCACCCACCGTGCCATAGCATCGAGCGGAAAATACAAAAACAGCTTTGGCTTCTTCTATTTTTTACATTATTAAACCCTACCATAGCCATCTTTTGCAACGTCATTTTCCCACGATGGGTCGAAAGCTGCCGAAGGCGATGGAGGCATCTGACTCATTTTCACCTCAAAACCTGTTGATTAAACTATGGAGAAGAAGGAATGGCCAAAAAAATTATGGTGAAGAAGGAATGGCCACCCATATTGTGGGCCCCTGCACTTGACTATATGCGTTACTTTTTTTTCAGTCCTACTCTAATCCCCATTTTCAGATTTTTGTCATAAGACGCGTGACAATCGAAATTCATACCTAAAATTCAATCATCTCCACTTCGATCTCTATAAAAATACGTGAATTCGAATCCCCACCTCCCCCTTCTTGTGTGGAAATGATGACCATAAGGGCCAATCCCAAGGGTGGCCACTTGACCAAATACATTTCTTTGAGTAATAGAGTATTGCCCAAAGTCCTTGAAGTTTGGCCACTGTCTCCTTTGATTTCGACTTTGATACTATTGCACATTAGCTTCCAAACTTGGTAAAATCACGTCTCCTCGAATTTTTTATTTTCATATCAATTGTTCGGTTTTTTTTTTTTTGGGGTCTGTATGACCGGTGAAAGTTACTTCAAAATGGATTTATTCATTGCTTTTTAAGCATTTATAACTTGGTTAGCGAAGTTAAGAAATAGTTAGAGAGGATGATGGCTGGTGAAGTCAAGTAAATTTGATTGAAGATAAGAAATATGAGTGAATTAATTCTAAGGTATCACTCAATAATTCTACATAAGGAAATGATCGTAACAGAAATTGAAATTGAGAGAGAGGGTAATTTGTAACTTTTCAAAAGTTCAGGTTGTTAGGGACGCGCAATATAAGTCTGATATCTTCACCTCAACAGCTTTGATACCATTTATTAAGAACAAATAGCAGAAGTCCCGCTTTAATACCATTTGTTAGGAACACCTTAGCGACTTTGATATCATTTATTAAGAATGCGTTCCAAAAATCCGCTTTGACATCATTTAGGAATGTGCAAAATCCTGTCGTTCTGATACCATTTGTTAGGAATGTCTTGGTAGTTAGTTACTTTATAGAAAATGGTTAACAACACCATGAAAATATTTCAAATCGACGTACATCAATAAATTCATTTTTTTCAATAAAAAATTTAATTTAATATACCTACGATAAATTTATTGCTGTCGATTTTTTTAAAATTTTATCGTCAAATTTATAAATTTAATGATACGTGATAGTTGACATATATATCGATTTTGGGTTTTGCCTTCTATCCATCACAAGTATATGAATGTTCTAATTTGAGATTTAGTTTAAGGCAAAATTATTATAATTATACTAGTTTAAATTTTTTCATAATATTAATCATTGTAGGAGTGAAACAACCTAGATACGTATATCAATGGTGTTAGATACGGGACGAGCGAAAAAACGGACGAGTCAGCCCGCTGGGGAGTCTCGTGTTCATTTCATTTTTTTCGGTCGAATGATCATTTCATTTGAAAAAAAAAAATCGATATTTTAGAGAAGTTGGCTAACGCGGATGGTCACCACCTCGCGATCCTCCACGTCATCGAACCCCGACATTCCCCGTTTTGCCCTTGGCCTCTCGCGACCGGAGAGAGGCCTTTTCCTCTTAGGGGTTGATTTTCTCGACGTGACGCGTCAACGAATAGTCGTACCCCCTTTTAATTTTTAATACCGTCGAGGGACATGCTTCGGAGCTATTCAAAGAAAAATCAGACGACACAGTCATTTTAATATTTTATGATAAGAGCCCTCTTCGTATGATTAGTATGATAGGCTAGAGAAAATTCTCACGGAACTTGCGTGGATTATTGATGCAAGGAAAAAAAAACTCGAATTGATTTTTCTTTTTCTTTTTCAATGAAATTTATTTCGTTAAAAAAGTCAGTGTTGCATCACTTATTAAATAATTGAATGGAAAAATATTGAAATAATTAATGTAAAGGACTTTGACTGTCAAAAAAAAAATGTAAAGGACATCTCTTATGGTTTGGGTTGAAAGTGTGGTATATATATGTTTATATATTTAATTTAGTATATTTTAAAAGCGTTTTCGAGATACATATATAATCTATGATAAGCTATCTAACTGGGAGTCTATTTGTTCAATGGAAAATAAACGATTTATAAGATATTTTATAAAAGATAATCTTTTATATAGCTTATAAAATAAATGAGCAAAAAATATTTTTATTGTCCATGAAAATATTAAATGTAAATTGTCGTTGATTATAAAAAACATATTTTTTAAATTATTCATTTTTCATGAAACAAATAGATTTTAAAATTTTATTATAAAAGTCGGAGGGCTCTTTGGTAAATTGCCCCCGTCCATAATCATTGTAAAGAAAAAAATTGTCCTCATCGGCGCGGGCACAACGGTAATTTCGTCCATCCTCGGGGGGCATTTTCCTCGCACCACCCCGCTCCGGGCAGAAAACCTCCCCCGAAACGACTCGGGCAATCCGCTAATTTAATGAATCGAATGAGAAGCGAGGCAGAAGCCCAGCTGGAGGAACTTTAAATGCGAAACCCGATGGAATGGAGAGCCGGACGTATTTTGGTAACGCTTGATAAGAGGCTCCTGTGGTCCCCGACATTTGACCCTATGGAAAATGACGCGGCGGATCGCGCGAGCTCTCAATCCACTCCGCGTGTCCGTGTCGTCCTGCGCGTCCGCATCGAGAGCGCCCCCAAATCGAACCAATTCCGGAGCCACTCTAGGACGGACCGTTTCTCTTCCACAAGATCTCCCCAAGGTCTTTTTTTTTTTCAGACATCACTCATTCGATTCAATAATTTAATTTAAGTGACAGATGTCGCTAATGACCTACTTTTCAAAAACAAATATGACTGATATCTTATTATGAATTTGGAATTATGAAGATGACTCAATGGACATGGCCAAATTTGCGTAGGATCGGTGAGTATAATTTTAGGCACGGCGCATTAAGAAATCGACCGGATATGCATGATAACGAAGAGTTTAAAAAGAAAAGCATGGATGTTTCGTTTTTTTTCTAGACATGTGATTAATGTAAATTTCAATATGATAATTTCATGTTGATGTTAAGTTGCGATATCATAGTATATTGACATTGTAGTTTTTTGAGTTAGTGAATAATATGAGTGCGTGGAAAGCTACATTTTTAAACAAAAGCATAAAAATAAGAAATGCACATAAAGGCTTTTAAAAAAAAATTGAGGTTGAAATGGAAAGTTGGAGTAGGTGAAGGTGAAAGAGTATCTCCATCATGTCTGATCAATTTCGAGTCAAACTGCCATTTTTAATGTGTAAATTTGTGGTGAGATAAAGGAATGGAAATAGTGCTAGTGTAGATCACGACGTGATAAATTAGAATTTGCAACTTGTACGAATCTATCAAATTCAAATAATTGAATCTATCGTGTCGCTTTATAAATCAATTTTGTAAAAAAGATCTTAGAATCTGCAATGTTAATCTTTCGTCATCAAGAATCGATTAGAAATCCAGAAGAACAAAAAAAGTTGAAATGACCTTTGTTGAATAGAAACATTAATAGATGCAAAATTAAAGATGTTATTAGAAACATGGATTTATCAGGAGCCTGAGATACATCTCATCTAGGAATTTATCTTTAATGGAAAGGAACTCTCTCTCTCTCTCATTCGACGTAAGAGTTTTAAGGAAAGGAAGGAGCAAAAGTCGCTATCTCGTTCAACACATTTCATACCAACCAACCAAGCATGTCGCCACATTCACGTTCCCGTCACACCGATGCACATCCTCGTTTTGAGTTAACTACAACCACGTAAATCCGAGAACTCCGGCGGCCTCTAAAGCTGGCGGACGTGCCTGCGTTGCTTAAATGGAACCCAAAAGAATCCGAGGTATCGCCGTTTGGCCTTTTCTCTATCGGCTGACTCCATTCACGAAGGAACCCGCCATAGCCATTCCCACCCACCGCGCCATAGAATCGAGTGGAAAATACAAAAACAGCTTTGGCTTCTTCTTCTTCTTCTTTTTCCATTATTAAATAATTCGAAATAGGAGATTCTTGGAACTGCGAAATGATATAAAATGAAAAAGTTCATGTTTTGCAACGTCATTTTCCCGCGAAGGGTCCAAAGCTGTCCGAAGGCGATGGAGGAATCGGACTCATTGTGCTGCAAAACCTGTAGATTGAATTATGGGGAAGAAGGGATGGCCACACGTATCGTGGGCCCTAAATACCTTACTATGAGTAATAGAGTATTGGGTCGAGGGAGAAGAAACGGACAAGAGATTCGTCGTGAGGTGGGAAATTTCGGAATATCACATTATGTATTTCTTGAAAAGGATTTGAGGGGGAATTTGGGGGCCCGCAGTAGTGAAGATAAACATAGCGTCGGGATTCAGCATGTATAGTAATTTCCTGTATCTAATGTGTGTGAGTGAGAACGAAATGCCCTCTGCTTAGTGAAATGCCCTTCGGGCAAAGTCTTACAATTGAGTGCCATTTCAAATACCATCGATTGTAAAACTTTGCTCATATTGCCCAAGGACCTTGAAGTTTTGCTACTATCTTGTTCGATTTTCAATTTCATACAACTGCACATTAGTTTCAAATGGCCAATATTATATATATATATATATATATATATATATATATATATATTTATGGTGCTCGATGAGAAGTGGGTTAAAAAGAAGAAGAAGAAATAAATACATTAAAAGTCTTAAAACTTGTCATAAAAATGTAATTGAGTTTCAAAAATTTTAAAAAGTGTAATTAAATTACAAAATTGATTATGAAGGTGCAATCGAATATTAAAAATTTCAAAAAATATAATCAAGTTATAAAATTTACCATGAAAATACAATCGAATCTTAAAATTTCAAAAAATGCTATCAAATAAAGGATTTTATTTGATTAATTTGATAAATTTTAAGATTTAATTATATTTTTTGAAATTTTTAGTATTCAATTATACTTTTATGTAAAGTTTTAGGAATTAATTATACTTTTTGAAAATTTTAAAATTAAATTATATTTTATTAATAAATTAATTTTTTTTAGTATACTTATCCCGAAAAGAATTAGGCCGGCCTTGCGAGTTCAATATTATCTTTCATTTGAAAATCGATCTAGAGAGAGACCACTTCGCGATCCTCCATGTCATCGACTCCCCCCGCATTCCCTGTTTTGCCGTTGGCCTCTCGCGGCCGCGGAGAGACCTCTCCGAGGCTCTCCTATCACTTGATTTTTCGTGACGTGACACGTCAACGGATGGTCGTACCTATTTTATTTTTAATATTATCGGGATTTCTTTTTTCCGCGGATGCCTCGAAGCTCGGAGCTATCCAAGGAAAATCTCATCACGTAATCATTTTAAAACACGAGCTCCCTTATAGGATTAGCATGATTGGCTAGAGAAACTCGTCACGGAACTTATGTGGATTATTAAATGCGAGGAGGAAAAAACTCGAATTGTTTTCCTTTTGTTATTTTACGAAATCCATTTTATAAAAAAGAAGCTAGTGCTCGAACACTTATTATTTAATTGAATTAAAAAAATTAAGATCTTCAGAGTGCGTTTATTTCGAAAAAAAATAATTTGAAGAATACTTTTAAAAAATAATCGTTCAAATCACTTAAAAAAATGAATGGCTAAAAAATTATCTCATCATTTATGAAAATGTTTAAATATAAATTGTTATTTATGATGACAATATTTTTCATTAAACTTAATTATTTCAAAAAATATAAGTAAATTTTTTATAAATATATTTTTAAATATTTATTTTTCATCAAAGCCTAAACGTAAAGGACTTTTCCTCGAACAAGGTTGGAAATACGCTATTTTCTAATTTAGCATGTTTTAAGAGTGTTTCTAAGATACGTAAATGATCTATAGAGCAAGCTGTCTGACTAAAAATCTTATTAAAAGTCGGAGGGCTCTTTCGTAAATCGCCCCCATAATTATCCAAAAGCTGACTCTCCCATTATCATCGTAAAAAAATTATTAAAAAAAAAGAAATTGTCCCTATGGCCCCCAACGTTCACGGGGGCACGACCGTAATTTCGTCCATCCTCAGGGGGCATTTTCGTCTCGAAGCCCCCCGCTTCCTCTATTTCAGGTTTCTTCGCTGGCCACTCCTCCGTCATTTCGTCACTCGAGTGTCTCGGGAGATTCCCTCGCTCCCTCTCGCGCGCGGAAGAAAGCAACTCAGCAATCACTGAAAACCGGGATCGCCCGAACCGAACCGAACCGTACCCGGGCCGTCTAGGTCGCACTCAGATGAAGCTCGCGCAATGGCGGTGATCGCCACGATGAGAAAGCTCTCCGCGCTCCTCCGCCCCCTCGCCGGCGGCGAATCTCGGTCGCTGTTCCCGAGGCGCGGGCCTCCGACGATGACGAGTGGGCGCGCGCCTCGGTTGGAGCCGGCACGGAGCTCCTCCAGCTTGGCCGCCGCCGCGGTCGCGCCGAGCGAGCCGGAGATGGTCGGGCCGAGGAGCTTGGGGATGGAGATCTTCGGAGTGAAGGAGTACGAGGACTACCGGAGGGCCCTGTACGGCGGGATCACTCACAAGGCTCTTTTGGTGGATGCCGTCGGCACGCTCGTCGTTCCTTCTCAGCCTATGGCTCAGGTTAGCTCTCTTTAGATTGAGAGTTTCTTGGCGAGACTTGAGGGCTTTTGCCTGTACTGCCGTTGTTAATGGAGTCGGCTCTTGTTGTGGTGCAGATATATAGGCAGATAGGGGAGAAGTATGGGGTGGAGTACTCGGAGGATGAGATATTGAACAGATATAGAAAGGCTTACGAGCAGCCTTGGGGTAGATCTCGTCTGAGGTATGCATTATTTGGCAGTCATTTTTTGCAATTCGGTGGTTTTCGCTTGAAAAAAGACGAGACTGCTTTTCATAAAGGCCGGTTGTCTAAACTCCTTTTTCACTTCCCCACTTTTTAAGCTCCAATATGATATCATTGAGAACTAGATTCTCATTCTTGTTCTTTTGTAACTCTATTTCGGGGTTGCAATCTTACTTTCTCTGGGGGCTTCCTGAAGAAGTAGTTTACACTGTAATGGCACTTAATTAGGAAAATTCTGACTTGATCTTTTGGCCGAACTTTGTTTTCATTATGGCTTCTCAAGGAATCAACTTGTAAGTTTACTGACTGCAAAGGCCCTATAGGACATCATCTCGATCCCCAGGACATTTGCACCTCTCGGAGGTTGTATTGACCTTAAGTCATATGTGGACTTAGACAAATAATTGTCCGTGGATACCTCCTGTGTTGAACTGATACCTGCTTCTATCCTTGCTAAGGAGTCTTCACAATTGTTCCTTAGATCGTTGTGTTTAGGTCTGTCAGACATTCCTCTGTCCCAGAGATAGATTTCTTTCCTTAGAGTTGTTTGAATAAGTTGTTTTGGAAGCAAAAATATTGCTTCTGGAGTGCCTTGACTGTAGAGTGAATTCTCGTTAGGGATGAGAACTATGGAGGGAGGACAGTTCCTTTTACCTGGCAGTTTTGGAGTTATCATTGGTAGATTGATTCGATGTATTGCTCATCCAGCTTGCATCGGTTCTTTTCTCATTTGGGGTTTTTCTGCCCTCTGTTTTCTTCTATAGGTCATTGACCTTCAATTTCTTTATCTTTTAGATGCATACTTGATATATCATTAATTTAGACATAAAGATCCAACCCTTTCTCCATAAAAAGTTCACAGTCGAATTTATTGGTTCATGTTCAGTGCACTGCAGACATCTTGCTTGGTTTAAATTTTTATTTGTATTTGGCAGTTGATTTTAAATAAATGCCTATCAGAAAAATAAAGAAACGTAACACTGCTATGTGATCATTATCTGCAGATATGTCAATGATGGCAGACCCTTCTGGCAATATATTGTTAGTTCTTCCACCGGTTGCTCAGATTCTCAGTACTTTGAGGAGCTTTACAATTACTACATGACTGATAAGGTCTGGTATTTATTTTGTCTTATCTGATTTGAGTAATGCCCGTACTGTTACTTGTCATGCTAATGACTTCTTGCAATGGTTTTATCCTGCAGGCTTGGCACCTATGTGATCCTAATGCTGAGAAAGTCTTTGAAGCTCTGAGAAAAGCTGGGCTAAAATTGGCCGTTGTATCAAATTTTGACACTCGTTTAAGACCTGTTTTGCGGGCTTTGAATTGTGATCATTGGTTTGATGCTATGGCCGTTTCAGCTGAAGTAAGTTTGCTAACACTGTTGATGACGAGTCACTATATTTTCTTTACAGCCTCTTCCTTGTTTACCCTATTTTTAGCTACCGCTTCTTTCTGTTTTGACAGGTTGAAGCAGAGAAACCAAATCCAACAATATTTCTGAAAGCATGTGAGTTGTTGGGGGTAACCCCTGAAGATGCAGTACATGTAGGGGATGATCGCAGAAATGATATATGGGGTGCCAGAGATGCTGGCTGTGATGCTTGGCTCTGGGGAAGCGATGTTCATTCCTTTGAGGAGGTACATTCTTTCATCTTCTCCTCTTGAGCAGCCTTTCGGTTATTTCTTTTTCACAGTTTAAGATCTTCAACTCTTCTGTCTCATCTATGAGATTTGCTTGCTGGGAACCTCTCTCTCTCTCTCTCTCTCTCTCTCTCTCTATATATATATATATCGAAAAGCAAAAAAGCAATTATGCCTTGAGAAAATGGATCTTGAAGCATTAGTCTTGGTGCTTAGGTTACCATTGGAAGGACAATTGTTTTGGTATTACCTTTTCTGAGGTGTTGAATTAACTTTTTAGGCATGTGTAGAAAACGATATCAATTCCTCAACAATTAAATCCATTGTCACCAAACTGCTTCGTGAATGCTGAAACAGCACCTTCCTTTGCATTGATGGTTGTGTATAAGAGAGTATGACAGCTTCATCTTGATTGTTTGCCAACGCAGGTTGCTCATAGGATAGGGGTCCGGGTTTGAGGTTCTCTCATCAAGCAACTTAGGAGCAGAGCTGGTTTTTTTTTTCCCCCTGTGGCTTTCGTTTGTACAGTTCGTCTCGTTTGTAAAGGCCATGTAGCTTCCACTCGGCTTCATTCTGCGGACCGAGTCATGTAAGGGGCTGTGAATGTAGAGGAAAAGAAAAGCTGAAATTACCAGCCTGAGAAGATGGTTTTCGTCAATGCATCCTCCTAAAAGCGCGTTTGCGGTACACTGCTTTGTCAAGGGACGGGAAAGTAGGAAAAAAATGCCCTGCCGAATTGAATATTCATCTTAACGCTCGTTGTTCTAAGTATATTGTTAAAGGGACGCTTGTGTCTGTCCCACATTTGGATATTCGTACATCAACATCGCTCCTCACTAAATTCAATTTAAAAGTAACTTTCCACAGTACATATGTCTAACGTCCATCCGTCGTCTTTGTATCCATTCCATCAAATAATCACTTATATCTTTTCAAGCATTTCCTTTTTCTTTATTAAAACCCTCCTATTGTCGTTGGGCACAGCCCAAGCGTCTTGCACATATTCATGGCTTATTTCAAAAAGAGACGTTTTTATGATACTTTCATAAAAATTTGTAGATGAAATATGTTTTAGGCGGCCATAGTCTTGCTCTGAAGAGGAGGAGAACCACACAAATTTCACAAGTATGATAATTCGAATTGATAGCTCAAACGAATTAGACCAACTCGTTTATTACTCTACCAACCTCTTTATTTTCTGTAATTTCGCTGATAATTTGAGTATATTTTCTTGGATTGCCGTTGATCCTAGTAAAGTAAGAAAAGGCTTGTATCCCTTCTATTGGGCCCGAAACGAACCGGGGGCCCAATGGTCCAGGCCTTACGTCATTTTCTTACAGAAATGCTGAAAGGCGGGAAAATTGAAGAAAATCCCCAAATCAAAACAGCAGCGTCTCCTTCCCCCCCGCTCTCATTCGCTACTGTTCACCGTTGCTCAGCCTTCCTTCTCCTCGATCGAGCTTGTTCACTGCGAGGTGGAATTCCATGGAGAGAATACACGTGAGCGTCAGAGCGAGGCCGCTCTCGCCGGACGACGCCGGGACCAGCCCCTGGAGGATCTCCGGCAACTCCATCTTCATGGCCAATCTCCCTTCCAAATTCGATTTCGGTATTCGCTCTGTGTTCGTTTCCTGTAATCTAGCGCGAAGGCTCTAAAAATCTTGTTCTATGTTGTTCTTTCGTTGTTTTAGATGTAATGTTTGGAGAAGTTTGTAAGTCGGCTTGTTTAAAGAATTTTTCTTTCGTCATTTTAGATCGAATTTTTGGAGAAGATTGTAAGACACGGGAGGTCTATGAATCCCGCACCATGGAAATTGTTGCCGCTGCTGTTCGTGGATTTAATGGCAAGCTTTCCTTTCCCTGCGCTGTGCAATTGTTTTTCTGTTGGCTTTTGACCCTCTTCGCTCGAAGTGTTCGAAGTAGCATTTTTCGTAGAAATTCTTTCTCTCAGTTCATGTTGCTTTGGTAATGGAAGCGCAACGTAGCTTAGAGAGTTGAAGTCTGGATTGAGCTCACATTTTGTACTACATTTCTGTCTTTTAGGAACTGTTTTTGCTTACGGGCAAACTAACAGTGGGAAGACACATACCATGCGGGGATCAGTTAGAGAGCCGGGAGTTATCCCTCTTTCAGTTTATGATTTGTTCGATTCCATAAACAAGGTATGCATTTTGCATGTCAGTCTTTTATTTGAAATGATTAATGTCTCTGATCTTTACTTCTAGAAAAGTTTGATACTTCTCCAATAACCCGAGTAAACCATTTCCACAAACCGTTAGCTCTAAGTACGCTGCTCAAAGTCTGTATTTCCAAAACTTTATTTTCAACCTCCCTAGATGTATTTTCTACAAAACTCATGTAATTTGGAATGCTTAAACATCTCATGGATTCTCAACCATGAAATGTTGCCATGCCAACTAATGATATGATTTCAGATTTGCAAGTAATGTAAGTTGTAAGAGGGAAATTCGCTTATACTGCATGCCATTATTCCTGATGTTGCCCTTCTTATAAAAGCATATTTAGCGGAAATATAGTTGGTGTTCTGTGTTATGTTAAGCAAAAATTCATTGAGTAATAGGCAGACTGTTGACAGGCTCACCAGTATTTCCGTCATCCTCTTCTTTTATTACATAAAAAAAGTTAGGTTCAGCAGTTTCTTTCAGTACGCTGTTTAATTATTCTTAAATTCAAAGGTGATCTTGGTGTATATCTCTTCCTTTATCTTCAATCCTATCATCATAAGTTTTGGCTTGTGGAGCTGAATATTTGTAGAAGTAGGATATTCCATTCAGCAAACTATAGGCCACTTCTCTTTTTTTGAGCATATTTTTATCCTTATGGCGTTTAACTTTTCCAATCTTTGAATTACTTTCTTTCATGAATCCCTCTCTCTTCCAATAAATTGTGTTGAGCAAGTACCGAGAAAGAAAAGAAAGATAACATGCATTCTCTGTGAGGTGTTAATATGATCTTTCTACATTGCACTTATGTTCCTCATAACACTCAGGAAGTGGGTCGTGAATTTTTGTTGCGAATGTCTTATATGGAGATATATAATGAAGAAATAAATGACCTGTTGGCTCCTGAGCATCGGAAGTTGCAAATTCACGAAAACTTGGAGGTATGGATTTACTGTGTACTAGCGAGTCTTGTAATTTCGTTTATCAGGTTGTAAAGTTAATTTGGGAATCAACTTTGCAAGCTTAGCGGGGAATATATGTTGCTGGTTTACGTGAAGAAATTGTTGCATCTCCAGACCAAGTCCTTGATCTTATGGAATTTGGAGAAGGTAACTCTTATAGCATCATTACCTTTTGCTTTTACACTTCCATCAATGTTTTTGTAGATATACTATGTTGTTGAAATTTGGTTTATTGCCTTTGAAATTATTTTCCTTGAAAAGGGAAATTATTAGTTTCCAAAGCAGGATTTTATCAAAGCTTTTTCAAGAAGGCTACTAACCTATTTGATATCGTGGGAACTGTTGCTTCTTTTACTATTCAGCTCATCGGCATATTGGAGAGACAAATATGAATGTGTACAGCAGCAGGTCTCACACCATATTTCGCATGGTAGATTCATAACCTTTCTTTTCCTTTTTTTTTGCTTTGCAAAATCCTTCTGTATCCAGTTGTTTTATGGTCTAATCTTCAAATTTCTCACCATTCCCACGTAAAGATTATTGAGAGTCGGGATAAAACTGAAGATAGTGATGGTGGCAATTCTTGTGATGCTGTCCGTGTATCTGTTCTGGTATGAAGTTTTGATTCTCTTGTCAAATTTGTACGCTTTCATTGATCTTTCCCCTTTTTACACCCGCAATCTTCTGTTTTAGAACTTAGTTGACCTTGCTGGTTCGGAACGTGCTGCAAAAACTGGGGCAGAGGGTGTCCGTCTCAAAGAGGGGTCTCACATCAATAAAAGTCTGATGACTCTGGGAACTGTAATTAAGAAGCTGAGTGAAGGTGTCGAAAGTCAGGGGTAGAGTATCTTAACTGTTTTAGATAAAAGAATAGTCAGCAAGTACGTATTATATATAGCTCCTGGATTTATATTGCTCACTTTTGATGCAGGGGGCATGTCCCATATCGTGACAGCAAACTTACGCGTATTTTGCAACCTGCTCTTGGTGGAAATTCAAACACAGCTATAATTTGCAATATCACATTGGCACAGGTTATTGTTAAGAAGTCATTTAACTTGCATTCTTGATTGACTACATGAATCTTATTATTCTAGCTCAGTAAATGTAGTTATGTCGGAGAATGATGCTACAGCAAAGTTTTGAAACTGGGTTCAAAGTTGCTGGTTTATTTCTCTTGTTGGCTTTTATAATGCCTTGAAGCCAATTTTTGGTATGATGTTGTCAAGTTAGCTGGCCTGAAGGCAATTGGGCCATGTCCAGTCCAGTTCATGCGTCGGTCTGGTTTAGTCATAATCTGGATTTAAACGAGTTTGAGCAGAGATTAGATTAATAATTAGGCTTTGTGTTATGAGGGGCTGGTAGCATTTGATGACCCTTGATTATTTGAATGCTATATTCTTTTCTAGATAAAGATCTCATTGTGCAGCTGAGATCGTTGTATCACGAGACTTGGTCTTCACAATGCATGTAGGCTTCCAGTTAGCTTTTCATTTAAATACAGGCAAAGAGTTTGTATGTTTCATTTTGATCTGATCAAGTGCCAGCTGGTTCCGTAGTTGGTTCATGTTCTACCGTATGTAAGTCTAGTCACCATCACATGGAATGACAGGCCTTTAGTTGCCAAGTGATGTAAATCTACTGATTTATAACTTGAAAGATGGGTCATGCATCGAAATTGGCTTGATTGGGCTAATTTCTATCCTATAAAATATAAGTGGATTAGAGGAAGTGATAGCATTTAGATGATTTTACAAGGAATTCCTGGTTTTCTAAGGTTAAAGCTGGCCATGCTATTTGTACTGATCTGTTAAAAAACGTTACAAAAAGCTCTTTGTTAAGGACATCTACTTGGTGACTCTGTATTATCCTTACTGCCGAGTGCCCCTATCTTGCATCTTTGGGGCAATATATAATGGCAATCACGATGTTATTGTTTTGATTGACATCATTAAGGAGATCTAGTTTTATCTGTGGCATCCATAGAATATTAATTTTTCTGGTCTTGTGCTCTTTGTAATGGAGACACGTGTCAGTAAAACTCATGATCCATCAGACTTATTCACTTCACTTAGTTTGTTTTTTCTCGGAGTCATAGCCATCGCTCAATGTTTTTCCGCCATAAACACCTACTTCTTAATTTGGTCTTTGCAATTTGTTCGACCTTACTAAGAAATCATTCTTTCTGCTTGTATAATAGGATAGATAACAACCAAGATAAAATACATTGGATGTTTTGAAAGGACGTTTTGACTGTTCCTTGTGTTGCAATTACTTCTGAGCCTCCTATATGCAAACCGCGCACCTCATGCAGTTAAATGCATGAGTTTTTTTTGTTATTATCTCCCTCAAGATTCCTGCATTGGGACCTTTCTGCAGCCTTTCATGCAGAAGTACCTATTACTCAGGACATTTGTTTTCATCACATTCATAGTTACCTTGTAAGCTTGTCAAGGGTACATGCATTGGATCACTCAGATTGCTACCATTTAATGACATTCTTTGTCAGATTCTATTTGCATTTTATGAAATTATATTTGTCGATGCATAAGGTGATATTTTTCTTTGTTTAACTAAATAAACTCTTACATGATCACAAGTCTAATTTCTTAACAATAGTCGCCGCACATAAACTTTGGCGGACATTGCTTCTGATCATATGCAACTTGCATGTATTTGTCATGTTTCATAGCAATTTCGTTATTGCAGATTCATGCAGATGAAACAAAAAGCAGTCTCCAATTTGCAAGCAGAGCACTGCGTATTACCAACTGTGCCCACGTGAATGAGGTCTCGATCATAAGCCGTTGGCTTCCTTTGCACTTGTAGCCTCTCTTTTTTTTTCCTTCATTTACATTTTTTCCTTTTATGTGCTATATGGTGTTTTCTCTGTCCGAACTTCTCCATGGATGAACCAAACGAATGGCCTTTGTTGCTTATTCTTTCAAACTTTTCTGTGAGGCAGATTTTGACAGATGCTGCTCTGCTAAAGCGGCAGAAGAAGGAAATTGAGGAGCTTCGAGCCAAATTGCAGGTTTACTTATTTGTCAAAACAAAGATGGAGAAGAATATATATGCACTTATTTGCAATGATAACATGAGGAATCCATCTTTTGATGCTATTGATTTTCTTCAGGGATCACATTCTGAGCATTTAGGAGAGGAGATCTTGAATTTGCGGAATACATTACTGCAGGTTTAGTGTTGCTACTTGTGTTGTATTCTATGTCATCAAAAATTGGAAATTGCTCAAACTTTTTTAATAGATTGAATTGGAGAGGGAGCGAATCGCTCTAGAGTTGGAGGAGGAAAAGAAAGCACAAGCTGAACGTGAGAGAAGGTTACAAGAGCAAGCAAAAAAAATCGAAAACTTGAGCTCCATTGTGCTGTATTCAAATAGGGAAGAGATTCGAGATAATTTCAAAAAGGTATTGTAAAGGTGTCCGATTGGCATATTGCAAATCCTATGAATTCTTTGAGCCTTATGTTTTATTTCGGTAGCTCACTGGTACTTGGTAGTTATATTTTAGCCACTCAATGAAAACTCTTAATAATCTATACAAATCGGTACCCATAGTTGGTTTGGCATGTTTTGCGAAATATATTTTTTTGCACATTAAGATGGTTCGTAGCTACATATAGAAAGCACGAGCTATGTCATGGCTGTGTTGTTTCTGCTGATCTGTGTGAAGCAACAGCTGAAGCTAATCATGCATAGTGCAGTTATTTTTCAAATAACTAAAATAAGTTTTTTTTTGTGAAAGTACAGATACAAATGCATACTCTAATGGCTTGTCTTCATTATAGTTGGGCAGTGTTGTACTTGGCTGTTTATATGTGATATGAAGTCTTGAAAATGATTTACAGCTTCATTTTACGGATGTTTTTTAGGTCCACCTTCTCTTGTTGGCTTTGCTGATAATATTTTCTGCTTTAATCTTTCTATCATTATGAAAGTTAAGCTGGTTTCTCAAGCTGGTGCTCCAAACATGAATAGTGCAGTACTAGTGTGAAGACCAATTGTTGTTGAAAGATAAATTAGCAGAATAAATTGGTCACTGTATATGATTTATGATATTGTTGTGAATGTATAACTACCTGACCTTTTAATATAGATCCTAACTCTCATCTGGCTTATTTTAGACAGTTGAGCCAGATATTTTAAGATAGTTGTCCACCACTCATGAATCACTTAGTTGTAGACCTCCAAAGTTTAACATGCTCAAAGCTCGTCTTTGCCTGGAAACAAAGTGGAGTACATCCAGGAAAACAATAATAGCTCATGGCAACTTAAATATTCTTGTTGCAGATTATTACCATTGGCTATCTTGATTTGAATGAGATTTTCCTTGTTGTGTTAGCAGGGCAGGAGGCGGGATACATGGTGCCCCAGTAACGTTTTGCATGAGACCCTTACGGAGGTATTATTGCCTTGTGTATTGACAAACCAATCCAATTTTCAATCATTTAGCTTTTTGCTCTCTAAATACAGTAGTTGACATTGTTTTTTACATTTTATTGCATATTCTGCACTGCATCTAGCTAAAAGATAGAGCATGACTGCGTAGGAGGGAAAGGGAGACTTGGAGTGACATGATACAGGAAAACACTGAATTGCAACCTGAAGAAAATTCATACCTAATCTCCTTTATATCAACTGTATGCAGCATATCCCTAACAATATTCTAGATTATTAAAGGAAAATTCAGTTTTTGACAAGCAGCTTAGACAAACTGCATTTTATGTCTTAAACCAGGAAGACCTCTTGACTGGTCTTTGAACCTTGACAAGCAGCTAAGAGCACAGGGCCTAGCTGTAGCAAGTATCGAATACGAATTAGCGACTTAAAAAAACACTTTGAAAGGCTTCTTGACCAGGTACTGGCTGGAAATCTGAGCACAATACCACCGGGATGAGAGAGAGACTTCTTTTCTTGCACGTGGAGTCATCTTGGAAAAATTCAGGAATCCAGCCAAATGCTCAAACCCGGTGGCTTTAATATAGATTTTGTTGAATGGCAATTAGCTTTACTACCATAATGTTTACCGAACATGCGATTCATGGTTGTTGTTGTACTTTGAAGGGAAAGAAAGGATAAGCAGGTTGTGTCATGTATGTGAAAGATTGAGAGACTCACGCTTTCAGAACAGCTGGACCAATATTTCGAATCAATTAAGTCATATTAGATAGGCTAATTTGATGCAAGTAAAAGATTTGTATTAGTTGCCAAACCAAATTATCAGAGATCTCACTGTCTAACTGGTAAATGGCAATAACATCAACATAGACAATCTATTGTTGGAATATGGTGATCTTAAAAAGATGAATGGCCTATACATCAAAACTTTTGGCCCTAAAGTAAGTAGACAGCATATGCAGTTTTTCTTACTAAGCAGAGTTGGCTGCCTTAACCATGCCAGTTCACCTTGTTTAACACCACTGTATTCATCTAATTTTATTAGGAAAAGTTATTTTCGAGCTCATGCCTAGTAGATTTGGTGCAAGGACTAATGACTTTGCCAACTCAAGTACTTTTGCAATATCTTTCTTTCTTTCCTTGTCTCCCCTTTTCTTTTCTGCTTTTAACTCTGGGGATGGGGTTGGAGTTGTCTGAAATAAGGGTGGTAATGAAGTGGAAACGACTCTTGAGGTATGAGGATGATAAATAGCCAATTGCAGTCATGTATAATTCTCAGATTTGTTTCTTTTACTGCTCTTTTTTACATCTTCCTCTTCTGATTTTACTGTTGCTTTAGATTTTTTCTTGAATCAAGTACAATTGCCCAGGTATCTCCTTACTTTTAATTTTCCTTCAATGTTAGGCTTACTCCCTCCCCGACTTGATGGATTCTCCTTTCCAACCTGGAAGAGCTAAGCGGGATAATGGCCCACTTCTTCCTTTTGATAAATTACTTCAAGACACGGAAACTCAAAGAAACATATTTAGCAATCGAAAGAGAGTGGAAGACTCTAATCTTCCTCATCCACGAGCTCTGCAACACGTGACTAGCCGCAGGAAAGGGGCGGCCAAAAACAAAAGTGCACCTGTGGTTTGTGAAAAGTCTTTTAAATTCATAATGTATGTGCTTTTGAATTTCAACCTCTAAAGCTTGTGATGTCGCAGGTCATCAATGAATCTGTAGATATTTATGTAGAGTATGAGGATTTGTGGATGGAATCTGAAGCTCAGGTAATTATTTGCATTTGCTTCTTTCCCTCTAGTTTTGTTGCTTTTTTATTTGTCACGTTTTCTCTCTGGTATTCTACAGAGAATCGCCAGTGCTATTCAAGTTGATTGTTTAACAAGAATGGTGACTGAAGCCGAACTGGTTTCTTATTCAAAACAAGAAAATAATGTTACATGTCCTAGAGAGACAGAGGCTCATCTTGTGATTGAGCAACTCCAAGATCAGGTATCCTTCTCTTTTCCCTGTACATTTCTCTTTCTCAAATTTCTGATAAAGTCCAATCATGGTCAATTTTCTGCCACATTCATTTATTTTGTTGTCTTTACATTCTAGATTAAGGTTTTGGAGATTGAGAAAGCTTTGAGCCAGCAGAATTATGTTAAGATGGCAGCAGAAAATGAATTATCTATTGAGAAGAAGTTTGAGGAGGTATTTCTTACTTGTTTGCAGCATGCCTGTATTTACATTCCTTTTTTATGCCAAAACGTAAATGCCTATGTATGAGTTGAACCAATTCTCCAGTGATGTATCTAGCTCGACACAATCATTAAGAGAAAGGAGAGGAAAATAGAAGTACTGTTATCTGGAGAAGTTTTGTGAAAAATCAAAATGGAAAATGGAAAATGAAAGAATGTTATGCCCTTTCATATATGTGCAATTATCATATGAGCTATGCATTGTGGGTAAACTAAGGGGAGGAAATAATCAGAAGGTATCACGATATGTGGGTCCTTAGATAATTTCTAAGCATAAGCAATGGAAGGACATAGTGCCCCTTCCTGGGGATGTGCATCAAGTATGCTCTCAGCTTGTCATCTCTAATGTCCCAGTCCATTTTTTATGTTAGGTTTCTGTATATGCTGCATCTGTCAAGCTTACTTTGTGTGTTCATGTACATATCTGTGATTTGTTGCACAACTAAAACTCTCATGAGCACAAGTGTGCTTGTAGGTCTTGCATAGTGACCACGCCTCATTCTGCCAAGGAGTTCTGTAGCTTTTATGATTATGTAGCATGTTTTGTTTCAACTTCTATGACTTTTACTGCATGCTTATCTTATTTTTCTGTTGGATTGGATGTCATTTTTAAAGCTTCATGAAGAACATCTCAGTGCAATATGGAGGCAAGGATTGCTCAACAAAGACTTGCTTACAATGCACCTTTGGTGCCAAATAATGCATGTTGTTGCTGCTTTTCTATCTCAGTGATCTAGGGATATTTGCATTGTTTTTGGTGCACCAATTTTCTCATAACAAAGACTGAAACTTAACAAACTTTATCTCTTCTTCAGGAGGGCAACTTTGATTCTTTGGTCGCGCTTTCAATGGAAGTTCAAGATATAATGATGGAAGTCCAAAATTTGCAAAATTATGTAGATGGTGCCTTTTCACTTGTTGGTGAAGTTTTCCAGAGTTTTTCGAGTGTGTCAAGCACCCTTCTCGTGAGTACTCATTGCACATTCAATCCCATAATCTGAGAACTAGATTTACTGAATTTTAACTCACCTAGACATATCGGTGCACATTCAACCCCATAATCTGAATAGTGGCAGGTTACTCTCCCGAACTTTTAGATCTCCTGACACCTGGAGTAGGCATTTTATTGATATGTCGCATCCGATTTAACTGAAAAATAAATGCCCTTTTGTGCTACTGCGGCCTGTATGTATAAGTGTTGGATTGAATGCAGGATATTAAGACCCTTTCGAGTCAGACATCTCAGCAACAGAAATTGGTTACCATTCACCATGGGAGGTTGCATGATTACATCAAGGAGAAAGTTTATAAACTTGAGAGCAAGAAGGTGCTGTACTTCTTCTCTAGGGAAATATGGTAGTTGCTATTTGGTTAGTCTAAATTATTTTCTCTGCAACTGAATATGAAATGTAGATTCTTTTGGAAGATTTCTCTGATGGTCTCCAGAGGCAAATACAAGAATTGAAAATTGATGCTGAAAGTTCTGAAAGGGCCTTAGCGGTAAGTTTGGACTCTTAATGTAATGCTTGGGCTTTGATACATTGCTACACATTATCCTAGTTGTTGGTCTTTACATAGGAACTCGGGGAGCAAACTGAGTTGGAAAAGATGGAACTTTTATCCCAAATACAGAATCTTCAAAAGGAAATCTCATGCTTATCCTCATCCACCCTGGCGAAAGAAAGGGAGAGTATGAGGAAAGATCTGGATAAAACAAAGATGAAGTTGAAAGAGACTGAATTCAAGCTGAGGAATATTGTCCAAGAAAAGACCAAGCTTGAGGTGTCATGCGAATTAAATTTTGCTATCCTTTGTTCTACTTTCCTGCAAATAACAGGATCACTCATTGACTCCTGCATCATCAGGGGGAAAAAGCATCTGCTGAGCGGGAGATAAAATTATTGCATGGTCAGAAGGCTCTTTTAGAAAGGGATATCAATAAACGGGAGTCACTTGCTGGGAGACGGCGTGATTCAGTTGCAATTGATGCGAAAAGGTCTAAGGGCCATATTGACCAGACAATGCAGGTGCTAATCATTAAAATTGTCACTTCCCTTTTGCATTCTGCATACTTGCAAGCTGTCTAATGGATGGTTATGGATTTACGTTCTGTTTCCCTTAGTCTGTCAGAATTCACAAGTCAATGGTCCTGCTTTTTTTAATTTTTTGGGTGGGGGTTACAAGATGAAACAAATGACACTAGTAAATATTTCTCTTTGGATAGAATGAAATCCGATGTTATTCCCAATTGTCTTCAGTTTGTAACCTGTTTGATTGATAGTTTTCTGCTTGCCACCTTATACTTGTTGGGCTGAGTTTTTGTTGGCTGAATCATCCTTTGAAAGAGCTAGTTGTGCTTCTTGACTGTTTGTTAATGTGTTGATGCTGTGTGCGAAATTCTTCTTAAGTTTTTTGATGAGTTGCAATGTACTCCTTTGTCTGCTTGTGATTCCCTTGACTGGATAATGTTCATCGACACCTTTTTGGTTGTTTAGATCTAGAATGTCACTGGTAGGTTTGTGCATACGGTAATTCACATGATACTTGGCAACTCTACATGGATGGGGATGCATTTCTAACTAAATGCCAATGAACTATGGAACTTGTTATGTATCTCTAGCTGATTATATTCTTGAGTAAACTCATCTTAGAATACATATTTTTATATTTCCCTTTATTTTAGGTCTTATATTGCATTTATGCGTTTCTGGCGGTCAGAAGGTCTGCAGCTTATCTCTCGATCGCACTTATTCTAACACCCTAATTTCATAGAGCCCAACTTTATAGAGTGTATGAAATTTTTTCTAAATGGAATCTTGTGAAGGCGTTCCCTAAAGTTGTTCATTGTTCCCATTTAAGGAGTTCATTTTTGGCATTTTGAGCTTCAAAGTCATGTCATTGTACATTGTGGGAGAATGGAAGAAGCTTCGAACTGACGGCTTTTGTTAATTTGTTCCTCTCTTCTGATTGTATTTTCAGGAGGAGTACAGAAGGTTGGAAGTTCTTGCATTTGAGATGGAAGCAACTATTGCCTCCTTAGAAGAGGAATTAGCAGCTGCATGTAAGGAAAAGGATGAACTTATGTCTAAATGTGAGAGTTTGGCCTTGGAATTGGAAGTTCAATCTCAAAACATGAGCAATTCAAGTTCAGAATTAACAGGGTTGCAGGAAGAAATTTCAAAGCTTGTAAGATTTGACAGCTCTTAGTTTTGACTCCAAAATTCTCAACCTTTTGTTTATGGTGAAATGAAGTGAATTTCTGAGCTCCACTTTTATCTATCTAATATGGCATCTTGTTTTGTCCCTTTCCAGAATGGAAATTTGGAAGAATCTCAATCTTATCAGCAAAAGCTGGAAGCATCAATTAATCAGTTGGTAAATGAAAAGGAAGAGTTGGCTATGGTAGGAAAATAAAGTTGACCCATAAGCAAAATGTGTCCAGTTAAGGTGTTTCTTGAAGTCGGCTTCATTCTTGGTACATTGGCATTTGCAGCAACTTACAGATTCCCTGCTAGAAATGGAGGAGGAGAAGGCTATATGGTCTGCTAAAGAGCAAGCTAGCATCAAAGCCTTAGAAGAAAACACTACGTTGTCTAATGCCGAGATTTCATCATTATCCACAGAACTATCTGAGGTAACATATAATAACTATTTTTCTTATGCAAATATCTATTTTGCATGAATCTCCTTGGAATGTCTAGTTCAAAACATCTTGGGTAGCTGTAAGTTTTATGACTTTTTAAATTTTCAAATCAAGAATGCTTTCAACCCATTAATATGATTTACAACATTGAGCCAGCTAAGCCCTTGGGAAGGGGCATTTACATTGTTATACTCACGAGCATAACATTGGCTTATCCAAGTCAGATAATAGAGCAGGATGTTTAATTTTAGAGTTGACGACATTTAATATCTCTGTGATCTATTCTTTTCGCTTAAAATACTATTGAGAAATGTGCAATATTAGTAAGTGTAAAAATTATGTACCTCAAGATGGTCACTTTAGTTTACTTTGTTTGATAGTGCAATAGTTATATGAGTTGGTGCAGGAGCTGAATATTTTCCTTTTTTCTTTTGGGCTGGCACTGTTCCTTAAACACTCATGAACAAACTATCGTTAGTATTCTGAAATTCTGTTTCTTAAAGTGTCAACTTAAACTTTAGATTGCCTCAAATTATGTCCTCTGTTTTTTTTCCCTCTCATTTCTGTCATGCATTTACTGTTCACTCAACCTATGTTGAACAATACCTCACTATGGATCAAGAATGTGTACGTTAAATAATGCTCCAACGAGGGATTGCAATTAGAGTGATGCTTAAGTTTGGGAAAAAAAATTCAACAATTGCATGAAAATTTAATGGGGAGATATTTATTATCTCTTAAAGTAAAACCCACAAACTTTTTCTTCAATAGTTACATTTGGAACTGAATTATCATCCTGGCTGGAATGGCAAAAGGTATTTTGGTTAGATGTCTTTGATATTTTGGGCTTGGGAACTTACTTTTTTACTATTTAAATCGTGAATGTATCTATTTTGTGGCAATAATTATATTTTGTTAATTTTCTAAATTGACAAGTTGAAAAACCCGGACGATACATATTAACAAATTGGTAAAACAGAAATTCCTTTGAATCAATAAAATTAGTAGAGATAGTCTGAGAAAGACTGGCGACATGTCAACTATAAATTAAATAATTAAACAACTGAGGATAACTGATGAGCGCTGATGCTTTCAAACTACAGTTTTTGAGAGGTTAACTGATGTAGGGTAAATTACTTAGTGACTCCTGGAGGAAATTCTGTTGACACTGAAAGAGGGAAATAAATGCGAACTTCATTTGTGGTTCGTTGAAGGGATTGATTTTCATTTAACTATCTTTCCCTTTGGAGGCAACTTCAATTTTTGTGTGAATTTTGAAGAATGCTTATCATGCACATTACATGTGTCACTTTCTTTATCTGTTTACTATGGATGTTTAGAATTAATTGGATTATATATGTCACTTTCCTATGGAGAACTTCATCTTATTTTGATCCCTCTTGTCTGAAATCTAAGGTGAAGAATGAACTTGAATCCTTTAAGGAGCAATGCAAGGTCCTTAGAGAGCAATTAAAACTTTTTGAGGAAGAGAAAGAATTGGAGAGAGAGCACAGGTTTGTCTCAACCATTGTTCTTGTAGTTGAGATCCCTGAGAATACTTTTCAATCTTGTCATGTGCTGCTCTGAGCACTATTACTTTTAATGTTATCCTACTCTTCTTTGGCTTGAAAAGCTGGGCAAAAAGACTATAATTAATTGCACTCTGTTTTGTTTTTTTAAATCTCCTTCTGCTTATAGGGAATGATGGCATTTCATAGATTGTTAATTTTAAGAGCGGTGAAGTTCCTGCTCCATTATGAGCTTATGTGGTTAGGTGGCCAGTAGAAGGTTTAGCTTCCAGTGAATCAAGCCTCCTCCTTCTGTTTCACTAATGTTAATGTTTCAGTTATTCAACTTATTTGCAGTATGCAGAAGATTTTAGAGATTGAACAACTGAAGCATGCCCTTGAATTGTCTGATGTGGAGAATAGAAATTCCCAAACTGTAAGCACTTATCTTTTCTGCCAATTCATGGATGGAAGCGTAAAAAGTTGCACAGTTGCATTTGATGGTTTTCAGGCTAACTGATTCTTTTCCTGGCAGAAGATGAAGTCTCAACTCGATACCATATATTTGGAGTATAATGATGCTTGCCAGAGAGTAAAGGAGCTACAGATGGAGCTGAACATTATTAAGAAAGAAAAGGACGATCTTTTTATCAAACATAGAGAGTTAGAAACTGGAACAGATATGGCAACTAATCTGCAGGTTAGATTGTTCAGAAAGAATAGCCTATAAGATTACCTTGCTCAGTAAGACCAAATTATGCTACAAGTTTTCAGCATTGATGGCATTCTCTTTACTGTTTTTGTTTTTCTGTCCTCAGAATCTCAGGAGCCAACTTCATAACATAACAAATGAACGGGATAGGTTAAAGACTCAATTAGAGGAGCAGCAAAGGCACGTGGCTAAACTCGAATCCCTGAAAATAAGTCAAAATGACAAGGTATTTTGATGAAAGTGCTTGAGCATAATTAGCATTTAATTGGCATGAAAAGTATCAGAAGTTACAGGGCGAGGTGTTTTCTTTCAGATATCTGAGGCCCAAGTTCAAGCAGATATACTGTCTGACAGGATTTCCACTATGGAAATAAAGCTGCACACTGTAAGTTTGCCCACTGGGGATGTCCGTGCTTTTCTCTATTAAAGATTTTTGCTGATAGACTTAGTATTCTCGTAAGTAGTAGATCTTGGGATTAGATGTTCAATAGCTACATTATGTAGGATGTGCAAAATTCAACAACCTATGTATGTCCACAACACCATACAGTATGCTACTGGGGGTTGTTGAAGTCTGAGATTACTGGAACAACATGCTCTGCCTTAGCCTTGTTCTATACGAGTACATTGGGTTAATTTAATCACATTATAATGTATAGTATGAAATTGGTAGAGGCACAACTTTCATACAAAGGAACATATCATGTGGTTCAACCAGCGTTAACAGCTTTTTTTGTTTTATCAGAACTATCTTTTGTCTATTTAGTCTTGCTACAGTCCAGACTTTGTGTCTTATTATTCAGCGGAACTATCATTCATTCTCTCCATTTAGATGGTGTACCTGCTTTTCCTTTGGGTGCATTGGGGGTTGTATTTGGTGTATTATATCGATATTCACACTCATATAATATATTTTAATTAGAAAGCTTAAATCCCTAAAATCTTTCGTCCATCCTCTCTGATTGGGAGTTGTGGTATCCTCATTAAGATGGATAACTTGTTTTCAACATAATTGTATTGTTTTTTGGTTAACGCTTTGAGCTCTACAATGGAGTTGGCAATTGGGGCTTAGGTAGATGTGGAGACACTACCTCTGCTATATTTTTGGATGGCCTTTCTAGCGTTTTACATTTTCAGGGCATTAGATTTGCTTGATTTTCACACCATCTTTTGGCAGAAACAAGCACCTAATCTCGGCGGAAATGACTTATGCTCCAGCTTTGTAACATATGGATTTTGTTGTCAATATTGCACTTCTGCTAAGTTGTGAGGTGATAGGGTCTCAGGGTTTCATGTATTTCCTGATCAGCATCCAGACCATTTTAGCCTATAATGTTCCAAAAAAGAGGGGAGGAACAATGATAGAAAGGGTTGTCTGCTTCCTGTTTAGTTCCTCTGCTAAAAGCATTGACTTTACAAGTATCATTATTAATTTTATTATCATCTGATTCTTTTGTTAACAAACAGCAAGAAGTCAACAGTGGCAAGGAAAAAGCAAAGTTGAGGATGAGACTACGGTGGACACAGGCAAAGTTGGACGCCATGAGATATCGATGCACTGAAGCGCTAAAAGAACAAGACCTGATGAATAGAAAGTACGAGGAGGCTTCAGGAAAGCTCAAGGATTGTTTGGCGTCGTATGGCATTGAGGTCCTCAACCTCAAGAAACAGCTTGCTGCTGCCAAGGGACATGTTCAGCCATGACTGTTTACTTGTATTTTGCAGGGGACAGTCGAGAGCCTTTGACAAGAGTCCGGAAAGTTTAGATGCCCAATTGTACAGAGAAATTCTTCTTGCCTGCACGTGTAAATACTAGCTGTACATTTCTAAGTTCTGAAATAATTTGTCTGGAATGGTGGAATAGCAACGCCTCTCTTAATTGGATGGGTATTATGTCACTCATATCGTGGTTGGTAAATTGATTTAAGAGTCGATAATTTTAGATCACTAGCTATGCTATGCATAAAAACGCAAATAAGCTACTAAAAAATGGCAGTACGTTATTTAAAATATCGGTAATTTATAAACAATCAAACAAAGGTCAATAAAAGTATTCAATTTGAAAATAACTTGATAATTTACTAATATTTAACCAATTGATTATTTTATTCCATCAGCAGGAGAATTATCAAAAAATTCTAAAATCTATTGCAATTGTGTTAATTCAGCTTTAAATCTTTTGTATTTGTGCAAATTTAATCCATATGGCGAGTTTTGGCCGACTAGTGCTAATAAGGATGCCGGCCGTCTAGCCATTTTATTAATTTTTCTTCTTCTTCTTTTTTCCTTTTTCTCTTTCTCCTCTTTTATTTTCCTCCTTCTACCTTCTTTCTCTGGTTGGTCCCCGCTGGCCAGAGGTGAGGGCAGGTGAGGGCCATTGGCGAGGCTTACCCCCACTGGCCATTGGTGGCCAGTACAAATTCCATTGCAGAAAATTCTTGTGAATGTATGTTTTCCTCCCTTTCCTCGGCGTGGGTCTCGTTGATGACTTCTATGTACCTGTGTGGCATGCGTACAAATTCGCGTGCTGAAAAAAGCGTCGGAATGAACTGGGCATTTGTGGTTTTGAGTGCTCAGTGAAGTCAGAGGCCGAGTGTCACGCAGAGGCGTTCTTCAACCGCGTGTCGCTAGCAAAGGAGGACTCTCTTCCTCTGGGAGAGGGTGGCGGCTCTCCAACACGAACGGTGGACTTCTGGCATTCCGAATGATGTCGAATCGGGACCAGGAGGATCAAGAGAGATATGGTTTATTTCCAGAAAGCTCGGCCAAGTATGTAGAAGACGAGAAGGACGACGATGCCCGGCGTGAAAAGACGATGAGAGGAATCCAAGAAGTCAGGTTGAATTTTGTTATACTATTTTACTATAGACAATCCCTGCTCAGCCATTATCCCCTCCAGGAAGATGGGGATCTAACCCATGCCAATTTGCTAATTGGGTCGAGTTCTCTTGTCCTAAGGAGCACCAGGTAAACGTTGACACCAGAAACTGTCGGGAGAATATTTCCCGGACAAGACTGAAGATGCTTCAAACTTCAGAACAGGCACTTCAGGATAAAAGATTGTGCGAAGTCCGGACAAGAAAGATCTCCCTGGTATTACTACAGCATCACATCATTGGGTATTATTAATATCTGCTCGTCCCTGATGCAAGTGACCACGAGGAGATCGCGTGCTTTCGCGTGCTTTCGCGTGGTACGCCTCTTCATGCACGGGGATTTCGGTCGTAACCTCGTGGTGTGCTCGTGTTCTGGTGTGCATGGCAGGCGCAATCCACGAGTCACTGTTTTTCCCCCATTTCTATCACCAAAAGAACCAATAAGAAAAGAAAAGGGAAGGCTTAAAGATAAACGAGGCTTTGAGGAAGTCCGCCAACGCGGTTGTACATCTAATCAGGCATTAAACAAACGGCCGTCCCCCTTAGTTAAGTATTCTCGAGAAAGTGATACGAAATACTTGTAAAATGCCTCTCATCAAGTTGGAAATATAAAATCAGAACAGTGATCAATATTAATACCGTGTGAACGGTTGCAGAAGACATGAAATATTCTTTCTTAAGTTGACGAATTATTCAGAAGATATTCGATAAACAAACCCTTGGAAAAATGAGGGGACAATGAGATTTTATCTTATCATTGCAAACGTCTAAAATATATATGTTGGGTCAATAAGATGGCTCCGCATAGCAAGACAAAAGTCCATATAAGATATCTTATTATAAAGTAATTGAAGCATATACTTAAAGATGATGTATATGATAATTCCTCAAAATTGATTTGACCCCCTATAAAAGTAAAAAAAAAAAACCATAAAGGTCAATCTAGACAGAAACTTCCAATAAGTTGGGGGTTTTCTTTAGAGAGAGAGAGGGAGGAGTTTACCGTAAAAATGGGATGAAAGGTGACTCCAACGAACACCAAATGTATGTTTTCGTTTGGTTCCTATAACGCGTTTAACAAAATAAATCAAGAAAAAAGAAGTGCTGCTCTCCTTTCTCTCTGCCATACGTGCAGCAGTGAGCGCAAGAGGAGAAAATAGGATAATGAAGGGGTAACCTTGCGCCTGCACAGCGGCAGAAGTGAGCACGAGAGAAGATAGGGAAAGTATTCAGAGGCTCCTTAGCCACAGGACCCCAGAAGTCGTGCATACAAGTTGAGACACACATATGCACGCTAAGGAAAGTACAGATAAGAGCACCATAATTAAAATTGAAGTCAGAAGAGATCACTCCCATCTTCTTGATGTCATGGTCTGCTTAATCAATCCTAATTAAATCCTGGCAGATAAAAGAAATTAGTCATCGTCGCCCAACACATTATGCCATTAATCTTTAGCTGAGGTACTTAACGGAAGTTTATATATAAGCAGTTGATCATCTCGCCTTTAGTAATCTTTTCCCAATACAATATGCCATTCGTGTTTAGCTGAGGTCCTCAATGGAGGTTTATATATAAGCAAGTCATGATCATCCACCTTCTTATGGAACTGAAAATATCAGAAACCTCAAAAGGAAAAAAAAAATACTCATACAAATGTTGTCTTTTTCTCCCAGTGTATGGCCCTTTGAGGATTCAACAAGCCATGAACAAGAGAGCTACATGCGCAGAGATGCCCAACCTTGCTCTTCACCGCCTCCTCTCCATTTTCCCTTCTCATCATCATCTTCTCAGGCGGAGCTAGTACTTGATCATCTCAATATCCCACCTGCAGCAACGAAAGGCAAAGCCGCAATGGTCAAGAAGCTGAACCACAACGCCAGCGAGCGCGATCGGCGGAAGAAAATCAACAGTTTGTACTCCACACTCCGTTCGCTGCTTCCATCTACTGATCAAACGGTACTCCTTGATTCCTTCATCTACAAGGACGTTGACAGAGCTAGTCTTTTATTACCTTTCCTTTGGCGCGCACTGCCAAATAAGGAAAAGTGATGGAGAGAATCATAAAGAGTAGTAGCTTGTAGACAATTTTGCTGATCACGTATGATACCTAGTTTCTGTGTTAATCTCTGAATCCATAATGTATAACTTGATGTTCTACACTTCTTATTTGTAGCTGCTTCAACATCAAATCACTGCATAGTTATCTCAGTATTGGGTCTGGAGAAGTTAAAGGAAGACACTTACAATTGGGTTTTAACAGAGTTAAATCTTGTCCTTTTCCCTCTAGGAAAAGCTCAGTATCCCGGCGACCGTGTCTCGAGTGCTGAGATACATACCAGAACTGCAACAGCAACTGCAGATCCTCGCTCAAGAGAAGGAAGAACTTCTATCTAGAATTAATGCCACCAAAGGAAGAGCTGATTGCACTCACCTAGAAATCAGCAAAGGAAAAGGTGCACTTCCCGATTCGGTGCCATCTATTTCGACAAATCGCTTGAGTGAGAGTGAGGTTGCAATCCAAATATGCACACCCAAGGTCATGACTCAGAATACCGTCGACTTCTCTGAGATCTTACTTAACCTTGATCATCACGGGTTTCCTATAATAAACGCTTCTACGTTCGAGTCATTCGGAGGGACAAGAACAATCTTCCACAACCTACACGTTCAGGTACTTTAGAAACTTCACTATTAGTTTCTTTAGCCATACCTGAACTTGCAATTTTAATTTCTTGACATGGTACATAGATAAAACAATTTCTAAATGATGACCATTTGAAATGTGAAGGTTGAGAAAAGTTGGGGGATGGAGTGTGAGGCTTTGAAGGAGAAACTGTTGGCGTTATATGATCAGAAGGAAAGGGAAGTAAAATTCCTGAGACAACACTAGAATTAGATCATAATGTAGTAGTCCCTCCATTAGTATTTAAATTTATCGATGCAGCCTTTCGACTAGGTGTTCTGAGTATGCAGTTGTAAATGTCCTGTATCTAATCTGAGAATGTCTTTATACATTTCTTTTTCAAATATTTAAGTTTTTATACAGATAACAGTTTAAAAGCTTTTTTTTTTTTTTTTTTTGGCCTTTAGTTTAAAGGCTGTTGAAGGAATGGCCTTTTAGCTGGTGTATTACTTCAATGAAGTTACTCCTTTTCCGGTTCAAGTATTTTGAATCTATAATTCTAAAACCATGGCGATGATGATGAGTTTTACCCCCAAAAAACAAAATACTAATTGCATAAGTTAAAGAAACGTTTATTTCATCTCTTTAATAAGGCCAAGTCCATCGCATCCGCATTTCGTTTGCGCATTGAAAAGGTTATATATAAACTGGTGATTTATATCTTTGGCTTTTGGTTATACATGATACGTCTGTGGTAGAGGTGTGCATAGTCCGGGCGGGCGGTTCCCACCCTAGAACCGGGAACTGCCCGCTAAGGACCGGTTCCAAAAAATTAGATCCGGGAACCGCCCGTCGGTTCCATGGATCCACCCGAGAACCAGACTGCCGGTCCGGTCTAATTCCCGGGTGGATCTATGGAACCAGTCTCCAAGTAATGACGCCTACTCAATATGTCTATTTTCAAAAGAAAAATCTAGTAAAGGTTGCATCTAGTGTGCTGTAGTACATGGAAACATGGCTTTTGGGCTGTCATCACAAGTGCTATCTTCATAACACCACAAGCCACTAAGCATTTCCAAAATCTGCAAATAAGGGCTGAACCGCTTCTTTCTTTGAGATTCTGAGAACTGCAATTTGCAAATAAGGGCTGCTCCACCTCCACTTCTAGTCTTCCACGACCACAAGATGTTTTTTCACGATAATGGGCTAAGTGGAAAATAAAAATTGAGCCACTTCTTTCTTCAATATGTTTTTTAGGGCTTTAAATGAAAAATAAAAATTCTAAACAGGGTCTTTCAAAATTTTAATTTTTTTCAACCAAAATTTTTTTATAATAAAAATTAATATATACCGGTCCAGTCCGGGTGGGCGGATCCGCCCATGGAACCGGACTAGTACCCACCGGTTCCAAGAAATTGGAACCGGGAACTGAATCGGTCCCTTTAGGAACCACCAGTTCTAGACCGGTCCAGTCCGGATCCAGGTGGTCCGGGCGGTTCCCTGTTCTTTTGCTCACCCCTAGTCTGTGGAGCAAATTTCAATCATGAGAATATATTGGGTATTCACAAAACAATTTTGCATGATGTTTCAAGACACTTCACAACCATTCATTATACTATATTAAGACTGAAAGAAACAATAAGATCAATGTCTATGATCAATTACAAAATATTGAAAAATAGTATACTGTGAGAGCACATGATACATATAAAAGAAAATTTCTAATGAATTTTTACCGCGGCTAATTTTAAATGTCAAATGTGGAGCTTCGTTAGACGTTCCCCTAATGTTTCCCCCCCTCTATGATGACCCTGCGAAACCCTAGCCAAGAAAATATCAATTAAGCATGTTCAGAAACACAATGAATAAGGAATCTTTTCTCATCGCGGGTACCATAAGAATGGACAGTGAATGCAACAAAATATTAAATTGGGACTCCGATCCATCATAAAATTATGACATCCGACCTGACAGTATAGACTTTATCTATGGCATCAAGCACATCATGTAGGAAGAAGACATGCATCACACAGTCCCTAACAAAAAAACTTTACATTAGTGTAATAAGATAGAATTGTAGTCATTAGGGAGGCATACCTTTTGTACATATCGTATGGTATATGTATACAACGAAATCTATCTCTTTGGAGTTCTCGCATGTTTAAGAGTCACGAGAAATTGTAAACTACCTTAATCTATTTGGTACTCAGCTTTTTCCTCTATCATGAATAAATTTACTTCAATATCATAACATTTATCGGTCCTTGTACGTCCTAGTTGTTGTCAATTGATCGTGAAGTTGATAATCTTATTGTCAGTACCTTACCTTGGTGAAATGGCGAGCGAAATACTACCAACAACCGATCGACAAGTCTCCATTTTTGTAAATGATCGGGCGGTCAAAATCGAAACCCCCTTTCATTCCGTGGCTGAGATTCTGCATTCGACTTGTCCCAAGATTAGGTGTGCCGGACCACAGAATTTCCGCCGAAAGGGAGAGATGGATTGATATTTGATTGAATGGGCCTTTCACGGCCCGACCCATTTGGGCAAGGCCTTTCACGGCCCGGCCCATTTTTAGTGCATGCTTCCCTGGAGGAAAAACAGTATATGTCATACTGCGATCTCATCAAATTGTACATTGTATGCCCCCAAAATCTTAAAAATCAAATCCCTCTTCGCATAAATGGAACTCCGACCCTGTTGTGATTGAAAGTTGATAATCAATGCGGAGGAGAGACCATAGCTTGACATAGTGTACATTCCTCGCCATTTCTAATTCCCAACGGCACAAATTTCTTCAAAATATATCGAAATCGATAGAGATCATTTCCTTAAGATTGGAAGAAACAGTGAATGCCACTCTTAAATTGGACTAGATATATATCCATCATAATAAAATGTATCTTCTTATTAAGCGTGTCAAATAATTGTTCTTGGAACACTTGTGGCGATCCACTTTTAATTTATCATCTCCATGTAGAAAAATGTGGACCCAATTGTCTTTTTATATACAGTCGAATTTTTCGATGAATAAAATCAAACCTTATGCTACTCGTACGGACAATGCCTTTCCCCTATATTTTTTAGTTTTCCGCATCATTCTTCATCATTATCCAGATATTTCTTTCTCCCCTCTTGCTTTCTTGACACAAAAAACAAGCAGGTGCAATGTACTTTGCTACTGGCACTAGTGGTCAAAGAACTACTTAATTTAGGTACAACATGGCGGGGTTCACACATTAATTTTTTCTCAACTGGGGTCGACCACACGTACGGTCTCGAGCTGCACATAAGTTTAACATAGAACTAGTGGCGCTAGTTGCTGCGGGGTCGGCCGGTAGGATACTGAAAGTTGCGTCCGGCGGATTAGAATTTAAAAACCCGCCATGGACAAAAAGCTCAGCATAACGAGGGTCGAGTCTAGGGCCTAGGGTCGGATCTAAGAGAGATTCTGCAACAAGTTGATCTTGAGGGACTGCGCAGGCCGAGGAGAGACTTATTCTCTGTGAATCGGCGCCGGATCATGACCGGCTTTACTTGGGACTGGAGGAAGGGGATAAAGACATGCAATGAATTCGGCACAAAAGACAAAAAAAATTGACATTTGCATCGGCACGTTCGCGAGAGTGAAAGGAGGAGGTCATCAATGATTTTTTTTGGGACATTGCCGCCGGATCAAAGGCGTTTATTAGTGACACTTGTGTGGTCGTTGGTTTTGATTGGAATTCAGGAAGTCGGTGTCGTTTCTGAAAGTGACCATCTGTTGTTGGATATCCAGAACTTGATGTGATGAGTTGGCTTTTCTGTGGGGTTGAGCGCTTCTTCATCGATGCCGAACAGCGAACGAAACGAAATGACTGGAGCAAAAGATGGATTGCACAAATTAGGCCTGACCGCTAGCGATGTATATGATTTGGAGCCATGTTGCATGTTTTTCCAAAGGGAGAATTATCAAAAAAAAAAATCTTAAATATATTATAATAGTGTCAATTTAGTCCAAAATTTTTTATATTTATATCAATTTAGTCCATTCAATCAATTTTAGCTAGCCGACACTTATATGAATCGGTCTGCGCCGGCTATCTAATCGATGTTAACGTGGACAATTTTAAATAATATTTTATTTATTTTTAATTTTTTCTCTTTCTCTTTCTCTTTCTCTTCTTCCTTCTTTTTCCTTTTTTCCCCATCGCCGCCCATTGGGCAAGGCTAGGCATGGGTCGCAATCCTTGCCTAGGCATTGTGGAAAAAAAGGAAAAAGAAGGAAGAAGGGAAAGAGAGAGAAAAGAAAATAAATAATTAATTAATATGAAAAATAAAATAGAATATTAAAAAAAATTGTCCGCATCGTGTTACTTAGCCAAAATTGACCGGATAAACTGAATTGACATAATTGAAAAATGTTTAAGGCTGAATTGGTAAAAAGAAGATTTATAATTGAATTGATATAATTGTAATAGATTTATAATTTTTTTTTGTAATTTCTCCTTCATCGAAGAGATGGTTTTGCTATAATCGGCAAATGCAGTTACAATTGCTTAAAATGCTCGCGAATAAGTATTCCTCGATCCTTGATAATAGCCGAAAAATCGGCCCCGTAAAAAGGAGTTTTCTCACGATATTTACTCTCTTGAATAACAACTCTGAAAACTCTTTCAGGTTTTTCTAAATTTCTATACAAAATAAACTTAGAAATATGGCTTCAAGAATTGCTAAATTAGGACAGCGTCGAGGGATCGGGTGCTCACTTGGCGTATTGCTTTGTCTAGGAGCTAGGCAAGTTGTTTGCTCGCACTTCTAGGGTGCGTATAATAACCATTCTATTTTTATTCAAGAACTATTTTTTTATTTTAAACTTGTTTCTAGAATAGAAATCCATTTGGTAACGTAATTTCATTTTTCTATTTTTGGAATAAATTTTTAGTCCATAATAGGTTTAGAACAAAAGTGAGAAATAAAAAATTTCTACTTCTCTATTTTTAGAATAGAAATAAGAAATAAAAATTCTTCTCATCACGTTAGCTACCCACTCACCATTACCACCCACTATCCGCCATTGTCGCCATCAGTCGCTGTCCCCACCATTGTCGCCATTCGGAAGGGAGAAATTTTATGTCATCATCAAATGAATTTTCATTGCGGGAACATAAATTATGTATTATTATCAAATGTGGATTTTTGCTCAAAAACTCATTTGGGTATAGAAATATAAAAATCCATTTCTATTCCAAAAACCGATTTCTAGCTAGAAAGGTTGACATTTACACCCCCGAGTCTTTCACCATTGTTGGTATGCTGTTGCTAAGGTTTCGATTGTTCAATATTCACAAACTTGTGCTATTCTAAATTGAACGGCAAATATTTAGCCGTAGTCAACAAATTTTCACCAAACAAGAAGTTTTACTTTTATTAGAGGTGGCAATTTCTAACACGACACAATTACATGACTTGAATGTGATAAGAAATTAGTAGGTTTGGGTTGAGGCTAATTGTATTTGGGTCGATTTCGTGTCGACTCACGAGATATGATTAGTAATTGTGTGGTGTTTGTGTCCAACCTGGCACACAAGAAATTGATTTGCATAAGTAGTTTAGATTAACGGGTTAGAGTGGATACGACTTGTATATGATCCGTTTCAACACAATTAGTTATTAGATTATTTCTGCGTTATTCACCATTAAGATCATAAGGTGATGATATGTCATTGACTAGACAAACAAGTCTTTTAACTTGATTTGATGACATTTTGTGATTAGATTATCGCATTTTGTTCATGTTTTTTACGAAACCTTTAGCATATTTCATGTCATATCTCTGTTGGTGGGTTGATTTCATGTCATGCGGGTAATCTAATTGTATCGTATCTTCAACCCCCTTGTAAGCAGGTTCCATTATTTTTGTTGTATCAACCTTTTAATTTCCAAGCCATGTTTGTGTCACGTAGGTTGACACAATTATTTGATCATGTCATGTTCGAATCGATCGGTTTTCTAATATATCCTATAAGGAACACGAATTATCACCCCCTAACTTTTTATCTGGTCGATTGCAGTATTTCCCGAGCCTCCTCTGGGACTCTAAATCGGTGAATGTGGCCTGTGTTCGAAGTGTCCTCGAGGTTTTCTCTTAATAGCAAAGTTCACAGTTTTAAGACCCGTTGGAATTAACACAAAACTAAGCCTGCCAATTGCGAAGAGAGTCGAATAATATTAATATATCCTCGATGCCGTTTCCAAAAGAAAAGCCATAGCCAGCAAAAGTCTGCCATAAGAACGGCCGACACATTCAGATAAAGTTAATTTATTCTCAAGTGGCCATATTGTGCCCACAAATATACACACACACACATATAAACGTTATAATAAGAATTTTTAACTTCCTAAATGATTTTAAAAAATTCGCTTATTGTATGGTAACAAAAGGTAAACAAGTATATATGTTATCGCATGCAAAGCAAGCTATGAAAAAAAGGTTGGTCGGATAGAAAGGCGCGAGTATATGACACCGCAACCACTCCTTTGCCCGCACACGCAAATTAAATGAAATTCAACACAAGAAAAAAATTAATTAAAAAGATTCAGGTTGATTACAGAGAGAATTGGGCCATTAAGAAATCGATCGACTTCGCACCGATAGCGATGGAGTTCGGGCAGAATCATTCCCTCTTCCTACATAAGACCTCACAATCTCGGACCTTTGGTTTTTATTGGACGATTCTAAATATAAAACTTAGGTCATTTCTCATATATATTATAGTATTGTGTTTGTGGGCGCCAGGAGAGACTTCTGAGAGATGCAATGAACCTCGGAGTGAAGCTGTTAAATCAAGCTCCATAATCAAAGAACAACCAATTTGCACGGCGAATATGCCAAGTTAATCCAATCACGAATCTTTAGTTTTTCTTTTACAATAAAAACGAGTTGTTGTATTCTGAAACAACAGTGGCAGTGAGTGCACGCAAGTAGGACGATTGCTCAGTTAATGTTTGGGTTAGGGTTGTAGGCAGTTCTATAAGTAATCACCGATGTCTTGAGGACTTAAAAGTAACACCGTCTATTTGAAGAGGACCAATCCCAAATGAGTACATGAAAGAACGCTATTTATTAGTACTCCATTTTTGGGGAAAATTGTCCAAAAGTCCTAAGTCTTTCTATTATACCAATTTAGCCTTAAAATTTTTGAGAATTTACTAATATATTCCTTTTGGCCAAATATACAAATAATATGTTTAAGACTAAATTGACAAATTATCAAAAGGTTTAGGATCCTAAATCGACACAATAAAATATAAGTTTAGAACTGAAGTGGTTGCCGTATAGTAGATCTAAGACTTTTTGGACAACCAACTCTGTTTTATGTGCTTGTTGCTTTCATAAGGCTGGGAAAATTATCTAAAAAGCCTTAACCTATTGCTATTTTGTTAATTTGGTTGTAAAATTTTCAATTTTGACAATTGAGTCCTAAACATTTTTATCTTTTGCCAATTGAGTTCATTCAATCAATTTTGACTAAAATTCACTAACGTGAATGCTGATTGCTTTACTTGACATGGCCAACGCTAATGTTGACATTTTTAATAATATTTTAATTTTTTTTGAAATTTTTATGGTTTTTTCCTTTTCTTTGTTTTTTTTTTTTTTTTTTATAAAGGTTTTTAGAAAGAGGGCTGGCAAGGGTTGTTGATCGACCCTTGCCAACCCTTGCCAGCTTTGGGCAAGGGTGTCATGGACATTGCCCACAGTTGGTGAGGGTCACCTAGCCTTTGCCTATGATTGGCGAGAGTTGCCAACCCTCTCTCCAAAAATCTAAAAAAAAAAAAAAAAAACCATAAAAATTTCAAAATATCATTAAAATATTATTAAAAAAATGTCAACATGAGCAATTTCCGATCAATTTTGACCAAATGGACTCAACTAACAAAATTGAAAGATTTATGACTGAATTGATAAAAGTACAATATATTTAGGACTTTTTGGACAATTTTTTCCATAAGATGCACAATTTTCAACGCCAATCCGTTGATATGGCAGGTTTTAAGCATGCTTGAGTTGTGTTTAAGTGTGTTAGTGTGACTAATGGATCAATATGTTTATATGTAAAAAATAAGCGTGTCATTTGTAGTTTGACCTTTTTAGCTTGATTATAAATGATAGTCTAAGACATGTTTAATTAAACATGTCAACATATTATTAGTGTCAACACGACATGTTTGATATACTTAGAAAGGTTAATGGATAACATTTAAGCACATTTTTTATATAATAAATTAGATTATGAATATATCAAAAGTATCATATCGTGTGACCCATTCTATAAAAGTATCGAGTTTGAGTTTCTAAGATTAAGACACAATTCATAAAAGTGTCATGTTTAGGTTAGACATGAATTCTACAACATAGTGAAAACACTATTTCCTAGTCCTAATTATCATTATCATTTTTGAATTATCTTTTAATCTTTGCATTTGCCAATATAACAATTGACAAAGCGAAGTTATATATGTAGTATTAACCCTATGAGCTTTATTGATAATGCTTCTACTATAATTCTCTCGATGTCCATGCAAACAAAAATAAAAATTAATTCCATGCATTCCTCCAACCAAACCCACTTTTTTTATGGGTCATTACTAATTACGAGGTCACCTATATGTAATTCTACTTCAAAAATAAACACCCAAGAAACCTAACACCCATCACCATCAGCCACAGCTCTCTCTCTCCCTCTCTTTCATCCGACTGATATACGAGTCACTCTCGCCGCCCGTCGGCGTCCCAACAGTTCTCTCCAGTAACGCATCCAACAGGTTACATCGCCAAACACCAGCAGTTTCTTTCTTTCTTCGCCGATTTCCAATGGCATCGTACCGGTCAACATCCTGCAGTAGCAAATGGCGGAGGAGCTTGAGTCCAGATACGCTCCAAGCTACGCATCCTGGGTTTGGTCGGCGCCTCTGTCAACGTACAGTTCTTGCAGAGGAAGGGGGGCTGTTGTTGAGGACTTCATGGCGGAGCTATGGCGGCGGCAATTGAGCTGGGGCGATTCTGCAATTGGAGAGAGAGAGAAAGAGAGAATCTGTCTTGTTAGGGTTTTGATGTACTTGTGTGAGTAACAGTCTAATCTCATGTTATAATATAGCTCTATTTGATGACATTTCTTCTCGTGGCAGACTCCATATGATGCATATCCATTGGTATTCAAATTAGAATCTTTCTTAATGTCTTCCTCAGTATAAATACAAATACATAATTCTTAAAGTAAAGTTACTTTTGACCATTTAATAGGTTCATACACATCTATAATGCACAATGTAAAGTAGCTTTTGAGCATTTAATAGGTTTAGTAATGCTAGCAAAAATCAACCATTCACAAAGAAATGAAAATTTTCCATTAACTCCTCAAAGTTTTTTAAGCATACAGCATACTCTCAATTTTGATATAAGCAAACGTTTTAAAGATCTAACTATGGTGAAAATGTTCCGTCCTTATTTTAGGAAAGTAACTCTTTTACAATTATAATCATTCAATTTTCCGTAATTCACTGAAATTTATTGTAATTGATCTTGAATGCATGAAATCAACATTGGAGATAGATTCGTGGTTTATGAAACAAGCCTGTGCTTGCACAAGTTATTCAGCATATCACTTTCAACGCAAATGCTCACATCCAATTTTCATTTCTATTCACGGAAAATTAACTTTGCTGGAAAATATGTTCAAACAAACTTATTTCCAAGGATAATCATTTTCACTTTTCGATATTTGACTATATTCTATAAATAATATGGAGGCAATTGTTTGATAATTGTTATGAAACATGCATAAGAAAAGAAGTCTTGAGTACATTTGGGACCTGTATTCAGGCATTGATGAGGCAGACTCAAGTCATAGGGTTTGAGCATAGCCTTTGGGGTCTTTTGTGCCTAGGTGTTGGGGACCTAAACATGAGTATTGGGGTTTTGGGCTCAAGCATATGGATATCGAGAACGCGAGAGATAAGATCTCAAGCTTGATTTGGCAAAGACCTAGGCACAAGTGCTAAGGTCCCAATCCTAACCTTAGGGACCCACAATTGGGTGTTGGGGACTCGAGGTCAACCTCAGGGGTCCTAGGCACCCGAGTCAGGTAGTTGGGCGCAACCTCTAAGGTCTTGGGTATAGGTATCGAAGACTCGTGCATAATTGCTAGGGATCCGAGCATGAGCGTTGGATTCTCGAGCCTAGTTATTTGGGACTCAAATGAGAGTGTTGACGTCTTAGACTCAGTCTTAGAGATCAGGGCCCACGCATTGAAATAATGATTTTTCTTTTTGAAAGCGAAATTCATTTTTCTAACTTTAATGGTTAGTCTTTTTGTCGATTATTAAAAAAATAAATTTCATTGACTCATGAGCGATGCAAATGTCGGGATATGATTTCTGCCATTGATTTCTCCGCGAAATAAATCGACTTTTAGCCTCTCCGGCTTTCCCTGCTCTCTTATTTAAATGGATAATCATCAGCTTTTCCATGTCGAAACATTCGGAGCATTCAATGAACCGCCTCAGATCTTTTTGACCTAATCAGTCTCCTAATCTCCGAAAGACATCGTTATCTTGAGAATCATTGCAAAAGACAAAAGGCCGGTATAACAGGTTCGCATTCCCAATTTGAGCTCCAGCCAACCAATTAGTGCGGGACAAGATAGGCCAAAAGAAAGTTGAGCTTGGAAGGACTGGTGGAAATAGTTCTCCTCCCAATCAATTCCAATCAGTTCGGCGATGTGGGCATCTTTGATAATTACTATAAAACCTCCTTAACTTTTCCTTTGTTGATAAGACCGTAATAGTTGGAGGATCAACCGACTACTATAAGTTAATGGGAATTCGATGCATGCAAGGTTCCATGCATCTGCGCACACTTTCCTGTCGTTAGGTAAGTTACGCAAGCGTTAAGTCGTCCCGAAAATGACTCGTTTGTTAATACTATTAGTCCTGCGCCACTTCCCGGGCGATAAAAATGGTAGATTTGGAAGGGCAAAACGTGAGTGGAAGCGCGTCCTCAAACGCCTCCCAACTTTGTCAAGGGAGTCAAGAAGGAAGGACGAAGAAGTCTTCGCGGCCCACCGTTTGTTAAACGCCATCTTCTCGGGCTACAGGGTTTCCTCTTCGGACTCGGAGACTTGGGTTTCCTTTTCCCTCGTAATTCTTCAAAGGGCAATTGGTTCCGTTACCGGTTGTATTGTTGTTGACCTATCATGAGCCGCCGTAGATTCGCATATACTTTCTTTGCAAATTAGAACGACTTCATTAGATCAAGGGCTTTACTGTTGTCGATCGAGGGCCTCGGACATTCCGGGATCATGTACGGTCGTTCTTGCGACCACGATGTCCGATGACGAGGCTGTCTCTGAAGAACAGAAGAGGCCCAAAGCTCAGAGGGAAGTAGCAGTATTAGCCGAGGAAAGCCGGGGAGTCGTACACTGAAAAGGCCGAGTGCGGATCATAATTCCAAAGCGTAGATCATGGGTAAGGCTTGATTCACATCAAGGAAAAAACAACACCATCTTCGGTAGGTCGATCATCTACCCGTAGGGACTACGAAAGTCGTGACGAATTTCTTCCTCATTGTATGGCTCCCAGAGGTTACACGATTGACTAGGAATCGAGCCCGGGGGGGAGACCTCTCCCTTCCCCCCACTCACATCGACACGCGAAATCCTTTTCACCACTCGATCCCAACCGAACGTTCGAGACTTAGACATCAAGACAAACAAAGGAAGATGGGGGGAGGGGAGATTTTTGGTGGTGGGGATGCTTTCAAAGCTTCCGAAACGGGCAAGGCCGTGACGCAGCCCGATCGAAAGGAGGGGAGCACGCAAAGCACCCGGACCAGAATCGACATTTAATGTCTGCAATCAATGGTGATATCGACGATTGACCCATTCCCCCCTCTCCCTCCCTCTCTCTCTTTCTTTCTTTTTCGCCTGCCCTATGATGTGTGATGTGGGGGCGCTGCGTTACGTCGTTCGTATATATACGTTAGGGTTGGGTGAACCGAGACACCAACATAAAAAATAATGGAGGGAAAGCATCGGTCGAAGACGACTGGTGACGACAATGACCAGTCCAATGTAGTAATAAGACTTTTGGTCATTTACACGTTTCCGCCCTTGCCCTTCTCGTTCGTCCCCCCTTTACTCATTTCTCATTCTCCTCCCCACACCGGTTGTCCCTTTCACATGCCCCCTCTCCCTCATTTCTCTCTCTCTCTCTCTCTCTCTCCTCTTCAAAACTTTTTCCACAATATTCCTCCTCAATAACTTATATCTCTCTCCTTCTCTCTTTCGAAAAGACGGCATTTATGACGCATTCGATTGAAATAAAAGATTATGATGCATGCACGTTTTTTTAAGTCTACGGCGAGGCGATCATCTTTATTCCACTAATTTGTAATGCTCCTCTTGCGAAAACTTTGAGTTTATTATAATCATCAAATTTTCGATTGGTCCGACCTTGATTTGAACCGGGTCACATCCTTTTTCTAGGAAAGAAAATAAAAGGCGGGCAGAAAATTCTTCTCTTTTTATCTTATTTATTCTCTCCTGCTAGGGTGCGTGCGTGTATATATAAACCTCTCTTCAACAACTTGTCAATCTCCTTTATTGACTGGCTACACCCGCAACCTCTTCCCCACCCCCCTTCCCTGTCTCTCACCCCACCCCCCTCCTCCCTCTCCCCCTCCCCCTCCCTCTCCCTCTCCCTCTCTCTCTCTGTGAGAGTTTCCAGAGGGTTTTAGGGGAGGCTTCGATGCGAACGCAGCAATGGTTGGACCATGCGGCATCACATGATGATCCTTCGTCCACGAGGAGAGATCTACCATCCAGTGATGATCGAGTGATTATCGATAGTTGCTTCATATCCATCACCAGAGGTTATAAGATATAGCTTCATGCACAGTGGGGCACATGTTAATGAGGTCGATGATCATCATCCTGGCCGTGTTCACTGTTCTGCTGCTGGTGCTTCCGCTGGTGTTGCCGCCACTGCCCCCACCGCCGCTGATGCTCCTCTTCGTCCCGGTCCTGATCATGTCCCTCCTCATTATGCTCGCCTTCTCGCCGGCCCGAGATCCGAACGTTCCTTTCGCAGCTGCTTGAGCTCGAGATGTTGACGATGACGACCACGAGGGCGATCAAGTTTTGGTGCAAGGTTCGTGTAATTAGATGGTGAAATTTTGGTATGGTAAGATTGTACTGTACATGCATGTCGGTATGGAGTAATCAGTCGTGATAGAGACAGAAAATATTCTAGAATTATCAATTTGCTTAGAGCTTTTCTGTCTTTCAATATCTTTCCTGTTTGAGTGCTGGGGGCTGAAAGATCTGAGGGTTGCATGCATTTGAGTTTCAAGATGTTCAAGTATTTGAATCTTCTATAGAAAAATGTCCATCAGATAGATGCATCAGATTGAAAGCTTCCTTTCTTACTCGGAAAAATTAACAGTTTTTGCGAAAATTACGAAGAGGGTTTCTTTCAAGGGTTTTTGTTTTATTGATAGTGGGAAATAATTCTGCGAGGAAATTTAGGGCCTACGATGGATCGATGTATTCTAGGATCTTCTTTCCTTCCTTTTCATTGAGAGAATATATGAGCTTTTCTTTCTTCCCCACTCCTACATCAGAAAGAGACGCCAAAAAAAAAAAAAAGAGGAAAAAAACCATCTCGAGTTCCACTACTTTCACGCCAAGAAAGAGCAGTGGCGTGCCTTGAAGCAACAATATCTAAGAACATCAATCGGCAAATATGGAATAAAGATTACAGAAAGATAAAATCAGAAAGGGAAAAATGAACAAAACTAATACATACCCACAAGATAGAACAAATCGATTGTTGCAAGGCCATTGGTTGAAGAAGGAGAATCGATCAGAAGAAAGAGACGGAGAGCACGAGGAAGGGCCCAACGACAAGTGGGTGTTGGTTTTGCGCCTCTTAAAGACTTTCTTTTTGCCATTTTGGCGTTAATACCAGCGAAAAAGTAGAAAGGAAATCTGACAAGTCGACACGTGGCGCCATTCCTTGAATCTGAAGAATTGCTAGAACTATGGGCGACAGATTCATCTGTATACTTTGCTCAAAGTCATAGGTATGGGTGGACTAAGTAACGCCATTGTTCTTGCTTCGTTTTTGGCGGTTCCCAGGTCAAAAGAAAAAGGACATAATAATGTAAAAAGAAGCTTCATGTTTGTACGTACCTATACATACATAGTTGTAGAAAGTACTCCTCTGAGGGCTAAAGAATCTTTCGTTGACCGGCTTTTAATCTACAACTCAGCAGAGAAAACTAATCGAGGCGTGCTTTTGTTTTTTCCCGCGTCGGTTCTTTTCTCTTTTGCACCGCTTGAGTTCCCTTGATTCATGTTTATTCAAGAAAAGAATGAGTACCCTTGATTTATGGTGCTTGGTCGTTCATTTTGCAGCATCGTTTATAAAAATGTCTGCATGAATTGCTTGGTGGATTCCAGTGTGCATGTGGATTGTGGGGAATGGTAGTGCATGTATGTGGACTTTAATGTTGACATTATTCCCAACGGTGTCTGAATTACGTACGTTAAAGGCTTTCCATATAGCGCCCCTTTTCGCCCTGGTTCTGCATTTTCCCTAAAAGGTTAGGTTATTTATTTATGGCCGGCATATGACATTATTCATAGTCATTCAAGGTTAAGCTTGAAGCACACGATAATATAAAGTTTGGCGAGCTATATATATCAGAAACATGAGCATTACCAATGCATCTGGTGTAGACCAGTACACTGAAACTAGCATTCAAGCTGTAGGCTATAAATTATGTCAGCGGAGGTTGATGGGCACCGCCGTTCCTTTTTGGAACTAGCTATGAAGTCCTATACTAAAAGAGAAAGTGAGTAATGATGAGGGGTCTATACCTAAGAAAGAGGGTAGAAAACGTATGCAATGAAGGAAACACAGTGAAGATACTTTCCCAATATTGCCCCATGGATCTGAACTTGAATTTCTTTTTTAAGTATAGATGAGTTGGCCTTTGCCCGATTAAGGGGTTGCTTGGTAGAGTAACGTAGTTTTCAATGTGCTTTTGCTTGGGAGTTGGTAGGGATATCTCTGGTTTGATTCAATGCTGAGAAGGTGGGTTTTCCACCAACTCTCGGATAACTCATTACTCATTTTTCATTTTTGGCACCCATTTCATTGATTTGTTTACTTTTCGTTGGTTAGCTCAGTATGTCGAAGACTAGAGTTGGAGGGAATGATTGATGGTGCCAAGGAAGTTTTCAAAAACCTGAACTGTAAAGCTTCGTTTACGGACGAGCACTTGAGTCGTTTCACAGTGAAAAGGATTGAATCTGAGAGAAGAGTCTTCATTGCCTTCGCCACTTTGCGTTGCGGGCATGACAGGAACGATCTTTGTTCTTTCATACATTGTGAGATTTAGCAAAATCATGCATGGGTATGGCATTATTCTACGTCCCTTCTTGAGACATTTTGTGCCGACTTTTCGTGTGCATATGAATCTTGAAATCTAACCAAATTAATTTAAATGGGAAAAGCTGGTTTGTCCATTATGATATGTTTGCAATTGGTATGTAAATTTTTCTATCTGGTTTCGACCATTCATATGATTTCCCCATTGTGTAATATGTCCTTTAGGGTTTCAATCAATCAATCGCTTGCCCATTTTCTCTGTAATTTTCTTTGGAGTTTGGATAAACACTTGTCTCTTTTAAATAGTAATATCCTATCATACCTTATCTTACGAGAGAAGGCATTAGAGGAGCTTGGTCCTTTTTTAAATATGCACACATGAAAATTTGCAGAGTGAAAATAGACATTAAAGGCGTGTATGATAAAGGAAAATGTTTATTGTTTTTTAGGAAAATATTTTCCTTTTCTCAAGTTAGGGACTTTATTTTTGTAACTTTAAATAAGAATATTTCCTTTGACCGTACACATTTTTTCGTTAATTGATTATTTTCATCAAACCGAACATGTGAAAATCTTGAAAACTAACTAGTAGAAAAAAATTCTTTCACTCAAATAAACATACCCTAAATATTCACTGCAAGATTTGTGATAAGACATTGGAATTTTATTTGGAAAAAAGATAACAACTGAGAACAAAATGGAAAGGAAAATGTTATTAATGTTCCATTTGTTTTTGGAAAACTTAAGATTTGAAAAATATTTTAAAAAAAGTTTAGGTGACTTAGAAAAATTAATCAATAAAAAATATTTTTATTATCGACAACAATTTATAACTATTTTCATGAGGTGATGAAAATATTTTTCATTCCTTTATTTTTCTAAATAATACAAGCGATCATTTTTTGGATAATATTTTCCAAATCTTGAGTTTTTTGTGAAACAAATGCATGTTAAGCTCTATTAACAATTGGAATATTAATCAACAGTTGCAACTGCATAAGAATAAGTTCTCTTTATGATTCACATTTAAATCACTTGTCAATTCTCTTACAAGGACTAGCAAATCGTAGGGAAAATTGTCCGAAAAAGGGAAAATTGTTCAAAAAGTCCTAAAAATATTGCGTTTTTACTAATTCAATTCTAAGTTTTTTATATTGTCAATTGAGTTCAAAACATTTTCAAGTTTTGCTAATTGAATACATCCATCCAATTTTGGCCGAAAATCATTAACATTCAATCAGCATCAATTGTCCTACATGATGGATTTTAATAATTTTTCTATTTTCTTTTCCTTTTATTTTCTTTCTTTTTCTTTTTGGGTTCAAAAATGTTGGCAGCTTAGTCCGCCATCGGCTGAGGGCGGGCAATACCCATTGGCCCTTCCACGAGGGCCATAAAGCCCTTGTCGGCCATAGCAAGGGCAGTGGAGGTTGCCAATCGTTAGCTAGTAGCCAATAGGGTAGCTGGCCCTTTGAACCAAAAAAGAAAAAAGAAAGAAAAGAAAAACATGAATTATTAAAAGTTGTTTACATTTGCACTGACTGTGTCACTTAGGACTAGGAGTGATTGGTTCCCGATCTAATCCGGTGTCACCAAGGAACTGAGAATTGAATTGGGAGTACCGATTCCCAATTTTTGGGACTGGGGACTTGGACCGGCTAGTCTCAGGATCAAGAATTGGTTTGATCTGGTTCCAATGAAACTAGTAACTTATTTGTTTTTTCCTATTCAAGAAAGCAATTTGGGTATATCAATTTTTAAGTCACTTATTGCAGATGAACATGTATTGCTTTTGTTGGAGGGAGAGCTCCTCTTGTACTTGGCTTTACCAATTTGTTGCATGTTTTGTCATCATAATGCTCATCAAGCGGCAAGTTGTTAGAGCAAAGAGCCAAATATTCTCTCCCAGTAACGAAAAAAGTAGTTTTGAACATCACAAAATACATACCCTAGGAAACTAGAAAAGATTAGGGTTTTTTTAAGAAACTAAAAAAATAATATATACTGTTAATCCGGTATCCACCCTAGAATTGGGAATTGGACTAGCTGGTCATTGGTTCTAAAAATAGGAACGGGGAACTGGACCTACAACCATGGGAATTGCCCAAAACTGACTAGTCCAAGCGGTTTGCAATTCATGCAATTCCCGTTGCACACCCTTGCTTAGGACGGTTAGTATCCATATTGATGATTTTGACGAAAATTAGTCAAATTAACTCAATTGAAAAATTATGAAAAGGTTTAGAACTTAATTTGTAAAATTAAAAGATTTATGATTGAATTGATAAAAATGCAAAAAAAATTATGACTTTTTGGACAATTTTCCCATCCAAAAAGTCTTAAATCTATAGTACGGTGGCCAATTCAATCATGACTATTCAATTTGATCAATTTAACCTAAACCTTTAGACGATTTTATAATGTAATCCTCTTGGCTATTCTTGGTTGAAAATCACCAACTTTGACCAGTTTTGCCTCTCTCTTTTTTTTTTTAAAGTCTTGTGAATTTTTTTTTTCCCTTTCCTTTTCTTTCTTTTTTTCTTTCTTTTTCCTATTTCCGTCTGATAGTTGCCAAGGCCTTGACAATGATCGATAGAGGTCACTAGCCAAGGCAACAGTTGCGACCCCCTCACCTTGCTAGATCTCGGCAATGCCATTGCCTTACCAAATGAGGGCCATGATGCCATCATTGAGACCCGACAATCAATAGAGGGAAATAGGGAAAAAAAGGAAAAGGAAAGAAAAGAAAAAATTCAAATTTTTTAAAACTGCAAAAATTATTTATGTTAGTGCCAACCATATCACGTGAGACAGTTGGCATCTATGTTAACAATTTCTAGTCAAAATTGGTCGAAATCACTATATTGGAAAATATTTAAAATTAAATTTGTCAAATTGGGAAATTTAGGATTTAATTGGTTATTGTATAATCGGTTTATGACTTTTTAGATAATGATCTCGTAAATAGTATGTTTATATGAATAAAAGATCAAGTAAGTAGAAGAGCTCCAAATGGATACACCAATGCTACTTGAACATGTACACAGAGATTGTGTTGATCTATATCGTGGAATATTAATTAACTTCGGAAGTTTGCATTTATTTCGGCATTCATGTCGACTGAACCTTGGCAGTGGGAAGAACTCAGAGACAATATACTGGAGAGAGTTCTGAGACTGCAACAAGTTACGAGAAAAATAGTCTGCACTGTAAATTATTCTGACGCACACAGAATTTCCCGCCCGACCCATTCCAGTTCAGCTTTTGTGGAAACCGTGTTACATTAGGATCAGTTGAATAGTTCGGACAATTCTTTGTGATGAGAATTAGGTAATTGTGCGGTTTTTCCATTCATTTATATAATTGCCAAAAGAAAAGGAATGCGTGCGTGCTTGCGCTAGTCGCAGTCCGACTAGCGACTAGCGGAACGTGCTTAACTCCGTCTGAACATGTACCAAATTCAAGTTTTAATAACTTGAAGTGAACCTCGGGGTCAAGATTTTAGTTTTAGGGAGGATAATCCTCATTGTAATAACCTTATATTTCTAGCAGTGGAAGAAAAGACGGGAAAAAAGGCGCACTCCACCTCATCCCAAAATTTTCGCGTCAGTGTCGCGATGCTTCTACTTTTTTTTTCTTACGGAGATCAATGAGAAAATTTCGAAAATAAAGCAAGCAAAACCATGCGATGTGGTTAACGATTTAGCGAGAGCTCGAGAATTAGGGTGATGTTGAGCGTCACAAAGCAAGAGCTGTCTGCGTAAGTAATTAGTACTCAAAGCAGCTGTTCCAATGTCTGAGTAAGTTTAACGATGAACATGTAGGGACCCTGTCCTTTCAATGGCGCAGATGGCCCTTCAGGAACGGACCCTGAGAAGCTGGACATTAGACCTTTCATTGATTAGTTTAATTTTCTCGTCGAGAGCTTGGATGGAACATCAATCTCATTCAAACAGAGGCTCTCAAGTAAGAAGGAACCCTCGAAAGCATTGCAACTCCGCAAGACTCTGTACTGTGGAAAGAGATATAGCTGCCGTACAAACAGCAAACCATGCTTGTACAACGAGTAAATTATTGCAAAGAGGCTTTGATTTTTGCGTGACTTAAGCATACGATAAGCCACCCATGAGTCAATTAAGCAGGTCATCAATATCAAACTGTTTCCCAATGACATTTGACTTGCCAACCTCAAAAACTCGATTTTATTTCCTTTCTCTTAATTCTTGGCGAAACTACAGAGCCCCCCAATATAATGTGAAATGCAGATTCCAAGGTTCCTGACTGAGGATCATCAGCGAACAAATCTGAGAGAGAGAATAGTTGACGAGAAACAATAGATAACATTAGAGCTGACTGAATGCTTGTCTGTGGCTGAACTCAAGTAATCCTAGCCATAGCACTCTGGTGATTGCTTCTTAATCAAATTCCCAGAAGCTTTGACATGACAGATAAACCAGAAAACTTCTCCCACTATATGTACAACTCCTCTAGCGTCTCATGGACATGAATGACTTTTGAGGTATAGACTGTGTTCTTTGGTCTGGCAATTCGATCTTCTCAAACTCGAAAATGCCACCTCAAAGTAGCAGGCGTTCCTGACCCATCAGTTGAAAAACAATACCACAGCTATGTATTCACATTTCCTGTACAATGCTGGCTGGCTGGCTGCCTCTAACTCACATGCTTCGTCTCTCGCTAAGAAATCATGCAGACTGCAACGTCACCTGTCCAGCGCCTGTTGCCTCGTACTCAGCACAAGCCTCAGGAGTGTCTTCTTCACTAGGCGGAACAAGCTGCCAGAAGAGTGGTAGGTACTTGTCCCACTCCTTGAGAATTGCCAAGCCTTTGCCACTGCCAGTTTTCTCCTACACCAAACATAAGACCAGAAGGGCTCTTTGTGAAACAACTATGTCAAAGTAAGATGGAAGAAATTCCAGGAATACCTATATTAGAGTAATTTCTATAATTCATATAACATGGAGAAGGTGTTGAGTAATCGATGAGGCATAGTTTATTTGTGAGATTAACCTGCTCATAAATAACCCGGATGCAGTCAAGTGCAAAGGCCATGCTTAGCAGCCAGTAAAACTGTCAGCAAGCTAAGCTAATGAGTGGCATGAGACCTGAGTTGACCTGACAACCAGTGAATCTGGCTTCACGTGACCAGATGGTCCAATCAAGGTTTTCTTCATTAGAACTTCGCATGGGCAGTTGCATCCAGACCCAATTAAAGTTGGGACAACATGAGTATACATTTTTAACTTATCGTCCTAAAGAGATTGCGTGTTTAATTTAAATTGACATCCAATTCCATGGTCAATGAGAGAATTCCTGCATTCATATACAAGATACTTAAAGCACACCTATAACTCTTTCTGTGCACGTTTTTTTAAAATCCTATGGGTTGGGTGCAGCTTATTATGTGATACGAAGGTCAAGATGCACCAGAAAGGGACCCACTTGAGATATTCCTCTTAGGGACTTGATCCTCATGAATATAGGCCAGGTCATCAGAACTTAGTCTTTATTTTCAAATTTTTGACTAACGCAACGCAATAAATGAATATGCTACACCTATCTCTTTCTTTCATCAATAAAGGACTTGACCATTTGAAACTCAAATGCAAAAGTATGGCTGGAGATCATCAGTGACAAATTGCTTTTCTGCAGTTAAAACTCTAAGCCATGAAAAACGGGGAACTGACTTTTCTTGAGAGCATACAATGAGGAGATACATATGTATATCATTGTAAACTTACAACATGGGCTTCAATAAGGCTCTTCAGCTGCATCTGGCCAACTGGTGCCTTCACTCTCTGGATCTTTACGATCTCTCGGTTTACCTGTCAACATATTTTCAGCATGATTTGCAGATGATGGACATTTGACATGGCAAGCAAAGGACATCGGGGGGCTGATAAAACTATTAAAACTTATTATACATAAGATATGGTCTCCAAACTATTCTCCACCCAAACTGCAGGGTCAGGCGCCCAATGACATTGCAACATAATCCAAATTCTTGATAAAAAAAATCCACTGACAATGCACATGCGGTGTGCCAAAGAAAACTTAGCTAAAAATGTCTTGCTTCCTCGTTTACTTGATAATAGATGGAAACACTTTTAGGAGAATGTCATCATGCAGCCAAGGTCACATAGTACTGCAGCTCAAGGTAATGATGGCAATAACCCGATCTTTCATGGTAGATGAAGCTATAAGTGTGACTGGCAATAAAAAGGGGAATGGGTTTCATCTGGACAAACCTTAGGTATTAGAGTGTCATCCTCATCGAGAATATATGCTAAACCTCCGGTCATTCCAGCAGCTACATTTCTACCAACTCTGTCAAATTTAAAACAAACTGGTTGAACAAATGTTCCTTTCTTTTTAAAAGATAGACAGAAGAGAGAATACTCACTTTCCCAGCACAACCACACAACCTCCAGTCATGTACTCACAAGAATGATCTCCTGTACCTTCCACCACTGCTTGAGCAAGAGAATTCCTCACAGCAAATCGCTCCCCAGCTTTCCCTCTAACAAAAACTTGGCCACCAGTAGCTCCATACAAGCAAGTATTCCCTACTATTGTTGCATCCTCAGGGCAACAACCAATATTCTCGACAGGAGTTACAACCAATTCACCCCCGGCCATACCCTAGGAAGAGATCAATTCGAGTCATGCTTTCTAGACTAGCTTCACGTTGTATTCAGTTATCCTTAGAATCATATTCGATCAAATGAAGACTAATAACAGATGGCTTATAGCTTTGTGTTGAAATTAGTGCTTTTCTAGCAATCCACTGGAAAGTGCATAAGGAAGAGATTCTGTGTACCTTGCCAACATAGTCATTAGCCTCCCCCACAAGTCGAATATTCATTCCAGGAGTTAGAAAACAAGCAAATGACTGCCCAGCACTCCCTAAAAATCTGCATAAGTCAAGAAATATAACTTAGAATGTATGCAAGCATCTGCAGTTCAAATCACTTCTTTAAACAGGTAAACTAATCATTCTTTTTAAAAGCTTAAGTTGTCAGGAGGATACACATCCACAGTGTTATTTTTTTTCCCAAAACAATCAATAGACCATGAATCTTACGTTATGTTCAGCTGCCCTGCAAAGCCAGTGTCCCCATACTTCTTTGCCACCACACCAGCCACACGTCCACAAACAGCACGATCCACATTGTTTATGCTGAAAGTTTTACTGACCACCTTTTCGTTTTCAATAGCATCTGATATCTGAATAAACAAAGTAAAAATTGACAAGAATGGACTAACTAGGTGATCAAGTATAAAGTCATTTATAACTTGAAGTAGCTAAGCTAGTAGAAAGATCATTATTGGACTCTCAACAGATTTTCCAAGTGACTTACTGAAGATATGACCACAATTTAGAGTGGTCAGAAATCAGAATTCAGTCATTAAGGTCAAATAATTGAGCAGAGCAAGTTTGGCTGGTCAGATTTGCTTCTATTATATGATGTAAACAGCAATTCTTTAGGTAGCAGATATTTGATCGGAAAAAAAAAAAAGGTAGCAAATAGGCTAAACTTCACATATATGCTTCAATATTTATTAGCCCACAGTGCATCAGTATCAGATAATTATCTGTACACCTCTTCTCCCTGTTAAGTGTGCTCCCAGATAAAGATGATACACTAATTATGAGGACCATTGTAAATCATATAGATAATTTTGTTTTATTTCAAGAAGAACGTGAGTCCATCATAGAAGCTCAGAGAGAAAAGGATTGCTTTAAGAAGTCCCAGGATACTAGAAAATGAATAAAGTCGGATACAGCCTCTGACAGATAAGCTACCTCTGGATCTGCCAGCACAACATCTTCCAGCACAGGACCATTAGTATGAACTTCTTGATTTCTAATTTCAGAACTGCTCCATTTTGGCAGCCCTACACTCTGGAATGAAGTTAAATATATGTAAGGTATGCCAAGAGAGACAGCACATTTTATCACAGCAAAAGAACTTTTCAGAGAAGAGTAGTTTCCAGTTGCATACTGAGACAATGTAACTCAGATCAAGATGCTGGGTTTTCACAAGAGAGATATCACGAGGCTTTAACAACTCTGTCCTTCCAATTACATCGTCCAACTTCTCATAACCGAGCTGTGCCAACATGCCTCTCACCTAGACAAAGTAATGACAGTTTTGTTTGAGGTACTGGAGAAGTTGCAAGGTATGTATCTATGCCAGTCAACATATTGAACAATTTTTAAGTATGAAATAAAAGCCAAACAAAGAATCTCAAATCAAATAGAGCCCTGTAATTCACAGAAGAAAGAAACTGGTATATTACCTCCTCCGCAACATATAAAAAGAAGTTGACAAGATCACCAGGCACACCAGGAAATCTGGCACGCAATTCTTCCCTCTGACATAAGATGAGAGGAATGTTCATAACATCATACAGCACAAGAAACAAGAGCATAACGAAACTAATCCCTAATTCCAATACCTGGCTTGCAACACCAACGGGACAATTGTTGGTATGGCAAATGCGAGCCATAACACATCCAGTGGCAATCATGGCCACTGAACCAAACCCATACTCATCAGCACCCATTGCTGCAGCCATTAGAACATCAAATCCACTTTTAAAGCCACCATCAACCCGTAGAATTACCCTTTCTCGAAGTCCATTTGCAATCAGAGTCTGTAAAAGTTCACAATCCCAACAATATCGATTTCTGTTCAAGGACGAAAATTAAAAGAATTCCAACATAAGGTACTTCTCAATAAAAAAAAAACCTGGTTAGTTTCTGTCAGCCCAAGTTCCCAGGGTCCACCAGCATGCTTGATTGAACTTACAGGACTAGCTCCAGTTCCACCATCATGGCCCGATATCTGCAGAAAAGAAAAGATTACATTCCTATTCTAACTTCCATGTAACTTCCACTGTCAAAGAAGTTAAATACAAATTACGATGAAAGAAGCATCCACAGGCCTTCTCCTGCAACCTACTGATGTTATCCCAAACAGACTCGAAAATGCGGCATACACTCAAACAAGAATAATTTGTCAATAATTACAACTCACAGCAGCATAAATATTTGCAGACAAATTCAGCGCTGACTTTATATAGTGTATTCATTTAGTTAGCGAGAACAATGTTACTTTTTTTTTTTCAAAAAAGACAATGTTACTTAAATAGAAAACAAGTGATGCAGATACAGGAAGTAAAGTTCCGAAGGGGGATTCTGACACAAAATTCCAACCACTTTTTATAATCTCTCCTTATGTTCATTATCTTCCAAGACATCTTCCAAGCTTATCCATAGATGATCCATTTACTTTTCTTCTAAAGTCACGAACTCCTGTTATGATCTCGATCAGCGTTTGTTTACGTTTAAAATGTTTGAGCACAGTCCTTGTTTTTATATATCTGGGAAAAGGTGATGACTAAATGCTTTTCTAGGAACTGGCAGCGACACCAACCATAATACAGTACTTAAAAGAAGAATCTCTTTAAATGAAGCATAATCCTACTCCCAGAGAACCCTGCATGCACCCAGACCGTCCAACTATAATTCTTCCCTCAATGATGATCCCAATGGAAGTTAGTTAATCTTGAATTCTGACCTTAGAGTAACTGATTTGAACTTAAAATCTCCCTTGGACATTAAGTACTAGCAATCTACTATGTGTACGATGTAAACGACAGCATAAAACTACGATAAAGAGATTAACCAGACTATCTGTCAGAACATAATATCAAAAGCTAAACCTGTATAACATCAGCATTCCCCTTCGCAACACCAGAAGCAACTGTACCAATTCCAGCTTCTGCAACAAGCTTTACGGATACCTTAGCCTTAGGGTTGACCTGTTTATTCAGTATATATTGAAAAGTTTAACTTGTGCCAATGACAAGCAATATAAGCATCCAAGAAGCAAAATATAATCACCTGATGAAGGTCATAAATCAACTGGGCAAGGTCCTCAATGGAATATATATCATGGTGAGGAGGTGGAGATATAAGTGGAACCCCAGGCTTAGAGTTACGCAGCCTTGCAATGTACGCGCTGACTTTTTTCCCAGGTAATTGACCACCTTCACCAGGCTTAGCACCCTGGGCAATTTTGATCTCCAATTGGTCAGCATTGACCAAGAATGTTGGAGTAACACCAAATCGGCCAGAAGCAACCTGAAAGGAAAAGAAAAATTCAATGATGCTCAGAAAGGGACTTTGAAGCATGAAATTAAGTATTTCTTCTGATACAGAATGTTAACAAGGACTCTCAGTATGAAGCTAACGAAGTACAGGCTTGAAAACAAGATGGTAAAACAAATCCTTCATAAACCTGTTTGATAGCACTGGTCGCAGTATCCCCATTTTGTAGTCCTTTGAGATGAGGCAGTGTTGGAGAATAACCATCAACAACATCTGTCAACGGGCTCCAGCGGATAGGATCCTACAATGAGTCACACAACATATCACTAACTATTAACTTCTGGGCTTGAAAGAACTTAAGAGACAGGGCCTAAATGACACATAAAACGATTAGTCAGTGAATGAAGAAGAACTGCAGATTACCTCGCCGCCTTCTCCAGAATTTGATTTTCCTCCTAATCTATTCATTGCAATGGCAATTGCTTCGTGAGTTTCTCTTGAGATTGCTCCAAGTGACATTCCTCCAGTGCAAAACCGTTCAACAATAGAAGTTGCAGGTTCAACCCTACCAACTGGTATTGGAGCCCGATCACTTGTAAACTCTAGAAGATCACGCAGTACCTAGATAAGAGAAAATGGATAGGGAATCTCCATTTTAAGTTTCTCTGAGTGTCAATATTCTAAATGACAAGATATTACAAATTCTGAACAAGAACAGATCACCTACGTTAACAGGACGATTAGCCAAATGCTGCTGATAAATTGAAAATGCACTTAGACTCTTCTGACGAACAGCCTTATGCAGCAGCTTTGACATTTCTGGGTTGTTTCCATGATATTCCCCTTGACAATGCCGAAATGAAAAAATTGTCATGAATGGATTACATTCCACAGAGTGAACTAATCCACTACTCTTATCAGATACTGCACAAACTTGACTGTATCACGCTATCTTCTACATAAGAGTTGTGACTTAAATTGCAAGTAAAGCTGGTGAAAAATTATTTATAAGTAAATTAACTGCTATTCTACAGATTTGGGATAATATAGGAGGTAAATTATTTCAGTACCAGAATAAATATCAGTACAAGAATATCCAATTTTATGTGTGAGAAGATACACTATCAGCATGGATAATTTGCTAATTAACATTCAATTATCGATTTGACTGATACCTCCAGGTCTGAACTGGATAAATCCAAAATTCTCCAGCCTCTTTGCTGTATCCTCTGAAAAAGCCTTCACCCAAAAAGACAATGTCTCCCTTGCTAGCTGGCAGAGAATAAGATTCCCCATGGAACCAAAGGGCGTGAATTAATAAAATGGCAGCTCAATCAATAACTTACGAAGAAAATCGTAAAACTGTGAATGGAAGAGGAATATATATAGCATTTTCATTACAGTATTAGGTTGGCTTCATCAGGAGGAAGAACAGCACATTTTCTATGTAAATTTCAACAATGGTAATTGCAATTGTTGATATAACAACAAACAACACGCCTCTGGAATTGGTTCATAAATAGTGTGCAGAAATGAGAACTTATTCCACTGCATAGTCTCCTCAATAAAAAGAAATTCAATCATTCGGAATTGAAGGCAGTAATATAACATGTGTTCTTTCGAACTGTAGAAGGAAAATTTTCACCTCTCGCAGTTTCGTGCATCTCTGTCAAATTTTGCCTCTCTAGATTCTTATGTCAACATTCTCATCTATGACACTGTTTCATGACTAGCCATGGCAGCAAGCATTAACATATTGAAAGACATAAGTTATGCTTCTATAGTTCTTCAGATTCCGTAGCAGAGGAAATATCTTTCAAAAGAAAACTGCAACTTTAGGCCCTGCAGCTACTCAGAAAAATGCATACAATGAATCTCCCTATGTGATTCAATAGCAATTTGATGCACATATGCACCATACTCTTCCAGAAAATTTCCATAACAGTGTGAAACATAGGCAGTCAATGCATGAATGATTGCCAGGTCTTTGGCCAATGGTTGCCTTCAATATTTCATCACACAACTTTCTGCTAGCTGAAAGAATAGTTGACTAAAAGACAATTTCTTGGTCTCACTCACCTCATTAAGTGTCAGTCCACCAATCACAGATACACTTCCACGGAATGACAGATTAACTACATCTCTCCCTAATCCATAGATCTCAAATATCTGTGCACCACAATAACTGAAACCAGAAGCAATCTTGTGAACATAATCCATCCGAAGCAAATTGTTTGAAAGCTGTATGGCAAACTGACAGGATGGAAGAATGTAATGAAAAATGGTGATAATGATCGTGACACCATATCTTCTCGTAAAATAATTGAGATCATACCTTGAAAGCAATGAGATACCCATTTTGGAAAGAATCTTAAGTAGACCTGACTTGACTGCCTGCAACCATAAACATCACTTTAGCATACTTGGCACATAAATAGGACACTGTAAAAGTTCTACCATCCAACAAAGAAGATTGGGAACGAAAACAAAACAAAACTCGGTAAAAAGAACTATAGAACAAAGCTATCCTCCTGCACACAGGATAGTTGCTGGGAAACAAGCTAGATACAGAGAGGCTTCATTAAAATTTCAATGAGAAAAGGAATAGAATGAATGTGTCTGAATTATAAAGAGTATTGCATATTTTTCCAATTACTCTTAAAAATGGTAAAGTTTTCAAACAGACAATTACAATAGGTAATCTCCTAATCAAACTCATAACAGTTGAACTATAGTGGCTCAACCAACATTGAGTGAGGTTAAAAAAAATCAAATTTTGAAGATATAAGGAAAACCAGGGAAAAATGTGCAAATGCATATTGCTGTTGGAGATCAAGTACCAACCTTACAGAAGTTCTTCTGTGCCTGTTCAATTGTCACTGTGGGCATCTTCCCATTTCGCATCAAATTTACTGTTTTCGTACTCAAGCGCCATTGTCGGCACGTTTCCAATGCCAAGTAGGGACATACAGCACTGACAGAGTAAATTCAGGATAAGATTCTAAATTATACTACTGAACATTGGAGGACATGCCACTGCATTAAAGTATATACCCATATGGAGAACACAATACTTGTCAGATTTTACCTAGCCCCATATCCAATTAAGCAAGCAAACTGATGAGTGCTGAAGCATTGAGCAGTGTCTGCTACAATTGAAGCAGACATGCGCAGGCCATTCTCAATGAGATGCTGATGAACAGCACCAACAGCAAGAAGAATTGGTACTGCAGGACGTGTGGGTTCCTGGAGAAGGGAGTCAAAACAACTGATTGGCATAACTTCCTTCTAGTTTTATAAGCAGAAAACTGTGAATCACAAGGCAAGATTCTCACCCCCAACATAAGAGATCTTCTAACCAAAATTAAGATAAAAAATTGTGACAGTTTGTCAAAGGAACAAAGATTATCAGTAGGAAATTTAGATATTTCTCAAGGGGGAAAGCCTCTCATCAGTACATGCAGAAATTACACTAGTTGACTTTACTTTTAGAATTCTGCAGTACACTCATTTATCCAGGAAACATTGCATAAACAACTCATGTAATTGGCTAATAATGCACAGAAATCCTACTTTTCACAAAAGACCTATCTCTGTCCTTCACAAACTATTTTAAGTATCACTGTGATTATCCCATAGAAGAAGACATGCGCTAAAATGCAACACTCATTATGGGACTGATGATTTATACAATCATTCATCAATTGGGGCAATAGACCATTAATTTGCCCACTAACTAATATGAATGATGCAATAACCCAGTGGATTCAAAACATAAATCTCATGCTATAGATTTGTAACCAACAAAACCAAGAGTTAATATAATACACCAATTCCAATGTAATATGGGAGTGGCTTTGAGCTCTTTTTTGTAAAAAGATCAGCATCCCCTTTTTGCCTCATAGTGAATTTCTCTATACAAATGGAAAAAAATTTCTTGTAAAAAGTAGGCTTGTACCATGTTAGTCAAACCTTTTGATTGAAGTAATATGGAAGCTAAAGCTACACAAGACACATGCACTCACTTGCAGACTTTGAGATGGAAGGTAAGTTTCACCAATTTATCAGACCTGACATTTGAAAGGACAAGAAATTGCATGAAACGATGAGGCAGGAGGAATCTTTACCCAATCCACCAGTAATCTATCAAAGAACTTCACCATTCCCTGATTTCCTTTCATCCCACAGGGAAGGCTTAACGTTATTAGGGAATATTGAATGTGCTCACCAATTCATCTGATCTGTCAGAGAGTACAAGCAATTGTGAACCATTTCGAACAGCTTCATCAGCAGCTTCACACAGCCTGTTCAGTGTCTTCTCCAGCGAACCCTCAATCCCTTTCCGTATATCAAAAAATGTTCTTAATACATGGGGTTTTAATTTTGGGTCTTGCAGCAGCTCCTCAAGCTCCCCCTCATTCAACACGGGGCTAGATAAACTCACCTGGTTTAAAAAAATTAGTCAATCTCATTCCCACTGACATTCAAAACAGAAAAGCATTCCGTGGAGGTAATTTCACGTCTAACACAGTTGAGTACAGACTTCTGCAAAGAGAAAAATCTGCAGGCGTACCTGGGAAGCATTTTCAGGTCCAACCTCCAATATGTTCCCTCGCTTCCCAATATTGACTTCAAGAGACATGACTAAGCCTTCTCTAAGAGGGTCAATAGCTGGATTTGTAACCTGGAATTCCAAGTACTCGATAAGTTATATGCTACCAACAAACAAACTACCTCAAGAATAGACATGATATAAACATCAGAACAACCAATTAATGTCATGTAATCCATCCTTGAACATTAAACTTGAAATTGCGTGAATATAAAATAAAAAAAGACAATGGATTTTAGGAATAATAGCTCAGCTGATTGGTAGATACTTCAGCAATAAAGGATGCCATGCCACAGTTTACAGCATGTTGAACAGGGCAGCACATGCAGATGTACAATCTTAAGCTCAATGGAGAAATTGTAGGGCTGGGTAGCCTCTTACACATTCCCCAATGAGCAAAAGCTTGGGAGCAAAGGAAGAAAAGAATGAGACTAAATGAGCAAGCAAAAGAGTAATACTAGCTTCTTACAACTCTCAGTGCCAAACATCAACCCCAGAAAGGAAATATTTTATTCATCACCATAGTTAATAAACGCAAATTCCTTCAAGGCCAGAATAATTGTCACAAACCTGGGCAAATCGTTGCTTAAAATAATCATAGAGCATGTGCGGCTTCTGAGATATTACTGCCAGTGGAATGTCATCCCCCATGCAGAATGTAGGCTCTTTTCCCTGTGCAGCCATTGTTTCAATAATCATCTGTACATCCTCACTTGAATATCCAAATGCCCTGCTCCATCCCAGTACCAACCGGTAAAGACCATCAAGATTCAAAAAAAATTCCAGCCTTGGTCATGATCTCTATCACTAGCAATGCCAGCAAAACATTTCTTCTAGTCACATGTCTATTTCCAAAAAGCAATAAGGTAACTCTTACTGTTGATGTCTTAAGATCGACTCATTCTCCATTGTAGTAGTTGATTGGAAGTTCACGGGCTTCAACTTTCGCATGTTTTCAGCAACCCATTTTCCATACGGATTTGATAATGCTACTCGCTTTTTGACATCTGTATTTTCATAAACCTGTAATTGACATGATTTGGATAAAAATTTCGTGAGTTACAACACTTCACTCCCTTCTAGTAATAGACTCACGACCTCAGAAAGTGCTTTATTTGGGAGAGAGAAGCAATGAGTATCATAATTTTTCATCAACGACTACATGACCTCATAAGCCTCAGATAGAACATGCATACTGTCAGATGGTAAACTAATTACAGGTACTCCACATTGTACCACACCAAACTGGCCATCAAAGCCAAAACAGTCAGAGCTCATGAGCTTTCCTCTTCCTTGCCTATATTTTTTTTTTTTTCCAGGTCTAGAAAGCAGTTTCAAAAGACTCAAGAGCAAAAGCATCAATAATCTTGAAATATCAATCTCGGTTTGGCTTGCAGGCATATTAAGCATATAAATTGGGTGATGAATTTCCAGTAAGTGTCTAGTTTTCAATAACAAATGCAATGCAACAGCAGTCTCATGGTCAGTGATGTACATCATTCAAGACAAGCTTCTTCACCTTTCGAAATGTATATACATATAGCTACAAAATACACCTGCACTTCAACATGATTCTCTCTGTTAATCACTTCAACATGATTCAGCAGTTATCCACAGGAAACAGTTGTCAACCGGAGAGAGAAAAAGTATCGTCTTGGGAAACAAAATTTATGCATGCTATCACAACAGGAAGCCACGATATCCTTCTAGTGTCAGAAACAAACAGAAAACCTCAAAACAAACCTGACCACTTGTTAAATCAACTGATATCATCATTCCTGGTCCAAGCCGGCCCTTCATTATAACTTTTGACTCATCCATGGGCAAAACACCAACCTGAATATACAGAAAACAGAGCACAGGCAGATTCATTACAATTATTGCAGCGTAACTACTATTCTATGTCAGTTATAATTGTTAGATTTTATGGGACCATTGTCAACTATTCAAAAAGCTTAAGCTATTAAATGAAGGCGTGGTCTATTATTTAAATATTCAAACACTCCCCCTCACACTTAATGGTCTTTTGCCTAGTATTAAGCATGGAAATTTGATTGGGGAGGCAAATGGGATCTCGAAAGATTCAAACTCAAAATCTCCAGCTCTGATATCATATTAGATTTTATCGACCATTACCAATTGTTCTAAAAACTTAAGCTATTAGATGAAGGCATAATTTATCATTTAAATATTCTAACAATAACCTTCCAGCATCTTATATCGGTGGATGATTAGGCAATTACATGTACTAATCAAGTAAGTTGTTTATTCAATCAAGTTGGTAAAGTTAACCTTGTCACAATTGGTTACACTTGCAAGCTTCAATTACACTTTGATTGCAAGCCTAAATTACACTTTGACCATCAATGCCCGTCATTATGATTATTCAAACCCATGTAACCAATGCTAAACAGAATATTAAAATATTAAATAAAATAAGAACATACGTAGAAGAATAAGATGAGCCAATTTTTTATTTTTTTTATTTTTGATGTTCGAAGACCTCGAACGACACCTTATCCCTATCTAGGCAAATAGTCTCAAATAGCACCTGAACATGATAGAATGTTCTGGGCAAAGTGCAAGATGATTGAATAATACCTCAGATGCAACATAGACAACATTGTCCTTTGTCCGCCAGTACCTAGCCGGGCGAAGTCCATTCCGATCAAGACAGGCCCCAACAGTTTTACCATCACTAACCACACAAATTAATCAGTAAGAACTGGAAGAATAAATATAGATCACCAGATTAAGGAGAAGGAGAAGGCAAAGCAGGTTTTATAGTTATCAAAATAATGTCATCTATATCATTTGCATGACAAAGGGCTTAAGCATCTTCAGAATGTCTAAGATGTCCTCCAAGTAACACAATGACTCTACCATAGAAGGAAAAGATATCCCGAAAAGTTCCAATAATTGTTGTGGACTCCTCCCGTTGATCTAGTGTGGTTAGTAAAGCAGACCACTTGAACCATATAGTGTATAATCTAGCATGCCAGTCAGCATATAATGCACTGTGTTTCTCAAGTAACCCATCCAAATTTAAGTGACTAGAAATGTGCCTGAGAAAAGATTGCCGCACGCCACTATTATGTACATTCTTAATCTCAAATTATAAGAATTAGTTCTAAAAAGAAAATGAGCTTACTCCATATTTAATTTATAGTCAAGGCTCCTCCTAACAATATTTCAATAGAAGCACACATAACGGTTTATAATAGCGTTTGAGGATGACCTGAATAAAAGCAATGCTGGTCCATCCCAAGCCTCCATCTGACCCTTGTAGTACTCATAAAAGTCAAACACCTTGAGAGAAAGACCAAACATAAGCAAAGGTTGTTACAAGAAAAGAAACAGGTCTGATTTTATAAGATATCTGCTAAAAGTAAGCAGTAAAGCCTGTCAACTGGTAGCTGCTTCAAGTCAAAGGAAAATCACAGAGCTCCCAACAAGAGCTCTGATTTTTATGATGCATTAGCATGTCAGAGAAAACATGCAGCTCAGAGGCATATTAAATTTTCCTTATGCTTTCAACGGTCATCTTATCACTAAAAACTTCTCCTTACGCAGGGTTTGGTGACCAAAGTGCCAGTAAGCAACTGCCTGAACAATTCTCAAGAAAAGTTCCTCAGCATGTTCTCGTAAGAATACATTTATATGATTTAGTCGTCCCTGCCTCCGATTAATAATTTCCTCATTGCTGACGTGGCTTAATTACCTACTAGTTTCTAATTCCATAAAGTGAAAAAGTAGGACATATAATCGATTACAATGCCATTTCCCATTGTGAAAGACTCAATTTGGCTATGATAGAAAGATTTTGTTTCAGAATGTACTCAAGCATTGGCACATTGTAGATGATCAATCTTCAAGAATGGAGAAACAAGCTAGTGATATTGGAAAATTACTTTGCAAAAGCCTGAGAGAAGATTCAACAATGACCTTGGTGGAAAACTAAAGTGACCAACAACACATCCAAATAAGCACTATGTTTGAAAAGAACTGTAAGTGAAGTACCTCAGGGTATTTGATTGATAAAGTAGGATGGTTCTTGTATGCTTCTGGAACAAGAACCATTAGAGCCTCCTCAGGAGCTCGGCCACTTCTTATTAACAACTGAATCAACAAAGAGAAAAGGAGGGTTCATGCAGGAAACTAACAGACTGAAACGGCATATTGATCATCCATTGGTTTCAATCATTGATACAATAGGCAAAATTATGAAAGAAATAAAGATGCACAGAAAATATGGGGAATAGAGAATGCAAAATATAGGGTGTTGCTTTATTGGTCATTAGAAATGATCATAACACTCTCCTATCATTTTTCCCATTAAGCTTTGTAATTCTGCAAAGGTGTTTAACATCAGTCCAGCATACAAATCTCGCAATCATGGAAGAGAGACAGGAGTAAGGAGGCTAAGACATCAAAACCACCAAAGACACAGAACAAAATTTTTTAAATATTGGCCATATTTAAGTATTGGCCTGTAGATTTGCATGTAAAAATTTCAAAATTTATTCAAGACTTACATTATTAATGTTAAATTTAAAATTCAAAAAGGAAAAGGTGTCCAAACTAACCAACTACAAGTGCACAAAGCTTCAAAAGATGTACAAGAATAAATTAAATCTGAAATTATATCGCAAGAATACAGAGACTAGCTCACTTGTTGTCAACATGCTTGGATAACCACATCATATAGCCACACAAATTACAGTAGATATACATTTCCAGTTTGTGTGCCCAACTGCTTAAGCTTTTGATACATTGCCATTATCATTGTAGGAGAGTTGGTGTCGAATTTAACTCAACTGCATCATTATGCAGCAATAAAGAGAGGAACACGTAGTCATTTATGCCACATTAGATGACCACACAAAAAAGACTAGTATCTGGAACATTCTACACATTAACAGAAACGCTATGCACTCGGTAGCATCCAAAGAAGCCCTAACAAAAAGCAACTGATTGACTTAAATTACACACTCCTTTATATGAGTAAAAAAAAAATCACTTTTTCAATTTCTTTCTTAATTATCCAACAAGTTTTATTGCTAAAAAAGGTGAAAGATAATATAATTGGCTCATGAAATTTTATAAGCGTGAGGATAGTGAAGGTTTTAAAACAAAAGTAAATTATGATGAACTGTAAGAAAGATGACACGTACTTCTGCTGCACTATCAAGGTTGGCAGAGTCTGACGCTTTGGGATTACCAAAAGGACGGATTTCATTCTCACGACCATGCCAAACAGGGGACTTTAATGAGGTTTCACGAGATTGCATCCAATTCAAGTTGCCCTGCACACACGTTTGGAATAGCTCAGAGACATTAATGAAATCCGCAGCATGAAAAAAGCATGGTATAAAATGGAGGCAGTAGAAAACCTGTATGGTGTTGATCTCTCCATTATGACCAAGAAATCTCATTGGCTGAGCAAGAGGCCACCTGGGGCTAGTATTTGTACTATACCTTCTGTGGTAAATAGCGAAAGATGATGCATACTGATCATTCTGAAGGTCCAAGTAAAATAAACCAAGAACTTGTGACCGAAGCATTCCCTTGTAGACTAGCGTTTGATTCGAGAGAGAACAGACATAGAGCTCACTTCCCCAGTTTTCAGTACTTGCCACCTTTTCAATCAATTTTCGGCAAATGTATAGTTCTCGTTCAATGTCGTCGACACTGTCTTCTTTCACAACTCTCACAAATACCTGCTGTATGTCAGGCATGGTTTCTTTTGCATAGAAACCAACTACAGATGAGTCTACAGGGACAGGCCTCCATCCAAGCACCTCAAGACCTTCTTGTCTGAAGATATTTACAATAACTGTATAGGGAAAAGGCAAATCCACCACGTTAAACACTAACTTCCATGATGATTACCTGAAATTGTGCAATCGATGCTCACACTTGGAAGCAAAAATACTAAGTCTAACAGAAAGTAGCCATGCTTGCACTTGGAGCAAGAAATGAAGGGGCCTTCATCTAAAAATTTTTCGCATCAATGATAATCATTCCCGGGTATATGCACTCTTCCATGCTCAAAATACACATAGTATCTTCCTGACTTAGAATGATGTAAAAATCAGTAGGCACTCACCTTTCTTGGCTTCACTGACAAGGCCAGAATCTCTGGGGAAGAAGAACATCCCAACACCAGTGTGCGACTTATCAAAAGACGCAATTCCTTGCTTGCTGGCCCAATCATCAAATAAACTCCATGGAATTGATGTCATCACTCCAGAACCATCACCGGAGTCATTATCAGCTCCACATCCACCACGATGTTCCATACAACCAAGAGCAGTAAGAGCATCTTTAATAATCTGATGCGATGCTTTATTCTCGAGATTGGCAATAAAACCAACTCCGCAAGCTCCTCTTTCTGCTATTATGTCCTCCAACTGTGCAACCTGCTTGAAGGAAAAGTCATCTAAACTATTAAATCCAATGCTTTTTAAAAGATAGAAACAAAAAAAACACAAAAGGTGATAAAATGACAAAATCAAACGTTCACAGAAGAATTCCTGGAAAGGTATTGATGCTTTGTTTTGAACCACTTCTGAAGTATTCAATTTAACAGAATATACAAAGTACCATGAATCAAGACTCATGAAACTGCCAAAAGTATAGCAATTCAAGAAACTAAGTATCAATTTCCCTTGGCATGGTCATCTAAATGATGTCATATTCTGGCGCAGCAAGGCAGCCTGTTTATGGCATCCAAAATTTTACTAAGTTATTCTGAATATTCTGGCATGGGTACAAGTTTCAACTGGCAATCCCAAGCAATCTCACAAGAACCATAGCCCCTGAGGTCTTGAACTTAGTCATAATCATTCGTGATGATCCTTAGACTGTTAAAAATATATCTGATCCATGGGATGCAAAAATGCTCCACTTCAATAGCATACATGAATCTACTCTCTTCAGTATACAACATGTAATTTAAAAGGGTGATTTGGAAACACATCATAATATTGATCACTAAGCCACAGACGATTAGTCCTGTGGAGTACATTTTAGAAGAAAATGTGAAACCAGCAACATCATCACAATTATATATCCTAAACAGCTCCTCGTTAACTGCTTCAAGAAAAAGAAGCGAAAGCATATCAAGGGATGCCAGGACGATTTCAGCTATTTCATCCCATTTTTTCATTAATAAGGGACCAGTGGACAGTGCACTGGTTCGTAAACTATGACTAACACTGCTTTTTCTCTACATCAACTGTACACGGTAAGCAGCAACTCAGACAAGGCTCATAAGCATCCGAAGTAGGTCTCTAGAGCAGTTCACCATTGATATATAGAATTCACTCCACAATCCGCGATTCCAAACAAGATTTTCAAGGTCCGATTATTGCCGCTAATGCAAACTGTTCAGCGCCAAAAAAAAAAAGCAGAGAGAGAGAGAAGAAATGAAGGCCACGGTAAGCCCACATCCTCTTCCAAACCGCCTTTAGCTCCGAAGCTTACTAAGCGTCCATCTCCGATAAAATAGGAACACAGGAAACAGGCTCTCCTAGCGCATCCGTTCACACTTCCATTTCCAGAGCGACGTACTTTTACCACCTTCATAAGCTCTCGATCACTCATACCCCTCCAAACAACACTTCCACAACAGAAGCACGATGCCAACTCAAATTCCTGGCACGAATACGGACGAGCGAAGCGGAGAGAAAGACGTCACCTGCGGCTTGTCCCCGGACTGACGAGGCGATTCGCGGAGGGGCTGGCCGGTGCGCTCGAGATCGAGCACGGCCTTCGCCGGCGAGGGAGGCGGCGCGGGCCTGCCGGCGGAGAGGAGCCGCGAGAGGCTCCTGGAGGAGGAGGCGGAGGAGGAGGCGCCGAGCAGCCGCCGCCTGGTCCGCTTGGATTTACAGTAGAGGCCAACGAAATCAACGGAGAAGATATCACCACTGCCTCCTCCGCCTCGGTGGGGGACGAGGACCGAGCTGGGCCTGGCCGTGGAGTGGAGCAGCTGGGCACCGGGGGAGGCCGACTGCAGAGCCATCGCCGCCGCCCGACGATCGATCGATCGAGCGCGCGCGCGGAGAGAGAGAGAGAGAGAGAGAGAGAGAGAGAGAGGGAGGGGGAGAGAGTAGCGAGCGGGTGTTCGGATGGGGAGGAAGAGGAGGAGAATTTAGGGAGGGAAAAAATGTGGATGCGGGCGAAGATAAAATGGTGGAGATAGAGAGAGAGAGATAGGACTGCGACCACCCGAGTCTCACCACCACCACCACCACCACCTCCCCCTCTCCTTACCTCCGAGGAGGGCTGACCCTGACTACTACTGGCTGGCGTCTCTCTCTCTCTCTCGCTTCTCGGCACTTCACTTCTTCGTCGTCTTCTCTCTTTTCTTTCTCTTATTTCCTTTTTTGTTCGCACGTGCTCTTTTTTCTTTCGTTTTTTTCTTTTGTAACGCTCCGGTGCAGCTGTGCTGTTAATTTGCGGGGGAGACTGGAGAGGATCTCTGACTCGACCGTGGCCACGATTCGGTGTGTGTGGTGCTAGCGGCTGAATGGGGTTTTCGATTAAATCCGACGACGATGATCGCGTTGTGGTCAAAGACAAAACGGCGCTGGGCCCCAGATTGGGTAGATTTTGATCACTTGTATGTGATCATCATAAATAGATACAAATATAAATAAATATATATATATATCAATGACACGTAACAAATGTTGACATTTTGGATTGAAATTAGATGCTTGAATTATAATCACTCTAATGTCACTAAACCGATACCTATGAATTAAGGGGTTTTATTACTTAAGTAGGATAGATTTCACCATATCTTTTTCTGAGGTCATTCAAAAAATTGATAAGTCAATATAATAACCACTCGTACTGATGAAAATAGGAAAAGGAAGTGAAAGCCCTCTTACTAGGCTGACATGTACTTTGCATTATATATTTCAATCGATTTGTCGGTCTAATATCCTTAATCGAGATTGGATATTCCGATTATAATCACTCTAATGTGAAAATTTCGTGTTATGTGCTTCGCTTTTAATTGGAATAGTCAATAAATTATTAAAATAAAAATAAAATGTTTGACGTAATAAGAGATATATCTCATAATATGCATGGGACACTCAATCCCCGAATAATTATGATTGGCTATCGAAGCCAATGATTATTATGTTCCCTTTAGCTCTGATTTTAGGGGTACTTTGGGAACTCTGATGCTGCTCCTCCTTTATTATGTTCCTTGTTCAATATATTAAACGGTGGCGATCTCGTCAAACATCTTAATGGTCATTGCAATTTTATTACGTTGCGGGTTTCTATTCCTGCGGTATTTGTTTAATCTGCAAGATGTCTCGTGAAATCCCATCCGAACTCTTTCGAATTTCTTTTGTTCTGTAAACGACATCACCGGGAAATAGTTCAAATCTCTGGATGTTTTCCTCTCTCGACATGTACGTGGACAACTTTTTCATGTATGTGGTCGATAAATTCAATTAGATTAATTAATAATTCGAGATCCCTTCAGTTTTTTAGGGGAAAAACAAGCTTGATGTGACCAATCAATTTGCTTATTTAATCCTAAAAAAGGTGCACACACGTAGTACGCATGCAGCAAAAAAAACAAAAACAAATAGGACACACTATGATACCAAACTAAGTACATATGATGCGTAACTATTGCTTATCAATCATATCTATACAACACGATGTTCCGTTCATTTGATACCATTGTTGTCTCGAGGAGTTAGGACTCCATATGGTTTGGAAAGGTACTCATACATTTAAACTTCGTTTGTTTCGCAACAAATACTTTTCTCATTTTTCAGCGTTTGGTTTAATTGGAAAAATAAATTAACGGAAAATCCAGCGTGTCCGAGTCCATCAAAGCTAGCTGGAAGCCCATGTGTTCGTGCTCAATGTCTTAGCACTCAGGGCCAAGTTTAAAAAGTTTGAGCATAGGATCTTAATACTTCAGTCAATGCTTGTGGATGATAATAATATTTTTTATTTATTCATTTTTTCTAAGAAATGTATATAAATATATTTAAGAAAGTATTTCTCAAATCAAAATAGATGGAGTCAACTGGGATGATTAAATCGAGTTCTATTATATACTCTACAGATCACGGGAATCGCTAGAATCCTAGCCGTTCAACACGCGTGATCAATGGTCTAGATCGATCCGCATGCTACAGCGAATCCCATTTCAATGAGCAAAGAGCCCCGTGAATAACCTTTGGAACTCCGGCGCGAGCCTACGTTGACCTAGCCCGTAGCTGAACATTCCTCATCGGCAAAGATTCGGTGTCTCTCTCCTGACGACGCATGGTGGGGCAGCATGGCACGCAATGCAATAGTCCCCAATTCTGTTTATTTTAGTGGAGAAAGCCACGCACGTCTCCCGTCGGACTCTTCCTGGATTTTAGTTTCTCATCTCCCTTTTCAAACCTTTTTCGGGGCTCATATGGTAACCGCCCAACCGGCCAAATGTGTCCGATTTTATTTTTCTATTCGTGAAAAAAAAATTCAATTTATATTTTTTTATTTTCAAAAATAATTTTGAAACAAAATCAAGCTTAAAAAAAGTTGCTTCTTTATTTATGAAAATAACTCTAGAATTAAGCCAACTTTCTTGTAAGATCGCGCTGTGGCCAAAAGACAAAACGGTGCTGGGCCCCACGATTGGGTAGATTTTGATCACAAGAATGTGATCATCACAAATAGATATAGATATTATGTGTACAATGACATGTAGCAAATGTTGACATTTTGGATTAAGATCGGATATTTGAGTTATAATCACTCTAAGACTTAAGTTGATACTTAAGAATTAAGGGGCTTTATCGTGTGGAGAGGGTAGACTTTACTTCGCCTCATCTTCACGTAAGATCATTTGAGAAAATGATAAGCCGGTATAATAGTCGCTCATGTCAATGAAAGTGGGAAAGGGAAGCGAAAGCCCTTTTGGTAACTGTCAAACCAGCCAAATATGTTTGGTTCTATTTTTCTATTATCAAAAATAAATAAAAAATGAAAATCCATTTGGTAATTTTTTTATTGTCGAAAATAAATTAGACACAAAATAAAAAATAAAAAGAAATTACTTCTTTATTTTCGAAAATAACTCTAAAATCAAATCCGTTTTTTTTTTTTTTTTTCTCGTTTCTTTTCTTCTTCTTCAATCTTAGCCGGTCATCGGCCTTGGGGTGGTCATTAATTGGCCAAACAAGGGTTGGCGATGTCGTCGGAGGGTCATCGACCCCTAGCGAAGCCGAGCCTCATTAGCCAAGCCTCTAGGGCCAGCAATCCTCCGGCAAGGTCATCGACGGTTGGCTAAATGTTGAGGAAGAAAAGGGGAAAAGAAAATAAAAAAAAAACAAAATATAATAAAAAAATTTAATTTCTTTTTTAAAAAATTAAGTCAGAAATTATTATTGGAACAAAATGGCTAGCAAAGGCACTCCAAACGTGGTTCAATGATCGAAGCGCGGCCCATTGACTTGCGAATGGACACCTGTCTGGTGCGGCGGCGGCGGAAATGGGAGCATGATGTCTCGGGTATATGCGTGGATCGAGAGCGAATTAATGGTCGTACGGGACTCGACGGGGAGCAGAGGCTTCAAAGATGCGCGGCCCCTAGCAGGCTCCTGGGCGGACAGTCAAAGGAAGGAACGGACAAAAACACACGTCCAGTAAGGGGAGTTCATCAAGCGATATGAGCCGGCAATGGCCAAAAAGACTCTTTTAAAAATGAAGGGTTGGGCTCTTTGAAGGGCCGGTGGCCTCTCTGCATCAACGATCGACCAGAGTGGAAGTTCAATCTCTTCTGCAGCAGCTGCGGAGATGGTTCGGCTGAAAACGACGTCGGGGGCGAGGAAGGAGAATGGAACAGTTTTACGTAAGCATCTAATCATGTTGTAGGTAAGTGCTTACTTAATCTAAGCAGATATTTATAATCTCGTGGATGAGCTGGGGAAACGCTGTCATACTATTTTTGATATTTGCATTCGGACCCACCACAGTTATTTTGGTTACAATTTCCCCTATCGGCGTTTTCTAGTGCAAATGTTAGATTTGGCTTTCTTGTAGCTTGTATCTATAGACAGATTCATTTATCTCCTACTCTTTGATGAAAATCAAAGCCGCCAAGTCATATAAAAAATCTAGAGTGATTCAAAAGCTCCATTTATTTTGTGGAAATAAATAATTTGGTGAATGTTTTACTAAACTCACCAAACAGATGAGTCGAAAATAATCAAACTCATATATATAAATATATATATATATCTATTTAATCAGTTTTGACTTATTTTTATGCAATACAAATTTAATAACTCATGCTCAATTTACACCCAATCCGACTTGTATTATAAAAAAAAAAATTACATTTAACCCAATATACAAAAACTCAAATCCAAATTGAGGTGAAAGCGCGGAGTAAGCAATCACAAAATCGAGTGAAGGGAGAAATAATGAAGAGAGAGGGAGAATAACAGAGGTTGATTGGGTCTAAATAAATTGTAAATTCATTTAACACTTATATTATGTTTAAATCTATTTATAATCCAATTACACATCCATGACTCATTTTCTCACATGGGCTAAAATGAATGAGTTACAACAGGTGTAGGCTTTACTTGAAAAATAATTGCTCAAAGTAATTAGTCGATGGAAAATATTTCAAAGAGATAGTACTTTATGCCCAAATATTTTTTATGGACGATAAAAATATTTTTGGTTTACTTATTCTTTACAAATCATACAAGTTTTTGAAAATATTTTTCATGAAATAAATAATAATGGCATCCAACACCCTCCAAAAAGCATATGAAAGAAAACCTCCACTCATCAATCATGGGTGGACACAAATTGCTCCGGACAGCGTTGATGTAGACGACACGAGGAAATCACGAGGAAAGTCTCGCGCGAGAAATAATTCGCCCCTAGATCTTGTCGTACCTAATAATCAAATGTCAACTTCGGTCGAATATTATATACCGTTTAAACTAGTCAAATGAATCGTCATTAATCTTATCCGCTAATCGGGTCAACTATGCATGTAGTCGATTTTTGAAACCTCAAGACATTTTGAATGGCGAAAGCAATGTTCCACGCACAAACACATTTATATTAGTCTTATGCAATCAAGTGAATTGCTTGGCATGATCAGTCTTGATTATTAAAATAGGATTGTCGTTTGCGTCTATTGCGACGTCGACTATAAACATCGCACGCGTTGCTGACAAAAATGTACTGCTATGTAGGTGGCGGGGGGTAAAAGTTGGCTAGACGCGATAACTTATAATTTCTGAAATTGAATAAAGATTGAAGGAAAGAAGCCACTCGGCATTCAATGCTATTCATATATTTCATGGTGGTTACGAAGGATAAAAGAATGCAAGAGATCGACACTCTAAGCCATCCATCATTTATTTGTTGACTTTAAAAAGTTAGCTACTCTTTTATCCCCACGGTTTATATAATATCAAAAATTCACGTGAATGGTTACCTTGAAAATACTTTTAAACCATACTCATCGAAGCGATATTAAATTTTCGAAACAAGATCATGCAAATCACAAGAAAAATTCGAATGCATTGAAAAGCTACAAATTGTAAACTTATTTTTTCAACAACAGTGCTTATGTTCGAATCAAAGTCGTTCACCATTCAAGGACTTGCTTTAATAACCACAAATGCTTGATTTGCATGTAATGGATCTTGTATTGAAATCTCGACATTTTACACTAAAGCAAACCTTTACAGGCCAAAGTGGGTTCCATGAACCCCAAAAATCGATATAATTAATTAGAGCATTGAGAATTTTCAACCCACGAATCCCACCAATTTACTTGTGAATTGCTCACAATTAAGGTCATTGGGACAAACGATTCAAACTCGACTTTGTTTCCAATCGGCCGGCTCTTTGCGGCCTGCCCCATCTCGGGCTATTGGGAAAAGGAAAAAGAAGAAGAAAAGAGTCCCTTCATTTACGGCCGTGGGATAGGAGCCGGAAGTTGTAGCGGAAAATAAGGGGCGGCCAGATGAATCGGTACGGTTTTTCGTGGAACCCAAAAGCCACCGACCACAACCACCCTTCCGACCCCAAACGTGCGACCTGACCCCCAAAGTCCCCAAAAGGCATGGGTGGCCTAAAACCCCCCCCCAAACCATTTTTTGCGTATTGCGATTTGGTCTTTTTTCCGTTATGTGGTCGGAAGAACGCGGTCCGCAGGCTCTCCGAGGAGGGGTTTACTCGTGCCACCCCGCACACGACAGACCCCATTCGAGATGGGGCCCATCTCGAGATCGTGAGGCCAGGCTTTTCATTCGTTTTGTCGACCCCGGAAATCATCATGCCCTTCAACTAACCTGTCTATTCTGGTGAAGCTCCGCTCTCTCTCTCTCTACTCTCTATTGAGGACACTAGAGAAAAGTGCTTGGGCTGGGCTCGACTTGACCCGACGGAGGCTTGAGGCCCTCCATGAAAGTCCTCTCCTTCCGTGCTCAAGTTGCGAAAATTGGAGAACGAATAAGTATCGGTTAGAAGTGAGCATGATTCTACAATAAAGTCAAGACCCTGACCGCATCTACCAATTCAAATTTCAAAAATTAGGGAACATGTTCAGCCGATTCCAAGTTCAAAAAAATTAAGGAATTTGTTTCGATAGATAATGTGAAATCGAGATTCTAAGACCCGAAAGTCTTTGTTTTTATTTTGCTTTTTGTCTCCGTGAGATTCTATTACATTCAATGGTGTTTGATAATGGAAAGTGAAACCTAAAACTTGAAGCCCAAAATAAGTCATTGTACTTTTCTTGTTTTATGTCTCCATGCGATTCTACGCCATTTCATGGCATTCAATGATAAATGTGTAATCTTAAACTACTAATATGAGCTTTCATTTTCAATAATATTTATGACCGAGACTTTTACTTTGTTAATATTTCATAATATTCATATGTATAAATAAAAGTTATGATCAATGAATTATAATAAATTGTGATAATTAAAAATAATAATTCACTACAATCGTTCAATTAATAATATATGTAAAATTTAGATGACTCTGAAACTGACTACATTTTAGGTTCCTGAGTATGCATGATAAGTTTCAAGTTTCAAAAATTATGAAACATTGTTCCAACAGGTAAGTTTCATATGAAACTTGCATGGAATCTAGAGCTGCTCACCCCAAATATGACTCTAATCTCTAGTTTGATCCGTCTAGTCCCAGAAGAAGCGAGGACGAGTAGGGCATTCAAGATCTTGAGCGAACCAAAAACTGTCCACGGTACATTGCCCGGGGGAACTATATAAGCGGTCCAGTGATTGGTTTTAGGATTCCCTTAGTCCGGTCCGGCCCATTTGAACCCAACACCTCCGTTTTCTTTTCCATATTCTATGCATTTCGGTCTGGTCTGGCTGAACTCTAGTGTTCACATTAAGCCCTAAATGCCTCGCACTGCTCGGGATAGAAGGCCACACTTTCGTGAAACAACTTGTGGGGCACAGAAGTTAGTACGGTCTATGGACCACGAAGATGAGCTACTCTCTATAGTTGATAATGTTGGTTCTAGGGTGAGATCAACATAATTAATGATTGAGATGATATTGATCCACGTAGTCTATAGGTCATGCAATAATTTATTAGAACTAGGGTGGTCGGCAAGTGTGCGAAATTCAATGTTCAGGTAAAAGTTGCTTTGTCACTTGTTGAGTATCATCATCGACTTGTTGCACGAGATTGTAATGAAAAATGGGTGAAATAGAGTGCATCAAATCAACATGGAGGACTTGAGCAAGAGAAAGCTAATCTTGAATTTTGGTGTTGACATGATACGTACCGTTGTTGTAGGGAAAGAATTCTGAAAAGAAAAATTCCTAAATACATGGCTCGTGTGCTCTTTTGATTCGTACACGAGCTACATTTATCACTATTGATTTATAGAGGAGTTAGAAAAATTTGTGCTGACCCAACTTGACTTGACTCGACCCGACCCTAAAATTAAGGTATTTTGGGTTCGAGGCTTTATAAGTGTGGGTATTGTTTGGATTAGGGTCGGGTTAGGTTAGTTGAATTGACATGGGTTTTTTCTCTCTTGGCACATGCATAACTAGGACGAAATTAGCTACTCGACACCTACCCAACTTGACCAACTGACCTGTTTTCTTAAGTTATATGATATTTTGGTTGGGTCAAGTCAAGCACGCCCTATAGGGTTTTGGGTCGGGTCGAGTATCATGAAAATATGACCCGACCTATTGACACCCCTATTGATTTGGATGATTGGTCAATTTTTCGAACTAGAAGTCTATAACTACCCGGGTCGTTCACAAAAGACAGACTTCACAAGCCGTGTACAATACAAAAGCTCTTTGTGAAAATATTTACATATGACTATGCTCCAAATAATAATTACACAGGATTGATTTGTGTCAGATCAGGACTAGTCTCGGTACCATCAATTCTATACTAATTCAAGTAAAAGAATGGATCAATTACACGTATATAAGCTACTCATTGGGTCAAAACATTACGAACTTACAGGCATATATATTTCGTCTCCTTTGTGCAATTATTCTATTTTCCTTTTGCACACTCCTGTAAAATGTGTAACCTTCCATGTGCTCTGTACATTGCACCATACAGTTTTTTAAAGTAATGGCGGTGAAGGTCGTCGGGTGTCATCCCAAGGATCGCCGGAATCCCGTAAGGGAAAATGCCCTGGCGAATCCATGGACCGCTTTCACAACTCGTCTTCGAGGAAAACGTTGAAGATGAAGTCGCGGAAGCGCCTCGAGTATTGCCTAGGATCGACCGCCGATATCGAGGTCGGGTCGTACTGGATGGACTTGTATGCGTGCTCGAGCTTCTTGCTGATGTCGTAGTCCTGGAGAATGTCGATGATGCCGAAGAACATCACCACCTCGTAGAATTCTCCGGTAGGTTCGCCGATGAGCTGAAGCTCAGAACCGCCTCTTCTAATCGATCTCTCGACACGAGCCGGCATGTTCACGCCCAGCCTGATGCTAGCCCACCTGCAATCAATCTCTCGGAGTGCGTCAGATGATTGAAAGAGGGAGAGCAAACACGATCATTTTGCAGGACTAAGTTTGACAAGCATCCGTGTTCTTGATGTCTGGATGGAACTGTACTATGCTTTACGAGATTTAGATCCAAACCTGGTTGGATCAAGAAGAAGCTGGTCGACATCAGCTCGAGAGAGACGAGGAGCGCCTTCATCTTCCTGGTCACCTGCAATACGAAACGAACCCGGAAAAGTCAAGCTCCTATTGCTTCCTGAAAAATTTGTACGATTCAACACTCAATGATGAAGGAGTAACAGATTGAAAGGATGAAAGATTATAACCAGTTGGAGTACGAGCTCCGGACGGGATCAGATACCCCGCCACAGACGTCTCCCTGAAGTAAAGACCAACCAAAAGGCTGTAGTCCATGATTCTTTCTTGCTCGAGAAACTCGCAGTCCCTATCAATTTGCCTGTTGATAACAGGAGCAGTACTGTTATATACATTCAAGACCAAAAGGGCAACGGGTTTTGGCTAGAAAGATTGATGAACCAGTATTGAAGATCACTATCCTGTCCGTCGAGGACTACAAGGATGAGCATGCCATCAAATTACCTGCAGAACTCCTGAAACCACGGCTTCTGAAGGCGAAACAAGAAGTTCAGATCGAGATCCTTAAGGATAGTATTCCCGTCGATCTCTGACTCAGGCTTGTCGGTAGTTCGGCCAAGGGACGAGCCTTTGAGATCGAAGCGCCTATGGATGGTGTACTCAGAGCAAAAGAGATTGCCCATGATGATGAACCTTACCTAATTCACCAAACCATGATTTCAGTGCCGAATCTTGTGCATGCGTGCTCGATATTTTGTGCATTTATTTTCTTTTAAATCAAGATCAAGCTGTTGCTTCATGAATCATTGTTGCCTAATTAGTTCGATAGAATCTTGGCTTCATTTGCAATCAAAACAAAATTGCCTTCAAGTCAAAGAACTGGGAATCATATGTAAAGGCATTTTCTACCTTTCTCTGAATAGGTCCAGTTAACTTCACACAATGCAGACCATAGAATTTCGTCACCAGAGAATTTTCGAAGGCTCGGAAATGATTATAATAAGCCGAAAGCATCCTCAGGAGCACCTGAATCGATCGAAATCAGCAAGAAGGACGAAAACGGCATCTGTTTTTACTCGGCAACCAACGAAAGATGCAGCACTCACTTTCACTTCTGCCTTTTTTATCGTCTTAATCATGTATCGGTCGTCATTTGTCAAATAGAAGAAGCTACCGCTCTTGCCAGGAGATGAGAGTTCTCGTAGGGCGTCATTCCCGCAGATCGACAGCATGTAATCGGCCGGATCCACCTTGAACAACTTCCTTAGGGTCCTGAAAATCATGTGCTGTACGGTCAATAGCGATTAAATTTGTACAGAACCACGACATACTGTTTCATGCTGCATTTTTTTCACTGAACGGCACTCGCCATCGAAGCATTTGAATTCAAAATTCTTTCTTCCAATGGCATATCGGAATCCAACGGTACAATCTAGGCTTAAAGCAATGACAATAGTTCGACATGTCAAATCGACAAATCTTTTTCATGACCGAACTGAGGACTGACCTGAAAACTAAAGGGCAGTAATCCTTCCATTTGAACTCGCAAGATTGGTGCGGAGGCGTGTACTTGCTTCCTTCTGGAGGAAATTTCGTCCATAACTTTTGCTTGGGGTCGAAGGCTGACGCCTTGAGATCGAGAGATGCCGGCGGAGGGGCTCTTCCAACCGAATGCCTGCAACATGAAAATGATATGCCCATCAGATAACATTCATACATACATATGAAAATGCTGTTTGAGCTTGTCTAACTGCTGATGCTCAATGAATTCAGATGTCTGATTATAACCGAATCTGGAAGAGAAATCACTTGAAGTTAAAACTCAAGTTCATCCATCTTTAGGTAAGATATTTGATAAGGCTCATTCGCATACCGTTCCTCTCGAGACTTTCTGCAGGTCAATAAGGTGATATTTCTTAGTTCTGCACTAAAAAAAAGTCCATGTTCATCATCCAGACACGATTAAAAATGGAACTGCAGAGTGATGATCCTAGACACCGATACGGACCACAATGAGACAAAATCGCTCAAGGCAATTAGGCAAAATTAGATCGCGAAGAACGGATTTGTACCTTATCCCGAGCTGCAGATTGAGCATTAACTCGTAGTTTTTGTGCCCTTTGTAGATTGTCTCCCCTTGCTTCTTCCCAGTTTTAGGCAGCCTCAATTGCCCCGGGAACCCCCCCAGGTTCGCCTTCTCGACGTCCAGCCCCAAGAGATCCGCCCCCACGTCCCTCCCCGACTCCTCGCCGGTGCCACCGCCGCTGTCCCCGTCGTCCCCCTCCAGCATCCGCATCCGGTCGATCGTCCTCTCCGCGCCGACACTGACTCGCCCATCGTCCGACCCCCATCTCGGCCGGGCGTCGCCCTTGGACGACCTCCACACCGCCAGCTTCTTCTGCGAGGGCAGGATCGAGACCTTCTCCCCGGTGCAGATCTCGTGCCCCGACAGCAAGTCGTACACCTGCCGCGGGCTCCAATTGAGCTTATCCCCCTCGGCAGGCGGTGACCCGCCGGCCGGGTAGTAGCTCCCGCTCTGCTCCTCCGGGTCCTTGCTCCAATTCCCCATGTAAAAACTCCCATCAGGCCACATGAACGTCCCATTCCCTTTGGGCAATCCATCTTCCCACAGACCTTCGTATCTGTTCCCATCGGACCAAGCGAAAGTGCCCTTCCCGCAGATCACGCCGTTCTTGAACTCGCCGACGTAGCAATCCCCATTGGCCCACTGATACCTCCCGTTCCCTTCCTGCAACCCCCTCCGCCAGTCGCCCTCGTAGCAGTCGCCGTTCGTGAAGCTCCTGACCCCGTGTCCGTGCTTCAGGTTCATGATCCACTGGCCGCGGTAGACGTCGCCGCAGGGGCCGGTGTACGTGCCCTTCCCGTCCATGTACCCGCCCTTGAACTCGCCCTCGTAGATCGCCCCGGAAGGCCAGCTGAACCTGCCCTTCCCCATCTTCTTCCCCCGGTGCCACTGGCCGACGTACATGCATCCGTCCGTCCACAGGTATTTGCCGTGCCCGTGCGGGAAGTTGTCTTGCCATTGCCCCGTGTAGCAGTCCCCGTTCAGGACGAACTGCTCTGCATGGTAGATCTCGCCGCCGCCTGCAGAGGCATCGAGGCCGCCGCCGCCGCCGCCGTTGTTATTATTCTTGTTGTCCTCATGGTCGCTGTCCTCGTCCTCGTCGTCGGCGTGGGCCACGGACATGGTCCCGAAGATGCTGTTGGCGCGCTTCTTCGCCGCCTGCGTCTTGCGCAGGGTCGCCTCCCACGCCTTCATCACCGTGTTGCCGTGTTCTTTGCTCATCTCCTACTACCGAAACCCGATAAAAAAAAAAAAAATTCCCTGCTCTATCTATTCTCCTCGCTTCTTCACGTCCGCCCGCGCGAATTCTTGAATCCGATGCATCGTCCGATGCGATCCAGACGCACACCGAGATCTATGTACTCGTTCTCTCCTCGCTGGTTCGCGGGACGAAGATTCGGAAATGTGGGACGCGGTCGGGTTCGTTGGAGGGTTTCCTTCCTTCTCTTCCTCTTTCGATCTTCTCTTTCTTGCTATCTATCCATGAATTTGTCCGAACGGAGCGAAAAGAGCGATTGAACCAAAGATCGGTTGTTTCACGTCTCTCTGACAAAGAAAAAAATAACTCAACCAACGCCCTCCAACGTTCCTGTCTTTTCTTTGTTTTTAATTTTAGCTGACCATTTTTTGTTCTCTCGTTTCTCTTAGCCGAAATTGTTGGGAGCTCAAGAAACTTTGCATTCAACTTTCATGCGCCAGTTGGTGATTTAGTTATCGTTGTTGGTTGGTCGGTCGTCGTCATTTTCACTAATTATACATTAGAGCAATGAGATTATCTCGTCCCTGACCTGACCCGATCCATATTTGCAAAATAGATTTCTTTTTTGCATAAAAGGATATTATATATATATGACTTACGTTGGATAGCTGGAACATGGGAGCATCTCTATGTTTGGCCTTAGAAAGATCGAAATAATCGACTATAGTATATTCGACTGTACACAGGGATGAAGGAAGTTTGAGATAGGGCCTGAGCCAAATTGATGTACTTTCATAAGTGCGTAATTACATCGCGACGGTTATGATGTGATGTATAGAATCGATGCGAAACGCTCGCATTCTTGTCCTGAGAGAAGAATGAGCTTTTCATGCAAATTAGGTGGAAGGGGCGTTGGCATGTCATCGGCTTGTTTTACGAAAGTCATCACAAGAAGCTAACGCAATCTTTAAGGAGAAAAAAGGAAACATACATCAATTTTGGGAATCATGAAGTCTCAATACTCATACAAAACGAAATTCGTGCGCCTTGATGTCAGCAGAACATACGACTTTTGACCCATTTAATTTACGTGACTTGAAATATTAATCTGTAAATGGTGTTCATGGCGCTATAACGTAGCCGAACGGGAAAACCTATAAGTCATTTTCTTACCCCGAACTCCGCTGTGTCGACATTTTTCAAATGTTTTTTTTTATTTTTTAAAATTGCAACCCCTGTGACTGACCGGGTCGAATTCATTCCCCAAGCGTCGGACCGGTTTGCGGGCTTCCGGCCACTTTTCTTTTTTTTTTCCTCTCCACGCACGCCTAGTATTATAACAAGCGAATTCGAATCATCACACCGGCACCAGGCTTGATTTATTGACATTTCGACCAAAAGGCAAAGAACAAATGATCCTCCTCATCCGTATACGAAGGGAAAAACAGCAGAAGCGATAGACAAGTCCATATGTAAAAATGACGTACTATGTTTCGAGTCACTTCATATCTTGTTAATCTTCGCTAGGATGAAGACGGTGGCGGACGTGATCCCGGGGATGAAGATGTCGTTGGGGATCACATTCGGCGCGACTCTTTGCTTGACGAACAGAGCCGCCACTGGGATGCCAAAGAGGTAGAAGAAGATGTCCTTGGCTCCGAAGCCGGTGATCCCGGTGTTCTTGATCACCTCATGCAGGATCGTCCGGAACTCCTCCTTGGTCAGCGATTTCCCTTTCCCTTGATGGTGACTCTGCAATTCTGACGACGGCATGAGCCGAACATAACATTCAAAGCATCAATATGTCGAAACTGGATTGCCGATTCGCTTACCACATAAGCTTTCTCGAGAGTGGAGACACTCGGCACGCGGAATTGCGTGTTCCCCAGCTTCTTATTGATCTCTCTGTCCCGAAGAAGCGATCGGCCGTCAAGGCAATGAACGCGATACAACGTTTAGGAAATAGTTCGAGGATATCGAAACTCACTCCACAGTTATGCAGACGAGGCGGAAAAAATCCGCCGGGCTCATCTGCCCATCGTGGCTCCCTCTGAAGCCTTCGTAACATCTGTCGATGATCTGCTCGAACTCTTTCGTGCTCTTCTCGCCCGTTCCAGCGAGCACGTTCCCCATCTCTCGCTCTTGTTTCACTAGGCCTTCGGCGACGGATTCCGGGAGGAGGAGATTTTCGGGGGGTTTGTCTTACTGAAGAACCATGGAGGGAGGGGGAGCCATTGATAAAGGCTCGCGTGGTGGGCATAGGATGATGCGTTGCTTTAGGTTGCCAACCTTTTCGTGTCCGGAGTAGGGACGGGCACGGAAAATTGTGAGCCGGACGAAAGTGAAAGTTTAAGGAAGGAATCGATTCAGTGCGATCGAAGCCAAGTGATCGCAAAGAAGTATTCCTCCCTTTCTCGATCCTTTTCTGCAACCCAAGTTGGACTCCGATGACAAGTTTCTTCACTGATCTTTTTGTTTGTCATGGGAAAAGAATCAAAAGAGGGATGAAATAATTAGGAAACGAGAGAGAAGGTATTCTTGGGAAAGTTATCCGAAATAATCTTAAACTTTGCGAGCTCTGATGATATTACAACTGATTATTTTAAAAGTTTGAGCTTTTAAATGAATGCATGATTTTATATGATTTCTAGCTCTAATATCATATGAGATTTATTTTGTGGAACTGCAGTCAAGTGTTTTAAAACTTTCAGCTGTTAAATGAAAGCGTTGTTTTATATTTAATCATTCTAATAAACTTAGTGTATGAATGTCAATTTAGTTTTGAATCTTTCAATTTGACCAATTCAATCCTAAAAAATTTTGCAGTTTAATAAATTAGTCATTCTAGCTAATTTTAGTCAAAAACTGCTGATATGAACATCGACAGTCCTACATGGCATAGTTAGTAGAGGCAAAAATTGTTTATGTTAGTGCCAACCGTGCCGCGTTGGACAATGGCATCGGTGTGGGCAATTTTTTTTCCTTTTTAGTTTTGCTTTCTTTGATTTTTCATTTTTCTTATTTCCCTTTGCCTGTTTATGCCTTAGCGGTGGTCGTGACTATGCCTTAGCGGGTGGTCGGATTTTGATGACCCGACCCGACATTTGCCGACCCACCCGAAAGGCATTAGACCCAAACAAAACCGGGGTGACCCTTTCTTAGGCCCTCATCGGCCCATAGTAAAAATGAGAGAGAGTTGAGAGCCAAAATAAAAATAAAAAAAATTTTCTTTTGTTTATTTTATCTTACTTTAAAATTTTTCAACGGATGAGTAAATATTGTTTAGAATTGTAAAAATATCCATAAATTTAGGGTATTTTCGGGTCGGGTCGAGTATGGAACCGGTATCGGAAAATACCCTAAGTTTACTTAAGATGACTAGTGTCCATATTGGCAATTTTCGATCAAAATTAATCGGAATGAGGCCCTCATCGGCCCATAGTAAAAATGAGAGAGAGAGAAAATAAAAATGGAAAAAAAGAAAAAGTTTCAGAAATATTGTTTAGAATTGTAAAAATATCCACATTGACAAATTGTGAGAAGGTTTAGAATTAAATTAGTCAAATTAAAATATATTTTGCTGTATTTTAGAATTAAATTAGTCAAATTAAAATATATTTTGCTGTATTGATATTCGTACAATATATTAAAAGACTCTTTTTGGTAATTATCCTCATGATTATTTATTGATCGTTTAATCTTCAAATTGAGGTGAAATTCATAGATGAGAAAGAAAATTCGCGAAATTTCACATCATTATTTTTTCGATGATATTTTTTGTTAGTTCATTTAAAAACGATAAGTCATATCTTAAAACGGCGAACTCCAATCACATTAAAAAACCCACGCTAAATCTTCACCATCCAAAAGGCATACGATTCGATGTACAATTACATTGTGTGGTCAGCAGATAGCGTCTTCCTACCCTTTCGTTCATTAAAAAAAAAAAAAAAAAAAAAAAAAGTCCTCGGGCTCAAATTTTTCGAAAAAAGACGAGAGAAAAACGGGAGGGAGATAGGGAAAATTATTGCTGTAGAATTTGGAATTATGTTGGAACCTTGGATTTGTCATCATCTTCCTTATTTGTAGTTTTCTTGGACAGCGCCAGCCACGTGGTAACGTCGTACTCGAACTCTTGATGTCATTATTCTCGTTCCAGACTCCCTTTCCCCCCAGAAGTTCGCCTGAAAAGTGCGGAAGCGGCACGCCGCGAAAAGCCCCACGAAGCGCTTCCGTCCCGCGCGTGAACAGTCGCGATCCCCTCGGCTGTTTTCTCTCGTCCGGACCTCGATTCTTAAGAGATTTTTGACCTTAGATTTGATCTTTCCGTTTCAGATATCGATTCATGTCTTGAGTGAACTTAAGATTTACATGTGAAGGAATGGATTTACTCTCAAATTTATCCAAAAAATTTAAAATCATTCTATCATTCCTCTTACTTTCTCATCCTATTCAATCTCTCAAGATTCCACCATTCGCCCCGACCAACAATGCACTGCTGCCAGTTTCAACCGACGTCATGTTGCCACCAACCGACATTGCATCCCAATCGAGCCCTCTAGGCATCTCATTCTCACTATGCTCTTGATGTCTCCCATTTCTCAGTCATGGCCAATGTCAAGCTTGATGGATTTGGATTGAGCTCCCTAGGGTTGAGCTCGACATTTTGGTTGAGTTTGGCACATGCTAAGCTCAATGAGGTGCGACTCAACTAGGGTGGAGGCCGAGCAATGGGTGGGTGGGTGTGTTGGGTTTTAGGCAAGTGGTTGTCATTATGAGTGGATTTAGAGTGGTAAGAGGGATAAAATTTGAAAAGAAATGACAAATTGTTGAATAGGGGATGCTAATTGGAGGTTTTCAAAACTAAAGGTGCAAATTAATATTGAGTTGCAATGCGAGGTTCCTTTTTTTATATTTTCCCTTTAATATAATCGAATCTAATCAATGAATGTTATTGAAGCACTAGTCAAGTAAACTTCATATAGAAAATTATTGATTTCCATAATTTAGCACATAGGTTTGAAATCCAATGATGGATCAAGGTGACTAGTAAGGGTTGTCATTCGGTAACTATTTAGTTTAGTACAACGTACGAACTTCATTAAATATGCAATGTGGTTTATGAAATCTTATATATATTCATCATTTCTTTAAGCATCATTTTTTTTTATGTCATTCCGACGAAATGTTTTTGGCATATGGGAAATCTATTATCTTTTTGTGAATTTTATTTGGGAGAGTATGTTGGAACCAAAAAAAGATAATGACAACTTTGAAATTTTGGAATGAGTGCGCAAATTGGAGGGATAAATTTCTTTTAGAATAATTTCTGATGTGTTCTTATTATAAAATCTAATCCTGATATCCCTACACAATAGTAGAAAATCTAAAACATCCCACAAACTTAAGACACATTAAATAAGCCATGAATTCTTCTCCTTCTGGCAACATTAGTTGAAGTAACAAAAAGTCTACAAAACTAATAAAGCACACGAGCAAAGTCAATACAATAAACGCGCATCATAATTACATTTGAAAAACAAATGTGTGAAAAAATTCTTCATGATTCATTGAATGCCCGTAGCTTTTGTCTTCATCTTCCTCATGTGCTTGCTAGCATTTAATGTGATCTTCGTACGCAATCCACCTTGTTGATTTTTTTTTTTTGTCTTTATGGAGAATTTGCTAGCAAATCAATCAATTTTATGCGATACACGTGATCATAAGAAAATATGCAATTTCAGTGTACAAACTATCCTCGTGAGTCAATATATATGCAATCCACATTTTGAAAATTGAATATTTTCTCATTAAGCAAGCTTAGCATGTATTCTGAAAGCTTACGAAAAAAAAGAAAGAAAAGAAAAGCAAAATGACTTTACCACCCTTTACATGCTCATTTGTATTGGAACATACGGCGCACGCATATGGGAAATCTATGATCTTTTCGTGAATTTTGTTCAAGGGAGTATGTTGGAACCAAAAAAAGATGACAATTTTGAAAATTTGAAATGAGTGCACAAGTTGGAGAGAGAAAATTTCTTTTAGAATAATTTCCGATGACTTCTTATTATAACATTCAATCCTGATATCCCTATACAATAATAGAAAATCTACAATACAGAATATAAACATACCACACATTCAAGACACATTAAATGAGCCATGAAGTATTCTCCTTTTGGCAACATTAACTGAAGTAACAAAACACACAAGTAAAGTCAATACAATAAATGCACATCATAATTACATTTGGAAAAACTGAAAAAACTCTACATGATTCATTGAATGCTCGTAACTTTTGTCTTCATCTTCATCATGTGCCTACTAGCATTTAATGTGATCTTCATATGTAATCCACCTCGTTGATTTTTTGTTTTTGTCTTTATGGAGAATTTGGCAGCACATCAATCAATTTTAATTTTAATGTACAAACTATTCTCGTGAGTCAACATATACGCTGTCCATATTTTGAAAATCGAATATTTTCTCATTAAACAAGCTTAGCATGTATTCCTAAAGCTTACGAAAAAAAGAAAAAGAAAAGCAAAATGACTTTACCACCCTTTACAAGCTCGTCTGTATTGGAACGGCGGCGCGCGCGTGGCGACACCCTCCCCCGACATGACGTCAGCAAAAAAGCCCACATTCGCGCCATGTCAGCTCTTCCCTGCAAAACACGTCCCGACGCCAGGAAAATATTGGCTGCATCCGGGAGCGGTGCTTACCCACGGGAGAAAAGGACACTGGGCTGCAATCTCGACCTCGATCTCCGTGCCTTCCGTTTCTAGCAACTCCCATCTACTGTCTTCACCTTTAAAACGGCGACGCAGCATCTCCTCCTCCTCCTCCTCCTCCTCATCCTCATCCTGCTCCCTCTTTCTTATTTGTTTCCAGAGTCTTGAGTGCAGCTCTCGTTCTGCCATGGCGGCGAAGGGGGAGGAGAAGTGGAGAGATGCCGAGTTCTTCCTGGAGCACGACGACGTCGCCGACGTCGACAGCGACTATGGAGATCTCGAGGAGAGTAAGATCGGAGGCGGCGGCAGCAGCGACAAAGAGGGAGAAGAGGATGCACATGGCGTCGAAGGAGGTCCGGACGGTTCGCCCGTTGCCTTCCTCTCTCAAGCGTGGCCGCAGAGCTTCAGGTCATGTTCGCTTACGGTTTAACCCGACATTAGTTTTGTATTTCCCCAATCATGGCGACGCCGTAGGTGTGGTGAAAAGTGGCCATGTTCCTAGATTCTCGTTGCTTTTTTGGTTCTTGGATAGTGTTTTCATTGTAGGGAAGGTGGTTCTGTCGATGAATCCTGGTTCTGGCCTTTCTTGGCTTTCCGCGATGCCGGATTTGACTGAGAGGCAATTGTGTGAGTTTGAGAATCGTAAACGTTCGATAAATCATGCATTAATATAATAAATTGACCATTTAAAATGATAGTTAATGGCCTCACAAAGTCTCATATGATATCAAATCAAGATCTAAATCTCGAGTTCGAATATTTCCAGGTTTTTGTGTCATTCAACAGTGTTGATCATAAAAAATTATTGAGCCGTTGCTTTTGCTGATCCTTGGAAATATGCCCTGTGGCAGGGTAGTTTTGTGCTTCTTGCTTGTTTTCTCTTTAGGATGCTCTACAGGTTTTTAGTGCCAACCTTCTTATTTTTATCCTCATCACCTCCTCTCTCTACCCTTTGTTGCAGGGAGACTACAGATTCTTATGCCATCTTGATGTCGCCAAACTTTGGATTTCTCAGTCGCTCACCAAGTATTAGATATTCGAGCTATGAAAATGATTACAGCAAGAGCAACATAGACTCGGATTCAAGATCTCCTTTACTGACTCAGCAGAGTAAACATCCAAAGGAAGAGGATGTGATATCTAGAGCACAGTCATCATATTCAGCTAAGTCTTCATTTCACAGACAGCTTACAGGAGAATTGCCTATCAGTCATGGATGTAGCTTCACCCAGACTGTTTTCAATGGTCCGTAGGGAATTACACTAGTGGCCACTTGACATCTTCAAGTGATACTTCAATATTTTACTTTTCCATTAGCATTCTTGTTTCTACACCCGTTTGGCATGAATTAAGCCCCATTGTTCACAGGATTTTTTTATGATGCCTTGATTTCAAAATAGGGCTAAATGTAATGGCTGGAGTGGGGCTCCTATCCACACCTTACACAATAAAAGAAGCTGGATGGGCAAGTCTCGTGATTTTAGTTCTTTTCGCCATCATATGCTGCTACACTGCCTCTCTCATGAGAGAATGCTTTGAAAGCAAAGAAGGCATCGTTACATACCCAGACCTAGGACAAGCTGCTTTTGGGAGATACGGGCGTCTTGTTATCTCTGTGAGTTTATGATTTCATGTTGTAATAATGTCTGATAATTAACTGGTTTGTGGGGTAAATCGTCGTTAATGGAGAGTAAAAGAAAGATTCATTGCACGGCAGTAGGTTGCCCTTAGTCTAATAGTCGTCTTTCTTGCTTCTTGTTGCAGATCATTTTGTACACCGAATTATATGTAAGTTCTGACTCGAAGCATTGCTTTTACTTTTGCCGTGATATTCAGCCTATTCACCTTCTTAGCTCTTGTCTGCAGTCATATTGTGTGGAGTTAATTATTTTGGAAGGGGATAACCTCACCAGACTATTTCCTGGAGTATCATTTGATTGGGCCGGTTTTCAGCTGGATTCTTTGCACCTGTTTGCTATTTTAGCTGCTGTCATTGTACTACCTACAGTTTGGTTGAGGGATCTACGAGTAATATCATACCTCTCAGGCATGCATTTCCTTGATTAAATAACCTTTATAATCCTTGTAGTATCTGAACTGCAACTTGGAAATTTCGTGAATGTTCACATTGCATCCTTGCAGCTGGAGGAGTAATTTCTACAGCTTTGATATTTCTAAGTGTGGCGATACTCGGTACTACAGAGGGTATTGGTTTTCACCAGAAAGGTCCCTTAGTGAACTGGAGTGGCGTTCCATTTGCCATTGGTGTGTATGGATTTTGCTACGCTGGACATTCTGTTTTTCCAAACCTCCATCAGTCAATGGCTGATAAAACAAAATTCAACAAGGCAGTGACTGTGTGGTATTGACTTTCTTCTGGTTCATGGTTAACAGACTCGCCTTAATTTCTTTTCATATCCTAAAAGTTTTCTTGTATATGCAGCTTCATCTTGTGTGTCTTAATATATGGTGGCGTTGCGGTCATGGGATATCTGATGTTTGGTCAAAGTACACTATCCCAGATAACCTTAAATATGCCAGGACATTCCATAACTTCCAAAGTCGCGATATGGACAACAGTGAGTAGGAGATTTTGTGCATTGTGCAAAGCTTTTACCCCTGGTTGAAATAAATGCCTTTGTGGATTCTAAGCGCTCCTTCATTTTTTCTGTCGCAGGTCATCAGTCCATTCACTAAATATCCTTTTTGCATTGCATTTTTAAGTCCTGACAATTACACTGATGAGTTCTTTTTTCCTTTTATCTCTACTGTTTATAACGTACTTTGTATCCTGAACATTGGATAAATATGCGCTGTTGATGAACCCATTGGCACGGAGCATAGAAGAGTTGCTGCCTGCAGGAACCTCGGACAATTTTTTATGTTATATTCTGCTCAGAACAACCCTGGTCATCTCCTCAGTTTGCGTTGCTTTCCTCATTCCTTTATTTGGTAAATATTTTAGTTCTTTTTCACAGAAACAGTTCATCCTTATAATTACTGTTGAAATGTTCCTTAGTTATATGAAACCTACGTAGGACTATGGAGTTAGCTGGCGGATTGGCATGCATTTGGATTTAAGATAATGATATATATTGGGAGCGTATCGCTTCCAATCTTCAATTCTGAACTGGAGAAAAGAAAAGGCCGACTCAAGCTCATTGGTAGTGCCCCCCCCCTTCACATTTGTCAAGTCCTTTTTTGAAAATCTAGAAAATTTCCTCTCCCTCTCCTTTCTTTGTTAGTGACCCTTTGCCTGCGCGCTGCCAAAGGTGATAGCAGCTAAACTAAACTTAAAGGACTACTGGAATTATTACTCTTCGAGGTTATTGGAAAAGTTCGGCTGCAAGAATTTTCATTCAATATTGGTACTTTCAATACTAGGGAGACTTAAAATATTTTTCAACAAAGGTTAGTGTGCTTTCATTGTATAAAAATGGATGAATTCTCTGTTACGAAACATTCAATTCCTCAATATTATGTTCCCCGTTAATACCTTGAAATATTCTAGCTTGAGATATTCGTCACATCTATATTGAAGTGCCACACTTGACATTGTTTTTTTGCATTTTCTTTCATTAGAAATGCACATTGAGACACTAATTGATGCTCGATGTTAGGAATTTTCTTGAACACGTTCTACAAGTGAATCTGCACATACTGATGAGGATGCTTGTCTTTAGAATTTCAGAAGAGCATACTGCACAAAGAGTAAAGAAAGTATTTAAACTTTATCAGAACAAACCTCATATTATGGAAGATCTACAGCTTTGCTCCGACTTTAACTGTTTGCTTACCCATGGGTTCCAGCCACATCTAGTATTCCATATCAGTACTTGACATTTATGTGGTGCTGTCAGTATAATTTTTTTCTGGTTTGATGCAGGTCTTGTAATGGCTTTGATTGGTTCCCTCCTAAGTATTCTAGTGGTAGGGATATTACCTCATTTACTTGAATTTGGATTTATATCTCTCTTCTGTATAGCCTTGCTATGTCTGATGTTGTTTCCAGAGTAATCCATTTGCATCCATTTATATTTCGAATACTAATCAAAGGACCATATTTTTTCTTAACAAGGTCAAAACCAGGTCATGTGCTGCATATTATTAAAGATTTGATCGAGTCTGGACCTGTTTCTATCACTTTTACATTTTTCAACAGATAGACCTCGTCTTTACTATTGTCTGCATATGAGCATATAGGCACTATCTGACACACTTCTATGCCTTCTTTTCGTTTTAGACCACACTTCCGTGTGTATCATGGGACCAAATTTTTCTGCGGCAATTGTTCGAGGATCCTGTAGTTGAGTTATACAAGCAAGTCTCTCAATTTCAGCTAGAAACTAAATGTATTTTTTTACATGTTTTGAGAACTTAGAAGCAATTTGAACTCTGTCAAAGTAAGATTTAATAAAATTCATAGTTAATTTTCAGTTAGAAACAGACAAAGCTAATCAGTTTAGCTTAGCGGATCCTCAATATGTTCTTGGCAAAATTGTGCCATTGTGTTGATACTCTTATCAGTTTATTCATCGTATTTGACAACTATCTTCCCTGAGTTTAAGCAATAACTTGACATTATTAAGGCTTTGTTATAGTCTCATGGAGTCTCCATCTCACCTGTTACTGAAATACAAGTCTTGTGCTCGCGAATTTTGTGCTCGCAATTTTTCTGCACCGAGTAAAATTTTACCTATTGATTCAGGCAATAATAATGCCAGCTTTGTGCTTTCTGAGGATTATGGGGAACAAAGCAACAAAAATACAGGTACTTGATCTTGGGTAAAACTTGCATTGTCAGAAGTGAATTCAACTTGAAGGAGAGAAGTGAAAGCACGAGGCTTATAGTAATGCAGCATAAATAAGATATATAGGCAGCGCAGCACTTACAGTTTAGTTCATATTTGCTCTTCCATCCCCCTTTTGGGGACAGAAAATAAGGAAAGCAGAATTTTTCTGGAGAAGATGGACTTTCAATGGTTACTCAAGTACTTTGAATCCAGAAATTAACTTGGTGAATACTAATCTGCGGGAGATCATCTCGGCAGTGGCTTTGATGTTCTTTTCGGGAACTAAACTGGAAAATGCAGCATCCGTCTTATTTAATAAATTATGGACACTAAAGATCCTAATGGCGTAGAACCCTCCTGTCCACTGCTCCTATTGCTGATAGAAATTCTTTTCACTTGATATTTTCAGGTTGCTCTGAGTAGGGCAATCGTGGTCGCCGGAGTCGTCTTTGCTGCGCTGGGGACGTATTCTTCCATTTCCAAGATTGCAAATAATTACTGAACAGGAGATTCGGTCACTCAATCCAATGGAGCTTTAGAGTTTCATGGAACTTCTGCACCAGAATAATGGGATCATCAACTATTTCTTTTATAGTGTTAATTGCTTAGTTGAGAGAAGAAGGAACAGAAGTAAATGCTGTCCTTTCTTTGTGTTTGTTAGTAATGCTGGCAAGCATCACTCTTTGACTCGTGTGGGCGGCATCATCCATGTTTGTAACCTATCGAGTAGAGATGTAACGGAATAAATTTTTAATTAACTATGGACAGAGGAAATTTTGGATTGAATTTGGAATTTTTTTTTTTTTTTTTTATGATCCAGGAACCCCGCAACTCGCCGATAGCCGAGGGAGTAAACCCTGGGACCTACACGTGCTAGCCACCACACACGTGAAACTTGTTAAGTCAGGTTATGACGAAACTGGTATTCGAACTCTCGACCTTTTGTGAGAGGAAGAGAGCGCGAACCAGCAGTGCCACCCAAGTGGGTGGTTGGAAAGTTTAAAATCTAAAATAATTGATTGATTAAATAAATCATTTTCAAATATACGTTTTGATTGGTGTGACTTATTTTTAGCTCTTCATATATGATATATTTATTTAAGTAAAAAAATCTCTTTAACCAATATATGATGAACATAAATTTGATAAAATTTTGTAAGTTAATAATAAAGAAAACACTCAATGAAAACTAAACAAAAGTAGAACGAACCAAAGAAATAACTTCATAACGAACAAACTACTACTAATGCAACCCACCAGCGGGTAGCTGCAATGGTTTGCTCTTGAGACCTCCCGCACAAGGTTTTGGGATCAAATTCCGCAATTGCTAACGCTATTTACATGAGGGACCCTGGTGGTGGGTCTTGGACTAACTCCCCCCAGTATTGACGCTTGGTCCGAGGTACTCGGCACTCTATGGATTGTGGGTTGGCGATTAGACGTAAGTCGAAAGTTGGGCTCGGCGGATCCTAGGTCACAAAAAAAAAAAAACTATTACTAATGCAAACTTCTTAATATATTCAAGTTTTTTTATGCAGTGCATAAAAAGTTGAAATAAATAAAAAAGATCAAAGTAATCAAGCAATTTAGCTCGGGCCTGAGATAGGGTTGAGTGAGAGAAAGCTCCACTCGGCCAAAAAAAAAAAAAGGAAAAAAAGGAAAAATTTCATGGTCAGCCCTTGCCAGTGGGCCATTGACCAGAAAAGAATAGAAAATGGAAAAAAAAGAAAAAAATCATTACAAAATATCCAAGTCAGTATTGGTTGTGCCACGTAAAACGGTTGAAGTCCCCATTAGTGATTTCTGGCTTAAATTGGCCAAATGAACTGATTTGGTACTAATATGAAAATGTTTGAGACTATTAGCCTAATTGAAAAGTTTATGACTAAATTAATATCGCAATAGTTTTATGATCTTTTTATTTATATACTTTTCCCCTTATGTGATTGCACTCAAAAAAATAACTTTCCATCGATGGTTTACGTGCCTAAAACATAGCATCATAGTGTCCTTTCTAGCTCATATGAATCTTAGGAATCCTTAAGTTATTATTGAATTATGCTTCATATTTTCTCTTACATCGCATCTCAATTTATTGGGGTTACTGACAAAATTAAAAAATATGCACGCTATTCACTTCAAATCTCTATCCCTAATTTCTCATCAAAAAAGCTACCTGCATCCATTTTAAGCATCGATTTTCAAATAGTTTTGCATTGTGCTCATTCTTTTTTCAATAAGACGAAAGACCTCGGGAAATTAATGTTTCCAAAACAGAAATATAAAATGCTTTTGTCTTTAATCTATTAGTCTGTGGACTTTTTCAAATTTTTTGAGAAATTTCTTTATTTGGAATGATTTTAGTTGTAACTATATATTTTTCTATTCGAATTAAGATTCTTATCCTAATTCCATCCCTGATAAGCTTCCAATTAAAACCACCATTAATCATAGGACGTGGCATTTTCACGTTAGAAATAAATCCATATCCATTACTGACTTGAATTTGGTAGCATCACTCTCTCGTTGAACTTACTTGGCACATCATCGCATTCCTTTGAATTTTTTGATGTGGAATACAAAAATAGAGAAAAGATAATAACACAAAAGATTCCTAAGCTTTAACCTAATATATAAATGCGATCGCTAAACTTTTGATAAATATTTAAATTAGTCTCCTAATCATATGAAAAAAAGAAAGAAAGAATTTATATGAAAATATCTAATATTATTCTTCAATTAATTTAAATTCAAAAATAATATTAAATATTTTCATATAGTTTGTGCATTCATTTGAATATATACCAAAAATTTAAGTATATATTGAACAATTTAAACATATGAATATATTATTATTTATTAAATTAAAATTTATGAATTATATTGAATAAATTAAAGATAAATAGAGAACAAGATGTATCTTTTGACACATAGCTGCGGAATAAGATGGTGGGATTTGGAAGAGGTCGACGTGGGCATTGGGAGTACGAATGGCTAGTGCCAGGTGCTGTAATTATCGTGACTGAGGTGGATTTCAATGGAGAACAAGGTCCATGCTTCGTGGATTGATCAGGCTATTTCTCACAGAATTTGAGAGATGCAGATCAGAGCGGGGCTCGCTCCGCCCAGATTTACTGCGACCCGAAGTGGCGAGGGCCCCTCTGCCCCTTGCCTCTCCAGCCCTCGTCGACCTGGCGGGGGCGAGCCCGGCGAGGGTCACCGCCTCGCCTGTTGGGCTCGCTTTGTTCACGGAAACTGAGCGGCTGAGGTGGTGCACCGTCGCCCATCTTTGCATAATTCCGTGGCGGAGGCGGCGGCAACGGCGTCCCCGCGAAGGACGCCCAGCCCCTGCCCAGTACGTGGATGGCGCCGCCGCCATTGGAAAGATCAGATTGCACATGCTGCAAAAATTTCAGATGATCCCTTTATCCCTACGAGTAAATCGGGCACGGAGAAAGTACGAAAGATTTCAGTTTGCAGAGCATGAGCCTTCGCTTTCCACAAGGAATCCATCAAGAACTGAAACGTTCTAGATTGAGATCCAACGGCATATAATAAACAGATAATACCAGGGGAACGCAAAAAGCAGAGAGAGATTGAAGAGCCACCTATATTTTATCGATTTAGAGAACAAGACTGTAATTTAATGCTAGCGCGCGCAGTCTCTCTCTCTCTCTCACTATGAATCTGAGCTGAAGCAAAGTGGGACAGAGCGTTGCCGGTGACGAGTCACTGTGTCGGTTGTCGGTAGCACCGCTTGTTGCGGCGGCGGGGAGAGAGAGATAGAGAGAGAAGGAAATTGGATTCATTCTCTCCATTTCGAGGAGCGCTCGCATGAACGATGAGCGGAATCGCGTGCCGGAACTGCTTCTTCCGTCATCGCGCCGAAATCGGAGTTCGGTAGCATTTGGCCCCACCTCTTCCTTTTTCCCGAGATCCAAAGCCATGGAAGGATTGGTGGCTCGTACCGGTCGCCACCAGCGGCGCTACAGGGACAGTTTCCGACTCATGGCCGGGTAGTACTCCATGAAAAGTTTCCTTTTCAGTCTTCTCATTTCCATGTCTCTGTATTTCGATTGCCCGTGCGTCATTGTCTGTTCCATCCAACGTTTGCTCCTTTTCCGTTTCTCTCTCCGTGTATCGGCTTAGGGAAGTGTCCGGCAAACAGCGAGTTCGGCGAGACTTGTGAAGATGGGGGAAATTGGATTGATTGGTGCGTCAGCTTCAGCTGGTGCTAATTTTGGAAGTGAATGAAACCTCAGTTTTGGCCGGTGCATAGTTACATCTAGTGCTTTGCAATTGCCATAGCGGCTTCGCTTGTTATGAGCAACCGGTCTAGGAGGTTCAATTTTTGATGAGTACCCGAGCCGAGGTAATGCTTGCTGGACTATGATCCTGTTTGGAGATCGTAAGAGCAACTTCACTCCCGTTGCTATGCTGATGCCGTTGAAGGTTTCACAAGGTCACTCACTCTGATGTGTTTTATCAACCGTGTCATCATACGTTAGATGTACCAGAAATAGAGAGCAGTTCACCTTTCAAAAAGCAAAAATAAAAAGCACCGGTCTTCCTCTCGGAGGTGTCGGTTCACGAGCTTTAGCATCTTCTCCTGCAAAATGGTTTGACAAAATGTTTCCCTGCATGCAGTGACGTGGATAGGATATGTGGCCATTTTTGTGACTTATCGAAAATAATACACAACAGTGTTTGAATTACTTACTCACTAATGGAAACAGGTGTGTTCCTTTCAAGTATAGAAGTGCTATCGAACATGAGAATGGCGCGTGTCACGGAAATGTTGATGTACTGATGATCAATTCCACCGATGGACCTGGTCTTCTGTTTCTAAAGGCACGAAATTTTGAAGTGTAATGATTGATCCCTTCATTTGACACCTCAAAGAATCTCGATGAAAACACAAAAAGGCCCTTCGAAGAATGTTACAATGATAATGTAGATACATCACTACTTTGCTATTGTAAAGTTCTTAAGAGATACATTGTCGCAATGCTACTAGAAATGGTTAACATCATCCATTTTTCTATCTATTTGTGTGTGCTTCTAATGATGACCAGAAGTTAACTTATCTTTCATCATAGATAATGTCAGCAATACTTATGGTATCTTGGCTGAATTGAACTATTGCAATTGGTGCACACGAAGCATCCAACTGTATGTCAAATATTTTATCCATGAGAACTTAATAGACTTGAGAGCCTAAACCGTAAGGTCACAAGAATAGCGATTATTTGATGAGATTCTTCAAGATGGCTCTTTCAAGGTGAAATTATTCTTTCTCGATCCTATGCAATCGTAAGAAGTTTAGTGGCTAGATCATTGAAAGTAAACACATCAGTGGTCTCTCGCTATATTCAGTGTATTCTCAAGCACCAAAAGATCTAGTTAGTGCTGAGGTAGTTTTTTGCATGTATGTATAGTTAAGAAAATTGCATCTTTTTGCCACTTCTGTATCAAAGTCTATGATGATTTTCGAGAGATTAAGTTGTGAGGCTTGAAAACAAATTCTTACTGAAGCTCTCGTCATCTTGTCGTTGAAATCCATATAAAGATTTTGGGATCTTTTAATTCGGTGAGCTAAAACCATAGAAACAGTGAGAAACCTGAGAGATAGTAGGATCTTCCCATGATCCTGACGTGCTGGGATCTTTATACATACCCCATAATATTTGATAAAATCATAGGATCACGGTGAGATATTAAGATATTACGATATGATGTTTATGTGAATTGATATGGCTCTTGGTAACTAGTGCCCCTAGGGCACATATTGAGTAAGCTTAATATGAAAATGTTTTGATTTTCATGTGTTGATTACATCCAACATGAGAAAGACAATACATTGGAAATTACATTCTTTCCTTATCTAGGTGTTTAACAAGTTCCTAGGACACTCGTTAACATAATCCATTTTATCTATATATGCAAATACAAGATTGACTTGAGATTTTAGCTTTACGAATGATATAGTTCCTTTTTGTAATATTCCTGTCTGTTTGTTTGCCAGGAAGAGGAGCTACCTTCCTATTCTTTCCATTTTCCTGTGCATGATCACCTTTTTACTGCAATACCATGTGCTGCCAATAAGAGTTTTTGCACATTTTCCTCTGCATGACTAGAATGACCACATTAACAAATTATAAGAAGGTTTAGGATTAAATTAATTAAATCAGAATATCTTTTACTGTATTGATATTCGTACAATAGGTTTAATACTCTTTTTAAAAATTATCCCCATGATTATTTATTGATCGTTTAATCTTCAAATTGAGGTGAAACTCATATATGAGAAAGCAAATTCGTGAAATTTCGCATCATTATTTTTTTGATGATATTTTTTGTCAATTCACTCAAAACGATACGTCACAATCTTATAACGGCAAATCCAATCTCATCGAAAATCCATGCTAAATCTCCACCATCCAATAGGCATACGATCCAATGTACGATTACATTGTGTGGTCAGCCGATTGCCTCTTCCTACCCTTTTTGTTCATAAAAAAATAATAATAATAAAAAAGTCCTTGGGCTCAAATTTTTCGAAAGAAAGGCCAAAGAAAACCCAGGGAAAATTATTGCTGTAGAATTTGGAATTATGTTGGAACCTTAGATTTTTCATCATCTTCCTTTTCTTGTAGTTTTCTCGGATAACGCCAGCCACGTGGTAACGTCGTACTCGAACTCTCGCTGGCAAAAGTTGTAACTCGTCCCTGTCCGTCACCGTTCCGCCCCTTCACGTGACGGTTCACGGGGGAGGACGGGCGGGTCTGTCCTTTAATTATTGAGAACCGGACAGACGATCCGCGACGTCGTTATTTCCGTTCTGGACTCTCTCTGAGTCTCCCCCCAGAAGTTCGCCCGAGAAGCGCGGACGCAGCACGCCGCCCCCCCCGAAGCGCTTCCCTCCCGCGCGTGAACAGTCGCGACCCCCTCGGCTGATTTCTCTCGTTTGGACCTCGATTCTTAAGTGGTTTTTAACGACCGATTTGATTTTTTCGTTTCAGATATCAATTCATATTTTGAGTCAACTTAAGATTTACACATGAAGGGATGGATTTACTCTAAAATTTATCCAAATATTTGAAATTGTCCTATCCTTCCTCTTGCTCTCTCGCCTAATTCTATCTCTCGAGATTCCACCATTGGCCTTGACCAACAATGTGTTGCCACCAACCAACAATGCATCCCGATTGAGCCCTCTAAGCATCTCGCTCTCATTATGCTCTTAATGTCTCCCTTTTCTCAATCATGGCCAATGTCGAGCTTCACGAATTTGGATTGAGCTCCCCAAGGTTGAGCTCAACATTTTGGTTGAGTCTGGCCCTGGCTAAGATCAACGAGGTGTACTCAACTAGGGTGGAGGACCGTGCCGAATGGGAGGGGCCGGGCAATGGGTGGGTGGGTGTGTTGTGTTTTAGGTAAGTGGTTGTCACTGTGAATGGATTTGGAATGGTAAAATGACAAATTCTTGAACAGGGGATGCTCATCGAAGGTTTTCAAAACTAAAAGTGCAAATTCATATCGAGTTGCAATGCAAGGTTCCTTTTTTATATTTTCTATTTAATGTAATCGAATCTAATCAGTGAATATTATCAAAGCACTAGTCAAGTAAACTTTATATAAAAAATTGTTGATTACCATAATTTAGCACATAGGTTTGAAATCCAATGATGGATCAAGGTGACTAGCAAGGGCTGTCATTCGGTAACTATTTAGCTTAGTACAATGTACAAACTTTATTATATATGCAATGTGGTTATGATATCTTACATATATTCATAATTTCCCTGAGCATGATTTTTTTTTTTTTTCATTCCAATGGAATGTTTTTGACATATGGGAAATCTATTATCTTTTCATGAATTTTGTTCGGGGGAGTATGTTGGAACCAAAAATAGATAATATCAACTTTGGAAATTTGGAATGACTGTACAAATTGGAGGGAGAAATTTCAGTGAAACTCTTCTCCTTCTGGCAACATTAATTGAAGTAACAAAAAGTCTACAAAACTAATAAAGCACACAAGCAAAGTCAATACAATAAATGCAAATCATAATTACATTCGAGAAACAAATGTCATGAAAAAACTCTTCTTGATTCATTGAATGCTCGTAACTTTTGTCTTCATCTTCATTATGCGCTTGCTAGTATTTAATGTGATCTTCATACGCAATTCACCTTGTTGAATTTTTTTTTTGTCGTCATGGAGAATTTGCCAGCACATCAATCAATTTTCCATGATATACGCAATCCTAAGAAAATATGCAATCTTAGTGTACAAACTATCCTCATGAGTCAACCTTACCAAAAAAAAAAAACTATCCTCATGAGTCAAGATATATGCGATCCATATTTTGAAAATTGAATATTTTCTCATTAAGCAAGCTTAGCATGCTTTCCGAAAGCATACAAAAGAAAAGGAAAAAAGATAAGCAAAATGACTTTAGTACCCTTTACATGCTCGTTTGTATTGAAACGGCACGGACGGCGCGCGCGTGCCGATACCCTCCCCCGACATGACGTCAGCAAAAAATCCCACACTCGCGCCACGTCAGCTCTTTCCTCCAAAACACAAGTCCCGACGGCGAGAAAGTATTGGCTGCACCCGGTGCTTCCCCCCGGACATTGGTCTGCAATCTCGACCTCGATCTCCGGGGCTTCGGTTTCTAGCAACTTCCATCTCCTGTCTTCACCTTTAAAATGGCGACGCAGCATCTCCTCCTCCTCCACATCCTCATCCTGCTCCTTCTTTCTCATCTGTTTCCAGGGTCTAGAGTGCAGCTCTCGTTCTGCCATGGCGGCGAAGGGGGAGGAGAAGCGTAGAGATGCCGAGTTCTTCCTGGAGCACGACAACGTCGTCGACGACGACAGCGAGTATGGAGATCTCGAGGTGAGTAACATCGGAGGCAGCAGCAGCAGCGACAAAGAGGGAGAAGAGGATGCACGTGGCGTCGAAGGAGGCCCGGACGGTTCGCCCGTTGCCTTCCTCTCTCAAACGTGGCCGCAGAGCTTCAGGTCACGTTCGATTACTGTTTAACCGATATTAGTTTCCTATTTCTCCAATCATGGCGACGCCGTGGGTGTGGTGAAAAGTGGCCATGTTCCTAGATTCTCGTCGCTCTTTTGGTTCTTGGATAGTGTATTCATAGTAGGGAAGGTGGTCCTGTCGACGAATCCTGGTTCTGGCCTTTCTCGGCTTTCTGCAGCAATGCCAGATTTGACTGAGAGGATGGTGTGTTGAGTTTGAGAATCGTAAACGTTCCATAAATCATGCATTAATCTAATAAATTAACCATTTAAACAATTGTTAATGGCCTCACAAAGTCACATGTGATATCAAATCAAGATCTAGATCTCGAGTTCGAGTTCGAACCTTTCCACGTTTTTGTGTTGTTCAACAGTGTTGATCATAAAAAATTATTGAGCTGTTGCTTTTGCTGATCCTTGGAAATATGCCCTGTGGCAGGGTAGTTTTGTGCTTCCTGCTTGTTTTCTCTTTAGCATGCACTACAGGTTTTTAGTGCTAACCTTCTTATTTTTATCCTCGTCACCTCCTCTCTCTACCCTTTGTTGCAGGGAGACTACAGATTCTTATACCATCTCGATGTCGCCAAACTTTGGATTTCTCAGTCGCTCACCAAGTATTAGATATTCGAGCTATGAAAATGATTACAGCAAGAGCAACATAGACTCGGATTCAAGATCTCCTTTACTGACTCAGCAGAGTAAACATCCAAAGGAAGAAGATGTGATATCTAGAGCACAGTCATCATATTCAGCTAAGTCTTCATTTCACAGACAGCTTACAGGAGAATTGCCTATCAGTCATGGATGTAGCTTCACCCAGACTGTTTTCAATGGTCCGTAGGGAATTGCACTAGTGGCCACTTGACATCTTCAAGTGATACTTCAATATTTTTACTTTTCCATTAGCATTCTTGTTTCCACACCCGTTTGGCATGAATTAAGCCCCTTTGTTCACCGGATTTTTTTATGATGCCTTGATTCGAAAATAGGGGTAAATGTACTGGCTGGAGTGGGGCTCCTGTCCACACCTTACACAATAAAAGAAGCTGGATGGGCAAGTCTCGTGATTTTAGTTCTTTTCGCTGCCGTATGCTGCTACACTGCCTCTCTCATGAGAGAATGCTTTGAAAGCAAAGAAGGCATCGTTACGTACCCAGACCTAGGACAAGCTGCCTTCGGGAGATATGGGCGTCTTATCGTCTCTGTGAGTTAATGATTTCATGTTGTAATAATTTCTGATAATTAACTGGTTTGTGGGGTAAATTGTCGTTAATGGAGAGTAAAAGAAAGGTTCATTGCACAGAAGTAGGTTGCCTCTAGTCTAATAGTTGTCTTTCTTGCTTCTTGTTGCAGATCCTGTTGTACTCCGAATTATATGTAAGTTCTGACTAGAAGAATTGCTTTTACTTTTGCCGTAATGTTCAGCCTATTCACTTTCTTAGCTCTTATCTGCAGTCATATTGTGTGGAGTTTATTATTTTGGAAGGGGATAACCTCACCGGACTATTTCCTGGAGTATCATTTGATTGGGCCGGTTTTCAGCTGGATTCTTTGCACCTGTTTGGTATTTTAGCTGCTGTCGTTGTACTACCTACAGTTTGGTTGAGGGATCTACGAGTAATATCATACCTCTCAGGCATGCATTTCCTTGATTAAATAACCTTTATAATTCTTGTAGTATCTGAACTGCAACTTGGAAATTTCATCAATGTTCGCATTGCATCCTTGCAGCTGGAGGAGTAATATCTACAGCTTTGATATTTCTTTGCGTGGCGATACTCGGTACTACAGAGGGTATTGGTTTTCACCAGAAAGGTCCCATAGTGAACTGGAGTGGCGTTCCATTTGCCATTGGTGTGTATGGATTTTGCTACGCTGGACATTCTGTTTTTCCAAACCTCTATCAGTCAATGGCTGATAAAACAAAATTCAACAAGGCAGTGACTGTGTGGTATTGACTTTCTTCTGGTTCATGGTTAACAGACTCGCCTTAATTTCTTTTTATATCCTAAGAGTTTTCTTGTATATGCAGCTTCATCTTGTGTGTCTTAATATACGGTGGCGTTGCAGTCATGGGATATCTGATGTTTGGTCAAAGTACACTATCCCAGATAACCTTAAATATGCCAGGACATTCCATAACTTCCAAAGTCGCCATATGGACAACAGTGAGTAGGAGATTTTGTGCATTGTGCAAAGCTTTTATCACTGGTTGAAATAAATGCCTTTGTGGATTCTAAGCGCTCCTTCATTTTTTCTGTCGCAGGTCATCAGTCCATTCACTAAATATCCTTTTTGCAGTGCATTTTTGAGTCCTGACAATTACACTGATGAGTTCTTTTTTCCTTTTATCTCTACTGTTTATAACGTACTTTGTATCCTGAACATTGGATAAATATGCGCTGTTGATGAACCCATTGGCACGGAGCATAGAAGAGTTGCTGCCCGCAGGAATCTCGGACAATTTTTTATGTTATATTCTGCTCAGAACAACCCTGGTCATCTCCTCAGTTTGTGTTGCTTTCCTCATTCCTTTCTTTGGTAAATATTTTTAGTTCTTTTTCACAGAAACAGTTCATCCTCATCATTACTGTTGAAATGTTCCTTAGTTATATGAAACCTACGAAGGACTATGGAGTTAGCTGGCGGATTGGCATGCATTTGGATTTAAGATAATGATATATATTGGGAGTGTATCGCTTCCAATCTTCAATTCTGAACTGGAGAAAAGAAAAGGCCGACTTAAGTTCATTAGTAGTCCCCCCCCCTCCCTCACATTTGTCAAGTCCTATTTTGAAAATGTAGAAATTGTTCTCTCCCTCTCCTTTCTTGGTTAGAGACCCTTTGCTTGAGCGTTGCCAAAGGTGATAGTAGCTAAACTAAACATAATGGAATACTGGAATTATTACTCTTCGAGGCTATTGGAAAAGTTCGGCTGCAAGAATTTTCATTCAATGTTGATACTTCCAATATTAGGGAGACTTAAAATATTTTCCTTTTCCTCACTAACATGTAGCAAAGGTTAGTGTGCTTTCATTGTATTAAAATGGATGGATTTTCTGTTACGAAACATTCAATTCCTCAATATTATGTTCCCCATTAATACCTTAAAATATTCTAGGTTGAGATATTCGTCACATCTACATTGAAGTGCCACACTTGAAATTGTTTTTTGCATTTTCTTTCATTAGAAATGCACATTGAGACACTCATTGATGCTTGATGTTAGGAATTTTCTTGAACACATCTTCAAGTGAATCCGCACATACTGATGAGGGATGCTTGTCTTTAGAATTTCAGAAGAGCATGCTGCACAAAGAGCAAATAAAGTATTTAAACTTTATCAGCACAAACCTCATATTATGGAAGATCTACAGCTTTGATCCAACTTTAACTGTTTGCTTACTCATGGGTTCCAGCTACATCTAGTGTTCCATACGAGTACTTGACATTTACGTGGTGCTGTTAGTATAATTTTTTTCTGGTTTAATGCAGGTCTTGTAATGGCTTTGATTGGTTCCCTGCTAAGTATTCTTGTGGTAGGGATATTACCTCATTAACCTGAATTTGGATTTATATTTCTCTTCTGTATAGCCTTGCTGTGTCTGATGTTATTTCCAGAGTAATCCATTTGCATCCCTTCATATCTTGAATATTGATAAAAGGACCATATTTTTTCTTAACAAGGTCAAAACCAGGTCATGTGCTGCATATTATTAAAGATTTGATCGACTCTGAACCCGTTCTATCACTTTTACATTTTTCAACAGATAGACCTCATCGTTACTATTGTCTGCATATAAGCGTATAGGCACTTTCTGACACACTTCTATGCCTTCTTTTCGTTTTAGACCACACTTCCATGTGTATCATGGGACCAAATTTTTCTGCTGCAATTGTTTGAGGATCCTGTAGTTGAGTTATACAAGCACGTCTCTCAATTTCGGCTAGAAACTAAATTTATTTTTTTACATGTTTTGAGAACTTAGAAGCAATTTGAACTCCAACAAAATAAGATCTAATAAAATTCAGAGTTAATTTTCGGTTAGAAACATACAAAGCTAATCAGTTTAGTTTAGCGGATCCTCAACTTCTTCTTGGTAAAATTGTGCCATTGTGTTGATACTCATTTTATTCATTGTATTTGACAACTATCTTCCTTGAGTGTAAGCAATAACTTGACATTATTAAGGCTTTGTTATTGTCTCATGGAGTCTCCATCTCACCTGTTACTGAAATACAAGTCTTGGGCTCGTGACTTTTGTGCTCGCAATTTTGCTGAACCGTGTAAAATTTTATCTATTGATTCAGGCAATGATAATGCCAGCTTTGTGCTTTCTGAGGATTATGGGGAACAAAGCAACAAAAATGCAGGTGCTTGATCTTGGGTGAACACTAATCTTGGGCAGATCTTCTCGGCAGTGGCTTTGACGTTCTTTTCACGAACTAAACTGGAAAATGCAGCATCCGTCTTATTTAATAAATTCTGGACACTAAAGATCCTAATGGCGTAGAACCCTCCCGTCCACTGCTCCAATTGCTGATAGCAATTCTTTTCACTTGTTATGTTCAGGTTGTTCTGAGTACTGCAATCGTGGTCGCCGGTGTCGTCATTGCTGCGCTGGGGACGTATTCTTCCATTTCCCAGATTGCAAATAATTACTAAACAGGAGATTCAGCCACTCGACCCAATGGAGAGCTAGAGTTTCATGGAACTTCAGCACCAGATTAATGGGATTATCAACTATTTCTTTTATAGTGTTAATTGCTCAGTTGAGAGAAGAAGGAACAGAAGTAGATGCTGTCCTTTCTTTGTGTTTGTTAGTAATGGTGGCTAGCATCACTCTTTGACTCGTGTGGGTGATATCCTTGTTTGTAACCCATGGATCAAAGATGTAATCGAAGAAATTTTTAATTAACTAAGGACAAAGGAAAATTTGGAAAGTTTAAAGTCTAAAATAATTGATTAATTACATAAACCATTTTCAAGCATACTTTTTGACTGGTGTGACTTATTTTTAGCTCTTCATATATGATATAATTATTTAAGTAAAAAAAGTTCTTCAACCAATATATGTTGAACATAAATTTGATGAAGTTTTGTAAGTTAAGAATAAAGAAAACACTCAATGAAAACTGAACAGAAGGAGAACAAACCGAAAACATATCTTTTTAACGAACAAATTAATACTAACGCAAACTTCTTATTGTATTTAGGTTTTTTGATGTGGTGCATAAAAATTTGAAATAAATAAAAAGGTCAAAGTAATCAAGCTATTTAGTCCAAGCCTAAGCAAGGTCAAGCGAGAGTTGGGTTAGGTATATAAGAAAAATCTATATCATGGTTAGCCATCGCCGGTGGGCAATGACTAGCCATTGGCTAGGAAAAAAAAAAAGTCAACGTCCACATTAGCAATTTCCGGCCTAAATTGGTCGAATGAATTTATTTGGTACTAATATGAAAATGTTTGAGACCATTAGCTTAATTAAAAAAATTATGACTAAATTAGTACTAATATAATAGATTTAAAAATAATTATACTTTTCCCTTATGTGATTGTACCCTAAAAAAGTAACTTTCCATCAATGGTTTACGTGCCTAAAAGAAAGCATCATTGTGTCCTTTCTACCTCATATGAATCTTATTTGAATTATGCTCATATTTTCTCTTATATCGTATCTCATTTTATTGGTGTTACTAACAATTAAAAAATATGCATGCTATTCATTCTAAATCTCTATCCCAAATTTCTCGTCAAAAAAGCTACCTGCATCCATTTTGAGCATTGATTTTCATTCGAGTTAATATTCTTGTACGAATTCTATCCCCGATAAGAACTTCCATCCAAAATCACCATTAGTCATCTGATGTGACTTCACATCAGAAATAAATCCAACATCCATCACTGACTTGAATTTGGGAGCATCACTCTGTTGTTCAACTTACTTGGCCCATTCAGCCCCCAACCAATATAGAGGGACAACAATGCTATGGTGGGAAGCCACACCCGTGCTATACCAATGCACAGACATCTATGTCAGCGACACACCATCACATTCCTTTGAACTTTTTGATGTGGAATACAAGACTAGAGAAAAGATAATTACACAGGAGATTCCTAAACTTTAATTTAATATATAACATAGTCCCTGAACTTTTGATAAATATCCAAATTAGTCCATTAAACATGAAAATATAAAAAAAGAAAAAAATTATATGAAAATATATAATATTATTCTTCCATTAATTTAAATTCAAAAATAATGTTAAATATTTTCATATAAGTCATGCATTTGTTTGAATATATATCAAAAATTTAAATATATATTGAATAAATTATAAATTTAGATATATTTATTACTCATTAAATTAAAATTTATGGATCATATTAAATAAATTAACAACCCTTGCCTAGCACGTCGATGGCCCCGCCACCATTGGAAAGATCAGATTGAACACGCTGCAAAAATTTCAGATGATTTTCTTTACCAAATAAAAAATAAAAATTTCAGATGATCCCTTTATTCCTACGAGTAAATCGGGCACGGAGAAAGTACAAAAGATTTCAGGTTGCAGAGCATGAGCCATCGTTTTCCACAAGGAATCCATCAAGAACTGAAACGTTCTAGATTGAGACCCAGAGGCATAAAATAAACAGATAATACGAGGGGAACGCAAAAAGCCGAGAGAGACCGACCGAGATTCAAGAGCCACCTAGTGTTTATCTCTCTCTCTCTCCCTCTCTCTCACTGTGAATCTGAGCTGAAGCAAAGTGGGACAGAGCGTTGCCGGTGACGAGTCACCGTGTCGGTTGTCGGTAGCACCCCTTGTTGCGGCGGCGGGGAGAGAGATAGAGAGAGAAGGAAATTGGATTCATTCTCTCCATTTCGAGGAGCGCTCGCATGAAACGATGAGCGGAATCGCGTGCCGGAACTGCTTCTTCCGTCATCGCGCCGAAATCGGAGTTCGGTAGCATTTGGCCCCACCTCTTCCTTTTTCCCGAGATCCGAAGCCATGGAAGGATTGGTGGCTCGTACCGGTCGCCACCAGCGGCGCTACAGGGACAGTTTCCGACTCATGGCCGGGTAGTACTCCATGAAAAGTTTCCTTTTCAGTCTTCTCATTTCCATGTCTCTGTATTTCGATTGCCCGTGCGTCATTGTCTGTTCCATCCAACCTTTGCTCCTTTTCCGTTTCTCTCTCTGTGTATCGGCTTAGGGAAGTGTCCGGCGAACAGCAAGTTGGCGAGACTTGTGAAGAATGGGGAAATTGGATTGATTGGTGCGTCAGCTTCAGCTGGTTTTAATTTTGGAAGTGCATGAAACCTCAGTTTTGGCTGGTGCATAGTTACATCTAGTGCTTTGCAATTGCCATAGCGGCTTCGCTTGTTATGAGCAACCGGTCTAGGAGGTTCAATTTTCGATGAGTCCACAAGCCGAGGTATCGCTTGCTGAACGACGATCCTGTTTGGAGATCGTAAGAGCAACTTCACTCCCTTTGCTATGCTGATGCCGTTGAAGGTTTCACAAGCTCCCTCAGTCTGATGTGTTTTATCAACCGTGTCATACGTTAGATGTACAAGAAACAGAGAGCAGTTCACCTTTTAAAAAGCATAAAGAAAAAGCAGAGGTCCTCCTCTTGGAGGTGTCGGTTTACGAGCAAGAGTATCTTCTCCTGCGAAATGGTTTGACATAATGTTTCCCTACATGCAGTAATGTGGATAGGATATGTGGGCAATTTTGTGACTTATTGGAAATAATACATGACAGTGTTTAAATTACTTACTTACTGATGGAAACAGGTGTGTTCCTTTCAAGTATAGAAGTGCCGTTGAACATGGGAATGGTGTGTATCACAGAGATGTTGAGGTACTTATGATCAATTCCGCCAGCGTACCTAGTCTTCTGTTTCCGAAGGTACAAAATTTTGAAGTGTAATGATTGATCCCTTCATTTGACGTTTCAAAGAATCTCGACGAAAACAAAAAAAGGCCCTTCAAAGAATGTTGCAATGATAATGTAAATACATCACTGCGTTGTCATTGTAAAGTTCTCAAATGATACATTGTTGCAATGCTACTAGAAATGGTTAACATCATCCATTTTTCTATTTGTTTTTGTGTGCTCCTGATGATGACCAGAAGGCAACCTATCTTTCATCATAGGTAATGAAAGCAATACTTAAGGTGTCTTGGTTGAATTGAACTATTGCAATTGGTGCACACTAAGCATCCAATTGTTTGTCAGATATTTTATCCTTAAGAACTTAAATAAACTTGAGAACCTATGAGAAAACCCATAAGTTCACAAGAACAACTATTATTTGATGGGATTTTGCAAGGAGATGACTCTTCCAAGGTGAAATTACTGATTTCCCAATCCTATGCACTTGTAAGAAGTTTAGTAGCCAGATCATTGAAAGTAAACACAAGGGTGGTCCCCTGCTATATTTGATGTATTCTCTAGAACCAAAGATCTGGTCAGTGCTAAGGTAGTTTTTTGCATGTATGTATAGTTGAGAAAATTGCAACTTTTTGCCACTTTAGTATCAAAGTCTATGATGATTTTCGAGAGATTAAGTTGCGAGGCTTGAAAACAAATTCTTACTAAAGCTCTTCTCAACTTGTCGTTGAAATCCATATTAAGATTTTGGGATCTTATAATTTGGTGAGCTAAAACCATAAAAACAGTGAGAAACCTAAGAGATAACAAGATCTTATCATGATCTTGACGTGTTGAGATCTTTATACAGACCCCATAATAATTGATAAAATCATAGGATCATGGTGAGAGATTAAGATATTACAAATATGATGCTTATGCGAATTAATATTACTCTTGCTAACGAGTGCCTTTGGGGCACCTATTTAGTGAACTTAATATGAAAATGTTTTGATTTTCAATGTGTTGACTACATGTAAAATGAGAAAAATAATGCATTGGAAATTACATTGTTTCCTTACCCGGGTGTTTAATAAGTCTATTGGACACTCGTTAACATATATATATATAAATGCAAATGCATAATTGACTTGAGATTTTAGCTTTACGAATGATATAGCTCCTTTTCATAATATTCCTTTGAAATTTTTTCTGTTCGATGTTGAGATTTAGACGACTAAATAGTAATCTATAAATTCATGTTTTTGGTTGGAAATTCTAGGAATCTGACAATATGCAGTCCAACATCATGACTCTATTCCTCATACGGCTACATTTTTCAATATTAACAATCTTGCCCATCAGACTCCCTATCGCATGAGCTAGTTTAGCTTGCAAGGCATAATGCACCGCTGCAGATTGAATGAACCTTATTCTCAGAGGTCATGTTGAAGCATTCAGAACTGTCTGTGGCAAAATTCTCCTGTGAAGTTCTAGCTGCCCAGTAGAAGTAGAGATGTGAAGAGTGATTCCTAGTCAATATTTAGAGACATGAGGACTAGACTATGTCTATTCTTTTTCCTTTGGGTACTCCAGGATTTCTATTAATATGTGAGATAAAAACAAGTTCGAATGTGTAACCTGATAGGTGGTAGTGTGGAAATTTACTTAGGAAGCATCGCAGCATTGTATGGTGGGCAGTTGTTTTCTTGATTGGTTTTCATCTTCAAACTAACTCGATGGTAAATACTACAGGAAAATCTTGTAAAAGGAAGTACTCTTTTACCATTCCTCAATAGCCTTAAGGTGACTTCGAAAGAGATTTCTTTTCTTTTCATAATTTGACTGTTCCAGCTGTTAGAGTGGAAAGCCTCAAGGACAAAAGGCATGGAGGAGTTGCTGCAAGCTCAAAATTAGTTTTTCCCTTTGTTCAGTTACTGGGACTAAGATGACTTAATGTTTCCTGTCTGTTTGCCAGGAAGAGGAGCTACTTTCCTATTCTTTTCCTCTGCATGATCACCTTTTTACTGTGATACCATGTGCTGCCAATAAGAGTTCTTGCGTATTTTTTGTTGCTTGTCGCTATATAAATTTTATTCAAGGATTGTTTTACTTCTGAAATTTTAGGGTGGCTGGGAAGACGATGAAACTGTTGAGCAGGCTGCCTCACGTGAGGCTCTTGAGGAAGCCGGGGTTCGAGGAGAGCTACTGGTAAGAGTGAAGCACGTGTTGTCTTTAATCTACACTCATATCTAGGTTGAGGGTTGCAATTGTTTTCATTGAGACCGTGACTCTAAAAGGCTATATGTGCTGTAATTTGTTTGATTTGAACTTGCCTAGCTGGTGCATTAATTTTATACCTAAAGACTAAGTGAACTTGTCTAATACTGTACATGACCAGACAAACAACTATCACTTTTCCTTCAGTTTTACCTGTTTGTCCACAATGTACTTAGGCAAACTCTGTGTCTCAGCATTTTATCGGCTACTATGAATTCAAGAGCAAGACGCTCCAGGACGAGCTTAGTCCTGAAGGTTGGTGCAGAGCTGCCGTGTTCGCATTACTAGTGAAGGAGGAACTCGAGTCGTGGCCTGAGCAGAGCACTCGCAAGAGAAGTTGGTTAACTGTGGCTGAAACCATGGAATGCTGTAGGTACCCATGGATGCGAGAAGCCTTGGGTGAAGGTTTTTCCAGGTGGCAGGCAGATCAGTTTCAAGAAAATAGACCCAGCATAACCTCCGAGCTCGCGGCTCATCATTGAGACTAACATCGACAGGTTTTTGCTCTCGTGGGAGTACTTTTAGCCAATTGTCGCTTTATCCTTTTTTGATTGCATTTGATGATTCTGTAATTAGATAACACACTTTTTGAACATACTGCTGTTAGTTTTGCAAGAGTGTAAGAGACAGAAAAGGAAAGAGAAAGGCCATCAAGATGCAACCTTGCCTACTAATCTACACAATCGATTAATTTTTTTCCTTTTAACCCTTCGTAAAATAAATGCAAAATGATGCATCTTTATATTTGAAGGTACATGACTTTCTAGTCCTCCCTTGCACGATGGTACCTTAGTAGCGATGTTTCCGGATCTTTCTTTTTAAGGAGCTCGAGTCCAGTGGCGTGATCTGGTCGATAGGCCGCAATCAATCGATTCTGGCAATCGCTGCTTGCGATATTTTATGCATCGAGGATTAAAGACGACATGCAGCGTGTCCCCGAGCTCATCACGATCAGCTTGAATATATCAAAGTCAAGTTGAGTGGTCGAGCAAGAGGTTATCGATAAATCGGGGCAGCTCGCGACATTAATTTACGGGGAACCTACGGAAATGCACGCTGTCTTGTCTGCCGAAAAGAGACCCGACTCGTGTCCTATGTTCTTGTTTGATCCGTGTTTAGGATTTAGGACCCTACTTCATCGAAACCTCTCCTGATGGCACGATAGCTTTTGGACCTAGGATTACCACCCGCAGTTCAGTTTGTATCATTCGCGCGCCTTCGCTTTCTCATTATACGCACATTCAATCTAAAGAAGTTAGGATTTTCGTTGAGAGTTCCTGGTGCCGCAAGAGTCAGGTAGGGTCGACACGGATGTTGGTCCATGGTTCGAATTGGAACTCGGAAGAGGTTAGCCAATGGGGAACCCCCCTGTAGAATTAGAGAAAATATCCACGTCCATTTGCATTAGTACAAGGGAGAAATTACCCGATCGCGGTACGCCCGTCACGACCCAAATATGTCGTGATCAATAAGACAGCTCAACAGGCACAAACCATGCATTTGATTGGCGGATGGACAAGTTGTGAGCGCCCACTCATGTGCAAGCTGATTAATCAAAAATTAAATGCGGGCAATATCTATATTTATACCCATCAATCATTTTCAGAGGAAAACACAGTTCTAATGGCGAGAAAGCCAACCTTAGAAAGATAAACTAGCACCATCAATTGAGTAACCTCGCTTGACCTCATGAGCTACAATCGAGAGAAAAAGAAGTTAAACAAATGCTAAGTGTAGTGTATATTTCTATAAGAAAGCAAAACATTTCAAACACACGTGCATGAGAGAAATCCTACCTGCTAAATGGGCCTATAAACCATCACATAAATAAATCCAACAACCCTAGTTGGATTAAATATACATTTACATATATATGTATATATATTATATTTCATAAATTGAATCCTTCATGCATGTTGCAAGCTACTTTAACCTTCTGCTCGACCGTCCAGAGAAAGACGAATGCCACGAGCATCACTTGCGTTACACGACAAGTGAATGTTTTGCCCGCTTGCATAATAAAAAAACGAGCAAATGGCCAAAGACAGCGAACCCGCGAACTAGACAAAACAACGCATTGAATTCGAAAAAGTGTCAGCAGGATCTTTTATGCAAGTTGGAAGGAGCACAGCTACTAGCACTGTACATGCACGCATCAGTTTAGTGTGGACTAGGGCTGCTCTCGACCAGATTTCCAGCTCATACACAGGCGGCGCGTCCAGTTTTATGTAATCAATTGATCTGTGCGTTGCGCACACGTACACATTGGAAGACGTATCCAAAGCTACGTGCATGTATACGCAATCTACTGTTGCTAGTATATATAAATTTGGGAGAACTCTCTGTAGAGTCGGGTTAAATCGTCTTACCTTTTGATCAGAGTGAAAACCATGAAAGCCATTTTCTCCCAATGAGAAGACCTGCAGTTAGACGCCTTAGTGATAACACCCTGATGTTAGGCAAATATTGTAAAAAGATTGGGGAAGCTAGAAGCTTAAGCCAGGCTTTAGCCATGTATAGGCAAGAAATTTCTAACTCCAAGCTCCAACTTGGGTGTTAATACTCCAGGTAAAGCGTTGCTTATACTCAGAAAAAAAACTTGTATGGTCTTCCTCTAGTGTAAATGGATGTAACCTAAAAGGAAAGTTACCCTTTCTGAGAACATTGCACCTATCGAGAGTAAAGAAAAATGGTCTATATTTGCAAATTCTGATCTTTTGGGATTAAACGCAATGTCTAGGTACATGAATTCGTTTCTTGTATCTATATGAATGAGAACATCGGCATCAAACACTAATTTAACCAGGAAGACAAGCAAAGCGATATCACTCTAATCGGGACTTCACTAGATCATGGATTCAGGTGATCTTTTTCAATCATCTTCATGTTTTTGGCAAGATCTTCATCTTTACCAGCTGGAGATGATGCCTGAAAATGCTAGATAATATTTTCAAAACCCGTGGCTTTTACCGACGGGCAATATTAGCTTATTGTTGCATCTTCAATGCTAAACCCAAAGAGCAAAGCACTTTGATGTAAGTGCTAATCACAGCCAAAAAGTAGGGAAAAGGCGCCGAAAGTGTTGGCTACCTTGCTAGGGCTTGATTTCTCAAAAATTAGTCTCTCGCTTTCACTGCTTTTTGTCTCTTTTCATTGACTCATTAAATCGAGAGTCGGGTTAGGTATATGCTAATCTGAACCTTAGTAACTCGGTCTGCCGTGTCGGCAATGTGAAAACTTACTTAAAACCTCTACCTCTTCCCAAATCATTGTAAGTTCACATAGAAGAAAATCTCCCTATCCATGATTTACCAAACTAATCGCCCAACATCTTAAACCAGTTCGAAAGGATATCATGAGAGGTACGTAATTGGGTATGAATCCTTCAAATTAGGCCAACAACGAAACACCAAAGGGCGCAAACACTCGACGAAATGATTGAAGAACATGGATAATTCATATAATTCTAATAAGAGGAACATATTACACGGTCTCGACCAGACCGATCCAACCATGAAGTTGCTTCTCAAGGTCGGTCGCTGGTTATTTATCAGCATAATTACACCTTACCTCAGTGCCATTTACATACATGTACAGCAACTAAGAAAAGACGAAAGTGCAATGGTCACTTCTAGCACTTACTTCACAGTTATTCGCGCTCTGCGCCCGACTTCTCAGGCTCCTCCCTCAGGCCGCATCCATCTGAGAGGACTCGTACAACAGGCTTGACGGAAGCAAGAGAGTCTCCAGCATTTGAGGAGTGAACACCTCATCGAACGGCTCGTAGTTGCCGACACCCAGTCTACCAAGATCCCCGCTCGGCTGGTTCTGATGATGGTGGTGAAGATCTTGGAAGGACCCCACTTTCGGGAGGCTCGACCTCCTCCCCGGCTCCGCGACATCATCATCATCATCCGCCTTGTCGACCTTCGCGACGGCCGCTCGGGACGCCGCGCCGACGCCATCCGGGTCGGAGCCGTCGTACTTGGTGGGGTCGGGGAGCTCGGCGTCGCGGCCGGTGAGCTCCTGCACCAGCGCCCGGAACTGGGAAGCGCTGGTCTTGACCCACATGGGGTTGGATATGTAGACGACCTTGATGGGTTTGCTCTTGGGTTTGGATCTCTTGGTGGGTTTTCGCTTCTGCATGCTGCAAAGCATATCGTCCATCGGTGCTGGGTTCTGCTGCAGATTGGAGGATGACGAAGAGGCTCTCTCTCTCTTCCTTGAGGCTGCGAACGAGAGTTCTGCTGTGAAGAAAGCAGGAGAAGAAGGGGGGCAAGGGGGCGGGGGGAAGATAAGAGCGGAAAAAATGGTGGAAAATAGCGGGCTCTTTGATGGCAGCGAATGGAAGCTAGCGAAGGAAATGGAGATATCTCTTGGCCTCCTCTTTGTACTTTGTCCCAAACAGGGTTGAAGGCGCGTGCACCACTCTTTCTAATAAAAAGTTCATTTTATTTATTTCACGAAGGATGAATAACATAGGAAATATTCTCGTTAAAAACCATTGCTTATATAGCTAGATATAGTCAATTGATGAAAAAGATTACCATTATAGATAACTATTTAAATTTAAATGTTTGCTTCAACGATAAAATAATTTTGTTTGTTCATTCGGTAATGTAAGTGATGTAAGTAATCAATTTTATGAAAATATATTCCAAAAAATTCATTATTAGCGAGACAAATGCACCTAAAAAGAATTGTTGGCCGGTGACTTCTTTTATTATGGAAATCACAACAAATACAGCATCCTTTTTAATTGGATATAATAAAAATATATATATTAAAAATTTGATAGATAAATACGGGGATGTTTTGAATTAAGCGATTTGTATTTGACGTGTATGAATAATAGTAGCCCACTATAATGGATAATGTTGCATAGATTTTGAAAAATATTGAAAATGGAATGATTTAGGTTTAATCATTTAGGTGGTGTGTACATTTCAATTAATCGAAATGTGACCCATGGAATAAATGCCTCTTCATTCTCATTGGTATGTTGCGAATTCATGTCCTATGAAATGTTAAATGTATCCATTAATATCATACTGAAATTAGCTGTGTAGCATTTATCTTGTAGGGCATATATTCTTTCCTATCCGGTGGAATTGTACATCATAGATTAATCAAGTCGATTCTTTACCAGTTAATTTAACTAGAGAAAGTAAAAGAGAAAAGCCATCAAAAGCTTCTAAATTGTATCAATCACGACACATTTATCTTGAATTTTTTTTTTTGTGACATAAATTCTTCTTGTATCATGGAAAACTGCAAATCTAACCTATGCAATAAAATTACCCTCTACTAAGATTCTATTAGATAATTTTTCAGTAAAACCAACATCATTTTTATTTGACTCAATTCTCTTGAACATTGTGTCGAATATGATTTATTTTCTAACATTTATGTAGACAAATTTTTAATGATATTCGTTAAATATATTACATATATATAAATTTAGAATTTTTTGTGTCGTCATCAAGTTTGAAGTCCCTGGACATTAATGCATGTGGACATATATTACAGTGGGTAGAGTTTGGATTTTTTGTGCCTTTTTCAAAAAAAAAAAAAAATTCAAGAAGAAAGAGGCTTAAAAAGGAAAGGACGGCCCTCGGGGAAAAAAAAGAAAGGAGGAGGGCGGGGGGCAAATAAGACAAACTCCAATCTAGAGGGAGCGTGGAGGGCAGACGGCTGCCGGCGCGTGGGGAAATCCAGCTGACAGCAACAGTCGTCCAATAATGCCGCGACGTGGCAGTGGGCTGATAAGAGGTGCACGCGTCACCGGTACGACAGACGATGACGCAACCGGACCCTCATGGACATGTCCCCGGGACAGCGAGTTGATCTGTCCCCGCCTCGGCTCCGATAATGACGTGTCGGCTGGACTCTTTCCATTGCCTTTTTCTTTTTCTTTTTTATTATTATTATTACTTGGGTTAAGCTTGCCATGTTTAAGTATTCGGTTGGAGTTCTCCTTTTTGCCTCCTTTCCCCCATTCGGTTGCGTCCTGTTTAATTTATTATTAGCTTTGGAATGCACGTGATTTAATTGATTCTACAGCTGTTCAGGAAAAGAAGTGACCAAATTTATTTAATTTTTATTTTGGCTCCAATTGTTCGATTTGCTTTAGATGCTCGAGCAGGATAACATCACCTGATGGTGCACCACAAAACCATGCACTCCACTGTCTTTCTTCCGTTAAACTACGATTGATTTTTTTCGCAAGCCTTCTTGGGCAGATTCCTCGTTTATCTGTAATTTCTACCTCTTACTTTCCCTTCAGAATTTGAGAACGAAAACAATATCTTAAATGTTAAAAGGAAATTTAAGTAAATTATATCCATCTTTCCAAATCAATATTTTGTTATCATGAAAAATTTTGAATATTTCGTGCTATGCAAACATCATCGTGCTTGTGCAAGTGGATTTGAAAGAAAACACAAAACTTGAAAGTAGACATCGCTCCAATTTGAGATTTGTTTTCATCCTTCTTGTTTTGTTTTTATACTACACAAAATGTTATGTTTATACAAAATGATATATAAATACAATGTTTAGTCATTTATATCAATTATCACTTTTACAAGTAAGTATGTCCGAAGTTTTCGTAGATGTGTCAATTTAGTCATATCATGAATGATTCTAACGCTATCTATAAATTAGCCAAATAAAATAAAATAAAAGACATATATGTCAAGCATCACTAGAAATGATTGATTACTGTATCGCTCATGATTCAATGCATTTTAACTCTTATACCAAAAACAAAGATACATTGTAATTTGTAAGTTCAATAATAACCCAATGCATGTGTTTTGCCATGCTAGGAGTCATGTAATCCTTAACATACATCCATAACTCTTGTTGTAGAATACCACACTAATTTGACGGGTTACCGAAATTCATAATTTAAATTCTTAATTATTCTCCCTTGGTGTTGTGAAAAAATCTCATTTATATAGTATGTCGTATATATGTGTTTCATTTCCGAATTTGGAACCAAATTGTCTAAAATTATAAATAAGTGAAAGAAATATGCGATAAATAATTTGTACATCAATCTTAGAATTAAATCATATTTCTCGAGAATATACATCCGCTGTTCTTTTAATTTCAATTCGCGATTTTCGAAAGGAGAAGGTCCAAGGGCGGCGGGCAATTTTGTTTTTGTTTTGCGGGCCACGTGGCTCAATCACGTGGCCTGACATTTGGGCGGTGGAAGGAATCCAACGTTGACGATCGGGGTTGGGTGGTGGGGCTGCTGCGTGATTAGCACGAGAACAGAGATGAGTCCGTGCGCGCGCGCGCGCGCGTACGTACACGTGGCCAGACGGCATCGGAGTCGGGCAGGGACATCGGAGTCGCGCACGTGTTTTGACTCGGACGAGAAAAGGCCGAGCCGCGTGTCTCGGTGGACGACGGGGACCGTCGTTAAATCACTCCCATGATGCTCCACACCATTCGAATTGCGCCATCGATTGCGTCCCATTTCACTTATACCGTGGTGGAGATCCTTTTGGTTCCGTATATCTGATTTTCTTCTTGTTTATTTTATAAAAAATAAATAATTTAAAATATGTTTCATAAAAATAATTATTTATATCATTTAAAACAATTAATAAATTATTATTATTATTATTATTGACAGCATTTTATATATAAATATTCACGTGAATAATTAAATTATTTTTCGCCAATTCATTATTTAGAGTAATCCGAGCAGTTATTTTTTGAAAAATGTCTAATGGGTCTCATTCTCGACAACTATGACCAAATCCCTTTTTGTGCTTGGGGTCGATATACTTTGAGCCGATACAAATTTTTAGTAGGTTATCAAAAATTTCAAGATCCATATAGAGTTGGGATCTTTGATCAAAATATCTTACAGAGTTAGCAATGGTAGTTATATGTAAATAGTTTCATTAGATTGAGGAGAAAATGTCTATTTTAAAATTTGGTTGCGAGTCGCAATGACTTGTTATTTATTCACACAAGAATAAACATTTTTAGCTCTAAATATGCGAGGAGAGACATTAATTGAGAGAGTTTCTGCTTATCGAATTTCGACGTGCTTAGGTGGTTTGGTTTGGGCTCCAACTTGAAAAATGACTCAAATTTGAGTTAACTTTAAGGCTTGATCAAGCATATCAAATCTATGGCTTCATGAGGTTAGCCATTCTCGAGTTCAAAAACATTTTTCCCAAAAACAAACATGACGAGACTAGTGATTCTCCTTATGGACAACCACAATACAAGCCCAAGCCGTCCTCGATATTTTATATACTTTGAACTCATATGGGTTTTAATAGGTTCCTAACTATTTCAAGTTCCATATAAATTCGATATATCTAATTGAAAAGTCTCACAGAATCAACAATGATAAAGTGCATTTTTTTAGTGAAAACTTTAGATTCAAATTATTTTTTTCGAAAAATGGTGGTTAGTATCGTTTATAAAAATTAACAAATGAAATTATTTTTATCACCTGTGAAAATAAATAATCATAAACAATCCCAAATTCGAGACATTGATTCACAAGTCGACAATCAATCGGAGGTTCGAGATTACCTGAAAAAAAAAAAAAAGGAAAAGGAAGGGAAAAATCATAGCACATCTGTCGGCAGGAGCAACCTCAGATTTTCTTAATTTCAACCATGTTTCTTGACTTTGCAGCAGCGTTGGGCTTTCGATGGACAACGCGAGCTGTCTAAAGAAGGGCGGAAATTGACGTAGGAAATACGATGAAAAGAGCGGCTTCGCGACAAAAACTAACGCGGGGCCCCCCATCCTGTTCGTTTTCTAACACGTGGACAGCGATTCTCGTCGCGAAAAAAGTCGGATGAACACTCCTGCGATTCAAAAGAATATATCCAATATTTCTATAATTGATTACTTGGACGTGCCCGTTACGTTTATTGCAAGGGAGGACAAATGAATAATCAGGAACTTATCGTATTCACGCGCGCATATATATCGTTAAATTTTTAAAAAAATTATTAATTTTATACACCAAATAAAACCACATCTCATCCGCTCAAGGAAAACTTTTATTTTATTTTCAAAACAACTCTCGATTTATTTATTTTTTTACATTTATATATTTTTAATTTTGCACATTGCATGCTCGACTTTGGTAATCAACTAACGGAAGCGAAAGATCATATAAATAGTGATTTCTTGCTCTGAAATGGCCACAAGCTGTTCGACATGGTTCAGTTGGAAAGGCCTCAAGTATTTGGATACTCGTGGTAAAGATTGGCAGTAAATCTAGACAATTCAAATTTAGGATTATGATAAAATGATTTTTATTTAATACACAATTGCCGCAAAAGAAAAAATATTCATGCAAATTGTAATATTTTATTTAGGATTAATGCCATCAAAATTCCCAAGTCAGTACATCCTTGCCACACCCAGATAAATTTTTATATCATATGAGATTCCAAACCAAAACACCCAAATCATATTTACCCCAGATTAATATACCAGCATCATGTTTACCTCAAATTGTGATAAATCCAAGATTTTTTTTTTTGGTGAATGTGGCACGGGATTATAGATGCACCAATTTTGGGTGAATGTGGTATAAGACTAAGATCGTAACAATTTGAATTTTTTTATGACATAAAAATTAATTTGCGGTGATCGCGACGCAAATAAAAATTCAAAGTAAATATGACATGGATATACTAATTTGAGACATTTAATTTTATTAACTTTTTTTTATTTATCATTTACATGCCGTCCAACTTCAGTTACATCCCGAATCCTACGGAAAAGCATGTTTTATAGAGATCGGATTTTCCCAGTCTTGCAAGTTAGCGTTTCGGGGACCAGAAGCTGATTCCGATTGTGACTTCGCCTTTTGGTTTCGTCTCTTTTTCATTTTGTCACGAACAGGATAATAAGAATGCTCCAGAATTGCAAAATAACTTTAAGGATTGGCTTCATCCTCGGACAGAAAAAAAAAATTTAAAAAAATTTAATATTTTGAATTTTGAATTATTAATATCAATAGAGTAATTACGCGTCATGGGTTTTTGGGCACCCGAGTACTCTTCACGGTTTTCGACGGTTCTCCGGTCTTCCCATTCCGATTTAAGGACCAAACATGTACAGGTGGCTCCAAAGGAATGAGCAATTATCAGGATTCAAACACGCTTATCATCCGTTGAGATTGTTTTAAATATTGAATTATTTTGTATTAAATTGGTGAAGTTTTTGTTCCTAGGCTTCGTAGGCTCCTGGGCCCAACTATCTAGACTACACAGGTTCTAATATATAGGTCGATTCATATCGTGTCGTGTCGTGTTGAATTAGGGATACATAATGCTGCATATGGCCAATTTGAGCATGACAAATTTAAGAAACATTTCGATTCGACATAAACATAACAACTCTAGTAAAACGATCAACACAATTATCAAACATGCCGTCATGTCAAGTGTTGATTTGACACGACACGACACGGTAATTGATTTGCTGATATATAAAAGCGATAGGAATTAATCACAGCCGTGCAAGAGGACAAGATCTTATGACTCGTATCCGAAAAAGGACTATGAATTTAAATCGATTGCAGCCGTCAATCACGTGAATTGCGTGTACGATGGCTCTCATGATCAATGGTCGAGATGGACTGGCGTCCACGTATGTATTTGTCCGGATAAAAGAGGGGCGGGGGTAGGGGCCAGACAGCTCACCCCGGCGGAGGGGCCGGTCACTACTCAGGAGAGTCAAGTGGCCTATTCTTTCTCTGATCTGTCCACCAATTTTTTCTTCTTTAAATTGAAGATAAAAGAGAAAAATAGTCAATTTGAATACGGCCACATTTAACATCTCCATCTTCCCTTCCAATGCCAGCACTTATTGCACACCGATGCAGCACTTACTTTAATTCTCTCTGCACCAAAATAATTATTGAATACGGCTTTACTCGTTAATTTTTCAGAGATGCTTTCTTTTCCTTTTTTTTTCCAGAAAAACATTAACTAGCATCATCATCTGTACGATTAGCATTCCGAATCACACGTAACGTCTGGTCCTAACTTTCCTTCCGATTTTGCTCTTTTTCATCGTTTCGAATCTGCCCGCGAAGTAAAAATGACTACGGCTAGTGCTTGCGCCCCCGCCTCCCTCCCTCCTTCCTTCGGGTGCTGTCGATGCTCGCCACATCATTGCAGCCCGCCATCGACTCAAATTTGTCGAGCTCCATCGGCATCGATCTCGACTCGACAGATCTCTTTACCCGACTCGATGCTAACTGAATTAAAGTGGAGCTCGACATCGGCCATGGCACAGAGAGATGCACAAAAAGCTCGATTGGTGGCGGCGGCATGGCATCAATCGAAAATGATGGTGTCGGTCGATGTTGGTGGTGGAGTCCACAATGGAGGGAGGGAGAGAGAGAGAGAGAGCAAGTTGAATGGGAAATGGATTATAGTTTGAATAATTTCGAGGATGGATTGGTCATTTTGAATTTGAGAATTTCATTAGAAGATGTGAATCCTAGTTTTTCAAAATTCTGAATTTGAATTTTTATTGAAATAAAAAGTGAATGCCGGTTTTAGGATTCCTCTTCTTTCCTTTTTCTTTTTTAACTTTGGCATTAAAATATTGCTCACATTTCTTTGCTTATGTAAAATCTGTTTTTTTGTGAATCACCCCATATTCATACTCATATCATGTGACCAGTGGATGTACAGATGGCAATTATTTGATAGGACAAGGTGTCGTTATTATCCAGTTATGCATTTTACTCTTTATTGGTACAACGCAATTCATGGAGATTTCATTTTCGAAACTATGACAAGTACCTATCACTACCTTCCCTTCTCTCCTCCCTGCCACAACTTTAAAAAAAAAATATTATCAATAACTATAGTAATATATAGTACTATGGACGTAATCGATGCCACAAAAATTCGTGTGAATAACGTGGATTGCTTGCAACCGAGGTGCTTTCAAACATAGAAAAAAATGATAAAATGGACTCACTTCACCTCCTTGAAAGCTCGACGTGTGAATCGGAAAAATGTCTAGAATTAGTGCCACAGGTGGTTATGACATCTCGATCATCACTTTGCTACTTTTTCACTGATGGTTATCGAAATTCGATCTAGTCAAACCCATTATGATTAGAGAATAGACCCTTTTCTTTTCTAGGACAACTTTAGACCTAAGTAAATCTTTGAAAAAGCTCAAATAGGAAATAGATGGAAGATCCATCTTAGAGTGGGAGAACTCATGCTATCCTTCATATTTCCTTGATGGTGAAGGAAGAAAAATCCACGCCACCAACAAAGGGTGCTAAGTTGGAGCGCTCCCCGACATAAATAAAATAAATATTTCTGCAGCCGGTCACATTAGTAGATAGGCGAAGGTAATCCCAACAAGCAAAAAAGCCCTCAGGTAGGAGAGGTCCAATTGGGCGAGCCAACCGGCCCTATGGTCCAAACCAAGCCCTCGGCCGGCTGGCTGGCTGGCTAACCCATCATAATCAGAGAGGAGAGAGCCCAACTCGCGTCCCTTTTCTTCTCTAGGGCAGCCTGAAAAACCAGAAGAGATTGGACAAACTTTGCACTCATGCGAACTCGCGCACGACCCATTCTCTCTCTCTCTCTCAGAGAGTCTTGGGATGCCTTTTGCTAGAAAGTGGAACGTCCAATCAAAATCTCCAGTGCATGAACCACCGCCGGGGTGACCGGGGCGAGAATCACGAGCAAGATCTCGCACCACCGCCCCAGCCGCGATCAATCAGTGGTGGCGACGTCTCAGCCTTAAATGCACGAGACACGAGTTGACGTGCGGTAGGGTCCGATCCCCAGGAAGCGGGGATCCCTGGAAGGGACGCGAAGTTCAATGATTCACATGGGAGTTTCACCGCATCAATGATTCTGCAGACAGTTTCCATGAAGCTCTTTCTTTTCCCCTTTTTCCTCCGCTGCTGCGCACGTCGCGTTGTCCCTCTGTGGCTCGTCGCGGCGCCTGTGAATTCTCTCCTCCGAACACGACCGGGCGGGGGCCCCTGGACCATACTAGTGAAATTCCTGGAACGAGGCGACAGCCTCGTTAGTGCCATGTACCCCCAGCTCCACGGAATCCGGGAAGCGACAAAACAAGCTCATTTCTCATCGTCCTTCTGTCCCTTCTATCTCCATCTCTTTTTAAGTTTTCACGTGACGACGGGTACAGCAAATCCTTTTTAACTTAAGAAAAAATGGGTTACATGGCACTTGTGTCCTTTTCGTCCGTATAAGTACCCATTTTCTCAAATCGATGAGATGATGTAGGATTGCTCTCGTTATGTGCTATAATTACCTTTGATCGAGTAGGTTGGCATGTATTAAAGCGGGAAAGTTATCAAAAGAAAAACTCTAAATTTATTGTACGGATGTCATGAACTATTCAATAGTCAAGTTAATGGGCTACATGGCACTTGTGTCCTTTTCGTCCATATAAGTACTCATTTTCTCGAATCAATGAGATGATGTAGGGTTGCTCACGTTATGTGCTATAATAACCTTTGATCAAGTAGGTTGGCATGTATTAAAAGGGGGAAAGTTGCCAAAAGAAAAACTCTAAATTTATTGTACGGATGTCATAAACTTTTCAATAGTCAAGTTAATACTAAATCTTTTAACGATTCACTAATGTAGGTATCCCATTTTGGTTGGAAATCGCTAATGTGGCTGTTTAATTAGTGACGACTGTCTTACGTTGCATAATTGGTATTAAAGTTGATTATTTTTTCATTTTATTTTAAACTTTCTTTTTTCCCCCTATTTCCCAATATCCGTCCGTTGGTCGTCGTGCCTTGGTGATGGCCAATGTCCCAATGGCTAGCAAAGGGAAATAGAAAAAAAAGGAAAGGAAAAGAAAGAAAAGAAAAAATTATCAAAAGTTGCAAAACTGTCCACATTGACACCGATCGTGCCACATAGTATGATTAACGTTCATATTAGTGGTTTCTTTAATCGGATGGATTATATTGATAAATTGTCAAAAAAAATTTAGAACTAAATTAAAGCGAATTATGAACAATAGGTTCAATGACTTTTTTGATAATTTTTCCTTGAAAGCAGGAACCGATTAGTCGGAGCGGGATCTTCATTTAAAAGAAGCATTAGTGTAAAGCTCCCTTTTATTTTCTATGTCATCTTATGTACAATCAATCATCCATACGTTAACGAACACAACGAGTAACACAAACTTCGGGATCATTTTCGTTCACATTCTAAACACACATACACAAAAAATATTAGGCGCTTCAAATTAGCATTTCTTAACTAATTGGTGCTTCTTAACTAAAAACAACTGTTTATTCTTAAGTGAGGACAAGACTAATTTGTACCGCTAATAGATTGGCGTGAACCCTGTCTAGTAAACACGGGGATGACATATCAATTCGTTTAATGGGCCGAAACATGTAGTGAGAAAGCCCGGGCCTTTTTTTGTGTGCAGCCCAAGTCCAAATCGAGTGGATCTGGATTTTTGCCCGGGGTTTAGCGTGCAGCCCAAAACCACTCCGTCGTCGTACGAAAGTACAAAATCAGACCAGCGAGAGCAAATTTCCCACCAGATCAGCAACAACATCTTTCGGCCACATCAGCGAGACACAGACTGCCATTTCAGATTACTCAAAACAAAAACATTTGTAGGTTCCCTTTTTCCACTTCCAAGCCAGCATTGCAAACAGTTATAAGTCAAACAATAGTGTCACCGAACTAATTAGGAAATTCAAAGACATTGATGTCGAATGAATACCTTATTCTATTTATAGAATATATCTAAATTGAAAAGTCAATCCGATTTGGTGTGATTATTGTCATCATTCGAATTTTCCCAATGATGAAGGTTAGAAAATTCAAAATTTGAGATTGCAAATATTGGCAAATCTCATTTTTTGACGAAAAAAATATTGATGTCGATTTAACATGGACAGTAGATTAAGACTTTAAAATTTTGAATTTTTATGAAAATGACCGGAGGTTGAATTTCTTTGTAATTTGATCTTTGACCAAAAAATTAAAAGTTATTAGAATTTCGTTTATTTCCTAATTTAGTTTAAAATATTTGACTTTAGGGATGATGAAATTTAGAGAGTTCGGATCGGATTAAAGAGATTTTAACATACGGAGACGACAGACCGAACCCGATCAGTCATCTCCGCCGTCGCCGTCCGACGACCTCCTGCCAGCGCCTCTCTCGCGCGACTCCTCTCCCCCGGTTCCCAGGCTTTCCGGTGAGTTTCTTTGGTCGTGTCTCTCTTCCCCGAGGATCTCGGTTCGGAGACGTCGCGACGCGGCCGGCCATAGCCCGATTCATCTCGAACTTGCCCTCAAGTCGCCGTCCTCGAGCCGGGTTAGGGACCTCCCGCGGTTAAACGCTCATCCCCGCGAACCTTCGTTAGTCCATGCGCCTGCCGGGTTCGAGTGAGCTGCTGTAGTTGATTTCGGATGTTTCTTGATGAATTTTTTCGGTTTGGATCCGAGTGAGTTCTAAGGAAATGGTCAATAGCTTCTCCTCACTTTGCGCTCACCACATGCTCGACGAAACGCGTGAATAAACCCATGTTAGTTTTGACCTCGGCTGTGGATTATTTTGAGCGCGTACCCCATACGTTTTTATTGATAGACACTAATTTTATGGGTTATTAGGTGGGACGGTCGCCTCAATATTTTCATTGTCACCGAGTACATTGCCGAATCCTTGTTCTTTCTCTATGTTCTGTAATTTGCGTGTCGTGCGTGATGGTTGATCAGTTTATGGCCTTCCGGAGAAAAAAATGGTGCCGATCTTCTGTGAAGTTGGTATTGTGCCTTCTGATTGTATCCCTTTGTCCCGTCCGTTTGTTTTGTGTTTTTTCAAATGGATGATGTGTTACGACCAAAATAAAAATAAAAATGGATGATGTATGCCTTCTGGTTTGCTTCGGCAAAGGATGATGATGGAGAAAGCGTGAATGAAGGGGATGATGATAGGCTTGAGGTGAGGGCCCAGGGGCCCAGCCCGAGGTTCCCATTTTCGGAATTTTAATTTTAAAAAAATATATTATACTATTATATAATAAAATATCGAAAATACAAAAAAATCAGAAATGCTTAAAAATTGGCCTTTATTAGATTTTTATTTATTTATTTTAGCACTAGATTTAGCTTAGTTTCACTTAGTTTAGTCTTGGTGGACTATTCTCTTGGAAAAGAAATTGAACTTGATTTGAGTTTAGCTCGTGGGAATCATATCCTTGGGCTTACAACATGGCTATGTATATTCTTTGCTCGACTTGTATGGGGTTTTCATTTCCCATACCTTTATTTAGACGTTTTCATTAATTGATTATTTACTTCAAAGTCATTTTAATAGCTTGTTTGTTGATTTCTTTTTCTAGAATGGTCAGGGTTAGATTAGGTTCATAATAAGCCCTTCAAGAACATATGCATGATCATTTAGTGGCATTGATATCTTTAGGGATATAATTGGTAATCAAGATTGCATGATGATATATATAATGACCTTCCAAGTCAGTGGTACCGAAAGGATGTTAATAGAAATATTAGCGTAATCAAGTCCCTGTGCTTAGAATATCTAGTTCCACAGGAAACAAGACGGCACTCCCGCATGTCATTTGGTTTCTAGCTGAACCCAAATGGCCAATGGCGACAATCCCAACGAAAATTTTCAAGAATTAGCCAAAGTTTCAAGAAATGCAAACCTTTCTGTCGGAGGGAAGAAAAAGATCAAACCTTGAAAGATTACACGTCAGATCGGCTTCCTGAATTTCTCTCTCATCCCTCAATTCAGATATATTCTTCATGTTGAATCGGGTATTGATTTGATGTCCATGTCTTAGAGTTTCCTAATTAGTGTGGGAAGACTAGTATTGACTTATGTGTGGTGTCCACAATTGTTTGCAGTACTGGCTTGAAAGTGAAAAAGGGAGCAGACAAATGTTTTGTTTGAGAAATTTCTGTACGGAATATCCTGAAATGGCAGTCTATGTCTCGCTGATATGGCCGAAAGATATTGTTGCTAATCTGGTGGCAAATTAGCTCTTGCTGGTCTGATTTTGTACTTTCATATGATGAAGGGTAGGATTGCTTGAGCATAATGAAGCATATTGTGAAGATAATTACCTTGTTGGTGGCTATCTCTGCCATGTGGATTGGTCTCCTGGAGATGTCTGTAGTTCCACGAAGTCAGACTTGGTTGGTGAGTTTTTAGTTGCCTCTCCCTCCTCAGACTTCCTGTACACTTGTAAGATCCTTTCTTTCGTGCATGACTTGATGTTTTGAGTTTCTAATTGTCCTTCAGCTGCCAATATACTTCATTGTTTCACTGGGATGCTATGGGTTGCTAATGGTTGGCATCGGCCTAATGCACTTTCCAACTTGTCCTCAGGAGGCAGTATTGTTGCAGCAGGTATTTTGTTTTTCAAAAATTTTTAAATATGTTATTGGACAAGGCTCATATGTCAATTTTTGACTCTCAATGGGTTCTGTTTTTCTTTGTATTTGTTTCTTTTCCTTCTGGTTGTCTTAATGGTCGCTAGTTTGTATATTTTTGTAAGGATTATACCAAACCTCCTCTTTAGAATTTCTTAAATAAGAATACTACTGGTAGTGTGCTGCATGCAAAGTATGTGGTGAATGCCTAAAAGGAAATATTTTCAAGGGAGCTAGTTCTGTTGCCTACATATTTTTTTTCTTATCTCAAATGAAGAACATCATTGATATCACGACCTTCTAGCATATGTAGTCTCTTCCAACATTTCTCAAAGAAAGTCTGTATATGTCTTCAGATGTAATACTTGAATTGTATTTTTCAAGACATCACCTGGTTTCATGTTCAGGCAGTCTATGAAATGTTGTTCAGTCTTTTAGGTTGGCACTTTGCTGCTTGTTTTATCATGTTTCTTGGAGCATTTCAATTAACTTATTACCCCTGAGATATATGGAAGTGGTAATTATATGGCTCTGGTGTCATATCATTGTATTTCCGTACGTTGGATTGTCTTGACCTTGAGAAGCAGTTGATCTGAGATTCAAAACAATACCCATCGTATTTACTCAATGGCTTGTTAACGACCACTCTGTGTGTTGTTTTGGGGGGTGGTGGGCAGTCTAGGGGAAATGTAGTCCCCTAAGAACTAGTTGAGTATTTTAGGTGACCATGGATTATCCTTTAGCCGAAGTAACAGGGTCACATTGCTCCAGCAAAAGAAAGAGGAGTTGTTACTGGATTTGATCTAGCGGGTAGTTCGAAGGGACTGCATGCTGCAAGAACTTGTGGGGCATTGTGGACGACTTTGAATTCTATTGCTAGTGGAGTAAGAGGGACGCATTCTATGGCAAGACGACTTGTTACTCAATTTAGTTTATTAACCTGCCCGGCCGTGATAAGGCTGACTCATGGGTCAACCACAGGAGTATGGGGTAACCTAAACACTTTGCATCTAGCACAATTTCTTGCTCTCTGAGTAGGTAGCTCTTGCTTGTTGTGCATGGTGTCTTTGGAAGGAGTGGTGGAAGACTGGTAAAATATCTATGATGTGATAGTAGGACAGCACACAGCTGCGATAAATCATATGAATTTGGTCTTTCAGAATAATTGCTCCATTGTTGGACAATTTGCTGGAACTTAGCAATATATATTCTATGACTGCCCATTTTTTACGCACATTTTACTTCAGTTTGTTTTTTTTTTTCTTTTTTTAACTAGAACGTATAGTTTGAGCTGAGGCGAGAGAGTTGAATCTTTTGCAGGACATTGTTGAGGCCAAGCATTACTTGAAGCAAAGAGGGGTCGATGTTGGTTCTGAATGATCTGACTTACTGAACTCATTTACACACAGAACATTCCAATTCGAGTAGAAATTGGTCTCCGAGTCTTCCAGGAATAGAGCAGCTGATGAACATTAGCTCAAGCTCTTCGACAATTTTGAGTGGTGGGTTAAGTTATCGACTAATCACGAAAAGTAATGCTCTTGGTGCTGAATTTTTGTTCATCTTGTCCACCATCCTTTAACCAGTTTTTTAATGTATAATCGTACAGTTCTCTCTCTCTCTCTCTCTCTCAGAGTTCTTTTGATTGTGTGCTCTTTGATGTACTGATTGCCTTTGATTATAGACGTCTGATTGAAGAGAGAAACTAGTCTGCCCAGAAAAGAATGGAGATAGAGAGATGAGATTTAGGGAAACTTTTTTTTTTTTTCGTGATCAGAAAATACTTCATTTCTTATTATGAAATCGAATAATGACAATCATTCCCATAGTCTAAATATAAAATAAGTAAAAGAGATTTACTTTCCAAATATATGGACATGTTTATACAATCATTGAACTTTTTTGGCCTTTGCAAAAGAGGATATGTCCAGATCGAGTCAAAGATGAGAGCATTATTTGGGCTAATTTCTTCACTATGCCAAAAGAAGAAAACCGGGGCCATTGCTAAAATTAATAGAGCCTGGACCCCTTTGTGCTTCACTTCATATCTTCATGAAAATGACATCTCTGGTTTACGTTAAACGCTTGCCCCGCAAGCAACAAGTGAGTGGAAATTCTCTCTCCTGTAATTTTGTGGTTCATGTGGAATTTCCATAAAAGTAATGAGAGACAAAGCATTATAATTTTTGTAATCACAAAAGTGAATGATCGAATTTTTCTCTCTTTTAATAAATTTGATAATAAATAACGAGAGATTTTTACAATCTCCATTTGTACGTTTTAAGGTTCATTTACAATGTTGTATATACCATAAATAGATAGAATAGGACATGAAAAATAAGTGGTTTTATTATCACAATTCATCAAAATATGATATAGCAAAATTCTTAAATTCCATATTCTATCCTATCTTAGCTAGAAATCTGGATGACTAAATGTCGATGGTCTCTTACCAGAGAATTTTGAAATACTAATTATTTTTTCAGACGTACATTTTCCTTTTTGGAAAAATATTAGCAAGCACCTTCATATCAATTTGCATTATAAGTTCTGAAAACTTATGACTAGCATTCCAAATTATACGTGACATCCAGTCCCAATTTTCTTTTCAATTTTGCTCTTTTTCGCCATACCTAGTCCACCCACAATGCAAAAATCGCTTGCTCAGATCCCTAATCCATCCATTGTTAGGGCTCAGTCCCTCTCCTGAAGGTGCTATTGACGCTTGCCGTGCCATCGCTACTCGTCGCCGCAGTTGCGCCATGACCCTTGAACTTGACTCAAATCTGTTGAGCTCCATCCTCGACTTGACAAATCTCTTAGCCCGACTCAATGCTATCGAAACTAAAGTGGAGCTTGACCGAGATCTGCCGAGCTCGACATCAACCATGGCTGCAACCATGGCTGAGAGAGAGAGAGAGAGATGCACAGAAAGCTTAATGGGGGGTGGTGGCGCAGCATGGATCAATTATGATGGTGGGGTAGCGTCGGTCGACGTTGGTGGTGGAGCCGACGATGTAGGGAGAGAGAGAGAGAGAGAGAGAGTAAGTTGAGAGAAAGATGGAGAATTCCGAAATGGATTAGAGTTCAAATGAGTTCGAGGTAAATTGATCTCTTTAGATTTGAGAATTTTGCATGGAAATGCCGACTGTAGTTTTTCAAAATTCGAGATGTAAATTGTCATGAACTGGAAACAGCAGAAGGTTTTTGAAAATTTTCTTTTTATATATATTTTTAACTTTGACACATAATTGTTCCCATATTTCATCGCTAATTTTGTGAAATTGATTTTTTTATGATCTCCCCCATGTTCATGCGAGCCGAAACTACTGAGGGGTTGATCCTCGTTACACTAAGATGGTCAGAAAATGATCGTCGCCATTGATAGCAGCTAATGTCCATGTGCCAGAATTTGATAAGATCGCTTCTAATGAATAGTAGATAAGGAAATAGAATTTTCTGAAATTATCGAGTCGTGCTCGAAGTACAGTGGAATGGTCGTGTGTTTTCCTGCTTTAATTTAGAAGTTGCATAAAAAAGTCTTGTCACATGTATCCAATCACTTTACAAAGTGTAAAGCTAAAATTTAGTTAGCTACTAAGATTGTTCCGATTATCATTTTTCCCATATGGAAAAAGTAAGCAGGTAGTTCGATTTCTCGTATTCTTAGAAGGTCAAGGGTGGGGATGTCCAATTTCAGCCTTTGATTCTTAAGTCTTATAAAAAGACGGACCAAAAATCTGACAACGTGTCAAAAATTAATAATACAGACAAAAAGGGCCAAAAAGAAAGCTGCGATTTCGTTAGCTAATTTCAGTACGTGACCGTGGTCGGATGCCAGTGCCAGCTTTCCTGCGGGTACCTTCCCGTCAAAGGAGGATGATGTTTCCCTTTCGGTAGCTGATAAAGCAGGTGTCTACTCGCTGAGATCCTGTCATGCCTTGAGCCTTTGGCTAGACAGCCCTATATTATTATTATTATTTTCATTTCTATTATTAGAAATGACTTTTATTCTTTTTCCAGCCTTTTCTTTTGAATCTTAAAATTGAATGGCTGTTGTTTTTCGTGGAATTAATGTTTAAGAGAATGTTCTTTTTTTCGTGAAAATGATGATTTGTGTTAGTTTAAGATAATGGCTAATGGAAATTCTTTTTAGTTTTAAAGGCAATTTCTGTCAAATCGTTTTCATTAATTATGAAGATATATTTCGTCAATTCATTTTCATAAGTAATATATGCATGATATTTTTCGAATTTTTTTATGGACGACTTTTGATTACAAGAGAACTAATACAATACATTGATTAACTTCTAAAATGAACTAAGATTATATATATCTATATGAATTGTAAATTTTAAAGGGTAACTACCATAAAAATCTTATATTATACACGTTATGGTATGAGTATCTCAAACTTCCTTTTGTGTCGTCAAATACCCTAAATTTGCCTGTCATCATTAGGAAATCCTTAATTTTATTTGGTCAAATACCTTAAACACAAACTCACACATTTGTAACATATAGACTCTCAATTGTAATTTCATTAACGGTAAATTTTTCATAATAATATAAGTCAAGAGTTTTTTACAGCAAAGAAATGAAGTTACTCGTGTCGAAATGAATAATTTTATGAATTTTATTAATAGAGAAAATTCGGGATATTTGTGCCGTGGTGTCGGTAGACAAATCTTTAGGATTTTGGACATCTTCGTGAATTATAAATTTCTTTTCAAGGTAGAGAGATGACACACGGATGGAGTAAGGCTCGACTTCCACTGTTTCGCACGTGCCCCGCGGGCCCCACTTCTGTCGCACGGTGGCGGCGGAGCTGCGTTTCGTACCATTTTCCACGAGGGCGATTCCTTCTTCTTCATCTTTTTCTCCTTTTTTTTTTTTTTTTTTGCAGAAGAGACATTGCGCACCTTACGCGGTTTATCCTTTCGCCCCCTCATCTTTTCCGAATTCCTAATTACCTCCCCGGGATTCTCACCAACTTCCGGGCCCGGCCCTCCCTCCCTCGACTCTCGAGGAGTTGACTCGAATCTCCCCATGCCCTTCGAATTATTAACTTATCATTTCAGGTGTCCAACTTGAAATTTTTATATAATCATCGTCGTCATCAGAGGAGGGAGGAGGCTAATCAGTGCCCTGATCTTCCATGGTACATGTCTTCCATTATTGCATCACGAAAAAAAATAAAAATAATTCATGGGTTTAAATATCCAAATCATGAAAATAATAGAATAAAAAAAATAATTCTCTCTTTTGAGACGAAAGCAGCCTACGTACTCGCATGAATTTTCAATGCTCTTGGCACTTAAATATGAAATTGGCTTTCTTATGTTGTTGGATTGCATATAGTGTACTTTGTCTCATTGACATGGACTGCTACTAGGACTTTTGGCACTTGCACTTGCTTTAAGTACTTTTGTTAGATCGATAAATCTGACTTGTGGCGATCGGTATTTATGTACTAGGCCCACCATATAGCTAGCTGGTGCCTCATTTGGTACATGTGAATTGGGAAATTTGCATATAACTTGAAGAATAATTCGCATATTTTATTTCTGGAGAAAGAAGTTTGATCTTTATCGTGATGGAGCTTCTTAACAAGTGCCCTTAGTTTAGACAAAAGAAAAAGAAGAAGAACAAGTAGTCTTAGTAGTTAGGTTAACCAAAAGTAGAAATGACGCCATCCAAGGCACCCTAAAACAAAACCAAAATCGCACCTTTCCTGATGGAATTAAATGCTTCAAAAAAAAAATTATGCTCCAATGACATATTTTACTAATACTACTTAAAAAATACCAAGGGCCACGTTTTAACATTTTACTCGGCATGACAATAAGCTTAAATTAAATTAGGAGTTTTCAAAACCCGTGTAAGTTTTAACATCATATAAAACAAATGTTTATAAAATATTTTTCTAAAAAGACCACTCGTATTACTTATGTAAATGAATGAAAAAAAATGTTTTCATCATTCATGAATATATTTAGACATGAATTGTTGTTGATAATGAAAAAAATTTACTGCAGCTAATTCTTTCGAATGACACGGACGATTATTTAAAAGAAATACTTTCCGAACAATTTATGTTCCACGAAACAAGATTGAGCCATAAATTAATGTAGAATTTTATGTTTTTCAAGATGGAATCGTCTGGATGAATTTTAAGGAGTCCCTCCACGATCGGGGAACGGTCCCCATCAATTCTTCTTCGTTAGGTTACCTTCATGAATTGGTCAACAGTCAACAGCAAGAAGAGGAGACCGAAGGAACTGCATGAGATCAACGCAGTTCGGCAAATGGGAATTCTTGAAAGAAGAGGGGGTGGAAAGAGAGTCGCGTTTTTCAAATGGGGCAACGATTTGTTTATTTCGATTCCGCTTTCTGGAAATCGGGCGGCCGAAAAGAAAAACACCAAAAAAAAAAAAAAAAAAAAACACAGAAAAGAGAGAGAAAGAGCAAAAGAAATTCAGTAGAAAACGACGTGGAATGGAAAAGAAAAGAAGACTGGGCAAATGCACTGAAACCTCACGCTTCTTACTAACTCCGGCCTTGCTCTGTTCTCTGTTCTGCTTCTCTCTCTCTCTCTCTAGTTCGCTCGGGCTCTTTCCTCTTTTTCTCCTGCTCTGCCACCAACCCAAGAATCGCAGTCAAAGAAAACGAAAAGAGTTCGAACTTTCAGGACGTGGGTCTGTCGAAAGATTTCGTTTTTTCTTTTTCTTTTTCTTTTTCTTGGCAGAGTGAAAGCCAGAAGGATTTCCCAATTCCCACCCCGTTTTCGCGTTGCCATCATCTTTACTTCCTCGCGGTCAGCCTCAGGAAAAAGATACATCCGCCGTGGACCCGAGAAGGTCAAAGGAGCTCTCGGCACGATGATGGGTACCATTTATCTTCCGTCAGGTCTCTCGATTTAGGGTTTTCTTGATTTTCGCACCTCCTCCTCAATATTTATCTTCTTTCTTTCTTTTTTTTTTTTTTTCCTTCTTCCTCTCCTAGAAAAGCTACGAGGGCTTAGCACCAGTTCCGTACGGGACTGCGTCAGTGCGTAGCGTGTACTGTTCCTTCTCAGGTGATGTCTGGCTTTTAATGGGGACGTCCTGATCGCAATCGTTGGCGGGGGCACTTCGGAGATTCACGTGGCTCCTTTAGCTCGTCCCGTTGGATTTAGTCGGGTCGATCGCGAGGTTTCTTTCCGTTAAAGTTGCGATTTTTATGGGGAGCGAGGGAGCTTGAGCTGGTAAAGTTGGAAGCTTTTTTGAGTTCGGTCTCCAGGGTTGTGTTTTTGGAGGAAATAGAGCTAATTGAGGCGAAAGGGCACGTTACAGCATCCGTTGACTCCGGAGGCGGTGGTTGGTGATGATGATTCATGGGTAGTAGGACTAGAGTTGGCGGTGGTGGAGATGATGGCAGAGTTGTGAACGGCGTGCCGAGCTTCGTCCCTCAACTACCCACTTCGAATTCAATGTAAATTTTTCCCTCGATCGATCATTCTGCTTTGTTTTTCAAAGATCTCGCGTTTTTTAGTTCGCCCCTGTTGAAATCGTGACTACATGCGATTGCTTGTGTTGAATTTGTGTGCCTTGTATTGTGAAGGGCTGGCTATGTTCTTTAAATGAACTAATTTTCTGTTTGAATAAAAGAAAAATCACCTTCCTTTTTAAAGTTGCTGGAAATGAACAAAAAGAATTAGGAATCTGAGTTTGGGATTCGGAAAGTTTATCGGGTCTTTTGGGTTGGTGGGAGAGTGTTAAACTTGGCATTCTCTCTGCATCCTTCATGTTTAATTGCTACACAATGACTAGTGATCTGCTTGCAATTAATTTCTGAAGTAAATACAGCGTATGATTTCCTTCGTCGTGTCTGTACGTTTCTGGTTGATCTTTTGGATTGCTACTTCATCTAATTTCTCCGATTGTTGGAGGGGGATAAATTAGCCTGGCAAGTTCCTGGATGCTCTATTCAGAGAATTCAAAGTGATAATGGTTATGAACATATGAGAAAATAGAAAGGTGATAGTAAAGTAGCTTGGCACTGGAAGACTTTGCCTTATCTATATTCTGTTCCCATAGCTGTGGTGGAATGTAATATGATTCTGTTCATCTGTTAATCGATAAGGATGTTCTCTTTATTGCTTCTCTGAAATAGAAAGTACATTCTTCTCTGGGCATTGTCAATTTAGAAATTCTGTACTTATCGTCTGTGAAATGAGGAATCTTGATTCACTCAAATAAATGCAGAACTCTTTATCATTGGGTCTATAATAAATGCTTTATTGAGATAAGAAATTGCTTTGTCGCCTTGTTTTGCCTCTCTCCTGTCTGAAAATAATTTGAATTGCCCTGGAGTGTGGCCTTCTGTTATTTCTTGTCATTCTATGAGACATGGTTTAGTTTTGAAAATTAATACTTAAGTGGGGGTTTATGAATCTTAGGGGATCAGAAGGAAACTCCATCCGTTCTTCTCGAATTACAGACTTTGGAACGCTTGAGCAGTCTCTTGGATACCGCATAGAAGATGCAGTTGACCTCAGTAGAAGTATGTGCCTCTAATTATGTTTTATTATCCTCTGCTTCAACAAGTGCTTCTACAGATAGTCTAATACACAAGTTTACTGAATATCAAGAAGTCGATAAATGGATGATGTGCAACAGCGATACAAATATCTCTCTTTACTTTCTGCTCCATTTGCTCATGAACAGTGAGTTGAACTCTTGCTCTACATCGAGCCTGCAGCATGTGATTGTATGTCGCCCACCATTTAGGTTAACTGCTGGTGGCTGATTTGCAGTTCAATCCATTTTGGTTCTGTATTTTTGTCCACATATTGCTTCCCAAGGCCATGGTCCTCTGAGGTGACATTTGTCATTTGTCGGAGCTGAGGCTCTGCTACTATTATTAGCACTTTAAAAAAGCTTATCTGCCAAGTTGTGCTTGAGTATGTTCTAATTAGTATGAAATGACTAATCACAGGATTTCATTCTTTCAATTTGGCAGTATGTTCCTGTGGACATTCTTTGTAGCCTGTCTTGAGAGTCAAATCATTGTTTTGTCTTATATACTGATGATAGCACCTTGTTAATTTGCAAATGAATAATAAGTTACTAACACATTAATTTTTGGGTTTATTGTCTGCCATTTAGTTTACTGAATGTCAAGAAGTTGATAATTTTACCAAATGGATGATGTGCAACAGTGATACAAATATCTCTCTTTACTTTCTGCTATATTGTGCTCATGAACAGTGAGTTGAACTCTTGCTTTATGTCAGGCCTGCAGCATGTGATTGCATGTCCCCTGCCATTTAGGTTAACTGCTGGTGGCTGATTTGCAGCTCAATTCGTTTGTTTCTGTATTTTTGTCCACATATTGCTTGCCAAGGCCATGGTCCTCTGAGGTGACATTTGTTATTCATTGGAGCTGAGCCTCTGTTACTATTATTAGCACTTTAAAAAACCTCATCTGCCAAGTTGTGCTTGAGTATGCTCTAATTAGTATGAAATGACTAATTACAGGATTTCAGCCTGTCTTGAGAGTCAAATCATTGTTTTGTCTTACATACTGATGATATCACCTTGTTGTTAATTTGCAAATGAATAATAAGTTGCTAACACATGTAATTTTCAGTTTGTTGTCCTTCCGTGTTACTAGAACTACATTTTTTATTTGGTAATTTTGTTGCCTGCAGATCCTGTCTTCAGTCAGATGAAATCAAGTGCCCAGGCTCTTGGGGCTGATATCCAATTTGGCTCTTTGAATAAGGTCAATTTTTCTCAGCTGTTCATGCAGTTTCTGCAGTAAATGAGAAGTAACTTATTGTTGTCTCTTCCTCTCTTTTCTTATAAATTGTGGATCAGTCCCTTTCATCCTCCGACAGAAATCTTTCTGTGAATATTGGGGGGTCTCAGACTCTATCCATGCATAGAGAATCACAATCAAACTTAGTATCAATACCTAGTGCTCATCGTGAGAATTGGGGGGATTCCACGATGGCAGATTCCAGTCCAAGGACAGATACCTCAACTGACGACACAGGTGACAAGAATCAGAGGGTGATGTCTCCTACACCATCTCTATGTTTTTTTATTTATTTTTAGCTTATATCACTCTATTTGCCAATTTCTTTTCAGAATGTTGCAGCATATACTATTTTGATTTGACAAGTGACTAACATTGGAGTTAATGGCACAAAAGAAAAGACAAACATATGGCTTCTTTCTGCAATATGGTGTGGTGCATGACGTTTGATTACTGGTTTTAAATCTTGTGTACTCAATCATGCAGTTCGAAGGGGGTCAATTGGCTGTTGCAGCAGCTTCTGATTCAAGTGACAGATCAAAAGAGAAAGCCACAGATCAAAAGGTGCAAATCCTATCATCTGTCTTAATATCACTTCAGATGGGGATTATGATTTCATGGTTTGCCATCAAATTCTGCAGACTTTGCGCAGGCTTGCTCAAAACCGTGAAGCCGCCAGAAAGAGTAGATTAAGGAAAAAGGTAGGTCTCATAATTAGTTTTTTTTTGCCAGTATGGAAAAGCTGAATTCTCATCCAGCTTTGTCAATCATTTTGTACTTAAGATGTTTACCAGCTTGGATAATAGTTGGCTCTATGTTTTTCCATTTCTATTTTCATCCATTTGCAGGCGTATGTCCAACAGCTAGAGAGTAGCAGGCTGAAACTCTCCCAACTAGAGCAAGAACTCCAGCGAGCCCGTCAGCAGGTTCAATTTTGTATTGCTCTGCTTTCACTTATATAGATAATGTATCCCTTTTTGTGTTTGAATCAACTTATTTGTCTATATATGTAGGGCATTTTCATTTCAAGTAGTGGAGACCAAGCCCACTCAATGAGCGGAAATGGTACTTCAACATTTTCTCATTCTCTCTTCTCGTTATGAATTTTGTTTTCTTTGGTTGAAATTATAACATGCTAGAAAACTATATGGTGGTGTTGTTTCTATGATTGTGAAATGTGAAAATAGCATGATGTTGTCAATCTCATAGTGATGTACATAAATTTTCCAGAGCACAGAAAGTTGTAAATTTGAGGGTAGCAACATTCCACTGGCTATGGAACTAAGCAGCGAAAATTGGAAGCACAATTTAACCCATCCCTGCATAGGCTTTTGCTGTTTTCCCCTCTTTGCATAAGCCAAAAGAAGGGCTGAGGCATTTTTTATCATGATGTCTCAGTTGTGCTTTGATGACTGATCAACATCTTGAATGCTCAATATTTGCTTATTCTGGCCCCCTGAGGAACAAAATTAAAGTGCCCCAAATTTTTTATCCTATACCTTATCATCTAAAGGTACAGGTTTATTCACCAATTTCTCACAGAACTTCCCTGTATCAGTTGATATTGGATTTTTTCGCTGGATCCATGCAGTAGAATCTTAAACAATCGATTCAGTAGAATCTTAAGCAGTTTTCATGTGTTTAATAAGTAATCTGTTGGTCTTTAATTTCTTGGAATGATGATTTTTGGGATGCAATTCCCCAAGTCGCATGCTCATCAGTAAAAGAACAGAGTTTTTGATTCCATCTATCTATAGGTGCCCTGGCCTTTGATGTTGAATATGCACGCTGGCTAGAAGAGCATAACAAGCTTGTTAATGAGCTGAGAAATGCGGTCAATTCTCATGCTGGAGACACTGAGCTACGGACAATTGTTGACAATGTCGCCACACACTTTGATGAAATCTTCAAGCTGAAAGGCACTGCAGCAAAAGCTGATGTTTTCCACATTTTGTCTGGAATGTGGAAAACTCCAGCAGAGCGCTGCTTTATGTGGATTGGTGGATTTCGCTCATCTGAAGTCCTTAAGGTATGGGACCTACTCCTTGAGCTCATTTCTCATTTTCACTCTTATTCAGGAGATGTGGATGTATTCACGCTGTGGCCTTTTTGAGGCAACTTTTGACTGTGCCTAAACTGCATAAGGTTAGAACTTCACGGAAAATGTGAGCTTGTGCAGATGTGCCATTGGTCACAAAATTGGCTGTTTCTCTTGTGCCTTGAGTTCCACCCTTTTGATATTCTGAAAAATTTTCAATGGAAGCTTGCTTCAATGCAAACTCTCTGTTTTTCATTACCAAGTCCATCATGTTAACCAATTTGCCATTTTGCAGCTTCTTGTGAATCAATTGGAGCCTTTGACTGAGCAACAGTTGCTGGGTATTGGCAACTTACAGCAGTCATCGCAACAGGCTGAAGATGCTCTGTCACAAGGGTTGGAGGCATTGCAACAATCTCTTGCAGAGACATTAGCCAACAGCACACCTGCGACAGGACCTTCTGGGAATGTGGCAAACTATATGGGTCAAATGGCCATGGCAATGGGCAAACTTGGAACTCTCGAGGGTTTCCTTCGTCAGGTAATAGTATTTCTTGTCTTACTTCATGGCTTACTTTGGCAGTCATCTTTTTGTTGGGGGAGGCATTGGGTATTTACCTAAACTTCCCTTTTCTTTAGGAATTGCTCAATGTACAGACTAACAGGTTGGTTTGTGCTGGTTATGGGGAAGTCTTTCAAATCGATATGAATCTCTCTCTGTCTATTACAGCTCTGGGTACAAGGATTCATTACAATTTAGCTTGCAGTGTCTGTATCTTCTTCAATCCAATGCATTCTTATGGTCAAAATGGAATACGTTTAACTGAAAAATGGACAATGAATTGTACGAGCGATCAAGGAATTGCCTAACTAATAAATGCAGATATTCCCTCTATAAGTCAGTACAACAGAGTAATTCCTTGCATGTCTTCGTATGACTTGTATCTACTAAGAAAATGTCCAGACGTTAGCTGTTTCATGGAGGTGATTTGTGTTGGTATTTGTTCTGCATTATTGTTCTACCAGTTTGCTTTTGTACAAGAGACCTACTCCTGAATTTGACCCCTCCCGGGAGATGTTGATACCCATTTATTTTACTTTGTTTAACTTCCAGGCCGACAATTTGCGCCAACAAACTCTGCAGCAAATGCACCGAGTTCTAACAACGAGACAATCTGCACGTGCTCTTCTTGCAATAAACGACTACTTTTCCCGTCTCCGAGCGCTCAGCTCTCTGTGGCTTGCCCGGCCTCGTGAGTGATGATCCTATTTAAGGCAAGGTCGTATAGTCTTTAACCTGTTGAAATTCACTGCTGGCCCTACGCGTCCTGACAGAAGACAATGCAGATTGCCTTTACTCTGTGAAGGTCGAAGACCGTTGAATGTCCAAACTGCAATGCGACGATGATTAGCTGTTGTAATTATAGACTCTTGCTGTCACAACACTATAGTGATTTCAGTGTTCGTGCTGTTGTAACATTATAGCAGTGTCATGTTTAGTTCTTGTGGAACTCCTGATGTTCATGTCACAATGATACTGTTGAAAGATATCAGGAAGTTATAAACCGAGGTCTCTGGTGTTACTAGGGTTAGAATAATTTCTCAGGCTGCTTTAATTATTCTGCTGCTCAATGAGTTCCTGTTGCAGTCTGAACTCTGAAGCGAAATCTTGGTGTATTGATTCCTCCTCTTTCTTGTGGCAGTGGGTTTACATCTTTTCCTCATTCATGGGGAGAAAGCTCGTTATCAAGGAGACATTAGAGTTCAAGGTGCATGAAGTGCCTCGTTAGTCCATGAACAAACTAAGGTGCTGAGTTAAATACAGAATAAAAAAGTTACTCCATTTGAGCCATGGATTGACAATTCGTATCATGTCGGCTCGAGACAAGAGACAAAAGTATAATACGAATGACTAATCCAAACATCCAAACATGACGCATTCAATGATTCATCAATAAACTAACATGAACACGACATTTCTAGAAGAGTAGGTCATATAACATGATACCGAATGTATCGTCGTGTCAGGTATTGTTGCACATACAACATTAACAATACAAGTATATGTTGATATTGACCGTAAAAAAGAAGTATATATTGATATATGTGCACGAGAAACATCTAAATACGTTTGTACACGATAGCTTGTTTTGAATAGGTTTCATTTCGCATCATAACTAGAGTCTACTGTTATGTTAGCTTTTAGATATATTTTATTACCTATTGCATCTCTAAATACGTTCCTATATTCGCCCTTTGTTCCTTTTTCAAGATATATGTTACTTTTGGGGATTAAACCTCAAATTAGTATACATGTGGCAAATTTTATCGTAAAATTGTCAAGTTAAATAACGCGATAGTTGACAAGTGTATTAGTTTAAGGTTATACACAAGTGTACTTGTTTGCAACTTTTGTAATATTAATCTAATTTAATGGAAAATAACATATGATAAATTTGTCATAAAGGTATTAATTTAGAATTTTTTAAATTCAAAAATTTAATTTAGAGTAAATTTGTCACATATATCGGTTTGTGATTTTTCTTGTTATAAACTTTACTTGTTATATTTTAACAAAAAAAAAAAATTTACTTGCTATAAACTTAAAAAGAATGAATAGCTATTCAACAAGATTATTAAATGAGTTAAAATAATTTAACGTTATAGTGTCTTATCAGAATAATGACATGTTAATGCACTAACTTAGCAAGTAAATTTGTACTTTCTTTTAACCGACTAAAAAAATACAAATTTTTTGGTCACCCAGTAAAATTGTATTTAAATATGTATAATGACATGTAAATTTGTATTTAAAGAGGGTTTATATGGGGTATTAGCCCGGGCATTTTTGTAACTCAAAGGACTACTCGATCATCGTTCTCGTCCGTCTCTTTGGGAGTGCGAAGAAATCAATTGCAGAGCAGCAGAGAGAACGGCCTTTGCATCCAATCTTCAGCCAGGTAAACGATCGCAGGAATGAGAGCAGGACCCTCCTGCCCTTTTTCGTTAATGGCCGTTTCGGCGATATCTGTTTTCGTACCCAAGTAAAAATTTGTGAACTTTCGGTGTAAGATGCTCATGAATCCACAGTAAAGAAAGAACCCACTTGTTTTAATGATACTAGAAACGCAGAATTTCCGTTGGAAATGCATGCGGAATTTTCTTTCGAATCTCGAGACAGCTTTGCTTTGCCCAGTAAGAACGTGTGAGGCAGCGGGCAAAAATGGGGTTTTGACTTTCCCCGCTAAGAGCTATCCTGCGCAGCCGGACAAGATGGCGACCCCGGAACTCAGTAATGCGAAAATTTTCTTATATGTGTGGCCGGTTCTTGATGATCGTTGTAGTCCTTTTCGTATGATGTAGGCTCGACTGAAAGCCGTGAGGATTGGCGATCCATCTGTTTGATGAAATGCCTATGAGAGTTATTCCTCCATCTTCTTTTTCTTTTCTCTTTCCCACAACATTTTTGGCTTGGGGTTCTGTTGTCAATTGCTGGACTGGTGGGGACTTGGGAATACCATACGCAAAAGCTTGTCGTTAACATCCCTTGTAGAAAATACAATTTGGATCGTAATGACCTTCTGTGCTTCTGTAGTCCTGTAAACTGTCCGGGCTGGCAAAGCATAGCCATTAGCCTTTACTTGTCCTAAGGTGAGCTCTGCAACACTGGTGTCACTAACTGCAATGTGTAATCACAATAGGGACTAGGGAAATGCATGGTAAACAGCTTTGGTAACGATTGATATGACCCTTGGGAGGGTAACACCATAAAAGCTAGCTGTAGTGGTGGGAGAGCAAGGCTGCATAATACTGTATCAACTTGGGCCTCTTTGTTTGGTAAATGTTTAGTAGCATAACTGTGACGACTCTGAATGAATTTCTCATCATTCCCTCTTTGAATATATCTAACTCAATTTCTGTTTCTCCAATGTGACCCTACCATTTGCTAGGATTTTCATAACCATGGAGCTGAGATTGTTAGTCATTCATTCCATCTTTTTTATATGTTGGGCCTTGAGAGCTGATGTTGTGGATATAAGTATGATTCTCTAAAACTTGTCTTGTCATTGTAACACTTCTTATTCAAAATTTTGTGTTTCTTCTTTTCTGCGCACAAGATAATGTATAGATGAAGCCCTATTTACTCAAAACAGTCTGTTGATTATCCATGGAGTGCGAAGTCAGCTTAATTTGCATAATTTCTTGTTGTAACCTGGAATTTCACACCTTTTTTTTGCAGAGAGGCATCTGATTACTTGGTAAAATGCCACATAAGACCCGCCCCATGACGGCTCTGTTATTATTTACTGGAGTAAACGCCATTTTGGTCTCAACTATAACTCCGGTCTATGACTTCGTCTGCTTTCTACCTTACTGGGAGAGAAGGGTATGTCATTATTTTCTTTCGCTTTTGCATTGAGGTTAAGGCATTGTTTGGGAAGAGGGGATAAGAGAGAAAATCTTTCGAGAGCTGAAGCTTTTCTTTCACAAAAATTTCAGACTTTAATTAATCATCATAACTATCTGCTGGATCTAAATGAGCAATTAGGTGCAATATCCTTGTATATTAGCTCCATTGACTATTTGCATGCTTTCTCACAGGAAAATTATATGGTCTGATTTTCCCTGTGTCATGCACTTTTGTCAAGATCATTTGTGTCTTAGTTGACAAAGCGATCTCCTCAGGCTTGGATTGTGTTTCACCATTAATTTAACATAAGCGCTGCTAATGTAAAACTTGCAGCGTATTTCCAAAAAGTCAGAGACATGTGACTGAGCCCTGATTATAGGCTTGTGCATTTGCTTCCTGTGGGTGGACTATACACAAAACTATTAAGATCAATGCGAAATAGTCTTGTTTATCTTGAAGTTGTGATACATTGAAAAAGGTGCCCCATACCGTGTGTTATGCGCTTTTGTCAAGATCATTTGTGTCTTAGATGACAAAGCGATCTCCTTAGGCTTGGATTGTGTTTCACCATTGATTTAACATAAGCACTGCTATTGTAAAACTTGCAGCATATTTCCAAAATGTCAGAGACATGTGACTGAGCCCTGACGATAGGCTTGTGCATTTGTTTCCTGTGGGGGACTATACACAAAACTATTAAGATCAATGCGAAATAGTCTTGTTTATCTTGAAGTTGTGATACATTGAAAAAGGTGCCCCATACTGTATGTACATCTTTTCTTCTTGACATCCTAATTCTTCCCTTGTTTCAGAGAGAACGTCATCGTCAGGAACGTCAAGCTGCTTTAACTAAGAATTCTGGTGCTGGATCAACATAGAATCAATTAAGGTGCCGTGTTTCCCATACAGGAGTTCCTTTATTTTCATCTTGACCTATCCGTTCAATTGGTTCACATCCTTGCCAGTCGGAGTTCTGATTGAAATCACTGAGCAGGCTCTCTCTTTACAAGCCACTGTTTGATTACTGTTTCTACCTAATTGAATGCGCATTTGCAGCTGTACATATACTTGTTGAATTCTATCGACATTTCACTATGGTAGGTTTTATTGATTAGATCGAACTGATTCAACTGATAGTGCTACTGCAGTCAATTTCTTTTACTTCATAAGGGAGCTTTTACAGAGCTGTTTTTTTCCGACAAATCTATTACTTTCAATCTCGAGTTGCCTTCTGGATATTATTAGGATTTTCCAGCAGTATCTTTTTGTGGGCTGTAACTTAACAAAGCTTCTGAATGGCGAAATCCATAATACAACGGGAGAAACTGAACCTGTTGCCTTCGACTCCAAGCTTCTATTTTGTCAAGATAGGAACCTTCTCTGGGAAAGAAAATTCGGTCGGTGCACCATAAAGTCGGAACACATGACCCAACTGGTGTGATATTATCTGTTCATCAGGGTTGGCTCCTCTAGCAGCAAAGTTTTCGGGGGGAGGGAGGTTTTCTGGAAGAAGACTCAATCATGAGCACAGGGGTGGTGACATGAAGTACAAGGAAAGCAAAGGGCATGTGCCTTTGGAATGTAAGGGATGATGGCTCCTCCTTTTGTAGGGCAAGTAGGAGTAGGGGGTGTTACAGTTTCTGGTCTCTGACAAAATCGAAGGCACAGCAGCATCTGGTGAATTGGGAGGTCTCACTCGATTTGGGGTGCCCACCAAACGTGCCATTCTCCCCCACAGCTGTACCTCGAAGACTTGTGAATTGGGATTCGAAGGGCGTGTCGTCCTGGTGCAGGATCAGTGAGAGTCCATATGGGCTTTGAGTTCTTCGGCCCCTTTGAATGGTTGAAGTTTTCTTTGTGCGTTCGTTTTGTAACGTGAAAAATATATATATTTTTAAAAATGACTACTTACGTCACTTGTGAAAATGAATGGATGGACATTATTGTCCACGAAAATAAAAAAAAATATTTTTGTATTAATTAATCATTTCGACCGAAATAAAACATCCTTTTTAGAGTATCGTGTTTTAAATCATTTATATTTCGCGAACCAATAAGTCTATAGCATATCATCGGATGGGCTTTGCGATTGGGCCCTTGACGATACTGCCCTTCAGCGGACACGTGCCCACGTGAGACGGCTGTGACGTGTCGAAACAGCATGATGAAAACCGAAAAGCAAAAAGGTCACCAGAGAATGTGAGCTCCAGCTTCCGTAGTCCGTTCATTACACCAATAATGCACGCACGCTCGCGTTGGCACCCGCGTGCGCTGCACGTGTTTAATTGAATTTGCAGCGCCCGTCTTTTGGGCTCAACTACTGCTTACATGTCTCTGTTTTTTTTTTTTTTATAAATATCACCCACATGGTTCCAATTGAAATACCCCGTTGAAAAAGATCATAATTCGTTCATTCTCATAAACTCGTTTGCATATTGCTCAGGATTTTAAGCGGTCCAATTTTTATTTACAACTTTGAGGAGCAAGAGAATTGAAAATGTAATAATTTTAAATAGAAACAGTATTTTGTTAATTGGTACGAGGATGGATATTAGTAGAGCACGTATTTTGAAAACGACACCGTACCGATGTTCGACTTGAACCTTCGGAGCTTTACAGTAAGGACTACAAATTATCTTTTAAACAAAAAAAAAGATTTATTAGATAAAAAGAGAGAGAGAGAGATGGGGATATTTTCCAACTAAACAGATGTTGGCCTCACGTGCCATTCAAGCGGACCTTATCTGAAGTGGGGTAGGGAGGGAGGGGGGGGGCCATCCCCGCCCGCCCGCCCGCCCGCCCGCCACGCGCGCACGCGCGAGAAAGAGGGAGTGGAGAAGAGCGCGTGGCGATGGGCTGCGCATGTGCGCTTGTCTTCGGTGTCCCCCACCTCCCTTCCCAATAATTATTCTCGCTTTTCTCTAACTCATCCGCTCTCTCTCTCCGCATGTTCCGATGCTCTCCTGGCCCGCCGCCCCACCGCTCTTACCGTGTTCCCTCGCTCTTCCCCCCGCTCGATCCTCATCGGGCGTAGACCCTCTTCCCCTCCTTCTCGCCCCGGATCCGGATTCGCGCGCCCGACTCAATCGAGCCGCTAATCACGTGCGGGGCTCCAATGATTAACGACGATGATGAGAGAGCCCCTTCGTCCATGATTACGGATCCAGATAAGAATTTGTCCCCTTCAACACGTTTTCGAATCTCGTCTCTCCTTTTTAACTTGATATTGAGGATGATCTCCTCGCCGGTGAATAACAACAAACCCTTTCATTTCAAAAATTATATCAATCTTCTCTTGTCGCTTGATCAATCATGTAGCCCCGATTTATCATATCTTGACAAAAGTCTTACGTCTCGAATAGTAGTTTTGGCTAAATCAAAAGATACCCAATTCAAATTTTGAGTTGTTTACGATGATAATTCTGTCACATGATTCAAAATAAGAAGAGAGAAGAGAAGAACCCGAAAAAAAAAGGGAAAAATATATAAAGAGACAAGATGAGACGGAACCAAATCGTGTTCGGAAAATTTGCGAGGTTGGCTGTAGGAGTGTAAACGGTTCGGTTCGGTTCGATTTTTTGAAAAAACCGAACCGAACCGAACCGATAAGAGACCGTCCCAAACCGAACCGAAACCGCCCCGAACGAATACGAACCGAACCGAAAATGCGGTTCGGTTCGGGACATTTTTCGGTTTTCCTATTTTTACTTTGTTTATTGAAATTTAAGTAAAAAAGAAATGATAAAAAAGATAGATTATTCAATTTTTATTAAGAATTTTAATTCGGTTCGGTTAACCGAACCGAACCGAAAATATTAACGGTTATTTTTCGGTTAACCGAACCGAACCGAAAACATACGAAATTTCGATTCGGTTCGGTTCGGTTTTATATTTCGATTCGATTTTCGGTTCGGTTTTTGACATCCCTAGTTGGCTGATATGAAGAGCGTAACCTTATCGTCTCCATACGGCGCTGTGGTTATTCTGCTGGACCACCCGCATTAGCTGTGGAAGCCAACGAAGACGACGTCGTGGCCGAGGACCAGATTGAAACTTTTTATTTGGTCCATCACCTGTTCGATTTTTTTCCTGATCGAGGTGGGGCCCGCCCGGGCGTGGTCCCTTCGTTTTTGTTTTGTTTTGTTTTTTTTTTTTGGGGGGGGCTTTTAACAAATCATGTTTCCTTTTCGCACCAGCTAACTGCGGACGGAGCGCGCGCATTACGATATAAGATAGATAGAGAGAGAGAGAGAGAGAGAGAGAGAGAGAGAGAGAGAGGCTGCTAATCGAGTATTTTTAGCCCGCCCTCCGATTTTAATCGGACGGCCGAGATTAATCCCGCAAGGGGTGGACAGCTCGAGTCAATCGTTGGGTCCCACCGTTCCGTTTCGAAAATCAAATCCTCGACCATCTCTCCCCAATTTGCATTATGCAGCATCTTAATGACGTTTTAGCATATGATGCCCACCTAGCCTTGTCTCCCCCCCCAAAACCCATTAGACCTTTTAGCACATAATTTGAAAAAAATTTATTAACATAACTTATAAAAAAAAAAACATTTCCCGTTAACTAATTTTTATTCTAAATAATAATGTAAACAATTATATTTAAAAAATACTTTCTAAATCAATTAATTTTTACAAAACAAACTCACTTTCAATGGAAATTCAAAATCCTTTGATGGAATTGGAGTCAAATAACGGAGCCAAATACTTTGATTTTGAATTCAAATGAGATAAATTTGATATTCAGATCAAAACAGTTGCTGCTCTTAATGACTTGGGTCGATCATCCCGTCATCAAGCAAATGGCATGCGTTCTAGGGATCGTATCGATACTAAGTGAAAATAAGCTTTTTATCGAGTTGGAAAAATTCGAAACGTAATAATGGCGTCTTAATACAGCGGTCAATTGAAGCCCCCCGCCTAAACATTCTTTTTAATTCTCAACTCCCTGTCTAACAAATTGCGCAAAACTTTTCTCCTCTCTCTCTCTCTCTCTAGATACCAAAATCACATCACCCCCAAATCTCTCTCTCTTCCTGTGACTGGTTTTGGCAGCTTCAGCTCCCACTCCAGCCCGCCGCGGTCGCGCACCGGAAGATCTCCGATGGCCCGCGCCCACATTGCCAACGGCGACGCCGAGCACCTCAGGCCGGCCGCCGCCCTCAGCTCCTCCGCCTCGTTCAAGTCCGCGCGCCGGAAGCCGAACGGCGCCGCCTCCCACGCCCTGTCCCGCGTCGGCTCCGACGCCGACGACCTGATCACGCTCCTCCACGGCTCCGATCCCGTGCGCGTCGAGCTCACCCGCCTCGAGAACGAAGTCCGAGGTTCGCCGCTCCGTTTCCTTCTCTCTAGGACTCTCTCTCTCTCTCTCTCTCTCTCGTTGCGTGCCGCATTCCCCGTCGATTGTCTTCGGGCGTCCGTGTGTGGTCGTGTGTGCTTGAGGTGGTAGCGACTGTTCATTCCTCATGCTGCATTCACTCGTGTTCCGCGATAATACTCGAATCGTGCTGTCGAAGCGGAGGTATATCGATTCTCCTTTCTTTTGACTCAATTTGGAGGTATTTTAAGCAAGTTCTCTGTTCTTCTTTTGGTAACGCATTTTGAGTTCCTGTGTAAGAGGGTAGGACTTGACAACTAGATAGTCGAGCAGTGTATGTTTTGAGTGTGGGTGTGTGGCGAACAATTCATCGGCGTCGATTTTTACCCGAATCGATGGTGCAATCTTTTCTAATCAAGCAATTGCAACAGTGGACTCAGTGGAGGGCCGAATTATGAATGGAAATGGCGACTTTTGCTGGCTTTTCTCGTTCAAAGATCTTGCAACATTAATCGTTTTACCGATGCAATTGTCATTTACTTGTGCTAGATTTGACTTGGCAAACCTTCGGGTAACTTACCTATACGAATGTGATTCTTCTCACAGTAGGCTTTACTGCATTTTGTTCATCCATGTTTGGATCATTTTCTCCCCTTTACAAATTTGTGAATGCTGATTCCTCGTAACCTTTGCCCGGCAGAGAACACCACATACGTATTCATTTTCTGCTCTTTAACGTGTCATGCATTTCATCTTGCATTTGACCACGTGATGGCAATGAAATGCTTCAATATCCCGGTCAGTGAACATTTGGTGTGCCATGTTTTTGGCTCTTTTCCACCTGCCAAACCTCATAATGAGGCATAACGGATGCCCTATCTAAGAGGTTTGCAGGAATGAGTCATCTCTAGAGATATATTTCAATAAGCTAGGAAGTCGAATTTGTAAACTCTTTAAACAAGTCGGTTGAGATTTGTTGGGCCTTTGCGTTATTAGGCTTTGCCCCTTCAATGGTCCAGCTCTTTGTCAGAGTAGTGGATGGAGGAAATAAATATGTACGCTTTCCTTGAAGTATATTTCTATAGTTCTTAAATTGCATTGTTTTGTCTAATGTTTCTTATGATTGTGTTTCTTGGATTGGGCTTAACTTATTACCTTGGACGAGCTTATTAGAAAGAGTAGTAGATGTTGAGGAAATTATGTCCTTTTGATATTCTCACTGTTTAGTGCATCTGATGTGCAGCAATCTCATTACTTTTTGTACTTCATTCACAGAAAAAGATAGAGAACTGGGGGATGCACTTGCAGAAATTAAAGCTTTAAAGTATTCTGAACGTCTTAAAGAGAAAGCAGTTGAAGAGGTACTTACATACCACAATGCTCTACAATGTCTCTTTCCTGTGAGATGACCTATCACATGCAATAATTGTATGAGCGGACCAGCTCGGATCATCACCTCATAGAAGAGTATCTTTGATTTTGGCTTGGTGAGAAATGAGAATGAATTGCGATTTCTTACAATGACGACTACTTTTCATTAAGTAAGAAAGGGGAAAAATGGTTGAAAGTATTAGGGCTAGACAAGTCGCCCTTATAAATTTAATCCTTGGTTTCACCCTGAATTCAACTATGATTCGATTCTTGATCTTACCTCAGTTTCCACTGAAAGGAAATTGAAATTCTTGATCTTGCAAGTTGGCATGGTGAAAAACACGCCTCTTCTTTGTATCCAAGAGTCTTATATCCCTTCTTTGGACATTAGGGGACTAGTATTGGATCTTGGAAACTTTAGTTCTTCAGCACTTCTCAATAAACCAAACCGGTGCCTCTGGTATGGTCTGGAGGATAAACCAGGCTTTCTGATGTTCTTTCTGGTGCTTTATTTGTTAGCGATCTGTGGCTTTGCTTTAATTTTCGTGTAAACTCATTCATCTTAAACTTCTGATATTGCTCGTGCTTATTCTATGTAAAATTAGCTGAGGACCCTGGGCAGCTGCATCTTTCACCTCTTTTGCTCCTTTGGATGGCTAGATATATATATATTTTTTTAAGATTATCAAATGATCAAAAAAATTTCTCATCATTTTGTGCAATGATTGACATCAGTTGAGTGACGAGCTGAAGAAAGTGGATGGGAAGCTAAAAGTGACAGAAGCTCATTTGGAAAGCAAGGTAAGAAATACCATTGTGACTTGTCACTTGCTTGCAATTCTTTTCCATATGAGTTTAAGAACGTGGCCATTGACATGAACTAATGCAAATCGTGTTTACAGAATCTCGAGATTAAGAAGGTAAATGATGAGAAGAAAGAGGCCCTGGCTGGACAATTTGCTGCAGAAGCTACACTTAGAAGAGTCCATGCTGCCCAAAAAGATGATGAGATGCCTCCAATTGAGGCAATCATAGCTCCACTTGAGGCAGAGCTTAAGCTAGCTAGGCTCGAGGTATATGTGGGAATTTGATCAGTAGCTTGCTATGTGCATTCCATCGTCTTTTGTGATGTTACTCATGTTCTGTTCTGATGAGACATCCTGACATCTCGAGTTCTTCTTTTCTGGTTTTGTGTGTGTCTACATATATATATATATATATATATATATATGGAGGGAGGGAAAGAGAGCTAGCTAGCTTAGTTGTCTTATATTGTAAGTCTTGCCTTCTTGCTAGGCTGCAAGGTTGCAAGAAGACAACAGAGCACTTGATCGGCTCACAAAATCCAAGGAGGCTGCTCTACTTGATGCTGAAAGGACTATTGAGATTGCTTTAGCAAAAGCAGCACTGGTGGATGATCTGCAGAACAAGAACCAAGAACTCATGAAGCAAATTGAAATTTGCCAGGTGTTTTCTCTTTTGAGTATAACTCCTTCATGATATGGTGTAGATCGAGGCCATCTCCAAGCATGCAAATATTGACTATATCTTGCACTTCTGTGCAGGAGGAGAATAAAATTCTCGACAAGATGCATAGGCAAAAAGTTTCTGAGGTTGAAAAGCTAATGCAAACTGTCCGAGAGCTTGAGGAAGCAGTTTTGGCTGGTGGAGCTGCAGCCAATGCTGTTCGGGATTATCAGCGACGAGTTCAGGAGATGAATGTAATCTCTCTTTAAAGCTTCTTCTTCCGTCTTAAATCTAGTGTTGTTGAATGCTTTTTCATATTTAGTCACGACAATATGAAGCTTTTTCTGACACCGAAGCTTCACATAGGAGGAGAGAAAGACCTTGGAAAGGGAAGTTGCTCGTGCAAAGGTTTCTGCAAACCGAGTTGCAACTGTAGTTGCTAATGAATGGAAAGATGGCAATGACAAAGTTATGCCTGTAAAGCAATGGCTTGAAGAACGAAGATTTTTTCAGGCAAGTCAATGGCGATATGCCATCTGTGGGGAGTACAGTGTTCTGCTTATCTTTTTCTGTACATCCCCTGATAAACTTAAACCGCTGAACATCAAATGCAACAAATTCTCTTTTGTCTTACCTTATGCTGTCAAAGTAGCAGCAAATGTCTCTACAACTAAGGACTGTCAATAATATAGTGGTCAGACTCTTTGTGCATGCCGCAGTACCATATAGTGTTGAAAGGGTACCTAGGACACCTACATACAAAGCCACATAGGTGTTTACATTGAGAGTGCTGGATTGATTACATAATCTAGGTATCAAGGACCTTTAAATGCCCCTTTTAATGCCATGCTTTTATCATAATGGTGAAAAAAACTGCTGTGCTTGAAACTTGAAAGCATTGAGCGGCTCTTCAGTTTTTAAGCCACGAACAATACTTAATCTTTGGTAGGTTTCTAACTTTCATTTCTCAATTCAAATGCATCTAGAAAGCTCTTTTTTGGCAGAGATCTTTCGCTAAGTAGATACAAAAAACTTCTTTAATGACATTCACTCGCATTCTTAGAACTTCTTTTATTCCGAGAATCTTGAATCATCTGAAGGGCAATCAGGGGAATCTAATTTTTAAATCAGGATTTACTGATGTCTTCTTATATCAATAGGGTGAAATGCAACAGCTTCGGGATAAACTTGCTGTAGCTGAGCGCACTGCAAAGGCAGAAGCCCAGTTGAAGGTGTGAAGATCATCAATTATAGCTATAGATTCCTTTTTGGGCAATTAATTTTGATGGCAGGCTGGTTCAATGATGTTTAGGAAAAATACCAACTGCGATTCAAAGTTTTGGAGGAAAAGCTTAAAGGATCTAATGGCAATGCTCGGATGCACACAGAAGGAAAGAGTACCAGTGGACATGCAAGGCGTCTATCTCTTAGTGGATTGGAGCAATTGTCCAGACAGCAGTCCAATGGCTCTTTACAAAAGAAAGCATCGAATGCACCGACTAGCTTGCTACGATCCAACAGTGCCAGTCTACTGTTGAGACATGCAAGAGGGTCATCCGCATCATTTGACGGTGGCAGCAAGTCCCTGGATAAACTGATGCCAAATTCAACTGATAATGACAATGCCACAGATAGTGCAGGGGAACAGATCAAGAGCACCAAGATGATTGGTAGAGTCGAAGAGATTGCAAATGGGAATCATAATGGAAAGGCGCAACCAGAAGATGAGGACTTTGTGTCGGGAACTTTGTACGACATCTTGCAAAAAGAGGTTATAGCCCTGAGAAAAGCTTGTCATGACAAAGATCAGAGCCTTAAAGAGAAAGATGACGCTATAGAGGTTGATGGATTTGCCTCCTATACCATGATTATCTATGCTTTCCTCATCACTGATTTCGTCTCTGAGTACTTGATATTTGCTGTTGTTGAATAAGCAGATGTTGGCAAAGAAGGTTGATACTTTGAACAAAGCAATGGAAGTTGAAGCAAAAAGAATGCGTAGAGAAGTAGCTTCCATGGAAAAGGAGGTTGCTGCCATGCGTGTTAGCAAAGAGAACAATAGTCGGACAAGACGCCTCAGCACTCCCAGAGGGGCTGTGAATTGCACACAATCAATTTCTGCAAGGTAACTAACTGTAAGCAAGAGAGATGAGCTATTATCAAATCTGATTATTTAAGAGTTGAAATCATAAAACAGTTAGTTATCTCTTGATAATACCGAATGCACTTTGGGACTTAAGAAAAAGATGCTTATTCACCTAAATGCAATGCTGTGACTTGAAAATAAGATGCTATTAGATGTTAAAGTCGGGCAAGGAGAAAAATTCTTCAACTTGTGCTGGTCTCACCAATTTCAGCGATGGAATTATAGTAGAGTTTACTAATTCGAAAGGCCAATTTGCTCAAGAATGACGCTTGATTTCAGATTAATGCATGCATCTGACTTTCACCTCTTGTGTGACCAATAGAATCAGATGTTTCACACTGATGGTGAAAAGTTTTCCCACCCGATGGTCTTCTAAATTACTTAGTTCGTCATGTTCTGATTACAGGAATGCGCGGAACTTGTAGGCGATGTAGTTGGCATTTCCACTGAGTTCCTACTGAGAAAACTCTCTGGAGCAATTTACAAATTAGTGTGGTTTTTGGTGTGATCATCCATGTTTGTCGTCCCTTCTCCAGCCAGCACATCAATTTGCAAGGGCCCGACTTCTCTTTTCGATTGAGGATTCAAGAATCTTGTACATGTTTGTATCTATATAGGCTAAGGTCAAAGCTGACTCGCTCAATTTGCGGAAGCCAGATGGAGGCCGCTCAAATATTGTGGTAACTCAACTCCAACTATATAAAAATATAGCGCAAGCGCCGTTTCTGTTTGGTCGAATGCTCCATCCAGCAATATAATGCAAATTGATTGCACATCTGGAGAAAGAAAAAAGAGATGATTCTCCTGTGTTCATTATGTTTTTGGGCTTTTTATTTTCCTTTTCGAGACAAGGCTGCCTATATGGTAGAGAGCCATCGTAGTTAAATTAAGATGGCCTTTCCAAGGATTAAACTGAGAATCTGGAATTTGCCTGCCAGAGTTTCTTCGTAAAGTATCCGGATTTCTTTGTTTTGCTGGGATCACATCAAGGCTCTGCATTTAAATTTGTGAAGATAAGGCAATGTTGCTGCGGGTCATTTCCGTCGTGAACTCATGGCCGGAAGCAGCGCATCTCAGAAAGCGATGTGATCTGCATTTTGATCCCCACAGAAAGATGGGGTTGTTGTATCTTCTGCATCGTAATAAGTGCTGTCCACATCCACCGAAGGCGTATTTGCGCATATCTTTTCCCTCTGCACTGCTGCACGATCCTGCGGCGATTCTCATTCGAGACTTCGACACCACTCAGTCACGGACTAAGCATAGGCGAAAAGGGCCTTTCTATTTCGAATCGGTGCGAGGCTTCTAACCTGGCTATCATGCATCTTCACCGGATAGTCACGACCAAAAATGAATCAGGATAGACAACCGAATCATAAACCAAACGTAATGAATTGCACGGCCATAGTTCACGAAGGACCCGAAAAACCACACTGGGGAAGCGCTCAATGTGGTGGCAGAAGAGCTAGATTTGTCTCCCACCATGTGTGGCCCTGCGAGACTTCAATTGGGGCTGCCTTGTGAAAAAGACTGGACGAAAAGATTGATTGTGTTGCATGGGTTGTCGTTAAGCGACGGGAAGATTATGCCGCCGTTGAACGTTCATCTAAGGGAGCTTTGTGAATTGGGATCGCTCAAAAGCTACTGCTTTTCATTGAGCCGAACTCCTAGATCTTCTTGATAGACGCAAGTCACGGCTGTATTCCATGGATTTGACTAGTCATTCCTTACCTTGAGCACCGTGCCCTCATTAATTTCTAGCGAATCATACAGTGGCAGCTGTGCCTTTGATTTCAAAAGGTTCCTCCCAACTACTTGTCAATCGTCATCGCTTTTGGCCCTTCCTGTTGACGAAAAACACAAAAAGGGGTTTCTATAAGAGGAAGTACTTTTTGGGGAAAGATCGTTTCCAAGACATGGCCGAGAATAGAAGGAGAGATGGGATTCCTCATCTGGTCCTCGTTCCATGTCCTCTCCAAGGGCACTTGAGCCCGATGCTCCATCTAGCCGGAATTTTCCACTCCAAAGGTTTCGCGGTAACCCTAGTTCTCGTGCAACCGGCCTCTCCTCGTGTAGTTACTTCATGGGTATCCGACGACTTTTTTCTTGAATCGTTGGGTGGATCTGGCAGCGATATTCCAGATGTTTGCAAAATGGATCTTATGTGTTTTCTGAATGAGGTCAACTCGAAATGTAAATTACCGTTTCGAGATTGCTTAACGAGACTGCGAATGAATCGGCTGAAAGGTCATAAACTATGCATTGTTTACGATGCTATCATGTATTTTTCAGCAGAAGTCAGCAATGAATTGGAAATCCCAAGGGTAGTCTTGAGGACCAGTACTGCAGCTAATTTTCTTGGCCTTTCGATGCTCAAGCAAAAGGCCTACCTTCCAACTCAAGGTAAGTGGTGGATTCTGTCTTGTCTATGGGAATTTGACTCATTAAAAACCTTATTACCAGTTGCAATGAGTGACATGTATGGACTATCATAAAATTCTATGTAACATGGTTTGTTTTCATGTTAATTTTTTAGGAAGCCTTTCACTCGAAAGTTTAAGCTATTGATTAAGAGATAAGAATGCGCAATGCCTAAATGTATAATTTGCTCATTTTTACCTCACACCCTCTAACAAATTTAGTTGCCAATAAAGTTGTTAACACAAATATTCATGGGATCTATAAATCATGAATTACGACTAATTATGTGAAAATCGTTAGATGCGTTTGGTTTGAAAGACTAATTATGTTTTCAATTTTACCAAAATTTCAGAAAAGTGGCATGGTGAATATATGTGGATCTTTAAAGCTAGAATGGTAAGTAAAGTCTCCATTCTTATATGTTAAAAACTCAAAATCTAGAAATTTCTAGTTTAATCATTTTAACCTTATTTATTATTGGAATCTTTTTTATCTCATAAATAAGCTTATAAGAAAATGCAGATCTCGAAATATGTTTGTGGTCGGCGCATGTCGATTATTTCTTCCATTAGTTAATAATCCAAATACTTTGTAATAAACATATTCTGAAAGTTTTTCAAATGTCAAATTTCTTAGCATACATGATGCTTGTGCACTTTTGTCATGATATGAAAATTAAATTGATACTTATGATATGTCAGGGTCACATTATTATTATGATTTTATTGTTCCAGGCCGGAACTTTACAAAGATTATATCACATTAAGATCCTACATAAGATCAAACTGTTCAATTAATTTATCAATCTATTCAGACCAAAAAACATTAATTTCTCAATTTAGAGTCTTGAGATGTTAAGATTTGAATCCGAATGTTTACACTCGATAGGCAAGAACAGTGTTTCTGGAATCGAGTATTTCCAGTCACCCGACTTTATCTGATTCGAGCTTTTTTTTCCTTTTATGGGTTCAACTTACATTACTCCACGCATATTTGGTAACGATTTCGGACAAGTTACGTCGACATCTGTTTGACACATTTTTGTCAAAGAAAAACACAAGATTCCACATCAAGATGCAGTCTCATTTGTCTGAAATCTCTCCATACCAATTTCTCATAACTAATGATCAACTCCCGCGCCTGTGCAATGCTGAAGATGGATCAGCAAAGGCCATCCGAGAGCTGATCCCGTCGATGAGGGAGAGCGACATGCCTGTCTTCGACAAGTTCTGCCCAGAAACCACGGAGCGAGTCCTTGCCCAGATCCACGAATCCACGAGTACAGCCTCAGCCATCATATGGAACACTCTGCAGGCTCTCGAGCGGACCCCCCTTCACCTCATCCAGTCCTCTCTCTCCCCTCCCATCTTCCCCATCGGCCCTCTCCACAAGTACCAAGCCCACGACCCTCGCCGTTGTCGTCGTCGCTCTCTTTTCACCGCTGACACCGGTGCTCGTCGCGAGGAAGATCGGATCAAGTGCATGTCCTTCCTCGACTCCCACACTCCGGGCTCGGTCGTCTACGTGAGCGCCGGGAGCCTCGCCAGGCTGAGCCGGTCCGAGCTGGCGGAGATGGCCGGGGGCCTTGCTGACTGCGGCCAGCCCTTCCTGTGGGCCGTCGGGCCGAGCTTGGAGCACGGGGATGACATCGCAGGGCTCGTCCCGAGCGGGTTAGAGCTGTCTCGCGCTGCTGGTTGTCATCATCCTCGTGCTCCGTCGATGCAGGGGCTTGCGGTTGCGTGGGCGCCGCAGGAGGAAGTGTTGGCACACGGGTCGGTCGGGTGCTTCTGGACGCACAACGGATGGAACTCGACCCTGGAGAGCATGACTGAGGGGGTGCCGATGCTGTGCTGGCCTAGGGTTGGGGACCAGAAGATCATCGCCGGGTTCGTGACCCGGGTCTGGAGGGTAGGCCTGGAGCTGGAGTGCGACGGTGACGGCGGGTTAGAGAGAGGGAGGATCTCGAGGTCCATCAAGAGGGTGATGGTGGGCGAGGAAGGGAGGGAGATCAAGAAGAGGGCGTCGGAGATGAAGGAGACGGTGGAGCTCGCCTTGAGTGGCGGCGGTTGCTCTTCTCAGTTCTTAGGCAAGCTGGTGGATTTTATCCAGCTGCTCTAATTGAAATCATTGTGTCCATCAATAAGCGCTTTCCTTAGGCATATGTGTCCTCAATTACAAGCTGGAAAAGTTAAATTTTGCCAGGATAGTCGAGAATGATGAGCTTATTTACCGTTACATTTGGAAAATAGATCATGAATTTACATTCATGATAAATGTCTGCCTTATTGTCGTATCGAAATAGATGGTGTTGATTTACACGGTCTATCAAACCATGTAATAATTTTTTTGTTACAATAATAATATGTGTCTTGGCGTGTTCCTAGGTTGTCTTCGGGCGTCTATTTCCTCCTAGTTTCCATCTTTGGCCCTAGGGAAGATATTGAAAATTGGCCATCGAATAGAATAGTGGTAGTTGCAACATCACTCTAACTCATATCTAACTATCCCAGCATGCCCTAGGAAGTATCCTATACCTTGAATCTAAATAAACAAATTCAGAGACCATTTCATGTACTTTCCGCCCAATTTCTTCGCCTGAACAAACGCGTTTAGTAGACTGACTTAGAAAATATACAGAATGCGTCAATAGTCAAAAATTAGGTGTATGCGAATAAAAAAAGACAAGATTCCAGATGTTCCGATGGTATCTATGCGCATCTATGGTTAAAAAAATCATCCATGCTTGAAGTTTGGAACCAAATAAAGGAATTATAGAACAACATTTACTTTCATCCACTTGATTCTAACGTTTTTTGAGACTGTGATATTGCTCATATGTTTTTTTCTTTTTGGATACAACAGATACATTTGGATGGTATTTTGAGTTAGTGTGCAAGACATGATGACCCGAGATGTTGTGTCGAGCAAGAATTAAACCCTAGACGTGACCCCTCACGCTGCTTAGACGCGCAAAGTCCTTGGCTTTTACCACTCAATTACCCTTTGGATCAGTCAGTTTCTTGATTAATAATCAAATGCATGAATTGACCTCGTCCGAGCTTCTTCTTTCTATATAATAGTCTGCTTACACTCTGTCATCTTCTACCAACCAAACACACAATTCAATGGCTTCCCCAACTCCGAGCAATCCCAGAAAACCCTTCTTCGACCTCTTCCGCTATGGCCAGATGAGGATCTTGCCAGCCGAAGCCCGGGTGACGCTGCTGCTTGTGGTTGCCGTGGCTCTGATTGCGGCGTTTGCGTTCTTCCCGGCTGGAGCACTAAATCCTCCTGGTGCTGCACGATGGCAGGAGGACGCCGATCGTCATAACAACCGCAATTATGCGGGGCTTGCGATGTATTGCTATCTCAAGAACGCCTTCTATGTATTCATGGTCTTGTTCAACTCAGCGGCGATGGAGCTGATCCGGAGCACCGTCATGCTCCTGTTCAAATCCATGTTCGCAATCGGTTTGTTCCTCACCTGCACGTCCTCCTTTCGCTCGGAGATGTTCGGCGGGACAGATTCGGTGATGCTGACGTGCGCAGCTTCTTCGATCTTCGCCATCGCGCCCCGCGAAATCGGCAAGTTCCACTGTGTTCTGTTCGTAGCTTTCTTCCCGGGCGTTGTACGTAATGTGATCCAGATATTCTGCAGGGTGTAGAGATCAGGAATTGGGTCCTTTTTGTTGTCTCTTTTTGAGGGTTAGAAGAAGAATTGGCAACTTTGTTGTGCAGATTGAGCTTGTTTTACTCCGGCTCCCCTTTCGTGCCGAAGATAGCTTTAACTTTTTGCGACCTTGAGCCACTGTAAATACCCGTCTCGATGCATCGACCGCCACGGCACCGATCCATCGGGTTTGCCGGGAAGCCGATGGGGCGTGAGGATGAATTGGCTGATATCAGTAAGCAGTGAACTGGAGGACCTTCATGATCTGCAATCAGCCAACACTAACTAGACAGTTTGTTTCTTCTGGGTAGGAGAGTATTAGGAGACCCGCTTTCCATATGTTTGTTCATTTTAACAATGCATATAGAGCATTTACCTAATATTTTCTGCTGTGTAAGATTAAATTGCGTATGTTACTATTTCAAGAATCAGATATCTTACCAAAGTGTCTTTACATAGTTATTTTTTTGGATATGTGCTATGATTAAAAACCGAGTCAAAGTTGATAGCTTAAGAAGCACAAATATTACTTAAGAACGAGACAAAATTTTGCAATAACTTAATTTGTAAGGGTGATATGCAAAGAAATTATTTTTGATAAAAATAGGAAAAAAATGAACTAATAAAATGTGTTTGGGAATCAAAAGCATTGCCCCTGCAAGCTCTTGCGTCTGCAATTGACATAAATCTATAAATCTTTAATTTTAGGACGAAATGTGCATCTCAAAATGGGTATATCATACCAAATATCTTGCTTATTTGATTGACATAGTAAGCCGCAAGTCAAAGCCTAGATTAGTGCCCAGTTATCGATCTATAATTTTTTCTTGATGAGGCAAGTATGATTCCAAAGAAATTAAATACCTTGCTTCAAAAATAGAAGGAGTGTAACTTATGACCAAAAATTCAGACAAGAATAAAGATTTGGTTTATTATGATAATTAGCTTTTAGATTATTTGACCTGACTTTTATCGATTTGCTAGGGCAATTGCCCTTAGTATGATCTATCTATATATTTCTTCGAGACATTTAAAGGGCCTAAACTCTAATTCAAAGGCCATAGCATTACATAAAAACCTCTAAAAATTAAAAAAATTAAATATGTCGTCGTGAGTTCAAAAAAGTGAGGAGGGCAAGTTTCTTCATTAGATGAAACATAAATCCATCTATGTAAACATAGAATTATTTGTATTTGATTATGTGAAGAATAAAATTTAGGGGAAATTCCAAAAAAGGCCTAAAGTGCCTACATTTTTTCAAATAATGACCCAAAGTGGACATTATTTTAAATAAGAGTTTAAAGTACCATCACTTTCTCAAATAAGGGCTTGAAGCGGATGTTATATCAAATAAAGGGCATAAAATGGCTATGTTTGTTTCAAATAAGAGTTTGATTTTCCGACAATCAAAGTATTTTCATCATTTATCATTTTCCTTTTTTATGGTTCTTCTTCCTCTTCGCTTGACAACACCCATAGAAGGCTGAGCAAGGGTCACCCTTGCCCAATTTGGCGAGGGGCAACTTCACCTAGGGAGGTCGCCAATCATGGCCAATTGCGAGGCTAGTAAGGGCTCAACAACTCTTGAGGACAACCCTCGCCTAGTCATTTGTGGGTGTTGCCTATGGCTAGCTGGCCATCGGCGAAGAAGAAGAAGAAGAAGAAGAACTAGAAAAAGAGAAGAAAAAAAGTAAAAGATTTGAATGAAATTTCCTTTAACCGGTTAGAAAATTTAATTAACCAAGAATCGGAACCGAGTCCTCATTTCGATAAGGTCCTCATTTGGGTCTTCATTTGAAACAACCGAGATTATTTCAGATCCTTATTTGAAACAAGATTTATTTTAAATTATTATTTGAGAAAATAAGAAGATTTGGTGACATTTTTTTTCGAATTTTCCCTAAAATTTATGTAGTGTATGAAAGAACATTGGATTAAAAAAAAAGATAATTTTCAAGAATATATTTATCTTTTATCGACAGTCATCATGATCTTGTAATTTTTTTTTCCGATTGACTAACAACATTATAATTCGATTGATGTAAAATCTGAATTTTATCTAGAATTGCAACCCCTATGTTATTAAAGAATTAAATAAGAAAAAAAGAGCACCGGCAAAGGAGAGCCGGTAGGGTTTTATGTCGAGGGAGGGAGGAGGGAAAATAGAACATTTCGGGCGGACAGAGTAACGAGGTTTTATCTTCGTCCTCACGAAAAAAGACCATCGTCAAAGTTTTTGGGTTTAAAATCTCGGACAAGGCTCCTCATGTTTCGCATTCTCCAATGGCGCTTCTTCTGAAACCGCCTCGTCACTTCAGCTTGCGGACCATGGCTTCTCGCTTCCTCGCTCACTCCTCTCTTCACTCTCATGCTCACGCGTCTCGCCCCTCCGTCTTCTTCAGGCCCAGGTCCTCCTCTTTATCTCTCCGCTTTTCTGCGTATGGAAGTGAAGTCGCAAGCTTTTGGGCGGGGCGATGCGTTTCGTGATGATGTTCGGGGCTTGTAGTTGATGGGTAGCTTGGTGTGATGGGTGGTCGGCGATTTATTGGCTCATTTGGCTGGAAAGTCTCTGCATTTTGGCCTTCGAGTACCGATTTTGCGAGCTTTTGGGTGGAGCGACGCGTTTTGGTGATGATGTTTGGGGCTTGTAGTTCATGGGTAGCTTAGTATGATGGGTGCTCGGCGACGTATTGGCTCATCTCTGCATTTTGGCCTTCGAGTGCCGATTTTGCTGGATTTCCCAGTGTTGTTTTCTTCAGAAGTTCGTTTTTCGTGGCCGTGGGACGAGCATTTTGCTCTCCTCTTGAATTTGTCCGAAACTTGAAAGTTGGGTCTAAGTTGTGCATCGTTGTATTCATTGTGTTATCGATGCAGAAATTGTTATCCATTAAGGAGAGTAACCATTCAATTGCCGAGCCGTCAAGCATGTTTTGTGAGGGCGTTCATGTCGACCAGCCCTGTGACTGAAGCTTTTCAAGGGAGCGCAAGCTCAAAAACTTATGGGTCTGAGCAAATTCAGGTTATTGATATGCTATAAATCTCACCAAATTGGTCCACTTACTTCCATTATTGTTCTCAGCTATTTGGTTATATTAATTTTAAATTGGCTTTAGTAGTTGTATAAGTTTTGACGGTTATATCTCGTTTCTTTTTTGTCATGGATGAACTAGCATGTCTTATATTTGATGTTTTGGTTTGCTTATTCATCTTTGTCATTGATGCTTGAATCATCATCTAAGGATTGTGTATGGATGTGTTCAGGTACTGGAGGGCTTAGACCCTGTTAGAAAAAGGCCAGGTATGTATATCGGAAGCACTGGACCACGTGGTTTGCATCATTTGGTATGGCCATCATTCCCTTTTCATCTGCAGTTGCTGTACTACTACTAGTGAATCAATTTCGTGGATACAAATTGTCAATACATGACAAATCTCTTGTTTTTGTGGTCTACCAGGTCTATGAAATACTCGATAATGCGGTTGATGAAGCTCAGGCAGGATTTGCTTCCAACATAGACGTCGTTTTGTATGCAAATGGCTCTGTGAGCATCACCGATGATGGGCGCGGGGTATAGATTTTATCTGTGTAGTGTCAGGAGATACATTTCATATCATGCATCTGGATTAAAATTTTAGATTGTCTACTTTCTTGAGGAGGCACAGTAGATGTGTTTCTTTTACTGCTCAATAGTGGCTTGCCCTCACAAAGATAATACCTTCTCCATTGTTGATAAATAAGCTAATTGAATGTGGGAGCATCTTATTAAAACGTTCTTTGTTAGTTGCTTCTTGACATAAAGTTGATTCTAATTTTTATGTTCCAATTAAGAAACTCTTGCAAGAAAATCTGAAACTCAATGTTACTTCCGTCTAATATTGAATTGGAGATGTCGTTGGAGGCGATGTTCATTGATCAACTTGAGTTCCTGACCATTTTCAGAGTGATTAAGTAAACAAGTACCTCTGGGGCATTTCTTAAGCAACTAACTGAGGAAACTTTCTCAGTTTCAATTCATTTTGTCTTGTGTATGTGTGTAACCACTGCTTTGAAAATGAATCGTTCTTTATTCAGTATGCTGTGCAAGAGCTCCTGGGGAACTAGTTAACAGGATCCTTTTCAAAATGTACTGTACAATAAACTTTCTCTTGGTGCTTTGGCCGATCACTCAACCAATAGAGTTCTACACAGCATACCTTATAAGTCGCTGCAGCAGTTTGAATTATGAAAATAGTTACTTCAATTTTATTGGATATGTTTTGCTTATTTATAGCATTTCTCAAAATTGCAGATACCTATAGACTTGCATCCCGTGACCAAGAAATCTGCATTGGAGACTGTGCTAACGGTAATCTCTCATGAACAAATATATAATCTTAATCTGGTTAAGAAGATATGGGTTGGCAATGCCTGGATTAATTTTGTTGAGAAGGACAAATGAATTAAAAAGCATTTATAAATGTTTTTTTTTTTTCAAATGATTTATGAGTCAGGTATTTGCCTGATGGTATGCTAAATAAGTTAATTTGCGAGATTAATTTTAATGTGAATTATGAATTCTTGCATGTGCCTGCCCTTGTGCTTGCACATGCATTCACACATGTGCATGCTTCATGCTCGGGATGTGTTATTGAATGGCCTTTTTTTTCATGCTCTGTTTTTTTTCATATTTTGATTCAAGCCTTTGGCATGGATCTATCTGTATGGGCAGGGGTTAGGTGGTTTGGAATTTTCTGATATTTGTCATTGGCAAAGGATGTCTGACAATTTTAACATCTTTTATCATTGAAATGGTAACAGAGTATCATGTGTCTCCCTTGTGTTACATTCTGCAGGTCCTACATGCAGGAGGTAAATTTGGTGGTTCTAGTAGTGGCTATAGTGTCTCAGGTGGTTTGCACGGAGTTGGCTTATCAGTGGTTAATGCGCTGTCTGAGGTGAGCCTTCTCTTTTTTGTCAACTTATCTGCGTATTTGTTGCATAGAGGAGATACTTCCTAAAGATTTATGAGGTTATCTGGAAGATGAGATTAAGATGCTCTTTTGTTCCTATTATTGGTAAAATTGGCACCTAGACCTAGGAAGTGCCAATTTTATCTAAAAAGGGTAGCTAGGCCCAAAGGGAGGTGTGTGAGATCTATCATAGCCTGGGTAATGAAGAATAGCCTTGCTGATTTACTGAGCAGTTCTCTAGAAAATCACATATTTTTTCTACTCCACTCCCCATAGAGGTTCCAAAACATGGACTGGGAAATGGAGGAGAAAAGGGGATCTGCTTAGTCCCTAAATCGGCTAATTTCCTCAGGATCAATAAGGAACAATCACAATCAATGTGGATAAAGGCTCTGCCTTGTACTTCATACATTGAAATTCAGGTTTAGCGGTCTCTAAAGAGTGTTAGAGAATACTCACAGGTTCAGAAACTTCTCTTTGAACCTCCAATATGGTACTCTTTAAGTTTCTAGTTTTGTGGGGTTGCAAGAATTATTGTCCAACTATCTCAATGATCTTTCTGACAATTTCTTACATACATTTCTTTTTAGGTTTGCGAACCATTTTTCATTTTATATTAGAAGTTAGATCCTGTAACTTGCTGTTGTCAGGCATTGGAAGTTACTGTTTGGCGTGACGGAATGGAATACCAACAGAAATATTCTCGTGGGAAACCCATGACAACTTTAACGTGTCATATGCTTCCACCTGAATCAAAGGATCGTCAGGGGACATGCATACAGTTTTGGCCAGACAAAGAAGGTAATTCTTGACAACACTACATGCCTACAGGATTACCTTGTTGGAATTTATCTATATTTTTCATGCTTTATATATGCTGATACGTGTTTCTTTGTCTGCTTTTTTTACGACTGCAGTGTTTACCACAGAAATTCAATTTGATTACAATACTCTAGCTGGGCGAATCAGAGAGCTGGCTTTTCTAAACCCTAAAGTATGGTTTTGCAAGATTTTGCTTCATTACATTGATTATGTATTATGGCAGCATGCATCTACTCAGTAGATATGGACAATTCTTAGATGATGCATTTGGGGAGGCACTATTTTTCTGGTTCTTTGTGTTGCGTGCATGAATGTGAAAATCTTAAGTTTTTCTGTTATCTTTTGCTTACCTGTGTATTGTGATTTGGCCATTGCAGCTCAGGATTACTTTCAAAAAAGAAGATGATGATCCGGAGAAGACTCAGCACAATGAGTACTTCTACGCAGGTGGATTGGTTGAATATGTGAGCTGGCTAAACACTGATAAGGTATGCCTGCCTTTTTTACTATTCCTGCGCTTGTTGAGAAATTGTGGTAATCTGTAGATTGTTTATTGTTCTTGATATTGCTTTCAAATTGTCTTCTTAAAGAGGTTTACTTCAACCACTAAAGTTAACGAAGAAAATTCCACCTTTGTCTGGATCTTTATGAATGACTCAAATAGAAATTCTACTCTTAGTGCCCAAAGGGCGGGGTGGGAGCAGGGTTGTATCCCCTGACCCTGTCCTGTGATAAGTTAGATGGCTCCATATACACCACATGCCCCAGTAGGGCCAGGTTGTGCGCTCCATCCCAAACCCTCAGAGCATTCGGGTTCCCCAGCCTGTCATTCTCTCTCCATGTTTATGTTGAAGTTAACTCTAATTAAAAAAAGAATGATTATCAATAGATAAACCAATGAAAAAAGATGACAAAGGCCTATTATTTATAAACTGTCTAATAGAAAACACTAAATTTTAATATTTAAAATAATTAAGGTGTGGGCTGGGGTGGTTCATGGGGCAAAGATGACTAAATCAATCCCTGCCCCATCCAATATGTGGGGTAAGAAATTTGACCCACTCACCCCCTCTTCTAACCCACTTGTTGCACATTTTCTTTGCCCCAGGCAGGGCAAAATGGGTATTTGATGGGGTGTGTCAAATTGCCATTGTTAGCGAGTGCTCTTCAGCTAACAGAGCTGTTGAATAGTCAAACTGCCTGAATTGGCAACCCTTAGTAGGAGATGATTGGGTTAGCTGAACATTCATTGAGCTGTTTGTCTCACTTCTTAGTTTTGGTTAACAGTGTCAACTTACTTCTTTGTAATCTTGAGTTCTTTGGCTCTGATTTAGCTCTGATGCGCTCAAATTAGTGCCTTAACTAAAACCATGTGAAGATCCTACAGGAAAATCCTTCTTGCTTCATTTTAATGTATGCACTCCTCTGTTTCTTTTAAGTCGTGTCTACTGAAAAGTCCCTGACAGTTTTTTGACACAGAAACCACTTCATGATGTCGTGGGTTTCAGGAGAGAAATAGACGGAATCACAGTGATGTCGCTTTTCAGTGGTATGCTTTCTTTCCTTTTCTTATGCTGATTTAAGGATTCAATTATCAAACATGTGATTTGGGGTTACATTAACTTTCCTATTGGCAACTGTCTGTGCAATTTATTTATACTTGGAACTTTCATTTAGTATATAAATTATTATTGCTTCACTGTAAAATAACATTTTGGTTACCATAAGATAGTTTTGACGTAAGATGATTTTTGGTTACCATAATAGTGGTGATGTTGTCATATTTTAACAAATTGAAGTCCCTTGTATTCCTTCCAACCATAAGTAGAACAATAACAATAGTTAACCTTGTTGTTTTCATGCAATGTTGGTTAGGTGTTCAGATGCATATTCCGATACAATGCTTGGATATGCCAACAGCATACGGACGGTTGATGGTGGGACTCATATTGATGGTCTAAAGGCATCATTAACACGAACACTCAATAACCTTGGGAAAAAGTCAAAGGTTATCAAGGTGTGTACCTTCTCTAACTGGTAATTTTTAATAAGCATATTAAACATGTGTGTAAGAGGAAATAATGTTTTTGTCACATCTAAATGTGCAAATTCGTTTGCATTTAGGACAAAGACATTAATTTGAGTGGCGAACATGTAAGGGAGGGTCTGACATGTGTTATCTCAGTCAAAGTTCCAAATCCAGAGTTTGAAGGACAAACAAAGGTATTGTCTGCTGCATTATTCACTTGAAATTTGGCAGTTCTTTGTATCAATTATACTTAGCTGACTGCTTTTTCTTCCTTTAGACAAGGTTAGGGAACCCAGAAGTGCGCAAATTGGTTGATCAATCTGTGCAAGAGTATCTTACGGAATTCTTAGAGTTGCATCCAGATGTGCTTGATTTGATCCTTTCCAAGTCATTGAATGCCCTGAAGGTGCACTTACACTTATTCTGCTGGAAAAATGTTTTGTTAATTGTTGTACTCAATTAAGTGCGCATAGTGTGGAAACAGTTATCAGTAATTGTGACCTTGGAGTTTCTCTGATTTCCTTTGTGCTGCTTTTCTTGTCCAGGCAGCTTTGGCAGCCAAGAGAGCACGAGAGTTGGTGAGACAAAAGAGTGTTCTGAGATCATCATCTCTTCCTGGGAAGCTAGCAGATTGCTCAACTACAAATCCAGAAGAATCTGGTAAATTGTATTTCTCATGTAAAGCTTTTCATAGCTTATAATTGTGACAATATTATTTGTTGTCAGATGTTCCTGTTCTTTCCTTTGTCTTTTGCATCAAGCTGCCTATATTTTATTTCTCCTGGAGTTGTTTAGATGAATCTCTTCCTAAAGCTGAGAAAGATAAATTACTGTTTTCTTATCTCTGCATATTTGTTTATATAAATCCCGAGGATAAGGTATGGGCATATATGTTATCTTTCACCAATTATTTGTCTATAATAGTTTCCTTTGGAAAAGATTTCTCTAGGGTAGTGATGAGTGGTTGGGTATTTGGAATTATGCCCAATAGATAGAGAGGTTTGTCTTAATATATGATTGTGCAAAAGCAAAGGTTGGAGTTCATTGGAGATCCTTTGTAGCATACAGTATGCTGTTTGCATCAGTTTTGCAATTAACGTGAAGCTCAAGATATGTTCTTGAAGATCCCACATTTGGTAGATGATAGCATTTATGGAAGCGTCATATTGGTACTTCCTTATGAGAGGATGCTTTAATCATTCATTGGAAGTAGTTTGCAGCCTGTCTTCACTGTGGAAGCCCATTTACTGCAATGACAATTTCTTGACTTGTCACGATCACTATGGCATTCTCCGATCTCTTTTATCTAGGTTACATTCCTCTTTAAGAATCATGTTAAAGCAAAATATCTGTAATACTTCTTCACAAGGATATCGGGATGCTCTAGGAGGGCTTGAAGTTGAAAAAATGCCTTCAAGACTTAAACGTTTAGAAATTTGATATCTGAATGCTCAACTTTCTGCAGAAATTTTTATAGTTGAGGGGGATTCAGCTGGTGGAAGTGCAAAGCAGGGCCGTGATAGACGCTTCCAGGTAAAATTTTGGTATTGTGTCGGATTTTTTTTATATGTTAATTTGTCAATACTAATCGGTTTTTGCTGTTTTGAGCTTTTAGAATAGCAGCTAACTCTGGTGATATATATTTTGCATGATTTTTATTTGGAGTGCTGAAGCTGATTCAATAGAGGTGCTATAGCATTAGCTAGGTGATAAATGCTCTCGTCTTTGTAAACAGGAAACCTGAGTGACAGTTGCTTGTCAGATATTTGGGGTTGGCAAGCCCTAACAGCAGTTTGCTTTAGAAATGTGAAATGGTTTGTCCTTACTGAGAATAATTGATCGTAGACTTATTATTTTTTCAGTAACAAGATGTGTAGTTCTATTGTCTTCCTACTGATCATTGATTGGAGATGCTGTTTAGTGGAAACTTGATCAAAAAATCCAACCACAATGGAAATAGTTCTTCTTTAGGTTTTATAATCTCTTTCCTCTCAGTATGCTGATTTTCCTGGTGTGGTCAAGAATGTTGAATTTTCTTTGGACAATTCTAGGCCTTAAGCAGGTTTGTGGATTTGTCCTGATGATTGGAGTGTCTTTGTGACAGGCAATCAAGTATTTTGAGGCATTGTCACCTCTTGAAAGCTGTGCCGTCTGTCTCAAAACTTCACCCATGTTGTGTTTATCAGAACTGTGTTTTGGCTGCTGGTCTAGCCTGGTCTCTGAGTTCGTTAGTTTTGGAATTGCTACATCATTCTTTTTGTTCTTTTCATAACCTGTCATCGGCAAGGTGCTGTAGTTATCTGGAAAATCTGCATCTAACTAATGATACGCAATTTGCTTCAATATGCTAACTGTAGTGTACTTCAATACCCACGTGAATATTCATGTTTACCATATAAATTTGTTTTATCAGGCTATCCTTCCTCTAAGGGGAAAGATTCTGAATATTGAAAGAAAAGACGAGGCAGCAATGTACAAGAATGAAGAGATACAAAATCTGATTCTTGCTCTTGGACTTGGAGTGAAGGTCCTAAGTTTCCTTGTTTCTATTGACACAATTTTTCTTTCCTTTTCCTTTTCATGAACTTCAAAGCTTATTCTGTCTACTTGATTTCCTTGATTAAGGGGGAGGACTTCAATAAGGATTCTTTACGGTATCATAAGATCATCATTATGACAGATGCTGATGTAGATGGTGCTCACATTAGAACTCTATTATTGACCTTTTTCTTCAGATATCAGGTGATTATTTCTATAAAAAATTGTTTCACTCAAAAAACGAAACACCACAGATGTTAAATTTATTCCCAACATACTGAACCAGCTTTTTTGTCTGCAGAGATCCCTTTTTGATGAAGGTTGCATCTATGTCGGAGTCCCGCCACTTTACAAGGTTCACTTATTTGGTCCATCTTGATACAGTGTATCCAAAGTGAACCTCTGCTAGCTTTAATTCGCTTCTATTGAAATGTCAGGTTGAGAGGGGGAAGCAAGTTCACTATTGCTATGAGGAAGCAGAACTTAAGAAGCTTCAGAATTCCTTCCCTTCTAACGCATCCTACAACATTCAGAGATTTAAAGGTGAGAAAACTTAAGCCACAATTAGGGGCATGATGATGTAAATGAGAGCAACTATTGGGTTTTGTCTTTGCATTTCAATCTGATTTGACTCATTGAGTCATGAATTTAGATCTTGCTTGGAGGACGACACTTGTTCACATTTTTGCTGATGCTGATGCAGGCTTGGGAGAGATGATGCCTTTGCAGCTTTGGGAAACAACAATGGATCCTGAACGAAGGCTTCTGAAGCAGTTGGTGGTGGAGGATGCTGCTGAAGCTAATGTGGTCTTCTCCTCTCTCATGGGTGCCCGGGTATGTGGTCATGTGTTCATACTTGGTTGTGCTTACTCTTAATAATTTTGCTTATAATTTTTCTTGTGAAGAATAAGGCTTCAGTTAATTGCTTACTGTAAATCCATGAAAGATTACCATCTCACAATTACTTAAAATTTTTTTGGGATTACTGACTGGATATAAGCTTTGGCATATTATTCACTTCCACGACTGAGCCTTGCTGAAAAGCAGTCTATCCCATGAGAAAAATGAAGAAGCTTAGGACAACTACAAGGGCTGGGCGAACCCCTTTTTTTGGCCTATAAGGCCAAGCATACGTAAACTCATTCGCTGCTATAATATTTTGTCCTTTGTGACAGTATTAATCCGTAATTTTCTGTATCAGGTGGATGTCCGCAAGGAACTTATTCAGAAATCTGCAACTATGGTCAACATTGACCAGCTGGACATATAAAGGCTCAATGGGAGAAGGCAGATTTCTTCTGACCGATACATTTTGCAACCGGCTAACAAGCAAATTTTAATTGCTTCACCTTTTGCATCTCGGCATTACATTGGGGCATTGAATTTATGATCATCAGCAATCGACTATAGCACTTTTTTGTTGTATTCTAAGGAGGGGGGGTTAGGGCTTTGCATTCTTGTAAATTCTTAATTGTTTTATAGAATAGGTACAGCAAAAATGTGCCTTTTTAATTTGGACATCATTTAAATGTTGGTGTACTTCATGATTTTCCAAAGCATTATCGGTGCTTTGACAGAGTGATGCGCGCATTGGGTTCGTATGCTTCAACTTCAGAAGTCTCAGGACTTGAATTTTGCCAGCTCCTCTATGGTATAGCTCCAAACGCGAGACTTGGTCGGGTTGATGTTACTGTATAATGTTGGTATTAACGTATGATGGGACGGGCCGGTTTCTTGATCAAATCCCAACGAAGCGAAGCATTTTCGTCTTCTGTAAAGAGGGATTGCATCGACAAAGATAGGAAAGAGTAACTACAGGAAGGAGCGAAACATTTGTGTACATTTCAGGGGATTATAATTATTGTCTTGGCCAGCTTCTAGAGGGTATTCCTAGGAGAAATTGCAGGGTCTTTTCCTCTTGTGAATATCCCAAGAACATCCCTGACATTCCGTACCTCGTCCCTCTGCTTTTGAATATGTCAGGTGCATGCTTGAGAATTATTTTTGAAAATCACTTTGCACCTGCGCATTAATAATCCTGGCGTCCTCATCTGCAAAAACGCTATTTTCGTTTCTGTCATGACCATCCTCCAAATTTTACATCCTCGCCCACATCCAAAACGCTCGAAACCGAAGGAATGGAAAATGTAAGGTGTCCAATTTGGTCTTTCTAATATTGAGTTTTACTTATAAGTATGTGAATGCGATTTGCAAAAATCGGTAAATATAATTGGTCATTGAGTCAAAAGTGAGTTTGGTAAGCGTACCTTTATCATGTTTAGCACACCGATTGGCATTTTGGTATTAGTTCCCTGCAAAACCTAAACAAACAAACAAAAAGTCAGTTAATACTACTAAAATTGCAACTATTGATTTGTCGCAAAAAATATCAAATTGGTAAACTGGTTCCGCATTTGCTCGAAAACTAATTTGCTTCTCATTAAAAAAAAAATCTCTACAATGAAAATATTAGACTGAGATTTCTACTAGAATTTGCCTACGTTGATGCAAGAGCTTCCACACATCTTCGAAAATCTGTTAAAATTTTTAATTTTGCCCCGATTTTACCTTAAGAGTTAAACAGGAAAATGAATTCGGGTTAATTATAGCATGAGAATACTAATTTGGATTAACACAGAGATTAATTTGTAGTAAACATGTCATAAATGCATAATTTGAGATTTTCCTAATCCGTTGAAGAGGGAGAGAGAGAATATTCGGCGCTGGTATCCGGATCAAGCAAAAGAGTAAGAGCATCGAAATTTAACAGACTTTGTCCTTTCCGCATATCTCACCTGGGAAACCGCCATCGTCGGTCACCTCCACGAGCTCTTGCTCCTCCTCCTTCTGCATCCCGGAGCTCCGCTATTGCCCTTTAAGCTCCTCGTCCCTCGATTTGTTCGTCAACATCGTACTGAAAACGAGCGGCCATATCGAATTGTTCGTCCATTGACTGGCTGTCTGACGCTAGAGATTCTGCATATGCTGGTTGATGTCGGGCCATATTGCTCCTCTGATATTGTTCGAATCGTGGGATGACTAGAAGTCGCGATCATTGGATGATGTTGGTACGTAAATGTCTGTCTTTTCGAGTTCTCGCTGATTATCAGAGCTTAAAAGTTAGGATTTTTATGGCTGAGATTTTTCCTCGGAGCATTTTGGTTTTTCAAGTTCTTGAACTCGGTTCGGGACTGTGGTTCTTGTCCAAAAATGAAACTTAAATCAATCTGAATAACGCACCGCGTGCGCATGACGTTCTGATTACCAGTTATGATCTTGGGAGCGTGTAGGAAGCCTTGTAGGGGACCATCATAGTCTTATTAATTTCTGCCGTTTATGAGCAATCCAGATTTTTTAACCAGAGTGCAGTTAGCTAATGCTTGCCAATTAGTTAACTAATGAATGATTACCTACAGACTTGGCAAGTGCCTAGAGAAAAATGCTTTTAGATGGAGATTGTGTTTACGGTTTTCTTTAGAATAATTCATTGACTGTTTAGTGTGTTGATCAGATAGCACTTCTGGGTAGACAGTGCGAACTTGTGTGGCAAGGAAACTCGAATGTGCAACTAGAGTTTTGGTCAGAGTTCTTACCAATTTCTTCAAAATTGCTTCAAAATTAAACTATGCTTAGTTGCAATTTTGTAATGGAAATTGACATTGATTTACGTTATGCCTATTTATGCCTATCATAAGGAAAACATATTTGACTTGAAGCATGCTGTAGGTGTACTGACCATATGATTATTGCACTTTGAACCCCGCAGGATGACAATTTGATTAGGTTATTTCAGCCGATGTCTGAATAATGAATGTAGAAAAAAGATTTTGATCATACATGATTTCCAAAAAATTGGCTTTATAATGAATATGTACAGAGATTAGCAAAGAATGGTGAACATTTCACTTTTCTTTCCTCCTCCTCCTCCTCTCTCCTCCCCCCTCCTGAATCAGAGGCTGCCGTTGGCTTGCATCTCTTCAAAATATGTTCAAGTCTCTTAGGTTCTTTAGAAAGGTCTCCCCAACTAATGAGCCAGCCTTAACAAATACAGCAGGCTGGCCAATTGGAGTTTCTACCCAGGCTTCAGAACCTTGATTTGTATATAGTTTTCCAGTCCAGATATGTTGCCATGGACAACTTTCTCCAACTGGAAAGTATGCTTTGACATTATTTTTGCCTTTGTCAAGCACTGGAACTACAAGAATCTCTGTACCTACTAAGAACTGCTGATAAGTTAACTTATGTACGTTGTCGTCCTCAGGATAGTGGAGGAACAGGTGCCGGCAAACAGGCAAGCCCTTTTGAGCTGCTTCCTGGTTTAGAAAAAAGCAAGGGTTTCAGTGAAAGTATGAGGTTTTGGACATATTTGCTCTGTGTCCATGACTAAGGGAAGACATGATATCTGTTAAGCATGAACATATATTACTGATGTTTCATTAACTAGAATATAAACTTTTATGAGAAGTGAACATTTTAACATTTGCTGAACTATCTATTTACCAGTCATATCAATTAAAATGTTAAGTTTGAGCTGAGTTCTGGATAATACCTTGATGAGTTGGATTCTGTAGAACTTCCAAGCGCTGTATACTTTGGCAAAGCGTGCAAAATGTGAGAAGGTTTTATGGTTTGAGTAGAACTGGCTGTTACAGGATGGCTTGTTTCCCTGCTTGCAAAAGATAGATTGAACTTAATTCCTGTATTCCAGGGGACATCAAAGGAAAATATCTGAAGAACTAAGATATTTCCATTATTTAAACTAATATTAGTCTTTTAAGTGATTCTCTTTATGTGTTCAGTGCAGTTGTAAGAGCATCAATCTTCTCTGGAAGTGGTCTCCTAAGAAGTGCCTGCATGTTCTTGGATGGTTGGGGGAAGAGGAAGTGGAAAGCTGCCTGAATTGTAGCTTATTTTTTATGGAAAATTTATCTATCTTCTTTATGCGTGAGTGGCAATACAATATTCACACAATGATATTGATAATTCGGGAAGCAAATAATACTTACTTCATGAGTCCGAAATACAGTGGTAAAAGCATTCAACTCCATCCAGCGTAATAGCAGCTCCTCACTTCTTTGATACTTGACTAGGGGTAAGCTTACTGCACAATAGCCTCCAATATCGCTATGGTTGAAAGCATATCCAGACAATCCGCTGCTCAGTAGGCCAACAACCGTGCTCTTGATACCATCATTAAGTTGCCAGCTGACCATTTGGTCTCCTTCCCAAAACAGCATTCCCCATTTAGGACTATCTCTGAATCCAGCCCTCATAAAGAAAACCAATGTATCTTCTGGGTCTTCTCCCTCTCCATGGTTGCTCTTCCATTCGTCCACAAATTGTCGGTTTATTTTGGCCCATAGTTCTGGATATTTATTATGAGCAGCTATTGGATCTTCACCTGAAAACATTTATTCCATTAGTGTTGTGGAAATAAATAAAAACAAAAGCTACTTTCACCATCCTGTAAGGGTAGCATGTTCACCCTCATGTCTATGCTTTGCTATGTTTGCAACAAGGGTTTTCAACTCTAGTTCCCCTCCATCTGTTAGGTTTTGAAAGGGAGGATGTGCATTTAGGAATCAGGGAATTGGAGTATTAAAAAAAAATTGCATTTCATTCTCAGTATTGTCAATTTGTTATGGTTCCAGTATACTATTCATCATGCAACAGTCTGATGTCTTGGAGTAGCAAGATTGGAATGGAGATTGATGGTGATATCTTATCTGTGAACTTAAATGAAGAAATTAGTTTGGAGAGTGAGTGAAGTGTGTGACTTGCTTAAATTCCATTTCCAAAAGTAGGTTAATTATCTTTTAAGGGGGAAAAGAATTGGTATAAGGAAGTTAGGGGTCACACGGATGTGATAAAAGATCTAGACTATTTCTTTTGAAGAAACAAAAAGAAAAGCTGGCAGTTAAAAACCTGAATAGAGTTTGGCATCCACTGGAAGGCCTTCGCCAAAATCTGCCATCCATCCTCTGATTCCGTCATCCACCATATCTTGTAAAATTTGTTTAAACCAACTCTCTGTAGCTGGGTGAGTCAAATCCAGCATTCCAACATCAAAAGCTGTATTTGGAACCATGTATGGTTCCCCAGTCTGATCTCTCACCAAGATGCCCAGTCTTTTTGCCTCCTCAAACATATTCTTCCTCCTGTTTGGGTTCTCATCAGCCTGCAAGCGGGAGGGAAAGCTTCTTGATAAGTTCAAAAGCTGAAACCTTATTATGAGTGGGAGGTGATATAATGAAGATCTTGATTCCCCGTTGAGATAGAGAAAGAAGTATGCTTAACAGAAGGTGAAGGGTAAAATACCGGAGCCAGACACGGATTGCAGTATGTCATCACTCTAATGTGCTGAGCATCTAAATCTTTAATTAGTTGTCGCCATCCCCAGTACTTTGTTGAATCCACTTCCCAGTTCCACCAGAGTTGTGATCCGATGAATGTCTCTCTGTGCCCAACCCAGTCCTGTGGAACGCTACCAAGTCATTACAATTTGATGGACAGAGCTTTAAGTGTTTAAAACTGTATTGAGTATTGATGGTTGGCACTGATATCCATGTTTTATTCATTATCTTAATTAGACATTATAGCATGGTGTTCAACTTCACTATCAGTTAAAATCCTCCTGTTTAGGTCATTATCATCAAATGCAAAGTGACCACTAAAGTCAGTGACATGTCTTTGATTTACTGAAATTGGGTAAGTCTTTACTGTTTTTTGCTCATTTTCTTGTCCAGCCATGACATTACCTGCAACCAAAAGGCAGAAATGGGAACATCATATGCCCTCAGTTCATCCCACACATGGCGAACCATGTCTGTGCCACCCTGCATACCAACTACGGCTCCAGATATAATCCATTCAGGCAGCTCAGGGGGCCTCCCGATTGTCCCTGTGAAGTGCTCAAGGAGCTCAGTGGGTGAGTTGCCATGCACTAGACTTCCTTGAATTGAATTATTATGCATCTGCCAGCCCAATAAAAGAGAGGATGAAATTAGACGGGTTCAGGATGGTGTATAATCTCCACTGCATATTTAATTTACTGGACCATTCAACTGTACCTACACAAAGTGCGCCACTCTTACCCAAAAATCAAGTATGGACATTTTTTTCTCCTTCTTCCGTCTATTCTTCTTAAACAAATCTTAGTATATCTTGACAGCAGCATAAAACAAAATGTTGACAGTCCTTGAAGACACAGCATTGTAAAAGAACCTACGAGTTATTTATCACTCTAGTGTATGCAGGAATTCAAGCTAAGCTTTGAACTACATGTTTTGCTTGTCACTTCAACAATTGTCCTTAATAGTCCAAGCAAAGCTCAACTGTTCCCACCTTCAACAAGATCTGTAGTGGTAAAGGAGAAAGATGCAAACATTGGTTATTAAGAGGTACCTGTATCTGGACTCGGTCATGTCTTGTTAGATCGAAAATGGAATAGTTGTATCCTTCAAGATAAAGAGATCTCATCTTTGATGTCATGTAGAACGGTGAAGGAGCATAAGTGGTACTCCAATCACCCCCAGCCCTGCAACAGAAGTGAAATATTCCGATTATTTCTGTCTCTGATCAGCGAATTCACAACAGAGCTTAATATTACCAACCTGTGACTAACCAAATTAGCTGCGAAAGTTATTGGCTGATCACCTCGTCCAATGCCCTGTTCTTGTACGAAAATTGGCACCCTTCGGCCTTTTAAATTCATGTGAGAGAACTGCTCCCCAAAACCATAGAATTTCTCACTTTTTTCACTGGAATAAGTGAGACAAATCCTATTGAATTCTGTGGACTCTGGAGGCTTCATTCCGATTATTTCATCCTCAGCAGAGGAATCTGCAACATAGTTTTTCGGCCTTGAAAAGAACCAACACCATCCGAGTTTCTTCTTCCGAAGCTGGCCCATCTTCAGCCTCAACACCTGACGCCTCTTCAGACCAGCCGGAGAAATCCTCTGGCCGAGGCCAAAGTTGGGTTTGCCCAGCCTCACCTGAAACCCAACTTGGTTACTACTTTTCTGACCAAAGAACACCTGGTATCTCGCAGTGCAATCCTTTGCCAGCGTCGTTTTCTTACTCAAGATGGAGCCTTGAGGCCGCTTCTTTTTCTTACTGAAGATCCTGCCACTTATCATCAGGACAGGAAACTCTGTTTTTTTCACATCATTCTGATCAAATCCTACACATCCCGAAGGGAAATCAGGATCGGTGGTGTCCAAGAAACTTTCCAAATGATCGATCACCCTTATATCTTCAACGGTTTGATGATCACAGACCAAACGGACTTCCCTGTCCTTGATAACAAATGATCCTCTGCTTTCTTGAATCTCGGTTTCGGCCAGAGCTGCGGAAACAAAGGCTTGTCCGGGGATGGTGGACCATAAGGATTTGTTGGGCTGCGATCGATGGGATACTGAGAGGAAGCCGCCATTTCTTGGCTGCCAAGTGAGCTGAAAATCTTTCCCAATTGGGAAGACCTGGTGCGTTGTCAATGTCAGGGACTCACAGAACAGAGTCCCCAGAACGAAAGGCAGAGACTTTGGGGCGGAAGGGAAGGGGTTGTTGAGGTGCCTGTGGTGCTTCTTGGTGATCTTGAGGCTCGACATTTTCTAAGGGAAGTTGAACAATTAGGAAATAGAATCGATGGATTCTCGGGCGCTATATATACAGGCTTAAGAAGGAAATTTCAACCAAGATTCGTTTTTTCAATTGCCGAGCGAATGGCTTTATCTAGGATTTGTCCGATTTTCTGTTCTTGGACGCAGAGTGGGGACAAAGGGCTGACTCCGGATGTGGATGAGTTATTGGGGAAGAATGGGAAAAGGTCGCTTTTGACTCTCGTGGGCACGCCAGTAAATGCGCCAGCTGACTTCCTCCCTGCATGGCGCTCTGCCCTGAATTAATTCGCAGTTATGGCCATGCCTGTTTTCTGTCTTTACCCCAGCTGGTGAACTCCAGACGTTAGAGAGAGAGAGGGGGGCAGTCTCTATGGAGGATGAAAATGATGCTGGAGATGCTAAAACGGGTTTTGTGGAACGACGCTGCAGACTTCTGTTGGCGTTTGAAACGGAACAAATTTTGCGTTGAGGCAAATCTGTTTTAGTTTTGAAGAGTAAAGTGTCTACTTTTGTGTTGCGTGAAACGTCTCTCTCGTCCACTAGTTTTAGATTTTCTCGGTGCCGCCGACCCGCACCACCACCCCACATCTTATCTCCGGACTCCAGAGTCAGACATCGAATCTATACCATGTTTAAGGCCATCGTAATAGCAAAAATTCTTGCGTTCATGGTGGGATTAGCTGGGAGAGGTTCAAAGGCCACCTCGTTTCTCGGGAAAACCAACGACTTCTCTGGAAATTTTCCATCCAAGCGAAACATCGGAAGGCCGTGACGTGGGACTCGGGCTTGGTCCGGGTCTGCGTGTGGACTGTCAAAATGGCCTGCGGAAACGCGTTCGCGAGAAGGTCAAACGGAGGAGGAGGTTGCGAGCCTCTGGCCTCCGCAGGATTTAAACGGGCAAAAGAGACCGATCGTTTTCAAGTTTATCCATCCGTATTGAGGTGGGGTGGTCACCGATCGTAAAGCGAAACTGAAAGGGCCTTCTTTTCCAGTTGTTCGGTCATTTTCTAGAAAGTTGAAATTTCTTCTCGCGTCTCCACTAGAGATGGGCACGTGTGAAAAACACGAGCGGGGTGGCGTTTTCCTTTGATGGGTTTTGTCAAAACGTGCCCTACGATACTTAAAAATCGAAACTTTTTCCTTTAACGAGTTCCTTCGAGTTCCGATTCCTCTTCCGTAATTTGCCAGATTCCACGTTCGGTGGCCGGTGAATCTCGACGTCTTTCGAGGCATCATTCACCTTCACGTGGGCAGCTACGAAACTATTTTTCTATTTTGGTCTGAATCTGCTCGCACTGCTGAAAGTGAACCTGGACAACCTTGAGGTCTCCGTATTCGCTTGTGGGTCTGCTGCTGTTTTAGGGCTTGTCTAGGTTCTTCTGGTCTCGAGCTAATCTTATGCTTTTCTTCAACATCATGAACTCCTCTTCCGAGGCTATTTTCCCTTTCAGTCAATTCAAATTTGTTGACTATACGTAGAAGTTCAAAAATAAACTCTATCCATCATTGTCGCTGGTTTTAGAAAATTCAACAAATTAGCCCGAAATAAGCTATCCATTTTAAGCAATAAGATTCGGTGAAGGATGAGTCTCTTGGGTTCTAACCCATGAAGGAGATATCATAGAGTGATCTTTCGGCACGAAAGCAAATACTTAAGTCTAATTCATAAATTGGTATATGAAAAACTATCATGTCGTTTTAATTATTATCGGTTTTCTAGGTTAGGTTTAGCACGCATAATAGTTCCGTATCCATGAAAAACTCTCGACTCGAGTATAAAGTCCCTACCTTTGCTCGAGCTAAGTTGCCGTTATTTTGCGTATGTTAGTGGGGCTCTCTCATGGATGCAATGCACCTATCCAGGTTCGCGTCGAGATTCGCTCTTCCGGAATTGCACGTAGCGATGTTCACGGGCCACATTCATTGGTTCCTTCACGCCACCAAACCCCCCCAATGCTTGCAAGTCTCGTGCTTGAATTCGACCGCGATGGAGTGCACGGTGCAGAAACTGCCCTTTGATCCGGAGTGCACAAAGTAACAATCGAGCCCCAAATTCTGTCTTCGCTTTGTCGTCAGGGGACAAGCTTGTCGGAACATGGATCCTCTCCCAAGTCGGGAAGAGATTATCGAAAATATTTTAGACTTATTGTGCGGCGGTTAATTTAGTTTCATAGTATTTCAAATTATCAATTTAATCTTAAATAGTTTAACAATTTATTTATTTTGATCAATTTTGACTGGAAATTATTAATATGGGCGATTTTTCAGAAATTTTCTGAATTATTTTTTGTTTTTTCCCTTTTTCTTTTCTTTGTTTCTGGGCGACCGTGTTCAGAAAAAAATTTTAAAAAAAAATTGTAAAAACTATCCATATTGGCTGGTGTCTATATCAACAATTTCTAGCTAAAATTGATAAATTGTCAAAAGATTAAAATTGAATCAGGTATCGTATAATAAGTTTAGTACTTTTTAGGTTATAGTATGCACATTATTTCCTTATGTCTGAAAAATTATATGTGTAATCTAAGATTGCAAGAAAATATCAAATTGCTGGGGAGCAACGTAGTATATATGTTATACTATGGATGTTCTCACGAGCGAATTTGGATCAAGCCCGTACAAAAAGTCGAAAAAAAACGAATGTTAAAGTTTACTTCTTGTGCATATTTTTCTACGCCACGAAGTCAATAAAAGAGTATGAATGCACTGATGGAAAGATAGAAAGAAATCAATCGATAAATTCCCCTGTGTTTTCTGTATAAAAATTCAGCAACAAACTACGACTGCTGCATATGACTTAAAAGAAAAGAGTTACTTAGAAAAGATTTCGTATGAGCACCAACGTTGGTGCTTGTCTTCCGTGTATTTGGCAATTGCGAAATGTGCTCGACCCTCTCTTTTCGTTAAGCGTCGGAATAACCTCCTCGATCTTCTGCTGAAATCACCACTGGGAATTCATCAGAAGATGCTGATGAACACCTCCATATCTGAATGGCCGAAGCCATGAAGATGGTTGTCGTAATATATGAGCCTCTTGATCATAATACAGACAATCTGGATGGACATTTGGATATTTCATTATACCTGGAGAGACTTGACAATGAAGCAGGTTCTTTTTTCTTCTTTTTTCCCCCAGATTTATACAACTAATTCGACAAAGTGGAAGAATCGGGATTCAGGACTAGTAAGAAAAACTAGCAAAAACTTTAGTAGAATCAAACAATGTTAAGATACTAATGAAGGAACAGTGGTGACATCAGCCACTTCAAGAAGGTGTCAGAGTCATGGTTTTGATGGATTTGTTGGATGTCACAATAGGCTCAAAATGGAACTTTCCATCATATCCTAGGTTGATCAAAATATATGATTAGATATTCCACCATATGGAGGATTTTTAATCCCACCTTAGTCTAACCCATCCAATTTCTTATCCAGACAACCAAATGCAGTCTTAATGAATTGGATTCGGGTTTTCTCAAACAATAATGTTATTTATGCTTTCGCTACATTTTGGCAAAGCCACAGCAAGTGCTCTGCACTCAAAAGCTATTTTCTTGTAATGTGCATAAGCAATGCCTTAAGCAATTCAGTCAGTTTATTTGATATAATCTCACACCAGATTTGCATATCATTGCAGGGTTATTTTTCTATGAGGTTTATTCACATGCTTTGATCAGGCAAAGAGCTTGATAGTTCAAAGGGAAATCTCATCTGTGAACAGTCATCAGTCCTTTGTTTTTCCAGCTAACACACCGCATAGATTGGTTCTCTTTCCATCCTGTTATCAGGGGGTAAAGTCCGATGCATTACGAAAATGTGACATGGATCTGAAGTTTCGCTTCCTGAAACCTAAAGAACACTATACTAGCTTCTTTATGCATCTTGAACGAGTCACACATTGCTTGAACCTCGAGGCAGCGGATATGGCAGAACAAAGAGGTGCCACGAAGCTGTCGTCAAAAGCAAGACTAGCTACCTTTCCTCACAGAGTTGATGATTGAAGAACATTATCGAGTTCAGTCCAACCCCCAAAGACGAGTCCGTTTTGTATCGTTCTTACAGTTCATCTTGAAATCAAACAGCTCCAAAAGTATGCTTAGATTCAATATGCCGTGTGCTCCATCAAGAGAACGAGATCAAAATAGAAAATTGGAGAGGCAGAAGACGCTCATCCCCAGATACAACACGTAAGCTTGTTCTTCTCAATTGGGTAAGAAGCGGAAATTCGATGAATATAAATAGGTAGCCCAGGAAACATCATTCTAACAAATTCGAGACACTTGTGCTTTTAAATGGATTTACCAAAGCCAACTGCCTTGCTAAGTTTTTATCTGGAAATATATCATCTGCTTTCATCCTCTCCCAAAGCCCATAAGCTGGAGCTTTTGCATTTATATAAGCCATAATTAGGAATCTAAAGAGCTGTGCTCGACCAGGATAACCAGCCTGCCTTATCTGGTGAAAGATCTTCTCAGACTTATGGACGTCACCCCTTTTTGCATACTCCTCCATGATGGCTATCATAGATGAGTACATTGGCTTCTGCGGGTTCTTCTTAACCGCCTTCTGCAAAAAAGAGTCGGCCTTTTCAACTTCGCCCGCTTCCACGTAGAGCCTCACAAGAGCATCCCAAATTAATGGCCCAATAACACACCCGCTGTCTGACATGTGTCTAACCACATCCTTTGCTTTGTTAGGCATCTTATTGTCTACATACATCTTCAGGAGAACAGTGTAAGTCTTTGAGGGGATCCTACATCCTGTTTCCATCATTAGATTGAAAGTGGCTTCTGCTTCTTTGATATCTTTCAACTTAGCCCAAGCTTCCATCACGGCAGCAAACTCTGTTACCGTTGGCTTTGGCATGCAAATTGCCCAAACTCTTCTAACGTCATCTGCTTTTCCAAGCCCTGCATATATAGGAAGCACATATTTGCAAGCTGCACTGTGTCTTTTCAAATCTCCACCTTCCATCTCCTTCACAATAGCCTCTACTTTCTCCTTCATTCCACCTGATAAATAATGCTGAGCCAAGCTAGCTTTTGTCATGAGGTCACAGTCTATGCCTTCAGCCTTCATCATCTCAACAACTTGATCCATGCCTTTCAGGTCATTTTTTCGGCCTTTGACATTTATTAAGAGCCTGTAGGTGAAGGCAGAGGGCTTAACATTTTCCTTCTCCATCAACAACAATACATCAGAGATCTTCTTCCTGTCATGCCTACTGTAAAGCAGGAGCAACTGGTCGCAAGCAAATGCTGTCAGAGGAAATTCTCGATCCCTCATTTTATTGAAAACTTCCTCTGCTTTTCTGATGTTGTTGGCCACAACACAGCTTGCCAACAATGTCCTGTAGACTCTTTCCCCCTGGAAGGATTCTGGAATATTCTCAACGTAGTTCTCTGCCTCCTCTAATCCAAGCACCTTGGCAATTAAATCAACTTGAGATGCATAATCTCTCTCGGAAAAAGGGAAATGCTTCTTCAACCACTCTGAAAGCTGCAAACCAACATCATGTTAACAGGTATCTAATGAGCAGGAAATTCAAAACCATGCCTGCAAAGAGATTCAGGAATACGGAGGAGGGGGGGGACTTAGAAAACTGTATGCAGAGCTACAATGTGGAATAAACCTAAATTAAAATATATATAACCCTAAGAAGAAAAGCAGAGCAAATCAAACCACCTGCAAGGCCCTCCCATACATTTGACGGGCACGAAGGTTAGACATAGTCAATGTTATCTCATCCCTGCCCAAATCTTTCCCTTCTTCTAACCACTTATCAAGGACAGTCCGCAAGGACTGACTTGAAGTGCCAACGATGGCCTTGAAGAGTGCTGACGAAGCTCTTCTCGATGATGTTCTCTCTGTAGAACCGGTCTTCATTTCCAGCTTTTCCGAACTGCTTCCAGAAGACTCTTCATCATCAAGATGAGAAACCTCCGCCTCCGAAATTAACTCATTATCAAAATCTTCTTTGTTCTCTGAAATGGACTTGGTACTAACTGATGCACCAAGTTCAGCTTTATAGTCATCTTCCTCTACACAGCTACTACCATGAGCTTTTGAAGAATAACTGAAAACCCTTGCAAACCGTCGTGAAGAATTATTATCGCCTGCTTGGTAAAAACTCTCTAACATAGGGAGCCTGATAATGGCCGTGACATCATCAATGTGGCTTTCTGATTTAAGAGAACTGGCTCGTGCTACTACCACCCTAAAACTGCAGTTTCTGCATAGACAAGAAGAGCAAATCACACACTCATACCAGTGTGCATAGAGACACAAACATTCTACAGGGAAAAACTTTCCAACAGGCCAAGTTTTAAAGAATTAAAAGCATGAAGAAATCCTGAGATGCCAGGAGTAGTTGTCGGGGACAAGTTGTGCCATTGGCCACTGCATTTTATTGTCCTTAAATCCCTTGAACATCGGACCACAGTTATAACAATAACTTCATTGTCCAAGCACATAAAGATGGCACTTAAATGAGAATGTACACTACCAAGATGGCCTCTAATCCACAGGAGAAGCACAGAAACAAGTAGGACGATCGTGTGACTAAAATTAAAACGCCCTCCTATCATCCATTTACATAATTATAGTCCAATTCCTGCAAGCACGCCTAATTTACACCTCAAAAGAGGTCATCCCATTTGATTGTTCCGCTTAGTGATGCTGAAATATAACCAGCATCGTAACAACACGCAAGAAAAGGGCTCTCTTCGATTGCTCAGAAACTCCGCAAAAACAAAGAAAATCACCGTCTCACCAAACTGATGACTAGAAAGATGTTAACCTCAACCCCAACCCCAACCAAGCGAAACGGCAGCAACCTCATTCAGCACGCAGCTCTAGCGAACAGCCCATGCATCGGACGAGACTCCAAATAAACAGAAATGGGTCGAAAGGAACACAGCAGAGAAGCGACGAGATGAGAGAAAGGTGGTTACTTGAGAGGACCAGAGGCTCGGCGAAGCGCCCACATGCTGACCTCGAAGCTTTCTTGCCGGTCATCAACTAAACTACGTCCTTCGGAATCAAAAAAGGGTTTCTTGAACCGAGTAATGAGGAACTGGATCGATCAAGCATGGAGGAGTATCGTCATCGACGTTTGACGATTAGCAAAATTCGTTCCACAGGAAGGGCTTAAACCCTAACCCCCTCCTTCGTTTTCGCTCCTTCTTGGGTTTTTCCCGGTTGCAAAGATAAACGGACAGATATTATTATCAGAGAAAATCTCAAAATTGATACATACGCAAGACCATCGAATATCCTAAATTAATATATTTTTGATAAAATTATTTTCAATTAATTTTTATTAAATTAAATTAAGAAAATTATAAACTGATACATATGTGACAAACGAAAAATGAAACTCTAAATTTATGCATTAGTTAATATCATCAAACTCAGTAATTTAATAATAAAATTTAAAAAATATGATAAAGGTAAATTTATCTTAAATGTGCCAATTTGAGATAAAATAAATTTAAAATAAATTTATTATATATATATATCATTTTTTGATTTATCATTATATTAACCATATACAATTCGACATATATGTTTGGTAAAAAAGAATTTCAATGTTTTTTTTAGCTCATTTCCAATGGTTAGAATAATTTTTCGTTAAATATATATCTTCGCTATGTACAAAGTCAACTTTGAAATTTGGTGCCCATCCCCAAAAATAAGACTTGGCCATGATCCGATTCAAATTATTTAATCAAAGAAGTAAATGTATCGAAAGCATTAACACTTAATTATATTTTTGTGATAAATTTTAAAATAAATAGTGGATTTTGTTCTCTTTATTAAATGATATCACAATTATATATAAACAGTGGAGAAACTACTCTTATCCGATGGCTTAGGTAGTATTTTGCAACTTTGCAATTTTTTTTTCTTTTATTCCTTAGAATAGAAAAAAAAAAAAAAACAGAATTTCATATGCAACACCATTGAATATCCTAAATTAATATATTTTTAATAAAATTATTCTCAATTAGTTCCTATTGAATTAAATTAATATCACAAAAATAATAAATTAGTACATATATGATAAACGAAAAATGAAATTCTAAATTGATGCATTAATTAATATCATCAAACTCAGTAATTTAATAATAAAATTTTAAAAAATATAATAAAAGTAAATTTATCTTAAGTGTACCAATTTGATAAGGTAAAATTAATTTAATTTAATTTAAATTTATTATTTTTGAATTTTTCATGATATTAACCCTATACAATTCGACATATATGTTTGGTAAAAAACAATTTCAATGTTTTTTCTAGCTCATTTCCGATAGTCAAAATAATTTTTCGTTAAATATATATCTTCGCTATGTATAAAGTCAACTTTGAAATTTGGTGCCCATCCCCAAAAATAAGACTTGGCCATAATCCGATTCAAATTATTTAATCAAAGAAGTAAATGTATCGAAAGCATTAACACTTAATTATATTTTTGTGATAAATTTTAAAATAAATAATGGATTTTGTTCTCTTTATTAAATGATATCACAATTATATATAAACAGTGGAGAAACTACTCTTATAGGTGGCTTAGGTAGTATTTTGCAACTTTGCAATTTTTTTGTTCTTTCATTTCTTAGAATAGAAAAAAAAAAAAAACAGAAATCCGTTTGGTAATGTCCACTAGTTTTTCTATTCCTTGAAATAAAAAGTTGTTTGAGGAGAATAGATTTGGAATAAAAATAAGATGTAGAAAAAAGTAGCTTCTTGTTTCTGAGAACAATTTCTAGAAACTTACTAGCTACCGCCCATCGACCTTTGCTCGCTGTGACGACCATCAACCCCTGTCAACGGTCGATGGCCAATAGCTGCCGACTGTCGCCACCAACTACAAATCACTGCCGTCACCCTTTGCTCGACAATTGGCCACCCAATGACTAGTGACCTAGCGACTGACAATCCACGTCCAACAGCCCAGTGGTTGGCGACCTGTCAACTTGGCAACCCAGCATCCGACGTTGAACATCCGACAACTAGCCGCCATCAAAGAAAAAATAAATATAATTTTTTTGTTAGTACCAAATATATTTCTATTCTTTTTTTTTATTTCGAGAATCGAAATTTTTGTAGTTATCAAACATCTTATTTTACTTAGAAATTATTCTAGGAAGTAGAAATAAATAAAAAAACTATATCTAAAAAAATTATTTCCAAAAATAGAAATATTATCAAATACACCATATTTTTAGAGCCAACTATTCTTGCATTCCTTCCACGATGGAAAGTTTACAACTTCCAAGCACAATATCTGGTTCAAGTTTTTATCACTTTAGTCTTGCCCAAGACTCCCTCCATCTATCTTCAGACTTAACTTTGAAACATTTTTTTGAATATAAAAAAAATCTAAACCATTTATATGATAATACCTATTCTATTGAAACTTGTATGAATGAAAAAAAAAAAAAAGAAATTGTATACATGTCCAGCGCATGTTTGAGGTTTAGTTTCAATAATTCAAGCGTCGGTGGATTTTGAATTTCATATTGATTTAAAGTCCATAAATAATAGATTGAGAAATTGTTCTCATATTTTTTTATAAGTTTCCTAAAATGATACGATGGTTTTTCATTACAGCAAATCAAATTATAATAATCCCTAAATTGAGAAGATCCAAATATCCCTAGCTAAGATCATACCCGTCATTTCATAATATGCATTGTGTCTCAGAAATATAGAGTTACCCGCACCCAATATTTCATATTATAAATTATGCAGTATATCTGTTGAATTAGGAAAAGTGGGTCTTTGCTATTTACGAAGGAATTATGAGGTGAGCATGTGTTATGTATTAAAATCAACACGGAGCTACATCTGTTAAAATAATTTTTAAGCTCATTTTTTAACCCATATATTGATGGATTAGGTTATTATATGAGTTAATTATATTGAGTTAATGTATTCATAATGATAAAATCCAAAATTAAAAGAGCCAACCATTTTAAATAGGTCGAAATCCTTTTGGGGCGCATGGAGGGTTTGCCTAATAATGTCTGTTTTGTGAAGAATTAATTTCGCATTTTCCAGGACACATGGGCAGAAGTGTTTTGGGCCCAGGCCCAGCCCATTTCTTCTGTGATATTGAAAATTGATATGTCGTTATTTGCTGACTCGGATACAAGATCCATTAATCCGCCATCCATTATTTCATGGGCCAAAAAGAAAAAAAATCATAATAGATCGGAACTTTATTATTACATAAGCATCTCAAATACGTCAAATTAGCGTAACTACTTACAAATATTCAAGAGAAAAAAATTGAAGAATTGGGATGCAACGATGGATTACATAACTTATATCAATTCACATAGGATCACTTATCCAAAAAAACACGAACACAACAAAGTAGGGATTGGTTGTGTTGTTTTACCGACAAGGTAAATGTGAGAATTCAAGTAGATAAATATCCTATAGTAATGACGACATTCTATATACAATGTACCAAATAACAGTCATTTTTGTAAAATGAATGAATTATGGACATGGAATCAATTTTTTAACGATAAACTTTAAGATTAGAAGTAATTAAATTTGCCTTTGAAATCACAAACTAAGGAAAGAGTGGAAATTGGCATTTTTAATATTGACAAGATATCTAGAATTATATGAAAGATGGATCTTTTGAGTACCAATGAGGGGACCTATGCTTAGAACTAAGGAAAACCAAGTCAAGTTGCAGTAGATATGCTATCCCACAGTAAATAAAGCTCTGTTCAAACCCTTCAAGAACTGCCCTTTAGTTGCACCTTACCTAGAGATTTAGTTCATAATATAAAGACACTTAGAGATGCTAGGATGATAACATTCCTAACTAGTCAAGTTGCATTTCTTAGAGGATCCACCAAGCTGGAGAAGATGAAGTGTTTAGAAAGACATTGCAAGTGATAGAAGCACACACTTTTACTTCAGGAAACTCCCCTTACACATTATAGACTCTGGCCTTTTATAGGTAATTCAAAGAACAAGCGAACAAACTATACATGATCTAAGGACGTTAGGATCACGAGATAAATAGGATCCTAACTGTAGACAAGACACACAAGCATAGCCATTATTCTTACAAGTTTTGCAACTTTCAATGAATAGTATGATATTGTTACAGTACTGCTACCGTGACCGTTGCTATAATACCTATTGCGTAGGGTTAATCATCATCGCATGACTCATTTGATGATGTGAGGTCTTTAGCATTATGCTCCTGAGAGAACACTTCTCTATTTGCTTTCTTTAGTTCCAAAGCAAGCAAAGTACTTTCACAGTTGTCTGGAGTGATGTCTAATCTCTTCTTACTATGTCTAGGGGTATCGAATGCCCTACTAGGGCTAGGTGCACTGTTATCCCTGTTGTTTTATGCAAAAACTAGTTGGGGCCAAGTGGAGGTGTCAAACATTCTGCATGGAGGTGATCAATGATCATGTTTGATGGTGACATGCCAAAATTCCATGGATCTTGCGATAAAGGTTCACCCTAAAGGTTTGGATTTATCTCCAAATTTTGCTGTGACTAGTTTGCATAATATTCCTCAAGAGCTTGTTTGAGAGCATCTTTGGTGAGTTCATGAGCTCGAGCATAATCCCATAGTACTTCTTCATTGTAGGCATTTGGCCAAACTTTAGTAGTATATATGTAACAACGAGGTTATTTTGCTTCCATTTCTTACCAAAGAAATTCGACCACCATCGGCGATGGCCTAGTGGTACGAATTGAAAAGCTTGAATGCAACCTGAGGAGTTCGATACCAACTTCTGATAGCCAGCGCTTGCTTTTTCACTTCGATCTACACTTTCTGAACATTGGGCACCTTTGCGCAGCTATGGTAAAGAGGCTGGCCTACCCCGGTGATGTTGAGTGATGACCCGCTTCACAATTTTAAATTACGACACTTCGCGGTAAGTACGTGATTCTCAGTGAAATTTTGGACAAAGTAGTTTACATTGGTTGCCCCTTAACATCCAAGACGACTTTTCTACAGACGAAAAGGACATCCTACTTGGTAGGCGAGTATCAAACATAGGAAAAGAAATGTGGGGGGAAAAGCATAGAAAGAGGAATGCCCTTTCCATTCGTATTGTTCCTTCCTAACTTATGCAATTCCAAATATTTGTGTGATCTTTTTTTTTCATGGCAAATCCTTTTTTTTTTAGACGCATTTTATTTTCTAGTAATTGAATGTTTATTATAATGTTCAGTTAGGTGATGTCTTTCCTTATCAAGGACCGTTGGAATTTATAGATGTCCAGTAGTGCTATGTATACATCGTTGTCACTTTAGTGATCATGCCACATGACTATCGGCTACACCAACAAGTGCTCATTCTATAACACGGTCTAAACTAAACTTGCCCATGATGTTCCAGCAAATAAACACTCAAGAAGCATATGATTAGGTCTATTATTTTTCTTCACTTTGTTTTGTATGATATGACATTGTCAATTGTTCACGTTACAAATTACTGGCAATAGACATGAGTCTCATTGCCATCGCATCTTGCAATCCTATCGGGTGCTCTTTGCATTTCTAAGGTGTTTATATAATCATAAATTATTAATTTCACTCCAAGCTTGACATGTGAGATTTTTTGGTTCAATAAAGTAAAGTTAGGCGGTGGTCGGCCAACCAAGCTTTAAACCAAATACTGAACCACGACCATGGACCATGGTCGGCCCAAGCACCACAGGGGAGGCCCCATTCCCCCATCCGATGCTGAGAACCAGGCCGGGGAATTAATATATCAGTCTCCTATAGTACAGGCAATGCAAGCCAAGCAATAGGTCCCACAACATTCATCATGCCCCAGTTTGTCTCAGCCAAAAAAGTAAAATAGTACACTACATGGATCAGTACCGTTTGAGAACTAACTTGTGCTTGCCCCTTGTTTAGGAGGAGGAGGAAGGCGGGATTATCCGATCAATGCTAAAACTTTTTGTGTAAATGCTAATTTGATCCTTAAATTTTTTTAATTTTACCAATTTAGTCTTAAATCTTTATGCAGATTTCCAATATAGTATTTCCAGTCAATTTTCAATGGAAATTGCTAGTGTAACAATCAAGTCATCACGGGCCGCCTTATGTGGCAAACGATCACGTCAGCGAGCTCCGACGAAAATTAACTAGGAAGACTACATTGGAATTATACACAGAAATTTAAGACTAAATTGACAAATTAATCGACATTCATATAATAGGTTTGCAATTGAATTAGACAAATTTTCTCCTAATTTGAGGCCAGGTGTTGATATACCTGGACATGACGGCCATTCCCCTCTGTCCCTAATAGTGGATGATCTGAGATGGGTCAAGGAGTTGTTAAGCCAGTCAGTGCTTACGACAAAATCGGCAAAACTATAAAGTCTAGACCTAAATAACGTCGGCGCAATAACTTCAAGATTGATTGGACGGCTGGTTCCCCTTATTTGGGCCCCCGTGTTGATACACCCGAGTACAATTCCCATTCCCTTCTGCCCAATCGGCGGAGCATCTTCGATGCATACCCACGAGACGGGCCAAGGCGTAGTTAAATCGGCAAATCAGCCAATACACCAGGCGAATGAATCGAAAGATTTGGATGATATTCTCTTTACACTTTTGGGCAAGATCTGGATTTCCATCATCGCTCCATTGGGTTGTGGCATCTCATCCGCCACACACACCACCACCAAATTGAATAAACACAAAGCAAATTCCAAAAGCCATGTTAGCTTGCTAGGTGTCCAAGGTCTAGAGAGACTCTATCATGCCTCTTTATACTATTGGAGAGATGGAGATTACTAGAGGGTCCCCAGTTTTTTTTGTTTTTTAATTCCAATCCCGCTCATTTTGCACTATGCTCTTTTTCGCTTTTCATTTTTTTTTATTTTGCCCCCTCTTTCGCGTTGCATTTGCTGAGCCATTTCAGCAGCCCGATGTAGACGTACCAACCGGCCACAATCGGAAAGCTCAACCGACGGCATTAAATTAGGAACCAAACTTGGAATCGTGAGCCGTTTCGATTTCGAGACAAATCTCGGATTATCTTCTTTATCTTTTCCTGGATGATGATTGACTGGGGCATCTGATAACAGCTAGATAAGTTAAAGGCGTGAATAATTAGAAAGAGAAAGGACGGAGTCCCCAGAAAAAAATTAATTTTCTGGCATGATTAGATCCCAAATACATCATTAACCTCCCTATTAAGCTATTATTATAAAAAAATAAAAGAAAAGTTAATTTCGGCATGTCAAGTATTATTGCCGAATATCTAGACATAAAACGTTGATACCACGTGCGACAAGTCAAGGGAACCGCATAAAATATATAGCTTTACAATCCGTCTAATCCGTCCTAAATTCGTGAACATTTGGTCACCCACAGACCATGTCTCTAGATCTGGGTCAAGCAATTGTTTTATGGCTATCATTTGATGGATCCTATGAAAGTTTTCCTCCTTGTAAACAACGAACGTACAGCATCATAGGCAAATCACATGGCCCTTTTCTCATCCAACCGCTCGCCCACTCATTCCAAGAAAACTATTACTTTAAATTCATTCTCTATTGGGGGAGATAACCATTGGTCATTGAACTTGCACATTTGGTTTGGGAATTGAAAATGGGATTGGTGAATCCTCAAGATTTGCCAATCACACGAGGAAGAAAAAAGTAAAATTAAAGTAATATTTTAAAAGGATTTATTCAAAATTCTAAAGAAATTAGCTTTTGTTCTCGTTTATATATAGAATATGGGATCAATCAAAATGACTTCCAATTTGGATTTTAACTTTTTGCATAGGATAAAACAATAATCTTTACTGATTCACAATTAAGTGCTATCACTTGAAGCGGCAACTGAGATAGGTACTATGGGGTCATGATTTTTCCAAGGTCTATGATGATTTGGGTACATAGAAATTCATTTTCTTTCGTAAGATTTATCGGTGAGAATTGTGTAGAAAGAGTTCTTAATTCGTGGATGATTAATGATTTCTTCTTTCCTTGTTATTTTTTCCCTCCATGCCATGATGTGGGAAGAGGCTGGAGAGGCTTACCAAAACTTGGATTTCCTAGTGAAAATTTACATAAAATTAGGTGAACATATCCAACTATTATGTCTTTTTACATTAACTATGTCTAGACCAAAAAGGTTGGCCAACTGCATAATTTAAGATCCTTTACTATGGGTAGGTGATGAAGTGGCCCATTGTGGGTACATACTTATCAATAAATCTGACGTTATGTAGTTCAACCACGCGTCTTCAAAAGCACCATCGGTGAAGACGGCTGGACAAAATAATCAAAGGGAGAGATATCTTTGTCTTGCGGGAGTAGTAAACCGAAAGGATCTTTCCATGTCGTTTCACATCCATGAAAACTTATCCATCCCAAATGCATTCCTATCCATCTAGGATATTTTCATCACAGCGATTTCATATCAACCATTCAATGGAAGTGGATAATTATTAAATGTTCAATCACTTAGCATTATTAACCACATCGGTTGTCCTTGACACTGTTCGTGGGGCAAGGTGCTATTTATCACAGGACTTGGGAATATCCACGAGCATAAGGCAAGATGCAACCATACTCTTTTAACATCCAAGCGTGATGTTTGGTCATTAGTTTGTTAATAATGCATCCTCATATCCTTCTTGACCAATAATTGAGGGACAAAAGCTCATGATAATGTGAAAAAAGGCGAAAGAGAGAAGGGCAAAAGTTGGGGAGAGCAAAGGAAGATGCAAAGAAAAGGTGAACAAAATGGTAATCGTGGCTCTGTCCATAATGACTTCTGTCCCCCACGAAAGAGATCATGGGCCTTTATTTAATCCAAAGAAAAAGAAAGTAAACAAGAAAAGAGACTGAAGTGGATTCATAGGCTGGTCCAAGATGTTGAAGGGAACAACTTAGGATAACATAGGAAACATCATATGCAACGAGGCCAAAGAGGAGGGAGTTCCCAATATATTTTCGTGGATGACCAATGGGATTGCCGGGATACAAGAGTTGAGAGGATGTCATGAACCCATTTTCACATTGGTGGGGTGATTGAAAAAGGAGCAACTTTCATGGTTTGTGGTAAAGAATAACGACAAGTGCTGTTGGAGTTTGGTGGAAGTTAGGCCAATTATCAGGTGGTGTTGTTATGGCATTGAGACAGATCGCTTTTGACCCCCACCTAGAGAAAAATTTAAAGACGGGTCCCCTTCAAATGCTTTAAACCCCAAAAGCCCATCAATCAGATAGCTGTCCTTTTCTTTTGCTTTGGAGTGAGTGTGTTTTGATAAATCATGCATTGTCATGAATTGAGAAGGACCCACTTCTCGTTCATTGCCATTTGGTTTCTCCTCCAATTTTCTGGAGCTTGGTGAGAGCAAACCCTGAAACGATCGAATATATCTTTAACAACAGCAATTCACAGGCATTTCCCTGTTAATGGGAAAGACAAAAAAGACCAAAGGCACGATTTCTTTTCCTTACTAAAGTCCTGTGAACCTTGACCAGTTCTCTCTCTCTCTCTCCCCCTTATATTCAAGAACATTGGTTTTTCTATAGAAAGTTCTCATATTTTGAGGTGGGGTCTATTACACATGTTCACTGCATTCTTCGCGGTGGCTCTGTTGGTGACTTGTTGGGATCTCCCTAGCGCCATCTGACAGAAGCTGATCTTTGGATTCCATTCTCAAAATACTTTTGTATTTAATAATGCTGATTTTATTGATATGAATGGGTGGAACTTAACTTATAATGTGATGTCCTGTGATTTGAACATTGAAGAATATGACTTTCCTGTTTAAAAAATGTCTGCTGTTTATTTATCACATCATTTTATCTATTGGTATTTTTCAACATTACTCTCCTTTGTCTCTTTCTTTATCCGCCAATCATGAACCAACAGCTGTCCCTTCAAACTTCCCCACAGTCTGGACCATAACCGGTGGGGAGGAATTAAATTCAGTTTATAAGATGCGATAGATATAATCACATATGCGTATGTGTCATATATCAAACCAGTCTGAGAAGGAAAGCGTTGCTCTGTTCCTCCTTGTTGGCTGACCTTTCTCCGTTTTTCTGTGGTATTCCAACCACCCAGAAATCAAAGCCTGTCGGTTGCGGTGTCTGTGCCTGTCCCTTGTGTTGTTTTCAAAGCAGCCCCCGCTCTCACTCCACCTCAACCTCGATTTTGCCAATGAACACAGACCTTGGCCCATCTTTTTTTTGTCACCATATAAAACAGGACTTGCTTATCATACTTTTCCCTTCGTCATTTACATAGTATAAATAAATCCCATTGCTTCCATCTGTTTCAGCTTCGATTCATACCAACCCTGCAATTTTAGTCATTCCCAAAACTTTCAAATGCTTCTGTTCTTTGTCTCATGCTTCTCATTCATCCTAATCTCTAGATCCATGTCTTGCAAGCCACTCTTGCCCATGCCCATGAGAAACCAGCTGACCCTGTCGTCTCCCTTCTCTTGGGGACAGTTTTCAAGCTTCCTCATGTCTTTCTTTCACAGGATCAAGCTCAACCAGTTCCTCATGATGAAGCCACTCAAGAAGATGACCACTGGTCCATCTCAAGTCTTGCAAGTTCAAGACTTTCCTGGGGAGGAAAAGTTTTCCCTGTTGGACTTGCCTGAACTGACCTTGGACTGTATCCTGGAGAGGCTCTCGCCGGCTGGGTTGTGTAGTATGGCTGAGGTTTGTAGCTCAATGAGGGAAAAGTGCAGGAGTGACCATCTGTGGGAGAAACACATGAAGCAAAAATGGAACAGATTGATTGGTGATGCCGCTACAAGAGAGTGGCAATGCCAGCTCGCCTCAAGAAAGAGGCCTAGCCTATGTGGCCTGAACAGGAGAAATGGGTTCAAGAAAGATATGCTTTTTAGGGTTTGGCCCTTTACTTGGATGAGGCCAAATTTGGAATGTGGCGGTAATAAACCAATAAGTGATTTTCCTGTTGATTCCATCATGGGTTTGTGTCTGTCACTTGAGAATGGCAAGTTTTGGTTCCCAGCTCAGGTGTACAATCGTGAGGTAAACTTGGTTTTGATCATTCTTTTTTTTTCTAATTTCTGGTTTAGGAAATTGAAACTCATTGTTTAGGTGGTTTGATTGCTTTTGAGCTGTCTTGATGGTTTCAAATGAATAGCACTTTCTTGTCCTGAAATTGTGGGATTGTAAATTAAAATTCATTGCTTATCTGAATTGCAGAATGGGCATTCTGGTTTTATGCTTTCATGCTACGATGCTCATGTCAGCTATGATTCTCAGACAGACACTTTTCAGGCAAGGTATGCAGACAATGGCCTCCTATGGAACTTCATCAATCTTTCTTTCTTTCTTTCTTTCCATTCCGGAACACGAGAATCTTTAGGACAACAGGTTTCTGTCCTATTCTTTTTTGGTTATCTGCTTCACCAAGTAGACAAAATCCACTTATCTGAGCTCAGATCTTCGATCTCCCAATCATCCTATTAATCAACCCCTGTTCTGCATCCAGTGCCCTGGTGATGTAAATACCCACCTGGAAATCATTTCATTGTTGATAATTTTGAAGGGAATTCTCTATAATCAGAAGATTTTTTAAGAAAATTGCATTTTGGTTTCTAAATAGTTGATTGAATCGAATCTTTTTTAGTCCTAAATCCTAATAATGTGATATGTTGATTCTGGTTACAGGTATTCGTCACCTGGACGGCGAACTGTGGAAGAGAACATACCGTGGGATAGACTCAGAGCACCCCCAATTAGTATTCCGCCACATGAGCTTCATAACTCAGATTGTCTAAATGACCTGAGACCTGGTGACCATATCGAAATCCAGTGGAGAAAATCTAAAGAGTTTCCCTATGGTGAGCACCTGCATGGACTTAAATTTACTTCCCCTTACCCCCCCTCCTTTAAATTTGGCAACGCCCCATATTCATGCGCTCAAGGAAATTCGCCCCTTGTTGACTGTCGATTGATATGATCTATTCAATGCGGATTGCAGGTTGGTGGTATGGTGTTGTGGGCCATCTGGAGTCATGTGATGGAAATGAAGATCGTTGTCGGTGCCATTATAGTGGTGAGAAACCAGGCCAGATTTTTTGGCATTAAATGCAGATGAACAGTATACTACGGATGATTAATGATTTCACTACATTCTAAAAATTGAGCAAATAGATGGTCAAGATCTCCAGCATGAACTTTCTATCTAGACTTCTTTTGTAGGAACGGCGTAGATCATGCTCAAACATTCTTCATTATCCCCATAATTATAGAGTTTCCCCACAGTTTTGAGTCTGCTTGACGCGTGATGCTACCAGAATCTCACGATAAAGCCCTTTTCGACAGATGATGTGATGCTAGAATTCAGCCAGTACCCAGCTGACTCGAGATGGAGGAGAACAGTCATAGACCGAAAGGAACACAAAGAAGCAGACACCGGAGGTAACGGCTTTTATGGAGGGATCAGAAAGCTATACACCAAAGAGGAAATCTCAACGTGGAAGAGGCTCCAGCCATCTCATGTGATGGAATAGTCCTGAGCAGCGATGCATCCTCGCACTCAACGACTCTGTACATAAACCATCTCTATCTTTTTGCTCAAACTCGACCAGTCCGAAACACGATTGGCTTTTCGAGTGTAGGATTTCTAGGATGAGAAAGATTGACATCGGGCTTCATTTTTTTTAGTGTGTAGAGGCCTCGCACCGCGAATGTCCATGTCTAGCCTTTGAGCTAGAGGATGTAAATGATTAGTAGAAGAAAAACTTCCATTTGTAATCCAGTGCTGCTGATCCAGTCCAGTAATGCATCAGTATCAATTGAGCTGAAGAGCATTCGGGTCTTTTCTGGTGCATCTTTGAGTGCATTGGCATTAGCTGAAATCTCAATCCAACAGAAACGCCTTTGACATATGCAGTTAGCATTAGAACATTAAGACTCACAACTGTGGAAATTCATCACCGGAAATGATGGTATCGCTGGTACATCTGAACACACTTAGCGGAAATCTAGCTCCAAAGTTCATCGCAGATGACAATTGAAGGAAGATCTCATTTCAGCCCTGTTTACGAACTCATGATCGTCTCGGAGAGGACGAAAACCGTTAACCACAGATTCACCAAACATACATTATAGATGGACATATGCTTACTTCATTTTGGTCCTTGTGGCCCAAGATGAAATGTCAATTGATGGGCTCCTTGCTCTTCTCTGGGGGCCCTTGGGCCTAATCTTAACGGAACAGGGCCGATTCTCAATTCCACAAACTGGGAATCGACTCTCTATCTGGTCCGGTTCTAGATGTCATGGTTGTCCCACCTTGAATTCGATTATTCGGTGATGGGAAAATGGAAGCGTGCTAAATCTTTGCCGAGAATCATTTTCCCTTTCCGATGGAATAAAAGGGAATAGAATTAATAGCTTTCGCCATTAATACATGACATGTGCTGATAACTCGTGAGAAAAAAATCGATAAATCCCGATCACATTCATTGTCATGTGTAACGTTGGCAGATCAAGTTAGGTGCTGCTATCCTAAACATTAATCATATCGAAATTTCGACACTACATCATCCTGGAAAACAAAATAAGATAATGTTTAATGGTTTTTTTCACGTCGAGCACTAGAAGTTCAGGTTTTGCTTAAAATCATTCTAATTTTTCTGTTTATTTATTTTTCAGAATAAAATAATAATAAAATCCGTTTGGTAACGCCAACTGATTTTTCTATTCCTCGAAATAAAAAAATTTTCGATAATAGATTTAAATTAGAAATGAGAAGTAAAAAAAAGTTACTTATTGTTTCTAGGAACAATTTTTATAAACTTATTTCTTGAGGGCCACTTGTCACATCCGTAGCCCACCACCCCTTGTCACCTACTCACGTGACCACTGGCTGCTAGTCGCCAATCACTAGTCACATCAAGTCGCCGTTCATCGTCCACTGATCGCCACCACTATCAGAGAAAAAGAAATAAAAAAAAAATAAAAAAAATTTCTATTATAATAATAAAATATTTTTTATAGTTATCAAAGATCTTATTTTATTCAGAAATTAAAATAAAAAATATTATTTCTCTAAAAAAATTATTTTCAGAAATAAAAATGTTATTAAAGACACGCTCGATTTCCCTCTCTTTCTTTGCTTTTCTCCTGATCGGAGCTAAGGGTGTCCGGATCGCAGAGACGACAGAGACCGCTCGAGCAAGTCCGTACATCGCCGCCTCGCGAACGCGCCGAGAACGAAGCACTTCCGCCGGCGCTCATCGAGGGAGGGCCGAGTCGGGGGAAGAGAACCGACCGAAGGTCGCCGAACGCCGCAGGGAAGATGAATGGCGGCCCCTCCGGCTTCAGTACGCACTTCCTCTAGCGATCTCCTCTGCTTTTCGTACTGTGTGCGCGCTCGATGTAATCCGTCGATTCGGAGGTCGTAATCCGCGTGTTCCTTCTCGGTGTTGTAGATAATGCTCCGGTCACCAGATCGTTCATTGTTGCTTCCGCGATCTTCACCGTCTTCTCCGGCATCCAGGGCCGCGCGGACAAGCTCGGATTGTCTTACCAGGTGCCTCAATTGAGTCTTCGATTCTCCTGTAACACCAATTGATGTCAGAAAGCAGGTGTTTTGCTCGTTATTTTCATGATTTTGCTAAGTTTGAAGAAGGATCGGATGTTGAATAGCAGAATGAATGTATAAATATGCAGAGTTGTAATGAGCATTCTAGTTGAATTGGAAACCTGATGTTGATATTGGGGCCTTCTGTCTTAAATTCTAGTTGATGGAAACTTTGCTTAGGAAGGGGACTTACTGAATTGCATATTAGATGTTAATACTGCGTGTACTACTAGCACAGGGGGTGTCTTGCTTTAAATTTTTTCCTTTTTTCTTTCTCATCTCGATGGCAGGATGTATACCAAAAAGTTAATTTCTTGAAGATAGTAGAGTCGGCATTCGCCTTCTCATCTACGCCGGAGCTAATGTTTGGGCTATACATGCTATACTACTTTCGAGTTTTTGAAAGACAAATTGGTTCCAATAAGTACTCGGTGAGTCACCTTTGCTTGATTTTTGTACTCGTGAAAAGTATGTTACTTGTCTGTTTTCTGTGGAAGGTTAGCCAGAATGTTGAAACTGTTACTGGAACCAGATATCTCATTTCATACGTACATTATGAAAATCTAAGCAACGTACTAAAAGTGCACTTTGAGACGTGGTATGACACGTGCATGAGTTTCAACTAAGTACATTGTATTCAAAAAATAAAGAGAAAGTTTCAAGGACATGCTCTATTAAGAGAGGAAATGAAGTGCCTGTCCAATTCATAAATTGGCTTGCCTTTTTTCCTTGGCCATTTGCTTTCTTGTTGAGTTTCATTGAGTAGTCATTATTGCTGTAGTTAGAAAAAGACTCTCATTTTGTGCTAATGTGGTGTAATGCCTCCAACTGAGGTAATATCTTTCTAAGAAATGGACAACAGACAAAGAGAGAGAGAGTGCTTATAGAACCTTACTAGAGACGACCAACGACTCCTCTCTTGTAAGAGGAAAGTTAGACCATTGAGCTTGCATTGTGGTTGCAATCAGACTGTTCTGTGAAGAGTGTGGTAGGCTTATTGGAATCACAACATTAATGAGTTATGGGAGGGGAAATTGAATAGAAGTATGCTTTTTGAGACTATCTTACTTACTTTTGGAAGGCATAGTCTTTGGGAAGGCTTAAGTTGTAGAAGACAAGTTCCTTTCCTTTTGTTGGTAGAATACTGGCTTGGACACTTCTGCCAAGATTCGCTAACTTTAATGACCTTGACTACTGTCTGTGTGTCATTAAGTAGATGTCTTACTTTTTACCCATCATATTGTAGGTTTTTATCTTGTTCTCCTCCATAACATCAATTTTATGTGAAGTCCTCGCACTTGCACTCCTTAAAGGTATGCATGAAATATATCAAGGTCAACTTTCTTCCAATCTTCTTTTCAGTCTGCTTTATACCAAAGCATTTAAGGTGCTTACAGATGTTTGGAAGAATGAGCGAAGAACATTACGTTTTTGCACTTTACTGGGTGTGAGAAAACTATTATGTGCTAAATCTTTTGGTACTTTAATATTAAGTGCTCTTTTATGCATATTCTTCATTTGACAGGTGCTTTCAATAACAATTCAAAAACTAATGTTTTAAGCATTGGAACTGATATTCATTCTTTTTCTCATTTCTTAGGAGCATTGTCTGCTTATGCTCTTGGTCAGCCAAAAAGAATTCGCTTATACTCTTGAATGGGATGGATCAATATCCACAAGTTTTTTTTTGTTTTTTTTTAAGATAAGTTAGTTAAATAACATGGATGTCATGAAATCTTGCATGTAACACAACTTTTGAAACTGCACTTATTTCTAGAAGTGATTTTGGTTCATTATATACAGAACCGGAAACCTTGTGTACAGGCAATTCTGGACTTGATGGATTTATACAATGAAATCATGTGTGTACATTTGATCAATGAAAAGTAATCTTAAAAGTACTGCTTGAAGCACCAGGTTGTTTGAAGAGCATAAGCGAAGAATTATTTTGGAGTGATAACATTTTAAAGGCCTCATTCTCTTGAAGAGGTTTTAGTGCAGTGCTACTACCCATTTCTTGTTTAAAGTGCTAAAGTTGTTATAATTAACTTTCTAACCATCTTCTGAGAATTAATATGTGACACTGGATTTTTACTCATGTTACTTTTAGACGGTTTCATTCATGGGCCATCATTTTAAAAATTCAGAAGAAGTTGCAATATCTGATGTTATGTTGCTGATAATTTTGATTGAACTATTTATTCCTGTTTTTCCTTGCAGATAGCTCCTTAAAATTTACTGCTGGACCTTATGGTCTTATATTTGCATCATTCATACCCTTTTACTTAGACATTCCGGTATCAACAAAAGTTCGGGTCTTTGGTGTCCAATTCTCAGATAAATCTTTCATTTATCTAGCTGGTCTGCAGGTAAAGTTTGGTCTTTGTCGTCTCCTTTTAATCCCCTTTTATCTTGCTCTATAGGCCTATTTTTTTCTGCTGCAAACATCTAAAGAGTTTGTGTCTTTCAGCTTCTGCTATCATCTTGGAAAAGATCTATCTTCCCAGGGATTTGTGGCCTTGTAGCTGGTTCATTGTATCGCTTGAACTTCTTTTACATCAGAAAGGCAAAGGTTGTACTCTCATCATTGGTGACCATTTATTTACTATGCATCCCTGAAATATTTTACATTTAGGAGTTCAGAAGAAGGTAGTTTCAGATCGTCTAGATTATATCAATGAACAGTGAGCTTGTAAATGCATCATCTCAGTTTTTTAGGATGTTTGATAGATATGCTGTTCCTTATATTCTTCGCTATAAAATTGGAGGCAAGAAGCTCTGCCTGATGTATGTATGATTATTTAACAATATTCTCACCTATAATCTCTATATACTGGATAGTAGTTTGCTGACCCAAATGAAGCACTGTGCTAACAAAAGTGTACAACCTCCTCGCCTGTCCTCACACCCAAGTCATCTTTACACAAGCTGTCTTTTCAAAGAAGATGAAAAAGGCAAAAGGGAAAAGAAAGCTCAGTTCATTTCTTCTCTTTCTTGTGAGATAAAGGGTGAGGTGAGGATCGCAAGAGTATAAGCAGAATATAAGGCTTGTGAGAGATATCTTATGTCCATGCTCTTTCAGTATTGCCTTTACCCATATCTTTTGTCCACCCAGACTTCTCTTAACAATTGGTGGGCTAAGTTGCATACTCCCTTAACTGAACTACACGTAACTGTGAAGTTTTTCCAAGAATCTTTCAATCAATGGATAAATGTTATTGCAAAACATTCTTCTGGCAGCGCATCATGTTTTTATTTCTTGGGCTTTGTCAAGGCATGTGGATGAAAAGGACTGAGTTTATGTTCTTGGATGTGCCACTCTTGTGAATGCCTTTGGTGAGAGTCATTGGGGTGTATTTTCTCCATCCATATATGGCTATGTCAATGTCTTTCAGTAATAACAGAAATGCAGAAATCAATAGCTCTATAGCCCAGTCTGTGACATTGCTTACTGAATGTTTATTTTTCAGTGAAAATTCAGAGTTGTCAAATTTATTAAGCTCATATGACTTAGCCATTTGCTTCTTATTATACTGACTTTTGTTGGTGCCTGTCTTGTAAATTTCTCAGTTTCCAGAGTTCATTTCTTCATTCTTTGCCCGGCTTTCATGGCCATCTATTAGAAGCATGTCTGCAACATCTACTAGGAATGTCATGGGAAGTGTGCCGTCCTATGCAGTTCGCCCAGTAGAGGTGAGTTAAGCTCTAAATAATTTTTCAATGTATTACCATTTCCACTTTGAAACTTATATGTCCAACTCATTTAAATGATCTGACTCAGTTTATCTGCTTGGTCTCATCAATTACTGTGCATCTCCTTGGTGTTTGTCATTGAAATTTTCTTTTATGTTAATTTGCACTTAATTGCACCCTAGTTTACTAGTTATGAAGTTGATTAGATATTGCCAGTGCAATATTAGTTGTCCTAGTTTCAAATTGCCTTCTACAGTTCTTCGAGAACAATAATGGCCCTCTTAAATGATGACTGCATCAAATTGTCATTTTCCAATTTAAAGTGGCAGATTTAGAATTTTGATTAGTATGCATTTGTGTTCTCGTTTTGGGGGACTCTTGGGCATGGCTTTTATGGCATCGCCTCTTTATTATTTCTCAGTGCATTCAAAAGCCAGCAATTAAAAACCCAAAAACCATGATTTGTGCAAGTCTGAAGTTTCCAGTCGTTGAATATTTCAGCCCAAGATTTTAACCTATAGGGCAAAACCATTCAGGAAGTTTAGAAGTTACGGCTTCCAAACACTGATGAAACAGGATGCAAAGTAAATCATAACTCTGTAAACCTGAAGCTCTTGGTATGTAAGAGGCAGTGAATGTTAACTCCGTGTGCTTAGAAACTAGCGGAACAGGTTGAAAATCGTAGTGTGCCTTTCACTTCCCCCCTCCTCCCTCATGTGGCAGGTAGACATATAATTTCTCTCTCATGGCAGTGAGCAGTGCTCATTCTTTTTGTTTCTACCTAGTTCCTCTCCTACCACAGCATCTGATCCTTTTCTTTATGTTTAGCCAAACTATCCCGCTCCAGTGCCTTCCACCCCAGAGCCATTGGAGGCGTCGATTGCCACACTTGTTTCGATGGGATTTGACCGGAACTCTGCCAGACAAGCGCTCATCCGAGCAAGAAACGATGTCAATGTGGCGACGAACATCCTTCTTGAATCTCAATCCCTGTAATACAGCTTTGGAGAATTTCTTGTGACATGGGAAGGTTGCACTTACTAGTTGACCGAGCTCTTTTAGTTGCCCCATCGATGGGCTTTACCATCATTCTTGAGTCTCTCCTTATACAGTTGCTGCCCTCTTTAATGTTGTTAGTCATTGCTCGTCCCGTTCTAGGCAAATGCTGAGGGGCGCGTATGAAAAAATGTATGTGCCAGAAATTGGTTTTTTCATTTCTATTCTCCGGACGAATTTTTGAGGCAAAATAGACATTTAATACTGATATAAAATTTATATTCTCAAAATAAAAATTCATTAATAACAATATAAAATTTCTCATTCCAAATGGCGGTAGCCGGTAGGAGGTGATTGATGGCAACAAGAGAGTGGGTGGATAGCGAGAGGTGACAAAAATGAGTAATGAGAAGAGTTTTTATTTCACTTTTATTTTAGAAATAGAGAGATGAAAAATTATGATTTCTGATTTCTCTTCCAAGTTTATATCTGTAGTAAAATTTTAGAATTAAAAAAATTACAATACCAAATAAATTTTTGTTTTAAATCTGTTCGTAGGAATAGAAAAATTAAAAAATAGAGATATGTGTGGATAATCTTCTCTCCTCCTTTCTTTGGAACCTTTTTGAAAGAGAAAACGGCACCCCGACAAACGCAGGCTGTTCAGGTGAACGTGGCTGAGGGATGCTGGCATCTGAAATTGTCACGTTATTATGAGAGCACTCCCTTATCAAATCATATAACAAAAGCTTGCGAATGCATTTCTCCTTTCGTGTAATTATAGTCAAATATCAGAAAACCAAAACAAAATCGGGGAGTATAAGATCCAACAGAAGCTTTCTCTCCCTTAATTTTATTTTTTTGGGGGGTCTGAATCTCCTCCCTACTCTGCTAAAAATATGGAATGCCAAGCTTCGAAAACGCCGAATATTTATAGGCAACATATAAAAGAGAACCTTTCATTATAACCACTCTTTTCTTAAGCGGCTTAAGCCAAGCCACAATACAAGAATAATGGAAAAGTTCGTTCCTCAAGTACCAGTTGAGAACACAGCAAAGACCCTGCAACCGTTCCCTCCGGAACGCTCGATGGCTCGAGTCATTAAAAAGAATCACAAATGCAAGTGATGACCATCAACTATCCAAGGGCCAAAGGCCCGAAAGGGAATTCCACATCCTACTCTCGTTTGATGCTCGTTCCTATATTGCAACGACTCGGAAAAACCAGGCCATTGCCTGTAGATCGAAGTCCGAAAGGGGAACTTGCAAGTTCTAAAGGAGCTCAGACACAGAATAGTTTTTCACAGATACCAAAAGGCACCTGACTCGAGCTGTCTCCGGTCGCAACTCGGAAATGCCCATGTTATCAGAATAGCAAAAAAACCACCAAATGATTCCCCTCCCACGAACGGGTATTGACATGGTGTACTCTACTTTGAGCTGCCTATTTGAGGTCTAGATTTATTACTGGCGGTATATTTGACACTGGAAGTACGAGCAGGATAACCACCCTCTCTTGACCTCTTAGGATCACACAGTGCCGATATCAACTCGGCTTCTATGGAGCTGAAAAGCAGGGGTGATCCAGCTCCCACAACTGCACTGGATACCCGACCAATTGAAGTAACCAAGGCGAGCATCGCAATGCGCACAAGATAACTTGCCCTCCAATGCCCCTTCTTCAACTGCAAGGTATAAGAACATTGAGAATCTCAAATATATGATCCCCCTGTGCCATTCTAGGGAAGAAATAACATAAATTCTCCCAGCACCAACAAAAAGAGAGATTAATCGTCTCACTAAGCACTAATATCAAGATATGCAAGAGATAGTTTAACATGTTTGTATTTAAGCTACTTCTGGGTCTTGGGTGGCCAAAATGCTTGGTAACTCCACAGGTTCCCAGGCAAAGGAAAAAGGTTTCACTTTCGGAATCATTGTTCCGCAGCTTATGGCGATGCCTTGGAGAAAAGGCACGCCACATGTTGTAACTTCTAGTGAAATCTATGAAGCCTGAATTTATTTGTCAAAAATGAAAACAGAGAAAATTTTAAAAATTCTACTTGTAATCAGATGATCATTTCCTTCTTGGTCTACTCCAAGGAGCAAAGGAAGAAAACTTCAGACATTCTCAATTTTAAGTGTTTCGTTTTTATATGCAGCTTCATTAATCCCTTAAAAGAAGATACTTTAGAAGAATAAGTTGCAGGACATAGGTTACCAGCTGTCATCCATCGCAAAGGCTCAATAAATATAGAAGAGCACTCGAACTCATCAGATTTGTTAAAAGGGTTGCCGCCTCTTCTCTTGTTCCACCCAAAGGATGTTTCGCCCTCTCCTGGAATATGATCCACAACATTCTCTTGTGAAGCCACAAGCCTTCTGCACTTCTTGCAACGGTAGGTAATCTTGCAATCAACTGGTCCATTTTGAGATGCTTTGACTTCAGATGGAGCTTCTGTTGGCAAGCCGGGATCTGCCGCAAACTTGGAACTGTCTATTTTCTCCCCACGGTTGTAGGAATCGCCTAAACCATGGAACAGAAATAAATTCAGTAATTATATCTGATAAGAAATTGCAAAATACCATCAAACCAGCACTCTTTCCTCACAATCCATACAAAAGCTTGGTAAAGCAAGCATTCCAAGATATCATCATACCAACACTTTTTCTCATGATCCAAACAAAAGCTCAGTAAAGCAAGCATAACATGCTGACATTTGTGGCCCACTTCTAATAAAAGTTACCATAGAGGTGTGGCAGATGCAGAAAGGGACAGATGGTGGAGACAATGAATGAGAGGAGAAAAATGCCATCTGCAATATGACTCTGAGTCGAAAAATAGTACTCCCTTCATTTTGAGTAGGTCAATATAAACAAATTTTATTTTAGTCAAAAGATGATCTCCTTAAGAACCAAATAAAACTTGATGGTTAATGATAAAAACCTAATAATACATAATTCGGTACAATATCACCCAAAGACCTTTTCCGCGCACATGCCAGTATAGTAAGATGAAATGCCTAGCCAGCTTTATGGATTCTAAAACCAACTGACCAAACTCCAATAAAATTCAGCCCAGCCAAATCTACAATTCTATGGTTCGCTAGATTATTGTTTATTTGAGACAATCAACTGAAACTATGAAAGGGAATCTACGGCGACTTCCAACTTGAAGAAATCTATCTATCGAAACTTTACAGAAGCAACAAGTAATTAACTGAGTGTGCCTCATAATCGACATTCAAGTCAGGAAGCCCAATCATTAGACTACAAAGAAGGTCGCTACCATATAGCAGTAATCAAAGATAAACTCAATATATGACCATATATATTCAGCTCAATAGAAGAGAGCAGAATTTCCTTGAACAATATCTTGGCTTCTAGGTCCAGGAAGGAAAATAAAAAGTATCTCATCAATTCAGGAAAAACATAGGAAGGGAATTTTTTCTTGTTACAATAAGCCCCACCAGAATCTAGGGAAGACAAATAAAATTACCCAGAACTCTCAATCGAAACTTCTTGTAGACGGGGCTGTCTTGATTGACTTTGAAGCCCATTTCCTCAAACATTTGTAACTGCAATGCAAATGCATATAGGAATTGATGACTGGAGAAACAAAAGAAATACTAACATCATGTCTTAAGAGTATGACAGCATATCACCTGCTCTAGAAAACCATCATTTGGGCAAACAAACTCGCAACTCTGCCGCAGGGATTCAAGTGCGTCTGCAAGGTTGGGCAAAAAGATTACACTCGTTTATTCATAATCAAGAGAATGATGTGAAGATATCTTCTCACATCTTTAAAGCACAAAACAAAAGCCACTGACATTGAATTCAGACTTTCAGAATGTTTTAATCCAAATAAAGAAGGAAATAAGTTGTACCTTCTGCAGATAGTTGCTCTGATCTCATCAGATATGCTGTAATAATAGCTGCACTGCAACGGACACATGGAAAGAAGGGAAAAACTCCTTAGGACTTGATTAAACAGATAGCGGAGAAGCTACAACACAATGTAGGCCACCTCTGGAATATTTCTTACTCATATTAGGAACCTCATGGAAAAAGAAATTCAGAATATTTCTTACAAAAGACATTAAAAAACATAAATATGTATAGTAAAAGTCGTGATTTGTCATGGCGCACACATCTGAATCCAACCTGGCCTTGAGCTGGGATATACAATTGGAAGATATGCATCCCAACAAGGGTGCTTTTGAGGCTAGAATTGCCACAAGTAACAACCAAGACAAAATGATGCAACGCAGACAAAAGAAATTACAAAGGAAAGGAGCCAGAATAAAGTTCATGTAACAGAATCATACTTCTTCAGATGATAGGAGTTCGAGAAAGAAAAGAAGGAAAAGGAAGATATTAGGACCAACTGATAAAGCCTATATCCACTATTAAATAGAACCGGTTCCTGTGATGTGACCTTATATAGAATAATCAGCGTCATAGGAAAATTCATTCAGCACTGAAATGCTATTTCAACACCAAGCGTTACTAATCAACTTACGTACTAATGTTACATGTCAATGACTATTACCACCTAACGTATGCCACAACTATGAGGCAATCATCAGATGGCAAACTTAATAGAAGCAGAACATATTTCAAGTGGCTCCTTTGATTGCTCAAGGTCAATCTTCATCCTCTAATGTTATTTTCACACATTAGATCTCATGGGTCAACCAACCGGCGGGTATGATCAATTGGTGAAGCCCTGCGTACATAGATTTCATAAAACTCAGAATGAAAGAACGCACACTGTTGACATACTTTTCTGTGTTTAAATTATGACGAAATTAGTTGCCATGCCATTAATAAATTGCACACCTAAGTTTTCATTGACTCATTAAAGATTGACAATACTCTGAATGTTGAACGACAAGGCAAGGGATGCGTATAGCCACAGGCAACGGTTACAATGAAATTAGTTAACAAAAGATTTGATAGAAGATATCGTATAGCTAGTCTTAGGTAGCGATACAAATGCGCTCCTTTACCATGACATGATTTACATACATCACTAACTTAAATAGCTATAATCCATGCAATCTGTCTCAAAATGGCAAAGATGTGCCTTCTGGCACATGTGCTATGACTCAGGACAAAAGGAAGCCATGCAACCTAATTAAGAGGCGAGAGAAAAATAAACTAACTGTATGCAAGTATCATTCATGTTAGACCACTCCGGGATATATAATAATGGTAAATTAAACATTAGAAAAAAGCTACACCTTCTAGACACTCCAGCAAAGCAATGCACCAAGACCGACCCCTCTTTCCGACTCTTTTCAATGAATTCCAAGCTTGGATCTAAATAGTCCAACAAGACCTCACTCTCCGTATCCTTAATTGGTACCGCCATTCTCACAAACTTCAAATCCTTCCCTGCATGCTCCAGTGAATACAAGAGCTTGTCAGGCGACAAACAACTCTTGGACCCATCATCCCCGACATTTTCAGAATTCACAGCGCCACCCGAACCTCCAACATAGACCTTCTTGATTTCTTTACTGGGTATAGTCAAACTGCTACGCCACTCAGTGAAAAACGATATGGAGGCAGAGCTCAGTACTGACAGAATATGAGTAACTTCAGAGCTGCCGTTTTGGAGGATTTCTGCTGCATCTGAAATATTCCCAATGAACAGATTTTCACGAACAAGGTGCATCACAACTGAACAAAGTCGGTTCTCTCCCCAAAAGCCGAGACTTTCTCTCACCTGAAATTAGACTAAATGCATCATTCCCCATCAATACAAGAAATTTCCATATCAACAGCCATCTAATCTAGAAATTAAGCACATACAGTACATGGTAATAAACAAATACTGTCCCAGCGGTAGAGAAGGCGCAAAAAATGGCCAACCAGTGTCCGCAACCAGATCAGTTTTAGCTCATCAGGAAGTAACAATGACACCTGGTAAGATTAGATTCTCGCTAGCTAAGGCCGCGCCCCGCACCTCGCCTTTGTATGTTCATAAATCATTTCATGTCAAAACATCACCACGAACAGTATTACTTCTCACTTTCGGCAGCAGAAAAAGCGTAAATCAACTCAGCCCAACGAAACAAGAAACATCAACGCGGCGAAAAATTCGAACTTTCGAGCTCCCAAAAGAAGGGAAAGAAGAAAAAGACCATAAAAATCCCTCCCCGACGCTCTCGTTTTCCGCAACAAACTCAAATTCTTCCCCTTAGATACGACGAGCGGCGCATCGACAGACGACCCAAAACCAGACGAATGAAGAAGTACTCGATCGTTCCTACATCTCAAATGATCGGATTAACAACAGAGAAAGAGAGAGAGAGAGAGAACGGAGAGGATGGACCTGAAGGATCGGAATATTCCGGCGAGGGAAGCGACACTTTGTTCTGTCTCTCTCTCTCTCTCTCTCTCTCTCTCTCCTGGTACCCGTCCTCACGTTGTATATTGCAGCAATCCGGATGCCGAATTGCTCGACACACGTATGACGCAAGGGGCGTCGCACGTGCGGCTGCGCCGAAAATCTTTGCTTTTCTCTTTCCTTTGTTTGTATGATGGCTCAATTGGTAAATTTGACTGAGGACATACCCCGTTGGTACTTTGGAGAACAAAATGGATTCATGAATATATATGGTTATCGAATTTTGGATTAATGGGCCAATTAAAAATGGACCGCATATCATGATTACGTCAATAGAATCAATCGCCCACATGCGATTCTCAATATTCGAATAGATGATATGCTTAAGTGATGGCCCCATTGTAGAGTAAGTCAATCAATTGGTAGACCTGCATGGGTCGAACCCGACATTAGGCTTGGAAGTCTTTTTTTCCAAGTGCTCCCATTATAAAAAAAAATAACCTTTGTGCATTTTGCTCGTGAAACAATCAAACTAGTATCTAACCCAAGTGAGCTAGTATGAGCAAGCTAAAGAGGTGGAGTATAAGAAGGAAATTGTTTGTCGAAACTTGTTCAATTTATGCTACGAACTAGGGGTGAGTAATTTCATGGCTGGTCTAAGTTTTACTTGGCACCTCAAACGTATCTTGTATATTCTAAAACCTAAACCTAAAACTAATCCTATCATAAGTTGTAGAATTTATCCAGCTTCTACTTATCTTTTTAATTAAATGATTGTAGTGAATCATCATATATAACAACCATTATTTGCTGCTACAATCTACTAATTATAATTAATATTAGACACATGAAAAATATAAAATATTAATAAAATAAAAGTCTTAATTATGAATATACCAAAAATGAAAGCTATTCTAAATTACTACTCATTATTAAACCCCGTGAAATACCATAAAATCGTATTAAGATATAAATAAGAAAAATACAAAATAATTATTCAAGCTCCAGTCTGGAATCTAACTATTGAAACATATTATAAAATTTTGAAATCTAAAATTTATCATGCATGTGTCGATTTCCAATTTTACCCTAAAACAATGTTGACCGTCGCTGCGAATCTTATTGGTTCGCGGGGTGGAAGCTATTTTCCAAGTTCCGGGAACGCGGCCGCTTTTGCCGTGGGATTGGATTGTAGCCCGTGGGTCCACCAACGGCTTTCGGTTGAGGTCGGGGGCCGACCGCGATGACGTGGTGAAATCAGGAGCGTCGAAGGTGCGTTCTGTCCAGCCTTAGGGTTCGCGATCGCGGGAAGCCCTCGTTTTCTCCTTTTTTCGCTTTTATGGGCCTTGATGCCTTCGGCGTCCTCGGGATATTTTTCTCATCCTCCTGACAAAATATCGAACTTATGCTCCTCATTAGATTCCTTTATGCCTTCAAAGATCTTCCAGATATGTACGTATCTCGCTTTGAAATCAAATACCACATCTAGTACTCTTCACGTCTCATCAATAAATTGTTTGCAAAGATTGTGAACACGATTCGTTTACATAGATATTATTATTATCGTAAAAGATATGACTTTTCTAATTTATTTATGACATGTTTCGATATGTCCTAGTCATGTTGGATATTACCCGTTTATGTATATTCAAGCAAGTTACATAGGTTTGAAGATATTTTTAAGCAATTATCGATACATTTGGTTCGGCATTTTAAAAGCCTCTTGATGCTCTAAAACTCATTAAGAATTTTTGGAGGTGTTTGGCAACCATTTTTAAAAAAATTGGGATGAAAATTAACCTTGAGAAGTTTCAGCATATTTGGAAAGCTAGCTCTAAAGATTTTAATCACTTTTTCACCTCCCATCTTGCCTTAAATAACTTTCTTGCATTCCCTTTTTGCCCTTGTTAAAGACCAATTGCAATTGGTCGTCGGCAAGCCCAAGTGTTGCCCTAGCTCCAAGCAACAAGGGCTATGATCGTGTGACTCTCATTAAGGGTTGCCCAAGGTAGTACACCTCAGCCGATGGCCATTAACATCAAATCTAACTAGTAGCCTGAGCCCTTCACTAAAGCCAATGAAGGATTTGATTTTTTAAAAAAAATAAGTGCATTGAAAATTTTAAAACTTGTCAACAAAATGTAATCAAATTTCAAAACTTTTAAAAAGTACAATCGAGTACTAAAATTTGTCATATTGATCAAATCAAGTCATTTTGTGATGGCATTTTAAAAAAAATTTAAGAGTCAATTATATTTTTGTGATAACTTTTAGAATTTGATAATACTTTTAAAAATTTTAAGACTTAATTGTATTTTCATGACAAGGTTTAGAATTTCTAATGCACTTATTCATTTTTTTAATAAAAATAGGAAAATTGTAGCCAACGCCCTTTGCAAATAAACTTTTTGCTAAACATTACCTAACTCAAAGTTGCTTTGCAAAATTTTTACGAAACACAATTTGAATATCTTCAAAGGGCTTCAAGCTTTCAACATTTGAATTTTTTCAAAGCTCTTTCCAAAGTCGAATCCAGCGTAGCCTGGATGTAATGGGCCAAATACTTAGTTGGCTTGCCACGGGTTCGATGGACAGAGAAAGGTTGAAATTGTCTTTTCAAGTCTAGGCTCTCCAATCAACGAGTTGATGGGCTCTCGGCCCATTTGAATGAAAACTAAAAGCCACAAAAGTCAATCATTTGGGTTCGGCAAGGCCTCTTTCGCCAGCTATTCTTTTCCCCATGAGGCCTCCCAGCAACGGCCCAGTGGCCTTGGAGAAAATTCGCAGAAATCAATTTGATTCCACTACCCTACATATTGGTAGGATGGGGTCATACTTCAAATAAAAAGTATTCCTTAAATAAAAAGTATTCCTTTTCCTTTCTTTTTATTTCTATCTAATCTATTTTTTTTCTGGCTCGGCTATACCACTTAGCCGAGCCATTTCCTTTTATGATACTAAAAAGCCAGGCAACTCAAATAAGGTAATAGCAATGGGCTTCTGTAATTAGCAGCTCAAGAGGGAAAATTGTCCAAAAAATCTTAAATATATTGCACTTCAAATTCAATTCTAAACATTTTCATTTTTGGCTAATTAAGTCAATTAGCCAATTTTGGCGAGAAATCGTTGTCATGGATGCCGACAACGGCGTTGTGTAGGACAACTAGCACTAACATAAACAATTTTTGATAAAATTTTATTTTTTGATTTTTATTATTATTATTATTATTATTATTATTTTGGCTTTCTTCTCTTCCCTTTGCTGGTGGCTTGGCCAGGCCAGACTAACTAGTTGGCCTTGCCCAAGTGAGGCTTAGTGAGGGTCAACCTTACCAAGGCTAGATCTAGCGAGACTGACTTTAGCCTAGTGTCATGATGATGCCAACTGAGGTCGCCCTAGTCTAGGCAAAGGTGAGCCCTGACAAGGACTTCCCTCACCAAATTTGGTGAGGGTTGGTCTCACCTAGCCTAGGTGAAGTTGGCCTACCCATGGGCGATGGTCGACCATTGGCAAAAGGAAGAGAATAAAGCTAAAAAGAAAAGAAAAGAAAAACATATTAAAATATTCTTAAAAGTTGTCCACGTTAATGCCATTTGTATTCGTGGCACCGCCGGCATCAATATCCGCAATTTTTGAACAAAATTAGCTAAATTGATTCAATTAGCAATAAATAAATAAAATTATGACTTTTTAAATAATTTCCCCCCTAACTCTAAGTATAGGGGAGATAACATGGTCGTGAAGCCTTGTCATAACCAACATTAACCTATTGCTCAAATTCTTTTTTTTTCATTTTTTAGTAGCCCAATTCTTACAATATCAAGAGATCCTAACCACATGTTCACATTGTCAATACATCTTTTGGTCCTTCTAATTCGCGAAATCGGCCCTCAAACATAGGTTCTCACGATTAATGTCCACAAATTTATGAATCGATTAGGTTCTCACATGAGAATGTGTGATGCAGAAAGAGAGAGAGAGAACCAAACTACCCATTTGAAATTCGAAAACGGGACAAAGGGAAAATCCGAAAAGGGCAATGACTTTCGCGCATCCTACTAGTTCATCATACTTTAGCAATTTTTCCACAGGGGAGAGAGAGCAGGGCAGCAGCATCGGATTCGAGTGCGAAAGAAAGGCAAAGACAAAAACCCTTTTGGGCCCTAATCCTCCTCCTCCTCCTCATCAGGACCGATCCCAGAAGAGCTTCCGACGCTCAACCCAGCATCAACCCAACGAGAAGGAAGAAAAGAAAAGAAACGATAGAAAAGAGAAAAAGCAAAGCGGACAAAGCGCAATGATAGTGTCACGCACGCAGCATCGAATCGGACGCGAGACCGGAGGTGACCGAGCGAGTGAAAAAAATGAGGAATTTTTGGGGGGAAGTGGAAGGAAGAGGAGGGGGAGAGGGGCAATGATTGCGAAGTAGGAAAAGAAGGGGGGAGGCGTGGGAAAGAGGCCAAGGAAAAGGCAGGGCGGAGAGTATATGTTTCCACGCTCTCGAGAGCCGAGGAGAGGAGGGGGGGTGGGGGCTGGGACGGATAGGCAAAAGGCAAACACATGTCGAAACAGTGTGTCGTTTCACGCCTGGCGAGCGAAGGGGAGAAGCAGCAGCAGCAGCAGTGCTGCAGCAGCCGGGTCAAAGACGCAGGGCGAAGGGACAGACAGACAGTCCCCCCTCCCCATTCCATACTCGAGAGCGAAACCCAACCCGTCCCACGCCCCTCCGACACGCCGGTGCACCGACCGATGCAGCTGTCGGGTATGGGGGGCGATGAGCGTGTTCACTCCAACTCCAAAAACTCTACGCACTCCTAAAGTCCACTCGAAACCCGATTACTTTACTGGTTCGCATTTATCCTCATAGCAAGTTTCGGATGATGATGATGATAAATGAAACGAATCTTCTCTTACCATTGATCTAAAAATAACGCAGCCGTTGAAGTTTAGATTTTTTCAACGTGATTTTCGAAATTTAGCCTAATTTATAATATTATTTATGAATTTTTGATTAATTTAATATGATTAATGAAATTTGATCTAATTTATTCAATATGATTTCTAAATATTTATGTACGTTTAATTTAGTTTTTAAATTGTACAAGAATGTTCTTCATGTACGGCCTAAAAAAACAATTTCTTGTGCATATGCTTTGATCAAAAGTTCTCGATTCTCGTTAAAAAGGAATTAAATTTTAATCATCCTACCCTTTATTTTAAAACTCTCTGGCTATCATCTCATCCTCTTGCTCTTCCTATAAATGCCCATCATTGGCCCCCTACCCTTTTGTCAGCCACCTTTTCGCACGCTCGCTCGCTTTCTCTCTCTCGATCGAGACAAGAAACACAAGTCGAGGACATTCCGAATTGCCAAATTCGCAATAGATGAAAAACTTATAAAATAACTATTAAGTTCGATCGGTTTGATATACAATCGAATCTTATGAACCCCACCTTATACCCATACGATTATACCTATTACATCAGCTAAGACCTATGTAATTCGGTGCGGCCAATATTTTTCCGTAGTCGATGGTCCCGTTACCTTTTTTGTCCAAGCGAAAGTGGCCAGCTTCGGATTATGAGTTTTAATGACGTGCGCATCGCGTCATGCTTATGCACTCCGTCCTTAAGCAGGAAGGGCCACAACAAAGGAGCACCCTCCCTTTGTCCCACCGGTAAAATGCATCCTCTGCGCCACTATATCTATCTTTGTACTAGCATGCACGGTGAACGGTCGGTCCATACATATCTTTTGGCTATTAACTACGATCCATCGTTTTGGGGTTTTAGACGACGAATTTTCGAGTGGTGAATGTGTCTAAGACGGTGATTGTTCGAGTTTGTACTGTACCACATTCATTGAGAATAAAGCAAGTCTATTTATCGGCAAAAACTATTCGTTCGGTTTACCACTACTAACCTTTAATATAACCTGTTCTCTGTAAATGTAGCTTTAGGTTAAAACAAGTTGTTCTTGGTAAACAAGTTTGCAAGTTTTTATAAAAACATGTCCTCTTTTGGTGAATGTAACTTGATCTTGGTAAATGCTAAATGTTCTTTATAAATATAAGTTATTTGTTGTTTTGTAAAATTTTTGTTCCTAGCAAATATGCTTCAAGGTTTACCTTAAATGAGTAAGGTTTTCAATAAACAAATAATCTCTACTTGTCGGTAAAGATAAGTTGTTTTTGTTATACACTAGCCGTTCTTGGTGAATACAAGTTGTTCATGGTATCTGGAAATTTTCATAAAGTAGGGTTTTCAATGGTAAATGCAACTTGATCATAGTAAATACTATTCATTTTTCCTAAGTATAGTTGTTTGTGATAAAAACTTACTTATTACTAGTCCAATAAACCATGTGAAACTAATGATTAAGGTTGACCACTATTGATTGTAAAAATAACCTGTCCTCGGTAAGTACAAGTCGTTCCTAGGAGACCGACCGTCAAAATGGTCAATCAAGTGAAAGCAATCATTACTATCGATTTAGATTTGTTACCGCGGATAAGTTGTTTTAACCATATGTGTCTTTCCACCGAAAACAAGTCATTTACTGTATATTAGATTCTCTTACCAAGTAAAAGATCGTCTTTTGACAAGATCGGCTGACCGACAGTGCAACTCGTTTGACCTAACCTTGAAAAATAGGCAGGCCGATTCATCGGATAGAGCAATGGACGGCTCAGATGTTTTGCCATTCCATCTAAAGGTCAAAGATTCAACATGACCACCAGGTGATCTGACCGCAGAAGGCCCGGTTCTTGAATTGCTTCTATTCCTCGCCAAATGAGCTTGTGAGATTCTTTCTCGTTTTGGATAATTGCGATAGGCGCTCTCGATCTTTTGCTTGTAGATCAGAGCTTGAGAAGATTCAAAAATCGAGTCGATGGTCTATCTCAGTGGAACGATTCAGACGATATCTTTCTTACTCGGGTGAAATCTGCTCGAGGCAGGAACCTGGGGAACGAGAGCTCAAAGTGAACACTGCTTTCGATTCTCGTGCTGTGTCCAGATCTTCCCTGTCCGATACTGTTTTCAACTAGAACTCTCTAGCTTCTCCACGCCTCGAGCACAATCAGCTCTCGTTCCTGCGTCACGCATCATCAAAATCAGTGCAAAACGCCTCGCAGACGGACCCGAGATCAGTGTGCTCAGATTCGAGATATCCATGTCCGCAGAAGAAACCAGGCGGACACTGTACCATCTCGTGCTTTGGAAACTCGCGCACTGGAGTTTTGCTTTTTGCAGACTTCGTAATCGCAACACCTTCCTCACATTCGCACAAGTTCGCTTTCTTCAAGAATTCGCGTCCGTACGTGCAAGAAAAGAGAGATCTCATGCAGGAAGAAGATAAACCCTAGATCACTTGAATCTTGATCAAGAAAAATGTAGTAATAAACATGTAACCCAAATCAATACCTCCATTCCTCTTGAACTAATTTTTTTTTTTTGGCTCCAAACCCTTTTGTGGCTATCGACATTTCGACACACCCAGAAGAAAAAAGGAAAACTTAGCAAACTGTCTCACTCAATATATATTTTAAGTAGAATTACAACCAAAGACTAGGATTATAGAACACGCGCATGATGCGAGTTTCAATGCGATTGATGTTCCATTGATTATCATGACATGATGATTTTACGGTCCAACACGCGTCTCCTCTTCGACCTCTCGGCAGAGCTTGATCGCTCGAGCAGCGACTTCAGCGCGTTTTGCAGGAAATGGATTGACTCGACGCTGTGATCCTTGTCGGCGGCCACGACGAGGACATTGCGGACTCTCCCTCCAAGGGTCGCCATCTCCGCTTTCTGGACCTTCAGGTGGAGGGACTTCAGGATCTCGATCAGGTCGGGCAGGAGATCGGACCGATCCTCGCAGCACAAGGAGGCCTTGAATATGAGCTTGCCATCGCTTGAACAGTCGCTGGAGAGGACCGAGATCTCGTCCGACTCCGAAGGGAACATGTCGAGAGCGGTTATGTCGGACGCCTGCTGTTTCAGTTCCCTCACGCGTTGGACGACCATTGCGAGCAGCGTGGCTTTATCAGTCTGAAGAAAGCATGAAACTATCAGAGTGAGGCCAATGTGCATGCTTGGAAAAAAACCCTTAGGGCTAAAAAGCTTCAGCTGACTTGGCCGTGCATACAGTAACCCTAACACGAAGAAGTCTTTGCAATCTCCTTTTTCTTTCGGACAGAGTGTGTCGAGAGAGGTTGAATATTCAAAAAAGCTGAAAAGGGTCGCACGCACGCAGGTCCAAAGTTTCGGAATCAAATGTGGAAAAGAGGTTGCTAGCTTAGGAACATGGCTCGACAAAGAAATCGAGGAAGAGAAAAACAAAACAGAAATGGAGAAAAAAAAAGACAGACAAAAACTATTCCAAAGGCTGCTTTTCTTGACTCAGTTTGATCAAACGAGACGAAATTCAATGTCCCTGGGTCAGGCAAAGCATATATGCCGGTCAACTAGTGGGGGTTTTCACACTTGAGGCCTCCTGGAAAGTAAAGGTCGGGGCTCTCTCACTTCTTATGGCGCTGTACAGACTCGAATTCGCGACTCGCGTGGATCGATGGACAGAACCAATTGGACAAGAACCCTCGAGGGTCGTCCCGAGTTCATCGGACGACATCAAAAAATATCTCATTCGGGATTGTAATTTCAGCTGAATGAGGGGGGCAAAAGACATGTAACGTTCCTAACAAAAACCGATGCTTGTTCGTGAATTATATACCTTGGAGTTGCAAGGAAGGAGATTCCTGAGCTTATCGAGGTGCGAGTTGATCCGAGCCCTCCGCCTCTTCTCGGCCTCCTTGTGATTCTTCAGCGCGGCGATCGTCCGGTCCTCGGGGGCCGCGGCGTCCGACAGGAAGTTGGCGGAGGCCTCGAAAGGGCCGTAGCTGAAATTCGAGGAGCTGCTGCAGAAGCTCTGCTGGACGAGCCCCCCGGCGGTGGGGAGGAGCTGGTGCTGCTCGCAGCCCACCGGGAAGCCGCCGTAGGAGCCCATGTTGATGAGCCCGGCCCCGGCGAGGAGCTGGTATAGGGACGGGCCCTCCGGCGAGCTCTCCGGCTGCATGACGGCGTCGAGAAGTGGTAGTGGTGGTGGTGGTGGTTCGATGTGCGTTTGACTGAAGATGGAGAAGGAGAGAGGAGGAGGAGGCGGACAAGGAGGATAGAGGAGAGAGTGTGAATGATGATGGGGGAAGTGAAAGTGGTGTTTGCAAAGTGCTTTCGGTGGTTGGCTTTTCTTTTTGTCTGCAATGGGGGATTTTTATTTTATCTGTGAATATAAAAAAATTAATCTTTTCTTTGTCTGGGTACTGATTATTAGGTCGTTTTCAGAGTAAAGATTTCCACGGATAAAAAGTGCTTTCCAATTTTCTCGTTGAGTTAATTTTGGTGTTTAACTAATTATTATTATCATCCATGGACCAGAATCCATAATTCGAATTGTGCTATCGCGCATGACTTGACTCACCGAATAGGATTTTTATTTTTTGCATGACATTATTGTCGCAACACTCACAATATTGCGGCTCACCTAAGATGAATCTCAGGATGAATTTAGCATATTACTAGGCAAGATCATGTAGCCTCCCGTGAGTTGATGGTTACGTTTCAAACATCGGCTCCCCAAGCGTTACCGACCACAGTTTTATTTCCCACGTATTATTAATCGAATGAGGCTAGAGTCGTCACTAATACATACTATGCCATTCAGGAGCCGAGAGCTCAAGAGGTTGTCTTACTTTTGCAAGTAAGAGATTTCAGGTTTGAGAATTTGATTACATTAGTTTTACCTACCGCTTGCTATCTATACCTTTTTCTCTTTAGCCCTAATGTTTCTTCATGCAACACTTCACGACCTATGTAATTTCTATGTTCATGAGTAAGTGCGCAGTCAATAAATTAAACAGTAACATTAAAAAAAAAGTTTAATTCAAATCGTATTAGGCAAAATTAACACATTGATCTTAATATAGAGCTCGGAACAAGAACCCGTGAGGCATGTTTCAAAAAATTCCGTGCATTGTTTAGACCGTGAGAGAGCGAAATACAGTGGCGGTCCGAACAGTGAGCCTTCAGCCCACTTCCGAGAAGCGTACCTCGACGACCGTAGGATGACCGTACACCAACCACCGATGAAACTGATGATAAATGTATGAATCCAAGCACGAATCAAGAGGATATAGACGAACGATTCAAACATGCAAGACCTAAAGCGACAGACAATAAGTCCAATTCAGGTGTGAGGCTCACTTGATGAGGAGTTGCATGATGCTAATAATAGCTCTCGGTCAAAGAGGCAAAGATCATCAATATATTCACAATACGAGATAATTCAAAATATAAAAGTTTAGAATTAAATCAACCGCCTTTACAAAAAAGGTGTGCCAAGAACATTGTCTAGCAAAGTCGAGAACACAAGAATGGTCCATGAATTTCCCTCTTGTGATCCCTCTATCACTCAGGGATCATGGCCCTCATCCTCGCCACCGACTCATCCCCGTGCTAGGGAGGAGAGGGGCGGGGTGGGGTGGTCATGTTTGCATGGTCCATCGGTGCCTCGGGACGCCTCTCTAGATGTGGATTTTTTTACCCCAGAGCACATAATTTCTTTCTCGTTAGCCATCTGACTTGACCACTTTTCACAAGAAAGAATGGTCCCCTGGGTAAACTTAAAGAATGACCTTCGTGAGTGGGTTTCACAGAGTCAAACGAGCTCTAATTCTTCACCAAGTAGTCAAAATAAGACAAAGGTGAACATGGAACACAGGAAACATCCCTAAGTTGAACGACAAAGTTTGACTCTCGCATGAAAGCCAGGCTTGTTCTTGTACATGAAACATCCGTAACCTGAACAATAAGAAGTACGAGCTAGCCTAGTTTTCATAACATAAATCCTTCTCCTCTTCACCTCTTAAGTAAGCAAGTAACCGAACACCCCCCCCCGCGCCCCCCGCCCCCAAAAAAAAAGTAAGCAGGTGATCATTTTTAAAGTGGAAGTCTTAAGCCATTAAATTAAAATTGAAATGCGTGAGGGATATAGATAATACTTATAGTGTATATTTTTGCATAAAAAGTATAGGAAAAAAGCCACCAAAAACTTCAAAATTTTTTCTATGACACAAAAAAAAAACCCAAACTTACCAAATGGAACACATTTATTCCAAATTCTCTAGCCCAAGGGCATTTTTGTCTTTTACTTTTTCTTTCCTTTTTTTTTTTTTTTTTTTCTTTCTTCTTTTTCTTCCCTCCGCCATCGCTAGCGGAGGGAAGTCGGGCTCAAGCAAGGGCAATGAGGGCTCCCTCGCCCGACGTCGGCAAGGGCAGCCCTCACTTGAGTCTAGCTTCCCTCCACCATGGCCGGGGAGGGAAGAGAGAAGAAGAAAATGAAGAAAGAAAAAGAAAAAGAAAAATATATATAAAAGACGAAAATGTCATGTTTGGCTAGATAATTTGGGGTAAATGTATCACACAAGTACTAATTTAGGGTTTTTGTGTCATAAAAAAATTTTTGGGGTAAATATGTCATAAGATTTTTTGCATTACAAAGAAAAGTATTGGATAAATTTATTACACTAGGCAAAATTTAGGGTTTTTAGTGGTTTTTTCTCAAAAGTACATAACATACATCTTTCTAGTAAATAGCATAAATGGATCGACAAGGATAGGCAAGGCCAAGACAATTACCGAAAGAAAATATTTAACCTATCACACTAGTACCAATTTATTTATAGACATTTCAATTATATTAATTTAGTCCTTTTTTTTTTCATATTTTGCCAATTGAATGTGTCCGGCTAATTTCGACTAGAAATCACTAATATAGATGTCGGCTATCTTACGTGACACGGCTGTCACTGACCTAGACATCATTTAATAATGTTCTTTGATTTTTTAAGCTATTTTTGGTTTTTTCCTTTTCTTTACCTTTTTTTAAACTAAGGGTTGGTGAGGGTCGCTAGCCTTTAGCCAAGGACTTGCAAGCCCTTGCAAATAGGTATGTATTAGTCCACTCGATCTTAGTTGTTGGAAGACATGAGTCCCTTGTGGAGATCACGCGATTCAGCCGTTGAAATTCACTAAGTTGATGTTCCCCCAAAGCAAGCAATAATTTTTCAAAATAGAAACATTTGCCACGTGAGACCCACATCATCTAACGGTCGAGATCCACTGGGCTCATCCATACCGGGTTCATGTAATGCTTTTCAAAATAGACACGTTGGCCACTTGTTTATCTACTCGGTTTGCTAAATTGCCAAGTGCGTCCATTTAGCTAAAGGTTCAGACGGGTTGAATGCTGATGCAGATCCGGGCTGAAGCATCCTTAAAGGTCCAAATGGGGCTTCAAGGCCCATTGAGCCCGCTGTCTTTTTCTGTGCTGACTAGTGGTTTGCCCCAAGCCCATTTCGCCATTTTAAGTCTTGGTCCATATGTAATAAATCGTTCACATATATATCGCGTGTTTTTCCATTTTTCCAAGTCATATGATGCAAAGGATAACAATCGACTATTCCGGCATCGTTCGATTACCCCAGTATGCTTTATTCCTCCTGTATTGCAGCGTCAATCGTCTTAGATGGCGCTGATACGAACATTGGTTTGATTTTAATCGATAGGGACTGATGATTGATATTAGGAGTCTTGAGTAGTCAAATGATTTTGCATGTTGCCAATCTTGTGTGCATACGCAAGTAAGAGAAGTATCACCTCCAATGGAATACCACGTACTCATTACCGGCTTTGCTTTGACAAAAATATTGTGATTCATGGCCGGTTCTATGAGCTCCGTCTTCTTTTATTCTAAACAAGCATCAAGCTCCCAGATTCCAAAATCCATAAAAAATAACCAATGCGACACCGTCCACTCATCCTCCTGATGTCATCAAGCCTGCACATTCGTTCTTCATCCAGGAATCGCGTCGAGTCGTGTCTTTTATTATTCATAATAACATCAAAAGAAAAGAAAAGAAACCGACGGGAACTTTTCATAGCACAGCGAGCTGAAAAAGCAAGAGAGAAACTCGCAGGGGAGGCGATATACAATTCCGGACCGGACCCCATCTCTTAGCCTATTCACTTGCCTTTTGTTAGGGCATTACAAGTGCTCTCATCATACCTTTACAACTAGTGAGGGGGATTAAACAAAATAGGGAAGACACCCTTAATGCTAATACAGGTCACATGGGTCACCCGGGCATGAGTGAGGCGACCCTTTTTCTCCATTTGGGTCACACCTAAGAAGGAGCAAGTACATCGCTTTTGAGCTTACAAAAATATGAACCGTAACACCTCCTCCCCCACAAAGGCTAAAAAGGAAGGCCACAGATCATCCTCACCGAGAGCTAAGCTCTATGGTTAGTGACTTATCAGTGGCTCATGTGCTGCACATTCTTTCTCGGCCCCCCTCCCTCCTCCCCTCATTTGAGTTTGCAGAGGCAGAAAAGCTGGTGACGACACCGAATTTTGTTTAGTCACTGCATGCTTTATGGCACTGTTTTCTGCTTATGAAATTTTTAAGATAAGAGATGGGTGGGATTGCACACGGGACGCGACCGGGGGATTAAACTAAGGGGAAAGGAGGGACAGGGGCCATTTGTCTGCTTTGATTGAGAATAGTGGCGCTTTGCTCATAAAGATGGCGTTGGGCACTTTGGTTGGGCAATGTCGACAAACTCCGCAGGTATGTCTTAGCGAATTCAGTATTTGCTTTCTTTCTTTTTAATAAGGACGATGGGGTCATCGGCCCCGAGATTCAGCAGGGTTTGGCGGACGATACGGCTTTTGATGGGGGGAAGTGAAATGATGGGGCATCATCACCATCATCTTCCTCCTCTTTATTTTTCCCCTTTTGTTCTTCCCATTTGCCCATGTCCCGTCGATTCATTCATGTTCTTTTCTCGCGTTTTCTTTCGGTACCTCGTGCTCGTCTTGAAACCTGAACGTCGATATCTCCCAGGACCAGGACCACTCCTCGCGGCGTTCGCCAGATGAGAGACGGTATCGTATCTCCCTGAGTGGTCGCAGAAGATCTCTCGGAAACATTACCACAGCAGACTCCAGATATAGACAGGCCTTCTTGAGAAGACTATGGCAATCTCATTAATTTTACAGAAAGTTACGATAATATTTTGAAGGGACCTCTTACTTTCGAAAACCCGAAATACCCATCCCTCGGTACCCTGGAAAGTTTTCACTTTTTACTTTTTCTGTCGAATTTCGGGATGTGTCGATTTCAGGGGATTTTGCAAAGTTCGGTGTTTTCATTGAAACGCGTCCGGCTCTGCTCGGTAAAGAGCCAACATTTGTGTCAGGATTCGCCGTCTTTTTACAGTCGCAAAAAGCATACGCTAAAGCTTTTGTAGCCTCTTATCATTAGACCAGCTGCTGAGGCATTATGGCATTTTAGCTGGTCACAGCTCACGCAGAGCTCGGGATCATTTCACATCTCTTAACGGGAAAGCGCAGAGATTTAAAAGCTCCGACCATGAACAATCTTTTCACTTTTCTTCATCAAAAAGAACAACAGCCCCAAGTTCACCAAAAGATCAGAGAGAGAGAGAGAGAAGATATTTCAAGTCGAGATCAACAAAAAAGGACCCAAAAGAAAAATTAGTCCTAAGTCCTAATGATGTCCCATGAACTCGTCCCCCTTCTTTTGCTCTGCAAAAAGACCACCTCCTTTTACCCTGTCAACTGTCTTTCTCCTCCTCCCCCTTCTCCCTTGGATCCGTCTCGGATATTTTTCTTTCTCCGGCTTAGATGAGAAGGGCAAAAGCCAAAAAAAAAAAGAAATTGAAACAGTCAAAATGGAGGCACTTCTTTTTTAGGTCGAGTCCATTTCAATTGGGGAGCTTTTCTTTGCTTCGGTGTTTTCAGAGTCCCAGGAAGATGTAGTAGACCAGAGTGATGGGAAGAGCAATTAGCATCCCAAATATAACCCTGCAAAATGAAACATTGAAAGAGTTTATTTGAATATCGAACGAGGAATTCGACTAGCTGGATAACTGGAAGTAAAATTTGATCAATGGGAGAAAATGAGAACAGACCCTGTGCTCAGAATGTCTGGATGAACGTTATACTCCTTAGCAAATACGAAGGGCACGATCCCTTGGGGAAGAGCAGCCTGGAAGATTGAGAATATAAAATGTCATCTAAAGAAATTGAAGAGCAACTCTTCAGATCAAGAACTTGGTAGATTTGATGAGTTGTGACCTGCACGATGGCAATGTGTAACAGGACACCTCGTAGACCAACGGCAATGGATGCGGCTGCCATGACAGCCGGACCAGTGAGAAACCGCACAGCCATCGAAAAGGCCGCTATCGAGTTCCCGCATGCGATTATCCTTGGTTGTAATGCCATGAACAAACCTGCAAGATCGTCTCAATCACTTCTATTGTTTTAGACAAAATGCAAGTGATCAAATACAGTGAGATTTAATGGTAGAAACAGTCGTGGCCATCCGCTAGGAAATTACATACCAAGACTGAACATTGCCATCCCAAGACCTGCATCTGACAATATAGCAATCGACTTTGCAATTATGGCCGGCATAACCAATTTCCACCTGGAAAGGAATACCATGAAAGATTTCATTAGCTGAATGAGGATCGCTGTCTCTTCGGGTTAGCTTAAATGGGGTAATTTGACATACTTGAACGAAACCAAGGACCAAGTGAGGCCAATGAGACTGGAGTATGTGTTGGGGTTCCTGATGAGCTTCCTCCACACCATAATGAGGATGAGCCTGGTCATCACGCTAGCCGGTGGCATGGAAGTCGGCTTGGCCTCGCCGTCCATGGCCGCCTTGGGATGGAGCTCCGCCGTGGAGCTCGACCCCAGTTTGGACAGCACCGGCCCATCACGGTCGACCCCATTCGGGACCTGCCTGTTCCCAAAGCTGAACTCGTCCCTCCCAAACTCGTCATAATCTGACCAAGGCAAAAAATAAACACAACATGGGCGGTTCTTATTTCCTCAACACAAACAGTGGAAAATGACAAAATGTTTCAGAAAAAGCATCCCATGTTTGAGATTGAATAATGCAGACCAAGACAAACTAATACGAAAATATGAAATCTATCAACGAAAACCAGAGCAGTCACGCCCAACTTGCAGGGACAAGAACAGAGCACATCGGCCAAACAGAGGAAAGAAACAAAATAGAGAAAGCAAGCCAACCCCACACACGCAGAAAAGCAGAGCAAGAACACAGAAAAGTAGAATGAACGATGACCTCATTCGAGGGCGCTCAAAGGGACAAAATTCAGTTGCCACCCCCACCCCCACAAGACGCAAAACTCCAACAACAGTGCAGAGTGAATTGTTACATCGCACGCTCACATCGACATATATTCAATCGACCAAAAGACAAAGACATAACCACAACACGACTTAAAAGAACTACTATTTCTGCATTAAAAAGGAGTCAACAAAGTCCAAACCTTTCTGGTGAGCCACCCCACCCCCACCACCAACGCCGAGCTCATTCCCGTAGTCGCCCCCGCCTCGGAAGACGTGAAGGCCGCCCTCCGACACTGGCGAGGCGCTGGAGCTCCAAACGAACATGTGCAGGTCCTTCCCGTCGCCCCCCTTCTTCTTCGCAGCCGCCGCCACGGGCGAGAAAATCCCGGCATTTGGCGGCGCAGGGTAGGCTCCACCGCCATTGGCCCTCGCCCCGTTCCCGTACACCGGAGCGACCCCGCTCTCCTCGTCGAAGCCCAAGCCCCCGAAGTTGGACTGCCTCGGGCTAACGCCGCTCATGCCCTTGCCGTTCACCATGGAGTAGAAGTCGGTGTGGTTGAAGCTCGACCCCCTCGGCGTCGGGTTCCGCGAAGACTGGAGGGAGTAAATCTCGGCATTGGTCAGGTTGGAGGGCCTCGGGGTGAGGGAGAGGCCCGAGTTGGGGCCGTGCGAGCGGCGGGAGAAGACCTCGGAGCGGGAGCTGGTGGACTTGCGGACGGTGACGTGGAGCTTGCCGTCGTCGCCGACCGCGGCCTCGGTCTGGAGGGGCTCCTTGCCGTCGAGGGAGATGATGTCGGAGTCGACGCGGAAGGAGATGATGGAGGCGGCGGTGTCGGGGAATTGCTCGGCGATGAGGAGCCTGGCGCCCCTGTACTCGAAGAGGAAGAGCATGAGGGTGTACCAGATGATGCACTGGAGGACGACGATCTGGACCATGAGACTCCCGGAGTCGCCGCCGTACATGCCTTTCAGCAAGGGGATGCCCATGACGAGGGTGTTGGGGAGGGTGGAGAGGGAGAAGAGGGTGATGGACCACTCCAGGGAGCCGCGGCGGCTGACGCGGGACCAGACCGTGAGTACGGCGAGGACGATGAGCTTCTGGAGGGTGTCAGCGGCGATGAAGCGGTAGTTCATGTCGTAGGGGTTGTTGCCGGCGATGAAGTGGAAGGAGAGGAGGGGGACGGCGAAGAGGGCCACGAAGCGGTTGATCCCGGAGCATTGGTCGGGGCTGAAGATCTTCCACCACTTGACGGAGCCGTAGGCCAGGATCATCGCCACGTACAGCGGCACAACCGCCGTCAGCACGTGGTACAGGTCCGAGCCGTTAATCATCTTTTTTCCCCTGCTCTGTTTTTAAACCTTTCCTCTGTTCTTGGGTGTGAAGAACGGAGCGCGAGCAAATGCCGGTGGAGTCCGCTCAGCTGGGTCACTGGTTGCTGCTGCAGTGGAGCTTTTCTCAGGGGGGAAAGGTAGAGACTTGGGAAGGAAGGAAGAAAGATCAATGCTTGAAGCGAGAGAGTGAGGGGTCAAGAATCAACCCATCACTGGAGTGACAGCCCCTTGAGAGCAGAGCTTTGGGCCTGGTCCGGAGCTTTCAGCTTCAGGGTGCCTCAGAACTCAGAAAGAGAGAGTGTGAGAGAGAGAGAGAGAGAAGGGAATGTGAAGAGTGGGGGAAAGAGGGGAGTGAATATTAAAGGGCTTTATGAGTTTCTGGGTGGCAGACAGCGGAAATAGAAAAGCAGAGAGAGAGAGAGAGAGAGAGAGGGCTCTGTTCTTCTATGCAAGAGAAAAGCAGAGTGAAGGAGAAATGAGTGTCGTCGCCCTTATAGAGGAAGAGGGGGATTTAGCATGGAATTTAAAGGCCCAAAAAGAAAAGATGGTGAGAGAGAGAGAGAAGGAGAGGGAGAGACCATCGTCGTTTGTGTATGGCTATGCTCATGGCCAATTGAGGGGGACAAGAGATCAAACAGTATCGCCAAGAGAAAGAGGAAAAAAAGGGTGACCTGATAGAGGCTCCAAAGATTCTCTCTCATTTTTCTTTCTTTTGCCAAGAATAATTTAACATGAATTTTGCCGACCCAATAAATGATTCTTGAATTTTGATCAAATGTGCAGTGTCGTTCCTAAATTTTTAATCTATTTAATGTGGTATCCAAACTTTGATTTAATAACATGCAATATCGTTCGTAAACTCTTTTAATTTATTCAATATAATATCTGAACTTTTCAATATATTCATATAGTTTAGACTTCATTAATAATTCAGCAATCGCTTTAAACAAATTGAAAGTCCGATGACGATATTACATATTAGCTCAAAATTTATGAAGTGTAATACACAAATTAAAAAGTCCACAAATCACACCGTACATTTCACTGAAGTTTGAGAATCATATGTATTTATTGTCTAAATTTATCAAGGAATGACCACATAATTTGATTATAATTGAGATCATAATTTGTATGAACCTTCAAGAAATATGCTTGAAAAGTGTCATGAAAACCCTCATCAACGTAACTTAGATGAAATCATTTTATTTCGGTCGACAAATGGAACTTAATGACTTACTTTTCATTCATCCAAAAAGAACATTCCCTTTTATCATGCAAGAATATCAACCAAAGTTCGGTAAACAGATTCGTAGATAAAAGGCCAACTAGGACAAGACTACACGATTTGTTCGGAGTGACCTCTAATACAATCAACAAGGTTAACATGTTAAAGAAAAGGGCGAAAACATTTACGGCAAGAAAATAGACGTACCGCAGGCAAAATTTTCAAATCGAACCCAACAAATTTCCGAAAATTTCAACTCAAAAGAATTGGTAAAGGGATGGGCTAAGGGAGGAGGCTGTCTCGCAATCAGAAGGCAAAAATAATGTTCAATTATTTTGTTGGCAGCCTGCCTCTTTCGCGTATAGCTTGCTAGGATCAGACACTTAGGGCATGTAATAGCGACCTCCCTTTTTTTCTATATCGTTGCTCCATCCTAGGGGTTGACCTATCCAAGCACGGTCGGCGTTTTCGCCTTTGATTCCATGGACTGACGACTATTACTCGTACATACCGGTCAAAAGATAGTAATATCAATTATTGGAGATAAGAAAAGTCTGATTTACCAAATGATAGGATGAACATTCGAGAAAGATCATTGAAATGTCGAAATAAATCTTCCAGATAGACATGTTTTCAACGTGACATAGGCACCTTGACTATATTTATCATACTTGCTCGATTGGGATAATGATTATAATACGCCTATGAAATGAAAGGGAATTTTGGACCGACGATGGAAATAGGGTCCAATGCCTCCAGGACAAGAAGGCTTCATATATTTATTTTATTTTTGTATTTTTGGGAAGGGAGGGAGGAAGGAAGAGATCAAGAGAATCCTCAGATGCAGGAATGATTGCGGCATATCAGGGAATACAAATCCACGATATCACGCGCAACTATCCACCACGTGTCACGTACTCCCCCTTCATCATTGACCATCATGCTTATGTGGAGGTGGGCCCCCCACCCTTCCGGTGTCGGATTTAGGGCACGTTATTACAGTGAGAACGCCTTTCCCTAATTACCAGTTCGCTCGACCGAACAGACATTATTATTGAGAATATTGAGAAAGCGTTTGGACCGATTGAGTAAAATAAGGGCGGGGGAATTGTCCAAAAAATCCTTAATTCATTACATTTTTATTAATTTAACCCTAAATTTTTAATTTTATCAATTGAGTCGATCTTATCAATTTTTTAATTGCTGATGTGGACAACAATTATCTTACAAAAAACAATCGGTGCTGACCTTAAGGGTGAGTATGGTTGCAAAATAGAACATAAAACCTATGAACTGATTAGTAGAAACCTGTCCGGTTAAGTTCCCAAAAATTGATGAACCTGTTTCGATGGATAGATTTCATGTTCTAAGTTGGCGGAACCTGAAACTTGGAACCTTAAACGTGTAATAAGTTTTTGTGTTTTATTGGTTTATGTCTTTCACGTAGTATTCCATGCCGTTCAATGATAAGTGTATAATATGAAATAATTAGTTTGAGCTTCCATTTTATAACTAAAACTTTTACTTTGTTAATGTTTATATTTTTTGCATATCTAAATAAGTTATAGTCAATGAATTCTAATAGTTAGTAGTGGTGACTAATGGTAATAATTTATTGTAATCGTTCAATTAATAATATAGATGGAATCTAGGTAGATTCCGAAATCTATGACGGGGTAGATTCTATGTTTTAAAATATGCAGGGTAGAATCAGGTTCCAAAAAATTAGAAGCTTGTTCCAACTGGTAAGTTATAAGTCTCAAATGGAATATCTATGGAATTTGGAACTACTCACCCCTAGCTAACAATAATATGGCAGGCGAGGTCAACCAGCCCTTGTCGGACTTGGTCGGATAAAAAAGAAAAAGAAAGAAAAGAACAAAAAAATACAACATTATTAAATTTCATTTTAAAAAAATATATATAAAAAATTGTTTATTTTAGCTTCACCTATCTTACATGGCACTTTTGGCACGCACATTAACGATTTCCGATTAAAATTAGCCAAATTGACTCAATTAGCAAAATGTGAAAACTTTTATGAATCAATTAGTAAAATTAAAAGATTTAATATAAAATTGACAAAAAGTATAATACGTTAAGTACTTTTTGAACAATTTTTTCGTAAAAGGAGAAATATGAAGTTAAATATACACCTAGTCCAACTAAAAATACTCAAAAACACCTTGATGATATTATAAGGAAAATGCAAGTGAAAATAGCTCCTAATTTATATGATCGGAAATGATGAGTTGAGAATACCGAAAGATACATTCACTGCTTTTGCGAAATGAACAAGCCGTTCTCCTTAACAACATCCATCCAAATGTTAGTTCGGCTTATTCAAGAGTGAACCGAACTAGTCGGATTCAAAAGTCGGAATGACCAATCCCTTTCCTTTCCTTTTCAGGCATACACAAAAGGAGTATAGTCCTTGAGCTTACCCAAAAGGATCGCCATGCCCCCGTCAAAAGAAGAACGGTGGCCTACTTGAATTCTCCCAATACAATGCATTGAGAACCAAGCTCCCTCTTTTTCATAATATACCTTCGAGTTTTAATGTCCAAGAGTTCAGACTAAGTAATTCAGGAACATGCTTCAATTGGAAATGATGAGTTAGGAATAGTGAAAGATATATCCATTGTTTATGCGAGATGAACAAGCCGTTTCGCTTGACAACGTCCATCCAAATAGTTATTTCAATTCTTCAAGAGTAAGTTGGAATGACCGATCCCATTCCTTTCCTTTTCGGACATACCAAACACATTTTGCCACGAAAAAGAGTCTAGCCCCCGAGCTTGCCCAAAAGGATCGCCACGCCTCCCATCGAAAGAAGGGCATCTTTAGACCTAGAAATTGAGTTATCATCGTCCTCCAAACGAAATCCAGAGTTCAAAAGGACCGTTGGGTAGGCATCCACCGAGCAAAGTTGGATCTCTCACATCAAATCCGAATCCGCGTCCCGGCTCGGAACTTTACCATTTCATCGCCATGGCATCCCCGCTCCTTCCCTCTCGAGGACTTCCGGAACGGGGAGTTTCCTTAGAGAACAGTCCAACCGAGATGCCGCAAGCCATCTCTTTCGCTCGAAGCTCCGAAGCTCCTCCGACCCCTCGAATCAAATCTCTGCAGATAAACCTAACACATGCATACGACCAAAAAAAAAAAAACCTAACATATGCATCTCAGGCTTGGGATCCTGCTGAGTCGGTTGGAAAAGGAACGGTCCACGGTCGCCCGGTGCAGCGAATGGATTCCGATGGCCACAAAAGGACAGGGCGACCCGCTTCCTCCCTTGTTCTTTTACCAAGTCGGGACGGACAAAAACATATTCCGAAAGCAACCTATGCAAGCGAGTCAAAGTGGAACCTCACAGGTATTTGTCTCGCCACTAACCTCAAATTTAAATCATTGGGAACCCTCTTTTTCCTCTCCCCTTTTTTGTTTTTTGTTTTTAGAGAGAGAGAGAGAGAGAAAGAGGGTCAAATTCAAAGCACGGCATGTTTTCTAGTGATGCATGTAGATTTCGTTGATCGCGTTCCCCCTTCGCGTCTTGACTTTAGCATCTCGCGGCCCCTCTTGAGCATGGTTTTTTGTACGGACGTGCGTATGAAAGCCACTACGCGTTTGCGGTTGTGTTCGAAGTGAATAATAACGTCGTTTTCATGCACGTCGAGCCTTTGCCAAGCGAGCAATCTGGTATGCTAAATCTGCTGCTGATAACGACGTGGAATGCGTTAAAAACATCGCGGTCTGTTCATGATATTTTAGTTAACACTAGTAAAGTTTTGAGGTGGGGGCGGATAGAATTTGTGCCCTGGTCGAACAATGGATTCGGGATTCGACGGCGTAAAAGATCTAAGAAAGTTATGGACGAAAGGGATCATATTAATGAGCACTTTGCCACGCTTCTTGAGTATGAAATATGCATGATTTGGGAAAACATATTGATCGTATAAAGTAAAGGTGATTTCCTTCATAACTTGGTTAGGAAATAGACGGTTGTTTGACATGATGTTGATGGATGTAAAAGTTTAGGAAGTGAGAGGACCTTGGAGGGCATGCGAGCTGGATTGCTTTAGACTAACGCATCCTTATTCTCACATCGAATTCCAACGTGAGTAACTCATTTTCCACAAGATGCAAAGTTTTTTCTGCATACGTATGAGAACAGATATGCGAATATTTCCATCAAGAGCGCGCATCGCGCTCGTTAAGGAGACCAACTGGAGAGACCACTCGTTGATATTTCAAGCACCTCGCCTTGAGGTTGCTGGTGCTGGTGCGGGACATCCACATCAGATGGCGACTTTGAGGGAGCTTGCCGCATCTCATGCCAATACAAGCTTCGATAATTCTGTACTACCAAGTTCCATTTTCATCGGGTGGTGTTGGATGCACCAGCGTTTCGACTGGTCCACCTTTCTAGATGACTTTAAGGGTGTACTTCTTCGCATTGGTTCGGTGTGTTCAGGATTTTAACTGCTCTCGACAATACTTGAACTCGAAAGAACTGGGAGAGGAGCAAGCTTTCTTGCCATGTAAGTCTATGTCTTAGATAAAGTGTCATTTGGTAAAGAGGGGTTCTCACATGTGCTATCCGATATGTATATATGAACAGGGAAAGAATTTGCAGAACCTTAAATCCCACAGTAATTAGAGAGGAGGGAGCCTGGTCTCTTATGCAAAGAGTCGCCTTATAAATGGTCATCATGTATGCTCTCTCTGAGATCTTGAATCATGGGGCGGTTGACGTCGTTATAAATAGTATTAAAGTACAAAACCCCTACGATAAAAGGTTTTATTTGAGGACGAGCTAGACCAGAAGTTGCGACTAAGTTGTCACAAAGTTTAGAACGGCATAGGGAGCTCAAATATATTGAATCATCAACTATACTTAGTTTTTGAGCTTGATCCATATGAATTGGATTCCATTGTTATAGAGTTTATGTTGTGTTTTTGAGAAGTAGAAAATTGAACTTAAAAGCTTAAACTCATATATGAAAGAGATTACACAAATATAAAAAGTGTACAAAACTAACATAAATACAAAGAGCATATATGACCCACTATCAACGATACAAGATAATACTTACACACTCGCTTTCACATGTAAGTTAGATTACAAGTGGCACTACATGGATTTTGACTAATGGGGGGTGGACACACGTTCCTTCTCACGTATAAAATCTGATTATAAATATATTCGTGAAAGGAATAACATTGTCTCTGATTCTCTAGTATAAAGCCTAATTTAAAAATTTAAACTTATAAGTAGAGAAGACACATGAATATAAAGAAGTATATAAGATCTATTATCAGGCGATATAGGACAACATTTCAAGAGTATAACTGATGTCATATTATCTTTCGAAGTTTTTTTTTTTGGATCATACTATAATTTCTCGAAATACAAATTTAATGTATACTCTAGTAAGTTACTTGAAAATAACGAACATTTAGGGCAATCTGCCAATTTTAAATGCAAATAGTGACTATCATTTTATGCAATTCATTCGGATCATGTGCGTCGGAATTTTTGAAATGACGTTGTCAATGGACATGCTTTAAATTTTCTTGTTTTTGGTCAGCGACATGCTTTAATTGAGTGTGTGGAAAAAGAAAAACAGGCCCGACAAATAGCGTAGGCAAAGTCAAGCTCGGCGTTCTTGCTTAGAAATCCTTCCAACAGTTTTTCGCACGCAATAAAGCCATATAAATGATGCTTAAATTTTAGTTAAATATACAACATGATCTTTTAACTTTTAATTTTTTTAATACGATCACAAAATTTTAGCCTAATATACATTGTGTCCTTGAATTTTTAATTTATTTAATATAATTCTTAAATTTTTGGTACTATTTAATTTAATTTATAAATTATATAATAATATTTGATGTTGTCCTTATATCGGAATTAATGGAAGATTGTATATTTCATGCAGTTTATGGATTATTTGAATAGTTATAAAAAATTTAAGGATCATAATGGACAAATTGAAAATTTAAGGAATGATATTGTATTTCGAATCAAAATTTATAAATTATTTGTATAATTATTCCTCACGTGAATGAGTCTTGTGATTGAATTGGATAATTATATCAATAATCGATTCGACATAAGGAGTAAAAGATCAAAATGAACAAAACTTTGAATGTAAGGTGCGAATATTCATCAGTGAAATTGGGGAGAAGGAAAGGAGGGAGGGGGACCAAACCAATCCCCACCGTACGAATATGGCTCAAGGGTCGCGTGGCGCGACGCCATCATTCGCGGCGCGTGACCCATTCGTCCTTCCCAGATGCGTGCGCCGAATTTCCTTCCTTGAGAAAAAAGGAAGCGGGGAAAATTCCGGATTATTATTATCATTTTTTTGAATTCCAGATTATATAAAGCCAGCCTTTATAAATTCTCACTGTCAAACAGGCGGCGCCGCTGTCAAAAAAAGTTAAGTCCGCAGCAGCGGGGAGAGAGAGAGAGAGAGGGACAGCACGCGTGGGTTTTGTGCGTAAAAACATTAAAACGCCTGTCTGTCAGTCCGTCTGTCCCCCCCCCTCTGTCTCTCTCTCTCTTCCCACTCGCGTGGCGTCCGCCGTCGGCCCGCCACTCGCGCCCCGATTCGCCGCGGCGTCGCCGGGAGCCCACCCCCGACCGACGGCTCCCGCGGCGAGTGGCGGAGCGATTCCGTAGTGGCTCGGCGGGGAGTGTGGGTGGGAATTCCGAGGTGCCGAGTTGGCCCCTTTCTGCTACAGGAAAAGGACAGAGCATGTCGACCTCCAGAACACGACACGCCATTGAGGAAAGTAAAGAAGAAAGCTGATCTTACCCCACTTTTCTTTATTTTCAATTTTTGTTTTCAAGAAAGAAGGGGAGAGAGAAAAAGAAGAAAAAATTGTTTTTCTCTCTCTCTTTTTTAATCATTTTTGGTGGAATCGAGGGGAAGGGGGGTGTGGATTGATGGCAGCGGAGGGGAGGGGAGGGGAGGCAGCGTGATAAATGATGGCGTGCCAAGAGTCGCCTACTTGTCTCCCAAATTGTCAGCACCACCGCCGGGACGAGCGTCGAGCCGACTCGGTTCGCGAATTCAAAGTGACATCATATTCCGACATTATATGACCATTATTTTGTCCGGACGGTTAAGTCCGTGGCAGGTTTCGGAGAAGAAAATAATTTTATGCGGTTCGAGGCTGAGGCGCTATCCGGTAATGATCCGATCTAACCCGACTTGTTCGCTAATTCGTTATGATTTGTCGTCCTTGTTTACCGAAAGAGGGGAATGCCATTTGGAACCATCATTATCGTAGGGCATCGCTTATAGGTGTCTATCCTGTCCTAAAGCTCGTTTCTCTATAGGGAAATCGCGAGGGCAAAAGCGGAGTTGTCGGCTCGCGATAGAGACTTAAGGTTCCATCCGATGTTAATCATATTTACAACCCATCCGAATTTAATTTTGCATTACGGAAAGTCTCCTACTCTTTCCCATTTCCGGATCAATAATATATTCAATCCAAGGTCCTTTTACCTTGGGATGTTTCATGGAGACGGATTGTATTAGTTATTTGATTTTCGATTTGTCTATCAAAGTGCATCTAACCTTTTTCAGTCCCTCATTATATATCTACTCAAAAGAAAATGACCCCATTTTATATGTCGCTTTTTCACAATTTTTGAATAAAATGACTTAAAGCTATTAAATAAAAGCATGCTTTGTTATTATAATGTTTCAACAGCCATTTAAATGAAATATTCTTTTTCGAGGTAAATGCCATCATTTTTCAAGGGAAAAAAAGAAAAGGAAAGAAGAAGAAGCTTTTGCAGGCTTTCCCCGTATATTCTCCGGTCTCCTCTCTGCCGCGCATGTTCCTGGATCTGTCCATTCCCTTTTTCCGCTCCGTCCATCGCCCCTCCTCCATCTCTTTTTTCCATCGGCTCTCCACGCTCGCTAGAAAAACCATCGAAGGGGCTGCAGTAATCGGGGGTTCGATTCCGAAAAAAAAAAATTCTCCATCAACAACGTTAATATTCTTTCTGCACCTACTGCAAACAAAAAGAAGAAAGGAAAAGCAGAAATTGCTGGCCTCAGATCAAAGACCCCTCGTCGAAGCATATAAATCGCACGATGCCCTGAGATTTTTTTCGGGCTTTCGAGGACGTTTCGTGTCGTTTCGATCCGGCGGATTTTTTTGGGATTCGCAGGTTACCATCTTTTCGAACCTGTTCGCTGTTCGGTGCGTGGTTCTTCTCGACGTTTCGAGGCCCATCTTGTCGTTCTCTGGGAGCTGGAGCGGATCCACCTGCGGTGCAGTAGCTTGAGGCCCACGAAACCAATTGGGCTTCGTTTGCGGGTCGGTGTTCAGCCGCTTGGACTCTGGCTCGAGTCATTTGGGAATCGGAACCGGGGGCCGGTAATGCTGGACACGATCTGTTTCCACGACTCGGCGGGTCATGAGATTTTTTTTTTTGGTCAGAAAAAGTGTCCTTTTGTTACTTCAAGTGAAACCTGCGGTACAAGATCCTAGGCCCTTGGAACAAATGAGGTCTGAAAGAAATGTAAGAGGATTATTTGTCCAATTGGAAGGGAAATTCTTTTTTATGTGGGCCTTAACGATCCAATCTGCCACTTGATTTGCTTTTCTTCTACAGTGAGTTATCTGAAATTGTTTAAAACAACCCGTCAATCTCTTGCATTCGGTGATAAGTGGGGCCACCTCCCATGTGCACGGATTGTGGTCTTTAAGTGCACTTATTACTTTTAGTTAGTCGGACTCCATGGTGAAAACAAGTTTTGATCTAGCTTCAAACAAATGAAAGGCTTCTAGATAAGTAAGGGTTTCAATCTACTCAACTAAACTTGCTTAGACTTCCTTTGGGAAACCGCCTACCACTCTCCTAGCTTCGTCTCTATGTACCTCGGTGACACTTCTTGCCATTTGTCCGTCTATTAGAGACCCGTTAATGTTGATCTTCAGCCAACTCCTTCTTGGTGGGTTCCATATCTCGGATAAGAGTTCATGCTATTGTGTTCATTTTTGCCTTCTAGGTAGGGTTCCATCTCTTAAGAGTTTTTTGTGCAGTCATGGCTGCTTCCACTAATCTACCGTGATTTGGTTTTTGGTGTCCCATGAGATAAAATGTAAATCTTTAGAAAGAAAATTCGTATCAAACTCGGATCATGGACCATCATGTCTTCATTGTAATCCAATTATTTGAAAACCATGTGTAAACTTGTTAAATCGGTGGGTCAAATTGAAAATATTCCAACATTAGTGAGGGAGATCGGGGTTTGGTTAAGGGCATGAATTTGGTGGCCAAAATAGGCTCAAGCTGTCCATAAATCATGATACGGGTTTGGATTTTTGTTTCAAGTTAAACACAGATGAGAGATCTCGATGTAATGGACTTTTATTTTTTTGGGTTGAAAATGTATTGGATTTGATGAGAGCCTAACTTACAATTGTGTCATAACAAAAGTAAATCCATATTAATTTATATTTTTCTTGCTCATTTTCCAAAATTACAATCTTTGTTGGCCAACAAGTCATGAATTTTTTGTCAAAGGAAAATACAACAATCATATTTAAATCTTAAATTGTTAGCAATGGGAACTATATATGAATCATCTTCAAAACAATAATACAGAGTCTAACATCGAAATAAAACATAATAGCAACGCTAAAGTGATGCATAAACACAAACAATTCATTGGCACTCAATAAAATCCATTATCGACCTTGAACCTCAAATCAATGTCCGACAATTTCCAAAATCAGTATGAACAAGGCTAATTAGCCAATGGAAACTCAGTCGTACGAAGCCGAATGTTTACTCTAAGCACCCATCAATGAAAAGTCTGGCAAGTACCGCCGCACGTGGGAAGCGCGTTAGATAGAAATGGCCACACGTGAAACACGATTCTCGAAGCGATCTTTCTAGGTATGTGGAAGGAAGGAGAGAGGGAAAAAATGGGGATGGACTCGGACCTCTCTCGACTTAGGTGGAAAGTGGGGTTTTAATTAACATCCACATTTTGGATTACTTTTCAAAATCCGTAATGACCATATTTTAATTTTAACATAATTCACTTATAATCCATTTGACTTAATGTGAATTAGGATATAAATTTGTGATTCATTTCGACAATCTTATGTATATAGATCTTAAGTAATAATTTGAAAGTATTTTATATGACGTAGTTGATGAGTGATTAAATGTGACTTGCTCGATAGGTAATTGTAATTTCTCTCCATAGGCCGAGCTATGGATGCTTTATCTTAGGTCGTACGCCAGCACACTCTCTCTCAATGTGAATATATTGGTTTTGAGAGTTGATTCGAAGACAACAATTTCATTTTTATTTTCAAAGATGGAAGTTAAGATCAAGTTTCATGTAAGTTTTGAGAGCTTTTGTCAGTACAAATTACTAGGATGATTAATGTATAAGATATAAGCTATCTATACGATATATTTATACGACAGCAACGGATTATAAAAAACGTGTGATATGCAAATTGATGATTTTTAATCCTCTTACGACAAATTTTGGTGTCCCGGTCAACACATGTTATTGGCATCCACCGTCCGTTGCACTTAAAAAACAATATTAATGAAGAAAAGAAAAGAAGAGCAGCTTCCCAGTAATTGCAGTCAAACAGGAGTCAAGCCATCCCAACCAGATCCCCCTCGTCAAGATCCACCAACGAACTTCCCCTCTGCTCGCGTTCCTTCTCTTCTTTGCAGATTCTGCGAAGGGAAAAAGGGCCGCTCGCGAAATGGAATCTCCGGCAGCCGGCCATCTCGAGCCGTGGCGCGACCTCCGCGACAAGGTGGTGATGGTCACCGGCGCCTCCTCCGGCCTCGGCCGCGAGTTCTGCCTCGACCTGGCCCGCGCCGGCTGCCGCATCGTGGCCGCCGCGCGCCGCGTCGATCGGCTTCAGTCCCTCTGCGACGAGATCGACGGCCTCGGCTCGTCGCCCCCGGGCTCCGCGGTTGCGCCGGGCGGCCGGAGGGCCGTGGCCGTGGAGCTCGACGTCGCGGCAGGTGGGGCCGCCATCGAGAGGTCCGTGGGGAGGGCTTGGGATGCGTTCGGGCGAATCGATGCGCTGATCAACAACGCTGGGGTTCGCGGTAAAGCTATTCCTGCTTGTCTGTTTCAACTTTCGGTTTCTCCATATATCTAATTCGTGCTAATAGTTCCTGAAATTAAGGAGGAGGCTGACATGATACTGGCTTGTCGTATGGTCATGTGTTTAAGGAATTTCACCTGAACGCAATTTTCAGTTTCACTTGCTTTAGTTGATGGATGCATTGGTTTCTTCCACAATTCGAATCAGTGTGTTTGATTTGACATCGTGCCTTCCGATGCTGAAGCTGTGCGAATACTCAAGTTCGAGCTTTAGACTGAATAAGTTTTTGATTTGCGAGTAGAGAATAAGGAAAAGATCCCATCTTACCTGCGATATCATGCGAGTCCTTTAGAAAGATCTCTCTGTGAATCTCTTGTGTGAGTCCTCAGTTGCTGCGAGCAAGCATTTAGAGAAGAACGTATTGCGCAGCTGCGTATCAAGCACAAGGTTGAAAGCAGAGCATTTGATGCTTATACATTTTCAAATGCCTCCTGGACTGATGACTCATGGTCCCTTGGGGTATGGCGGATACACATATGAACTAGCGCAAATTAAAGAGTCTTGGATTCTGATTGAATGTGCCGGGTTTTGAATATGTTCAGCTCAGATATGATCTTTTACCTGTGTCTGGATTCAATCAATTTCTCTTCCTTTCCTTGTTTTTGACTTCTCAGCACCTTCACATTCCTTAGTCTATTGCAGGCATATTTTGTAGGATTTACATGCTTTGCATGCTCCTCATGCCAATCGAAGTTTGCATCTATAAGTGAAAGAAAATTCTTTGCAATTTGTTTTGGTGCTGGTACATACTTGCAATTCTGCATGATCACTGCATACTCTTTCTTGCTCGTTCCATTCTCCCAATTAGATGCCTTTTTCTTAAGATGTACTTCTTTAGGCCATTTATTATCCAATTTCTGGAATAGTATATGGAATAATCATTCTTTCTTGTGACCCAGGATCTGTAAAGTCTCCACTAAATTTGTCTGAGGAGGAATGGAATCATATTTTCAAGACAAACCTGACAGGATCATGGCTGGTGTCAAAATATGTGTGCATACGCATGCGTGATGCTCACCAGGGAGGATCCATTATCAATATTTCCTCTATCGCTGGTCTTAATCGAGGACAACTTCCTGGGGGCATTGCATATGCTTCTTCAAAGGCAGGCTTAAATACCATGACAAAGGTAATGGTAACTTTAACATGGCGGGCATTCAAGTCATTTGCTTTCCGATTGAGTAAATTTCATCTATACATATGAAAAGCAAGTTTTCTCTTTTATAATAGAATTACTGGTTGCAAATATTTCCTTTAAGCTTTTAGCAAATGTCCTTGTTCCTTGGAATAGAGTCACAGGACTTCTTTCTGTATCCTGTCAACTGTCGATTGCTTTGAGCTTGGCTTGCAGGTTTCACACGGTTGTCTAGATTCCATGAGATAACATGAACAGAGTTTTGAACAAATGATGATATTGTTGATAACAGGTCATGGCCTTGGAACTTGGGGCGCACAAAATCAGAGTGAACTCAATTTCACCCGGACTTTTTAGATCTGAGATCACGGAGGGTCTCATGCAAAGAGACTGGCTGAATAATGTGGCTGAGAAAACTGTCCCTCTGAGGACATTTGGTACCTCTGATCCAGCTTTGACGACGCTCATCCGCTACTTAATCCACGACTCCTCGGAGTATGTCACGGGCAACATTTTCATCGTCGATGCAGGGGCCACCTTGCCAGGATTTCCTATTTTCTCTTCACTGTGAAAGGTCGACCGGCAACACGGGTAGTTCTCCATGTGGCAAGGCATCCCGGACAGATTAGCAGAGTTGCTTTGCTGCGGGATCTTAGTGTTCTTGGTTCTACTGTGTTGAAGTGTTGCTTATTTGTGTGAATAATGAATAATCTAGCCTCAGCCATTTGAATTCCACCGTGATGCAATCAAACAGTAGATTGGGATTCTAAGAAGATGAGCACAACCCTATATGTCCTTTTCCTTTTGGTCCCTGCAGTTGAATGAGTGGACTTCAATCCAGGCCTGGCATGGAAAGTAATGTGCAATTGTGCAGTAGTCATATAAAATCTGGCGCTTAAAGGGACTTCTTTTGCTAATTGATGCCATGATAGCTTTTTCGAAAACGGTGTACGTCTTCATGAAAGCAGAGTAGACGGATAATGGAGATATATGTAGAGGCTTGCCTTTCATGGTGAGTCCCTGCGAAGGAGATGGATCTGTAAATTAGCCACATTTCAGTTCAGTAAGCAACATCCTCCTCATCTTTCAACGTTGGCAAATTTTATTGGTGACTCATTGCCATTTGATAACGAGAATCGTTTTCGATGTTACCATCGTTTTCCCGATCAACATGTAAGAAAGAGGAGCTGAAATCGCTCTTAAAAATTGAAAATCGAAGCCAAATTAGAGAGAGAGAGAGGAGTAAAAGACAAAGAAGGCAAGATCACTCTTAAAGATTGAAAATTGAAGCAGAATAAAGAAAGAAGTGAAAAGAAAGAGCAGCCAGAATCACTCTTCAAATTAAAAATTGAAGCCAAATTAATAAAAAAAATTTGGACCATCTCTCGATTTGTGCGTGTCATCCTTGCGCAGGGGCCATGCTAATCTTCTCTGTATCGTTCCAATTTTATCGGATGTCTCCGAAGAGACAACCACTCACGCCCCCTCCTGTGAATATAAACTGTCTGTTTCTCCTGAGAACGGCGATGTGGGACTTCCCGTAGGTCCAAAGCCCACGCTCGGTTTATGGGCCGGGCCTTTCCAGTCATTCGCGGCCCATGTCAATTTTCTAATCCTTCGATCTTATCCTTTTCGCTTTCTTACGTCATCATCACTCGCCGTTATCATTTCCGCAACATCGTCGGAAGGATCCGTACGGCGTTCAGGCGAGGGGGGAATTTGCAGGAAGAAGCTCCATCAATCAGGTTGGCGTCTCTAATGAACTCAAAAGCGCATTTTCTTCAGGCTTCGTTCGTCATCGGATTCGGAGTTCTTGTTCGATATTCAGTGGTTTCGATTCGCTTTGATTTTCGTTCTGTGGCGTCTGCTTCGATCGCTGACGAACCCGCTGCTTCGTTGGATCAGGTGACTCTCGTGGGAGCTGGCCGCTGCGACCGCGATCCGATGCTGGCGCAGAGGGCTTTGGATGAGGTCTCGCGGCGCGGCGCGTTCTTTGGTCGGGAGGTTGTCTCGCTGAAGGCCGACGTGAGAGGAGCTCTTGCGTTTATTGGTGCGTCGGGCGCTCGAGGTGGTATTATGCTGGAGAGGTCTTCTTCCAGCTCTGTCGCGTCGGCGGCTGATGAAATCGGAGCTGGAGATGGCTCTGGCGAGGTAGCACTCGCTATCCCCGGCGCGGCAGCGAGTACGTGACAAGTAGACTTTGTCTTATTCGGAAGATTGTTTTATGTGTTTGAAATTGTGGCTTACTAATTTGGTTTTGCTCAACAAATGGGTTGTGTATGCGCTATGGGAGATTCTGAGGTTCTCTGGAGACGATCACGTCAAGAAATCATATTGCCTCTGAAACTTGTTTGTTTGGTTGACTTAGTTTTTTGGTTTTCTTTTGAACATCTGGGTTTGTTCCATTTGCTTGGAACTATGTCTTTTAGACAGTGCATAATTCTGTTTGTAGTTTGTTTTCTGGTTGGTGTGCAAATGGGTTGGAAGAGTCGGCTTCTCTACTGTGACTATTTTATGGCTAGATAAATGGTTAGTTTAAATGATAAAAAGATGGAACTGTCTAATTGATGATGCATTAATCGTTGCCACTTTTCTTACATTGTTTTGGACATCATGAGGCTAGTTTAATGAATCAATCATCTTGATGCTCATGCTAGACACTCACATTTGTGCAGTCAGGGATACTCAGTACCTTGGAGTAGGTACTCAAGCAATAGGTATTGGGATACGTTATTCAATCGAACATGTGGAAGTTTGGGTTGGGATCTTAAGGCCACAAATAACGTCAATGTTTGTAATGCTCGGTGTTTCTCAACTCGTGATTATACCAGCCAATGTGTTGAGAAGAATACAAGGGAGGGCAGTAAGGTGCAACCGTGCAACGAATTTCTATCTTTCAGCTTTTTGATTTATTGCCTGTGCATGTTTTCTTTGTGTTTATATGGTTTTGTTGATGCGTGTCTTGCTGCTCTCCTTGATATAATAAGTCATGACATCAATCTTTATGTATTGCAGCTTTTAGGAAGTATTCCAAGGTATGTGAAGATCGTAGAAGTTGGTCCTAGGGATGGATTGCAAAATGAGAAGGACATTGTGCCTACTAAAGTAAAGATTGAGTTGATTAAGATGCTAGTCTCTTCAGGTTTGCCTGTTGTTGAGGCCACGAGTTTTGTCTCACCAAAATGGGTGCCACAGGTAGTCAACCTCTCTTGTAAAAATATGGCGCCTTTTTTCTGTTCTGAAGTGTTCTTTATTAATGGGTTATATAGTTTTTTTTTTTGTTCACTTTCCCATGCAATGAATTTCCTCCATCTGTGATATTTGTAAATTGTCATCCTAATTTTGAATATTTGGATGAGAAAAATTATACATATTCTTCAGAGAGAGAAATAATAAAATACATAACGTTCAGGAATAGTGAGGATGTGTACTACATTGAGTGAAAAGTCGTCTCTTTCCTTATTATCATATCCACTTTCTTAGTCTTGGTTAATGAGTTAGAGCAAGTTTAATTAAATTTTCTTGTTGACCTTTTAGTTGGGACTTTGGTTATCCTTTAATGCTTAATAATTGTCTCGCCTTTTCGCAAAATTTCCTATGTTTTATTAGTTAAACCATATTGCCACCATAAAGTGCTGCCATCATGAACTTTATTGCGACTGAGCAGCTAGGAGATGCAAAGGATGTTATGGAAGCAATTCAAAATGTTGAAGGTGCTAGATTTCCTGTATTAACTCCCAATCTAAAAGTAAGTATATTTGAGTATTGAGTAATGAAGTTTATGTCTCAGTATATGGGATCATCTGGCATGATGAAAAATTATACGTTCTTTCAGGGATTTGAAGCTGCAGTAGCAGCAGGAGCCAAAGAAGTGGCCGTCTTTGCTTCTGCTTCAGAATCTTTTTCCAAGTCAAATATAAATTGCAGCATAGAGGAAAGTCTCAAACGTTACCATGATGTTTCGCTTGCAGCTGAGAAGGCTTCAATTCCTATCCGTGGGTAGGTCTTTTGACTTGGACTACTATTCTACAGAGAAGAGAAGTCATCTTCTCTTTCTGGTCTAAGTGAATATTGTCTTTTATTTTTTGTTTTTTGGTCAGAGAATATTGTCTATTAAAATGATCTCTTTTGGAACTGAAAACCAGAGAAATAGGATGTTGATATGGTTTAAGTAATTTGAGCCTACTGGAAGAAATTGAAGAGATCTGCTCTCATTCATGTTGGTTTTAAAAAACAATTGTTTGTTCGAGGACATAGCTCAATTGTTATGCAACTTAGGCACAAGTCTAGTCACATAAATAACACATCTTGTGGTGGCATTGGGTATGTAGGAAAATTATCGGAACTGCTTTTGATATTGTAGATGGAGACCAATGAATTTATGGATTTTAGCAGTTACATATTATATTTGAACTTCTCTACACTGTATAATTGCTTTTCTTGATCTTGGCCTTCACATTGGCATGGCCAGAAGTACTTCTCTTATCATTGTCAATCATTTTGGTTGTACGGTATATATGTTAGTGGTCACACTTAATAGTTTGGTACGGTTATCTTATTTCTCTGCGTTAGGCTGGATAAACTTTTTTTTCATGCTTGTGATATATAATGCATCACAAAACAACCTTCCCATTGGCTAAATTAATTTCTCCTATGAGGGCGAGATGGAATTCTAAAGAACGATTATGCTACCTATGTAGAATTACATGGAAAATAACACTTTGTAGCTACTTTTCAAAAAAATATTCTGGACATCCTTGCATTGATGAGATCAAGGACCCATTATCATCATTCACAATGTTGGTTGACTTTCAAAGACATGTTGAAGAGAGGGAATGGTAAAGTCAGTCATGAAAGATGGTGATTGTGTGTGAAGGGGAGAGTGAGTCAAGAAGGATAAGCTTAGGCCTCCAACAGTTGGCAAGAGTAATTCTGAGTGATCAACATACTAATTTCCACTACTGTGAATAGTGATTATCCTAACAGATATGAAGGAGGATGCATACTATTACTTGGTGTGCCGACTAATAATGTTACACGTAATTTCTTAAAAGTAGGGAATGCCTCGTCAAATTATGAGAATCGCAAACAATAATTCTTACTCACAAACATATGGTCCAAGTTTTCCAAAGTACTGGTTTTGCAGTTTCTTCTTTAGCCTGCAGGATGTGACTGATTTAATATTTCATTTTCAGATACATATCATGTGTTGTGGGTTGTCCTGTGGAAGGAAAGGTACCTCCAGCGAAAGTCGCCTATGTGGCAGAAAAGCTTTATGAGATGGGTTGCTCTGAAATATCTCTTGGAGATACGATTGGTGTCGGTACTCCTGGTAATACTTAATTTGTCTGCTCTATTTTTGCGATAGAACTTTCGTAAAGAATATAGAGATGAAATAATGTGACACCTTTTATTGGCCATCACAGAGGAGTTGTTATTATCTCTATGTTCTTTCAGTGGAACAAAAGATGAGCTTTCTTGCTTTTATATATATTTTGTAGTACTGTTGATTAGCATTTTGGGATCTTGTTTAGAAAGTAACATGTTAATGAAAAGAGAAGGGGCTGATCAGTGACATTTCATCCATCTAAATCTGCCCCCCATACTATTCTATCTTTTATTTTTTGGCTGAGATTGTCATGTCTGAATGATCAGGGAGCATCTCTATGACTCTGCTTTTGCCCTAGTTCCAGCAATAGTTTTCTCAAAATGAATGAACATTGTTCCATATTTTCTGTCTCTGTGAAATGCTGCTGGTGTCTGTATCCTTAATCTCAAGCCTTGTGAAAAACGTGTGCCAGTAGTATGGGCATATAATGTTAAGTGTTGATTGCAGTGTGGTTAAACCAACATGCAGCATTATGGTTTTCGGAAGGAAAATTTTATTTTCTTTACTTGACTACCTGAGCCATTGGTTAGATATGCCACTCTAGAATAGTGAGATTATAATGTTGTGCTGGGAACAGAGGGTTAAGGGACAGTTAATACGAAGGGTGATTAGATTTAGAAAAGGACTGGCTAGGTGACTAGTGTGTCAAACTGCTATTATTGCTATATTTGGGAAATAATGGGGGAAAAGAAGATTTGGATGGAAAGTTTGTGAAATTCATAATTTTAGCGAGTAAGAAGAGGTGGGAAAATTTAAGATGAGGGTATTTTCTTTGCATTTTCTTTCCCCATGGCTTAAATTATTCTTATTCCTATGTTCAACTTACTTTGACATCTTACTTGGTTTTCATCTTCTTTGACAATTTAGGTACTGTGGTCCCAATGCTTGAAGCTGTTATGAATGTTGTCCCTGTTGATAAGCTAGCTGTTCATTTTCATGATACTTATGGACAGGCTCTTTCAAATATTTTAGCATCCTTACAGGTAAGCAAATTTTTGAAGAAATTGAGTTCAGGATGTCTTCTCGCATATTTTTAGATACTTAGGAGGTTGAGTTTTGATTTAACAAATGTCCGTATTCCTGTCAGTGAAATCATTAGTAAACCACTTTTTCTCCAGTCAACTTCAAAATAGCTTGGTGACTGATAGTTCGAATGTATATTCAATTGTCTTACAAGTTATTAAAGGCAGCATCTTTGAAAGCTGCTGTACTCGTCTTTTCATTTTTCAAGTGAGGAAATTCAGTACTCTCAAGGGCAGGCCAGCTAATTTTTTCTGCCCTGCCGTGATAATTGTTCAATACCAAAACTTTGTTCAAATTTATGGAACTTGAAAGAAAGGTAAGCCAACATAAGAATGAATTAAAATTGCACTAACTTTTAGGACGAAATAGTTATCAATTAACTAAAAAATTAAACAATTCAGGTCACTGACTTCATACTTGATGGCATCTGTATGTGCTAACTATTTGAAATTCAAAAGTTAGTTTAAGGCAGGTAGAATTATGCAGTCAAGCTCAAATTCTTCCCTTTTCTCATCCATGTATGCCTGCAAAGGCATCATGCTTACGCGTCACAATCTTTTGGGGCAATCACTTTTATGCCAAGTTCAATTTGGTGTTATGGTTTGGAGGTCCTTGTGTTTGATTCCTCATAGTTGCATTTCTTATACTCCAATTTAGAGTTTAGACGTGATAGGTTTTAATATTCATTGTCCTATCTACCTTTCTTTGTGGGAGAGTTTAAAACACATTGTATCTCTGCCCTTTTCTTTAAATGCTTAAAGCTGAGTAATTGATTTGATTATGCATCCAGTCTAATGGAAGTAGGACATGTTTATCTAACTCCACCGTATTTCTTAGCTATCATTTCAGAAATAGGAATAGATTGATCATAGTTTTCCATTTTCGCACAGATGGGTATTGCAACAGTAGATTCATCGGTTGCAGGCCTTGGGGGTTGTCCATACGCTAAAGGTGCATCTGGGAATGTTGCAACGGAGGATGTTGTTTACATGCTATATGGACTTGGAGTGAAGACCAATGTGGACCTCGGGAAGGTCATGTTAGCTGGGGATTTCATCTGTAGGCATCTGGGACGTCCGTCACATTCGAAGACTGCAACTGCCCTAAGGACAAGCACAGCTCATGTGTCTAAGCTTTAAGGTACTTGAGAAAGCCAACACATCTCGTTTACCATCAAGTTTTAAGCTGTGGTGACTGTATTGCGGTATCGGGGGCAAATTCCCCGTTTCATTCAAATTTCTAGTTTGGCCTGGACTGTTTCCCCAACACCTGTCTTTCTTGTATGATTTAAAATACTCGGACTAGTCTTCTCTAAGCTTGATTTGAGAGAGAGAGAGAGAGAGAGAGAGAGGTCCTTCATTTTGGTGCCTCAAAAGCAGCAAAAGGTGTTACTGTGGAAAGAAGTATTTATGAGAATGTGGGATTGGTTGGTGGGTCGGAGAAGGGTTGGTGGTCTGCAACATGAGAAATGGACAGAGACTGCATTAAACACCTCTTTTAATGTTCTGAGAACTTGTCTTCGGAGGTGATTGGTCCTGAGGCACTCGGACAGGGGGGGGAGGTAAAAGACCATCGGTGAATGCAAGGATGTAGCAGCAGCAGCAATAATGAAGGAATTCCGCTTTCTAGACTAAAAGAACAATTTCCAAAGAATTTAGTTGATAAGCGTCCCTTGCAACCAATCAAGAAAACTCCACAGTTTCAAAGCAGAGTATGCATAACGCAAGACAGTCGGTACCTTGAGAATTATGAAATTTCCTTAATTTAGTTGCTTAAAAGAGCGACTTGAATACTCTTTAACGAAATCCCTACACGCGCCGTATATAGTCTTATCACTTAATTTCTGATAGCTAATTAATATCATGAAAGAAAAGAGAATCGACGTTGCAGGTGGAATTATGAGTGGCTCATGATGCATTTTGGGTTCTCGTCAACTCTTGAAGGTAGAGTTTCCTCTCTCCCTTCTGGCAAAAGCTTTTGAAGGCTGTCGGGACCGAGGGTCTGAGGGAAAAGCTTTTTTCCAAGTGCACTGCCATTTTTGTCTGTCTAATTAATTAACGGAGAATCCAGATCCCCGGGACTTCTTTAAGTATCGTACCACATTATATTCAAATAATACGAAAGAAAAGAAGAAAATAATTCCCTTCCTCGATTACCCGTACCATCGACGAGTTCGTCATAGAAAACTGGCGAAAATTCTAGCCCGAGAAGGAAGCCGATGCAATCAGATGTGGAGAAACTTAATACATGTTGGATCACCAATTGAGCACTATCAAGAGCTAATATTTCTAATCAAGTGAGAAAATAGGATGTAGAAGATTGTCTTATGCATCGAGTTCAGGGGATGGTACACAGTAATCTTCTTTTTTCTTTTTCATGGAGATTGGGAGATTATGGAAGATGAGAGTGGATAAGCCTGGTTATCTTGACGGAGTTTGTAAGAACTCGGATGAAGTAGTTTAGCCCTGTGTAGTTAGTGTTACCCATTTCTTAACAAGGAAAGAAAGTGCTTTCAGACCGGTAAGTGCAAACAATTTCGTATTTAGATCTATTTTCCGTTTTTGCGTTACCACAGAGAGAGAGTTCTTGCACTAGTAACATTCCGAGTCAGCTTTTGTCCTAAGTATCCTCTGTAGAACAGCTGCAGCTGAGTGTTGCAACAGGACCGGCCATGAGCAAAACATTGCTCTCCTAAAAGCTCAAAAATGGTGAAGGCTAGGGGTTCTTCTCCCCGGCAAAAACTCGCGTTAGAATTTAATCTACACCGCATGGCCTGGTTGAGGCTTTTGTCCAGCTCTCGTTATAAATGAGACATGACAGATGGGAGCCAGTCCTGCTCACCTCCTGCCATAACCACAGAGCTTGGAGTCTCAGTTCTAGTCCTCACAACCCTCCAAGAAAACACATACTACCCATTAAATGTATTTGTGGCCGCGTCTGCTTTCCCGGTGGCCCAAATATTATATATGCATGGAAAGAGATATCTCTCAAATGCTAAGAGGCTTGGAATCAAATTGGAGCTTGGCCGCAGAGACGGGAGTTAATTTCATGCTGCATGATTGGTCACGGTTCTCGGGTGGAGATGGTTCAGTCACATTCACTGTTTTTCATTAAGTTGCGTGCAGTTCTTTCTTCGTACCGTGAACATTATGTATCGAGCGTACAGCTTTGACTCCATTTCCTCCTTTTGGCAACATCTTGTAATGTACTTCAAGCTCTTCTCGCAAAGCGGAGAAATGATACTATTAAGTGTTATGACTTCCATACGATGCTTACTTAAATATTGTAACTTATTTTTTTTTAATCATTTGAGTACTATAATTTATGCAATACACTCACTTGAATATCATTTTTTTTTTACGATTACTTGAGTGACATAATTTTTTAGAAATATTCACCACAAGCGCCATGCCACGATGAATTTTTGGCACCCGAATGAACTTTTTTTTTAGAAAAAGGTTATAACATAAAAGTTCTCAATTGAAAGTCACAACATTCAAGTGGCTAGAAAAAAATGTTATGCTACTCAAGTGAGCGCCATACAAAAGTTATAACGCTTGTGTTATTGTTATCCCATTGTAATGCTGATTCAATAGTCATTTTGGGAACGGGTTGGCTGCGCATTTGAAATCAAATGTTTGAAACAAGTAGAGCAAGCACTTTTCCCCTACTGTTTTAGATTGCTATGAGGAAGGAGAATGCAGTACAGCAATGACACACGCTCTTGCCCACTGAAGACCAAGGATAAAAGAACCCTATAGCTCTTTTCTGCTTCATCAATGATGAACATAACACCCCACAACCACCGCCCAACTCACCAGTGCAAAAGCACAGGCTGGTATTCGAAATCATCAACCCCTAACCGATGGTGCGCGTGCCTATTCCTTCAAGCTATACTTGTCGAATACACAAGCTTCTCAGTATTACACAAACTGTTCCTCAGAAGAGAAAAATTATAACTATCAATCGGTCCATTCCAATCTAACATATGCAGCTGAACTTTCATGGTTGAGCCATCTGCATTACACCTTATTCGGAAGTTGGTCCTTCTGATCAGTTACAGTGCACATCGTTCACTATGGCCTCACAGCACTGGAGTGATTTTTATAACATTGAAATGCACTAGAGAGATAGGGGCCAAAAGAAAAGGGACATACACCAATTTGCCAAGGCTTGCTTGCTTCATTTACGTGCTGAGACCATCCGCAATGACCTAGCTATCTGTTGTGGAGAGGATTTGGACCTGTGTGGACTCTTCTTTCTTGAGCGCGGTAGATTCTGTCGCCATCACCTTCGCGCGCATGGCCTCCGACTTGGGATTCAACGCCCTTCTTCTTTGTCGTCGTCTGGGACACGGTATTGACCGACCCACTTTCAGATCCCTTCGGCCTCCCATGTCCGCGTGCATCGTGAGCTGAAGAAGAGGTTGTCTCCGATGAGTGCAAGAGCAAGAGGAAGAGAAGAGACCAGCATGCCAATGCCAGCTTTCTTCTTCTTCTTCTACTACCACCGCCAAGTTTCTTGGAGTTGGAGGAGGCACAATCCATCGTTTTCTCAAGAAGGCAATTCACTAGAAAGGGAGCTCTTTTATGTGCGTCTTTGGTCACTTTGAGGAAGTGGATGTTGATAGTGGAAGAGAATGATAGAGTGACATGTGACTTGGGGTTATTGGGGTTGCTGTCATGAGAGCTCTGGGCGATTTTGTTTGCTTTAGAAGCCTCGGAGTTTGGGGACGGAGAGAAGAAAGGGTAGAGAGTCAATGTGGAGCGAGAGTCAACATTCATCGGACTTGCTGCACATTAATCTAAGCAGAAGAAAAGTCAATAGCAAATGGGTCATACCAACGGGGTCGCCACGACACTAGTTAAGCTGTCGCTAAGACACACGTTAAGCATATCAAATAAGGAATAATTCAACCATCGAACTGTCAATCCAATGGCCAAGGATGAGTTCAAATTGCTCACCTCTCCCTTTTGCTCCATGAATCGATGCGTATGTGGTGATGCCATATTGACACCCCCTTCCTATGTCAAGTTCGAATACTTCCTCACATATTTAGTTTGGACTTATTTGGTGCTAGGAGCAGGGGCCCTCCTGACGCACCAAGATGAGTGGTCTACGCTGTCATTAGCATAAGTAAGGAAGGTGTGGATTTTCCTTATTATTAATTGTACATAACACGGGGAAATTAGGGCACTGAAAGTGTTAATTTTCTTTGTCTAGATTCGTTAGTTAGCAATTGTTCCTTAAGGATTTGGAAAAATGGATGCTCATGAAAGTCTTATTTGTCCGTCTCTGTTTGTGAGAGAGGGAAACACTTTTTTTAGGTAGATGGTCCTCCTATTTGTCAAATGTGCACTACTCCTAGAGAAGTAATGAATGTGTTTCCATGCGGCGGAAGACAAATTTTACTGTGCCTCCGCTGTTTTATAGAGACGCGCCCACCATTACTGCAACTGTTGAATCACAAGAGGAGCATGGAAAGCTGGATTCCACTTATATTAGCCAGCAATTATATGTTGAACCCCCTCTTGGCTGCAACATTTTTTTTTCAAGAAAAGGAAAAAAAAAAAAATGAACCCAGTATGACCTATGTACTACGTCAGCATGGGCCAGTGATTATTAACGCGGACGTAATAGCCCAGTGATTTAGAGATCATGTTCTCTTTTACGGGACGATAAGTTCTAGCCGATTTCGTAAGCAAGTGCTAGTCCAATTTGTGCCTTCGGTATAAACTACCTCATTGGGAGAGATTTCCCGATTTCTGGCATAGTCGATGAGATTGCGGTGACAGGCTTGTACACCTACAGATGGACTGTATAGCTATCGTTCAAGTCAAACATTTTATAGCGAGCATAATGCGCTCATGATAATACCCAGAGGAGGAAGCTGCGCCGATTGGCCCCTGCCCATCCGGTAACTCATTTGAAAAAAATGAACCAATGATCATTGCAACCAAATTTAATTTTCTAAATTCATTGGCTCAAAGCCTCAAATCCCCATCGGATAGAGAAGATTCCCGCTGCCGCAGATCTCAAAACCTATAATTACTGTGGTGATATAGGAGTGGAAAAGCATGGATAATACATTAACCATGCAATTTACGTATAGAAGCGAAAGGAAAGTGATGTGATGAACATATATTTTCAGACAATAGCTTGCGTCACTCTTGAGGATAACAACAAATGGATTTCACATCCCGTTTCCTCTTCCCGACGACGGGGGAAAGAAAACAGTACTCCATATTAAACGCAAAGATAATTGAAGACCACGCTCACGAGAGACACAGACGACCCTATAATTTATAAAAGTCAAAGTGAATTTCGCAATCGGATAGCTCGATTTTAATTCCAATCATTGAATAGGTTGATTTTCGTTTTCCTTTTTGAGTTTGATGTATTTGATGGGAGTACATATAATCTTTTGACGGAATATCGATGTGGCCTATAAGTGGTCATTTCTATAAACACCACATCGTTGTTATATGGGAGCCTTACCGACACTTTAGTTAAACATTCGCATGATTCTCCATTCAAGATGCATCATTATCGAAATTTAGCAACATCATTCCGAACTAATTTGGTCAGATGAAAATTTGAATTTACCGAAGTTTAATAACGTCATTCCCAACTCAGGCCTAAGGATGGATGATGGGTCATGGATGTTTGAAGATGAGAATAAGTGAATAACATGCAGTGGGACAGGGCCACTTTTGCGCAAGAAATGATGATGCTTTTCTAAGCACTATATTATGTTATGGGAAAAAGAAGGAAGCACTAGATTATGCTGGAAAAGAGGCCTCCCTGAAAGTCATGGACACTTCTCATGATTTTCCAACGTGGAGAAGCCAGACTTAATTTATTTCGCTGAAAATTTTATTATAAAAAAAATATTTTTCATGAAATTATTTATTTATTTATTCCTGTTTTTTACAAAAGGGGGAGTTGTTTTCTCCCAATCAAAATTTGTTGTTTTCAATTCATGGAACTTTCACTATATATCACTTAATTTCCGTCATTTAAATGTGAGAAAGTTGAAACAAATTTACGAAAATAGTTTTTCTTCAAATGAACGGATTCTCGATAAATACTTGACTCTATGATATGTGTCTAATAAAGATTGATTAGAGATAAGTAGAAAGTGCTCATCAAGCTTTCAACATATATTATGTAAATTTTACAACACTTGGAAATGCATAGGGGTATTTATCGTTTTTGCTTATGAAGTAACTAGTGCCGCTTTAGAGCGAGTGCAAGACTCTAATGATCACGTCTAGAGAATGTTGCCATAGTCAATGGGCCTTCCCCACCCTTTCTGGTTTAGGGCCAAGTTTTGCTCTAATGCAAATTGGACAAAACTCCTTCCAAGAATACTTCCAATTACTCAATCATGGAACTGGGCATCACTTGCATTTAATTCGGTTGATGTGAGTGATATCAATAACTTATAACTTGTTAATTAAAGACATGATCAACGGGAGTTTCTTCTTATCATGAAAAGCCTAGTGCAATGGACATAACGTTGACGTTATGTAACAAAGAAGTGTGGACATGGTAAGCATATGCTGATTAATATTGACAAGTCCCTTGCATAAAAATTGTAGTGGAGTCTACAGTACACGCATCACCTTAGGGGATGCGTGACGGGTTCAACGGGCTGGTGTCGAGGAGGATCATATGTCAGATCTGAATGTAGGGTTATCAAATCAGAACAACGAGGAAGAGGTCTGTTCTGCCATGATTAGCCAAGCTGTCTCTTAATGATTCCGCTTTTCTCGATGATTAGTCTCCTCTTATTGCAGCAATAAGAGCTAATTATCTGGAGGAAGGCTCAAGTGCCCTCCGCTCGTCAATTCTTAAAAGGTGAGAAGTCACCATCTGCTCGGCTCCACATTGATCCCCTACGGAACTAGTCGAATAGATGCAAACAGCGTCGCTGTAGGAATCATTGGTATGTCGCAAATCATTTTATTCAAGCCAAACACGACAAGAGACAATACACAAGATGTTGCCCTTACTTTGAGTTATAAGCTCCTTAAGAACTCGTTAATGGCTTGCAATCCCAGATATAGATGCTTCAAACATGACTCAGTCCACTTGATTTAGTTTGAGGCCCCTCTCTGTATTCTGTCTTTATAGTTTCTGCTTTTTTTTTCTCCCCTTGTTCTGAAGATTACGTTGTCTTGAATGAGTAAATTGCATTTCGTAGCCAGATTGACTCACGTTCAGATAGAAGATTGGAACTTAGTGACAGGAGCAGAGTCGGTATTCCGCACTTTTGGCAGGACCTGTCAATGGGTCTGAGCTCAGGCCATCCAGGACGGGCAAGTCTGCTATGGCCTCTCATGCTTAAGGCTGTGCTGGAGCTGGACCTATTTAAGGGAGGTCATTGGCATATAAGGACGTTATGAAGCTGAGATGGTTCCCGGAGAGACGGAGAACAGAGGTGTTTGGTGACTATTTACACAAGTCAGTCTCTCGGCTCTCTATACATCAGACCTGGTGTGGAACATATGCTTGCCCAAGCCTTTTCTGGCGCACGTTCCTGCGCATTGCCAGTATGATCTGATCAATGTGATGCCTAAAAGGCCATGGTTGGTCCTCCGTAAATGTCGTCTTTCCCGAGCTACTTTCCCACCAGACGGCAATGCACTCCAAATTCGCGCGGCTACTTGCATATGAGAGATCACATGGCCTTGCTACCATGTACCACTGTCCAATGTGATCCCAGCCCACACAAGGCCCAAGGGTGTAATCTAATTTTAGGATACGTTCAGATAGCATACCATCGTTTCTTGCCCAATGTACATCAAACACCAGGTTTCGTAATAGTTTGTCCGGGAAAAGAAATCAAGCGGTTGACCTGTCTTATCCCTTGCTACTTATGAGCTTTCCTTATGATCAAATCGACAATGATGTTGAGAATACCCATTTATTCATTACTCTTTTCTATCCACCCGTCTATAATCTCATGAAAAGCTTCAGCGCTTGTAACATTCACAGAACAGCTGAATTTCAAACATTTTTACCCCTTCAAGCTGAGGAACGACGAAAAAGTGTGGTTGTCCCGTGTCTTGATATTAATTTTTGAATGAAACTAAAATTTCCTGACAATACGCCATTCGCTTCTTTTTTCTCACTCAAGGAATGATGCTATGTGATACAGAAAGCAACACTGGGGAAGCAAACGGTGATTTTGGAAGAAGCTGAGAAATGCAAACGCAAATCGGAACCCTGTTAAGTTTGATGTTTATTGCTAATCATATCAGACGCAGTCTTTGACCAAAAAAAAATAAAAAAAATCAGATGCAGTCCAATTTTGGTAGACTTAGGACCACTTAATATTGATATGGTTATTTTCCACAGCAGACTCCGATAAGAGCTCTTCTGGCAATGGCCTCCCTCCCAGAAATGAACTAAACAGCACCAGCGATCTCTCCGGCAGTGAAAACGGGGCTTCATGAGAGGCCCCTCTGATTGTTGCAAATGACAACATGTCTCCGTACACTTGTGTCCACCCAGCAACCTAAGAAAAATGTAGAATAAAGGGCCTTAGTTTCGTCAATCATTTATTAAAATCAATTGGAGGATTGATGTTCATGATGATTACTGAGCCGACCTGTCTTTCCTCGAACCAGACTCGATAAGGCACGGTTGTATTCAGTCCCAATTGCTTTGCTAATGTGTTCACTATAGTCCTTGTTCCGAGTAATGGAATAGCAGCATCTTGATCCCCGCTATCGACATTGCAAATGGAAAATCAAATTGACCTTGTTCCTCATACAATAGCCCTTGAAGTGATGTACCAATTCTGAAGAATTCCATTTCTTTGTTTACCTGTAAACTAAAACGTGGATTCCTGACTTTACTAACTCCCCCAAAATCGACATGGTGGGTATCTCCAGATTTTGCATTTCATATTTGAGAACACTGTAGCACACAAGAACTGAGGGAAATAAGACAAAGAAGCATGACATGAGATAAAGAATACAAGTCGAAGAACGAATGATTAAGCACTAGTCAATCGAAAGTTCAGGAGAAACCCCGTCATTAATGGATATTAATGTTAGGAAGAACCAATCACATAATCCTATTTTACACAAAATCCCGTGGAGAATTTTGTCTGGGAATTGGAAAATGTGGATCTAGTTTGACAAGACTCCCCAGATTAGTTACCATGCCAGTTATTCATGAGCTTGGGCCTCGTGAAGATGAAGGTTCCAAAGTTAAGTTGATCCTTACCTGCTGCAAGTTGTCCATGTAGAGATTCCAATGAGCCGAGCATGGAGAGACGCCTGCACTTCTTTCCTGTTCAAGTATTTGTATGTTTCCTCTTGTACACATACGTCTATCGTCTCTGTTTCTTGCTAGAAAAAGCATAACCCAGAGGTAATCAAAAGGTTGCAAAGCGGAAAAATAAAAAAAGTACCTCAGAATGGATGAAGAGGCTCACCAGCTTATTCAAAACCGCAGACTGTGAAAAAATTGTCGACAAACAAACATCAAGAGTGATATCGTACCCATCAACGAATTTGCTTATTTCTAGCAATGCTGTGCTGAAGACATGAGAGCAGCCATGGGTGAGGGTGCCGCTCTGTTTTTGTCTTTGAATTTGGGAGAAATTGCATATTGTGTTGAAACTTTCGTAGGTTGTGTCTGATATCAACCCGTGAGACCATAGAAACTCTGCCCGTGAGTTGAAGTCGGTGTTGAACTCGAGAAGCGGATTTCCTATCTGCAGTGAGCATAAGATTTGTTCATCCGAGTCAGTATCAATCTAATAATCGTGAGATCCTAATTCAAGTTAGCAGATTTTTCAGTTAAAAACTCACAGCAATTCCCTTCAAATTGAACAGCTTGGACTGCACGATGAGCTTTGCAAGTTGTGGAACATAGTGACCTGGTAAGAGTGAGAATAGATACAAGTTAAATTCTGCATTCATGGAGCGTCCAATTCATTCAACCACACCTGTCGTTGTTCACAAAATTTTAAACACTAGTTCACCTGCATAGCTCTCTCCTGTGATGAATAAATCTCTCTCCTTGTATTCCGGGAATTTTTCAAACCAGTTGCAGAGGAATGCAAGATTGTCTCTTGCTGAAATGTGGAAGCATTTAATTGGTATTAGTACTTCATTTCAGCTTCAGAATAGATCTGTAAATCATAGCTGCAGTTTTATTTTGGTCGGGAATAGTTGCACCTTTATTTTGCTAAAAACATATGGTAATTTTTGAGGAAAAAGAACCTGTCATCTTGTCATCGACTGAATTGTAATAAGAATTATTGACAGAGTAGGAGAAGCCAACTCCTGCCGGGGATTCAAGATACAACATGTTTGCTTCTGCAAATAAATCGAAAAATGCAAGAATTAACCAATTACAGAATATTCGCAGTTGCGACTACATACATCAAAGCGAATGTGATCAATCTCATGTTTACCATCACAAACAATATGTCTGGTGCAAAAAGTCAGTTCCCTATCAATTTAAGTTTTTGCGATGAGAGACAACATGTTCAAATTCGTTTAAGCTACTAAAAGTAAGCGCTTGTATGCTTACCTTTGTTCCAGCTATAGTCATTTTTCAGGAGCACATCTCCACTGGGCTTGAATGGTCCATGCTCACTGAAAGCACCAACTCCAACGGATGAACAACCAGGCCCTGCAAAGTGCGAACCCCACACACGCAAACTCCAGTGTTTTTCAACATGCTCATTTCATTTCTCACCATCATCCTCTCAAATTCAGGCCAGATGCTTTTACCTCCATTGAGCCAAAGCACAAGAGGCTTTGAAGCCGGGTTGGCTTCGGCTTCGGCAAAGTAATAGAAGAGAGCTCTCTGCTGCTTCTCGTCCACGGCGATGTACCCTGCATACTGGCCAAAGCTAACCTTGGGCTGTCCTGGCAAGCTGACGATTTTGTCGGCATCCGAGATGGTGTTTAGTGTCGAGCTCGAGAATATTTGGGTCAGTGTTACACCGAGCGTTGCTGCGGTAAGCCATGGCACTAGTTGCAGATGCATCACGAGCGAGCGAGCGAGCGAGCGAGAGAGAACGGAGAGAGAGTAAACAAAATGCCTCGAAACGTAAAGTCCGACCTTTTTGCCGAATTCTGCGATTTGGCTCTTCCGTTTCTCGCATCTTTGGTTTTGGGAAGACGCATTTGTTTTTTTTTCTTTATTAACCCAAGCCAGTACTTGCAAGAGTAGATAAGGGTTTTTGTGTGGAAGAACGAGGTACTTTATGTAACACGGCACGATATGACGTGTTAAGTAGTGTCTCTGGCGAGAGGAAGCTACCATGTGTTTAGTTAGGAAATAATTTTTCTGCTTGAATACAACTTGGAGGGAGATATTTTCTTTCGTATCTTTCGAGATCCATCAATAGTGTCCTTATCCATGATAGACTAAAATTTTGGTTGCCTCTCATTTTTTATATAATCAACATGACTCATAGTGATCATTTATCAAGGAATGGCTTTGATAAGAAAAGAAGATTTGGGGATAAAGAAAAAACAATTACAAGTTTGCCTAATTCAAACCCCTAGGTAAAATAAGAATATCCCTTCCTAAGTGACATTTATTAATTTATTTTGATTTTGAAGCCAACGCATTTGGGACCGTGTAGGTCCACTCTTGAAAATTACCGTCAATATCTTGGTGTAGGTTTGTGATAGCCCTTTTTCCATAGTCTTTGGGTGGGGCTATTGACAACTAGCCAATTAACAAAAATGAATAAATTAATAAAAAAATTAATAAAATAAGAGATAAGAAGAGATGCAACCACCCCTATATATTAGATACCTTCTCTGAAATAAATCAATTAAATTCCGGAAGGCTTCATGAAGTGCTTCTTTAGGAGGTACTTTAGGCATATTAGTGGGCCTATTTCATCTTAGTATTCATCCTAGATTTGGAATAATATTCTATTCTTGAGAATAGAAATGTTAATTGACGTTACCAAACATATTTTTATTCTTTTTTGTTTTTATTTTGGGGAACAAGAGAAAAGAAATCAAGAGAAATAGAATATTACCAAATGGAGTATAAGTATCCCATTCTTCTTTGATTTTGATATTTAAGTGTATCTTTTAAAAGTTTTGGCATTTAAATATCCACTTGTATCAAGTTTTGGCACTTATAGTGTACTTTAGCTGAATAAATCCAATTGATCGAGATTGGATGTTGTCCTCTTGAAGAAGTATGTTTGTGATATTGCAAAACTTCTATGTTTGATAATTATATATATGATATAAACTTAAGTAATAATTAGCTTGGAGTTTTGGATAGCACGAATGGAATCTTAGGAGAATTATTAATTTTGTGACATGTAGGAAGTACAAAGGATGATTTTCTACAATCGTAGTCACTTGGAGTGTGATGCTTTAAGATTAAATTGATAGATGCTGATATGTATATTGGTTGTAGAGAGTGATGGTGGTTAACTTACTATCATAATATCTATTGATAGGAACTGAAATGCTTCAAAAGACATATTGGATGGTTTTGAAGATTTAAAATTTATTGAATTGAGACTTTCCTAGCATTTATTATCTTTCATTGATAATTTTTATGTACTCAAAATAATTTCTGATTTACCGATGTTTACTATGGACACTAGTTTCCCTGCTTATTTAATGAAACAATTTTTTTTAAATAACTTATAAAATATCTTCATCCAGCAATCCAAATGTGGCCATGTGTAGTATGTTTACTTGAGCATATCTCCTCCAATTTCCATCACATGTTTTTAGCTTAAGGTTGTCATTATTTTGACATTAGTTAGTCAATTTTATCCATTTGTACCTCGTGTAGTTTACTGGATACATTCCCCTTCTTCATCAAGCAAATCATTACAAGTATCCAAATTTTAAAGAGGATTTCAATTTGTTCTTGTAAAGAAAGAAAAGATATCTCCCGTCACTTTCTCATTCTCTTTCATGTTTGCACTCTTTGAAGAAAATGTGAAGGTCCCCCTATGTGTTTCTAAAGCTTTTAGGTATCGACAAAGTAAACTATACGACTTCACTATCCTTTTACCAATGGGTTTTATTGTTTTAATGACCTAGAATTGTTAATTTCCTATTCTTGTTTACTTTATTTGAATGTGACTAAAGTTTTGAGTTGTCTAAGTCTTTTTCTAGGATAAGTGAAATTCTAGGGACTAAGTTAGGTTAATCTAATTTTTACTTTTGACTTGGTTGTTCGGTTCTGTTTAATTGGTTTGAATGCAAATCTTGAGTGTGATTGTGCTTAGATAATGATGTTGAAATATTTATGTTACTTGACTTAAATTGACATGTATTTTCAGGAGTAGAAAGTGTGTGATTGACTCCTTAGAAGATTTGGTTGTATATTGGATGAGCAAGTACTTTCCGTGTTGGAGTTGGATTCCTAATTTGAGTAGGTGTCGGTTAGCTTAAAAGGGTTTCTTATTTTGGATCTTAATATATGTATACGAAATGGGTTTTAGTTTTAGGATATTAGAGCATAGGAGCCTTTTGGCCATAAAAATCAATTTTTCATTGTGCTGGTGAATTACATCTAGAAAAAATTGCAAGTGTTTTAAAATCAATAAATCTTATAGTAAGACTCATAAATTCTTTCGTGAGATTGATAGAATAATTCGTGATGAATATTGTGAGGTTAAACATCATGCGGGTTTTTAAGTATTTAAGTAACTCAAGTGTGATTATAATTTTTATTGTATTACTGGATCTATAGTGAAATTCTAAGTAATGTCTACTGAATCACGTAATGTCCATTTTATTTGCTTGTTCTATCTTTCTTATTGCTTGGCCGCCTATCTTTGCAGCAACCGCCACAAAAAGTTAGGCCTATCTCAAGCCCAGACCAGCCCTAACCACGCTGCGCTGCCCTCTCGAGCAGATGCGCTATGGTCTCTCATTTTTAAGGTTGTCCTGGTGCTAAACCTATTTTTAAGGGAGGTCGTGGGCATATAAGGACGTTATGAAGCTGAGACAATTCCTGAAGAAACTGAGAACAGAGGCGTTCGTGATTATTCACACTATTATGTCTCTTGGCTCTCTGTACTCGAGACTTGGTCTGGCATTTGCTGCCTGAGCCTTTTGTGGCGCATGTTCCTGCGCATCGCTCGTATGATCTGATCGATGTGATACCTAAAAGGCCATGGGCTGACCTCCGTAAACGTCAGATTCCTAAACTACTTTCTTGCTGGACCGCAGTGCACTCAAGATGGGCACACAGCTAGCATTGAAGAGATCACACGGCTTTTTCACCATATACCACAGTCCTGTACGATCCCACCCTACACAAAGACTATGGGTGTGATCATCCAATTTCGGGACACATTCACCTTTCATACCGTCGTTTCTTGCTTAACGTATATCAAACTCCAGGTTTCCTAATAGTTTCTCCGGAGAAAAATACTATACAAGCGGTTGACCTGCGTTATAGTTGCCACTTATGCCTAGCTACGAGCTTTCCTTCTCATCAGTCATGTCTGAGTGGATTGTAGGTACTGGCCACAAGTTGGAAAGAGGATAAGGATATTCCAATCTGCCATTCATTTTCATTGAAGTTTTATGATGATCACATCAATGACTAAGTTGAAAGTATCCACCTACTCCAATAACCTATATCTATCAATCTCTCTAATATCTTATTCTGAACCATTCACAGTAACATCTGAATTCCAACATTTTAACCCCTTGAAAGAACTAAGAAAAAGGGTCGTTGTACCTGGGACTTGATTTCAATTATGAAAGAAACTAAAATTTTTGCTCATTCTCAGAGTAATTGTATATGATATACAAAGCAGCACTCAAGAAGCAAACAGGTGATTTCAGAAGACGCCAAGAAATGCGAATCGGAAACATGATGAGTATGATGTCTCTGCTAAGCGAATCAGATGAAGTCCTATTTTGTTGAACTTAGAACAAGTTACTGATAATTTTTGTTAGTTTTTACTGCAGACTCTGACGTGAGCCCTTCCGGCAATGGCCTTCCTCCCAGAAATGAGCTAAACAACACCAGTGATCTCTCCGGCTGCGAAAATGGTGCTTCATGAGATGCCCCTCTGATTGTCGCATAAGATAATATATCTCCATACACTTGTGTCCACCCAGCAACCTATGAAAAATGAAGAAAAAAGGCCTTAGTTTCGTCAATCACCGATTAAAATCAATGGGAGGAGTGATGTCCATGAAGGTTATTTACTGAGACGACCTGACTTTCCTCAAACCAGACTCTATAGGGCACAGTTGCGTTCAGTCCCAATTGCTTTGCTAAGTTATTCACTAGAGTCCTTGTTCCGAGTAATGGAATAGCAGAATCTTGATCCCCGCTGTCAACATTGCAGATGAAAAATCAATTTGCTGTTGTGGTTGTTCCTTATACAATAGCCTACTAAGTCATATACACAGTTCTGAGGAATGCCGTTTCTCTGTTTACCTGTAAACTAAAACGTGGATTCCTGACTTCACTAACTCCCCCAAAATCGAAATGGTGGGTATCTCCAGATTTTGCATTTCATATCTGAGAACACTGTAGCACACAAGAATCATGAGGGAATTCAGACAAAGAAGCATGACTTGAGATGAAGAACCCAGTCAAAAAACAAAGGTTAAGGACCGGTCAATTGAAAGTTCTGGAGAAACCAGTCATAAATGGACTTTTAGATATTCTAGAGTCATTTAAATCAATTGATGTCAGCCAATCATATAGTCCTATTAACGCAACAAGGTTACTGAGAATCTTGTCTGGAAATTGGGAAATGTAAATATGCTTTATGAGACTCATCAAGACTCACGATGCATTTAGCCATAAACTTGTGCCGCTAGAAAGGCCAAGGAGTTAAGTCAATCCTTACTCGCTGCAGACTGTCCATGAAGAGATTCCAATCAGCCGAGCATGTAGAGCCTCCTGCACTTCTTTCCTGTTCAAGTACTTAAGGGTTTTGTCTTCTACACATACATCTATCTTCTCTGTTTGTTGCTGGTGGCAGCATAATCAAAAAAGTTCAAGAGGTTGTGCAGGGGAAAAATAAAAAAGTTCGTCAGAATACATGAAGATGCTCACCAGCTTATTCAAAGCTGCGGATTGTGAAGAAATAGTTGACAAACAGACGTCAAGAGTGACATCGTAGGTGTCAATATATTTGCTTATTTCTCTCGATGCTTCACTAGCGACACGAGAGCAGACAGGGGTGAGGGTGCCGCTCTGTGCTTGTCTGCGAATTTGGGAGTAATTGCATATTGTGTTGAAACTTTCATAGGTTGCATCTGATATCAATCCGTGAGACCAAAAGAATTCCGCCCGTGAGTTTAAATCGGTGTTGAACTCAAGAAGTGGATTTCCTATCTGCAGCGAGCATGAGATTTGTTCATCTCAGTAGGTATCAATCCATTGTGAAATGCTAATTTAAATTTGCAGACTTTTCAGTCGAACTCACAGCAATTCCCTTCAAATTGAACAACTTCGACTGCACGATGAGCTTTGCAAGTTGTGGAACATAATGACCTGGTAAGAGTGAAATTAGATAGAAGTTTAAATTCTGCTTTCATGGGGCTTCCCATTCATTAAACTACGCAAATCGGTGTTCAAAAAATCTTAATCACTAGTTCACCTGCATAGCTCTCTCCTGTTATGAATAAATCTCTCTCCTTGTATTCTGGGAATTTTTTGAACCAGTTACGGAGGAATATGAGATTGTCTCTTGCTGAAATGTGGAAGCATTGTTTAGCGGGTATTAATACTTAATTTCAGCTTCTCATTACCTCTGTAAGTCATCGCTGCACTTTAATTTGTTAAAAATATATTGCACTTTGCAAGGAAAAGAACCTGTCATCTTGTCGTCAACGGAGTTATAAAAAGAAGTATTGACAGAGTAGGAGAAACCAACTCCAGCGGGAGATTCCAGGTATAACATGTTTGCTTCTGCAAATAAAACGAGAAATGCAAGAATTAGCCAATTATGGAATCTCCGAAGTTGGATCCACATTACAGCAATGGGATCAATGTCACATTCACCCTTGAAAATAATATATCTGATACAAGATCCGATTCAGTTTCTATTGATTTAAGCTTTAGCCAAAAGAGACAACATACGAATATGTCTTTAAGCTGCTAGAAGAGTATGATTAATTTTTTTCCCCTCCTTTGTTTAGGAGAATTATGCTCACCTTTATTCCAGCTATAGTCATTTTTCAGGAGTACATCTTCACTGGGCTTGAATGGTCCATGCTCGCAGAAAGCACCAGCTCCAATGGATGAGCAACCAGGCCCTGCAGAGTGCAAACCCAACACAAAAGCAAATTTTCAGTGTTTTTCAGCATGCTCATTTCATTTCTCGTCATCATTCTCTCAAAATCAGTTCAGATGCTTCTACCTCCATTGAGCCAAAGCACGAGAGGCTTTGAAGCCGGGTCGGCTTCGGCTTCGGCAAAGTAATAGAAGAGCGCTCTCTGTTGCTTCTCATCTACGGTGATGTACCCTGCATACTGGCTGAAGCTAACCTTGGGCTGTCCCGGTAAGCTGGCGATTTTGTCAGCTTCTGAGGTGGTGCTTAGGGTTGAACTTGAACATATTTGGATCAGTGTTACACACAGTGTTGCTGCGGCAAGCCATGGCATTAGCTGCAGATGCATCACGAGAGAGAGAGAGAGAGAGAGAGAGAGAGAGAGTGGACAAAATGCTGGCAAAGCAAGGAAGTGGAGAATATTTGGGTCGAAACGCAAAGTTTGATCTTTTCGCCGAAGTTTCCTCTTTCACATTTACTTTTTTTTTTAAAATGAAAATGCTTGCATAAACGCGCCCTTAGATTACAAAGTGGACGATATTTGGGTCGAAACGCAAAGTTTGACCTTTTCGCCGAAGTTTCCTCTTTCACATTTACTTTTTTTAAAAATGAAAATGCTTGCATAAACGCGCCCTTAGATTACAAAGTGGACGGTCCAACCGCAGCCCCAAATTTTGAAGATTGAAAAGGGAGACTCGCTTGGCTGGTTTCAATGCTTTTATTCTACAACAGCCCACAAGATGACATCAATTTTCTTGTCTATTTAAAGAATCAAATCAAGTTGATAATATTCAAACAAATAAGTAATATATGAAAAACTCAATTGCAACTTTTAAAACGGTGTATATTACTCTCCGGACAAAGAAAAAGATTAAGTCGATATTGTTTTTAAATAAAAGAAACTTAATAACTCGTAATAGTATGATTGTTAAACAAGTATGGAGAAATTGATTGCAAGAATATAAGAAGTATCTATTGTCTTCGAAATTTAGGATATATTTTAGTCATATAATACTTAAAAATTTCTTTTGATCTCGCTGAGATGGATGGATTTCTTATTGAAAACAACTTCACTAATGAAATTAATGGTAGTGATGAAAGAATCACGAACTAGAGAATATGAAATATGAACCTTGCATAGAGATGAAGTTTAATTCATATGATGGGGCTTAGGCCTTTTATAATAATTATGCTAAAGAAGTTGGATTTAGCATTAGAGTGTTAAACTCATATTAAGGGAAAGGCGGGGAGGAAAAACATGGTGCGGTCCTTTGTTGCAATCGTTAAGGAAACAAGATCGAAAAGGATTTCGTTAAGTCAAAATCGGGATCTGACCAAAAAAAATAAAGTCAAGACTGGGAAAAAAATGCAGTTGTTCATAAATGGTTAGAGTGCATCAAGTTGAGTCTTACAAATGGGAAATAAAAAAAGTTGTATTTGATCAAATCGCCTAACAACTCCTCAAAGCACCAGATTTTACATCATATAAGAATATTGACTCATAACATGACTCAATTTTTTTCTTAAATTTTGATTGATTTCTTTTTGTCGATAAATTTGATTATATTTAAATAAAATTTTCCCTGATTTTAAATTAGTGTTTACTTTCGTCATTTCATGAAAGGAAAAAAGAATGAATAGTAAGTTATCATTTTTTGAGTTTTTAATCTCTTTTCATTTTTTGTCATTTTTATAAGTTTTTCCTAAGGTGGGCGTCTAATGGACAATATATTGGCGACATATGTCTTAAAATAATCATATTAATATTTTTCCTTATTTAAATTAGATGGAGTTGATAAATTAAATTAATTTTACCAATTTGACAAGTTATATGACTCGATTGCACTTTTATAAAGTTTTAAGACTCAATTACATATTTGATAGAAGTCTTTAAGACTTTTGGTACACTTGTCCCGATATTATATATATAGGAAGAGGGTTTTAGTTTTAGGACACTAGAGCATTGGAGCTTTAAGTTGTAATTATCAATTGTGCATTATGCGCAAGAATTACAATCAAAAGAAATTGCAAGTGTTTTGAAGCCGATCAATCTTGTGGTAAGATTTGTGAATTCTTTTGTAATATTGAGAGATTATTTTGCAAGCGCTAAATTATGAGACTAAATACAATGAGAGTTTTTGAGTGACTTGAGCGTAATTGTAAACTTTTTTATATCGTTGGATCTATAATAAAATCTTAAGTAATACCAATCGAATCACATAAATACGATATCTGATTCATTTTTCGTGTTCTATCTTTATTATTGCTTTTTGATAAAGATCTGTATTATTGTCTGGTTGCATATCTTTCGCGACGGCCGCCACCAAAAGTTGCGCCTATCTCAAGCCCAGCCCGAAACACGCGGCGCTGCCTACTCGGGCAGGTCTACTATGGCCTCTCATATTTATATTTAAGGTTGTCCTGGAGCTAGACCAATTTTCTGAGGGAGGATTTGGGTACACGAAGACGTTAGGATGCTGAGATAATTCCAAGAAACTGAGAAAAGGTGTCACCGTGTCAGTAATTATTCTCACTAGTTTGTCTCTTGGCTTTCTACACTTAAGACTTGGTTTGGTAAATGCTGTCGGAGTCTTTCTAACACAGGTTCTCGTGCAATGCACGTCTGATCTGAACAATGTGATACCTAATAAAAGGCCAAGGATGAACCTTCATATAAATGTTGACTCCCCGAGCTACTTTCACGCGGACCGCAATGCACTCAAGATGGCGCGCTACTCACATTTAAGAGATCACATGGCTTGGTTACTCTATGCCACAGTCCACCGTGATCCTAGCCCCCACAAACCTATACCTGTCCATCTAAAAAACACGGCTTTACCGCTTCAATTATGAAAGGAACTAAAACATTCTGAGAATACCCGAATTATTACTTTTATATATGCTACAGAAAGCAGCATAGGGAAGCAAACATTTGTTTTCGGAAGAAGCCAAGAAAGCGAATCAGAAGCATGATGAGTTTGATGTTTCCTGCTAATCAAATCAGATGCAGTCCAATTTTGGTAGGACGACTTAGTACTAATTATGTTTATCAATGGCAGACTCGGACAAGAGCCCTTCTGGCAATGGCCTCCCTCCCAGAAACGAGCTAAACAGCACCAGCGATCTCTCTGGCTGCGAAAACGGCGCTTCATGAGACGCCCCTCTGACTGTTGCATATGACAATATATCTCCATACACTTGTGTCCACCCAGCAACCTATGAGAAATGAAGAAAAGGGCCTCAATTTCGTCAATCACCTAATAAAACCAATGGGAGGACTGTTGTTTGTGAAGGTCATTACTGAACTGACCTGTCTTTGCTCGAACCAGACTCTATAAGGCACGGTTGTGTTCAGTTCCAATTGCTTTGCTAATTTGTTCACCAGAGTCCTTGTTCCAAGTAATGGAATAGCAGAATCTTGATCCCCACTGTCGAATTGCAAGTGAAAAATTCATGATTGTTCCCTATAAATAGCCCCTTGAGTGATATACACAGTTCTGAAGAATGCCATTTCTTTGTTACCTGTAAACTAAAACGTGGATTCCTGACTTCACTAACTCCCCCAAAATCGTTATGGTGGGTATCTCCAGATTTTGCATTTTATATCTGAGAACACTGTAGCACACAAGAATCATGATGACATGAGATGAAAAACCCAATTCAAAGAACGAAGGTTGAGGACTAGTCAACTGAAAGTTTGGGAGAAACCACTTCATAAATGGACTTCTAGATAGTCCAGAGCATTTACATCGATTAATGTTAGGAAGAACCAATCATATAGTGCTATTAACGCAACAAAGACATGAAGAATCTTGTCAGGAAATTGGGAAATGTGGATGTACTTTGACAAGACTCATTAAGATTACTCACGATGCCATTTAGCCATAAACTTGTGCCCCTAGAAAATGAAGGTCCGAGGAGTTAAGTTGATCCTTACTCACTGCAAACTGTCCATGTAGAGATTCCAACCAGCCGAGCATGTAGAGCCTCCTGCACTTCTTTCCTGTTCAAGTACTTGACAGTTTCGTCTTCTATACATACATCTATCTTCTCTGTTTCTTGCTGGGAGCAGCATAATCACAAAAGTTCAAGAGGTTGTGAAGGGAAAAATAAAGAAGTTCATTGAAGTGGATGAGATGCTTACCAGCTTATTCAAAGCTGCGGATTGTGAAGAAATTGTTGACAAACAGACGTCAAGAGTGACATCGTAGGTGTCAATATATTTGCTTATTTCTCTTGATGCTTCACTGGCGACACGAGAACAGACAGGGGTGAGGGTGCCGCTCTGTGCTTGTCTGCGAATTTGGGAGTAATTGCATATTGTGTTAAAACTTTCGTAGGTTGCATCTGATATCAATCCGTGAGACCAAAAAAATTCTGGCCGTGAGTTGAAATCTGTGTTGAACTCGAGAAGCGGATTTCCTATCTGCAGCGAGCATGAGATTTGATGATCTCAGTAGGTATCAATCCAATGTATGGGAGATGCTAATTCTAGTTTGCAGACTTTTCAGTCGAACTCACAGCAATTCCCTTCAATTTGAACAACTTGGACTGCACGATGAGCATTGCAAGTTGAGGAACATAATGACCTGGCAAGAGTGAAATTAGATAGAAGTTTAAATTCTGCTTTCATGGAGCTTCCAATTCATTCAACCACGCAAATCGGTGTTCACAAAATCTTAATCACTAGTTCACCTGCATAGCTCTCTCCTGTGATGAATAAATCTCTCTCCTTATATACTGGGAATTTTTCGAACCACTTGTGGAGGAATGCGAGATTGTCTCTTGCTGAAATATGGAAACATTGTTTAGCTAGTATTAATGCTTAATTCAGCTTCACTTTCCCTCTGCAAATCATAGCTGCACTATAATTTGTTAAAAATATATATTGCAAATTGCAAGGAAAAGAACCTGTCATCTCGTCGTCGACGGAGTTATAGTAAGTGTTATTGACGGAGTAGGAGAATCCAACTCCCACAGGAGATTCCAGGTACAACATGTTCGCTTCTGCAAATAAATCGAAAAATGCAATAATTAGCCAGTGACGGCGTCTCCGAAGTTGGAACCACATCACAGCGAATAGGAGCAATCTCATATTCACCCTTGAAAATGATTTATCTGATACAAGATCCTATTCAGTTTCCTATTGATTTAAGCTTTGGTGAAGAGAGACAACATATGAACACTCTTTAAGCTGCTAAAAGTATAGGATGGATTTTTGCCTCTCCTTTGTTTAGGGGAACCATGCTCACCTTTATTCCAGCTATAGTCATTTTTCAGGAGCACACCTCCACTGGGCTTGAATGGTCCATGCTCACAGAACGCACCAACTCCAATGGATGAACAACCAGGCCCTGCAAAATGCCAACCCAACCCAAAAGCAAACTCCAGTGTTTTTCAACATGCTCATATCATTTTTTTTTTTATAAGGTAAGTATTTATATAATTTTCAACCAAACAAATTGTATAGGCGAAGGAAACATGGCACCAACATACACTCAATAGACAACTGACAGTTGAGTGGATGGGAGCCAAGTCTACAAGAGGAAAATATCTATAAGCTCATACAACAAGAAACCCCAACCGGGGCCAATCAAAGGTCAAACCAAACAGCAAGGTACAGAACCTAGGACATGCTCATATCATTTCTCCCCATCATTCACTCGAATGCAGTACAGATGGTTCTACCTCCGTTGAGCCAAAGCACGAGAGGCTTCGAAGCTGGGTCGGCTTCGGCTTCGGCGAAGTAATAGAAGAGAGCTCTTTCCTGCTTCTCATCCACCGTGATGTACCCTGCATACTGGCCGAAGTTGACATTGGGTTGTCCCGGCAAGCTGACGATTTTGTCAGCATCTGAGATGGTGTTCAGTGTCGAGCTTGAGCATATTCGGTTCAGTGTTACACTGAGTGCCGCTGCCATAAGCCATAGCACTAGTTGCGGATGCATCGGGAGCACGAGAGAGAGAGAGAAAGTGAAGAAATGCCAATGAAACAAAGAAAGTGGAGCATATTTGGGTCGAGACGTCGAGTTTGACTAATTTGCCCAGTTCTCCAGTTTCAAATTTATTTATTTTTATAATACTCTTTTGTTTTGCATCTTTATTCTTGGGAAGACCCAATATTTTTTTTTTATTATTGACCAAGCCAGTGCTTATAAGGATAAGCTTATAATTTTTTGTCTAGAAGAGCTAAGATTTCGATGCAACGGTCATATGACATGTCATGACCTATTACCGTAATGTCTCATACGAGGGGCAGCTGCCTCGTGTTTAGATAGGAAATGAATTATTTTGGTTGAAACAGATAGAAAGTAAGTCATGTGCTCGATAATTTTTATGTTTATCTTATTTCAGATTTCAAAGTTTCAAACACATGCTGCATAAAAAATCAACAAGAAAATTTCCTGGTTTCGACTTTGAAAGGGATAAGAAGATGCTGGTTGCCAACTCTTGAAAGAGTACAAAGATGTTGTGCTTTTCAACGTTGGAAAATCACGCAGTCTATGCAATTTGTCAACATTACCTTGTCTAAATAATATATCTAAAATAGATCTTGTTGCAGCCCCAAGTCAAGCAATGTTAGGTGAGGGCCGCTGACACCTAGGCGAGGGCCGGTGACCCTCGTCCAGGCCAAGATGAGGGCGGGTGACCCTCGCCCAACTCTAGGAGAGGGTCGTTGCCCTCTCCTGTGATCAGCGAGGATCGCCATCCCTTGCCTAGGCGCCGATAACCCTGTCGGTCATTGTTGCCCGCGTCAATGGGGCGGTGGTTACAGGTGGGGGAGCTCCCTTTTGCCTGTGGGTTACCCTTTTTTATTTAGTTTTTTTAATTTTTTATCTAATTTAATTTGAGGTGTGATAAGTTTGGGGCTTTTGACATTATAAAAGAAGTTTGTAGTAAATCTATTTGATAGTATAAAATAAGTTTGTAGTAAATTTATCACATGGATATAAATTTATGATTCTTGATATCACAAAAAAAAATTACAGCAAATCTGTCACACTTGGCAGAGTTTGAAATTTTTTTGTTACAAAATAAAGTTTAGGATAAATCTATCATATGAGTATAAGTTTAAAGTTTTTGGTGTTACAAAAAAAGTTTGGGATATATCTGTTATATTTGGTAAAGTTTGAGATTTTTTGTGATATTTTTTTTATAATATAATATGGGTAATGTTTGATGATAATAATGAGGTATATGCCTGGCCACACATGTCCAAACAACATAAATGTAAATTGATGTATACAGGCCGCTAATTAATTTGGCTTGGTCAACAATCCAAACTGTCCCTTCCAGAACAACAACAATCCCAATTTCTGCTTTCAATTTTTCCATTATCACTGAATAGTTACGTTGTTTAATTCGGTCCATATATAATTGACCTCAAAAAATGATTTTTTGTTAGAGATGTCTCTATTAAAAATAAATAAATTTTAACCTAAAGTCTCGGGCATTGCTTGCGGATAAGAATACTGGAAAATGTTGATATTTGTAGAAAATGACATTTGTAAGTGGGTTCCACTTCAGACATGTAGTTCTAAATTGTTTCAAAGTCGAAAAAAGGTCGTGGTAAAACCGACAGGATGAGATTTCATGAAATTATTGACAACTAGGGTGTTTGAATCGAATCCAAAATCAAATTGAAATTTCGTGTATATTCAATTCGGTTTAGTTTTCCGTTCGAATAATGGAAAAATAACCTTTTTTTTTGTTGGAATTATTTCGGGTTGGTTTTGTCAATCAAGCTGAATTGAAATTTTCAACCATAATTGAATGTCCAACTTAAAATTTCTCATCTTTCTGAGCCCTCATTCAATTCATTTTCGGTAAGCAGGGCACAAAATGGAAAAACGAAAAATCGAAAAACCGAACCAAACTAAGTCGGTTCGTATTTAATTCGAGATGCAATTCGGTTCAATTTAGCTGTTCACCTTATTGATTAGGTTCGATTCAGTTAAGTTGAATTCATGCTAGGAGATGATAATAATATCCACCGACGTGAAAGGAGCAAATCAAGATATGAGTATCCACCTTTTATTGAGTTTACAAGGTAAGTTAAGAAGAAAAGGGCCAAGTGTGCTCTGCCACGTGTCGGGACCCTGTATACCTACCCCTGAGCACCACGTTACATTTATTATACTAGATAATCCATTCAGTCTCAGGCTTATGCCTCTTTGGACCTCATGCTTCAGTAGGCAGTGATTTCCCCATCAGGAATGAGGTGAAGAGCTGCAGCGACCTCTCTGGTTGAGTGGCCGGCACAGTGTGCGAAGCTCCTCTAATGGTCGCGAACGCCAACTTGCCGTACTCTTGCGTGTATCCAGCAACCTGTAACCATTGATCACTGATTGTCAAATGCGTGTACCATTCATGGCATATGTCTGTGATTTGGCGTCACACCGAACAATTTCAACATCTCTGTCCAGATGAAGGGGACATCAGAACAGAACACAGATTTTCCTCGAGCGAGAAATAAATAGATTGACCTGCTTGCCAGTGAACCAAGCTCTGTAGGACAAATTTGTGTTCAGTTTCAGCACCTCGGTTGCTAAGGCATCGACCATAGTCCGAGTTCCGAGGAAGGGGATGACTGCATCTAGATCCCCGCTGCCACATATCGTAAGAAAGAAAGATGATCGATCTCAATATTATCTATCAGTTAAATGTGATCTTATTGTAAAAGCCAATCCATCTTAGAGAAATATATTTGATGATACACCTGTAAACAATAGCTCGGAGGCCAGATTTGACAAGTTCTCCCAGGATTGGGATCATACTTATATAAAGATCTTCATATCTGTAGTTTTTGTTGACATCACCGCAGATGAACAGAACAGATTAATCAGTCAGCAGATGCTAATCTTCTCAGCACTTGCCTAGCCAATAAGATGAATGTATTATGTGACAGCGATAGTAGTAGGCATTTGCATAAATCTTCTTGTGGTTCTACCTATGCTCTTGACACCATGATCAGAACAACATGACAGAAGAAGCTCGTGCTGTTTGATGAGTGATCATCTATTTTCAATCAATCCGAGTTTATCATTTTCCTAGTCCATGTAGTCCTAAATTCTTGAGCAAGAAAGTTTCCTCTGAAGAAGAATTGAGTGAGCTCAAAAGAATTCCTGATTCTAATTTTACTTTTACTATAAAGAGTCGCAATGCTATGCCACTATTTCCAGGGAGAGGCAAAAGGAAAGCAACATAAGTACTCGCCTGCACGAGTTCCAGTGTCTGACTCCGACAAGCTTGGCATGGAGTGCAATCTGTACGTCTCTACGGTTCAAGTACTTGATGACATCCTATTCTTCACAGGGATCTTTAGTGTCCAAAAAGCTCTGTATGCAAAATACAAAATGCAGGAAACGAGTTGAATGAGCTTCTGGAGCATGGATATAGGAGTTCTATCGAGCAGTGACTGATTCGAAATTTTGGTCTCAGTCTCACTCTCACCTGAGAGTTGATCAAGTCTTCTGATGCAAGGGAGGATGGCAATGAATGCCCTGAAGTGAGCATCTTATAGAAAATGTTCAATTTGGTTTGCCCTGATGTTAGGCAGAGGTCGGCGAGGATGTTGTACTGATCAATCGCCTTGGTATCACTAAGTTCTTTCGCTACCTTTAGCACAACATATATGCACTCGGAAGTCAGAGCATTCGCTCTGAATTCACGCAAAAGCTGAGTGCGGTTACAGACATTTTGGAAGAGTAGTTCGGATTGGTCCGAGATGATCCCATGGACCAGTAAAATGTGGTCTGGGCGTTCATGTCGACGTCGTAATCCAGTAAAGGATTACCAATCTGCAAATGATTTTGCAGCCATGTAAATATTCAAATTGGAGGGCAAAAAGTGGAATAATAGTCTATAAGGGCTAGAGGGGTCTCCTGGAATCGATTCTTTTTATTGAATGGATCTTATCATAATTTCGAATATGCAATTCAAAGGGATCATATCGGAATTGATACTCTGAATCGTAGAACTGTTAATGATATGAAAAACACTCACTGCTATGGCCTTTAAATTGATCTCCACCTTGGACTTGACAATGAGCCGTGCAAATTCAGGCACATAATGACCTGGGTGCAGAAAACCATCAAGTCATCAGGTTTCTGGTTGTTTTCTTTAGATCTGCTCTAGAATTTCTGAAATAGGTACATGTTTAAACAATATATAGGTAAGTTCGCCTAAATAGTGGAATTTAACTAGACAGACTCCACAATTCGAAAGTAATTCACTCAATCTGATCAGATTAATATCTACGCGTACAACTGAAATGGTACCTGCATAACTTTCCCCGGTGATGAAGAAGTCTCTCCCTTTGTACTGCGGGTATTTGGTGAACCAGCGCTGCAGGAACACTAGATTGTCTTGTGCTATAGGAGAAGTGAAACCATTTATCAGTTGCATTTACAATGTCCGCGGTATAAGGTAACTGTAGTGATCACGGTCATAAATAACCAAAGTTTCATTTTTCTTTTCCATCAAATAGCAAAGCTGATCACTATACCTGTTATATTGTCATTAATGCCCTTGTAAAATGACTGATTAGTTGAGTAAGAAAAGCTGACTCCCGTGGGAGACTCCAAGTATAGGAGATTGGCCACTGCAACATTTAGCCAATTCAGTTGTCAAATTTTTAGAAAACGCAAGTATAAGCACTTAATCAGTGTCGTATCAAAAAGAAAGTCATGATATGTTTGTTCTATTCACAATTATGAAGTGGCTCTTAATTAATGAGATCACTGGAATTTGCTTGTTTAGTGGATATCTAGTTGCTAACCCATATGAACGTAGACAAGAAAAAAGTTTTTCATATCAGCTAAACGATTTGAATTCAAAAAGTAACGTACCTTTGTTCCAGCTGTAATCATTTTTTACTAGGCCCTCTCCCTTCACTTTGAAAGGGCCATGCTCAATGAAAGCTCCATACCCCAGAGAAGAACAGCCAGGCCCTACGTTAGGAGAAAAGAAAAGGAGAAGGTAAGACAAAGTATCAAAATAATTGAATAAATTGTGTATACCTGCTTAACAGATCAAAATGCATGATAATTAAGATTCGATGTTCATTCTGCTGCTATAGTTGAAGGATGAAGTACATAGTAGTATTGCATACGTTCTTGAACTTTGATCCTTCAGTCAGAGAATGAAGGAAAAGAGAACTTTACAGAGGAGACAGCATTGAAGTTTTCGTAAGTAACACAGGGATCTGCCGTTTAGTTACCTCCATTTAGCCAGAGAACAAGAGGCTTAGAGGCAGGGCTTGTCTCTGCCTCGAAGTAGTGAGATGGTTTGCCACATTGCTTCTTTCATACCTTGTGCCTCTTTAGTACAACACAGGGTCCCAATCTTTTCTTCCTTCCAAAAAGTTTTTCATATCAGCTAAACGATTTGAATTCAAAAAGTAACGTACCTTTGTTCCAGCTGTAATCATTTTTTACTAGGCCCTCTCCCTTCACTTTGAAAGGGCCATGCTCAATGAAAGCTCCATACCCCAGAGAAGAACAGCCAGGCCCTACGTTAGGAGAAAAGAAAAGGAGAAGGTAAGACAAAGTATCAAAATAATTGAATAAATTGTGTATACCTGCTTAACAGATCAAAATGCATGATAATTAAGATTCGATGTTCATTCTGCTGCTATAGTTGAAGGATGAAGTACATAGTAGTATTGCATACGTTCTTGAACTTTGATCCTTCAGTCAGAGAATGAAGGAAAAGAGAACTTTACAGAGGAGACAGCATTGAAGTTTTCGTAAGTAACACAGGGATCTGCCGTTTAGTTACCTCCATTTAGCCAGAGAACAAGAGGCTTAGAGGCAGGGCTTGTCTCTGCCTCCACGAAGTAGTAAAAGAGAGCTCTTGGTGGGTGGTCACCCACTGTAATATAACCTGAATAGTGGCTGAAATTGACGCTCGGTTGACCAGGCAAGCTCAGGATTCTATCAGAAAGAGATGTCACTGGCTTGCATGCCTGCATGAGGATTGAGTAGGTGATTACTGTTAGGATGAGCCATGGCTGAGACATGATTGCTTGAGAGTGAGGGAGTGAGTTGCTGGTTTCTTGCTTTGCTCCTGCAGCCTGGAGGTAAGTCGTTATTAATAGAGACGAAAAAGAGGAAGGACCAACGGTACATTGGCTTTTTGTTCACCGTTCAAAGACGCATCAAAGAAAAACAAAATATCCTGTGACTCGTGCATGTTCATGCGTCCTGGCAAATGGTGCAAATATGCCAAATCATCTGCGATCCATTCGAGGTCGGTTGGCTTTTCTTTTGGATTTTAGTGACCAACAAGTCAAGCTCGAGCTTGATAACTACCTGGCTCGAGCAGCAACTCACCCGTTCATATTGATCAGTGTCCACTCGTTTCGTGATAGATTAAAGCAAGATTTGTTCCTTTACTGACTCAGTGAAAGTCAAACTAATCTGGAAGAGTACCGAGATTAGTCTGCCTTGAATATACTACGGACCATTAAATTTCCTAGTCGAGTTAGTCCGACAGATTCAACTCGACTCGGCACGCAGAACAGGAGTCCCAGCTCATTACCAGCGAGGCGAGGAAAACGGTGTCAAAACCCTCCTTCACCAAGACACTGTGTGTTTCAAGCATGCTTGAGAGGACTCCAAATCACACGGCAAGACAGAGGCCAATCCGCACCACTAGTTTCCTGAAAGAATCATTTGACCTGCAGAAGACCGTCCAAATATTAATGATAGGCCGAGTCATCAAGACGGTCGCACTTCGTAACGCCGGTTGGCATCAGTACTAAATAATTTGCTAATATACAGCTGGACCTTGATGTTCTTCTTGGATGTAAACTGATGATTGAAGAAGACACCTTCAGTTTTCTAGCCCTTTTTATCAAGTAAAAGCACACCCTCAGCTAAGAGTCTGAAATTAGAACACTCTCTCCAAACTTTGGAGCGATAACAATGCTCGATGATTTATTTTAAGCCAAAAATTGTTGTAGAGGAAAATTGCCGACCATCCCGACAGTCCATATTTAGGCAATGTGGCATAAGAACCAACATTCCCATCTTGGTCCGTTGTCATCATGATACTGTTCACTTTGGCCGTAGCACATACATGTAATGATGAGTAAAACGGATTGGCCAAATTGGGGATTGCTTGGACCGGACCGAAGTGGCTGGTTGGGTCCCGTTCTTGAGAGTGCTAGTCCGGTTCCCAATTCTTAAAAGTGGAACCGATGTTCAGGCGATCTGATTCCTAGTTCCAGAGGGAGAACCAGACCGATTGTTTTTTATTGAGATGGACTAAAGTAGATAGTATCTCAAATGAATTACTTTAGGGATGTCATAATATAATATCAAAACGGAACCCCTTATAGTAGATTTATGGTTTGGGGACGAATCACGCAAATGCTAGTTGGCCTATAATGACCCGATTTGACGAGGATAGGGAATAGTCGTTGGGATTAGAGTATTTGAATAAGAAGGGGCTCTTGACAAGCTTTTGAAATGATGAATGATATATATATATATATATATATATATATATATATATATATACGAAAATTGGAATTAATTTTTGGATATGCATTTTGACATAACGGCAATGCTTAACACATGTTCCTTTGAAAGTAGTCTAATTTACTTTGAGGGTCAAGTTTGTGATCGAGAATGGACGTTGTGAATATCGGTAATTTATTTAGTTTAGTGTTTCGATTCAAGGGTTGATGTGTATATAACTTTCATGTTATTTCGATTCCAATGATATTTACTTCCAAATAATTTCCTCTCCAGTTTTTCACAATATGTTTAATTGCCCTTTAATTATGAATTCCTTAGCTTAAATTTTATTTACTTCCAGAATTTTCCTTTAGTTTCCTTCCATTCCCGTATCCTTGCACTTTACTTTTCATGTAATTTTCTTTCCTTGTCATTTAGACTGAAGTAGCAATCTCCGTTCAATATTTTTTGCCCTCAGGAGTTGTCACGCCCTTTTCATACACACAGCCGATTCAATTTGAAATTATTTTGGAAAAAGTTGATCATTTTGAAATCAAGCTAGAGCCATGGAGTAATATATATTTTATATTTTTTTCAATTACCTGTTTGAGAGATCTATCTTTCGTTATTGCCGACAACTAAATGTAAAACATCATTACCATTCTCTTTGCCCTCTTTTCTTCTTTGAGACATTTAGAAGATATTGGATCTAAATCTATCAAAATAGGTCCTAAACCATTTTTTAGTCCATATTTGATGGGTTGAGTTGTTATATGAGTTAGTTATATATAATAAATAGATCATAAATGTGTTTAACATGATAAAATCAATAATATTAGGTGTTAAATGAGTTCATAATTTATGTATAATTAATCTTTTATGACTCTCTATCTCTCGCCCTCCCTCTATTTCATGCATGCTCACTCCGCGCTCTTATCTTAATGTGGGATGGGTTTGGTCGGAATGAATTGGGTACGAATTGAGTCGATTGCATTATTTGAAAATAAGCCGAGCTACTTTTATTCTACCAAAATCTGACTGTTAGACGGAATTAATAAGATCCTACTCGTTATACAACATTAAAACTTCAGACACTGGGTGGGTCCCTTTCCCCACCATGTATGCTTCTCATGGATCGATAGGGATGGCCTACACATCATCACTGGGATGCGGCTACTTTGGCTACGTTTGGTTCATTTTGAAGCCGGCTTCTAACTTTTGACTAACATTCAAAATGCTAAAAGCCCAAAACTAGTAGAAACTAGCTTCGGGCATTCCATCAAGTGCTAAAATTATTTTTTTCTTTCCAAAACTACTCTCACTAATTCTTCATATTTCCAATTTTGCATCTGATTTTTTTTTAATTGAAAAAGGAGACAGCCCTTCGTGGGACTGGCGAAGGGCTATGGCTGCCAACCAGCCAAATCTGGCAGCGGTGGCCATTAGCTGAGGTCACCCGAGGTCGGGCGACCTTCGGCAAGGGTCGCTTGACCCAGGGGTTGTGCAACCCAAGCGACTGCCGCCTGGGTCTCGCGAGGGTCACGCGACTTCGGCCGCTGTCGCATGACCCTCACGAGACCCAGGTGAGGGCCACTTGCGGTCGTGAGACTCCCGCCAAGGGTCACCCGAGGTTGAGTGACCTCTGGTGGCCCTCGGCTGGGTCGAGCAACCTCAGCCGACGGCCACCGGCGTCAAATCTGGCTCGCCGACAACCGTAGCCCTTTGTCGGTTCAATAGATGTTTAGTTCAATTTAAAAAAAAAGATATACACACACATATTATACCCATTAAAGCCCATTATGAAATTTTTTTTTACCAAATGCATATTCAACTCAAAGTATATTTGCAAAAAAAATTTATCAAACACAATTGCATTTCCCAATATAGCTTTGGGCTTTCGGCATTTATATTAGACTCAAAGTCTCTTGTAAATGCTAAACCAAACACAACCTTTGTCTTGTAGTGGCCTGTGTAATGTGGTCAATTTCAATCACGTGCCGAATAAATAATTGGTCAGAATTTTATTTGGGCTTCGCTAATGCTCTAATCTTTACGTGCTGTGTTTCCTTCGAGATAATCGATTTTTTAGAGTGAGAATCTAGAATAGGTCGGCTCTTACCTTGAAAGTAGGAACCAATCTTGTGGAATCGAGAGTTGATCTTGTCCACTCAGTTATCGGTAGTGTCTCTCTTTTTTTATAAAAAAAACTATAGTTTTTTCTTAATTAGAGTATATTATTCTTTTTGTGAATAATCAGATTTCTTAAGTTTGAATTTAATAATCTTACACTCATTTATTTGCTAAATATAAATTGATTTCTTTAATGTGTAAACGTAGCATGAATTCCTTATCTCTTCGTAAATCAAAGAATAAAGATTTAGTATTTTCGAGGTATTTTGGAGTTTGGCTATGAATCAGAGTAGAAATTTCACAAAGCATATTGTATTTGCCCAGAATGCAGCTTTAACTTCTAGAAGAAAAAAATTAAAAACAAAAACAATGCATATGAGTTTGGTCAGGCTCCACACAAGGAATTGGGAATCAAATTGATATTTGTCGGTTGCAAATTTTGGGAACTAAGAATCGAATCAATTCCCACAAGAACCGCCTGCAAGCGACTCGCCTACCCCTAAGTTGGATTATGATCATTAGTCACCCCTATTTTCCTCCATTTCACTAGAGTTCTTGATCAATAAATTACATTATGGAACTTTTTAGTATAATTATCGGATACATCATAAATTTATTGTATGGATATCAATTCACTCTTAAATTTTTTAATTTTGTCAATGTAACTTTAAACCATTACATGAAATTCTAATGCAACCTTTCCGGCTAATTGTTACCTTAAATTATTGATACGGTATTTAGTCATCACCATCTTACGTGGTATATTGACATAGACAATTTTACTCAAAATGACGCCTTATGTGAGTTGCCATTGAGGTGACAATTAGCCGAAATGATTATATTGGAATTTGGTACTAAAATCTAAGATTACATCAGCATTCGTATAATAGGTTTATGATTAAATTGGTAATCTTCTAGAACATTATAGATGAAGGAAAGTATGATACATGGCTAGAGAAAAAAAGCTACACCCTTTCCTTGCTGTTAGGAGTTGAGATAGTAATTATAGAATCTGACTCCCAAAGTGGAAAGCTATGTCCAGTTAGATTTTCCAATATAGGAATTGATTATGATACGACCGGACGATATACATGTCCACATCAAATCTAGCAAAATGAAGAGAACACAAATAGTTGTACTCCTCCATTCCCAGGATAATAATTGGAGAGACTCGATCACTAAGAATTTGGCCAAATTCGATGACGCACCACTTACCAAGTAGATCCTTCTAGCATTAAAGACGTAGGTACTATAATTCTTAAATATGAAATTATGAATGCAAAGCATCTTAGTGCATCAAAAGTTCCTGCAGGAGTCCTTTCGCGGACAGCACCCGATCACAAGCGCATGTGACAGGCACGCCTACGTACGTATTTCGAGAATTTTCATGCAGCGCCTGATGAATGCGTTAGGTGTGTAAACTTTCGACGAATGACGATTTGCCATTATAAAATTATTTTTATGAGAATTTATCTTCAGACAAATGTCATGTCCACGTTTCTCGTGCCGGTGAAATACTGAAAAAAATATTACGTTGGAATTTCCCACGATCCAAATTGAATGAAATTAACAAATTCTTACCCTAATTGGATGGGTTTTAGGGCTTCAGGGCGCTATTTAAACTTCAACTTACAAAGTGTGGCCCCAGCCTTGGTTGTCAGCAATTCTCGTGTGCCAAGATCAATTTGGTCCCATCACATTCGCATTCCTTGCACAATTGAGGTGTTGGGGGATTTTCAGTTCAAGATTAATTTGGTATATACAGGTACTATAGTCGAACAAACTCAAAAAAGAACACATACATGGGAGACTAAGGTTCAAACTCATCGTAAAAATCTTCTTCTAGCCTTTATAAGGCACATCACTGACTTCCCATTTGGAACTAGGGTTCACTTTTCACATGTAAAAAATGAGATGAAAAGGATGGCGACCACTTTGAGCACTAGGATCGAACAGGTATGCGATGCCAACCATTATGGATGCACCACTTTGAACAATTCCTTTTGGACCACTCACCCGACCGTATATAATTTGGATCACCTTTCGAATCGATCAGCCCGTCCTTGATTAAGATATCAACTTCATGAGGAGTTGTCTCGACTTGGTATATTCGTTTTGTGCGATCATCATATGGATGAGTTTTACATCCGTTAGCTGAAATTTCTATCATTCCTCCCTGCCGATCTTTCTCATGAAACTAGAAGAAGGAAGATTCTTATTGAGACTTGATGCTCCTAGGGTTGCAGACGCCAGTTGCATGTAAGCAAAACGTCAGCAATTCCTATTGATTGATCCGGAGGTCTCCGGCCCTTTGACAAATTACGCCAAATACGAAACAAAAACTTGCTTGAACTTGTATCTGCAAGATAAAAGTATACTCACTTTTTGAATGATCAAGAAAAAGTGCAGGTTCTTTTGCTTGAGATAAGAAAATAATGCGGAAAAGAGAAATGTGAAATTCCTGCATATTTCAAAATATCTCAAGACATACTTCAAGAAGAATATGAGGTAACTCATCAATCAAGATATGCACAATCAAAAGGACTTAAAAGATATAAAGAATTAATAGAAATTTCCTAATTATTTTTTATATCCCCTCAAACTTAAGGTACATAGTTAATTTGAGTTTGGATAAGACTCGAAAGACGCTTGTGGATGTAGGTGAAGCAATTCAATGACTGGTTAACATTGACATGGCTGTTGTGTAGGCTACATGGCAAGAGGCTATCATCACGTAGGAGGCTAGTGTCACAAAAGGTACGATGTTGGTGTTAATATGTGGAGTGGTGAAGAAATGCGACCGGTGTGGCTGACGTGATTATGAATGCCGTGGAAAAACGTGGCCAATATGGCTGGCATTATTATGAAACAGACTGGACGGCCCTTTCTCGGATAATAGGCTATGCAAACTACACAATAACCGAACAAGCCGACATTGACTATTGGATGAGACGGACAATAATGAAGATTGAGAAGAATATTAGTAGTTATTGGAAAAGAAGATGACACTAAATACAAAAATTTCGCTCGATGAGCACCATGTGAAATATGGACCAGGTGCACCTTAAGATTGTTTAGCTCAGATATCAAGATAAGAAATAATGTGGGAAGAGAGAAATGTGAAATTTTTGTATATTTCGATATAACTTGAAGAAAAAATACATGAGCCTATTTATAAGCTAGATGACTATCTGATATAACCTATCAATCAAGAATGCACAATTAAAGCGACTTGAAAGATGGGGAGAATAATTAGAAACATCCTAATTATCTCTAAAAATTTGAACGACAAAAGATGCCTACCGTTAAGTTATTCCATTCTTACAAGTTAATTAGGTATTTGACTTAGCTAGCGGTGGGCATGGGCACGATAGACACAACAGCAAAGCGAGACGATGTTGTTTATGAGTCATTTGATTCAAAAACCCATATGTTTCAGCGAGAAAACACGGGGAGAAATGAGCACCTCCATATTGAAAGAGTCAGTTTGATCGAATTCGTTGGCTTACAAGGACGGAGAACTTGCAGGTGGGTATTTTTTGTCCTTCACCTATAAGTTTGTGCATTCTTTTTGGTTGTCTGAAAAGTAACAAAAACAAGTCAAATTCGAAAAATATTCTCAACAATTTGTACATAGGCTCGACTTTTGAATCAAGTCACAATCGTTTTACAAGATAAGAACATTGTAAGTGCTGTAATTTTTTTTTGCTCAATTGTGTGCTATCGGCGATTTACCTCATTCGACGTGACTCACCATAAGATGAAGTTAGCAATTGAGAAGACAAATAATGTCATTTAAACATCTGATTGGAGAGCCCTAACCTAGCTTAAAGAAATTGGAGCAAAATTCAACTTCCTTCTTTAAGAACCGTCATCAAACTCCAATGCTTCAAATTGGGGCAAATCACCTTATCAAATTCACAATGGGGAGCATAAGCAAAAGAAGCGGCTCACGATTGTATCAGCAAAAGCCAAAGGTCGATATTTTTGCTATAGTGGGCTGCAAAGTCTGACTAGAAGTCTAGAACAACTTGGACGAGATAATCCTGGTAGGATGCACTACTCACATTTAAGAGATCACATGGCTTTATTACCATGTACCACAGGCCACCATTATCCCATTTCAAAAAAATCCTATGGCTGTTATTATCTGATTTCAGGACACATTCACATGCCATACCATCGTTTCTTGCCCAAAGTATTTCAAACAAGCGGTTGACCTGCGTTATAGTTGCCGCTTATGCCAGCTATGAGCTTTCCTTCTCGTCAGTCATCTCCAAGTGGATCGTAGGTAGCAGCCACAAGTTGGAAACAAAATCGTGATATTCCTATCTGCCATTAGGTAGAATTGATGAAATGTTATGATCTTGAAATCAACTTACTCCAATAGCCTATATCTGTCCATCTATCTATGATCTCATTCAAAGGTTCAGTGCTTAGAAACATTCACAAGTCAAAACATTTTTACCGCTTGAAACCTTAAAAACTACGAAAAAGGGTTGTTCCTGTGTCTTGATTTCAATCATGAATGGAACTAAAATATTCTGAGAATACACGAATTATTACTTTTATATATGCCACAGAAAGCGGCATAGGGAAGCAAACGTTTGATCTTGGAAGAAACCAAGAAACGTATCAGAAACATGATGAATTTGACGTTTCCTGCTAATCAAATCGGATAAAGTCCAATTTGGCAGGACGACTTAGTACTAATTATGTTTGTCCATGGCAGACTCGGACTAGGGCCCTTCTGGCAATGGCCTCCTTCCCAGAAATGAGCTAAACAACACCAGCGATCTCTCTGGCTGAGAAAACGGCACTTCATGAGACGCCCCTCTGACTGTCGCATATGATAATATATCTCCGTACACTTGTGTCCACCCAGCAACCTATGAAAAATGAAGAAAAGGGCCTCAGTTTCGTCAATCACCTAAAAAAATGAAGGTTATTTTTGCTGAGCCAACCTGTTTTTGCTCGAACCAGACTCTATAAGGCACGGTTGTGTTCAGTCCCAATTCCTTTGCTAAGTTGTTCACTAGAGTCCTTGTTCCAAGTAGTGGAATAGCAGCATCTTGATCCCCGCTGTCGACATTGCAAATGAAAAATCAAACCAACGTCATCATCATTCCATATACCTAGCCTCTTCAGTGATATACACATTCTGAAGAATGCCGTTTCTTGGTTTACCTGTAAACTAAGATTGGGATTCCCGACTTCACTAACTTCCCCAAAATCGTAATGGTGGGTACCTCATAATTTTGGAATCCATATTTGACGACCCTGTAGCACACAATAATTATGAGGGAATTCAGACAAAAAAAAGAGGACGTGAGGTGAAGAACCCAAATCAAAGAATGAAGGATTAAGGACTAGTCAATCGAAAGTTCTGGAGAAACCATGTCAGAAATTGACTTTTAGATAATCTAGAGTCATTTAAATCGATTGATGTTAGGAAGAACAAATCACAGTCCTATTAATGCGACAAGGTTACAGAGAATCTTGTTCGGAAATTGGGAAATGTGGATGTACTTTGACAAGACTCATCAAGATTACTCATAATGCCATTTAGCCATAGACTTGTGCCTCTAGAAAATGAAGGTCCAGGGAGTTAAGTCGATCCTTACTCGCTGCAAACTGTCCATGTAGACACTCCAACCAGCCGAGCATGTAGAGCCTCCTGCACTTCTTTCCTGTTCAAGTACTTGACAGTTTCGTCTTCTACACATACATCTATATTCTCTGATTCTTGCTAGAAGCAGCATGATCACAAAAATTCAAAAGGTTGTGAATGGAAAAAATTAAAAAGATTAATCAGAATGGATGAAGAGGCTCACCGGCTTATTCAAAACCGCAGACTGTGAAGAAACTGTCGACAAACAAACATCAAGAGTGACATCATACGTGTCAATATATTTGCTTATCTCTCTTGTTGCTTCGCTACTGACACGAGAACAGACAGGAGTGAGGGTGCCGCTCGCTAATTGCCTGATAATTTGGGATTCATTGCATAATGTGTTGAAACTTTCATAGGTTGCATCTGATATCAATCCGTGAGACCAAAAAAACTCCGCCCGTGAGTTGAAGTCAGTGCTGTACTCGAGAAGCGGATTCCCTATCTGCAGCAAGAATAAGATTTGTTCGTCTCAGTTGGTATCAATCTAGTGAACATGAGATGCTGATTGAAGTTTGCAGATTTTTCAGTCAAACTCACAGCAATTCCCTTCAAATTGAACAGCTTGGACTGCACGATGAGCTTTGCAAGTTGTGGAACATAGTGACCTGGTAAGAGTGAAATTAGGTAAAGTTAAAATTCTGCATTCATGGAACTTCTGATTCATTCAACCATGCAAATAGTGTTCACAAAATCTTAATCACTAGTTCACCTGCATAGCTCTCTCCTGTGATAAATAAATCTCTTTCCTTGTATTCTGGGAATTTTTTGAACCAGTTGTGGAGGAATGCGACATTGTCACTAGCTGAAATGTGGAAGCATTGTTTAGCTGGTATTAGTACTTAAATTCAACTTTAGATTACGTCTGTAGATCACCGCTGCACTTTAATTTGTTGAAAATGTGTTGCAATTTGCAAGGAAAAGAACCTGTCATCTGGTCGCCGACGGAGTTATAATAAGAAGTATTGGCAGAGTAGGAGAAACCAACTCCTGCAGGAGATTCCAGGTACAACATGTTTGCTTCTGCAAATAAATTGAAAAATACAAGAATTAGCCAGGTATGGTGTGATGCAGACCCTGAGGGTGGGCATCGTGGTTGGGATGGTAGGGGAGGCTGCGTTGGTGGGCGATTGTGACCCAAAAGCGGGCAAGGTTAAGCGCATGTCTCCTGTCCCACATTACCGAAAGAGGGGAGAGTCCTGGGCTAATTGATAAGGCTTGGGTTATCTACATAGTGCATACTAAAGCCAAAGCGGATAGTACTATACAGTGGTAGCCTCCAGTCCTTATATATGGAATCTCCAATGTAACGAATGCAATCAATCTCACATCACGCTTGAAAATAATATATCTGACACAAGGTCGGATTCAGTTTCCTATTGTTTAAGCTTTTGCAACGAGGGACAACATGTGAACATGTACTTAAGCCGCTAAAAGTATAGGATTAGCTTTTTTCCCCCTCCATTATTTGGGGGAATTATACTCACCTTTATTCCAACTATAGTCATTTTTCAGGAGCACATTTCCACTGGGCTTGAATGGTCCATGCTCACAGAACGCACCAACTCCGACGGATGAACAACCAGGCCCTGCAACGCGCAAAACCCAACACACAAGCAAACTCCAGTATTTTTCAACATTCTCATTTCATTTCTCACCATCATTTACTCGAATTTAGTCCAGATGGTTTTACCTCCATTGAGCCAAAGCACGAGAGGCTTTGAAGCTGGGTCAGCCTCGGCTCCGGCGAAGTAATAGAAGAGAGCTCTCTGTTGCTTCTCATCAACGGTGACGTACCCTGCATACTGGCCGAAGCTGACTTCAGGCTGTCCCGGCAAGGTGACGATTTTGTCAGCATCTGAGATGGGGTTCAGTGTCGAGCTTGAGCACATTCGGGTCAGTGTTAGACTGAGTGCCGCTGCGATAAGCCATGGCACTAGTTGCGGATGCATCGCGAGCGCAAGAGGGAGAGAGACTGATGCTGGAAAAGTAAGTCTGGGTACTTTGCGCAATCCTCCAGTTTCACATTTATATTTTTGGTTACTCTTTTGCTTTGTATCTTTGATTTCGGGAAGACACATTTGTTTTTTTACCTGTTGAGCCAAGTCAGAGCTTACGAGGATAAGGGGTTTGGTTTTTGTGTGGAAGGGCGAAGTTTTCTATGCGACGGTTACTATCGTGACGCATTAGGTACTACCTAATTGGTAGTGACTCCTGCGAGAGGAAGCTACCCCTTGTTCAGAGAATGGAAATTACTATCTTATTTTGGTGAAATGGATGGAAACGATTTATGTGCTGGAGGCTTTCTATACTTTTTCTTCTTTCAGAGTTGAAGCACATGCTGCTGGGCTTGATCTTTTAAGGGATGAGAAGATGCTGGTCGCCGACTCTTGGAAGAATACAAGGACGTCGCACTTCTGAACGTTGGAAAATCACGCAGTTTATGCGATTCGACCGCATCAGCTTTGTCGAAATAATAGATCAAGTCTTCAAAAAAGGACGAATAACCGGCGATGCCCATGGTTATTTTGTGGTTATATAATATTGAGTTTTATTAAAATAATAATCTTTGGATTACTATTAGAATAACAATACAAGCCATGAATTCTTCATTGAGTGGAGCTCATAACGATTTCTAATTATTTGTTATTTATTTTTTATGACTCAAAATAATCTATAATTCTCACAGTATATTAAGGCCAATCAAATAAGCATTTCTCCATAATATTATATGGGTCATTTTTCAATGAGGATATTCGTCGGCCATACATGTCCAGACGACACAAATGTGAATTGATGTAGACAGGTTAGGTCAAGCAATTCATCTGTCTATTTCAAAACAACAATATTCCCACTTTTTGCTTTCAATTTCTCCATTATCACTAAAGGTGTCAAAATGGGTCATAAACCCATATTATGACTCACTTTTAGTTAAATTGGTCAAATATGAATCAAGTGAAAGTTAAATATGGGTTAAATATGAGTTAAATGAAAGTTAAATATGGGTCAAATATGGGTTGAGTGAGTTATTAAGTAGACCTAGAGGCGTCAAGATGAGTCATTGACCCATTTTATGAGTCGTATTCTATCTTAATGAGTCGAAAATGGGTCAAAATGTATGACCCATTTTTAACCCAATTGTAAAACATATATTTTTCTTCTTCGAGTCATCCTCAAGCTCGGTGAGTGGTGGTGACCTACCAATGACCGCGACACTCCGCCACTCACCTCCACCCCATATCGGTTTATAGATTTTTTACAAAAATATATTTAATTGGTGAAATTCTTTAAAAATATTTTCAATTTATATGTTTTTTACATTTTTTATTTTATTTACTATTTTTTAATTTTTAATTTGATTTGAAGTTTTATTCATTTAACATAGAGCTTAGAGTAAGTTTAGGTTTCTCTACAATAATAATAGCTTTTAGCAATATAGGTCGAGTCGCGTATGGGTCAGGTATGGGTCACTAAATTTACATTACATGAATATAAGTAAAAAATCGGACTATTTTTGACCCAACCCACCCATTTGATGAGTCTACGGAGGAGACAGCTCTGAAGTTTTCAACAAGTAACAGAGGGGTCCGCAGTTTTAATTACCTCCATTTAGCCAGAGAACAAGAGGCTTAGAGGCCGGGCTTGTCTCCGCCTCCGCAAGGTAGTAAAAGAGAGCTCTTGGCGGGTGGTCACCCACTGTGATGTAACCTGAATAGTGGCTGAAACAGATGCTCGGTTGACCGGGCAAGCTCAGGATTTTACTGGAGAGGGAGGTCACTGGCTTGCATACCTGCATGAGGATTGAGAAGGTGATTACTGCTAGGATGAGCCATGGCTGAGACATGATTGCTTGAGAGTGAGTGAGTGAGTGAGTTGCTGGTTTCTTGCTTTGCTACTGCAGCCTGGAGGTAAGTTGACCAAGGGTATATTTGTAAGGACCCAATTTGATGAGGGTAGGGAGTGGCGGCCGGAGTAAGAGGGTCTAGACAAAAAATAGCTCTTGATAAATTTCTATGACGAAGAGGGCAGGAAATAATTAAACTATGCATCGAATAAGGAAAGAGCGATTCAAAAAAAAAAAAAAAAATATATATATATATATATATATATGGAAACTGAATTTAATTTATAAATGTGTCTTTTGATGTAACGATAATGCTTAAATATGTACAAGTGAGATCACTTCTTGGAAGGGTAGCCTCCTAAGAAGATGCCCTTTGTATGCCAAAAAATAAAAATATGAGGTTTGGTATCAAACCAATTAAAGTGGACAATACTTTCCTGAATTAATCTAGGGATGTCACACTATTAACTTTTCATCCACCCACCTGGGTGGCGTTGCTGGTTCGCGCTCTCTTCCTCTCGCAAAAGGTCGAGAGTTCGAATCCCAGCTTCGACTTACCTGGTTACATGTGTGTGGTGGCTAGCCGCACGGTGACTTACCTGGTTGCATGTGTGTGGTGGCTAGCATATGCGACCCCCAGAGTTTATTCCCCTAGCTATCGGTAGGGTGCGGGGTTCCCTGGGTCATAAAAAAAAAAAAATCGTTGACATTAAAAGACACATTAAAGAAGGACAAAAAAATCCCAAAGACTCATGCATGTGTCACGGGCCGATCGTTCAGAATCTCGACCGTGCGGCGACTTAGGCAATTTCGGATCGCAAGGGATCGTCGCTCCTAAGCCAAGCCTTCTTCGGATCGATGGATCGCTTCACTTCACCCGGATCGTAGAGAGAGAAACTAGAGAGAGAAGCTCTGAAGAAAGAAAGTGAACTTGGATTGCTTAATTGATGGATGATTACAAGTGAGGGAGGGCACCCCTTCTTATACTTGAGGCCCTCTCATTACAACCGTAGATGGAGATTCGATCTAGCGGACGAGATCGCACCGCCTCAACTACCATCTACTCGTACTTATGACGTCACCTACCAGTATTCATTACAATGACAACTAGCGGTATTTATGACGTCATCCCAACTAACTACACTTAAGACAAGAAGACTCTAGACCACGGCGTAATTACCGGATCGTCCGTCCCTGAGAATGTTGCGGAAGCGTTGGTATTCTTTGAGGGGTCTTTGGGACGTTCCTCCTCGATCACGAAGGCCCCATTGATGAGGGAAACCTCTCCTCCGTGACATTCTCCCCCACTCAATCGAGCGACGTCCTCGGCGCTCACAGCATGGAGGGCTTTCTTCTTGGCGCGGGCTTTCTCTCTTTTCTTCCTATTCCATTTAGTTCGGACCGAATCAAGCGGCACCTCGCACGGCTTTATGAACATGTGGGCGCACATACCTTTCTTTGGCTCGTACTTGGCACGAGGCATGGACTCCACTTCAGGGAATAGGACTTCGACCGACATGTCTTGCGTCGGCAATGTCTTTGTTTGGTTGGCCATGCATTTGGCCGCCTTCAAGTTCTTGTCAAGAAGATGGACCGCGGTGATCGTCTTGGTGTGCATCGTCCCTTTGATCATCGGCACCATGGACGGGCACATCGGATCAAGTAACATGATGCATTTGGATCCTAGGTCGATCATGGCCCTTGCTTGGTCGAAGAACTGCATCCCCAAGATGAGGTCGTAGTCGTCGAGCGGGACAACTTCGAACGGGATCTTGCCCTTCCATCCGCCAATTTGGACGTCGACCTCCGGAGTTGTTCCTCCGCTTGCGAGATCCTCCGATTGACGGTTTTGAAGCGTCTTCCGTTCGGCCGTACTTCCAAGCCCAACTTCTTCGCCACTTCGGTCGCCATAAACACATTGGACGCCCCTGTATCGACTAAGGCAAAGAGCTTTATTCCACATACCTCGAGTTCGACGAAGAACATGTCCACTTGTTCCATATTCTTCTTGGGCAGGGGTTGTGTTTGCATGGCGTTGAGATTCATTCCACCGAGTCGGATTTGCCGCTTCTCCTCCTTTGGTCGTTCTTCATCGACGGAAAGGATGGCGTTCACCCGGTGCTTTTGTGGACACTTCTGCGTCCAGTGGTTCCCTTTGCAAATGAAGCAAGGTGAGGGCGGAGGTTGTTCGAACTTACTTGCGTAGTTCGTATTCGGTCGACTCCCTTGGATGGGTTGTCTGGATGAACCTTCTCCCCATTTCCTTGCTTGGCCACCTTGATACTTGGTGCCATGGAAGTTGTCGCAGAGTTGTCACCACCTTCATCCTCGGAGGGCCGATCCGACCTCCAGTCCCTTGTCCGATACTTCGTTGTATCGAATTTGTTGAGGTCGATGAGCGACTCCGCTACCGTTAGGGCTTTCGAGAGACTCTTCACATCCCGTCGCATCAACTCTTGCTTGGCCTATGGCTTTAGTCCATCCATGAACGCTCCGAAAGCTTCATCATCTCCAAGATTGTTGATCTGGAGCTTGAGTTCGGTGAATTCCTTCACATACTCTCGGACCGTTCCTCGTTGTTCGAGGCGATGGAGCTTGCTACGAGCTTCCTGTTGAGTGAACTCGGGGAAGAAGTACTCCCGAAATTCCTCCACGAAGCCATCCCATGTTTCCACGGGATGGGCACCGCGCTTCGTCTCATCACACCTATTGCGCCACCACAACATCGCAAAGATCGTAAGGTACATGGCAGCAGTTCGTACCTTAACATTCTCTTGTTGGATGTTGGCGGCTCCGAAGTATTGTTCCATACTCCGATGAAGTTGTCCACCTCCTTGGCAGATCGATCGCCCTTGAATTCTTTGGGCTTCGGTACATCCAGCTTGGACACCGCTTGAGTAGGCACCGCTCCGTTCGCGATGCTTAGTTTGCACAAGGCGAGCTCCGTCTTGAGTTCTTGGATCTCCGCCTTCATGACTTCAATTTCGTCCCACCGGGGATTCTCCTCCTCCATGGTTCGGACGCGCTCCCTCAAGTCGTCGATCGATTCGTCGAGGGCATCATCCCTTGCTTGGAGAGGGACCGTCGCATCGTTGATGGCGTCCGTGAAGTCTTTGCGAAGGGAGCCCTCAACCTCCATGATCCGTTCTCGGACATCGTCGAGCCCATCGATCATGTTGGTCATGGCACTTCGCATCTTCGCAAACTTCTCATCAAGCGCAAAGCAATGGCTTCGGTGAGGTTGCTCTCTTCTTGCTTCGGCCGCGAGTCTCTCTCGGCGGGGCGGCTTCTCCATCCAAAACAGCTCCCCGGCTCGACATTCCTTCGAACAGTTGGTGCTCCTCTTCTTACTTCTCTCTTCGCTCTGATACCACTTGTCACGGGCCGATCGTTCAGGATCTCGACCGTGCGGCGACTTAGGCAATTTCGGATCGCAAGGGATCGTCGCTCCTAAGCCAAGCCTTCTTCGGATCGATGGATCGCTTCACTTCACCCGGATCGTAGAGAGAGAAACTAGAGAGAGAAGCTCGAAGAAAGAAAGTGAACTTGGATTGCTTAATTGATGGATGATTACAAGTGAGGGAGGGCACCCCTTCTTATACTTGAGGCCCTCTCATTACAACCGTAGATGGAGATTCGATCTAGCGGACGAGATCGCACCGCCTCAACTACCATCTACTCGTACTTATGACGTCACCTACCAGTATTCATTACAATGACAACTAGCGGTATTTATGACGTCATCCCAACTAACTACACTTAAGATAAGAAGACTCTAGACCACGGCGTAATTACCGGATCGTCCGTCCCTGAGAATGTTGCGGAAGCGTTGGTATTCTTTGAGGGGTCTTTGGGACGTTCCTCCTCAATCACGAAGGCCCCATTGATGAGGGAAACCTCTCCTCCGTGACACATGCTCATGGGTCCTAGCCAATGGTGCAACACATGCCCCATCATCTGTGATCTACTCGAGGCCGACTGGCTTCTTTTTTGGATTTGAGTGACAAACAAGTCGAGCTCGCGCCCGCTTGCTACATGGCTCCAGCAGTAACTCACTCGTTCACGTTCCCAGATATTTTCGATACCTATATCGCCGATTTGTTTCGAGATAGATGAAACTTTTTGAGACATTCGTTGGAGATAAAAGTAAAAATCTGTTCCTTTACTGAATCGATAGAAATCAAACTAGTATCTGGAAAAATGCCGAGATTACTCTAGCTTTAATATACTACGGACCATTAAATTTCGGAGTCAGAGTTAGCTAGATAGATTCGACTCGACTTGGCATGCTAAACAGGGGTCCCAACTCGTTACCAGTGAGAGGCTTCCGCCAGTTCACACCACTTGGTTTTAGGAAAGAACCATTAGACTTGCAGAGGAGTTACATCCACCTGCTTAGCGAAGCTTCCTCTCTCATCTTGCACTTCGCCGGGAACATCCTGATAGACATGCTCGTGAAGGTTGAGCCGTCCAATCGGGACACAGGTCGGAGGAGATATGACATAGCTCGAATATTCATGTTCATCAAACCACGGCCTGTAGCGGTGTCTAGTCCATCCTGTGGTTCCTGTAGCTCGAATCATCGTGTCACATAGTACCGGCACTCTCCTCACTTGCTGGTTGGACTTTGGCCTAAAATAGAAGCGTGCAAATTGGAGGGACAATTAGGGGCTTAGAAAGACTTAAATCTGAAAAATCTTGTGTTCAAATAGGACATAAAATGGATAAAAGGCGTGATTACACTAAAGATAATTTCTTCTCAAATATTCAATCAATTCATCCCGAGATTCAGGTATCAAAGCAAATGTCGATTCTTTCTTTTAATATCACGAAAAACTCTAAACTTTTAAAATATTGATAAATTTACTAAAAATTAATTTTTTGACCACCGAAAATCCTATTAACACACCTATAACAAACTTACCCTTAATAAGTTTCCGTTAAATTTTACGCCAAATTATTAAGTTGAATGACATGTCACAATTGATGGGTATATCGGTTTGGGTTTTGCCTTTTTTTGTCACTGTATATCAGTTTATGATTTTTTGTGGTATTAATTCAATTTAACAGAAACTAACGAAAAATAAATTTATTACGGATGTACCAGTTTGGGGTTAGTTTGGAATATATTTTTCATAAATATACCAGTTTAAGGTTTTTGGTGGTCAAAAAATTAATTTAAGGTAAATTTTTCATAATCGTATGAATTTGGAGTTTTCCATGATATTAACAATTTTCTTTTTCCATTAAGTCAATTAAAATTGGATTAGACTTCCAAGTAATTGACATATAAGGAACAATCCTTTATACACGCGATTCATAGCTAATGTATTTCGTAGCTTGTCTATGGTGCCACGTGACAATTACAATTGTAGGCAACACGAAACGCGGGGTGTTACGGTTCCAAATGTCTTTAACTTACATTGTTGCGATGTACGTTTTTGCATTGATAAGTAAGTCTCGTGCAACCTTAGACTAATACGTCAAACTCTAAAACCGTGCGGACATCTATGGGCTACGATCAGAGCGAAAAACATCATGCTGACAACGGACCAAGATGGGAATATTAGTGCTCAAATATACTTCTTATCCCACATTGCCTAACTATGGACCGTCGGGATGGTCGCGATTTTCGTTAAAACTTTCAACTACTTCAAGTCTTTGACTTCAGCATATTCAAACGCCCTCTGGTCTCCAGCGATTCCCGGCAAAAAATAAATCATCGAGCATCGATTGTTGAAAATATGTCTCGAGTTTGAGCCTAAAGCAAAATTTTGATTTGTTTCCTAATCCTAGTAGGTGTGGGTTTCTTAATTTATTCTTTCCTACTCCAAATAGGAGTGACTTTCAAGAATTGAAGAGTCCTCAAGTTCACTATATATATGTGGTCATGCGTGGAGAAGAATTAAGCCGTTGTTGATGCAAGAGGTTTTGAAGCGCAGATTCGTCATTGAGTGCTTGGGAGGAGTTTTCTCTGTTGATTTCATTCGTGCAATTATGCCAAGAAGATTCAAGTGTTTGTAGCCGATTAAATTCTTGTGGTAAGAATTCATGTATAATTCCTTTGTGAGATTGAGAGATTATTTTACTAGGAATTGTGGGGCTAAACACTGCGTGAGTTATTTGGTATAATTGGGGCTTGGGAAACACTAAGATTGTTTGAATGACTCGAGTGTGTAATCTCCGTTATATCGCTTGTTTTATAGTGAAATTTGTCGCTACTTGTCGCGACCTAAAATTTCTGAAATATAATAATAGGTTTAGGGATATTGTTAATTTCGGGTCGACGGGCCTTCATTAACTCGGGCTCTCCCAAGCCCATACCCCGCGCGACGTTGGGATATTGTAAAAGTCTTCTAATAAGGAGTCGCCACTAGCCTATTGGGGTAGGCTAGAAACCAAGCGAGGCATGGGAGCGGGCCTCACTTTCTACGCAACCAGAGAATCTAGAGTCGGGGACTTGATTACGCGCCCTTTCGGTACCTAACTCAATTGTGTATTAATCAAAGTCATGAGAACACATTCGAGAGAACTAAGGTTTATCCTAACCGTTCTACAGTAAGGAAATAACATCCAAAAATCGTGACAAAACAAGGCATAGGAGAAGAACCCTATTGTAAAGCTCTAAAGGCTTATTCAATTTTGGTATTTTTTTTTTTTTTTTTAAGGATTTTCTGACTTTTTGCAATTTTTCTGATTTTTCTGAATTTTTCTGAATTTTTATATATATATATTTTTATATATATTTTTATATTTTAAATATTTTTAAATATTTTTCGAATTTTCCGAAATTAAACAAAACAAGCTTTTAAGATTTTTGAAAATTTTTGGCTTTTCTGGAATTAAAAAAATAATTTATTAATGTTTTTTTTTTTTGGAATTTTCTAATCCTTTTTTATTTTATTTTTAATTTTTGAATATTCGAAAATAAAATTAAAATAAATTTTTAAAACCTTTCTGAAATTAAACAAAACATTTTTTTATGATTTTTCGAAAGATTTTTTTTTTTTTTTGATATTTTTCTGATTTTCTGAAATTTTCGATTTTTTTCTCTTTTTTTTTTTAGATTCTTAATTAATTAATTAATTAAAAAAAGTGATTCGGACCGGGTCAGATGACCCGGCCCTACTAGACCGACCCGGCCCCTATCGGGCCGAGCCGCAGCAACAACCGGGCTGGCCGAACGGCCCGGTTAAAAATTTTAAAATGGCCCATCAGTTAAAAAAACAATTAAAAAGCCCATCTCCAATTCCAAAACTTTCAGCCCAAACTTATCCTAGGCCCATTCGAAATCAGCCCAAAGATCACTCCTATTCAAACTCTCGGCCCGGCCCCCACCTTCTTCTTTTCCTTTTCCTTTTTTTTTATTGCTTTTTTCGCATGCATTTTCTCTCTCCTCCTCGCGCGTCTTCAACCTCCCGTCGCTCTCTTCCTCTTCACCGGGACTCCTGCAACTCCGCCTCGCTGCACCGCCGCGCGGTCCACCTGTCCTAAACGGGTCATCGTGAGGTCACCGGGCGTCGGTCGTTCTGTCCGACCGACGCCGAATGCCGTTGGCCACTGCAAGCGACGACTTGCGGCAGCCCTAAGCACTCTCCTTTCACCGGAAACCAAAGACGCCTCCCTTCGACTCAAAAGTGCACGGAAATCTCGCGAAAACAGGTGTAATACTAAGAGGAACACGAGAGTAACCAATATGCGGCAAAAAATCTACGAAACCAGGTTACCTAGGACAGATTCAACCATGAAATTTTCTGGGTTTCATTCAGAAATTTCATCGAACATCTAATGAGCATTACTAGATTCGGAAACATCGGGCTTAACCGAGCCTCGCATTCGCTAGGGGTCTTCGGAAATCATATCAAAAGGAAGCAAGGACAAGCTAGAGGGACGGTAAGGGCCGGGGCTCACGCGAACCAGTCGGCGCGAGCTCCGGCCCGCTGCCTCATCCAGCAAAATAGAAACGGGCGGGAGAGAAACCTACCTGGTTCGGGCGAGGCGTCACGGCTGTCGGCGGCTGATGAACAGACTCCGGCGGCGTTCAAACACTCTTCCGGCGCTTGCTCTCTCGTTCTCGGTCTCTCGGTCTCTCTCCGTCGCTCAGATCACTCTCGGTTTTTTTTGGTTCTCTCCCTTATGCCGGGACGATTGCGAGCACGGGAATGGAGGCTCGCGGCGGGTCGTCGGCCGCGTTCAAGGCGCGGCGGCTGCCGAAGTTCCTCTCTCTCTCTCTCTCTCTCGTTCTCTCGTTCGTTCACTCTCCCTCTCCTCTTATTCTCCGTTTTTTTTTTCTTTTTCTTGTTTTTTTTCTTTTTTTGGTCCCTCCTTCTCTCGGTTTTTCCCCTCTCTCTCTCTCTATCTCCCCCGAGCACTCTCGGCTGAGCCCGGAAAACCCCCGCCCCCTTCTCCCCCGTTTCTCCCTCTCTCTTTTTTCAGTTTTCCGACCCTCTTTCTGCACTTGCTTCCGCCGACTTGCTGCTGCTGCCTTCTTCGGGTGACTTCCCGCGTTGCTTTGCTTCCCGTCGGCTTGCCGACGACTTTGCCGCCCATGCTGCAACTTGCTTCCATTTTTTATTTTCCTTTTTGCAGGTGGCTGTTGCCGTGCGACGGTGAAGGAGGGAAGAGGAAGAGAAAGGCGTGGGCTGGGCTGAAAAGGGAGAAAGAAAAGTGGGCCAAGCCTGCACGGGGAAGGAGAAAGAAGAAGAGAAAGGGGCCGTGCGGAGCCTAGCCTTGGCCCGGACCCACGTTTTTTTTTTTTTTTTAAAAATTTTTAGAAATTAATATGTATTTATATAAGCAAAGTAAATGGGCATTTAAGACAAAATAAACAAAATTTCGGGTGTCAACACTACTCTTCCCGTGAACGTAGGTCTCTATGACCGAACCACGTAAATCTGGTGTTCGATTTATTTTTTTTATTATGTCGATTTTATTGTTCGATCGCTCGTCCTTTCCGCAACAATTGGTATCAGAACCAGGTTTGGCTGAGCTGAAGCGAATCGATGGCAAATGAAGAAGTAAAAGTAAGAATCGACAGATTTGATGGGAAGGATTTCAGTTTCTGAAAGATGCAGATTGAAGATTATCTTTATCAGATGAAACTGCACGTGCCCTTATCGGGCGAGAAGCTAGAGACGATGAAAAAAGTTGACTGGGATTGGCTCGTAACGTCGCGTTTAACATCTTAAAGGAGATTACCACTGCGGGTTTGATGAAAGCCCTATCGGATATGTACGAGAAGCCCTCTGCAATCAATAAGGTCTATTTGATGCGGCGTCCGTTTAACTTGAAGATGAGCGAATGTGCGTCAGTTGCAGATCATATCAATGAATTCAATGTGATTGTTAGTCAATTGAGTTCAGTTGATATTGAGTTTGAAGATGAGGTATGTGCTTTGATTATGTTATCCTCATTGCCTGATAGTTGGAATACTGCTGTTACTGCTGTTAGTAATTCCTCTGAGTTAACAAGTTTAACGTTTGATGAGGTTCAAGATTTAATTCTAAGTGAGGATATTCGTAAAAGAGAATCTGGTGAACCCGTATCTACTGCTTTAGTAGGTGAAAACAAAGGAAGAACTAGTACACGTGGTAGTATAAACATGAATAGACGTAGCCAGTCTAAGACTGGTGGTGCAATCTGTTGGAACTGTGGCAAGAGGGGGCATCTTCGAAGAAATTACCTTAGGCTGAAGAATGAAAAGGGTAAAGAAATTTTAGTTGATTCTGCAGATGATGTTGCAGCTATAGTTGTTGGTAATTCGGATAATGCCAATTATATCTTGTCTGTCACTGATTATTCATCGTTTGATGGATGGATTATGGATTCTGGTTGTTTTTTTCATGCTACACCAAATAGAAACTGGTTTACTACTTATCAGTGCACGGATGGTAGTAAAGTGTAGTTGGGAAACAACGCTGAATGCAATGTTGTAGGTATTGGCGATATTAAAATTAGAATGAATGATGGTATTGTGAGGACATTGACTGGAGTGAGGCACGTTCCAGAATTGAAGAAAAACTTAATTTCCTTGAATGCCTTAGATTCAGCTGGGTGTTGATATTTTTCAAAATGTGGAGTTCTGAAAATTGTTCAAGGTGCTTTAGTGATAATGAAAGAAATCAAGCACAACGGCCTGTATGAGCTTCAAGGTGAGACAATGACAGATTTCGCTGCAGAGACGTCAAGTGCATTTGTTCGAGAGTTCAAATTGTGGCATATGCGTTTGGGGCACATTGACAAGAGAAGCCTGAAGGTTTTAATTGAAAGAAATCTGTTGTGGTTATATTACTAACAAACCGAATGTATGCAGGTGCTGTGATTTAGATCAACGGTGGAAAGTGCAGTTCAGCACGATAGTAAAAGAAACCATGGAAATTGCAGAGTTATTTCACTTGAATGTTCGTAGGTTGTCGCGGTTTCCTTCTAGGAAGAGTGTCAGATATATGTTAACAGTTGTTGATGACTACTCGATGAAGACGTGGGTGTTTGTGCTTAGGTACAAATTTGATGCTATTGTCAGGATCATGCAATTGAGAGCTTTGATTGAAGAGGAGACTGGTAAGACGATCAAGCAGGTGCAGACTGACAGTAATATGGAGTTTTGCTCAAAGTTGTTAAACGAATTTTGCATGAAGGAAGGCATTCTGAAACACTGCACTATTGCCAATGAACCACAACATGTTGTGGAATTGTTGAGCAGAACATTACTAGAGATGGCCCATAAAATGATCTCTAGTGCTGGTATGGCTAGGAGATTTCTAGCGGATGCGCTTAGTACAGCGAGCTACCTGATGAATAGATCCCCATTGACTGCAATTAAACATTGGACTACCGAAGAAGTGTGGTCAGGTAATGTTACTGATTATTCTATTATTAGAATATTTGGTTGCTCGTGTTATGTTTGAGCGAGTGATGGTAAGCTCGATGGAAGGGCAATAAAGTGCATATTCCTAGGCTATGCACAAGGTGAACAGGGTTATCAGTTGTGGTGTCCGGAGTTAAATTCACCTGTTATCAGCAGAGAAGTTATGTTTGACAAGTCTCTAGTACTTCTGGTTAGGAGTGGTAATAGCAGTGCTTATATGGATCTGAACGGTGTTCAACTTGAGGTGGAGTTGCAACCAGAAACTCTTGAGGTAGCGGGTACTAATGTGGTAATCAACACAGATAGTACTTGTAACGAGGTGGAGTTTGTAAACCCAACAGTTGCTGTAACTGCTGATATTGACAAGGTATGTATTCGATCTCCTGACAGATATTGATGCAACAATGGTTTTGCTTTATCTATGGTTAAGGAGATTGTGTTGAGAAATCCTTGCGTAGCAGTTAAAAGTGCATGTGGAGTTAGTGTTCTTATGAGGTCCTCGATTATGGCGAAGTTCAAGCGGGATTTGGGCTTAAAAGATATCTGTGGCAGTTGAATCCATCGGGGCTATAGGAGAGAAGAGGCAGAGTTCGAATTTTGAAGCGATTGTCACTTGGCTCAAACATTGAGCCAAGATGGAGATTGTTGAAAATATGTCTCGAGTTTGAGCCAAAGCAAAAGTTTGATTTGTTTCCTAATCTTAGTAGGTGTGGGATTCCTAATCCTAGTAGGTGTGGGTTTCGTAATTTATTCTTTCCTACTCCAAGTAGGAGTGACTTTCAAGAATTGAACAGTCCTCAAGTTCACTATATATATACGGTCATGTGTGGAGAAGAATTAAGCCGTTGTTGATGCAAGAGGTCTTGAAGTGCCGATTCATCATCGAGTGCTTGGGAGGAGTTTTCTCCGTTGATTTCGTTCGTGCAATTACGCCAAGAAGATTCACGTGTTTATAGCCGATTAAATTCTTGTGGTAAGAATTCGTGTATAATTCATTTGTGAGATTGTGAGATTATTTCACTAGGAATTATAGGGCTAAACAATGCGTGAGTTATTAGGTGTAATTGGGGCTTGGGAAACACTAAGAGTGTTTGAGTGACTCGAGTATGTAATTCCCGTTATATCGTTTGTTCTATAGTGGAATTCGTCGCTGCTCTTCCCATGGACGTAGGTCTCTACGATCGAACCACGTAAATCTGGTGCCCGATTTATTTTTTTTATTCTGTCGATTTTATTGTTCGATCGCTCGCCCTTTCCGCAACAGTTATGGCTCCAAAGTTTGGAGAGTGTGTACAGGTTTCGGACTCTTAGCTGAGGGTGTGCTTTTACTCGATAAAAGGGATACGAAACTGAAGGCGTCTTCTTCAATCATAACTTAACGTCCGACAAGAACATCAAGGTCCAAATGTTCCCTTCACATTAGCAAACAATTTAGTACCCATACCAACCAGCATTACGAAGTGCAATCCATCTCGATGACTCGACCCGTGAATGATCGGACCGTCCTCTCATGTATGTACGTAATCATCTCTCGTCATCCGTTGCCTTATCAAGATTTGAATAATTCCCTTGTCGGTCGGGAATGATTGGTGGACATTGATCCGATTGACCACACGAGACACGTCCATGGATCGAGAGGTCATCAAGGCATCGACGGAGGGATCTTATTAGGGTGCGCATGGTAACACTTTTGTTTCCGGGAACAATTTATGATCAGAAATGTTTTTTTTTTTTATTTTGCTCTCGAAAACAAATTCTGAGTATTTAAGGTATTTGATAAACTGTTTAAATTTTTTACTTTGGGAACATAAATGCATTTGGTAAAAATTTCCAATCTTTTGATTCTTTTAATTTTTGATATTTTTTATTATAATTTTCTTTTTTTTCTTTTTTTTTTCTCCCTTCTTCCTCTTGGCCGCCGCCCCTGGGCCGTCGCCGGTGAGCAGCCAGGCGAGGTCCTACGAGCTCGCTAGAGCCTTGCCGAGGCTAAGGCGAGGTTCGACCTCGCAGATCGGGCGAGGCCGAGCCTCACCGGTGGCGGCCGGATGAGGCTTCGGCGAGCCCGCTGGACCTCACCCGGCCTGCTCCCAAGCGATGGCCTAAGGGCGGCGATGGGGTGGGAGGAGGAAGAGGAAGAAGAAGAAGAAGAAGAAAGGGAAAAAAAAAAAAAAAAGAGAGAAAAAAAATTTTGATTCTCAAAATTGTTCTCGAGAAAGAAAATCAACTTTTTTTTTATTCTGATTCCACTCCAAACATGTTTCGGGGAATAAAAAATTTACTAAACGCATTTGTGTTCCAAATCTGCTTATCGGAACAAAAGAACAGAATCAGTTGTTTCCGAGAGCATCACCATGCAGTCACTTATTGGACTCGGAGCCTGATATCTCTCCTGAAGACTTATGGCACCTAAAAGGAGACAGCTTGGGATGGGATGGGATGGGACGGGACGGGACGAGACGGGACGCTGGCTTTTGATTCCACGCGAAACACCAATCGCCAGTTCTGGTGGGTCCCCACATGGTAAGGCTAAAGTTCCAATCACCAGAATAAAGCCAAAGTACCAAGAGGAAGGAAAAAGGAAGTCTGAGTCATGATAAGTTCGAATCCAGCCCGAAGCTCATCCAGTCTTTCCTCAACCTATAGCTCGTATAATCTACACTTCAGCGTACTGATGAATGCTTCAATCGAAGTAAGGAAATGGCACGTCGATCTGTTTTAGTCAAGAGAAGGGACGGTTACGAGAATGAAATTGTTTTGGGTATGAATGGATCCCATGAGTATAAATAGAAAAGAAAACACACAAACACACAAACAAACAACAGCCTTTTAATTTATGAGAAAATTCGGTGAAATTTTTCTCTGGACCATTTGCCATGCGAAACAATGTCTTTCTATTTTTGGTTTTAATTTGAGGGTTAAGCTTGTGATTGGTAATGTACATTCTTAATAACGGTATATTGTTTAGTCTAGTGTTTTGTTTCAAACATAATGTGACAACTTTCATGTTATTTCAATTTCGATGATGTTTGCTTCCAAATCATTTCCTTTCCAATTTTTCCCAATTTAAAAAAAAAAAATTGATTTATCATACCCTAACTCTCAACTCACTTTAAGGCTTTTGCATTACCTCTTTACAAAGTGTGAATGTCAAATTACACACCAAAAACTAAAAGTAAAGAATCAAATTTCTTAACTCCCCTTCCCATGTGGGGGGAAGGGTGGGAAGGGTAACCACAAGGCAAACCCCTATGTTCGCAATTTAATTGATTTCCCTTTGATTAAGTGATCCTTAGCTTAAATTTCCTTAACTTCTGTCACTCTCCTTTAGTTTACTTCCAAATCATGTATCGCCGCACTCTACTTTTCTGAGTGAATTAGCAATTTCTATGTAATGCTTTGCTTTCAGGAATTGGTATGCCTTTTCCGTACGAGCATCGATTCATGTCTGAAATTATATTGCAAAAATTCGATCATTTGGAAATCAAGCTAGCACCATAAGTCGATGGAGATGGCCTTCACATCATTACTTGTGATGCGGCTACTTCGTCTTGGTAGCTTCGAGTGGCTTGTGTAACGTAATAAGTTTCAACCACATGTCAAATTATTAGTCACAATTATAATCCGTGCTTAACTAGTTCTCCATTGTGTTTTCCCTTCTTGTCAAATTCTAAATCTTTGCATGGGATTCTAATATAGTCATTTCCACCGATAACTGTGACAAATTACTGACATGATATCCAATCATCGCCAGTTACAATCTCACTCGAAATGACGTCCTGCATGGATTGCCACGTTAGTGATTTCCGACAGCAATTACAATAGGTTTATGATTTTTTTACAGAAATTCTACCAAAAAAAAGATGACCCTAAATACTAAAATTTAACTCGATCTACACTATGTACAATGTGAACCTTGTGCACCTCATTATTGCCTAGCTTTGATGCCAAGATAAGAAATAATGTGGAAGAGGAAAATGTGCAATATTTGTATAATTTGATATAAGTTGAAGAAAAATACATGAGCCTATTTATAGGCTTTATTAGATGACTATTCAATATAACCTATCGATCAAAGATATGCATAATCAAAATGACTTAAAAGATATAGAGAATCATTTGAAACATTATAATTATCTCTAACAACTTGAACAACAGTGATGTCCACCTTTAAGTTATTCCATTCCTACAAGTTAGATATGGTACCTCGACTTAGCTAATGCAGGTTGCATGTATGATAGACAGAGCAGCAAAGCCGGACAATGTTGTTTTTGCAAATCAATAACGACGTCGTTTACAAGTCTTTTGAATCAAAAACTCGGATGTTTCAGTGAGATAAGATGAAGAGAAAATGAGCATCTCCAAATTGAAAGAGTTGGTGTTGTAGATCGACGGTTTTGAATGAATTTCGTTGTCTTGCACGGACAGACAACTTGTATTAGGATATATTTTGTCCCTCAAGTATAAGTTCGTGTATTTTTTTTTAGGTCGTTTTTTTTTTGTCGAAATTTGTTTAGGTGCTTTGAAAAGTGGGACTATGTTTGTTTTGCATATATAAGTTGAATGATGCTTTTGGCATGGCCGAAAAAAATCATAGGTTCAATGCCTAATTAGGAACCGATGTCTAGCCAGTGATAGTCAAACCTCATCAAACTAACCTTTTCTGGAAAATGCAATTGGTAATATAAGGGCTTTTTGGATTACCTAACTCTTAGGAAATGACAGTAACAGTCAGAAAAAGGAAAATATCAACGATGACGTGATTTTTACCGAGAAAGGAATGAAGGCAAACAAGTTACTGCAATCGTGTGTTTTCTCGCTTTTGCCTTAAATGGGGTCAAAAAAATGTACAGAGAAAGGTGTGAATCTTGGAATCACCGTGGTTGGTGGAGAATAATCTTTTCATATGCCATCGTCATCACTAACCGACACACCAAACTATAAACCCTATCCCAAACTTCTCCCACCCATTTGCCAGCTGTTGGAAATAGACCTACTCCTGGATATATCTATGTTATTTCATCTGCACTTATTTGTACACGAAGGCAAGAGTTATACTGAGTACTTAGGCTGTGTTTAGTTCAGCATTTGCATGGAGCTTTGAATTCAATGTAAATGCTAAAAGGCCAAAGCTACTTGGGAAAATGCAATTGTGTTTGGTAAAAAAATTTTTTTACAAATAGATTTTGAGTTGAATGTGCGTTTGATAAAAAAAAACTCTCGTAATGGACTTTAATCGGTATAATATATATACCTTTCACCGGTCCGGTGAAGGGCTGCCTTCTTTTTCAATTAAAAAAAATAATAATCAAAAGCAAAATCGGAAATATGAAAAATTAGTGAGGGTAGTTTTGGAAGGAAAAAAATATCTCAGCATTTGGCATAATGTTGAAAGCCCAAAGCTAGTCTTTACTAACTTTGGGCTTTCAGCATTTTGAAGGCTAGTTAAAAGCTGAAAGCGGGCTTCAAAGTTGAACCAAACGGTCCAGCATTTCTCAAAAAGGCTTTCAGGCCTAAAAGCCCTTTGGAAATGCTGAACCAAACACAACCTTAGTAAATTGTAGACTACATCAAATCTCTGTATTCAAGAGGGACAATCAACTCCGCAAATATCAATTGAAACTTGAACCCTTGTATAAATATGCAATTTTAGAACACATAACAATTGAAACAGATAGTCTACAGTTGCTCCTAAGAATAACAATCCAATAAAAAAAAAGGAGCGCCCTAGTTCCACTCCTTATATAACTAAATCCACTCCATTTTTCATTAAAAAGACAAAATTGTCCTCAATCATTCGATTGCAATTTAAAATAATAGCCCAAAATTAATTTACTTTCCTTTTTTTATTCTTGTTCTATTTTTAATTAGAATCTAGTTGTCATAATTAAACATTCTTATGTTTTTTGTTTGTTTAATGTGGCTATCTCATGTATATTAAAAGTATCATGTTCTCTTTTTATGTTTAGATTTACTTCCGTAAAATAAGTTTTGTTGGAAAGAACAAATTCCAAGATTTTTTTTTTTGTCAAACAAATTTATGGGTTAATTGTCAAGTAGAATCTAGAGATTTAACATAGCCAATTTTGTAAAATAATCTTATCTTTATAATTTTTACTTTTGTCTTGCATATCACCATCAAATCCTTTCTAATCTAGATTTTTTTTTCGAAAAACACTTCATAGATGATATACATTTTTATCAATTCAAAATGATGACCTTTCACTGGCATTTTTATATAACATTTTTTTTATTTTATGAATGTTGTGACTCAAATGCATTTTATCTTTTAAAACTTCATATTGGAGAATATAACTAAGATTTTATTTCTAAAAATTCTTTATAGAGGTGTTTTTTTTTTTTTTGATCCTCCCATTATATGTGTATGTGTATAAAAAACAATTGATAACAAAAACTTTGATGGTGATACACACACCAAATATGAAAATATATAAATAAGTAATTGTGTTAATTAATCCACAAATTTGTTAGACAGCGTTGAAAAGAATTACGTTTCTTGAAAATTTCTCTTTTTGACAAAAATAATATCTATACAAGTAAAATCTAAAAATATATTGAAAACATAGTACCTTATATATATGGGATACCCACAAGAAAAGAAACACAAAACATGTGTGGGCCACCATTTTAAATTGCAATTGAATGATTGATGGCAATTTTTTTCTTTTGATAAATATTAGGCGGATTAAGCCATATAAGGAGTGGAAATAGTGTCGTCCTAGAAAAATAGAAAGTAAAATAGGAAGATTGAGCTGGGTTTGGTGAACAATAGGGCGCACCGCTCCCCAGTCGGCCTAGCCCAATGCTCCATTTTAGGCCACAACCCAACTCGACACTTCACAGGTCGCACTTAGCATAATCCCTGTGCTTGGTGTTCGTCGACATTAGAGGTGAGCATGGTCCAAGTAGGTGGTTCTTACCCTAGAATCGGGAAGTCCCCACTAAGGACTAATTCCAAAAAATTAGAACTGGAAACTGCCCATTAGTTCATGGTAGTTCCTAAGTGGGTCCATGTAACCAGTCTGAATGTCCTCGACAAAACTACAATTTCCAAAACCCTTTTGAATTCTTGTAAAAGTTCAATTGAACTTGAACCAAATGTGTACAAAAATCATTCCAAAGTGTGTGAAATCAATGAAATAAACTCACACAAAACTGATTTGATCTTAACATTAAAAAAAAAAAAATGCTATTTCAGTTCAAACATATCGCCTCTCAAACATATTTTATCAAACAAGTTATATGTGTTTGGCTAAAAGATGAGGAAACACATTAAAGAATTTAAATTCGACACCAATCTCATGCTAAATAACATAGGTAATGCACAAGATAATCTCAAATTATCATTGAAATATGTAGCGGTCCGATTTGAGTGGGCAGGTGGATGGTATTATCCCTAGAATCGGGAACCATACCGGTACTCACTAATTCAAATAAATTAAAATCAAGAATCGGTTCAATGCGGGCTCAAGTGGTTCCTAGTTCTTTTGCACAGCCCTAATTGGCATGATTCAACCAATCACAGCCCATTGAAACTGAACCAATGGAAATGGTGAATCCCATGTGGATTCTATAAAAGATCTCACCTTCTTTGACGATTCAAATTCAATTTCATGTTTATACTAGATTTACAAAAAACTTGCTCCCATGTGAGGGATCCTATTTGGGGTCCTGCTTAATCTAGGAATGGTAATAAATTATCGCATCCATCTTATTTGAAAAAAGATGTTACATGGTCTGTAACATATATATATATAAAAGTCCATTTGAATTATTAATCACGTGTTGATCATGTTGGTCCTATGGTGAGACCCCATAATAGTTTTGATAATATTAATCTGCTGATTTATAGACTATGTATTTACTTTTCACTCAAATCATGTGCTAATGGCTCCTCACGTGATGGTACACCTGTCAAAATGGGTTATGCACTCATTTTGATAGGTGTATCTATAATGGGTTTAAAAATTAAAAATACTAAAATACATGGGTTGTTAATGAACTTGAATAAGTTTAAAATCTTTAAAAAAAATTATAAAAATAAGTTTTTCTAAGTTTAGTTAGATAGAGAAATGTTTTAACAATATGGGTTGGGTCGGGTATGGGTTGGGTATGGGTTGGGTTGGGTATGGGTCAAAATTTTTATACTATCTTAAATAGGTCATAAACGGGTTAATGGGTCAATTTGGGTCGGACCATTTATGACCCGACCCAAACCCAACCCAACCCACCCGTTTAACAGTCTACGTGATGGCATGAGACAAATGAAACGATTTAGACATTGTCGGAAGATACCAAAAGAGTTTTTATCATCTCCCTCATTTTCACTTAAGAAAAGTTTGTCAGGAAAAGCGAGTAAATGCAAAGTAGTTTATAAAATTGATATTTCAAGTAACATGGGACTGTTGACACTTTTCGATAGGTTATCCCACGCCGTTTGGGTGGTTCAAGGCACGCGTATCTTGCCGGCATCAACCCAATGACTCTCGGAATGCTGGTCAACCGACAGCCAGTGGCGCTCGGCATTGGTCGAACGGAACAACCGACGCCAAGCGATGGCATGGTGACTTCCTTAGGATCGGTCAAGACTCGTGGCGGCGTCCGCGTCAGTTTGGCGAAAGGAGTTGCTGTCTTCGGGTAGGCATTTTGGCTTCGGGTCTTGGTTCCTCGCATGGGGTTGAAGACGATGCATGAAGAAGAAGAAGATCGGCGAATAAGACAAAAGAGAAAGCAAAAAAATAAAGAGAAAAAAGAAAAATAAAGCGTAAAAAAGAAAAGAAAGAAAAAGTTCGCATGCGAGAAGAAGCTGCAAAGGTTGAAGACGATGCATGGGGAGGGGAAAGGAAATCTGCAGGCAGAAAACGACAAAAAAAAGAGTAAAAAAGAGAAATTAACCAAAAAAAACAAATAGAATAAAAATGAAATAGGGACTGGGCTGAGAATGTGTCGAGCAGGCCTACACTAGGCATGGGCCGAATATGGTTGGGCTGAGAACTAAAACTAGAATGGGTTTTTTTATAAATAAAAATAATAATAATTTCATGGGCCTTTTTATTAATCCGTAGTGATTTAGGGCCGCTCCAGTCTTTCGTGGCCTAACCCAGACCGACAGGGTCCGAATCGAGTTAGCAAGGCCGGGTTTTTGACCCGGTCCGAATTATCATTTTTTAAGCATAAATCAAAAATACAGAAAATTAAAAATATTAAAAAATCATTAAAAATTCGAAATTTTAGAAAATTCATGGAAAATTCAGAAACCTGAAAATTTATAAAAATTTAAAAATATTAGAATATTAGAAATTTCAATTTTTTTTCAAAAATCTCAAAAATTCCAAGTTTGTTTTAGAATTTCCTAAAAAGCTCTAAAATAATTCTTGGACAATTTTCTTTTAAAAGGTGTGGGAAAATCATCGGCCTAAGATTATGCTTAAAATTGAACAAGTTATCATGGCTTTATCTTAAGGTCTTAATTATCCTCAGATACAATTGTCCTTGATTGCACACTCACAATGCGATAATTATGGTTTCCCCTTAGTTTAATTAGGATTATCATTTATTTATCTTTTAATGCTAGGTATATTTTTCCTCTTACAATTTATTTAATGTTTCCTCATGTTGCTGGTTGTTATTTTGATGGTTGGGCATCTCATGATCACCTCACATGTTAGTAAATAATTCTAAAATCGATTCAAACTACCTAACAAAATTCTTTTTGAAATGAACAAAATTAAGTACCGAAAAGGCACTAATTGATTAATTAGTATAATCAAGCTCCCGATCCTAGATTCTCTGGTTGTGTAGAAAGTAAGGTACACTCTCATGCCTTACTTGGTTTCTAGCCGATCCTAATAGATTAGTGGCGACTCCTCATTAGAAGATTTTCATGAATACCCAATATCACACGGGGTATAGGCTTGGAAGAGCCCACATCTAACTAAGGGTCATCGACTCATCTTCTAGATAATACCTCTAAACCTATATATATATATATATATATATATATATTTTTATTTATTTATTTATTTTTCCTCCCTTGGGACAAGAAAAAATAGGTCGCAATGGGATTCATCTATAACGTTAATATATCTAGTGTCTTAACAAATTACTGATCGATTGCTGGATGTGGCCCACTTATTTGAAGAACCGCTTAAAATTATGACACGTCATTTGAGAAAACTTTCTTAACAAATCTTATAAGAGTAGTGCTCGTCGACTTATGCACATGCAAACCGAGTGAATAGATTGGGAGAAGCATTAGCACAAACAAAGAATTCAAGAGTAAGCAGTGAGAGTTAAAGATGAACATCATGCCGGAACGGAGAGTTCACATCATCTCATCAACCACCGTCAAACCTTCTTCTCCGACCCCTCACCACCGCCGAACCCTTAACCTCTCCCTCCTCGACCACCTCTTCCCTCCATCCTTCGCCCCTCTCCTCCTCTTCTACACCAAACGCGGCCCCGCAAAAAGCACTGAGGAGCCGCTCCCCCGCCGCATGCAAGCCTCTCTCTCCGAAACCCTCGTCGATTTCTACCCGTTAGCCGGTCGGATCAGGGGCACCGCGTGCATCGACTGCAACGATGAAGGTGCATACTGGATCGAGGCCCAAGCTGATGTCCGCCTAGATGACTTTCTCGCCCAAGCCGAGGAGGCCTTGCTCAACCAATTCCTCCCTAACTTTCACGCTGAAACTTTGCATTTGGTCGCATCGGGTTGCATGCTCATCGTCCAGATCACAACCTTCAGCTGCGGCAGCATCGCCGTTGCTCCCTGCACTTCGCACAAGCTCATGGATGGGTCCTCGATAGCGTGCTTCCTCCGGAGCTGGTCAGCCAGATCAGCTCAGATGCTCGAGGGCTTAACCCCTCCGAGGTTTATAGGAGATTCTCTCACACGGGCCAGGGAGTTGCCACTCACGTTGTCAGATTACGCCCTCATGGACCGCTGCGCGACCAGGAGGTTCGTGTTTCATGACTCCAAGATATCCGGTCTCAAGGCCGAAGCAGCTCGTTCGGGCAAGCCAATTCGATTCACGAGAGTTGAGCTCGTGTTGGCGCTCATCCTCAGATGCGCCTTCAAGGCTTCGAGATCCATAACCGGGTCTTCCCGTCCGTCTCTGTTTCAGTACATGGTGAACCTTCGCGACAGAATGTCGCCAGCTTTGCAGGAAATTGATGTCGGGAACCTCGCCTGGGCCGTCAACATTTCATTCAGAGGCAGCGAAACAACATTGCAAGAGCTGGTCTCGAACATGAGGAAGGAGATGATCGGCTTTCTCGACAGTGAGGCTCGCGGTTTCAGAGGGGACGAGGGATTTTCGAAGGTGTGCAAGTGGATTGCAAGTAAGGATTCTAATCAACTTCATCTCTAACCAGATCAAGTTCCGACAATGCGATGATTTCCTCCACCTGGGCAGGGTTAGGGAGCATGATGGGCGAGTGGAAGGAGGAGGCGAACGTGTACCGGTGCTCGAGCTTGTGCGGGTTTCCGTTCTACGAGGTCGACTTCGGGTCGGGGAAGCCGGCCTGGGCGACGTGCCTCAGCAACACGAAGAACTACATATATCTGATGGACACGAAGATGCGCGACGGGATCGAAGCGTGGGTTACGCTGGGGGAGCGAGAGATGGCGGTCTTCGAACGCGACGAGGAGCTCCTCGCCTCTGCTGCATTGAATCCCAGCGCTGCTCATCGCGTAACGAATGTAACTTTTCCTTCCCGGATCTGATGCTTCTTTAATGGACTGTCCCCATATTTGTCTGGATGGGTCTTCTCGTTCGAGTTATGAAAGCATAGAAATACTCAATAAATTCACCGTGAAAATGACGCATAAAAATCCCGGATATGTGCATTTAAGCTCCCATACAGTGCAAGAATTTTCAACTTCCGTATTTCAAATGTCATGGGCAGACAAAACCCAAATCCATCCTGATAATTTTCACTTAGGTAAATAATATAGATAGATCATGAACTTTAATCCATTATATAATGCGATCTCTGAATTTTAATCAAATGTATAATATCATCCTTGAATTTTTAAGTTGTTCAATATGGTATATGTTTAATTTAGTTTCTGAACTATGTAAATATTCAATATTATCTCTAAAAATGTCCAATATTATCACTTGTTCGATCTATCACGAGAGAGACACGTACATGGATTGAGAGGCCATCAAAGTATGTTGAAGCATATGCAATTCCAGGGCTTATATTGGATTCCAAGCCCGACGTCCCTCGTGAAGATTCACGATACATAAAGCACGAGCACGCGTAGAGAAGTGGCACCAAAACAGCCTAGTAGCTTTCCCATCAGACGGCACGGGTGATCGACAGCCTGGGACGCTGGCTTTCGATTCCACGTGAAACGCCCCTCGCTAATTCTGGCGGTGCGAATTCGCGGCCTGAAATATGAAGGCAAAGTCCAATCACCAGTATAGGCTAAAAGTAGCAAGACCAAGTACCCAAGGAAGTCGTGTCATGTTCAGTTCAGCTCCGGTCCGAAGCTCATCCAATCCAACTTCGACCAAAGCGCATTGATGATTACTTCGATCAAAGTAAGGAAACAGCATGCCGATCTGATTGAATTAAAAGCAAAAATAGTTATGAGAATGAAATTGGTTTGGGTACGAATGGACGGTTGTTACAAGATCCATGATTGCCCTAGAAGTTACTAAGGTCATCGAAATGTAGGGAATCATGGAGACGTGGAGCAGTTAGAGAAGGGATTGCACGCGAATTCCAATGTCCGTTGAGAAAGATACTAGAAATAAAAAAAATACACACACAAACGAACAACGACCCCTCAAGTTATGCGAAAACTCTATCAAATTTTTCTCTGAACTATTTTCCCTTCAAAGCAATTCTTTCTATTTTTTGTACTCATCTAATTTAGTATATGAACTATATAAAAATATTCAATATTGTCCTTAAACTCAACTAATAGAAGAATAATATTGAACATTTTCATATAATTTATGATTAAATACACATTGAATAAATTAGAAATTCAGCGACGACATTACATATTGGGCTAAAATTTAAAGACCATATTACGTATTAGACCAAATTTAGCAACATTTTACCCTTTTTGCTTTGCTTTACTTGGGCACTCAATAAAAGGGGGACATGTCCGTCTGTTCTAAGTATTTATACCTTTATTTATTCCCTTTTTCTTTTGCGTTGAGTCGTCTCCTTGTTTCTCTAATTAATTTTTATTTCTCTATATTTTTATGTCATTGGATACACATGCTTAAAGATAGATTGAATACGTTCATGATAGTACTATCATTTCTTAATTTGAGTTCAAGATAGTTGTTGATAATTTCATGAAATTTCATGAAATCTCATCTTTCTGGTTTTATAACAAAACTAATAAAGTATTTCACGAAATTTCATCTTTGTTAGACTTTATAATAATTTAGAATTAAATTTCCAGAATAGATCTAATCTTTACAAATAAGGTTTTTGCAAATTTCAAGATTTTCCAATATTCGTATCCACACATGATGCGCATGAGCTTAAGTTTAATCAAATATCCCGGTCCTGTAGAGAGGAAAAATAATTTTATGTTCTTTTTGAGAAGAGAGAGATTAGGAAAATTCTATTGATCGCAACTTTCTCTAGACCTCCGGAAAAAGCATGACAAAAAAAAAAAAAAAATTAGGCTTGAATGGTACCATCCCTATATAGCCCCAAAATGAAAGGCGATCTCATAATTCTTTGACGTAATGTCGTTAGGTGCTCCATTTTGTTTTCACATTGAGGCAGAACTTAAACATGTGCTCGAGAAATAGCCGTCCATACACTGATTAGGAACATATGGATTCTTAAGAAGATAGGAGAGCCACAATTGTCCCCAACCGCCCCGATCCACAAGCAAAATAATATCACAATGAAGCAATGATGGAGAAATTGTCCCCAAAAAAAAAATGATTTACTGTTATTCTGAAATAGCCAGTTGGGTTTCTTGACCGAGTAAAATTAAATAGTAACTCATCTACATCAATTCACATCGCGTTGTTTGGACATGTTACTGCCTGATTGTACTTCTTATAGTTTTAATCCAATCTGTTACTTTCAAGTTGCATTATTATGAAATTTCTATATACGCTGGATGTTGATGAAAGGAGCTCTCTTTTTAGCATCTTCATCATCATTTCATTTGAACAAATACCGTCGAATCTATTTTTCCGCCATCGGAGAAACAAGGTAACCCCAACTTCCGGTGGCAAAAGCATTCCCTTCTTCTCGGCAACATTACTTATATAAATGATAATGCCATATATCCAAAAAATAAGCAGGTGCATCGCAGATAATCGTCGTTTTACCAAGACAAAAGGGGGATGCAAACAGAGCGCATGCACCGCGTGATTTCCCGACGTTGAAAGGGGCGACATCCTTTGTATTATGTCCTTCTAGGAGTTGGTAACCGGCATCTTCTCATCCCTTCAAAGTTTCCAAACCAGGAAAGTTTTTCCTTGAATTTTACTACAGCTCGTGTTTGCACTCTGAAAAAAGAAAAACATAAAAAGTCTCGACCACATAAATCATTTCCCATCTACTTCACCAAAAAAAGGAGAAGAAAAAAACATTTAATAAATGGATAAGAAGTAGTTGCCCCTCGAATGAGACCCTACGGTAATACGTCGCATCACGTCGCATCAACTTGCCTCTTCCATATAAAACACCAATATTGACTTGGTCAATAATGGGAAAAGAAGAAGCAAATATCTTTTTATCAATTCATGGACAGCTATCTCTCAAGTAAATGTGTCAATATGAATTATAAATTCATATTATGACTCACTTTTAGTTAAATTGGTCAAATATAGATAAAATGAAAGTCAACTATGGGTCAAGTGAAAGTTAAATATAGATCAAATATGGATCAAATGAAAGTTAAATATGGATCAAATATAACTTAAGTGAGTTATTAGCTAGACTCATCATCTCTCTCCTTCCATCCTCCTCTTCTATGCGTTCTCGACCTTCATTACCGATTTCGCCATCACGCCACTGTCACTATCGTCGATCCCGAGCTTGCCGTCGCCGACTGAAGGTTAGCTTGGATCTAGGTAAGCGAGTCCCGAACTCGCTAGCCACAACAGAGTTCGCGACTCACCAGATCCGGGCGAGCTCGAGCTTGACCAATGCCGGCTACCTCGACGGAGCCTCGAGTTCATTGACCTTGGTCAAGTTCGGCCAAGATGAGGAGAAGGGGAAAGAAGAAGGAAGAAGAAAGAAAAGAGAAAAGAGAAAAGAAAGGGAAAATAAAATTAAAAAATCGGTTAAAAAAAAAAAAAAAAAAAAATTATTTTCCAAAAACTATTTCAATTTAGAGGTATCAACATTTTTTTATTAACTAATTTTTTATTATTTAATTTACTTTATAAATTTGATGTAAAATTTTTATTCAAATAATTTATATATGAAAAGTTCAAAGTGGACTAAATAAGTGAGAGTAGATTTTTTAAAATTAAGTTAAATATTAATATGTGTTGGTAATATGAGTCGGGTATGTGTCATCAAATTTATATTGTATGAAAATGGGCCAAAACAGATTAAATGGATTGATGTAAGTCGAATCATTTTCGACCCGATCCATACCCAACCCGACCCACTTATTTGACACCCCTACTCTCAAGCACAAGTTTATGTTCTGCCTCTATGAAAAAACGAAACAGAGCACCTAAATACGCTTTCATTCTTGGACGATGGAGGGATCATACCATTTGAACCTTCTTTTAATTTTTCATGCTTTCCAACGGTCCGAAGAAAGCTGCAGTTGATAGGATTTCTTAATATCTCCCTTCCGAAAGAAAGTGAAGTTCATTTCCCTTTCTGGGATATTTTGATCAAACCTAAGCTCATTTGCATTGCATGTCGACAAGAATATTGGAAAATCTCCTCTGGAAGTCGAACCTCACGTTTCCATCCAAATATTATCCGCTTTGCTACACTTGCATTTTCTTTACTCTCTCTCTCCCACCGTCTCTCTCACTCGCTTGCCCGCGATGCATCCGCAGCTAGTGCCATGGCTTATGGCTATGTCACTCGGTGTAACACTGACCCGAATATGCTCAAGCTCAACACTGAACACCATCTCGGAAGCTGCCGGGACAGCCCATGGCCAGCTTCAGCCAGTATGCAGGGTACATCACCGTGGATGAGAAGCCACACAGAGCTCTCTTCTATTCTTCGCTGAAGCCAAAGCCGACCCAACTTCAAAGCCTCTCGTGCTTTGGCTCAACGGATGTAAGACCAAATGAGCATGGTGAAAAAATACTGGAGTTTGCTTGTGTGTTGGGTTGGGCACTTTGCAGGGCCTGGTTGTTCATCCATTGGAGTTGGGGCGTTCTGTGAGCATGGACCATTCAAGCCCACTGGAGATGTGGTCCTGAAAAATGACAACAGCTGGAATAAAGGTGAGCATGATTCCTCTAAACAAAGGAGGGGGACAAAAGTTAATCCTATACTTTTAGCATCTTAAATATATGTTCAAATGTTGTCTCTCTTCGCAAAAGCTTAAATCGATAGGAAATTGAATTGAACCTTGTATCATATATAATAATTTCGAGGGTGAATGTGAGATTGATCACATTCATTGTGATGTAGTTCCAACCTTGAAGGTTCCGTAATTCGCTAATTCTTGTATTTTTCAATTCATTTAAAGAAGCGAACATGTTGTACCTGGAATCTCCTGTGGGAGTTGGTTTCTCCTACTCTGTCAATACTTCTTATTATAACTCTGTCCACGACAAGATGACAGGTTCTTTTCCTTGCAAATTGCAATATATTTTTAACAAATTAAAGTGCTGTCATGATTTACAGACGTAATCTAAAGCTGAAATTACTTACTAATACCAGCTAAACAATGCTGCCACATTTCAGCAAGAGACAATCTCGCATTCCTCCGCAACTGGTTCAAAAAATTCCCAGAGTACAAGGAGAGATATTTGTTCATCACGGGAGAGAGCTATGCAGGTGACCAAGTGATAAAGATTTTGAGAACGCCGATTTGCGTTGTTTAACGAATGGGAAGCTCCATGAAAGCAGAATTTAAACTTCCATCTAATTTCACTCTTACAGGTCATTATGTTCCGCAACTTGCAAAGCTCATCGTGCAGTCCAAGTTGTTCAATTTGAAGGGAATTGCTGTGAGTTTGACTGAAAAGTCTGCAAACTTTAATTAGCATCTCACATACAATGGATTGATACATACTGAGATGAACAAAAATCATGCTTGCTGCAGATAGGAAATCTGCTTCTTGAGTTCAACAACGATTTAAACTCACAGGCGGAATTCTTTTGGTCTCACGGATTGATACCAGACGCAACCTATGAAAGTTTCAACACAATCTGCAATTACTCCCAAATTTTCAGACAAACACGGAGCAGCACCCTCATCCCTGTCTGCTCTCACGTCGCCAGCAAAGCATCAAGAGAAATAAGCAAATATATAGACACCTACGATGTCACTCTTGATGTTTGTCTGTCAACAATTTCTTCATAGTTCGCAGCCTTGAATTAGCTGGTGAGCATCTTCATCCATTCTGAAGAACTTTTTTATTTTTCCCCTTCACAACCTCTTGAACTTTCTTGATTATGCTGCTTTCAGCAACAAACAGAGAAGATAGATGTATGTGTAGAAGACAAAACCCTCAAGTACTTGAACAGGAAAGAAGTGCACGAGGCTCTACATGCTTGGCTGATTGGAATCTCTTCATGGACAGTTTGCAGCGAGTAAAAATTGACTTGACTCCTTGGACCTTTCTTGGAGCACGAGTTTATGGCTAAATGGCATCGTGAGTAATCTAGTTGTCAAAGCGTATCCACAGTTCTCAGTTTCCAGACAAGATTCTCCATAACCTTGTTGCGTTAATAGGATTATATGATTGGTTTTTCCTACATTAATCAATTTAAATGACTCTAGATTATCTAAAAGTCCATCTATGGCGTGGTTTTTAATCCTTCGTTCTTTGACTTGGGTTCTTCATCTCATGTCATGCTTCTTCATCTGAATTCCCTCATGATTCTTGTGTGCGACAGTATTCTCAGCTATGAAACCCAAAATCTGGAGATACCCACCATTTCAATTTTGGGGGTGTTAGTGAAGTCAGGAATCCACGTCTTAGTTTACAGGTAAACAAACAAATGGCATTCTTCGGAATTGGTATATCACTTCAGGGGCTATTGCATAAGGAACAACAATGATGTCAGTTTGATTTTTCATTAAAAAATGTCGACAGTGGGGATCAGGATTCTGCTGTTCCATTAATTGGAACAAGGACTCTAGTGAACAACTTGGCAAAGTAATTGGGACTCGACACAACTGTGCCTTATAGAGTCGAGTTTGAGGAAAGACAGGTCGGCTCAGTAAATAACCTTCATAAACATCAGCCCTCTCCTTGATTTCAATACTTAATTGACGAAACTAAGGCCCTTTTCTTCATTTTCATAGGTTGCTGGGTGGACACAAGTGTTTGGTGACATATTGTCATTTGCGACAATTAGAGGGGCATCTCATGAAGCACCGTTTTCGCAGCCAGAGAGATCGCTGTTGTTGTTCAGCTCATTTCTGGGAGAGAGGCCATTGCCAGAAGGGCTCTTGTCCGAGTCTGCTGTGGAAAAACATAATTAGTAGTAAGTTGTCTGACCAAATCAAACTGCATCTGACTTGATTAGCAAGAAACATCAAATTCATCATGTTTCCAATTCGCTTTTCCTGGCTTCTTCTAAAATCAAATGTTTGCTTCCCTAATGATGCATTCTGTAGCATATATATTAGTAACAATGTGCGTATTCTCAAAATATTTTGGTTTCATTCATAATAGAAATCAAGACACAGGGACAACAACCCTTTTCGTTGTAGTTTTGCAGTTTTCAAGCGGTGAAATTGTTTCGACTTATTAATGTTTCCAAGCACTGAACCTTCTAATGAGATCATTGATAGATAGATATAGGTTATTGGAGTAAGTGGGTATTTTCATCTTGGTTATTGATTTGATGATCATAAAATTTCACCAATTCTAGTTAATGGCAGATAGCAAGATCACTGTTTTCATTCCGACCTGTTGCTGCTACCTAGTACCTACAATCCACTTACAGATGACTGGTGACTGATGAGAAGGAAAGCTCATAACGAGCATGAATGGCAACTATAACACAGGTCAACCGCTTGCTCCCCCACCCCCGGCCGAAGAAACTATTATGAAACCTGGAGTTTGATATAATTGGGCAAGAAACGATGGTGTTCTATGTGAATGTATCCTAAAATCAGATGATGACATCCACAGGCTTTGTGTGGGCTGGGATCACAGAGGACTGTGGCATCTGGTAAAAAAGCCACGACGTGCCCATCTTGAGTACATTGCAGTCCGGCGAGGAAGTACCTTGGGAAGTTGATGTTTAAACCGAGGTCCATCCCCGGCCCTTTAGGTATTACATTAATCAGATCAGACGTGTGATGCACAGGAACTTGTGCTAGAAAAGGTTCGGGCAGCAAATAGCAGACCAAGTCTCAAGTATAGAGAGCCAAGAGACAAACTAGCGAGAACAATCACTGAAACCTCTGTTCTCAGTTTCTTCAGGAATCATCTCAGCTTCATAACATCCTCATTAGTATATGTCGACCTCGCCAAATTGAATAAACAACCGTTGCTTTTGTCGGTCCATGAACACAAAACAATAAAAGTACCTTACGAAACCCTATAAATCACTCAACTTTAGTCTCTGTCAACCAAGATTCCCCGTGTACCAAGGTCTAATTATTATCTTTTTCAATAAGGTGCAGCTGGCTCAAGGTTATTTATAGCTATCAAACTCGAATTCAATTCACTTCACTTCCATGCAAAAGTAAAGATAACTTCTCCAACATACAAGATTCAAATTAGTAAAGATATAACCAAAATCCTAATCTGGATAAATGCAATACTAATATTCAAAACAAAACGTGGAAATCAAGAAAAGATTGTCCTACCTCAAACTAACTAAATAATACCAGAAAAATAACATAATCCTACTAAATTCTAGTTCTAGAAAATATGTCCCTAAATAACAAGGTGACTACTTACGTACCATTTGGAATGATTTATTTTTGTATTTTTATAACAAATAAAATCACTTAACTTAATTGTAGTTATTTAAATGTATCATGCCTAAATGGTAGTTATATATTTTTTCTATTTTGTTATTGTATGATACAACCTCTTTGTTCTACCTGTTTAAAGTTAAAATAAACAAGTTTTTTCTTTGGTCGGCAAAATAAACAAGTTAGAAATAGCGGAAGTAACACAGCTATTTCCAGAGAACAATTCAAGAAAAAACCTAACCATTTTTTTATCCAAGAAAAATAATGACTATTATCATTCATCGAAAATAAACAAATTCTAATTATTAAAGGACAAACAAAAATTTTGAAAGCGACAAAAGCTCTGATTACATGATCGCGATCACGTTACAGACATTCAATACCGACACGTGAAGAAGATGAAGAAGAAAATACAGATTCCTAAAATGTAGAGATGTATAGTGTTTTTGGCACCGCAATTTGCTTCAACAAATATTAGACACAGCCTTCCAAAGATTATAAGAGTGCCTAATAATCGTTAGGCAAAAATAATAAAATTGGAAATTAAATAATAATAAAATAACTGTAAATCTATTGTGATCAATGAGACACAAAGGTTATTTTATAATTATAAATTCTACCAAAATAATGTGCTAGCCCGCAATAGAGTTACGGTTATTTTTTTATTATTTTTGTATAACAGTTATTAGGTGCTCTCACAATCTTAGGAATATTATGTCTATTCGGACAAAACTTTTTAACCTCTAAAAGATTATATCCATTCCAACATATTTATTTGCTATTATGTATTAAAAAAATTTATTCGATAATTTTAACTTCCATTAATCGTTTTATTTTTTTTAGAGTTATTCTAGAAATAACATAATTGTTATTTAGTATTTTATTATCATTTCGTGACTTGGTTATATTCAAGAAAATTCTTGTTAGTAATTATTAGTAATATTGTAGGATAAATGATTCATTAAAGATTGCTATCCCATCTAGGAGTCAAATATCATTCTACTGAATTCTACCATCACCTTTGGGTGAAAAGACGGCAAGAAAAGGAAATCTTTTGATTGCAAAGCTGCATGATGCCTCCGACAGATCTAAGCTGGGTGATGGAACTCGTGAGATGATGAGACATTTGGAAAAGAAAAGAAAGATGTAAGAAACAACATTATCTTCAGTAGGGGAAGAAATTGTCGGGGCAATTTTCCCCTCTCCTCATCAATCAGAAGCTAAAGTAAAAACTTTCAAACCTTACCGACACGTTCATCTTTCGTCGTGTCCCGCTCGGATGGAAAAGATTGCGATTGGGTTCATTGCCGACTGTCACTCACCACTATCAAAGAATCGAGTACATTCCTTTGCTGTTCTGTCATGCATATGTAATTTTCTTACCCAAAATGATGAACGCAACAAGAAATCCCACAACTCAGCAAGCACCCCACCACGGGTTCGGTTAATTCAATTCGGGGCTTCTTTGCTTTTTAGGGTTTTGGTTATTTTTCAACTGGGCTGGCACGAAACGCTAGTTTCAATTTGGGTTGACGAGAAATTCCCAAACAAAATTAACCCTATTCCGGCCATCGAAATAAATCAATTGGTGAGTTCAGGCCCTTATTTGATCCTGACTTTGTCGTTTCGGATCCATATTTGACAAAATCGATGATAGAGTCTATTTTGGCTCCTTTTTTTGAAAAAAGACCCCATTTCAAGCATTTATCTGAAATTCTTGCATGACTTCATGACGTGGAAAGTGAAACACTCAGAAAAATCCAGCAGCTAAGTCAATGAACTCGACTTGTGTGGGGACTATGGGCACGAAAATTTCGCATCCCAACAATGATTTCGAAAGTGAACCCTTTGAAAAAAAAAACAAACTCTGTAATCCAGCAAGCTAGATCTCGCGAAGCCCACTTCATCGCTATAATATATTTCGTCCAAAGCAAAAGCGATACGTTGGGCATTATCCGTTCATGAGCTTGATCGCACTAACTCTCAAAAGGCAACCCCATCCATGATTTAACCCAACAGGGTTTAGAACGATCGTGTCTTTTTGTAGATCATGTGGATTGCCTTAAAGATGACCCGCACGTGTCAAACGTGCTCATGAGCCCTCTCATAAATTTCTCGAGAGCAGAAAAATAAAAGAACCTTACTCTAGCATCATTAATAGTCATCTCCAAAAAAATTATCTAAAAAGCTTAACACCAATTGTACAGCGACCAATTCAATTTTAAACATTTTAATTGTGTCTATTTAATCCTAAATTTTTTGACAATTTTGCCAATTTAGTTCTAAATATTTCAATTTAGTCTTAAATCTTTTGACGATTTGTCAATGTAGGTTTTTCAACCAATTATCCAAATAATATATTTATGATTAAATTGGAAAATTTTCAAAAATTTTTAGGGATGTTGATAGAATTGAATTTTCGGCAATTATTATCGAAAATATGTTTTGATGCAAACGATTTCTACAAAGGCCCGGCCCATGTCCTAAACCTCATCAAATAAAGCCCCACTCGGTCAGCAGTCAGCAGGTCGGCTAAGTTTACCCTTGGCCCACACGCTATCAACAAGATTAAATTACATTAAAAAAATTAAAAAAAAAAAAAATAAATGTCCATTGTTGTAAATATAAGCATCATGAGCATTAATTCAAGTATTATGAGCTGTAATGGTTGACCAGATGCTGAAAGGATAGTCAACGCGCACAACTACTTCTAAACTCGACCCTCTTTCTTTTTCTTTTCTTTTTTTCCTCTTATGACTTGTAATTAAGCAATCAATCTCTGAAAAATTCGTATATTTATTCCGATCTAAATGTGAAAAATTACTAGCTCATATAATAAACAAATCGCTAATGGACAATTTGCTGATGTATGGGGCTACGCTATCTCCCAAACTGTTTTTTTGGCATAGGATGTCTGACCACACCCAATAAATTAACAATTTGATGAATAAATATGTGTTATTATTCTATAAAGTTTTTGGCTGTATTATTTTTCTGTATGGACGAATGAATTTTTCCGCGATGGTCCCCGCCCCTATCCTCATCCTCCCACCACAAATTTCTCTTTTTATTTTCTTCTCTGTTTTTATATGCATTTATCTTATTTTATTTCACTTTTTTCCCAATTTACCCTCCTCGTAAATTTCGTTCTTTTTGGATGCGTGCCTTTTTTTTTCTTTTTTTACGCGTACTTTAGTTCGCCCACCGATTTCGCGAAACGGAGGCCGAGTTGAACTTCGAGGATTGACCGGCGACGCCCCATGTTTGACCCAGCAAGGCTAGACGCGGTGGTTGACTTTTTCCCTTTTTTCTTCCTTCTTGAAGAGATGGAGTTTGACTTTGTTGTTGTATTATCTATTAATGTCTACGGAATTTTTTTTTTTTTTAAATCTGGAATTGACGAAGATCGATGGGTTCGAGTCATTGGAATTGGAAGAATTTTGCAAAAAGATGACATAGGTTTAGATGAGATAAAATGTTAAAATACACCATGTTGATGTTTTAGGCCATGTTTGGTAATCAGCGATTTCTTCACTATTTCTGTTCTTTTGCTACTCAAAACCAAAAATATAGAAATTTATTTAATAACATTAGCTAATATTTTTTTTTTTTTTTTTGGGAATATATCAATGACCAGGAATAGAATTATGACAAGAATTAAAAATAGGAAAAAGTTACTTATTTGTTCCCACGAACAACTTTCGAAACAAGTTATTTTCTCTTTTCTCTTTTTTTTATTTTCTTATTTTTCTTCCTCTAGTCGGTTGCCTACCCTTGTCTCTAGCCGGTGACCAGCCATCACCAAGGGCGGCAAGGTCTTCGGCTCTTGTCTTTCATCAGTCATTAGCCATCACTGATGTGCAGCGACTAGCTAGAGGAAGAAGAAGAAGAAGAGAGGGAAAAAAAAGAAAAGAAAATCTCAAAAAAATTATTAAAAATTAAAAGAAATTCTACGTCATGAAAAAATCGAAGGTCTTACGAAATGCATTCTTGTTCTTTTCTATTCTAGGAATTAAAATTTTGTGTAGTTACCAAACGCGTTCAAATACTCAAAAACTAGTTTAGAAAACAAAATCGGAAAAACTATTTCTAATCATAAATTGTTATCGTGAGTAGAAATGTTATTAAACACATTTTAACTCTTCAAAGTCTCGATATGAGCTTAGTTGACGCATCGAAGCAAAAACACATGCAGGCGGCGACTAGGATCGCCATGGACGTCGCATTATATTGATATATTTTTAGAATTTGTAAACACCGGTCATAAATATGAACGAGAAAACAGCGTCCCGAAAATTTCAATGAGGAGTCTTGGCTATAGATTTATTTGACCGGGAATTCTTTAATTGCCTTTTGGATTGAACTTTGAAGGAGACTCGGCTTTCTTTTGACTTCGTGGGCGGCGAGTTCTTAATTACGATGGACTTCTTCTAGCGAGGATGTCGCCGAAATCCATGTCAGTTGACATAAGATACACATGCCGGTATTAATTAATTTTCATAAATAAAATCAACGAAATACCATCCCGTAGAATTAAACGTGTATCGAGTGCCGATACCATGATTAATGTCATTCAATAAAAACTCGAGATTTTCAAAATAGGCGGCCGGCTGCTCACCCGCCCCCTGCGACTCCAAAACTCGACGAGGCACGAGCACGGCTACAGACTTAGAAAAAGGGCGTGAAATTACACGAATGCGACGACGGGAAAGAGACCGCCGTCTGTATGTATACGAAAGAAAAGAGGATGTTGGAATTTCTAATTGTTGCTTATGATTAAGGTAAAATCCGATCGGGATTACGCGGGCGCCGAATCTGTCCCTTGATTTTCCAAGGGACAACAACGACATCTGCCCAAACGAAATGAGTGAGGGTTGGTTAGCTTAATTGCTACCCACCACGGTTAGCGGTCCACATCATTGTCAAACTTTGGATTATATATTTATATATTAGATTTCCATCAACAGGCCCGCAAACACATTTCGCGTCATTGCTTGCGCCGCATGACATCTTTCGTTTCACACTGCCGACTTTTGCAACGATTGTAACTCGGTTGGGCACAAGTCGATTGACGATTTTACCCTCGTCTGCTTACGTTTAGGGGCGATTCGGCTAGGCGAGGATCACATAACCAGTGTCGAAGCCCGAGGGGCCTAGGCTGCCAAGATGGGTCGCAAACCTTCATGTTATCCCACGTTTATTCAAATGGATCATACACGAATCACCTTCAACTCAAACTATGGGTCATAAATGGGTATTAGTGGGCCAGTTAATGGCATCCTTTCAACCCTAATTAAATATGGAGCCGGCCTTTGTTTTTTTATTTTTTGGTGAAAAAGCCACCCATTCTTAAAATGTGACCAATTTAAGAATAAAAATTTCTAAATATAGATCTCGGGTGGGATTAGGTACGAGCCATTAATTTTGCACTATATACAAATAGATCAGTTTGGATTGAATCAATTTCAACTCGACTTAACCCATCTCATCCCGTTTGACAAGCCTATCAATGGCGCTCAATGCCTCTTGCTGTGTTTTTTTTTTTTCCTTAATAATCGAGGAACACGAGTACAAGAGATTGCTAATCCAATGCGACATGATTTAAACTCGACTTGATTGATGCGATTCGAGCGTAAATCCTCCAGCAAACTGATTATTCCGAATCATCCAAAGCCACATCATTTATGTTGATCGTGATGTCTCGTACACATTTCACGTGCGGCACATACGGGACCATTGTGATACACGTTCAAACAATTCCGGGCTCGCAAATTTTCTCTTTGTCCCGTCCCCGAAAACACCTGGCAAATCGAAGGCCCCGAGAACGAGCCGCTCGAGAAGAAAAGTCAAAAACACGTTGTGTTTGCGAATTTCGTGGAGCTCTATTTTTTTTTATCACTTCTCCCGCAAGAAGCTCGAGCTGATTTTTTTTGTTTTATGATTTTGTTTATCCCGGCAGACATGATGAGTTGGATGGAGTACGCTCGTGTCAGATCGACACGACGTGCTCCGCGAACGAAACTCATCGTACAGGACCCAGTTTCGTCATCGCCGAGGTTCGGCACGAAAGTTAACAAGCGTCCCTTTTCGCGTTTCCTGCTCACGGGTCGTGAGGACGGCCGCGTGAAAAATGCGGATTTAATTTACACGCGCGCGAGGCTGATGTCCTCTGTGGCCACGAACTCTTTAGATGATTATTGGATGGATCGTGAATTGTGTAACCTAAAAGATTGACTTATGTATGATCGTATAAGATGAAATAAAGTAAATAATTGATGTGCATTTTCAATTGTATCAATTTATTTTTAAATTATTTATAATTTATCGATTTAGTCATAAATTTTTTAACAATCTACCAAATTTAAAGTTTCCGACCATTTTTTGATTGAAAATCTTTAATGTTGACAAGCAATTTTATAATTTTAATTTATTTCTAATTTACCTTTTACCTTTTCCTTTTCTTTTTCTTTTTCTTTTGAACCATCGATCTCAAGCAAGGGCAGTTCTTGCCCAAGGTCCACGATGGCAACCCTCGCCTACGGCTAGTAAAGGACAAAAATGAAAAAAGAAAAGAAAAGGAAAAGGAAAAAATTACAAAAATTATTTACATTAGTGTCATCCATATCATATAGAACGATTTTTGTTAACTAGATGATTACGTTAGTGATTTGTAGCAAAATTTGATCGGAATGACTAAATTAACAAATTGTTAAAAGATCTATGATTAAATTGATAAATCATCAAAATTGTTAGAATTAAATTGGCAAGATTGAAAAATTTAGGATTACATTGGTAACTTATCGAAATATTTATGATTAAATTGACATAATTAAAATATTTGAAACCGAATTGGTTGCTCTATAATAAGTTTAAGGTTTTTCGGACAATTTTCTCCAATTAATATCAGATCATTAAGGTAGATTTGGCATTATCTCAATTCAATGTATCGTTCTAATGAGTTGAAGGTAGTAGGTACGACCGTAATTCAACCGATTATTTGGAAGGGATCCAGAACACCAACTAGATAGCCCACCATCATGACCCTTCGCTTCCGTCCGAGTCTTCAAAGACAAGAACCAAACCGGCATATAATCATCGATTCCCGAAAGCACAAAAACGCCCCCTCGTTGTTCGGTCCAATCCGAGGATGGGGTCCGGTTGAGATTTCTGTTGTCTCTTCTTTTTCGTAAATGGAAACGCCTTTTTCTTCTGGCAATATTCCGGCTCGTTTCCCTTCGTCCGCGCGCGGCAAGTGGTGCCAGAATCGCAATCGTTTCGAGAATCGGACAATAGTATTGGGAGAAAAAAACGAAGAGGAGAAAAAGCACGTGCGAGTGAGAGGATTTAGGCTAAAAAACACGAACCTCTACAGGGGCAGGGAGGATGCTTCGTCCTCGTAAAGTTAAACGGGCGCACATGCAATACATGGACAAGCATCACTATTTTTTGATTGCTAATACTGAATTGGGGAATCTATTCTTCCTCCTGTCACCTTCTAGGGAATTCTACGGAACAAGAAATCCTTTGTCTTGTCACATGCACCCTTCTTTATGGATAATAAAATTAAGTATCATAACTTTTATATGACACTTACTTGAATATCATAATTTTTCTTTTGCTCACTTGAGTATCATCAATGATTTGCCTCGTTGAAAAATTCGATGAGTGTCATAACTTTTTTTTTTTTTACTCAATTGAGTGACGTCGACAATTTGCCTCGCCATAAAATCCAACATGGACGGCAATTGTCCAACGTGACTTTGCGACACTGATGTAGACAATTTTAAAATTTTGTAAGTATTTTTTTTTAATTTTTTCCTTTATTTTCCTTTTTTTAGAGTCAATGAGGATTACAAACGACTCTCACTAGTTACAAGAGTCTCACTCAAATCTAGCAAGGGCCTTCATGGCCACACCGGTCGAGACTGAGGCGACCCTCACCTAATTTGGGCAAGGCGACCTTCATCGGTCGTAAAGACCACCTCGGCCTCGATAGTGAAGGCCCATGCCAAGTCTAGATGGCCACGAGCGAGGTGACCTCGCCTAGGGCCTCATTGGCCCTTTAGAAAAAGGAAAACAAAAATAATATTAAAAAAATCCATTTCGGATGGAAAATTAATTAACAATTGATTTTACTCTAATGTGATAAAAAAAATTATGACACTTAAATGAGTGTCATACAATTTTTTTGCATTTGTGTTATTTCTAAAAGCGGAACCAATGCTTAGTTCTTGGTTCCAATGGGGGATCGGACTAAGCTTACTTTTTTTTGTTTTGTTTTATTATTTCTTTAAGAAAATCAGTAAATGTAAATTAAACACTATCTCAGTCCAGTTTCAAGTAATGGGAAAAAAAGTGATCAATTCTATTTGACCAAACTATCGGTTCGGTTCCCAATTTTAAATTTTGGAAACCGGTTCTCTTGATCTGGCTCTTGGTTTTACCTTGGAATCGTACTGGATCATGAACCAATCACCTCAAGTAAAATCCTCGCATTTTAATTTCAATGCATTACTAGACATGGTTACTCAAATTTAATTTACCGTAGAGATTACCATGTATGCACTTCGATTATGTGTAATTCATTCCGATCATTTCGCTCTGATTGTTTTAGGGGTGTATAAAAAAATTGGACCGCTTGAAACCGAACTGGACCAAATTGAAACCAGTAGGTTCCATGGGGGCCGATCCAATTCGTGATTGTAGGCATGGAACCACCCGTCCACTTGGATAGGACCGGACTAGATCGGTTGGTATATATATACTAAAAAATGAAAATTATTTCAATTACTTCAATATTTTGTAGTTTTTTGACCAAATATATATATAAATATATATATGTATATTAATAGTTATTGGACATTATTAACTAATTTTGTCTCGAGTGTGTAATAAGATTAACCCTCTACCTTTTTTTTCATTCTTATATAAAAAAAAAAAAAGAAGAAGAAGAGGAAAGAGAGAACCAATTAGAGATGTCCATAAATGTTGCGCGTTTTATCTTCATGATATATTAAAAAGTATGATTAGGTCTCTCCTTAGCCATTCTCATGATTAAATTAGGTTGACGTTGAAAAATAGATTGATTGAGCGATTAATGTTTTAATTTTTGTGAAGGTTAGAATTTTTAATGTGGAGTCTAATTCTCCACATATTTCTAGTGTTAGGAAACCTTAAAGGGATCACACCATGACATTTGAATAAATTAAGGTTTTAGTTAATGAGTATTGTATTTCATTCCGCCTTATAGTTTTCGATCCGTAACCAAAATCAATGGCTCACAATTTGACTTAAATATAAGGCCAAATAAGGCTTTAGAAAATAGGTTCACTATGATATTAATTAATGAATGTAATTTTGTAGGAATTGGAACTGATTCCATGGACCCACTCAATAACTGGACTGAGCTGATGTTCGGCTCCCAAGTGGACCTAAGAACCAATGGATGAGTTTCAATTCCAATTTTTCAGAACCGGTCCTTAGTGGGTAATTTTAAATTCTAAGGTGAGAACCACCCATTCAAACTACGCTCACCTCTAGACTAACTGACCATACAAGGCCATACAACTTTTACTTCTTCCGTTAATCAATTTAGGTTTCCAATTCAATTATTCAACATACCATGCTCATTTTCCTATTCTCAGTTACGTGGTCATTGTTGTTTCACACGCTTCGCTTGATTGGCATTTGCCAAGTGAGTTTTTCGTCGCACACTTGTAAAGAACGTCAGGTGAAATTCACGTTGAAATAATGGATGTGGTTTTAAAAATTCATCAGCTTACATTTTTCAGTGGATGTGAATTCAATTAGGGATGTTAATGGACTAGAACTCGGAACAACTAAAATGCATCAAGCTTTGGCCCGCAGAATTATTCCCATTTTTGGTGTGGTCCGATCCATGCCGATCGCGTGTGAGAAGAAATCACGCAATTTCTTGAGTTGAAAAAAAAATAAGACAGAGTTCGAGCAACAGTCCAAGATAGAGGTCCTGCCGAAGATGTCCACCACGACGTACTTGCACACGAGGAGGTCAGTCGATTTGATTACAGCTACATCGTAGTCGGCCGGAGAGAATTTCGATTTTGCTTTCTATAAAACTTTCGACGCTCCCGAAATTGAATTTCGGTAGTTGAACCTAGTCTCACCAACTCGCCTCCGTCTCGTCGAGAGAAGAAGGCACATTAATTTTCGCCACATGCGCGTACATTTTCTCTTTCGATTCACGCAACATGTACGCATCAAGACATGAAGATTTCACGGAAGCGCGATCGGTCAGTCTGAATATTTAAATTACGAAATGGAAGTCCCGTTCAATATTAAAGCAATTTTTTTATAACGACCCCACCTTTCAAGTCCTTTAGCCCCCCTTATAAATTGCGGATTCCTTCTTGTTACATCGCCCTCCACGTGGAAACGGAAAGTGACAATTCGTTCCTTCTCGTTCTTGGGCTTCCTTTCAAAGCACGGAATCGACACACTGGCTACATGATCGTATAGACCGAATGAGCGCTCCATCTATAGCATAATTGGATCGCTACTTGACTCGTGAAAGATAATATTGGGCCATATCTTCGCGATCTCGTTTTCAATTTGGAAGCGATGCTCCTAGCATCATATCACATTAATCGACTTCACAATTAGAGCATTATGAACAGAATCTAATCACGGTATGGATAGGATATCGGATAGGGTCATCAATTAGATAACCTCATCATATTAATCGGGTGAAAAAAAATAGAAATTAAGAAAGTAATTTTCATTGGGAATCTTTTTTTCGCTTCAAAAATCACGATGCTTAAATGGTAGATTTCACAGTGAAAATTATTGCTCTTCAACTGACCAACAATCGTGATCGAGCATTAGGGTTCTTGTATTTCGAATCGATAAAATATCATGCATGGATAGAGGACACACAAATCTATCGATTAGATTTTAAAATTGATGAAATGAATCCATCGATGACAACGCGAATCATTCCAAAAGAATAAGAATGAGAGTTGCGATCGACAAAGGGAAATGAACAACATTGCAAGTGAACGGAAATGTATTGCTTACTTACTCCTTTGTCTATGTGAAATAGCACTTTAGATCAACATCGACCGGAATTCATGTCACATTCAAAATTGTAATCTAGTACGGTCGATGGGCATCAATCTTCGTGAATGGCCTTTTTTCAGGGCATCGATAGAGCTAAATAAAATTCTATATAAATATACATAACAAAGGGACAAGAAAAGAAAGAAAAGCAAAATCTCGCGAAATCCACCTTTATATATTCTCATCTAGGGGGGATCGAATTTGTGCAAAAAATATAAAATAAAATATTCAGTCCGATTCGAACCGAACCGAAACATCAAGAAGAGGGCGAAAACGGCTCCCGGGTGGAATCACGAGTTGGGAGAGGGAAAGAGGGGAATGTGCGGGGAGGGTCCCACACGACAGCCGACCTGAAAAGCATGGAATGGAATAGCGCTGCTTCCTCACCATGTGGAGCACACCCGGCGCCTCACCCGCCACACGCAACTGCTGACGTGTCGGGCGGTGACGCATCCCTCCGCCTCCCCGCTGCCTCACCGCTCCGTCGCTCTATCTCTCTCTCTCTCTCTCTCTCTCTCTCTCTCTCCCGCCTCGTCGCCATCCGAGACGCGGAAGTCCTGGTCCGTCGCGGACAGCAGGACCTCCTTTTGTTTACTCCATGAATTCTAAGAATATTTCTTTTTTTTTTTTAAATTCGTTGCCCTTTTTCAATTTGCTTTTATTTTTATCTTTTGGGTTCATTGTCGTTGTCAATGTCAAATGCAATGACGGCAAGGAAAAAACAAATTGACGAAAAGGAAAACGAAAAAAGAAAAAAGAGTTTTTGATTTAAACTACAATTAAGATCTTCAATTTTTAATTTATTTAATATAATTTTAAATATTGATTTCATGTGTGATATTATCCTGAATTTTTAAATTGTACAATCTAATATCTAGACTTTTAATATATATTCTACTTAGCTCTAAATTATATGAAAATGTTTAATATGATCTAATTTAAAATGATAAAGAGGATATTACACATTAAGTAAAGTTCAGGGATTACAAATTTCGAATCAAAACTTAGGATTTATTTATGTGGAGATGCCCTTTTTATTATCGAAATTTCTGTTCGTGTATAGTCTCTCTCCAACTCGACTCAGGCCCATGTACCTAACACCCACCACTCAATTTTGTCTCCGCCCGCCCCTACGTCCAAGTTTGACCAGCACCTCAAATTCCATGAGATTATATCATTAATCGCATTTCCCAAAAATAGCGTATAAAAGGTGAACATTTCTACAAATAAAGCCATCCATATCGCCGAAATAAGTAAATTAAATAAAGTCATTTAATTATCACGATTGTTTTTGGTAACTAGAACTTCCAAGATCTTATTAATCGGATTTAATAAGAAAATATCGAATTCATGTTACGTGAAATAGATAACTGTTTCTCATTAGGGTGTTCTCGAAATCCTTTTTCCAAATCTGCCAAAATAGTCATGTTACTTAGTGCTTCTCGAATTCTTGTTTTACCCCGATCCCACCACGCACCGTAAAAAAAGAAAACTCAATGACAATGAGTAACTCATGCCGACCCCGCCATAACAATATATGCTCACGATAGCCGACAATCCGTCGTTGCGCATAAGTTCAGGGCGATCGAGATCTTAACTTACCCTATTTACTCTCGCTGATCTTTTGAGCTAAAGATATTATGTCTGTTCAAGTAACGTTCGGAATCACCTACCCTCTCCGAATCCCCAAAAAAGAAAAGAGCATCGCCTTAACGTGACTAGAAAGGTAAAGGCAATATTTACTATCACGATCATCAAATTGGGTATTCATTTGTAAGATGGTGGTATTATATGTATATTTACATGTATATATATTTATACATATACTTGGATTTATAATTTTTTTTACCTAGGTTGAAAATTTGGGAACGGGGCGACCGACCGAGTCACACAATTAAACGACAAATGGAGAAATAAAGATCAATTTTTTTTTTCTACTACGTAGAAAAAAACCCAAAAGGGTAAGAACTTTCTCTTCCCCTTCACGGCAACACTGACCTTGAGGAGCGAGGGGAGATAGAAAAACTGAAAATCTTCTGGCCTTTAGCAGCAACCCTGGTGGATTCTCTATTTTCCCATTTCCCATTTTCCATTTTTTTTTTTCCCTATTCTTGGGTCGGACCGAACAGGGAAGAGAGAGATTACAGAGAAAGAAAAATCTCCGATCGATCCTCTTCCCGCAGTGTTCGTTTTCACTCAGCTTCTGCCTCCGGGGGGGAAGGAAAAGTTGCATTTGCTTCTTGGGTTTTAATCGTCTTTGTCGAAATCCAGGAGCTCGCATCTGCCCTTTTCTTGTTGTTTGGCTTCCTCTTTTCTTTTGGGTCTCGTCGGATATTGATTCTTGAAATTCTTGGATTTCCGATCATCGGCCGGACGACGCTTTAATCCCTCACCATCTGACATATCCGTTTTGCTCGCCGGCAATCGCCTTGGCATTGAGAAAAAAAAGTCAATTTTTAGACTGGACGTGGAATAATCTAGCCAATTTGCGGCCGTTGATTTTTGTCCTTCCCAACCCGATCGATTTCCTGGATTTGGGATTGGTGGGTATTCGTCTAATCATCGGAAGGAACGAGTTCTTGGGATTTCTGGGTCTGCTTCTGCTTCTAAACTACGTTAGTATTCTTTTACCCGATTGTTTGGTGAGCTCTACCCCCCTCAAAGTCGTTTCTGGGCAGCTTCGCAAGCGCATGAAAGTCGATTCTTGTTAATCCCTGAGGCCGTTTGAGCTTCTGGAATACTGACCTGAAACTGTTCTCCGGTTCTTGGCCTGATTTAGAGCCATGGCCATGGAGTCCGACTCTCTGGATTATTGGAGGCATTACTTTAGGACCGCGAATTGCGATATATTCGATATCATCGACCGTGCGATCATGGTGGCGGCCTCAGATTGCCCGAAAGAGTTTAGGTTGAGGAGGGATCGCATCGCCGAGACGCTGTTTACGTGCCGGTTGACCCGGTGTTTGGGCTGCGACCGGGTCGAGCTGGCGGTGCCGAGCGGGGATGAGGATGATGGGTTGAAGAGTGGGATTGCTGGGGAGGGGTGTGATTTCGAGGCTGGTGGGAGCAAAGAGAGCAAAGTGAATAGCAGTAGGGATGGTGAGTTGTTCATGAACCAAGAGAGCAATTACAGCTATGGAGAGGCTGAGGCACTTACCGATGAGATTGAAGAGGAGTCTCAAATTCTTGAAGAGGTCCTGAGGATCAAAGAGATTTTGCTCAACCATGATGAGGAGGTGAAACCTCTCTCCTGTTTATCTTTGTAATGGGTTGATTATTAGCATTCTGGGAATTGCATGATTCCTTTTTGTCATCTTAGTCTGACAAAACTTGCTTTCACGACATTACAGTCTGAATCAGTGCTTTACGACTCGTTGAGGCGGCTTCAATTGATGGCTTTAACCGTGGCGATATTGAAGGTTTGGTTCATTGGCTTCTGTCCTGAATTCTATGCGGTTCTAAGGATTGTTATGCTTATTTACTGCTTTTCCGGCTCTCCTGGGCAAGTTCATGCGGTGTTAACGATGCTGGTCCTATGCAGGCAACTGGGATTGGGAAAGCTGTTAATCCTCTGAGGAAGCACAAGTTGAAGCAGATTGGTCGCCTCTCTCAGACTCTTATTATGTAAGATTCTTGTCGAAAAACTACATGAATTGGAATCTTTTGACGGAATCAAAGTTTGTTTTCCCTACCTTGCAATGCATTCATTACGTGTTGATTTAGCTCTTGACAAGTCCGGTAACCGACTCATGTTTTCAGAATTTATACTTGTGATAACAATTGCTTTTTCTTTTAGTGCTTCATATCGGTGGCTCCTGTTTAAATAAGTTTGGTTTTGGCAATAGCTTTGTTCTATTTATGTTGATCATGCCTTTCGAGACATAAGTTAGGCGACAAATAGTTGTTACTAGCCATAGCTCTTGCAGATGTCACTGAGCTTCAGTCAGTATACCTTAATCTTTGTTTGGTCCAAAGAAGAACAGCTTTTGTTGTCTTATGAAATCCAAATTCTAGTGACTCAGTAATGTAAGAACCGGGCATGCATGTCTGGTAAGTGGTGACAATCTGTGGAGCAATAGCTTTCTGAAATGACAGGCCTTCGGTTTTATTGGCATTGATATCATTTATTTTCTGTATTCCTATTGGATTGTATCAAAGTGGTATCGACTCTCATTTGCAAGATCAATGTATCGATGATTTATTTTTCGTTGCAGGGCGTGGAAGACTATGGTGGAAGAGTGGATGCAGACTGCGCCGCCTGCTGGTACAGATTTGCTTCCTACTTTCTGATTGCTAGGAAAAGATATGCTAGTTTTTCATGTCCCTTGCAAGGGTTCTAAGTGCTCATTTATTATGCGAGAGCAGGGAGTACCCCTGATTCTGTGAACCCGTCAAGCGATGATGAAGAAGGGGAAGAGGGGGAGGAAGAGGAAGAGGAAGGACTTCCTTCTCCACCTTTGGACGAGGGGGCATTTTTCGCTCCTCAAACTTCTACAATGGAGCTATCTCGGGTAAAAATGTCTTCCCGCATATTAGAGGCATTTTTATTTGAGGAAGTTCATTGACCTGAACTTATCAGCTCTGCTTCTTTGCATGTCCCGTGCTTGTTCTTTTGTGAAGTTCTTCGATGGCATGGACGATGATGGAAGTGAGTAGAATTTTATTCACTCTATTGCTACTTGGTTCTTTCATTGGATCTTTCTTTAGATTAATTTCTGTACAAATGCTAAATTTTCCAGATCCTCGTGCCGGCGGAGAACCTGCCAAGAAGGGTGAAAATGGAAGAAAACCGTCCCAAGAGAAGCAAAATGTGAGCGAGCAACGAAGAGAGAGAAAGCCTGACGGAGTGAAAGACCGTCTCAAAGATAACAGAAGTCAGCATTTGAAGAAGCGAGAAGATGTTGTGAAGCCAAATAGACCCTCAAACACTAATGTTGGGCAGGGTAGACACACTAATCTCAATGCAGAGCAAAAGATCAACAAAGAGTCCAAGCTCCAGCAGAGAAGATTGGAGAAGACTTCTGCACAGAGGAGAATGGTCGGTAATCAGAAAGATGCAAGGACACCTCTCAGGTTTTTGAAGTCTGTTGCTTATAACAAGCATTTCTGATGTCTCTGTTGTTTCCTTGTCTCTTAGGACGCCAAGCATTCAGAAGAAGATGCAGTCCAAATGAAACTTGAAGCTACAAAGAGGAAGCTCCAGGAAAGTTATCAACAAGCTGAGAATGGTATGCGTCCTTGAGTTATGTTAACATTTTGTGGTTTTTGGTTAAATCCTGCATCAAACTTATGAATTTGAGAGAGGGAAGTTTTCACTGGGGCATTGGAGGCGCGTCATTAAATTTCGATCTTAGTATTTGAAATACGTTTTCTCTTGTTTGGCTTTATCTGGATTTAATTGCGCTGCTTTCTTTCCTGAACAGCCAAGAAGCAGCGGACTATACAGGTAATGGATTTGCACGATCTCCCGAAACAGTCACTTGGCCATAGAAATCTACACATGAGACCTGGGAACCAGAACCGGCATTGGGCAAATGGACGGCGCTAGTTTGAAAGTTTCTGCTTATCTTGCTGGAGAGCCTTTGCAAGTACTTTCCGTCATGAAAGCGAGTGAGAGAAGGATGCTAACAACACCGGATCATGTTGCTGATCATTGAATGCCGATGATCGAGCTTTCTCACAGCGCAAGTCTCTAGAAAGCTTTGGAATTCCTTGGCTCAATATGACATTCCTTGAGGTACTTAGAATTTAGGATTTTTACCTTTTCGGGTTTCATCAAAATTGGGTGGTATATCTGACTTTTCCGGTAATTGGTTGCATTGTAACCAGAAAGACAATTGTAGAGGACTCTAATTTACGTCATTCCAGTCGACATGTATTTACTGGTCTCGAACATTTGTTCTCGATTTTCTCAAGATGGGGAGAGTATCGATCAGGCCTCGAGCTGGCATGCACAGACCTTTGCATAGAATAAATCCAAATTGGAGGATAACGTGTGAGTTTTGAACTGCTGTTTATAGCCCATGTTCCATGACTAGTTTGGACATTCTTGATATGCAGTTCCATTGCTTTTGCCCTCATCTTTTCTGCCTGTACTCTTATTTCTCTTGATGCCAACAAGATGATTTCTGACCTTTTAGTTTGCTTGCGATAGAAGAAACCGACCCATGTTGCTTGTTTTCAACGAGAACCAAGATTTATGTTGGGAAAAAGCCACCGGAAATGGGATTTGATTCCAATCCAGTTTCGAGATACTACGTAAACGTTCGCAAAAGATGATAGCTGGGGAGACTTTGGACGGGCGAAACACGTGCAGCAATCTTCGCCGGCCGTGTCAACCTTTTCTCCCTTTCTTTCTCCGTTCCATATTCTCCACTTTGACGCCTTTCTCTAGTCCGAGCGACGCGTCTTGGGTTAGGTGGCTCGTGCAAATGGATGATGATAACTATTCCGATATGCACCAAATCAAGCATCCAATCTTGGAGGCCCTTACGTGTCCATACGTCCCTTTTGAAATCGACGTGTCGGTCTCTCCACCCCGCGAGCTAATCTTTCTAATCTTCGAGGCGATTCTTGCATGGAATCGACCATCCGATTAAAGAATATCGAACCATCATCATCTCCTTCGTTACATTCGAATGATTCAATAATTGCCAAACTGTTTTCATGCCCTTGATTAGGGAAGAAAGGTGAATGAACCCGAAAACTACTTCCGGCTCCTGTCAGTCATAAGTGATGTGGACTTCGCCACGCGTTTGTCCTCATCTGTCGCCACAGCTCCAACAGCACACTCCAAGGTTTCAATGCGCTGTAGGTTCGATCACCATTTATGGCAGTCGATCTTGCCGTGTGAAATGTTGATTCTTGAGGGGTGGGTCGCTTTGCTAATTGAATTTCCGAGGCTTTAAGGAGAGAGAGAGAGAGAGAGTTTAATTAGATGGTGGCAGGCATGGGGCCCCAAAAGAGTTGAATTGGAAATGGGGCTTACCATGTGTCTCTCGTTTGGAACATGAGAGTTGCCCAAAGCGCCCCTCCTTCCAAATATGAACTGTCCCCTAAATTTATAGAGCGCGATGTGACAATTTGATATCACAAAATTCGATTAAGTAATGTAACTAATTCTTAGCGCATGCATGACGCATTCGAATCAAAATAGTTAATAACACTTAGATTGGTTGATAATATCACAGCCCGAGAGATTGTCATTAGCCTCCGGCGCAAGTCTTGCGTTGCAAACTTCCCGCGATCAATGGCGGGCCCTGGAAGCTTAGACTAAAGTGCACCTCTATGCAATCCCTAAAAATTCGTACTGAATGCTAGATGCCGCATGAGGCGGTGGCCCTCATCAGCCCCCACGGCCTATCACCACCACGAATCCGTCCAAAAGAAAGAAAGCATGTAAGAAAGTAAGAAAGTTAAGTATGTCTAGTCTCCATATTCTACTCGATGGACCGTGAAATCGAAGGTGACATAAGGGATGGCGTAGGTGGGTCGGTTTGACCGATCCAGGAGGAGGGAGGAGGGGATCGTAAAAGATGGGGCTAATCTACAAAGGCACATGCACTTCCATGGAGCATCGTCCATGTATGCGTTTTGATTCCACCTTCCCTCATCAAAAGGGTCAAAGAACCTCAAAAAGCTTCTTTTTTTCTTTTTCTTTTTTTTATAAATTCTCTCCGGTGCTCCTGCTTTGCTTTTTGCTTTCCTCCCCTCCTCCCTTTCCATTTCCTTTGCATTTTGTCTCTTTGGCTCTCTTTTGTTTGCCTACCCTTTTTGACTGCCCTCTCCCTTAAAGGAGCTTTTCAGCTCCGTTCCTTTCTTCTTCCCTTCCTTCTCTTTCCTTGGGGGCTTTTCTTCTTCTTTTTTACCCTTTTCTCATATTAAATTTCTTCTTTTTGTGCTTGTTTGTTTTATCAGTTAAGAGGCCTTGTTTTATAGCTCGTTTTATTATGTTAAATTGAGTTCTAGTTTGATGACGGGTTCGATGGTTAATAGTGGTGTTAACCCAGTTCTTTTTGCTGCCTTAAGCGTCATTGGACTTCTTCTTCTCTTATATGGTTGTGTCAAAGTGATTCTAATGAGTTTAAGCAAGAGTGAAGATAAAAGTTTAAAATATTAATCAAAATTCAAAGAAATATAAAATAACTATAAGTGGATTTATGTGTCTGAGTTTTGCATCTGTGAAAGTTCCGAGTGTTTCCATCTTTGTAAAAGTCAAAGCACGCCAGCTATGAAATCCTGAAAATTTCTTTGTTTAAGTGAGAAGGACAAGGCTAGTGCTCCCCGCCAAGTTGTCATATCTGAAGATGCAATTTTGGAATTACTTTGTGAGCAACGCAAGTGCTAAGCAAATCTACCCATAGAAAAAAAAAGAAAGCAAAAGTTCTCGACAATCCTGATTTTGAGTGGGGTTCGGTGGATGGTGATTGAAATTCCAAATATGCTCGCAGAGGCTAAAATTGATTCCATTGGAATCTAATCGTTGCCCTTGCGCAAATCATCATCGTCCAAGATAGTGGCTGAAATTCCCTTAAAGACACTTATTGAGCTTAAAATTGGGGCAATTAATGCACCGAAAAGTATAAATTTCTCAAATTGTTATTTCTTAGGTATATCCAAGACACTTATTGAGTAAGAAGGGGCTTTGTTGAATCTTGCCCTTCCAAAGTCCTAAATCTATCCAGAGTCATATCTTATCCGAGCCCCTTAACTGCACTGATCAATTCTCGCTCTTGTGGGATTGGGTATATGAATGATATATTGTTTTGATTGACGGTAGTTGCTTTGTTGAGAATATATGTATGGTGCGTTTATATTATGACCCTAGTCCATCAATCCTCACACATTATAATGTGAGATGTTGGTATCGAAATTTGTCGCAAATGTAGTTACTATCATATCGAATCCGCCAATTGAGATTTTGTTAAATTTCTTTGTTGATCGATGATTCCCTTATTTAGTGGGCGGGCTAACCCAGTTGCAATTTTACAAGTTTCGAGTATCTTCAAGTTGTGGAGTTCAAGTTATCAAAACACGCAGTGAAAGTGTGTTTTCTTTGCGAATACCAATGCATATTATTTAGGAGGCAAAATTATGGTTTTGGAGATGTTCTAGTACAAGAATGAGTTTTATCATATCATTTTAGGAAGGAAAAATTATGAGCATGAATGAAGCTTTTTTTAAATAAAAATTTGAAATGTCTTCATTTTTTCAAATAATGTCCTAAAGTGATTATAATTGTTTTGAATAAGGATCTAACCTTGTCGATTGGTAAAATATTCCAGTTGATCGGAGGTAATTCAGTCTAAACACATTTTTTTTTATTTTAATTGAATTAGATTAAAACAATAAAATAAAAGTAAAAATACCTATCCCATCGCCTAGGGCAACAGTGATGGCCAATGACCCTCATCAACTAGAGTTGACGGCCTAAGACGGGAGAGGGTCCAGAGATCATCAAATGGGTCATGTGCTAGGTGAGGGTGGGGCGAGGGTTGCTAGACTTGTGCTAGGGTTGGCAACCCTCACCCAAATCTGGGAAAATAATCATTACCCTCTCCCATTACTAGCGAGGGTTTGCTAGCCCTCACCTTGCTAGCCTTTGTCCAAGCACTAGTGACCTTGCTGGCCATCGTCACCACCCAACTAGCGATGGGGTGGCGGCCGTAGATGGGTGGGAGTCCTCTCTCCTGTGTGTTTCTTCTTCTTCTTCTTCTTTTACATGGAAAGAAAAAAAAAATAGAAAAAAAGAAAAAAAAAAAAAAAAAATTAAAAATCTAAAAGCAAAATTACCTTTCATTGGACAATGAGTTCATGCTCTTTGTTGAGATTAATGTGTCCACTTCAAGCCTTTATTTGAAATAATGTCCATTTTGAATCTTTATTAAGAAAATGAGAATATTTCGGGTTTTATTTGAAATAATATTCACTTCAAATCTTTATTTGAAAAAATAGACACTTTAAACCTTTATTTAGAACTTTCCTTACGAGGAATTAAGGGCCTTCTATATTCTTTTCATGGTTGTTTGTGATAATTAGTGATTGGGAAAACATAATTCCAGGTTTTGTGCTTTTTGGTGCACCGTAGACTCAATATCAGGAAGTGACTGCATCGCCTGTACAACACCACGCGCGATACAGTGTCGGATATATATGGCCAAAGATAAAGCCGTTGACATTACTCCAATTCGATTGTGTAAGAGTAAACGAAACTGATCATGTCGTTCATTATCCATAATGCAAACACAGCTAGGGTGCCGTGTCACCTAAGAAGATAAGGGGAAGAAAATCAGAAGAAGTTCACTTTGCGATCCATCTTACCACGAAGATCATCAAACGGGTCATGAAGGTGTTCCCCATCATCCGAGCTTTGCGATGGCCAAGTGGAAGTGGAACGAAAAGGAGATCCAAGGATAAGAGGGCCTCGTCCCGGCCAGCTCATGCTCATCTACTAACCCGAAGTTGATTGGGTCTTCCGGTCCCCAGATCATGGATCAACCTTTCGTATCAATGAAGATCATTGATTTAATAGGTGTTATAATTTATTGTACGTTAGCTAATTCAATTCTAAATTTTTTGCTTTAATTAATTTAATCTTAAACATTTTGATAATTTGTCAATATAATCATTCTAACCCAATTAATTAGAAATTGCAAAAGTAGTTAGTGGCCATGATTGGCACTAACATAAACAATTATTATAATATTTTTAAAAAATTTCTGATTTTTTTTTTTTTCTTTTTCTATTATCTTTTTTTTTCACTGTACATGCCGACGAACTTTCTGGCCCTTTTAGGAAGGAAAACAACAAAAAAAAAAAAAAATTAGAATACTCTATAAATATCATTCACATTAGAACCGGTTGTGTTATATAAAATGACGGATAGTGATTTTAGTGATTTCTAGTCAATTTCAATTGTAATGAGTAAATCGATAAATTATCAAAAATTTAGAATTAAATTGATCATTATCTTTCTTTTCTTTGGTAGATTGACGTATGAGAGTTCGTATGATCATGAAATGCTATTTAGTCGTTTTCGCGTTCGCCTCGATGATCATATCCCCCCATCCCACCTTCGCCGATGGACAAGTAAATCAAAACGAGGAGCTTCCCACTTCGAATTATACAAGCAATCTCGTCAAGCGAACGAAGTAAAAAATAAAAAACAAAAGTGTTGTCACGTTGGAAGTTAGGATACCATGACGTGTCTGCAATGTTGCTCTGACTTTCAGCGACGGAAATGTCCTTCGGGGGGTGCTCCACTGAGCAACCGACACGTCGTTCGTGCTTATCCCTTTTCTTCTGCACCACGAAGATGGGAATTCCACAAATTCTCATCGTGGCCTCGTTTCTTTCGTTCCTTACACGACAACTTGGTGATGGCGGCGGCGGCAACAGGGCTGTCAAATATCTTAATTTTGGAATAATACTTATTTGAATATCACAATTTTTTTCAATTACTCAAATGTCATAATTTATAATTCATGTACAACATTCACTTGAATATCATAACATTTTTTCATTATTATAATTAATTACTTAAGTATCATAGCTTTTTAAAACGTTTACAACAAATATCACGACATATCAAATTTTTCATATTTGAGTAAATATTTTTAGAAAGTTATGATACTCAAATGATTAATTTAAAGTTACGATATTTATTTGAACATTTTCTTAGAAGTTATGACACTCAAAAGAAAAAATTATGACACTTCAAGTTGGGTAAAGGCGATGACGGCGGCTATTGAGTCTTCGTAGCGATGTTTGTTGAGACTAGCCATGGTGAATGAGGGTGATGAGCAAGAAGTGTTTGATTCCCTTAATTAAAATGAATTTTGGATGCTCAAAACTTACCCAAAAAGAAAGATGAAGGTTGACCTGGAACTACCTAGACCTGTTGATTGGTCCACTCAAATGCTAACTTTGGACCTTTGATGTCAAATTAACCACACTAACCTCCACATTAGCAGATGCTATTAATCTTTTTTATCAAAAGGTCATATGAAGCCAAAAATTTAGAGATTATATTGAATAAACAAAAAATTTGAGTCAATACTGATCACCGAACGAAAGATCAGAGACTATTCGTGTGAGTGAAAAATACTAATTTTGTCCTTCATGAACGTGTCCTTTAGCATGCCCATTGGGAAAAAGATTTTAGTACAGTGCATTAATGGACCACATTCATTTGATCTGATATCTTTCAAAGGAACTCAAGTCCGACACTCATCTACCAATATCATTTTTGCAAAGTACCTAATTAACTATAACAAGTTGCATGCCTAATCAAGCTCATGAGTAGGGACTAGAAAAGATGAAAAGTGATATAATATGCTTTGCAAGTGCCTATCCATGACTTTGTTTGGCAATGGTTGGCTCGAGGAGCAAGGCCCATTCTTTGTAATAATTCTATTTTTTTTTTAATAATAATTACTTCCCTTCATTCCCAAAGCACCCCCAACAACCTAATAAATTTTGGGTAGCTTTGGAGAAATGGACAAATGTGACGTGGCAATCAGATTTTGGGGTGTTGACTTTTGGGGAAAAATAAAAAGAAAAGTGGGCCTTGCCTGTCCTAATTAATATCTTTTGGACAAGCAACGGCTGGTTGGACGGCAAGATGGGCAATATCAATTAATTTTCTAATAGTGAAACAGATAAAAAAAAGTGTGGACAATATGACATCAATTCACATCTTTTTATAAGTAGCTAGTTTTTTAGTGCGAGAAAAAGAGCCCTCTCCTAAAAGCACGTTTCATCTTTCCTGTCCAAAAATTGATTTTGGAATAGTCATGGGAAGCTTTTTCTAAATTCAGTGGGTGTTCAGTGAAAAGTAAAATGCATGTGGACAAAGGAAGGCTATTCCGAAGCCAAAATTTAAAAGGTAGAAGCAACTTCAAATTCGCATTGAAGTATCTATATTACATAACTAATGTAATTGCAAGACGAGACAAGATCAATGGAGCGGCTAACTTTGCTTGAAGATTTATATTTATCATAAAACTCTCGACTTGCACTTTCATGTCTAAATACCACAATGAAAAGAAATCAACATGTGCTAGACATAGTTCTTATTTTCTTAAGAGAATTTACCATGGGAATGAGCAATTATACTTGTGAATTTGAAAAGTTTTTAAAATTGTGTTCTCATGACACGACTCGAGCTCGACAAACTAGATGGCCCGAGACGGCAGTAATCAGATTGGTAAAGGGCTACATTTGAATGATGGGGAAAGGGCCATCGGGCCAATCTTGAGCAGCAAGTGTTGGGCTTGGACTCCTGACGAATGCCTAACAAAATCAGAGAAAGAAAATTGAATTTCGACTTCTCGAGCCGGAATTGGATCTTTAGCTTTTCGCCATCTCCCATTTTCTTCAGCTTGATTCGTGTCCACGAAAAACAATGAAGACCCATCAAGCCCACGACCCTTCTGAGTTAGCTAAAAATGGGTGCAGTGTAGCCGGCTATGGCGTAAATACAATCTCACTATGCTATGGAGTCGAGCGTTCAATGTCGATGACCTCGTCCGGTCGGACCGAACATAGAGACGATGCGTTGAGTTTGCTCAAGCTCTGGATGGAGGAGCACAAGGCTTCCCATCTTCCTCCCTCGACTTTCCTACTTTCGACTTCGTGAGCTGGCTCGGCAATCCAATGTCCCGGAGCATTCCATTGTCTCGGTCCGCATCGATGCAGCATAGCTTTTGCACCGACGCGAGGCCTCTGATTCCCGCGCTCGATTTGAAGCCGCGCTTGCGATGGTAAGCCCCCGTCATAGTGGTAGAGTGTGATAATATGACCCAACAAGCACAAGCCCAAGTATAGAATATTGGCCTCAGCTCATAAACCCAATCCCTAATCTCCTTCAGCAGCTTCAACGAAAATTTATGTGTTGAAGAAGAGGAGAAGCGGGGGCGACAAAACCAAAGAAAGGATAAGAAAGGGAAAGTGGAGCTCGTTTGCAAGAGGAAAGGGGGAAAGAGGAGAAAGAGAAAATTTATTGACGTGTAGTCAATCCGAACGTCTCAGCTGAATCATCGGGCTGGATCATATGGTCAGGCCAATTGCGGTCTGGAATGTTGGGGAGGGCAGGGGATGAGGACGAGGATGAGGACGACCCGTTCTTGGAAGAAGACATGCCGGAGGAGTTCAAGAAGGCCAAGTTCGATGCCATGACTCTATTACTTGTAGGTGGGTTTGGTTTTGATCATTGCTGCTTTAGTTTGTACTCTTACAATTTCTGCATCGAACACTGTGGAAGTGGGAGGTCATGGTCTTGGTCGGTTGGTCTATGGGTGGATGATTCAATTAGTTGTGTTCTTCATTGAGAGGAACTTTCTGTTGCGAAAACGGATTCTGTATTTCGTCTTGATCAACCACAATGTGTTTTCTAACCAACCGTCCCCACCAAGATTGAATAGACTCTTGGATCCAGTCAAAGTAGGTGCTCACATAGAACGATGACGCCAGCACCTTGATGATCAGCGTCTTGATCAACCACAGCAGAGTCCCCACCAAGAAGCACACCAGGACCTTGGTGACATACCTCAAGTCGTGGCTGTTCTTCTGCCTCTCGACCTTCTTGTCCAAGAGAGCATGCCAAGCAACCAGCCCCAACCACAAGCAGTCCCGCACTGCCTTTCAAAGGCCGTAGACGAAATAAAGAACCCGTTTCCGCAGCAGAAAGTTCCTCTTGATGAAGAAGACAGCTTCTAATCATCCACCCATCGACCAACCTCCCACTAATCAAGACCAAGACCATGACCTCCCACTTCCACAGTTTGAGCTTCCACAAATCTCTATGCTTCAATGCAGGAATTGTAAGAGTACAAACTAAAGCAAGATCAAATCCACCCACCGTAACAGAGTCATGGCATCGAACTTGGACTTCTTGAACTCCTCCGGCATGTCTTCTTCCAAGAACGGGTCGTCCTCGTCCTCATCCCCTACCCTCCCCAACATTCTAGACCGCAGTTGGCCTGACTGTGGAATCCGGCCTGATCTCTGGTGGGGCTCCTTTGGCGGGTCCATCAGCCGCAACTGGGTTTTTGTGCAGAGCAGGCTTGATTTCCGCCGGAAAGCCACGCTTGACGTACATTTCACAACCTCCTCTTCCCTGTTGCCAATGGAGTTTCCATCTCTGCCGTGGATTGGCGAGCCCTTGTGCCGCCTCTGTGGCGTGCCTAGCCCGGCCCCTGTCGGGATGGGTGGCTGGAAGGACACGCTAGAGCCGTCCTGGCTCTGCCTTGATGGCGAGTTGACGACTGGAGGCAAGTGCCTCCAGCTGTTGCCGCCCCGCAGCTCCTCCATCTCCAGGTCCATGTCCAGCGACATGTCACCAGAGGCCCGCTGCTCTGGAGGAACCACCTGATCAGCTGCGACGGTGGGTCCTCTGGCGCCTGCCGATGCGGCGAGCAGCTAGGACCCTCCGCAGAAGCTTCCTCCTGGCTCACTTTCCGGAACTCAATGCCGGGTTCCCCCAGTATTCTCGGACTGTCGCTGCTCTCGTCGCTCTTGGAATCACCCGGTAAGCCGGAATCATTGAGGCCGATCTCAAGGTCGGAGGGGTCGACGGCAGCCATGTGCTTGTAGGAGCCGTAGGATTTAAAGGACTTGTGCAGTGAGCCCATGGGTCAGTGGGAGCCAGTGAGGTAGGCTTCCGGCTGATTAGTCAAAGAAACGATTAAAGAAAAAAGCAAGAAACAGAGAGAGACCCGGTAAAGAAAAATAGAGGAATCAAGGGCGATTTGTGCGTGGAATCTCTAGGGAGAAATTGTTAGAATATGAACATGCGAATTGATGGTGGAAGACGCGAGGACTGTAAAGGTTGAATTTCGAAGAAGGAGATGAGAGAGAGAGGTGGCGCTAAAACAGAGGATGAGCGAGAGGAAACGCTTTGAAAATAAGCAAGCAGGGTTTGAAGAAGAAGCAGAGCCCCAGGATCGCGTTGAAATTCGCTTTCCTATTCTTCTCTCTGCATGGTGGGAGAGTTTCCTAAATGCCCTTCTCCTTGTAAATAATTACTGGACTGCCACCGACACGTTCCGGCCGTCGCAAGCCTGCCCCGCTATAGGTAAGTGGATATCCAAGGAGAGAAAGAGGGAAGGATAGTTTTGAAATGGAAAGAAATATAGGGAATAAGAAAGAAGATTCTGATGAGGGCTAAATATTTCCTTTTAAGAGTATGGATATATATATATATTAAAAGAAGATATAGGATTTCTACAACTGCTGAGGTTATATATTTTCTTTCGAGAGTATATATATATTGAAAGAAGATATATGATTTCCACAATTGCTAGGGCTATATATCATTTCAAGAGTGTATATATGTGTAAAATCATAGGTTATGGAAATATTCCTGCAAGAATCATATATTTGCATGATTATATATGTGTCATCATTTAAAATTATGTGTATCAAATATTCTAACCCGACTGGCCCTACAATATGCCACTCAATATCATGAAAAGCAAAAGCAAAAAACAAATCGTTTGATTGTAAGTCCTAAGAGCAGTGCTGGCAACTAGGTGAATAAAAATCATATCATACATGATGTCACTAAGACTATCACTTTACATCATGAATATCTTATAATATTATTTTTTTTAAAAATCCATCAAAATTTTCAAATTATGTTTATTTGAACACATTTAGTCTAAATTTTTTTGTGATATGAAAAATCTCAAACTCGTATTCACATGACATATGTACCTAAGGTTCCGTCAGTGAGCACAGTAAAAAATCTAACTATCCGGATGACAAATAGAAATATATTTAATGAGCCCGATTCTCAATTCTAGGTCCTAATTCTGAGGAGACTCATGCTTTTATTCCAAGTTTTCTGACTTGAGAATAATCAACCTGATTCTCAATTCTAGATGCGAAATCAAATCACCTGGACCAATATTTTTAAAAATTTCCCCTCTCTTTTGAAAAGTAAAGAAAAAGAAATTGTCAAAACCCTAAACTAGATCGGTCCAACTTGGAAAACTGACTAAAACTGGCCGGTCACCCAATTCAAGAGCCAGTCCAATCCAAGAACTGATCACCCTAACGGAGGTCTCACTTGGGGAAAGGAGCATGAAAGACGTCAAGTAAAGATTAGGGCAATATGAGATGGCTGAAAGTGATGGTCAGAGGACACATGCACGGGGCTCCAACCTAGGGTTTGGTCGACCTAAAGGATTTACGCCACGAAACGCCAACATTGGCCATTGAGCAATCCTAGTCCAAAGCAAAGCCACAAATCATAAATACTTGCAAAACAACACATCCGCATTCCCCCTCTTTTGTCCAAGTCTGGGCTCACTCAAGACACGTGGCGCAATTTGAGATGCCTTCCTATAGGCCACGTTGGAACATCTCATGCAACCAATATTTTCTCGGAGAAGAGCATTCATGATTTATGTTGTTTGAAAAATTAATTTTGAATTGCTACAAAATATGAAAATGGAGAGAGGTAAAGTCACTAAAAATATATAATTATATTAATCATGATATATTTATCTTGAATTTTTTTTGCAACATAAAAAAAATCCAAACTATATTAATTGTGATATATTTATTCTGAAAATTTTCTTATGATGTAAAAAATCCTATTTTGTACGACACATTTACTCTTTTCGTCAAGGTTCCATTAAATGATTTTCTGGTAAGAACGTCGTTTTTTTATTTCATTTAAGCCATGGAGGAGGAGTCAATACCTCCGAAGAAGTCATTGGCGTTAAGGAGGCTATGATGGGCGGCAGCAGGGGCGTCAACAGCACCAACACCGACGAAGTCAGGGACCACGTCGCAGGGCGGGTATTCACAAGCATCGAGCCAGTAAGAAGAATGGACTCCATCTCCATTCCCTAAAGCCCTAGACTTATCCTCCATCTCCGGCTATAATCTATGATGTTCGGAGAAGGGACGGGGTTGGATATCAAGGAAGTAATACCTGATGATAACAAGAAGAAGCAGCAGCAATTGATTCGGGTGCGCACGATCGCAAAGCGGATGCCGGAAAGAGGAATGCGGAACAAAAGCCACGGGGGCTGGGGAGAGAAGGAGAGCGATATTTAGCTCTACGACCGGATGGAGGAGAGGAGGAAGTGGGCTGGGGAGAGAGAGAGAGGGAGAGAACAAATGATGGAGCATTCCTTACGTCTAACACCTCGAGCAAATTATCAATATATGCCATTTGAAGCATCTAAGCATCTAAGCTCGAGGAGTTTCCTACTGAACTTGGGAGCTTCCTTATCTGTGCACATCTCAAGCTTAGATGCTTCAAATGGTATATATTGATAATCTCCTAAGAAAAGAATGTAAAGGAGCATTCCTTAGGTCTAACACCTCGAGCAGCTTAAACCCATTTACCAAGGGGCTAAGACCGACGGGTTTGACGGTATATTTGGCAATCTGAACGCAAGTGGGGAGCGAAGACTGAATGGTGTTGATCTTACTCCATTGCGTGCTGGTAGGGGTACTATAGATGGCAATGTGCCGGGCCTCTCCGGAAGACTTTGTGATCGTTGAAATTTTCCTCCCTCGACCTGGTCGGTAGTGAGGAAGAAAAGCGTGAAGTGACTTTCATCACATTCGTCAAAGGTACAAGATCAAAGAGGGGCCACTTAAGTTGACGTAGTTGTCAAGCAACGATGTATGCTAGTCTCAGCAATCTAAAATAGCAAGACCTGCTTTCAAACGAATACTCGTCGAGCACAAAGACTGAGGAGCCTTGTAAATGTACAAAAATGTCTTTAGCAGTCTCAAAAACAATATATTTCAATTTCTTTTTCTATTTAGAAAATCTAATGGATATTTCTAATAACCCTAATAATCTCTTCCCAGTAATATTATTTATTTAGCAGTTAACTAACTCTGTTCAGAACAATTTTGTCCCTTGCTTTCTTTCTTTTTCCGTACATAAGGAACCCCACTTAATGGAATCGGAGCAAATTTCAAACGAGACTTTTTATCCAGATTGTCCGCGAGAGTTGACTAAAAGGTATTGGCGGTGGAGACGGCGCGATTACTCTTGAAAAATAGAGTAATAACGCCATTCGTTAATCATTTCCCTTTTAAATAATTAATATTTTTTGTTTCACAATCTTTCGAGAAACCATTTTTGACAGATCGAGAGTGGCGGGCCCGTAAACTGATAGATCTGCACCTCTGATAAAAAGCATTTTGAATTTTTTTTGTTAATAACAATAATAAAATACACGATTGAAATGCATTATATGCATGGAGGACCTACTCATGCTGGCGCCCGCTGACGAATGCCTTCGGTTCTCGTCCTACTCATAATTATTGAATCACATGGCTACTGAATTTATGTTACTAATTTCTTGGCTTAGATTTTGACACTTGTCTTTCCCGTATACTTGATTGATTTGAACCCAGAAGTGGGACATGGCATGTTACTTGTCACTGTTTCATAAATATATGGAACATCCATGAAATGAAATTTTTTTTTGTATAAATAGTTATAATCTGTTCTTCCATCACGAGAGAATTTCTAATTAAAATACTGGTACTTCAAACTCCCTTTGCGTCTGCTAAATCCCAAAAATTAAAAAGAGAAAAACATTAAGAAGTTTTGCTGACATAATTACCGCACTTCTCAAATGAGGCCAAAAAGAAAAAAGTGCATGAACTTTCACGCGATGGACAATAACACCTACCATTCAATTTTTAGTACAAGCAGAACTAACCTGTCATGTTGATATGGTCGTCAATGACTTTTTAAGAAAATAATTTAGCTGAGAAAAGATTAAAATGATTTCTAGAAATTTATGCGAAATAAATTAATCCCAATTAAAAGGAATCGAGATGGATGGTGTTTTTACTCTCGAGGAATATGGTTCACGAATAATCTTTAAATTTTTCGAAAATTTGCCCCACTTCAAGATAATCCTTCGGTATACTTAATGAGAATATTCTCGAGACTCCCGGACCATTCAGTACTTCAGCTCCAAGCCTGTGGTCCCAAGATGAACCAGCCATCTGTCTCAACTTTCGTCGCCGCCTGTTTGGCCGTCTGAAACTTGATTGATTCATGAAAAGAATATGATAAAACTGAAAATATCAACAATCATTAAAAGAATAAAAACAAATTATTTTTCATGACAAATGTTTTCTTTTACGAAACAAATGAAATTAGACAATCGTAGGAGTTTCGACTCGATTCCGTGTATAATATATTATGCTCAACATATCAAACAAAGCTCAGTTTTCAATGAGAAACATTTCTTGAGACCAGGAAAAAGAAGCAGCGTGAAACATTTCTAGGTCCGTTTCATCAAGCGGCAGATCAGAACCGAGAAGTATGCATTACGTGGTGAGCGGCGACGCCGGGGTTCGGGGCGGCGTAGGCGAGGAGCTCCTCGTCGCACTCGAAGGCGGCCATGTCGCGCCGGTCCAGCGTCACCCACGCGTCGATCCCGTCCCCGTTCTTGGCGTCCACCATGTACACGAAGTTCTTCACCCCGCTCAAGCACGTCACCCACGCCGGCTTCCCGGAGCCGAAGTCGACCTCGTAGAACCGGAACCCGCACAGGCTCGAGCACCTGTAGAACCTCGACTCCTCCTTCCATTTCCCGAAGAAGTCCCCCGCCGCTGCAAATCGCAATTAAATCGGTCGTCCGAGGATCAGATTCTTGAAATGGGATTGGCTCGATTTAGCGTAATAATGAGTTGGTATGATTCACTTACTCCCGATTGACCCGCACGCTATGGAGAGGAGCTCGCCGCTGTCGGAGCCGCTCGCTTGAGCTCCCTTGGTGAAGTTGATCATCTCCTTCCTGATGTTCGAGACCAGCTCGGGGAACGTCGATTCGCCGTTCTCGTATAGTATGTTGATGCCGAAGGCGAGATTTCCGATGTCGTTCTCCCGCAGGGCCGGCGACATCCGGTTCCGGAGGTTCACCATCTGGCGCAGCAGGGTCGGGTGACGCGAAGACCCGGTCACGGAGCGGGAGGCGGCTAGGGCGCATCTGACGATGAGCGCCAGCACGAGCTCGACCCTCGTGAACCGAGTCGACTCGCCGGGCCGAGCGGAGCGAACCGCTTCGGCCTTGAGGGCGGATATCTTGGACCCGGGGAACACGAACCTCCTCGTCGCGCAGCTCTCCATGCCGGCGTAGTCCGACAGCATGAAGGGCACCTCTTTGGGCCGCACGAGGGAATCCCCAAGGAACCGTGGAGGTGGGGGCCGGCCGCCCTCGAGCCTCCCGGCAGATCTCGCCGACCAGCTCCGGACGAAGAACGCCAGCGAGGACGCGTCCAGGAGCTTGTGCGTACCGCATGTAGCGACGGCGACGCCACTGCAGCTGAAGGTGGTGACCTGGATAATCAGGAGGCACCCCATGGCGACCAAAAGCGACGTTTCCGGGTGAGAGGAAGGGAGGAACTGGGGGAGCAACGTCCCATCGGGTCGGGCGAGGACGTCGGCGAGGCGGAGGTCGGCTCGGGCCTCGACCCAGTACGCGCCTTCGTCGTTGCAGTCGATGGAGGCGCTGCCCCTGAGCCGGCCGGCCAAGGGGTAGAAATCGGTGAGGGTCTCGGAGAGAGAGGCTCGCATGCGGCCGGAGAGCGACTCACCGGGGCCGGCGTAGAAGAGGAGGGTATGGGACAAGGGGGCGGGGAAGAGCTGGTCGAGGAGGGAGAGGTTGAGGGTCCGGCGGTGCGGAGGGGTCGGAGAAGACGGTTTGACGGCGGTGGAGGAGACGATGCGGACTTTCTGGTCGGGGACAGCGTCCATCTTCGACTCGGGACTCTCTCGGATGATCTCGAATCGGGTGTAAATCCTGCGAGAAGCTGTTGGTTATGAGACTCCCAATATAAACACAGATTATTCGGCTAGCGTGATAATGCTTCGTGGGTCCCTTTTCATTTGGAGGTGACTCGGGTTAGCTTCTAATCGACAACCGAATTGAAAATGAAATCAAGTCGAATTGAAATTTTATGTATTTTTTTTTATTTTAATTCGTTTAATTAAAAAATAATCGCAAACTTCTGAACTAAATCGAATTGAAATTTTTAATAGAAATTGAACAATCAACATTCTTTTTCTTACAGGCAAAAATAAAAAAAAATCGAAAAATTGAATCGAGCACTGTATCGAATCGGATTTTTGATTTGATTTATATATAGTTCAGAAGGAATTCAATTCGGTTTGTGATCATATCTTATCAGTTCAATTCAATTCAATTTTATGAAAAATTGAACTGTTTACGCTCCTAACTGAGATCTCGATGATTGAAGCAGCAAATCAGAAGAAAAGAAAGGAAAGGTTTTGCAGAACGAAATCACGAGAAAAGCCCTATTGATGGGAATGCCAGATAGAACTGATCATCGTGTGGGGCCATGTTAACACAGTTGGCCCACAAGATCCATCGATGGGATTGTCGGCTGAGCTTCTCGATCATGAGCTTTTTTTATTGTTTAGGGTTCAAGAGAAGCGTGAGCGATGGGTGGTCGGCCTCGAGAAAGAAAAAAGCCAGAAGTTGAAAGGTCAACTAAAGCAATAGTAAAATAGGTAGGCCAACTTGCGAGAAAATATAGGGTACCGCCAGGATTCCACACTATCAAAATCTTCAGTCCACGCACCGGGCGACACGTCTCGCCTCTCTCTTCCTTCTCTTCTTTTTGACCTTTTATCTTTTCTCCTTCTTCCCTTTCACTCTGACGGGGACGACAACAAATGTTCATCCCTTTCCAGCACCACCATCTCCCCGCCATCTCAGTCCACCACCTCACCCACCATTTCAGTCCTTGGTCGGCGAACTTAGGCCTCGGGTTTGAGTCTAAGGTCAAGCGAGCCCTAGATTTGTGATCTAGAGCTCAGCTCGACCTCGAATTCGGCATAGGCGACAACCAAGGCGGAGGCGGCGTGGTTCGTCGATGTGGCATAGGGCCTCGACCTCCTGGCCTACGCGGGCGCGAATGCAGAGGGTCCCGGAGGAGTTGGACGGGAGGTGACAGCGCTGGAGGTCGGAGGTGGAGCGAGCGAAGACTGAGGTAGAGATGGAGGCGACGTGCCGGAGGCAGTGGCGGCAGGCCTGAGGTCGGGCTCGGGGTTGTGTCGGAGAAGGGAAAATGGGACAGGCGGAGGAGAGAGAGAAAGAGGAAGACCGTGGAGAGAGAGGAAAGAAGTAGAAAAAAAAAAAAAAAAAAAAAAAAGGAGGAGAAAGAGAAAGGCAAGGCAAGGAGTCGGAGGTGTTCCTCGACGGTGGGACCTGCGCGACACGTGTCACTCAGTGAGCGGATTGGGATTTTGACAGCGTGGAATCCCAGACCCAATATTTTCTTCTTATTTGCGTCTGAGGAGGGCTAGCAAGACCGAAATAGGACATTTAAAGAGAGAAGAAAAGAAAAGAAAAAAAGAGGAGAGTTTTTGTGCGTACACGACACGAGGACCTCATCAAGCTGATTTAGCTCCGATTCGCAACGTCAAATAAGTTAGTTCATTTAATGGGAGAAATTTTGGAAATTAGACCTTAAATTTGAAGTTTTATGAAATTCAAATCACGAAGTTTGATTTTTGAATTATCAAGCTTTGGAGTTTCACAGAAATTATGGATTATGAAGATGTGGAGTCGCGAGATTGACAAGTGTCACGTCTCCGACCCTTGAGAACGCGATGATCCCATTTTTCCTTATGGTCAAAAAAGTGCGACGTCCTAAAATGCGTTGTCAACTATTCTTTTTATTAGATAAATATGCGCATGCGGAAACAATTAATAAACCTTGGTCAAATATCATGGGATAATAAAAAACATAGACAATTCAAAATGATCTCATTTAATCCTTAAGAATGGGTATTCGTACAACCCTATCATTGGACACTATTCCTACAACCAGCAAACTACATAAGGCGGCAAAATAGGTCAATCTACTTCCTTTCTTATCCTTAAGGTTCGAGACCTATTTAGTCCAAAAATCCACAGCTAGGTACATAAAGGACTAAAAATGGTTAAATATAACCAATGATATAAAATTTTAGTAAGTTCGGGTGCTAAACCCGGTTAGAGTATCATCCACCTCAAGGGTATCTAACAAGCATGGCTCTCATAATAACAACCAATAATTAAACAACCCAATCACAAGCAACCTTACTTTGCAATTGCACATACCTACACGATATTAGTTACATAGCCACACAAAGGTAAGCAAATAATCATATAATTAGAATACTGCACATATAACATTTCATGCGCATAGCAATTAGGCGTATTCCAATTAAAAACGTCTCCATGTGTCACACGCATCAGGGCACAACTGCCTCTACCTCTTCGCGTACCACGCATTAGGGCTTTATCATTTTCCATGCGTATACACGCATTAGGGCACAACCACAACGACCTTTCCGTGTACTACGCATCAGAGCTTTTATCATTTTCCCCATGTAAACACACATTAGGGCACAACCACCACTACCTCCCCACGTACCATGCATCAAGGTTCTATCATTTTTCCTACGTAAACACGCATCAAAGCCGCCTTCCACCCCGTGTCACACACGCCTCAAGGCACAAATGAACTCATAAGCACACAATCTAATCCACACAGGACATGCATGGAGTCTACATACGAAACAATAAATATTCCATATACTATTTATGAACCGCCACGTTGCAATAAACCGATAATTAACCAACTTCATAAGGAATTACAACATAATTCCTAAAATATACATGGTTCAATCAATAAGGCATAAACAAGCAATCAATAAATCAGTTAATTATTGTCACAGAAAATATTTGTTTCGTAATAATGTGACAATCGATAATTCCCATAAATCACTATTTATCATAATTACTTAGAGAAAAGTAATTATCAGAATATTATCAATTAATAATTATTAAAAAATAATAAAATATTATATTATTTTCAGAATAAATAAATATAAATAATAAAATAAATGCAATTACCTTAAACCACCATTAGTCTCTGCTTAGCCCCCACCAACCCTGATTAGCCATAATATCCATAACTAACCATATAATCCCGATTAACCTAACTAAAACGCGATTAATACATTAAACGAGGATTTAGAGCCGAAACTTACCAATTAACGAAGGTGAAGGCACGGCTGGGACGAGGCGGACGCACAAGCACCTCTGGGGTGTCGGGACGGGCGACGCGGCGGCCGGATCTTGGCCAGAAGCCCGTTGCCGTTCGGCCAAAGAAGGGAGCCGAGAGAGGAGGAGACGTCCAGCGGCTCGGTCCGGCTAGGGACGGCTCTCCGGTCGGCTGGGGGACGGCGGACGGCGGTTCAGGCCGGCGACCGGCGGCTGGAGTAGCAGCAACGGTGGCTGGTTCGGCCGAAACCAGAACCGAGCGATGGGGAGAGAAGGACGGGCGGTCGGCTGGCTGGGACGGGTGCTGGCGACTGGGCGGTGGACGGCTGGCCAGCGACGGCGGCTGAGGTGGTCGGAAATAGCAGTAGCAAGCCGACGAAGTGGCGGCTGGGATGGTGGCGGTCGACTCCGACCAAAACAGGAAGAGAGAGGAGAAGCAGCAGACAGCCGCGGCTGTCGAGGCTCAATGGACGGCGGTCGCGGCCAAGTGGCGGTGCTCCGCAGACGGCCGACGGCTGGTGGGACCAACTCGGTCGAAACCAGACGCGGCGGAGGGAGGTCGGGCGGAGGAGGAGAGGAATACAAGAGCTGGGCTCGCGACCGGAGGACGGCGACTCGTCGGCGAGCAGGGATGGCGGCGGAGCTGCGGTGACGACGGCGGTGGTGGTCGGTGAGGCGGCAGTGCAGACTCAATAGCAGCAGCAGCTCCGGCCAGGAAGGAAGCCAAATGAGAAGATGAACAGGAGAAGAAGAAGCAAGGGGAAGAAGGGGCGACGCACGTCCGTGCAGTTGCAGCAGGGAGAGAAGGAGAAAAGAAGTTTGAAAAGTCAAAATAAGAGAGAAGGGGGGAAAGGACAGCAAGTTGGGGGCAGGGCGCAGGCGGTAGAAGAGGAATGCAGAGGGAAGGGACGTGAGGGAGAAAGGGGTCAGGCGGTGCAGAACGGGAAGGAGAAAAGGGAGGGGAGAAGCACGCACGTGGGAGAGAGAGAGAAAGGGAAGAGAGATGGAAAATGATGGGGTCTCGGGTTCAATTTTCGGCTTTGCAGTCCTAAGTTTGACGTCGAGATTAATTATTGAATACATCCAAATAAATTGAAAATGACGTCATTTCAATCTTAATTCGTCAAAAAAGTACCGTGTCAGTATTTTAATCGGATTTTCTTGCCGTTGGTACTTAACTGATTATTTTGCTTCTATTTTAACACTTAAGTATACATTTTGTAATTTTTGACACTTAAGTGTCTTTCTATGTCAAGTTTTGATATTTCAGAAGTCCATACGTTCATATTTTAACTATGAAAATGAGAAAAACAATTTAGACTAGATTTTACCTAAGATTTAATTCGAATTTCAAATTAGATTAAATTTCCTGATTTCCAATATCCACCTTAGTTCATAAAAACATTATAGTCATACTTTGTTAGTTGTTTAATTTCTCTATTCATTCCAGTCATCTCCATTAACAGTTCAGGTCCAATTTCAGACTTCGAGCAAGCACGGCCTCCAAGAGTGTAGACCATCTATCATGTTACCACGTAACCAAGGGCGTGGTTTGTTTCATTGGTTTCTAGGGTAATGGTTACACGGTACCCCTTTAACCTCCACAAACCCACGGTGGTGATCTAGCCCTTGTTGGATGGTTTACCATTGCCTGTTCGTTTCATATACAGTGACGGCGGGCTGACATGAACACACCCGATATAATGCCTCGAGATCATGGCTCCATCCACCCCCAGCTCCTAGGTGAACCTTTTCATCCCTCCCTAAGAACGGAATACAGGGAGGTAGCCCAAGTTTAGGCATGAGTGGCTTGTTCCCGAGTCTTTCCTCTTGAGTTGTTTTAAGGATTTACTTAGATCCATATCAAGTTTCGGTAAAGTTTCATGCAATTTCATTATTGCTCTCAATCTATCGTTTGCACCTTATTAAGTAATTTCAATTTTGCAAGGTACTCGAGAATTCAAAAGATGTTAGAATTCATTTACTTTTGATTCAGAGCCGAATTTATTAACTGAATTGATCATCCATCCTCCACGATTGAACTTTAAATTAAAACCATCAAGTTTCTCTCTTAGCACAACTTTACAGAAAAATTCCAAATAATGATACATAAAGGCCGCTTGTGAAATATCATCTTTGATGGAGAGCGCGTATGATATAACTACTCTTGATTTTAAGAATCCAACTCATGAAATCGTGTTTTATACCTGATTCATATACATAACTTAGTATGTACTAAAGTTGTTATTTTATGCCTGATCTCAGATTCTGAATTGTTCCTACGCTGTTCTGTCCTCTAGACATACCTCGTCCACAGCCCATCATCGACAAAAACTTTCGACAAATGCGAAGCCCCCGTGCTCTGCCTAGCGAAGAGCTCCCCGGGCATGCCGTCGAACACGATCACTTTCAGGCTGGAAAGCCTTTCAACGTCGGGCGGCATCTCCTTCAACGACTCGCATCGGCGTAGAGTCATCTTCTCGAGCCTTGGCATCGTGTCCTCCTCCATCGTCACCCGCTTTAGATTCCTCAACTTGATCAGCCACATCAGCTTCAGCCTCGGAAATCCGCCTCTTCTGAAACACAACGACTCGCCTTCATAAGCATCGCCGAGCTGAAGCTCCACGAGGTTGGGGAGACCCTCCAGGGACTCGAGTGGGTCGTACTGCAGCCTGCTATGACGTAAAAACACTCGCGCCACGTTATAGAGGGAAGAAGTCCAGAATGGTATTCTCTCTAGACGCCCTTCCATGTACAGCCGTTGCAAGAAACGCGGAGGAGTCAACTTCTCTATGTCGATGACCTCAGCCGGATCGACCGAGCATAATGACAGCACTTGAAGTCTGCTCAAGTTCTGGATTGAGGAGCACAAGTCCTTCCCATCTTCCCGCCTCAAGTTTCTCACGTTCAATTTTGTGAGCTGCCTCATGGACCCAATGTCCATGATCACTCTTTGTTTTCTGTCTGCCTCGATGCAGCACAATTTTTGCAGCGAAACCAGGCTGCTGATTCCTGCACGCGCTTTGAAACCGTACTTGCGATAGTACAGGTCCGAACCCGTTTCATACCGGTAGAGCAAGAGATGTCTCAGGCGTCGTAGCCTTAGGATCGAAGCAGGCAACTCCGACACGAAGGTATTCTTCAGGTTCAGAATCTCAAGCTTTTGTAGGTTCCCTATCGTGCTTGGAACCCTGTCGATCTTCTTCCCTCTCAAGCTTAAATGCTTCAAATGATACAATCTGACGATCTCGTTTGGGAACACGTCAAGGGGGGCATCCGTCAGGTCCAACACCTCGAGCAGCTTAAACTCGTTTCTAAGCGGCGATAATAATGATGAGTTGGATGGCAAATCTGGCGTTCCAAACACGAGTAGAGAGCGAAGTCGGACAGCATCGATCTTGCTCAATTGTGGATTGGCCAAGGTGCAATGGATGGCAATGCGTCGAGCATCACCGGAACACATTGCAGTCTTTGGATTGAAAATCTTGGCAAAGTTTAGATCCTTCGACTTCATTAGCAGGATCTCTCTTAAGATGTCATGTACCCGATAAGCAATGATCCTTCCGTCGGTCATCACTGTAGCAACCTGGATCAAGCTTCTGTTACGAAGCTCTTGGAGGTATCTCTCCGCCACTTGTTCCAATGTTTTGCCTTCTTTCTCCTCCACGAATCCTTCAGTGATCCACAGATGGACGAGCCTATTATGCCCGATTATATGGTCCTCAGGGAAAACACTCAGGTACAAGAGACAAGATTTCAAGTAGTAAGGCAAATCGGAGTAGCCCAGCGACAATATTTTTCGTAGATTGAGAAGTCTGTCATTACCTTCTAGTTCATCGTGGAGACTCTGCCGAATCATTTCCCATTCGTCCACTCTACTTGTGTCCCTCGTAGCTAGGACACCGCTGATAGCAACGATTGCGAGGGGCAATCCTCCGCACTTAGCTAAAATCCACCGTGAGATGTCTTCCAAGTAAGGAGGACATGGATTTCCTTGGAATGCTTTCTTGCAGAACAGAACCCGAGAGTCTTCAGGAGGCAGAGGCTGCAAGTAATAGACTTGGTGTGGGGACTCGATGCTGCAACCTGAGGCTACATCAGCAACACGGGTGGTGATCATAATTCGGCTTCCATAGAAGTTCCTAGGCAATGCAAATCGTATTAACTCCCATCCATGAGAGCTCCACAAATCATCGAGAACAATCAAGTACCGTCTTTGCTGAAGGAAGGCACTGGTAAATGCCTTCAACCTATCCACATTCATGGTGCTTACTCCGTGGGGAACTGGTAGCTTAATCTCTTCAAACAGTTGCTCTATCATATCCCTCAGAAGATCTTCGATGTCAAATGATCTCGAAATGTTGATCCAAGCATGACTAGCGAAATGGTTCTTTACTACTGCACTATCAAAAACTTTCTTCGTGAGGGCAGTCTTGCCTAATCCACCCATTCCCACTATAGAAGTGACTTCAAGCTTCAAATCTCCTCTGACCAGCCACTCCACGAGCTGGTTTCTCGGCTTCTCGATTCCTATCAGCTCTGATTCATCGAGTAACAGTGCATTTCCTCTAGGATCAATCCATGTGTTGTCTCTGGATACTGAGCTCGACCCATGTTGCTCAATTACTCTGAACCTGTAGCGGTACCTCTGGTGCCGCTCTGATATACTTAATACCCTGGCTTTGATATTAAATATCCGGCAGGCAATTTGACGCCGTGCTCTCAATGTCTTTAAGGGGAAGGTGACTTTTTGGAGATAGGATTGGACTCCGCGCTCATGAGGGCGAGCGAGACTAATCGCATATTCGTCAAGAGCATCCTCAATGTCAAAAGCAACGTCTCTGACTTGCTTCACCCATACCTTGAGTTCCGGATCTCTTTCTTCCATCCCATCAGCAACCCTCAAGAAGGCCCTGATGCTCTCCAATTCATCTCTTATGTGCTTGAGCTCTTCTTTGAACCCTCTCAGCAAATACTCTTCTTCTTCTATAACCGTCGAGAGCTTGTTGAGCAGGAATGTGACCACTCCATCGGCCATGAGTCCTTGAACTTAAGAAAAGTCCAGATTCCAGGCCGAAATTTGTTGAAAATCTCTTAGTTTGTCACTCTCTATTCTATGCGAAAGTTGTTCACCCTGCATTCTTGAACAGGAGGGAGGCTACTCTTTCTCTCGCTACTACAGATGCCAAACGGCTGTCCATTCGAGATGCCCCGGTGTTTGAGCTAGGGCGAAGACAACAAGCTTTAGGTGGCGGCTAATAACTTGGGGTGAGGTGACAGGATGCGGGAGGGGGGAAAGGGAAGGAAAGATCACGAACGAAGTGCGAAAGTCGCTACCTGTCTAATGACCTTTTCTTGTACTCGCAAGCGTGTGTTTGCAGAGGCAAATATGGAGAGACGAAAGCTTTTCTGGGATGAGTGGCTTCATGGATGAAAGAATGGAAGAGAAAAACGAAGTACAGAAAAAAGAGGGACACGTTGCCTCTTTCTATACTTAGGATGTCAGAATGCCATAAGGTCAGAGCATGATCGTGAACTTCTTCCCCCTGGTAGAAAAACGTGCCCGATGGACCACGACGGACCACGACGGGCCACGAAGGACCGAGAACAAAAGAAGGTCCTCCGTTCACATGGACCAACGTAGTCAAGCGTCTCGTTCCAAGCTGTTTAGGACGGATCGAAGCAACGGTCAAAGTTGAAAAGTCACATACGCACCGATCCCTTCCCACGCTCCGACCCCTTCCCCATTGATGAGATTGCCTGGACTTTTTCCACTTCAAGGAATTCAAACACAAAATATATATATGGATATATATATATAATATAATCTAGGGTTAATATTACTAAAAATCTCAAATCAATATATTTATGACAAATTTACTCAAAATTAATTTTTTTGAATCGAAAACCCCAAATTAATATACTCGTGACAAATTTACTCATTTGTTATTTTTTGTTAAATTTTACTATCAAATTATTTAGTTAGATGATCCATGATAGCTTTTTTTTGTTAAAAACACATGATAGTCAATGAGTGTACCAACTTAAGATTTCATGTGCATCGATTTGTGATTTGTCTGATATTAATTTAATTTAACGAAGGATAATGTCACAAATATATCAGTTTAGAGTTTTTGGTTATCAAAAAATTAGTTTAGGGTAGAATTGTCGTGGTTGCACTTGTTTAAGTTATATTTGTCAAAGTGAACCAATTTGATATTTTTAGTTATCAAAAAAGATAATTTTAGATAAATTTATCACAAGTGTATTAATTTGAGATTTTTCGTGACATTAAATATCTAATATCTAAGTTGCCACCTCATGCTACAACATTTGTATGGCTTTTTTCCTTTTCAATTCTAAACAATGACCCATTACCCAAGTGAAAAAAATAATTTCTGCATCACGTGGATGCCACTTCATCTCACATAAGCTTTGTCTTTAGCGTTTCATTTATTTTTCCTTAATTAAAATTTCTAAACAATAGCTATTCCCAGATAAAAATATTTTTACTAAAACAAGAAAGGCATAGAAATTAGTCGACCGTGTTCTTCTATCGCTAGTGATAAGCTTCAGTGAGACTAAGTTCACAGGCTTGGGGGACAGAGGTGATGTCTATATGAATGCTTGGTTCGCCCATCCAAATGAGTCCCCGCTTATAAAAATTTTGAACGTTGAAGTGTGACATTAAAATTAATAGAAGAATAATTAATCAAATAACCTAATAATATAATGTGTTAATGTTAAGGATTAATACCACAAAAACTCAAATCAATATATCTGTGACAAATTTATCTTATATGATAAAAAAAAAAAACTAAAGCTGTACACTTGTGACAAATTTACCCCAAACTAATTTTTTTATCACCAAAAATCTCAAATTAGTACATTTGTGACAAACATACCATTCGTTAAATTGGATTAATACCACAAAATGGGTATAACTATGACAAACGAAGAGTAAAATCAATTGTCATATGTCATTTAACACAGTGCAATTTGACTGTAACATCTAACAAAAACTAATGGAGGATAAATTTTTCATAAATGTACTAGTTTTAGATAAATTTGTTAAAAGTGTATCAATATAGGATTTTAAATTTATCATTAAGTGTACCATTTTCAGGTTTTTCATGATATTAATCCAAATGCTAGTGCAATGTATTTTTTTTTTTTTGTAACCCGGGAACCCCCCGCACGGCCGATAGCCGGAGAGGTAAACCCGGGGAGACACGTAAACGGGAGGACCCACCACCCCCGATGCCACACTTAAGAATCCCTAACGACTGCGCTGAGATTCGAACTCCTTCCCTTCGTGAGGGGAAAAGAGCCCAAAGCCAACGCAGCCGCTGCGGGCGGTGGTATGCTAGTGCAATGTATCATAACATTCAAATCCAATAATCCAATGACAAAAAAAAAAAAACTGGCACATTAATTGCATCTCCATAATCTGACTAAGTAATATGATTGGACAATTCTCGCGCAGAACTCTCTCAACTCATCGAACTTCAAAATAATTTCTATTTACTTTCTTTACGCCGTCGTCGTTTTCGCTATGCTATTTAATGTGTCAGGTGCTGCGATTGAAAATCTAGTTTCTCTCTCCCGTGCATGGCACGGACCCGTAAGTCTACCTAGTCCTGAAAGTGAAGGATTACCTAAACATCGTCGTTCATTGACTTGGAGTATGCAGGACCGAATCTGAGCATGCCGGCCGTCGAGCTCGACTGGCGTGAACATTGGAATTCAGACTGTCTTAAAAGATCTGAACAATTTCTTTGACCTTAAGTCTACGGACGGATCCGCGATTGTTATAAGCCTGACTTGGACCATATAAATTCTACAATCCGAGCTCAAGAAACGGTCTTATAATCTTGGTTGGGAGGATTATTGAAAAGGTCCTAAATCTATTGAATCGTGTTGATTCAGCCCAAGCCTTTTTTGTTTTTTGATCAATTAAGTTATAATAGTGCGTTTGGTAACATTTTTACTTCTGGAAACAATTTCTTTTGAGAAACAATTCTTTTCTATTTTCACTTCCTAGAACAACTTTTAAGTAAAATAAGGCGTTTGATAACAACAAAAATTTCTGATTTTTGGAATAAAAAAAGAATAAGAATATGTTTGGTATCGACAAAAAAAATTTGTATATTTTTTCCTCGATGGTGGCGATGACCAGTGGTTGGTGACTAGCATCTGGCAACCTGTGGCCATCGGGCGGCGGCTAGCGGTCGTTGGATGCCGGTCGCCAAGCTGCCGCCGCCCTTTGTCGCCGGGGTCGGTTGTTGGTGGTTGACGACCAATGGTGGCGGCGGTCGAAGGTCGATGGGCGGCGGTCGGTTATGAGTAATGACCCAAAAATAAGTTTCTAAAAATTGTTCTTAGGAATAACAAGCTAATTTTTTCTACTTCTCATTTCTATTTCAAATCTATTCTTTGTAATAACTTTTTTATTCCGGAGAATAGAAACATAACTGGATATTATCAAACGGATTTATGTTCTTTTTCTATGCCTATGAACAAAAGAATAGAAAAATAAAGAAATAAGAGCGTTACAAAACGTGTCCTAAAATTTTTACATTTGTGACAACTCAGTCTATCATTGATATGGATGCTGGCCATTTTATGTGGTGTGGCCGACATTGACATTTGCAATTTTAATATAATATTTTAATTTTTTTTGGATTTTGGATTTTTTTTTTTTTGTATTTTCTTTATTTTCTCTTTTTCTTCTTCCTCTAGTTGGTCGTCAACCCCCAACAAGCGGCCACCTCACTAGTGGCCAAGCGTGGCTCGACCTCGCTAGATTGGACAAGGTTGAGCCACGCCTAGCCATGGCAAGGCCAATCTCACTCAACAATGACTTCACTTGCACTTGTTGCGAATTGATGAGAAAACCTAGAACAGGGTTTACTCCTCTCTTGGGCACAGCTTCAATTTTAATATAATATTTTAATTTTTTTTGGATTTTTTTATTTTTATTTTATTGATTTTCTTTTTTTCTTCTTCCTCTAGTTGGTTGCCAACCCCCAACAATTGGCCACCTCACTAGTGGCCAAGCGTGGCTCGACCTCGCTAGATTGGACAAGTTCGAGCGAGGTCGAGCCACGCCTAGCCATGGCAAGGCCAATCTCACTCAACAATGACTTCACTTGCACTTATTGCGAATTGATGAGAAAACCTAGAACAGGGTTTACTCCTCTCTTGGGCATAGCTTCAATTTGGTGTGTGATGACCCTCTTTTTGTGAAGTTTACCCCTTGACAACAATTTGAGCAATGACTGCTTCAATTTCAATGAATAAGAACTCAGCCTTACCGGAATCTTGCAAATCTCTCATCTTCACCAACCCTTGCCTTTGGCTGGTCGATTGGCTAGAGGAAGAAGGGAAGAAAAAATAAAACAGAGAAAGAAAGGAAAAAATTAAATAAAAAATTGAAAAAATTAAATTATTTTAAAATTTGCATATATTAATGCTAGTTGCGCCGTGTAAAATGGCTAGTGTCTATGTCAGTGATTTTGGGTAAAAATTGGTCGAATGAATTGAATTGGCACAAATACAAAAGATTTATGATCCAATTAAAATAAAAAAAATATTTTTTATTGAATTGGCATGATTTTAATTAGTTTAAGACTTTTTTAGTATTTCTCCATCTAGCTGGCTAAGCATTCATGCGAGATAGTTGTCAAACTTAGAACTCCAGTATCTGTATAACATTTCGATCACAAAGAAAGCTTTATAAGCTAGTCAAGAAAATTGACTAAAACTCGAGGGTGTAGAAAGCGGTAAACTTTTACGGGCGGTTCCAGTTCCATACGCGCACATCACGCTTCAGATGGTCCCCCCTCCCCCTCCCTTAATAAATAAGTCAAACCCAAAAATCTTGAACAAGAAAGACGAACATGCTAGGCACCGTACGAGCTATTGGTGCAACAACGAAAACAAAGCAATGCGCTGTCTCACTTTCCATGCGAAAGATTCTTCCCAGGAGATCCCTTGTCCATTTTCTCACTTGTCCTTTCATTTGTGCTGTGGCTCACCTTTCTTTTAGGACATGAACAAGTCCCAAAAAAAAAAAATGTGTTGTCTGACCAGCCACTCCACGAGCTGGTTTCTCGGCTTCTCGATTCCTATCAGCTCTGATTCATCGAGTAACAGTGCATTTCCTCTAGGATCAATCCATGTGTTGTCTCTGGATACTGAGCTCAACCCTTGTTGCTCAATTACTCTGAACTTGTAGCGGTACCTCTGGTGCCGCTCTGATATACTTAATACCCTGGCTTTGATATTAAATATCCGATGGGCAATTTGACGCCGTGCTCTCAATGTCTTTAAGGGGAAGGTGACTTTTTGGAGATAGGATTGGACTCCGCGCTCATGAGGGCGAGCGAGACTAATCGCATATTCGTCAAGAGCATCCTCGATGTCAAAAGCGATGTCTCTGACTTGCTTCACCCATACCTTGAGTTCCGGATCTCTTTCTTCCATCCCATCAGCAACCATCAAGAAGGCCCTGATGCTCTCCAATTCATCTCTTATTTGCTTGAGCTCTTCTTTGAACCCTCTCAGCAAATACTCTTCTTCTTCTATAACCGTCGAGAGCTTGTTGAGCAGGAATGTGACCACTCCATCGGCCATGAGTCCTTGAACTTAAGAAAAGTCCAGATTCCAGGCCGAAATTTATTGAAAATCTCTTAGTTCGTCACTCTTTATTCCATGCGAAAGTTGTTCACCCTGCATTCTTGAACAGGAGGGAGGCTACTCTTTCTCTCGCTACTACAGATGCCAAACGGCTGTCCATTCGGGACGCCCCGGTGTTTGAGCTAGGGCGAAGACAACAAGCTTTAGGTGGCGGTTAATAACTTGGGGCGAGGTGACAGGATGCGGGAGGGGGGAAAAGGAAGGAAAGATCACGAACGAAGTGCGAAAGTCGCTACCCGTCTAATGACCTTATCTTGTACTGGCAAAGCGTGTGTTTGCAGAGGCAAATATGGAAAAGACGAAAGCTTATCTGGGCTGAGTGGCTTCGCGGATGAAGCAACGGAAGAGAGGAACGAAGTACAGAAAACCTAGGGACCCGTTGTCACTTTTTATACTTAGGATGCCAGAATGCCGAAAGGCCTGTGTTTCAGTTCTTCACGCGATCATAAACTTTTTCCCCTCGTTAGAAATACGTGCACGACGGACCACGATGGACCGAGAACAGCAGAATATCCTCCGTTCACATGGATCAACGCAGTCAAGCGTCTCGTTCTAAACAGTTCTATACGGATCGAAGCAATGGACAAAGTCAAAGTTCAGGGAATCTCATCAATTGGGAAGGTGTCAGTGCGTACGTGACTTTTCCTGTGTCAGTGCGTACGTGACTTTTCCTACTTCAAATAATTGAGACAAAACATATATATGGATATCTAGTCTAATATAATCTATGAGTTAATACTACTAAAAAACCCACATTAATACATTTGTGACAAATTTACCCCAAATTAATTTTTTTGACCACCGAAAAACCCCAAATTAGTATACTCGTGACAAATCTATTATTTGTTATTTTTTGTTAGATTTTACTATCAAATTACTGAATTAGATGATACATAATAATTTTTTTTGTGAAAAACGTATAACAATTAACAGGTGTGCCAATTTAGGATTTCATGTATCGTTATATTAATTTAATTTAACGAGTATTTTTGGTGATAAAAAAATTAATTTTAGGTAAATTTATCGTAGGTTTATCAATTCGGATTATATTTGTTACAGATGATTTGGGATTTTGGTTATCAAAAAATTCATTTTAAGTAAATTTATCATAAATGTATCAATTTGAGTTTTTTCGTGATATTAAATGTCTAACATCAAAGTTGCCTTTTTTCCTTTTCAATTCTAAACAACGACTCATCTCCCAAGTGATTAAATAATTTCTGCATTACGTGGATGCCACTCCACCTCACATAAGCTTTGCCTTTACCCTTTCCATTTAGATTTCCTCAATTAAAATTTCTAAACAATAGCTATTCCCAGTTAAAAATATTTTAACTAAAACAAGAAAGGCATAGAAATTAGTTGGCAATATTCTTCTTTCGCTAGCAATAAACTTCATTGAGACTAAGTTCACAGGCTCGAGGGACAAAGGTGATGTCTATATGAATGCTTGGTTAGCCTATTCAAATTAATGCCATGCATAAAAATTAACATTGGAATATAACATTAAAACTAATAAGAGAATAATAAATCAAATAACCTAATAATATAACATGTTAATGTTAAAGGTTAATACCACGAAAAACTTCAAACTAATACATCTGCGACAAATTTACCACAAACTGTTACACCTTTAATAAATTTACCTCGAATGATCACAAAAAACTCTAAACTTGTATATTTGTGACAAATTTAACCTAAACTAATTTTTTGACTACCAAAAACTTTAAACTAGTACATTTGTGACAAATATACCATATGTTAAATTGGATTAATACCACAAAAATTCACAAAATCAGTACAATTATCAATCAACTATTACATTATCTAACTCAGTAATTTGATAGTAAGATTTAACCAAAATCAACGGAAGTTGTCAAAAGTGTGCCAATTTGGGATTTTTAGTTGTCAAAAAATTAATTAGGCAAGTTTTTCGTGATATTAACCCAAATGTTATTGTAATGAATCATAACATTTGACCCAATAATCCAATGACCGAAAAAGAAAAAAAGAAAAACTATGCATTAATTGCATCTCTATAATCTCTTGAAGTAATATGACCGAACAATTCTCTCGCAGAACTCCCTCAACTCATTGAACTTCAGAACAATTTCATTTACTTTCTTTACGCCAACGTTGTTTTTGCAATGCATGGTGCGACCCGTAAGTGTAGTTAGTCCTGAAAGTGAAATTTTGACTAAACGCCGTTGTTCATTGATTTGGAGTATGCAGGACCGAATCTGAACAGACCCACCGTCGAGCATGACTGGTTTGAACATTGGAATTCAAACTGTCCTGAAAGATCTGAACGGTTTCTTTGGTCTGTAAGTCTACGGACGGATCCGTGGTTGTCATTAGCCTGACTTGGATGCATAGCATATGAATTCTACGATCCAAGATCAAGAAACGTTCACGACCTCCGGTGAAATCTTGGCATGAGATATTGATTTGGGGCAAATCCATTATCTTGCTCTGGAAAATTATCGAAAATGTCATAAACCTATTATAATTGTGTTGATTCAATCTTAAAAATTGTGATGATTTAATTCATCTGGCTAATTTTTGAAAGAAATCACTAATGTGGATTCTGGTTGTTATATATTATGTGACCAACCATATACAATTTTTTATATAATATTTTAATATTCTTTTGGATTTTTTATGTTTCTTTTCTCTCTTTCTTTATTTTCTTTATTTCTCCTTCCCCTAGTTGGTCACTGAACCTCAACAACCGACCATCTCACTTGTGGCATGGCTCGACCTCGCCATATTTGACGAGGTTGAGCCACGCCTAGCCATGGTGAGGTCGATCTTGATCAATGATGGCGTCGCTTGCACTTGCTATTAATTCGGTGCGAAACCCTAGAGCAGGGTTTACTCCTCCCTTGGGCACAAAATCGATTTGGTGTGCGACAGCCTATTTCCGTGAAGTTTACTCCTTAACGATGATTTGAGCAACGACCACTTCAATTTTAACAAAGAAGAACTCAGCCTCACTTACGATCTCGTGAACCTCTTGTCCTCACCAGCCTTTGTCTCTAGCCATTAGTGAGGTTTGATGATTAGTTGGAGCAAAAAGAAGAGAAAAAATAGAGAAAGAAAAGAAAAAGGAAAAATAAAATAAAAATCCAAAAAATATTAATATATTATTACAAATTATACATGTCAAAGCCAACCACATCATGTAACAGCCGGCATTCATGTTAATGGTTTTGGGCCAAGATTGGTCGGATTGACTGAATTGATATAAATGCAAAAGATATCACTCAATTGACAAAAAAAAAGGTTCAAGATTGAATTTGCACACTTATAATTGATCTAAATTTTTTTGATAATTCTCCTTCTTGCTGGCTAAGCTTTCATGTGGGATAGTTGTCCAACTTAGAACTCCTTCGGTCACAAAGAAAGCTTTATAAGCCGGTCAAGAAAATTTACTTTAACTCGAGGGTGTAAAAAGGGGTGAACTTTTACAGGGCGGTTCCCATTCCATACACGCACATCACGCTTCGGATAGTCCTCCCCTTCCCCCGCTCGGAATAAGTCAAACTCAAAATCTTGAACGAGAAAGATGAACGTGTTAGGCACCACACGATCAAACTGTCCGTGCTATTGGATCTGTAGTACCAAACAAGCAATTCGCTGTCCCACTTTCCCTGCGAAATATTCTTCGCGGGAGATCACTTGTCTATTTTCTCATTTGCCCTTTCATTTGTGATTTGGCTCACCTTTCATTTTAGGATATGAACAAGTCAAAAAAAATCTCCATGTCTTGAAAACCGTCAGGAGATCACAAGGCTCAAGAGATGGCGATTTCTTTAATTATAAGCAAACTTCTGGTCTTCCAGAAAGGGGGAGATTCGGTATTGCCTCTGCCCTCCTCCTTGCTAGAGCAATATCAACTTCCATCTAATCTGTACACGAGGAGTCCAAGTCCCGCCCTCGGAGATTTTCAATGCTCCGCGGGTCCCAGCTCCAAATGCTCGGCCCCCTATCATCCCCTCTGATCCATCAGTATCTTTCCTCCCACGCCTTTCACACTTACCCGAAATCGTATCAGCAACGCCTTATTCAAGAGTCGTATTCGTACTAAGTTCTCTTAGATCGGGTGAGGTTCACACGAGCTTGAGCTTCGACTTCACACGTGGCGAAGACTGAGGCTAACCCAGGGCGAGATTTTGATATTGACTGATCAAGGGCTAAATGCTACCTGGCTTGTGGAATTCACATTTAGGACCTTATGCCATTGATATGTGTTGGTCATAGGTTTAGTGCTACTTGGAGATACAAGTCTCATGGGAATCGGCTCTAGTGCCATGTGTCATTGATAAATGTTGACTAAGGGTTAAGTACTACATTACATGCTGATGCGAGTTTCATGAGCGCAACCTCTAGAACCTTATATCATTAATGTAGGTTAGTTCAGGGTTAAGTGTTACACGACGATATGAATTTGGTAAAAGCCACCTCTAATATCTTGTACTACTCAAGGGCATAATGACATGGGTCTCATGAGAGTAACCTTTATAGCCTTGAGATAATGAAATGGACCATTAACATGTGATGTGGTGAGACTATTGATTATTTGTTTTGGCATTATCAATGAAAAATGGTGTTTTTGTTATTAAAGTAGTCATATTGAAGTATCATATAACCCATTTGGATATTATAAATTTGTTATATATTGGATATGGAGTTATTGAGTTTTGGTATAAAGTGGTGGGCGCTCGATTTACTTATAAGAGATACACACTACTTACTAAGATTGTGTTGCTCAATCCTTTCCTTCCCAATTTTTTCAAATTCCTTAGTTATCAGCCATTATTACAAGAGTACTATTAATGGGGATTACTAAGAATTGGACTATAAATATGATTTGAAAGAATTATATAAATGTCTAAGATGACATTTGTTGGATTTCATTGAGTTGGTAGCGGTAATGCTCTTTTAATGGATTATAAAATTATGATGTTATTAGTTGCATTTGAGGTTGCATCTTTCATGAGGAAAGATAGTCTTATCATCCCTTTTTCCGCTAGGAATGAGGGTGACATGGAGTACATCACACATTGTCCTTCATCGATTGACTTGAGGAATGTACATATATAAAATATTGAATCGTCTCTAGAATAGCCTGCGGGTCAAGATGGTTAGAGATTCTTAGAGAAGAGTTTTGAAATGCCTGATGGAATAGCCCATTTAAAGATAATGAGAATATCAAAGTGGATGACACCACAAAAAACCACACCTGCACATATCAGATTTGAGCTAATTGTAAAAAAAAAAAAAACACCAACTTTATGTAGAATGTCAAATCTGGCCCAAATTTTTTTTGTCTCGTGAAAATGCATTAACTTTAGGTCGAGTGACAATTTTAGCTTCAACTTTTTTTATCTTGTAAAAAATCACAAATTTTCATCCTTATTTCCAATCTAACCCCTACCGTTAACTCTTTATTTGAAGTCAACCTTATTTCGGGAAAAAAATGTTATAGTCGTGAGCTTAGCAGATCTTGTCCGTGGTGTCTCTCAATGGGGGTGGTCCATTTTTATTTTTTTTACGACAAAATAGCAAAGTCTAGCTAGAGAAATTCAATATAAAGATCCTTTTGACTTGTTAAGAAAATTATAAACAATTTTACCATTATTCTCCAAGTTGTGGCTCAAACAAGAAGATAATGAATAGTACTTATATCTAACTATCTATCAACCCATAAAAAATAAAAAAATCCAGCTAACAAGTGCACATGGATTTATTGTTGAGAACAATCAATAGATCTAAGTTAAGGGGGCTAGATTTGGGACTTAAGTGAAAGTTGGTGCTTTTTTTTAGACAAAAAAAATTTTGGGCCAAATTTGGCACTCAACCTCAAGTTAGTGCTTTTTTATGAGACAATAAAATTTGGGCCGGATTTGGCACTCGACCTAAAGTTGATGTCTTTTTGGGAATTAACCACTATTAGATTTTGACTATGAAGATGAGAAGATGGATTTTGACTGTGAATGATAAGATGGATTTAGGCGAGATTCTACCCAAGATTTAATTCGAATTTCAAATTAGAATAGATTTCTCTGTTTCCGGTATCAACCTCTGTTAATAAAAGCATTATAGCCATACTCTGTTAGTTGTTTAATTTCTCTACTCATTCCAGTCATCTCCATTAGCAGTTCATGTCCAGTTTCACTCTTCAAGCAAGCACGGCCGCCGAGAACGTGAGCCGTCCGTTAAACTTCAATAAAGTTTAATGCAATTTCGTTACTGTTTCCAGACTATCTTTAGCATCTTATTAAGTAATTCCAATTTGCAAAGTCCTTGAGACTTCAAGAGACTTGAGAATACATATACTTTTGATTCGAAGCTGAATTAATTAGTTTAATCGGCCATCAATCCTCCTTGATTGAACTTTAAATTAAAACCATCTAGTTTTTATCGAGCATAACTTTGCAAAACATTCCAAGTAAATGATACATAAGGCCGCTTGTGAAAATATCATCTTTTACAGTGAGCACGTATGCTAAAATTACTCTAATTTCAATCTTGTTTTATACCCAACTCATCTGTAATATGATTGACTTGGATAATTAGACACGCCTGATTTCTTTTGGAAGAAATACACGAACTATATACTAAAGTTGTTATTACATGCCTGATCTCAAATTCTCGAATTGTTCCTAAGCTGTTCTGTCCTCTAGACTGTTGGATGTATGCCCTAAAGCTACTATGTAATAGTTACATATTAGGTATTTCGGTTGTACTATCATTATTATTATTTAATTAATGGCAATGACGTATTCATTCATTTGTCCAATTATTTTATGAATGATTCCATAAGATCAGTTGTGACTAGACCCATTCTTGAGACGTCAAGAATATTGTGACGGGTTCATAGTTAGATCGAATCTTTAAACTGTTATTGGTCAATGGATTATTGAGTGGATATTTATAATCCTGTTGAGACTAATGAGTTCTTAACTTCACCATTAAGTATTGGATACTTAAGGGAATGACGAGTCGCAACTCATTAGGTATTGCGATGCCTGAGTTAGAACACAGGTGTTTGTATTAAACAAATTCACTGAACGTGACACATATGGAACGATTAGCAACATGGAAGCTTTTAGCGTAGTCAATGTCTAATTGTTCATGCTTTGGTTGTGTGTAAATAATCCTTAGACCTGAGGTACAGTGTTAACTTGTGTATCGAGCAACTATGGTTCACGGGTGCATATTATGCCGGGTCGTTGATCCGTCTTTATATCTGATGGTCATAGTTTGTTCATATACGAAGTTGCACGTGTACGCAATATGGAATCTGTCTCCTTGTTACATACAAGGTATTATAATGATGTCCTATGCAATCTAATTATGACAATGTATTGAAATCCGTTGTGACTGAGAATAAATTGTTTATGTCTTGAACAAATGCATGTCAATTAGATTTGTGCATATGATCGAATTGATGACTTGACAAATATTCCATGGTCTTTGTTCGATCGGGACATAGTAAGACAGAGGGATTAAATTACATTGTAGCCAAAAGTAACTGGTTCATTATGTTCTTAAAGCATTCACACTACCTGGGTAGCCATAACATATTACTAGATGTCAATCATGACTTGTAGGACCCAAAGATTAATTTGGACAATTAATTCTTTTGAGAGTACTAATATGTTAGTATAAGTCTTACTACCAGTTTAGTGATTACACACCATAACCAATTAGGATAACGTAGAACGAGAGAGAAATAATTTTGCAAATTACTACAGTCGCATTGAGTCGACATGAAATTAAATTAAATGTGATTTAATTTAATTTGTATTATAGTCACGAGCCTATGTGCATATGATGCACACGCATGCCCAAAGTGGATGCACATTAATGTATCCCGAATATGCATATAAAGATCATGTCTTCTTTTTATTTATTTATTTTTATTAATTAAAAGATGCACACGGTCAACAATTGTTGCTGACCGTGTGCAACGCACATGTGATGTGCGAATTTTAATTTAATAATAATAAAAAATTATGCATGGCATGATGGTCAGCAATTGCCGACCATCATGCATGCAAGGCACAATCAGCAATGGTTGCTGATCGTGCGCATGAAAGACACGATCAGCAACCGTTGCTGATCGTGCGCACGATCGACAATCGTGGGTGGTTATTCATGCGTAACCGCTCGTAAAATAATTCTTATATAAAGCGTGAGTGTGCGGTTTTGTGCGCGAAAGTATGAAAAAAAACGAAAAGAAAAAGAGAAGAAAGGATTTTTCTCTCAATTGGGCTATGACTGAAAATACCAAGGATACGAAGGATCATCTCCACGAAGTTGCTAGCACAATCGTAGTGATGATTATCCGCAAATTCTCTCTTCGTTCGACGTTCATTGGTGGTGTGTCTGAACTAGAGCCCCGAAGAACATTTGAACCAGTTCGTTTAAAGTGCACTTCGAGAGGTAATTCGTTTAACCCCTTTTTATAATCGGATTTTTTGATTGAAACGCACGAACAACGCCTTTGGAGATTCATGTGTAGAAATATTTTATCTTGTTTCCATTGCGTTTATATTAAATTGCCTATACATGATTCATGAAATCCCAATATAGACATACCTCGTCCACAGCCCATCGTGGACAAAAACTTTCAACAAATGCGAAGCCTCCGCGTTCTGCCTCGCGAGGAGCTCCCCGGGCATGCCATCGAACACGATCACTTTCAGGCTGGAAAGCCTCTTGACGTCGGGCGGCATCTCCTTCAACGACTCACATCAGCGTAGAGTCAGCTTCTCGAGCCTCGGCATCGTGTCCTCCTCCATCGTCACACGTTTTAGATTCCTCAACTTGATCAGCCACAGCAGCTTCAACCTCGGAAATCCGCCTCTTCTGAAACACAACGACTCACCTTCGTAAGCATCGCCAAGCTGAAGCTCCACGAGGTTAGGCAGACCCTCCAGGGACTCGAGCAGGTCGTCCTGCAGCCTGCTATGGCGTAAATACAGTCGCACCACGCTGTACAGGGAAGAAGTCCAGGATGGTATACTCTCTAGACGCCCTTCCAAGTATAGACGTTGCAAGAAACGCGGCGGAGTCAATTGCCCGATGTCGATGACCTCAGCCGGGTCAACCGAGCATAATGATAGCACTTGGAGTCTGCTCAAGTTCTGGATTGAGGAGCACAAGGCCTTGCCATCTTCCCTCTTCAAGTTCTTCACGTTCAGTTTTGTGAGCTGCCTCATGGACCCAATGTCCATGATCACTCTATTTTTTCTGTCTGCCTCAATGCAGGACAACTTTTGCAGCGAAACCAGGCTGCCGATTCCTGTACGCGCCTTGAAACCGTACTTGCTATAGTACAGGTCCGACCCCAATTCATACCGGTAAAGCAGGAGATGTCTCAGGTCTCGTAGCCTTAGGATCGAAGCAGGCAACTCCGACACGTAGGTGTCCTTCAGGTCCAGAGTCTCGAGCTTTAGTAGGTTCCCGATCGTGCTTGGAATCCTGTCTATCTTCTTCCCTCTCAAGCTTAAATGCTTCAAATGATATAATCTGACGATCTCGACTGGGAACACTTCAAGGGGGGCGTCCGTCAGGTCTAATACCGCGAGCAGCTTAAACTCGTTTTTAAGCGATGACAAAAACAATGAGTTGGATGGAAAGTCAGGCGCTCCAAACACGAGTAGAGAGTGGAGTCGGATGGCATTGATCTTGCTTAATTGTGGATTGGCCTGGCTAAAATGGATGGCAACGCGTCGAGCATCACCAGAACACTTTGCAGTCATTGGATTGGAAATCTTGGCGAAGTTTTGATCCTTGGACTTCTTTAGCAGGATCTCTCTCAAGATGTCGTGTACCCGATAAGCATTGATCCTTCCGTCGGTTGTTACTCTAGCAACCTGGATCAAGCTTCTATTACGAAGCTCTTGGAGGTACCTCTCTGCAACTTCTTCCAATGTTTTGCCTTCTTTCTCCTCCACAAATCCTTCGGTGATCCAAAGATAGACAAGCCTATTATGCCCGATTATATGGTCCTCTGGGAAAACGCTCAGGTACAAGAGACGATTTCAAGTAGTAAGGCAAATCGGAGTAGCCCAGCGACAATATTTTCCGTAAATTGAGAAGTCTGTCATTACCTTCTAATTCATTGCCGAGATTGTGCCGAATCATTTCCCATTCATCCACTCTACTCGTGCCTCTCATAGCTAGGACGCTGCTGATAGCAACGATTGCGAGGGGCAATCCTCCGCACTTAGCTAAAATCCACTGCGAGATGTCTTCCAAGTGAGGAGGACATGAATTTCCTTGGAATGCTTTCTTGCAGAAGAGAAGCCAAGAGTCTTTAGGAGGCAGAGGCTGCAAGTAATAGACTCGGTCCGGGGATTCGATGCAGCAACAGGCTACATCAGCAACACAGGTCGTGATCATGATTCTGCTTCCGTAGAAGTTCCTAGGCAATGCAAATTGTATTAACTCCCACGCATGAGAGCTCCACAAATCGTCGAGAACGATCAAGTACCGTCTTTGCTGAAGGAATGCATAGGTAAATGCCTTCAACCTATCCACATTCATGGTGCTTACTCCTTGGGGAACTGATAGCTTAATCTCTTCAAAGAGTTGCTCTATCGTATCCCTCATAAGATCTTCGATGTCAAATGATCTCGAAATGGTGATCCAAGCACGACTAGCGAAATGATTCTTCACTACTGTACTATCAAAAACTTTCTTTGTGAGGGTGGTCTTGCCTAATCCACCCATTCCCACTATAGAAGTGACTTCGACCTTCGGATCTCCGCCAACCAGCCACTCCACGAGCTGATTTCTCGGCTTCTCAATTCCTACCAGCTCTGATTCCTCGAGTGATAGTGCATTTCCTCTAGGATCAATCCATGCGCTGTCTCTGGATACCAAGCTCGAACCTTGTTGCTCAATTACACTGGACTTGTAGCGGTACCGCTGGTGCCGCTCTGATATACTTAATACCCTGGCTTTGATATTAAATATCTGGTAGGCAATTTGACGCCGCGCTCCCAATGTCTTTAAGGGGAAGGTGACTTTTTGGAGATAGGATCGAACTCCGCGCTCATGAGGGCGAGCAAGACTAATCGAATATTCATCAAGAGCATCCTCAATGTCAAAAGCAACGTCTCTGACTTGCTTCACCCATACCTTGAGTTCCGGATCTCTTTCTTCCATCCCATCAGCAACCCTCAAGAAGGCCCTGATGCTCTCCAATTCATCTCTTATGTGCTTGAGATCTTCTCTTAAACCTCTCAGCAAATATTCTTCTTCTATGAACTTTGTGAGCTTGTTGAGCAGGAACGTGATCACTCCATCGGCCATGAGTCCTTGAACTTAAAAGAACAGTCCAGATTCCAGGCCAAAATTTATTAAAAATCTCTCAGGTTGTCGCTCTTTATCATGCATTAAAGTGACATTCCACGCGAAAGTTGTTCATCCTGCATCCTTGAACAAGGGGAGGCTACTCTCTCTGTGGCCACTACAGATGCCAAACGGTTGTCCATTCAGGATGCCCCGGTGTTTGAGCTAGCAAGACGATGACCAGCTTTAGGTGGCGGTTAATAACTCGGGCGAGGTGACAGGATGCCGAGGGGCGGAAAAAGAAGGAAAGATCATGAACGAAGTGTGAAGGTGGCTACCTATCTAATCACCTTTTCTCGTACTGGCAAAGCGTGTGTTTGCAGAGGCAATATGGAGAGTACGAAAGCTTTCGTGGGCTGAGGGGCTTCACGGATGAAGGAACGGAAGAGAAACGAAGTACAGAAAACTGAGGGACACGTTGCCTCTTTTATAACTTCGGATGCCAGAAGACGTGGCTGAGTTTGCCGGAAGACGTGACTGAGTTTCGGTTCTTCACATGATCATGAGCTTCCCCCTGGTGGAAATACGCGCACGACTGACCACGAGGGATGGAGAACGGCACAGAAGATCCTTGGACATGGATCAACGCCGTCAAGCGTCTCGTCCTGCTGTGCAGTACGGAGCGAAGCAACAAAAGAAAGTCAGAGAGTCAATGCAATCTCATCAACGGGGAAGGTGTCGGTGAATGTGTGAGTTTCTCTAATTCAGGAAATTGAGAAAAAATATATATAATATTTATTATATATCTAATCTATTGGAATCTAATCTAATATCTAAGTTGCTACCACATGCTATGACATTTTTATACCCTTTTTTTCTTCTTCAATCTTAAACAATGACCAATGACTGAAGTGAAAAAGTAAAATTTTCATTATATGGATGCCACTCCACCTCACATACTTTTAGCCTTTCCATGTATTATTAATTTTTTTAAATGGAGAAATTATCCAAAAAGTCCTAAAATTTATTATACTTTTGTCAAGTAAATTCTAAACATTTCAATTATACTAATTAAGTCATAAATATTTTTCATTTCGTACTAATTGAGTTCATCTACCCAATGAGGGTAAGGGTCACGCTCACCTACCTATTATCAAGGGCAAGAGTTGTCCTCACCCACCCAAGTGAGGGTAGCCCATGCCTACCAGCATAGGCGTGGGAGTCCCTTGCTTGAGGATGGCAAGGGTGGCCCTCAACTTAGGCTAACAAAGGTCACCAGCCGTCAACAAGGCATGGCAATGGCTGGTAGAGGGAAAAGGGAAAATGAAAGGAGAAAGCGAGTAAAGGAAAGAAGGAAAAGAGAAGAAAAGGGAAAATAATAAATATTCGAAAAAAATATTATTAAAAATTGTCTACATTAGCACCGGCCATGCCACATAGCATGGCAGTGTCCACATCAATGATTTTCAGTCAAAATTAGCCATATGAACTTAATTGACAAAATGTAAAAATGTTTAAGACTAAGTTGATAAAAGTGTGATAGATTTAGAACTTTTTAGATTATGACTTTTAGGATAATTTTCCCTTCAAAATTTCTAAACAAGAGCTATTCCCAATCAAAAATATTTTAACTATAACAAGAAAGGTACACAAATTAGTTGGTGGTATTCTTTCTTTCGTTAGCGATTTTTTCAATGAGACTAAGGTCACGGGCTTAATGGACAAAGGTGACATAAAGGGAAAAGTGTCACAAAAAGTCCTAAACTTATTATATTAGTGTCAATTTAGTATTAAATATTTTATTAATATTAATTTAGTCATAAACTTATTACATTTGTGTCAATTCAATCTAAACTTTTTAATGGTACCAATTTAGTTATAAAACTTTTGAACTAGTGCCAATATAATCATAAATATTTTGACTCAGTTTAGCTAATTTTGGCTAGATTTCCTAAATATAAATGTCGACTAACTCACATGGCACTGTTGATGCTGATATGGACAAATTTTAATAATTTCCAATTTTTAATAATTTTCTATTTTTTTAATTATTTTCTATTCTTTTTCTTTATTTTCTCTCTCCTTCCTTTCTTCTTCCTTTAGACGATGGCCGGCCATCGACGATAGCTAAGTGGGCTAGCCTTGCCTATCTAAGGCAAGGCTAAGCCCCAACAAGGGCCGGCCTCACCAAATATGGCTTGCGCGAGGGTAGTCTCGGCGAGGGCTCCTCTCACCAAATTTGACGAAGTAGGTCTTCGCCCAAGCTAAGGCTCTACTCGTTGGGCATTACTTGAGCTAAATCCAATGAGATTGCCCTGGCCTGGGAGAGGGCCGACCTCATTGGATTTGTCAAGGGGAGCCCTTGCCAGAGGCTAGCTCGCCTGGCCATCGATTGTGTAAGAAGAAAGGAATGGGGGAGAGATCATAAAAAACCATAAAAAGAGAGAGAACTCATAAAAAACCATAAAAAAAATTGAGAATTTACTAAAATATAATTAAAAATTATCCATGTTGCTGGTGGTGCCATGTAAACTAGCCAACATCTATGTTAGGGAAATTTGGCTAAAATTGGCCGAAAGGATTGAATTGGCATCAAGTTAAAAGCTTTAGGATTGAAATTTATGACTAAATTAGTACAATTAAAAGGTTTAAGACTAAAATTGATACCAATCAAAAGATTTATGACTAAATGGACATTTTAAAAGATTTAGGACTAAATTAGCATTAATGTAATAGATTTATGACTTTTTTAACACTTTTCTCATATATCTGTATTGGTTAGCCTATTCAAACAAATCACCGCGCATAAAAATTTTGGACATTAGAGTATATTATCTATTTGGCCTCATCATTTTTTAACAAGACATGACATTATAACTAGCAAAAAGAAATAATTTATCAAATAACTTAATAATATAACGTGTTTATATTGATGCAACAAATCATAACATTTGATCAATAATCCAATAGCAAACTATAATTTGATGAAATAATATAACTGAACGAATTTCACGCAGAACTCTCTTGACTCATCTAACTTCAAAAACAATTTCCATTTACTTTCTTTATATCGTATGATCTTAACTGTTTCCGCTAACATATCTTGCATGTACCATGATTGGAAATTAGGCGTGAGCCGGCAAGTCTAGTTTGTCCCGAAAGAGAAACTTTCGAGACGTCTTTTTATACTTGGTGTTTGAACATTGGAATTCTACCGTCCTGAAAGTTCTAGATAGCTTCTTTGATTTGAAGTCTACAGGCGCATACCAGAAACTTGACTTTGGATCACGTTAAGTTCTTCGATCCGTGCTCAAGAAACTGTCTCGACGTTAGGTTAAATCTTCGCACGGGACGTTGACTGATGGTGGGCAATTCCAATGACCTTGCCAGCCAAGCTTTCACACGAGATAGTTGTCGGACTTGGAATTCCAGTATCCATGAGCTTTTTGGTCATAAAAGAAAGCTTACAAAGCCCGTCAAGAGAATTGACTTTAACTCGAGAGTGTAGAATGGGGTGATCTTTTACGATAGCAGTTACCGTCTCATTCACGCACATCACGCTTCGGATAGTCCCACCACGAATAAAGTCGAGTCCAAAATCTTGAGTGAGAAAGATGAACACGCCGGCCGCCACCACAGAAGCGAACTAACCATGCCATTGGTGCGATAACCAAAACAAGCAATTCTCTGTTCACTTTCCTTGCGAAAGATTCTTCACGGGAGATGCCTTGTCATTTTCTCATTCGTCCTTTCGTTTGTGTTTTGGCTCCCCTTAATTTTAGGACATGAATATAAGTCAAAAAAATCTCCATGTCTTGAGAACTTTGTCCGTAGATTACAAGCTGAAGAGATGGCGATTTCTTCAATTCTAAACAAACTTCTAGTCCTCCGGAAAGATGGATTTCCTTCAAGGAATCCGACTGCACCATGCATTAATTAGCTCAAGCATCTAACATCTCGAGCGAGATGTAAAATCACTCAAAAAAACATGGAATTCAATATTGCCCTCGGCCCTCTTCCTCACCAGAGCAATATCAGCTCCTAGCTAATTTGTACATGAGTTAAAGTCCTGCCTTTGCATATTTGTCAATGCCGCAGCGTGTCCCAGCACCAACCACACGACCCCCATCATCCCCTTCGATCCATCTTATCTTTCCTCCCACGCCTTTCGCACTTACCGGACATCCGAAATCTCGTACAACCGGATTAGCCACGCGGTATTCCAGAGAGTCGTATTCCTACGTTCTGGGCGAGAGGAATCCCTAATTATTACTTTCTCTTAGATCAGGTGGGGCCCCACGAGCTTCGGGCTTCACGTGGCTAAGACTACAAGGCTACTGGCTACCGGGCTGAGATTTATTTATTTATTTATTTATTTATTTATTTACCAGGATGCTGGTGGGGGACGACGACGTTGATGTTCCATGGACGGAGGAGAGCCCGGACGGCTACGCGCCCGACAGAAAACCGAGGCATCGGGCCCCACGCACAGTCGTAGAATCTTTCACGAACTACACTGGCTCTCGGATGGAATATAAAGAAACCCCTCAAATCCCGGAAAGGAGAGAGACAAAAATACGAGAGGACCCCCCCCGCAACCCAACCCGACCCAAGTTAATTCACGACAAAAGTAGGAAAGCATCCGACTCGGAGATCACCACCCCATCATCATCACCCACTAACTGCAAAGCTTCGAAAAGAAGACAACCCAAGATCCACCTCGAACCTCTCCCCCCCCCCATCCGTTCGGCCGCAACGACCACTTTCCGATCCGTCCGACACTCTGAATCCTAGGAAAGAAAAGGGAGAGAGAAAGAAAGGTGAAGTCTTTTGCCTTAAAAATCTTACGTTTGCAGGCTCTGATCTTCCCCTTCCTCGTGCGGAATCTAGTGCTCGCGAGCAGTCGGCTTCACTGCGCGGGCCATATTGCGAACTGGGTTTGAGGCGTTTCGGCCTGACGATGAGGGAAGACGATGGTAATTGGTTCGCAAAATGGGAACTGCAGCTTCCCCCGCCGGAGGAGCTCACGCCGTTGACTCAGTCTCTGATCACCCCTGATCTCGCTCTCGCTTTCGACATCAGAAGAGGCCCTTCCACGAGCAATAACTCGGTCTCTGTCGTCAACGCCAAACAGCATCACCCGCCGCCGCCGCCGCCACAACTCAGTTCCTCCAATCACGATTTGAAGCCGGGCGCCGCGGCGGCGAACCGCCCTGGCCCGGTCGATTTCGCGGATTCGGGCGATTTGGGGTCCGGGGGAGCGGCGGGCGGAGGCGGGGACGAGCCAGCCCGGACCCTCAAGCGGCCGCGGCTGGTGTGGACGCCCCAGCTGCACAAACGGTTCGTGGACGCCGTCGCGCACCTGGGGATCAAGAACGCCGTGCCCAAGACCATAATGCAGCTGATGAGCGTTGACGGGTTGACCCGGGAGAATGTGGCCAGTCACCTGCAGAAGTACCGCCTCTATCTCAGGCGGATGCAGGGGTTATCTGGCGGCGGAGGTGGCGGCAGCAGCGCAGATGCCGCCACTGAGCGGTTATTCGCAAGCGCGCCGGTGCCGCCCCATTTCTTGCATCCAGGCAGGCCGAGTTCGGACCATTTCTTGGCACTGCAGCACCACCAGCATCTGGCGGCGGCAGAGGCTGCCGCAGCAGCGGCCCATCCACAGTACCGTAGGCAAATGGGTCATTTCGGGTTACCGCCAAATGGGCAATTTGAGCATCCTCTGTTGCAAAGCAGGCAGGGGCAGATCGCGCATAGCATGGGGGCAGCAATGTCAATGCACAATCCAATTCAGTCCTCTGTTGGAGAGTTGGAGTCAGTCAAGGGAAGTGGAGGGAGAAAGGTCCTGACTTTGTTTCCCACCGGAGAAGATTGAGTTTTGGGGTAATCACTAATTTTCTTCCCCCGAGACCCTTCTGTCATCTCCTTAAAGTTGTACTTTTGTGGTGAGAATGATCATTTATGTCTGTGCTTTCAAGCATTAGTTTTGGTTCATTCATAACTATTGTGCTTTTAGCTTTTTGTTGGGTTTTCTTTGTTAGCTGCCTGTAATGTGCTTCCAGGGAAACAACCTTTTATTGAAAGGGTCCTGTCACTGAATGTATAGGATTTTGCTGGAGCTGTACTTTTGGTGCTGGTGGATTGGAACGATAAGGCCATATAAATGTTGATTCTGGCTGGGGCAGGTGGGAATAGAGGATCGCGAGCAAATGTTGCCTGGGATTTGTTCTATTTAAGGATAGGATTGCTGTGCACTGTTTGGCGATTGGTAGATCATCAGCTTTCAACACAATGATATAACGCTGCTGCTCCTGATGAATCGTCCTGGGTTCAATTGTTAAAGTAGATTACTTGTCTGTTGTAAATTCTGCACTTTAACAGAAAATTTTCATTTCATTAGAGTACTTATGTCACTGTAATGTGCGATGTAGTTGGCTTTTCTTGATCTCTCAGTAGACATTACATAGTTTGTTGATTTTCTCCCTCTGAGGAACATCGTGCTGCTCTTTGGCTTTTCCATTCTCTTTCATTAATTTAATCTGATATCAGCTACAAATCTTTTAGTAATTGTTTGCTACTATGGGTTGTTTCTGTGAACCTAGTTTGGTCTTAAGGATGAGAAAGATCCTTACCATTTCATGTGAATCAAGTACAAGAAAACTCTCTGTTTTGTTCTTGTATTTGCTCCCTGTTTTCAGTTCTGCAGGTTTATGTTATTCTCTCTTATTGCCATTCCAACGAGTTCCTCATGTATGAGCCTCGTACCTCTTTTCTAATCACGGGTTTGATTCTTTTTGCTTTCTGGTTCTGATGATGAGAGATTTTTTAAACATATGTCAAAGAAGTTAATGCTATTGCTTGCATATCCAGCTAGTCTTAAATGAACTATGCTTTCGACTTCTCTTCTGCCTTTCCATCTAAACTGGGATTCACCTTGTGGCCTCTATTTGTTGAATGTTTAGAATCGCCATTATCATTGATGGGTAAAGCAATCTGTGAGGCTTTCCTATTTGATGCCGAGCACACATTTCTACTCTCTTATGATTTAAATCGATGTAAAGTTAGAGGTGTCATCAACAGTCAAAATTTCAATATAAACCCTTCCTAGGATAAATGTACACTAGATCTCATGACTTTGAAATCTTGGTGAGAGCATTTGATGTCATATATCTCACTTCAGTTTGAACATGTTTTGTTGAGAGATATTTTTAGTTGATTTCTCGTTACCGGGGATAAAATCACTACCATAAAGTGAATTTGTAGTTTTTGTGTCCATGTCAAGTCAGCTTTCAAGCATCTTATTGATATTTTGTGCGGCTCACCCCATCCATCAATCATGATCATGATTTCGACTCAATACTTGTAAATCAACCATCAGCATTGTCTTTTTGTCAATGACCATAACTCTGAACCCTTCGAGGAATGGTCATAAACATACTCGATGTCTAAAGGACAAAGATGTTCTCCTACAGGTGTCATTAGGCTGATTTTTCTACAAATTTCTGCCATCCTTACTCAAAGCGTACAGCTAAAAACAACTTTACCTCACATTACATACTGTCTCATAGCTTAGCTTGGTACGCCCTTCTTTTTGTCTGTTCTCTTGGCTTTTGGGTTTTCCTTCCCTGTAGCTTGGCGTGCCTCTTTTACCTGAAGCCAGCTCAATTTAGCTACAGAAATAGGCTTAATTCGTTGAGCTTCTTAGGTTTGATATAAGTATTGGAAGATAAGACCTATCTTGTAGATCGAATCTGAAAACTTTGAGACGTGTGGTTACTGTACTTGCCCCTGTCAACCAGCCTTCTCTTATCGTACTAGAACGCGGGAAAGATTGTCTACAGATCCAGTGGGAAACTCCACTTTACGAAAGCCGTTAGGTTGGACCTCCAAACTTCTGTCGATAACTCATTAAAAGTTAAAGACTTGTTTAGTGGAGGGCCAGAGGCACGTGGAGAGTGATCATTCTCATTACTCGATCGGTTAAGAAAAATGATTTAAGTCTGCGCACCCTGCCACAACAAGAAACCCTTTCTTTGGGCTCGATGATAATGTGAGTGGAAGATCAGTTATATCCAAGCAAGTACGAAAGCAACTTCAATCTTCACTGTACTTCTTAGCACCCCAGAAGCTTCAAAACCCAGTTACCGAACCATGCGGAGGAAAATTTCCCCGATCTCACCTGTTTCTTGGATAACACGAATGATTGTGTAACTACCATGAAATGTGGGTACATACGCATGCAAATTTAAGTTTAGGGGCCTGACTTTAACTTTCCAGTGTCGAGTCACAAATGGCACGAAGGTCATATTGAGATGGTCAAATGACAATCACCAAATGTTAATAAACCAGTATGTAATCTGCCTTGTGGACCTTGTGTTTGCCATCCCTAGTGTTATTCGTGTTAGGATTTGTGCATGTCAAAAATCTTATGAACTGCAACAGAGCAATGCAGGCTTCTAACCCCGGAAATGCAAATTGAGACGTAGGAACTTGGACCGACAGAACAGATCATTTATTAGATCAAAGTACAAGATATAATACTAAATGTTGCCATCAAAAGAAAAGATATAGTACTAGAATGACAAGCAACACCAAATAAATCCCATACAGCAACACCAGATAAGTCCCATACTATAATCAGTATCCAAAAGATGTAAAAGAAAGCCATGGAAGCTTGAAATAGAACAGAGGGTCTAGCCAAACACTGGATCTGAATATATGAAGTCTAACATAAGAAAAATCCTAACAGAACAAAAGTATTTGCATGTGAATCAGTCATACAACACCATAACCTACCACTACTTAATGGTTTTGCGAGTAATCAAAGCTCAGTGGCTGCTGACAGACAGGGGCCTGCAAAATAAGGGGGAATACGTCATAAACAGTGGGAGGGAAAACATGCCTTGGGAAAAAAATGAAAGGTTGGCCACAAGAAAGAAAAAAGAAGAGTAAGCTAGCTTCGGGCCATTGCAGCAAAAGACTCACTTCAAAGGCAAATTCAGGCAAGAACAGGAGACATCATCTTGAAGATTGTCTCAGACAGAAATTTCATAAACCAAACGCGAAGATTCAAAAGCAACATAGAAATCTCTAACTCAGCCGAGTGACAAGTATGACATTGAAAAGCAATCAATGCATGGAATGAAAGAATTGCCAAGAGAATCCAAAAAATAAAGATATAGCTCTGAGAAACAAACTCAATCTGATTATATGAAACAGTAAATTCACCGCAGTCTAAGCTTCCCTTCACATGGCTACTAAAATAGATAGATTAAAAGGATATTTTCACCTGGAAAACACCATGCCGGAGTTGCTCATATGAGTGTGCGTACATCATTGCAGCAGTAGGCCACTGCATGTACCCAGCATCACTTGTATTTTGATTCAATCCTGTCACTCCAAAAGAGTTCATAACAGCACCAGAAGGAGGCATATAGTTAAGTGAAGCTTGGGGCCTCGGCATCTGACCAAGTGGAGTAAATGCAGCATCAAAATGCCCAAAAGGATGTTGAATCTTTTGCACGTTGAAGGGCATCAAACCAAAACTTTGACCAGCAGGGACATTCCTAACATACCTGTTTCAGTACAGAAGATAGTTCATCAAACAAAATACCAATATTGAAATGGCATTGCATCATGCCATGTTGCACCTACACCAATAACACATTTTTGGGACGTGGGAGAAGGCTGAGCAAAATAAGTGTTATTGTAACAGTTACACAGCAAACTGACAGCATATGTCAACAGCTGATCAACAGATCTTCACAACAAAGTGATGAATACTAAAATACGTCACTACATTTTCTGTGCTTCTTAAGATAAATTGTTTTGAATGAGAAGTGAAATAGCCGATCAAAGGATTAAATCAAGGCCGAGATCAAGTCCAGTCACATTGATCCCACGCTCAAAATGAAGATACCTATGGAACAGAAAAAGAACTTACCTTTCATAACTCCGATCATAATCTGGGTCAGAACGATCTTTTTCTCTGTCTCTAAGAATTGCAACCCTAGATTGCATGCTGCCATCCCTAATGCCTGTATTCTTATCAACATCCACCACGGGAATCCTGCACACTTCATTATCATCTCTGTTCAAAGACATATTCCTCCGGTCAGTCAAGGTCTGAGAAAATGTGTCATCTGAATCAGAACCACTAGGGCTACTGAAGATACGAGCACGTGCTCTATCGTACTCCTCCTTCCTCTCTTCCACGCTTCGCACTGGGCTTCTATTCATCCCTGTGCCATTGGCTCCATTGGCAGATGCTTTACTAGGTCGAGGCCTTATAACAATCTTAACCTGTTCAGACTTATCATCTTCCAATTGTTTGGCAGGAATATCTGATAAGCGAACAGCAGGGAGTCTGCTTCCTGCTGTTTTGATAACCAGTATCCTATTTCCACTGCCATCTAAACCACCGTCCTGAACCATAGTTTGCAAACCATAGTGTTGAGCAACACGGTGTGCAGCTAGCCGTAGGTAAGAAGTTGGGAAGTGCTGAAATTCGAAGTGTTGCTGACCAGGGTTTTGAATGAACTTCCGAACATCAAGTTCCATCCTCAAAACTGACCCATGATACAGTAGAAAAAGGTGGAACGGAATTAGATTTCTATGCGCATTAAGTGGTAAAAAACACAGATCTAGACAAACAAGAGGACAGCTAGAAGGTGAACACAACAACATTTAGTCCAGTAAAACACAAAACACCATGAAATAGTGCAATCACACATCCCTATTAAAACATGTGATAGCCATTCAGTTTACATTCCCTACTACTGCACACTCAGAGACCTGGAGAAGATTTAAGCTCCATGAACTGATGCTATAAAAGCCGTGATTTTGACATAAGATCCTAGGAGATGAAGCTGAACCGTCTATTCCTGCCAATTGTGAATATTCTGCTTGCTGCTTTAGGCATTCAAACAATGGCATTTGACCAAAATAGTTTTGCTTTCAACGAATGTACAAGTAAAGTCAAGGTTACAACTAAACAGTATAGCTATAACTTGAGCATCATCACTCAAAAGTTGTTATGAGCTGAGCAGATAAGAGAATAATATAAAGGTGTCTGACAGTAGCCTTAAGATACAGGATAGCAACAAAGAAAACAATAAGTGATCAGTCAACTGAACCGATGTGCAAGATAAAACCTACGCTACCTGAACCTTTTTAATGAGCTGAGAATTCAGCCTTCAGAGTTCAACCAGAGATCCATATGAAAGAAATTACTGAGTTGGAGTGAGTGTTGTTTATAAAGCAATCAATAAATGTGGTCAAGTGGAGAGAAGTAAAGAGGAATGTCCAACAAAGATGTTCTTTTCTCTTACAGCTTCAAGCATGCTGAATATAGTGGCACACTAGTTAATTTAACTTGACAACTGGCGCAAGTCAATCTCTTATGTTAAGGTCCACTTGTCTTGCTTTCTACGTTGTATCTCTTCATCCGCCCATGATATAGGTAACACCGTCACTCAAGAGATGTAGATAGTCACCGTGACTGGCCCAGGACCCATTATACAGATTGGCAGGATAGCCTTTGACCTACATTAATTACTAGGATTTTCGGTCTGATAGGATGAGACGATACAATAGAAGACATGTATAAGTCATTCAATACCTACAGTCCTATCTTATCTGTGTTTGACAGGCAACTACAGGATAAAATTGAATTTTCACTATGACTAATTAAGGATAACATTCTAAGGGAAGTAGACGTGGAAGCGGAGATGCATAAGGAGTTTCCACATTCAGAGGATAATTAATATCCTAGAGCTAAACTTATTCAGATGCTCACGACAGTTTCCACGAGACCTTTTGTCCACCGGGGCCTCAAGTGATCAATAGCAACACATAGTCCACAGGAAAAAGCCGGCACTAAGTGAGGCAACACATACAAGAAAAGTCCCCACAAGAATTGCCCCTTCGAGAGGATGTATTTAATCTTATGCTCCTGATAAGACAGACCCCCAATGCTAAAATCTCCAGAACTAAGCTAATTAATACCCTGCCCTTTCGCTGTTCTGCGATTAAGTCCACTCCCAACAAGAACCGGCATTAACGACAACCCCCTATGACCAGACAAAAGTCGTTTCACTCGATCTCCTCATCTCTCTCAGCTCCGACGGAGGCGATTGCTCGGAGCAGCCTCAGATCTGAACATCCACGCAAACCCTACGCCCGATCGAACCTCTCCCAGAAAACCTAACCCCGCACGAAATTCTCCAACCACCCGGAAAAAAAAAAAATCAAACCTTCAGTGTCAAAAGCGACAAAATCCCACGACCCACCCCAGAACTCTCCAAAAGGGCGACGCCCAATACAACGGAAATCCGCAATCGACATGGAGCCGCGGCGAGAAAAATCGGGAGCTGGCCCGAAGCAAAAGAGCTTACTTGTGAGGCGGTGGCGAGGGTTCTGGAGGGCCTCGACGAGGAAAGGATCCACCATCGCTTCCTTGTCGTTCGGAACCGCCGCCGCCGCTGCTGCCGCTGCTGGGTCCATGGCTCTTCGACTCCTCTCCCTTCCTTCTCTCTCTCTGTCTCTCTCCCTTCTTCTCCGTCACCAGATTCTTCCCAATTCTCTCTCTCCTCTCGCCTGGAGAGAAAGGGGATGGCGAGTGTCAGGAGGAAGAAGAAGAAGAAGAGAGGAGGCGTTGAATTCTCCGAGCATCGTAGAGAGAGAGAGAGACCGAGGGGAGGGCGGGCTAGAGAGAGAGACCTCGCGGGGGCCCGGGGGGGCCTTATCTCGCAGAGGAGAGAAAAAAAAAAAGGAAGTCCAAGGAAGGAAATATTTGCAGATTTTTATATCGGCCCAAAAAAAAAAAGAAGACAAGGATGATCAGACCAGACGATTGGTTGGGGAATTTTCGGGTGCGCTCCGGTTTCCGGTGCGGTTTCGCTCTCCCGCCTATCGCGTGCCGCCACGTAGGAAGATTGGGAGGGCGTCGGCCGTGTGGGCGGCGATTGGTTTGGGTCGGATATTTTTCCTTTCTTGTCTCGTGGGGTTTGAGGTCAGGAGCCTTGACGGGGTCGATTAGCCACGTCGGCTGGCCTGATCGGAGCCGGACATTCCACGTAAGCAAAGCAAAGAAGGGTGAAAATTTCGAAAAATTGTAGTGAATAGCAATTTCGGTCTCATGTGATAAAATTGAAATATAAGAATTGAAAATTTTTAATTTGACAATATAAATTATTGATTGATTGTATTGCTAATAAAAATAAATGAATGAAAAACATTTCATCATCATTATCTCACTAGACATTCAATGATGTTACTACTATCTAAAAGATTGAATGTGTATCGGTTTCTAAAACAATATAAATATTATCCATCACATCCTTTTATCACTTATGAACCATAGGCTACTAACTTGGTGTTGCTTGATGGTAACATATAAGTAGTAATTCAAGACTCGGATATAGTTTCTTCTTCCATATTGTTATCCAAATATATACACTATTCTCCAATCTAGACTTAGTAGCTAATATTGGTAAAATATTTATTTATGGATAAATTATCTAAAAAGTTATAAATTTATTATATTTTTGTTAATTCAATCATAAATATTTTAATTTTGCTAATTGAGTCAAATATTTTCACATTTTACTAGTTTAGTATATTTGGCCAAAATTGATTAAAAATTACTGACGTGAATAGTCATTGTGGATGTTGACATTTTTCAATAATATTTTAATAATATTTTGAAAACTTATGGTTTTTTTCTCTCTCTTTTCTTTTGTTTGCTCTATTTTTTTTTATTTTTTTTGGAGTTAGGGCCAATGAAGGTTGCTGGCTAATTCTCATTGACTCTAGGCAAGGGCATCGATGCCCTCATTGGCCCTAGAAGAGGGCAATGACCCTCACCCAAAACCATCAAGGTTGCCCTCACCTATGGACTCCAAAAACTACTAAAAAGCATAAAAAGCAAAGAAAATGAAAAAAAACCATAAATATAAAAAATTTAAAATATTATTTTAAAATGTTCACATTAATACTAGTTATGCCATATAAAATGGTCGAATCTATATTAGCAAATTCTAACAAAAATTGATCTAGACTCAATTAGTCAAAGATAAAAAAGGTTTATGAGTCAATTGACAAAATTAAAATGTTTAGAATTAATTGACAAATAAGTTAAGAATTGTTTGGATAGTTTTCCCATTTATTTACTATTAGCTCACTAGACACTCAACGGTGTCATCACCATTTGAAAGGTTGAACACGTATTCATTCTTAAAACAGTACGAATGTTATTTGTCACTTTTTCATTGTTATCACCATTTGAAAGGTCAAACACGCATTCGTTCCTAAAACAGTACGAATGTTATTTATCACTTTTTCGTTGTTATCACCATTTGAAAGGTCAAACATGCATTCGTTCCTAAAACAATACGAATGTTATTTGTCACATTTTTTATTACTTGTCATCCATAGGCTATCACTTGCCAAATACAACTTGACGATTGCTCAATAGTATCATGTAAGTGGTAATCTAAGACTCACGTATAGTTTCTTCTTCCATATTGTTATCCAAATATACGCCTTTCTTAGTAGTAGTTTCGAATTCATTCTCCTCTAAATTTCCCTCAATTTCAGTGTTAACTAATGCATCGGAGGGCAAATCTGGGTTCAAAGCATGGACGCGGTCATCCGGGAGTGATGCGGCTATTTAAACAAAAAAATACGGACTTTTGTTATTGGCAAGTGATAATCTTGACCGAACATATGCTAATTCATTTGTGAATAAGGGTTCTAATTAAAAGGACATTAATACATAGCTCATGAGTAAAGTTGTGGATGAAAAAGTATCGGCATGTAACCCACTCTTTCTTTCTTACATGGGAAGGAGGAGGTGAGAAGTTTGAATTTCCACCATTCTTAAAGGGTTGGGGTAGGAAATGATTTAGTTCCAAGCATGGGAGTTGAAACTCACGTCGTATAAAGATGTAGAGTAAAAGTATGAAAGTTAAAGTTAAAGTTAAAGTATGATTAAAATAGGACCAATTAAAAAAAAATATGGGCATGTAATGTTGTTGTTGCCACTTGATCTCAATTGTTTGGGAATGGGGAAATAAGGAATTCAAATCCCCACATTCTTAAGGATTTAGGATGAGAATGATTGAGTTTCAAATATGAATTTCGACTCTCGTGTCATACAAAGAAATGTGGTAAAAATCTAAAAATAAGAATTAGAGTAAATATAAAGCAAGAGGACAAAAAAAAAGTATTAGCATGTAATGTTGCCACTCAATTTCAATTGTTGAAGGTTCCTCACTTGCCAACTTTGCTAAGTGTTGAAATTGGAGAATAAATAAGATGGATCCATTCCATAACCTATTACTTCATTGTTGGCTTTTTGATTTCCCTGCCCAAGTTATTATTGCTGATGTTGTCTTAAATTCCATAAATTCGATTAATGGAAATTCAAAATTAAAAAGTCGATTAGGAAGTCTAAAAAAGTTTGAAGATTGTAGCCTATTTCCTAGATTTGAATCTATTTATAAGAGTTTTTATGGGAAATATGCTCGATTCAATATAATTACGATATATCATGATATCTCTAATATATAAAGGATAATTTTAGGGTGGAATTCCTTTCCGGATTAGGAAAGTGGGGATTTGAAAATCTATTATTTATTTCAGCATTATAAATAAGAAATCGTATCTCTCTTGTTCGCCAACCCATGTAAATTTTCGTATTCTTGATTATTCTTGTTTTCTTTAATATCTAGTAAGGGTGTTCTTCTGCACAACGATTACTGGTCAAAAACCAACACGAAACCCCTTTCTTTTCTCGTAGAAAAGCCAAAAGGTTTGGTGAAAGGTTCTGACTTTTCCAACGAAAGCAGCTGCAGATTGATTTCTCGAGGTAGTTGCAGACCAAGCCCGTGGTTCCGAGTTCCAGCATCAACGAGAATTTGATTAACCGGAATAAACGAGCTTACTTTTCCCGAGTCGTTGAAATTTTCAGCTTTCACCGCCATCGGTATTATAAGGCAGTGGCAGTTGGAAGTTGAAATCTTGAACTTTTTCCCTCCATTTGGCAGGCCAACGGTGGTTTTGGTCCCCAGCGGGGCGGGGCAACGGTGCCTCACGGCGCACAGCCCCTCCTCGACCGACTTCGGAGTTCGGTGAGCTGCAAAAAGCAAAGAGAGAGGCAATGCTGGGTTCCCTATCGAGAAAGAGAGACGGAGGGAGCGGCGAGAGAGGTCCGATGATGACGGCGAGGAGCGGCGGTTGTGCCTGGAGAGCGGCGATTGTGCCGTGCGAGGGAGAGGAGAGGAGAGGCGAGGAGGAAGTTTGGAGGTTGAGGAGGCTTGAGAAAATGAGGAAATAAAGGAAAAGTTTGTTCTTAAGTCTAATGTGAAAATGGATATTTTTAAAGATTGAGATTCAAATTCCTATCATTTCCATGTTTTAGAGAAATATCAAAATGCGGAATTAGATATCACATGGAATAAAATTTACTGATCGGTGCCTAATTGGATTGTCTAGCAGCTAGTACCGAGATTTCAAAATTCACATTCCTAGCATCACAAAATAATGAAAACTCAATTCAATCACCACCATCCGCTACTAACGTCGCTATCAGTGAAAAGTATCTCTTTTAGAAAGTTAGAATGAAAAAAGAATCTAGTTTCTATTGATAAATTTTTCTTTACGAAATTAAACAAAACTTACTTTTTTATGTTTGTCGGAACTAAACAGGGCTTTAAATATTTTGTTTTCATATTCTTTTTGCAAAAATTCATAACGGCGGAATCACGAGGGGATCTGGAGCTAATAGCCACGATCCCCTCGAAGAAATCCTCATTAATAGAAAGACACTTTTTTCTCATGGAAACAATATGTTCTATTCTATTGCAGACTTCGAAATATCCGGAAAAACCGGCCAAAAGAATATCTTTCTTTTTAGGAATCGTGGCTTGACTCCTAAGAAACGCTCGATTGAGCCACAATGATCCCAATCCTCCTCCCACTTAAAAAAATATTAAAAAAAATGGTCCAGAAAACAGCGCATCTCCTTTGTTTTTTGAAATCGATACAAAATATATTATTGATGGGTCGTGTATGTCCGACTTGATTCCAGTTTCACTCCAATCTGAAAGCCAACCAAAACGTAGAAACAAAGCAAGATTGAAGTTCGCAGAGGCTCCGTAGACTTTGTGGCGCTCGGTGATCTTTTGAAGACTGCCAAAGCTCGATCGAAGACTTGTGAATGCATGGGGCTAGATAACTCTAGTAAGGCGTTCAATGTGCAGGCTTCTTGCGCGATTTCTCTAAATCATTCAAAGAGCAATGTCGGATTCATTATATATTTTAAGTGATGCTCAATGAAATTTAAGTTGCAAGAGAAATTAAGCAAAACCCATGATTTGTGGAGCCAATTGCAATGGGGCATTTTTTTTCTCCGTTTTTATTGAGGTGTTTTTCGTGCACTTGTTAGCCATACTTAAAATTTTTTTATTTTTATTTTTAACATACTGATTACACATGACACGAGAAAAATAATATGATGAAAAATGGTAAAATTTCTTTTTGTTTAATTGATTATTTAGAGGTGCTTAAATACATTCATTTTTTTATTTTAGCCTTTGTGGGCATTGAATCTAAAAAATTTAGAGAGGCGAGCAAGACTTTAGAGTGCGAAAGAGTGGAAATTAAGGACGATTGATATCAAAATATCAATGACGGGGATTAAGAAGGTAATTAAAATTTTTAGAGTAAATGTATCATAATAAGTATGATCTAAGATTTGTTGCGGGCTTTTGCCCTAAGACATATTATCTTTCTTCTAAATCTGAAGCAAAATAGAGTGGTGAGTAGGATTTTAGAGAGGGAGGGAAGGAGTGATGAGGATTAAAAGAGGATAATACAAAATAATGGGGACAAAAAAAAAAAAAAAAAAACAAAAAAGGCACACGGGAAGAGGAAAAGAAAAAGACGGGGGAAAGTGGCGTGAGCGAGGCGAAGATTGCGCGTGGAAGCAAAACCGATCCGACGCCGAAGTTTCCAGACACCTCCCTCCTCCACCCCCCCGGGCCATATCCATCGACAACGTGTCCTTCGGATCCGTTCGGGGTCATCGGTCATCGCCCATCTGCCCCTCCGCCCGCGTCCTTTCCCACTCCCTTCGCTTTCCAGTTTCCACCCCACGCGCTCTTCCCTTCGCCCCCCCGCCGAGGACGCACAAATTGAACGTGATTTAATAAGCTCGATTCCGCTTATAAATCTAAGAAATTTCGTGCTTGTCGAGAGGTTCCCATTGAAAATATTATACCGAATGAACAACTGAAGATCCTCTGAAAAGATGCCGGGGTGGGTTGACGCTCTATTTGATTGGTAAGACACGATTCCGAGTTTGGAATAATTAATGTTATCTCAACTTTTTTTTTTTTTCATTATCTTTTATTGATGTATGATTAATGTGTGCTCTGAATTGTCGTATGTGAATTAAAAAAGTCCAATATTGAAAGAAAAGAATACTAAGAAAAGTGCATGCGATGCGCTACATATGAATAAGTATTTATTGTTGTTTTACTGGAATTAAATCGATGACGAAATACCGTTCGTCGAAATTAAGCTTTTAGTTTTATAGTGCTTTTGAAAAGGACTCTTAACAATGGAGCACAAATAAATGAATTGATATATTTAAAACAGAATTGAATTAATATCAAAATACATAAAATTTTGTCAGAATTTAATGGATGATAATAATATCTAATTTCCTTTGATGGTTTTATTCGAGATTGCTAACTCTAACTTTCTGTCAATTATTTCTAGTTGTCGACTGGTTTGAGCAAATCAGTTTTATTGACTAAGTTTCTTTTTTTATCCGTTTCTCAAAGGAAAATGGATATCTCCAATAAAACGAAAGTGGCGTATATAATTGTAAACGGAAATTAAATACTATTTATCCAAAATATCATTTTTTTCCATTTTTGCATTTGGGGGGACGGACGTGGGCGCACGCGCTGAGAGCGAGCGTGGGCGGAGAGACTCAACGCCTTCGCTACGCAAAGAGGGTTTTTCCACGGAGGACCGAGTCTTCGCTTTCGTCTTCGTCTTCATTACGAGTTCACAAAACCCCGAAGCACTCCCGACCATTTTCCTCCCCCATCTTTCACCCCCCCCTCGCTCTCCTTCACCCCTTCGTCGTCCTCGCACAAACCCTAGCGATGGCCGATTCGGCGGTCGCCGATCCTCATCCGCCGCCGCCGCCCGCCTCGGGCCCCGACACCATAATACCGGCCGACTTCGATTGCCTCCCGATTCCGCCCCTCGATCCGCTGTACTTCTCCGGGGAGGCGGACGCGGGCCCCGACTCCGGCGCGATCGACGCTCCCCAGCCCTTCGATTCCGATCTCGCCTTCGACTTCGGCTTCGAAGACAACGGGGACTTCGAGTTCACCTTCGACGGCCTCGGCGATCTCTACCTCCCCGGCGAGGACGAGTCCTTCCTCATCCCCTCCCCCGCCGAGAACCTCGAGCAGCAGATCAATTGCGAGTCCGGTTCTTCTGGGATTTCCGGCGACCGGGCGTCCGGAGATGTCGCCGGGTACTTGAATTGCCCGCCGTCGGAGTCTGGTAGCTACCGATCGGGCGATCAGAGGGTGGGTCCTGACAATTTGTCGAACGTTCCGTCGCCGGACTGCCATATCGTTGGCGATCTGGAGTTTTCGGGTGGTCCAGTCTCGTCGCAGGGGTCGGGGAATGGTGGAGGCTCTGGCTTGTCGGAAGATACCAATCCTCCTTCCCCGTGTTCCGGAAGCTTCGAACGCGATGTTTCTTCCAAATTGGCCGTCGACGAGAAGGTTAAAGCGGAGGAGGAGATGTGTAATGCTTTTGTGGCGAAGCGGAAGAAGGAGCAGGATGATACAGTCTCTGAAACTCGGAGTATTAAGTACAGGCGATCATCAGTAGCCGCGGTCAGTGTGGATGATTCACAATGCAATGACGAGGATGACGAGAAAAGGAAGGCGAGGCTGATGAGGAATCGTGAGAGTGCGCAGCTTTCGAGACAGAGAAAGAAGCATTACGTGGAAGAGCTTGAGGAGAAGGTGAGGGCCATGCACTCCACTATTGCGGAATTGAATGGCAAAATATCGTTCGTCATGGCTGAAAATGTCGGCTTGAGACAGCAATTGAGTGGTGGCGGAATGTGTCCGCCTCTGCCACCGGGTATGTACCCTGCGCCTCCGATGGCGCATATGCCTTATCCATGGGCTCCTTGTGCGCCTTATGTCATGAAATCGCAAGGATCGCAGGTGCCCTTGGTCCCAATTCCTAGATTGAAACCTCAGCAGCCAGTGTCGGCTTCCAAAGCAAAGAAAGTTGATACTAAAAAGACTGAGGGTAAAACTAAGAAGGTTGCCAGTGTTAGTTTTCTTGGTCTGCTGTTTTTTGTTTTGCTTTTCGGAGGTTTGGTTCCAATGGTGAATGTCAGGTTTGGTGGAAGCGGGAATACGGGTGCTGGCAGGTTTAGCTACTTGAATGATAGGTATTATGATTATCACAAAGGTAGGGTTCTGGCTGTTAATGGACATATGAATGGTACTTATTATGCTGGTGGTAGTAGAGGCTGTGGTGGTGGGTCAGACTATAAGATCACAAGAAAAGAAAGAGAATCCATGCCCAACATGAGCGAGCCTCTTGTTGCCTCTTTGTATGTTCCTAGGAATGATAAGCTTGTGAAAATTGATGGCAACTTGATAATTCATTCTATTATGGCGAGTGAGAAGGCTATGGCATCCCATGCATCTGGTGAAACAAAGAATGATAGGATTACTGATCCAACAACAAGGCGAAATCTGGCCTCAGCATTGGCTCTTCCTGAAGTTGCAAGGGCAAACTCCCGTGTGTATGGAAAACCAACTGAAAGGCAGAGGGCCCTTGCTTCTGGGAATGGCGATCCATTGAAGGAGCACATGAAGTCAACACCAGCAGATGGCAAGCTGCAACAGTGGTTCCGTGAAGGCCTTGCGGGTAATGATGGTACTTTGCTTTCAGCACCTGTGTACATTGTACCCTTGTTAGAGTATTTTGGGTTTGATGTAAATCTGCAAACATATGTTGTTTTCTCTGAGTAACCTTTTTTACCCAAAACCGTGTTATTATCAGACTGCGAATTATCAGTTTATTTGGTGCTCAATGCAGCAGAGAATAGATTCACTTAAATGGAGTAAGCTGGTCCTACTGTTCTATAGTGTGAAATGTTAAATTGCTGAGGTTTTGGTGGCTTGGAAGTTGCTAAACTATCTTTGTTTTTATCTATTGAAATTGATAATTTGTTGTTTCTAGTGAGGATTTACACACCAATGTGTTGTTTGATTGAATTCAGCTGTTATCAGCCGCATAACCTGTACAGTCTTGTTCATATAGGGGTTGCCTTGCTGATGTTTCCTAGATCTGATTTAATCTGATCTGCAGGTTGCCATCTATGAAGCTATTATGTTTCGGTTTCTTTTCACACTGCTTTATCTAGTATTAATTGGTGGATGTTTGATCCTTTATCTCTTTATTCTCCGTGTTCTCTCCTTTATAAATATGGGTTGCCAAGCTGATACTTGATCTCCTCGATATAGATAAGATTTATCTGTAGATTGTCACTTATTGAGCTATGTTATTTTGGTTGAAGTTTTAGATTTTTTTTTTCACACCGCTTTATGTTAATAAATTGTGAGATTTAATCCTTAATATCTTCATTCTTTTCATGTCCTTCAATTTTTTCCGAGTCATCATTCTTCTATAAGGGAGATCTCTTTAAAGCTGAGGGTCTGTGCTCTACTTACGTCATAGGTCACACTGCTGTACTTATTTTGCATCATGGCTAATAATTATGTTGTTGCATTGTCATTCAATCTGCTGCTTCAAGCAATTTTTGCTTTTATTATCTTTTGTGTGGGTGGTTGAAATTAGGTTGTAGGTTATTTGTTTTACTTTGTCATTTTGCCTGCAGTGTTATTTTAAAGATGCACATCACATATTCCTGTGAATGAGAGCGGCAATTATTTCCTTGTTGCAGGGCCTATGCTGAGTTCTGGCCTGTGCACTGAAGTATTTCAGTTTGATGTTTCCTCGGCTAAAGGAGCCATAGTACCTGCTTCTCCAGTTGGTAACGTGACTACTGAAAATGGTCGGAATGCCACTCATGCGGGCAAGGGTAGAAACAGAAGATTCCTTCACAATTTGCCCAGTCGCTTTGCTGGGTCTAATTTCAATGTGTCGGAGGAGCGAGCGAGGAGAAACTCGAAGACTCGGGACCTTCCAACTAACAAGTCTCTCTCCTCGATGGTGGTGTCTGTGCTTGTGGATCCCAGAGAAGCTGGAGATGGCGATGTCGATGGCATGATCCCACCGAAGTCCATGTCTCGGATTTTCGTGGTGGTGCTAATGGATAGTATCAAGTACGTGACGTATTCCTGTGTGCTTCCGCGTGCCGGTCCTCATCTGGTGACTACCTGAGGTGGAGAGAAGTTCGAGAGGAGCAGTGCGGCAACAACATTCTGCTCCGACTCACAGTTTTGTATATATGTCAGGGAGACGAGCTAATATGACGGTACTTCGAACCTCGGGGGTTCCTGGATGCCGTCAAACCATCTAACTCTTGCTTATCTTATCGCTTCTCCGGCCTCTAGTCCTATTTTAAAGGGTGATGGGAACTTGAGTCCTTTGGATGGTGTGGTGGGATGTTTTTCTAATCAATAGAATAAGGCAATTACAGTTCACTGTACTCTTGTATCTTCATCAGCAACTGGAAGCTATCGGCAGAACGTAGTTGGATGTTGCTTAGGATGCCAGTGAACTTAAGTTTATTGTAGCGTATAGTGAAGTAATCTCTGCTGCTATCTGCTTTTGGCATTTCGATCGGCTGGCCTGATCATCATCATACCTTTTGCTTTCCATTAGGGTTCAACAATTTGAAAATGATCTCGATTTCTTTCCAATGTGAGTAGACCGAGAAGCGAAGAACCAAAAGAGAGGAGATCCGTCTTCATTCGTTTCGATTGACTTGACATTCGGTGGCAATCTGATCCGCTTAACATTCCCGTGTTTCGAAACCCTACCTGATAAACTAAAAATATTATTTTTAAGAAATAACTTAATAATGAGCCCGAGTTTCTAAAATGGAAATATAAATATAATTTGATTTATTACATAGTACTAATCGCGTGGCTAATGCAAGGCACCTTTTGTCGCTTTGACGATGCGGAGCTCGCTTTGCTTAAGGAACACCGATGACACCAAATCTAGGCTCGCATTGTTGCGAGTGTTGGCAAAGGCTCCCCGGTTTGATCTCAGCCCTCCATCTACACTCCACGTGGACGCCTCGCGTAATTTACCGAATATTTGTCGTCCTTCATAATAAACAAATTCAATTTCAAAAAACGAGAAAGCGGAAAATTTTCTTCTTCTCGGAGATTTTCCCGAGAAAACGAGAGAGAAAAGTCACTCCTCTTCTCTCCTTGGCAACGAATTTCCCCTAGATCAATTCGCGCGATTCAGCTGGCAATTCCAGGAAAACGGACGAAGGGAGGAAAGAAAGCGAACCTGCGGCTCCGTCGAGAAGCTCCAGCTCCTCCTCCCGATCGGCTTGCGAGCTCATATACGGCCATGGAGGTGACGAACGAATTTTTCCCTTCTTTTTTTCGAGGATAGGTTTCGGCGTACAGTAACTGATCAGGAATTCGTGCCTGCGGCATTCGCGCCGCTGCCGGTGCTGTGGCCGTCGAACGGCGGCCGCCATTGCCGGGTAGCTCCGCCTTAAGAGGCCGAGATACGGTCGATTGCGGCATTCCTCCATTTACCTACGCGTTTTCCGCAGCGGATGCTATGAGGATCAATGCTTTTTATAGGTGCATTGGTGATTTCATTTCGGTTCGGTGTGCTGTTCTTTTTGATTTTTGAACCTCGTTCTTGTGGTGGATTGGTGGAGGGGTCTCTCTCGTATATCTCGTGGCTGTGGAGATTTTCGTTGTGCTTTGTCGTGTGGATCGGTTGGTGGCAACCTGAGCTGAGCGCAGTTACTGATAGCGATTTGGCGGTGTGACTGTTTAGGGATGTCAATCTTGTGATGTGAGCGTTTTTCAAGCAACAGCTTGCATCATCTATCTATTTCAATTCTCTTTTTTAACCATTATCGACTAGGATGGTGTTTGTCCAGGAAAAGTACGTAGCTTTGTGTAGCTCAAGGCAGATTGGATTTGTTTCGTCTTCCTTCTGTGTGCTGTGGCTGTAGTCTTGCACTTTTTGATTGGTAGTCTTCTGTATTTTTTGGAGCTAGAAGTTCTGCGTGCTAATTTCTGGAGTTTTCTGCTATATCAAACAGGAATCGCCAGACATGAGGAAATAATTGTGACCTGTGGATAGTGCGCTTTAAATCATATATCGAGGTATTTGAGTTGGCAATGATCTTTCTCTTTTGTTTCTATATTTTGGAAGTGTGGTGCTATTGCATGATTGGATTCATTGGTCTAACCCATGACAGCTATTGAGTTTTTTGCAGTGTCTTTTTATGATTGGATTTGAAAGATGAATGCAAAACCTAAGAGGAGGACTGTTATGGAGAATGGAGATGCAGGCGAGGACCTGGTCCTCGCAACTTTAATTGGTAATGGCGAGGATTTGGGTCCCCTTGTGCGGCATGCCTTTGAAATGGGACGCCCCGAATCACTCCTGCAGCAGCTCAAGCATGTTATGAAGAAGAAAGAAGTGGAGATCGAGGAGCTTTGTAAGACGCATTATGAGGAATTTATTCAAGCTGTTGATGAGCTGCGCGGCGTGCTGGTTGATGCTGAAGAACTCAAAAGCGAGCTCTCTAGTGACAATTTTAAGCTGCAAGAGGTTGGGAGTGCTCTTTTGATCAAAGTTGAAGAACTTCTTGAGTCTTATTCAATAAAAAAGAATGTTGCGGAAGCTATAATGATGTGTAAGAACTGTGTGCAAGTCTTGGATCTTTGTGCAAAGTTCAATGGTCACTTTTCCAAGGGGCAGTTTTATCCTGCGTTAAAAACTATTGATATTATTGAGAGGAATTACTTGCAAAATATCCCTGTCAAAGCTCTTAAAATGGTTGTCGAGGAGAGAATACCGCTTATCAAATTGCATATCGAGAAGAGACTAAGCAGCCAGTTCAACGAATGGCTGGTACAGATACGAAGCTCTGCCAAAAATATTGGGCAAACAGCAATAGGACATGCTGCATCAGCCCGCCAACGGGATGATGAAATGCTGGAACGTCAAAGAAAGGCTGAAGAACAGAGTGTTTCTGGGATAGGAGATTTTGCTTATTCTCTTGATGTTGAGGAACTAGATGAGGAATTTGTGTTAAAGTTTGATCTTACCCCTCTTTATCGAGCATATCACATCCATACTTGTCTGGGAACCCAGGAGCAGTTTCGTGAATACTACTATAAGAATCGACTATTGCAGCTTAATTCAGACCTGCAGGTATCATCTGCACAGCCATTTGTCGAATCTTATCAATCATTTTTTGCTCAAATTGCGGGTCATTTTATTGTAGAGGACCGTGTCCTAAGAACTAGTGGTGGGCTCTTGGTTGCTGATCAGATCGAGACAATGTGGGAGACTGCTGTTGCCAAAATGACCTCAGTACTGGATGACCAATTCTCACATATGGATTCTGCCACCCATCTCCTACTCGTGAAGGATTATGTTACTCTGTTTGGGGCAACTCTTAGGCAGTATGGTTATGAAGTTGGGTCTCTTTTTGAGGTTCTGGATAATAGCCGAGACAAGTACCATGAGCTTCTTTTGGAAGAGTGCAGACAACAGATTATAGGTGTTCTTGGTAATGACACTTATGAGCAGATGGTGATTAAAAAAGATGCTGATTATGACAATAATGTCCTCTCTTTTCATCTTCAAACGTCTGACATCATGCCGGCGTTCCCATATATTGCTCCATTTTCGGCAATGGTTCCTGATGCTTGCCGCATCGTGAGATCATTCATCAAAGGTTCTGTTGATTATTTGTCCAACGGAGTGCATATTAATCCTTATGACCTCGTGAAGAAGTACGTGGACAAATTCTTGATTGATGTGTTGAATGAAGCTTTACTCAATACAATTCAGAGCAGCAGTATAGGTGTATCTCAAGCCATGCAAATTGCTGCAAACGTTGCTTTTCTTGAGAGAGCCTCTGATTTTTTTGTTCGACATGCTGCCCAACTTTGTGGGATCCCAATCCGATCGGTTGAAAGGCCTCAAGCTGGTTTGACAGCTAAGGTGGTTCTGAAAACGTCAAGAGATGCGGCTTATATTGCTTTGCTGAATATGGTTAACTCCAAGTTGGATGAGTTTATGGCACTTACAGAACATATTAATTGGACAACAGAGGAGATAGCTGAAAATGGCAACGAATACATATGTGAGGTGCTTATTTACCTTGACACTCTCTTGTCCACAGCACTGCAGATTTTGCCTTTGGATGCTTTGTGCAAAGTGGGAAACGGGGCTCTTGAGCACATCTCAAACTCTATAGTGTCAGCTTTTCTTAGCGATAGTGTGAAGAGGTTCAATGCAAATGCTGTCATGGGTATCAACAATGACTTGAAGATGTTGGAGTCATTTGCAGATGAGAGATTTCACAGCACAGGCTTGAGTGAAATATATAAAGATGGTAGCTTTAGAGCATGCTTGTTGGAAGCAAGGCAATTGATAAATCTTTTACTGAGCAGTCAACCAGAGAATTTCATGAATCCAGTGATCCGAGAAAAGAATTACAGTGCACTGGATTATAAAAAGGTCGCTACTATCTGTGAGAAATTCAAGGATTCCCCAGATAGCATCTTTGGGAGCCTCTCAAACAGAAGTACAAAACAGAATTCGCGAAAGAAGTCTATGGATGTACTGAAGAAGAGACTGAAGGACTTCAATTGAGATTGCCTGACACTGCGCTCGTTAGATTTAGAAATTTTAAAGCTTTTAATATTTTTCTAAATATTTCCTTCCAAAAATGTTTAGGATGGTATGGATTCTTTAATTTCCATGACGTTTTATTATGATAATCTCTTCTCTTGCATTTTTATGTACTATATGTGGCTTTCTCCATGTTTTTTTTCCCGATCTTGACCAACATTCAGTGAATTGAGGAATGATGGCTGCAGTCATCATATTTTATTGCAAAAATTACATTTCCTAATACATGACGTTGAATTTCAAGGAAGTACTCTGTTCTATTCGTTCTTGACTTTTTTTTTTTGGTAAGGAACGTTCTTGACTTTGTAACCCAGGAAATAGATGGAAAAGTTTTATTATCCAATTTTAATGTTGAATTTCAGCATCCAGGACTATCAGTTTTGGTGTTCTATGAACTTTAGATTTTATATTTTCAACGATTTAGGGTTTCTCTTTAACCAAGCCAAGCAGCATGGAGTTGCTAATTGAGAGAAGAAATAATGTCTTATGTGGAGGGCTTGTGGAAATCATTTCCTTTACACGTCCCATTAACTTGCTAAAAATGCATTGTGACTATTTGAGGGTTTAGTGAGATATCTCTGGGTAGTTAATTTAGCAGAATTTTAAGTCTTTCAATGACTGGGTAGCTTTAAAAGGTGAAGAGTTTGTTACAGTAAATAGCTTGAAAGGTATCCTTGTTTTCAAATCTCCAAAAATCTGACCTACCTCCCACTTAAAATGAATCTCTGCGCTTTAGGTTAGCTGAGTGTGGACCTTGTTCACGTCATTGTTTATGCTTAACAGAAGATTCAATGAAATGGGTAATTGGAAGCTGCTCTTTATCTTAAAGGTCGGAGCTTCACCTGGCAGGAAATGGTGTGAGTCAATGATATTTTGTCTTTGGAGTGAACGTTACTCCAAAGATAAAACAATGATGTGAACAAGGTATACTTGATTTTCAAATCTCCAAAAATCTGACTTATCTCACTTAAAATGAATCTCTGCGCTTTAGGTTAGCTGAATGTGGGCCTTGTTCACATCATAACTGGGGTATTTTTTCTCCCGATGGTTAGGGTTTAGGATCAGGGGAGCTGCAGTGGCCTCCGCAACACAAAAACTGCTGCTTACTTGTGCCTCCAGAGCAGTCCTTTCTCTGATGTCCGGAAATACTAAAACAGCAAATTGGCAGCAGAGCTGATCACCGCTAATTCTTTGTCAAATGATGATAGAAGCCCTTGCTTAAATGTAATAAGTTGTCTTTTACTCAGCAAGATCAATTATCCCACTACTCTTTGGGAAAATAAAAATAAAAATTAGCATCTTTATGCTTACGGTTGCAAGTTCTCTGAAAAGGGATTTGATAGATGCAGCAGCAGCTATAAGGTTCATGTCGGCGAACTCAATGAAGGTGATCAGATCAGAGTAAATAATGCCGAGTATGCACGCATCTACTTTTGGGCAAAAAGGTGAAGGTGGTCACCTGTCACAGGGTAAGCAATGGCATTTTCTACTCTTTTGCATGTTTCTTTGTGGTTAAACTCTTTATAAGTTTATTAGTATTCTATCTGAGTGGTGATAATTTTTTTTTGCCTGCTCAGAAGCAAAAACACGGGGGCTTGAAATTGCTTCAAAGTGGTGTTAACTGGAGGATTGATTCCTCCATGATCAGCACGCTTATCTTGCATGTTAAATGTTTATTTGTTCCAAACTGCAGCAAGTCATAGAGAGGTTGGTTAATCAGTATCGATTGTGACCATTCAATTTAACTGAGAGAATATAAGGAGTGTTATGATGCAGTGCATCTATTAATGCTGTTGATGTGATTCTCTAATGGTCAGACATTTTCTGTATATCAAGGCTACTTGTTTCATGAAGTAGTTTAAAGACATAGCAGTTGACTGCTGACCATAAAGACCATCAGGTTCTGCTTCCCTTTTCTCATATCAAGAAATTTGGACCTTGGAATCCAAATTATGGCCCAGATGTTAATGATACATATAATTCTCTTATCTTTTTTTCTTATCTCTAGCCTTCCAAAATTGGTTCTGTTATTCATGCTGGTTTGCTGTCTGCAACCGTGTATGATTGTTTACTGTTCTTTTCATCCAAGAGCGAGAGCCAATCTAATTCCCCTAGCTTCATGTGAGTACATTGGTTTTTATTTCTCGAGGTACTAAAAGTTTCACACGTGTAACTGTCCATAATTCTTGCGGCAGGATGGGACCAACTTCTCTAACCCTCTTACCCAGCACCATATTTTAATTGTTATTCATGCTAGTTTAGTGTCTACATTCGTGTATGTGTTTACTGTGCTTTTCATCCAAGAGCGAGAGCCAATCTAATTCCTCTAGCTTAATGTGAGTACATTGGTTTTTATTTCTCGAGGCACTAATAGTTTCACACGTGTAACTGTCCATAATTCTTGCGGCAGGATGGGGACCAACTTCTCGAACCCTCTTGCCCAGTACTATATTTTAACTCTCTCTCTCTCTAGCGGAAATGCAACTCTGACCAAGTAAACTGGCCACAGGAAGAGAATGGTTAAGCACTGCCAGGAGCACAATGGCCATTGTTGATTAAACCAGAGAAGCGGAAGAAAGAAGAGGTATGGTCTCGCTTGGTCGCCGGACCCAAGAAGAAAACAAAGATGGGGGGGACAAGTGGCATAATAGCATCGTTTGCTAGTGAACTATGTTCAAGAAATTTGTGGGGTTCTAATACTTTACCCCTTTTTTTTTCCCTGATGATTCATTTTGATAATATGGAAATCCCACCGCTTGGCGAGAGATCTCTGTACAATCGATAATGACGTCTGTACTAGACAGCCTCACAAGACAAAACACTAGCTAGCAAAACATATTACGAAACTACTACCTAGATACGGGGACAAATGATCTTCATCGTAATTGTACTAGTTCCCTCCAATATTGATGCTTTGGTTCTATCGAGGATTAATATCTTTTGAATTAGAGTTTACTTAAGAGGTTAGAAGATCCAAATTAGGCTGAACTACCTTAGATTTTCTTGTGATATAAAGTCAGATAAAACTATCTTAGAGCCTTCTAGTACATATAATTTCCTTTACCGAAAAAGGAATACGCATGATCAGCAAAACCAAGATTATAAAAGTCACCACTTGCTATTATATTCATCTTTCGAAAGTGGAGAGTTGGGCAGGTGATGCAAGACCATCCTGATTAGGACATCTCACTGGTTCATAAATGGATGATATCGAAAATCATCACGTCGAGGTAGTGCGATTTCAATGATATTTATGTAAATAAATCGACAGGTGACTGTGATGAGAAGCTAGAATATACAGAAGAAATCGCGAATGTGTACAAACGCCTACCCACATCATGCGGTTGCACATCTGCCGTCTTCATCTTCATGATTGACAACAGCCGAGCGCATGTGGGGTCTGGTCCTTGTTTTTTCTAAGCTATCGCCCCCGTCACGGGACTAGACCACCACAGGGGGCGCTCTCACCTTTTCCACTCTTGCTCGAATTCGGTCAACATCGTTTCGTACTCCCCATAGAAACTTACGTAAGAGGGGACGTCACCTTTCGTGTCGGGAATCGCACGAACCCTTGCCGAACGTGCCCATGTGTCCGCCCCACTTTCGTGTTTTCTGCTACATGTCCTCCACGAAGAGTCCCCATCATTTCACCCTCTCTTCGTCAAATTTGTCCTCTTTTAGCTTGATGGGGGCTTCTCTGATGGTTCGGGCGGTGGAAACCATCTTTCGTGCTGAACATGATTGAATCCCACAATCGCTGGTCGGATCTCACTGTTGCCCCCACACGAGATTTCAGTTTTTTCTTCAGAACACGGATGAGCCTTCTTCACATTGTGCGTTGCAGATGAGTTGTTCGAAGTCGTGTACGAGAAGATATGTGGGAAGCCAAACTCTCGCTCGGATGATTAGAAGAGTCCGAAAAACCGAGGGGGCCAGTTGAACTCTTCTATAGGGTCACAAAGAAGCTTGTTAGAAAAAACCCATGTATGTATGTGTAATGGCGACGACAGACAACGTGGCTAGAGACATTCGCTGGAAACCACTGTTCCTCGCACGTACCGTTTCACATGCGGGATCACTCTTCGCAGGTTGCCGTTTCTAAAATATAATTGTCGGCATCAGGTCACGTTTTCTACAGGTAGCGCACAAGGATAATCCCAATCTAATCGACGTTTATAGAATCGAGACAATATTCTTCTGAAGCAGCAGTAAGAGGCTATCGCACCTATACTGATCGTTTTCTAGCCGAGGTTGCATATTAATGCTAGGGTTATCTCTAACTACTGTCAAGAGGTTATATTTATACTCACCATTTCCTAAGCAAGGTTGTGTATTAATGTTATTGTTATCTTGACTACAGTTGTGAGATGGGAAGATGATACTAGAAGTATTATGACTTTTATACGGTACTACTTTAGAGTGGAAATTTTTCACTTTTAAGCGCCACATCGAAGAACAATCGCTTCAATGCCTTTGGTAACAAATTTCGACAAAGGCTCGGCATGGCATTTCTAATAGAGTTTTATCTATATGTGGCTTTTTATGTAAAAAAACAAGTCCAACATGGATCATGAAGTAGCCATTCATGATAAAACATCTCCGCATCTTTCAAATTTAATCTCTCTCTCTCTCTCAAAATAAATAAATCTATTTTCTTTTAGTCGTTTGTGTTTGTTTTGGACTCTTTGTCTCTCTTTCCTTCGCTGTTTGCACTCCCTCCTTGTCTCGCCCACTCTTTCACATAGTCATTCAATCGCGGTCATCCTCTCTCACTCACTCACTCACTCAATCGGCGCATGGAAAAAATTAGGGCTCAGTCTTATACATATTTTTTGGCTGGTGCTGCTGCATTAAATTAGGGAGGTTGTTGTTGGGGGAGGCTTTTGACTTGTTCTTTTGCTGGTGTTGTTGCATATAGATGGGGAAATTTGTTGATGGGTAGGTTTTTGACTTGTATCTTGCATTTAGTAGGGGAGGTTTCATTTGGGACGTTTTTGACTTGTTGGGGACTTCATGTTGGCTAAGACCATCCTTATTCTAAATGCAATGGTATTTAATTTGAATGTAAGTCATTGTCGATGCAGTAATCGTTTTTGTATGTGTTTCCAAATTTGTACGCAATGTGTGTTACAAACCAAGTGGTTCAATCATGTTGAAGAAAGCGAAACTAACAAATCACCTTTTAGAAAGTAAAAAAATCATAAGCGATCACTTTTAACGAAAATCGGTACTCAAATGATTATTTTTCACTGTTCTTTGCTATGTCAATCGTAAAAAATTATTAAAATATCATTATGTTAGATTTTTGGCATCAAGTGATCGTTTCTATTTTAACAAAGTGGCACTTAAATGATCACGATCACATCGAAAAATGACACTTCCAATGTCATTTTGTGAGATGCTAGTCGCAGGCAGCTAATTCATATTGATCGTATCAAGTTGGGAGCATCGAACCGGACCAATACCATATAAATCCTAGCAGTTTGGAAGTATCGGTCGGTCGGTGGGTTCCTGCCCGCTCCAATCAATTTATCCTAGACCAAAGTGTTCCTAGTCATGGAAGTCTCGAATCAATCACTCAAGAAAGTTAGTGGCTTAGTCCTCGTCTTCTCCGCCATTATAATATTGCGGAATGCAGCGACGCTTCCCTTCTCTTTTTGAAGACTCCACCCGACCCGGGGACATGGTAACTTTTACTGTCCAAAGATCCCAAAATGTCTGAACGCATTAAGTGGTCGTCTTTGCCCCGGTCCCGGCGTTGCATCAAAAGTCATCTCATGGCTTACCGCGTCCGCGTGGGGCAACGCTGCCGTCTGATCCACTTCATCTTCATTTCGGTATCTTCAACGCGACCGGAAGGAGAGCGAAGACACTGCGAAACTTACTCTACATCTCCTTCCCTCAAATGGGTTTCGACAGATCGCGCCCGAGGAGAAACCACAAGGCAAATCCCGTCGACTGGGGGACACTCCTAGTTAGATTACAGTCCTGCTACATAGACAATTCATTTGCAGTGACATGTTGAGGCTAATGTTACCATGTTCCGGAAGTCAGTCCTTTCGATGCGTTCGCGTGCTCTCGGGGTCGAGCGAGAGGATTCAGGGAAAAAAGAGACCCGTGAGTGAATCGAAACTCCCTTGCTTGAATGGTGGGCGTGTAAAACGATCTGCCAATCTGTGCAAGATACGGTGAAACTGAAGAGGAAAAAGACATCACGACAGGAAGTCGTCTTTATCGTGCATATCATGTCCGCAAACATCTGACCCGCATGCCAACAGTGCAAATCCTACCGCGACACCTAATGAGCATCGCGTGTCCCCGTTCTCAGACCTAGCGAAAGCCCTTGAATCCTCAATCCGACCCCAGTTCCTAAAATGTTGTCATCTTCTGTTCTCTTGCTATTCAAACCTTAAAGATTCTTTTTAAACGATGGACCTCACTCTCGGAGCGACGTTATAGTAAACAAATGTCCACTGATCTTCTCACGAATTCAATGTGAAACCAAAAATATAAAATAAAAATTTTGTATACTTTTGTCTTGTTTTTCCAACCCATAAAAGCTTTGAGAGGCCAATCGCCAGCGAACGACAAAAAACGCTGGTGCACCAGGACATGCATTACACATATGGCATGGGAGACACCCACATCACATCGTGCCAATATAAGTCAATTGATGGGGACCATTCGCTCCTGCGCGGATTCACCTTCAATCATTCTCGTCACGCTCTCTCAGTCCCGGAGAGAAGTTCTATATATACATGCGAGCGAGCTAGCGAGTTCACAGCGCATCGGAAGCGAAGGGAGGGCGGCGAGAGATGGAGGTGGACAGGAAGAGCAGCATGGTGGTGGCTGATGACAACAAGAAACAGCTAGAGAGAGTCTCGGACCAAGAGAGCAATGGCGCCGCGAAGGAGAGGAAGCTCGGAGGCATCAAAACCATGCCGTTTATCCTCGGTAAATAAATCACCTCCATTTGGTGGCGAAATAAGGAAAACGAGATTAGCTCAGTTCTTCCTCTTATGTCATATTCTTGCTTTCTTTTTTCTTTTCTTTTAATGGAGAGTACATAGCAATGACTCTGTTCCAAGATCATGACCTCAGAATCACCCCAGGAATCTTCAATCTTTATCAGAATGAACATGGAAACTAGGGGGAGGATGAGTCTTGTGTGATGTTTAGCAATAATGTTGGTGATGATTATTTTAAATGCTGTGTGCAGCGAATGAGATATGCGATAGATTCGCGTCGGCCGGGTTCCACGCCAACATGATAACCTACCTGACCCAGGTGCTGAACCTGCCACTGGTTCAGGCTTCCAACACCCTCAGCAACTTTGGCGGCACTGCCAGCTTCACACCGCCATTGCTCGGCGCTTTGCTTGCCGACGCAGTGGCCGGCCGGTACTGGACCATCATCATCGGCTCCCTTTTCTACGAACTGGTCGGCTCTCTATCCATCTCTTTCCGTTCACGGTGTACATTCTTTTCCTATCCTATTCTGGCGTCTCAAGAGTTTGGAATCTACGACTTGTCCTAATCGCTGGAGAAAGTTTTCCATGTATCATACATACCATATTCTTGGACCAATCTGAACAACACATTTGATTACGCAAAATATGACATCGGATCTGCATGACAGTATCGATTGTTGCCGCTAGAACCTCTCTTGCCTCCTTATTTGATGAATGCGACCGTGCTTTCTGTAAAGTTCTCTTTTCATTATGACGCCTATGATAGTTGAATTAATCAAGATTAAAGTTGTTCCAAAGCGCTTTTCGAGCTCGATTAGATTCATATAACAAAATGAGCACAGACGGAAGTATTTTGGTGAAACCAAGAGATCGAATTCAAGCTTGTTCAGGCACTTGGACTTGATGTCTGAAGAGTCAAACCAAAGTCAAAATTGGTGTGAACGGTGAGAATATCAGTCTTCAACAGGTCAAGTGAGCACAGGTCACAGGAGAAATTGGAAAAAAGAGGTTATAGACAGAGACATTCAGCAGAAGTGACCAATTCAACTATATGATTGACAGAGTGAAAGCAAAATGAGTGGAGTTGCTCAATTGAAAAAAATTCAGAATCAGATTGGTTTGTCCATAGAGATGAAGCAAGTTGTATGATCATTGATGTGTTTCAGCTGGTTTCCACATAATCATGCCAATTCTGAAGAGGAATATATCAAGAACTTGAATTTAAACTAACCTACACACAGCTAATTACAGGGTCTGATTAGCATAGTCCTGTCGGCGGTCCTCCCTTCCCTCCGCCCGCCGCCCTGTCCGACCCAGGTGAACTGTCAGGAAGCCAGCACCACCCAGCTGTGGGTCTTCTACATCTCCCTGCTTCTCACCTCACTCGGCTCTGGCGGCATCCGCCCCTGTGTCGTCACCTTTGCCGCCGACCAGTTTGACATGTCCAAGTCCAAGGTTGCCTCCCGCGGGTGGAACTTCTTCAACTTGTACTACTTCAGCATGGGCATGGCCACACTCACGGCGATCACTGTCGTCGTCTACATCCAGGACAACGTTGGATGGGGCTGGGGGCTTGGGATCCCAGCAGTGGCCATGGCAATTTCGGTGGTGGCGTTTGTCATTGGGTCGAGGCTGTATGTTAAGTTGAAGCCCGGAGGGAGTCCCCTCACACGACTAGCTCAGGTGATAGTGGTGGCCGTGAAGAAGAGGAAGGTGCCGGTGCCGGATGATCCAGGGTTGCTGTACGAGAACAAGGAGCTCGATGCGGTCATATCCGTGCATGGGAGGCTATCGCACTCGGAACAATTCAAGTAAGCTACCATTTTTGTAGATGAATGATTAAAGTTATGGACTGTTGACCATAAACTGTCACTTCGCCATCAACCTGGAATATTGCGTTGTGTAATTCGGCCTAATTGATTCACCATTGAATCACACCTGCCCGCGCATTGATTAATTATCAGGTGGCTCGACAAAGCTGCGACAGTGACTGAAGAAGAAGCTAGGAGTTCAGGTCCACCGAATCTATGGCGTCTGGTCACGGTGCACCGCGTGGAGGAGCTGAAATGCATCGTCAGGATGCTTCCGATTTGGGCTGCCGGGATTTTGCTAGTCACGTGCTCGTCGCACCTCGGCAGCTTCACCATCGTCCAGGCTAGAAGCATGGACCGTCACTTGTCCCACTCCTTCCAAATCCCACCCGCTTCGCTCTCCATCTTCACCATCATAACCGTGCTCTCAGGTAAGATCTCATGGGACCTGTGGATCTCAAGCAACATGTTCATTTGAGTCTCTAGCGACACAATCAGAAGCATAATGCTAATGCGAAGTTGCAATATCTTCAGGTCTAGTTTTGTATGAGCGCCTATTCGTGCCCTACATCCGCCGATTCACTGGAAACCCGGTTGGGATCACGTGCCTCCAGAGAATGGGGATAGGATTCACGATAAACATCCTAGGCGGGATAGTCGCGTCGTTTGTTGAGATCAAGAGGAAGAAGGTCGCCGCCGCTCACAACCTACTGGACCAACCGAAGGCCATCATACCCATCAGCGTCTTCTGGCTGGTCCCTCAGTATGTTATCCATGGCATAGCCGAGATCTTCATGTCCGTGGGCCACCTGGAGTTCCTCTATGACCAGTCGCCGGAGAGCATGAGGAGCACTGCGGCTGCACTGTACTGGGTCGCCATATCGGTGGGGAATTACCTCGGCACGCTGCTGGTGACCCTCGTCCACAACTACACGGGCAAGGAGAGGAATTGGCTCCCGAACCACAACCTCAACCGAGGGAGACTTGAGTGCTATTACTGGCTCACCAGTGCAATTCAAGTCGTCAATCTCGTGTATTACCTGGTCTGCGCTCGGCTCTACACGTACAAGCCCGTCGAGGAGTTGATCAGCAAGGAAGAAGAAGAAGAGGCGGAGCAGGCGAAAGACCACGTCCCTGCTAAGAACATGGCTAACGGGACTAATGGGAATGCAGGGGAGATGGAGCTAACTGCGAATGCTGAGAGAGCTTAGAAATTTGCTAGACTTTTTGGATGGCTCCATTGCAGCACCAGAGATGTATATTATTATGTACTGATTATGGTCAACGACTCATATCGGATCATGATTTTTAAGTATGTTACATTTGATAGGTGAATAAATTTGAAGAATATATACATAGCTATGTAATTTACCATAGTTTAAATGTTTAATTTGTGATCTAACCTATTATGTTAGCAACGTTAGAATAAGTCAACAAGCTTACACTTCAACACTGGCTACACTAATTTATGAAACTAAGCAAAACCCATTGCTGTTTAACCAACACTGTATAGTATAGCAGCTCAAAGAACACATAAGATCACTCTTGAGTATCCATGTGAATTGGGTAATTGAGTCGTCTTATATCGTGATTGTTTTGAGTCAAAACTTTTGACTTGTGTTTTCCAGTTTTTAGTTTGAAGCTACCGATTTTCAATTTGCATATGGGGAATTGGGAGAAAATCTCATGTTTGTCATTGTAGATTTTCTGATTCCTGCTAGGATCACCTGAAATAGTGACTTAGAACGCGAATGGAATTGCTGATCCTTTCGCTGGGAGGACCATGGCAGAACCATGGCAGTCAGAGCTTCTTCAAGCACTGCTATAGTCGTTAATTACTTTTATTTCAACACTCTTTTCGTAAGCAGTTTGAAAGTTTTGAAAAAAAATATTACTTTTCATTTTTAATCTCATGAAATATCAAGGAAATAAATATGGATCAAATACAAAATTTACATAGACATACACATCAAAACGGTCAAATCTTAGTTCCGTAACCCACCATTACAAATCACCTCCTTTGCTTTCTGTTTACTTCAATCGCTCTGTTCTTCCTTCTCCTCCTTTGGACCTCAAGCTGCTCATCCGCCTCTTTTTCTTTTCTAGCCCAACTTCCTAATTTGCCTTTCTCCTCCACTTGACCTACCCAATCTATTTGTAATTCTCTTTTGCCTGCACCTCCCCTCACTCCGAACTCACTCACTATGTCCCGACCTCACTCCTCTCTTGACCAAATTCCTCTCATAACATACCTGTAATTCCCCTCTACATCTCTATCTAGCTCTTCCATGTCTGTTTCTTTTTTTTCTGATGTATAGACTCATGCCAAATCTGGAATTTTTAAACCTAGGAAAGTTTTTAAGCCCTCTCATTCTTTTCATGAAGAGACACCGACTTGCCACTTAAGGCCATTTTTGACCTGCGTTGAAAAGCAGTCATGACAAATGAATTTAATGCTTTGATCACTGTTGACATCTAAAATTTGATGTCTCATTTAGTAATCCATTGCATAGAAAATTAGGGCTCGACCTCGTCTTCTTAGCAAAATATTAAATTAAATTGCCTATAGTTATCAAGAGCATATTTCAACCAATTGCATTTGATCGGACGTGTAGTACATAGACTTGGGTAAATGATTCTAAGCTTAATCGAGTTAATCATGTGGTGATGAAAATTTGACCTAGCCCATTAATTCTTGTAGCCTGAAATTCATTGGGATGTTTGCCAAATCAAGAGATTGATTTTGTCTTGGGAAGTAACTAAAGAAGGGAAATCATAGTCATCCATTCAGTGGTGCAAGATTTGCCCTGGGATGTACTAAGCAAGATTTTGGCCGAATAAATCTCAATGTTCAAAAGGAATGTTTCGTCAATAATCCTGGGCAAATCAAAAGCATAGACGAGATGAAAAAACTAGCTGCCAAATTTAGTTTAAAGAAGAAGGATGCGGTCACACGGTCAATTGCTAAGTTTAGTTCTTTTACATCAATTGCTAAGTGACCTGCAAGGGCCACAGAGTCGGAATACACGGCCGGAGAATAGAGGGGAGGAGAAAGTTGTGAGGTGTGAGGTTGGCTCATTGTGAAAATCGTGGCTGGGAGAGCGCCTCCGATATTCATTGAGGCACTCACGTTGATCGATCAACGGAGACAACCGATGCTGCTTGCACCGAGAAAGCCCTGCATCGCCGCCGTTCTGACCTCTCTGCCCTGTGACCACGCTGCTTCCCGGCCCCGAGAAGTCCGGCACGCTGCTTCTCTTTCGCGAGACCAGCGGGTGGCCCAGAGGAGGGAGATATAAGAGGAGCAATCTCGAAGGGTTGACAAGTTTTCGCCGACACTTGCAGTCCTCCATTGCAGGGTCTAGTAACGAGCTGTTGACCGTGATCTACTCCGACGATCAGCACCAATTTGCGATCCCGACGTTGCCTGTTCTTGCTCTCGACCAGTCCAAGCATTCATCGCTGCGGCCCCAGATCACTACCGTACGTCAGTCACTGGGTTCTGCTCGCTGTCCGCATCGCTGGAAGTCCCGTGAGTGTGCTCGAACTACTATGTTTTGCAGGTTCCTTGGCGTGCCCTATCTCGCAAAAACCAATGTTGCCGTGAGCGAGTTGAAGGGGCTGATCTTTGGTCAAAGTCATGAGTCCAAGCAGTGGATTGGCTACTCGACTCCCGTAGGAATTTAGTATAAAGAATCTTGGACCAATTCACTATTTCATTGGCGTTGAGACTCATCACCGCTCTAACTAGACACTTTTATTCCAAGCAAAGCATGTCAATAACCTTTTGCACAAGTTTGACCTTGTTAAGGTCAAGCTTGAGCTAGAAGACTCTATTGTCTATTAACAATGGTGAAATTCTCGCTTTTTCATCATTACATCAACAAATGGTTGGTGCTCTATAACATGTCAATTTGTGCATCAACCAAGATCAACTCCTCTCCACATTGTCAAACATGTATACTGATATTTAGCCGGCACCTCCACCCATGGATTGCTCATTGATTAGTGTTTCGCCACTTCATTGACTGCTTCTGTGAATGTAGGCAAGGTTGGATGCTCCAATAATCAACAATCCATCTTCAGGTTTTGTGTTTTTTCTAGCACCAATCTTATTTCACGGAGTGCTAAGTGCCAAGAAACAAACCATCATGATCTGTTTAGGTACATTCTAGTATAGAAGTTGCATATCATGCTATTATTTAGTGTGTTGTTGAGATTATTTGAATTCGTCATTTACCTCATAAGCTTGGGGTCCCCTTTTTAATTATCTCACCGTTTATTATGAAAAAATCTCTGCCACCTATTTTGCTATCAATCTTGTGTGTTTCATGCTCACACCAAACACATTGAGGTAGATTTACCACTTTGATCAAAAATGGATTAATTCCGACAATCTCGTGTTCACTACGTGCATACAACGGATGAGTTGGCAAATATCTTCACCAAGAGACTACCTAGTCCGGGTCACACGTTATTGATCCAATCTCTCAATTGTTGCACTTACTTTGGATTAATGGCAGAGTATTAATGTGTAATTTATATGTATCATGAGATATTTAGTAATTATATTTTTATTTATACCTTTCATGTAATTAGTTACTCCTAAAATACAAATCATATAATCTCAATTGAGATTGAGCTACCATAAATATTTTATTGTTATTTCCTCTCTAACTCTAAACATAGAAAATTTGAACTTGAACACAAATAACAATTACTGTTCAAGCAAGTGAAGCAGCTCCTTCAACATGGTTGGTGTGATTATCTCAATTTTCTTTGTTGGGACGTAGCTCTTTACTTATTTTTTTTTATTCCTTCCCAATATTGAAATTTATTTTTCTCAATTTCCTAAATGTGCCAAAAATTAAAATATTACTTATCCCTTAATTAATCATTTTTCTGGAGGGAAAGAAGAGAGAGAGAGAGAGGGGAGAAAATCCAAAGGCCAATGGCCGTTGTCAAGAACTGTCCTTTAGCGAGGGTTTAAGGGCCGGTAGGAGCGGGGGCGACCAAAATCTCACGACCCCCAAATCCCACAAGCCTCTCCTGATTCTCTCTCCCTTTCTCTCCCCCTCAGATTTTCCTTCTCTTCTTTGGGTCTGGTTTCGTTTTCCCAGAAAATTTCCGGGCGGGCGGGCGTGGGCGGCAGAAAGTCCGGACCTTTTGCACCAGATCCGGCGTCCCGAAGGGCTATGGCGGCCGATGTGCTGATGTGCGGCGTCGGCGGCGGGAGCGCGGAGCTGACGCCCGAGGAAGAGCGGGTTCTGATCAGGGACATCGCATTGGCGTCTGAATCCAACACCAAGGAGGGCGATACTTTCTATCTCCTCACCCAGAGGTGCGGCGCCGACCGACTTTGAATTTCTGTTTGTTGTGTGTTTGCTGTGTTTTCTGTTGGAATCAGTGCCGTTTGGTGGGGGAAGTTTTTTTTTTTTTTAAGGGGGGTAGGGGGGGAATTAGATGGCTTGAGTAGTTCTGCTGGATTAGGCTTAGGATGGATGCGACATTCCGACGCATGTCCTCCCCGTCTTCACGAGATGTGGATTCCGATATGCACCTGAATTAGCATGTGCCGAAATTTCTACCTGTTTGAGGGTTTGAATTAGGGCTATAGTTTCTGCAACTGGGGCCATAAGAAAGCAGGTGAGTAGCTTGCCGGCTGGATGTTGGGTTTTTTTTTTGGCAAGTGGCGGGTGCTTCTTGTGAAGGAAAGATGAGATAGCTGAATTCAGTCACCTGACTCCCGAAAAATGTTATTACTAACCATCTTTAGAGCACAAGTTTCTGATTTTTTTATTTAGACAATTCCACTGCGAATAATGTCTAATTGCTGAAGTTGATTTACTAAATTGGAAGTTGACTGGGGCCTGCATTCATGGCTTTTTCTCTGTCTGAATGTGTAATCGGCATGTTGATGTATGCACTCTTTAGTATATCTCACAGCTGAGGAGTATCTGATTAGGGAAGTTCGTGTTTGTTTGTGTTAAATATTGCTTCAACATCAGGCATCTTTGCAACATGATTTAATCCTTGTAATAGATGGTGGCAGCATTGGATCGAGTATGTCAACCAAGACCAGTCAAATAACATGAATGATGGACCATCCTTGTTGGAAAATTGTGATTCAGCTGGCTCAACTGCTCTTAAAAGGCCCAGTGTCATTGATAATTCCGATTTGATATATGATTCTGCTTCAGAAGAATCAAGTGCAGGATTTGAGATTCATGATACTCTCTTAGAAGGTCGCGATTATGTTCTACTTCCATATGAAGTTTGGAATCAGCTGTATGTTTGGTGAGTTATTTTCTTTTTGCACTTTGTAATATTATTTGGATGCTCCTCCTGACCCATTGGGAAATGGGTATAGATGAAGAGTAGAAAAGCAAATGTAGAAACTTGTCATATTTTTGCTAATGTGTGTGGCTTATTTGGCTTCCATGAGGGGTGGGAATAAGGTGCTTAGGCTTTGATAACGATGCATTGTTGAGGACAGGAATTCGTTGTTTAAATTTTCTGATAATTTCTGCTTTTATTAAGTGCCTCCTTAGTGAGCTTTCGCATATTAAAAGTCATATCTGCAATCTTCTTTAAACATTAGGCTATAGATATCTCTTGAGAATGTCTCTGTAATGTCTATCTAGTATTTTTTTCTCCTATTCAGAAGAACAAGTCATAAAATTGTTTTATATCCTATAGTCTGATTTGAGAGAATTAGACTGGAAACTTGATGACGATTTCTGTGGGTATCAGGTACGGTGGTGGCCCCACCCTGCCTCGGAAGGTTATCAGTTCTGGTCTCTCTCAGACTGAGTTGGCTGTTGAGGTGTATCCTTTACGGCTGCACCTTCTTGTGATGTCAAAGGAAGACCGCACTACCATAAGAATAAGTAAGAAGGTATCATATGAACTCCTTGCTCTAGTATCCTTTGCATGTCTAATGGAAAGGAAGTGTTAATGTCATTTTGCATGTTTGCATTTGAGATTTCTTCTGTCTTTTAATCTGAAACCTGAATATATGACACAGGAAACTGTTGGAGATCTTCACAGAAGAGCCTGTGAGATTTTTGATCTTAACTCAGAACAAGTAAACACTTCATGTATCTCTGCTGCTTATTTCATTTCCATCTAATTGCCCAAATCATTTTCTGGTTCAGTTCTTCATTGAGTTCATTGTGTTTGGAATTTTTGTATGTTCCAGGTTTGCATTTGGGACTATTATGGTCATCGGAAGCATGCGTTGATGAATGACATGAATAGAACTCTTGATGATGCGAACGTTCAGATGGATCAAGATGTGGGTTCCAATATTCTGGCATGCTTTTCCTTCTTTTACGATATGGTTAATCTTTGAACGGATTATCTTTTTTAGTGAGTTGTGAGAGAAGATAAATGTCCAGGGAGGAACTGTTGAGGGTGTGTGGGATTGTTTTGGCATATATTGCATGCCATTGGTTGCTTTTTCTTCCCCTTATTTTCTGCTTTGTTGTAGTCTGGGATGGAAACGTAGGGGTTTGGCTAAAGGTTTGCCTGTATTACTGTGGTTTTCAATGCTTATGAATGCTCCATGAATCTCTGAAACATATGAAACTTTGAGTTCTGGAAAATGAATGTATTGCAAGATCAGGAGGTATCTGCCATATATAGGTGTCCCAATCTGCTGCTCTTCAGATAGATTGAGGACAAACAGAAACTTTTATCGATTTATATGCTTATTGGTATTATTAATGACAAAGCAATTCTCAGGCTAAGTCTGGTAAACAAGTATTGCATCCACTGTTAGCTAGATTGTTGATTTAGCATGTCCACCTCGTAGTGATTTAGTTTTCTATTCTGTAAGTTGGTATGATATTGTTTCAATATAATTTACTGGTAGCATTGCAGTAGATGGGTATTTTTTGGGTGTCTTCTCCTGTCACTGTCAAAAAATTTGAAGGCAACTGAATTCGATGGAATTATCTTTGAAAAGGATAGCTTGGTTTCAGGAGTTGGATTTATCCTATACTTATTCTGTTCATTTGTGAATTTTAATGGTTTGATGGGAATTAGAATGCTTAACTTGATGATTTATACATCTACTGGATTCATTGTTCAAATATGTGAATGTACTGCAAGCCTGTGACTGCAGAAACGGTCTTTTGAGAACATAAGATCATTATGCTTCATTAATCACTCACCTAGGGCCAGTTGGGTTCTCAAAAGAGATTAACATCAAGTTTTAATGACTGCAGCCATAACAAGCCTGGTGGAATATTTGTATTTCTTCTTGTGCTTTGACTTCTTGTGGATAAAGGGAGGAGATGCTTATCATCCTCAAATCCATAAGGAAAACAAGGGGAAGGCTGTAGGTCATAAAGGAAACTAGGATGTACACCATCAAGCATAACCGCTGGGACGTGGAAGGACAACATTGATAGCAAAAAACTAATGCAGTAGCTCATGTAATGTAAAGGAGCGGAGTGATTTATTGAGTTTAAGTTGTAGACTCAAGTTCTCATGGATAATGCCTTGTCAGTCGTGTAATTTTGGAGGAAGTTAGATCCAAGGATAGTGGGGATATCTTGGGTACAGTGCACTTATGATAAGTTAGATGCTTTATCCTTGGGCTGTTCCTGTTGAAGAAGTAGAAGTATTACTGTAGAGTGGATAAAGATTTTGGTTGATGCTTAACAAAACAAATTGGTGAGGGAGGATGAGGTTTAAATAAATCTGTTGCTTCCTCCATTAGTGGATTGATCAGTTGGACAAGATACTGCTACTGCTGTCTGGACTAATAAGGAATGACCCTCTTCATCTGGGCATGTCTGTCACTTGGCACTTTGTGCAGCTTATATATCCTTGCTCTTTCTGTTGAAGAATTTCTGTAGAGTGGAGAAGATTATTAAGTTACAGCTACGTCAAAAAGAAGTGTTTGTTTGTGAATGCATTATACTTGAGGCCATTTTACTGTCAGGATTCTTAAGGGGCAAGCCTCTTTATCTATGTGTGCTTGTTGCTTGACACTTGTTATCAGTCAGTCACTACATCTGTTTATTTCAAAAACAAGGAGCAAAAAACAACTGGCAATGACCCTTACAATGAGCTCTCTTAAGTTATCATTGGTTCTATTAGCTCAAACTTTTCTTGTGCTTTTAACAATTTCCTTCAAATTTGTTTTTTTATGGTTAACAATTTCCTTTTATTGCATTAAACAGATTCTGGTGGAGATCATCAACACTACAAATGGTTCTGTTTTGGGTGGGAGCATGATTCAGGGAAATGGATTTCTGGGGAAGGAAAATGCTTCTGTTGCTGCTGAGCCACCGAAGTTAAACCCGTCTATTGTTGGAAATCTCTCTGCCAGCAGAGTATCATCTAGAAGCTTTAGTGCAGACCTGGCACAAAGTCAGAGCCTGACTCCTGGAGTGAGGGAGTTGGAAAGCACATCTAGCGTTGGGGTGAGCACAAGGGGTTCATCTGGAGGTCTGACTGGATTGTTGAATCTTGGGAACACTTGCTTCATGAATAGTGCAATACAATGCCTTGTTCACACACCTGAGTTTGCCAAATACTTTCGGGAAGATTATCATCAAGAGATTAACTGGCAGAATCCTCTCGGCATGGTTGTAAGTCCTTGGCAATTGAAACATGTGAACTCAATTTGCACTGTGGTCTTGTAAAATATGTGATGTAAGATTATCATGGTTTGTAGTCAATGGGCTCTAATAAGATTGCTAACTGATACTGATTTTGGGCAGGGTGAATTAGCTCTGGCATTTGGTGAGTTGTTGCGGAAGCTATGGGCGCCTGGACGGACGCCGGTTGCACCGCGTCCGTTCAAAGCAAAGCTTGCTCGCTTTGCTCCCCAATTCAGTGGATACAATCAGCATGATTCTCAGGTTAGTAATGAGAACCACGTTGTTCCTTATTTGATGTTTCTGAGACTTTTTTGGTTGACAGTGTTAATTGACTTTTAGGAGCTATTGGCTTTTCTGCTTGATGGTCTTCATGAAGATCTAAATCGTGTCAAGCATAAGCCATACATCAAATCCAGAGATGCAGATGGTCGACCTGATGAAGAAGTTGCTGATGAATACTGGGCAAACCACATTGCCCGCAATGATTCGATAATTGTTGATGTTTGTCAAGTGAGTAATTCTGTACACCTTAGCCCCTGACCTACCAAAAGAGTTATAAGTAGTTCAACTTCAAGGTTGGGGGGGGTGTTGTTTCTCCTTTGTGTTGTTTTTTTGTATATCACTCACTCGCCTGCAAAAAGTATTGACATTGGCATAGGTGGTAACTTTTTTGGGTATCCCTTCAAAATTTTACAGCCTGTTGTTGAAGAGATTTAATTGATCCTGAACCAATATTTGGATTGTTTACAAATAAACAGGGACAGTACAAGTCGACTTTGGTTTGCCCGGTATGCAATAAGATCTCTGTCACTTTTGATCCATTCATGTATCTATCTTTGCCTCTCCAATCCACGACCACTAGGACTATGACTGTGACAGTTTTTTCCTGTGATGGAACTGTGTTGCCATCTGCATATACCGTGACAGTGCCAAAGCAAGGGCGTTGTAGGGACTTAATCCAAGCACTTAGCGTTGCTTGTTCCTTGCAACATACTGAAAAGCTTTTGCTTGCTGAGGTTTGTACATTAATATTCAACGTCTTGTCAAGTTATTGATGTCTTACACTCAGCCTGGTGAATTTACTGAAATGTGGCTTTCACAGGTAAGGAACCATCAGATTCAACGAATGATGGATGATGCATTAATATTGTTGTCCACCATTAAGGACGATGATCACCTTGCTGCCTACAAGGTCTCAAAGTTTGAGAAGAATGTGATTTATCTTCAGTTGGTGCACCGATGTCGAGGACAGTATGTACTGTATCTATCCTATGAACAACTTGCCTCAATTGTTAAAGCTTTATAAGAAATGTGATCAATCTACTTTTATTTCTACATTGATATCCGTTACAATGTGTTTGTTTGATGGTTGCTTCATTTTGGAGTTCTCTCTCATATTCTTCATCAGCATTCCTCTTAGAATTATGCAGAAGACATGGAGAGTGGAACCTTTCCTCTATTTTGTCTTTCTTCATCCATTTATGACAGAGTAGAAAGATAAATACTACGTTGTGATATATCCAGGCAGTTCCCGATTACTTATTTTATTTGCTTCTCACTCAGGGGTGCTAATGATGTCCATAATGCATCGGAATGGAAACCATGTGGAACCCCTCTAGTTTCAGTCATCTCTTCCAATGATGGGATTAAAAGAGCAGACATCCAAGCAACCGTTCAAAGAATGTTATATCCTATGGCTAAAAAAATCCTGGGCAAGGTAGCACTGCATCAGGTCGATGCTCTGAGACTAATGCTGGCAATGCACAGACAGACTCTTCTGTAATGAGCAAGGACGGTAGTAGCCCAAAACCCAATATGTCATCATCATTACCTCTTCAATGGGTTGACGATAACAATAAAGGCATTGATCTGTCTGCCAGAGACGAAAAAGTTATTAGACTTCCCTCTTCATCTAGTATGTTAGTTGCCATTAACTGGTCAGATGAACAATTGAAGAAGTACGACACACAGTGCCTTGAGAACTTGCCAGAGGTGTTTAATGGCCCTGTGACCAAAAAGGCCAGGAGTGAACCTCTTTCCCTGTATACCTGCCTGGAGGCATTCTTGCGAGAAGAACCACTGGTGCCTGAAGATATGTGGTATTCTCTCTTGCCCCACTGCCCTGCTTGTGCACATGCAATAAGTACTATGCTGAAAATGCTTTTATTTAGGTCTTGATGAAAAAGTAAATTAGTATTTTAATTAAAGATGTTGGTATATTAGTTGCTCTGCAGAAATTAGTTGGCGTGAAACTTTATATTATTTTTAGATGCTCAAGGATGAGTATTTGTATTCAACTAAGGAATGGCTGATTAGATTCTTGGGGAGGGTCGTAATCGGAAGGTGCTGGTCCCAAGTATTTGCTGATAGTGAGACTTGAGTCCAAGCTTATTGCTATGAACCAGCCCTCCCTAAGCTAGGAGTTATTCAAAGCCTGTAACTGGCTTTAGTTGCAATCGAGGTCCATTGTTGAAGTTAACTGTTTCATCATTCTTAATCTGTTAGGTTCTGTCCCCAGTGCAAAGAACAACGACAAGCAAGTAAAAAGCTTGATTTATGGAGGCTTCCAGAAGTGTTAGTTATCCATTTAAAGAGATTCTCATATAGTCGGTCAATGAAGCACAAGCTAGAAACCTTCGTCAACTTTCCCATCCATGACTTCGATCTCACAAACTACGTTGCCAACAAAAACAGCTCTAGGCGCCAGCTCTATGAACTTTATGCTTTGACCAACCATTATGGAGGCATGGGAAGTGGACACTACACTGCACATATCAAGGTACGTAGTTGTTTAATACAACTTAGTATTTTATTGTGGTATATTATATCCCTCTTCCAGATCCTTTTACAAGTTAACCAATGGCTTGACTCGCTCACATCTCATGGATGATGTACAGCTTCTAGATGAAAATAGGTGGTACAATTTCGATGACAGCCATATATCTCCCATCAATGAAGACGATGTTAAGTCAGCTGCAGCGTATGTTCTATTTTATCGGAGAGTCAAAATTGGGGATTCCTTGGTTAGCAATGGGACAAGATCTGGTGCCAACTACAGGGAACCTTGATGTCCAGTGTAGATTCAAGGATTATTTGTTGGTTTAAGATCTGCAGTCAATTGTATGCTACTGCTCTCGCCATATATTGGCCAGGCCCTAGGGCTTATTCAGGGTGATCAATCTAGTAGGCGAGGGATTTTGGGATGATAGTCATTGATGAGACACTCGTTAATTTTACAGGCTTAGAATATTCTCCTTCGTGTAAATTATTTTTCGTCAGGATAATACCTTGTCAATACACACCTAAAGGGGAGAGCATGGCTTTTGTAGGGGCACATCATGTAATTCAAGAAAGAAGAGTTCGGATCAAAATGAAGATTCACCTCCTAAATTCTTAGTTTGTTGTCTTTGTACTTCTCTGATGAAGAATTGTATGTAGATTATGCCTGCATTTTGTCCCCTATGGCATTTTGCACAGTGGGGTCGTGAATATCCACAAGAATGACTGAGCATATTGTATGTTTTAATCTTGTTAGGGTCAGTTCCCAATTGCCATTTAGCTAATTAGCTCATGGATATCGAGGTTCCACAAGCGGTACTTTTTTATATGTTTGTTGAATCTGTTGTACCAGCGCAACATGGTCAACTCCATTTGTTAGAACCGAGTTGATAGGAGGCTTTTCCTGGAGGAAATTGGTCTATACCTGTACTTAATTTTCAATTAAACATTGCTTGGTCTATATTTTACTGAACTCTGTGTTAAACGCTCAGAGTTAACATTTTTTTTTGGTCTGTCAAAAGTAATATTTGGGCTGCCCATGTCTGGACTCTCAGAATCCTCATTAATGCTAGAGACTGTACCTCATTATTATCCAATTTTTCATCATTTTCTGGTAATTTTTGCCACCTACTTTTGCCGAAGGGAACAGTTGACGTGCACCTGGCCCTCCCTTGCCCAGTTTTTATAGTGTTTCCTGTTGAACTTGGCATTGAACCATGTGTCATGGTTTGTAATTCTCCTATACTTGTGACATTTGTGAGTGAAGCTTAGGGTTATCGAGTAATAAATGAGTGATGCAAAAATGATCAATACAACTGGCCCATGAGAATGGCATCAAGACCGTTGGTGTTGGGAGTTCTAAGATAAAAATATAATATTTTTAAAAACTCTGAAGGCAGAGTTGGCTTTCCATGCACAATTGATTGAGAGTTGATGTCGCTATCCTGATGAGGTCATGGCAAGTTGAAATTAGTTGTAAAGCTAAAGGGATCTACTATCTCGCTCGTCGGCCACCGCCACCGCCCATTGCCATCAAGAAAAAAAGAAATAATTTTTTTTGTCTGTACCAAACGCATTTCTATTTTTTTTTATTCTGAGAATATTTTTTTTTTATAGTTACCAAATGTCTTACTTTACTCAGAAATTGTTCTGAGTAAAAATAGAAAATAACTATTTTTAAAAGAAATGTTACAAAATGTACTCATATTCATGAGAACAATTTCTAGAAAGCTATTTTTAAATTGTCGCTACTTGTGATTGTCGCCGCAGCTACAACCAATCGTCCGTCTCAGGCTATTGCCCTATGCCCAGTAGTTGATGATCGTCGGTCGGGGCCCGTGTCAATTTGATGGCAGTCGGCCGTTGCTAGACACCAAACGATGGATGTTGGACACCAAACGACGGATGTTGGACACCAAACGCTAGCCACCGGTTGCCGTCGCTATCATTGAAAAAAAGAATAAATTTTTTTGAATTGATATTAAAAGCATTTCTATTTTTTTTTTATTTCAAGAATAAAAATATTATACAATTTTCAAATGCATTATTTTACTCAAAAATTATTCTAAAAAGTAAAAATAATAAATAATTATTCCTTAAAAAAATCATTTCTAAGAATAAAAATGTTATCAAAATGTAATTTAAATTTTCCACCGTTCTTATTTGACATGCGAGCATGATGCTCTTCAGCCGCCCTCGGTCCCTCAAGGTCCCATCTTTCGTCCTCGGCGCAGGGAAGTTCCCTGCTTCAGATACTGACATCTTTCATTCGCCTTTGACAGGTAATCCACCTTACACGAGGACAGTCGGCGACGGAATTTTCCCAGGGCACTTCCCCCTGCTCTGCACTTAAAAAGTATCTCAAAGAGCACAGGCGCCACAATTGATTTCACTTGAATATAAGCCGGATCTTTCCCGGGACTCATCATCCTCGGCCCGGCGTGAGAAAACCGGGAACCGGTAAGGGCTCTCCAGCTCTCGTCGAGCCACCCCTCGGGCAAATACTCGGGACGGCTCTTCTCCCCACGAGCTTCCCATCCTTCCGATTACATAAATAACTGTATACGACACCCCAGCCCTCCCTCACAAATGTCCCATCAGGTAGTACATCATCCATCAGGGCTTCCATCCTATCATGTGGCACTGGCGGATTCGATAATCTCGTAGTCCCTGTGATTGCCGGCGTGCGGGTGATACATTTCGCATAGCTCCTCAAAGCTGTACGTCTCCTCCAGGGTTTCGCCGTGACGAGCTTGGATCGTCTCTTAATCTCTTCTAGGATTCTCTTCTCTACATTAGGGTGTGAACATAGTGGCCGGAAAAACCATGCGAGCACGGTAGATGTTGTGTCCTTTCCTGTGAGTACAGCGCTGATGGCGGCACGCGTAGATACGTGATCAAAGTGTTGCCTTGGTCAATGAATTGAGACAGTAAATCTTTGTTTTTTACTCTCTCTTCAATCAATCTCGACCGGATAACGTTTTCCAATTTTACATGGACAATGGAGACGCAAAGCTTTTTGCTCCGTTCTGATGTTGAGGATCTTTTTGACCTTCCTCGTGAAGGGCAGGAGATAATTGAACCTACCTAAGCTCAAAGAAGCAGCGCAAGTTGAATGCTCACAGTACCCTCGCCACGTAGCAAACCAGGGTCTACATTTTTTTTTTCTTGGTCGGTCAGGGTCCACATTGAATGCCATTTTGCTAATGTATCGAAAGCTAAGTACTCGAGAACTTCTTTCAAGGCAATGCTTGGCTTGTCCTCGAGACGTTTCGTTGGAGTGGAAGCAACCTTGTGCGGCTCTCTATCCCCATATTATCCATGGCGAAACTTCGGAGCGAGTGGAGTTGAACTCGTAGCTCGCCATCTTCCTCTGTACCTTCAAGAGGTCCCCCATCGGCAATGAAGGGACCATCTCTGAGCACTCATAGTTCATCATCTCCGTCTGTACCTTCCAGAGGTCCTCCATCGGCGATGAAGGGACCATCTCTGAGCGCACCGTGGAGGAGCGATCTATACCGATTGCCTTGTGCATAGTGATCGAAGTGAGTCTTGAGCTCACCATCAAAACTTGGGTCAGCATGCCGAAAGATGGCAGATTTGGTGGGGCTAACGGCAAGTAACTTGGAGATCCAATCGAGGATATGATGCTTGTCCTTGACGAATCCCGGCCAGCACCTTATTGGAGGGTAGTTCATCAGTAGTGTGGATCCCTTAGCCATAGGGAACTTTCCAGGAAAGTGAATGAAGAGGATAATTACAAGAGAAATGCGTCACGCCTCGGAAATACGAACAGTCCAAGAGGATTTTGATCGATGCCGTGATCGATCCTCGGTACGAGCGACCCTCAACCATTATCCCTGAATCCTAAGGTTTTCTTGAGTCTTCTAGAATATTCCCAGGGGCGGGTGATACGGTAATTATACACACATGTAATTAATACGGGTAGGTGGTAGTTGGGGAAATACAATCTCCACCGTTAAATCGAGAAGAGATCTATGGATACGGTTTGCCTGTACTTGTATAAACATGGGTCTCTTCCCTCTCATTATAACATCTTATTCTACAAGAGTAATAGAATCCAGAGCTTCTCTCTTTAGAATTTCTTTATCTAGAATTCTTGTGAGTTTGAGTGGGAAATGCTACTTGGGAGAAATCCTAAGGCCGCACGGGTAAGAAGGGAATGCTAGATCAATCGATCCGTGACAAGTGGTATCAAAATAAGTTCATTCCTAGGCACAATAACTGATTCCCATCCTGAGGTGTTGATCGTGCTGGAGGCTGATCACGAGAATCTTGGAAAGGCTGCCAAAAAAGGCAACAAGGGAAGGAAGAACCGTGCTGGTTCAGGTTCAAGAAATGCTCTAGGGGATCTAGATCGTCGGGTAATGAAGGTGAAGATATTTGCCTCCGAGATCCAAGGATCGGTCGATGACTTGACGCAAACTGTCGAAGGAGTGGAAGCCGGAAAAGAGCAGCTCGAGGCCGAAGTGCAAGAGTTCAAGATCGGCATAGGAGAGCTCCGAGACGAGTTGCTGGGGACCCTAAGGCAGGAATTGGAACAATGGGGGGGAAACCTTGGAAGCCGTGATGGCAGCCATGCGCGCAAAGGTAGAGGAACTCAAAGGGAAGCTTGCTAAATCGGAAGCGGCACGCATGAACGGGATAGTCACTGTGCATGCTGGTCCACGAACATATGCACCCAAGCCAGACAAGTTCAAAGGCTCGCGAGTGGCTAAGGATGTAGATAATTTCCTGTGGTACATGGAACGGTACTTCCAAGCCATGAGAATCAACGACGACCTCATACGGGTAAACACTACATCTACGTATTTAGTCGATAATGCATTGTTGTGGTGCGTCGTCGGTCGGATGGTAGGAGTGGCGATCCTATCACGACATGAAACGGATTTGTCGAGGAGTTCCAATGAATGTACTACCCTTTGTACGCGGAGGAGGATGCTCGGAATGAGCTGAAATAGCTTGAGCAAAGGGGTATGGTGCGCAACTACATCAAGCGATTTTTGGAGTTGCTACTCCAAATCCCTTCAATGAGCGATAATGAGGCGTACCACTAGTTCATGAGTGGTTTCAAGCCGTGGACCAAACAGGAACTCAAGCAGTACAACATGAGAGACTTCACGATGACCATAACCGTGGCCGGATCGCTTGTGGAATACAAGGCGCCTTCTACATCCAAGCCAAACTCTTGTTCGAGGGATAAGGCTAATGGTGGGGGAGATTGAGGAAGATACAATTGCCTAAATGGAGGCAAACCACCGGCAGGCCCTCCTAAAACTCATGCCAAGTGGAGTGGTGGAGGATAAAGGAAGGTACGCACGTACAAATGTTTTTTCTATGATGGTCCCCATATGGCGTGAGACTGTCTGAACAAGGCCAAATTGGCGGCCCTTTGTAAGGAAGATGAGCCTACGGAGGAATCGCGACTGGGTTCGTTGCGAATCCTCAATTCCCTCAATACGAAGAAAGCCAAAGAGTCTAAGGAAATGATGTTCGTAGATGTGAAGATCGGCAATACCACGATGAGTGCACTCGTGGATACGGGGGCATTCGACCTCTTCATATCTCAAGAGGCCGCGAAAAAGCTCAATCTTCAGGTCGAGAAAGGAGCTGGTTGGCTCAAGACGGTGAACTCCAAGGAGGTCCTGACTAGTGGCGTGGCTAGGGACGTTGAGCTTCACCTCGGTCCATGGTCAAGTAAAGAAACCATTGAGGTAATCCCCTTAGACAATTATGACTTTGTGCTAGGTCTAGGATTTTTCGATAGGATAAATGCTAGTGTGCTGCCGTTTGCAGATTGCATTTGTATTCTGAACAAGCAATGTCAATGCATGATTCCGATTCATCGCGCATCAGGTCGCGATTGGAAGATGTTGTCAGCCATGCAACTCTTGAAAGGAGTTCGAAAGGATGATGTGACCTTCTTAGCAGCATTGAAGGTTGATGAAGATATGGGCGAGGTGGAGGATGTTCCCACCGAGGTGACCCAAGTCCTCGACACATTCTAAGACGTTATGCCATCCGAACTGCTTTAGAAGCTCCCACCTCGAAGGGAGATGGACCATCGGATCGAGCTAGTACCCGACGCTCGACTACCCGCCATGGCACCATATCACATGGCACCCTCTGAATTGGAAGAACTAAGGAAGCAACTCAAGGAGCTGCTCGATGCGGGGTATATTCGGCTGTCTAAGTCTCCGTTGGGTGCACCGGTTCTATTCCAAAGGAAGCATGATGGGTCACTCCGGATGTGCATTGACTATCGGGCATTGAACAAGCTCACCGTGAAGAACAAGTACCTGATTCCACTCATTGCGGATCTCTTTGATCAACTTGGAGGAGCACGATGGTTCACCAAGCTTGACCTCCAATCAGGTTACTATCAAGTTCGGATCGTTGAAGGGGACAAGTTGAAGATCGCATGTGTGACGCGATACGGATCATACGAATTCCTCGTCATGCCATTCGGTCTCACCAATACTCCGGCTACCTTCTGCACAATGATGAACAAGGTACTCCATTTATTTCTCGATAGGTTCGTGGTGGTTTACCTAGATAATATTGTTATATATAGCCGAACGCTTGAGGAGCACATCGAGCACTTGAGGTAGGTCTTCCAAGTCTTGCGTGAGAATAAGATGTACATGAAGCGCGAGAAGCGTGCATTTACCCAAAAAGAAATTCCTTTCTTGGGGCACATTGCCGGGGGCGGTCGAGTTAAAATGGATGGGGCCAAGATCTGAGCGGTAGTTGAATGAGAGCCGCTGACCAAGGTGACAGAGTTAAGGTCATTCATTGGCCTCACCAACTACTATCGGTGCTTCATTCGGAGTTATTCGAGCATCATGGTGCCCCTCACAGACATGCTGAAGAAGGAGAAGCCGTGGGAATGACAACCCGATGCCAAGAAGTATTCGATTGGTTGAAGTAAGCCATGATTGAGGAGCCAGTGCTGGTGTTGCTCGATTACACCAAGCCTTATGAGGTAGAAACTGACGCCTCCGATTATACTATTGGTGGTGTTCGTATGTAGGATGGCCATCCGGTTGCGTTCGAGTCTCGCAAGCTGAACGATACTGAGCATTGATATACCGTTCAGGAGAAGGAGATGACCACGGTGGTCCATTGCCTTCGGATGTGGATGCATTATCTCTTTGGGGCAAAGTTCTTTGTAAGGATGGATAATGTGGCCACGAGTTACTTCCAAATGCAAAAGAAGCCGAGTTCAAAGCAAGCTTGATGGTAGGATTTCTTGGCGGAATTCAACTACGTGCTGGAGTTCAAGCTTGGGAAGTCTAACTCCGTAATGGATGCACTAAGTTGAAAAGTAGAGCTGGCAAACCTTATCAGTTGGCCGAATTGTCCGTGGATCGAACGTATCAAGGAGGGACTTAAGCATGATCAAAGGGTTCAAGGACTCCTGAGGTACGCGCAAGAGGGCAAAACTCGTCAATTCTGGTGCGAAGACGAACTTCTTTACACCAAGGGACAGCGACTATATGTGCCACTTCATGGGAAGCTGAGGAAGGATGTACTATGAGAGTGCCACGATTCTAAGTGAGTGGGTCATCCGGGGATCCACCGCAAGTTGGCGCTTGTCGAAGGACAGTACTACTGGCCTCAGATGCGGGACAACATCAAGGCGTATGTGAAGACTTGTCTCGTGTGCCAACAAGACAAGCTCGAGCAACGGTCGTCGCCGGGGCTTCTGGAGCCACTTCCAATCCCCTCTCGTCCCTGGGAAAGTGTTTCTATGGATTTCATCGTCAACTTGCCAAAGTTCGAAGGGTGTCGAATACATATGGTGGTAGTTGATTGGTTCTCCAAGTACGCGACGTTCGTGCCTGCAACGAAGGATTGCCCGATCGAAGAAGTAGCCAAGCTCTTCCTAAGGAATGTAGTCAAGTACTGGGGAGTACTACAAACGATCATGAGCGATCGTGATTCCCGATTCACGGGACGATTTTGGATGGAACTCTTCAAGCTGTTGGGGTCGGAGCTAAACTTTTCCACGAGTTCGCATTCCTAAACCGACGATTAAATGGAACGGATCAATGCGCTCCTGGAGATTTATCTTTGGCACTATGTGAGCAAGACGTAAGTGAATTGGGCAAAGTTGATCGACGTGGCCTAATTCTCCTACAACTTGTATCGGAGTGAGTCTATCGGCCAGAGCCCGTTCAAGATTGTGACGAGGCAACAACCATAAACCCCAAGTGCGGTTGCATTGGGCTACAAGGGGAGTAGCCCTCCCGCCTTCAAGTTCGCAAAGGATTGGCAAGAACAAAAGGACTTGGCCAGGGCGTGCCTACACAAGGCATCAAAGCGCATAAAGAAGTGGGTGAATCAAAAGCATCGGCACGTGGAGTTCCAAGTCGAAGACCAAGTGTTAGTCAAACTACATGTGATTCTTTGATACAAGGACGTGTACAAGGGGTTGATTCGACACTACGAAGGGCCCTTCTGTGTGCTTCAACGGGTCAAAAAGGTCACATATAAGTTAGAGTTGCCACTCAAATTAAAGTTACATCCGATTTTCCATGTGAGTATGCTCAAACATTTCCATGTAGATGAGGAAGATCCGGACCGAGGAAAGTCGCAACGAGCACCATTGGGAGTAAAGACTTCATATGATCAAGAAATGGATTACATCATGGTGGATCGAGTCATACGAAAGCGGTATTGTGCGTCGAAGTGAGAATACATGGTTCGATGGAAGGGTCTTCCGGAGAGTGAAGCAAGTTGGGAACCCGCGGATGCTCTTTGGCAATTCAAGAAGCAAATTGAAGCATTCCATGTCGAAGACGCGATGAGGACATCGCCCGATTAGGTGGGGGAGAATCTTATGATTCGGAAATATGAACGGTCCAAGAGGGTTTTGATCATTGCCATGACCAATCCTCGGTACGAGCGACCTTCAACCGTTATCCTTGACTTTTAGGGTTTTCTTGAGTCTTCTAGAATATTCCTAGGAGTGAGCAATACGGTAATTGTACACATATGTAATTAATATGGGTAGGTGGTAGTTGGAAAGATATAATCTCCACCGTTAGATTAAGAAAAGATCTATGGATACGGTTTACCTATACTTGTATAAATAGAGGTCTCCTCTCCCTCATTGTAACATTTCATTTTACAAGAGTAATACCAGAGCTTCTCTCTAGGCTGCTTGAGTGGGAAAGGCTTCTTGGGATTTCCCTCTCAAGAGTAATACCAGAGCTTCTCTCTAGGCTGCTTGAGTGGGAAATGCTTCTTGGGAGAAATCCTAAGGCTATTGAATTAACCGAACAGGCAGAGACAAAAGGAATTCAAGTACGAGTGCGGAGGGAAGCTAGATCAATCGGCCCGACAAATGCATAATCATATGGGGTCAATAGTACCATATACGATTGCGATAGTAACTAGTGCAAAGAATAGACAGAACAATATCGAGAGTAAGATGCCAATTTTATTGTCAGTACGGCAAGGGGCGATCGGTGTCAGTTGGCAATCTCAGGACTCAGCTCCCCAACCACGCTGGATAATGACGTTGCGTGGTCGATTCGAAAGCTATGCATCAACGAATGAACTTGACCACAATTGACCTAATTTCACTGCCTCAAGAAATTCACAACCACTTGTCGATGTAAACTCATTGGAACGAACTATGTCTTGCGAAAAGTTTACATCATTATATTTTAAGCTCGTTCTTCACAATGAACTCTACTGCAGAACTAATCCAGATGAAGGAGGGTACAAGAAAGGAGCATATGCTTTTGATTTGGTCATATACATATTACATGCATGTGAATCCATTTTGTTCTTGCTAACCAGCAGCTCAATGGAGGAATCAGTCCATGCTTCTCTTCCTCACCCTCACGGGAAGTCCGCCCTTCATCCTCAGCGTCAATGACAGCAGATGCTCAGGGGCCGCGCCTCGCCCCAGCACGTCAATCTCAAACCTCTCCAGCACGGAGGCCGCGATCGACTTCATCTGGATGTACGCCATGTCCTTCCCAAGGCACATCCTCGGACCGGCGTGGAAAACCGGGTACTTGAACGGGCTCTCCATCTGGTACTGCCCACTCTCGTCGATCCACCTTTCGGGCACGAACTCAAGGCAGTTCTTGCCCCATATCGCCTCCATCCTTCCCATCGCGTGCGTGTCGTACGTGAGGAACCAGCCCTTCCCTATGAACGTCCCGTCCGGCAAGACGTCGTCCTCCAGGCAGGCCTTCGTGTCCACCGGCACAGGCGGATATAACCGCATCGCCTCCGAGATGGCCGCGTGCAGATAGTGCATCTCCCTCAGTTCCTGCATACTGTACGGGTCGCCGGAACTCTTACCGTTTTGTTTCCGGAGCTTCTCGAGCTCGCTCAAGATCTTCCGCTTCACTTCTGGGTGGACCGAGAGCAACCAGAAGAACCAGGTCAGAGCCGACGACGTGGTATCGCGCCCCGCGAGGATGAAGCTGATCACGATATCCCGGAGGAACTCGGCCGAAGCAGAGCCATTCTCAAGGACCTGGCGATCCGCACAGAGGCAGGTCAAGTTCGATTCAACAATTCGTGCTCATTTCTCATCGACTGGGCCGATGAACTGTGTAGAAAAATAACAAAATTTGTGATAAATCGTATTGGGTCGAAATCGAGTAGGCTTACGCTTTCGTGGCCGATGAATCGGGAGAGCAAATCCTCGTCGTGAGACTCCCTGCTCTCTTTCATCCGCGACCGTATGATGTCCTCCGCGAACTCGTGGACCGTCGCGATCGACTCCCTCAACCGGCGCTCCGATCCCACGTCCAGCCTCCTTTTGACCCAGCACAGCAGCGGGAAGGCGTACAGGAACCGCTCGGAGCTGATCCTCGCGGCCTCCTCGAACGCCAGCATGAACTCCCCCTTGCCGGTGCCGTCGCCGGCGAGGCACCCGGGGTCGACGTTGAAGGCGAGCTTGCATATGTTGTCGAACGCGAAGCGCTCGAGCAGGTCCTGCAGGTCCAGGACGCGGCCTGTCTCCTCAGCCCGGGACAGGATCGGGACCAGCCGGGCCTCGGTCTCCACGGTCACGTTGTGCATGACGAATTGCCTCAGCGACCGGGTGTTGAACTCGTAGCTCGCCGTCTTGCGCTGGACCCGCCAGAGCTCGTCGTCGGAGTTGAAGATCCCCTTGCCGAGGAAGTCGCGAAGGAGGGCGATGAACTTGTCGCCCTTCGGGTAGTTCTCGAAGTGGGTCTTGAGCGCGTGCTCGACGATCGCGGGGTTCGCGGTGATGACGCCGCGGACGCCGCCGGGGCGCCAGAAGACGACGGTGTTGTTGGGGGCGGAGCGGAGGACGCGGGCCATCCAATCGAGAAAGCGGTGGCGGTTCCAGAGGAAGTCCGGCAGGGCTCCGACGACGGGGTAGAGGCGGAAGCCGGGGGTTCTAGTGTGCTTGATGTGGGACGGAGGGCGGAAAAAGGAGAGGCAGAGGTAGAGGGAGATGGAGAGGAGGAGGAGGACGGTTTGGAGAGAGAAGACTTCCATGGCTGAAGGTCGGAGCGAGAGACAGAGAGAGAGGCACAGATAAGATTTTGGGGGCTTAGTGGATATTTAAGTGGTGATCTTATCAAGTTTTTTCTTCTTTTATTTTATAAATATTTTTATCAAATTATATATCTATATTTACCTGACATGGCATTTGTTTTGCTGAAATATTGATGATTCACTTATATCGATTGCGAAAATAAACGAATGACAAAAAAGAAAATTCCATCATCCATGAAAATATTAAAGATATATATTATTGATAAGGAAGTATTTTTTATTAATTAATTATTTTAAGTGACGTAAGTACTTATCTTAATTATTTAATTTTGGAAAAAATGTGGAGTTTGTTTTTCTTAAAAAGAAAAATCGTAATTATCTTATCCGGTTGATCTGCTTCTTCTTTTAAGTTAGTTTTCCACGATGGAAGGATATGGCAGAGTGAATGCAGATCGCTAGTTCCCTGATTTTTCTCATTCCGCAACCCATGCACGGGATTCTCATCATCTGCTTGCTTGATTTCGATATTTTCAAATGGGAAATGACGATTGCGTTGAAGATGATGATGCGACCTTACCTTAGGTTTTCCAAGCAGATCTGTCACTTCTCCAACTTCAGATTTTCACCTCAGATGACATCAGTAGATTTATCTTTTAAAGTGAGAACTAATGTTCTATATCGACGTGTGATGTGAATTGCACAGTACAGTTAAGTCAGCAATGCTTCTTTCAAATAAATCAATGTCGGGTGTAATCAGAGAAAGTTTATCCTTATTCCTTTTCAAATATCATATTTTTCCTTTTCTTGTTTCCATTTTGAAGAAACTTTTCTTTGAAATAATTTCCGAATCAAACGATGAGAAAGATCATCCGTTAGCTAAATTTTCACAGCGGATCGGCTCACTTAAAGTTGTTTCGAGCAAGGCATGAAGCGAGCCTTTTTAAGCTGTGGAAATTCGAGGAGTACCTGGCTTGATTCATGCTTAAAAGGGATGATCTTTGAGTGCACAATTGGTCTAATTGTAGCCAAGATAAACAACAGTGTCTACTTGCCGAACAAGGTTGTCGAGCCCAAATTCCACGCCTTTCAATTTACTAATCAAACGTTCTCCATCACCGCGAACGATGCGGTACGATAAGGTTGTCTATACGTAGCCCTCCTCGGAAAGCAAGCATGACAGAGAGGGAAAGCCAACTTTACCTTGGACAAGCGTGAGTAAAGTCGTATGGATCGAGACTAGTTTGCAAAGTCAGATGTATGTTCGCTTACAATATTATTATGGAAAGAGATAATTAAGCATCACCAAACTTTGCTTTCCATATCGAATGTCATCGTTACGTTTCGGAACCTACTCCAACTTAAAAAGGCTAATTTCTCCGCGGAAAAACCCGTAATCTGCGCCCAAACCACTCATCCTCTTTCTTACCCCACCCCTTTCACACGCAACAGCATATAACACAGCAACGACCGAGAGCCATCTCTACTAAGGGTGTCAAAAACCGAACCGAAATATAAAACCGAACCGAATCGAACCGAAATTTCGTATGTTTTGCGGTTCGGTTAATCGAAAAATAATCGTTAACCTTTTCGGTTCGGTTCGGTTAACCGAATCGAATTGGAATTCTTAATAAAAATTGAATAATCTATCTTCTTTATTATCACTTCTTTACTTAAATTCCAATAAATAAGGTAAAAATAGGAAAACCGAAAAATCATCCTGAACCGAACCGCATTTTCGGTTCAGTTTGTATTCGGTTCGGGACGGTTTCGGTTCGGTTCGGGACGGTCTCTTATCGATTCGGTTCGGTTTCATTTTTTCAAAAAACCTAATCGAACCGAACCGAACCATTTACACCTCTAATCCCTACAGCGTCGAGCCACGGCTCCATGCCACAGTCGTGCCCTGGCACTGCATACCTGTCTCTATCTGCAGTGAGATCGTTCGCGATCTTGATGGTGATAACATGTAAGCTCAGCCTAAGCTTGGGACTCACGCTCGCCAGGGCCGTGTGGTGTAGCCACCTACAGATGGGGTGGCGATCGTCGTTGGCCTTAGATCCGAAAGTCTATTCAGCTGGACTTCAAAGTATAGTATTTGATATGAAAAGTAGACCTAGAGATGGTGCTTCTAATTTTTTCGAATGATAAACAAAAGAGGAAAATAGGGATTTGGTTTGTTAACTACGCTAAGAAAGATTCTATTGATAACCACCTCTTAACCACCATTGGCATAGGCGAGCATGTAAAGTATTTTGTACTTACTACTAAAGATTATCACTCCCTTTTCTATGCCAATTTGAAGATTTCTTATCGAGTGACCAAGCGGTTACCCGTTAGCTATAACGTTTCTATCAAATGAGGTTGATACGCAATTTGTCTAAAGCCAATAGAAACCTCTTTTTAGGAGACCTAATCAAACTAGAAAATCACTTGAATGAGGAAGTTTTCTTTTCAAAGTCAAACCTGAAACATATATTCAATAATATGAGTTTATAAGGAATGTAAATGCTTGGACCACAAATCTCGAGCACACAAGAACTCTTAAAGAGCAATTTGATTCGTGTTCTTGCATGAATTCAAAAGTTGAAAGATAAAAATGCTTGGTAAGATTTTGTATAATTCGTTGGTAAATTTGTGAAATTATTTCATGAGGAATTATGGGGATACCTGTGTGAATTATCAAGTATAATTGAGGATTGGGAAATAGTGAAAGTGTTTGAGTAACTCAAATAAGTTTATAATCTCCATTGTATCGCCTCTTCAGTTGTAATTATAGCTTTATTAAACTCTAAGCATTTTGACCAAAAATAAATAAATTCAAAGTGTACAACCATGGCTCTCTCTCTAGCAAAAATGTCAGAAGAGTGGGAGAAGACAAGACTGAAAATCCCCAAATCCCTTGCCGGAATTGAAACTCTCTACGAGACTGTGCCCTTCTCATTCTCCAATATCTCCAACCGCCTAGTAAAATCAAACATCATTTAGAATCGCTTTTAGAATAATTGACCATGGCTTCGCCAATTCTCACGTCAAATTCCTCTAGGTAGTAAAGTTTGAGTGCATATATAAAGTTTTGAGACTTGCGGGATTACAATAAATAATCAATGAATTAGATCAGTTGTTAAAATTCGAATCTCTATAAAACAATTTGAATTATCTCGAATCTAGGATGAACCTGACAAGTGAGCATATTCTTCGTCTCAAGAGGATCCAATTAAATTTCATAGTATCTTGGGCCTGCCCGGCAAGCATTATTAAAGCAATTTCGGCTTGGTTCGACCAATCATAAACGACGGGCAAAAGTACTATTATTGCATAAAGAAAGGCAAGGATATCCAAACGCCAATTTTTGTAACCGTTCCCGTTTATGTCAATTGTCTATTTGTGGGCTCAGTCCGTGAGCTTGACAAGACCACTTGTAATGACTTGGACGTCTGGCCAGACACAACGAGACGAGCCTCGTTTCCCTTTTTCCGTCTTCGATTCCGTCATTCGCTATCGTTTACCTTTCGTGTGAATTTACGGAAGAAGATGTTGAAAAATTTGCGCCCTTTTCGCCATCTTTGTCCATCACCACGAAATGCTTGTCTTCCTCGAAAATCGAGTTTGAAAGCAACAGATGCTGTCGCTTTTTTCGGCTATTAAGAACGCGAATAACAATCAAATTTATTCCCGAGAATAACTTCTGATTATTTATTCCTATTTCCTAGATATATTTTTAAATAGAGATGTACATTTGATAACGATATGAATTTTTTGCTTTCAAAACAGAATGACAATTTATTTAATAGACTTTATTAAATATTTCCTTCTTGTGCTCTTTTCTATTTATTGTGGTTCTAATCAATTGAATTGAAAGCATTGATATAGAAATCATACATTGATGGGCAGCAAGGGTGAGCAATGAAAATATTTTTATTTATGTTTCCATTCTAGAAATATAAAAGTATAAAATTTTTACTTATCATTTTTATTTCAAAACTATTTATGGATTAAAAATTTGTCAAGGAAATAAAAAAAATAAAAATGTATTAACAAACGGATTTTTATTCCAAATCTATTCCCAGGAACAAAAATAGAAAAATAAAAAAATAAATGATTATTATGCACACCCTAAGCTTGAAGATGCGAAGAACTTATCTCTTGCAATGTTCATTTGGTTAGGGGCTCTTTTCTTTATAGATTCTAAGGCATAACTAGGTTTGAATCATCCTTTCATGTTTGATTTTGCAACCTCCAAGACTTTATTACCGCACATAGCAATAGTTAAGTAGTTAAAATAAACGAGCGTGGTTAAAAAGGGCGGTTAGACAACAATTCTCTCATGCAGCAATAGTTAAGGAGTTAGAATAAACAAGCGTGCTTAAAAAAGGCGGCTAGGCAAGAATTCTCTCGGCGGCAGGCTCCACTTATGAAAAGGGGCGTTGCGATGTGACTTTTATCAGGCGTTTGGCCAAATGGCTCGTGGATATACAGCATCTGAAGATGCAGTAGCCTTCATGTATTGAACAGTTTTTAGACCATGAGTTCCCAAACATGCGAACAAGTTACAGCACTTCACGCGACTGTACAGGTCAAAGAGAGAATAAGAGAGAATGAGTTTCGCTCAAGCGTTCTTTTTGGGACCTCAAGCCAGATTGAAGAGCACGAAACTTTGCAATGCTTAACGCCAGAGATTAAAGCCTAACAACAGCTCACGGCCGTAATCGGGCCGATCAAGAAGAATGACTCACCTCGGCCTCTTTGGATTGGATTCCCCACCGTAGGAGGGCCTAGCCCGGTTGTCAGTTTCCCTTGGATTGCAATTTGCCCATTAGGATCTCTTCAATTCAGTACAGCCGTGCAAGAATCTGGCAGTTGTAGTTTGGTTCAGTAAGTACAACGCGTAGATGGAACCACGTGGGAGGAATTAGAGTTAGGGGTGAGCATGATGTGGTTGGGCGGTTCGTGCCCTAGAATTGGAAACCACCTACTAAGGATGAATTTCGAAATGCGAATGGCGTCATAGTATGTGTAGTATTCCAACTGAGAAATATATAAGAAAAAAAATTAGATGTAGTGATTGATTTAATTAATGAAAAACCAAGTGGTTCCTTAATTAATGTCCACGAAAGGGGTAGGCAGGCACTAGTAGCCGTCTCTAATCTCTTTTCACCAGAGTGGAGATCGCATTGCACGAACCTCAATTGCAACTCCTAATTGAAGACAACTAACCTTTTGGTACCGAGATGTGTAGCCCCAAAAGCCATCTTGCTAAGACTCAAATTGTCGAATTTCAGCGACTTTTCTGTTCTAGTTTCTTCTTAATCATAAGGGTTGGGGTCATTCTTTAGCGAAGAAGGCCCGGTTCGTGCTTATGATCACAACAGCACTAAGAGTTAACTCCACGTTGATTTAAGCCCCGAGAGCAACACCATTTTGATCGATCGGTTGATCACGCTGCTTGAGACTTATACAGTTCCGAAAAGAACGAATCCCTTTGACTAGGAAAAGCTTTTCTGGACTCGACGCGAAAGAGGAAAGATGCCGTTTGATGGATAAATCATGGATGCCATCTTTATATCAAGAAATGGGCGTCTTCGCAAAGCCTGAAGATCCATCATTCACGAAGAATTTGAAAGCTACATTTATTTTTATTTTTTTTGCTCCTGAAAAAGATGGCGACACCTGTGTGATCAGGGAAGTTGCTGCTTCAAATATTGACATCTTTCTTTCGCCTTTGACAGGTATTCCATCTTCCACGAGAACAGTCAAAGACAAAATTTTCCCAGGGCACTTCTCCTCTGTTTTGCACTTAGTATCTCAAAACTCTCGAGCACAGGCGCTACAATTGATTTCACTTGAATATAAGCCGGATCTTTCCCGAGACGCATCCTCGGCCCAGCATGAAAAAACCGGGAACCGGTAAGGGCTCTTCCGGCTTGAGCGCTCCGTTCTCGTCGAGCCACCTCTCAGGCAAACACTCGAGACAGTTCTTCTCCCATGAGCTTCCCATTCTTCCCATTGCATAAAGAACTGTATACGACACATCAGCCCTTCCTCACCAATGTCCCATCATGTAGTACATCATTCGTTAGGGCTTCCTTCCTATTATGCGGCTTTGGCGGGTATAATCTCATGTGATGGCGGCTTGCAGGTAATCCATTTCGCGTAGCTCCAAAGCTTTATTTCGCCATGACGAGCCCGTATCGTCTCTCTTTCTCTTCTAGGATTCTCTTCTCTCCATTAGGGTGCGAACGTAGTAGCCAAAATCACAACGTGAGGGTGGTAGATGTTGTGTCCTTTCCTGCGAGTATCATGTTGATGTCGGCATGGCGTAGCAACGATCGAAGTGTAGCCTTGCTCAATGAATCGATATAACAAAGCTTTGGTCTTCTTCTTTTTTCCCCTGCCAATCTCGACCAGATAATGTTTTCCATGTATTCATGGACAATGGAGATGCAGTTCTTAAGCTTTTGCTCCGTTGTGATGTTGAGGAACTTTTTTACCATCCACATGAATGGTAGGAGATAATTGAATTGAGGCGTGAGCACAGTCCAAGTTGACCTAGTCTAGCAACTAATCCAGGGACCAACTCACACAGTGTTGGTTCACAAATTTTGAGCCTAAGAACTAACCCTATTGAGCCTAGGACAGAGAATCGGACCGACCCTATGGGACCGGTTGGTCCAGTCCGATTTCAAGGTCCACTCGGGACAAACTGTTTATTTTTTTTATATAATTTTTTGTATTCCTTAATATAACAAACATACTTTTTTTTTTTGGTCAGGAAAACAAACATATTGTTTCAAATCACATATTTATCACAATGCGACATTGAACAACCAAACTATGAACACTTATACATATCAAACATAAATAGAAAATAAGATACTAACATAAATTTAAACTTGCTAAAAGTAACAAACCATAATAAATAATGTGTGAGGTAAGGGGACAAAAGCGAGCAGTGAGGCAAGTGAATAGACACAAGCAAGGCCAACAAAGAAAGGCGATCGAATTAGGGTTGAGTTTCTTTCTACTTTTTAATTTACATAACAAACTCAAAGAGAACAAAGGAAAAGGCGTTAAAATTTAGAATAGACAAAAGCATATAATATATAATATGATAGATATATAACATATATTCTATACAAAGTTAGTTCATTTTGGACCAACCGTAAACTCTTAGGACCGATGACCAATCTACACAGTATAGGGTCAAGGGATCTTAAGACCAAAGATCGACCAAATCCCTCTGGAAAATGAACTAGGACCAGCTCACCCGTAATTGAACCTACCTAAGCTCAAAGAAGTAGTGTCGTTGAATGCTCTAATAAAGTCAGAAGTCGTAATTCCCTCTCCGCGTAGCAAAGCAGGGTCAACATTGAATGCCATTTTGCAAATGTTATGGAAAGCGAAGTACTCGGAACTTCTTGCAAGTTCAATACTTCGCCTGTCCTCTTAGACATTTCGTAAGAGTGGAAGCAACCTTGTGCAGCTCTCTATCGCCATATTATCCATGGCGAAACTACGGAGCAAGTTGGAGATGAACTCGTTGCTCGCTATCTTTCTCTGTACGTTCCAGAGGTCCCCATCGGCAATGAAGAGACCATCCCCGAACACAACGAGGAGGAAAGCGATCTACATCGATCGCTTCGTGGATAGCAGTCGAAGTGAGTCTTGAGGACTTGCTCCACGTTCGGAGGATTCGCCATCAAAACTTGGGTCGGCAACCTACTCAGCCATAGGGAACTTTATGGGAGACGCAAAGAATAGACAAATTTTGCTGTCGGTACGGCTAGGGCGTTCGGTGCCGATTGGCAATCTATCTGTACTCAGCTCTCCAACCACACCGGATAATGACATCGTGACCATTTTGGTTGATTATTTCTGCTAGTATCCGAAAACCATGCATCCACAAAGGAACTCGATCCACGTTAACTCTCGACATGGATTTTCACAATTGACCTAATTTCGCTGCCTTAAGAAATTTACCACCACGTATCGATGTAAGCTCATTAGTACAATCTATCATCTCGTGAATCGTTTACATCTTAAGCTCGTTCATCACAATGAACTCTCAAATTTATAATACTGTGGATCTAATCCATATGAGAGAGGGTTGAAGAAGGAGCATGTACTTTGACTTAAAATATTTAAATTCAATATATGTAAAGGAAATTACTACAATTGCAGCAGACATATGAGGGAGCCGTGAGGCTCAATGAAGAATTTAGGGAGGAAAATTTTATTCCTTTTTTTCTATTCATAATTATGCTGCAAATACAATGTATATAAAGGACTCTAAGAGGTAAGACAAAAATGGTAACTGAATAACAAATATTCCCTAAATATTTGTTGAATATTTTCTTCCCTTAACATATAAGATACAAAAGGTAACAGAATAACAAATATTCCCTACATATTTGTTGAATACTTTCTTCCCTTAACATGCCCTCGCAAGCCAATGGTGAGGGCGAACCATTAGCTAGGACCGCAATTGAAGGAACTGGCGGGTAGGCAAGCCTTTAGTGAAGATATTGGCAATTTATTTTTTGGTAGAAATGTAGCGGACTACCTATTGCTTTTGGGTAATATGTTCCAGAATGAAATGGTAATCAATTTTCACATGTTTGGTTCGAGCATGAAACATGAGGATTTGCGAATAAGTTATCGCACCAAAGAATGGGCAGCTCGAGTGGGTGCACATGGAGATCCCAAAGAAGATAGTCAAGCCATATTAACTCCTATGTTGTATCCACAAGACATTTGTATTATGATTTGGTGCTAGAACGAGCCACAGATTGTTGCTTGCGAGATGACCAAGAGATGAGATTTGGTCCTTTATAGACACATAACCCACCAATAGAGTAATGGTTTGTTTGGTCGCTCGCCCAATTGGCATCTGAAAATGCATAGAGCTAAATGACTGCCGCATGAGTAAAAAGAAGACCATGCAAGATCGTACCAACCAAGTAACACAAAAGGTGTTTGATGGCCTACCAATTGGCTATAGTGGGGGCATGAAGATGTTGCCAAGACAAATTCAACACGTATGCAATATCGAGCCGCATAAGAGTGAGATATCTGCTAGTGGTTCATGAGAAGAAACCATGTTGGTTCCATGGAATTGGTAGGAGTAGTAGTGGGTTTGGCAAATTGCATATTAACATTTTTCCGTATTTTCCTCACAAGTCGACCTTGGTGAAGATGTAATCCATCGTTGGTATGAAGCACTTCAATCCCCAAAATTAATGAATGTCCCCTAAATCATTGATAGTAAATTTCAACTGAAGGGATTGCATGAGATCATGTAATAGAGCATTCGGGGGATCGATTAAAATAACTCCATCAATGTACACCAATAAGTAAATGGTGAAATCAACCGTGTGTTTGACAAACAAGGTGGTGTCGACCTTGGATATGACCAATCCCAAGTCCAACAAGTAGGAACTCAAGCGAGTGTACCAAGTGCAAGGTGCTTGTTTAAGACCACATAACAACAATGGAAGGTGACATACATAGTCGGGCTTACTCCCATCAACGAAACCTTGCAGTTGAGTCATATAAACTTCCTCCTCAAGTAATCCATGTAGGAACACATTAGAGACATCGAATTGTAGAATGGACCAATGTTGAGAATATGTTAAAGACAAGATCGTGCAAATAATAATGGGCTTGGCCACTGGACTAAATGTGTCAGTATAATCGATACCCTCTTGTTGATGAAAACCCTTGGCAACCAATCTTGCTTTATATTGTTCAATGGTTCCGTCGGAGTGGAATTTAATCTTATACACCCATTTGTATCCGATGGGTCTAGCATGAGTAGGAAGCGGAACAAGACCCATGTGCTATTCTCCATTAGCGCTTTGTATTCGAACTGCATTGCAAGCTACTATTTCTCATCATTCGCAGCCTTTGAAAAACAAGTAGGTTCTTCAGGAATACTACACTAAGCCACAAGAGCCGAGGTGTGATTTCTTTTAAAATTTTGATGAGCTATAGGCCCATCTCGACGACTGGTCATCATAGTATGTAAGATGATGCTGGTAGAGTTTCTTTGTGGTACCTCAACAAGTTCAGTTGCAATTTCGATGGTGTCAACAAGCGGGACATCTAGATTTGATGGAGAAGCCCGTGGAGAACTGAGTGGTCCAGTAGGTGCTAAGGATGATAGGGACAAATCAACAGGAAAAAATAAATCCACATGTGCTGGTGATGAAGTATTTTGAGAGGAGTTTGGCATGGCAGCAAGAGGATATGTGGCCTCATCAAAAGTGGCATATGCAACAACATAAAAATGCTTATCTTGGTGCAAGCTTATGGGGCGAGTAAGGGCAAAGAAATGGATACACTATACAACGAAAAACACGTAAATGTGCAAAATCGGGTTTAGTGTGAAATAAAGCCTCCCAAGGTGATATATTATCAATGACTAGTGTTGGCATGCAGTTAATTAAGAACACCATAATTTCAAAAGCAAACTCCCAAAACATTGGTGGAACAAAACCTTGATGAAGAAGAGTCAATTTAGTTTTGACTATATGTCGATATTTCCGTTCTGCAATCTTGTTTTGATAGAGTGCATAAGGACAAGAAACTTGTTGGTGAATGCCATGCTCTCAAATGTATTTGACAAATTCAAGTGTTCCGTTGCACTGTATAGACTTAATTTTGTAGTTAAGTTGATTTTCAACAAGTTTGTGAAAGGCTTTAAAAATGAAACAAAATTGATTGTGAGATGAGAAGGAATAGAACTAAGCAAAATGCGAGAAAGGATGATTTTGAAAGGATGGAGAAGAGGACATGACTATACCTGTGTGACTGATCGATAAGGAGATGCCATCACCTAAAACAAGTTGATTTTGACTTGAATATGGAGTGACACTTGTAAGTCTTGCAGAATTGTCCATTACGTCATGTGTAGCACCTAAATCAACAAGCCTCCTCTGTTGCGGCGTCTCCTGCAATTTCCGATGTTATAATGTGAGCCATGGTCGTGGGGTATTCCAGAAAAATTCCAAGATTGATTAAAATCTGCATACAAGTTGTTAGACCCATGACAAGTCTTCTAAGAAGGAGGCGGTCCTTGGCTGGTCTGAAAAGCCGCTGGTGGGGGCTAATTATTTGTTATCGACGCTAGCTCTATCCTTACTTGTGATTAAGAATTAAGGCATGAAGTTGTTCCTTTGTCAAAGACCTAGTTTGAGTTAACACAGAAATTGTGGTGTCAAGACTGTAGAATTCAGCACCTAAACCATGAAACAATTGTGTATGATATTCATTAATTGATAAAGGCTCACCAATAGCAGCCAACTGGTCCGTGAGGCCGGGGGCTTCTTGTACGAATATTGCGATCGATCGGTGGCCTTTTGAGTGATTGAAGCTAGAGCTGTAAAGCAGACACACGAGCAGTTGATTGAGTGGCATACGAGTCCGCAAGATACTATCCGGAAGATACTTCAAAACACTTGCTGTAGATGTGTGACCGGTCAATTGAGAAACTATCGAAGTAGTCAACGCATTAAGGATCCAAGTCTTGGCAATGGACTCTCAAAATTTCCAATTTTCAAATGTTGGATTGGTCATTTGCGTAGCAGCCACTCTCGGTGCAATCTCCTTGACAGTCTCCTCTAGCTGAGGATTAGTGCTGTCTCGAATGGACAACAAGCGGGCAGTGCGTAAATACAGCGAGATTTGTATTTTCTAGATTGGAAAGTTCGTCCTGGTTAGCTTCTTCCCAATACTTGGTGGTGACATGAGAGTGGGGGTACTCAAGATGGTTGAAGACGAGGTAAATGGTGGTGTCAGTGCAGATGAAGAAATATGATATTTCTTCGAACATGGATTAGTGAGGCTTTTGTCAAAGATGCTCTAATACCAACTTAAAATATTTAAATTCAAAAATGTAAAGAATGCTGCCGCAATTGCAGTAGATACACGAGGGACCCGTGAGAGGCTTAGTGAAGAATTAGGTTTTAGGGAAGGAAATTTTATTCTTTTTTTTTTTCTCTATTCATAATTATATTGCAAATACAATGCATATAAAGGATTCTAAGAGACAAGATACATATGGCAACAAAATAACAAATATACAAATATTCCCTATATATTTGTCCCTTAACACTTTGGAATTCACGATCATACCGAATTTACGTGCATGCGAATCCATTTTGTTTTTGCTAACCAGCAGCTCAATGGAGAAGTCAGTCCATGCATCTCTTCCTCACCCTCACGGGAAGTCCGCCCTTCATCCTCAGCGTCAACGACAGCAGATGCTCAGGGGCCGCACCTCGCCCCAGCACGTCGATCTCGAATCTCTCCAGCACGGAGGCCGCGATCGACTTCATCTGGATATACGCCATGTCCTTTCCGAGGCACATCCTTGGACCGGCGTGGAAAACCGGATACTTGAACGGGCTCTCCATCTGGCACTGCCCGCTCTCGTCGATCCACCTTTCGGGCACGAACTCAAGGCAGTTCTTGCCCCATATCGCCTCCATCCTTCCCATCGCGTGCGTGTCGTACGTGAGGAACCAGCCCTTCCCTACAAAGGTCCCGTCCGGCAAGACGTCGTCCTCCAGGCAGGCCTTCGTGTCCACCGGCACAGGCGGATATAACCGCATCGCCTCCGAGATGGCCGCGTGCAGATAGTGCATGTCCCTCAGTTCCTGGATACTGTACGGGTCGCCAGAACTCTTACCGTTTTGTTTGCGGAGCCTCTCGAGCTCGCTCAAGATCTTCCGCTTCACTTCTGGGTGGACCGAGAGCAACCAGAAGAACCAGGTCAGAGCCGACGACGTGGTATCGCGCCCCGCGAGGATGAAGCTGATCACGATATCCCGGAGGAACTCGGCCGAAGCAGAGCCATTCTCAAGGACCTGGCGATCCGCACAGAGGCAGGTCAAGTTCGATTCAACAATTCGTGCTCATTTCTCATCAACTGGGCCGATGAACCATGTAGAAAAATAACAAAACTTGTGATAAACCGTATCGGGTCGAAATCGAGTAGGCTTACGCTTTCGTGGCCGATGAATCGGGAGAGCAAATCCGCGTCGTGAGTCTCCCTGCTCTCTTTCATCCGCGACCGTATGATGTCCTCCGCGAACTCGTGGACCGTCACGATCGACTCCCTCAGCCGGCGCTCCGATCCCACGTCCAGCCACCTCTTGACCCAGCACAGCAGCTGGAAGGCGTACAGGAATCGCTCGGAGCTGATCCTCGCGGCCTCCTCGAACGCCCGCATGAACTCCCCCTCGCCGGTGCCGTCGCCGTCGAGGCACCCGGGGTCGACGTTGAAGGCGAGCTTGCATATGTTGTCGAACGCGAAGCGCTCGAGCAGGTCCTGCAGGTCCAGGACGCGGCCCGTCTCCTCAGCCCGGGACAGGATCGGGACCAGCCGGGCCTCGGTCTCCACGGTCACGTTGTGCATGACGAATTGCCTCAGCGACCGGGTGTTGAACTCGTAGCTCGCCGTCTTGCGCTGGACCCGCCAGAGCTCGTCGTCGGAGTTGAAGATCCCCTTGCCGAGGAAGTCGCGAAGGAGGGCGATGAACTTGTCGCCCTTCGGGTAGTTCTCGAAGTGGGTCTTGAGCGCGTGCTCGACGATCGCGGGGTTCGCGGTGATGACGCCGCGGACGCCGCCGGGGCGCCAGAAGACGACGGTGTTGTTGGGGGCGGAGCGGAGGACGCGGGCCATCCAATCGAGAAAGCGGTGGCGGTTCCAGAGGAAGTCCGGCAGGGCTCCGACGACGGGGTAGAGGCGGAAGCCGGGGGTTCTAGTGTGCTTGATGTGGGACGGAGGGCGGAAAAAGGAGAGGCAGAGATAGAGGGAGATGGAGAGGAGGAGGAGGACGGTTTGGAGAGAGAAGACTTCCATGGCTGAAGGTCAGAGCGAGAGACAGAGAGAGAGGCACAGATAAGATTTTGGGGGCTTAGTGGATATTTAACTGGTGATCTTATCAAGTTTTTCTTCTTTTATTTTATAAATATTTTTATCAAATTATATATCTATTTACCTGACATGGCATTTGTTTTGTGAAATATTGATGATTCACTTATATCGATTGTGAAAATGAATAAATGACAAAAAAGAAAATTCCATCATCCATGAAAAATAAAGATATAAAATATTATTATTGATAAGGAAGTATTTTTTATTAATTAATTATTTTAAGTGATGTAAGTAATTATCTTAATTATTTAATTTTGGAAAAAATGTGGAGTTTGTTTTTCTTAAAAAGAAAAAAGCGTAATTATCTTATCCGGTTGATCTGCTTCTTCTTTTAAGTTAGTTTTCCATAATGGAAGGATATGGCAGAGTGAATGCAGATCGCTAGTTCCCTGATTTTTCTCATTCCGCAACCCATGCACGGGATTCTCATCATCTGCTTGCTTGATTGCGATATTTTCAAATGGGAAATGACGATTGCGTTGAAGATGATGATGTGACCTTACCTTAGGTTTTCCAAGCAGATCTGTCACTTCTCCAACTTCAGATTTTCACCTTAGATGACATCAGTAGATTTATCTTTTAAAGTGAGAACTAATGTTCTATCGACATGTGATGTGAATTGCACAGTACAGTTAAGTCAGCAATGCTTCTTTCAAATAAATCAATGTCGGGTGTAATCAGAGAAAGTTTATCCTTATTCCTTTTCAAATATCATATTTTTCTTTTGTTTCCATTTTGAAAAAACTTTTCTTTGAAATAATTTCCGAATCAAACGATGAGAAAAATCATCCGTTAGCTAAATTTTCACAGCAGATCGGCTCACTTAAAGTTGTTTCGAGCAAGGCATGAAGCGAGCCTTTTTAAGCTGTGGAAATTCGAGGAGTACCTGGCTTGATTCATGCTTAAAAGGGATGATCTTTGAGTGCACAATTGGTCTAATTGTAGCCAAGATAAACAACAGTGTCTACTTGCCGAACAAGGTTGTCGAGCCCAAATTCCACGCCTTTCAATTTACTAATCAAACGTTCTCCATCACCGCGAACGATGCGGTACGATAAGGTTGTCTATACGTAGCCCTCCTCGGAAAGCAAGCATGACAGAGAGGGAAAGCCAACTTTACCTTGGACCAGCGTGAGTAAAGTCGTATGGATCGAGACTAGTTTGCAAAGTCAGATGTATGTTCGCTTACAATATTATGATAGAAAGAGATAATTAAGCATCACCAAACTTTGCTTTCCATATCGAATGTCATCGTTACGTTTCGGAACCTACTCCAACTTAAAAAGGCTCATTTCTCCACGGAAAAACCCGTAATTTGCGCCCAAACCACTCTTCCTCTTTCTTACCCCACCCCTTTCACACGCAACAGCATATAACACAGCAACGACCGAGAGCCATCCCTACTAGGGGTGTCAAAAACCGATATGAAAACCGAACCGAAATATAAAACCGAACCGAACCGAACCGAACCGAAATTTCGTATGTTTTCGGTTTGGTTAACCGAAAAATAACCGTTAACATTTTCGGTTCGGTTCGATTAATCAAACTGAATTGGAATTCTTAATAAAAATTAAATAATCTATCTTCTTTACTTAAATTCCAATAAACAAAGTAAAAATAGGAAAACCGAAAAATCGTACCGAACCGAATTCAGTTCGGTTCGATTTTTTCAAAAAACCGAACCGAACCGAACCGTTCCGTTTACACCCCTAATCCCTACAGCGTTAAGCCGCGGCTCCATGCCACAGTCGTGCCCCGGCACTGCATACCTGTCTCTATCTGCAGTGAGATCGTTCGCGATCTTGATGGTGAGACCATGTAAGCTCAGCCTAAGCTTGGGACTCACGCTCGCCAGGGCCGTGTGGTGTAGCCACCTACAGATGGGGTGGCGATCGTCGTTGGCCTTAGATCCGAAAGTCTATTCAGCTGGACTTCAAAGTATAGTATTGGATATGAAAAGTAGACCTAGAGATGGTGCTTCTAATTTTTCGAATGATAAACAAAAGAGGAAAATAGGGATTTGGTTTGTTAACTACGCTAAGAAAGATTCTATTGATAACCACCTCTTAACCACCATTGGCATAGGCGAGCATGTAAAGTATTTTGTACTTACTACTAAAGATTATCACTCCCTTTTCTATGCCAATTTGAAGATTTCTTAGCAGAGTGACCAAGCGGTTACCCGTTAGCTATAACGTTTCTATCAAATGAGGTTGATACGCAATTTGTCTAAAGCCAATAGAAACCTCTTTTTAGGAGACCTAATCAAACTAGAAAATCACTTGAATGAGGAAGTTTTCTTTTCAAAGTCATATTCAATAATATGAGTTTATAAGGAATGTAAACGCTTGGACCACAAATCTCGAGCACACAAGAACTCTTGAAGAGCAATCTGATTCGCATTCTTGCATGAATTCAAAAGTTGAAAGATAAAATTGCTTGGTAAGATTTTGTATAATTCGTTGGTAAATTTGTGAAATTATTTCATGAGGAATTATGAGGATACATGTGTGAGTTATTAAGTATAATTGAGGATTGGGAAATAGTGAAAGTGTTTGAGTAACTCAAATAATCTTATAATCTCCATTGTATCGCATCTTCAGTTGTAATTATAGCTTTATTAAACTCCAAGCATTTTGACCAAAAATAAATAAATTCAAAGTGTACAACCATGGCTCTCTCTCTAGCAAAAATGTTAGAAGAGTGGGAGAAGACAGTGGGAGAAGACAAGACTGAAAATCCCCAAATCCCTTGCTAGAATTGAAACTCTCTACAAGACTATGCCCTTCTCGTACTCTAATATCTCTGACCGCCTAGAAAATCAAACATCATTTAGAGTCGCTTTTAGAATAATTGACCATGGCTTCGCCAATTCTCACGTCAAATTCCTCTAGGTAGTAAAGTTTGAGTGCATAAATAAAGTTTTGAGACTTGTGTGGGATTACAACAAATAATCAATGAATTAGATCGGTTGTTAAAATTCGAATCTCTATAAAACAATTTGAATTATCTCGAATCTGGGATAAACCTGACAAGTGAGCATATTCTTCGTCTCGAGAGGATCCAATTAAATTTCATAGTATCTTGGGCCTGCCCGGCAAGCATTATTAAAGCAATTTCGGCTTGGTTCGACCAATCATAAACGACGGGCAAAAGTACTATTATTGCATAAAGAAAGGCAAGGATATCCAAACGCCAATTTTTGTAACCGTTCCCGTTTATGTCAATTGTCTATTTGTGGGCTCAGTCCGTGAGCTTGACAAGACCACTTGTAATGACTTGGACGTCTGGCCAGACACAACGAGACGAGCCTCGTTTCCCTTTTTCCGTCTTCGATTCCGTCATTCGCTAACGTTTCCCTTTCGTCTGAATTTTACGGAAGAAGATGTTGAAAAATTTGCGCCCTTTTCGCCATCTGTGTCCATCACCACGAAATGCTTGTCTTCCTCGAAAATCGAGTTTGAAAGCAACAGATGCTGTCGCTTTTTTCGGCTATTAAGAACACGAATAACAATAACAATCAATTTATTCCCGAGAATAAGTTCTGATTATTTATTTCTATTTTCTAGATATATTTTTAAATAGAGATGTATGTTTGATAACGATATGAATTTTTTGCTCTCAAAACAAAACGACAATTTATTTAATAGACTTTATTAAATATTTCCTTCTTGTGCTCTTTTCTATCTATTGTGGTTCTAATCAATCGAAGTGAAAGCATTGATATAGAAATCTTACATCGATGGGCAACAAGGGTGAGCAATGAAAATATTTTTATTTATGTTTCTATTCTAGAAATAGAAAAGTATACAATTTTTACTTATCATTTTTATTTTAAAACTATTTTTGGATTAAAAATTTGTCAAGGAAATAAAAAAAATAAAAATGTATTAACAAACGGATTTTTGTTCCAAACCTATTCCTAGGAACAAAAATAGAAAAATATAAAAATAAAATGATTATTATGCACACCCTAAGCTTGAAGATGCGAAGAACTTACCTCTTGCAATGTTCATTTGGTTAGGGGCTCTTTTGTAACTAGGTTTGAACTTTGAATCATCCTTTCATGTTTGATTTTGCAACCTCCAAGACTTTATTACCACACGCAGCAATAGTTAAGTAGTTAGAATAAACGAGCGTGGTTAAAAAGGGCGGCTAGACAACAATTCTCTCATGCAGCAATAGTTAAGGAGTTAGAATAAACAAGCGTGCTTAAAAAAGGCGGCTAGGCAAACAATTCTCTCGCCGGTAGGCTCCACTTATGAAAAGGGGTGTTGCGATGCGACTTTTATCAGGCGTTTGGCCAAATGGCTCGTGGATATACAGCATCTGAAGATGCAGTAGCCTTCAAGTATTGCACAGTTTTTAGACCATGAGTTCCCAAACATGCGAACAAGTTACAGCACTTCACGCGATTGTACAGGTCAAAGAGAGAGAGAATGAGTTTCGCTCAAGCGTTCTCTTTGGGACCTCAAGCCAGGTTGAAGAGCACGAAACTTTGCAATGCTTGACGCCAGAGATTAAAGCCTAACAACAGCTCACGGCCGTAATCGGCCCGATCAAGAAGAATGACTCACCTCGGCCTCTTTGGATTGGATTCCCCACCGTAGGAGGGCCTAGCCCGGTTGTCAGTTTTCCTTGGATTGCAATTTGCCCATTAGGATCTCTTCAATTCAGTACAGCCGTGCAAGAATCTGGCAGTTTTAGTTTGGTTCAGTAAGTACAACGCGTAGATGAAACCACGGGGGAGGAATTAGAGTTAGGGGTGAGCATGATGTGGTTGGGCGGTTCACGCCCTAGAATTGGAAATCACCTACTAATGATGAATTTTGAAAAGCGAATGGGCGTCATCATATACGTAGTATTCCAACTGAGAAATATATAAGAAAAAAATTAGATGTAGAGATTGATTTAATTAATGAAAAATCAAGTGGTTCCTTAATTAATGTCCACGAAAGGGGTAGGCAGGCACTCGTAGCCGTCTCTAATCTCTTTTCACCAGAATGGAGATCGCATTGCTCGAACCACAATTGCAACTCCTAATTGAAGACAACTAACCTTTTGGTACCGAGATGTGTAGCCCCAAAAGCCATCATGCTAAGACTCAAATTGTCGAATTTCAGCGACTTGTTTATTCTAATTTCTTCTTAATTATAAGGGTTGGGGTCATTCTTTAGCGAAGAAGGCCCGGTTCGTGCTTATGATCACAACAGCACTAAGAGTTAACTCCACGTTGATTTAAGCCCCGAGAGCAACACCATTTTGATCGATCGGTTGATCACGCTGCTTGAGACTTATAGAGTTCCGAAAAGAACAAATCCCTTTGACTAGGAAAAAGCTTTTCTGGACTCGACGCGAAAGAGGAAAGATGCTGTTTGATGGATCAATCATGGATGCCATCTTTATATCGAGAAATGGGCGTCTTCGCAAAGCCTGAAGATCCATCATTCATGAAGTATTTGAAAGGTACATTTATTTTTATTTTTTTTGCTCCTGAAAAAGATGGCGACACCTGTGTGATCAGGGAAGTTGCTGCTTCAAATACTGACATCTTTCTTTCGCCTTTGACAGGTATTCCACCTTCCACGAGAACAGTCAAAGACAAAATTTTCCCAGGGCACTTCTCCTCTGTTTTGCACTTAGTATCTCAAAACTCTCGAGCACAAGCGCTACAATTGATTTCACTTGAATATAAGCCGGATCTTTCCCGAGACGCATCCTCGGCCCGGCATGAAAAAACCGGGAACCGGTATGGACTCTTCCGGCTTGAGCGCTCCGTTCTCGTCGAGCCACCTCTCAGGCAAACACTCGAGACAGTTCTTCTCCCATGAGCTTCCCATTGCATAAAGAACTGTATACGACACATCAGCCCTTCCTCACCAATGTCCCATCATGTAGTGCATCATTCATTAGGGCTTCCTTCCTATTATGCGGCTTTGGCGGGTATAATCTCATGTGATAGCGGCTTGCAGGTAATCCATTTCGCGTAGCTCCAAAGCTGTATTTCGCCATGACGAGCTCGTGTCGTCTCTCTTTCTCTTCTAGGATTCTCTTCTCTCCATTAATGTGCGAACGTAGTAGCCAAAATCACAACGTGAGGGTGGTAGATGTTGTGTCTTTTCCTGCGAGTATCATGTTGATGTCGGCATGGCGTAGCAACGATCGAAGTGTAGCCTTGCTCAATGAATCGATATAGCAAAGCTTTGGTCTTCTTCTTTTTTCCCCTGCCAATCTCGACCAGATAATGTTTTCCATGTATTCATGGACAATGGAGACGCAGTTCTTAAGCTTTTGCTCCGTTGTGATGTTGAGGATCTTTTTTACCATCCACATGAATGGTAGGAGATAATTGAATTGAGGCGTGAGCACAGTCCAAGTTGACCTAGTCTAGCAACTAATCCAGGGACCAACCCACATAGTGTTGGTTCACAAATTTTGAGCCTAAGAACTAACCCTATTGAGCCTAGGACAGAGAATCGACCGACCCTATGGGACCGGTTGGTCCAGTCCGATTTCAAGGTCTACTAGGGACCAACCGTTTATTTATTTTTATATAATTTTTTGTATTCCTTAATATAACAAACATACTTTTTTTTTTTGTCAGGAAAACAAACATATTGTTTCAAATTACATATTTATCATAATGCGACATTGAACAACCAAACTATGAATATATACATATCAAACATAAATAGAAAATAAGATACTAACATAAATTTAAACTTGCTAAAAGTAACAAACCATAATAAATAATGTGTGAGGTAGGGGGACAAAAGCGAGCAGTGAGGCAAGTGAATAGACACAAGCAAGGCCAGCAAAGAAAGGCGATCGAATTAGGGTTGGGTTTCTTTCTACTTTTTAATTTACATAACAAACTCAAAGAGAACAAATGAAATGGCGCTAAAATTTAGAATAGAAAAAAGTATATAATATATAATATGATAGATATATAACATATATTATGTACAAAGTTAGTTCATTTTGGACCAACCATAAACTCTTAGAACCGATGACCAACCTACATAGTATAGGGTCAAGGGATCTTAAGGCCAAAGATCGACCAAATCCCTCTGGAAAATGAACTAAGACCAGCCAGGTTGGGCTGGTCTAGGGTCAGCCCAAGGTTGACCCTGAACTGATGCTCACCTGTAATTGAACCTACCTAAGCTCAAAGAAGTAGTGTCATTGAATGCTCTAATAAAGTCAGAAGTCGTAATTCCCTCTCCGCGTAGCAAAGCAGGGTCAACACTGAATGCCATTTTGCAAATGTTATGGAAAGCAAAGTACTCGGAACTTCTTGCAAGTTCAATACTTCGCCTGTCCTCTTAGAAAAGAACCTTGTGCAGCTCTTTATCGCCATATTATACTTGGAACTTCTTGGCAAAAGTTCAATACTTCGCCTGTCCTCTTAGACATTTCGTAAGAGTGCCAAAAATCAGCCAAAACGACGTCGTTTTGGCCGACGTGGATTTAAAAATTATTAATTAAATAATATATAAATAATTAAAAATATATTATTATAAAATCGATTTTATTATAAAAAAAAAAAAAAAAAGAAAGAAAGAAAAGGAGAGGGATCGGCGAGGGCTGCACAGCCCTCGCCGATCCCTTTTTTTTTTTATAAATAAAAGATTTTAATTTTTCAAAAAACCAATTTTTTTTTTTTAAATTTGTGAAAATGGACAGCTCTCTATCGCCATATTATCCATGGCGAAACTACGGAGCAAGTTGGAGATGAACTCGTTGCTCGCTATCTTTCTCTGTACGTTCCAGAGGTCCCCATCGGCAATGAAGAGACCATCCCCGAACACATCGAGGAGGAAAGCGATCTACATCGATCGCTTCGTGGATAGCAGTCGAAGTGAGTCTCGAGGACTTGCTCCACGTTCGGAGGATTCGCCATCAAAACTTGGGTCGGCAACCTACTCAGCCATAGGGAACTTTATGGGAGACGCAAATAATAGACAAATTTTGCTGTCGGTACGGCTAGGGCGTTCGGTGTCGATTGGCGATCTATCTGTACTCAGCTCTCCAACCACACCGGATAATGACATCGTGACCATTTTGGTTGATTATTTCTGCTAGTATCCGAAAACCATGCATCCACAAAGGAACTCGATCCACGTTAAATCTCGACATGGATTTTCACAATTGACCTAATTTCGCTGCCTTAAGAAATTTACCACCACGTATCGATGTAAGCTCATTAGTACAATCTGTCATCTCGTGAATCGTTTACATCGTTACATCTTAAGCTCGTTCATCACAATGAACTCTCAAATGCATAATACTGTGGATCTAATCCATATGAGAGAGGGTTGAAGAAGGAGCATGTACTTTGACTTAAAATATTTAAATTCAATATATGTAAAGGAAATTACTACAATTGCAGCAGACATATGAGGGAGCCGTGAGGCTCAATGAAGAATTTAGGGAGGAAAATTTTATTCCTTTTTTTTAATTCATAATTATGCTGCAAATACAATGTATATAAAGGACTCTAAGAGGTAAGACAAAAATGGTAACTGAATAACAAATATTCCCTAAATATTTGTTGAATATTACTCTAAGAGGTAAGACAAAAATGGTAACTGAATAACAAATATTCCCTAAATATTTGTTGAATATTTTCTTCCCTTAACATATAAGATACAAAAGGTAACGGAATAACAAATATTTCCTACATATTTGTTGAATACTTTCTTCCCTTAACATGCCCTCACAAGCCAATGGTGAGGGCGAACCATTAGCTAGGACCGCAATTGAAGGAACTGGTGGGTAGGCAAGCATTTAGTGAAGATATTGGCAATTTATTTTTTGGTAGAAATGTAGCAGACTACCTATTGCTTTCGGGTAATACGTTCTAGAATGAAATGGTAATCAATTTTCACATGTTTGGTTCGAGCATGAAACATGGGATTTGCGAATAAGTTATCGCACCAAAGATTGGGCAGCTCGAGTGGGTGCACATGGAGATCCCAAAGAAGATAGTCAAGCCATATTAACTCCTATGTTGTATCCACAAGACATTTGTATTCTGCTTTGGTGCTAGAACGAGCCACGGATTGTTGCTTGCGAGATGACCAAGAGATTAGATTTGGTCCTTAATAGACATATAACCCACAAATAGAGCAATTGTTTGTTTGGTCGCTTGCCCAATTGGCGTCTGAAAATGCATAGAGCTGAATGATTGCCGCATGAGTAAAAAGAAGACCATGCAAGATCATACCAACCAAGTAACACAAAAGGCGTTTCATGGCCTACCAATTGGCTATAGTGGGGGCATGAAGATGTTGCCAAGACGAATTCAACACGTATGCAATATCGGGCCGCATAAGAGTGAGATATTTGCAAGTGGTTCATGAGAAGAAACCATGTTGGTTCCATGGAATTGGTAGGAGTAGTAGTGGGTTTGGCAAATTGCATATTAGCATTTTTCCGTATTTTCCTCACAAGTCAACCTTGGTGAAGATGTAATCCACCGTTGGTATGAAGCACTTCAATCCCCAAAATTAATGAATGTCCCCTAAATCATTGATAGTAAATTTTGACTAAAGGGATTGCATGAGATCATGTAATGGAGCATTCGGGGGACCGATTAAAATAACTCCATCAATGTACACCAATAAGTAAATGGTGAAATCAATTGTGTGTTTGACAAACAAGGTGGTGTTGACCTTGGATATGACCAATCCCAAGTCGCACAAGTTGGAACTCAAGCGAGTGTACCAAGTGCAAGGTGCTTGTTTAAGACCACATAACAATAGTGGAAGGTGACATACATAGTTGGGCTTACTCCCATCAATGAAACCTTGCGGTTGAGTCAATAAACTTCCTCCTCAAGTAATCCATGTAGGAACACATTAGAGACATTGAATTGTAGAATGGACCAATGTTGAGAATATGTTAAAGACAAGATTGTGCAAATAATAATGGGCTTGGCCACAGGACTAAACGTGTCAGTATAATCGATACCCTTTTGTTGATGAAAACCCTTGGTGACCAATCTTGCTTTATATTGTTCAATGGTTTTGTCGGAGTGGAATTTAATCTTATACACCCATTTGTATCCTATGGGTCTAGTATGAGTAGGAAGCAAAATAAGATCCATGCGCTATTCTCCATTAGTGCTTTGTATTCAAATTGCATTGCAAGCTACTATTTCTCATCATTCGCAGCCTTTGAAAAACAAGTAGGTTCTTCAGGAATACTACACTAAACCACAAGAGCCGAGGTGTGATTTCTATTAAAAGTTTGATGAGATATAGGCCCATCTCGACGACTGGTCATCATAGTATGTAAGATGATGTTGGTAGAGTTTCTTTGTGGTACCTCAACAAGTTCAGTTGCAATTTCAATGGTGTCAACAAGCGGGACATCTAGATTTGATGGAGAAACCCGTGGAGAACTGAGTGGTCCAGTAGGTGCTAAGGATGATGGGGACAAATCAACAGGAAAAAATAATTCCACATGTGCTGGTGATGAAGTATTTTGAGAGGAGTTTGGCATGGTAGCAAGAGGATATGTGGCCTCATCAAAAGTGGCATATGCAACAACATAAAAATGCTTATCGTTGAGGCAGTAGTAGCGATATCCTTTATATTCCGAAGGATAGCCCTTAAAGATGCAAACCTTGGATCTTGGTGCGAGCTTATGGGGCGAGTAAGGGCAAAGAAATGGATACACTATACAACCAAAAACACGTAAATGTGCAAAATCGGGTTTAGTGTGAAATAAAGCCTCCCAAGGTGATATATTATCAATGACTAGTGTTGGTGTGCGGTTAATTAAGAACACCATAATTTCAAAAGAAAACTCCCAAAACATTGGTGGAACAAAACCTTGATGAAGAAATATGTCGATATTTCCGTTTTGCAATCCTGTTTTGATAGGGTGCATAAGGACAAGAAACTTGTTGGTGAATGCCATGCTCTCAAATGTATTTGACAAATTCAAGTGTTCCGTCGCACCGTATAGACCTAATTTTGTAGTTAAGTTGATTTTCAACAAGTGTGTGAAAGCTTTAAAAATGAAACAAAATTGATTGCGAGATTATAAGGAATAGAACTAAGTAAAATGTGAGAAAGGATGATTTTGAAAGGATGGAGAAGAGGACATGACTATACCTGTGTGACTGATCGATAAGGAGATGCCATCACCTAAAACAAGTTGATTTTGAAACAAGTTGAAATTTTGACTTGAATATGGAGTGACACTTGTAAGTCTTGCAGAATTGTCCATTACGTCATGTGTAGCACCTAAATCAACAAGCCTCCTCTGTTGCGGCATCTCCTGCAATTTCCGATGTTATAATGTGAGCCATGGTCGTGGGATATTCCAGAAAAATTCCAAGATTGATTAAAATCTGCATATAAGTTGTTAGACCCATACAAGTCTGCTAAGAAGGAGGCGGTCCTTGGCTAGTCTGAAAAGCCGCTGGTGGGGGCTAATTATTTGTTATCGATGCTAGCTCTAACCTTACTTGTGATTAAGAATTAAGGCATGAAGTTGTTCCTTTGTCAAAGACCTAGTTTGAGTTAACACAGAAATTGTGGTGTCAAGACTGTAGAATTCAGCATCTAAACCATGAAACAATTGTGTATGATATTCATTAATTGATAAAGGCTCACCAATAGCAGCTAACTGGTCCGTGAGGCCGGTGGCTTCTTGTACAAATATTGCTATCGATCGGTGGCCTTTTGAGTGATTGAAGCTAGAGCTGCAAAGCAGACACACGAGCAGTTGATTGAGTGGCGTACAAGTCCGCGAGATACTATCCGGAAGATACTTCAAAACACTTGCTGTAGATGTGTGACCGGTCAATTGGGCAACTATCGAAGTAGTCAACGCATTAAGGATCCAAGTCTTGGCAATGGACTCTCGAAATTTCCAATTTTCGTTGGATTGGTCATTTGCGTAGCAGCCACTCTCGGTGCAATCTCCTTGACAGTCTCCTCTAGCTGAGGATTAGTGCTGTCTCGAATGGACAACAAGCGGGCAGTGCGTAAATACAGCGAGATTTGTATTTTCTAGATTGGAAAGTTCGTCCTGGTTAGCTTCTTCCCAATACTTGGTGGTGACATGAGAGTGGGGGTACTCAAGATGGTTGAAGACGAGGTAAATGGTGGTGTCAGTGCAGATGAAGAAATATGATATTTCTTCGAACATGGATTAGTGAGGCTTTTGTCAAAGATGCTCTAATACCAACTTAAAATATTTAAATTCAAAAAATGTAAAGAATGCTGCCGCAATTGCAGTAGATACACGAGGGACCCGTGAGAGGCTTAGTGAAGAATTAGGTTTTAGGGAAGGAAATTTTATTCTTTTTTTTTTCTCTATTCATAATTATATTGCAAATACAATGCATATAAAGGATTCTAAGAGACAAGATACATATGGCAACAAAATAACAAATATACAAATATTCCCTATATATTTGTCCCTTAACACTTTGGAATTCACGATCATACCGAATTTACGTGCATGCGAATCCATTTTGTTTTTGCTAACCAGCAGCTCACTGGAGAAGTCAGTCCATGCATCTCTTCCTCACCCTCACGGGAAGTCCGCCCTTCATCCTCAGCGTCAACGACAGCAGGTGCTCGGGGGCCGCGCCTCGCCCCAGCACGTCGATCTCGAATCTCTCCAGCACGGAGGCCGCGATCGACTTCATCTGGATATACGCCATGTCCTTCCCGAGGCACATCCTTGGACCGGCGTGGAAAACCGGATACTTGAACGGGCTCTCCATCTGGCACTGCCCGCTCTCGTCGATCCACCTTTCGGGCACGAACTCGAGACAGTTCATGCCCCATATCGCCTCCATCCTTCCCATCGCGTGCATGTCGTACGTGAGGATCCAGCCCTTCCCTATGAACGTCCCGTCCGGCAAGACGTCGTCCTCCAGGCAGGCCTTCGTGTCCACGGGCACAGGCGGATATAACCGCATCGCCTCCGAGATGGCCGCGTGCAGATAGTGCATCTCCCTCAGTTCCTGGATACTGTACGGGTCGCCCGAACTCTTACCGTTTTGTTTCCGGAGCTTCTCGAGCTCGTTCAAGATCTTCCGCTTTACTTCCGGGTGGACCGAGAGCAACCAGAAGAACCAGGTCAGAGCCGACGACGTGGTATCGCGCCCCGCGAGGATGAAGCTGATCACGATATCCCGGAGGAACTCGGCCGAAGCAGAGCCATTCTCAGGGACCTGGCGATCCGCACAGAGGCAGGTCAAGTTCGACTCAACAATTCGTGCTCATTTCTCATCAACTGGGCCGATGAACCATGTAGAAAAATAACAAAACTTGTGATAAATCTTATTGGGTCGAAATCGAGTAGGCTTACGCTTTCGTGGCCGATGAATCGGGAGAGCAAATCCTCGTCGTGAGTCTCCCTGCTCTCTTTCATCCGCGACCGTATGATGTCCTCCGCGAACTCGTGGACCATCGCGATCGACTCCCTCAGCCGGCGCTCCGATCCCACGTCCAGCCACCTCTTGACCCAGCACAGCAGCGGGAAGGCGTACAGGAACCGCTCGGAGCTGATCCTCGCGGCCTCCTCGAACGCCAGCATGAACTCCCCCTTGCCGGTGCCGTCGCCGGCGAGGCACCCGGGGTCGACGTTGAAGGCGAGCTTGCATATGTTGTCGAACGCGAAGCGCTCGAGCAGGTCCTGCAGGTCCAGGACGCGGCCCGTCTCCTCAACCCGGGACAGGATCGGGACCAGCCGGGCCTCGGTCTCCACGGTCACGCTGTGCATGACGAATTGCCTCAGCGACCGAGTGTTGAACTCGTAGCTCGCCGTCTTGCGCTGGACCAGCCAGAGCTCGCCGTCGGAGTTGAAAATCCCCTTGCCGAGGAAGTCGCGGAGGAGGGCGATGAACTTGTCGCCCTTCGGGTAGTTCTCGAAGTGGGTCTTGAGCGCGTGCTCGACGATCGCGGGGTTCGCGGTGAATACGCCGCTGACGCCGCCGGGGCGCCAGAAGACGACGGTGTTGTTGGGGGCGGAGCGGAGGACGCCGGCCATCCAGTCGAGGAAGCGGCGGCGGTTCCAGAGGAAGTCCGGCAGGGCTCCGACGACGGGGTAGAGGCGGAAGCCGGGGGTTCTAGTGTGCTTGATGTGGGACGGAGGGAGGAAAAAGGAGAGGCAGATATAGAGGGAGATGGAGAGGAGGAGGAGGACGGTTTGGAAAGAGAAAACTTCCATGGCTGAAGGTCGGAGAGAGGGAGAGATAAGATTTTGGGGGCTTAGTGGATATTTAAGTGGTGATCTTATCAAGCTTTTTCTTCTTTTATTTTATAAATTTATTAAATTATAAATCTATTTACCAAACATACCATTTATTTCGCTCAAATATTGATGATTTGTAAGATATTTTTTTTAAAAAATAATCATTTATATAGTTTATAAAAATGGACAAATGACAAAAAAAAATTTCATCATCCATGAAAGTATTAAAGATATAAATCATTATTATTGGTAAGGAAGGATTTTTTTATTAATTAATTAATGCCAGTGATATAAGTGATTGCTTTAATTATTTAATTTTTGAAAACTAAATACGGTTTTTTTTTTCTGAAAAGAAAAGGTGTAATTATTTTAACCGGTTGATCTGCTTCTTTTTTTATGTTAATACGGCAGAGTGGATGCATGTAGCCAGTTCCCTAATTTTTCTCATTCCACAGCCCATGCACGGGATTCTCGTCATCTGCTTGTTTGATTTCAATATTTTCATATGGGAAATGACACTTGTGTTGAAAATGATGATGTGACCTTGCCGTAGGTTTTCTAAACAAATCGGCTGCTTCTCCAACTTTAGATTTTCACCTAGGATGACATGAGTAGATTTATCTTTTAATTAGAGAAAGTTTATCCTTATTCCTTTACAAATGTCATAATTTTTCTTTCCTTATTTCCAATTTGAAGAAACTTTTCTCTGGAAGTAATTGCATAATCAAACGATGAAAAAGATCATCCGTTAATTAAATTTTCACAGTGGATCAAATCATTTAAGGTTATTTCGAGTAAAGCACAAAGCTGACCCTTTTTTAGCTATGGAAATTCAAGGAGTACCTGGCTCAATTCATGCTTAAAAGGGGAACGGGTTCAATCATAAGGATTTCTTTCTGAATTAGACAAAGAAGGTCCTTAAAATTGCTGACCCCTAAAATAACCAAGTGAATAAATAGCTTGAGCGAAACGACACAATAGGTTAGACGAAACGCAATGGGAAAAGGTGGAAAAGGGATGATCTCCGAGTGCACACTTGGTATAATTGTAGCCAAGAAAAACAACAGTGTCTACTTGCCGAGCAAGGTTGTCAAGCCCGAATCATACGCCTTTTAATTTACAAATCAAACGTCCTCCATCACCACGAACGATGCGGTACGAAAAGGTTTTCTATATGCAGCACGCCTTGGAGGGCAGGCACGACAGAGAGGGAAAGCCAACTTTATCTTGGACCAGCATGAGTAATGTCATGTGGATTGAGACTAGTTTACAAAGTCAGATGTATGTTCGCTTACAATAATATGATAGAAAGAGATAATTAAGCATCACCCAACTTTGCTTTCCATATCAAATGTCATCGTCACGTTTCGAAACCTACTCCAACCTAAGGTTCATTTCTCCTCGGACAAACCCGTAATCTGCGACCAAACCACTCTTCCTCTTTCTCACCCCCCCCCCTCTCTCTCTCTCTCTCTTCAGACACAACAGCATATAACACAGCAACGACCGAGAGCCATCCCCACAGCATCCAGCCGCGGCTCCACGCCACAGTCGTGCCCCGACACTGCATCCCTGTCTCTATCTGCAGCGAGATCATTCGCGATCTTGATGGTGAGACCATGCGAGCTCGGCCTAGGCTCATCGCTCGTGGTCGCCAAGGCCGTGCGATGCAGCCACCTGTAGGTGCCAATCGTCGTTTGCCTTAGATCCGAAAGTCTATTCAGCTGGACTTCAAAGTAGAGTATTTTATATGAAAAGTAGACCAAGATATGGTGCTTCTAATTTTTTCGAATGACAAACAAAAGAGGAAAATAGGGATTTGGTTTGTTAACTACGCTAAGAAAGACTATTGATCACCCCCTCTTACCCCCGTTGGCATAAGCGAGCATGTAAAGTATTTTGTACTTACTACTATGATTATCACTTCCTTATCTATGCCAATTTCGAAGATTTCTTAGCAGAATGACCAAGCGGCTACCCGTTAGCTATAATGTTTCTATCAAATGAGGTTGATACGCAATTTGTCTAAAGTCAATAGAAACCTCTTTTTAGGAGACCTAATCAAACTAGAAAATCACTTGAATGAGGAAGTTTTCTTTTTAGAGTAAAACCTGAAAAATATATTCAATAATATGAGTTTATCGGGAATGTAAACGCTCGGACCACAAATCTTGAGCAGACAAGAACTCTTAAAGAGCAATTTGACTCGCATTTTTGCACGAATTCAAAAGTTGAAAGATAAAATTGCTTGGTAAGATTATTTATAATTCCTTTGTAAATGTACGAGATTATTTCATGGGGAATTATGAGGCTATATGTGTGAGTTATTAAGTATAATTGAGGGTTGCGAAATAGTGAAAGTGTTGGAGTTGCTCAAATGAGCTTATAATCTCCATTGTTTTACTTAATTTTAGTGAAATCATTTATTGCTCTTTATGTGAACATTAGTTACGCCAACTATTGGTGCTCGATCTATTTTCTCATCTCATTTATTTTATTGTTTGATTGCTTATTTCCGCAACACTATGATAGGGTAAGTATCTCTCTTGAATTGGATCAAATATTAGAACCTCTTTAGCTGTAATTATAGCTTTATTAAACTCCAAGCGTTTCGACCCAAAAAAATAAAAATTCAAAGTGCACAAACATGGCTCTCTCTCTCTCTAGCAAAAATGTCGGAAGAGTAGGAGAAGACAAGATTGAAAATCCCCAAATCCCTTGCCGAAATTGAAACTCTCTACAATACCGTGCTCTTCTCATGCTCCATTATCTCCGACCGCCTAGTAAGATCAAACCTCATTTAGAGTTGCTTTTAGAATAATCGACCATGGCTCCACAAAATCTCATGTCATTTACTCTAGGCAATAAAGTTTGAGCAAACATAAAGTTTCGAGACTTGTGTAGGATTACGACAAATAATCAATGAATTAGACCGGATGTTAAGATTCAAATCTTGATAAAACAATTTGAACTATCTCGAATCTAGGATGAACATGACAAGTGAGCATATTCTTTGGCTCGAGAGGATCCAATTCAATTTCCTAGAATCTTGGTCCTGCCCGCAAGCATTATTAAAGCAATTTCCGCTTGGTTCGACCAATCATAAACGACGGACAAAAGTATTATTATTGCATAAAGAAAGGCAAGTATATGGGAACAGCCAATCTTTGTAACCGTTCCCGTTTTTGTTAATTGTCTGTTCGTGGGCTCAGTCCGTGAGCTTGACAGGACCACTTGTAATGCCTTGGACGTCTGGCCAGACATGACGAGACAAGCCACGTTTCCCTTTTTCCGTCTTCGATTCCGTCATTCGTTATCGTTTACTTTGCGTCTGAATTTACGGAAGAAGATGTAGAAACATCTGCGCCCTTTTCGCCATCTGTCTTCTTCACCAGGAAATGCTAGTCTTCCTCGAAAATCGAGTTTGAAAGCGACCGATGCTGTCGCTTTTTTCAGCTATTAACAATGCAAATAACAATCATTTTATTTCCAAGAACAACTTATAATTATTTATTTTTATTTCCTAAATATATTTTTAAATAGAGATACACGTTTGATAACTACACAAGTTTTTTGCTCTTAGAACGGAACCAAAATTTGTTTAATAGGCTTCATTAAATATCTCCTTCTTGTGCTCTTTTCTATTTATTGGGATTCTAATCAATTGAATTAAAAGCATTGATATAGAAATCATACATTGATGGGCAGCAAGTGGGTGGGTGGCAAGGATGAGCAATGAAAATATTTTTATTTATGTTTCTATTCTAGAAATAGAAAAGTATAAAAAAATTTACTTATCATTTTTGTTCCAAAACTATTTTTGGATTTAAAATTTGTCAAGGAAATAAAATAACAAACGGATTTTTGTTCTAAACCTATTTCTAGAAACAAAAATAGAAAAACAAAAAAATAGAATGATTATCATACACGACCTAAGCTTGAAGACGTGAAGAACTTACCTCTTGCAATGTTCATTTGGTTAGGGGCTCTTTTCTTTATAGATTCAAAGGCATAACTAGGTTTGAATCATCCTTTCATGTTCGATTTTGCAACCTCCAAGACTATTACCGCACACGGCAATAGTTAAGTAGTTAGAATAAACGAGCGTGCTTAAAAAGGACAGCTAGACAACAATTCTCTCACGCAACAATAGCTAAGTAGTTAGAATAAACAAACATGCTTTAAAAAAGGCGGCTAGGCAACAATTCTCTCGCCGGCAGGCTCCACTCGTGAAAAGGGGTGTTGCGATGCAACTTTTATCGGGCGTTTGGGCAAATGGCTCATGGATATACAGCATCTGAAGATGCAGTAGCCTTCAAGTACTGCGCAGCTTTTAGACCATGAGTTCCCAAACATGCAAAGAAGTTAAAGCACTTCACGCGACTGTACAGGTCAAAGAGAGAGAAAAGGAGAGAATGAGTTTCGCTCAAGCGTTCTTTTTGGGACCTCAAGCCAGATTGAAGAGCATGAAACTTAGTTCAGTTTTGGAGACGGCTTTTGGTTAAAAGCCGGCCTTCAAAATGCTGAATGCTAAAACTAATTTTTACCTTCCAAAACTATCATTACTAGTTCTTCATATTTTCGATTTTGCTGCTGTTTATTTATTTATTTTATTGAGAAAGGAGGTAGCCCTTCGCCGGATCAACGAAGGGCTACGGTTGCTGGTGAACCAGATCTGGTGTCGATGGCCATCAGCTAAGGTCACCCAAGGTTGGGCGACCTTTGGCAAGGATCACGTGCGACCTAGCCGAGGGCCGCCGGAGGTTGCTCGACCCAGGCATGCCACAACTCAGGCAATCGTCGCTTGGGTCTTGTGGCCCTTGCCTAGGTCTCGCGAGGGTTACATGACCACCAATTGTTGTTGTGTAGCCCTCGCGAAACCCAAGCGAGGGTCGCCTGAGGTCGGGAGACTTAGGTGGCAATTGCTTGAGGTCGAGCAACCTCCGACGGCCCTCAGTTGGGTCACTTGAGGTCGGGCGACCTCCAATGGCCCTTGGCTGGGTTACGCGCCCCTTGCCAAAGGTCGCCCGACCTCGGGCGACCTTAGCCGATGACCGCCGGTGCCAGATCTGGCTCGCTAGCGACTGTAGCCGTCCGCCGGTCTAGCAAAGAGTTTAGTCCAATTTTCAAAAATAAATAAATATATATATACACACATATATATTATACCCATCAAAGCTCATTGCGAATTTTTTTTTTCCAAACGCACATTCAACTCAAAGTCTATTTGCAAAGAAATTTTACTAAACACAATTGCATTTGCCCAAGTAACTTTAGACTTTCAACATTTGCATTAGATTGAAAGCTCATTTGCAAAGTTGAATCAAATATACCCTTAATGTCCATGAAAGGGGTAGGTAGGCTCTCGTAGCTGTCTCTAATTTCTTTTCACCAGAATGGAGATCGCGTTGCACGAACCACAATTGCAACTCCTAACTGAAGACAACTAACCTTTTTGTACCGAGATGCGCAGCCCCAAAAGCAATCTTTCTAAGACTCAAATTGTCGAATTTGAACGACTTGTTTATCCTAATTTCTTCTTAATTAGGTCATTCTTTAGCGAAGAAGGCCCGGTTCGTGCTTATGATCACAACAGCACTAAGAGTTAACTCCACGTTGATTTAAGCTCGAGAGCAACACCATTTTGATCGATCGGTTGATCACGCTGCTTGAGACTTATATATACAGTTCCGAAAAGAACGAATCCCTTTGACCAGGAAAAAAGCTTTTCTGGACGCGACGAAGACGAAAGATGCCGTTTTATGGATCAATCACGGATGCCATCTTTGTATCAAGAAATGGGCGTCACCGCAAAGCCTGAAGATCCATCATTCATGAAGTAATTGAAAGGTACATTTATTTTTATTTTATTTTTGCTCCTGAAAAAGATGGCGACACCTGTGTGATCAGGGAAGTTGCTGCTTCAAATACTGACATCTTTCTTTCGCCTTTGACAGGTAATCCATCTTCCACGAGAACAGTTAGCGACAGAATTTTCCCAGGGCACTTCCCCTCTGTTCTGCACTTGGTATCTCAAAACTCTCGAGCACAGGCGCTACAATTCATTTCACTCGAATATAAGCCGGACGCGGCGTGAAAAAACCAAAAACGGTAAGGCATCTTCCGGCTTGAACGCTCCGTTCTCGTCTAGCCACTTCTCGGGCAAACACTCGAGACAGTTCTTCTCCCAAGAGCTTCCCATCCTTCCCATTGCATAAAGAACTGTCTATGACACATCAGCCCTTCATCACGAATGTCCCATCAGGTAGTGCATCATCCATTAGGGCTTCCTTCCTATCATGCGGCACTGGCGGGTATAATCTTATCTGATAGCGGCGTGCAGGTAATCCATTTCGCTTAGCTCCTCAAAGCTGTATTTCGCCACGACGAGCTCGAGTCGTCTCTCTCTCTCTCTTCGAGGATTCTCTTCTCTCCATTAGGGTGCGAAAGTTGTAGCCAAAAGAACAACGTGAGGGTGGGGTGGTAGATGTTGTGTCCTTTCCTGCAAGTATGAAGTTGATGTCGGCATCGCGTGGCAACGATCAGAGTGTAGCCAATGAATCGAGATGGCAAATATTTGGTTGTTTTTTTCCCCCGCCAATCTCGACCAGATGATGTTTTCCATGTATTCATGGACCATGGAGACGAAGTTCTTAAGCTTTTGCTCCGTTGTGATGTTGAGGATCTTTTTGTCCTTCCACATGAATGGTAGGAGATAATTGAACCAAGGAGTGAGCATGATCCGAGTTGAGCCAGTCTAGCAACTAATCCAAGGATCAACTCGCATAGTGTTGGTCCGTAATTTTTAGGACCAAGGACTAACCCAATTGAGCCTAGGTAAGAGGATTGAATCGATCCTATGAGACCAGTTGATCCAGTTCGATTTCAAGGTCAACTCGAGATTAACCAACTATTTTTTTATTTCATTTTTTGTATTCCTTAAAAAAATGAATATATTATTTCAAATTATATATTTATCACAATACGACATTGAAAAACCAAACTATGAACACTTATGCATATCAAACATAAATATAAGATAAGGTGCTAAAAGAAATTTACACTTGTTAAAAACAACAAAGTATTATAGCTAACATGTGAGGCAAGGAGACAAAGGCGAGTGGTGAGGCGGTGAATAGATGCAAGCAAGGCCAGCAAAGAGAGGCAATTGAATTAGGGTTGGGTTTTTTTCTACTTTCTAATTTACATAACAAGCTCAAAGAGAACAAAGGAAGAGACGCTAATATTTAGAGTAGACAAAAGCATATGATATATAATGTAATGGATATATAATATATATTTTGTACAGAGTTGGTCTAAATTGGACTAGTTGTAAACTCCTAGAACCAAGAACCAACCCACACAGTATAGGGTCCAAGGGTCCCAAGACCAATGATCAACCCAATCCCTTCGGAAATCGAACTAATACCAGCTGGATTGGGCTGGTCTAGAGTCCACCCAGGGTTGACCCTAGACTGATGCTCACCTCTAATTGAACCTACCTAAGCTCAAAGAAGCAGTGTTGTTGAATGCTCTCATAAAGTCTGAAGTCGTAACTCCCTCGCCGCGTAGCAAACCAGGGTCAACACGGAATGCCATCTTGCAAATGTTATGGAAAGCGAAGTACTCGGAACTTCTACGAGTTCAATACTTCGCCTGTCCTCTTAGACATTTCGTAAGAGTGGAAGCAACCTTGTGCAGCTCTCTATCGCCATGTTATCCATGGCGAAAATCCGGAGCAAGTTGGAGATGAACTCGTTGCTCGCTATCTTTCTCTGTACCTTCCGGAGGTCCCCATCGGCAATGAAGAGACCATCTCCGAACACATCGAGGAGGAAAGTGTTGACACCTAAATTTTGATTAATCATTCGTAATTTAATGCACAAAAATTTAGGGATTAATTTTAACCCCTAAACAAAAAATATTAGGATTAAATTGCATAGCATATAGTTTTAGGAGCATTTATTATTGCATTTGCATTGGACATGTGGCAAATGGGCTTCAATTGATGGTTCTAAGCTTTAATTTAACAAATTGGACTAAGCCCGCGGTGAAAGAGAATTTGGCCAGGCCCGTTAAGGGGTGATGAGTTGGAATATGAGAATATTCCCGGGAATATGAAAATGTTCCCGAGAATATTCGCATTATTCTTTCAATATTCAAGGAAAGTGTCAGATGAAATATTCCCGTTAAGGGGTGACGAGTTGGAATATGAGAATATTCCCGGGAATATGAGAATATTCCCAAGAATATTATCATTATTCTTTCAATATTCAAGGAAAGCGTCGGATGAAATATTGAAAAAATATTGCACGTGGGATACAAGAGCTAAATAGACAACGTGCAGATTTATCATCTTTCTTTAAATAACATAGTCCTCTCACCTATAAAAAGGGCCACAAACACTGAAAAGACACACACAAAAATACAGCCACAATTGAGAGAAAAGGAGCGGCAACGCAATAGAGAGAGAAAGAGAGAGGAGAAAAAGCGTCTTTTTTTTTTGCTGCAGTCTTAAAGGTCGGCTCACAAAAAGGAGGTCTCTTCCCAAGAAACAAGGTAGGTAAAGTTCCTATCTAAATTAATTCTTGAATATTTTGTTTTCTCGTTTAAAGTATTGCATGCTTGATTGAATTCCAATTAAGTGAGGTCGTTGTGTCGTGTTAAAAAATCTCAATAATCAAAAATATTGAGCCGCGAGACGTCGAATCAGCTTTTTGATTGTTTTGATTTTCTATCTTGGGTCGGGGCTAAATTGTGTGCTTTACATAATCGGTTGCATTATATGTCTTGATTTTTATTTTATTTTTAGTAAGATTACGAAAAAATGCATAAAAAAAATCTGTCGCATAATAGGGTAGATTAATGCATTTCATATCAGATTAGTCTTATAGTTTACATTGCATATGACGTAGAAGCTTAGGAAATTTCATTAGTTAAATATATATATTTTTTTAACAAAAAAGACATAAAAATAAAAAAAATAAAAAATAAAAGATCATGCATATGCATATAGCAAAATACATCATTCATCCCACATCATGTAGCACATGCATATTTAGATATATCGCACACATGTTACAATAGTTTTCAATTAACATATGTTATTAGAGTTAGGCCATTTGAATTGCACGTCATATGTCGTTAGAGTAAGGATCATGCATATTAAATCTAGACTAGAGTTATATATATAATTAATTTTAGAAAAATCCAAAAAAAGGGTAGATGTCATCCCATTTAGAATTTATGTTTAAGTCATGCATTTTAGTTATAGCTTATTTTGTTTTAAGGTTGATCATGATTTTTATATTCGTCCTTTTGGATTTACTGAATGTTATTGATTGTAATTTGCATGACCATTCATTTCCATGCTAGTGGCTTAGGTTAAAATCAACCAAGATTGCTTGCAAAAAAAATATTTTTGAAACTTAAAGAGAAAGGGTACCGAAAGGGCGCTAGTTTAACTTAGCGTAATCATGTCCCCGAACCTATTGAATCTCTGGTTCGCGAAGTAAAGTATTCTCCCATACTTTACTTGGGTTTCTAATCAACCCTAATTGATTAGTGGCGGCTTCTAATTAAATAAAATTACATGTTTAAATAGGTCAAATTTTGAGTACCAAGTTGCGGTTGGTAGGGCTTGGGAGAGTCCGCACTAAGTCTTCGGACTTAGTAATCCATTAGTCTTCCCATGGTGGTTCACCTTCGGGAAGGACCATCTCGAACACATCGAGGAGGAAAGCGATCTAAATCGATCGCTTCGTGGATAGCAATCGAAGTGAGTCTTGAGGACTCGCTCCACGTTCGGAGGATTCGCCGTCAAAACTTGGGTTGGTAACCTACTCAGCCCTAGGGAACTTTATGGGAGACGCAAAGAATAGACAAATTTTGCTGTCGGTACGGCTAGGGCGTTCGGTGTCGATTGGCAATCTATCAGTACTCAGCTCTCCAACCACACCGGATAATGACAGCGTGACCATTTTGGTTGATTATTTCTGCTAGTATCCGAAAACCATGCATCGATAAAGGAACTCGATCCACGTTAACTCTCGACATGGATTTTCACAATTGACCTAATTTCGCTGCCTTAAGAAATTTACCACCACTTATCGATGTAAGCTCATTAGTATGATCTATCATCTCGTGAATCGTATACCTCATTACATATTAAGCTCGTTCATCACAATGAACTCTTACATGTATAATACTGCGGATCTAATCCATATGAAAGAGGGTTGAAGCAAAGAGCATATGCTTTGACTTAAAATATTTAAACTCAATATATGTAAAGGAAATTGCTCCAATTGCAGCACATATATGAGGGAGCCGTGAGGCTCAGTGAAGAATTTAGGGAAGAAAATTTTATTCCTTTTTTTTCTGCTCATAATTATGTTGCAAATACAATGTATATAAAGGACTCTAAGAGATAAGATACAAAAGGTGACATAATAACAAATATTTCCTAAGTATTTGTTGAATATTTTCTTCCCTTAACATGCCCGCGCAAGCCAATGGTGAGGGTGAACCATTAACTTGGACCGCAATTAAAGGAATTGGTAGGTAAGCAAGCCTTTAGTGAAGATATTGGCAATTTGTTCTTCAGTAGAAATATAGCAGACTACCAATTGTTTTCAAGTAATACATTCCTGAATGAATTGGTAATCAATTTTCACATGTTTGGTTCAAGCATGAAACACGAGATTTGCGTATAAGTAGATAGCGGATAAGTTATCACACCAAAGAATGAGCAGCTTGAGTGGGTGCACATGGAGATCCCAAAGAAGATAGTCAAGCCATATTAACTCCACAAGACATTTGTATTCTACTTTGGTGCTGGAACGAGCTACAGATCATTGCTTGTGAGATGACCAAGAGATGAGATTTGGTCCTTAATAGACACATAACCCACCAACAGAGCAACGGTTTGTCTGATTGCTTGCCCAACTGGTGTCAGAAAATGCATAAAGTTGAGTGGCTGCCGCATGAGTAAAAAGAAACCATGCAAGATCGGACCAACCAAGTAACACAAAAGGCATTTCATGGCTTGCCAATTGGCTATAGCGGGGGCATGAAGATGTCAACAAGCTGAATTCAACACATATGTAATATCGGACCACATAAGAGTGAGATATTGAAGTGCTCCCACAATACTTCAAAACCGAAGTGGGTCAACAAGTGGTTGAGAAGCAACCATGACGGTTCCACGGAATTGGTAGGAGTAGTAGTGGGTTTGGCAAATTGCATATTAGCATTTTTCAGTATTTTCCTCACAAATTGACCTTGGTGAAGAGGTAACCCTTCGTTGGTATGAAGCACTTCAATCCCCAAAAATAATGAATGTCCCCTAAATCATTGATAGCAAATTTTGACTGAAGGGATTGCATGAGATCATGTAATGGAGCATTCAGGGGACTGATTAAAATAACTCTGTCAATGTACGCCAATAAGTAAATGGTGAAATCAACCATGTGTTTGACAAACAAGGTGGTGCTGGCCTTGGATATGACAAATCCCAAGTTGTACAAATAGGAACTCAAGTGGGTGTACCAAATGCAAAGTGCTTGTTTAAGACCACATAACGAGAGTTGAAGGTGACATCCATAGTCGGGCTTACTCCCTTCAACAAAACCTTGTGGTTGAGACATATAAACTTCCTTCTCAAGTAATACATGTCGGAACACATTAGAGACATCGAATTGTAGAATGGACCAATGTTGAGAATATGCCAAAGACAAGACCGTGCATATAATAATGGACTTGGCCACCGGACTAAACGTGTTAGTATAATCGATACCCTCTTGTTGATGAAAACCCTTGGTGACCAATCTTGCTTTATATTGTTCAATGGTTTCGTCAGAGTGGAGTTTAATCTTATACACCCATTTGTATCTGATGGGTCAAGCATGAGCAGGAAGCAGAACAAGATCCCATGTGTCATTTTTCCATTAGTGCTTTGTATTTGAGCCACATTATGAGCTACCGTTTCTCATCATTTGTAGCCTTTGAGAAACAAGTAGGTTCTTCAAGAATACTGTACTAAATCACAAGAGACGAGGTGTGTTTTCTTTTAAAAGTTTGATGAGCTATAGTCCCATCTCGACGATTGGTCATCATAGGATGTGAAGTTCATGCCGCTCGAGTTTCTTGTGGTACCTCAATAAGTTTAGTTGCAATTTCAATGGCGTCAACAAGCGGAACATCCAGATTTGATGGAGAAACCCATGCAGACCTGAGTGGTCCAGCAGGTGCCGAGGATGATAAGGACAAATCAACAGGCAAAAATAGTTCCACATGTGTTGGTGATGAGGCATTTTGAGAGGAGTTTGGCGTGGTAGCAAGAGGATATGTGGCCTCATCAAAAGTGGCATCCACAATAACATAAAAACATTTATCCTTGGGGCAGTAGCAGCAATAACCTTTATATTATGGAGGATAGCCCTTAAAGATGCAAATCTTGGATCTTGGTGCAAGCTTATGGGGCGAGTAAGGGCTAAGGAATGGATACATTACACAACCAAAAACAGGTAAATGTGCAAAATCAAGTTTAGTGTGAAATAAAGCCTCCCAAGGTGAAATATTGTCAATGACTGGTGTTGGTGTGCGGCTAATTAAGAACACCATAATTTCAAAAGCAAACTCCCAAAATATTGGTGGAACAGAACCTTGATGAAGAAGAGTCAATTCAGTTTTGACTATATGTTAATGTTTCCATTCTGCAGTCCCGTTTTGATAGGGTGCATAAGGACAAGAAACCTGTTGGGAATGCCATGCTCTCAAATGTATTGGACAAATTCAGTGGATGTGACAAATTCAGATGTTTCGTCGCACTGTATAGACTTAATTTTGCAGTTAAGTTTATTTTCAACAAGTTTATGAAAGGCTTTAAAAATGAAACAAAATTGATTGCAAGATGAGAATGAATAGAACTAAGTAAAACGTGAGAAATTGTCAATAAAATAAATATAGTAGTTATTGCCGTTGAATGAAACAATAGGAGAAAGACCCCAAATATCAAAATGAATTAATTCCAAAAGATGTTTTGACCTAAACAAGATAGGATAATGACTGGTGGTGATTTTTATTCATAGCACACACCATACAAACTGAAGATAAAAAACAACTAAAACTAATGTTGTAAGAATTGAGAAGATGCACAAGCCGGTCAATGGTGGCATGTCCCAAGCGGTTATGCCATAGAGTGAGGAAAGCAACTGACACAGAAGGTGTAGAAGAGTGGCCGGACAGAAGGGTGACGCAGTAAAGCCCATTGTCAAGCACGCCGTGGAGGATTTCTTGACCATTTTTTATGGACATGGCAATAAATGAGTTATAATCGAATTGGAAAACACAATGGTTATCAAGTGCAAATCGGGACATGGAAAGTGAGTTTTTAGTGAATCCAAGTACGACTAAAATTTGACAAAGTACAAAGGATGAAGAAGAGGACATGAGTGTACCTGTGTGAGTGATTAGTAAGGAGATTTTGACCTGAATATGGAATGACACTTATAAGTCTTCCAGAATTCTCCATGATGTGATGCATAGCACCTGAATCAACAAACCACATCAAAGATGTGAGAACAAAGGGCAGACTTGATAGCTACAAATACTGAGACAATGAGTCCGGACCTATCAAGTGGGCTTGTGTGGGCTGGACTGATCCAACAAAGCGATAACATATATTGGCCCTATGGCCTTGCTTTCCACAAAGCTAACAAAACAAGCCTCCTCTGTTGTGGCATCTCTTCGATTTCTAGTGTTATAATGTGAGCCATGATCATGGGATATTCTAGAAAGATTCCTAGATTGATTAAAATTTGCATATAAGTTGTTGGACCCATGATGGGTCACTGAGAAGGAGGCGGTCCTTGGCTGGTTTGAAAAGCCGCTAGTGGGGGCTAATTATCGATTACCAACACTAGCTCTAGCCATTCCTCATGATTAAGAATTAAGGCATGAAGTTGGTCCTTTGTCAAAGGCCCGATTTGAGTTAAAACAGAAATTGTGGTGTCAAGACCCTAAAATTCAGCACCTAAATCACAAAACAATTGAGTATGATATTCATTAATTAATATAGGCTCACCAATAGCAGCTAATTGACCCGTGAGGCTGGTGGCTTCTTGTAGGAATACTGTGACCGATCGGTGGCCTTTTGAGTGATTGAAGCTGGAGCTGTGAAGTGGACACTTGAGCAATTGATTGAGTGGCATATGAGTCTACAAGATACTTCAAAACACATGCCGTGGACGTGCGATTGGTCAATTGGGCAACTATCACAGCGGTTGACGCATTGAGGATCCAAGCCTTGGCAATGGACTCTCGAAGTTCCAATTTTCAAATGTTTGATTGGTCATTTGCGTAGCAGCCGCTCCCTGTGAAATCTCCTTGAGTCTCCTCCGGCTGAGGTTAGGTCCTGTCCAGAATGGACAACAAGCGGGCAGTGCGTAAATATAGCGAGATCTGTATTTTCTAGATTGGAAAGTTCGTCCCAGTTAGCTTCTTTCCAATACATGGTGGTGACATGAGAGCGGGGTTACTCAAGACGGTTGAAGACGACGTAAATGGTGGTGTCAGTGCAGATGAAGAAATATGATATTTCTTCGAACATGGATTAGTGAGGCTTTTGCCAAAGATGCTCTAATACCAACTTAAAATATTGAAATTCAAAATATGTAAAGAATGCTGCCGCAATTGCAGTAGATACATGAGGGACCCGTGGCGCTTAGTGAAGAATTAGGTTTTAGGGAAGGAAATTTTGTTCTTTTTTTTTTATTCACAATTATGTTGCAAATACAATGCATATAAAGGATTCTAAGAGACAAGATACATATGGCAACAAAATAACAAATATACAAATATTCCCTATATATTTATCCCTTAACACTTTGGAATTCACGATCCTACCGAATTTACATGCACGCGAATCCATTTTGTTTTGCTAACCAGCAGCTCAATGGAGAAGTCAGTCCATGCATCTCTTCCTCACCCTCACGGGAAGTCCGCCCTTCATCCTCAGCGTCAACGACAGCAGGTGCTCGGGGGCCGCGCTCGCCCCAGCACGTCGATCTCGAATCTCTCCAGCACGGAGGCCGCGATCGACTTCATCTGGATATACGCCATGTCCTTCCCGAGGCACATCCTTGGACCGGCGTGGAAAACCGGGTACTTGAATGGGCTCTCCGTTCGGCACCGCCCGCTCTCGTCGATCCACCTTTCGGGCACGAACTCGAGGCAGTTCATGCCCCATATCCCCTCCATCCTTCCCATCGCGTGCGTGTCGTACGTGAGGATCCAGCCCTTCCCTATGAACGTCCCGTCCGGCAGGACGTCATCCTCCAGGCAGGCCTTCGTGTCCACCGGCACAGGCGGATATAACCGCATCGCCTCCGAGATGGCCGCGTGCAGATAGTGCATGTCCCTCAGTTCCTGGATACTGCACGGGTCGCCGAAACTCTTCCCGTTTTGCTTCCGAAGCCTCTCGAGCTCGCTCAAGATCTTCCGCTCCACTTCCGGGTGTAGCGAGAGCAACCAGAAGAACCAGGTCAGAGCCGACGACGTGGTGTCGCGCCCCGCGAGGATGAAGCTGATCACGATGTCTCGGAGGAACTCGGCTGAAGCGGAGCCATTCTTATAGACCTAGCGATCCGCACAGAGGCAGGTCAAGTTCGATTCAACAATTCGTGCTCATTTCTCATCAACTCGGCCGCTGAACTATAGTAAATAACAAAATTTGTGAATAAAACGTATCGAGTAGGCTTACGCTTTCGTGGCCGATAAATCGGGAGAGCAAATCCTCGTCGTGAGCCTCCCTGCTCTCTTTCATCCGCGACCGTATGATGTCCTCCGCGAACTCGTGGACCGTCACGATCGACTCCCTCAGCCGGCGCTCCGACCCCACGTCGAGCCACCTCTTGACCCACCACAGCAGCGGGAAGGCGTACAGGAACCGCTCGGAGCTGATCCTCGCAGCCTCCTCGAACGCCCGCATGAACTCCCCCTCGCCGGTGCCGTCGCCGGCGAGGCACCCGGGGTCGACGTTGAAGGCGAGCTTGCATATGTTGTCGAAAGCGAAGCGCTCGAGCAGGTCCTGCAGGTCCAGGACGCGGCCCTTCTCCTCAGCCCGGGACAGGATCGGAACCAGCCGGGCCTCAATCTCCACGGTCACGTTGTGCATGACGAATTGCCTCAGCGACCGGGTGTTGAACTCGTAGCTCGCCGTCTTGCGCTGGGCCATCCAGAGCTCGCCGTCGGAGTTGAAGATCCCCTTGCCGAGAAAGTCGCAGAGGAGGGCGATGAACTTGTCGCCCTTCGGGTAGTTCTTGAAGTGGGTCTTGAGCGCGTGCTCGACAACAGCGGGGTTCGCAGTGATGACGCCGCGGGCGCCGCCACGGCGCCAGAAGACGACGGTGTTGTTGGGGGCGGAGCGGAGGACGCCGGCCATCCAGTCGAGGAAACGGTGGCGGTTCCTGAGGAAGTCAGGCAGGACCCCGACGATGGGGTAGAGCCGGAATCCAGGGGTTCTGGTTTGCTTGATATGGGGAGGCAGGCGGAAAAAGGAGAGGCAGAGGTAGAGGGAGATGAAGAGGAGGAAGGCGGTTTGGAGAGACGAGAGTTCCATGGCTGAAGCTCGGAGAGAGAGAGAGAGAGATAAGATTTCGGGGTTTTAGTAGATATTTAAGTGGTGATCTTAGGTATAATGACACACACAGTACTTAAAATTTTAATTTGTTTAATGTGATTAATAAACTTTAGCCCGATATATAATATGATCCCTGAAATTTTAATTTATTTAATATAGTCATTGCTTTTGAATGATTATGAAATGACTATATTGAACATTTTCATATAGTTCAAAGACTGTATTGAACATGTAAAAAAAAATTCTGAACTACATTGAGCAAATTAAAAATTCATGGACAACATTGCATATTAGGCTAAAATTCAATGACCATATTAAATAAATTAAAAATTCATATATCAAATTGCAAATTGAGCCAAAAGTCAAAGACTCTTTATATTAATTTCTCGTGATCTTATTGTGACTTATCAAGTTTGTTTTCTTTTATATTATAATATTTTTTATCAAATTATACACTCTATTTACGTAATACTCTATTTGTTTTGTTGGAAAATTGATAATTTATAAAATATTTTCTTAAGGATAATCGCTTATCTTGTTTACAAAAATGAATGAACCAAAAAAAAAAATCCATTGTCTACAAAAATGTTAAAGATTTAATTTTTTTATAAGGAATTTTTTTATTGATTAATTATTTCAAGTCATACAAGTAATCATTTTAATTATTTATTTTTAAAAAATAAAGGTGGAATTTGTTTTTCTTGAAAAGGAAAAACGCATTTACTTATTCAATTCTTTTTTTTTTTGTTGATCCTACTCTACATCCTATTATATTGTTATTCTAACGTTCGAGACTTTTGCTTTAACCCCGTACATGACTTAAGAGTCAAAATCCACTTTTAAAACTACAACGTATCCACCTTAACCTCCTTGAGAAGGTAGAAATTCGAATCCCCTACCACTTATCAAGTGATAAGATTGCCCATTGAGGCAAACCCCAATAGTTACATATCCAATCAATTTGCTTGTTTTTAAGTTAGTTTTCCACAATGGAAAGATACGGCAGAATGGATGCAAATAGCCAATGTCATAATTTCTCTCATTCCGCAGCGCATGCAGGAGATTTCCCATCATCTGCTTGGTAGATTTTGATAATTTCAAATTGGAAATGATCGATGTGACCGTACCGTGGGTTTTTCAAATGGAATGGCCGCTTCTCCACTTTTAGATTTTCGCTTTGAATGGTATGAATAGATGTGTTTTTAAAAATAAGAATTAATGCTTTCTCAGCGTGTGAGATCTTTATTACTTTTCAAATGTCAGAATTTCTTTTTTCTCATTTCATTCTGAAGAAGCTTTTCTCCAAAGTAATTGCCTAATTAGATGATGAGAAAGATCGTCCATTAGCTGAATTTTCAAGGCGGGTCGGCTCATTCCTTGTTGTTTCGTGCAAGGCACAAAGCCAAGCTTTTCGAGCTATGGATAATTCGAGGACTTCTTGGCTCCATTCATTTTTAATAAAGGAACAAGTTCAATGGCAAGGATTTCTTTCTCAATTAGACAAAGAAGGTCCTTAAAAGGGCTAACCCCTAACATAAGATTGCCAACCCCTAAAGCAACCAAGTGAAAAAATAGCAAGAGCGAAACGACAAGGGAGGTTAGACTAGACGCAATGGCAAAAAGTGGAAATGGGATGATCTCCGCGTGCACACTTGATCTAATTGTAGCCAAGAAAACGATAGTGTCCGCTTGGTTTTCGTCGGACAGGGACCTTTGACCTAAGGTGATATGGATTCCTGGCCTAGCCGAATGAGGTTTTGGAGCCCAAATTCCACGCCTTTTACTTTAATACTCAAACGTTCTCGACCACCGCGAACGATGCTGTAGGAAAAATGTTTTCTATATGGAGCCCTCCTCGGAGAGCAAGCGTGACATACCTTGGACCAACAAGAGAGATGGGTGGAGAAATGCCATGTGGATTGAGACTAGTTTATAAAGTCAGATGTATGTTCGGTCACGATCATATGATAGAAGAGATAATTGAAGCATCGCCCAACTTTGTTTACCGTGTCAAATGTCATCGTTTCAAAACCTATGCCAACTTAAGAAGGCTCGGTTCTCCTCGTACACACATGTAATCTCCGCCCATACCCCCTCCATCCCTGCATCCCTATCTGTGGGGAGATCATTCGTGACTCTTGATTAGAGGTGTCAAATGGGTGAGTCGGATCGAAAATGATCCGACCCATTTAACCCGTTTTGATCCATTTTCATGCAATGTAAATTTGATGACTCATACCCGACCCAACCCATACCCAATCCATATTACCAACACATATTAATATTTAACTTAATTTAAGAAAATCCACTCTCACTTATTTAGTTCACTTTAAACTTTTCACATATAAATTATTTGAATAAAAATTTCACATCAAATTTATAAAGTAAATTAAATAATAAAAAATTAGTAAATAAAAAAAGTGGATACTTCTAAATTGAAATACTTTGAGGAAAATAATTTTTTTTTAAAATCAATTTTTAATTATTTTTAAAATCAATTTTTAATTATTTTTAATTATTTTTTCAATTTTTAATTATTTTTAAAATTTGAATTATTATTATTATTATTATTATTATTTTATTATTATTTTATTTTCTTTTTATTTTTCTTTTTCTTTTCCCTTTCTTTTCTCTTTTCTTTCTTTTTCCTTCTTCTTCCCCATTTTCCTCTACTAGTGCTGCTCGACGATGACTGGCCAAGACGCAAGCCAGCGAGCCTGAACTCGACCAAAGGCCAACGAACTCGATACTTGGCCAATCTAGGCTACGCTGAGATTGCTGGCAGTGGTCAAGCTCGAGTTCGCCTACCCAAATCCGGGTGAGCCACAGCTTGGCCAAGGCTGGCGATCTCACGACTCACATGTCCAAATCTAGGCCGAGCTCCAACCAGCGAGCTTAGAGCTCGCTAGCCCAAGCTTTGTTACAGCTCGCTTGCCTAGATCCAAGCTGAGCTCCAACTGGCGACAATAAACTTGAGATCGCGATGGTGATGATGGCGTGATGGCAGGATCAACAATAGAGGTCAAGAATGCATAGAGGAGGGGGATGAAAGAAGAGAGATAATGTGTCTACCTAATAATTCACTCAATCCATATTTGACCCATATTTAATTTTCATTTAACCCATATTTGACCCATTTAACTAAAAATGGGTTATAATATGGGTTTATGACCCATATTAACACCTCTACTCTTGATTTCGAACCAACGTGAGCTTAGCCTAAATCAGTGGCTTGTGGCTACCAAGGCTGTTCGACCCGGCCACCTATGAGCCTCTAGGACAAACTCGCCTACTACAGAAGCTCTATAGCAAAGCTCAGCCATGGCCGATTGATCTGGCCTTGAGCTGGTGCGGCAACCATCCTTGGCCTTAGATCCAAAAGCCTAATCTGCTGGACTTCAAAGTAGTGTTTTTGATATGAAAAGTAAACCTAGAGATGGTGTTTGTAATTTTTTCGAGTGATAAACAAAAGGGGAAAATAGGGATTTGGTTTGTTAATTGCGGTAAGAAAGACTCCTCTTACAACCATTGGCATTGGCGTGCATGTAAGGTATTGTGTACTTAACTACTATGATTATCACTTCCTTATCTATGCCAATTCGAAGATTTCTTAGCAAAGTGACCAAGAGATTACTCATTAACTAAAATGTTTCTATCCAACGAGTAGGATGAGTTTAGCTTATTTCTTTTTCGTGAGGTTGATACGTGTTTTGTCTAAAGCTAATAAGAAACTCTTTTAGGAGACCTAATCAAACTAGAAAACCACTTGAATGAAAAAAGTTTTCTTTTCAAGGTCAAACTTGAGACATAATCCAGAAATAGAGAAAAGTATTAGAAAAGTCCTAAACATTTTACATTGATGCCAATTTAGTCATAAATATTTTATTAATATCAATTTAGTTCTAAACCTTTAATTGGTGTCAATTTAATCCTAAACATTTTAATTGTATTAATTTAGTCTTAAAACTTTTAATCTAGTGTAAATTGAGTCCTTCCGGTTAATTTTGGTTGGATTTTGCTAACATAAATGCTGATCAACTAATGTGAACAACTTTTCATATTATTTTAATATTTTTCGAATTAATTCATTATTTATTTTCTTTCCTTTTTCCTTTTATTTTTCTCTCTTTTTCTTTTTTTTTTTTCCTATGTTCTCCTCCTTCCTCTAGTTGGTCACCAACTAGGCAATCGGCTAGAGGCTAAGGCCGATGAGGTCAACCTCAACCTAACTGGCTCAACTCGCCTAGGGCGGCCTTATAACAGGCGAGCGAAGGTTCATCCTTGCCAGATTTGGCAAGGGTTGAGCCTCACCAGCTATGGGTGAGGCCCAACCTCATCAAATCCAATGAGGTCGAGCCTCACCCAACTACTGGTGGGGCTTGAGTCGTCATAGGCGCAACCTCATAGCCTTTGGCAACTGTTAGAGCCCTTACTAGGGGCTAGGCAAGGCTCGACCATGCCAAATTTGGCGAAGACGAGGGCTTAAGCCTTGCCAATGGTCGGCACGCCAATGAGGCACACCAAAGGCTAGCAATTGGCTGGAGAAAAGAGGAGCATAGGGAAAAGAAAAATAAAAATAAAAGGAAAAAGAAAAATATTAAATAAATAAATTTAAAAAATATTAAATATGTTATTAAAAGTTGTCCACGTCGGCCGACTATGCCACATTAGCTGACCGGCATCACATTAACAAAATCTAGCCAAAATTAGCGAGAATGACCTAATTGGCACTAGGTTAAAAATTTTATAACTAAATTAGCATTAAGCACTAAGTTAAAAAGTTTAATACTAAATTAACACCAATTAAAGGTTTATAATTAAATTGGCACCAATTTTTCTGACACTTTTCCCTCTAGTAAGATGGGTTCATTGTGAATGTTAGCACTCAAACCAAAAATCTCGAGCACATTGAACTCTTAAAAAGCAATTTGACTCGAGTTCTTGCACGAATTCAAAAGTTGAAAGATAAAATTGCTTGGTAAGATTTTATACGACTCCATTGTAAACTTGAGAGATTATTACATGAAGAATTATGAGGCTTGTGAGCTATTAAGTGTAATTGGGAGTTGAGAAATACTAAGAATATTTGAGTGACTCAAGTGTATTTGTAATTTTCGTTATATCGCTTTATTTATAATGAAATCTTTTATTGCTCTTTATGTGAACGTAAGTTACATCGACTAAAGCTTTGGTATCCAATTTATTTCCTTATTCATTTATTTTATTATTTGATCACTTGTTTCCACAACACTATAATAGGGTAGGTATCTCTCTTGGACCGGATCAAGTATTGGAACCTCTTCAGCTGTCATTATAACTTTACTAAACTCCAAGTGTTTCAACCGAAAAAAATTTGAAGTGAACGACCATGGCTCTCTCTAGAAGGAATGTCAGAAGAGTGGGAGAAGACAGAACCGAGAATCCTCAATTCCCTCGCTGGAATCGAAACTGTCTACAAGATGGCGCTCTTCTCATGCTCCAATATCCCCAATTGTTTAGTGTGGTCAAACCTCATTCAAACCCACTTTTAGAACAATAATCACAATCTCACAAAATCTGACATTAATTATAGGCAATAAAGTTTGAGCAAACATATAAAGTTTTGAGACTTGTGCAGAATCATGACAAATAATCAATGAATTAAATCGGATGTCGAGATTTCAATCTCTATAAAACAGATTTAACCATCTGGTATCTGGGATGAACCTGACAAGGGAGCACATTTTTTGGCTCCAGAGGATCCAATTCAAATTTCCTAGTATCTTGGTCCAGCTCGGCAAGCCCTATTAAAGTAATTTCCGCTAGTTTCGACAAATCAGAAACGACAGGCAAAAGTACTTCTACTGCGTAAAGGAAGGCATGAAATAATCTTTGTAACCGTTCCCATTTTTTTCAATTGTCTGTTCATGGGCTCAGTCCGTGAGCTTGACCAGACCACTTTTAATAACTTGGACGTCTGGCCAGACATAACCAGACAAGGCTCGTTTCCCTATTTCCGTCTTCGATCCCGCATTCGTTACCATTTACTTTTCGTCTGAATTTACGGAGGAAGATGTTGAAAAATTTACGCCCCTCTCTCCATGTGTGTTCTTCCCCAGGAAATGCTAGTCTTCCTCAAAAATGAAGCTCGGAAGCAACTGAAGCCGTCCATCTCCTTTTTCCATTTAGAGTGAATAATAACAATTTTGTTATTGTAAACAATTTCTAACGAACTCTTTAAGTTCCCTAGACAAGTTTTTAAGTAAAGATACGTATCTAATAATGATATAAAATTTCTATTCTCGAAACATTAATTTGTTTGACATGCTTCCTTAAAGATCATGCTTTTCTCTAGTTAATGTGATCCACTCTTTCATGAGATAAAACTTTCTTGGTAAAATGACACAAACAGTCTATGAACTTTAGTTAAATATGCAATTTGATCCCTAAACTTTTAATTTGTTTAATTTGGTTCATCAACTTTAATCTAATGTACAATGTTGTCTTTAAACTTTTAATTTGTTATATGTACTCCATTTTTATTAATTTAAGTCTAGGGATTACATTAAACATTTTCATATAGTTTAGGTATTATATTAAACATGTATCAAACGTTTAGGGATTACATTAAATAAATTAAAATTCCAAGAGCCACATTGCATATTAGGCTAAAGTTCAAGGATTACATTAAACAAATTGAAAGTTGATGAATCAAATTACACATTAAACCAAAATTCATGGACTATTTGTGTCACTATCTTAGCTTTCTTAATAAATTGAATTGAAAGCGTCAATATAGAAATCACACATCGATGGGCGGCAAGTGTATGACATTCTGGATTAACTCATAAAAGTATCGTCCACTTTAGCCTATCCTATTTCAAGCCTCATGGTTTTATTCTTTGGTGTATAGGCAGGCACTTTCTCATGAGGTCACCTATCCCGGTAGTGCTCTAGTCTAAACTCACTTAACTTTGGAGTTCCAAAGCAAAACTTGCCATTATGTCAAAAGGTGCATCCGTTAGTTAATTCCAATTTTCATATATATATCCCAGAATCACTCTCCCTCTATTCAGTGTATATTTCAGTTCATTTTTATCTCCTTCACCATCCTATAAACCTACCAAGAGTCACTCTTTGTCCAAGCTCTCTAGCCCCCATGACCACTCCTACCCTAGTTGAATGGGTCATTACATAGTGGACAATTGGTGGTGGGCAAGTGGACACTCAAGCAACAAGGGCAAACAATGAAAATAATTTTATATATGTTTATGTTCTAAAAATAGAAAAGTATAAAAATTTTATTTTGCATTTCTATTCCAATTCTATTTCTAGGTTAAAAATTTGTCTCGGAGAAAAAAAATGAAATTGCATTACCAAATGGATTTTTGTTTCAAATTTGATCACAAGAATAAAAAAAATAAAAAATCAAAGAAACAAAATGATTATCATGCACACTCTAGGCCTAAAGACATGAAGAAATTACCTTTTACAATGTTCATTTGGTTTTTTTTTTTTTTTTGTAAAGTAAGTATTATAAGCTTTCGAACAAGAGGACCTGTACAAATAAGGTGAATCACGGCACCAACAGTCACTCAACGTGACAACAAGTCACTAGAGTGAGGGTACCACAATTGCTACGTGGATTTTCAAATAGAAAGAAAACTAGACAAAGAACCTCTATGGCCCTTTCTTGAGACTAACTCGGCATAGCATCGAAGATGCAATCATTGATGCCCCAATTCCGCTGCATCCTCCTATTACTGGGATTATCTTCAACCCATTTGAAGAGATTTGTCCTTTACTGCCTTTAGAAGGTACATCTTCAAAGACTGCTAAGTAGTTAGAATTCTAAGATATATCTGGGTTTGAATCATTCTTTCATACCGGAGTTTTGCATACTCCAAGAGTCCATCACCGCACGTGGCAACAGCTAAGTAGTTAGAATAAACAAGCATGGTTAAAAAGAGCGGCTTGGCAACAATTCTCTTGCCTGCAGCTCTACTAATGAAAAGGGGTGTTGCGATGCAGCAGCCTTCAAGTACAGCAGCTTTTAGACTACGAATTCCCAAACATGCGAACAAGTTACAGCACTTCACGCAACTGTACAGGTCACAGAGAGAGAGAGAACGAACGAGTTTTGCTCAAACGTTATTCTTGGGGCCTTAAGAGCCAGATTGAAGCGCACGGAACTTCGCAATGCTTAATGCCAGAGATTAAAGCCTAATTACAGCTCACAGCCATAATCGGCCCGATCAAGAGGAACGACTCACCTCGGCCTCTTTGGATTGGACTCCCTACCATAGGAGGGCCGAGCCCCGTTGCCAGTTTTCCTTGGATTGCAATTTGCCCATTAGGATCTCTTCAATTCACTACTGCCGTGCAAGTGTCTCTGACAGTTTTACTTTGGTTCAGCAAGTACTAAGCGTTAGATGAACCCACATGGGAGGAACTAGAGTCAGTCCAACAGTGCACAGGGCTTTTGACCACTTTACCCGATCTTAGCTTTGGCCCATTGCTCCAGCGATTCCGTCGTCAAAGCCCAACTCCCCAATCCTTTTCCTTCGAGCTGGGACTATCCCCCACCTTCTTTTTAGGATTTATTATGTTTGGAAGCAAAACTGATGTATTTATCTTCCCTTTGAAATGAAATGAGTTTTTACACTGCCTTCACTGACAACATTACCATGAAAACAATTAACAGGGCAGCATCAATTGATTTTTAATCGCTCCCTCTTTCCGTCTTTTCAAACGCAATGTCGATACTCCTTTTTTCATCCATTAATAATAGTAATTGCCAACCATGTCAACTTGCGGTGTGTCCCGGTTCTTTGCTTGATTTTCAATTCGATTTGTAGATCGTCCTTCCACGTTTGACCCCGACATATCTAGTCCATAATGGGAAGGAAAGTTCGAGGCAGCACAATCATACCAAAGCATTGTCGGGCAAAATCATAAGCCTTTTGTAGAAATCAAAATGGAGTCGGAAAAAAAAAACTGAACACCACGAGAGAGAGAGAGAGAGAGACTAAGCATGTTTTTAGCATGTTTGTTTCTTTTCTTTCTCTTCCTGCAACATAAGTCAACCAAGAGCAATATGGGGAGAACCGTAGCCGTCTTGGTCGTGGTGGGTTGAATTTCGAAATGCAAATGGGTGTCATCATCTGCGTAGCATTCCAACCGAGAAAAAATGAAAAAAAAAATTCAGATGTGGAGATTGATTATATTAATGAAAAACCAAGTGGTTCCTTAATTAATGTCCACGAAAGAGGTAGGCAGGCACTCGTAGCTGTCTCTAATTTCCTTTCATCAGAAGGGAGATCGCATTGCACGAAACACACTTGCAGCTCCTAATTGAAGACCAATAACCTTTTCGTACATTGATGTGTAGCCCCAAAAGCCATCTTTCTAAGCCTCAAATTGCCGAATTCCGACGACTTGTTTACTTTAATTTCTTCTTAATTATAGGGTCGGGGTCATTCTTTAGCGAAGAAGCCCCGGTTCGTGCTTATGACCACAACAGCACTAAGACGGAATTAACTCCACGTTGATCTAATTAACTAAATCCGCATCAGTCAGATGTGGTGAGTTTCGCAAGTGCAGTGGTGTGGATTCCACTAAGATGGTTTGGCTTTGTTCTGTTCTCTTTATTTGGGGAAAAGAGAGACGGAGTCGTTTCTCTTCATGCAGTGTTTTTGTGTTTGTTCAGTGCAATCTGACGCTAACAAACGTTAAAGTTCTGTAGCTCAAAATATTTTATTTTGTGTTTAAGAAAAAGAAGAAAAAAGATGGATGCATACGTTCATGGATATGACGTATTCTTTTAGAGGTTTTTATGGTTTTATGTTTCGATGAGTTCGTTTTGGGAATTTGAATCTACCTTTACCGGGTGTTGGTGATGTCTATTTACAGCCCAAGATGTATTGGGGTTAAATTTAAGTGAAGGCATGGATCAAGAAAACTGACATAGAAGGTGAGAGTCAAGTTACACCTAAATTTAACCTCAATCCAAAGCTCTTCTAGCCTAACTTTGACTTGATATGTGTAATGGTTGGTCTTCATCCGAAATTTACCAATGGTTACTTCAATCAAAATAAGAGTAAGAGCATAAGAGCAGGAATAGTTACAAATTTAATTAGCTCATGTGAGTACTGGTGTTGTGTCGTTTTTAACCTATCTAAATTTCATGGTATCATTGACTTTCAAGTTATTTCAATTTCAGTGACATTTATTTTAAGTAATTGAATATTGACTTCTTTTATTTTCGACATACTTATCCTTTGATTTCTTGTAGTTTTGCTTCCATTCCCTTTGATTATGGGCACAATTTCTTTAACTTCACTTTAAGCACTTCATTTTTCCTCCTCGTTTAGATCGAAGTAAGCTATTTTTCCAATCACAATTTGCTCATGGGAGGTGGCACGCTTCTCTTTCACTCAAATCCATGTCCATTCCATCTGGAAAAACTTGGTTTGTGCAGGTTTGATCACTTTGCGATCGAGCTCCAACCAGAGAACAAGCTTTTTCATTTGTTTATCCCGATCACCTACCTGTCAGATCTCCCCGGATCGATTTCCATCCACCACTTCACACATACTAATCGCTCAAGTCTAATTGGACTGCGATTAAAATAAAATAAAAAGGCCACGGATATGTGGACATCCGAGGTTGTTGCTTGGCTGTCCTAAAGACAGGACGTTCCATATCTTGCCAAAATTTTCTCGACCACATACGTGTTATCCCACGAAACAGGTTTAAGGAGGCGTCCGCGTCGTCAAATAGTCGTAATCTGCCCGAATTCAAAAGGCACTTTCGGGGTGGGGGAGGGTGAATGCATTAGAAATTCGACTCGCCCAATGACGAGGGTTGATTGGTGAAGAAGGCTCCTCGGTTGATTCCCAAACGAAAAGTAAATCCCGTCATCTATTTCGTCTTTCAACGTTACTTTATTACTTAGTTTTACCTAATGAAGAAACCCTAGTAATTCCCTCGATTATATCAATGAAAGCGCTTCTTAGTTTAGGATGTCGAATTCAAAGTTCAGAATTTGTTGCGTGGTTTTGTCTGCCACGTTGCAGTAAATGGGTGATGGTGTATTCTCCACTTAATCCATTTTGATGATTAGCTCACCTCCTGACCATTGTTGCCATCTTCATGATTCTCGTGCCATGGTTATATTTATTTATTATCTCTAAATGCAAGCTTGACTTCACAACAGTTAGCGCTTATTTAATTAACTCTTTGTTACCGACAAAAAAAAATTAACTTTTTGTTAATCTATGCATGCCAATAGTCTTCACGAACGTTTCACACGATAGAGTTGTGCTGCAAAACTAGGAAGACAAAATGAAGATGGCAAACAATAAACATCACGATCATTATTTACCCTAAAGTAGTTTGAGGGATTGCGACGTTGAGGAAAACCGAGTTGGTGTAGTAGATTTATCTTAGGTCTATTGACAACGAGAAAAGAAATACGAGACATCCAAAAAAAAAAAAACTTTTTGTCAATCTATGTATCTCATTCGTCTTCACCAACGTTTTACATAGTATAATTGTGCTCCAAAAGTAGGAAGACAGAATGAAGATGACAAACCAAACACCATCACGAGCTCTATTCACCCTAAAGTAGCTAGTTGGATTGCGACGTTGAGGAAAACCGAGTTGGTGTTGTAGATTTATTTTAGGTCCATTGATAATGAGAAAAGAAATACGGAACATCCACTAATCATCATAAATACATTCAAACCACTCCGTCTGAGTGTATCGGATAAAGCTCCATCCACAGTGCGATGGAAGCAAACCCTAAATGGAAGAAGATGCTGCAACTTGAACACAGAATCTTACCCCATCCCGATCAAATGTTTAATAAACTCTTACTAGCCTAAAGATAAATGTTATGATTACCATCTCGAGTCCCGGCGAGACATGTATGGAAAATGAGAAACGCTGTCATTATTTTGGTCAGATGAAACCACCCTTTGCCTTTTTCTTTCTGTATCTTTTCTACATTTTGAAGCTCCATTCATGGCGAGCAAGCACAGCACGAAGACGATAAAGAAGGAACTCATTATCAACTTTATTACTATAAGCTTTTCGCGTCCCACGTCTCTTCACTTGCTTTTGGAAGTGTATCTCTCTGTCCCATTGGCGTATCATCATCCATACAAACAGAAAAGTTTCGCAATTTCAGAAGTTGTGCACTTCCACAGCATTGGGGGGACTCAATCAAAGTCTTTCTGTCGCATTCCCGTAACGTCCCTGAACTATGATTCTTTCTTCTTCTTTTTCCGATCAAAAGGCAAAAGCACTGCGAATAAGATAAGTTTTAAGCTGTTCTTGTCTTGGGCAGCACGATTGGCCACATCTTTAGTTTCACAGAAAAAGGGGAGGCCGAGAGCAACACCATTTTTGATCGATCCGTAGATCACGCTCTTGAGACATACACAGTTCCCAAAAGAATGAATCTTTTGACCAGGAAAAAGCTTTTCTTGAAGCGACGCGAAAGATGAAAGATGCTGTTTGATTGATCAATCATGGATGCCATCTTTATATCAAGAAATGGGCGTCTTCGCAAAGCTGGAAGATCCATCATTCGTAAAGTATATGAAAGCTACATTTTTTTTGCTCCTGAAAAAGATGGCGACACCTGTGTGATCAGGTTTCTTCAGAAGACGAACCACTACTGCATTATTAATCGATTTTTGTGAAAAATGTGGAGATGGGCTTCTGGTAAGGGTGTTTTTCCAGGAAATTGCCGACGCAAAAGGAGAAAGAAAAGAAGGACGTGGGAAAAAGAACGGTGTATGTTCTTGCTCATCCATTCCGTGGCAATGAACGATGAGGAATTAGCCAAATGCATGCATGAACGTTCCTGCAAAGTGCCTGAAAAGGACAAGCTTCGACTCCAATTGCACTAGAGCTAGCGATAGTGGTCCTACAGGAGTAAAGAACTTTATTAATTTCTCATAATGGAATTAAAAAGCTTTCCACTTTTCAATGTTGATCAAAATATCTTTTTTTCTTTTTTATACTTAGGTATTTGAGCAAGTAAGTACATTACAAATTGTGCGTTAATCAAGAAAGTTCACGTGCCATTCTTTTAAGAAGTTACGCACGTAATCTACTCTCATTGGAGTGGATTAAAAATTTAGATTACTGACTATCCACTAAGTTATTATTTGATCTATTTCTCCTTTAATTACCGACTCTCTCTTTTTTTTTGCCGACTTTTATTGACCTTTCTTAATTATGTTTTAATTTTATCGAACTCTTATATAAAATTACCAGCTTTAACTTAAATCATTTATCAACTTTTCTTCAATTAAGATTTTGACTAGTTATGGATTATCAATTCTTATTTGAGTTACTTATCAATATTTATATGTTCTTTCAATTTAAAAAAATTTCTATTGGATTACTTAATCAGGAATAAAATTTGTAAGTCACTAAATAAAATTTGGTAATTTTATGTAATAGTTGGCAAATTTAAAGAGCGAGTAACAAAGTCAAAGAAAATTTTTGCACATGATAAGAGTTGGTAATGCAAAATTAATTGGCAATTTAATCAGATTGAAACTTGCAATCATTCTAATTAAGATTGGGAAATTCTAAAATCAATTCATAAATTTAATGGGCTACTAAGCAAGACAAAAAAGTAGAATGTGGCAATGTCATGTAGGATAGTCGGCGTGCACATCAACAAGTTCCTATCAAAATTGATCAAAGCCAAATTATTACAATGTTTAAAACTAAAGTAATCAAATTGAAAAGTTTAAAATTGAATAGGCATTCATACAATTAATTTAATATTTGTTTTTAGAATTTTTCCATCTAAATTAAGACATGAAGGGAACACCTTCAACTTTGGCTATCTGTCGATCAATCTTGACCTAACCCCAACCTCACCTAGAAAAAGACAAAGCAAGAATTGAATTAAAAATGTGCGCCCTTTACGAGCGTTTGGAAAAATTTGGGACCTCCTAGACACTGTGCCCCATTTTCCACACAAGGCCACCGGCATGTCCAAACAGCCTCGCTTTTTCTCAGTGGCATCTTCCACTAGTTACTTTCCGAAACCCTCATGCAACTTGTCAAATTATGCCGTGACCAGCCTTCCTATCATGCAACAACGTTATCATACTATATTATCGAGATCTCATAAAATTTCACGTCAGTATAAATCAAAGATGCACAACTCTCGAAAAAATCAAATGAATGTTTAATGGATTTCGTCAACATTGCCTCTGTTCGTCATATGGTTGACATAACCACATCATCTCATGGACATTTTTTTTTATTCGCATGGCCAATGTATCTCCAGGAATTGCCCTAGGAAATTTCCAGCACAAGACGCTTGCAAGAGGACCCATGCCATTGCTGTTCAAGGCGCTCTTCCAACGACGATCTTACGACCTTTTTTTCTTTTTTGTTTTGCTTTTTTCGCTCCTATTGCAATTCACGTTCGTTCGCAGTTCGCAGGACACTGTCCAAACGCTGTTTCAGAGAACAACAATGCCAACAACCTTCTAATGTCCCCCAAATATCCGCTTCGTGTCCAGCGGTCGTTCGGGCATTCCAATCCGGATGGACCCGAGAGGATGCCCATGCCCCGCCGATCATGGATTGTTGGGACACGAACGACAATGATGAGGGGCGAAGAAAGATCTTCGCATTCGTGACCAAGGAGAAGGCTACTGTCGTGAATGAGGGCCGATCCGACGTCGTGTGACGCGGCGTTGTCGGTATGATTGGGGGATGATTAGGAGCCCATTGGCTAGACCCGGTGCTCCACTTGCCCCGAATGGGTCGAACTGTTTTTGCCGACTGTTGCTCGGCTTTTGTGACGTGAGGCATAAAAAAAGAAAGGGCTTCTCGGTCATGGAAATATGCAATGCAATCTCACTAGGTTATTCTTTTCTTTTCTTTTCTTTTTTTCTTTCGTTTTCGCCACTTCTTTTTAATTGGAATTGATGGCCACTTAGATCTAGCTTATCTCGGGAACGTTAATATGGCCGTTTGATTGGCTTTCATCGTCTGGCAAGTTCAACCAATTGGGGTTTTAAATTATACACCTTTTCGAATTTAGCAAAAGAACGTCGTCGTTGTCAGCGCAATTTATGAGAAAAAGTGTGTCACAATTTGATTATACTCCTTTAGATGGAAAACAAGATTAGACGGAACGATAGTCTAATGTCATATTAGATCGTTGGCGTATCTATGTTGGCCTCAAATTAATTATTTTTCGGAAATCGCATATTCCAAGTTGATTCTCTTATGTTTGCTTTTTGTTCATGCTTTTGCAGGAGGGTCATCATAGTCTCTCGTGAAGTATACGTGCGACATACGACATACGACATACGAGGTGCTTCTCGGCTTTGGCTCTTGGACAATGCGACAAATGACCCCGCTCAAAAAGCAACGGAAATTGACATCAGCACAGCAACCGGCGAACGCATGCGATTCCAATTGCAATTTCAAAAGCCTCATAATCGGCACAAGCATAAAGCAGATAATCTCTAGCTTCCCATCTTCTTTTATTAGAAAGACGGGAGAACAAAACGCAACGCGAAAACGTGAAGAGGCTTTGATGGGTGGGTGCTTTTCATCAACATTGAAATGGATATTTTGGAGCTGACGATTGGACATGGGTTTGCATCTAAACTTTGCGAAGCTGTTCCTCGAAGTAACGTAACATGTCCACCCAACATGCGCTCGAACTGTTGAGAGATTCTTGCCCTTTCTCTGTGAACATCTGGATAATAAAAACTTCTTCGAATATCAACAGGTGATTTGACATACAACCGAATCAGTATTCGACATGGAATAACTCGATTGATCAATGTAAGCTCGTTCTATATGTATCTAGGGCTATTAAAATATACTCTTGTATCCATAACAAGATCCCAAGTTTTTCCGTATTCCACCCGGATAAACAAAGGCAAAAGAAGGGGGCCGGGGCATGCTCGTATGTCGTGACATGAACGTGGTGAATCTAGAAGCACATGTTGATGTCATCCTAATCTAGGCAGATCGTCGGATGCTGCATCGCCAGATTCTTAATACCAAGAAAATAGTTTAGAAGAGTTTGCGTAGATAACGATTCGATTTCCGGCTGAAACGCATCGTCGCATTTTGGAGGATATAAAACGGGGTTGGGACGTGATGATTGCCCCCGTTGTTCGTCTTTGGTTACGTGATCGTGGGCCATTCGCATTAGTCAGATCGGATCTTAGAAGTGCACCATATATTCTCCATCTTTATGATAATTTTATATTTGCATAAAGAGCCTATGACAAATGAAGTGGATAAAGAATATAAGTTGGCATATGGTATCGAATAATTCGTAGTGCCTGCCTAGATGGGCTCGAATACTACCCAAAAAAAAAAAAAAAGTGGCCTAAAACATAGCCATGTGATTCAAATATAGTATTAAAATCCTAATTAGGGTTTGTAAATATTAAGGTAGTCATTTGCTTGTTGTTTCTCAACTGTTCTTATGGTTTGAGGAACATATAGGTTTCACGTTGATTTTTGAAGTTCGACGAGGGCGAGCCGACGTCTTTCTAGTTGGTGTTGATGATTTGATTTACATTTTCCAACCAAAAAGTATCTGCAAATATGGTGAGAAACAAATGAAAACATAAAATATATAAGAGGGAATATAAGTCGAGAACTTCGTCAGTAAGGTTGCACTTAGTTCGAGAAGGCTAAAAGCGGTTTCGTTCCATCTCAAAGTTTGGCATGAATATTCCTCCAGCACTCCTTGCTATGACATATGATACTTGATCAGCTTCGTCTCATCACATGTGCAGAATTTGGCCTAGCTAGTCACGATGGTCTATAAAATAAGCAAATTGATTTAATGTGTAAAAAATGTGCATCTTTTTTAATTCTTTCATATCTCTAAAGTGCTTTGCATTAAAGAGAGACTAATTCAGAATCACGGAAAAAAGTGAAGGGACACTAACAGAATAGTTAACACAAAACAGTATCACACTCATACTTATTTTATTTATTTCTTTTGGACAAGCAATTTTATTTGATTCATACTCGCGTTGATCATTATAATTATTTTAAGACCTAAGTGTGATAAGGTAACGTAGATAGCCAATTCTTTTCTCGAATTATCAAAACATAAGAATCCCTTATGGGCATTAAACAATCGCTTTTTTTGGGTTTTTAACAATTTAAGCATATATGCTAAAGCATGTTGCATCGCTTGTCTATAAGGTTTATATACTTTTTATATACATGCAATCTTCCTCCTGTTATGAGTTTAAGTTTTGGGATAAGATTTTTAGTAATTCCAATATAAATTGTATGAAACCAAAAAAGGCAAATTAGTTCCTGATTGCAATATGCACAGCTTGGTACTTTTCACCAGCTTGGTCACTTGAAAATTGTGGGGATTTATCCCCATTAAGTTACAATGAGAATCAATTCTCGCAGAGGGAATACACACCTTACTACCTCTAATAAGTCTAATCTTACCCAACATGTGTCTACAAGTAAAGGAACATCTTTGGATTTCCTTTCCATTTCTCCACTCGAAAAACATGCGAATAATTAAAAGCAAGTGCAAAACGAGATGAAAAGCTCTTCTTCGTTCTCACTACAAGATGCTTGATTTGATTTGGCATCCAATCTCCATTTCATTTTCCAGAAATAAATAGAATTAACGATTCCAGGGCCTTATCTAGAACAAGTTCAATCGTCATCGAAGGATGTCAACCCTGCCTCCACGACTGTGCATAGTGCTGGTGCCACGGCAAGAGGAACAACAAGAGAGATGCTCGTAAAAGTGCACGCGATCAACTTAATAAAAACCAAGGATTCTCATGTAATCAGTCAGGTGCTGCTAATCGACAAGCCTGAGATTCTTAGCATGCTAGTTAAGATAAGATATCTTCAAGTTCAAGTGACTCTGCTCTAGGGTTTGCTGATTGGAACCAGTGCAAGAACTTGATATTGGCTTCAAAAGAATAAATCTCTCATTATTTTGTGGTAGCTATTAGCTAAAGCTACTTGAGATAGATTATTAGCTTAAAAGTTCTCGCTCGATGCTTCAAAATGGGAGATCACAAATCATGTTTCATTTCTTCCCTGTGGCAGCTATCAGCTATGGCTACCCGTGGAGGTGGCTCAAACCCGAGGTCGGGATTCGAATGGGAAACTTGTGAAAATCTATCCATACCTCTGGTCGACACGTTAATCCTATGAGTGCATGATCCGTCCTTTCTTATTACCTCGGTGGACAAGTGGGGCTAATGACTCCTGAATGATTTCAAAGAAAAATATGTGATGCATCAGACCGCCGCGTAGGCGATGTGATGGGGCCACCCCCCACCAAGTTATAGAACTCGTTTCCTCTTTTTGCATCAGCAAAGCACCAACATGCCCTCTCCCTTTCATTTCCTTCATTTTTATTTTTATTTTGTTTTCATCATCACCTCATATAAGAAAAAAATCCAATAGGTTAAACCCTAGCTAGTGAATCCCACGTCACTCTATCTCTCTCTCTCTCTCTCTCGCGTCCCTCTCTCAAGCAAGTATTATTCAACGTGATATTAAATTGAATATGGACCATTAAATCTCGTGAGTTTTTATAGGACTATTGTCGACTATTTTAAAAGAACGAACATTGCCCTCACACTTAATTTAGTATTTTTGCCTACTACTAAGCATAAAAGTATTTTATGGGAATGTAAATAGAGGCCTAAAAAAATTTGAACTTGAGATTTCTTGTTCTGATACCATGTAAAATTTCATAAAATTATTGTCAACTGTTTTAAAAAATTAAACTATAAAATGAACACGTGATTTAATATTTAAATATTCTAACAAATTTAATGGATTTCAACCTTAATCCCCATCGAATTTAATTGTTCAGATTCAATTTAGTACATATAACATGGCCACGCCATAAGTATTCTCTCGTTTCTATCACTCACTCTCAAAAGAATATTCAAACAAAGAGAAACCAAAGGAACGAGCACTCACGCGCCACTCCACCACCCTAATAGCTACTGTAGTGGATAATGAACTGCCCCATAGGCCTATAAATACCCGAACTTATTCCAGCAATCTGTACTTAGGAGATACACACAGAGTTCCTCTTTGAAGTGTCTCTTCCTCGTGCATCCTCATCAACCCTTTCTTTCACTTCCACCATCTCTCCTATTCCAGTTGCTTGGCAACCCAAGAAATGGAGGGAAAAGCAGGAAGGTGGAGTAACTTCATGCAGACGGCGAGGCCGTACATTGCGATGATGTCGCTGCAGTTCGGCTACGCTGGCATGAACATCATCACCAAGGTGTCCCTCAACCGTGGCATGAGCCACTACGTGCTCGTCGTCTACCGCCACGCCATCGCCACCGTTGTCATCGCCCCATTTGCCATCTTCCTCGAGAGGTAATTATATATAATGAGTGACAGAGCAATCGATCCCGACTTCTGTTAGCACCATATGAGAGAGATCAGAGGAGCCAAGAGCGTCTGGGATTAATTCATCTGGTATGGTTTTGCAGGAAGGTGAGGCCGAAGATGACATTCCTCGTGTTCATGCAAATCTTTGTGCTGGGCCTTCTTGGGTACGTAATAATGAAAAACACTGCAGCTTCTATTTTCTCGACCCGCCTTGAAGAAAGATTTTGTATATGTTGATTCTGATATTTGTTTTCTTGTTCCACGGTACTCAGGCCGGTGATAGATCAGAACCTTTACTACGCGGGTCTGAAATTCACGTCCCCGACCTTCTCATGCGCCATGAGCAACATGCTCCCTGCGATGACTTTTGTCATGGCGTTTCTCTGCAGGTACTGCATCACAAATCGATATGCTAAGCAGCATGCCGAGTCTTTTGAATACGACTCGCTTTTTTAAAGTGATGGACTCTTCTTGAGCATTCGACGATATGCTTATACTCTTTGGGTGTGATAGGATGGAGAAGGTGGACATGAAGAAAGTAAGGTGCGTGGCGAAGGTGGTGGGGACAGTGGTGACGGTGGGCGGCGCCATGCTGATGACACTGTACAAGGGAAATGTCCTCAGCTTCCCGTGGTCCGCTCACATGCACGGCCCCGCTGCGAACGGCTCTGAGGCGCCCGAATCTGCCGATAAGGACTGGGTGAAGGGCTCCATCTTCCTCATCATCGCCACTTTCGCTTGGGCCTCCTTCTTCATCCTCCAGGTAACTTAACAAATACGCAAGTTCTTATATGTGGCCAACCACTTGCGTTCGTTTCGATCAATTTCACTCATTATTCAAACGTTGAAATTGCAGGCAGTGACCTTGAAGAGATACCCAGCACATCTTTCACTGACGACCTGGGTGGTGTTCATGGGCACGCTTCAGTCCATTGCTGTGACGCTTGTGATGGAGCACAAACCTTCCGTTTGGTCCATTGGCTTCGACATGAACCTTCTCGCCGCTGCCTATGCTGTAAGAGAAATTCATTTGAAAAGAACAATGATTAAAAAAGACTCTCTTATAGGGTCATCAACTGCACAACTATTGTCTATGTCATAACCAAATATCGTTGCACATCGAACAGGGGATAGTGTCATCGAGCCTCGCATACTACGTTCAAGGGCTGGTCATGAAGACAAGAGGCCCAGTCTTCGTCACCGCCTTCAGCCCTCTGATGATGATCATCGTCGCCATCATGGGCTCCTTCATCCTTGCCGAGAAAATCTACCTCGGAGGGTAAATTCCTCTCATCGACCTTTCAAATGTTTTTCTTTTTAATATCGTCCCTATCGATGACGATGCAGGAGCGGGGGACCATGATTGAACGCCTTTTTCTCGGCTTTGTTTCTTTCAAATAACTTTTGATCACGTCATTTATCAATATGTTCACTTTCACTAAACCATATGTTATATGTATTAATAATATATGGTATTTTGATATGTGGTACAGGGTTCTTGGTTCTGCCCTGATCGTGGCTGGGCTCTACTCTGTGCTGTGGGGCAAGTACAAGGAATACCAGGAGAAGGAGGCAGAGGAGATCCCCGAGCCGGTCAAAGACCATCAGAACGGCCACACACTCGACCTCGAAGCCGCTCACGACAACAACCTTGAGATGCAGAACCACATCTCCTCGGCGGCTGCAGTGGAGCCGGTGACCGTGACTGGCCCTATCATTCAGCCTCCGATGGTCGCCGTGATGGCCCCAAGGCCCAACTGATCTCCCAACACTTTGACACATCGAGAGGAAACTGAAGAGTTTAGTAATGAAATGAGAATAAAAAGGATGAGGAAAGAAGAGGGAGGGGCCTTTTTGTGCTTTCATTTCTTCTTCTTCTTCTTTTTTATTTTTGTGGTTTTTTATTTTTTTTGAGACGACTGACGTACGAGCCTTTTGGTTCTCTGTAACACCATGGTGTACACGAAAATTTGATAATGCAAACTCCATTTTGTTCAAATTTCTTCTTCTGTTTTCTCTTTGTTGAGATGAATGGTTTTCAATGGGCTGGTGTATTTTTCGCCATGGATAATTTCGAGAATCTCCTCGGCATACGTGTCCGAATTGCGGACGTCTGATGCAGATTCCACTCAGGAGCCTAGTGACTGACATATAGATTCCCATTAGAAACTCCATGGTTGGGCCAGCTCGTGGTCGAATCTTCAGTTCATCTGGCATCTCAATTTTCTAACTTGATGCTTTCTTTGCTCCTATAATTTTAAAAATGAAAAGAATAAAGTCCTCTAGATAGGTGTAGCTAGATGAGATGCCCAAAGATATTTTTGCCTCACAAATTGATATTATCCATTTAACTCTCATCAATAACGTACAAACTGTTTTGAAGTAGATCTATATACATAAGTCAAAGGCCCAAATATAACCGATTCTCAAAACTTGTAAAGTGTTTCGTTGAATTTATTGATATTCAGATCTCTTCACTTATAACTCAAATTATCATGATATGGATAAAAAAGGAAACATGGGGGAGATATCATTAGGGGCATGGCCACCACTTTCTTTGGTTGGCAAATTCAAATCGCCTTTACTTATGGTAGTATTGTCAAGAAATACGATCAAATTGTCATGAGTTAGATGGGAAGAATAACCTCTCAATTTATAACAATAAATTCATCAGCTTAGGTCAGTGGGTATTAATGGTAACATCAAAGCTCCACCTAGAATCGTCCCCTCCATTAAGAATCGTTCTCCTCGTACATGAAACTTAGACCATCGGTTATGCTCAGTTGGGTCAAAGTTTCACACAAGGAAAGGCAATTCCTACTTATATCTCAATAAATTTGTTCGTGCTTTTGACAACACATTTGCTTAGATGGATCATGGTTTCCCTTGCTCTATAAGGGAGCAAATATCTAAGTCTGAGTGTTTGTGTCCACTCATTTGTTTTAACCTAGTTGTCACATCCCATGCATTACCTAGAGCATGATTTAATATGTAACAAACATATACTAGTTGTCACATCCCGTGCATTACCCGGAACATGATCTAATGTGTTATATATATAACATCGTTTGTTACATAAAAGCTATGGCTAGACAAAAAGCTTCCTCTTGATAAATTTAATGGGGGTGGAGTTGAGTGGGAGAACAAGAAGACAGAAGATAGCAAAATAAGATGGGGGTGGGTAGAAAGACCCATTGAAAACCCCACCAGGGCCATCCCTCCTTAGGCGTTTCCCTTTCTTCTTTTTCTTCTTTTTTTTATTTCACTAATCTTGTTAGGAAATTTAATTCAATTTATTTATTTAGTCCCTTGATGGCGAAGTCTCCACTGAAAATGATGCACTCTTTTCCTTACAAAGACTTACAACAACAACGTTTATTTTCAAGATCATTTCTTTCGTAATTAGGTCGTGCTTAATAGTCCGCTTGTGGCCGATGAACTCGTGCATTTTTACCGATTAAACCTCTTGAAATTTTCTAATCAAGTCCTTGAACTTGCGAGACATTTTTTATGAAACCCCTCTGACTTTAAATCTAGTTAGTTCAAATCGACGTGGTTATTAGAGCCGGTAAGAATTTCAACATGGAAAGTTGGAGTGATCGTCGGTGACGACATATCATTGCTCGAGGTCTTGTCGTGGGATTCATCTTTGGAGTTCTTAGTCCCACAAGTTAGATGATGGTCCACAGTGACAAAAAAAATTTCCGCACCATACTCTTATTCGTAGGACAGATGTGTCGGCAACATAATTCACTCAAATTTCTAGTAGGGAGGACTTGCAACTTCAAGATATTGATTGGACAAATTAAAAGTTCAAAAACATGATGAGAAAGAATTGCACAAGTTCTGGGACCAATAATGTTCTTTCAACTTAGGTTGTATCTGCAGTAGGTAACATGGTATTATACTCCGGATTAAGGACTAACACAACATTAATAGACAATTGAACAAAACCTAACAAGAACTCTCTCTCTCTCTCTCTCTCTCTCTCTCTCTCTCTCTCTCTCTCTCTCTCTCTCTCTCTCTCTTCATCACCTTGTTCACGATCGCCGTGGCCATGACTGTGACTGTGAAGATGCCTTGCTGCTGATGGTAGGATCCTGAGGTCGATCATCTTTGATGAGAGAGAGAGAGAGAGAGATTGGAAATCAGATTTATAATTTTTATTGATTTCTGAACTTCTTAGAGGTGTTAAGTTCACATGTGGATAATGGAAAGGATTGAAGAATGACCGTTTTATCACCGGATATCATTGTTGACATTGCTATTTAGTATCAGCCTAATCTGATGTTTTCTGTCATCCGGCATTTCCGGATAAAAATCTAAAAGGGCTCAAAGAGCAAAAACTGAGTGATCACACTCCTATTGGCCATCACTATCCAAGGAATGGAAAGATAATCATTCCACTCTTGAATATGTAATTTGCAATTATTAGAGCAGCACCCTCCCAAGAGAATTGATCTCCACATGCATGAGAGCAACACCTTTTAATCCCCGCCAAAGCAACGAAAGATCTTGTGTCAAACAATGGCCACAAATCTCAACTAAGTTCAATGACGATTTCACCGTCCCCACCACACAAAACCTCGCACCCGGAACTTAGTGAGCCTCAGCTGATCGCGCGACTTTCCATGAACGTTGGTCGGGACTGTGCGGTCGTGATCGCCGGCCGACCGCACATCGACTGACGACATCTCTCACTAAGTGACAAGACTAACACAGGGCGCGTAAGTCAAATACGCGAGAGCTGATGAAGACTTCACACGAAATACTGGCCTAAGATGCCTCTGGAAGAACAGTTAATGCATAATCTGCATGGAAATCACTAGCAAAGCTTTGGACAAGAGATAATGCGTCTCCGATTCTCCACATAACTTTTGCTGCCTTCCATATCTGCCTCGTTGTCTCTACTCAAGCACTACGCGAAGATCCTCTTGTCCTGTTGCCCGGAGACACTCGGCTAGATGCAACACAACTATATTGTTTAACCTCCCACTAGCTAATGTCCTCATAATACAGTCTTTACGCGTACTTAATTACTCCCATTATTGTCGTAATGGGCGTCGTCAGTCGTTCACTTACGGTAGACTTTTGTTGTCCCTAGATCGTCGAAGCAAATCCACATTTCGCAGCGCACCAGAAAATGAGAAGAACCCAAGATGTTGTTGAGGAAAAAAAAAATCCACCTCGAACGCTCGGTCCGCTCCGTTTTAGTTCGAAAAACCTGCTGCTTGCGTCTTGAGATTTGGAAATGATTGACCTCACTGGAGATTTACAGATTTTAGGGTCATTTTATAAAGCAGCTCTTGATCAAGAGAGTCGAGCAAAGCCGTCAGAGAGTATTGGTATGATAGGGAGAGAAGTATATAATCTGTGCAAGCATCGGGACCTAGGGTTCAACCTTATCCATGCATGATGTCATGAGAAACAAAATAAAATTCAAAGGAAATGATGGTTTGGACACCATTGTTGAAAATTTGACCACCTAAATAGGGCCCAACAGGCCCAACGCCTTTAAATTGTTTTCCTGTCTGATTCATCTCTCTCTCTCTCTCTCTCTCTCTCTCTCCATCTAAATGCCATCAAAATGTACTAGATTGGAAAAGAGACGAAGAGATGATGTGGTCGACTGTGGATCGGATACAGTGCATCTCAAGCATGGTATCGTCATGCTAAAACGCTTTTGCTCCTTGATGGATCATACGGTGTTGATTTGATTTGATTTGTCCAAACCAAATGTAACTATGGAAGGGATGTTACAGTATTTTTATGAAAGTATTTGATGAGTAAGATTTCACAATCTGGTTGAGTGTACACATTCGTCATTATGCTTAAGACGGCTCTTTTTATATATAGTCATGAATCTTTGGAATCTCACTTTCACGTTCTAAGACTTACTTCCCAAGTTTTGATTGTGCTCCCCAAGCTTTAGACAAGGGCCTCACAAGTTGATATCAGTTTTAAACGAGTCATTATAGTAATGAGCTTCTAGAATCTCAATTTCATATTTTAAGACTTGTTATCGATTGCGGACTTGTCTTCGCCTTATTGACATGTCATGCTTCTCGTATTTTGGGTATCACTAGTTTCAATTGTCGGTAATGGGTTTGGTATCCATACCAATTGTTTCGCTGCATACACCAATTTGCTTCTACTATGTGTTTAACCATAATCTCAATCACTTTTATATTTTAAGGATAACATTCGACAAGGAACTACCCTCCCGGCACTCTTCTCGAAATCTTAACAGGTTTCGCATCATGTTAGCCGCTTCTACTGCAGGGTATATCAAACACCTATGCCACATACATGCCAACTGTTTGTATCATGTGTCTTCCAACCACTTGTGCCACTTTTATACCAACTACTTTATGCCACGAGTATGTCAACTGCTTCTAACATACCAATCTTCGTTTCCCCTCCCTTCGATACCGGCTATCCACACCGGGCATGTCAAATTTTGGTCCCGACATTGGCGAATGCCGCTCCTGGACATGTCAATCCTCCCGTTGGCCAACTCATGCCAATCACAATCCTATCTATATAATCTGATGAAATCTTATAGTTATAAAGTCGATGTCTTGCTTGATACGGTCGATGTGCACCCAAGCCAATCTCTCTGTCAAAATGACCGATACCTATCGGAGCCAATTTTGGGTTTCCAACGAAACCCTCAACTCACTTTCTGAAAAATCGAGATGGCCGTGGATCCAAACGTTGAATAATTTTCGATGGACCAAAACAGGTGTACAATCGATTTGGGCTACTTTACCGATTTGAACATTTTTACCCAGTGAAAGTGGGCTTGGCCCTTTAGTGGGCTTACCCTGCTGAAAAAATTGGGCCTTGCAACTAGTATACTTATGTGCTGCATAACGAGGCACTGAGGCTCTTGGAGAGCCCAGCTAGATTATGAAAAGACTTCATCTCAATTCTTAATAATCACCAAAAATCAGCAGGTAAATGTTCATCGGGTCAGGGTTGAATCTTCGAAAGCTCGACTAATTCAAATCGGTTTCCAAGGACGAAACTTGGAGCCGAACAAAAGAGAAGAAGATGAAGAATGGACAGCTAGAGGTCCTAGAAAGGATGAAATTCATCAATCAATCGAATTTTAACGCAACATCCGAAGATCCAATAGAGTCGTAGGCCTGAGTTTTTTGGACTTAGAATTTTTAGTATGCCTAATTGTCCAGTTCCTCCTATGAAACACAAGAAGATGTCGACCCAAGAAGAATGTTTTGTTCTTATTTTAAATAAACGAGGATATATATATTCAAGTGGAATTACTAACGCCTGTAGCCGGGTAGAGTGTTGTAGCAAAGCAACGTGGAACCGGAAGATTAGAGGGGTCCTAGATATTAGGGGTGTAAGTAGTTCGGTTCAATTCGGTTTTCTTGAAAAAATTGAACCAAACCAATAAGGAAATCCACCAAACCCAAACAGAAATCCCAATTCAGTTTGGTTTACGGTTTTGGTTTTCGTTTTCATTTTTTTTTTTCTTTTGCTGTCATATATTATAAGATTAAACGGCAACTAGCAGGAGTGTAAGGGGCCTTTTTCTTACACCACTAAATAACAAAATTTCTCCCCGAACTGATAAACGAATAAAACACTTACATGAAAGCAAAATAACCCTCTAATCGGATCACTGAATCGAGAAAAAGGTCGATCCAATAAGGAGTTCTACATCTAAACGATATCAAGAAAGACAAACTGGCTTGCCTAACTCCTCCAGTAATTACATGCATATTGACATGTAAGCTATTATATTCAAATGCAAAGAAAAGAGAGAATGAAAGAACAGATGCAGTCTCTTAGTTCTTTAATTTGTTTATTATCAAGAACTGTGTAAGGGCTTTTCTTGATTCCACACAAGCTATATTACAAAAAAGTCAAAACTCAGTAATTTAATATGGTTTTTACTTAACCACTAAGATTTATCCCAGTGGCCACTCTTCTCACATGAAAAGGGAGACGTGGGAGATTCGAATCCCGATCTTTTTAGAGGGAATGGGGATGATTTAGTTTCAAGGGCGGCTTTCAATTCTCACGCCCTGCAATGAGATAGGACAAAAATCTAGGCATTAGAATAGGAATAGAGTAGAACCAACAACAAAAATGATCTTTGCTCAAGTACAATCTACTTTCTTGACCACAAGAGCTTCCTCAAGAAACCTCTCAAAGTTGTCAAACGATGACCCGCCAGAGGAAGTTGCAACTTCAGCTTTCTTCCGGTACCGGGCTCTCTCCCCATACTCTTCCCTTCCTCACAAGAATATCATGGATGCGGCAAGTCTTGACCCTTCCGTCACTTTGTTTAGCAGCCACCTCTATGAAACTTCTATTCAACAGCTCCAATACAAGAATAATTAGTTTTTGTGTACTCGTAACATCTCTAGCTGATCCGAAATGCATAGCAAAGCAAACAAGAAAAGCAGTAAAAAAAAGAATAAGAGAACTTTCTCTTTGTCAACTCTCCGAAGCAATAAGCTTTTCTCAAAGACGTTGAACAACCGCGAACTTGAATTCTGCTCCAGTTATAGAACACCCAGTGAAGACTCGAGACCAATGTCGACTCGAACCTACATGTTGTAATTACAATACAACTCTCAATCATGATCATGATGAATGACTACTCAACAGGGGGATCAATCGTTTCACTAAGAGTCTGCACTTTCGCTCATGAACGCCTTTAAGAAACACAAGAATTGATTAACCTATTCTGCAACTTCGATTAGTCCGTATGTCAGTGGAATACAAACTGCAACTTTTGTTACACATAAAGAGCAAATATTCGTTATCTAGATTGCGGGTTATTTTCCTGAACAGATTCATAAATAGCCATTAAATTGAATAACTAAATATGCTTAACTTTTTTTTTTGGTCGAAATAGAATGCTTTCATTAGAATCAGCACAAATTTGGGAGGCCCGAGAGGTGGGCATCAGTACAAAGCAAGTTCCAGAGATAGACCGGGGGAGAATTATACCCAGTTCAAAGGTAAACAATTTTTACAATGATTTTTAGCAACCTAATCTACAGTGGTATTGGTCTCACAGGGAGAAAAAACAACCTAAATATTAGGCAAACGCAACAGAAAATTCCTGCATTTCTAGACTGGGACCCGCACCTCCCACGTGGTCTGCTGATGCTAATATGCTTAACCTAAGGCAGCGTCAGAGACATACAAATACGAAAGCCCACAAGATAGCAACTGTGCATGTCCTCAATCCTCGTGTCAAGAGCAGCTAACACTGTACTTATTTCACATGCTTCTCTGCTACTTATTTCACATGCTTCTCTGCTATCCAAATGAATGTGAGAAGCGCATAAAGGTATTGTCGGCATTCAGCAGCAGGACAACACTCTGTCGGTCATTTTTGTACTTTGAAAAACAAAAAAAACATGGATTTTGAAAGGTGGCATGGAAATAGCCCAATAAGAAGTCAATTATCAAAGAAAACCTTGACTAACACAATTTTGGACCAATCTCATATCAACGAAAATTCAATATTGTTTGAAGGTTGACAATGTGAACACAGTTAAAGGAAATTAATCAGTCAGAGAGAGGCGGAGAAAGACCGGGGGAGGGGGTTCTCTTCAGAAATTGCCCGTCTCCTAACTCCACAACGCAGAACCACGAATCAATCAATCTCGCCCACTCCAAAGAAAAAAAAACCCATCAATCTTGCCACTCGAAAAAACCCAAAACCAAGACCACATCTATCTGCAACGGCAAGAGGATAACACAGCACTAAAAAACCAGAACCAAAAACCAAAGGCCAAGACCCGAAAAAACAAAAAGGGCAGGCTAAGCTCACCTCAAGCAACGTTAGGACGACTCCAGCCGAGCCAGCCAGCCAGCCAGCCAGCGAGCAACCCTTGTGGGTTTCGGGTCAGAATCCTTCAATCCCCCAATGGGTCGCTAGATTTGTGGGTTTTGGGTCTGAAATTCGGACGCTGTCACCGTTCCCGGCAGTAGGACTAGGGGACGTACTAGTCTAGTGCTGCACCTCCATTCGGCGTGGCGTGGCGTGGACGAGAGGAGAAGACGATAGAGAGAGAATGCTAGGATTCGTGATTTTATCTATAACACCATAAGCATGATTTTAGATTTTACGGGTTATGTTAAGTTAACTGAATCAAAACAATAAAATTCGAACCATTGAAAAAATTTGATTTTTTCCATTATCTAAACCAAAGGAGAACTTATCACAAAGGAACCGCATATTTTGATTCGATTTTTGACACCCCTATTGAATATTGAACCGAATCAATTTGAAAATTGGGTTTTGTCGCTCTTGTTTAGTTTGCTTTATATCTGTTCTTCTACACAAGAGATTTCTCCCTTCTTGATGTGTGCAGGCTTAGTCTTACGTGAAACAATGAAGCATATTTCCTCAATCAAAATTGCCAAAAGGTCAAAACAAAAGGGAGAGAACAAAACAGAGATTAGAACTATTGTCTAGCCAAAGAAAATGCCTCTTGGATTCATTGGCACATAGATTGGCCTAAGGAAATGCATTAATATTCTCATCTAAATTAATTCGCCAAGCCATCCCTTGCCTAATCAAGGGATGAAATATTTTTCTAGATGGGATCACTCAAGGATCGAGTCACTGACAACTTTACTAGTAAAGTTACCATAATCATATCCAATTTATATATTTAGATTCAATTTCTCAATCAAAATTCCATTATAACTCTTGAACAGATTGTCAGAACGACCAAAAAGAGTAAGAGAATTGTCTTGCATAGATGTCAACATCCGACTCTTTCTCAAGTCAAGAGATCTATGAAAATGCTACGATTAGTGTGAATTTGACCGATATAAATAGGGAGCGTTTACTAATTATCATCCTAAAGTACCTTCCAAAATTAGAAGGACAATTGAAGTTGGATTTGGTCACCTAGTCGTCATCAAAAGTTGGTGAGATGGGTCCTCAAAGGAAAACCAACAATTTTAGAGAAAAAGGAGTCTTCTCGAGTTTGGTCACCCGAAGATAAGAAATACCGCGTCACCTTGCGGTTGGAATGATTTGGCAGCCGTAAATATAAATATAAATTTTTATTTTTATTTTTATTTTTATGAAAAAAAGGAGTACAAATTTCTCGATCTCACCAACCCCCGGCTTCACCAACCACAAGATGGGCCCCACCACCACCGACCCCACCTTTACGCGCCACCAAGTCATCAACCACCACGGATTTTCCATCACCCAAAAATGAAATTGTCAAAAAGAAAAGAAAAATAGGCCTTTTCCTTCTTCTTTTTCCTTTTTTATTCAACTTAAATAAAAAATTAAAACCTCCACTTCCCCCTTTTCCATATAAAAATAATTATCACTGGGACCGATCCTAATAATTATGAATTCTTCATTTACAAACCATAAAATCATCACTGAAAATATTAAAATTTAAGACACCTTGGTGAACTTTATCATTACCTTCCATACCAAATCCGCCCTTGTCCGAAAGCCCTCCCCTCCCATGATTAGACCCCGATGCGGAACCAACTTGTGTGAGAACGAAGAATAACCCAAACGATCGATGATTGGACTTTCACATGCTGACCATATGTCTAGTACCAACCTAAATCCACCGGCTAATAAGTTTTCTTTTTTCTTTCTTTTATTTTACTCATGTATATCCTCCACGGGAATGAATTCGAATCACCCACCACAGTTTCACCAAATACATGCACGAATACGCATACGTACATGTGTACTCGAAGGAATACTTTTTGCACTTTTATTTTTTCCAGCTCGATTGTCTTTGGTAAAATATGAATTGAAGGACGATTAAATGCGAGACGAACTTCAGAGGACTAATGGATAGTTTAATTAATTCGTGAATATTCCTGACAAGTCCTTTTTATTTATTTATTATTATTAATCCGATTGACTTCTGCCATTGCCGCATGTGAAAAGACTGAGAATACAATGCTGCGGTCTCACCAACCTTTGTCCCCGGTTACTCTTTGCCTGGAAAGTGGCTCGTCCCTTCTCCACCCACCAACCCCACCTCCTCAAGAAAGCCCACCAGAATTAAATTTTTGAATAATAGCATAAATGATCACTAAATTTTAATTGAATTTTTAATCTGTGAATATAATCCATGAACTATAACCACGTTATCGCCACCATACGAGGCGAGAAAATAATAGAAAAACAAACGTCAGTATTTTCTATTAATCAAGTTGGATAAAGTTAGTGAAAAGACGTGATTGCATCAATTCGACGAATTTTACAATTTAATTACACTTTTTTGAAAGTTTAGACGATTGAGAAATACAATTTTTTTAAATATCCAAAAAAATTTAATTCAATCTTATTTTGTGTGATGGGTTGGCTCTGTTGAGTTATGATGTGGGTACAAAGAAGTTAGCCAGTTTTAATTTTAGTATAAAAAAACAAAGTAAAAGGAGTATTTGTGTGTGTGTTTTGCACCAAGACCACGTCGAGAGAATATGCATGCCGAGTATTATTTTATTTTTTTCCTTTCAATATTGAAAGTGATACTGGCCTAATCATCATCGTGAAGGCAAAGAAAGAAAGAAAGAAAGAAAGAGAAGGTAAAAATAGCATAATATATCCATCCCACCAACTCCCTCTCGTAATTTTCCAGACATCCTCGTTCCATATATCATCCATCAATCTCCTTCCTAAAATCCAACCATCTCTTCTTGCCTCTCCACCCCCAAAGAGATCCCACGGATGGCTCTCCCGCTGATCCTCGTCTCCATCCCCGTCCTCCTCCTCGCCTACCAGCTCTACCAGCGGCTCCGGTTCAAGCTCCCGCCAGGGCCCCGGGCCTGGCCGGTCGTCGGCAACCTCTATGACATCAAGCCAGTGCGTTTCCGGTGCTTCGCGGAGTGGTCCCGGGCCTACGGCCCCATCATATCGGTCTGGTTCGGGTCGACCCTGAACGTGGTTGTGTCGAGCTCCGAGCTGGCCAAGGAGGTGCTCAAGGAGCACGACCAGCAGCTGGCGGACCGGCACCGGAGCCGTTCCGCCGCCAAGTTCAGCAGGGACGGCCAGGACCTCATCTGGGCCGACTACGGGCCCCACTACGTGAAGGTGAGGAAGGTGTGCACGCTGGAGCTGTTCACGCCCAAGCGGCTCGAGGGCCTCCGCCCCATCCGGGAGGACGAGGTCACCGCCATGGTCGAGTCCATCTTCAAGAGCTGCACCAACCCTGGTAACGTCTCCCTCCTCCTCTTCTTTTTGGCATATTTTCCAGCATTTCTTTTTCTCTCTTCTGCATCAAAGACAAAGACTGATCTGCCAAACGTGATCCGTAATTAAACAAGCGAACCACGTCCAAACAACACTCGTCGCACTCTACAGAATGATATTCTGAACGAGTCATAATGTTTTCTTGGTTGAAATCTAAGCTGTGAATCCGCTTTTGGAGAGAACAGCAAAAGGAAAGGCTCCTGTCTCAGTTTGTTCCATGAACTTACGGCGAGTCTTGTTTGAAGAAAAAGAGTTATTCCACAAATGAATATGAATGAATAACATGACCCTTTTCCCCATCCCGAGATGATTTTGTCTTTGTATCCATTCCTCTTCTCCGGTCGTAGAATATTAAAAGTGTATAAGCCATTTGTGTCAGCCTGTGTCAGCTGGATCTGACAAATTCAACCTCGAACGGGTGTCAGAAACGAGGTTCCTGATTTCGTTCGTGTTAGCAGCTTCGAGTTTGAACCTGTCTGGTCAACAAGCGAGTGGGAGAGAAGTATTAAACACCCAAACAATGAAATTTCTATCGCCTTAAAAGTAAAATCTTTCTCGCGCGTCATGCATGATATATATGTTTAAAATGAGAAATAAATTTGAATTTGCCGGCGATGTAATGTTAAAAATTAGAAAAGGAAAGGGGGTGGGCCGTTATTTTATTATAGGGTCCTCCTTCATTGAATGTGACTATTAAAGGGTTGGTGACCACCACCCGCCACCACCCTGACGTAATTATAGGGGAAAAAAAGGGGGAAGGAATCGTCGCCCATATATTGACTTTAATGTTAGGATAAAAGGACAACTTCGATTTCTCCTACCCCACTAATCCAATGCATTGGGGGACGACTGGAGGCAACGAGATTTCAAGTAAATTACTGCTATTAGGCGGTACGGAAAATCCAACGCCACGTCGTGCGCCCCATTTGTGCACGCGGAGCACAATTTGGCAAAGATCAATTTCGCGCCAACCTTTCTTTATCGGCTGTGAATCTACGGCAGCCTATCAACTCACCTAATCATTAAACTCGTTAGGTTGCTGACCCAACCGTAACAGCTATCATCTCTTCCATTCATGATGCTGGGAACGACAGCATCGTGACCGGATATATTTCAATCTGTCGTCATCATCTCTCTCTCCCGCGGGGGTAGATTGTTCTATCTTTTCAGCTCAATTCACGAGAGTCAAGATCAAACCCTCTTCGTTTCTCCCTTCGAAGCAAGTCATGATGTGGATGTGTACTGCTCGTGACTTGGCCACATCGAGTGGCCAAGTTCCTACTGTTTTTGTTTGGACCTGACGTTTTCGGTACCTTTTCGTGTTGGAATAAAAGATCGCCTTAGGTTGTTCTTGAACATCATTAGCGTATTGAACTCTTTCTTCTTGGAAAATTTGGCTGCTTCTGCTTTGAGTGAGGTCAACCATGTCTGACAGCGATGAATGATTTGCGATGCCGGTGCAGATAATTTGGGGAAGAGCCTGCTGGTGAAGAAGTACCTGGGGGCGGTCGCCTTCAACAACATCACGAGGCTGGCGTTCGGGAAGAGGTTCATGAACGCCGAGGGCGTGATCGACGAGCAAGGGCTCGAGTTCAAGGCGATCGTGTCCAACGGGCTGAAGCTCGGCGCGTCGCTCGCCATGTCTGAGCACATCCCGTGGCTCCGCTGGATGTTCCCGCTAGAGGAGGAGGCGTTCGCCAAGCATGGCGCCAGGAGGGACCGCCTCACCCGGGCCATCATGGAGGAGCACACGCTCGCCCGCCAGAAAAGCGGGGCCAAGCAGCATTTCGTCGACGCGCTACTCACTCTCAAGGACAAGTACGACCTCAGCGAAGACACCATAATCGGGCTCCTCTGGGTAAGTTGAACGACCTACTCGGACCCCTTTTTCCGCGGCTCGATTCGACCGCGAGGACGCCCGGTTTAGTCCTCAAACCAAATGGTGTGCTGCGAATTCTAGGAATTTCCTTGGCACTGGAACTGACTCAATGATCCATACCATATGCAGGACATGATCACAGCAGGGATGGACACGACTGCTATTTCGGTGGAGTGGGCGATGGCCGAGCTGATCAAGAACCCGAGGGTTCAACAGAAGGCTCAAGAGGAGCTCGATCGGGTCGTCGGGTTCGAGCGCGTGATGACCGAGTCCGACTTCTCGAACCTGCCTTACCTCCAGTCCATTGCCAAGGAGGCGCTCCGGCTGCACCCTCCGACCCCGCTGATGCTCCCCCACCGGTCCAACTCCCATGTCAAGATCGGCGGCTACGACATCCCCAAGGGGTCGAACGTCCACGTGAACGTGTGGGCCATCGCCCGCGACCCGGCTGTCTGGAAGAGCCCGCTTGAGTTCAGGCCCGAGCGGTTCCTCGAGGAAGACGTGGACATGAAGGGCCACGACTTCAGGCTGCTCCCGTTCGGCGCGGGCAGGCGGGTGTGCCCCGGCGCGCAGCTCGGGATCAACCTGGTCACCTCCATGCTGGGCCACCTGCTGCACCACTTTGTCTGGACCCCGCCGCAAGGGACAAGGCCAGAGGAGATCGACATGTCCGAGAACCCCGGGCTGGTCACGTACATGACGACGCCTCTGCAAGCCGTGGCCACGCCTAGACTACCGTCGGAACTGTACAAACGCGTGCCGTATGAAATGTAATTTCCCCTCTAATCGTTTTAGATTTCGGGATTTTTGGACTTTCCGAGAAGATTGTAAAATTTGGAAGTTTGTCATCGTCGTGGATTTATGAACCTGAAGATGGTTTGAGTAACGCAATTTACAATCTGGAAAGAGCAAGACTTGTGCAAGGAAATGTGAGGCTCTGTTGAAACGTGATCCTTATGAGAATCGAAAGACCTATTCATTCATTGAAAGCATATCATCGCAAGTATGGCATAAACATGACAGAGAATTACCAGCAAAACAGATGAAAAATGCCTAGTATGGCATGATGAACAGGACATTAGGAGCTTGGCATCATGGGAAACTGAGCACCTACGAATAATACAATTCCTGAGCAAAAGTATGACCGGCCCCAACAGTGTCGGGGAGATGATTGAATGATCGCGGCAATTAAATGGTTGTTCGCGGGGGGAGACGACAGTTATGGCCACCGCTGTCAAAGAGGATGACTGGGAATTACGAATTGGCCTTCTCATCAACTCCAGCTCAAAAGCAAGTTGAGTAGTCGGTTGAACCCACCAAAGAATCAAACTAGGAAAGTTCTAATTTTCAGGCTAAATTACAGGGGTCATAGTGTTCATATGGATTAAATTTCTTGGTTGGAGGGAAATATCTGTATTTGACAGCAATCTGATCAGAACGTATATACCAATGATCTGCTCAGCCCATGTTCTTGAAGCCCGGCCCATGTTCTTTTCTACTTTTATCAAATTTATGATGAGCCCGAGAGCTCGCAGAGTAAAAAGGAAAGAGAGGAAAGGTAGAAAATAAAGGGAAAGAAAGAAGAGGAAAGGAAAAAGAGGGGAGGTTCTGCGAGTGCGCGCCATGGACATCCCATCAAGCTGACTCAATACAGTATCGTAGCACCTGATAAGTGCTCACATCTCTCATTCATTTAATCGGAACAATTTGGGTATAAGGCTTGAAATTCATAATTATTATAGATTCGTATAACGAAATTCGAGTTTTGAGTTATTGAGCTATGTATTTATATAGAAATGATAATTTAGAATGTTATGAAGTTATAGTATTTTACAAATTTCAATTTGAGTTTACAGTTTGCTTGGAACAAATTTTCAAATTCGAGGTGCATGCTGAATAGAGTTCCGAACAGCAAAAATTTGAGTCGAATTTCAGTCATTTCTAGTGAGGTCTTGGGGTGATTGAGTTGGGATTATTGTAGTATGTCAAAATGACTTTAAGTTGGCTAGAAACAGAATTATACGGAGGACATTATGGCACAATGAAATTTAATGCGCAAGCCACACCTAGTGGATAAAAATAGATTTCCACTAGAGGTAAGCTTTTTGTTAGCGTGTAGGTGTTGTTTTATCGATAAATAGATGTAGTATAGTCAAGTCATTCATTAGAATATTATTTTACTCAACCTTGTGATATTGTTTTCAGGTTAATTATTAGGAATTCAAGTTGTTTAGCTCAAGTAATTGCCGCAGTTGGTTTTTGACTTTTCCCGGATGAGTGATACCGTTACTTCTTTGTATTTTAAATTTATGTTTTGAAAAATATTACAATTTATATATGCTATAAGTTGATAAATAGCAACTTTTGTTGTAAAATAGGATCGAGTCTTTGTTGACACCCAAAATTTTGTTTATTTTATCTTAAATGCCCGTTTACTTTGCTTATATAAATACATATTAATTTCTAAAAAAAAAAAATTAATTAAAAAAATAATAATAATAATAATAAAATTAAATTTAAAAAAAAAAAAAAAAAAAAAAAAAAAAAAGGGGGGGTCCGGGCCAGGGCTGGGCCAGCCCGGCCCCTTTCTCCTCTTCTTTCATTCCCTGTGCGGGCCTGGCCCGCCTTTCTTCTTCCTTTTTCGGCCCGGCCCGCGCTTTTATTTTCCTCTTCTCTCCTCCACCGCCTCACGCTAACAGCAACCTGCAGAGAGATAAAAGTTTGCAGAGGCTGCAGGATGGCTGCAGCAGGTTGTGAGAGAGCATTCCGCGGGTCAGACGGGAAGAGATTAGGCCGGCAAAGTCAGGCGTGAGATGGAGGGGAGACGGAAGCAGGGTGCGGCCCGGGATAAGGGATGGGAACGAATAGAAAAGACAGAGGAGAAAAGAGGAGAAGGGGGGCGCACCAGCGCGGGGGGACAGAAAAAAAAAAAGACGGAGAGAGGGAGCTCGAGAGAGGAAGGGACGGAGAGTCAGAGAGAAAAGAGAGCAAGAGAAAGCGGAGTGCTGGTCTAAAAAAAAAAAAAACACAGATTTGGAGAGCGAAAGAGGAACAGAGAGCCCGAGACCGGGAGAGAGAACAAAAGAAAAGGAGAGAGTGATCGGGAGAGAGGAGGGAGAGATAGACCGAAAAAAATCCGAGACAGAGGGGAGGCTCGAGTGGAACAAGAGAGGAGCTCCCGCAGCCACCGCGCCTCGACCGCGGCCGACGAGCCGCCGACGCGTTCTCTTCCTCTTCGCCAAAGCTCCCGGATCCGAGAGAGAAGAATTCGGAGAGGAAGCTCGAGTGGGGAGATCAGAGTCCGAGCAAGGCAGCTACTGAGGGAGAGCGAGAGAACTTCAGCTGACGCCTCGGCCGCGCACAAGCTCCGCCCGACAGCCCTTCAGTCGGCGCCCTCAAACTGTACCCGGTAGGCCCTTCTTTGTGTTCGGCTTTCACCTTGTTCGCATACACCGGGCCGGAGTTCGCGGCCGTCTGGCTCACACGAACTCCGGCCCCGTCGGTTCCCCGTTGAGTTGGTCCGTGTTCTGGCTTGCTTTGTCGAGAGTCCCCGCCCGAGTTCGAGTCCCTAATGCACTGAGAATCACTCTTTTCCCTAGCGCACATTAGGTGTTCGACAAAATGTCCCAAAGAGATCCGAAAAATCAGTTCGCATTTCAACTTGGGATCGATCCGTGTTTGCGTCCATGGCTGCCAAATCATGCTTGCTGTTTGTATGGTTATTGTTTCTTGGCGTGGTCTTCGGGAAATAATCGTGCGTCGTCGGGAGAGCGAGTGTTTTCTTTGTTCCGACGAACGGATTATCGGTCGCCGGAATAGGTGGCCGGATTTAGTCGACGCCGGCTGGAGTGGATGACCGGTGGGCGGCGATCATCGCCCGGAGTGTTGGCTCCGTCGGGGGTGGCTGGTTTAATAAAAAAAAAAAAAAAAAAAAAGAAAGAAAGAGAAGTTGCAAGTTTCGGGCGTCTGCAGCGTCGGAGGGAGACAAGCGTGCATGCATGCAGAAACAGGGAGGAAATCTGCAGGGGAAAAAGACAAAAAATGAAAAAAAGAAAGATTAAAGAAAACATTAAAAAAAAGGAAAAGGGGAAAAAGAAATAAAAATCAGAAAAATCAGAAAAGAAAAAAACAAAGAAGTGGCCGAAAATAGAAAGAGGCAAGGGCTGGGCTGAGTAATTTTTGAGTGGGCTTAGGCTAGGTGATTGGGCTGATTTTTGTAAAAAAATATATATATAAATGGGTTATTTTAGTTTATTTTGTTAATGGGCCATTTTAAAAAGAATTTTTGACCGGGCCGTTCGGCCAGCCCGGTCGCTAGCCCAGCCCGGACCAATAGGGTCCGGGTCAGCTTAGTAGGGCCGGGTCTTTTGACCCGGTCCGAATTATCTTTTAATAAAAATATAAAAAATTATAAAAATTTCAAAAATTCAAAAATCTTTAAAAATTCCGAAAATCATTAAAAAAATGTTTCTTTAATTTCAGAAGAGTTTTGAAAGTTTATTTCAATTTTATTTTATTTTATTTTATTTTATTTTTTTCGAATATTCCAAAAATTCCAAAAAAATTAGAAAAATTAGAAAATCCCAAAAACCTTAATAATTTTTTTTTTCTTAAATGTCAGAAAAACCAAAATTTTTAAAGAAATTTCTTGAAGGTCTTTTTTATTTAATTTTGGGAAATTCGAAATATTAAAAAATGGTAAAAACATTAAAAAATATAAAAACTTCATAAAAAATTCAGAAAATCAGAAAAATTACAAAAAAAATCAGAAAACCCTTAAAAAAAAAACAAAATTGAATAAACCATTAGGGCTCTATAATAGGTTTTCCTAGTTTACGATATTAGGTCATTCCTGCACCTTGTTTTACAATGATATCTTGGATATTATTTCCTTACCTTAGAACGGTTAGGACAGACCTTAGTTTCCTCGAATACATTGCCAATATCTCATTAATGCACAATCGAGTTAGGTACCGAAAGGGCGTTAGTCGCGTGACTAACGTAATCAAGTCCCCGACCTTAGATTCTCTGGTTGCGTAGAAAGTGAGGCACGCTCCCATGCCTCGCTTGGTTTCTAGCCGACCCCAATAGGCTAGTGGCGACTCCTCATTAGAAGACTTTCACGATATCCCACGTCGCGCGGGGTACGGGCTTGAGAGAGCCCAAGTTAATGAAGGCCCGTCGGCCCGAAATTAGCAATACCCCTAAACCTATTATTATTTTCAGAAATTTTAGGTCGCGACAGTCTTTACTGCCACTTTGTTGTTTTAAATGGGATGTTATCTTTCCACTTTAATTTGAATGATTGTCTTCAAATGGGTTGTAGAGCCCATAATGAAAAAATCTTGGAAAGTCCATGATTTATTAACGTGGTTCTTGAAAAACACTTTGATATTTATATATCAAATGATTAAGTTGGGATATAGTTCTTATTATCATTATGGATTATTGAAGATTTATGATTAATGATTGGTGCTTAGTGTCTCTATGAATCTTAAAGGATGTGTAGGTATGTGCATATTAGTTTAAGATATCTTTGTGGGCTAAGCCACTGACTTATAATAGATGGAAACCTAATTAATTGGAGAATCTTAGTCGTCTTATCATGAGCGTTAAGCATGATGTAGCTAAACATTTAAGCATGAGTTTAGTCAATGAAGTAGATCATTGACACATGATTTGAGTTTAGTCAATGAAATAGATCATCAACCTTTATTTTGACAAGTTTAGCTAATGTAATAGACTATTGACACGTGGTTTTATGAGATTGACCATCTGAACCATTAGCGTCTACTTTATTATTATCTTGAGTATTTGCATTACGCATATACTATGTTAAAGTGAGTTATTTTGGGTTTTCAATGTGCATAATGACTGTTCGATCTGTTTAGAAAAAAATATATTATTTACTAGGCCGTGGTGACTCATTTATTTCTTCTTATAATGTTTTTCAAGTGCCTTAGTAACTAATAGAGCGAGAGCATTATCACAGGAATCATTGAGAGCTGATATTTGGATATAGTTTGAGATTATGTCATTTGGAAAAAGTATGGCCATGTTACTCCTTCATCCATATAGGATTTGGGGTGTGACATGATCAATACTAGCAAACATACATGTGTATGTAAAGGAGTACTCTTTCATTTTTTATTTTTTCTCGGCTCGACTATTTTTGGTAAAATATGAATTAAACGACAATTAAATGCAAGGCAATCTTCGGATGCTGCTGGTTATTGTGAGTCCTTTTTTATTTCTTTATCATTATTAATCCGATTAATTTTTGCATTGCCGTATGTGAAAAGATTAAGAGTCCAACGTCGCGATCTCACCAACCTTTGTTTGCTCTTTAATTGGAAAGTGGCTCGTCCCTCCTCCACCCACCAACCCCACCTCCTCAGCACGAAAGCCCACCAGAATTAAATTTTTAAATAATAACATAAATGATCGCTAAATTTTAATTAAATATGTAATATCATTTTTAAATATTTAATTTGTGTAATATAATTCCCGAATTTTAAGCATGTTGTCACTACCACGTGAGAAGAGAAAATAGTAAAAAGCACACGTGTGTATTTTCCATTAAATAAGTTGAATAGAATTAATAAAAATCCTTCATTGCACCGATTTGACAAGCTTTACAATTTAATTACATTTTTTTTAAAGTTTAATAATTCAATTACACTTTCGTAATAAATTCTACGCTTCTAGTACATTTCTCCCAACAAAAGATGTAATTTGATAATCGAGAAATACAATTTTTTTTCAAGTACACAAAAAAAATTAAATCAATTTTTATTTTGTGGGGTGGGTTGGCTCTGATGAATTTTGATTTGGGTACAAAGCAGTTAGTTAGTTTTATTTTTAGTATAAAAAAGAAAGTAAATGAAGAGTATATATATATATAATAATTTTGCACCAGGACCACGTTGAGAGAACATGCACACCCAGATTTTTTTTAAAAATAAATTGAACTGTAGCAATTGTCATCTCATTCTTTCAATATTGAAAGTGATTTAGGCCAAATCTTGATGAAGGCAAAGAAAGAAAGAAAAAGAAAAAAGTAAAAATAGCATGATATGTCCATTTCACCAACTCCCTCCTCTCGTAATTTTTCGGACATCCTTATTCCACGTATCATCAGCCTCCTTCCTAAAATCCAACCATCTCTTCTTGCCTCTCCACCCCCAGAGATCCCACCAATGGCTCTCCCGCTGATCCTCGTCTCCATCCCCATCCTCCTCCTCCTCGCCTACCAGCTCTACCAGCGGCTCCGGTTCAAGCTCCCGCCGGGGCCCTGGGCCTGGCCAGTTGTCGGTAACCTCTACGACATCAAGCCTGTGCGTTTCCGGTGCTTCGCGGAGTGGTCCCGGGCCTACGGCCCCATCATATCAGTCTGGTTCGGGTCCACCCTGAACGTGGTCGTGTCGAGCTCCGAGCTGGCCAAGGAGGTGCTCAAGGTGCACGACCAGCAGCTGGCCGATCGGCACCGGAACCGGGCGGCTGCCAAGTTCAGCAGGAACGGCCAGGACCTCATCTGGGCCGACTACGGCCCCCACTACGTGAAGGTGAGGAAGGTGTGCACGCTGGAGCTCTTCTCGCCCAAGCGGCTCGAGGCCCTCCGTCCCATCCGGGAGGACGAGGTCACCGCCATGGTCGAGTCCATCTTCAAGGACTGCACCGGCCCTGGTAACGTCTCCTCCTCTTCTTTTTGGCATTCTCCAGCCTTTCTTTTTCTCTCTTCTGCATCGAAGACAAGACTGATCTGCCAAACTTGATCCGAAGTTAAATAAGCGAAACATGTCCACTGACACTCGTCGCGCTCTACAAAACGATATTCTAAACGAGTCAGAATGGTTTCTTGGTTGAAATCTAAGCTGTAAATCCGTTTTTGGATAGAACAGCAAGAAGGAAAGGCTCCTGTTTCAGTTTGTTCCATAAACTTATGGCGAGTCTCGTTTGAAGAAAAGAGTTATTCCACAAATGAATAATTCCCATCCTGAGATGATTTTTGTCTTTTTATCCATTCCTCTCCTCCGGTCGTAGAACATTAAAAGTTTTTAGGTCATTTGGGTCAGCCAGATCCGACAAATTCAACTTCCAACTGGTGTCAGAAACGAGGTTGATCTAGTACTCCCTTCGTGTCATCAGCCGTGAGGTTAAGCTTTGTCTTTTCAACAAGCGCTTGGGAGCCAAGTATTAAACTCCCCAATAATGAAATTTCTATAGCCTTCAAAAGTAAAGTCTTTCTCATATTATGCATGATCAATATGCTCGAAACGAGAAAAAAAAAAATTTATAAACTACGATTAAATTTGAATTTGCCGACGATTTAATGTTGAATATAGAAAAGGAAAGCGGGGTGGACCGTCATTTTATTATAGGGGCCTTCTTCATTGAATGTGACTATCAAAGGGTTGGTGGCCCTCACCAACACCCTGACGTAATTGTTGGGGCAAAAAAAGGGAAGGAATCGGTGAGTATAAAGGTGCCCTCACCACCACCCATACATTGACTTCAGTGTGAGATTAAAGGTGCACAATGATGACACTTATGCCTAAGAATAAAAGAATTTATTTTATTTTATTATCGAGAATAATTTTTAAATATTTAAAAGCGTTTGATAACTATCCATAATTTTTATTTCCAAAATAGAAATGTGTTTGGTAAAACTAACCGAGATTCTTAAAAAAAAATTGTTTCTATTAATTTGTTATTACATTTTTCTTTTTTTCTTTTGTCTTTTTTTTATTTTTCCTTTTCTCTACTTCTTCCTCCCTTGTGGCCGAGCATTGGTGCCAACAATGGTCGGCGCTAGTGAGCTCACTGGAGCCTCAGTAGGCCAGGGCAAGGTCCGACGAGCTTGCCGGAGGCTCGCCTAACCACCACAAGCCTTGCTAGGCCACCAACAAGGGTCGACCTTGCCCAGGCAATGCAAGGTCAAGGTCAGCCTTACCTTGGCCTGGTGAGGTCGAATATATTTTCAGGAACAAAATAATAGAATCAAATAATATTTGGCCAGTTAGAGTGTGCATGATAAAGTTTCTGTGCTCGGAAATAATTTCTATTCAAAAATTATTCTTTTTAATTTTATTCCTGGGAACAATTTCTGAGTATTTGAAGGTGTTTGGTAAACTGTCCAAAATCTTTATTCCTGAGATAGAAATGTATTTGGTAAAATTACCTAAGATTCTTCAATTTTTTTGTTTCTTTTAATATTTTAATGCTTTTATTACATTTTTCTTATTTTTTTGTCTTTTTTCTTTTTCCTTTTCTCTACTTCCTCCCTTATGGGCAGTTGCTGCCGCTAGCAGTGGCCGGTGACCGGTTGGGCAAGGTCCAACAAGCTCACTAGAACCTCTCTAGGCTAGGGTGAGGTCCAGTGAGCTTGTCGGTCTCACAGATATAAGTGAGGCACCTCACCCAACGTAGTGAGCCTCACCAAGCCAAGGCGAGGCTAACCTCGTGCCACTTGGGCGAGGTCGACCCTCGCCGATGGCCTGGCAAGGCTCACCACGCCACCGGCAAGGCTTAGCCTCACCCAAATCTACAAGACCGAGCTTGCTAGTGGCCAGGCAAGCCTCCGGCAAGGTCGTCGGACCTCGCCCAACCACTTGCCAACTGGCGTGGGCAATGGGGCAATGGTAGGCTAAAAGGAGGAAGAAGAAAAGAAAAGAGAAAGACAAGAGAAGAAAGAGAGAAAGAGAAAAAAAAAACCGATTCTTAGAATTGTTCCAAAGAACAAGAAACAACTTTTTTTTTATTCTTGCTTTTGTTCCAAATCTATTTCTGGGAACGAAAATTTTAATAAATGGATTTTTATTCCAAATCTACTCCTAAGAGCAAAAGAACAAAAAATGTTACTATCTGACAAGTTGCCAAATAGCCCCTTAACAAACAGGCCCTAAAATAACCACTTTGATTTCTCCTACCCTACTAATCTAATGCATTGGGTCGAGATTTTAAGTAGTCCAAACATGAAATTACTTATATTAGGCAGTACGGGAAATCCAACGATGCATCACGCGTTCATGCACACAGAGCGCAATTTGATAAGGTCAATTTTGTGCCAACTTCTCTTTCATCCAGACTCTAAGAAATGAAATTCCTAAGTAAGCAAGAAAAAAAATTTCCTCTAGTAATTAAGGGGCTCTTCAGGTGGGAAGAGTAGACTCCACCGCATCTATAAAGGTGTTTGAGGAACTAGTAGATCGTTGTAGTAACTGTGCCACATCAGTGAAGGTGGAGGGGTGAATGTTGAACATCATTAGCATATTGAAGGGTGCGTTTGGTTGGGCTTTCCCAAGGGGCTTTCAGTCCCGAAAGCCCCTTGGGAAAATGCAAGTGTGTTTGGCTTAGAATTTTGAAAGGCCTTGGGGAGATGCAATTGCATTTCCAAGTATCCTCAAAGGCCTTTAGATGAATGCAAGTCTAAATGTGCATTTGCAAGTTGCATTTTCAAAATGCAATTTGGAGAATTACTGTTCATCTTCCTCCCAACACCGCCAATGACCGTCGATGACCGACGACCGCCGGCCACCAAGGAGGGCGACCGCTGGCCAAGGGGGCGACCGCTGGCCAAGGGGGCGACCGCCTGGGTCGCCTCCTCAAGCGGCCGTCGCCCGTCGCCTAGGTCGGGCGACGGTCCCCGTTACTGGTTCGGGCGACCCGGGCGGTCGCACGCCTAGGTCACCGCCTCAGGCGGCGATCGCGACACCACCGCCTGGATCGCGAACCCAGGCAATGGCGGTCGCCCAACCACCGCCGTCGCCTGGGTTCGCGACCTAGGCGACAGGCGACCTCAGGCGGGGTGGCCTAAGGTCGCACGGCGGCCAAATCTTGCCGGCAGAGCTTGACCAACGGCCAGATTTGGCTGCCGGAAAGTGAAATTCAAAAAAAAAAATGTTTATAATTTTTTTTAAATATAAAATTTCGCAAAAGTCCTTAGCAAAATGTGGTATTCACCAAACGACACTTAGGTCAAAATTGTTTCACAATGTAAAATTTACCAAATAGTATTTGCATTTCGAAAAACCCCTTTAGCCCAAATATATTTTTATTTTCTCAAGTGCATTCCCCCAAAGCCGAACCAAACGCACCCGAACTCTTTCTTGGGAAATTTGGCTGCTTCTTCTGCTTTGAGTGAGGTAACTATGTTCTTTAGCCTTTCTTTCAGTGCGCGGTTTTGTTAAAACCGGAACGGTTTGTGCGGGTGTGCAGATAATATGGTGAAGAGCCTGCTGGTGAAGAAGCACCTGGGGGCGGTCGCCTTCAACAACATCACGAGGCTGGCGTTCGGGAAGAGGTTCATGAACGCCGAGGGCGTGATCGACGAGCAAGGACTCGAGTTCAAGGCGATCGTGTCCAACGGGGTGAAGATCAGCGCGTCGCTCACCATGTCTGAGCACATCCCGTGGCTCCGCTGGATGTTCCCGCTAGAGGAGGAGGCGTTCGCCAAGCACAGCGCCAGGAGGGACCGCCTCACCCGGGCCATCATGGAGGAGCACACGCTCGCCCGCCAGAAGAGCGGGGCCAAGCAGCATTTCGTCGACGGGCTGCTCACTCTCAAGGACAGGTACGACCTCAGCGAAGACACCATAATCGGGCTCCTCTGGGTAAGTTGAACGACCGACTCGGACCCGTTTTTCCGCAGCTCAATTCGACCGCGAAGACGCCTGGTTTAGTCCTGAAACCAAATGGTCTACTGCAAATTCTAGGAATTTCCTTGGCAATGGAACTGACTCAATGGTCCATGCCACATGCAGGACATGATCACAGCAGGGATGGACACTACTGCTATTTCAGTGGAGTGGGCCATGGCCGAGCTGATCAAGAACCCAAGGGTTCAACAGAAGGCTCAAGAGGAGCTCGACCAGGTCGTCGGATTCGAGCGCGTGATGACCGAGTCCGACTTCTCGAACCTCCCTTACCTCCAGTGCATTGCCAAGGAGGCGCTCCGGCTGCACCCTCCGACCCCGTTGATGCTCCCCCACCGGTCCAACTCCCATGTCAAGATCGGCGGCTACGACATCCCCAAGGGGTCGAACGTCCACGTGAACGTGTGGGCCATCGCCCGCGACCCGTCTGTCTGGAAGAGCCCGCTTGAGTTCAGGCCCGAGCGGTTCCTCGAGGAAGACGTGGACATGAAGGGCCACGACTTCAGGCTGCTCCCGTTCGGCGCGGGCAGGCGAGTGTGCCCCGGCGCGCAGCTCGGGATCAACCTGGTCACGTCCATGCTGGGCCACCTGCTGCACCACTTTGTCTGGACCCCGCCGCAAGGGACAAGGCCAGAGGAGATCGACATGTCCGAGAACCCCGGGGTGGTCACGTACATGACGACGCCTCTGCAAGCCGTGGCCACGCCTAGACTACCGTCGGAACTGTACAAACGCGTGCCGTATGAAATATAATTTCCCCTATTGTTTTAGATTTCGGGTTTTTTGAACTTTCCGAGAAGATTGTAAAATTTGGAAGTTTGTCATCGCCGTGGATTTATGAACCTGGAGATGGTTTGAGTAACACGATTAATGATCTGGAAAGAGCAAGACTTGTGCAAGGAAATGTGAGACTCTGTCGAAACGTGATCCTTATAAGAATCGATAGACTGGTTCATCCATCGAAAGCATATCATGGCAAGTGTGGCATAAACGTGACAGAATTACTAGCAAAACAGATGAAAAATGCCAAGTATGTCATGATGGAACAGGACAGTAGGAGTTTGGCATCATGGGAAACTGAGCACCTACGAATAATACAATTCCTGAGCAAAAGTCTGATCGGCCCGGACAGTGTTGGAGAGATGACTGAATGATCGCGGCAGTTAAATGGCCGTCCGCAGGGGTAGACGACAGTTGTGGCCACCGCTGTCAAGGAGGATAACTGGGAATTACGAATTGGCCTTCTCATCAACTCCAGCTCAAAAGCAAGTTGAGAAGTCAGTTGGACCCACCAAAGAATCAAACTAGGAAAGTTCTAATTGTCAGGCTAAATTAGAGGGGTCATAGTATTTATATGGATTAAACTTCTTGGTTAGAGGGAAAGATCTGTATTTGATAGCAATCTTGATCAGAACGTATATACTAATGATCAATTCTGGCAAACACATGGTCTTCAAAGGTAAGTCCAAAACAATCACATTCGGTCTGCAATATTTCTCACTGATCCTTCTTCATAAAGAAGAAGAGGACAGAAATTGCCAACAATCAAAGTAGCTCTCAACCTGAACGCACCATCACATGATCTAACCCGATAGGTGTGTTGAGCCAGTCACAGTGGAGGTGCTCGAGCTTGTTGATCCAACAGGTCACAACCAAGGGCTCGCTGGTGACCCAAATGTTGATATCTTCATTGGAGAACACAATAGTGTGTGAAGAGAGAACCCCTTGCTAGTTTTTACTGCTCCGGATTGTGGAGTAGGCGTGAGAGAGCCATGATGGAAAATTGTGTGCAAAGAAACCAAGTCATATAAATAACATTACATCGTAGGGATCTCTCTATATCAGTTAGCAAATGTCTCCACAAATTTGTAAACAACCCTCGCCTATGCAAAGGGTCACCCTCGCCAGAGAAAACTAAATCTCTTCAATTATAAAGTTCAACATTAAAGCTAAAATTTTCTTTTATACATGATTCGAAATAGTAATATATTCTAAAGGATGTTCTTTTCCCTCTTTTTTAAGTCTTTGTAAATCATAGATGACAACTGCCACTTTTAGGTCTTCGTGGATGCTCTCATTCTTTCCAGATAAGCTCCCTAGACAGTTATTCAAAAGGGCCAAGGCCAGAGAGAAAGAGAGGGATCTTAAATATAATCCATCACGTATCACAGTCTTAGGAGTTAGGACAAAGCTTCATTAGAAACCGTTAACAGATCAAACACACTAGAAGGAAGCAAAGTCATACAAACAAACTGTATATGCAAGATCATTCAAAGTATTAACTTTATATGTACATAGTCACTGAATAGGGTACTATTTCCCAAACTCGATGAGATTTCTCAAACGTCAAAGAGCTAGATAGCACAGCTCTTCCGCATATGGACTCAATTAACTATATGCGTCCACAGATTCTTTTACACATAGCTCATAATTATTTTAACATGGAATGGATCTACTACACCCATTGATATAGATAAAGTCTGGTATTTCTCCTTGCTTCCCCCTCCTCCCCTTCAGAAGCAACTGAAATCTGGCAGAACGCTCAGTTACCTACACATTAAGCAGAGGTTTCAATCAGATACCAACAACAAAACAGAAAAGCTACTGCTCGGGGCTGCTTATTGTCTTATTGTTTTTCTCATGTGCCTAACTAATGCGTGCAACTGCTAGCATTCACTTGTCTCATGAGCTTCAGCCATAGCCACTAGAGCACTGGCCTAGTTTACCACTAGAAAAATCCCCCAACCCCATACACTGTATCGAGGTTAAACAGAAAACCAAGAAATACTTCTAAAGAGGAAAGCTAGAGTTAGTCTTGAGGAACATTATTAAGGGCTTGGAGTTTGGGGGCTGGGAAAAGCATAAAAAATGTCTAGTCACACCATATGAAAAGCCATGCTTTCACTGCACTTAACTTAAACTCGACAGAGACATAGTAAAAGAGAGAGGGAATGCAAATGAGTTGCAGAATGACATGTGGCACTGTCCAGATATAAAGATATGACTACTCATTACAACATTTTGCAAGGTTCATATTGATATAAAGAGTGGGCAGAGAAAGATGGCGATGAGAATATGCAGTTAAATTTGAAATAGCTCTCTGAAGCCATAAGATGAATTTGAATATGCACAACTGTGGAGAGTTTTGGCACAGACTGTTCGAGCCTCTGAACTAATTACGACTTACAATAGTCACCACAATATCCCATATTTTTTAAATCACCAACCAAATTCAAAGCTTGCTTTCCACCTTCGATTCCTACGGTGTGATACACTAAATTCTGTAAATTTTATGCACAGTAAAACCCCTCATGCAACCAAGTAAAACATTCTACATCAATCAGCTTTAATCCTGATCCATGCTAATGCCGCAATGACCAATGAATTTTTATTTATTTTTTTTGGTTGTTGATTTTAAATTGGTTGTCCTGGACATGGACGATCAACAGCTAAGTAAAGTCATGGCCAAACAAGTTCATTTGTGCTTTAGCCCGATACCTCGATTGACGCCGAGGCCAAAAGCCGAGGAGGCAGACCCTCCCCGAGCTTCCTTGAACTCCTGCAGCTGCTTGAAGTTCATCCACGGCTTCACCCACACTTTCGCATCGTAAATCTTCTTCTTGCCGGCATCAACAGCCTCAAGGGTAAGATGGTACATAGTCCCGGCAACTACCTGCTCCTTGGCCTTCACCACTCGAGCAAACTCGAGAAGCGCATTCTGCGAAGAATCAAATCACACCATAGAAGAGTCAAAGAGGAAATCAAACGCAACAATCCGACAAAATGAACAAATCATGGCTATAAGTAAAAGTCTAAATGATGCTGCAATAATCATTATGCAGCACCTTTAGAACAAAGCAACCCCAGGAATAAATCCAAACAAATCGCCAGAAAAATGGATAACTAAAGTCAAGATATGTTCGACCAGATTATGTTAACAAGGATCAACCAGAGCTCAACCTAACGAAACAAGAAAAAGGGCAAGAACCAAAAGAAAGAGAAGAAATCAAAAGCGGGGAAAAATTAATAGAAAGACCTCATTTTTATTGTGCTCCGCAACAGCGAAACGAGCAAGGCCCTCGATCTGGGCGCTGTTCTGATTACCCTTGCAGTTGTGAACCCCTCCTGGCTTCATCCTTATGATCTGGCCTTCTCCGCAGAGACCCACTTCGCTCGAAGCGCACAGGACCGCCGCCACAAGCGTCAAGGCGACGCAGAACTTGTTGAGCTTCATCGGGATACTGGTAAAAAAGCGATCTTTGTCCTCCCCCCACCGCAAGAGATGAATTCCTCTGTAAAATTCTCCTTTTCTTTTCAAGCCGATAAGAGGAACGACGGATCGGGAGCCTTTGCGTGACGTATGGGGCGCGGGGGGTCTTCTTGAACGGTAGTTGCGGGTGGCGTACGTGCTAAGGAACAGAATCAAAGCCGACATCGTTTCGGAGATATCTGCGTACCGGTCAACGAGTGGAGTGATGCCCACGATGGAATCTTGATGGGTTCCGCGGTGCGGTGGTGACACTGGGCCGGATCAGCGCATTGCAGACCGTGTTCTCGGCCGTAAATCTTGTTGATTTCCCCTTCTGCCTCTTTCTGTCCTTCTTTCTTATTTGAGGTAATTGCTCAAAACCCCCGCAACTTTGATCCCATTTGCATAGCAGTCCCTTGATTTTTAGAAAGTTACAGAATGCCTCCTCTTAAAAATTTGATTTTTGTTGCAGCCGCTAGTTTTTCGGTCTGCATGATCATTTTAGTACTAATTGAAAACAGACCGATTCACTTTTATTTACCGATATAATCTCTGTTCAATTTTCTTAATTTTATTATGCATCGCACCGCCCTCTTTCTTTTTTAACTTCATTAACCGTGCGGTAGTGCTTACTTTGACAATGAAAAAAAAAGAGTCAGTCTATTTTCAAATGACGCTTAATGGTTATGCAAATAAAAGCTTACGGCTATAACAGAAAACAATCTTTAGGAGCTTAATCCATGACTTTTCAACCATTGTGGGTTATTGCGTGATGATGCCAGAATTCAAAGAGATAATCTATAATTTTTCAAAGTTCGGGTTCCATCGTGCAATTGTGTCAAAGTTCAAGAGGGGTTTTGAGCAAATATCCCTTCTTATTTCTTTTTCTTTTTCTTATTTTTTACGTGAAATATCTTTTTGTTGTCCCGTGATATTAAAGATTTTCTTCGATATAATCTGCATCGACCTAAAGATGAAGAAAATTATTCTTGGATTTCCAAGTTCTACCAAGCGATCATTACTATAGCAAATAGCAAAATGTGCCCATGTAAAACTTACTCTACACACACCACATTTGTTTGACTTCGGGTTCTAAATTCTATCAATTATGGATTTTGGAAAAGAGTGCCTAATGGGCCTATTATTGTGAGCAATGCCATAAGGCGTCCCTATCAAGTAGTGGGATTTTCACCGATCCTGACTCACTCCAAGCACATGAGACTATTATACCTTCTCTACCCAATGGTAATCAGAACAGGAGTTCTGATGTAATGTCCACCTTCATCATCGTAAGGTCCTAAAATTCCCAATCATCCTAAAATTCCCAATCAATCTTTTTTCTTTCCGACTAAGAGAGAATACAAGGATAATATTATGGGGTCTCTCACCCCAAGACGGATCTCCTGCCTGTGTTTTTCCTTTTAACCTTTTAAGAACTTACTTAGATCCAAACACTTAGTAGCTACCAATTCAAGGAAAACCTATGGTTTCCAAATGCATTGTCCTTTATAAAAATACAGCATATACAGCCAACATAAAAGGAAATTTTACATAAGCGGTCTTATTTACCATTGATTATAAAATTATTACTAATACTCTCTTGAATCCATGATGTAAATATCCACTTGTTAAAAAAAAGATCAAACTAACAATGTATGCTACAATTACTCTCATCTTTTTCATGTTATATATAATCATTGTATTATAAAATTAAAATATTTTCTCATTTAATAAGATTAATGAGTGTACCTTTTTAATGAGATCCTTAAATTATTAGCGGATTGCCAAATAATATTATTGATTTCCCGAACCTTGCACAGATGATATATTGTAAACGAGTACCCCTAGGGCACTTACTAGATGCCTATATAAGGAAAGTATGCAGTTTCTAATGGTTTATCATATGAAAAAAAAAAGCATGTAAAAGGAATTTTACCGCCAATACAAAGGAAATTTTACACAGGTGGTATGATCTATCCTTGATTGAATAATTGTATCTATACACTTTTCAGATAAATGGTGTATAAGGCCTCGTGTAAGACTTTTTTTTAAACCCTCGATGGATGTTATAATCATTGGGAGCTTTTTCATGTTATGCATAACCAAGAATCAAACATTTCCTTGATCACTATTGACGTTGCAATACGGCCAAGGTGGGTATAATGATAATAACTTAGGGTTATTCGGAAATTTCCATAGCACGACAAGAAGTCATCCAACAAATGACAAAGCCCACCTGTTCAATAGCAAGTTAAATTGCTTTCATCGAGTTCTTCATATTGAAATATGGATGTGTGCCTCTCTACTCAGTAGAATATTAAGTGAACTGCTCTCCACAGGCAAAAAAAAAAGGGTTCAGCAATAGCAGGCAATCGACTCATTTAGATCCAATCAATGCACCATCAAGTACTACTTTTGACAATAAGTGATACGCGCACCTGAACTGCCTCGTCCAACGAGAGCCGCATGCTCATTTTTCAAAGCTCTTTGAAAAATCAGACTTGACGAAATAGAGTTGTCTCTCTGGCACCTATCGTTCCAAGTCAAGATAACAACATAAAAAAATTTGGACATCGGTACTCCTCCAGAGAATTTAACTCATACATCGGGGGAAGAAAACCCTTTAATTGAAAATTATTATATGTTGACGCTAGCATGCAAAGGTACTCAGGAAGGGAATTTCGACAGTGATATTATAGCTCATTCACGGTTTTTCCTGCTTCGGACCAACATTGGTGCGATTCAATGTGTTCATTCGTGTTCATGTTGGTCTCTTTTTTTGTTTTTTTGGGTCGGTGTATCAGTCTTATTTCAAAGTACATCATATGATTCGAAAACCCTTCCAAAATGTAGTTCCTTTTGCTTCGTAGAATCGTGTCTTTCGATGTTCGAGGCACGCACGTGATGAATAACCTCTTTTCCTTTTAATAAGTTCTCTAAGCTGGCCGTTGGCAAACGCCATAATAAAAACAATTGGCGAGTGTTGGAAGTTACCAAGGATCACAAGGATGGAGTGGTCGTCTCATGTATCTACATTAAGCCAATAATTGCAACTACCACCCGATATTGAGACTCGGTTCGTTTCGCAAAAAATATGATATTTTCGAAAAATATTTTCCAAAAAATCATTTTTCAGAAAAATGTAATTACTTTTTAGTGTCCGAGTGAAACCTAAAAATAATGTGGAAAATATTTTTCGTTGTTCAATAAGGAAAGTATTTTCCTCTATACACTCTTTTTCAATAATTTTATTATTATTTTATTTTTTAAAATCGATTTAATTATTTATTTTAAAAAGTGATTTTTAACTATTTTTATTTTTAAAAATCGATTGTTATTTTTTCTTTTCTTTTTTCTATGTTTCATCTTCTCCCTTGGCAGCAACGGCAAGTGACCAGCCACAGGCGAGCCTCAAGCTCAAGGCCAGTGAGTTAGCCTGATCAACAAGCTAAAGCCTTCGACTCACCAGTCTAGCGAGGCCCGAGGTGAAGGCTCTGGTTCACCAATCAAGCCAACCCACCGGCCTCAAGCTCAAGGTTCGCGCCTACTAATCTAGCAAGCAATGAGCCTAAGCTCGCCTATAGCCGGTTGCCGGCCGTCATTATGGTTGGTTACAAGCCAAGGAAGAAGATGGAAAAAAGAAAAATAAAGTAAAATAATTCAAATTTTTTAGGAAAGAGAAAAAAGAATTTGGAACTATTAGTGGTGTGAGATAAGAGAGAGTAAATGTGAAAAATGTTTTCCCCAACTTGAAAAATGGAAAACATTTTCTCCCTATCTTAGAAGACTTTTTTCATTCATGAAAATATTTTTCCCAATGAATTTTTTTTTCCGTAAAATGAATGCTGGAAAATCCAAAGAACATTTTCTAGATAGTTATTTTCCATGAAATGAACGGATCCTAAATGATATACAAGAATAAAAGGAAAGTTATTATAAAAGTCATAAACTTATCGTATAGTAGGGGTGATCGGGTCCAGGGTGGGCAGGGTCCAAACCTCGACCCTGTACCCGACCCTGTTATAACCGGTTCCCATTTTTTGGACCCTGTACCCGATCATGTTTTCATTGGACCCTGTTTTGGACCCGACCCTGTTTTTCCGGTCCGAGAACAGGGTCTACCCTGTTTTTATTAGAACCTGTTTTTTAACCACTTGATATCCTATACGATTTCAAATTTTACATTAATTCACGAGAAAACAATAACATAATCATCATAATTTGACCAACAAAAAAGTGCAAAAATCATAACATTGCATAAACATTATCAACAAACATGGTCTAACATTAGCTTCATTCCCACAACTTATATCCGAGATTTAATTTACAAATCGGACCACTTTGAGAGCCTATATCTGGCACTAATTCACTTTTTCCATTTGGGATCGGAACACTCCAAATGAAGATATCCCCAGTGCTATATCCAATAACAGCTTTACTCTCTAAAGGGCATGCCCAGCAGGCGGATGTCACTTTCTTTCTTTCATTATGTGCTGACTGCAATACATTTCCACCTTTGAAAATTGATTTGCTTTCTTGTATTTCCCACAATACAAAAAGACCATCTTCGTATATTATTAGCATCCTGTATTTGGACAATATAATACTTGAAACAGCTGTTTGTGGAATTGAAAATAGAAATATATAGTTGACAATCAATGTAAAGAACTTCAAACAAACAACAATCTAGTGCCGGGGTGATATCACATGAGCTCAGAATGCTTAACAGAGGTAATATTGACAACTGTAATATAAGATAAATCTGTACTACAAAGAATTAGCAGAAGAAATTGAAGCAAGCAACTATTTAGTGCCACCCCGTTTTCGTATCTCCAGCACATAACGAAGCAGAACCAAGAAGGACCCAGGAAAAAGCATAAGATCCGCATTGTACTCAGACCAACGTCGGGTAGGGAGATCAACCACCTTCCCAATCAGGTTTGGTAGGTGCGTCGTGGACACAAACACACACACAACACAAGGACATAAAGGGAGAGGGAGAGGGAGAGAGGGAAAAAATCGATTACCTTGACAAGCAGCGGTAGTCGCTTCGAGGAGAAGAAGTGAGAAGCGAGCGGCAATCGTCCAATCTTTCGCGGACCCGGCACTCGTCGCTGGGACTCGGGAGAAAAGCGACCGATGTCGTCGCCTCGTCGGTTGAGCAGCGGCGGAGCGTAGATCTAGAGAGAAATAGCGAGCAGCGAGGGAGAAGAGCAACGAGGGAGCAGCGAGGGAGAAGAGCTGCTCGAGAGAGCGAGGGAGAAGTGAGGGAGAAGAGCAACGAGAGAGCAGCGAGGGAGAAGCGAGGGAGAAGAGCAGCGAGAGAGCAGCGAGGGAGGGAGGAGAGCAGCGATGGGGAGAAGATGCTAGGGCTGCAGATTCCATTCTTTCTTTTTTTAATAAAAAAACCGGTCCGGGCCGGGTGGGTTTCCCTGTGGAACCGGTTCCCGGACCGGTTTTTCCGGGTGGTCCGGTTCGGTTCCCGGGTCAACCCGGTCCGGTTGCACACCCCTATCGTATAGCATTTAATTTAATTATAAATTTTTCAATTTTTTCAATTTTGTCTTATAAACTTTTTTGATTTATCAATGTGATTCTTCTAGTTAATTTTAGCTTAATATTGCTAATGTGGACACCAATCATTTTGCATGGCACAATTGCTACGTCAATAATTTATGGCCAAAATTAATTAAAATAACTATACTGATAATTTGTTAAAAGGTTTGAGATTAAATTGACCAGATTGTTGAACTACTTTCTCTTCTCATCCATCTCTCTGTGTTTCCCCTTTTCTCTGCCACTCTAAGCTCCCTCAACTTCAGATTTTCTCTCTCGATTTGACCCCGAAATATTTTATTATTTTATCTAGTTTCTTATTCTTTGCTCATTGGACGTATCTTCCACTTCCATCGTTAGGTATCAACCGACTACTTCAGATTTTCCAAACCAAGAAGTCTTATAGGATTGATGAGGAATGTGGCGAGTTCATATTTCACTAGAAGCGATTATACAACTTCTATGAATTTTGAAAGCTCTCGTCTCCCAATTTAGATCTAAATTTACGAGCTTTTCTCTTTCAATCTAGATTTAGATCTAAGAGTTCTTTAGAGACATTATTGTGCTTGTTTAATCTCTCTCAATCTAGATCTAGACTTGGGAGCTTGTTTAATCTATTTTTTGTATCTTTGTACAGTAATAATGTTGAAGACGCCAAACTTAAGTTTGCACCATCTAATGGGCAAGCTATAGCTATTGAAAATAAAAATTATAGTGTGCTCATCACTTAAAATAATTTGAAGTTTGATAATTAACCGTCGCTCATTCTATTTTAATGTCGAGACAAATTTGTTCTTTTAAAATGAGAGTGTACTTGTCACGGCAGATTGTGCTTTATTGTTCTTCTTTGTTGTCTGGGGTTTACTTTGTTTTGATCCTCTCATTCATTATTTTGGCCAAATTGTCATAAAGGTCGTAATCGAATTGACAAACTGAAAATTTTATAATGGAATTGGCAACCACAAAATAGATCTAGAACTTTCTATTTGAGAGGATAAAAACATCGAGTTCCACAAGATTTGGAGAATGGCTCCTAGAGAAACCGAAAATGGATTTTCCAAACCAGCTTTGGCTCCTACTGACCAAGTGCCTTGAAGGAGAAGGCGTTGCCTGTGCCGTGCCAGCTGCTTTCCTATCAAGAACAGGACCGATTGGTGCTCTTACTATTTACGAATCAGCATCCTGAAATCAAAGTTGGATCATGAGGTCGTCCGTCCGTGCGTGCGATGGCCTTGATTAATCTTAGTAAAAGGGAATCTTTCAGGAGAAGTAGGCGGGATGAGTGGGGTTGGGGGGCCTCCCTCTCTTGTCTTTACTCTTCAGTGAATTTTGACTCCCAAGCAAGCTGAGGAGACACCTTTTTTCAATATGTGGACTCCGTATTACCCGTGACCAATCACTGGATTTGCTCCAATAACCAACATTCTTGTATGAAAAACAGAGGAGTGCTAGTTTTGAATTCTCACATTTTTAAGGAATTGGGATAGAAACGGTTTAGTATTAGGCGTGAGTTTTAACTTCCATCCATTGTAAGAAAGTAAGGCAAAAATCTAAATGTGACAATCTATATAAGAGTATAGAAAAAATAATAAACAGGGACTTTCTTTTTCTTTTTCTTTTGATCAGATACTTACCCCATATTTAATGGCCGCCCACAAGGAAAAAGTCTCTCTCTCTCCTCAGTTGAGTTTAGCTGTTCACTCTCTCTCTTCCCCCTTCCCGTGACCTCGTAATGGCGGACTCAGAGACCACCGTCAGCCCGTCGCCAGAGGAGCCGCCGTCCGTCTCGCGATCCGATTCGGATCCGGGCGAGGCCCCGCGAATTCTGGCCCTCCCTGAGGAGCCCGGGAAGGACGAGCGGGAAGACGGGCGAGAGACCAAGCGGCGGAGGAACTGCCCCAAGGCCCTCGACAAAGTCCAGGAGCTGGGCCGGCCGGATCGCCACCACCAGCACCACCACTCCTTCACCTTCGACACCAAGTTCAACGCTTGCTCCCCCGAGTCCACCCCCAAGTTCGGGTCCTTCAATTTCTGCGGCCAAATTCGGGAGGAAACGGACCGGACCCGAGGGGACGAGGAGAGACAAGACGAAGGGGAAGAACAAGAACAGGAACAAGAACAAAAAGAGGACGAAGAAGAAGAAGAAGAAGAAGAAGAAGCTGATGAAGAAGATTCTTTGGACCTTCCGGTGATCAATGGGATCGGTAAACCGTTGGAAGGAGAATGATGATGGCAGAGACGAACTGGGGCACTGAGACTGATGGGTTCGACCCGCTGACGTTAATGGGGGATCAGGGGGGATCAGATCAGGGGGAGGAGCTCCCTGGATCGATCGAAGCGAAGAAACAGAGAGGAAAAGGCTTGTCCTTTTTGCCCTTTATTAGTTTTTTTTTCTTTATTAGTTATTTTTGTCCCCATTTTTTTTAAAATCTTAGCTTTATTATATTGTATGTACCAAAAGCCATCATCAGTAGCAGCAGCAGCAGCAGCACACAATGAGAATGGGGAAACAATCAAAGTCGTCTTTCAGTCACTTCCACGTGCGGCCTGTCTCCCTCTCTCTCTCTCTCTCTCTCTCTCTCTCTCTCTCTCTCTTTTGGACACACGAAACAAAAATAACATTAAAGGCTCTTGCTTTCACGTTTTAAAAGTGAAGCTGACCCCTCCCCTCTCCTCCTTCCATGGCTGCCCACGTCTCTTTGCTTTCGACTGTGGAAGCGTGAATGGGCGGCTCAATTCACGCCCGGAACGACAAGTACAATGGACAAAAATGCAGAAGGAAAGGGACAGAAAACACCCGTGGCCCGGTGGATTGTCACGGAGGATCGATCCCTCTTCTTGACCGTTGGCTTGAGTCCCGACAAAAGACGCTGAAAATGAGGACAAGTATGGTGAAATTTCAATGCGTTGAAAAGAAAAATATAATTGATAAACGAAATCACCCAAAGGCCAGTGTGATTTTGAAGAGGGAGCCAGACATTTCCTCGAAACTCATTGAATGTCCATCAAATTTGGAACTTTCCCAGATTGAATCTGCTTTTGTTGTAATGGATTCTGTACTTATTTATTAGTTTTAAAATCTTTGCGAGGATTCCTAGTATCTTTTGAGTCGTCTTAAAGTAATATACCTCCTTGCAAGATAACATCTTCTAAAGTTTGACAACGACACAGGATTACCTCCACGATGGTGATAACTGGACACAGATGGACTAGCCCTTTAAGAGGATCGCAAGCGATAAGCAAGAGCGGCAACCACCAGCGATGGTGATGGCTTCACAACAATTGGTAACTTGTGGAAGTCACCGCACTGGTGGCTGGTGGTACGGTAGCACTGGTGACAATGACTCGTGGTAGTGGTGGCAGCATTGGCAACTGGCAAATGCCGTTAGAGGGCAGTAGCAGCGACGCCTATATAAACGAGTTTCTTGGAGACTGAATAGAGCTGCAAAAATGGCACGCACATCGCCCTATGTCACTTCACTTCCAAAATTTAATGGATGAACCGTCATCCAATACAAATTCTTCCTAGTTCTTAGAACCTCTAAAACAACTGTACTTCTTGCAACTTCCATCCCAATTCTGACTCGCCCCTGATCTCGAAAGTTGACAGTACATGAGATATATATACAATATATTCCTGAAGCTATCAAAATTTTGAAGCACAGGACAGGCCGCAAACTACATGGGAAACCAGTTGGTATGACGAGCAACCTCTCAAGTGCAAATTTCAGACAATTGATCTAGGCTATACTTGCATTATGACGATGAAACAAATCATTTCAAATGCAGCCTCTTCAATTTCACATGTGGTCGACACGTTTGCAGGCTTCTGTATGAGGACAGTAAAGGGGCATATATTCCCTCTTCTTAGCAACATACACTCAGGAAAGTTCCACCGCCGGTATGTCATCCAAACCATGTCCAGCACATCTGAAGGCGGAAAGCATACACTTCCAAAGCATCAGCGTCGACACAAAAAAAAAAAAATTAGCAGCATTGAGGATTCTTTCACCAATTAATTCTGATCAAGACTATATCCTGAGTTCAGTCAGCATCGCCTAGTCCATCACTGCCATCCCCTCTTTTTGTTATAGGTGCATATCGAGAGTTGGGTTTCTTGCTTTGTGAAGCAATTTCTGCATTCTTCCTTAAGACAGCTCCAGGAGACGGGTATGGACGCTGTTGAAACAAAGGACCCTGAAATTTACCAAAACACAAGTCACTTACTCAAGCAGGTGAAAACATCAGATGAAATCATCATTCCTCACAGGCCATAATGACATTCTTAGGACAGACATATGCTGGGTCATGTCTCTTTTTCACGGATATGACAACACAGCAAAAATTGCAATTCCCAGTTTCCTCTATTTAATCAGTTGAAAATAACCCTGCTTCAGGGCTAACCACGAAGAATTAAGTGAAAACGATTCCTACTGTTTCCATTTTTTATATCTGCTTAGAAAAAGTCTCCATATTTGACCTTAATGCAAAATGCATTCATCTACCAGAATAAAATAAATGCATTGACATCGACAATGTAGTGTACCGTGGCTGTAGTATCAGCTGCACGTGGTTGTACTCCTTTCAAGCCTACGACCCTGAAGTAGATCGGCAATTTCTTAAGTCAATAAGGCATATGAACCAGATCATAAACAAGAAATCAAATCAAAAAAATTTGTCACAACCCCATGACACATTTTCAGACATAAAACAGCAGTAAAACCAATGTAACACATACCATCCTCCACGAGGAGCATCTGAGTAAGAGCTTGGATCCATGGGATCCAACTCATCATCCTCAGAACAGGCACGTTTCCTGCTATCTTTTTTATTTCGCTTTCCTGTAGGAGGTTTCCAGCCAGACCTGAGAGTCCAAATTGGTGTTGGTCACTTTTCCAGTGAAACAACATTTACATAAATTTCATAAGTGGTAAGAGCTGCTTATACATTGTCGTTCAAGCATATGAACACCAACACTACAGCTAATATAATGCTACGAGTGGAGGAAGAGGGGCAGAGTAAGTGGGGGAGATCACACGCATTTAAAAACAAAACTCTCAGCTAATTTGATGTTATGCCATCCTGAAACCTAGAGACTGGAAAGATCTCATCGTGACAGCACATGATGTTCTTTGCAGAATATACCTAGCAATAAGTCCTCAGAGAAAAATATGTAGCTTCAATTGACATAGTGAGGTTCATTTTCACCATATGATAATGTTTCATGAGCTTAAGCTCATATGCACAAGAATGACAAACGATCTCATCTGTTTGGTGCACTGGCTTGGAAGAAAGGGCAAGGTTTTATCTTCTTCTTTTTCTTTTTTTTCTTTTTTATCTTTGGTCAGCAATTAAAGGGGAAGGTTGAATAGCAGTATAAACATGACACAACTATCATGAGTATCAGTCACAGCTAGACTACCAATTTCAAATTACCTGTCCTTGGAGGACTTTCTCTCAGTATCTTCTCCTTTTGCATTGCTGATCTGCTGATAGTTATCTGAAATGATCGATATGTACTGGCTCTGAGGAAGATTAAGAACTCTGCGGTTCAAATCATATAGAGAAATTTCATTTCAAACTTCACATGGAAAGGACAGTTGCATTCAGTATGTGAGCAAACTCTGTGCATGAACTAATGCATTTGAAAAGAATAGGCATAAGTAGGAAGAATAAGCTAGCACTCCAGATAAATAAAAACAAGCACACAACGTAAAACTAGTTGTAAAAGTTTCAAAGGAGTACAGAGAAATTTTCTAGGACCCTCAAGTACTCTTATGCAGGCACCACTACTAGACCACACCTTGGCTTCAATAGCATCCACACTTAAAAATGGATTGGTCTCTTCAAAGCAGTCAGAGAAGCCATCCTTCAAGAGGATCGCAAATCTGAATTTTCAAGAGAAATTTTGAAACAATAAGGTCTCAATGGAAAAACTGACACATCTCTTGTAGGTTTCACTCAGTTAATCCATTTTCCTTCCAACTGTTAACGCAGAAGCCTTACTTAAAGTCAGACAGCTCCATAGAAGATAGATTAAAAGTTAGCCTTAGCCATCAACAACATTCAGGACTGTTGGACTATAAAAGTAGCAATTCTGTTTCCTAAAGTCCCATTGGATGAGCTCCCAGCTCGCAGATTGCAGTTAAAAATGGTCAAGAAAGGGGTGAAGTTGGAGAGAAACGGTTGCTCTTTTCAAACCACATCAGTAAACTTCCCCATAGGCTCTCTTCAAAAGTAACCTTTTTCCTCCAGCAGTACAAAATAACAAAAGCAAGACCACAATATATACGGTGATCATGAAGTTCAAATTACCGAGTGCAATGGTTGCAGTATCCCCAAGACTGCACAAGACCCAGTCCCCAGCCACCGCATTCCATGCATCTCGTTGCATGAGATGACTGGTCGTCAAAATCTTTGTTAGCTGCACTTCGAGACACCAAGCTTTCATCATGTTGTGAAGCAACCTTCTGAGATGAACTAGGATGCTCCCATTGCGAAACATGTGTCACTGTATTATAATAGTACTTATGACCTGTAAAGAAAGATTCAGTTAATCTTAAGACAACAGTAAGTGGCAACCTAATTTATAGATGTTCGGATGCCAACACATTTATCAATGGACAGGGAATCTGACCCATGCATGGTGACTGATAAGAGATAAGCTAGAGCAATACAATATTGTATCCAATTGTAATATAGACTTGTGAGCAGAATGAACTATTTTCCCACTTTGAATATTCCACCATTGGGTATAGAAATTACACAGAAAAGAATGTGCACAATAGAATAGTGAAACCAATTTTCCTTCCCATGCATCTGGGCACAATCTCCGCCCTCTTTGGCAAGATCAAGATGACATGAGCCATGATTAACTAAAAATTGTGTTATAGGACAAAATGGTTGCCAAATCTTAAGGGATCCATACCAATCTTACAATTTTCAGGAACCCATGAGTCAACGGTCAAAAGATTTTGTGAAGTACCTGTTGTCTCATCAAATGCCTCAACCCAATTTTCTGGAAGAGACAATGATGGTCGACAGTGGCCAGCAGCTGAAATTTGTTGAGGAATTTCCCACTGACTCTTCCCAGTGCTTTGATTATAATAGTATGGAGCACCAGTTGCAGGGTCTCTAGCCTCAATCTACACAAATTAGTGAGTAATTAGCGGAATCAGAAACTTTTGAAAAGATCATAACTGCAAAATCTAATTTTTTTGAAAAACAAAAACAAAAAGAAACATCTTTCCACTGCATATTTTTCCAGTTTTACATAAAATGCAGTGATTTTAGAGAAACATCTTTTCAAATCTGAGACTATACTGATTGAATTTACATACTATAGTTTTGATTCATGAATAGAGGGCAAATCAGCATTACATGAATGATCCTAAAACTCAGAGAGATTATCAAGCAGCAACGTCCATCAGTGTCCTCAGAAATAATGATGTTTTCTCAATCCAAACAAAAACATTCTAGTCAAGCAGCAGAAGATTACTTTAACACCCACACTCCATTATACTGTTTTCACCTTGCTAGCTTTCATTCTAGAGCTGTTTATACATGACCTACCCCTTTGTTGACATTATGAGGCATTTGATATCTGTCAAACCATGCTGACTAGAAGAAAATAAGCTCTGAGGGATGTGGGATGTGGGATACATACATGCATTTTATCAACCCTTGGAGATCTTTACTAGTGATCTCTGAAAGATCCTTAAGAGTAAAATTCACAAAGACCACAGAGCTTTCTATAAAACCTCTGTCTAGCATTTGGCATTCCCACATAAATATTCATCAGATTCAGGGAATCAGTTTTAAAAACCTCAGGCATATGTAAACAACAACATGCCAAAGGCTGGCACAATTATCCAAAGCACCGGATAAGGCAAGAGTTTTAGCCATCATGGATCGTTCACAGTAAACTCGTAATTATAAGTGTTTTTCCTATTTTTTATAGACTACGGCCAATCAGAAAAAAGAAAAAATGCCATGCTGTACTTCCAATAATTACAATCTGCATCAAAAGTTTGTGCTAGTAACCACTGCCTAGTTTATCCTACATCAACTAAATTCTTTATGCATTGAATGAGCTTCTTAGCTCTTGACACATGATCACAAAAGAGGGGATAAGAACAGGTCAAATGTTACCCACCCATCCAGGAGCCAACCTTCCACTCTGTGAGATCTGAGCTGACTGTATGTCCAACTTCTGAAAGTCAATATAAAAAAACAAAATGTTAAAGAGAGCCTACCACTTCCACATCAAGATGATGTCCTTTACTAATCCTTAACTTTTCAAGTATATGCAACAAGATATATTTGAAAACAGAAGATGCAAGTCCAGAACTTATCTAAGCATATTGTATCAGAAAAATAGACAACTTCATCACACTCAACCAACAAAGACACATGGAAAGAAAAGAAACAATATCAAAGAGACAAGCAGATAAAATTCTCCATCCACAAACAAGTGCAAATGGAAATACTAAAAGAACTCTGGGAGCAACAGCAGCCTACATTCACAGTTGCAACAGAATCCTTATCGGCCTTATTATTTTTTAAGATGCCACGTGCTTTCAACTTCTGCTTAAGATACTCCGGCAATTCTTTTGCAGCAGACAATTCTTCATTCCCAACACGTCCTGAAAAATCAGAAGAAAAAGAGATATGACCAGCTTCACAAAAATAAAATAAAAAAAGAAAGAAAAACGAATTGCACTTGAAAGTATAGGCTGATCAATCTTACTGGGCATGGTAACATCGGGCCTTGGAGCAACAGCGTAAGCCCCTCCTCCAGGTACACCATATCCATTTCCAATTTCTAAATTACCTGCAATCCATGGTTCATAACTCTTAAAACAAAGATAAACATTACCAAAACATGCTTGTACTATGATAATTCACACCGTCTAATTTTTAAGTGGACAAAGAAAAATTGAGAATTCTTGTCATCACTGAAAGAGAGCTCAATTAGAAATAGATCTATATCCAACAGTTACCAAATAGCTGAATGATTGTACTAATACAAAGAGAGCAATTCAATCATATTGATCCCCAAATAACTTTGAGAATTTTTAATCAGAGAGTATGTAATCTGATGTGTGTCCCATAAACAGACGAAACAGCATCGGATAAATACAAAACAAGCATGCAGCTCATTAATAGGACTGGCCTTCAAATCAATTATCTAATTTAGGGTTTAATTTCTCTCACTGTCTTTAGTAGAACCCTAAGGTTGAGGGTACTTCAAACAAGGGTACTGTGCATATCTATAAGAACCTAGACGGACAAACTTATCCGAACAAAGAAGGACACCAAATGGAGGTATCAATTAAATGTTTAACTTGTCAAAAGAAAAGGAACATACAAAAGCTTCCTTTTCCATCCTATTCTTCCTTGACTCCCATTTTCACTACCTCTTAGTTCTCGCTCTGTTTATGCCCATTCTTTTCATAAACAAACGTGTATTATCCAGACAAGGACAAACATGGAACTCTGTCTATGCTGCAGATAGTGTCTTTATGGAGCTTCAAATAGTAGAAAAATGAAATAGAAACTCTTTACTGTAAGAAAAAGGAAAAATCTAAAACATCTTAACCAAATACCAAAAACAAAATTACCAACCAGTTTCTGGAGAGGAAGCCTTCCCACGCTTTAAAGCCATCTCTGCACGATGCTCAGATGCCATCCTCAGTAAATGTTCCTGACACACTCACATTTATTCAAAGATTATGATGGTGCACATAAAAAAAAAATTGCAAGTAGGTGCTCAGCAGTCTTGAATTTCTTCTTGATACATAAAACATAATCTACTACAAAATCTTGAAATATGCATACTTTTATAGCATTGGGGTCACAACGTTCTGTGAAGATGTCTGCATCGTCATCAGGAGGTTGAGTTGCAACATTTGCCTCTCTGAATAAACAGAAGGTTAGCTGCAGATCAGTTTTGAGTTGATAATTTAGATATCTCTTTTTGCCAAGTGCTCACCTTTGATTTCGTATAACATTTTGAGTGGCAACTTCCTGATAAGTCAATCACAACAATGCTCTGTAAGTATATTAAAATGCAAACAGGGGAAAAATTGAAACGTTAAACGTAAAAAGAATAATGAATGGAAAATGATATACCTGTTCTCGGAGCACTTCATTTTGAGCAGCAGTCTCAATATCCTGAGCACCTTCAATAGAATTGTTGGCAAAGACAGGAGATGCACTGGCATTATCTGGCAGTCTGTTGGATTCTTCAGAAAGATTTTTCAAACCAGTGTCTTGAGTAACTGAGAACATGGATCCATCATCCCTCTCCATCTTTGCATCAACCAAACCTGTCTCTTGATGCTTTGAACTATCCATATGCTGGGGTATCTCTGCAACCTTCAGATTTACTTCTTGAGGCACCTGCTCCTCAGGGCCATTCGACGTTGACGGCAATGAGTCACCTTGTTGAGCATTGACCTTAACTTCACTGGTCTGACAGTAATTTACTTCCCCAGATCTCATTTTCTGTTGCACTTGCATGTAAGCTACAGGACTTTGTGTTGGCATATGTGAAGTTCGTTGACCATCAGATTGACTACTGTGGAATGAAGAATTACCGAGAACAACAGGGCTTGGGACCCCACCCTGAACAGAACCGTCTGGATTTAAAGATCCATAGGAATTGGGAGTTAAATTTGGGTCGGCAAGGATGTTAGAGTGAGATTCATTAACATGTTGGATTCCATAAGGGTTCTGGCCTAATAAATTTGGAGGATATTGAGCAAAATTAGTCTGAGGTGTTGCAGCATAAGGATAAAAGCTTTGAGTGTTCGTATTTTGAACAAAATTAGAAGAAAGAGGCAATGACCCAAATCCACCAAATTGATGGTGAGGTCCCACAGCATTCTCAGAATGATAAGAAGGAGCTGAAGTGGATGGCCTGGGAGGTTGGTTAGGTGAATACTGAGTATATGATTGAACTCCTGGAGGAAGCGGCTGAGCATGATAATTATTCATGATAAACACCGCTTCAGTCAAATGTACGCTCAAACCAAAAGATATTGCCAAGAAAAGAGAAGCTGAAGATGTTGCTGATGGTCAAACGACAGTGACGATAACCATAGAGCACCTAAGTTGCGTCAGAGAAAAAAAAAGCAGTAAGTGCCCATTTTGTATCGTGATAGCTCTACGGTAACAATAACAATGGCAGGAGCAAATCATTCCCAAGTAAGAAAACGGAAATGAAAGAAACCAACTTGGGCAAATGCTCATCGCATCGTGATTAAAGTTATGAAATTTGGTAGAAAACCAAGGGGACGAGGGGAGCATCATGCTGAAATATCATTGTCACGGCCTAACTCGCAAGAATTCCTAAAATTCAGACAACATTGGAAGAGAGCAGTTGCAAAAAAAAGCACACCCGAGAAAACCTCCCCAACTGCAACCTGAATTCGCAGTCTCCATCCGCGCAAAATCACGTGTGCGTCTCTCCTAGAGCAAGCTCTACCCGAGTCTCAGAAGGAGAATCTTCAATCTCAATAACTATGCAGCCAAGCGCCGCGGCAGACAACAACAATAGTACTACACAAGCCATGGCGAAGCCCCGACTTTCTCTCTCGTCTCCAAAACCACACTCCACTCGGTCTACAGCCGCCATAGATGCTCCTAATCCCTACCCCAGGCCGGGTTCCCACGCCCCCAATCACATCAATCGCGCGCGATAACCAGGTCGACGAGAACCGATTCCTCGTCATTCGCCAACCGTGCCGCGACCGGACCCTCGGGAAACGAGCTGAGATCGCGAGTCGCCGGAGCTGGTGCTTCCGGTGAAAGGACGAGAGCGAATGAAGAAGGACGAGTTACCTGAACTTCGCCGGGATCGTCGTGCAGCGGAAGGGCGTTTCTTCCTTCCTCTCGTTTCCCTCTCCCGCTTGTTCACGTTGAGGCGGCGTTCTCGGCTGGCTTCTTCGCGGCGAGGGAGGGCGCGCTATTCCGACGGGAGAACACGTTTAATCGCGTCGACAAACAAGCCTCCTCTGCACCCATGTTTTGGGGCTGGCCCGGCCCGGCCCGGTTCAATGTTCGGGCCGGAGCCGACGATCATCTTATTGGGCCGATCATGGCCCAATGTGAAGATGCTCGCATTCTTCCCAGTTGGGGGCGAAATCGATTGGATATTTTTGCAATTACATTTGACATGAAATGAATAGCATTTGCTACTGTATTCAACTCTAAATATTCAATTTATAAATCGCAAAAGAGCAGCTCGCTCAATTTTATATTGAGTAAATGGCTTTTAAATGAAAGCTAAACACTGCGCAAGAGAAAGAAATATCTACCAGCAAAACGTTGTGAGACAAAATTTGTAAATGCTAAAGCTATAGGAAGTCAATGACACTTCATCAAGATCGACCATGACATGTTTCAAATTCGAAAAAAAATACACACATTTATTAACTTAACTCGCCATGTCAACGATTTAAAATTTAACGTGTTTACAGCGACAGTTTGTTTGCAAGCAATAAATAAATAAAACATTATCGATCATTTTAAAAAATAAAAATGCGTGATGTGCAACTTGCAACTTGGAGCGAGGGGAGAAGTCAAAGTATAGCAACGAGAAAGTATTCTTTACATTAGCTAAACCATACACGATTGACTTGTTCTATGATGCAAGTCAATTGAAGCATTAGTCATGTCATTTTGCACCCTAGCTTGATTGTACGCCTATATTCGTTTACTTATTTATACAATATTTATTTTCCAAGAAGAAAAAAGTCTTGGATTCTTCTAAAAATTCTATACTGCAATAGATCCTCTCCGTAGTACCTAATTGTCGCATTGATGAATAGCGATTGGCATTATTTTTTATGTTGAATGTGGGATGTGGTGCAAAATTGCTTCTCGATGAAGTTGAAACTTTTCACGGATTTCATTTTTTTTCAACCTCAGTGATATCAACAATTAATAAGCTTTCCTTACATACTATTCTCATTAAATCGCAATCTCAACTATTGTTTTGCAAAGGTCATACTACCACGGTGTACATGTAGAAATCACAATAGTTTATCGTTTAGTATTTACAGTTGAGTTTTTTTATCTTTATATTTTTTGCACGAGAGTGAAAAGATATATCTTCCAATAATTATCTTGCATATTGTCTTCGTCTAATTTAAAGTAATGACAAATACAAATGAAGGTATATCCCCTCGCAAAGCACGATTTAATATTTTTCTCGAGTATAATACCACCCCATATAATCTGAACTTAATTTATAACTAATTAGATAGATTATCAAAGCGAAAAAAAACCAAGGAAAATACCCATAAATAGACACACAACATAAATTCAATAAATTAAGGAAATCATTGTCTAATAATTGGATCAACTTTCACTAAAAGAAAAACGTAAAGCAATAGATAGTCATCGACCAAATTATATACCAATGTATAATTTTTATTTTGGGCTCGATACCTTCAATCATCGCACCTCGACATGGTCTAATCAATACAGCAAGATACCACCGTAAGTTAATACCAAAAAACAAAGGAGAAAGTGTCTCCTTAATAAATGCGACGTGACCCATGACGTCACAGCTGGCGGTCTGACCTATTCCAAAAGATTCCGAGATTGGCCTTCTAGAAAATGGCGCTGTCCCTTTCGTATGCTTTCACAGATCTACCTTCCTAGGATGCGTACACGAGGATTGATAAGGGGCCGCTCCCCGCCGTTGGATTCTTATCCGCTGCCTTCTTATCTTCTTCCTTCTTTTCTTTATCTATTCATTTATTTTTATTTTTTATTTTTCTTGCGTTTACTTTAAACATATTTCTTTTTGTCTTTGCCCCCAATTGAATTTTGCCATCTTTCTTTACTTGCCTTTTACTCTGTCGACAAAAAGTTTCATTTCGAATCGCTCCTTCGCTTTTCCCAGATCAAACGTATGATGCCTACGTCTTCTGACATGAGCATTTCCATCACTAGGGTAACTTAAATTTATTCATAATACAGAAGGTTTATCCTTTTTCCAGGTTTTATTAGGTATTTGAATCTAGTATTCGGAGCTAAACAATCCAGGCATGGAACCCTTTAACCCAACCTCGAGGGTCTGACGATATTTATTAAAATGGGTTATGAACTCATTTTTTAATTTATATTTGATGAATTGAACTATTACATATATTAATTATATTCAACATATATATATATATATATATATATATATTATGAATGTTAAATGAATTCATAAAATTTAGATACAAACACCTCTATAGCTCTCTCTAGCACTCGTTGGCTCTGTGCTCTCACATAAAAGTGTTAGAGAAATATGGGTTGAACCAGGTATATATTAGGTCTAACATGAGTTACTAGATTTATGTTACATAGAAATTGGTCAAAATAGATTAATAAGTCATTTTGGATCTAATTATTTTCAATTCGATCTTTAAGATGTACAAAACGGATTGCCCAAATCAAAAGTCACCCGGAAAGGATTGGATCGACTGGTGTGGTTTAGTTATTGAGAATGTTAATCTAGTTTTTGGTTCCAGAAGAAAATAGGACTAGACCGTACTACTACATATATCTATTGTTGTTATTATTATTATTATTATTATTATTATTATTATTAACTAAATACTTCTCATCCAATTGTATCACAAGCCACCATACAATAATTTTTCACTTATCACCGCTTTCGTTAATATTTTAAGATTTGCTATTCTCTTTTATTATACATGGCCATTTTTTAGTAGGAAACAAAAAAGGCTAGTTCACAATAGCCGACAGTCCGGTCCAATTCTTGGTCCTAAAAACAAAATGTCCGATCTCGATTTTCATTTGGGAACTAGTTCTCCCAATCCCGTTCTCAATTTTACCTTGAAATCGGACCGAACTAAGAACCGATCACCTCTACTCAATCCACATGTTGGACAAGTCTAGTTAGATCGTCACGTGGCAAGATTTCAACAACTAATAAAATGTGGTATTGAGTTATCTCGATGTGAAAAGGTTTAGGAAAAAAAAAAAACCCATAAAAAGGGATGGTAGGAGAAAATTATGTCGATCGAAGGAAAACATAACCATTCACAATATCAAAATTTCTATCTTAGTTAATAATTTAGATCGAAATGGCTGTGAACACGAGTTTCTAGGCTTAAACTAAAAAGTACAATCCAAAACTCTAAATTTTCAGGTACAAGGAGAACATATATGTAAGACACGATATGATCACATCTTTGAGAGACGTGAGATTACCTTGAGCACTCCCTCTCGCATAAAAAATCCACCTCCTTACAAGTGCTCGAGTCGGCTCGATATTGTAAAGCAACAACGGCTCTTATCATGCCGAGCAAGTCGTTATGAACCCACCACATATAAGGAGTTCGAGCAGGGTGCCAAAATTATAATTTTCTTATACTAGCATAAGAACGTCGAATCATCAAACTCAAATCACTAAATAAAGTAATATTACAAACGTACAATTTGGGACAAAGTGAGTTGAGAATTTTCCAGCAGTACGAAGTGAGCCCGATATAAAATCTAGGAGCCCTTCAAGTTGCACTCGTCAGTACACATCGGTAAAGACAAACGCTTCCCACGATTTAAAAACCAGCAGTGAATCGGGGCACGGGACAGACAAACGTTTGGCGGAGTCAACGTTAGACGGTCGATGAACAAGATTAATGTAATGGGCGATGTACAACTGCGGGAGGAGGACTTTTGCCTGGTCGCCAGTCAAATTCAATATGCGATCCTCCGCGATCAAAACCCCTCCCGACCTCAGGACCCGTTACAGCCAGTTTGTCGGCACGACTTTGATTTTTCAATTCGATTCTCTCGATTCAAATCTCCAGCAAGTTGTCCGGATGAATCGGGGAACGCCAGAGGAGGTCCTCCTCCTCCTCCTCCCAGAATAATTTTAGGTAAGATTCCATTTGCGCTCACCATTATCGAGTAATTACATCATATAACGCGACAAGCGTGCGAAGGGCATTGCGCAACCGATCATTAGCTTGAGGAGGACCCTTCTCGAAAAATAACATTTTTTTAATGAAAAGAATTAATATGAAATAAGGGCCCTTTTGAAATGGGAGTTTCTAGAGACTCTTTACTAATGCCACAGGAGGACAATGTTGACTACTACGTGTCGATTTAAGAATTCATTTAATCGACGTAGGTTTGATCCGGCTAGGACAAGACAATCCCGTTTCTCATTATTTTTTTGGTAAGCGGAGAGGAGTAGGGAGGAAGTTCTGGTCGAATTCGGGACATGATAAGGGAACGAGTCAAAGGGGATGACAAGCAAGGGCGAATTGAATATAATACATTTCCATTTCGGTGGATTGTATTTTATAGTTCGAAAACCCACAATATCAACAGTGCCAATGGTATCGGACAAAGAAACATAACCAATGACGTGTTGTTCACTTAATCAAACGTAAGATCAAGCAGTGTTTGCTAAAATGATCAAGTGAAAATTTCTAAGATTGAAGATGGTGAATACCGTGGTCCGTACACAATGAAAATTGTATCGAGAAGGGGCTTAGGGGTTGATGCCGAAATCAGATCAGTGCACCCATCGCGCATCTGCTCTAGTACGATCGAGTAGACTTTTAGGGAATGTATTTGTCAAAAGTGGAGATAGAGCTTAAAAACCACGAGCTTCACAGAAAATGCCAATGACACAAAGAGTGGGCAGGAGGGCGAGAGAGAGAATTTTATTTTTTTGTTAGGTCATAAATAAATTAATCACGCGTCGAGAATCTAGATCTGAAACGGCGATACGAGAATGTCCATTTCTCCATCGCCAAAGTCCTAAGGTCCGATGGAGATTCACAAAAGGACGGTGTAAAAAGGCGGAGGCATGACCCTCCCAAACCCTTTTGTGTGCCTTAAAAGAGGAACCTTGGAATTTTTGTACTACATAGAAAAAGTTCGAATCGTACTGTAATACCAAAGTCGAATCATGTAAATTTGGCCAAACATACATCAAGAAATCGACACTTAATATAATTTTCCCTCTGACCCAAAAAATAAAATATTATTTATATATATAAATATATATCATTTTCCCAATCTCTTTCACTTCACCCTCATCTCTCTCTCTCTTCCGGTCTCCTGTTTAAATTCCACGGCAAGTCACAAGTCCAAACTCCTTATTCTCTCTTCCACTGATATCTCCTCTCCTTCTCCTTCTCCTTCATCTGCTATAGAGAGAGAGAGAGAGAGAGAGAGCTTACTTTCACCTGACTCTGCGCACTCCCGTCATCTGACCGTCTCCGGTTTCCATACATCATCGGCCCGTTCCTTGATAGCCTCTTCTTGGAAATGCCCTGAAAGTCTTCTCTTTCTCTCTCTTCTGTTCCCCCACATATACTTGAGCCTGACCGGAGAGAAAGCACAGCAGCCATGGCGTCTTCTTCTGATCCCATCGCCACCCTCGACGCCCCCGACTTCCGGCCCCCCTCCTCCTCCGTCGAACCCAGCTGGCTCTTCTCTCGCGACGCCGAGACGATCACCAAGTCCCTCCTCCGATCCTTCTCCGAGCCCGAGGCGCTCCCTGTCGCGGCGCCGAACGCCTTCTTCTTCAACCCCGAATCGACTGCACCCGCCTCCGCCCCCGCCCCCGCCGCCGCTACCGCCTCCAGCTTCGACCCCGAGTCGGCGGCGGCGCGGAAGCGCCCTCGGACCGGGGGGGCTTCCCGCAAGAAGCGCAAGTCGCGGTCCTCGAACCGGTCCCAGACGACGTTCATCGCGGCGGACGCGGCCAACTTCCGCCGGATGGTGCAGCAGGTGACCGGCGTTAAGCTCGGCGGGCCCCACGCCTTCGCGCCGCCGGCGACGAAGCTGGAGCCGCAGCAGAGGGCCGGCTGCCGTTTCCCCGGCGGCGGCGGAGGCCCGTTCCCGAACCTGGACGCGTCGTCGTCGCTGTTGGTTGGTGGTGTCGGAGGTGGCGGCGCCGAGGGTCCGCTCTGTTTCCCGGCGGTGGCGGCGGAGGGCGGCGGAGCCGGTGTGCTGGGCTTTGACTCGTACGCGTGCTTTCCCACTCTGGATTCATGGAAACTCATCTGATCAAGGATTGATAAGAAGCTTTCTTTGTTTTCTTCCTCTCTATCCTTATTGTCATTTTGTCCTTGTCTACTTAACTACTGATATTATGTTGGGCGCTAGAAATTGAAGATTACGCATGTAATGTCATCTGGACAAATCGTATATATTTCAGGATTTTACGTATTGGGAGTGATTAATCATATGATTTAGTAGGAAAAATCATCTTGAGTTTAGTAAATATAATCAGTACTGAATTCTCCATGTGATATGATTGGCATTTGTTTTCTATACGTAGCATCTTCGATAAGGGTTATAAGGGTTTTACTGACCGATCAATACTGGACTTGTCGTCGCGGAAAGACCGAGAAATTCCAAATAAAATTCAGTCGCATTATTGTTCTTTCGATGTAATCTCAAGACGGATTCATTAATCTTCCAAAGAATTCAATCTTGCTTCTAATTATGCAACTTTGTCAAATTAACAAGCATGGTTTACTTTCCATCAAAGCTTTGTTATTCGGCATTTCTAAGTCACTGGATGCAAGAGCAAAGCTAAATATCAACAGCACGAGTAAAAGGTAGGATGGATCTAAAGCCGAGCTCTCTTTTCTGTATATGGATCAGTCTTTTTCGTCGAACCAACTTATCTGGCGATGTGGCGAACTAATTATTCACAAATTCAGTGTCGAATCCGGCTCTCGCATCCGCAGCTCGTTAAGCTTGCCCAACATATATCACGGCCACCAAATGGGGGATTATTGATCTGATTAGCCAACTCATTGACACATGAAAAAGTTTAGGGCATGTAGCTAGACAATAATAGAGGCAGATGTACACGGGTACGCTCAAGTCAAGAAGTCATAATGAAAAGATCATGTACATGGGGTTAGGTGATGGCGTGGTTGACTCCCCAGTCTCTCTCTCTCTCTCTCTCTCTCTCTGTTACTTTTGCTTTTGGAATTTGTATTTATATACGAGGGCGCAAGTGCTGATTGAAAAAGAAGAAGCCACGCCTTCGGTGGTGATGCATAATAAATCATTTCTTTAGGGCAGTGATGGGCAGTAAATGGTTTGTAGCTGAATGTTTAGGAGGGCAGTGTTGAAAAAGACGTGATTAATTCGATAATTGGTCGTGATATGATAAGGTAAATTACTTGATTGGCCCCAAATCAATTGGATGGTTATCGATTTTATTGAATTTATGGTGGGTTAATAAATCGACGAAAATGAGCAAAATGAGATATGTTTTCGTTTATGTATCGCGTTAGTTCGTGTATCTCTCGACTTAATATATCTCTTAAATTCGTGTATCTATTTAATTCTTGATTCATTTACCTTTTAGGTTTTTGTATTTATTTAATTTATGGTTCATAAATCATTTGTGTATATGAATTCAAAAACTCTATAAATAGTCTTGAAATTCTTAATTCTTAAATAGAATAAAAAACGAAGCGAAAATCACCCACATTTCTCAAGTTTTCTCTAAATGTACTGGTTTCAAGAAGTGTTCGATAAAGTCTATTCGTATAAAATTTGTGAAGATACTTAGCATTGTTGACAATAACTAATCGTCTTAAGGAGATTTGGTTAGTCATACTTCATCTCAAATTACTATTTCTTTTTGTTGTCGTTCTTTCAAATTAATTTTCTAATTATAACAAACAGTATTACGCATTCTTCTCTCAATACATCCTTTCCTTTTTCTCCCTTCTCCATATTTTTCAATAAATTCGATCTTAAATTTTTCGATTTTGGTGAATTAATGAATCGACTTTGGCTAAATTAACTCGTGAGGGCGCGACCGGAAAGGCCAGGATCGGATCGATGATTGATCGTGGCGCGGCGCGGATCCGCCCGAAGCTTTCTGGGTGATGGGTGGTAGGAGGAAATTAGGAATCGGTCAAATGGAAGTCGCTGTCAAGATTGATAGCTAAAAAAAAAAAAAAAAAAATCTTAATTTAATTTGTGGACCTTTGGAAAGGGGGTGATATTTTTTCCTTCTTGGATGTCACTTCGGCTCCGCCCCATGGGGAAAGACACAGTGACCCCCATCGAAATGCAAACCGACATGATCGTTGTTGGACTTTCTAACGTTTATGGGGATTATTACGTGTCCTCGTTTTAGCAAACGGGTTCAACCCCTCCAATCGTTCGACGTTAATGGGGGTTGGAACTCATGGGGACGAGGGCCTATGCCCCGCATCCGTGATTACAGAATTCGCTTCTTTCGAAATTCGCCCTTTTGATTCGCTCGATCGAAGATCGAGACGACACGCGACTTATTAATAACGAGATGCGTTATACATGATAAATAATAAATATCACTGAATTCATGATTTTCACGTGTTCCAATGTCCGACAGAAAAACCGTCATGTCATTCAGTAAGCGAGTTTCGATAAGATCAGTATATGTTTAAAAAAAGAAGAAGCAAAGGGTACGGAATAAGTAGTGCGCATTATGGTCGTCAAGGAAGTCAGATAGGTTTGAAATTCGCATCTTTTGAATTTCTCATATCTTTGTTATTATGACTTAATTCGAATATTCTACATCGATTGTAAATCCATATCATAACGTTTTCAGGTGGCATCATCGGGATATAAAAATGAAATCTCCCCACCTAGATCATATCTCAATTGATAAGAAAAAGCTAATGGCCTCCATCATCGGGCATCGAGTGCTTGTCTGTGTTGTGATGGCAACCACCGGCGGTTTCGTGGTCGGCGCTATTGATGGCGCCACCTGACCGTAGTGGTTCCTCGAGGAAGTAGAACGGAACTCCAGCACCGGACGGTATGAGCATTTGATTGAAGGATTCTATTAGAGATGTGGACCCTTGGATTAAGTTCATCAAATCGGAGCCGTCTATCCATTATTTTAATGTTTGAAGTGGGTAACCGTTTTGCCATTGGCTTTTTATTTTTAGGGGGGGACAAAAAAATAGAAACATGCGATGACCAAGTAACTTCACTTGTACCATGCGGTAAAAGAGAGTCTAACAGCGTGGCAATCTAACTTGGCCGTATCAAAACAACCTAGTTTCGCGGTAAATATGTTAATAATGCGGTGAAAATCTAGCATGTTTTTCATAGCAGTGATGGACATCAATTTGTGGCAACTTCTTATGGGAAGAAATGAAATGATCTTTAATGGACCACTAAACTTTTTTTAGAAAGTTTGCCTCATTATCCTTCAATCATCGCAATTTTTTATTTTTCATTAATAGATGTTTTGATATCGACGAACTAGTGTGTCCATCACTAATCTTACTTGGATAAGAAAAGATTGTTAGACAAAAATCTAAAGAGGAATTCGCGACACACCTTCCTGGTGGGAACTTGGCAATGCCACCGATCTTGTGCTTCTTTTGAGTCCGACGACGATAGGCGAAAAGGGAGCGCAGGGAGAGGAGTTTGAGAATTTTTTGTTCTTTAAATGAAACGATTAATTTTCCGTTAATTCGAGTTTAGTTATTTTTCCAATATAAAGAAAGAAATTAATTCGCTAGATGATTTTACTTGAGTTTTTTTTTTTTTTTCCTCTTCTCCCTTTTTACTAGGTCCCACATTGCTTTGGATCCTCCTTGTCTTATCTAAAGAGTCATTTGTAAAAGTATCATGACATTTGAAAAAACCCTTTTGAGTATTCGAAATATCCTATGAAAAAACATAAAAACAAGTGTCGGCGTTAATAAAATCGGTGGTAAGAGTTAGGTGCGATTGAGACGTTTAATTTCAAGTGCGGACAAATAAATACCAAAAATAGACAAAGTAAAAATCCTTTTTTCCCCTCTCCCTTTTATTAGGTCCCACATTGCTTTGGATCCTCCTCATCTTCTCCTCAAAGCCCCTTTTTTAAATCAATTTCATGCTGCAATACGTTGGAAAAGCCCTTTGGACTTTGAAGGATTCGAAACATCCTTCAAAAAAACATAACGACAAGTGTCGGTGATCAGACACGCGACCTATAATAATCAGAGAATTGGGTAGGATATGAACATTTAGTTTCCGATATAGGTGGTCGAGCGTTGCAAAGAGGTAGTGTAGAAATACGAAGGGCGGATATAAAAAAAAAAATCAGTCTTATAAACTTTGACCAAAAAGAAATACTGGCTCATTGAAAAAAAATAAATAAAAAATAAAAAATCCCTAGAGAGGTCCACAGATATTGAATGAAATGATATTTTTGGTGTCTGAACCGTGCCCAATTATGACTGTCAGTCCTTGTAATTTTCAAAATTTGTAGGCAGGGGGAGGGTGTTGACTTTTGGGGTTGCACGCACAGAGGCGAGAGAGGTACGCGTAGGGGAGAGAGTCAAGGCCTAGTGAACAGTCATACGCGACGTGTCGCGCTTTCATTGGTCGGTCGCCCCCGATGTGTCAGCGTCGAAGTTTGACTGCACTTTGCGTGCTTCGCTCGCTTCGTCCCCCTTCGACCCTGGTTGGCACTTGGGAGGCAATCCCCGCCCGCCCGGCTCACTTCATGCTTACGCCAGCATCTCGTCACCGGTTCGCCGTACCTCTGTTTTCCCCTGGCAGTTAAGGATGAACGCCTTTTCATTAGCAAAACCGTTTGGTTCGCCGAGCAGGAAGGGTGTGAAGGGAAGGGAAAGGACGGACCGGAGCGTTGTCACGGAAATTCCACGCCCATCATAGGATGTCCATTTCGGATAATAATTACTGCATGACTTGAGCGAGCCTGTCGCCGTCACGATGCGAATCGGACTATAGCCAAGATCATTCTAACTATGGTAGCGTCGGATTTGCACTGCAGATGAATGAAGGTTTCTTGAGTCTAAGGAATGGGCCACGGACTTAACCTTGTGACGGAGGGCTTTGAATTAATTAAGAATGCACGTGTGAGTTATGTTAGAGAAAGGAACGCGAACTCAATATTAGGTCATTAAGGCGAGCTCTAGATCAATCTCAAGTTCTCGAATGCAATGGCACATGGAGTGAGAAGTCGAGATTTTTACTCTATTGAAGTTAAGAAAAAATCATGAACAGGGAGATCAAAGTAAGTGCACATCATGATCGCATCACAATTCTCATCCACCAAGGCAAAATGGGAAAAAGAAGAAGAAGAGAGTGAGGAAGTGAGGAAATAACTAATTCGTAGTTTCTCATCAAATATGTGGGGGCCATAATTGAAATTCTTTTGGAAGACATAAATGCAATAGTTTAGTTACCGTAACAATTTTGTTTTTTTTTTTTTCTGGAAAAAAATTTCTTTCATCTGTTATAATCGAACACGTGAAGAATAGAGAAAATTTCAAATAAAATAAAACCTAGAAATCAAAAGAGTATAGGTGATAGCTATAAACTACTCTTTTTTCAAAAGATTGGAACTGTTACAGTATTAAAAAATAGTCGATGGCCAATCACTAAAATTATTAGTGATGGGCATACGTAGAGATCTTCCCCTCTAGAAACTATGGCTTGAAGTGTGCATGTAGGTTTAGCGTCCTTAACACCATCGCCATATATATACAACAACAATAATATGCTAAATTGCCATAGATCAAACACCTTCAAGAATCTCCCATATCTATATCTAGATTGAGAGGAAAAGGCTCCCGGATTTAGATCTAGACTTAAATTGGATGAGGAAAGCTTATGCTGAATCTACGAGAAGTCAAATAACCACAACTCAAGCATTCTACTTGCTAGGTGCAATTAATAGGATTAAAGTCAATTAGCTTAGAGTCATTGTGCACATTTAATGCGAACAATCTATCCTCGAATATACTTTGATTGTGGCCAAACATGAATCATTGGCACGAATTCCAATGCCAAAATGGTCTGTAACAAATCCAAAAGACTGATACTGTTTAGGAATATCGGCCACGATTTTAGCTTGCGTGATGACACACTTAAATTGTAGCATTTGCCTCACGAAAGACATGCTCCTTCTCTTCCTAGAGCTTTCCTAATCAACAAGATGTGATCGTTCTAATGTGAAATGCTAAGGGATTGCAATATCTCGTATGGAGCTTATACTTATAGAAAGTATCAAGATTCTTCGTGCCCATCACCACTTAATCTTTCGAGACAATGCCATTTAGGGTTCTTCTTGCCATGCTGTACCGATTACTCAAAATTGGTGTTCCACGTAACCGCTTCTTCGATTGGTGTCCCATCACCATGTTCGATGCTATTTTGAAAATATCAAATCTACGGTAACTATTAGCCCATGCACACAAATAACCAGCATTGGTGTCGAGTTCAAGAGACAAAGCAAGATGCGGCGGAAGCAACCACCTTACCCTCTCCTTCTCCTTCTTTTCTGCAGCTATGGTTCACGTTGTCGAAGCTTCACGGCTCCTCCATAACTCTCTTCTTCATGTCGAAACTTCACAAAAGCAGTGAGAGGGTCGAAGCTCCTATTTCTTTGTATCCGTAACTTGCTGGTTCACATCAAAATTTCATGAAAGCGGCAAGAGAGTCGAAGCACTACTACACTCTTCAGAATTGCGGAAGCGAATGATTGTCTTTGTTCATGCAAATCCGATGTCTTTAACAGTGAACCGCAAGAGATACTTATCATTGCTAGCTGTACATTTTCAGATTCTTTAGTCATGAATTGCAACAAAGAGTCGATAACACTTGCCCCATGAGCATCTCGAGCAAATAGACATGGGGTCGATCTGGTGAGGATCCGCGAGATCCTTCCCAATTTCAATCCTAGACCTGTATTATTATCTTTTCAATCAGCTCCGTCGGGAGGCAAAGAATCTCAACAGTGGAAGAGAGGCAAGTGATATCCGCCAATTACACCGAGTCAGACCAGAAGTGACATGGAAGGTGTAGCCGCTTTCCACCATGGAATCATAGGAGCATCGTTTTTCACGGTCCGTATCTTTGCAGAGTCCCCCCTTTGGCCTTTAGCAGCACTTTTTGGTGTCCCCGTTTACTCCTAGTCTGGCATGGTTTCCTGCAGCAGTTTGATAGACTAGCGATTTTAGTCAAACTAGACATAATAATGCAGTTCTTATCGTCGAGGTCCAATCTGGCAATTTGTCTGCAGCAGTCTTGGTGCTGTATGGGGATAGCAACATTTGTGGTGCTTAACTCTACGCTTCGATTGTACCAGGAAAGGGAAAATGAACTTTTGTTTTTGTTTTTTTTTTTTTTTCACTATTTCCACAAACAATTCGTGATTTGGCTTCGATCGCTCGGTTTGCTAATGTGAACAAAGTCAAGAGAAAAAACGAATATCTTTTTACCTATTTATTTTCCTTCAGTCGAAAGTGTTTCTCACGTGTTGATTTATACCCTTTTCTTTAACAATTAAAGAGCAAGTTTTCTAAAGTAGTCATTTCTGCTAATATGCAGGTCCTACCAAATTATATATGGGATAGGATATTTAAATATTCGATTTTATGATTGTGATTAACCAAACAGTAGATAAGATATAATAAAATTTAACAAATTTCATATCTTATCCACAATAGAAAATTCAAGTGATCAAACGTAGCTTATTTTCAAGTCAGAAAATAAAAATCTTGATCCCAACGGTTTGTTTTAATTTAGGCTTCATTTGTTTTGTGGAAATTAAATAATTTAGAAAGCATTTTTCAAAAAATGGACTATTATATCGCTTACAAAAATGAACAAACGAAAAAATTCTCATTATTCATTAAAATGTTTAGACATAAATTATTCTCAATAACAAGAATAAATTTTATCAACTAATTATTTCAATTTTCAGCAAAACAATGGAAACCTTAAGTTAAAGCGAATGGTACTTCGATTTTCTGTGGTTTTCTGAGGGTGGACAATGCCACATCTCAGTCGGGTCGGCCCGCATCGTTAGATAGGGCAAGGCCGAGGCCTCAGCTGATGGGCTCGAGCCCAAGCCCGAGCCCAAGGAATCATCCATCGTCCCCGACACATCCTATCCGTTCGTCGTGTGCTGGCCTTCCCCGTTATCCACCGGGTGAATCGGAATTCAGCACAGACGTGCAGCTCTCTTCGCTTTGCTTATCCCCAAGAACCACAACGCACTGAGCCAGCGGCATCACCACTCTCGTCGATTCGTGCTGTGATATGCGAGAGAGCGAGGGGTAGACAATGGCTCTGCTCTACTGCTGCAGTTCCGTCGTCGCTTTCTCTCCCCCTTCTCCCTCTCCACTCTCGTCGTCGTCGTCGTCGGCTCTGCTTCTCGCTGTGAAACCAGGTACTGATTCTTTCGTGGGTCTTTCAGTTTTCGTCTCGTTTGGTTGCGCTGAATCTTGGGTTTCTTGTTGGGGGACGGGAGATGACGGAAAGACTCGACCTTGATGGGGTTGTAATGTGTTCAAGAGAAATGGAATGAGGTGGAGAGCGTAGTGTTCTGGCGCGTTTGAATTTCTCCGGTGGGCTTTCCTTCGTGCACTTCATATGGAGTAGTTGCGTCCTCGTAGTTGTTTGAGGGTGTCTCGTATTCAATCCTAATATGGGTACGGAGGCAAGGGGAACGCCATTTCTCGTGTTGTGTTTTCGCTCTCCGTGACGTTTTCTGAACTTGTGTTTCAGCTTCCAGGTTGCACATCAAACCAATCACTCTGCTCCCGAATTCTGTCGGCGCAATTAGCTATCCGAATGAGAAGAGGGGTTCACTAATTGTGAGGGCAGATTCCAATGCCGAGGGAGCAGGCCCGGTCGATGGCGGCGAGGCTCCTTCTCCGTCGCAGAACAAAGAAGAGGCCGCGCGGGTTGACAAGCTGCCCTTGGAGTCGAAGCTGCAGGAGAAGGCGGAGCAGAAGTTGAGGATGAAATTGGCGAAGAAGATAAGGCTCCGGAGGAAGCGGCTTGTTAGGAAGCGAAGGCTGAGGAAGAAGGGCCGATGGCCGCCTTCGAAGATGAAGAAATTGAAGAATGTCTGAGCTACATACCTCAAGATGCCTGGCAGGTTTTGTTCTGACATCCTTTTCTGAACTTGCCATTTTGGATGGAGATTTGTATTCATTCGTCAGATTCTTGTTGATTTGACTGCTTCCTGTAAGGCAAAGATTTTGAGGAATATATTTTCATTGTTTGGGTTACAATTCGGCTTTAAAGTTTGTTTCATTGGGGTTTGTTAACCTCAATCCTGCTGGTTGGTGATCACGAGTCATTTGTGATCTTTTATTTCTGCCGGTTTGTGACGGTTCCGATCTTCTGATTGAGTTTTGGTTTTGAATGAGGTTCAAATGTTGACAATATCGTGGAGTAATCAGTAAGTTTCCCCTTGCGACCAGATAGAATGAAGCACGTATCGATCAAACTGGCATAGGGGATCATGAATTTGCTAAATTACCTGAATGGAACGTCCCAAAGACTAGGAAACAATTATCGTCAGTTGTCAATTGAGTTAGATCTATCCCTTGTATGCCATTGTTGAAACCCCATCTCTCTCTCTCCCTCCCTCCCTCCCTCCCCATTGATTCCACAACCAGGCTTTCTGGTACCCCTTTACCCAATGAACCACCAACTTGCTGCTGAGAGTTGCAGAGGACATCTTCACTACTCTACATTCAGTCTCGATCTCAGATATTTTAACTGGTAATTGCTTATATGCTGATAATTGATGAAGAGATTGATGAGGAACGATGATTTCTGCGGTCACCAGAGTTCTTGCAAATAGAAGGTTGACACAACAAGGCCGCCTTTTGATTTGACTTTTAAGGTTTTGGTGAGGACTCTCTTGCGCTCATCCAAGTAAGCAAAACTATGCGTAGGACTTGAGGGAACAGAGAGCCGTCTTTCACTAACTTTCGGCTCTTTTACATGCTATTGCATTCTGCCTACGGTACAAGAATAAGGGCCGGTTATGTCATGAGAAATACCACTTCGGATACTCAATGCTTGAGTGTGTGATAAGTTTCTATGATTATGGTTGCCGTTCGAATTTGCTCTAGGACTGAAAATGTTCATCCACGCCCTGTCATTTGTGCTTGATGCATACCGGAGTATCAGTTCTCACTTGCATCTCATTCCTTGAGGATACTAATGAAGAACCTTACGTGTAAATTTCCACCACTCGTTCATTTTTTTGAAACTGCAAGTTCTTGCCCTCTATAAAAGCTTTTTGAGCGACTCGGTCTGACGTGATGAAAAATTAAAAGGATGAAACTAGTTGATCGTTTTATCATGCTCTACGTCATGAAACGAGAATCGATATGTTCTATCGTGCTCTCATTCCTGCATAGCCACAAGGTTGTAAACTCAATGCTCGATCTCAAGATCCATCAAGTAGAATATTCGATGTCCTTAATTTCCCAGAGGTTGCTAGCCTTAGAATGACGCTCAGGCTGCTGGCATCATCATTTGGATATTGAGATCATTCTGTCAGGAATCAGTCTAGAGCATCTCAGAAAAGCACAACAGCGCAAATCAAGGCTGACATCAACTCTTACAAGAATTCTATTTACAAAATTTGGTGCCGATCATACATAAATATAGCTACAAACAGGAATCGTTGTAAGAAAAAAACCCAATTCTGTCCTTTTCATCTCCACTTCATTTGCCATTAGTGTCAGTGTATCAGCAAGAGCATGACGAGCTAAAATGCCCTCCCTCTCGTTCTAATCTGGAGCTATGCAGTCTCCTTCTTATGGGCTCAGCGACTGTTCAGACGAGGGTGTCTCCCTTGAGAATGTTAAATTTGCAGAGGGGACAAGTCGCATTTATCAGGAGCCACTTGCTGATGCATGAGCAGTGGAAATGGTGATTGCATGGAAGGGTATAAAGCTCCGCCCCATCTACATATGATGAGAGGCATATGCAGCATTCCTGCAAGTCACAATGGAAAGTTAATAAGTTGGGCATGCAGATGTTTTAGTGGGGCTACTACTAGTAATGAGAGATCATGATCTGAGGAAAGTCACAGGGGACCCTTTCTAATCGTATTGGCGAATTGATGTCCATGTGGAATTAGCTTGGACAATATCTCATCTTCTGCCATGGAAATTCTTTTTTAAGCAATCATAATAATTTGACATCACGAATTTGTAAAGATTATAAAATCATTTCAAAAATGGCAAAACTTTGGTTGACACTGGAAGAACTATCTTCCATCAAATGCAACTTCCCTTCTGTTGGATCTTGGACATCCGTAGGACTTTTGCAAAGCATAATCAAGGAGGATAAGCATAGGTACACGAGAAGGTGTTCCAAAGATAAGCTCACTTACTGAATCTTCTGAATGAAGAAAAAGTTCACCACTTGAACCATTGGTTCCCAATCCTGACCTCGCCCCAAGAACTTCTTCCATCCCAAGATTGTTGAACGTGGCAAGCACAGTAGCTGGGCGGTACCTATACTTAGGAAGACTCTTGATAATATCTTCAGATGCCCCTTCAGTGCTTGCAACAGCATAGGCAATTGCCAATATGGGAATGCAGCAGAAGAGAGCCAAGAAGACCACGAAAGCCATACCAATGCAGAAGATCACGAAGAAGACATCAAAAGCAAGAAAAACAACTGTCAACCTGCAATTAATTCCAGCAAGTAAACAAAATCAGTATTCATGTATGTTTGTTAGACTTCATTAAATCATGGAAGAGAACAGAAACACAACAATTGTGCATGGCCGTCACAAAGTATAAAGCAGAAAGTAACTGGTGGCCATTCAAGGCATACTGATGCCCCACTTTAAATTGATTGCCAAAGCAGGTTGGTGCCAAAGGCTCCCACAGTAACATGACTATGGAAGAATGTAACATGATCAACTGATGTATCAGTGTCACCAAGCAAAGAAAACTGGACTTTAATCCTGAAAGAGAGCGATTCAAGATGCACAGTAAAGAAAAGACACTCACCAGTAGAGACGTGGCGCATCTTGAAGAAGTGGCTGTCCACCCACAACAATCCAATAGAAACCAAACACCCACCATACTGATGATATTAATGTATTCAAGGATTCCAATCTTTTAAGCATCCTGTAAAACATCGATAAGGAACACAAGGAACTGCTTCAAAATCAGTACCTTTCTCACATCTATGATTATAACTACTTTGTAATTTGAATGATGCTTCAAAAGGACAGCTAACAAGAATGAAGTAATGAACTTAGCTCAGCCTAGAGCTATTAAATCTTCGACAACAACACTTGTCCAGATAACTAATATAAGCAAAGGACGTAACACAATAGCCTGTCCTAAAAATGTTTCTCCATTTGCTTGCAGCTTCACAGTGCAAGAGTTTAAACATTAATAGGAGAAACTTGTTGGAATAAGCAGCACATTTTCTCTCAAATTCCTAAAAACATTGTCCCCTATCCTCAATCACTACCATGGGTGAACTAGAGCTTTGCTAACACATGTCAGATCCAAGAAATGGCTCAATTTGTTGTCTCTTGAACAATTTCAATGATCCACGAAAGATACGGGACCTTGCAGTTCTCCTCTACTGTGATCACAATATTGTTGCAATTTGAGAATCTAGAGCAATCAAAATCATCTCCGCAGTTAAAATACACTTTGCAATTCCTGGTCAATTCATCAATGCCTGTTCATCTTTCCTTGTGAATGAACTTAATCATAAAATCAAGTGCCACCATCTTGTGACCCTTCCTCCCTGAACTAATGCCAAGTATCACACGTCCCTTAGCCAACTAGTACCACCACCAATAGAGATTGATCACCTCATAAAAGCTCGCTGATCGATCAAAATGACACCACAACAACAACTAAACGAGTCCTTACAACCCATGAAGCTTCAATATTTCAGCTCGGAACAGTAACATCACGGGCAATTCACCAATGTAACATCTCAGAAGACACGAATTGAGGCTCACCTGCGGCGACTCGGTGACCGCGACAGCTCACTCACACCCACGAGCTCATCATCCCCGTCCTCGTCCCTCCGCCTGTACTCGGCGCACACGAAGCCCACATGGAACAGGCACTGCAGAGCGTACCCGCAGAGCCACAGCCTCAGAGGAGTGGACGGCCTCTCCTTGAAGGCGGACAGGAGCACGACCACCGCGACCACCACGAAGGCCAGGTTCCACACGAAGTCGAGGACCACGATCGGCCTCGAGCACGCGGCAAGCCCCTCGCCGAAGACGCTGGAGGCCGCCTCCTCGATGTCGCCGCCCGATCGGCCCGTCCCACCGCCGCCGCCGTCGCCGCAGTCCCCGAGGAGGAAGGACCCGTGGCGGGTCCTGATCAGGCGAGCCAGGCGGGAGGGGGAGGAGGCGGATGCCACCCCAGGGGCGTGGCGGCGGAGGAGGGGATCGCCGCCGCCGCCGCCGCCGGCGGGGACGTCATGCAAAGGGTCTTCCGGGTCATCCATTTCTGGGTTTTGGAGGAGAGGGGCAGAGGGAGAGGGAAACGGAGGAAAGATGCGACCTTTGTCTGCGTACGAGTATGTGCGCTGGTGTCTACAAAAAGAAAGAAAGAGACAGAGAAAGGGAGAGAGTTTTAGGTGGTGGTGGTGGTGGTGGTTACTGGGTAGGGGAGGAGCTGGTGGAGCAGTGGTTCGGGTTGGACTGGGACTGGGACTGGAAGGGAGGGTGGGAGGAGAGTGGAGGTGGGAGTCGCTTGTTTTGTCTGCCTGCGATGCTGTCGTGTTGGAAAGAAAACTGGGGGAAGAGGGGAGGATGCCAAACCCATGATCCTCCTCCCTCCTTTTCCCCTTCACCAATTAGAGATTTTCATTAGGATTGACATGGAAACTCACTCATTAATCATTATTTACCTACATATAGTGTGCATGATGGGAAAATTCATGGTTTAATGAAATTCCATGGCTTTCCTCCTTTGTTGTTTGTCCAATTTATTAAAAAATTTGTAGTGTTTTCATGCCTTTTGGGTTGGATAGATGGTGGTGCACTCATTTGAGGTAAAAGTTCTCTCCTTGGGAAATGTCTTCACTATAAGACATTAATTTTATTCATAGATTGATGATTTCATGTAAGTTAAAAAGGGGTCTTGAAAAATTGGAAATAGATTGATTTTCTCGCCGAGAAAGATTGGATGATCATGATGATAGGATTGCACCGACTCGTGATTTGTAACGATTAGGATGGACGCATTTAAGTGGTGGGAGTCAGGAGACAATAGGGACTAAAGTTAAATTGAAGATGGAGGAGAGGATACCAACCCTTTAAATGAATTATGTGGCATCGCTGACAAATTTGATGATGGTGGTACGAGTCAAATAGCAATAATAGAAATGGGCTGATTAGCTGTGTGGTTCTAGAAATCACCTCCACTACGAAAAAGGTAATGTTAATGGCCAAACTTCTAGGTATATCTATAGGTTGTTTGCAGGAAAAAATACAACGAAGAACTTATAAAGTTATTCCATTTAGACTAATTCATCTTAAAATTTTTAATTATATATCTTCAGACGATTTATCAATATAGTCCATTCAATTAATTTTGACTGGTAATTATTGACATGAATATCGATTGTCCTATGTGACATGATTGGCGCTGATACGGATAAATTTTATAATTTTTATAATCTTATCTTTGTTTTTTCTCTTAACAATTCTAGGTTAATGAGAACCCTCATGCTTGGATCCAAACTAGGGTCGACACCCTTGCTTGTTGGCTGTCACCTTGTGGTTGATGAGGGCAGTATGGCCCTTGTCCATATCAAGTGAGGATTGTGGCCTTCTCCTGGATCTGGATGAAGGGCCAACTCCCTCGCCTCAGTGTGAAGGCCCTCACCTATACCTCACTTGGGAAAAGAAAAAGTAAGGAAAGAAAAGAATAAACAAAAAAGTTATAAAAAGTTTAAAAAGGATTAATTTTTTTTAAAATTATTCATGTTAACTTTGTCATATCACATGATATGATTGATATGTATGTATTTTCAGTCAAAATTGTCTAAATAGACTATATTAAAATTTGAGTACTCAATTAGCACAATTAAAAATTTAAAAATTGAATTGGTATTTGTTCAATAAGTTTAGGATTTTGGATTTTTTTTTTCCGTTGTTTGTCAACAAAACATTTCACAAAATATCAATTTAATTTTGTATTAGCCCTACTGCGGCCGGTTGAAGAAAACGACACCCAAGACACAAACAAATTCGATGATGCTCTACATCCCCAACTCCATAAAAAACGTTTCGTGTATGGTTTAGCCATCGACCCTTTTTGACTCGTCTCTCATCCGACATGCGTTTGGAATCAACTTAATATAAGACATTGGATTAGAAACAGACGCGCCTGATGGAACTAGAAAGCGGTTTTGATGATGATGAAGACGACGACAGCATATTTTTTTCTTCGTTGCACAGCTAATGTGGACAAATTAGCCTTTCGATTTCGATGGCTTGCGTCGATTGATCTGAGGGAGTTGGTGGCTAACAGACATGAAAAACACAGACTGTCCATTCATGTACCATTTTCGAAATTTTAGTCGTTGTGGTTTCAGGAATTGACATTGCCGCCATCGCTCTAGGTTGAACCCTCCCATGTGGAGCATGTTTTCTTTAATCATAACGACTCGATTTAGCGCCGGAATTAGCTCTAATTTGAACATGAAATTAGAGGGTTTCTGCAATTAAATCCGAATTCTAGAAATAGGGCTTCTAATAATGGCCTTGTCACATGAATAGGGGGGTAACGAGCATCATTTGAATTAGAATTAATGAAATAGTTGGTGTGTAGGGGATGAATGATTGCACTTTCTTTCAAATGCTAACAGATTGTTTGAGACGCGAAAACCCTTTAATTTAACAAATGTATTAATTAATTCAGATTAGTTGGAGGTTGGTGCTTAACTACATCTACGACTATAATATGGTAGGTATTCTACCGTAGGATATCGGTCGAATGATGTTGTTTAATGACCCAGCCGTTCGATTTTTTAATCAAAAGGTTCGATCCACATTTGCAATACTTACATGAATAGGGAATATATCAAAGGCACACATGTGCATTATTATAAGGAAATGATGGAATTAGATGCGAAATTTAGGATACAATAATATCAAATGTCAACCCCTATATAATTAGTTATCCAAGCCTGCCACAATGGTAGGCAATTGGACTTTGCATTTGCATATTCCGAAGGCATAAGTTGCACTGTACATGATATAGAATATCGGAAAAATGTATGGGCCAAAAACAGAAAAATGAAAAACCGAAAGTGACTGGAAAAGGTCGACAAGAGACTAAACAATTTCCATTTTTTTGGGTGGGGCATTTTAAGTGCATTTAAACCATGTTGACCCTTCCATTCGTCGAATAAATGATTTTCTTTCCGAAGGGAAGTCTTTATCAGCAGTGTAATTGTCCAATGCAGTATAGTTCTGTAAACCAAATTTATAATTTCTGCTAATCGAAGATCGAGTCTCTTTGTCTAAAACGACTTCCATCCCGAACCAGATCCTCTACGAATGTCGTTGGCCCGGACCGTGCCGAATTCAGCTAATCTAAACAAGGCTGAGGAACATCGTTCATCAGCCGAGACCCATTTGACACAACTTTGGAACTGTTATGGTGTGATCGTGATACTTCTCAAAAAATGGAAACCATTGATCGACGGAGGAACACTGTCACTGCTATGTTCAATGAAGTACCACTTCAAAAGTGGATAATGGACTCATTCCTTACGATAAATAATCACAAGAAAATCTTTTGATAACATTGATTCTACTTCTCAATCAGTACCCACTTGCAATATGAAATTGGCCAAATCCCGCGTCTAGCGTGAGACAAGGATAATGCATGATAAGTAAAACGAGATGAGAATCACTCCCTTAGCAGCATATGTAATATAATTTATATGTTCCATAGCATCGAACGGCAGCTAAGCAAGAAGTACATTTTACATCCACAAGATCTCCATAGCTAGAATAGAGGGCGATGCCATCTGAGTCATGACATTATTCCATATAATTACACTCATCAGTTATATAAATTAGATAGAGGACCTAGAAGAATAATCATCTCCCTTCATCCGGATGCTTGTCGAATCTCTTAACAGATCAAAGGAAGTGAAGGAATAGGGCAAGATAACGACATCCATCTCTTTGCCTGCGTTTTCGAGTAGACTTTGGGTCGGCACCACCTGCATTGCATTGGCCAAGATCATATATTGAAAGGTGAGATGAGAAAATACCATCTCCACATCATTAAAAGCCTGTATTCACTCGATTGCATTTCTTATAGAAAATCAATTCGGATGAACTAGCACATCTCATGTCCACATTTAAGTTCAAAGTTAAATAAGGGAAATAGGGAGGACAAGATGTTCTGACCTTTTTCGGCTCAGAGAAGGAGTTCTCATCCATCAAGTTAGCAGATGTCAATACCGTCTTTGAGGATCCAGAACTTTGTATCGAATTTTGATCCAGTCCGCTAATGGAAATTGTTAGATTAACTGAACTGCTACCGAAGTTCACAATCTGCAAAAATTTACCAGGTCACCCAACCAAGCAACACACGTTGATGTATGGATACGACACACCAAAGTAAATTTTGCAGCATTTATTTTGAGGACCACAATGCTCTTATTTGCTATTATGGTTGCGTCTCACATATGAAAGAAAGGAAATGCATCGACCCCAAAAGTCAAATGTTAACTGGGATTAGAGCACAAACAGTGACACAAAATAAATGCAGAGCACCCTATCACAGACCTTAATCTTTATGTAGCTTTTGTTATCGTCTGAATTCGTCCATGTGATTGCTGAGGCAAGAAGTGAGCTGGAGGAATTCGCTTCAATTGTCGTATCAAGAAGAGTTGCTCCACTTGAGTCGGCGAAAAACTGTTGCACCCAGTAACTTGGAGTTCCATAAAGATGTGAAGAATCGAAAACGATTGCATCCGGATTCCACCTAGAGATGGGAGATTTGTCAAAACTTACCCGAACTTAAAAATCCTGCTCAATGCTAAAAGTCTCCGCCAGACCAATATTCAAAAAAGGCATTAATGGGAGTACCTCCTGTCGTTTGAATTCACGAAGAGAGGTGCATAGCTTGCCATCTCAACGATATCACTGCAAATGAAATGATTAAAATGATCAATAACCTTTTCTTTAATACATCTGCAAAGGATGAATTTGAAAAAAAAAACACAGAGCTACATCATTGAGTTCAAATGATTTTTCCAATGTGAATTAGTCAGTTACATCTTTTTTTTTTTGGTAACCTAGTCAGTTACATCTTTTACCTCTTTCCACATGGAAATAAAAGGCACGTGAGCGAGTGCACGCACGCACTAACACACACACTTGTATGGGAAGAGAGAGCACACCTGTTCTTTTCTAGCCCAATAAGGAAGCCAGCTTCAGCCAAGCCTGCTAATAGACTTCCTGTGCCAGCATCATTCCCAGTCACAGCATATTCACTTACAAAAGCCTGAACACAGTAGATCACAAGATCAACAGTAATGCACAGTTGGATGTGTAAATAGTTACGAGTAGACATATCAGACCACACCTTTGGACCAGCACGGGACGTCTTATCAAACTTATGAGCCATAGAAAATAGATTATTGGCAGATGTATAGACCTAAGCAGGAAGCAAAGGTATTCGTCAGTCAAATGATTTAGAATATAACACAAAGAAATCTGCAGCAACAGGAAATTGCAGTGCTAAAGATGTCAATGTTCCACTTACATGAAAATCATAGAAATCAGCTGGGTGATCCAATGGTTGAGAAGAGCCATCGCAGTTGGAAATCATTTTAATGTCTGGATAGGCACTTTTTATAGCGCTATGAAACTTGAGGTAATTCCCTGGTCAATTTGATACAAAAAGGAGATCTTACTGGATTGGTCCTCCATTCGAAGTTCAGACATAAAATCAGGAAAAAGGGGATGACAGTCATGAACCAACCTAGGTAATTTTTCTTGCCACAGTCTTCATTCCCAATAGCAACATATCGGAGGTCAAAAGGCTTGGGGTGTCCCATTTTAGCTCGCAAGGAACCCCATGTAGAATTGGGATCTCCTCTAGCAAACTCTATGCCGTCAAGTGCTTCCTGGAATTAAGTTAAAGGTCACTGACCTTGACATAACTTTTATTACCAGAAAACAAACAAACCCTTCAAATGAACAGACCTTGAAAAATTTATCTCGTGAGGAAGTGCCACAAACCGTCAACATAACATGAAACGGAAAAGGCAGCTAAAAGATGGTGTCTCCGAAATAAATCAAGCTCCACCGAAAAGAAATGCTTTGCCTAGATGGGTCCATCAACTTCACTCAATATTTAATCCTCTTGCTTTCTAAAAGTAGAAGTCATTCACTGACAACGGCAATTTGTGCAGAAGTAATTGCACATCGATGGAATGTATTCATGGAGGCATTCCTCCCCATATGAGGACATTAAATGCATTATATCTATCAGTGCACATCAATACTGTCTGGTTTTGCTTCAGAGAGAATGAGACATACTAATAGACAAATCATATAAGTCTGCCATTGCTCATTAACTGATCAATGTCCATGGTGCATTGATTGGCGAGATTGGATGGTTTTTGGACTCACCTGTATAAAAGGTGAGACAACAGAAGGATCAACTTGATCGTTGTGGCTGATACCTGCAAAAAGAAAAATAACAAAGTTAAAAAAAAAGACCTGCAGAATATGGTAATCAATGATAAAGAAAAGTAACAGAGCATCAAGATGCTAAAAGTACCATTGTTAAACACCCATATTGGTCGAGTTTTCAAGTCCTCTGCGAGCTGCAAAGAAATAACCATCACATTATATAATTAAACCCAAATGCACATCTTTGAAGTCAGAGAATTACTTTTACAATAATAAATCACAACCAAAAGTATAAGTACTGACTTGAAGGAACTCAAGGTAACCGAGACCATCGTCAGTCCAATACATCCACACGTCACCAAAGTGGCCAGGTCTCTCTTCCCATGGTCCAACAGCTTCTTTCCAGCGAAATGCATTTCTTAACCATTCACCTTCAACAAAACAGCCACCTAGAGGAACAATGAAGAAAAGATGCTTCATGACCTAAGATGAGAAGTGTGATTAAATTATCAAGCTCACTGTGAGCTGTTATGGGGATACCTATTGCAATGCCTAATGATGATTAGAAACATGCAAAACTTGGGTCTGGAAAAAATTGTTAGATTGATGAGAGAAGAAAATATGAAAGGTAGGCTTAAAAAAAAATTATATATATTTTTGGGATAAGTGTGTTGTGAGTCGTAAAACTTGTCATGAAAGTGTCATTGAATCTTAAAACTTTCAATAAGTGCAATCAAGTCCTAAAACTTGTTAAGTTGGTGCAATCAAGTCCTTCCACTAACACCAACCAACTTGACAAATGGAAAATGTGAACAAGTTTTAGGACTCAATTGTGCTTTTGTGACAAGTTTTAGGACTTTCATTGCACTTATCCTATATTCTTCTGTTGACAAACTCAATTGCAAACCACTATATGACCGTCCTTGAAAAATGGCAGCCATCATATTAATATAAGGAGAGAAGAGTCTCCATCCAGTCTCAATTATATGACTCTTACTGCTATATGAAGAATCAATAACCACAGTACTGGAAAAATCTATTTTTAGCCAATTTTTCCAATTAAAACTTAGTTGAAACAGCTTAAGTCAAAGAGTATAATTTGATGAAACTCTTCCCTGTGCTGGCCAGTGATGTCTAAAACGTTCATTTAATAAATCGATGCTGTATGGAGAGTGCTTAGTACATGAAGTTCAGAGCAGCAATTCTGCAAGAAAAGTGGACTTGGAAGTCAAGTCTTTACATCTGAATTTGGTCTCTGTCAATATTAGCTAGTGGATACTCAGGTTTACAAAGTGGTTAGATAAAATGAAACTAATTCTGTCCTCTAATAGAAACATTTAAACCAAAACTATAAGGCCAAATCACTTTGGAGTAAATGAAGAAACTGAAATATGTATCACATACGCTTGCATGGATGCATGCAAGCATAAGCACCTACAAATCTGCAGCCAACTAAGGAATAAGAACACATAAGAATGATCAAATGCTCAAAGGCTTTCTTGTTTATTAATCCTATCTTATCTTATATTCCACATCTATTGTCCTCCACATTGCAAGTTTGAGTCATTTTAGTAGACCATTGACATAAAGCAAATCCCAAAATTTAAAGACCAGCTTAGTGCAGATATATGCATTTGATGCAACTGGGGAAAATTAGCATCTGATATTGCCAAAATTCAGTACAGATGCACACGGTCCACTTCATATTACATTAGTATAGCATGAGCTAAAATGTAAGAGCAAAATTATATACCTGGGAACCTAAGGAATTGAGGTTTAATAGCTTCAAGCATTTCAAAAAGCTCAGTTCTGAAACCATGTCCCTGTTGCAAAGGTAAGTTTTTGGAAGAACATCAAGGGACGTTTGATAAGCAACAAATAATGATAAAATTTTGCAGAAAGCAAAGAACTGTATTATTTAAAGCACCTAGAGTCAAGTTCTTGTGCTTCAGCTAAAAGCATGTAGATTCACATCCCATGCTTCAGCAACTCCATATAAAACCCATGAGAAGAAATGCTCAATTCGAAAATTATTGACTAGATGTTGAAGCAGTATTCAATATTGATATTGAATTCCTCTTTAGAAAATTCTTCTCTCTGTATTAGTCTACCCTATGACGGGATGAAAGACAGCCACACTGACATAATCCCTCTCAATAGGCTTAAGGGACAATTCCTTGCCAAAAGAAAATAATTGGTGACAATAACTTTCCCTCAAAGAGATAATGTATGGCAAAAGTGGATCACTTCAGAAGAAAACCGCAGGGTTGTTCAAAAGAAACAATGATTCAAACAGCAGAATGAGCATGCTCTGGTCATAAGACACTGCCTAGTGGGAATTGGCATGTCAAAGAGAAAAGGTTGATACCTTGTATGTGTCCAGAGGCATTGCTGAGACTTGATCAAACCATATCACTCCCTTATTTGTGGTTGTCAACTGAAGTCTAGATTTGGTATTTGATTCCTTGGCTTGCAAAAGAACCTCCATCTTTGTCCAGTTTGATACGTCAGAAGCAGAAGCTCTGCAATAAGACTTTCAAACATCATTATGCTGATCCAGTAGATCCTCTCTCCTGGCATCACTCTATTAAGACTCTTCATACCTCGTAATGCATAATATATTCAAATAAAGAAAAGAAGCTGCCCCAGAAAGGGCAATAAGATGGACTAGAAAAGAGAGAGCAGAATGTAATTCAATGGTCCACAAGGATAGCACATTTTCAAATTAACACTTTTTATCTGGGCCTCTACAAGCACTTAAATAGTACTTACATTATATTTGTGGAAGCCACAGTTGGCGTCCCACTTGAGCCCGTCAAAGATACAGATACATTAATTGATCCTGCTGAGCGAACATAAAGGACCACTTTGTACGTCTTCCCTTCTTGTATATTCTAAAGAGAGACAAAATATAGGATTTGAAGTACAAAAAATTATTCAAAAGCAGATGGAAAGAAGACAAAATCATCCAAATATTCAATAGTAGATCCATGAAGTTGAAGAAAATGTTGAGTAGCACTGAAGTGTTTTGGAAAATGAAAAAACCGGAATCCAACAGATAGAGATGAGAGCCTGAAGCCATGTTTACTATAATTCATGGAGATCAGAACAGAAGTAAAACAATGATCGTTTAGGAAATAAACATCAATCAGTCATTAGTACTCACCATGCCCCAGAATCCTGGGTTATACACACCAACACCACCAGCTGGACACATATTATCACCTTGGCTGTCACAAAGCACATCCATCTTAAGTGCAACTTTATTGCGTTCAAAGCATGATGACCGATCGGTTGAAACAACCAAAGATGACTCATCCCCAATTATTGACCAAGGGTCAATGTTTGAGGGTGTGTTAGGGCCCCCCGCTTCAAATCCTGGAGATAGAATTAGTCAGGAATTTCGTTCAGGCGATGGCACCTTCATAGTGCAGGAGTTAACATAAACAACTACCCTACCTTAAAATATTAAGTTCATGAGAAGATGAGAGATACAATGGACACAAAAAACAGAGATTCTACCATGTCCATTAACCACCGGAAGAAAAAGAATGAATTGAACTAAAAAATTCTTTCGAAAATTAAAATGCATTAATAGGAAAGCATCCTAATAGTGTGCTCAATCATGAACAGATGAGTCTACATGCACAAGCAACTAATTCCCCTTTGTACCAGATATCTGAGAAATAATTCAATTCTGACCAAACCAATAGGAGCAGGGACACATCCAATTCCAACCACAACTTAGCTACATAAAGGAAGCACTCTTATTGAGTGTACCATATCCAAAACAGCCTTCAAGAAGCAACGGTCCACATCTAAATTAATTTGTTCACAGAAACTGAAGCAGCTAGCCATCTCAGATTATCAGACATCCGATAGTAATTATTGCAGTAATCTGAAATATAAATTAGATAAGCACACTATTTTCCATTCTTGTTTCAAGAAATTAAAGGGATCCTGAGATCACCTCTGTTGCTTACAAGCTCTGCCCACAATCCTCCAGCCCCAGCATGGTTGATCTCCTGCAATGATGACACTTCATATAAGGCACATCCGCCATCAACGAAACAAGGAACAGCAAAAGCTAGAAATCAACACTAGTTGTGAAATGCATCAACCGGTAGAATGGACGTTCAAGAGTAGAAACTAAGGAAATGATGATACTTTTGCTGTACATCTCTTTAAGCAAGTCAGAAAATGCTGCCTCAAGGTGGACGTTTGTGCATGCAGCAAACAATTGGAAACCAATAGACATGCATGAGTGCTGCTACCCACAGAAGCATGGGGCCATCTCAATATGGCATTAAAAGGTCAAACAGATGATCGTGAAGATAAGTCTTATCAGCTCACTGAAAGTTCTCCATAGACAAGTTCACATAACGGCACAAATAATTGCTAAAAAGAACATTGACAGAATAGAAGAATGAACTCTTTTAGGATCCTGAACAGACCTCAAAGAATATACCGAAAAGCGTTTCAGGTATCAGCCGACCCGTGGAAGCATTAACATGCAGCAGTGCAGTCTGATTCGCCTCGACATCAAGAGCATAATATTGCCATACGGAAGATAGGCTGATGATGACGAATAGCAGAAGGCCAATGCTACGAGCTTCTTTGCAAATCCACATTGTCACTCCTCTAAGACATTCAATTTCAGCACGCCCTAATGAAGGGAAGTTCAGTAGAAAACTCAGTCATGCCACGATCGATAAGATTGATATCATTGAAAAGAGAATAAAGTCAAGATCATCATAACTCGGCTTTGTTGAGGTAATCTAATCCTGCCCAAATATAGAAAACCAATTACTTATGACCTCTTGTAACAACCTTCTGAACATTTTGTCACTATCTGGACTCATTGAGACAACTGATGATGATACAGACGATGAGCTAACAACAGCAAATTCCAGGCTTTTCATCACTCCCACAGACACAATTCCAAATTATGGAGCAAATAAGAAATAAACAATATCGAATACCGCAAATAGGATTCAAAACAACTTCTTCAAAGAAACTGACGGAACAATCGATGAAAGTAATCTCTTTTAGAACCGGATGACAGAAAAAAAAGAGCAAACAAATTCTGCCTCTCTCGTTCACAAGATACTCATCTGGTAAGGACGATCACGTACCTGAAGTGCCCCGATTGACGAATAGCCAGAGACAGACCGAGTCAATGAAGAAGTGGGTATGAGCAGGACCGGTAGTTAAACAAAAAGATAGGAAAGAACAGGAAAATATTGCGTTTTTGGGTGACACAGAGAGAAATTATAAGTGTGATTACGAGTGTCACTGCGAGTTGACTCATACAATGTTGGAGGGGCAGAGTGCCGATTTTTATTGCGGCAAAAACTTGGGCTTTCTGTCTTTTGCCTTGCTTTCACGTTAGAGCTTTATCCCGTTCTGGCTTTGGATTAGAAGCAACGCACTCCCGTCAGCTCCCTTCGAAGATTTCCTCCCGGTGGGACCGGCGATGCCGAGCCGGCAAAATGGGTCGGCGGCGGCGCGTGTCCGCACACGCATCGGCGAGTACAAGGTGTTCCTGTGACTTCGTATCCGCGTGTCCGGGTCTGGTGCGTCTGAGAATGACGTGGAAGCATTCGTTCCCGAGCCGCTTCCGTCGCTACACCGTCCTTGCTTAGATTCCATGTCCCCCAACGACGAAACCCATGATATATTTTCCCATATGTTAAAAAAGAAAAAATAACGCGCTCGTAGTCAATAATAACGAGGATGCTCAATCTGATTGCATTTCTCATTTTAACGTATTATTGCCTACATGATTCGTACTTTTTATCCTAAATTGTATATTTTTCTTCCTTAATAAGTTAAAAATACCTCAAATTTTATGTCTCAAAATTTAGGCGAAGTAATTTAAAGATTTTACTCAAATCCGGCAAGCATTTCATACTCGCAACAACCCAAAGAAACTAAATATGTACAACGGTTTAAGAAGGTTGTCGTCGCTGACGATGGATGTTTTGATCGTAGCTGAGAAGATGGAATTGATGGAGGAAGGCATTGTTCTCTTTTACTAATATCCGGCATGCCTGACGGTAGATGCGGTTACATGGAAAGGCCTTGCGACTTTCATCGCCACGTTCGACAAACATCTCACCGCTGTAACACGCCCCTTAGTTACAGCAACTTAGAAAAAGGCTTCCTCTACCATTTTCCCCCTTCAATTAGTGTCCTGATCAAGAGTCGAATAGACGAAATCGATGCATAAATGGCCTTCTTTTCATGGTGGATTCATCCAAATCGTGTGCCGATGATGAAAGAGTAGCTTGCATATTCATTTTAATTTAATGCATAAAGAAGAAAGGCAGAGAATCCCAAATTAAAATCTCCATTATTTACCGATGCAGCTCCTTCTCCTTTGTGCTCCAACTCCGATCCAAACTTCATGAAAGCAATGAGAAATTCGAATCATGATAGATTCTAAGCAATTTCGTTTTATGCATTTACATTTATATACGATTCCAACCAAATCATGAAATATAAATATGTAGCTTTGATACTACAATACACTAAACATAGCAAAATTCCTGGATTTATTTCCTATCCAATAATTGTCTCTATTTGTGCTTTTTTGGTTTCTTTGTTAGTGAATCGTGAAGGATTCTTACCATTTTCGTTTGTGCGTTTACACTAATATACAGTTGTCAGCAAATAATAGATATGATGGGATATGGAAATATTTCTTTATTTTTGTGATTCGTCAAATTGTGGATAAGTTATAGCAAAGTCATTGGATTTATTTCCTATCTTATCATTACTTCCATTTGTGCATTTTTAATTTTTTAAGTCTTACAATTTTGTTTATGCATTTACACTAATATACAGTTCCCCGTCAAATAATGAACATGATATGATAAAAAAATATTTGATTTACTGTGATTCACTAAATAGTGGATAGGTAGCAAAATATATGGATATATATTTTATACTATCCTGCCTAGAAATCTAGGCAACCAAAAACAACTTTAAAGTCCTAAGTACTTAGGACTAAATCCTAATTAGTTATAGCCTAAAACATGGAAGATATGAAAGAGGGAAAAAAAACACACACACACCAGATATTGTAATATTTAAATTTGTCCTATCGATGAAGCTCAAACTAAATATTAATTTCAAAGGAAAATAAACAAACAAAGTTGCTAACAAGCATAGACTCTAGTGACAAATGTGATCAATTTGACAATATGTGTGGTCGAATTGGGTCTTACGGCTTTTGGATGGTTTAATACTCACAACAATATTATGCTTAGAGTTTTTGCAATCTAATGCAACCCAAAGATTGTAAGGGATAACATTTTTCTTCTTATTAATATCTCTCAAGACAGTTTGGATCTCGCGTGATGTCAAGGTGAATCTTATATAAATTTTAACCGCTCTTGTGAAGTGGAATCAATAGATATAAACCATCGCAAGAAATGACATTTTACAAAGAAGAGACCAAATGCTTTCCTCCTTTGCTCTGTTTTCTTTATCCACACAAGATTGCCCATGCAATCAAGTCATGACCCACAAACATCAAGAAGGCAATGCATTGTCCATCCCGCATGAGTCATAGTGAAAACGAGGGCAAAATTAAAAAAAAGGCAGGCAAATCCTGACTGAGCAAAAGGAGTGGAGTGTTATCCTATGATGCTTTGCGTTTGCTTCAAGACAAAGCATACAAACAAATTATGGGAAACAATTTCTGTCGCCCCAAATCTAGCGACAAGCGAACCATTTAAATCGCCTACCTTGGACATTAGGACAACTGTTTGCTTTGCGGAGATCGTTTGTCCGCGACTGCAAAAGGATAAGCTCAGATTATAAGCAAACGAAAGAATAGCGGCTCTGCAGCTGTCAAAAAGATGCCGACAAAACAGTGGCCACCAAAGTCAAGAAGTAGTCTTTGCTGGTATTTTGGGTCTTGCAAGGATCGTTTGGTTGCCTTCACAATTGAGGAAGAATGAAGATTGCCTAGACGTGACTATTTATGTATAGCACAGAAGATATGTAGTGCAACTTGTTGACACTTGATTTTAGCTGACAAATCCGACAAAGATAAAAACTTGAGGTTAGGGGTTCATGATTGGACAAAGCTCATTTCTCGGCAAAAAAGTCCGACATCAGTGCATTCATCGATTTTTCAAAATTTTTGTGTTCAGAATGTGGAAAAATGTTTTGCATGAAAGCTGTAACCGATATGATGAACTTTCTATTGATGCCAAAATCATTGAAACGAAGCTCATTTGGTCGGTCGAAAGATTGATTAAAGTACTGAAGAAATTTGATGCTTTGATCCGAGATTTCTTTTCCTGTATCTTCTAGACGTGTTTTGCAATTTCCAGGCACTTGGAGATATTTTTTAAACAAAAAGTTAAAGAATGAAAGTTGTTCAGAAGATCCTGATTTGCAAACCTGGAAAGCTTCATAATTTTTGAACTAGTTTTGGGCGGGTAATTTGAATTAATTCTTTTTTTTTGTCAAAATAATTTGAATTAATTCGAACAAGGTCAGGCGGGTGCTTACTGAACTTTTGTTAGTTCTTGGAGGGTTCATTTGCAAAGAGTCATCAAATTAAAGTTGAAGAGCACGTGCTGAGAATGCTTTGTGTAATTTCATGGCATTTGAACTTCATTTACTATTTTTTCCGTGTTTCGCAAGACCTCTATTTGAATCGAGTTGAATTTTGGGTAAAATCGGTGAATCCTGGTAATGGGGCTCAAAATTTGTGAAAATGGTCTTTATGAACATTAAACTACACTTCCTAAGCTTTCATTTTCCACCGGGATCATTCAATTTCGACTTCATTAGGTTAGTCTATTGAACTAAGACATAATTGGGCAGAACATGGAAAAGCACAGAGAAGTTGTTCTTTGGGCAACTAATCGTTTGTTTGATTCCTAAAGCTAATTAGCCTAATTGCATGTTTAATTAAACTTGTGCGTGACTGATTAGATCAATATTAGGTCTTATTGTGATTTATGATGCATGTTTCCTCGGATGGTGAATATAAGAAAGGGGATTAAAGTTTAATTAGGTGCTAGTGACTTGGATTGAGGGCATTATGAAATGCAAAGTGTAGGTTAATCATTATTTAGCAATAATTGATCAATCCTAACTGTATGAGGTGGACAGGTAATCGAATTGCATGATCGGTGCAAAATTCCTGAACTAAACTTCGAGTTTTTGTTTGTCAATTGACTTGCATGAACCTATTGATGCTTGACTTGAATGATTGCATGATGAATGAAATCGACGTCGGCGGGTGGTGTCTGGAAGTACGAAGGTGGCAGCCAAAAGCCTTGAAGAGGCGGTCCATGGTGGCGGTCCAGAGAGTGCTAGGCTAGTATACGGCTAATTAGTCAAGTTTAGCCAATAGACTAGGATTTCAAGAATTAAATTAGTTTAGACTTTAGCTCATATAGTCTAGCGTAATAAATGAAAATCAAATTAGATTTAGGATCATTTTCATGACAAATGATTGGTCTAATATAGATTAGCCTCGTCACCAAATAAAATGAGTAGATTTAGGTTCACCCTAATCTAGTTAAACTTTTAGGGTCAGTTTCTAAAATCAATCATATGGGGGTCCAACAAGGCAGTGTATATTTTTTGTTCGACTTAGTATTGGGTCAAGCTTACGGGGTTCATGTCCCAAGGCTTAAAAACATGGCCATGCGATATTTTTTACTTAATATGCATTGGATTTTTCCTTACCATCCCTTTCTTGTTCGTCAATACTTGGACGTTTCACTTCAGCATTGTCAATAAATAGAGTGTTGTTTTCTTTTTAAGAATGATTAAGACAATCCTTAGTATTGTATTTAACCCAAAAGAACATTTGCATGAACACTTAGCGACATGAAAAAGACATTTAGGATCATAATTGGTAAAAACATGCTTGATCACTTAGATGATTAATCCCGCTAAGTTATATGTATCGAAAAGCTGGTTATTAAACGATTATAATGATTGAGTTCTCAGACCTATTGCATAGAAAACAAGATAAAAATCCTTTCCTCATTTGCTTCATAGCTTGGTTTATAGCTGATTCCGGAAAGGCTAGCGGGAGAATTATCAAGAGCAGCCAAAATCATCTATGCAGTCAAAATACACTTGCTGGCAATTCCTGGTCAATGCTTGTTCATCTTTCCTTGTGAATGAACTTAAATCTTACAATCATTGAGAGCTGCCATCTTATTACCTTTCCTCCCCGGACTAATGCCTAGCGATCGCACGTCCCTTGGCCAACCACAACCATCGCCAGCATAGATCGATCACCTCATAGAGGGATTTTAGCATGAGAATTAGCCCTAATTTGAATGTGAAGTCAGAGGGATTTTGCAATTAATCTAAAGAAGCAAGGCTAATAATCACGACCTCATCGTACAAAGAGCGCAGGACAAACATCATTAGAATCAGGAAGGACAAAATAGTTGGTGCATAGACGTGAATGATTGCACTTCTTTCAAAGGCTAATGATTATATTAAGACGTAAAACCCCCTAATTCAATCGGCGTAATAATTAATTAAGATTAGTTGGAAGTTGAGGCTTGCCTATCTACCGCTATTAAATAATTTATATGGTAGGTGTTTTACCACATGACATCATGATATTGTTTAATAATCCAACTGTCCGATTTTCTAATCGAAAGGTTCAATTCACATTTACAACAGTTACATGAATATGGAATATATCAAAAGGTATCCATGTGCATTGTTATAAGGAATTAATAAAAAATCATGAGAAATTTAGGATAAAATAATATCAAATGTCAATCCCTAAATATTTCGTCTATCCAAGCTTGCCACAATGGTAGGCAATTGGAGTTTGCATTTGCATAATACAAAGACATTAGTTATATTATAGATGATATAGAATATCACGAAATGTAAAATTGAAAAATTAAAAAAAAAAAGTGCCAAAAAATGACTAGAAAAGGTCAACAAGAGGTTAAACAATTTACATTCTTTTTGGGCATTTTAATTGCGTCTAAACTATGGTGACCTTTCCATTTATCGGATAAATAATTTTCTTTCCGAAGGGAGTCTTTACCAACTGCGCATAATCGTGCAATATAGTAGATGGAGAAGTTTAATTTTGTTCTGTGAACAGAACTTATCATCTCTGCAAATTGAAGAGTGAGTCTAGTTGTCTAAAACAATTTGCAGGAACCCAATTCTCTTCGAATGTTGTTGGTGCGGATCGTGCCGAATTGAGCTAATCTGAACAAGGCAAAAGAACATCGTTCATCGGCGGAGACCCATTTGACAAAACTTCGGAACCCTTTATTGCATGATGATGATGATGACACTTCTGAAAAAATTGAAACCATTGATCGATAGAGAAACACTATCACTTCTATGTTCAAGCTCCAATTAAGCGAAACAAGGATAATGCATATGATAAGTTAACAAGGTGAGAATTACTCGTTTGGCGGCAAATGTCAGATAACTTGCTATTCTATTTCATCGTACAGCAGCTAAGCAAGAAGTACATTTTACGGCCACAAAGATCTACATAACTTCGATTGAGGGCGACAGCATTCGTGTTATGCGATTATTCCATATAAATGAGATAGAAGATCTGGAAGAATATCATCTCCCTTGATTCAGATGCTTGTCGATTTTTTCAACAAGTTGAAGGATGTGAAGGAATAGGGCAAGATAACGACATCCATCCGTTTGCCTGCGTTTTCGAGTGGACTTTGGATCGGCACCACCTGCATTGCATTGGCCAAGATCATGTACTGGAAGGTGAGATGAGAAAATACCCTTCCCATCATTAAGCCCGCTTTCACTTGATTTGCATTTTTTACCCTATCTTCAACTTGAATTGCAGAAGATCAATACAGATGAGCCAACCCATCCCTTTCACACCCGCCGGCATGATGAATTACATCCACATTAAAGTTCCATGTCGAATGAGCTGTCATTGGGGAAAAAGAAGAAGATGAGATGTTACTGACCTTTCTTGGCTCGGCAAAGGAGTTCTCATCCATCAAGTTTGCAGATGTCAATACTGTCTTCGTGGATCCAGACTTTCGTATCAAATGTCGATTCAGTCCGCAAATGCAGATTCTTAGATTAACCGACCTGCTACTGAAGTTCACAATCTGCCAAGAGTTACTGGGTTACACAACCAAGCAAGGCACGTTCATGCATATATAAGGCACACCAGAATAAATCTTGCAGCATTTATTTTATGACAGCCACACTGCTCTTATTTCCTACCATAGTCGCGTCTTACTTCTGAGAAAAAGGAAATCGGTCGACCCCAAAAACTGGGATTAGAGCACAACCACACCTACACAAAATCAACATAAAGCACCCTATCACAGACCTTAATCTTTATGTAGGTTTTTTTATCCTCTGAATTCGTCCATGTGATTGCTGAGGCGAGAAGTGAGCTGGAGGATTTCCCGTGAATTTTCGCATCGAGAAGAGTTGCTCCACTTGACTCGGCGAAAAACCATTGCACCCAGTAACTTGGAGTTCCATAGAGACGTGATGAATCGAAAACGATTGCATCCGGATTCCACCTAGGGATCAAAGATTTGTCAAATCTTTAGCCAGAACTTAAAAGATCCTGCTTAATGCTAAAAGTCTCCACCAGACCAATGTTCAAAAAAGGCATTAATGGGAGTACCTCCTATCGTTTGAATTGACGAAGAGTGGTGCATAGCTTACCAATGCAACGACATCACTGCAAACGATAAGGCAAAAATGTTCAGTAACCTTTTCGTTAATTCATCTGCAAAAGATGAACCCAAAAGAAAATCAGAGCGACATCCTCGAGTTCAAATGATGTCCCCAATGTGATAATAATTAGTCAGTGACATCTGTTACCTCATTTCACATGGAAATTAAAGGCACGTGAGCAAGTGCATATGCGTCACGCGCGCTCGCGCACACACACACACACTCATAAGGAAGCAGAGAGCTCACCTGTTTTTTTCTAGCCCAATAAGGAAGCCAGCTTCGGCCAAGCCTGCTAATAGACTTCCGTTGCCCGCATCTTCCCCAGTCACAGCATATTCGCTTACAAAAGCCTATACACAGTAGATCACAAGATCAACAGTAATGCACAGTTGAATGTGTATATTAGTTACGAGTAGAAACGTCAGACCACACCTTTGGACCAGCGCGGGACGCATTATCAAACTTATGAGCCTTAGAAAATAGAACATTGGCAGGTTTATAGATCTAAGCAAGAAGCAAAGGTGTTCATCAGTAAAATGATTTAGAATATAACACACAGAAATCTGCAGCTACCAGAAATTGCAGCGCTAAATATGTCGATGTTCCACTTACATGAAAATCATAGAAATCAGCTGGGTGATCCAATGGTTGAGAAGAGCCATCGCAGTTGGAAATAATTTTAATGTCTGGATAGGCACTTTTTATAGCACTATGAAACTTAAGGTAATTCCCTGGTCAATTTGATACAAAAAGGAGATCTTACAGGATCGGTCCTCCATTCGAAGTTCAGAAATAAAATCAGGAAAAAGGGGACGACAGACATAAACCAACCTAAGTAATTCTTCTTGTCACAGTCTTCATTCCCGATAGCAACATATCGTAGGTCAAAAGGCTCGGGGTGTCCCATTCCAGCTCGCAACGAACCCCATTTAGAATTGGGATCCCCTCTAGCAAACTCTATGCCGTCAAGTGCTTCCTGGAGTTTAGTTAAAGGTCATTGACGTTGTCATAACCTTTATTACCAGAAAATAAATCAAGCTCCACTGGAAAGGAATGCTTTGCCCAGATGGGTCCATCATCTTCACTCAGTATTTAATCCTCTTACTTTGTGAAAGTAAAAGTGATTCACTGACAGTGACAATTTGTGCAGAAGTAATTGCATTGCATGCTGATGGAATGTATTCATGGAGGCATTCCTCCCTATATGAGGACATTAGGTGCATTATATCTATCAGTCCACATCGATACTGTCCGGTTCTGCTTCAGAGATGACGAGACATACTGTCTGTTCCGGTTCTGCCACCGTTGCTCATTAACTGATCAATGTCAATGGGCCATTAATTGGCAAGATTGGGTGGTATTTGGACTCACCTGTACAAAAGGCGAGACAACAGAAGTATCAACTTCATCGTTGTGGCTGATTCCTGCAGAAAGAAAAAATAACAAAGTCAAAAAAAAGACCAGCAGAATATGGTAATCAATGGTAAAAAAAGTTAACATAGCATCAAGATGCTAAAAGTACCATTGTTGAACACCCATATTGGTCGAGTTTTCAGGTCCTCGGCGAGCTACAAAGAATATAACCATCACATTATACAATTAAAACCAAATGCACATCTTTGAAGTCATAGAATTACTTTTACGATAATAAATCGCAACCATAAGTATAAATACTCACCTGAAGGTACTCAAAGTAACCGAGACCATCATCGGTCCAATAATTCCACACGTCACCAAAGTGGCCAGGTCTCTCTTCCCATGGTCCAACAGTTTCTTTCCAGCGAAATGCATTTCTTAACCATTCACCTTCGACAAAACAGCCACCTAGAGGAAAAATGAGGAAGAGATGCTTCATGACCTAAGATGAGAAGGGTGATTAAATTATCAAGCTCACTGTGAGCTGTTCTGGGGATAGCTATCACGATGCCTATTGATGATTAGAGACATGCAAAACTTGGTTCTGGGAAAAATTAGTAGATTGATGAGAGAAGCAAATATGAAAGGGAGGCTTCAAAAAATAGAGATCATATATATTTTCTGCGGAGAAACTCGATTGTAAACCACAATGCACCGTCCTTGAAAAATGGTAGCCATCAGATTAAAAAAAGGAGAGAATAGTCTCCATGCAATTTAATAGCCATCGGACTCAGTTGAAACAGTTTAAGTCAAAGAGTATAATTTCATGAAGGACTCCCCTGTGCTGAACAGTGACATCTAAAAGGTTCGTTTAACAAATCGATGCTGCATGGAGAGTGCTTTTAAGTACATGATATTCAGAGCAGCAATTCTGCAAGTGGACCTGGAAGTCGAGTCTTTACATCTAAATTTGGTCTCTGTAAAGATTAGCTAGTGGATACTCAGATTTAGAAAGTGGTTAGATAAAATAAAACTAATTCAGTCCTCCAATAGACAAATTTAAAACAAAACTATAAGGTGAAATCACATTGGAGTAAATGAAGAAACTGAAATATGTATTCGTACACTAGCATGCATGCATGAATTAGCACCTACTAAGCTGCAGCCCACTAAGGTATGAGAACACATAAGAATGATTAAATGCTCACAGGTTTTCTTGCTTATTAATCCTATCTTATTGAATATTCCATATCTATTGTCCTGTGCATTGCTGTTTCGAGTCATTTTAGTAGACCACTGACATAAAGCAAATCCTGAAATTTAAAGATCAGCTTAGTGCAGATATATGCATTTGATGCTACTAGGGAAAATTAGCATCTGAAATCACCGAGATTCAGTCTAGATGCACACAGTCCTCCTCACATTATGTTAGTGTAGCATAAGCTAAAATGTAAAAGCAAAATTATATACCTGGGAATCTGAGGAATTGAGGTTTAATATCTTCAAGCATTTCAACAAGGTCAGTTCTGAAACCATGTCCCTGTTGGAAGGTAAGTTTTTGGAAGAACATCAAGGGACGTATTCATAAGCTACTAATAATGCAAATTTTTTTGCAAAAAGCAGAGAACTACAGCATTAAAAGCACTTGGAGTCTAGTTCTAGTGCTTCAGCTAAAAGCACATAGATTCACGTCCCATGCTTCAGCAACTGCACATAAAACCCGAGGGAAGAAATGCTCGGTTCCAAAATTATTGACTAGATGTTGAAGCAGTACGGATTATTGATATAAAATTCATCCTCAGAAAATTCTTCTCTCTGTATAAGGCTACCTATGCCAGGATGAAAGACAGCCATACTGACATAATTCCTCTCAATAGGGTTAAGGGACGATTCCTTGCCAATAGAAAATAATAGGTGATAAATAACTTTCCCTCAGAGAGACAATGTATGGCAAAAGAGGATCACTTCAGACAAGAAAACCGCAAGGTTGTTCAAAAGAAACAATGATTCAAACAGAAGAACGAGCATAAATCTTTTTGAGCATGTGCTACTGGGCATTGGTGTGTCAAAGGAAAATGTGAATACCTTGTACGTGTCCAGAGGCATAGCTGAGACTTGATCAAACCATATCATTCCTTTATTTGTGGTTGTCAACCGAAGACTAGAATTAGTATTCGATTCCTTGGCTTGCAAAAGAACCTCCATCTTTGTCCAGTTTGATACGTCAGAAGCAGAAGCACTGCAATAAGACTTTCAAACATGATCATGCTGATCGAGTATATCCTCCCTCCTGGGGTCACTCTATTAAGACTCTTCATACCTGATAATGCATACTGTTTTCAATCAAAAGAAAAGAAGCTGCCCCAGAAAGGTCAATGAGATGGACGAGAGAGTGCAGAATGAAATTCAATGGTCCACAAGGATACCGCATTTTCAAATTAACACTATTTATCTAGGCCTCTACAAGCACTTAAATGGTACTTACATTATGTTCGCAGCAGCAAGAGTTGGCGTCCCACTTGAGCCCATCAAAGAAACAGATACATGAATCGATCCTGATGAGCGAACATAAAGGACCACTTTGTACGTCTTCCCTTCTTCTATATTCTGGAGAGACAAGACATTGGATTTGAAGTACAAAAAAATATTTAAAAGAAGATGGATAATAGACAAAATCATCCAAGCATTCGATAGTAGATTCTTGAAGAAAATGTTGAGGAGATCTGAAATGTTTTGGAAAAATGAAAAACTGTAATCCAACAGACAGAGTTGAGAGCTGAAGCCATGTTTACTGCTATTCATGGAGATCAGAGCAGAAGTAAAACAATGATTGTTGAGGAAATAATCATCAAACAGTCATTAGTACTCACCATGCCCCAGAATCCTGAGTTATACACACCAACGCCACCATCTGGGCACTTATTATCTCCTTGGCTGTCACAAAGCACATCCATCTTAAGTGCAACTTTATTGCGTTCAAAGCATGATGACCGGTCGGTTGAAACAACCAAAGATGACTCGTCCCCAATTATTGACCAAGGGTCAATGTTTGAGGGTGTGTTGGGCCCCCCAGCTTCAAATCCTGGAGTTAGAATGAGTCAGGAATTTCGTTCAGGTGATGATACCTTCATAGTGCAGTTGACAAGAACAACTGCCCATCCTTTTAAATATGAAGTTCGCGAGAAGATGAGAGATGCACTGGACACAAAAAGCAGACAGATTCTACTGTGCCCATTAACCACCCGACGATAGAGAATGAATTGAACTAAAACATTCTTTCGAAGAGTTAATTGTATTATAAGAAAGCATCCTATTAGTGTCTTCGATCATGCACAGATGAGTCTACATGCATAAGAACTAATTTCCCCTCTGTACCAGATGTCTGAGAGATAATTTGGCAATCCATTTCGGCCAAACTAATAGGGGCTGGGACACATCCAATTTCAACTACATTTTAGCCACGCAAAGTAAGCACTCTTGTTGAGGGTACTATTTCCAATACGCCTCTTCAAGAGGCTAACGGTCCACATCTGAATTAATTTTTCCACAGAAACTGAAGCAGCGATCCATCTCAGTTTATCAAACGTTCAATAGTAATAATTAGAGTAGTCTGATATATAAATTAGATAAGCAAACTATTTTCCCGTTCTTGTTTCAAGAAATTAAAGGGATCCTGAGATCACCTCTATTGCTCACAAGCTCCGCCCACAATCCTCCAGCCCCAGCATGGTTGATCTCCTGCTATGATGAGGCTTCATATAAGGCACATCCATCATTAACGAAACAAGGAACAGCAGAAGCTAGAAATCAAGCCTAGTTGTTGAAATGCATATGGACGTTCAAGAGTAACTAAGGAAATAATGATACTTTTGCTGTTCATCTCTTTAGGTAAGTCAGTAAATGCTGCCTCAAGGTGGATGTTTGTGTATGTAGCAAACAATTAGAAACCAATAGACTCGCGGGAGTGTTGCCACACGCAGAGGGGCGGGGCCGTCTCACTATGGCATCAAAAGGTCAAACAGATGATCGCGAACATTAGTCTATCAGTTCACTGAAAGTTCTCCATAGACAAGGTCACATAAGGGCACAAATAATTGCAAAAAAAAAAAAAAAACCTTGACGGAGTAGTCCTGAACAGACCTCGAAGAATATGCCGAAAAACGTTTCAGGTATCGGCCGACCCATAGAAGCATTAACAAGCAGCAGGATAGTCGGTTTTGCCTTCACATCACGAGCAAAACACTGCCATACGGAAGAAAGGCCGATGAAGAGGAATAGCAGAAGACCACTGCTAGGACCTTCTTTGCAAACCCGCATTGTCAAATCTCTACCTAATTCAATTTGAGCAGGGCCTGAAGAAGGGAAGTTTAATAGAAAACTCTGTCGTGTCACCATCGAAAAGATTGGTGTCATAGAAAGAATGAATTTAAGATCATCATGACTTGGCTTTGTTGAGGTAATCTAAACCTGCCCAAATATGGAAAAACAGCTACGTATAACCTACGATAACTGAACATGTGCAGACGGTTTAAGTAAGTTCTCTGCTGATCGATGTCCTGATTGTAGTTGAGAAGATGACATTGGCTGACAAGGCATTCTCTTCATTAAGATCCGGCACGCATGCCGTAGTTGCAGTTATATGGAAAGGCTTTATAACTTTTGTCGTCATGCCCGACAAACATCTTACCATTGTAACACATTGTAGACGAAATTGATGCATGAGTGGCCTTCTTTCATCGACATGTGGAGCGCAAGGTGGTTTCATGCAAATCACATGCCGATGAAAGAGTAGCTTGTATATTCATTTTAATTTGATGCATATAGATAAAAGGCAAATTAAAATCTCCATTATTTACTGATGAAACTCGTTCTCCCACGTAACTCTTTGGTTCAGGTCAAATCTCCACGAAAGCAACAAGAGAATCCCCTTCTCGAGTTGAAACTTCAAGAATAGGGCAAGAGTCAAATTGTGATAAATTATTATCAATTTTTTTATGCATTTACACTTATAGACAATTCCTACCAAACAATGGAATAGAAATATCTAACTGTAATCCTATGTGTCATCATAAATAGATAAGATATGGTAAAATCTTCGAATCTATTTCTTAATAGATATGATACGTTATGGAAATATCCATCTCTATTACTATGTTTTGCCACACAGTGGATAACATTGAGCAAAATTCATAAATTTATTTCTTATCCTATTGTTGCTTTCGTTTATGCATTTTTATTTGTGCATGTACATTTCTTACGAAACAATAGATATGATTAGATATGGAAATTTCCAGCTCTATTACTATGCTTCACCTATTAGTGGAAAAGAGAGAGTGAAATCCCTAAATTTATTTCCTATCATCTAATTGCCTTAGTTTGTGCATTTATGGTTTCTTTATCAATGAATTGTGAAAATTTCTTGTCATTTTCGTTTATCCTTACAGTTCCTATCAAACAATAAATATGATAGAATATGAAAATATCCGGCACTATTATTGTGATTCACCAAATTATAGATAGGATATAGCAAAAGTTATGAATCTACATACTATTTTAATCTAATTAGAAATTTAAGTGACCAAATAGAGCTTAAAAGTTCTAATTACTTAGGATAAAATCCTAAATAGTTATGGCCTGCAAAATGGAAGATATGAAAGAGGGAAAAACAACGTAAACCTGAAATTGTAGTATTTAAATTTGTCCTGTTGATGAAGCTTGTACTACGTATTAATTTCAAAAGAAAATAAACAAATTAAGTGGCTAAAAAGAATAGACCCTAGTGACAAATGTGATCGATCTAAAATTATATGTGGTCAAATTGGGTCTTATGGCTTTTTGGATGGTTCAATACTCACAACATTATGCTTGGAGGTTTTGCACAATCTAACAGTATTCGAATATCGTAAGAGGTAACATTTTTCTTCTTATTAAGATTTCTTGAGATACTTTAGAATCCATGTGAGATTTTTATGGGCATAAGTACCCCTAGAGTGCCAAAACTTGGCATGGGGATACTTCAGTGTCAAAAGTTACAAAATATATACTTAAGTGTCAAAATTGGAGTTAAAAGATTAGTTAAGTGCCAACGACGAAAAATTCCGGTCAAATTGCCATGTGTCCATTTTTCGGCGAGTTTATTTGCTGATGAATAATTTTTTTCAAAATAAAAAATCCATGTGGCAATTTTAATAAAAAAAATTATCCACGTCAGATAAAAAAAAATCTATTTTATTTAAAAAAAAAGAGAGGAGGGTGATCTGGCGAGGGCTGCACGGGCTCTCACTGTAGGTTGGCCGGGGCCCAGCGACCCCGACTGACCCTCGCCCACTATTGCCAGCCCTTCTTGACAATGGTGGGGCGGCGACGATGGTGACAAGGGCTGCACAGCCCTCGTCGGATCCCCCTCCTCTCTTTTTTTTTATAAATAAAATAGATTTTTTTTTTAATCTGACGTGGATAATTTTTTTTATTAAAATTGCCATGTGAATTTTTTATTTTGAAAAAAATGCTCTATCAGTAAATAAACTCACCGGAAAATGGACACGTGATAGTTTGGTTGGAATTTTTCGCTGTTGGTACTTAACTGATCATTTTTACTCTGATTTTGACACTTAAGTGTATCTTTTGTAACTTTTGATATTTAAGTGTTCCCCGTGTCAAGTTTTGGCACTCTAAGGGTATTTATGCCTATTTTTATGTGAATCTTATATTATCCAACAGGCTCCTATGAAGTGGCCCAAGAAAACAAATCATTGCACAAATTTACAGTGCGTTTATGAAGAGGAAGAGACCAATTGATTTCCTCCTTTGCTCTATTTTCTTTATCCACACAAGATTGCCCATGCAATCGAGGCATGACAGATAAACATTAAAGAGGCATTACATTGTCCATCCTACGCTTGTCATGGTGACGAGGAGAGCAAAATTGAAAAGGCAGGCAAATCCCAACCAAGAAAAATGAGTGGAGTGTTATTTTACGACGTCTGGCGTTCCGTTCGAGAATGAGAAGACAAATTAGTTATGGCAAGTCATTGTTGTCGTCCCAAATCTAGTGACAAGTGACCCACTTCAACGGCCTGCCTTGAACATTAGGACAATGGTTTGCTTCTTAGAGATTGTTTTTCCACGAATGCAAAAGGATAAGCTCAGACTATACGCAAACGAAAGCATAGGGAGTCTGCAGCTGTCAAAAAAATTGCTGACAAAACATAGGCCGTTGTGCGTCCCGACCCAATAGCTAGTCTCAAGATGGTCTTTTGGGTCTTAAAAGGATTGTTTAGTTGCCTCCACAATTTGATAAAACAACACGAACTCTGACAAAGAAAGTAAGATTGCCCTAATGCGACTTAACTTTTTTTGTATAGCACAGAAGAAACACTGCTAAACAGTTACATAAAATACTTGTATGCCATGACGAGCCCATGAAATTCACTCTCTTGTTATTTCGAGAGCGTTTCGGTTTTCTGCTCAGCTCAATGGAAGGCTGAATGCTACACATGCCGCATGCCATGGCTAACGTTAATCAAGAAAAGAAAGATTGAAATTCGTTGAGAAGAATGATGTGAAAGTGAAAATGCAATCCTTCTGGAATACTAATGAAATTCTTACGGAGATATATATGGGCTAAGCAATGGATGGCATAGACTAGCATCTCAAGGCCCTTAGCCTAAAATCCTCACCTCGTAAAGCTCTCGCCTTAAGTGGTCTTGTCAAGTGTGTTATATCATGGCCTTGCCTTGCTTGGCATTGAATTGACGGTTTTACCTACTCAACCCTGTTAGAATTATTTAATAGAGGTGATTAACAAATTGTAATGCCAAGCTCGAAAATTTGCACATCACAGTAGACGAAGTACCCAGACTTTACATGTTAGAGACAGTTCAATGAGTTTTAATGGAAAAGAGAGCTTCTTTATCAGTTTTAGAAAGAACGAGTACATGGGCATGCTTGAAGCCAATGATCTTACCTGGATATCTGGTGAGCCTGCCTTAGTTATTTGGGCCTTAGGCCCAGTAAAGATGTGAATCCTTAATGGGCCTGTGCAGGGGGCTATTAAGCAAATGCATTGCGTCACCCCATATCATATCAGCCCTCATTGACTCCTTTTGGTGGCCATGCATCACGGGCTCTCCAAAACAAGGGTAAATGACACAAATCATTTCTAAATTTTGATCTAATATTTAATGTGGCCCATGAACTTAAAATTACTCAACGTGATCCCTAAATTTGAGTCTAATATGCAATATCATCTCTAAACTTACAATTTATTCAATATGATATCTAAATTTTTAGTATATATTCAATTAATCCCTAAACTATATGAGAATATTTAACATTGTTCATAAGCATGAATTAAATAAATGATAAAATTGAGCATTTTCATATAATTCGGAGACTAAATTCAACATGCAGTAAAAGTTTAGAGACAATATTTAACATAAAACTAAAATTCGGGGATCACATCAAATAGATTAAGGATTCACGGACCATATTAAACTCAAATCAAAATTTAGTTACCATTTATATCATTAACCATATGGGACAAATATCAACTGGACTTCGGTCTGTAATTTTACCTACTGAACAGATTTGCTTCAGACTGGACAAAATCTCGAAACTTTACCACAAGAAATCTTCAAGATGACCCTCTATAAACAGAGAATCAAGCTTTCAGCAGATGGGAGGCCACAGACAACCACAAACCCCGGTCTGCCTAAGTGGCATCACCACCACCAGGAGACAAGTAATCAGACAGCCCTATGGCATCCCGCCACGTGTCACCCCGACATCAAAGCCCACGGATTTCCATCGGATCAACACCCATAATCACCCATCGGCCAATTGCGCCATACTGCCACCTTATCCACCCTCCACTTCCCCGATATAACCTCTCTCGTTCCCTCGCAGTCTCAAGAAAATCAAGAAGAGTCCTGCTGAAGGACACGCTCGCTCTCCTAAGCTCCGAGAAATGGCAGCGGAGATGGCTCTCCTCAAACCCATCTCGAAATTCGCCAACGCCCCGAGACTGGCCGGCCCCGGAGCACCCTCGCGCCCCAGATTCTCCGCCGTCAGAATGTCGGCCACCGCCCAGCCGGCGGCCCCCAAGAAGCCCGCCAAGAAGGCCAACAAGCAGGCCATCAAGGAGAGCCTCTTGACCCCGAGGTTCTACACCACCGATTTCGACGAGATGGAGCAGCTGTTCAACACCGAGATCAACAAGAACCTGAACCAGGCCGAGTTCGAGGCTCTTCTGCAGGAGTTCAAGACGGATTACAACCAGACCCACTTCGTGAGGAACAAGGAGTTCAAGGAGGCCGCGGATAAATTGCAGGGCCCGCTCAGGCAGATCTTCGTGGAGTTCTTGGAGAGGTCCTGCACTGCTGAGTTCTCTGGGTTCCTTCTCTACAAGGAGCTGGGGAGGAGGCTCAAGGTACCTGGTGCTCTTTGCTTTTCTTGGTACAATCGGTTACTTGTTTCTGCATCCTGTTTGAAAGGCTACACGAAATGGGTTCGAGCTTGTTGTATCACTTATTAGCCAATACTTCAATTTTCTGCTAGCATTATTGTTTTGACTGTGTAACTGAAAAAGGTGTGCTTCTGCTGTTTGCATTTCGAATTTTCGTGAATGGTTGGATGTATTAGGTGTTCTCTGAACTTTTCTTGCACTGCTATTGAATATATGTCGGAATTTCAACGTGCTTTCGACCGTGAAATTGTATATTTCGTGGTGGAAGATAGGAATTGAATTTGTGGACGTCGATTCAGCTGACTAACTATTTGAGTTATTTGCTAACAGAAAACCAACCCAGTGGTAGCTGAGATATTCTCTCTGATGTCCAGGGATGAAGCCAGACATGCAGGGTATGTAGGGTGTCACCCTCTAAGCTCTGTTTGCAATCTGAGTGACTACTACTATCATATTACAAAGCAAAGAACATGATGAATTTACTTCTATGGTATGCAGATTCCTGAACAAAGGGTTGTCCGACTTCAACTTGGCGTTGGACTTAGGTTTCCTGACAAAGGCCAGGAAATACACGTTCTTCAAGCCCAAGTTCATTTTCTACGCGACCTACTTGTCCGAGAAGATTGGATACTGGCGATACATCACGATCTACAGACATCTCCAGGAGAACCCCGAGTACCAACCTTATCCTATCTTCAAATACTTTGAGAATTGGTGCCAGGACGAGAACCGGCATGGTGATTTCTTCTCTGCATTGATGAAAGCCCAACCCCAGTTTCTCAATGACTGGAAAGCAAAGCTGTGGTCCCGGTTCTTCTGCCTTTCGGTAATAATTGGTTCTCACGTCCGACATATGAGTTCTGCCAAGAACATCGTTCACAGTTTCTCAGCCAATGCTGTAGAAGTCCCCTCTTTTTGCCCTGACCTGCCTGTACTTTATTACTCAGGTGTATGTCACAATGTACCTCAACGATTGCCAGCGGACTGCTTTCTATGAAGGCATTGGTCTCAACACCAAGGAATTTGACATGCACGTCATCATTGAGGTGAATGAATACATTCATATTGCTGCATTTGAGAAGTACAGTATTTTTGTTGCTGCTGCTGCACATCATTCATGACTTCTAAAATTAGTACCCTACTTAGAATTTATGAACTCTGAATATTTTGATTCCTTGAATGAATAATGATTGAAAATTTCTTCATGCAGACAAACCGCACCACAGCTAGGATTTTTCCTGCCGTGCTGGACGTAGAGAACCCTGAATTCAAAAGGAAGTTGGACCGGATGGTGGAAATAAACGAGAAGCTCCTTGCAGTTGGGGAAACTGAGGACATTCCGTTGGTGAAGAACTTCAAGAGGATTCCACTTATCGCTGCCTTGGCCTCCGAACTTTTGGCTGCATATTTGATGCCACCAATTGAGTCTGGTTCAGTCGATTTTGCAGAATTCGAGCCTCGTCTTGTGTATTAAGTCTTTTCCACAACTTTCATGTGAAATTATTAATCCATAGTACCTCAGGCAGTGTGTCGTTACAAGAACTGTGGTATCGAGGAACACTTTTAGAAGGAAGATTTGTTTGTACTTTCAGGATTAGAGCTTCTCTTAGAAGATAAAGCAGTCTTCTCTTTAATACCGCTTCTTTATGGTTACCGTTTCATCTTAAAGGAGTTTGACGATGTGGTTAACCATTCAGCAGTACCATTTCCATGGTTAATTCCTATGTTTTTGACATTCTCCGTTCCAAGCACCTTCAGAGAAGTAAATACTTCTGAAGCTGTTCTTGGATTAAGTCTGGCATATCCAGTTTTTCTTCTAGCGTGACGGTCTTCATTGATCTTAAACAAATTTCTTCATGAACCCAGTACGTGTCTGAATTCTCAAGCTTGTGCTTGTCTGAAGAAGAATTATCAGGATGAATGTTAAGCAAATAGCACAGAATAACCACCCTGAAGCCAGCGATCTTCCTCAATCTTGCAGATTAAAATGTATGAGCTCACTTATTAATACATGAATCCGACCATTAAAAGTTTTAGAGAGGCATAGATCACTGCGCTCACATGCACATGCGGGGAGAGAGAGAGAGAGAGAGAGAGAGAGAGAGAGAGAGAGAGGTTAATATTGAAGAAATAGGATATACTGTTTCGGGAGAGATTGATATTTGAAGAAATGACAGAAAATTAGGGCACCCATCATACGTACGGACTGCCCAACGGAACCTACACCGTGAATCGCAGCCAAACATGATTTACATAATATATTGCCGTTTGTCTACAGCTAAAGCAAATGCAAACAGTAGTGTATAATACAAGAGTTAGATTAACCCAACGGACCATGCAGATTGCCTGACCTGACAAAAGATTGAACGTTGTTAAAGCACATCTCATGCCTTAAGGTCGACATATGCTCTCGGCATCCAATTTCAACTTGACGAAATCTAGACACCGAACAGAACTCGAATGCCATTCCTCACTCTGATTTTTTCTTCTTTGCTTCCTGCTCTTTTAGCGGTCCCACAAGCAATCTAAATATCCACACTGCCAGCAGGGTAGCCTCTACCGGAGCAAGCCAGTAAACAAGCACATGTTCCTTGGTTATATGATCCCCACGAGCATAGGCCCATCCCATTGCCTACAGTAATTAAAAAGTTTTAAATCCAAGCACGAGTGATCTGAGGAAAATCCACCATTGGTTTCCTCCAAAAGGGATGGAAAAGCACTCAGAATTTCTTAAGTACTTACAGAAGCTGGGTTCATACATCCGCCAGTTAGATCAGAACCAAGTATTTGCAGAGTCAGCTTAGATATGCTTGATATCCAAGTCTTTGTGTAAAAACTTCCAGGAATCTTTCTACCGAGTCCTAGTGAGATGATGACGATGACAAATGCTAAGAGTCCTTCAGTTAGTGCCCCTCGATGAACGTCAATGCTCAAACGTGGTCCAAGCCATATGTGAGGAAAGGTCTCAATGATGAACCTAACCCCAGTAATAGAGCCAACTGCCTGGAGAAAAGATGAACAGACTTAACGATATCATTTTAAAAGTGCAATGTCACTGCAAGAAGACGCTGAAAGCGTGAAGAGAGACAGGCATCATATTCTATATGATTATTCAATCTTATATCGGATAGCAAGTCCCTTCACTGAAGGCTTCAGATTACTTGTCAACCTATTCCATACTATGGGGTGCAGGAAAAAAGATTACGTCCAACCCATGATGCTGACACTACCCCTCCTTGTTGTTTATGTGCACATCTATAATCTCATCCTTCCACAAGACTTATTCATATTTGAGTTTCAAACCTTTAATTGTAGAAACTTTCTTGATTAAGGTGTATAGAGCCCATCAATTGACCAAGCAGATGGAACAGAGAGAAAATGAGCAAACAATCATGCAGACAATATCAATCTTGCAAAACCTAAAAATAGCAATTGCAGGCAGACAATCAACTAGTGTTTCCCTTAAAAAGAAGAAAATGGAACAGATAGGGTTGCACCTTGCTAAACTAAACTGACCCCTCAACAATTTTCCAATTCCTAGAAAAACTAGAATCCATCCATGGAGAGTTGGTGAATAATTGGCAACCTGTGACACTGAGAAGCGCAAAAGACTATCAGTATTCTTGTATGATGATGCCAAGCAAGGTATCGCTTTGTTATCAGGTGCTCTGGCTCAAAACGACAGGAAAAGTTATTGCATAGGCCAGGACCCATACATACAAGCTCAGCAATAAGAAAGATGACTTAAAAGGCATTGAACACGGGGGATGAATTTTGATGGCATTCAGTCTAACATGGAATTTTTTGGAGACAATGAGAAGTAATCCTTTCGTTCCACTAATCTGTCCATAAGATTTCATATGTTGAAAGAAAATGGCTCAAATTGAGACAGAATGTAGAATTCACAACTTGTGTCTATGACAAAAAAGAGACTTGCACTTTTGCAGTATCCTAGTCACGCCTTATATTGCACTTGGATTCTGCCAAAATTATCTTTTTGACTCATTATAACCAAGATTAGCTTGCAGTTCCATCTGCACAAAGGATTGTCATCTAAGGTATAGTGGGGAACAGGGCAAGAAGATGGACAGCACTGGACCATTTGAAGGAGACCTTTCTGTAGAATACCATCCAGTGATGATCTTGTGACAGCTCTATTTATTTTCCTTTTGAAATCACTAATGTGGGTTCGTCCAGTGATTAGATGATATGACCCTGGAATATAAGCTGTAAAGTGTAAATGTGAGGCAGAATGTCCAAAGCTCAAGCCGCTGTCATATTAAAACATGTTTTAGTCAAAGAAATGTGGGGAAAAATGGATACATTGTCCATGATTTTGAGATAATCGAATACACTTCTGTATGAGCAAACTCCTGAAAGCTACCAAAATGCAGCATATGCTATAGCCCTTCTCAATATAAACTGGCGACACAAACTTTAATAAGGGACTTGCTAAATGAAGGAACCAATCTTTCACACAAATGAGTTCACAGAGATGATCCCTCAAGCTCAGTTACAAAGAAACCATCACTTGAAACTCCATTAAAGCCACATCAGTCCCTCAAAAGAAAATCAGACTGAACCTTCTAGGATTCCACTTCCCCCGAATGAAGGCGTTGACTGTCCCCAACACCATATTCACAAACCCCGTCAACTGAAGCTGTTACCCACATCTTATCTCAACTGTGTTCCTCAGGTCTTTTGTCAACGTGCCCTAGACAGTGTTAAACCATACTGCTGATAGCAAGTCCATATTTCTATCACAGCGAAAATGAGTAAAAACGATATATTGTATTGATCCCATGGCAAGAACACCACCCCTTAAAAAATCAACCTTTTTCGCAATTATAAACCAAATTATTCGCAATGTAACTGGTAACCCCGAAGCCTTCTAGCCAAAATCCAAAAGCTTTTTCGTAGAACACACGCCAGCCATAAAAGCCTTACCTTTACCAGGCAAGGAAAAATCAAACAAACTGGTCCCGAAACAAGCAAAAGCGCAAAGGGCAAAAAAGCAAATAAAAACCGAAACCGGACCTGGGCAGGGATGCGAGCTCCGACAGTGAAGAGGAAGTGGCTGAAATCCCCAGAAACGCCGGCGGCCAGCACGGTGAGAGGGTTATACGAGCCGCCCTTCGTGAGCTTGCCCAGGAACGCGAAGAAGAACATGTTGACGATGTAGAGGGAGGACTTGACGATCTCGCCCCACAGCCCATGCCCCAACCCTAGGACCTCGTACACGAAGATCTTTATCAGGGCCCCCGACCACACCCACATGAAGGAGATGACGAAATCGGAGACCAGCAAGCGAGTCGCCCCCATTGATGCGACCTCGACCTCGACCTCGACCTCGACCTGTCTCTCTCGCTCGCTCTGATCTAGGATTCAACGGTCTCAGAGTGTCCCTCCGGATAGGAGCACGAATCCTGTTAGTTTTCTGGTTCGGAAGTTGACGCAGACCCAAAGGCATAGATTCCCGGAATAGAAAAATGAAAAGACAAATATTCTTAGAAAAAACAGTGGGGCCAAGCGAACTTTCCCCTGTTCCAGCGACCTGTCGGAAGCCTCTCCGAATTTCAGGTGTGAGTCATTTCGTGGAATCTCATGCCATGTGACCTAGTACCCGTCAAACTGTAATCATCCCTCTATTACCGTTTACGGTTTCAACAGAATCATGGAATTACAACAACAACAATAATGAACAAAGTGGAGCGACACGGCTTCCTTGGCAGTAAACCGGCCGTGTTCAGGTGCCCCGGGTGCACGGGTAAGCTGCCGATGCAAGAAATGTTGCGAAAGCTTAGCGAGAGTTTCTTTTATCGAGTGACGTGAAAAATGTCGGTAATGAATTCTTTTATGAATTTCAGTGCCTGTACCGACAATCCAAATTAGCCTTTTGTCCCTCTTTAGCTGAATAAGTAACTTCAAGAGAGTTGTGGATTATTCATTCAATAAGTGTTGAAGAGGGCACTAGAATCTGAGTATCAGAAAACACTCAGATGTGAATAGTATGTAAGAGCAAATTTATTCCCATCCTAATGGATAAGGGATAGTGCCAGTTACCATCACTATACAAGTTCACACAACCTCACTAAGCAGTGTCCAAGGCTTCCACACAGGTAAAGAGGCCAACCAATTTTGCCTTCCAGGTTCTTCAGGCATTCGCTGCCTCCACGATCTCGACCTCCTTGTCAACTTTCCCATTTGTCGCTGCATTCTGTATGTTCAGAGTGTCGCAAGAGTCGGTCTTCCCAACTTCAAGGTTCCTGCTGCTGTATTGGAGGACTATTTCAGCAGTCCAACTGCGCAACTGCGCGACTGTGGTCTCATCTGAGCAGCAGTCATGGAAATGTCAGTTTGACTGAGAGTTTCCAAGATACTTGATAAAAAAGGACACTATGCTGGGATTAGTTCGTGGTTTTCTATTTGATTAGCGACAGAAGAAGTTTGAGAACAGACATTCTCACCTAGCCTTGGGACGGTGTGGCCTTGGGGATGTCTGATGATCAGGGGATTGTCAAATGCAGTTGCCAGATCCTGCGATGGCAGTTTCAGCCAATCCTTGTCTCCAATAAAATGGACCGACTTCACCTTGATTGGGTCCTTGTAGGCAACATCACATATGTCTGGAGTCCTGAATTTTGATCCCGATATAGATACGAAGAACTTCAGCGGCGGGTGATCCTTCAATACCTTCCCCTGCTTCCAAAAAGATATATCGACCATATCAACCAACCGCCACTTACCGACTGAAAATGTCGCATAAGAGTATGCTAAAGATAAAAGAGTCTATGGGGCTTGCCTGTGCTTGGTAACCCAGCAAAAGGGCCGACAGTGTGGCACCCTGAACAAATGAGAAAATCAGGTGTTGTGAGAACCAAAGAGTAGTCTTAGCAAAATGATGCTATTAAACTTCGTCTGCGCACTTTAGACTGTGACCATTTGCTCAACTGCATTATGCATCTGCATCTGCATCTACATGAGAACCTGACCACAAGAAATCACAGTGACAGCGAGGAGTACCTGAGAGAATCCGAGTAGACCATCGAAGGGGCCTTTGCTCGTAAGGTACTCGCACAGATACTTGACACATTCTTCCAAGTTCGTGTACTCTGTGAAATCCTGATCAATTCAAGGGATGTTAAGAAAATTGCCTCCCTGGTTGAAAACCATGAATAAAAGACGGCACACTCATAGTGGATTGGAGATCCAGAATAGACGGGCAAACTCACCTTTTCAAACTGGAACCACTCAAAGTAGGGTGGTGGAAAGATGCCTTCGATTTCGGATTTGCCTCCTGCGGGAAATATCCCATCAGGGAAATCCTATAAGTAAGAGACGCAATGCTTCTGGTCAGTATGTGTATGTGGTGAAAGTCTAGTCGGTATTGATCTTGTTGAGTTTCTAACATGGAAATTATTTCAAGGCCAGTTGTGGGATCTAAATTTTCCTTTCGAGCGCTGTAGAACTCTAGAGGATAAACAGCATCATCAGAACCCATGTTCCACACAAGAGTTGACAAGTGTAATTCGTTTTTCTAACATGGAAATTATTTCAAGGCCAGTTGTGGGATCTAAATTTTCCTTTCGAGCACTGTAGAACTCTAGAGGATAAACAGCATCATCAGAACCCATGTTCCACACAAGAGTTGACAAAGGTAATTCGTTTTTCTAACATGGAAATTATTTCAAGGCCAGTTGTGGGATCTAAATTTTCCTTTCGAGCGATGTAGAACTCTAGAGGATAAACAGCATCACCAGAACCCATGTTCCACACAAGAGCGGACAAGGATAATTCGTTTTTCCATTGCTCGATGACAGAAATGCATTATGGACGCACAAAAACTGCAACCAAATAGTATTTAACATGAAAAGTACTCATAAATCATGACTGCATCTAATTCTCTAGGCCATCGTAGTAAATCAATCAGCTCAATCAGGGCGGCTGATAGCCCCTGATTGGAGTCGCTGTCTTGAGTGTGATATGCACCACTTTCTTGCCTTGAACAATCATCGAACTAATATACATTTCTCCGTGGCAGAGAAATGTAAAGGCCAGGGAAAATCTCCATGTCCAAGATGGAAACATGTCGTCCAAAAGGCTTCTGCTCAAACAATCACAGTAAGAGCTTCCTTTTTTCACTCATTTAGATAATATTTCGAGCCTATATTTGTTTCTGGAGACAGCTCATGCAGTCTTAGACTTCAATCCGGTTACTGCATGCATCTCAAATGATTGCTTCATGGCTCTATCGATGCCTCATCTACTATTCATTTCATGACCGTCAAATCAGCTAAATTGTTTTGTTGATCGACATTTTTAGCCCTCTTCACTTGAAAAGCACAAGCAGTAGGCAACCCCTTACTTCATTAAGCCAAACTAGCAACACAAAAGTTACTAATTCCTTCTTGGATGACGACAGAAAAGACGAGAGGGCCAAGAGAGTTTCCGATGTTACCATGTCGAAGTGAGCGAAAATGGAAGGATCCCATTTACTGATTTGCTTCTTCAAGAAGCTGCCACTGGTTCTGAACCCATGGAGGCAGAGTATCTTCATCTTCTTCTCCTTCTCCTGTGCAACCTCCATTGATTTTGTTTCTTGTACTTGCCTCCTTCCTTGAACGAAAGCACTCTCACTGCAACAGAAACAGAGAATCAATGCACACTAATTGAAGAAGGGCTGGTGGGAAACTTGTAGTAAAGGGTTATGACAATGATGGGTACTGAACCTACCACCGCCACATCTAACGGGGCCAGCTACCCCCTCTGTTTTAGGTAATCGTTGATGCACGTGGATTCCGGTTAGGTGACTGGGACCAGATGATCAAACCCAATCACTAGGCTTTATGCTAATGCAATCACCTGAGCCTAATTGAGATTTTCCCCATGAATGCAAATTTCAATGAAACCAAGAACCTGAAGGAGGTTGCACCAAAATGCAGACTGGAGTCCGTCTATTTTCAAAATGGACCGCCCTTCTCGCGAAAAAGGATATCCTTAAAGTAACAACAGTTGCCCAAAATAAATCATCCTTCGCTGATAGGAAGATGTGCTGAGGAGGGAAATGAAGGATATGGGTCGAGGCAGTGTACTGCAAATCTCTCGTATGAGGATGTATTTTTGACTCCACATAGGCATTACAAATACGGTCCATAACACAACTACGAACTGAATTTTCCATTTCCATCGAACCCCTAGAAGGTGGGGAAGGTGGGGAAGAGTTCGACCTTCGGGGAATGGAACTCTTTGCCCCCCCTTCCCACGTGAAAAGAGTAGCTGCAAGGACAATCTCAAGTAGTTTGTCGTAGGAATGTTCGGATGAAGGCATTTTGCATCATTATTAGATATGGTGTGTAGCTCTCTACGGACAAATGATGAGTTACCCACATTTCAGCTAAGCTTGAGTTCCTAAATAAGGGAAATCAAGGTCGAAGGCAAGCCGAGATAGTAATACAATACACGTGAAACCAAATTGATCCTTATGCTAAATAAAAGAAACCAGACAAACCAATCTGACATTCATGAGCCAATCAAGGGGACATTAACAAAGACGGTACCCTACAGAAAACATTCCATCAGCCAATCAGGATCACCAAAGAGAAGACTACTTGCTCTCTTTCAAGGTTTAAATTCATAACATTCATAGACATTGCAAAAGGAAAAGCAAGAATCTTGTTACATTAGTTATTGCAACCCTTTCTTTTCATTCTCTTGTGGGTTTCCCCAGATGCAGCGAATCACTTGGCCATCATCACCTTCACAAACTCCTCATAGTTTATCTGGCCATCTCCATCTACATCAGCCTCCCTAATCATCTCGTCGACCTCTTCGTCAGTGAGCTTCTCCCCCAGATTGGTCATCACATGGCGGAGCTCGGCAGCAGATATGAACCCATTCTGATCCTTGTCGAAAACTCTGAATGCCTCTTTCAGCTCTTCTTCGGAGTCAGTGTCTTTCATCTTCCTAGCCATCAGGTTTAGGAACTCCGGGAAGTCAATAGTCCCATTCCCATCAGCATCTACCTCATTGATCATGTCTTGAAGCTCTGCCTCAGTAGGATTCTGCCCCAGCGACCTCATGACAGTTCCAAGCTCTTTGGTGGTGATACAACCTGAAGAATGACAGGATTGACCAATAATATAATTGTATCATCCTTAAGGAAATCAACCTTTATGAGCAACAAATTGACTAGGAAAAGCAATTTTCAAATGCAAGACATAACTATATATGTCACCCATCAGGACATCTACATCTCATTTGATCAAATATGAAATTTTGATTGATGCTTATTCAATCGGTGCATTCAGTGACTCAGACAAATCACGTCATCACATACAATAATCAAAAGACCCTCAAAGTCAGAAGAAAAAATCATAAAAACCTTATTTCAAACAAAGGATTTATTACCTCATGAGTATGACCAATATCTCCTGAAAACAACAAACTAAAAACAAAGAAGATTTGATCACTTTTAAGAAAAACATGAACTCCTTTTTAGACCAAAATTCCAAGAGCTTTGCAACAAATAAGCTACACGTTGACCTTACTAAAAATACCTCATGTAAAGATAATAATGCTTTGATGCTTATAAGAAAATATAATTTCGCACATCCAATATGAACCCAAGAAGATAACATTGATATATCATAAAAGAATTATGACCCATAGAAGATAAAATCCAATAGCATAAAAGAAATATGACCCCTAGAAGATAGTATTGATATATCTTGATCAAGATGTTTATGAAGAGTTCTATTAAATACTCCCCCGATAACATCTACTAATAGTTGTATAAAAACCAAGAACCGCATTGGCTGCTTCATCCAGTCTATGAGTTTTATATCTTAAATACATGCTTCAACTGACTTTATAAACATGTCGAATGTCAAACAAACACAACAATGAAAGATCCTTCAATGGAATTTAACTTGAGAACAGAGCAGCTGGTTTTTCAGGAGTATGGAAGATCTAGCTCCAAATGTGACCCAACTGCATACCCAAATATAGAAAGATCGTAATTTTTGATTATGTGCAACATATGCATTGGACAGAAGAAAAAAAATCACAACATATTTCTGTATGCGTACCACGCCGCTTGTTCACAAAATCCCAAGTCAAAACTTTCCAATCATTAATGTATGATGCGTCCACCATTTCCGAAACATGAAAAAGATCCAGCCCCAAAAGCCATCAGAGACAAATAACCATCAATTTCTTCCGGCCCTCCCTCCCCTTAATAGCATATGAAGACATTCCGACAATCCACGGGAGCAAACAGTCTAGAGATTCAGCAAGCCACCGCAAAACGCAATCGATCAGGAGCGAATCCGCAGGGAATTCGCAGGCAAAAAAGCCTAAATAGCGCAAACGAAGAACACCCTTTACACGATCGCACATGAATCGCACGCAAAAACAAGCATCGGACCGAGGACACGTGCGACGACGACGCAGCAGCAGCTAATTCGAATCAAACCACAGCAAGATTCAGAGAGAGAGAGAGAGAGAGAGAGAGAGAGGGATCGAACCATCGCCATCCTTGTCGAACAAGCTGAAGGCCTCCTTGAACTCGGAGATCTGGTCGTCGGTGAGCTGATCCGCCATTTCTCTCTCGCCAGAAACCTCGTTCGGACGACGCTGAGTTCTTCTTCCTCCTCCTCCTCCTCCCTTCTTCTTCTTATCACCCCGTGATTTTCTTAAATCGAAACGACGAATGAGATGAAGAGGTAGAGAGAGAAAGTCCTAGAGAGAGAAATGCGATCGATTTCTTCGGACAAGACGAGCGATTTATGTTCGTCGATGAGAGCGTCGATGACGCGGAGCAACGGTGTAAATTTAGAAAAAAAAGTCTTCGGCCACTTTTTCGTTTCCCCTTTTTGCCCCCCTCCTCCTCTCTTTTTTCCCCTGCCAGATATTTTATAAATATAATATATTTTGTTGTTGTTGTTGTTGTTGTTGATTTTTTCCTCTCTCATTAAGAATTGGTTAAATTGATTTTATAATGGTCGTTAAGACAAGTCGTTGTTTTTCGTTTTCAATGAGGCTATGGAGATGGAAAAGTGACTGACACGTAGTCGGTCACGTTTCATCCTCAGGGAGGGAGGGAGAGGATGGAATGGGGAAAAAAAAAGACAGCTGTTATATTTTGAAATGGATATACAAAATAATTTGATAATTAATATGATGCATTTATTTGAACCTTCACTTGTATGTTTTGTAATAGGGCAAATACTACAAAACAAATCCTAAACTATACTTATTGGGACATAGATATCATTAATTTTTATTGAGATAAAAAACCCTAAACTTTTTTACCATAATACAAATACTCCAAACTTTTTCATGTCATGAAAAAACTGAAATTTATACATATGTGATATTTATTTCATCTATTACAGTTCCGTATAAGGTATATTTATAACACTAATATAAGTTCGAGATTCTTATGACAAAAAATGAAGTATTTGTGTCATGATTGGCAAATTTAGGGTTTTTACTAACAAAAAAAATTGGGTTATTTGTAATAGAGTGTGTACGATTTAAGATTATTTATGATATTAACCCTTTGTAATATATGATCTTAATATATATATATATATAATAATTGAAGAAAAAAAGTCCTAAACCTATTGGGGTTGTGCCAATTCAGTCCTAGACATTTTTTTTTTTTACTGATTCAATCCTAAACCTTTTGCGATTGTACCAATTTAGTCCATCCGGCCAAATTTGGTCAGCCGGAGCTGATGTGGACGCCGAGCGATGCCAAGGATAATATTTTAATAATATTTATTATTTTTCGAAATTTTTATTATTTTTATTATTTTTCCTTTTTATTTTTTTCGCTTGCCCCTCCCCCATTAGCGACAATGGTCGGCTAGCTCCGACAAGGCTTGCCGGCCACTGTGCGAGGGCCGCGAAGCCCTCGCCGATGGCCAGCGAGGGTCGCGGCCCTCATCAGACCGACCACCCTCGCTTGGCCTCACCCTAGTTTGTGCGAGGCAGCTTCGCCCATATCTGGGCAAGGCTGTAGCCCCCAAGCCTCGCCCTAGTCTGGGCGAGGTCATTGACGAGGGTCGTAGCCATCGGCGGCCCTCAACGGCCTCCAGGCCTCACCCTGGTTTGGGTGAGGTCGTCGATGAGGATTGCGGCCCTCGATGGCCTCCCCTTGGTCTGGGTGAGGCTGTCGGCGAGGGTCGCGGCCTCCAACGGCCTCGTCCAAATCTGGGCGAGGCTGTGATCCCCAGGCTTCACCCTGGTTTGGGCAAGGTCATTGGTGAGGGTCGTAGCCCCCGGCGAGGGTCGCGGCCCTCGACGTCCTCACCCAGACCTGGGCGAGGGCGAAGCCGTCGGGGGTTGCGACCTCGCCGGTGGCCTTACCTAGATCTAGGCAAAGCTGCCTCGCCCAGGTCTGGGCAAAGCCACTGGGGGCCGCGACCCTCGCTGGCGGCCTCGCACAAACCAAGGCGAGGCCGCCAGCGAGGGCTTCATAGCCCTCACGCAATGGCCGGCAAGCCTCGTCGGAGCTGGTCGGCCACTACTGCCACCAGGGGAGGGGCAAGAAAAAAAGAAGAGAAATTTAAAAAAAATAAAAAAATTCGAAAAATAATAATAAAAATTATTAAAATATTGTCGCCGGTGTCCACGTCAGCTCTGGTTAGCCAAATTTGCTCGGATGGACTAAATTAGCACAATCACAAAAGGTTTAGGACTGAATCGATAAAAAAAAAGGTTTAGGATTGAATTGGCACAACCCCAATAAGTTTATTACTTTTTTGGCAATTCTCCTTATATATATAGCATTATGCAATCAAAAAATGAGATGAGAAATGTGGTGAGCTAAAATGATTAATAACTTAATATCACGAAAAACATAAAACTAGTACAAGTGAAATAAATTTACCCTCCATTAATTTTCATTAAATTTCATTATCAAATTATTGAGTAGGACGATACGTAATAGTTGACGGACGTTTTTTACTCTCCATTTATTATAATACACTAATTTGTGGCTTTTTGTGATATTAATTCAAATTAATGAAAACTAACAGAAAATTAATTTGTCATAAACGTACCTATTTGGTTTTTTGTGAGAATAAATTTATTGTAGATGTATCATTTGGAGTTTTTCATGATACTAATCACGTAATAAAATGATATTTTTCACTTTTTAATGGTTAATTCTATTAAATAGAAGGTACAGGTGAAAATGAAGAAACTATGAGATCTCAATCACAAGGAAGAGAAAACAAATGAAGATCCCCGTACATACGATTCGAGCGAATAAAATAGCAAAGGAAGGAGAAGAGTTACGTTTCCTTCAACTAGTAGATTACTCAGGCTTTTTTCATTTTTCCTAGAAAAATCGAACCTCAAGCGAAGGGCTTAGGATGAGCCAAATTTGGCATCGATGCCTAATCTGGCGTTATCACGACATCGTGCAAGGTGACGATGATGAGGATAATTTGAAATTTCGAAAATTCAACAAAAGCAAAATCGGAAGAAAAAAATTATTAATATTCTGGAAATGTTAAAACCGAAATCTCTTACGGAGCTATTTTGAGCTATGGAGCTTTAGAGCACTCTAAAAATGTAATTCGTTTCCCAAAAATTTAAAAGAATTACCTGACACCTCAACCATTTGGTCTAGCGCCATTGGCAGAGTGGTTGCCAAACACAGCCAAAGTGCCGACCAGAGTGTGTGTCGAAGCAATTACACCACCTTGTGCCCCAAAGGTCGCGACTAGTAGTGACCCACTAGATTTTAAGTGAATGTTCTAGAGAGGGATTATCCAAGGATGAGCCATAAAATGTTTCCTCAAAAGTAATCAAGGACTATCGTTCAAAAATATAATTCTAGGAATATTTCAAATTTCAAGTAAATGCATAGAGAGAAAAATTATTCCTTTTTTCTTGGTCGGTAAGAAAAATTATTCTAAAAGTTTCAAATTTATCGTACTTTTTTCAATAAAAATTTTAAATTTTTAAATTTTGCCAATTGAATCATAAATCTCTTTACATTTTGTCGATTGAGTCCATTGGCTGATTTTGGCTAGAAATTGCTCATTTAAGGCACGTATGATAACTATTCTATTTCTCATAATAATTATTTTTCGGGTCTTAGGAACATGTTTGGAATAAAAATCCATTTGATAGTGCAATTTCATTTTTCTATCTTTAGAACACATTTTTAGTCTAGAAATAGTTTAGAATAAAAATGAGAAGATTTTTTTTTTTCTATTTCTAGAATAAAAATGATAAATAAAAACTATTTTCATTACTTGCTCTCGCCCTCACTACTAGCTACCTGACCGCCCACCTATCGCCATCCATTGCCCAAGAAAAAAAAAAAAATTTTGTTGTTATTAAATGCGTATTTTTGCTTAGAAAGTTGTCTAAATAATAATAAAATAATAAAAATATTTCTAGAACAAAATGGTTTTTTTGCGTCCTTAGATGTGCCCATCATATGTTACATGATTAACCAATCCTTTCTAGTGATCTTCAAAATACTAATCTAATGCCCTTGAACTCCAAACTAGAGAAATTTGTAAAATATATTGGGGATGAGTCTAAGCTCAGTAAATAAACTCTTGAGGTCTAAGGTAGGAGATGAGTTTACCACTCAACCTAGTACCAACAAACAATATAAGCTCAAACTATACAAGCCATGTATGATGAATACATAAGCAAATGCTCTATCTTTATTATCATGATATGCTAGCAAAAACCATTGATAATATTGCAAATTCATTCACTCAAAAGTAAGCATATAATATATAATTTCATGATGCACTAATATCACCTAGTAGCTCTTTAGTATACACGAGAATATAAACAAATAAGATCATATTTATCATGAAGCACGTGCGCACATCACACAAGACATCTTAACTAATGAGGCATCATTATCACCAACTCACGGGGAAAGGAATTATACATATCCTTTGCCACGCCTTAGTCTATTCATCATGGATATTCTTTGCATCAGCGAGAATAAATATACTATTGTACATGGTTATCTCTTAACATCATACCATGATTACAACAATCATGTCATACCATTATTATGCAAGCCATGTTATATCATGAATACATGAGCCATGTTATAGTAAGGTTTTATATCATCTCAACTTTGTAGAAAACCGTCTTATACGGTATAACATCTGGCTAAATCCAGAGTCTCATCCATATAATCATACAAGGAAATTTGCTTTATGACAAGTAGGTCGTGGCAAAGGTCTTAATCACATGACATCATTTACATATATTTCATAACAATAAAACAATTGCCATATGTGTCTCAATAACAATAGACAATTAACTATATGCACTTCAACATATATATCATCATTCTTTCCTACCAAGCCATCATCATTTAATCGAAAGCCATAGACAAGTAGTCGGTTTCAATCTTGGAACCTATTTGCATATAAGATCAAATTTAAACTAAACTAACAAACACCAACCAACCAAGTCAAGAGTACTAAGTAGATAAATTTAACTTTGCCCGTAATGTTTTCACTTACTTTGAACAAAGACTTGGACAACTCAAAACCTTAATCACCTTCATTGCAAAAAAAATAAAAAGAAAAAGAGTAGCAACTTTCAACTTTAAGAAAGCAACAAAACTAGCTTGATAAAAAAAAATGAAGCAACTTTTACATTGTAAATACTTGAAAGATGAGATTTAAAGCTTAAACAACTTAAATTGAATAAACTTTGGAAATTGATTGAAATTTAGGGGAGCTTCACTTGTTGTTTTGAAAGGGAAAAGAAAATTTGCACTTGAAGACAAGAAGATGAAATTGCTCTACTAAAGAGGAGAAGAGAAAATGAATTTTTTTTAAAAAGAAAAAATTAATATTAGCAATAGACTATAAATTGGTAAAATTTTAAAAGGTTTAGGATTTAATTGATATAATTGACGTGTGATTAAATGGGTAAAAGTGTAATAAGTTGAGGAATCTTTGGAAAACTTTCCTACATAGAGATTAAACCATCACATGTTAAAACAACGAAGACAATTAAATTTTCGAGAGAGCATAAATAGTCCGCTATCACGATCCCTTTATTAATTTGTCATGACAATCAACATGAAATTCCCAAGTATTAAAAAAAGAAAAAAGAAAAAAAAGCAGCAGCTTTCGTATCAGATTAGCTTTCGCACGAAACGTAATTAAATTAAATTAAATTAATCGCACGAGCTTCTTCAACAAGGCACGCCATCTTCCTCGTCGTCGTGCTGCCCCAAGAAACTCTCATCAGCATTCTCGTCGCTGCAGTACAGACATGGATGCTGCTCGAACCCTTGCTTCCTCAGCACCTCCCTCGCCCGCACCACCACCTCCCTGTTGCTCAGCTTCCGCTCGCTCTCCTCCTTCAGCACGGTCTGGACCGCGTTGCTGAACGCCCCGTACGCCTTCCCTCCCTCCGCCGCCGTCGGGCTCATGTCCGCGGAGGTCTCGTTGGCTTGGCACCCGCTCAGCAGGATCCCCTCGTCGGACTTCAGCGGGCCGAAGGACGCCGCCTCGAGGGGCGGGAGGCGGAACCGGAGGCTCGCCTCGGCGCCGAAGGTCTCGAGCAGGTGGGTGCCGATGTCCGAGGTGGTTATTTGAGTTAGGGACGAGAGGTGCTGGAGCAGGGCCTGGAAAGGGATATGCTTCGGGGAGGCGGAGGAGGGGAGGGACGTGCCGCTGCCGCCGCGGAGGGCGGGGGCGGCCGACGGGCCGACCTGCTCTTTCTCCTTGTCGATGAGGCCGCCGCTGTGGCAGGAGTCGGAGAGGATCGTGAGCGTCGCGCCCTTCGGGAGGCGGTTCACCAAGTGCCGGAAATCCATATCTGCAGCGCATTAAGTTTTTCCACGGTCAAGCGGATGTTCACGGCGAAACAGTTCGGGCGATGAAGCAAACTTACCGGTGATGAGATTGAAGTCGCAAGGCACGATCGCTTCGCCCTTCTTGAACGGAAAGACGGGCCTCGGCGACGGGATCCGGGTCCCGTGCCCGCTGTAGTGGAAGAACAGGACATCCCCCGGCTCCGCCCTGTCGACCATCCGGCCGAGCGCAGCCCTGATGTTGGCGCCGGTCGGCATCACCGGCGAGCCGGGCTCATCCGTCAGGACCTCGACTTGGCCCTCCTCGAACCCGAACCGCCCCACGAGCGCCTCCCGCATGGCCCGGACGTCGTTGATGCAGCCGTGGAGCTCGTACTGGGTGCCCGAGTAGTTGCAACCCACGAGCACGGCCGATCTCTTCTTGCCCTTGTCCATGTTCGATCCAAATCCAAACCAAGTCAGATCAATCTTCTTCCTAATGCCCTGTATACGAACGCGTCTGGCCTCTTCAGTTCGATTTTCGCAGCTTATATAGAACTTTGCGCTCGGTGCTCCATGGATCGACTTTCAGGAAGTGTTGCGTTCTCGTGCAGGTTAGATTAGGTGAAGGCAAATGGCGTTGCTTGGGATCGAATGTTTCTCGCTTTGAAGCTCCGCAAGATTTTGCAAATGAAGCTCCGACGAGGTCTTGCTCCGTCAGCCACTTTCCTTTTCATAGCCCGATTCGTGTAATTCAGTACTTTACCGTGTCACGTCTCTCGTTCGTTGCGGATCAGGACTATAGTCAGGATTAAACTCACGAGGCTTGTGCTTGTGGGGTTCGACCTCATAATCTTATTTGTGATCTCGCTAGGTACTTCTTTTGGTCGAATTGGATTTTTCACATCACGGCCCGATGCTTCCCGTCTGAATTGGTATCACTTCTCGGTTTCAATTTCCTCTTCTCGTTGTCTAATCGAGTGACTTTCAATTGTTCAGAACTGCCGATATATGCGAGTTTGCAAATATATTGGAATTGGGATTGGCTGATCTTGGTACATTTGAGTTTAATTCGTATGCATCGAGACCTGCCTATTTTTTTTTTTAAAAATGTTTTGGGCATGGGTTCCCTGCCTAACCTTCTTCCTTCCTTGGAAGCAACAGTCTTGACCGACCTTTGCCGGCTTTAATCTTATTTTTTGGACATTCTTTACTTTCTGCTAAGACCGCACGTTACACTTAAGAACATATTTTATTATCAACCGTTAACCAAAGAAATGGAGGGTGATGAAAAGATGATGACAAACAGGCTTTATTAATTTTGCGAAAAAAAATAATTGGCAGTTATTATCCAAGAAATCATTTTATAGAAAAATAATAACATTTTTTTGGTGATCGACTTAAATCTGAAATGAAATTGAAAATTATTTTTTATCATTTGAAAAGGAATATTTTATTTTATTTTTATATGGAGACATGTACTTTTTGTGTGATATAAGGATACTCAGCTATCATTGTCCTAATCGCAGGAGTGAGGGTTTTTTGGGCCCAACCATTAGGAAACCCAAGATTGGTACTAAGAGCCAAACTCAACCTTGATGAACTCAAGTTTGGGCACTATTAACTTGAGTGCTAAAGGGGTGCTTAGGCAAGTTGCCTTGGATTTGGTACCAACACCAAAGTCTTAAGCTAGACCTCGAGGGACGCAATCTCAACCTTTGTGGACTTGAGTCATGTCGTAGATAATCGATTTTGAGTGTTGGTGACTTGGGTATGGGAGTTGGGTATTTGCTCATAATCGCAATGACCTAGGCAAGAGCATAGGGGTCCCAAGCCTAGTCTTAAGAGACCCAAGTGACTTGGGCATATGAACTGAATACCTAGACATGGCCACTGGAGACACTAACACTAGCATTAGGGTTTGGACATGGTCTTTGTGGACTTGGTGCATGCACCATGGTCCTATATTTATGGACGTAGGCTTGAGTGTTGAAGACTTGGGCATGAGGAAGGGCATTGGAGTCTTTGACTCGGCTTTGAGGAACCTAGGTTTCACCATTGTGAAATTGAGTTCAACCTTGATAGACTCAAGCTCAAGTGACAACACCTTAAGCAAGGACCTATGTACATAAACATAGTCATTAGGACCTTACCTCCATAGACCAAAGCCTGGCAATCAATAGACTCAATCCCGACCCCTATGGACTTGGGCCCAACCACCAATGAATTAAGTGAGGGAGCCAAGTCCTTGAGCACGAGATGTCAAGTACCAAAGCGCAACCTCTATTGATTCAAGTCTAGGTGCCAATAACTTAAGCTCAAGAGCTAGGGGCCCAACACTATTGCTAGGGACTTGAATCCAACCTTGAGGGACTTAGGTCCAACCTTTGTGGAGTTTGGCCCAGTTGTCGAGGGAGTAGGTTTTGCCTTCAATGGACTTGGGGATGAGCACCTAGGTCTAAAGCATGGTTGCAGGAAACTAGACATGGGCATTGGGTTTTGGGCTGGCCTTTGTGGACTCACCCAATCTCTGAGACCCAAGCCTAATCGTTAAACACTTGAGTTTGGGCATCAAGCTTCCTATTCTCAAATGTCAAGGTCTTTGGTCAAGCTCCAATGACTAATCATATATTGTAATATGAATTCTCATTGTTAAAAAAGAAAATAATTTTCCTAAATTTAAAGTAGGTTTTTCATTGATTAAGAAAGAGTTTTCATTGACTCATTTCCCTAAATAATCCAAATGTTAGAAAAGGGGAAAACGTTCTTTCAAAGAATATTTTTGCAAAACAAAAAGAGCCATAAAATGGTAGGTAACATATCCTAGAAAATGATTTGGGCCAATGTCAACAATTTGCCTATTCTTTCTATATCATTCAAAGCAAGAATCGCATGAGGACATCTAGCAAGCGCTGCCCTCGTCTGACTTTGGCTTGTGTGGCCCTCGCTTGAGTCAGGTGAGGGTCGTGCGTGCCCGACTCTCGCCCGACTCCATTGCCGATGAAGACCACCTCATTGGCTTCCCTCCACCATGGCCATCAGAGGAAAGAGAGAAGGGAAAAAAAAAAAAAAAAAAGAAAAAAAGCAAAAATTCCCTTTAGCCAAAAGAGTTTGGGGTAAATATGTAAATGATGTAGTTTGAGATTTTTTTATGGCACAAAAAAAGTTTATGATAAAATTATCTCAAGTGGTATTGTTTAGGATTGTTTGTGATATTTTTCTTTTTAAAAATGATAAACTATAATTGAATTATGAATAGTATTCTATCATTTACTATTGGTAAATAACAAGCAGTTCTGTGCAAGGTTTTTCAAAGCATTACACTAAACTAGATATAAATGAGTTTTTTTTTTGTTTGCATTATTTGGTTCTTTTTCTATCAATTTTCTATTCCTATTCGTCATTAGAAATTGGGAATATTCCCTTCCATTTCTTCGTAATTTCGAGAGAATAAAAAGAAGTGGACCCAAAAGCCAACAATCATGATCGCTTAGTGCTCTAATTCGAGATATTTCCTTAATTTCATTAACAAAATGGAAAATTTCCTTAAATTTGGGATGATGACACTATTAGTCTTTAGGCTTTAACTTAACATGTAATATAATCCATGAATTTTAATTTAATATACAATATCATCTTTAAATTTTTAATTTGTTAAATATAATTTGTAAATTTTTAATGTATATTCAAATTAATCTTATAATGTTCAATGTTTTTCTTTTAATAATTTAAATTTATGAATAATATTAAATATTTTCATATTATTTAAATATTAAATTAAATATTTATAATAAAAATTAAAGATTATATTGAATAAATTAAAATTTTAAGTTTCATATCAAAATTAATGGATTATTTGAGTAATTTTTCCTAAATTATCGATTATCACTGCCCGACAAATTTGTGAAAATTACTCATTTCTCGTCAAGCGAATCCGCTCTCGTCGGCCATTGCTAAGCTGAACGTGCAGAGTGAGTTCGTCTACCTTCGCTGCAAGAGCGACGGGACCGGAAGACCAATCCGAGGGAGAGAGATGCTGAGGCGCTCGACGGGAGGTGCCCGCGGAGCTTTGAAGGCCGCCGGCAAGCTCGCCAGAAGCTTCGCCACCGCGGAGAAGGCGGATTGCGTGGTGGTCGGGGCGGGCGTCGTCGGGCTGGCTGTCGCGCAGCGGCTCGCGCTCGGCGGCCGAGACGTCCTGGTGCTCGAGTCGGCGCCGACCTTCGGGACCGGCACCAGCTCTCGCAACAGCGAGGTCATCCACGCCGGCATATACTACCCTCCCGATTCTCTCAAGGTTAGGCCGAGAGTGTGAATTTTCAGTCGGAGAGTAATAGCGTCTCATAGTAGATTCCGAGGTAGTGTCTTCGATTGTCGGTTGCATGCTCTGTGAAATTCCGGGTGAATTCTGAAACGCGTGCGATCTAGCAGGCGGCGTTCTGCGTGAGGGGCAGGGAGCTGCTGTACGAGTACTGCTCCGAGCGTGGAATCCCCCATAGGCAGATTGGGAAGCTCATAGTCGCTACCGGGCCTTCGGAGGTTCCGAAGCTGAGCAGTTTAATGGACCGCGGAGCTCGTAACGGGGTTGATGGTTTGAGGATGATGGATGGTCCTGAAGCCATGAGAATGGAACCTGAACTGCAATGTTTGAAGGCCTTGTTTTCCCCCGTTTCTGGCATCGTCGACTCGCATTCATTGATGCTGTCGCTAGTGGTGGGTGATCAAGTTTTGTGCTTTGGGAAATATCGTCTTAGCTTTTGCTTCTTTTCTATAGGTGGTTTCATAGCTACATATTGACAGGTGAATCACCCAAATGTGAGTCCAGGGAGAAGCTGAAAATCACAGAGCGACATTCTCTTACAATACTACTGTGGTTGGCGGTCATCTCAAAGGCAATTCTATGCACCTCCATGTTTGCGAGACCAAAAATCTTGATGAACATGGGAATGGACAGTTTCCTCTGCAACCTGAACTTGTACTAGTTCCAAAGGTTGTTGTCAACTCAGCAGGCTTAAGCGCTCCACTCCTGGCAAAAAGATTCCATGGTCTTAATGATCAAGTAATTCCTCCAGCATATTTTGCTCGCGGTCACTACTTTACCCTTGCAAACACTAAGAACCCACCATTCCAGCATCTGATATATCCAATTCCTGAGGATGGTGGCCTTGGTGTGCATGTAACTCTCGATTTGAATGGTCAAGTAAAGTTTGGCCCGGATGTTGAATGGATTGACGGTGTGGACAATGTTTCAAGCTTCCTAAACAGGTACTTATTCCAATTAAGTATACTTGGTCTCAGTAGATGCATGATTTGTCTTCTACGATTCTGTTGTGTGGTGGAAAATCAGGGGGTGAACCCCATGTCATGCTTGACAAAGTTGTAATTGAAAATTTCAATGGGGGATCTGATGAGCGAAAAGCCAGAAACTTTTCCCCCTTAGTAATTCGTGAGAAGCACATAATAACACATTTTTCTTGGCAAGAAGCACATAGTAATTGGTAGACATACAATTTTTCGGTCTCAATTGGAGTGGAGTTTTTCCATATTCTTGAACATGCATTAACTATTGAATAACAGCAAACAAAATTTTAGATTTCAAACTTATTTTGGTGTTTTGCTTAGTCATGCTTCTTGTACAACAAAATACCAATATAGCAAATGAAATGATCATATAATCAAAATATAAGCATCTGTTGAATTTACTTTGGTGCTAATAGCTATGTCTCCCATTGTAAATAATAGCCACAGCTCAATTCAGGTTTGACTATTCCGTATCCGCAAGCCGTGCAGAGAGATTTTATCCAGCCATCAGAAAGTACTACCCAAACCTCAAAGATGGTTCTTTGGAGCCAGGTTATTCAGGGATTCGGCCAAAACTTTCAGCTCCTCAACAGCCTGCCAGTGATTTTGTGGTACAGGTTGGATCTCAGCTCTCCCCTCTTAACAGAATGTTTTAGGTCAATAGAATCTAAAAATTTATGTGCAACATCATGACTTTCTTTAATTTGTTCTTTCGGTATGCATTATTCCAACAGCAGGTTTTCTTTCCCTTAAAGGATTTATGGTGCACACCAGTTGGGAAAGCTCTGATTAACTAAATATTATCTTTTCTCATTGTTTTTGTGCACGGGATGCTAGATTGAAGTCTTCTAACTTGCAAGAAGGTTATACATCAATTTGAGATAAATCAGGCCTTGTTTATCAGGAAGTGCAATAGCAGTATCAACTGGGGTTGTTAGACAGTAACAGTAGGATAAACTTGTTTTAGATTAATGCTGGGTAAAGTAAAATCAGTCTGATATGACATGACAAACTACAATTGATCATTTAAACAAGTATGCCATATTCAACACCTGATGGGTGTCTGCAGCATTACTTAGTACACTAAATTTGGCATGATTCTTTGTCTTACCTAGTCCTAGTACTGTGAAGTTTCTTGACAGTATCTTTGTTTCATGCACTTATTTCAAAGCTTAATTTTGCAAGATCACTAGGAAACAGGAACATTTTCATGTACACATTATTACATCTTTATAATGTGAGATAAGATGATTTCCAAACTATAAGTCTCTGGTTATTGAATGCTCAATAATCACAGATGCAGTGTCTTCCTTTGTTGTACATGCAGTCAAATAAGTTAGCCTTCCATTGCCAACATGAAGTTGCAGACATTTTGATACCCTTTATGAAGGGCCAATGTGAACGCAGAGAATTATTTTCCTTTAGATCCTCATATCACCATGGTTGTGTTAAGCCCTGTGAGCTAAGAGTGGTGTTAACATCACTGCTTATCCTATATCGGTATCTTATCTGTGGTGCATTATTGAGTCATGAGACTGTAGACATCCTGTTCGCAGGGTACATCCATCAATTTAACTACTACCTAATATGGTCAGATTGATTGTCAAGTGCTCTGTGTTGAATCGGTTTAACACCTTTTAGAAACTGCAAGACAAAACCAACCTGGAATATTGTGAAGATCTGGGTCTCCTTTCATTCATTTACTACTGAAGCAGAGAGACGACCTTCCTTTGTTGCTTTTATAGTCATATTTCTTGTATTGTGCATCCTCTTTCTTCAGGGTCAACGATTTAATTTTTTCTCTTTCACCTATTAACGTGCAGACAGCCAGTATAAAAGTGTAGTCTTGCTTAATCTTCCTCTTGGTTATCGAGAAACTATGCAATACAATGATATATGTTATCGACCAGCGAATTTAATATCATTTTTATCGCTTTCCGTCATAAGGTTGCTTGAAAGACTCGAGATGGCACGGTCGATGACAATTCTACCCTGATTACGTTTTAGCAGGGGGAGGAGATTCATGGAGTGCCTGGACTGGTTAATCTCTTTGGAATCGAGTCACCTGGTTTGACTTCAAGCATGGCGATAGCGGAACATATTGTTGCCAAGTACTTGACATGATAATAAGGGCGTGGAAGATGAGATGCCCGTCAAAGAATTTGGCTGTTCCAACCATTGTGGCTTTTCAACCTTCAATCTCGACTTCGTTCATAGGGGAATCTTGAATATCTTTGTAAGCTTGTATCCCTCTAGTCGAGCTTATCATAGATCGTGTAGCCCTTTCCATCCCTTGGTCGACTCCTCGGTGAAAAAGGATATGTTTGATGGGCATGCTCAGTGTGTGTTATAATAGATCATGTTCTAGAATTGAGAGAGAAGTCTTACAAGAAGCCATCCATTCCAATACTATCAAGTGTCAACGATCCTAGAATGAACTGCCAGCATACCCATCTTTGTAACTCGCATGCTTTATCCAGGTCTGCTTGGTTTAATTGAAGTATCTTCTGCTTTCTCTCCAAAATTTAGTAAACCCCAAAAAGGATTTAAGTTCTAAAGAGGAATAATTACTGCCGAATGATTCATCCACACGACACTAGTATATTTGGAGAGAATTCTGATGTTCAACATTGAGTAGAAGTCAAATTGGAAATGCAACAAGGAGGACAAAATGAAGTCACTCCCTACGAACTACAACTTCTCTCGAAAGAGTCAAATATACCCAGTTCTTGGTTATACTGAGACGTGATCATACCGGCATGAATCCTAAAAGATGACAGCTTCATAGGTTCTGCTCACAATGAAAGAGAGACGCCAAAAAATAGACCAGCTTGGATTTCACAAATTATGTTCAACAAGTTAATGGTACACTAACTCGAACTCAAGGTTTACATTGAATATCATGTGTCAAAAAATTGTGATCCGGATTCACATTGGTTCATCAGCCACCTGGATCGTCATCCAAACAGTTAAGTTTTTGTAGAAGAGATTTGACCGTAGATGAGAACCAATGCTTGAGCCAAAGAGAAGCATCAAGCTGAGACAGAACTTTATTCATCGCTTCCGTTCTGACCGCCATTTGTACACTGGTTTTGAGGAGGGGCAGGCAATTTCATCTTCACGAAGTTTTCGCTTCTTGCCCTTCTTCTGCTCATTGATAAAAGCTTTATTAAAAAACATCCAAACAGACTAACTGACAAGTAGAAAGTCAGTGACTCAGTGAAGCCTACCTGCAATTCCTTCTGCAGCGACATTTCCATATATATCTTCTCCAAATCATTTACTCTACTTTTTCTTGCCTCTAGTTCTCTGTATGAAGCAGCTGTTTTCCTGCACAAAGTGTGGATTTTAAGCTGTCTACTCCACCAAGAGCACAGTCAAACAGATCAAAGTTGACGGGCCAATAGAACCACCAAAACTCTCTGTTTACATAATGCCAGAACAGCTTTCTTTATATTGGCTTAGACGGACGGAGGGGAAAAAACAAATAAAAACAACCAAGCACATTAGGAAAAGTTAGACAACAGCATCAAAATCAACACCTGAAAAGCAACAGATACTGTGGAAGTGGATGGTAACATGATCAACAATTCGATGCCCAAATGAGTGACAAGCAACATCTAAGTCCTTCTAATGTTGAGCAAAAAGCTAGATATCCATTCTCTGTAGGAAGATAATCTTTTGGTTAACTCAGTTACACTCTTCCTATCAGACATTCTCTCGACACCTGAACATAATAGTGACTTCCAGCTTCTGGGCACTCGAAACAAGTCTTATCAAGAAATAACAACTTCCAAACAACAAAAAAGCCATATGAGCTTACCTTTTGATATTATCGGGAATATCCTCGAAAGATATTTTCCCATTCTTAGAAGATGATAATTGCATCTCTTTTGCCTCCTCTCTGCAGATATTATGAAAAACAAATAAGATTATAGAAGATACTAGCTAAAAGTTTTAGTGAGGGCACAAAACAAAAGAGAGAGCACATCAACTAGGATGGAACTAAACAAGGGTAAAGAACTTTCGAGATAGTAAGGAGCCCAATCACAATGCAACCATCACATCATCCAGCGGCATCCCTTGGAGATTCATTTTACAAGGTGAGAATACGTTGTAACCTTTTAAGGGGATAAAATCGTATTGATCTCAATGTGCGCTCAACTCATTGGCTATCAATAGTTCCGTAAACATGGCATACATAAATGGCTTCGAGATATAGTTTTGAGGATGCCAAATTCGTCAGAAAGTGAGATCAGTTGGTCAAGAAAGCACAAGCATGATGCTAGCATGTCAAACTTTCAGTGGAGTAACCAGTATCTCGGTTCTCTACCTCAAGTGAATAAAATTAAAATTCCAGTAACTAGAACAACCAGCAGTCAGTAGGAAACTAATTAAAGACAAAGGTAAGGAGGCAGACCTGTCTTCCGCGTAGTAAACATGATTGCTCGATGGGCGATCATCAAGAGAATGCAGCATGGCAGTTAGCTTTTCGATTTTCTGCAGTAGACAGCAGAATTCATACACCATCAATATCTCTCAACAGAATCATTCCGGCAACAAATTTCGGCGAGAACGGCTAAATAAAAGGAAGCACCTTTTTCTCACTCTGCACTTTCTGAAGAATATATCCAACGTCTTGCGTCTTCATCAACATGAGCTCTTCGTGGGTATACTTATTAGCCTGACTCCTATACAAGACAAACCACAGATTCAGAGATTGGACTGCGAAAGATTCGCGATAGAGCCGAAAACACGCGCAAAAAGAGAAGCGCACCGAATTCAGTAATCTTACTCTGGCCGGTGAACTCCATCGACGGTCTTAGTTTTGGCCATCTTGAAGTAGAACTCATCTGGGTTCCTAAAGGAGGCCTTCTCCTTGAGCTTCCGCAGGGCCTCCTCCTTCTTGTGGAAGGCCCTCGCCCGGACGACATAGTCCTTGTGCTTCTCGAGAAGCCCGAACTTTTTCCTCGATTGCCTGCCGTACCCACCGAGAAAACCGCCATCGTCAGAAGATGGATTCAGGGAAAACCACCAAACGAAGTAGAAGAATGGGGGGGAAAAAGGCTCCTCTTTTTTTTGTGAACTTACGGCTGAGCTCGCTCCTTGTGGGCGCGCCGACTGATCGCGTTCCGCAGGGAAGACATTCTCTATCCAATGCGTGGTAGGACAGCTGCTGGGCGTCACAGATGCAGAGAGGGGACGGCGGCGGCGGCGGCGGCGACGAGAGGGATCGCTGCAAGAGGAAAAGAGCCCCGATCGATTTCTGCTAAAGCCCTATTCCAAAACCTCGGAGAGCGTCAGTAATTCTTCGACCAACCCTAAAAATTTTCTTTTCTTTTCCGGGAAAAGCTTTTTCGGGAAGACGGGTGATCTTCTCCTTGTCGTGGGTAATGTTGGGCTTTGGGTTCTTAGCGTCATCGAGGGCCCATGCCAGCCCTTCAGCCCCAAAATGTCTCCGGCCCACATAAACTCTCGTGAGCACAGTGTCTTGTAACTGAAGTTACTGAGCCGACATGACAGTTACAAGACATTGTGTGAAGCGCAGGTCGACATAGCAGGAACCTTGCGAGTTCCACATTGTCAATTTAGGCGTGGGATATTACTATACTTGCTTACCCAATACTAGCCTCTTGAAGAAGAGACTTCCCCTCTCAATGTCCCCCCCATTTCCCAACATATATTCGGAATATCTAAATTTTATGTCTCAAAATTCAGACGAAACAAGTTAAAATTATACTCAAGTCTAATCATGAAATGATTGGGCTTGGGTTTCTTAGTGTCCTCAAGGGCCCATGCCAGTCCTTTAGGCCCAAAATTTCTCCAGCCCACATAAAGTCTCTCATGTATATTCCTACTTGGGCCGAGATCAATCTGTCTCATTTTCTCTTTGTTACATTAGGATTCACGATGGGATGACCTGTGTTATGCCACGTTAATCGCCTTGCTCTTCTACTACAAATTGTGATCAAGAGCTAAGATGCTTTTGCCCTTCTTTTTTTTTTTTTTTTTTTGTGTTATCCCTTGATCATGCATTTTTGGTAGTTTTTTTTCCATATTCATGTTTTTTTTTTTTCCATATTCATATTACTTTATATCGTTGAATATGAACTACCTGTTTATCAAGATCATAGATGTTTTTCTTAGTTTTACGTGTAAAAAAACCTAACGAGCAAGGTAAACTTACCCTAGATCAAAAAAACGTTAGGACCCTATTGTCCTTTTATTTATTTATTTTCTTTAAAAGGAAATGACATAAATGATTCATAAACTTTGATTCAATGCACAATATTGTCCATAACTTTTTAATTTATTCAATATGGTCTTTGAATTTTAATTCAATTTTTAATGTAATTTATGAACTTTTAGACATTTTCATGTGGTCTAAGGACAACATGAACATTTACCAATAATTCAGTGATAGCATCGAACAAATTAAAAATCTAGGGAGGTCAAAGTTCATGGACCATACATAAATTAAAAATGCAGAAACAACATTATGCATTAGACCAAAATTCAAATGATCATTTGTTTTATTATCTTTTCTTTAACTAATTCATGTTTTACTTCAATTTTACATTGCTAAATTACGTTGCCCGGAACTTTGAAAAGCTTGCCCTGGGTGTCGGGATTTCTTGGTGAACAATCAATTCTTGGAGACTTAAGCAAATTTTTGTGGTTCATGATGCATAAATGTTCTGGTGCCATTGATTAAAGGCACCTACCGAATATCTGGAAGACGACTGTCGACATGACGTCCTTAAGTTCTTTAACTAGTGCCTTTTGCTTCTGTTCTTTTTATGCACTAAGCAAATAAAGTTGAGCGCCACTTTATTTTAACATCAGTGAGAGTAAAAAAGCTAGTGAGCGATGCAGTGAGGAGGCATACCTAACTAAAAAAGCAGACAAAAAGTAAAGTTGGAGGCCACTCTTTCCTCTCAACTTGAAGTTGTTAAACATTCCATCATATTCTTTTGTTTAAACGTGCGGGGTACCTTAGGGCATACGTGAGCAATGGAAAGCAACTTGTCTGATCTAAAACCCAGGCCTAAACAAGTTTGCCTGATCTCAAAAGATGGGGATCTTTCTCTTCTCACCTCATCAAGCACTAACACTTTATAGGTCACTCTTTTTTATGGTATCACTGTTTCGATAAAATTAACAAATTCGCAGTGTAAAGACTAATGAATCTCGCTGCACGGACCATCAAATGATATGAAGAATTACATGTCCGGCACGCGGACTAGTCTGACATAAATTCTGCAGAAACATGATGTTTAGAGTCCTGATTTGCACAAAGAGAACCTTACAGGAAGTCTTTTTGATGTAGAAGAAGCGAAGAAACAGAAAAAAAAAAAAAGAGGACTTGAAAAGATGGTTTAGGAGTTGGGGAAGAAGAACAATTGACCTCACAAATTGGTAAAAACCAGCAGGACCAAATTGCTTCAAGTTGAAACCATTCAAATGGTAAGTATTGGGAAGAAAAGAAGAAGTGACAGAGACAAGATTCCTCCGGAAGTTGGGAAAATGGGGTCGTGTAGCCTTCGGAAACAAGGAAGTTGCGGGCGTGCAATTGGTAGATGTGAACTGCAACAACAAAACTGCTTTCCACACGACACTCAAATGTGGTGAGACGTCAAAATGGGCGCAGAACTTGTTCGGCGAAGCTTACCCTTGGGCTCAGCAGGTGGCTCGCATGGAAACATTTTCTCGACATCCTGTCATGGGTAATTTGATTTCAACTGCTAGTTATGCAGAAAAAGGAAGTTGAAGAAGCAAAAAAAAATTGAAATAGTCAATATTAAGTGCAGCATTGCATGAATAAGAGAGTAGTACCTCATTCTCTAACTGCTAGAGAAGCATAAAAGCTCAACAGAAATCATGTTCGGCATGCCAAGCTTACTCTCAATACAAGACTTTCTAAATCTTTGCCATATAGACATTTGAATAAGTCGTGTTATTACTGTATTTTAGACATACAAATCTTATGATGTATGATGATTTGTTATACTATATTCTAACATCATGCGTGGACAAGGACATCTCTCTAAGCTAACCTCTAAACCAGCCTATAATTAGACAGCCTACTACCAATTACCGAGGTACAAGTAGTAAAATGGGCAAAACATCACCGTAGTATCGCGGAATGGTCGATTGCACAAAAGTAAAATTGTGCTTGAAGAAGTGGATGCCTTCAACTTATCCTTGGAACCTTACTAAGTAGAGTTGGCATAAAACTCCTTCATGGAAGGTCGTTGCTTTGAGAGGGAATTGTATAATAGAATCCCATCCTCAGAGAAATCTGGAATTTAGTATTGCATAATGAAATCACCTCATTCATATCACGTCAGAAATGATCCTTGGAAAGTAGAAGTTAAAAGGGATCTTGCTAATCAGAACTACCTACATATTCAGGTCTGACATGATGTACATCCTATCTTCTTATGACATTAAGAGGCCAAACAAGATCCTTAGATTTCCTAAAACGTATTTGGCAACAACTCAGGTAAGAGGTTAAGATACAATTGTAAAACTGACTCGGGCCATGCAGTGTACAGCAACCAGTATCTTGAATGAACAATAATAGCAGAAGTCTTGCAGGTAAATTATTCCTGGTTTCACCAAATTGAAATAACACTCAAGATATCAAGATTCACTGATGACCTCTAACTAACATTTACTTTATCGTATGCAACTCATTTATAGCATGCAGCATGATAGCCATGAAGATGTCATATTCACAGGCAAAACATAATGCAACATACCCTCTGCCGTCTAAGCCTCGCATTCTCCTCCTCCAATCGCATGACCTTGTGCTCCAGCTCATGGGTATACGCCTGCCAAACAAATGTTGCACTTAGCATCATGACTAAGACAATGAAACATACAAAAAATTTCCCATTGTGATATGGATATTCTATCAGGCAATAACCTGTCTCCTAGCTCGTGATCGAGCAGCCGATTCTCTGTTCTTAATCATCCTTTTCCTTCTCCTCTCCACAGTCTTCTCCACAACATCTCCTGGCGTAACTGTATTCCGCCCCGGTGACTGAACATCTGAAAGTGCACCCATCAATGTGGAGGGGGACATAGAAATTTGGGTATCTGGGTAGACTGCGTCCACGGCAGGATGAGTGCCAATGGGAATCCGTGGCTGAACCATGTGGTCACCTGCCGTCAGGCCGGCGATGACATTCTGTGACTGCGGGATGGAGGGGAGATGATACTGCATCCACTGGATACATTGAGGGACATTGGGCTGTGGGGCTGAAGCTGAATCGAACCCTGAAATCAGACCACCATTTTGGCCGACCGGAGGAAGTTCCGCCATAACCCCAGCCTTCAACAAGAAGTCTTCTAGTGTGATCTCCCCAAATGCGGGTGCTCTCTCTTCTTCACCCACACTCTCATTGTGAAGATGATTCTCAATGCCAATTTTCTTCTTCTTATTTTCTTGTTGAATGTCTTTCCACACCTCCTCGACTGTTTTCTTGCAGAGATCCTTAGAAAGTGGCTGAACGCCAGCCGCACCAGGCCTTGGGCCCAGATTGGCTTCAGCGCTCCGCACACTCTCGAGAAGCTCATCAAGGTTCATGCTGCCAAGTGGTTTCCCAAAGTGGCCGAGCTGGTTTTGGACCTCATCTAGAGTCAGTCCGTACAGAGACCCTTGGCGGGTCAGTATCCGTGATTCAGCTGCTTGTACTGCACCACTGCCGCCACCACCTTGAGACCCCATTCTTTTCACCAGCAGCCTATTGTTTCATCCTAGGTGCCTGCTATATCTTCGATCTCTGTACACCCCCCACTGAAAGATTGACATATGACAAGCTCAAAATCACACATCACCGAAGCACTGAACTTAAAGTTTCGATTTTTTAGTTCTTGATAAAGGTCAGAAATAGTAGTCTGCAGAAATCAAAATCCTATGATGCCAACGACAGAAATACATCCTTCAGTTTACTCTTACAATGATACATCCTCAGTACAGACATAAAATCCATCCAAAACAAAGATCTTGTCTTCCAGAAGCAAGAACAAAGTACATGCAGAGGAATGTCCCAGAAAAGGATACTTACCCAGAATGTCACAACCTGCTAACTGTGCATGAAGTACTTATGAGCTTCATATCGGTAAGAAACAAGAACCTGCACAAATGATCAGCATGCAGGAACTGGAGCCAAATAGATTGGAAACAACGAAAAAAAGGAAAAGAAAGGAAACGAACCCACATTCTCCGAGAGAAGAACGAGTCTCAGAACCACCACCACCACCACCCCAAAAAAAGAAAAAAAATTCAAACTTTGGAATTTTGGAAGCGCAAAAACAACAGAAGGGAGAGCAAAAAAACAAATCACCTGCAAGGACGGAGATTTGATGGCTATTTACTTGCTTGCCACAGGATCCGATCTGAATCTAAAAGGTGGCATTTAGTTGGCAGTGAGGACTGAAGAAATGCAGTGATGCACTGCGTTTGTTGCTGTGTGGTTTCCTTCAGAAAGTACTAAAGAACAGATGGAGGATTAAAGAACGGTTAAAGACCCACATACATTCTTATCCCCCCCGTTCCTTCTTTTTAACTCGGTTCTAATTGCGGGTTGCCATCCTTCATTACTTTATTCGAAGGGCTCCCACGGCATAGGTTGGCGAGCAGTTCTGTCCAAAGTATGATAGTTTAATGAGCAGTTCCTAGTAGAGGCATTGTTTAAGGAACTGGCATTGGTACCAAGTACTGTCTCTAATGTCTCTTCCCTATTTAGGAACATACTAAAATGTTAGTACAGATGGAAAGATAAATGGTCCTTTTTTTTCCTTTGGTTCTGTTTACAGAATCACTTAAATTTATATTATGCTTTGCTAATATTGCCTAGACATAAAAAATAGTTTTTTTTTTTTTTACAAGTCGAATGATTACTATGTCGTCGTCTGATCACGACAATAAAACGGTCTTCACAAGTTGATGCGCATTTGCTCTCCAGTCGTGTTAAATGTGCATTTTAAGTAATTTATATGCATTGAGACTAATTATTTCTTTAATTAATATCGAATTTAGGAACTTTCTTTTTATTTGTTAAAGAGAACAAGTTAAATTGGAATCATAAGTGATCCAACACGCTGTAGGCTATGGGTGCTAATGCCATGAGTCTATCACCTTCCAGCTAAAGCACTTCTGTACCAACAGGTGAAACTGTATGTACGGGCCAAGATTTAGGAATCTAACAGATATTTTACTGTAGATCAAGTCGAGTCAATACGGAACTCACCAACAATCAATGTTTTTATGGAAAATGTAATCTAATCAAGAAGTTCATATTATCAACATTATACGACCCACCTCGATCATATGATTGCTTCCACTAACACCATCGATGATTAGAGCTCATGCCGTCATCGAAAGTTGTACTTCCCTCTAACACCAATTGCAATCAAGCCTTCCTTTATGCAAGAGGTTCTAAGGTTAAATGCTTGAGAGTGTAGCCCAAAGGAAAATGGAGGGAACGCATTCAAGCATTGAATCATGGTCACATATCAAAACAATATATATTAGAAAGAAAGATCTTCTGGTTCATCTTTTCTTTTATACAATGAATCACATTACGAGTTTCTAATCAATTATACGGAGTGTGATAAAGTTTAAACGTCCGAATAATCATGCAATCAAGTCCTAACGTCACCACTAGTAACATACAGTCGTCGGAATATCAAATCTTCATCAAAATAAGCACGATTTTGACCGTAACTTTGACAAGAAACATAATACAATCAATTGCACGACTCAATCATGAAAATCAATCTTAAAAATACTCAAGCTTCATATAGAGCGAAGGAAACAATGGATTGTAAGTATAACCCTAAATCCAACAATGGAATAATTCACAAATTCGAAAGATCTCGCGGTCATTCAACAGTAAAATTGATTTCTATATACCAGATTGAGAATCCTTTTCAAGTTCTAATGAAAGAAAAACAGTACATATAATATATATATATTGGAGGTGTAGACAGTACTGGGAAGATGGGTAGGCAAGAATCTAGGAATAAGAATGTTGGGAAGGGGAAGCAAGAGAAGGACAAAGTGATGAGAGAGCACATGTGCATGCCCACGAGAATCCGCACGCGCGGTTCCACCGAGGTCAGCATTTGCACGTGTAGGTGTTTCTATGCCCCCATCCCTCTCTCTCCCTCCCCCATTCATACCTTTTTACTCCACCTAGCGTACCATACCCCCTCCCTCACCACCCAACATTTTAATCACGTACGAAAACGTCCTAGCATGCCCTAAAATAATCTTAGGATATAACCATGCACCGTCGAAATTAAGTGATGAGTGGTAACTATAGTGAAAGTGAAAGATTCGATGGTTACCGTAACTCAATCGACATTGTTTAGCAGATTATTGCTCTCGCCATTTTGACGATCGATGCGTAAAATCCGACGGAGAGTAAAGTCGGAGGAGGGAATTGGGTGCTCGGGAAAAAGCGGCGAGATCATATGTCGGGGCTTTTCAAAAGATAAAGCCCATTTTCGATGATAAAGTAAAGCTGAAAGGCCTGGCAGATATATTCCCTTTCTCATAAAGCATGTCGATGCAACAAATACCGAGCTGCCGCCTTAGCCGTTAGGAAGTCCGACTGAAAAGCTTAAACTAGGATATATCAACATGGGAGGACATCGGCAATGTCGGAACTAGGATGCAGGGGAGAGCCGAACCGATCGAACGGGTTAAGCTCGTCGGACTTTTCGCTCCTTCGGTTCAGATCGGAGAGAACAGAGCCAATTGAACCGGCTGAGCAATGCGGGTTCTGGTCCCAGGCCCATGCTGGGCTCAACGAGATGATGCCCCAGATGAGAGCCCAGTCCAGAGGTACATAGAGAAGAGAAAGCATTCTAGGAATCTGCTAACTTGGACCACCCCATTTCATGGGCCCTTCAGCCCATGGCCCCGTAGGATCACCCGGAGAACGTAAGAACACGGTCTATAGAGATAATCATCCGGCAGTCTGCAAGAAAAGAGCTTGCACTTTCCAGGGCTCCATCGCATCTCAGCTCATTTCGATGTTCCTTGAATGGCCAAGGCTTTCGTCTGCTGAAACGGGGGCTAAGGAACATATCTTAGGCACAGTTTTGCCATCATTCCTGCGCCCAGCAACGACGCGTAATGTCAAATGCAATCATTCAAACATTGCCGTCTCCGACTTGATCATTGATTCTGTCTCGGTCCACATCATGCAAAAGCATGAGAGACCCACAAGGCCGATGCTAGAAGTACAATCCAGGCAAAGAAAACGAATAAGTTCGGGAACAGACCACACAAATTGAAAGCTACTGAAGAGAATGGGCGGTTGTCACGAAAAGGTAGAAGTGTGGGAAAACCGCACGTGGAATAACCGCTCGTCAAAAATAAAAATGTGGGTCAATATTAATGGTAAGTTTTATTTAAAAAACTATACCCCAAATGTGGGATCACATATTAATATTACATTCTCCCACTTGATCCCAACATTTTCATGAACGAATTATCCAACCAATCCACGAAACTTTATGCTTAAGAAAAGAAACAAAACGCATGAATCATGGCGACATGTCCTCTTTAAGCGAGTAATATCTTCCATGTATCACAATGCATCTTATTCTTTTATATTGCTTGAATAAGAGTTTCATACAACAAATATCGTTCATATAACGATAGATTACATAATGGGACCTAGTCCCATACTAGCTACATGATCCTTATACTTCATTGGTGGTATGCCTTTAGTCAAAGGATCAGCTATCATCAATTCAATGCGAACGTGCTGAATGACCACTTTATTCTCCTTAACAGCTAACATAAAAATGTATCCAGATGTTGATTTTCGAGAATCAACGCAACCAGCAAAGTCCGCATCCGAATAACCAACTACTTCCAAGTTATCGGTCCGTCTATACATAAGCATGTGACCTTTGGTGCAGCAAATGCAATGTCAGGTCAAGTGCAAACTTGAGCATACATCGAAAGCTTCCGACAGCGAAGCATATGGAATGTTTTTCATTTGTTCCCTTTCTAAATCATTCTTCGGGCACTGGTTCAAATTGAACCTATCACCCTTCACAATGGGTGCTATACTTGGTGAACAATCTTTCATCCGAAATCTTTCTAAGACCTTATTGATATAGGTTTCTTGAGATAGTCCTAAAATTCCTTGAGATCTATCTCTATGGATCTTTATGCCAATGACATAAGATGCCTCACCCATATCTTTCATATCAAAACTCTTAGAAAGAAATTGTTTCACCTCATGTAGCAACCCCTTATCATTGGTTGCAAGTAGAATATCATCCACATACAGTACAAGAAAACAAATTTTACTCCCACTAACCTTCTGGTATATACATTGATCCATAACATTTTCTACAAAACCGAATGAAGAGATCACATCATGGAACCTTAAGTACCATTGGCGGGATGCTTGTTTCAAGCCATATATAGACTTCTTAAGCTTGCACACCAAATGCTCACCTTTACTAGAGAGGAATCCTTCGGGTTGTTTCATGTACACCTCCTCCTCTAGTTCCCCATTGAGGAATGCCGTTTTCACATCCATTTGATGTAATTCCATATCAAAATGGGCGACCAATGCCAAAATAATACGAAGAGAATCTTTCTTGGATACGGGAGAAAATGTCTCCGTGTAGTCGATTCCTTCCTTTTGAGTGAATCCTTTGGCAACAAGTCTAGTTTTGTATCTCTCAATGTTGCCTGATGAGTCTTTCTTAGTTTTGAAGACCCATTTACAACCAATGGCCTTCGCACTATCAGGCAACTTAACTAAAACTTCATTTGATGCCATAGAACTCATCTCTTCCTTCATAGCAGTGTAACACAAATTCGATTTATCACAACTCATGGCTTGTGAAAACATTTTGGGATCATTTTCAACTCTAACATTATAGTCAGATTCTTGTAGATACACAATATAATCACTAGAACTGCTGCTTTCCTTATTCTAGTAGATTTTCTTAATGTTGTATCAACTCGGTTGATTTGCTGAACAAAAGGATCTACTAGATCAATATCGCAAGGTTGTGGAACTTCAATGGTTTGTTGTTCAATAGTGTAGGGACATTATGAACAACAACCAACTTAATACTTGAGGTGGGAGATTGGGTATCCGAATGATCCTTTTCGGAATAAGTTCCTTCAAATGATCGCTCCCACTAATCAAGTCATTTTCAAGAAACTTAGCATTTCTTGATTCCACAATCCTAGTAGTGTGAGATGGACAATAGAACCTGTACCCCCTTGGACTTTTCGGCATATCCAATGAAATACCCACTTATAGTCCTTGGGTCTAACTTCTTTTTCTTGTGGATTATAAACTCTCACTTCGACGGGCATCCCCAAACGCGTACATGTCTCAAACTTGGCTTCCAACCCTTGAATAACTCAAAAGGCGTCCTTGGGACAGCCTTGGTTGGAACTCGGTTCAATATGTACACTTTGTCTTAAGAGCTTCAGTCCACAAGGACTTAGGAAGTTTAGAGTTACAAAGCATACTTCGCACCATGTCCAATAAAGTTCGGTTTCTTCTTTCGCTATACCATTTTGGTCCAGGAGAACAGGCATAGTGTATTGGGCAACTATCCCATTCTCTTGAAGAAACTTCGCAAATGGACCAGGTGCTTGTCCATCCTCAGTGTATCTACCATAGAATTCTCCACCTTTATCTGACCTCACGATCTTAATTTGCTTACCGCATTGTTTCTCTACTTCCGCCTTAAATACCTTAAAGGCATCTAATGCTTCATTTTTATTATGAAGCAAGTAGAGATACATGTAACGTGAATAATCATCAATGAATGAGATGAAGTATTTCGACCATGTGAGTCCACGGGACTACAAATATCGTATGTATGATTTCTAATATGTACTCCTCTTGGCACCTTTCTTTGTCTTGTTGGTCTGCTTTCCCTTTATGCAGTCCACACAAGTGCTTGTGACGTGAAAGGATAGAACACGGTGTTTGTCGTGATGAGTGCTTGCGTCGGTATTGGCCGCCGACCTTGCTGGCTATGTTGCGAAAGCTAGGGACAGGCGAGCCGAGCGAGAGCTAGCAATGGGCGGCTTGTTGGCGACGGGTGGTGGCCTACTGCTCACATGCCTCGCCAAGGCACTTGGTGGTGGTGCTGGCAAAGATGAGGAAGGCCTGCTCTTGTGATGTCCCTGTCCATGTCCATGCACATGTCCCTGCTCAGGCGCACATTTCACCGGGCTTGGCCCCACGCTCACCGCCTTCTCACACCGGCAGCTCGTCAGCAGCCCGTTCCCTCTCCGCCTACCTCCGCCACCCTCTTCGCTGCTGCCCCTCTCAAGCTCCCGGTGCATCCACAGCTGCATCCTGGTGAACTCTTCCGCATCGGATGCGCAGACGGAGTAATTAGTCATGCTTCCCCGGTCCCACACGGTCCCTTCTGCCGTGGTGATGCTCCACGTGATGCTGGCCTCGCTCGGCTCATAGCCGCACTCGGTTAGCGCATACCCGGCAGAGGATGGCGTCATTGGTTGGTCGTCTAGGCCATTGTATAGGCCAGGCCCGGTACTGGTGTTTGTCGAGAACCGTGGCCTGGCCTCATCGAGGGAGTCCCTCTGGCGATGGTACGGGATTGGATACGAAGTGGATTGAGTGGAAAAGCTCTCGATCTCGAACAAATCCGAGCTCGCATCACTGGCCACCTCATCGTCCGCAACCTGGTTTTCTCTCGGGCCGAGGCTAGCCGGTGCGACAAGCAGTTGGCAGGGATGAGTATTGGACACGCCAGATGGTTGGAACACTTCCAATGAATTCCGGGCCGGATCTAAAGCGAGAGGATGCAAGGGACTAACAGATTTTTTGATAGATGATTGGCCATTTGGTACCGGCTTCAAAGGAGGCGATGATGAGGATGGAGGCATTGATGGTTTCAACACAGGAAAGGTAAAACCCGCATTAGTACTACCATCAGCGAATGGCCTAGCTCGGGCTACGTCCGATGGACGAACTTCGGGAGGGAAGTGATTCTCGGCTTCCGAAGAGATTCTACGAATGGTATTCGCAGTCTTCTCACTGGTTTTGCTCGTGTAGCAACGGGTTGTCGCAGTTACCACTGAACTCTTCTTGCTAGTCTCTGAAGCAGCAGTAATAGAGAAGGCTTTGGTTTGAGCTACATCTGGCTGAACTTTGTAACCCCCGAGTTCTTTCGATCTGCGGTTACTTAGGTGAGCTGGAGATCTCGGTTCCGAAGATCTCTCCTTAACCCGAACAGACTTCTTGCCCAAGCAAGGGCACTTTGGGTGGAAAAGTAGCCACCTTGGGAGTTACTAGTCCCTCTTTTTTTATCAGCAGCAGGGTCCCTGAGAGACACCGGTATCGCTCCAGGAGGATTCGACAGGAGCCCGGTGTGGCTGTTCCAACTAGCCTCCGATGAGGCTGTTGGGGTCACGTATGAACGGAAGGATCGAGCACGGTAATTCCTGCCATTCCCATCAACGACGGATGAAGAAGCCGAAGACAATCTCGGGAGAAGCAGAGACGGGTCAGGCAAGTTCTCCTTCAGGGGAGAGATGACACCAGGACTATCAGTGAATCCTTGGTCATTGGTTTCGTTGAAATACTTCCGGGCATCAAAGATGCTGAGCTCGGAGTCATCGGCCACACACTGGTGGTGTTCTCGGGACGGTCTCTTGGGCTCCACGTCATCCGATGGTGGCCTCAGATAGGAGAAGGAGAAGTCGGCGGCGAACGAGGGATTCGGCTTGTGTGCCAAGGAAGAAGAAGAAGAAGAAGAGTGGACCAAAGAGGGTTCCATGAGACCAGAGAAGGGGGGTGGTTTGGTGGAGCTGCTCTTTGAGGCTTTCATGATTGAGGAATCAATGGGTCAGATGTAAAGAAAGTCTTGGGTTCTGGCAGACCCTCATGGTGTGTGTCTGCAGGGGATAAGTAGAGTTTGGCTGCAGAATTGTCCAAGGGCTTGTGTCAATCATGGAGTGTTGGACCGTCCTGCATCAATAAGTTCCACATTGTGAACCAAATTAACTGAAATATACTGTGTGTCAGTAATTATAGAGAGCAGATCTCATTCTATTTGTTCAGCATTCCCAAAGAAAGAGCGTGATAGAACAATAGGAGGTAGGGTCCAACAGTTGGAAGAGCATCGCACGTCGCCTAGTGTCTGGTGTGCCTCTGGCAGCCCTCAAAATTCTGCAGGACGGAGTTTGCCAACACATAAATTCTTTTTGTGTCTCACATGCCATTACATACACTGAATATAAACCAAGCCAACTCATTCATAACTTCTCGAGTATGAGAACTCAAGGACCGCATGGACTTATCAAATGAGGTCACATGGCTCGTCATGACTTCAGCAAGATCTTGCAAAACCCAGTCTCACTGATTTGCTCTTGTTGAGTTCTCGCATCTACAAAGATACAAATCGATCGAATACGCCGTCTCCTGACGGTTTAAAGTTCACTGACAGGGGGATTTCCTCTAGTCAAACTTCAATTAAGCATCGGTGCTCGCTTATGCTCGACCGCAATTGGCGACGTGAACGAGCGCGACGAGCTTAGCAGCGCCTGCATGTTACCCGATCGTGCGAAACATGATTTCTAAGTTGGGTGATGGCCATATCTTGTCACATACAGAAGCATGTGATCTACAACAAAATTATTAGTCCAAGGACATTGATTCTTTCTTTAGATTTTCCGAGAGGTGTTGGGGGCCGTCTGTCCCATTTGACCTAAGTATGGGTTTGGAGATAAGGCACTTCACTCATTTTCCCCAGGAGACAATAAGATGATATCTTCCCTTTTTCTTCTTTTCTCGGACAAATTGAGGGGTTTGGTTGGATCCATTCAAGCAATTTCGGGATTAGTTCATGTAAGTAAAAATCATGCAATTCAATGAAATTTATAGTAAATTCTCACCATATAAGAGAGAGAAAATGCTTTAAAAAAAATCATATGAACATATTCCGTTAGCCAAGTTAGATGGAATTAATAAAATGACTTGATTGTGCCTTTTATAAATTTTAAAATGATAATTTTTAGCATTTATTTTTTTTTCTCAAACTTTTCGATTTGCTTTATTTTCAATTTTGGTGCATGCATAATTGACCCGTTTGAGCGCTGAAATTGCTGACACGGGAAAAGGAGTCGGGCCAAGTGGACCCGCAAGGCCCAATCCGAACCTACGCAAAGTGACAAAAAAGAAAAGAAAATTTGTGAACCTAAAGTTGTGGCTGACAGAGCGTGAGGTGATGTATACCATATGTAGGCCTCATATCTGATGGACTTAGGTGGAAATTAAATCACGTGAGAAATTGTGTGCACCGCTTTGCCCATCTGAATGAACTACATGTACCCTGGCCCACTACTTCCTATCACTATTAATAATAAAAATCCATAAATTACAATCGACGATCTTTAGTTTTACTACTAACCCTTAACTGTCAAATAGTTAACTGAATTAGATGGCCCTAATGCGTAAAAGTTGGATAAGATCATATTCGACATTTTGAGTACACTTAAGATTGAATGGAATTGGATAGACTATGATGGGGTCCTTCATGTAGTCTTTCACCCCAAGGCACAACTAAGATGTGGCTCGTGTGGGGGGAAATAGTAGCGACAATGGAACAAGAGAAATACTAAGAAAAGAGGGATAAAAGATGGAACTCGAAAAGGACATGAGAATCTTCCATAGTTCCAACTCGAAAAGATTGCACGGCACGTCAACTGGGTCTCTCCATTTCGATAACCCTAGTAATCAAGAGGCAAATTGGGCAATCTCTTCGGTTAATTCATTATTCGTGGATTCACTCTATGCAACAAGACTACATGTTGAACCGTATATCAATAAAGAAAAAATGGCCATCTCAGGTTCTTTACACAAATGGGTTCTTTGTATAGGACAGAAAATCCTCTTTTACAATATTGATGATTCATACTTTCAGAAACTTGTAGCCTTGCAAGACAGCTTTGCAATTGCTCACTGATGATTTCACATGACTAGAGAGGCCCATGACCGAGATGACCATACGCCACAACAATACATGCAACTTGCCAATATGATAAGTTCACTCGTAGAGCTGGTTATGCAAATCTTCAACATATCTTTTGTCGGAAATGGTTGTTTGACATGACTTTCCTCACATAGTTCCCTCTGCTGACAAGAAGATCTGTCTTCTCCTTCATCCTCCACCACAAGTGGATTCTCACGACAGTGATCCAAACGTGGAGCCACGAATGACTAGACTGATTCCAGGAATGAATATGAATATGAATATGAATTTAGCTTTAATCCCTCTCTCACCAATCAAGCACAAACGTCCATGGCATCCCTGACACTCTCTCTCAACCTCCCAAACCATCTCTCCTCATCATTCTCTCATCGTCATGCAGGTGCAGGGGCGTCCTCCAACTCAACGTCACATGCTCTCCTTTCGCTCCTCACCACCACTCAGCTTCACAGCCACTCCTTTTCTTCTCCTCTCTCCCACTTCTCCTCCAAGACTACTCCTTCAAACCCTACAAGGCCCACTTTCTCCTGCAAATCCTACCGGTTCTTGGACGACTACGATGATGACGACGATGAAGGAGAATTAGATGATTGCAGCTTCGGCGAAGCCGTGGCGCTGTTCAACAGAAGGGAGTACTACAAGTGCCATGACTTCCTCGAGGCGCTATGGAACAGAGCCGAAGAGCCGAGGAGGACTCTCATTCATGGGATTCTGCAATGCGCAGTCGGGTTTCATCACCTGTTCAACCAGGTCCCTTTTGGGTGTTAAAGACTTTTTCGTTCTTTATCTTTTTTCTCTGTTTGTGTGTTCATATTGACGCGAGTGAGATGATGGGCTGGACAGAACCATAGAGGGGCGATGATGGAGTTGGGAGAGGGGCTTTGCAAGCTGAGGAAGATGGACTTTGAAGATGGTCCATTTCATCAGTTCGAGAGAGAGATTTCTGCGGCTCTGGACTTCATTTACCTAACTCAGATTGAACTGGCAGCCTGTAAGTGAATTCACCTCCACCATTCAACTTAAGGGTCAAGGGTTCTTGGGAGCACGGCGGGGCTGACCGACGCTTGCCCGTGGATGTTTGATCGGGCCATTAGAGCGAACGAACAGACTAGATTTAAAAAGGAAAAAAATTGCAGATACAGCATGATCTAGAAGATAAATTTAGCCCCCAATGAGAGGTTCTTTTAATATATACCACGAGAGCCACCAGACCATCCAACACACAACAATCCATTTATATCCCAAGGGGTTTCATAAAAATTGTTGTATTCGCCTTCCTCACTCCAAATCTTGAGTTCAATCCGCCACACTTCCAGAACTTGCAGCTATTATCTCTAAGAGCATGGACTTGTCTATCTCAAAATCGGTGCTTAATGAACGGGCCCTTAGACTGTAACACTAAACTTTTAATGTGTATCTTTCTTTTCTAGACTTCTAATTTCTTTTACGGTATACATGTTTCCGGGGGAAGATTTCTTTAAAGATATGAAAAGGATGGACCAAATGAACGAATATTCTTTCGAACTTCCTGCAGGTACCGAGGAACTGTGTGTTGCAATGGATAGATCAGAGAGATCCTACCAGCTTCTAGGGGGCTATGGTGCTGGGCAGAACCTGTATCATTTGGAACTCAACCATGACGCGCAAATATACATCGTCTTCTGTCCGGAGAGAGACTACACGAAGGATGTGTCACCACCTAAGGTAAAGCTTCCGACACTAAATGCATCGGAGGAACATTTTCTCAATTTCAGGTGAGTGCTCGTGACATTGCGGGAGGATTAGGAGACAAACCAAAGAGATGACAGTCAAGAGAGGGCTTGGAACCGGCAAAAGGAGTTGGGCATATTCTAGCTTTTTAGGTACATCATTAGGTGCCGACATTTGCACGCCATTTAGGTTGGTCTGAAGTACATCATTGAGGTCTTTTCAACTTATTACCCATCAAAAAGCATCTCTTCTGGGTCCATCAATCCTCTCATTTGAACGGGAAAGGGAATAAGGGCTCCATAAGGCTAGTTTGTCAACATTTCTTTGATGAAATCAGTCGAATGGGACTGTCTCTTCTAGATCACAAGTCCAGCTCCATGCCACTTGGATTTACTCTAAATGGATGAACTATTGAGAATTTCGGTATTTGATCGGCACCAACCAAACGATGTTGCAAATAGGACTTGTCAAAAACAATCAATAAGTAGATTGAATTTCTCCTTCGCCAAGCAGGATCATGTTTATGATTATAACGTTTCACCAGCATATACTGTCAGAGGGCTAAAGAATAAGCAGAGTGAAGCAGTGGGACAAAACTGTAATTTAGTTATATAAGTAAACCAAATTCCCAGATTGATAGGATATACTGTTTTCCAAAAAGAAGCAAATATCCACGCCTTGAAACTTTATGTTCCATGCTGACAGAGTTAGTTTCCCTTTCCCACCGTCAGCTCTAGTAGAGCACATTAAACCTGCTTATGGAGTTAACAAATTCCTGCAACAACACGATCAGAAAAATAAGATTGACATTTTAGCAGATTATAAAAGCAGATGATAGGAGTTCTTATGGAACAATTTTATTGCCATAACATGCTTGAGATTTCTGCACCTCGGGATCCTTATGGGATGTCACTCTATAAAGAAATTTATTGAACCTTTAACTGAAACACTCATGCCCAAAATATATGCATGGGGAGTGTGTAGAGAGAGACAGAGAGACCTTGTAAAGCATTGTTCTCATCTATCTCAACAATGGACTGCTATCTCCCCGAGTAATTTTGCCATCTTGTTTCCTGTAGTAGCTGAAGTAGATGAACTGAATAAGTATCTGGACAAGATGTTAAGGAACCTCATTGGACAAAGATCATCTTGAGCAACATCTGTTACTGAACAGGTCTGCAAGTTCAACACTAATACATTTGTAATTGGATTGACAAGGATACGAAAATGTCCAGAAGGGCACAACCGCTGGATTCCACCAGCCAAGGTAAATTCGGCCTGATTTTTGACCAGTCTAAACTGCTGACTAATATACTGAAACACAGACAAATCCTATATCAGTAAATGAGACAGAAATGATGAGTAGAGGAATAGAGATACATAACATGCTGAAATGACAGGTTTTAATTACCTTGCTACATAGGTAATATTTCCAATCAAAGCTAATAGGAACATGAATGGATTGAGTCCCTACAATCAGAAAGAACTTTCAGCAATTATTATTTAAATCAACACATATCCTGTATTCCTTGAGATGCAGCCATCAGAAGACATTGGAATTTTGATTGAAGCACATTGTTTTCCTCCCCCAATGAGCATTTGTGAATGTCCTGTGTTTTTTGAGTCCCTACAATCAGAAAGAACTTTCAATGAGCATTTTATTTAATGTCCTGTGTATTTTGAGATGGGGTTTTGGAATTTTAATTCCACAAATATGTACATCCCCCAATGAGCATTTGTGAATGTCCTGTGTTTTGGGGGTTTTGGGATTTTAAATCCACAAATATGTACATACAAGAGTTGGGCAAGAAAAGGAAAATGCAAATGGTCAATCCTCAATAGCAGTCAATCACAAATGACTCAGTACCCTATCAGATGAATTTAATGAGTTTATGTGTTCAATGTCACAAAATATTTGAGAAACTACCATATGAATCAAAGATCTCACCTCAACAGTTCCCCTCCTGATCTGCAAAAATTGCACAAACCACTGAACATTAGACTTACATCTCAACCTAGCATATCAATTAGAACAATTCTGATGATATATAAATGAGGCTTCTCTTTTTCATCATAATAAATTAAGTGCAAGACAGATTACTTTCTGCCATTTCTCTGCTGCATAAAGATGAAATGCAGTAGGATAGAGAAGAAGTATGCCTCACGTGGGCTTGGAAATGCATCCAACCGTCTTAGACAAATAGCTAGGGTTACAATAGTATAGAATTTCATAGAATTAAAAACAGATACGTATATCTCACGTTTAAGCATATCTGAGGAAGCCTTCCGCCCATGTAAATGGTTGCCATTGCCCAACCGAGGAAAGTACCAATTCCACCATTTCCAGCAAAACCGTTTTCTTGAAACATTTCATGATTAACCTGATATCATTTACCAATCATACATGTGAATTTTGAAAAATCACTATGCAAGAAGAAATAGTCAGAAAAATCATTCTCTTTTAAGCGCTCCTTGTGCAAGGTTTTTTTTGCCTTCTTTTTACATGGACATTCTTGATTGATCTAAGTGCTTTCTTTTTCATCAGAATGAGAGCTAAACCATCTTGATTGGTAAAGCAAAAACAGAATCCATCAAATGACCCAACAATAAGTGAAGCCACATAGAGAAGAACTATGTCAAGCCATGTGAATAAAGATCTGAGATTGTCAACGGAACAAACTGTCACTATGAATTGGCTCTTGATAGCTAATCATGGATTAGGCTTTCCACCCATCAATTGTGGATACAGCAGTGGACCTTAGATTTTATAGTGCCCTAAAGGTCTATTGGATAAATTATCTGAAAATTAAAATCACCTGCAAAAGCTTTCTTCCAACTTGCATTACACGTCCACTGTGTTTCTTGGAAACAGAACTTGCTCTGTTGTTTACTGGCTTTGGGAGATTGAAAGTGCCAAAAAACATAACTGCAGAGACCTGGAGTACAATAAGTCAATAAATGGCTTATAACTGCTGATGAACATCACATCAGTATAGTACCAAAGCTGTGGGAAGAGTATACCAGGCATAGCATGTTTTTGGTCTTCCGTGATGGTGCAGATTGCTCTGACGAATCTCCAGCAAGCAATGGCTCTTCAAACTTACCTTCATTATCAGCATTGTTGGGACTCATCCTTTGTGGAAAATAAGATCCTTCTGTTGATGTATGGCTACTTGACAAAGATCTTGCTGGTCTGAAACATACGATCATTATCTGTCATAGTTGCATATGCCTTGAGGCAATTTCATTCACTATGGAAAATTGTGCTTTCTCTTGCACTAGAGAACATTAATAGCCACTATAGCATAAATAATTGTTATTTATTCTAATATTACAAAAAGACTAGCAACTTTCAAGCGGAATAGATGAAAAATCTTCAGCCAGAGTGGTGATCTAGAGTTGCAAAATTATTATCAACAGGTTTAAAAGAATCTTAATGCGGAAGAACACTATTTTCCAATGATGGAAGACATAATGCCAAAACAATAACAGACAATGAGCTTTAATCTTGTAGCACACGTCCTTCTTCTATAGGATGAAATTGTAAGAATGTCTAATGATCAAAGCCAAAGATAAATTATTGATTCCAGAACTACTCCACAACAGCACATTAGTGTATCTTTTGACCTTTTAGATAAATGCACAATACCCTATCATTCGAGAGTATTAGTGATAGCCAAAATGAAAGTTGAATGATTGTGCCAGCCACAGCTCTTGAAGGAAACATTTTCCAAGCTTAATTAAGTCACCAATATCCTTATTTCTTGCAGTGAACTGTCTGAAGAGCTGATTTTCATCATTTTGTTCATTTTATCCTTAAGTGCTCTCAATGTGAACAAGTCTTATATTATATGGATCTAACCCAACAAACTTCAAATCGAACAAATAGTGGATGCTCATTAAACAAGCCAGGCAGAAATTCAGATGATAGAGAAATTTGGAGAGAGAAATTTAAGTACACATGATATAATCCTTTCCCAGGTGAAGCATTTGTCAGAAGTGCTGGAAGAGGAATTGGGGACCTCAAAACACTTTGTCTATCAATGGTGTCAGACCCATTTTGCGATCTCTCAGAGCTGTTGGCTTGTTTCACAGTGACTTTGTGAATGTTTAGTCTATCATTTCCCGCCGACTCAATCTGATTAGGCTTGGGACCCTAAATTGTACACCAGAGGCAATAGAAGATTGAGTGTGTGCAAAAAAAGAAGAGAAAAAATCATAACATCTGGCAGTAATCCCACGGCAAACCATCTGTGACTGTCATTAGAAAAAATTATAACATTTGGGCAAGGAATGAGCTGTCATAAATTGATAAGCTTTTTCCCTAGTACCTGCTATGATATTAAGATAAGCATAATGACCATAGGTCAAGGAAAATATATTGGCCATTGATTCTCATTTAAATCCACATGCATCATCCAGTTCTGAGAAAACAAATTAATTGAAAATGGATGGACCTAGACAACTTAGGACAGCAGATAATGCTGAAGGTCTGAATGTTAGTTTTAGAAAGGAGGATAACACACTGGAAACAGACAGAGAAAAGATAATAATATGCCAAAAAAATAGATAATTATAAAAATACAGATCATCGAAGAGCAAATCTGCCTCCCTGAATCCCATCTCAAAGATATCCTTCAATAGATTGTTGTTCTGTGCAAAAAATTAACTAATTTCCAAGCAGGAAGAGCTGGTTCTGTAATTCCAGCAGAATATGTAGTTCTGATATGATCTTCAAAAGACAAGTAGTATTCTGAAATTTTTGCAAAGAGTTAGCAAGAAAAAAGCATTTTCATGTTATTACCTTGCAGAATGGCCGCCTGTGCCTCAACCTAGGGTAGATGTGACCATAGTATACCGTCTGCCCAGTGAACATCAATGTAGTGATAGTATACAGCTGCACATTGTTTCTCACACATCTTCAGCCATATGGGAATCGAAAAATTGACAGAAAAGAACTTATCGTGAACAACAGAATAAGCTCAAACTCATACCAATGCTGTGTAGTATTGTGTTGGAAGCTGCAAAAGCAAGCAAAAATGTCATGTTGGTAAGCAAGCAAAGATGTCAGTGTTGTTATTTATGCTTTTGGACAAGAATAGTGATATTTAGGGGTTCACCAGCGTACACTTCCACATGTCTTCCAAAAAACAAATCCTTATAATTCACTTTGCTAGAAGTTATCACACAAAACACATGTTCTACGTACGTACATGCATACATATGTATATATCCTTGATGACTTTGGTTAAAAACATTGTTGAGAAGAGCAGATGAAACATAATAAAAACTCACCGTGGCAGGTTCCAGCATGCAGCCAAAAAGGTTGAAGAGATCCCTGTATTATAAGATTGGGATATAGAGCGAATCAACACAATACATTCATGCCTCGATGCACCAAGAAAGTGGATATGAATTAATCAAGATTGAACTCTCGAGCCACTATGCACCCAAAAGCAAATACTGGAATGAAGTTTCTTCAGCAAGTGTCATAACGCATCAATGAAGGATTTTAAGTTGAAAAAACACAGAACACTGAATTGGCACATCCTCTGTCGAAACCGGCGTAAAACATGATATGTTGAGAATGAATGCAGTCAGCTTATCAATTCAACCTAAATACTTAACGCCAAGAATGGGTTAAATTCATTCGAACAAAGTAGAAAAGCCCGAGTTGCAAGCTGCTGTTAGACAACATATCCATCATAAAAGAGCAACCTTTATGCACATAATCGTCAAACCTAAAGCAATGCGAAAGTATGGTTGGTACCACCAAGAAACTTTCCCTCCCCCCAGCCGAAGCACACACAGTACAGGTACCCATCAAGAGCAAAGGTAGAGCACAGAGAGAAGAATCACGAAGCTGCAAAAGAGGGCATTTATAAATTACCCAAGCATCCATGCCATCAGGAAAGCAAGGGAGAGGCCCTCTGCGGACTTTTCCTTGTAATTCGTGACGATCTGAGGTACCTCGGCGAAGGTCCAACTGACGACACTGACCACCCCAAGGACAGAGATATCCCGTCCTTCGCGCTGCAGAGGCAGTACTGCATATACTCTCTAGCCCACTCCGCGCAACGCCGACTCGCCGGGCACGGAGGCACGTCGCTTCCCAGTAGTAGCCCCATCGCGTCCAAACGACTGTGCGGTTTGCTCGATCTGGGCACGAGGAGAAGACTACATAAATCGAGGGAAAGTAAAGAGGGAAAGACACGGGAACATATTCATGCACTCAGTATCGGGGGTGCATAAGATTTGCTGCATAAAAATTCATCATTTATAGAACGGACGCCCGACCGCGATTCTTGGTCGACGGGCATGCTCCTGCAGCCGTCAGATTACGGACGGTAAAAAAGGAAACCATATTTTTTCCTCCGAACAAAGATGGAAACCGAATAGCAACCCAGCCTGTCCCTCCCCCACAAAAACTAACTGTTGAGCAAAACCCAGCATCCGGCATCGGCGTCGCAGCAGAGACGGTTAACTCGAAAGAAGAAGAAGAAGAAGAAGAAAGGCGCGCACAGAGCTAAGCAGCGCTGTATCTTTCTCGACGGAAACTCCGTAGCCATGACGTATTGGAAGGGCGCTATCTACCTTCAACTCAGCTACGGCGAATGGCGGCGCCGGCGGCGGGAGTTCGGCGGAGGAGCGAAGTGCGTTGGCGGCGAGGAAGGGAGGTCGTCTTTGCTTCCTTTCACGTGAACAGCGTCATGCGAGGTCGTTCACGTGTGGCCGCGTCTTCTTGGCCGATGATGTCATGAAGATGTAATCGATTTGCCAAGGCGCTCCCCGGATCCTTATCTCCTTTTATCCCCAAATCAAGATCTTTTTGTCCTTTTCAATATGCTATGCTAATCTTGAGAATTTAAATGCTGATCACATACTATAGTCGTCATGCACTTCCTCTTTTTATGAGGGATATGTCTTAGTGCCATTTTTCATAACTCGTAAGGGGCTGATTTGATAACATTGCTAAAGTGACGGCATGCCGTTACCATTAAAAGGAATATCGGTCTTGATACATTGAAGGGAATATCTTATGGTTTTTATGATAGATGACATGAATGATCGTCACATGCACCCACATAGAACATAGGAAGGCTCTATATTATTTAGATTAGATGCAGGTGCTACCTTCGACCCCAAATTTTCTATCAAATTAATTGATTTGAATCGGTAATTACTTCGGGTTTGTCTTATTAGTCAATAAGGTTGTGTTTGATAGTCATGATAAACTTATGTTTGATGTTTATTCAAGACATAATAAAGTTAGATATAAAATGAATATGACTTGGATAAAATTATCCCATGAAAAATATGAGATAAGACTAGATACAATTTTTAGTATCCATAATATAAAAGTTATTTTTGGCATGACAAACTTCTAAAATTAATATAATATTTAAATATGAATAATATTTTAATTCTAATATAAAGAACAATTTATTTTTTTTTTTTATTTAACTTATTTTTATATATATATATATGAATTTATTTCTAACTTATAATATAAATTCATTATGTAAATATATATTTACTATTTATATTTAATATATATTTTAGTATTTTAAGTATATTAGTATAATTTACTATTTTAAGAAATTTTATTAGAGAATGATGGAAGGGGGAAAGATAAAAATCAAAAGAAAAAAATTAACAAAGAAAAAGAGAGGGAAAAAAAAAAAGAATAGCAAATAAAAATGAAGTAGGCAAGAGTACAAGAGTATAAGACATAGTAAGAAATTCTTACCATATCCGTTTATGCAATTTTTAAATTCATTTACACTAATATATAATTTATATCAAACAATATACAAAATAGGATGTAAATATATCTATCGTTATTACTACGATTACTAAACGGTAGATATGACATAGCAAAATCCCTATATTTTATGTCCTATCATATTATATCCTAATTACAAATCCAAATGACTAAATATAACTTAAGAGGTGAATTGAACACATTAATCTCTTCATGGAAGACAAATGACCCTTTACCATTACACGAACCACCTTGGTTGTGCACTTTACTTTTCAAGTTACTATATTTTAGTGTGCGTATATATATAACTATATAAGCCAAAAGCCTAATTTGTCTCACTTTGTGATTATTCAAAACTACCTTTACATCAAAAGATACAATTATTTAGATCTAGTCTCTTCATCAAGCAACCACTTGATTTATACGTGTTAAATAATCACACACCACACGTACACTCAATCCATTACAAAAAAGGGTCCTCTCTTTCATTCGTCGCCATCTATGACCATGTATGCGCCTAGCACATGTCTCAATACTGATACATATTATTAGGTATTTCTCTTGCATTTTTAGATGAACTTTTCGATGTGATAACAACCAAAGTCGTGACACTTTTTATTATTAAAAAGTGTATAAAATTTACAAAATATTCCACATACTTTAGAACCTTTACTTGTGTAACCAATAGGTTTTAAAGGAATTTCAAAACTTCATAAAGTAGGTTTAAGGTTTCAAGAATTTAGAAATACTACACAAAATGTAGGTTTCAAGATAAAGCAAATTATTCATCAACTGTAAAAGTCACGCCTCTAATTTAAATTGTATGAGTTCCCAGTGAAATTCATAGGATATTACATATAACATGCATTAAATCAATGTGCTCTACATACAACTAATTGTTAGTCAACATCAATGCCTTTCTTTAATCTGGCTTTGAATATTACAGGTACTAGGAAAATTTATTGCATCATCGAGGTTCTCATGAGCACTCTTGATCTCAACAGTCATGTTCATAGAGTGGACACGAGATTCAAATCAATGGTTATGCTTAAATATTATATATAATCGGTAAAATATTACATGTCTTTCAACCAGTTCAAAAGAGATTTTCTAAAGTTAGAAAAAGTATACAGTATTGTAATGCAAATACTCTATCCTATACGGTACTTCTTTCTTTCGGTGTCTCAATAAGTCTCAGCAGTTGATAACACAACGTCATAAATCAATGATTGAGATTTATTGAGGCACCGAGGACAATACTATGGGGCAGAGGGGCCATCCACCCAATGCATTCGCCGTTGTATTTGGTGGGCTCTAACATAAGATCCACATGGTCTAAAGCAGCGGCTGGCCGGAAAATCTCTACCTTTGGGCCTCATTCTCACAGTACGTTCGGGCCCAAAAAGAATATACGTGCAGTGCCTCATTCAGACAGGATCTCTGTTCTCTAGTTTTTTTTTTAAAAATTTCATTCACTGCATAAGGATGCAAAAAAGAATGGACCAAACGAACAATTAATTCATTTGAACTTTCTGCCGGTATCGAGGTACTGTGCATTACAATAAATAAATTAGAGAGATCTTACGAGTTTCTGGAGAATATAGCACATGGCATAATCTGTATTGTTTAAAACTTGACCATGATGTGAAGATAAACATTGTCTTCTTATGCGAAGAGAGGCTACCTGAAGGATGCCTCACCATCTAGGGTTAACCTTCCGACACCAAATGCGACCGATGAACATCTTTCCGAATTTCAGTGAGTGCTTGTGACATTGAGGGTGGATAAGGAGACAAAACAAAGAGATGACAGTTAAAGAGGGCCTGGAACCTGCAGAAAAAGTTGGCCACATTCTATTCTTTTGGGAGCATTATTTGGCACTGATAGAGGCACATTTAGGTCGGTCTGATCTATATCATCGAGGTCATTACAACTCATTACACACGAAAAGGCTTTTTCTTCTGGGTCCCTCAATCCTATCATAGAAATGGGAAAGGGAGTAAGGGCTCCATAAGGCCAATCGGTCGACACTTCTTTAATGAAAAGCGGTCGCACGGGTCCGTCTCTTCTATATCAATGTGAATTATTGGGACACAAGACCAGTTCCATGCAAATTGGATTCCCTCTAAATGGATGGAACATTGACAATTTCGGATTCTGATCGAACACCAGCCAAACCATGCTGGCAATTAGAGCTTGTCAAAACAATCAATTAGGAGCTCGAGTTTCCCCTTCACAAAGGAGGATCATGTTTAATTACATTGCACCACCATCATGTCAAAGGACTAAAGAATAAGCAGAGTGAAGCACCGGGACAGAAACATGATTTAGTTATGTTAGGAAAGCAAAATTCCCAGATTGAGAGGACAAATGCTTAAGGGACCGAAGAAAAGCAATTCTGTTCCAAAAAGAAATGAATATCCACACGCCTCGAAACTTTATGTTGCATGCCAACGGAGTTCGTTTCACTTTCCCATGATCAAAAAGAAGGATCTGAATTTTATTCACGTCACCTCCAGTAAAGCATGCGAAATCGGCTTATGGATCTCATAAATTCCTGCAGCAATATGATCAGTTTTAGCAGATTACATCGAAGCAGATGATTGTAGTTCCTGTGAAACCATGTTATTGCCATAATATGCTTGAGAATTCTGCACCTCAAAGTTCTTACGATGTCGCTTAGTTGAGATATATACTGAACCTATTATCAAAACACTCATGCCCAAAATATATGCATGTGGAGGGTGTAGAGAGAGAGAGAGAGAGAGAGAAAGAGAGACCTTGTAAAGCACTATTATCATCTATCTCAACACTGCACCACTATCTTCACGGGTAATTTTGACATCTTGTTTCCTCCAGTAGGTGAAGTAGACGAACTGAATAAGTATCTGGACAAGACGTTAAGGATCCTTATTGGGTGAATATCATCTTGAGTGACATCTGTTACTCAACAGGTCTGCAAGCTAAATTTTGATATATTTGTAACTGGATCCATAAGGATACAAGAATGTCCAGAAGGACACAACCAGCTGCATCCACGAGCCAAGGTAAATTTGGCCTGATATCTGACCAGTCCAAGCTGCTGACTAGGATACTAGAGCATGTCCCGTATCAGCACATGAAAGAGCAATTATGAGACACAGGATAGAGATACATAACATGTTCAACAAGACAGGTTCAATTACCTTGCTATATAGGTAATATTTCCAACCAAAGCAAAAAGGAACATCAATGGATTGAGTCCCTACAATCACAAAAAACTTTCAGAAAATACCATTTAAATTAACACATTTTCAGTGTTCCTTGAGATGCAGTGATCGTTAGACAATGGATTGACCGAAAGCACATTATTTTTCTCCCTTAATGAGCATATGTGAATCTCCTGGGTTTAATCCAAATAGGTATGTGCAAGAGACAGGCAAGAAATGGGAAACGTAAATGGTCAGTCCTCAACCTCAGTCAATCCCAAATGACTTGGGACCATGTCAGATGAATACCATGGAATATTATATTCAATGTCACAAAAATTTGACAAACTGCCGGATGAATCAAAGATCTCACCTCGACATTTCCCCTCCTGATCTGCAAAAAGTGCACAAATCACCAAACATTAGACTAACATCTCATCCTAGCATACAAGTCGAACAATTGTGATGACAAGCTAATGCAGCTCCTCTTTTTCATGATAAGGAATGAAATCCTAATGAATTTCAATCAATCAGGAGCAAGACAGAAAACTTTTTGCCATTTGTCTGCTGTTAAATGTGGTAGGATAGAGAAGATTATGCATTCATGTGGGCGTGGCAAGCAAATCCAACCATCTTAGAGAACAGGATTAAAACGCTTACAAATCCTCTTTTCCAGGCTTATGAGATTATAGAATTTCATAGATTTAAGAACAGATAAGTGAACCTCACATTTAAGCAAATCTGAGGAAGCCTTCCGCCCATGTAAATAGCTGCCATTGCCCAACCGAGGAAAGTACCAACTCCACTATTTCCAGCAAAACCATCTCCATCATTAACCTGATTAATTTACCGATCGTACATGTGAACATGAAACTCCCAATGCAAAATGAAATAGTCAGAGACAAATCATTATACTGTAAGCACTTGTACAAGTTCTATTTTGCCTTCCTTTTACTATAAATAGGCTCTTGATTAGACTTTCCACCCATCAATTCGGATGCAGCAGCGGACTTAAGATCTTGTAGTGCCCTACAGGTCTATCAGAAAAATTATCTGAAAATTGAAATCACCTGCAAAAGCTTTCTTCCAACTTGCATGACACGTCCACTCTGTTTCTTGGAGACAGAACTTGCTGTGTCTTTTACTGACTTGGGGAGATTGAAAGTGCCAAAAAATGTAACTGCAGAAACCTGGAGTAGAATAAGCCAATAATTGGCTTGTAACCGCGGATGAACAGCATCATAATACCAAAGCTGAGGTAAAAGTATACCAGGCATAGCATGTTTTGGTCTTTGGTGACGGTGCAGATTGTTCTGACAAATCTCCAGCAAGCAATGGCTCTTCAATCATACCACGATAATCAGCATTGTTGGGACTCATCCTTAGTGGAAAATAAGATCCTGCTGTTGGTGTATGGCTACTTGACAAAGATCTCGCTGATCTGAAACATACGATGATTATCTGTCATAGTTGTAAAAAAACCCTTATGCCTTTCATTCATCATGGAAAATTGTGCTTTCTCTTGCACCAGAGAACATTAATAGCCACTATAGCATAAAGCATCGTTATTTATATTAATATTACAAAAAGATTAGAAACTTTCAAGTGGAATAGATGAAAAATCTCCAGCCAGAGCGGCAATCTAGAGTAACAAAATTATTTTCTTCAGGTTGAGAAGAATTTTAATGCAGAAGAGCACTATTCTATAATGATGGAAGACATAATCCCAAAACAAGAACAGAGGATGAGCTCTAATTTTTTAGATAAGTCCCTTTCCTACAGGATAAAAGTGTGAGAATATCTAATGATCAAAACCAGAGATGGATTATTAATTCCAGAACTACTCCACAACAGCACATTAGCTTATCTTTGGACCTTTTAGAAAACTGTGTGATACTCTAGCATACACCATGAGATTATTAGTGGTAGCCAAAATGAAAGTCAAAAGATTGTGCCAGCCATAGCTCTTGAAGGAAACATATCCTGAGCTTAGCTAAGTCAACAATATTCCTAATTCTTGCAGCCAACTGGCTGAATAGGTGATTTTCATTATTCTTTTCATTTATCCTTATGTTCTCTTGATGTCAATGACTTAATATACTTATGTAGTGTTCAAATCAAACATATACCGGATGCTAGAAAAACAAGTAAGGCAGAAATTCAGATGATAGAGAAACTTGGAGAGAGAAATTTTAATTACACATAATAAAATCCATTCTCAGTGGAAGCATTTGGTGAAAGTGCTGGAAGAGGAATTGGGGAGCTCAAAACACTTTGTCTATTAATGGTGTCAGAGCCATTTTGCAATCTCTCAGAGCTGTTGGCTTCTTTCATGCTGACTTTGGCTGATTCAATCTGATCAGGCTTGGGACCCTAAATTGTACACCAGAGGCAGTAGAAGATTGAGTGCATGCAAAAAAGAAGAGAAAAAAATTAAAACATCTGGCAGTAATTCCATGGCAAACCATCCGTAACTGTCTCTAGAAAAATAAGTAATTGTCAAATGGAAACCATTATTCTAGTAGAACATTTGGACAAGAAATGATCTGTGACCCTAGTACCTGCTATGAAATTAAGATGAGCAGCACAATCATAGGTCAAGAAAAGTATATCAGCCACTAATTCTCATGTAAATCCGCATGCATCATCCAGTTTTGAGAAAACAAAGCAACCAAAATGGATGGACCTAGAAACTTAGGACAGCAGATAATGCTTGAAGTCTGAATGTTAGTTTTGGAAAGGAGGTCAATACATTCAAAATGGATAGAGAAAGATAATAATATGCGAACAAAATTTAGATTATGATACAAATACAGACCCTGGGAGAATAAATTTGATTCCCTAATTTCCATCTCAATGATATCCTTCAATAGATTATTGTTCTGTGGATGAAATTAACTAATTTCCAGGGAAGCAGAAGGGGTTCTGTAATTCCATCAGAATATGTAGTTCCAATATGATCTTCAAAAGAGTACTCTGAAATTTTAGCAAAGGGTTAACAAGAAATAGGTGTTTTCACGTAATTACCTTGCAGAATGGCCCCCTGGACTTCAACCAAGGGTACATGTGACCATAGTATACTGTCTGCCCAGCGAGTACTATTGTAATCACACTGTACAACTGCATTGCACAACATGAATAAAATTTTCTTACACATCTTCAGCGATATGGCAATCAAAATATTGACCAAAAAAAAAAAAAATGATTGTGAACAGCAGAATAGGCTTGAATCTCTTACCACTGCCATGTAGTATTGTGTAGGGAGCTGCAAAAGCAAACAAAAATGTCGTGTTGTTATTTACGCCTTTGGACAATTTGATAGTGTACACTACCACATATCTACTGAAAAAAAACCCTTGCAATTCACTTTGCTAGAAACTATCACACAAACCACATATTCTACGTACATTTATATCCTCGACTACTTTGGTTATACACATTGTTGATAAGGACAGAGAAATATAAGAAAGATGAAACTCACCGTGGCAGGTTCCAGCATGCAGCCCAAAAGGTTGAAAAAATCCCTGTATAATAAGATGGGGATATAGAATAAATCAACACAGTGTATTCATGCCTCAATGCACCAAGAAAGTGGATATAGAATAAATCAAGATATAATTTTCGTGCCACTGTGCACCAAAAAGCAAGTACTGGAATGAAGTTTCTTTAGCAAGTGTTATCACCCGTCAATGAAGGATCTTAAGCCCAAAAAAATAAAAACAGAGAATACTGAATTGACACATCCTTTGTTGAAACTCGTGTAGAAAACATGATTTGTTGAGAATGAATGAATTCAGCTTACAAACTCGATGTAAATACTTATGCTAATAGTTGATTAGCTGGAACGGGACATCTATTATCGCAACAATCTTAATGGAATAGAAAGTTAATAACCAAAAACATTTGAAGCATGTGGCAACGCATGTGCACATAACTGTCAAAGTTAAAGCAATGAGAAAGCATGGTTGGTACCACCAAGAAACTATACTCCCCCAGCCAAAGCACAGACGTTCACATGAAGAGCAAAGGCAAAGCACAGGAAGAAGAATTAAAAAGCTACAAAGAGGCATTAGCTTACCCAACTACCCATGTCATCAGAAAAGCAATGGAAAGACCCTCTGCGGATTTCTGCTTGTAATTAGTGACGATCTGAGGTATCTCGGCGACACCCCAGGTGATGACGCTAACCACACCCAAGGACAGAGCTATCTCATCCTTCGTGCTGCAGAGGCAATAGTGCATATACTTTCTAGCCCACTTCGCGCAATGCCGGCTTGCAGGGCACCGAAGCCTGTCGTTTCCAAATAGTCCCATTGCATCCAAATAACGTATGATTTAATCAATCTGGGCACGAGGAGAAGACAACATAATTAAGGAATTATCAAGAGCAAACGATAGGGAACCACATTCATGTGCCAAGTATTACTATATATGTATCTTGGAATAGAGAATGAACGCCGACCATGATTCTTGGTCGACGGACATGCTCCCCCCTGCAGCTGTAAAAATTACGAGAAAGAAGGAAACCATGTAATCCCTGCCACCGAAAATGGAAACGAATCCCAACCCAGTCTCTCTGTCCCCACAATTATAGCCATTGCAATAGAAACCCCATCTCCCTCCCTCCCTCCCTCCCTCTTAATTTAACAATCGAAATGCGAATCCGTAAGCTAACAATCGAAAAGAGCGAGACAAAAAGAGGAAGGATAGAAGCTCTGAACATATAAGAAAGGAAGGAAGGAAGGGAGCGATCTACGTACATTCAACCTCGGCTAATGGCGAATGGCGGCGTCCATGGCAGGAGGGAGAGCGCATTAATATATATATAGAGAGAGAGCCAAGTGCGTTCGTGGCGAGCCGAGAGAGAGAGAGGGGAGGGAGGGAGTCTCTTCTTCCTGTTCAACACCGCCATGTCAGGTCGTTACATCTGGCCGCTTCGTCTTCGCTAATAATAGACAAAGAGTCACATGCAAGCATGCACGACACACACCACGTAGCACGCAGGGCGCAGCATCTAAGAAGGAAAAGAGAGTGGAGGACAGCACAAATATAATTTTCCTAATTCACCGTAAGTGTTGTGTTATGTCAGATTTTCTACGTCAAGTTAAATTTTTTTTTAAATTGTGACAATCAAGTGATCGAATCAAGATTATGGCAGTACTTAAATAAACACGTTACCCATAAATTATGACTCTTATGTGTTATACTTTTCCCGTTTAATTCATTTTACGAAAAAAAAATGAATAATTTAAAAAATATTTTCTTAAAATGAATGAGAATAATAGTTTCATCATCTATAAAAAAATTAGATATAAAATATTCTCGATAATGAAAACACTTTTCTTGGCTAATCATTACAAGCAATACACATGACCATTTTTAGGAAAATATCTTCTTAAACGTCCATTTTTAGTGAAACAAACCACCTTCAATCACATTATAATTTATTTGAGTTATAATTACTCCAAACCATCCTAGCAATCAATAAAACATAAATCAAATTCGTGATTTTGTGGAAAATAAAGTGATCCCTTAACCACTAGACAAATCACCTTGGTGGTGTACTTTCAAGGTTACTATGTTTTTCGGCATGTATATATTTCAATCTCTATATTTAAGCCAAAAATCCTAATTTGTGTCGCTTTTCGATAAGTCAAAACTACCCTTAAATCAAAAAGTAAAAAAATTTAGTCACTCTGCTCGTCAAATAACCACCGGATTCACACATGTTAAATAACCACAGAGTACACGTACACTCGATTAAATAATCATTGAATTCACTACCAAAAAAAAAGCACCATGATCATGCACGAGGGTAGAAAGTGCTTCAATACAAATATCTAATAACTAGAGTAGGAGTAATTGATTTCGGGTCCGGTTTGATTCAAGGTGAAATCAGAAATCTAATCAGGAGGACTGGTTTCTATTTTTTGGGATCGCGAACCGAATCAAACCGGACGTTCCTAGTATTAGGAACTAGACCAACCAATCGGTCTAGTCTGGTCTAATGAAAACTTAGAACCTCTCATTGGTAACCTGTTCCGAAGTGGATCAAAGACATTAAATCTTCATTTTTCCACATTGGGTTTGGGCATTTCTATAAGAATTCTGAATGAGATTTTGCATAAGCAATTTGAAGAGTGCATGACAAGAGAGGTCTAATTTATAGATTCTAAAATGTAAGATACACCACCTATAAAAAGTTACAGAGTGGAGCAAATTAACTACCAACTCTGAAATCTGCATGCCCTAAATATATATCATGTGGGTTTCAAATGAAACTTATCCGATCTATCTTATAACATGCATTCAATCAATGTGCTCCACAAACATTAATATTCCATCTTCATTAATTTGGCTTTACACGATGCATGTGCTAGGAAAATCTATTGCATCATCAAGGTTCATGTGACTCCTCCCAACCTCAACAGTCAATTTCATGAAATGGACGCCAGATTGGCATCAACGATCATGCTCCAACGGTATATGTGTTCAGTACATAGTTTGTCTACTAGTGCAAGATAGATTTTTAGGTGCAACAAAATACAATATCAGGATACAAATACTCCAACTGTGACACTATTTCTTCACGTGTCCCGACAGATCATAACGGCTGTAAGTTGTAACACGCTCTACCTTCATAAATTCATAATCAAGATTTATCAAGGCGCCGGGGAGGACATTGAGAAACGGTTACATGAGATTCACATGATTAAAAGCAACAACGGGCCTGAAAAATCTCTCCCGGCCCAAATTTCCGGGCCTAATTTCCACCGCATGTTTTGGGGCCCATTCGGGCCCAATTGCACGCAGCGCGTGAACAACACTTTCTGTAATTTTTTATTTATTTTTTTGCTGTCTTTCCTTCTTTTGGCACGCTGAACCTCCGTCTCGTTGTCGTTGCAGTTGAAGCGGCCATGGATGCGCCACGAAGCTCTCCTGCTTCTCCTACCTTCCTCTCTCTCTCGTGAACGCTCAATTCTGCATCGCCGCGAAGAAGAAGGAGGAGGAAGGAGAAGAAGACGCGGTGGCGCCTCAGCGTTCGATTTCCATCGCTCGCCTCGATCGAATCCCAGCTCCCGAGGCCTAATTCCGGCCTTCCTTCCCTGCTCGAAAGGCGCGCGATGGATCACTACAAGGTGCTGGGGCTGCAGAGGAGCGCCACCAAGGAGGAGATCAAGGAGGCGTTCCGCAAGCTGGCGATGAAGTACCACCCGGACAAGCACTCCGGGTCCCCGAAGGCCGTCCGGGACGACGCCACCCTGCGGTTCAAGCGGCTCTCCGAGGCCTACGAGGTCCTGGCCGACGATCGCAAGCGCGCGGACTACAACCTGCGCTCGAGCGGTGGGAATTACTACTACGGGCGAGCTGGTGGCGTCGGTGCGAGCGCTGCGTACGGACGCGGGTATGGCTATCATCGCGGCGATTACGGCAGGGGCAATGATTATTCGTATGCCCGTGCGAGTGGTGAGGGCGTTGGTGGGTTGAGTGCTAAGTTTGAAGCGGCATTGCGGTTCATGACCACTCGGGCGTTTCTCCTTAATGTGGCCTTCGCTGGGTATGTCGATGTTTGCCTGGTGTCATTATTCGTTCGCGGTCTTACATGATTGTGCAGATTTGGTTAATGTGTATTCGTTGCAGTACTCTATTAGGTGCCACAGTTGTCATTGATAGGGGAAGGGAGGCCCTGTGGAAGATGCAAAATTCCGGGGTATGTTGAAGTTGTTTTTCTTCTTGTCTTTCTTTGGAAAGATGCACATCTTGTTCCTTGTCAGATTCTGATCTTTGGTTTTTGTGTGTGCGCTAAAGTGACTAATATCTCTGCTGCTTCGGTTGCTAGACCAGCTGATACTGTCTTTGGCCCAAAAAATTTTTTAAAAAAAAACTAGCGATACCGTACCTCTTTTAGATGTCTAAAATATTTAACACTTTCACACATTTGGCCTTTGTGTCAATTCTATACTGACGTGCTATGGCGTCAGTGCCTCTGCTGGCCAGATTACAGCAATTGTAGACATGGAAGTAAAACATGCAGAGTGGATGCAGATCATGTGCCCTTTGTTTAATGTTGATGAAGAGGAAGATGGGATTCGTAGGTCTTGAAACTAAAAAAAATGAATCCTGTTAAAAGTAGGATTTTGAGATGCATATGTCTTTCTCCTGGTTGAAGAATCCGGTGGACGTGAACCCATCTAATATATCTCCCTCAGTAGATCGTCACTTTTTATTGGCCAGGTGGTGAACCCAGGGGACTGGTCTACATTGAGTGCTACTGCTCTTTCTTTTATTTTAATTTTTTCCCCACATACTGGCCTCCTAAAGAAGTGTTCAAGGTATTATCATTTGGAGAGTGAGAGAAATTATCATGCTATTTATCATATTCACTGGAGACTTTGCGGTCAAAGAGTTTATCAGGTTTTATCTCCATCCCATATGCTTAATATTGTACTTATGGATGAGGAGGAGAGACAAAAATGGCATTGTGATTTAGGAGTTACCATTCTTGGTTAACCTTATCATGTAAGCTCTTGTCTTGTTTTCTATGTGCTTCCCTTCTATGAATTATAGACAAATACATGAAGCCTTTTGCATATTTAGGTTTCCTGAAATATGATTTTGAGTTTTGATTTCATGTATAGAGTTCCCTAGCTTTTCCTTGTTTAGAGTTACTTTGGTTTTCTTACCAAGTCTACCTAGGAGGGCAAATTTTCTCTGGATTCTGCCGCTAAATTACATGCATGCTTCTTCAGAAGGAAGGAAAAACATTGCATAAGTTTTAGAAGTACATTCAAGCTTTTCACTGAAATTTGCTGGATGATGAATACTGAAAGTATATCTGTCTACAAAACTTCACACTACAATTTACAGAGTTATGATAATGTACATTAAATAAATGTGAAAGCATGACCATGCCACTATTTTCTTTATTTGGTTGGCAAAACACTTCAACAGATCACACTCCATTAGTCTTTTTATAAGAATTTTTTGGTCATTCAATGTCAATTTTTGTGTGTTATTCATTCCTGCACACAGAAATCATTTGAAGAAGCAATGGAATCCATTGAGAAGGCGAAAGCTCAAAGAGACAAGATGTGAGAGGGATTTCAATGGTACCTTCAGTGACAACCAATCTCACTTGGCAGCTGCAGTTCAGACTGCTACACATGCTCTTGGACCTGACTAATGACAGCTCTTCACACCGTTCTTTTGATAATTTTCTCCGTGCATCGTTCTTTCCACTCAATGTTCCCATTTTGTGTGAGAGATAATTATGACCATCATAGCATGTGTTAAATCGAGCCTAATAGACATCTTAGAAATTGGAAGACATGCAACTTTCTTCTACAATTAGGCAGAAGATCTTACCAATTAGGGAGTTTGTCGACATGAGGTCTTTTTTGTGATCTCCATCACGAGTCCCGATATTTGTTATATGTAGATTGGTCGAGTCTGCTGGACCAAGTTTATGTGATAATTTCCCCAAAGATGTAAATTTGAGAAGAAAGTGATTTATACCATTGCCTTTTGTGGGTGCCAATCGCCATGCAAGTAAGCCCTCTCTCCTGCTTCTCTCTTTTCTCGCACAGAGAATGCTTTGCAATTTTAAAATCTACAATCCCCCTTCCCATCTTCCTCTCCCTCTCTCTCTCTCTCTCTCTCTCTCTCTCTCTCTCTCTCTAGATTGAAGACAAGTGATAGTACACAAACATCATTTTCTCATAGGCATTTTCCTTTAACAGATTAGAGGAATTACCAGAGATGGTTTGGTGGAAGTTAGTCAGGAAAAGGGAAGAACTTGACCATATTTTCATTATGTATGGACTTGATTCTTTTCATAAGGCTGAATTCATTATCCTACCATTATTGCCAGGCTAGTGGATGCGAACTTGCGGTGCACTCCTTAAAATGAGAAAATAGCAAAGTTTGTATGTCTATTAACTTATGGGTTAGGCTGTTATTCATTGACTCCATTCTCAGGTCCTAATTGATCCTGTTCTCTTTCCCTTCTAATAAAGTTAGATTATTCTAATTTCTCTTGAAGTTCAAAATATGCCTTTCAGAGAGTCTTGAGCCAGTGCAGCTGAGAAATCTTGTCAACGGATAAGCAGCAAGCTAAGGTATGTTCCTGTTGCTTCCTTTAATATTACAAGAGAAGAAGGAAAAAAAGAAAAAGGAAACAACAGATATAACAAGGAAATACTAGTTTGCTTTAGCATGGTTCTTGGTGTTTTTAAGGTCTGCCGTTCCAAAAGTGTTATCTGTGCTGGAGGACAGTAGCATGTAATTCTGTATCGATTTAATTATGCTTAGATCCTGTTTCCAGAAGAATGGCATGAGCCAGGAGACGGGTTCGTTAATCTGAAGAAGCGGAATTCATATTGCAATATTATTGCTTGGAAAGACTATGCCTTGCTAGACACTGAAACCTATCAGAGTACTTTCAGTCCTTGAGTGTATACATATACTCATACTTTTCACATGGCTCACTGTCGTTTATTGGCTATCATTTATACCCTCTAATGATATAACACTGTAAATGCAGAAAAATGGAAGTCTTCTATTCATGCACAGGGCAATGCACGGTCCTTGGTGGTGGAACTGTCTGAGATTTGCCTCTGCTATAAACAATTCTTTGTTGGTATAGCAAAAGGAAAAACAGTTCTTGGTGCAGAAAAACCACTCCATAGGTAGCATAGAAGTCAATTATCTGTTGGTTATCTGTGATTTGAAATGTTTTAAGGGAGAGAAACATTGAATTTTTTCAAAGAAGAAATCTGAGGGAAGTGCAAGGAAGAAGAAAGAGGAAATGCTACTCGGTAAAAATGCACCTAAATAATCTACAATGTTATCTTTTTCTCTTCCTGCATTGTTAGGTAGAAGAAAGAGGAAATGCTATTCTGTGATAGTGCACCTAAATCATCTAGAATGTTTGTTTTTTTTTTCCTCCTTGCCTCATCAGGTACCTTCATTTAGCACGGCCATTTACTTCAATGAGAAAAGAATGATTTTTCTTTTTTTGGCTCAGAGAGAAAAGAATAATTTTGTGGTTGGGTTTTTTTTTTTTTGGGGGGGGGGTGGAGGGGGAGGGGAGGAAGAAGAACTTGAATAAAAAGAAAAGAGGAGCACTGGATGAAACTGTGCTTTGAGATAAATTCATTTATTGTGTCAAAATTTACTGAATTCCTTTTATTGTGGTTATCAGATGGTAAAGCCTCTTTTTGAGCCCAAACTTGCAAGAAATTGATATTTCTCTGTTGCTGATGTGATGTCACTCAGAGCCAGAAAATAGAAGATAAGCTCTTTGATAAGAGAACCAAGAAGGCTCCAACCATGATGAATAATGTTGAATGAAGGCAATGAAATATCTTAGGTTATCTGCTCTTGATAAGCTAACAACCATCTATTAACTCTGGACTGCAATGATGGTTTCATAGTGCAGCTCTCTGGCTTTCATCTGCAGATGAATGTGCCTTAGATATAGAGGTCGACGTTTATATAGCCATCAATGTCAGCAGCTTGCTGGTACAGCTACGAGCCTATGGCACTTGGTGAAGCAGAACAGTTGAGAGAGGTAAAAGTGAGTGAGGCGGCATGAAGATGATGCTTCCTTCTGGCTGTTTGTTTGCTCATATTTTGAACTCATGACATCGCATTATGAGAAGATCTAAACTGCAGAACTCCCAAAAAAGATAGTAACTAAATATTTTAATCAGCCAATTCTGATTCCACTGGGGATATGTGCATTTCAAAGCCCATCCTTTAAAAGAGATTATTCTGGCAGATGTTTGGTTTCAGAGACGAATAATGTCGGTTGTTTTTCATCTACCAGAGAACAGTCCTAATACATGCGCCTGAGAAAGCGGAGGTGAGAAGCAGCAGTTTTTTAATCGAGGTACAAACATCCATTGGACAAGAGTTCAGTTTGATGATGACTGCAGTAAATACATTTTCTGCATAGTCTGAGTTTTTACATCTACTCTTATCTGATGAGGGTGGAGGTGACGCTATTAGCCATTTTTATGCATTCGCTCCAAGTTTTTTCTTTGAGAAAGTATCTGTGAGTTTCAGAGGCTCGGGCGCGTACCAAAAACAATCATAGGTTCACGTTCCTTCTGATTTCCCAGTTAATGTGGGCACGGGATTTAGTGGAAGAGCAATACGGCAGCACTCGCTCTGCACATGTCAGGTCGAGACGAATGTGGACCGCACGTACCTCCTCTTCTTTCTCTCTCGGGAATCTACTTCCCATGTTTCTTTCTCTCAAGAGTACGTGCAGAACTGCCAAAGCACCCCACCTTGAAATTCTTGTTTTCATAAGGCGTTGAAAACATTGGTGAACTTTCTGAACCACGACAGGGAATGCAGATTTCAAATTAATCGACCGACTTTGACGTAACTCGGAAGACCCCGGGAATCCTTGCCTTGGAAGATTTAATGGGCCGACCGACCTCAACCGACTTCGACATAAGCCACAATCTCCATCATCAACTGCATCAGTTCATTAGTACGAAATTACTTTTCAAATGCCGACTGTATCGATCGAGATTTTAATATACAAGTCCCCATCTTTTTTTATAAACATGACATGTGGGATACACCCTCGCAAACACAGGTTCGAAGATCTCGGCTGCCTAACTTCAGAACAAAGCAAAGGTCGCGGGAATGAATGTCCTTGCCCGAGGGAAGCAATGATTATTCCACGCCCTTAAGGCCGGTGGGAATCAATACTTAAACCCACCACGATGGATTTTAAAATAGTGGGCTTCGCTTTTGATCATTAATAAAGAAATAAATAAATAAAAAGGCAAAAGTCTCCCTCCACAACCCAACATTCTTTCTTTTTCTTCTTGATTTCTCAAATATATTTTTTTTTGTCGACTTCTTCAAATTTCCAACCCCTCCCCAGCTTTTCCCTGTCAAAGACCGGGCGGTGGTGCCATTCCAAAATTCCAACTACAAATCTGAGGGTCCAACTTCAATTGATGACGAGTTATATATAGAACCGCTAACTTTAGTTCAGGATCCGATAGTGGGCGAATGTTCTGTAATGACGCAATGCATGTTGAACACACATTTTTACATGTCTTTTGAAGGGGAAATACGAGAAACGGTCAAGACATTACAATGTGGACGGTGTGATCCCGTCTTCTCGTCCGCCGGATTAGAGAAAAGAAGAAAAAAGAATAGAGAAATTGGGAAAAAGACTGCAACTTTTTCCTCCCTTTCTCGTTCGATCTCTCTTTCGCTCTCTCCCCCTCTCTCCCTCTCTCTCTTTCTCTTCTTTTTGTGCCGTCCCATTTCCTTTTAGATATACCAAAGCTAAGAAGGAAACAGCTCTTCATAGCTGTTGTTGAGGAAAAAAAAAAAGGAATAGGAAAAAGAGAAGTGACCAACAGGAACACATTTGCCTTTTTGATCCTGGCAATCTTGGGTTTCTTAGCTCATGCTTTCCGGGGTCTGATCTCTTCACTGGGTGAGTTGCTCCTCCTCTCTTTGATGCTGTTCTTCATTCGCTTCCCCGCCTGTTCTTTCCTGAGAAATCCCAACTTTTAGCTTTGTGGCCACTTGGCATTCATAGTTCTGAATTGGGTGTTGATCAACTTAAATCTCTTGATAGTGGGTGGTGAGTTGGCGGTCTAATTTAGTCACCTCCATTTTCTTTTTCTTTTTTTCCTTCCCCTGTTCTTCTGATCAGGACTTTACATAGATCTAATGCGAATTCTGGTTGTTCATGGTTTGTTTCATTTCCTGAATTCAGATTGCCATCGGCAGACAAGACCGTTGGAAGAAAAGACACTGAGGTGGGGAGAGAATTTGATCTCTGATATAATGGGAACGAGAGTTAAAATCAGGAGATTTGTGATCATGTCGGTGAAGACATGTTACAGATCAGTTTGCAATCATCCGTTCCTTGTGGGTATGTTGTGCTTCTTGTTTTTCATGTACAGATCATTTCCATTTCTGTTTTCGCTTTTGGTGTCTGCATCCCCTGTTTTGGTCTGCACCGCTGTTCTGCTCGGCACGCTTTTGAGCTTCGGGCAGCCAAATATACCCGAGATCGAAAAGGAAGAGAGAATTACGCACGATGTTGCTCCTCTTAAAGCTGGTGTAGTGCATAGCGAAACTGTCATCACCCACAACAAGGACTGTGTCATGGAGAGATTTGTGGGAACGGAGAGAGAAGTTGCGGATAGAGCTGTCCAAGAAGTGGGTAGTCCAGATGGTAAAACCAGTATCGTTGAGGAAGATGATGGCTTGCTTGAAACTAGCCGGTTGATCAATGATAGTTCCCAGGAAAATCAAGGCGAAAAGCAGGTATACGAGGAAGCAGCCAAAGGATTTCATGATATGGAACAGGAGAATGATGCTTGTGTTCATGATGAGAAGTCGGATGTTGACGGTCATGAAGATGGAGGACATCAGTATACGTTAATTCAGGAGGAAGAGTTTCACACTCTTGAAAGGGAAAATGGTGGAATGGCAAGAGATTCAACTGATGCTCATTTGGAAAGTCCACTGGGGTCCAAATGGAAAGAACGTGATGAGGAGGAGGATGAGGATGAAATATCTGAGGGTTCTGATTCTGATCATTCAGAGAGCTCATCGCCTGATGCTTCAATGGCTGACATCATGCCAATGCTTGATGAACTTCACCCGCTTTTAGATGTTGAAGCTCCACAACCAGCTCACCTGCCGCTTCATGACTCTGATGTTGCCTCACAGCATTCCAGCAAGAGTGAAAATGGGATTTTGGAGTCTGACGAGGATAACAAGAATGAGGAAGGAGATGATGAAAATGATGGAGAGGAGGAGGAAGAAGAGGAAGAAGAATCCCAGAGAGGCAAAGAGGATGAAAGTAAGTCTGTGATTACTTGGACAGAGGATGACCAGAAGAATCTGATGGATCTAGGTACTTCAGAGCTGGAAAGGAACCAACGGTTGGAGAATCTGATTGCCAGGAGGAGAGCAAGGAAGAACCTGAGAACAATGACTGAGAAAAATCTGATAGACTTCGATAGTGATGATCTTCCCTTTAATGTGCCTCCGATTGCAACTATGAGAAGAAATCCTTTCGATGGTCCTGATGATTCTTCTTATAATGTGGGTTTGCCACCTATCCCCGGTTCTGCACCTTCAATTATGTTGGCAAGAAGAAATCCCTTCGATATTCCCTATGAGCCCAATGAAGAAAAACCCGATCTTAAGGGAGATAGCTTCCAGCAAGAGTTTGAGACATTTCATCAGAGGGATACTTTCTTCCGTAGGCATGAGAGTTTCAGTTTGGGACCCTCAAATTTAGGAGTTCCAAAGCAAGAGAAGCAAGACTCCAAGTTGAGGCCCTATTTTGTGCCTGAACAGTTTGCTTCAGTGGGAACAAGTTTCCACCCTATGGAAAGACAGTCAAGTGAAGTAAGTGTAACTGACTCGAAGGTGAGTTCTGTTCCTGATACAGAATCATTGTCTTCAAATGCTGATCATGATGACAAGAGGGTGAGTGAACATGATTCTTCTCAAGAAACAGAAGGCATTTCCAATGTAGACCAAGCTTCCCTGCTTGTAGAACATGGAAGCCAAACTTCTGAAGATGTAGATTCTCATGATATTGAAGATGTTGAGGAGAATGTCATTCACCGTGAGGAGATAGCGATAATTTTAGGCAATGTCGATGGTCAGCACGAACTTGAACCGAATTTGCCTGAAACTGGAGAACCAACTGATTCTTTGCATAGCAATGTGAACAAAACCCAACAGAAAGTAGAAGCAGCTGAAGAGGAGTACAGCAGTGGGTCAAGCTCGTCATTCTTCTCAGAAGTGAATGAAACGGTTGCTGATGTGAAACAAGAAGAATTAGTGACATCAGTGGATGATCCTGGTGAGGAACCTAGCCTTGCTCGTGGACATCAAGTCGAAGACTTGGATTTTACTTTCATGGCCAAGGCAGAGGATGTCAATCCGCATAAGGAGCCTGTTTATGATTCTAGCCCGCCAGCTGTTGAAAAATACCTGTCTTTCAAGTCCATTTCATCTGACGTCCTGGGTGATGTTTCTGAAATGAGTTCTACTCCAGAATCAGTAAGGTCAGCCTGTGTTGACAAAGAGTCTGAAGGGCCTGGTGAGATGCTGAAAGAGGAACCCAACTATGAAGAGATGTTTGCAGCCGCTTCACAGGTGCATGCTGAAAATGATGATGAATTGAGCTACAGGAAGTTGCAGAGAATGCTGAAGAAAACACCTGCAAAGGTGAACAGCCCATGAATGATGAATTGGGTGGCAAGGGTGAATCTCTGGTCCCTAGAACTGCGTCTGAGCGTGTCTCAACTGGTCCAAGTTTTCCTTCATGGAGCGAATCAATGGGGGAGGACAGGATACGTGAGCACGATTCTCACAATGAACACAGTCACCTCGTGTCCTCTAGCTCTGATACTGAGAGCCCCAACTGGATCCAACAAAGTGAGGGTGAGAGGCAGGACTCTGAACAGGTGGAAATCCGCTTATCATTCAGGGATGGACCATCAGAAGCTGTTTTGCCATTTAAGGATGATTCCGTGCATCATGAACAGCTTCAAGTCAACTCAAGTGCTGCTTCAGAGACCAGTAATACAAATGGCCAACATCTGTCTGAGCACGTGGATATGGAAATTTCTCTTATCCAACAAGTAACTTTTGATGACTTACATTCTTCCACACCAGATGAGCAGCCAACTTCTCCAGCAAATGAGACTGTTTCTGTTATCCATGAATATTCTTCTTCCACAGAACCTGAAAGAATGAAGGAGCATTCATTTGACAAGGAAGACATTACCCAGTATGTAGAAAATCAAGTTCATTCATCAACATCCGATGCAGTGAAAGATGCTGGTGCCTCCCTGGATGTGGAGGCAAAGGCAGTTTCTCATGGTTCTACATATGATCAGCCCAGTGAAGACAAGCTGTCATTGGAGACACAACAATCCTGCTCAGATAAAACCATTCAACCACCTATTAATGACCCTAATGGGGAAGAGGTAAGTTATATGATGCATTTAAAGTTTGTCAAAATATCGTTAAATGCTGTTTAGTGGGTTTCAATTGTATTTCTTGGGAAGATAATTAAGATAGCCAGCTAAATGTGTCACAAGATGTAAATTCAGTTATTCCTGCCTCAAGATGTCTAACAAGAAGCCTTGATCAGAGGAAGTTTGAACTTGCGAATATCATTCAGTTGCTCATCCAACTTTGAAACTGTTAAGCCCCAACATATGTTATAACTGCTTTGCACTAAAGTTGTACATGAAAATCCGATACTAAAACCTGAGCAAATTGGTATAACCATATGAAGTACATATTGTTGTCAAACTGTAAATCTAGAAGACTCAATAGCTATTAATTCCAGATCCCTACTGTCTCTGCCATTATGTAGGCAAAGTTCTTTATGATTGCTGCACCATCCCAACCTTAGAGACTTAAGACCTCAAGGGGCTCTGTTCAATTCTACCTCAGCATCCTATGAATTGTTTTCAGCTTTTTTCTATCTTCTGAGTAGAAGTATCAGTAGTGAATCTCCTAAATTGCTAAAATCTAGTCAACACTCACTTGGAAGATGAATGTTTGAAATTGGAATGTTAATAGAAAGTGAATTAAATAGGACTTCCCACCTCTCGATTTAACAAGTTGCAAATCAATACCAAGGTCTGGGTGTGGATGGGACCTTCAATGAATAGAAATGTTATGATCACAATCATCATTATCTCCAAGAGTCCTTTTTTCTTTTGTCACATTCAATACATAAATCATATGATTTAGGCAGTCAACATTCCATAAATTTTACATATAAAACCAAATGCAACTTCTTCAGCATCAATTTTATGGTTTGAATCATCAGTGTAAATAGCTGAATCTTATCTTTGAAGGTAGACCATACAAGCTCACCCTTGATAGGTTTGATTACATAGCCCTTCTTGTCCCTTATATGATTTCACTGGCTGTAATTTATCAGATCCCAAATCCATCATAGGCTTCTTTTTCGCTTACTATCATAGTTGCAATAAACTTAACTGTTCTCCATTGAATCTCTATGTATTTTTGCTGCTTAATTTTTGGTAATTTGAATTTGGCCAGTTGTGATAAAAGTTCTATTCAGTTCTAGATGGTTTTTCTTATGATGATTTCATTTTTCTGTTAATCTTTTCCTATAGTTCATGCAATGCATTAACTCTTTTGCTTCTCTGCACACGGTTTTTGATGTTAGTCAATTATTGTGGATGTCTAAGGTCAACTTTCCAATCTTTGCCATCTGAAGAATCCATGTTGAGGTGTCAGTCAATGAAGTTAATTACATATCATGTCCTTTTGTAGGAACAATCTCCAACAGTGGCAGAGCCTGTTGTAGAAATAGTCAGCCCTAGTGGCATCGATGCCAAGGAGATGTGTGATGTCGAAGAAAAGACTTTAACAGATTCCTCTACCTTGACTCATGATTTTACCTCGAATCCAGATGAGACACTTGAATATGTATCACCAACTGGAGCAGCTGAATCAAGAGAAGTCAATGCTCATGATACTGTTATTGGAAGCCATGGGCAAGTCATGACATATTCTGAACAATTAGCAGAATCGTTTGAATCTCATGTTTCAGGTGAAAGCATGCATGAAGAGGTTGATGATATTAAGGAGATTGATGAAGAATTTTTGAGGGAGCTAGATAATGTTGGGGACTTCAGAGTCAAAGAGGCTGATGATGATTTTCTTAGTTCAAAACTTTTGCCAGGGGAAGCCAGTTTGGGAACTTACAACAGTGAGTCGACGTTCAAAGACCAAGAACCAGAGGAAAGGAGCTTAAAATCACCAGTTGTTGAAGCTAGATCTATTGAAGATGTTACGTTGACCTTCAGAAAATTGCATGAAGGAGGAGATCTTGTTGAACCAATTCTTCCTTGTCCCATCGTAAATGAGCAAAGTATCAATGACTCAAATATTGAAGATGAAAATAATTCAGATTTGCAGATTGATGAAGCTGGATCTCTCCAGGAAACCCACATTAATACAGAGCATATCTCGGAAGAATTTGAGGAAGGGCAGCTGAACATCCACAAGAGTAAACCAGCTGAAGCTGATGAAGGAAGTTCCACTGAGGTTGTTGAATCTGATAATGTGGAATCTGGTGTTTCAGAGACTAAAAGTGTTTCTTTTGATGAACCGACCACCTCAAAGGAAATTGAGAGCAACCCAAGCCTACCTGTTCTGGAAGTGAAATCCCTTGATGATATTGCAATGGCCTTCAGGCAATTAGATGAAGGAGCAAATGTTGAGGAGGTCATTGTGCCCAGTTCGATTGGAGTCCAGGAAGATGTGAATGGATCAGAGCATAGAGGAGGAATGAATTCAGGCCTGCATGTTGTTGAAGCAAGATCTCTGGATGATATCCTCGTCATTATGAATCAAACTTCAGAAGATAATCAAGAAGTCATGGGCAAGGATATGCATTATGAAGATACTAAAGTAAACTCTATGAAGAGAACTGAGTCCCAGTCTGTTGAATTCAGTGCTCAAGAAACTCAAACGGTCACTGTTGATAAATCTGTGGGATTGGATGAAATAGAGAGCAGCTTAAGCTCCCCAGTTCATGAAGAAAGATCTGTTGATGTTGCCATGCAAGTTAAGCAATCAGATGAAGGAAAAGATGTTGAGGAAGTCGTCCATCTCCATTCCACCAGCAATCAGCAAGGCGTTGGCAAATCAAAATTAAATTCAGGCTTGGAATTGGAAAAGAGTTCTTCTGATGTTGACCATATTACTGAGAAGCAAAACTCAGGAGATGTGCAGAGAGGGTTGCCGGAGGACATCCACTCTGAGGAAAAGTCAACAGTTGCTGAAGCAGTGACTGAAGTTTCTACAGAGACAACCGAGTCTAGCAAGACCCAAACTGGTGTTCAAGAAACTCCCGCTATTCATCTTGAAAAAACAAAAGATAGTTTTGATGGTCCATCAGATTTGGCCTCAGTCAGTCCAAGAGATAAAAAGGTAAAGCATAGCAAGTCAAGCTCCAGCTCTAGCTCCGGCTCAAGTTCTAGCTCAAGTGATTCTGACCAAAGTTGAGGATTCAGCAAAAAAGAGATGAAAAGTCTCGTGGTCATTTGATTTTGTGCATGGTTTCCAAGATGCTCGTTTTTGTTCTCTAGTATTTATCTTGCTTCCTCTAATTGTTAGTGGTAGGTGCATTTCTGGTCGCTGCCGTATTGAGATTACCTCAAGAAATTTCATTTTTTGTTTGATTTCTTGAAAGTTGGGAGTGAGCAGTTTGAGGCTTTTCTGCGTTTTCTTTTCTGGCCTGTAATTTGAGGATTTTCTTGAGAGCTTGCTGTTATGCATTTGTATATTTGTAAGAATCTGCAGATGATTGCTTGTACATGTACCGCTTGCTTGCCTCATTTCCTTGAGTAAGAATTTGAATGATTGTGATTCTTTTATACGGTCTTACAGGCATGCAAGCCAAGGTAGGCTGAAAACATCGCGCAGTTGGACTCTGCTTATGACCACTCATATATGATTTTTGGTTATTTATCTGGCTGCAAGCTGTAATCTAGCGAATCTGAAATGCCTCTTGCTGCCACCGTTTCATCTAGATGCGCTAATCCATTTATCAGGCTAGCTCAGATCTCTTTGTAAAATTTAACCTTTTTGCTAGACATCACCATAAACATATCACGTTACCAGTAGCCTATCTAATTGTCTTGTTAATCTACTGCCAAACTGTTTACCAGCACGCTGGAAAGAAAAGACTGGTTTGAGGATTGTCATTGTTCAATTGTCCGAGTAAAAAAGCAGGAATGCAGTGATGATATGCACGTATGGAATAGCACAAAAATACCTCTTCATACGATCCAATCCTCTGCAAAAATAGCATATCATTGAAATAGCATCTGACAGAATATTCAAATAAGGCCGTAACTCGTAGTTTCATGGAAACCCCATCTTTTTGTAGATTGCGGTGCATCAATGACACGTCAAGAGTAATGTACACAAAGCAAAATTACATGTAAGGATGAAGCTACTCTAAAATCAGACTGCCTCCCAAGTGGTTGTCTACACTACTGTAAAAATTCCTATGCAGAACCTTAAGAAGAATAACGCTTTTACTGCTTTTGCTTCTTCTGCAATGGCTCTACTGAACTCCCGGCCTGCCAAAGAATTATCAAATGCTGTTAAAGTAAACTTAGTAATTTTGTATGGTCATTCAATATGCAAAAGGCATGAAATGACTTGTTTGTACAACACCAATTATTAATCTCACTCTTGATATGTTACGAGCTTATTGGGTTCATCATGCTTCAGTAATGTAAAAGGAATTTTGAGTATTGCAGTAGTTCAGAAATATGCAGACGTCAGTCCTGAGAAAGTTAAACAAAAGTTTCACCTGTATTTAAAGGGAATGCAAGATTACTTCAAGAGACAGTAAAAAGCTGTTCCCAAACTCTCTTGCTTTTAACATGGGCTGCAACGTATTGAGAGGTATTTTATTGAGCATGATAAATTGGATATTTGATCTTCACCCCCCAGAACCCACCCAAAAAGAAAAAGACTAGTTCTTCATTTCGAGGGAGTAGAGAGGCACGTTTGTAAGATCATCAGAGGTGTATATTTGTTACTAACAGTCTACTTTGCAAAGAGAGAGCCAAAACTACATATTTGAATGCTCCAAATTTAATGACCAAAATAAAAAGAATGCCCCAATTTTAATTAATTATATATATATATATATGTATAGTTCTTTTATTTATTTATTTTACATTTTGTTTTCTTTTGTGGAAATTGGATCCTCCCATACATGATCAAATGGGCATGAAGTTGAAAGATTAACATGCCCTACCATGCTAGAGAGTTGTTCCTTGATGTAAGCCATTGATCTCAACATCGCTTCAAGTGTTTCTCTCGTAAGCTGAAACTTCACTTCCTTTTCTCTTAAAGGAGACTTGGAGTGGTCTTGCAACTGCAAGTAAGAGCAACAAAGCAAAGTCAAATGCAGCATGATAACAACGCTGAGTCACTGAAGGTTGAGAAGCAAATGACTGCACCAAAATATGGCCTTGTATAGGTTGCAGATAGGGAGAAAAACAGGGGAAAATCACATCTTACTGATTCCCTGGAATATTTGAGAATGACAAATTTGCATTTGGTGACTAATAAATTTTTTGTGATTCAACCATTCTTTAAACCCCCACTACCCATTCTGCAGAAAAAGTCTTGCTCTCATCACATCCAAGTGCAGGACATTCCCTTGCATGATCTTTTGATGTTACTAAAAGGTCCCATAATCTGGCAAGATAACTAATGAGAAAATGCTTATACATAAAAAAGGACATGTTATCTTTCATTCTTTCCCCAGGACAAGCTCAGTTGTGGAGGATAATGAAGCGTGCTGGCCTCTCATCATGCCAACTGGACCATCGATATAATCAAGATGGAATCACTCATTTCATCACCATACCTTCAGGGTGACTGCAGCCACCTTATTGGCTGATGCTTTTTGCTTCTCGATCCTCCAATTCATTTCAGCAAACCGAGGAACAGTTGCCTATATGAATAGGAAATCGGTATCAATTCCTTTATCTAGAATACAACAATTCAAGGCTCGAAGTATCATGCTTCATGTGAGAGAGAGTGAGAGAGAGGTTCTTTAATTAATCTGAATTAGCAATTCTGCACCTTAGGCTAGTAAAGATTTATGAAAGTAACAGAGGAACATGCAACTTGCATAATTTTCATTTTCCAATTGGTAGTTCAATTCAAAATCCGATCCTTAGAACACTTTAATTCATCAGAAGAAATTATAAAGGGCTAAGGAAAATTCGTGTTGGCTTGCACTGCAGCTTTGGCCATCCTTTTGCAGCTACTTGAAAGCAGTCTTCTCCCAAAAGCAATCCTACTACTACAGGAAGAGGGGCTTAATATTATTTGTAGATAGACGTCTCTGCATCGGATTTTACCATTCTGTAAATTTCTCTTGTTGATTCAGGTAAAAGTTTTAGGCATCTACCATGCAATCAACTTTAACTGGACATGCATTTGCAATAACATTTTGAATGTCTGGAAAAAAGCATATGCCCTTTTACCGTATTTTCAGGAGCACCGACATCGCGTTGGAGAGACATGGATGCTGGCTGTGACACATTAGACTCGGCAGTGATTGTTGCATTGCCGCCACTGCCTCTGCAGTTGAAGTTGAAACATGGATCAGCTTGGCGAGGCTGAGATAATGCTGAAGTTTCAGAAGAGAGGAAAGTCGTGAGAGTAGATGGCATGCTTGTTTCAACCTGATAGGAATTGCTGGTACGCGGTATGGAGTGCTGGACAAGAAAAACACATAAAAGTTAAAATGGCGAGCTGATAAGCTGGAGAATCGCAAAGTAAGCAACTCAACTCATGACGAAAAAACTGCAGGAAGTGCAGTTTCTTGTGATCAATATAATCCATGACAAGGATATGCTTACACTGCAAAAACAGACCGTCTGAGATTTTATTCAAATCTTAAATCTTTAATGGCTGCGGACCACTGCCACAAAAAACAGACATCGGCACAAACTTTCTCGATTCAATTTTGCAAATTTCACACGGAGGTCTTAGTGGGACGAAATTTAAAGTTTCAATGCAGTAAGGAAGATATTAGCCAACCATCACATAAGTACCATATGCCTAAGCTCAAAGTACTTCTCAAGTTCTCATCACTCAAACATAGCTATCTGAGAAGCTGCAAAAATAAGAGCAGCTAAAAAACCCCCATTTTCCAAAGAACTCGAAAAAGCAAACACCTTTGGCACTTGCGCAATCTAAACCTGACATCACAATGCTAAATCTCAGCACAAAATCTTTCTTTTCCTTCACCTGTTCTCTGAAAATGTCCTCCCTCCACTGATTCTTATGCTTCAGCAACACCGACACGAGAAGGTCCCGCAGACTAACCGGTAAGTCAGGCGGGAACAGCTTCAAGAGATCGCTCTCGCCCAAGTCCTCGTTCACGCATTTCCTGATGAGAGAACGGAGGCACGCCGAAACCTGCGAAACCCACGTCGAAACATCATAAAAGAAAACAAAAGTTCGAGACTTTTCCTGAATTCCTCGTTCCGGAAGCGCGCATCGAACCAGGGTCAGGGTCATTACTCACAGGGTCGACTTCGGAAGCGGAGAGAGGCCGAGAAGAGACTGGACATGGGTTTTGTCCGGAGGGGCGAGGCCAGTCCGTCGGGTTAGCCAGAGGGTGATGAGTACGGTTTCGATTGCTTCGGAGGTGGCGGCGACGGAGAGATTGTGGAGTTGCAGGAACAGGGTCGTGTCCCCTGCTCCTCCCATTTTGCCCCTCGTTTTCGAGCTGCTCTATCTCTTCTTGCTTCGAGATTAGTCAGGAGGCCGGGAGCTTCAACAACAGCTGATGATGATGATGCTCGTCCGCACTTCTTGCGTTTCCACCGAATTCCAGACCACCGTTAATTTAATAAATGTTTTTATTTTTATTTTTTTTATAAATATTAATAAACGAAAATATATTAATCATTCATAAAAATATTTTAAATAATAAATTAGCATCGATAATGAAATATTTTCTCTTTATTAATTATTTCAATCGATAATGATCATTTTTAACAATTTTTTTTCAAAATTTATAACGAACCAATTTTTAAAGTATAAATCAAATGTGTGAAATTCCATAAAATTATCATAAAGATAGCGTTAACAATTGATTTTAGAGAATGAAAAAATACTTTTCTAAACATTTGGAAAAGCCACATATTGAAGAACACTGATTGTCATAATCAAATTTATATTTTTGAAGTGTATTTGATGAAACTTAAAAAAGAAAACGCCTTTTAATATTTTCCACATTATAATTTTCTGTTACTTCAAAAGGCAAGTGATGTTACTTTCAAATAGCTAGCTCACCTTGTGCAAAATCTCATAATCGAATTAGTTTTTGTTGTCATTTCTTGATTCCAAACCTCCATATAAAGGCAGTTCCTACCCATTTCCTTAGATAATATATGCTATAATCATTAAATAGCCTATGCAATATCTTTTTTATTTTATTTTAAAAAGAACGTGCTGACTAAATTCAACTCCTAAAATATTCACATTTTTTTTAGTGCACGTTTATTGAATAGTTTAAAAGTTAGATATTGATTCATAGCTATCCTATCATATTAATACGGTGTTGAGAACTTACTTAATTTTGAAAATATAAAAATGTCAAGAAATCATTGCAATATTATTTTCGGTGAGTTGATGGCATTCCGTGGTTGCTTGTTTTTATTTTTTGTTAGTCATTTTTAACTCATAGTATAACTCTCACTCTCAAACTCTAAAATTGCTTATGGGCTACTTATCCAAAAACACAAAAAAAGTTGATCTCTCTCTTCTCTCTGAAGAGCTCCCTCTACCTCCTGTGGTAGCCTTCCAAAATCCAAAAAACCCTAATATCTCTTCAGCTGTGTGTTCTACAAATCAAACAATAAAGGTAAATACCCTATCCACAATCCATCCCCACAATCCCCCGTAACCCAATCTAGCCTTCACCAACTCTCGAATCCCCCCTTCTCCCCCCTCCATCGACCAAACCCGTAAAATCGAGATCCCACCCATGATGTTCGGTAGCAATTAGCAACCCAAATCCCAGCAAATACCCCCACCCGATTCCAACCCCAAAGACATACCCTCACCCGAGTCTTCTCTCGCATCACATTGAGCGGAACCGGTGTAGCCCTCGCCACTTGCACAAGCCGTAATGGAGTCCAAAGAAGAGGAGGAAATCGATTAGCCCCGCTATGCAAAAGATTAGGCAGATCGTGGTCACAACAAACAATCACATCGTAGATGATGTAATTTCAGCAAGTAAGGTAAGGGAATGCCGCAATACTCTTATAGGGCAGCTATATCAGAACCCTAAAATCAACTTTCAAGCCTTCCAAAACACTATGAAAAGGGTATGGAAGCTTGAAAATGTTGAGATAGACCTATTAGCCCCTGGTATATTCGCTGTTCGATTTGCATCAGAAGCGGATAAAGAGAGAGTAGAGTTAGCAGGACCTTGGTCTTTCGCAAACCACCTACTGTTGTTGAAACCGTGGAAACCCAATACTCCCCCTGCCTGCTACAAATTTGATACCTGCAGCTTCTGGGTTCACATTCACGGTTTACCTACAGAGTGGATATCAGAAGATGTAATAGCACGTATAGCAGAGGATATTGGACTAGTAATTGAAGTAAAGGTAGAGGCGAAAGGGTATATACCCTATAAAATAGGGAAGGCGAGAGTAGAAATGACCCTCGACATACCTCTCAAACCAGGTGCCCTCTTTAGTAATAAGGGCAAGAAAATTTGGCTAGACTTTCGGTATGAACGTCTTCCGCATTTCTGCTATTCCTGTGGTAAATTAGGACACTATGCTCAGAATTGTGGGGAAATTACATACCAGGAAGAAAGATTTCTCAACAAAAAAGATATGATGTTTGGCTCATGGTTGAAGGTGGAAGCAAACGAGTCCAGTCCGTTCTGGGATGTATATTATGGGAAGTCTATGGACGAGCTACTCGAGGAAATGAGCCCCCGATACACCCACACACGGGAGAGTTGGTGGTCTATGAAACTCAACAGAGGACCGTCCCAAAGACACCACTTCATAGGGATAAGGGTAAGAGAAAGGAAAGTGTTCAAGAAGACATGCAATGGAAAACAACAGGGGAGTCATCACCGAACCACGCTTTGCAAGGGGAGGGGAAATATATTCACAACATACCACCTCTAAGGAAAAAACAGATGCTGATAAACGGGGAAAGGGTACCAAACATGTTGCTCAGAAAAAATTAAAGAGATATGCTCCCTATACACCACAAGGGATAAGTAATCAAGCGTTTGATGACACCGAATTATCGGAAACACCCGTGCTTACGGAGGAAGAAACGAGAGGATGGGCTTTGGTGGCTAGCCCTAATAAGCCACCAAACTACAAATGAAGCTAGTGAGCTGGAATTGTCGTGGTTTGGGCAATCCCTCGACATTCCAGCCATTAGAGCCATGGTGGCTCAAGAAAAGCCCGCTGTCCTATTTCTAATGGAAACTAAGAATAAGGAGGAGGTTAGCAAAAGGATACAACGAAGCTTAAAGTTCCAGAACAGCTATATAGTAAATCCGAGAGGCATTGCAGGGGGTCTAGCTATCTTCTGGACTGAACAGGTAACAATTTCTATCTAAGCAAACTCGATGCACTGTATACATTTAATCTGCACTGATAGGGAGACTAGCAATATGATGAGAGTATCATGTGTTCATGCTCCCACGGATTTCCAGGATAGAGTGAAATTATGGACTGATATATCTACAACTCAACTCCCATTCCATGGACCCTGGGTATGCATTGGGGATTTTAATGAAGTGATGTATGCATGGGAGAAAGTGGGCAAACGAATGGCTGAAAACTACAGGATGAAAGCTTTCCAAGACTTCCTAGATTCCAGTGGACTAATGAATGTCGATAGTAAGGGATGTGCGTTCACTTGGACAAATAATGAGAGAAGGGGATGACCATGTCAAGGAAAACCGGATAGAGTCCTCTCGCAATATAGGCGGAGAATAACCTATCCCGAAGCGGAGGTATATGCTTTACCGGTGGGCTCGATCATAGTCCTCTTCGCTGGATTTATACCCCTGTGTGGAAAAAGAAGGAGAGATTTTAAGTTTGAAGAGTACTTGGATAGAACATGAGGAATATGAACATGTAATGAAGGATTCATGGTATGCAGAGGGGGGGGGGGATCTCAGTAACAAAATAAACAGGGTTGCAAAACAGCTTCATATGTGGAGTAAGAAAACATTCTCAAATGCCCGCAAAACCATCCAGGCTTTACAGGGAGAATTACAAGCTGACTAGTAAATGACCCAAATTGTAAACTATGATAAACAGAGGGTCCAAAATCTGAAAAATGAAATTGAAAGACTATGGTGCCAAGAGGAGATTTCGGGGATGAGATCTCCTATCCAATGGCTGAAATGGGGGACAAAAATACCAAGTTTTTCCACGCAACAACAAAGTGCAACGAAGACACGTAAAACCGTATCAACATGCTGAAAAACCCAACAGCGATCGGACGCGAGATCAAAATCGATAAAGCAAATGGCGTACATGTTTTTAGGGAGCTATATACCTCGGTGGGAAACCGAGACATCAAACCGGTACTTGATCGTTACCATGTCTAGTAACGAGAGGACATGAATCAAGAGTTGATTCGGGAGGTTACACTAGAAGAAATACAAGCGAGCTACTTTTCAAATGGGAGCACTAAAAGCACCAGGCCCGGATGGGATGAATGGGATCTTCTATCAACATCACTGGAATGAAATTGGCCAAGATGTTTACACTGAAATCAGAAAATTCTGGAGGGATGGCACTTTAAATCCAGAATTGAACAAGACAATCATCACCCTAGTGCCAAAAGTCCAAAGCCCAGAACAGGTGGATCAGTTTCGCCCAATCAGCCTATGCAACTTCAGTTATAAGATCATCTCGAATGTATTGGCGAATAGATTGAAGTTGTTCCTCCCCCAACTAATAACTATAGAACAAAGTGCTTTTGTAAAAGGGAGGCTGATCCAAGATAACATACTTTTGGTACAAGAAGTGCTCCACCGCCTACGAAAAGGAAGCGAAAGAGAAAGTTTCGGGCGATTCTAAAGCTGGATATGAAGAAGGCCTATGACCGAGTAGAGTGGGACTATCTAGAGGCTTGCATGAAAACGATGGGTTTCGGCGATGTATGGGTTCGAGAGGGTTATGCAATGTGTCTCTACCGTAACGCATGTGTAAAAATCAATGGGCAACTACAACAGTACTTCACTCCATCCAGAGGACTTCGCCAAGGTGACCCCCTATCCCCCTATCTCTTTATAATGGTAGCAAACACCCTGTCCCAACTACTACATAAGGCTGTGGAAGAGGGTAGCATCAACGGAATTCGCCTAAACAGAAGTTGCCCTACCTTGTCCCACCTAATGTTTGCGGACGATCTTATCCTCTTTATGGATGGCAAAACCACGAGTGTCGAACTTTCTTTGCGAGCCCCGAATCAATACTTGCTATGCATCGGGGGCGACTATCAACCTTAATAAGTCGGGAATGTTTTTTAGTAGGAATTGCCCATACCCCTTGAAGCAAAATTTGACACGTGAAATGAGAGTTGCGTAACTTGAAAAATCGGGAAATACCGGGTATTCCTCGGGGGAAGGTCAAAAAAGGAGATGTTTGCTTGGATCACGGCTAGAGTGAATAAAAACTCGAGGGCTGGAAAGAAAACCTCATGTCGTGGAAAGAAGTATTGATAAAAAGTGTGGTACAAGCGATACCACAAGACGTCATGTCGTTTTTAAAGTACCACTCTCCATATGTCGGGCCATTGAAAGAAAAATTGCTGATTTTTGGTGGAAAACGAACGACCAAAGACAAAGGAGTACATTGGAAGCGATGGGATTTGTTAAAGGAGAGAAAAGCAGTGGGGGGACTAGGCTTTCGAGACCTCATAAGCTTTAACGAAGCTATGTTGGGCAAGCAAGCTTGGAGATTGCTTACAGAACCAGATACCCTATGGAGTCAGGTGTTTCGAGGGCTTTACTATCCAAATGGAAATCTCAAACAGGCTGGAAAAGGGAGTAATCCCTCATGGGGATGGCTTAGTATTCTGAAAGGAAGGGATACTATCCTACCTTCACTTCGATGGGCTATTGGCAATGGCGAGAAAGTAAAAATTCGTGAGGATAAATGGCTACCTAGAGGAATAATTCATGGCCCAGCCAATAGAGAGGACCCAACAATGGTGTCGGAGCTGATTGATGTGGAGCATATGGCATGGCGAGAAGATAAAATTAGGAACCTAGTTGACCAGGACACAGCCTCAGAAATACTCTCCATTCCATTAAGCCGACACAGGGCAGCAGATTATATGGTTTGGACGCATACTAAGACAGGCCAATACACAGTCCGAAGTGCATACCAGAACATGCTCCCTAAACACAGCAGCACAACACCACATCAGGCTTCTTCCTCTTACCAGATCCCCCATACATTATGGCGGCGCATATGGAACACTCAAACCCAGCCGAAATTGAGACACTTCCTATGGCAATTATGTCATAATTCCTTACCAACTAGGGAGAACCTTAAAAAACGAAACATTATACCTTATAACCAGTGTGCCATGTGCCGAGCAAACCCGAAACTAATGAACATTTGTTTCTCCTATGTCCATGGTCGCTCAAGTATGGCAACATCCGGACATCAACATACACATAAACCAAAGAACAAATCACCCGAATGGAGGAGTGGATTAACAAATTTAAGCATGATAAGGTACCGTTTGAGCTCCTAATCCGGCTTCTATGGCAGATCCGGAAAGGCGGGGAACTCGGCCATCTTCCGCGGACAACGAACCCGGCGGATCGGCTCATCGACGCCGCAAAGTAACACAACACCGAAACATCAGCTCAAGGGTGGTCCGAACAAACAGCAAATCAACCAACATACCAGAAGAATCGGTCAAATGGAAACCCCCCAATCGTGGATCTCACAAGTGGAACGTTGATGGGTCGTTTTGCACAGAGAGCGGAGACAGCGATTCTTGGGTTGTGCAGAGACCACAGCGGACGGACAATTGCGGGCTTTGCGCGAACTGTGGCGGTCGAATCCTCACTCCAAGCAGAAGCGGAGGCTCTTCTTCAAGCGCTACGGTGGCTGTCGGACAAGAGCAGGGAGAAGTCGAAACCCTAAGCCGGGAAGTGGAGACAGGACAACTTACAACTTGCTCAACCGATAAGCAAGATGGCGGATCGCAAAGCAACTCCCCCGGCTCAAGCGTGCGGCGCGAAGACCTCTTCTCCTGGGAAATACAGCCCACATCGAGAAGCCGAGGCCATCCTTGCAAATATAAGGCCCATCAAAGTCACCCATTGCAAACGAGAGGCAAATAGAGTAGCGGATTGGGCCGCGCGCCCAAAAAAAAAACGTTACCTAGAAATTGGACCCGCCGCCCCCTCAAGTCTCTTAGAAATTTTATGCTCGATGTATCTAATATCCCTCCTTAGTAATGAAATTTACAAATTTTCGACCAAAAAAAAAAAAAAACTCTAAAATTGCTTTATCACAAAATTAATGTGGGGTTGAAATTTACACCCAAATGTGAATTATCATCACCTCTGCTTCTCATAAAAATGTGTGGATTCAAATTCTTTTCCTCTCTCTTTTCATATGGAAAGAAAAACCACTAGAACAAATTCTAAGTGGTTACTCGTTGAAAATCATGTATTTTATATATATATATAAAATTCTTTTTTCTTGATAGTGCCCCCAACATACCATGCACCTTTTGAATCGGCCCTAATCTCTCATAGGCAAGAATCAAATGCTAACCTCCTTAATTTGATATATAAACCACAATGTGGACGTGATGTGTTCTCAAGAATATTCGGGAAATAAATTTCAACCATTCTCGATGATCTTAGACAAAAATAAATAACAAAATCTCGCCAGCTAATGGATTGATTCGTCACGATATTTGGCAAAGGAATTACAAAATAATGTTAAGGAGCCACAGCTCATTATGGCTTGAGGATCCTCATCCGGGACCATAGAATTGTCCTATAACGCATCTTGTATCGGCAATCATAACTTGGCAACGGGACGTTTTGGATCGAGAGCTTCCTGCGAGCCGGATTTAAAATCTATTGGAATCGAACCGAACCGAACCGAACCGATTGTAAAGCCATTTTCCGTGGGCCCTAAAGCCCAACGCAGGCCCATTCATCCATCTCAAACAGTGAGGGCCCCCGAATTCCCTCTCTCGCCGACCATCCCGTCTCTCGTCGTCCTCGTTTCGCCCACAACAACAGCGACACCACGCAGAAAACAGGAGGAAGCACCACCCAGTCTGAAAAGCCCCAACAGCAAAAAGGAAAAAAAAAAAAAAATCAGGGACGACGAGAAGGGCGAGGATCATGTCGAAGCGAAGCGGGAACGGAAGCGCTTGGTCGCCTCGCCACCGGAGACCATGACGTGAACTCGAAGGCGGGGCGGCGCGGCTGATCTCGGCGGCCCAATCGCTTGAACCCGAACGGACGATCGGTGAGTCGGCGATTCAGCCGTTGGATTTTTTATTTTTTATTTTTTTACGGTCGTTTGTGCGAATTGATACGCGGGGAACTGGAATTCTCGTCCGGGAGAAGTCGAATTTTCCCCCGAATTGCCGAGGTGGTCTGTCTGTGCTAGGGTTTTTTTTTTGATTCGGAAGATGGCCGTCTTTGGGTGGAATGATGTTGGGGAATCTTTCTGATTTCTGGCGCCTGCTTCGCGCGGATGCTTGCTTTGAACCCACTTTCTGTTTCGCCCCTGGATTGTGGATTTGGTCGCTGCATGTCAGCTCCGCTATCATGAGTTTAAAGTTGATTCAGGCCCGCTTTTTTTTTTTTTTTCCTTTTTTGGTTGAAATTTCGTGTCTTTCTAAGTGAAAGTAGCCGTGCAGGTTATCGACGGAATAATCAGAGAGCAGAATGAGCGGCGAGGATTTTGACTTGCAGGCACTGGGCGAGAAGCTGTCTAAGCTCAACAACTCGCAGCAAAGCATCGAATGTACCTATAAGTTTTTCATTCTCTTTGCACTTTTGGATTATGTCTCTCATTAGCTGTAGATGCGATGGACGAGTAGTGTTGCCATGAAAATGCCACATGATTCTCAATGTGCTGTTGTTGTCGGTGTATGTTGCTTGTTGGCAATCTAGTCAATTGCAAGCTATTGTTTTCTCTGTTTCTGCCGAAGGATGTGGGTTTGACCATAGGATGGAGTAGTTGCAAAGATAATGTTTTATCATCCTTGGATTTCCTTTTGTTGTAGAACAGTGCAGAGATATTCAGTAACAGTATTCTTATGGACATTCTACTTGTCTGGGGGGTGTACTGTCTTGTACTAGCATGGTTTTAACTATAACATCACATGTACCTGTATGGTACATTGGTCAAGCTAGAGAAGAATTTATTGTGATGTATTAACTTTTGAAATATATCTTGATAAAAGGGATAATCTGGCCATGGTTAGATTTACTACTCATAATACCGACGGGCACAGTTACTTATTGCGAATACAGGACAAGTAAGTTTCCTGAGGGAGCAATGGTATTTAGTTCTTGCAAATAGTTACAGTATGCTGGTGAGAAAGTTGTGAAGGGGCCAGAGGGGGGAAAATTGCAATGTTTGTTATAATATAAGTTTAAGGTCATCATCAACATCGGACATTTTTTAAGTTACAATACAATAGGATGGGGCATTTGACTGCGACTTTCACTTGGGGTCTAATTTTCTATGGTTTTCTGTATATTAGCTTAGAATTATTATTGGAGAAGAAGTCCGAATTTTTCAAGATATACTTATTAGTATCTCTTAAACAACACCAGATGAAATAATATATTTTTTCTAAAGTAAATGAGCTTATTTTATAGGTTCTTAGAGGCTGCCATTCCATTTAACTTAGGAGGAATTCAGTGAAGTCATCGTTAGTTGAGTGTTTTTCTGGATTTACTTTTGAGATGGTCCTAGGAGGAGAATGGTTTAGAGATTGACGCTGTGAAGGATTCATTATTTAAATGATCGAAAAAAATGTAATATATATGGAAGATGTAAGAGGAGTCTCCACTTTTTGATGTGGATTTCTAGAGTGTAAAAGATCATAGAATGTATAGAAGCTTTTGCAGAGGTCAAGCTAATTTTTCCCTTAGACTTTTTTTTTTTTTTTTTAAAATCTCAATAGGGCGAGGAAGTGTCGTGGCCTGTGGAACCTCTGATCAATATGATATTACTAGCACTCTAATACTGTTTAAATTCCTCATCATATTAGTCACTCCTAGTGATGGCTTGTCATTGGACAATGGGCTACTTATAGATTTAGAAAAGCATTTCTTACTTTCTGCATCCACCTTTATGTTTTGGTTCAAGATATGAGAAGATTTATAACAGATTGATGGCAAAGAAGAAAGCCGCTCAGGAGACTGATTCTCTTTGTTGGTTGTTTATCAAGTATGTTGTTTGTATGCATGGAACACACTTTAGGTGCAAGTGTCATAGACTCTATTGTGTAGGTGATCACTGTTGTGGTTTTTCCCTTCATTATATTACCAATGTCTAGTTCCCCTTGGAGCCTTTAACACAATCTTTTCAACCAGAAAAATAATTAATTTGTGTTAGTCAATTGATATGCACAACTAGGGAAAAAGCTACCAAAAATACTAATCTATATCCACCGTAACACATCTACCCCTAACTTTTTTTTTTTAGTGACATAAAAAATCCTAAACTTGTACTCATGTGACGCATTTACCTCAAACTTGTACCAGTTTGTCACACTTACCCCAAAAATATTTTTTTGTGACACCAAAAACTCTAAACATGTATCCGTGCAACACATTTACCTCATAATTTGGGGTAAATGTGTCACATGAGTATAAGTTTGGTTTTTTGGTGTCATAAAAAAATAATGTTGGGGTAAATGTGTCATATTATTTTCTTTTTCTGCATAAGTGTGTCATAATGGGCATAGTTTAAGGTTTCTGGTGGCTTTTTTCTGCACAACTAATAGGAAGTCAGCCAGCTATTTGGGTAGGGCCTCTATTGCACAGTTAGATGCGTGGCTTCTTTTAGCTCAAGCAACAGAATGCAGCAGAAGTGACAACGTGTGTACTAGGGATGTTATTGTACACCAAGTGTATGGATGCTGCTTCTGATTGAGTTTACATTATGGTCCCAGTTTTTTACAAAGTGCTGACTGTTCCTTCATTCTTTTTTTTTTATGTGCTCTCACCATTTTAAGGTCTTTCTTTTTAATATGCTTGCATCTCGCTTCTTGTTACTTATGCATGTCTTTTTCATTGTATCAGCATTGTCCCAGTGGTGTGTTTCTCACAGGAAGAAGGCCAAACAAATTGTTGAAACATGGGATAAATTATTTAATTCTTCTCAGAAGGAGAAGTGTGTTTCTTTTCTTTATTTGGCGAATGACATTCTGCAAAATAGTAGGAGAAAGGGTAGTGAATTTGTGAACGAGTTTTGGAAAGTTCTACCTGCGGCGCTTAAGCATGTCTATGGAAATGGAGATGAACATGGAAAGAAAGTGGTAACCAGACTGGTGAGTCCTTTCAAAAGACACATCTTATTGTCTCGTCAATTCTTATACTCCATCTGATAGTATCTGAGTGATGCAATATCATATGTGCAGACATAAGGTTTGGTGATCACTTGGTTGACTAATGTTAGAGCACTTTTCTGATTCTGTTATTTAGCAGGAGTACTTTTAATTCTGTCTGAACAATTTTGCTGTAGGTTTTCTAAGTTTCTATTGCAATCTACATATGTTCAGCTAACTAATATATGGGGAGTAAGAGTTTTCCTTTTGTCTAGGTTTTGTATATAAGTAGGCTTTCTTCACCTAATAATTGAAGTTTCTAGGTTGGCTTTTCAACACACAACATAGATTCATCTCAGAATAAGGGGAGAATGACCCTTTTGGGTTTATTAGACTCTTGATAGTTGCATGCATGAGGACGGACATTGATGAGTATTATGAAGAACTGGCAGTAACAGCTCAAGTGGTGGATTCAACATCTAAGGTTAATAATTGTTAGAGGGTCAAGCATTGGGTTGTGTTTTTGAGGTTCATTTTGACATTGTGAATTGTCAAATTTGGATATAATCTACTGGAATTAACCATGTAGTCCAGCACGGAGCCTGTCTGTATTTAAGTTGCAAAGCCAGTAGCCGCATATTTCTTCGTCAATTTTCAAAAATTGTGCTGGTTGTATTCTTCCATGTTCGTCAGGGATCATCCTTATCTGTCGCATCTCATTTCTTTCTTCAGGCTTCCATTGAAACTACATTATGCAACAGATTGAGTGAAGCTATTTGTATAAGTTTTATGAAGCTCAGTGCCAGTTGGGCTCAGTCATATTGGTTCATTGTCTCTTATCTGCCATTTATATGTGTATACGGTGGAGTTGGACTGGTGAAACATTTGCATGCATGCTGAGATAATATTTATCTCTGGCATACTTTCTGAATACCTTGATTAATGTAACTCTAAGCATTTGCATAAATTTGAGAATGTTTACCAGTCATTATGTCTGTAAGCCCATTCTGGTGGCGATATGGAATGGTATAATTGTCTCCAGTGAACATTGATGCGGCAGATGCTGTCTCTTGGTGAAGTTCAACTCTAGTAGATGTGTTGGTGGGAGAATATGTGCATGGATGAGTTGATTGAACCTCAATTCTTTTGATCATAACAGGGCTTTTATGCCAAGGTTTTGAATGAGCTGATGCTAAAACCTGATACATGGAGTTTACTTTGATGTTCTCCATCTGTTAGAGACTTGAGTGAACTTCTTTTCTTTTTCAGGAGTTTTCTCCATTTAATATTCCATAAATTTGAAACATTTTGGGAGATTATACGATTATATATGACTGTTCTTCCTGTACTTTGTGTCTCTCTTGTCAACTATACACTACTTGTTATTGAGGTTGTTAGAATGATGCAGAACTAAATGGTAAGATTTGGTTAAAGAATGTTGCATTTGCTTCTGGAATTATTGGAGAAAAACTTCACAAGACTGATCATCATGACTTCTTAAGAAACTCCACTTGCTCTTGCTCTTTTCTTTTATTAACCACAATAATGTTGTGTAACGCTTTTGCTGAAAATGTCCTCTACAAAGGTATGGAAAGACTAATACTGCTCAATGGAGGAGTTTTATCTGTTATTTTAAGCCAAAACTTGCTGAAATGATGAAAATGCTGACATTAATTCAATGTTTGAAACATAGACAACATGCCCTTTTTGCCCTTTAAATTCTAATCACATTGGCCATGATGCGGTCTATCCCTTGGTTGGGTTGAGGAGAATAGGGTTTTGGTTGCCGGAGAAAACCCTCTCAGTGGAGGATTGTGCCCCTACTTCTGAAGATCAAGAACGATTTACTTAGTTAACAAAGGATAGGTCTTAAATCAGTGCTCCTGTTCCTGAGGCTTTGTGTCCCTCTTCTCTTCTTCAGGTTGAACAGCCATTATCCTTCCAACCTTGCCTATCTCGCTTGAATTGAATTTCATTCTTCAAAATATCCCCCCTCCTTTTATGAAGATAGTCAAGGCTCCTGAGAAAAGAGCTTGTTTGCTAAGTCTGAATTGCCTCCTTCTTGTATGATGGCCCTTTGTTGATGCTTGCAATCACCTTTGACCCTTTTCCGCTTCTTTCATTTTCTAATTATTCTACTTGAACAAGACAATTATCTTTACTTGGAGAGGGGCTCATATTATGACGGTCTAAGAATAGTTTATGTTGGACCATTGGGACCAATAAAATAAAGTATTTAGGGACCATTTACTTATACAGATGATGTGCAAGTCTAGATGTGCATAGATAGTTAGTAGGTACGTCATGTGTAGATTTGCTTTCTTGTGAATGATTTCATTAGGGGTTGCAAGTTTCATCTCCTTGATGCTTTTCAATTAATCTTGTTTAATTATCTGAATAAAGAGATATTTTTAGTGCAGTTTGGGATATTTCTATTTCAAAGACACAAATCTTGAGAAGGTGCAATTTAGTAAACATTCCCATTTTTACTTCCATGAAGGTTTTTAATGGGCACTTTTATGGTGCTTAAACACTGATATTCAGATTAGGGGGTTATTTACTTAAAACTATTTTGTGAATGGATGTCAACTTATATTAGAGGTATAAGTTTCAAAAGGGATTCTCTCATGTTTATGCTCAGGTTCTTTTGTAATTTCACTGTTAGGTTTTTTTCTGAAGGTGCAAAGTTCTGAGTATATATATCTTTTAATCACCAATTTTATCTGGTTTACTTCGCTTTTTTTACTTCCATTTTACCTGTTGGAGCACTGCTTATTTAATATGCTGTTGATTTTTTTAAAGAATGTCTTTCCTTTTCTTCCTTCATGGTTTTTCTTCTAATTCTAATCCAAATAGATGGTTTGATTTGGTTTCAAACGTTGTAAGGTTGATATATGGGATGAAAGGAAAGTTTTTGGCTCACGCGGGCATGGCCTTAAAGATGAGATGCTAGGAAAAGATCCTCCTCCTGTGTCTGTGAGCAATGGAAAGAGCTCGAATCCCATTAAAATTGTGAAGAGGGATGCTAGCTCAGTAAGAGTGGTGAGTATAGAGTGAGATCCTTTTAGCCTTTATTTGCAGCAGACTTTTGGCCCATTGTCCTTGACTATGTTCTTGGGCTTTTAATTCAGAAATTAGCTGTTGGAGGTCTGCCAGAAAAAATCCTAACTGCCTATCAATCAGTACTCGACGAGCATTCTACTGAAGAGGCTGCTTTAGACAAATACAGTGCTGCAGCAACCCAGGTGGAAAAAATTGAGGAAGATGTTGATGGTAACTTGACTCAAGGTGAGATCCTTGTTGTTTATCTTTTAGTCTTTTAAGAGCGACAGGATCATCTTTTTGTGTGTTGTTGACTATCTTTAGATTGATAGCTGATTAGTCTGACCATGACTAAGGGACACCGCTTTGCTTTTCTTGCATTATAGCCTTTTGGTTAGGAAAGGCAATTTTGTGAAAGTTGCTTGTATTAAATGGGGAAGGGGAGGCTTAAGAAAGCATATAAAAGAAGCTACACATGATCTTGACATGTTTCATCTTATGGAGGATATAACTTTAGATTGAACGATCATGGGGAAGGAAGTATTCGTGTGTGTGTGTGTGTGTGTGTGTCTCTGTCTGTCTGTCTGTCTGTCTGTCTGTGTGCACGCGTGCGCATGTTTGTGCACGTGCATGCGTGTCTGTCTCTGTCTCTCTGTGGGTATGTGTGTCTCTCAATCTATTTCTCTGTTGTTCTCTCTTTGTGCTAGGGTCGTCAGACCCTTGCCGGCCTCTGGCCAATGGCCCCTGCAGCTCATCCCCTCTCCCTCTGTTCTGTGTGTGTGTGTGTGTCCGTACCATGTGTCTGACTATCTATCTAGGTTTATTTTTATCCTTTTGGGTTCCTCAGTCATCTTTACGCCTTGTTTGGAAAAGGAGAGAGTAAAGGGAATTGAAAATCGGACTGAACAATGATAAAAATGTTCAAATTTTTGTGAGGGGAGAGGGGGAAATTTTAAATTTTGTCTCTAAATTTTCATTTTCTCCCTTTCTCTAGTTCTCCAAACAGTGTTAGTGTCTCATATGTCTGATAATATGAGATGGGGGGAAATCCTGGTATCTGATCATGTAAACCAGCTTTTACACTTTCAGTGTGAATAAAAATTGGAGAATCTGGATTACCTCATCCTTAGGCCCAAGGAGAGATATATAATGAATAGGTATGAATTTTGAGACCAGTTAACATATGCATTTGCAGACAAGTTGCTTACTGGCGTTTATGAGATTGGATTTTGTCATTTTGAAGCTAAGTGATGGGTTTGACAGCCTGAGGTTTCCTAGCAGCGCCAATATGCTAAGGTTCAGGTGGAAGTGAAATTGATTCTCTTAAGGAATTTAGACATCAATAGCTAGCACAGTTTGTGGTGAAATTGTCAGGGGCAACAATAGCTTTGTTTTTTGGGCTAATGCCAGGTGTCATCTGGTTATTTGGCCCCATTGCTCCAAAATTCAAGATAGGAATAATTATAACTGCTTTTGGTGGGGTAGGATAAGTTGACTGCCAGGGTAGGATAAGTTGACTGCTGTGCATTGTCATCATGGAAAAATAAAAGAACTGTAATCCAATCTTTGTTGATCAGGAAGCCAGCAAGGTTCTGCATTGGTAGATGATCTACAAGAGCAAGAAAATATTATTAAGCAGTGCATAAGTCAAATTGAAAATTCTGAAGCAACAAGAGCTACCTTGATTTCCCAGCTTAGAGATGCGCTTCATGAGCAAGTACATTTTACTACTCTACTTTTGCTTACTATTGTTGAAAGTATGTGCCATTCTTGACTGAATGCTGATCCCCACTTTCCAGGAGTCAAAGTTGGGACATGTGCGTGCACAATTGCAAGTGAGTATTGTCTCATTCTGCATCTTATGGGTGCCTGTGCCTGCTAATGCTAATAATCTTGTTGTGATGGTGTCCTTACTCTTTGATACATCATCTTGCAGTCTGTCAGAAGAGGAGAGTCTGTTGCATTTGGCTATATGACTTTAATAGATATCTCCAACTTTTGGTCAATGGATTAGTTAACGTATTGTTATCTTTGACAAGTAGAACAGTTGTATCTTTGCCCTCTTAGTTAATGATAAGATCATGTGAGTAGTTTCTCTATCCTCCACTCACCTTGAAATAGATGGACTAACTTCAGTAATCTCCTTTATTGCATAAATATGTAGAGGCTTGATGATTGCTTTGCGTGGCATGGGGTTGATCTTATGGACATCAAACTATCTATTTTTCCGAGTGACTCTTCATCTTGTAAAACTATTGGATGTGTCTTGGCTTATACTCTTATTGATTGTCTTCTCTTTCTCGAAAGGGTGGGGTTTTGCTGCAGGGTGCCTGGCCAGATGTCATGCATTTGTGAAACGTTAAATCACCAAGATTTACTTTTAAAACAAAGAATCGAATGGATCAGAGACCTAGGTGAATTTTGGTGAAATTTGTCCTCCTCTCTCTATGTTCTCTATCTGACAAAAGGCCCCACCCTCCTCTTAAATGATTAATCCCATTCCAGATCCAATCCCTCTCCCACCCTTTTTCCCATCTTTTTCTTCTTCTTTCAGGTCTCCCCTTCCTTCTCTTCTTCATCTTATTCTCTCTCATGTCTCATTTGGCTGCTGACCAAGAGAATGAGCTATATTTGGGGAGAGAGGGAGAGAGGGAGAGGGGGAGCGTGAGAGAGATGATCATTACTGTCGTGTTAATATAACAAATGACAACCCGATGGCTGGTTGGGCAGCACCATTAGTGTGGGTACCCTGCATTTTGCAAGTTTTGAGTTCTTTGAGCATCATAGGGAGGGAGGGAGGGAGGGAGGGAGATGGCCATTACTGTTGTGTTAATATAACAAATGACAACCCAATAGCTGGTTGGGCAGCACCATTAGTGTGGGTACCCTGCATTTTTCAAGTTTTGAGTTCTTTGAGCATTATAGGGAGGGAGGGAGATGGCCATTACTGTCGTGTTAATATAACAAATGACAACCCAATAGCTGGTTGGGCAGCACCATTAGTGCGGCTACCCTGTATTTTCAAGTTTTGAGTTCTTTGAGAATTATACTTCCGAGAAGAGTATCGAATTGTTTTATTCTTTTTTGAGTACATTGATGGGGAATGGGAATCTTGTCGCAGCATTCATTTCTCTGCTAGAACTAATTTTGGACCAACTTTAGTAATTCATTGTTGGTTTATGATGTATGTGCATTTGAGCAGGGTGAATCTGGATGCTACGAATGTTGGCAGTCATGCCCCACTACACTCTGCCATGCACAGTCAGACATGCCATCTGCGTTTTGCTTTCTACATTTGGCTTTTTGGCTCTCTGTGATGTAGCCCATTTCTTATTTTAGATTCACCAGAAGTGTACATTACCTCATGTCATGTAGTTAATTATTCTTTCCATGTATTTTATTTTGTTCATTGATCATTGACCTGATACTTTTCAGTACTTATCTTACATTGATAGTTGACAAGGCTATGCATGTGCAGGGTGCTCGAGTTCGGGTTGAACAGGCAAGTAATTTGCGGAAAAGGCTTATAGCACCCTCTGTTCTTTCACCCCAAGGCCCTGCTAACTCATTCTTAGAAAGGCCAAGGATGGAGCAAAGCCTGCCTTCGATTCAACCGACGAGCAACACAACTCAGCCTCCTATCTCCCAACCTGCGATGCCTTATAGCTCCCTTAAAACTTCCGATGAAGAAAGCAAGAAAGCTGCAGTTGCTGCAATTGCTGCTAAGCTTTCTAACTCTACAACCTCTGCCCAAATGCTTAGCTCAGTACTTTCATCCCTTGTTGCAGAAGAGGCTGCCTCGAAGAATGGTGGCTTGAAGTCCACTTCATTTTCCTCGGCTCTGCCCATCTTTCCCCCAGAGAAAAGGCCCAAACTTGAGAAAATGCCTGTTTCCAATTCTGGCAACTCTGATATGGGGAACTTGTCCTACTTTAGCCCTCTACAGCAGCAATCAGGGAGCAACATGCCAGTCGCAACGTCAATGGGCATGCCACCTGTGTCGCAATCCAACCAAATGCAAGCACCATTTGCTTCACCACCTCCCCCACCGCCACTGCCTTCCCTATCTTCTGCAAACCTATCTGGGAGTCAATATATCCAATCTGCTGGTATGAATATGATGGCGGGCCTGATTCCTTATGGATTTGGAGCTGGTCTACCACCACCACCTCCCCTGCCACCACCACATATTGCTCTGCAGCCCTTGGCAAGGCCTGGCCTTCAGCCACCTCAGCAGCCGCATGTGGAGCAACCGCAGCAGCATCAGCAACCTGCCTCTGGGGGATACTATCAGCCACCAGGCCTTGGCTTCTTCGGACAAAGCCATCAACCAGCAACACCGCCAGTACCGAGGCAGTGAATTTTGCTTGCTGAGACCAGGGGCTTCCTTTTAAGAGCAACCTATTCATGGAAATTCAGCGGCAAAGCCGTTCTTTGGAAGAGCGTACTCGAAACTTTCTATATGTCTTGAGGTCGCGATGTTTACAGTGTCGTCTTGTAAATTAGTAGAGGATTAGCAACTGTTGTAATGGGATTAATTGCAACACCCTCCCTCTCTCTCCAGGACGTCAGAACAAGAGTCAGGAAGAAGCCGCTGCTCCAGTTAGAGAAGAGGAACAGGGAGGAAGGGGGGTTGGTTTCCGGGTGGCGCTTGGCCAAAGAAATGTTCAGATATCTGTAATTTAGTTTTAGATGAAGTAGCTGGACTGTACTTTAATTCACTGCCTGGGCGATCAGCACTGAATCGTGCCAAATAAGTTATACTCTCACTGGGCTGTCTGCGAAGATGGGTCGGTTCTTGGATTAGCTGTTTTGACAGGTTCGAATTGGAAATTGCAGGTGTGGAGCATGGAGTTATCTTTCTTATTTGGGTCGTCTAACCATTTGATTGGAGAATGGGAGCTTGTTGTGGAAACATCTTGGGGGGTCTTGAAGGGATGTGCCTTTCAAGTACTACATGAAGTGGTCGTTGGTCGTTGGTGGGGATTAGATGACTGTATCGTTGCTTAATATCGACGTTTTAAGGGCCTGATCACCAGGTTATGAAAACTGCAAGACCGCAAATTGCATCTGGTGAAAGTGCATATTCTTGCGGTGTACAAAGAAGAGTTTCACTTTGAGGGTTTGTTTGTTTCGTGTAAAATGAGTGATTTGGAAAACTTTTCTTAAATATAATTGCTTAAGTTGCTAATCAAAATAAATGAATAACAAATATTTTTTTCGTTCGATAAAATATTTAGATGTAAATTGTTTTTGATAATTAATGCATATTCTATTAATTAATTATTTAAGTAATGCAAGTTATCTTTATTTTAAAAATATATATATTTCACATCATTATTTTTTTGTAAAATAAATAGAGTATAAATATTAGCGTCAATTTCATTTCTACCATGTGGGTAGTAAGATTCGTGCTTAGTAATATCTTTCAAGTGTGTTTTTAGAGCTAATGTGGAAGCCAATAGAGCTTGTACCAAAGTCATGTCAAGACGGGCGAGTAATTCATGCGGTGATGTCGAAAGGAGTCAATATCATGGAAAAGAGAGATGAATCATTACGTTTCGATGGTTCCGATGATCAACGCGTTTCGATTTAATTCAAGAGCATCTGATTTGACTAAATTTTGACTTTCTGATTGTAAAATTTTTCCAAGCACTCGCCTAGTACCTTCTCCTAATGCACGAGGCTTAGTGAAACGATTCTCGAGTTTGCGATTGAATATGCAATCTGTTGACATGAATCATCATGTGACATGCGCAATCGGGACAATCTTATAATATAACACGCATCCAAGGTATTAGGAAATTAGGAACAGAAAGCAAATTTCAGTTCGAAGACTTTCCGAAGAGAGGCACAAAGTTTCGGGGATTTTGGCCAGATCCGTACGTGACGAGAGGAGCGAAGGAGATTTCATTTTTTTTTTTTTTTAAGACGGCCCTCTGGCTCTGACCAATAAAAAAAAGAAAAAAAAGAAAAAAAGAAGTCGACCCCACAGTCTCTTCTTCGTTGTTCTTCCATCTCTCCGAGGGCGCCGTGGTCCGCGCGGTCGAAATTCAGAAATTCAGCTCAGCTGTTCCCTCCTCCGCTTTGCTTCACCACCAAGCAAGAGGGGGAACAGAAGACAGAGGGAGAGAGAGAGAGAGAGAGTGAGACGGCGATCCGCGGGACTCTGCAACCACGTCCATCTCTTCTTGGCGGGGCGGAGTGCGTGTTGGGAGTCAATAAAGCACACGCGGCTCGGCTCGTTTTCTCTCCTTCAATCTCAGCAGCTTTCAGGTCGCCCCCTTTTCTCCCCTCCTGAGACGCGTCCGATCTGTGGGATCGATTCTTTCTTCTGATTGCTTCTTTTCTTTTTCCTTGTTTATGCATTCGAATTTGACTACCCAATTGTACGTTACGTCCGCATTCGAGAGCTTTCTGTTGTTGCTGTTTGGAGCCCCCCGCTCTGAGATATGGGGCGGTCTCTAGTAGTCGAGCCGAGGCAGATTGCTTGGGCTCTTTTTGGGTTGTGTGAGTCTTGTTATAGTTAGGATTCGCAAGTGCTGTCTATCGCCTTGGAAAGATTTCGCCGAAATTGGAGTCGTGTATGTCGATGCTCGATGCTTTCCGGCTTGGTTTGAGGATTGATTGAAATGCAGGCTGGCAGCGGAGATTGGGTCGATTGATGTCGAGAACTTTGAGAAGAAGGCTCCATCACGGAGACGTGGGTGGGAAGAGGACTGAGCATCTGGAGAGTTCGGGTTTGGAAGGTTTGGATGAGCCTTTGTTGGGGGACTATGAACACGATGATAAGCGTTCTGAGGTGAGGCCGTCTTTTCTCGTGCTGTTTCTTTTCGATGACCTCGTTTCAAGTGTCAGTGCTTCATGAATGCGTATGTGTTATGCCTTGCCATGTTTGAGCAGCATCCCTTTGGTGACTGATCTTATGATGCAGGGACAAGTACTGGAAGATCTTTGGGATGACGAGAGAAGAAAGGAGCGCCTCCATTGGACAATGTTGTTTAGCCAGTTAATTACACAGTGGATGCAATGGCTTGGTATACAGAACTCTCCTTCCTGTTCCAACAAGACAGATTCCTACATCTGTGTATTTTGAGTGATGGACATAGATTGCTTGTGCGTATCGGTTCCTGTCTAATGATTCCTAGTCAACCTAAACCTTGATGGAATATGATGTTTTGATGGCTTTGATCGAAGTTCAAAATACTGCATATATCGAATGAAATATGTACAGACCCAGGAGGGATTATTTTGTTAGATTCTGCTAATCACATAGTGCCTTTTCTATGTGCTCTGTTTTCAATGATGCGTGATGTATGTGGTACCTGCTGGTACTGAAAGCAGATTTGGACCCTTCACCACCCTGTAAAGATGCTTAAGAAAGCCTTAGATATTGAAGTCATATCTTGAAATTGCAAGTGGGCCATCAGTGGGATCAATTGTAAGCATTTCGTCATATGGTCTGGGTTTGTAGCGCTCAGGGCTTGGACTTCCAGAGTTTTCTCAATTTAGGTGTGCTACTTGAGCACAATCATTTGCCGTGGTACTTAATGAATATTTGATGTGAAGTTGCAAGAAGTCATATCTTAAGTTCAGTGGGTGATATTTCTACAGTATGTATAATGTAGCATTTCTAAAAAATACTCTTATTATCTTCTTGACCAACATCAATTTGCTTGTTGTAGCTAACATAGTCCTTGGGTCTGGATCACTGATTGGACGGTTTCTTCCTCTTTCTTCTATCACTCAGAATGGGCAAAGCAAGATTTTGCAACCAACTCTTAGTCCATTGCAGGTATACCAGAATATTCAGAGACTTTCTGAACATACTAATTGAAATGTTCCTTGATACAATCCTCAGTGAAGAAAAATCTGATGCAAATGCATTATTGCTTCATATAAGTGCATTTCATATTGTCATTTGCAGGAAAAGATCGGACAACTTCATTCTAATTGTATATATACATTGAACTTTGACTGATATGACACTTCAAGAAACTAGTGAGGAGTCATTATTTGAGAAGAAAAAAAGGGAGAACATGTTAATATCATGCTATAATTACCTTGTCAGATGGATAAGCTGCCTTAGTCGACATTGAAATTCATGGAAGACTAGATGTTGTATAGAAAGTAAATGCATGGTTCCTTTGAGTTTTGTTTATATTCTGGGGGAACCGATTATTGGCATCTCAAATTGGTTCCTTAAAAAATGCTATTATGGTAGATTATGCTCTTTTGTATGTCTACTTGATCAAAAAGTTATTGCTTTTCTAAATTTAATCTATAATTTTGGTTTGTTTGTAGGAAGAAAGGCTTAGAAATCTCCAGCAGAGGTTGGGAGTCCCATTTGATGGTTCTCGACTGGAGCATCAAGTAAGTATGTCTTTGTACTAAATAAGCATATCCTCCTAAGATCTTAGATTAGCAACTGAATGTGAAAGTGGAGCTAGAAACAGTTACTTTGGTTAAGTTTTTCATCTTCCAGTAAGGAAAGGTTCTCCGTGTATAACACTTATATAGTAGGTCGAGGATAGGAACAAATTTGTTATCTTGCAAGACAGGCTGTGTAGCTTCAAGGAGAGAATGCTTGGAAAAACTACCAGATTATCTCACTTATGATAACTGTGTGTGGGTTTTAGGAGAGAACACTTGGTTTCATCTGACGGATCAGTTTGTTTTATGATTGTCCCCTTTTCCTCTTCTCTTGCATTGTTTAATATGCTACTATTGGGGGGAGGATATGTTGAATTTTGAAAATGTGAGTGGATGTATTGTTTTGGCCATTGAGTATGTTGCAGTATTTTTTATAAACACAGGTTCAAATGATTGAGTAAAAATTTCCACTCATGGCATTCCTGTTTGCTTTTAGACGTGCTTAACGTGATTAAATAATTGTATGCCAAAAATTGCAGAAGTTACAGTTCAGATCATACTTAAGCTGAATCTATCATCACCTCCAAAGGGGCCTATCTAGATGATGTTTTCAGGCACAGAGAACATCTATGGCTGATGTGGTTGCTCTGAGGACGATGCCTTCGGATACTTGTGGCAAGACAGAGATATGCTTTGTGTGCTGAATTGTTGGTGTATATATTTCTTTAATGGAAAGATGGTAGTGTGGGGCCTCCAGGATGAATGTTGGCAGATTTGCTTAAATGATTAGGGGGATGAATAGAACAGCCTATCTGTACTTAAGTAGTATCCTCATGAAAGGACATTGAAGAGCTTGAATAATTCTGGAATGCAGAGGTTGCATTAGGAATTCCTTATGTTTCTGTATTTGTTTGTTGTAGGATGCTCTTAGACAGCTCTGGAAGTTGGCTTATCCTGATAGAGAACTCCCTTCGCTAAAATCAGAACTGTGGAAGGATATGGGTTGGCAAGGTACTGATCCTTCGACAGATTTCAGGTATGAATAAGTTTTACATTGAAAGTGGTGGGTTTGAATCCTACTCTGTTATTTGACTGAATTCCTCCTGTATATCTTCATGGAAACCTTTTAATCCTTCTAGGGGTGGAGGATATATATCACTAGAGAATCTTATCTTTTTGCAAAGAAGTATCCGGTTAGTTTTCTATTCCCCTCCACTCCCCCCCAACAACAATTTTCGTATTTGCATCTACGTTGGTATCCAATCTTAGTTACTCTTCTTTACCTTTCTCTTGCAAGCAAAACTGAGACACATAATTTTCTGTAGTGATTATCTCATCTGTTTCATGAAAAAAGAATCAAAGCATTATGTTGTCATCTTAAGGAAAATGTGATGGCCTGTGATTACCTTGTCACCTCTACAAACAGAGAGAAGACTTAGAGAGTTGGTTGAGGGATGCCTCTGCTTGCCAATATTTTTTTGTTATTCTTCGAATATCCTCCATTCCTGCTGTTGTAATTGGCAAACGTTATTTTTAATGTACCTTTTCTGCAGCTGTAATTTATTCTCTTGGCTATTACCTCCATAATTTTGTCATTGAAGTAGTTGTGTATGACCATGCATCTGATAAGTAAGATGATTACCATGCATAATTTGGTTGTATCTTGTTGTGAACTTCAAACACAAAATTAGTATTCATATCTCTAACTTTACTGTTCTCACTGCAGGAATCATTTCGGAGATTGTTGCACAAACAAGACGGTACTAGGGCTGAGTGGGAATACCCATTTGCTGTGGCTGGCATCAACTTATCCTTTATGTTGGCTCAGATGTTGGATCTTCAGTCAGGTAATGATAATACAGAGAGAGGTGCTTGGGGCTCCTTGATTTTCATAGGGTGAAGTGGCATGATTTTTTTGTTGCATCTGACCTTAGATGATGAGTTATGTTATATTTTACAACTGTCTGGTTTTATGCTATTGTAAAGAGGATCGACAGTTTCATTGCACCTGCAGGAAAGCCATCATCTTTGGCTGGCATCAGGTTCTTAGATCTGCTTCAAGAAGATGAAATGGCTTTCGATAATCTTTATTGCGTAGCCTTTCAAATGATGGATGCCCAATGGCTAGCAAAGCGTGCGTCATATATGGAATTTAATGTAAGTCACCAAAGATAAGTTCCTTATGTTTATTAGCCTAGTTACTATTATGAAATACTGTTGAAGCTTTCCTCTATCTACTATCGAAACATCTTCAAACACTTATCTTTTATCTATATTTTCTTGACAGGATGTCTTGAAATCAACAAGAACGCAGCTGGAGCGTGAGCTCTCTCTTGAAGATGTTTCTAGCATTAAGGACTTACCTGCATACAATCTGCTGAAGTTGTAACTTGTAACCGAGAGATATAAATACATAGTATTGAATTGTACCATCTCATGTACGGTATCTCCTTCACGTACGTGCCTGGATACCTTGTCAATTTATTCTATTAGTGAAGTTGAGTGCACGACAAAATTTGCTCGATTGCTGTACAATACTGAGAAAATCTGAAACTTCCCATTGTCTTATCAAAATAAGTTACCAGCATTTTGTTTTCACATTGGACTGCCACTGCTGCTACCTCCTCTTGACGACATTCGCTCTGTTAACGCTAGAGAGATGTTGCCTTTGGTCGTGATAATTTGTAAACCTTTTCACAGGATTTAGCAAACATTCATCTGCTTTTGGATGAGTTATGGTTTTCTCAAATGATTATTATGATCCGCAATGCTTGCTTTCTATTGAGTTGGTGCAAAAATGGTTAACAGCAAGCATTACTGGATGAAGGTCGCTGAAGTATGAACGTTTTTCCATCTTCAACATATAAATTTTGTCTAGTTGTGAAAGATCTATCAATCGAGAGGTGTTAGATCATCCGAAATAAGAAAAAGAAGAAAGAACGGAGAACTTTTTCTCATATGAAAACTGAAACTTGGGAGGAGGCGGTGTGCTCAAGTTTTCGCTCATCCGTTCATTGTTCAGTAGCAGAGCTCTCGCTACTGTCTTGTGGCCTTTTCAAGAGCCACTTATTGAGCCGTGCCGATGCTCTGTTCACCTATAAAATCAAAGCAATCTTGTAATTGTCTTATAAATTCTTTCATCACGAAAGGGAGACAAAGAAACACATGAATCTTGAGTTCTTGCTGCTAATATAACTCCTGCAGCACACGTAATGTGAAGGCATGCATCTGATATGGTCCAAAATTTACATTTACCTGCTCGTCCCAGTTTGTTCTATAAATAATAATACTGAGCACGCCTGTCTGAGTTGCAACTCCAATTATCATCCCTATCCATATACCCTGCGGGCATCAAACAAAGGAGTTTTAGCAGAGTCGGAAACTGAGTCATAGCGGTCCTGGCCAGGGCTTCTTCAAATAGTGAAGTGTTGCCTCATCAATCCAAAATTTCAACGAGAAATGACGGTTACCTATCAAGTATCTAGCCAAAAACAAAAGCCGGGTTCAGGCCCTCTTACCTGAACTTCTAGCTTGGCAACATACGCGAGCACAACTCCAAGGGGAACTCCAATCACGAAATAGGAACCTATATTAACATAGGCAACCATACTTTGTCTCCCAGAACCTACCGCCACACCTGCAAGGGATGAACGGATGGGTCAGCAACGTAAATAAGCTTGCCGTTTGCGTAATGATTTAGTGAAACATGGGATGCCATGTACCTGAGAGCACGGGCTGAACACTGTTAAGTAAAACGGAGAAGGCAAGGAGAATTGAGAGTCTTGAAACAGCTTCCACAATGTCTTCCTCACTTGTGAATATGTAGGCAATCTGTTGACCGAAAACTAGGCACAAGATCCAAAAGACAACTCCAATGCCAATTGAGGTGCCCAAGATGACTTTAATGGTGAACAGCGCTGCTTTTGCATTTCCTTGCCCCAATTCATTGGAAACCCTCACGCTGTAGGAATTAAAAGGATCGAGTCACATAGCAGCAAGCAAGCACGTAGCGACTCAAAGATTTGCACAGGTTCATAAGCCATACCTAGCTCCAGCTAGGAAACCGAGGCCTACCATTAACTCCCAAGCCAAGATGTTGAGGCTAAAAAAGAAAAATCACTCCGGTTCATCAATTTCCTGGTGACTGATGTCAAAGTAGTAAACAAAAGATCACTAATTCGATCCCATCGTACCAAATCGAGAAGGCAGATATTGCAACAGCAGCATTTGTCATGTATCCTGCCAAGAGGACTAAAACAGCATTGTACCACAACTCCAAACTATTTCAATTGAGGAGAAAGAAGACGGTATCAGGGTGAGGAACGATACATGGGAGAGCACATAAATCACATAAAAATCATTGAATGCCTCTAATCATGTCTGTAAGTGCTTCACCAAAGACAATAGAGTTGTGTAATGGTATTTCAGTTGGGGTACAACTTACAACAGAACACAAACCTTAGGAATGTGATTAAGGCAATTCTAGCCTTACCACATTGTTAATGACAACAAATCATGTAGAATTTTTTTCCAATCTGCTCATTCAACTCCAGAGAAACGGATTTAAACTGCATAATTTCTCTCTTGTGATACTTTGTGTGTGTTCATTCCCCTGGAATTTCTCAGGAGCATAACTGAATTTCGAAGAAAAGAAAGCCTTACCACAACATAATGCCTGAGGATATCGAAAGCTTTATGATGGGCCATAAATCGGCAAATGCAGCCCAGGTGAACCCCTTCCAAGTACTTTCGCACCATCCTCCAAACATATACACTAACTCACCAATCACCACAAACCAATTCGATATTATTAACGCTCCCATCGCTCCTGGGATTCCCCAATCAAGTACATACACAAAGAGCCAAGACAACAAGACATGAATTGCAAACGAGATGGCAGAGAGCCATCCTACGATGGTGTTCTTGAGCTGGCACTGTAAGAACTTTTGGATGGTAAAGCTGAAAGCAAAGGAGTAGAGGATTGGGATGAACCACAGGCCAATGTAACCAGCGGCTTCGGCTATTTCATCTTCTTCACCGAGAAGCTTGAAAATGGATGAGGTATAGATATAGACTGGGACCAAGATGGTCGCGGTGACCAGATTGATGATCCAAGATCTTTGCAAGTAAATGCCTAACATGTGGTATTGCTTTGCACCAAATGCTTGCCCACATAATGTTTCAGTTGCACTAGACATGCCCAACTGCAGAATCAAAAAGTTCATTAACGAAGTCCAGTCAGTTTTCTCAAATAATGCCTCGTTGAATTTGGTCAATTCACACAGCCTATTGACCCTAATATTCAACATTCAAGTGAAGCCCCTATCTCCATCACCCAAGTCCAATAATTTGCAGAAAGTTTAGAAAAAAGGAGTAAATTTTGCATAGTTTCGTGGAAATGCAATGGACACCGGTTCATATTCATCAGACGGTTTATTCATTATCAGAAATTTTCTTACAAAAGCTGCCAAAGCACATCTAAAATGGTCTGTGTGGAAGTATGGACGTAATATGTTGTGGAGTCCGTTAACTATAGACCTAAGAATTGTCTTTACACTAATATTTTAAAAAAAGGGAGACTAATCCTTACAATTATTCCACAGGCAAATCGAATGCCAATGATTTGAATGAGTGCATAAGCGGCAAGCTCTGTATCACCAATGTGCCCAATGAATGCTTGCGTCACTACTAAAATTCCAAAGGAAGTCCCTCTGGCTAGCATAGCAGGGAAGGTAACTCTCCATATTTTTTTAGATTCCACCCAGACCCGTCCTGTCAGGCTACTTATGTCTTTTGCTTCGGTGCCAAGAAGCCTTTCCTCCATCCTGTTGTCGCTCATAAATCCTGCCAGAAAAAACACGACGCCTGAAATTCGACGGGACTGCTCATTTTGCGGATCCTTGGAAACACAATTCTGAATATGACAAAGTAGTCTATGTTCAATCTGAACACACGTCAACTGTTGGAGATTGGCAGAGAAACTGGAGCCACACATAATCTTACAAAGTGTACCATTAAATCTCTCTCTTTAACAAGCATTACAAGTACGTACTATGTGCTTGCAATCTGTAACTCAATTAGAGCATCAGCATTGCAAAAATGTTTTTAAAATTTGGGACACTCAACATCATATCTCAAGACGATGAATTCATAAAGGGTAAGAAGTAGCTGTACACGAATTTGATTAGTCGAGTTACTTCCAATAATGATCTCAGTGGGAGGTGGCTTGATATGAAGCCAAGTTACCATTATAAACTGCTCGAACCTGAACATACATGTCATCAATCCGTAAGCTATGTGGGACCCCATGAGCGCACGTTTCAGAATCTAAGAAAAGTTCTCTCCTATATGAAACCAGCTGAGAGAGAGTGAGAGAGAGAGAGAGAGAGAGAGAGAGAGAGAGAGCTTACCTTAGCTCTATACAGAGACGCTTTAATGAGACAAGTGACTGCTCAAGTAAGAACACTGGCTAGTGAACAAAGTGGGAGACAGAGAGTTTCGCAATTAACTGAGAAAATGGAAGTCAAACAAAAAACGAAACCAAAAGGAAAAGGCCAAAAAAAAAAAAAAAAAAAAAGACAAGAAGAACAAGCGGGACAGATTGTTAGGTGGTGTATGTGGTGACTGATAAGTGGAACATTCTCTCTACCTCAGCTTTATACAGAGACCCTTTAACGAGACAAGTCACTGCTAGAGTAAGAACACTGGCTAGTGAAAAAAGTGTGAGACAGAGGGTTTCGCGATTAACTGAGAAAATGGAAGTCAAACAAAAAAACAAAACCAAAAGGAAAATGCCAAAAAATTAAAAAAACAAAGACAGGAAGAAGAAGTGGGACAGAATGTTAGGTGGTGAATGGCGATGACTGATAAGTGGAACGTTGACTTTAGATATATGAGGAAACGCGAGTTCCCGGGGGAATTTGTCGGTCTTGGTGTCGATGTCGATTAATGGTGTGAATAATAATAATTCTATTCCCGAAAATAATTTCTGATCAGAAATGTTTTTTTATTTATTTTGTTCTATTTTTTAGCATTTGAAGGTATTTAATAACTGTCCAAAATTTTTATTCGTGAAAAAGAAATGTGTTTGGTAAAACTCTTAATTTTTTTTATTCTAATTTTTTAATATTTTTATTATATATATACATTTTTTCCTTTTCTCTTCTTCTTCCTCCTTTTGTGGCTGGTGGTTGCTGTCGACAATAGCCGGTGAGCGGCTAGGTGAGATTCAGTGACCTCGCTAGAGGCTCGCTAGGCCACCAATGAGGTTAACCTCACCTAGGCGGTGCGGTCGGCCACGCCCAAGCAGTGTAGGGTCGGCTTCGTCCTGGCCTAGCGAGGCTCTCTTCACTAGATTTGGGCGAGGCAAGCCTTGCCTAGCCACTAGCGAGGCTTGGTCTCGCCAAGCTAGGGTGAGGCCGACCTTACGTCACCTGAGCAAGGTCGAGCCTTGTCGATGGCCAAGCGAGCCTCTGGCAAACTCACCGGACCTTGCCCTGGCTTGGCGAGGCTTCGACGAGGTTGTCAAACCTTGCCTAGCTGCTTGCCGGCCACCGTTGGTAGTGGCGGCGATCGATAGGCGGCAATGGGGCAGCAGTAGCCTTGTGATGGGTTAAGAGGAGTAGGAGGAAGAAGAAGAAGAAAAGGAAATAAAAGAGAGGAAAATAAAAGAAAATTAGACTTGATTTTTGAATTGTTTTTAGGGAATAAGAAATAACTTTTTTTTTTCTTGATTTTTTTCCAAATCTATTCTCGGGAACAAAATTTTTATCAAATGGATTACTATGCTAAAAAATCTATTTCTGGGAATAAAAGAATAGAATCAAATGCTATTTGGCCAATTAATAAACAAGCTCTAAGTATATTATTAGTGCTAAAACTTTCGTAAATGGTTTACTTTAGTACTAAATTTTTTTTTTCGCTCACTTGAATGTCATAATTTTGAAAAATTGATCATTTGAGTGTCATTTTCGATTTGCTCATCGGAAAAGCCGACCACCCATGGATAATTTTAATATTTTAAAATATTATTATTATCATTTGATTTTTTTTTCTTTAGGGTTGATGAGGGTCATTTTGTGACTTTTATTGACCGCAGAACCCTCGCCTAGATTGAGCAAGGACTGCTTTGCCCTTGATCGTCATAGCCTTGTTAGTGTCTAACGAGGGCTGTTGGACCCTCGCTTGTGATTGGTGAGGTGGTGATGGCCTCGCCTAGGGCCTTCGTGGCTAGATTTGGGCGAAGGTCGCCTCGCCCTTGCTGTAGTCGCCCTGAGCGAGGTTGTCGAGCCTCATCAACTGTTGGCAAGGCCACGACAACCCTCGCCAGCTTTGGGCGATTGCGGGTGAGGGTTGTCATGATCTCGTTGGACATTGGCAAGGCCCCAACGACCTTGCTCGAGGCCTTTGCGGCCAAGGGCAAGGCGGCCCTTGCCCAATTGGGGTGAGGGTTCCACGGCGAGCAAAGGTAGAGGTGACCCACGCCGGCTCTAAAGTTAAAATAAAAAATTAAAAAAATTCGAAAAATATTAAAATATTGTCTATTAGTGGCCATGTCAGATTTTTGGTAGCCATATTAGCTTTTTCGTTGAGCAAATCGGAATTAGCACTTAAGTGATCAATTTTTTAAAATTGTGACACTCAAGTGAACGAAAAAATAATTTTTGCATCAATTTGAGCATTGTACAAAATTTTGGCATTAATAATTACTTAACCCCTAAGTATCGGAAATAAAAAAACGAAGAAGGAAGACTTGCTGTTATAATTAACAAACGCTTAGCGGTTTCTTATTATATCAGCCGCGCGTGGTGATATGTTTTTCAAATGTAGTATATTATTGATAACAAAGAATGTGAAGAAGAAAATGGTTCGTGTTTAGTCCTTATGGAAAATTTTGGTTGCACAACCTAAGTTTGGATCAAAATACATGTTCATTTCTAGACCGAGCCATCTATGGTTTACAGGGCACGCAGAGATCGACTTGTGTAAATCAAAAACCTCCACCATCTACATGCGTGGTGGAAAGGTCCTACGCTGGCTAAGAAACGGGTCCTTAAAAACGTATTTGGCACCAGAAACAATGAATGCCCTCATTACATGAACAAAAAAGACTTGAAATTCATGGAAGACTATATGCTGTACAGAAAGTAAATGCATGGTTCCCTGGATGTTTGTTTTTTACTATGGAAGAACCAATTACCCAAAATGTCAATAGAGCAGATTATGCTCTCTGTCTATCTTCTTGGAAGACAAGTTTGTGCTTTACTAAATTGATCTACCATTTTGGTTTGTTTGTAGGAAGAAAGGCTTAGAAATCTGCAGCAGGGTTTGAGAATCCCATTTGATGGTTCTCGACTGGAGGATCAAGTAAGTTGGTCTTTGTGCTAAATAAGCATATCCTCCTAAAATCTTAGATTGAGTATGTGATTGTAAAAGTAGAGCTAGGAACAATTAATTTGGTTAAGTTATGTCTTCCTGTAAAGATAGTTCTCCCACGTATAATACTTACATGGTAGGATGGGAACAAATTCGTTATCTTGAAAGATAGGCTGTGCAGCTTCAAGGAGATAACCCTTGGAAAATCTTCCAGATTATCTCACTGATGATTACTGTGTGTGGATTTTAGGATAGAACTTTGGCAAAATCTGACGCATTATTTGCATTAATGATTGTCCCCTTCTCCTGTTTTCTTGCGTTACAACAACGAGGGCAATCATATGCTGGATTTTGAGACGCGTGAGTGGACATACTGTTTTGGCCATCGAGTATGTTGCACAATTTTCTTTTTTAAATGCGGGTTCACATGATTACCGATTTCCATTCATTGCACTCCCGTATTGCAGAAGTTGATGTTGCAATCATACTTAAGCCAAATGTGTCATCATCACCTTTATTTTCAGAAGGGATAAAGAAAGAGATCATTTATAGCTGATGTCTTTGCTCTCGGGAAGATGCCCTCTGATGTTTGTGGCAAGACAGAGAGATAAGCTTTATGGGGGAAATTTTTGTCTATATATGTCATGTCCCGACTCTTGAGCTCGCGACAAGTCCATTTCCATGGTCCATTGAAAGCAATGTCCCAGGACCCATCGACAACCATTCATTTTATCTTTCGTTAAGCGCAAGCGGAAGACAAACCATCCCCAGACAAATAAACAATCAAACGGGGATAGAGGGATGAATAGCAAAAACAACAATAACTACTCAATTATACATATTACTGGATTAACCAACGAAGGATCGTTTTCCGAATTACAAACCTGACAAAAAGGGCCGATCCATCCTCTAAGCCAACAAAAAAAAAACTAGAATAATCCAATTATACAAAATGAACCATCGGGTTCAACACCATCATCACTCGGACCCATTGGACTTAGGCTCTATCGAGTTGATCACTGGAGAAGCAAATGTAGGATTTTCCATTGTAGGTACGCCATTCTAAGGACTTGAAAATGGTTAACCATAACGGGTTGAGATAAAATCTCAGCAAGTTCTCCCCCTAAGCCTCGGTTAGTACACCAACTCAACCTAGGGTATCTCTCCAGAACCACCCCTCACTCAACCCAACAACCCACAACCAGCAAACAGTAGACCAAACAATAGACAAGGCAAACCAACAATCAATATTTGGTTCGCATGCAACTTTACCCGGTCTGCCATACTTTGCACATCAAATCTCATATAATGCAAGTAAGGTACATGGTTGTTAGATGAAACAGTTTATCAATCACATGCAAATCGCGTCACAAGCGATTTCACCTGGCCATTGCCACACCTTACACGACTGTTAACTCATGCATGCGTACCATAAATCATTACGACATTAAGAGCATGCGAATAATCAGAACATCTCACATCATTTTCTCATGTCTTACATTCACACATGCTTTGATTATTACGCCCCCTCCTGGGCCACGACACAACTATATGGTTGGCGGTTCTTGGCTAAACCAGCTTTGTCATCTTTACTTCGGGGCATGGCAATGTTAGGGGTCATCTCTTCCCTCTGACGGCATTCCCGAAGGAGCACAGGACCTGCCCACTACCGCAGTCCCGTAACTGATAGGAACATAGGACCCACCCACTACCGCAGTCCCACAACATATCCCCCGTTAGGCAACTGACAAAAGTTAGGACGACCAAATGGCCACGGCACAACCCCATAAGGATTGACGGTCTTCCGGCAACATCGGGTTCCCTATTTTAATGTGATCATGTAACACATCATCAAGCAATTCATTCTTGTCTTTGCTTTTGCTTGGTCGTGAATGCAATATTGCTCATGCGCTCATGCTCATGCAACATACCATTGATACCATAAAGGGTACTGAGATCTTAAACCCAGAGTTTGAGTTGCAAACTTGTGACAAGTATGCTATCCCACACACGGCCCTCTTAGCCTTCAATAGAGACTGTCTGTTAGTCACCAAGTTCCTTCTCAGACAAAGGACTTAGATCCTAGTAAACTCTAAAATATCGGAAATTCTGATGCACAAGATCCCCTAAGGGCAAGTGCGAGCATACTCCAGGATTTTTCTCAATCACAGTATTTGTTCAGAACCAGCGTTCTGGACTAGAAGAGGATGGGAGTGTTTAGAAGATCATGTTGGAAGTAGAGTACACAACACACTTCTTATTTCCCTCGATGGATCTTACAATGGGGACTCCTTGCTCTTATATAGGCAAAGGAGAAGACAAACGACAAGGGATGGCTGACTAGCCATGTTCAGACTCAATTATGAAAGCATACTAGCCACTAATGGGCTACAAACATAGGGAGTTCTAGAGTAATCCCGTGACAGGCTATGAACAGTAGTTTTCGCCTGTTGCTACAGAAAAAACAGACTGAGTGAACAGTGAACAGTATGCTATAGTAGCGGTGTACAGTGTTTTCAGGACGGTTTTTATTTGTCTCTTCCGTCTCTAGCATTATAGTCATAGTCCGAATCATCAGAGCTATGATGAGCTATCTGCATTCTCGGGAAGAGAGCCTCTTCGTCGATATCGATGGTGGAGCTTCCGTCTTTTCTCTTTTGAAGGCACGGATGAGATTCTCAATTTCTTCTCGCCGACGATCCCGGTGGACGAGAGGAGCGGCACCGAAAGTATTGGAGAAAGAGCGGGAAAAGGGCGTAATTTGGGGTGTCTCCCAAGGGTCTGTGAGAGTGGCCCCCCCCCCCATGGATCATAGGGGGTGGAGGAGTCAGGATTATTTTGGCGAAAGATTTGAAGAGCCTCTTGGATCTGGTTTCTGATGGTATCCCAAGCTTCAAGGTGGTCCCAAGAGGCAGGGACCTGTGCAGATAGCCATGCTTCGGTGGGATGGTACGATTCTCTTGGCATAGGATCCTCGGAGTTCACGAGATCTTTGGTCCGTTTGTCGTGACCGAGTATGGAAGTGTCGGTGAATTCGAGCAAATTCTTGAAAAACTTGGGGCTGTAACTTGAGATTCCCGCAATAGAAGGTTTGTCGAAATCCATCCACATGGATGGGAAAATGTCCATGGTCGGTGGAATAGGACTACCGTATGTCTTTCTGGTTCAGGCCTTCCTTGGCGATTTTGGACTTTGAATAGTTCTCTCCAATATTGGAGTGGTTTATACCACGCAAAAATCTTCAAGAGATGTTTCTGATTATGAGGTTGTGCTTGGCCATCCTTGTGAATAACCTGCAAAATTTTATCAGTGGGAAATTCAATGGCTATAGTGTACGGGTTGAACATGTACCACGGTAACCATTTCGGTTCTTACGGAAATTCTTCATCGGGAGACCATGTGAGAGGGTGAATGAATGGATATTGCGGATGAAGTCCGTCTGGTCTAAGCATCAGACCACCATGTTCACGGAAAATGCGGAGGTGATATTCCCACATTAATTCTGGAAGTCTCGCTTTTAGATTATTGTGGTGGATTGCTTCGGGAACATCGGGAGGGTATTTTAGGCGGGCCATCCTCCCGGAATTACTGCATTCGGTATGTGTCTTGAAAAGGTTCCTTTTTGACATACATGTTGATGGTTTGCATTGGTTCATTTGGACGGGACAAGAAATCAGCAAGGACATTCTTAGTCCCTGGAATGTGTTTGACTTCAAAGGAGTATTTAGAAAACCATTCAGCCCATCTTAGCAGTTGTGGATGGGGAACTTGCTTTTGTTTGAACTTAAGCATCTGAGGGAATGAGGACATATCCATTTCAACAAGAAAATGGTGTCCGATGAGATGAAATTCAAACTTTTTGATGCCATACTTTACTGCAAGTATTTCCTTAAAAGTGGAATGATAATGGATCTCTGCTTGGGAAAATCGACCACTTTTGTAGGCACAAATATGCCTGGTTCCATCAATTTCTTCGAAAAGAATGGCTGCCCAATATTTGTCACTGGCATCAGTTTGGAGAATTCTTTTGCCAGTGGATGGAATTTTTAAAGGAGGAAGGTTTTGCAAGAGCTGTTTGAGGTTAGCAACAGCTTGAGTTTGTTTGGATCCCCATGAAGGAGGATCCTTTTTTAGCATTCGTTGGAGAGGTCTCAAATACTTCGAGATGTGTGGAACAAAGTCTCTCAGATAATTTACAATGCCAAGAAATTGCTGGATTTGTTTAGGATTGAGATCCTTTGCAGGGAATTTTTGGAGTTCATCAGCAATATGAGGTTTAGGGCAGTAGGTTCCATCTTTAAGACGCATGCTAAGGAATTCAATTTCCTTTTGGGCAATAATCATCTTTTCGAGAAAGCATGATACCATGGTTTTTAACAATGTCGCAAAATGTGTCAAGAGTTGGCAATGAGACTGTTCATCATGGCTAAACGAAGGATATCATCGATATAAATGGGAGTTTTGAAGGATGGGTTCAAAGATTTTGCACATAGCCTTTTGGAAAGAGAAGGGCGAGTTTTGAGACCAAAAGGGACAAGTTTGTCCATTGAAAATGTTGGTTTGGGATACGAACCTAGTTTTGGGTCGTCCGCCGGGTCAATACCGGTTGCCAAAATCCCGCTTTAAGATCGAATTTTGAATAGATCTTTGCTCGAGCAAGGCTTAAGAAAAGGGAATTTCGATGAGGCAATGAGAATTTATCATCTTGAAGGAACTCATTCGAGAGGTTGGTAATTGATTACTAACCTCATTTTGCCACGGTTACGCTTTCGGCTCGCTTGTTGACATAGAATGCTTCACATGCCCATTGGGAATCGAGAGGGTTCAATGAGACCTTGTGCCGGGGAGGTCCGCGCATTCTTGTTGCGCAAGTGTAAGATGTTCAGGGCTCATTCCAGAGTGACTAGCCTTTGTAGGATTGATGTCTTCATGCAATATGTCATGCGGTATCGCTCGACAATTCCAAAAATCCAAATCCAACCAACACTCGATCACGCATTTTATCATCAATCACGAGTATAATTAACAATCGGCACTTCAATTAATCACAACAATCAAGAGCACATCAAAATAAGACTAAAATTAGTTTATGCATGAACAGTCTTTGTGAACGATGTCGTGAACGGTGCTTATGAACAATAATTATGAATAGTGATTTTTTCCGAAATTCAATTAATTAAAACATTTAATCTAAAAATTAAACAAAACATTAATTAAAATAATTAATCAACCAATTTAAGCAAATCATGCTTAATTAATCACATAAACACAATTAATGTCAAATTAAGCAAAAATAAGCTTACTAAACAAAATTAAACAAATATAATCTTAATCATCTATCTAACCACTTATCTTAGGCCTAATACAACTTAATTAAACTTCCTAAACTAATCTTACCACTAATTAACCCAACCTTAAGCAAGTTTAGGCACTAAATAGGGATTATGGGCTAAACTCACCTATTAAGTGGGCCGGCGACACGGATGTGGCGGTGGCGACAAACCCGACACCGGGGACCTCTCCCACGACACTCCAAGGTGGTCCCGGGGCTGGAACAACAGCATCAACCTCTAGTTCTCCCTGAACTTTTGAAAAAATTGCATTACTTGGAGGAAAGTGGCTGATCGGAGGAAAACGGGTTGGTCGGAGCTTCGATGAGCGGTGGGCCAGCGAACGGCAGCACCTTGGGGTCGAGGGGGAACTACTGGTAGCTGGGATGGGCGGTGGTTGGGTTGAAACCGAAGGAAAATGGCTGAAACAGGAGGAATAGTGACGGTTCGGTAATAGCTAGCTTCCGGCCTCCGTACTGGTCGGCTGTCGGCTCATTTCGACGATCGGCCGACGCTGTCTAAATGGTTTTCGTCTTTTGAACACAATGGCGAGTGGCACGGGCCAAGATTCCAACGGGAAGACAATGAAAACCTCAGATTTTGGTGAAAGGTCAGACTGAAAAGCTGAAAAAAGGAAAGGAAACTAAGGAGAGAATGGTGTGCGGTTTGGGGAAGATGAAGGGGAGAGAGAGAGTGAAGTGAAGGCTGAAGGATAAGCCTCATCCAAGCCATAAATGTTTGCTTCAAATCCCAACCAAATGACATCATCTTCTCTCTCTTCTTTTTTGACTTTTCTTCAAAATATCTAAGGGCATTTTGGTCATTTCCATCTTGCACATTTTCCAATGTGCCATTGGGTTGAAAATGAAGGACGGGTCTAAGAAATGGGCCAGAAAATGAATATGAATGGGCTCGAAAATTGGTTGGGCTCAAAACGGCTCAAGGTTTGACAACGGGCTTAGGAGGGTAAATGGTCAATTTGGTCCAATAGGCTCACTTGCTTGCCTCGGGCCTTCCATGGCGGATGTCCCACCTTGGGCGTGAGCCCACATTGTTCTTGCCCGGCCTACGTCCTTGTAGGCTCGTTTCCTTGGTTTGTAAATCGCTTTTTCAAATACTTGGCTCATGTGACACTGTCGACTATTGAAAAAGCATTGTCCAAAAATCCGTCTCGGACATTCCCGAAAATTTGAAGTCCAATATTAGATTCTCATGCCACATCAATTTCACTCGAATGCCATTTTGGTACTATTCAGACTGACAGACAGCTTTGAGGATTCACGCGTAACCAACTCGTGCCAATTCACGTTCAAAATTTCTCGACACATGGACATCCTTGACTACATGAAATTGCGAAGAATCGAATCTTACTTCAAAGTACGCGATTATCAAAGATCGACACAGGGCTATTCGCGGGTTCGATAATAGTAGACGGAATCACCTGTCGTCTCTTTATATTCTGCCAACGAATCGACTTCTATTCGTCCCTGGATTCGGCCTGCATATCTACAGGATCGTCCTTACGCAAGTCTCACGGTCTAGTCGTTTTCCCAAGTCAAGTTCTTTAGTCGCACGAGTTCTGTCCTCATTAGCCTTTCCTCTCAAGGTCAGTATCTCAGGAGTGATCAGTTCCGAATAAGATCAACCAACAATGCATTGACGAAATTAACGTTCATTCCTCCCTCAAAGGGCTCGAATTTCAGGATGTTACAATATAGTAGTGGTGGGGCCTCCGAGGACGTCTGGTGGCAGATTGGCTTAAATGATTTATAGGGATAAATAGATCAGCCAGACTGTGCTCAACTAATATCCTCATGAAACGATATTCAAGGGCTCCAGTAATTCTAGGATGCAGAGATTGCACGTCAAATATTCCTCATGTTTCTCTACTTGTTTAATGGAGGATGCTATTAGACAGCTCTGGAAGTTGGCTTATCCTGATGGAGAACTCCCTGCACTTAAATCAGAATTGTGGAAGGATATGGATGGCAAGGTACTGATCCTTCAATGGATTTAAGGTATGAATGAGTTTTTCATTGAAAGTGGTCCTGGATTGGATCTTATTTGTTAGTCGACTAAATTCTGAAAAAAATAATTGAAGCATTATGTTGCTAGTATTTTTTTGTTATACTTGGAATTAGGGGTGATCATGGTCCGGGTTGGGCCGGGCCACCCCCTAACCCTAGGACCAACCCACATAGTGTTGATCCTCAAATTTTAAGACCGAGGACCGACCCTATTAAGCCTAGGACCAAGGACCGGACCGACCCAATGGGTTCGGTCCGGTTCCAGGGTCAACCCGGGACCAACTAATAATTTTTTTTGTTTCATTCTTTGCATTCCCTGAAAAGGCAAATTTACTATTTCAAATTACATATCCATTGATAATGCAACATTGTGCAACCAAACTATAAATACTACTACATATTCAATAAATTTAAAATAAGATAACAATAGAAATTTCACATTTGTTAAAAGTAAGAAACCATAAATGATTTAGACTACTCATAAAGATGTGAGAAAAGATGGGAAGTTCCTATAATCATCTATCAATAATACTTGTAACACCATATGTAAAAGCATTTCCTATATTCCATCAAGCAAAGTCCAATCAACCAAAAATTAGCTTCCTACCACTTGATTAGCAAATTATCGTGGCATTTTTGCAATACTACTTTTCAAAAATTTCTACCATTTGACACAAATTGAAAAGCAAAGTGCAATTGAAACTTACTAGTGAAATACAATTAAACCCTAGAAAGTTCAAGACACTTAATATAAACCATGGATATATAGCTTCATGTTTTATTAATTCACTTCAACTTTTAAACACTTGGAAACAAAATAAACCTGAAAACAAAACAAACGATGCACATAATTAATACTTAACAAAAATTCTAAATTGAAATCACTATTAGTACCGTGAGTCTTGTGGTCAACACTATTGAACTAATCTGATTTTTATTTTCTCTTTTGATTAAAAAAATTATAAATAATATTTTAGATATAATATATATGTATATTCAGGGTTGGTCCGAGTTGGACCGACCCTAAACTCCCAGGACCAAGGACCAACCCGCACAGTACCAGTCCCGGAATTTCAGAACCAAGGACCCACCCAGTTCCCCTGAGAACCGGACCGGGACCAGCAAGGTTGGGCTGGTCCAGGGTCGGTCCAGGGTCAACCCTGGACCGATGCTCACCCCTACTTGGAATATCCTCCATTCCTGCTGTTGTACTAGGAGGATGTTACTTTTTCTGCAGCTGTAATTTATTCTGTGGGCTGTTGCTTCCATAATTTTGTCATTCAAGTAGTAGTGTATGGCCATGCACCTCATACGTAAGATGATTGGTATGCATATTCTTATTGTATCTTGTTGTGAACTTCCGATACAGGAGTATCTCTTAACTCTTTCATCGTTACCATTGGAATCATTTCAAAGATCGTTTGCATGAACAAGATGGTACTAGGGCTGAGTGGAGAATACCCATTTGCTGCGGCTGGCATTGACTTATCCTTTATGTTGTCTCAGATTTTGGATCTTCAGTCAGTTAATGATAGTTACCAAGAGCGGTGGCTGGGTGCTTTTTTTTATTTTGCATTGGATAAAGTGGCATGACCTCTTTGTCGCAATTACCTTCTTAGATGATAAGTTTTGTCATATTCTACGACTGTCTGATTTCTTACTATTGTAAAGAGAGGATTGACAGGTTCATTGCACCGCAAGGAAAGCCATCCTCTTCGGCTGGCATCTGGTTCTTAGAATTGCTTAAAGAATTTGGGTAGCCTCTCAAATGACCGATGCCCAGTGGCTGGCAAAGTGAGCATCATATATGGAATTTAATTTAAGTTACCCAAGGTATGATCTCCTGCTTGTTTGCCTAGTTAATCATGAGATGCTGTTGAAGCTTTCCTCTATCTACTACTGAAACATCTTCGAACACTTCTCTTATATATATATTTTCTTATCAGGATGTCTTGAAATCTACAAGAGAGCAGCTGGAGCGTTAGCTCTCCATTGAAGATGTTTCTAGCACCAGGTACTCACCTGCAGACAGCCTGCTAAAGCTGTAATTTGTAAGTGAGATATACTAACGCGCGTGCGCAGTTTTTGAACTATTCCATCCCTTGGTCCACATCTTCTTCACCTCCGGAATAACTTGTCACCTTCTTCTGTTAGTTAATTAAGCATACAACACAATTTGCGTCTTGCTGCACGATGCTGAGAAAATGGAAACTTGCCTTTGTCTGTCAAATCAATTTGTCCAGCATGCCATTACGTATTGGACTGCCACCACCGCTACCTCCTCTGTCTGAGCTAAAACGATGCCGCCTTTGGGTCGTTATAATTTGTTAAATCTTTTATAGCATTTAGCAAACATGCATTTTCCGTTGGATGAGTTATAGCTTTCTTACATCATTATTATGACCTGCAATATATGCTTTCTTTCAAGTAGGTGCAAAATTGGTTTCAGCAAGAACTACTAGACGAAGGTTGCCAAAGTAGGAATGTTTTCCATCTTCGACAATAAATTTTTTCTAATCACTGACAAATGGGGTGGGAAAGCTTTATCACACGGATAGGGGTTGGATCAATTTATTAATGGCTGTCCTAATGGGCCAAAAAAGAGACACAAAGCAACTTGTTCTCATCCGAAAACCTAAACTGGGATGACACCGTATGCTCTTCGGTTTTCACTCATCCGTTCAGCTGTTCAGATGTAGAGCTCTCACCATTGTCTTCAGATCTTTTCAAGAACCACCTATGGAGCTTTTCCGTCGCTTTGTTCACCTATAAAATGAAAGCAATCTTGTAATTGGCTTTTGGAACTCTTTCATCACAAAAGGGAGACAAACAAAAAAATCTTGAGATCGTGCCGATACTTCCAGCTAATATAACTCTTGCAGCATATATCATGTGAAGGCATGTGACTGACATGGTCCAAAATTTGCCTTTACCTGCTTGTCCCAATCCATTCTGTAAATAATAAAACTGAGCACTGCTGACTGAGTTGCGACTCCGATTAACATCCCTATCCATATGCCCTGTGGGCATCAAACAAAGGAATTTCAGCAGAGTCAGAAGCCGTGAAATAGTTTATCTTGGCTAACTATTCTCAGAATAGTGAAGTGTTGCCCCCATCAAACCAAAGTTGTAACACAAATGACAGTCAACTATCAAGTTCTCAGCGAAAGACAAAAGCAGGTTCAGGCCTTCTTACCTGAATTTCCAACTTGGCGACGTACGCAAGCACAATTCCTAGAGGCACTCCAATCACATAATAGGAACCTAAATTAACATAGGCAACCACACTTTGTGTCCCGGCACCTACTGCCACACCTGGAAGGGGTGAACGGATGGGTCAGCAAGGAAGAATGTGTGTAAATAATTCTACCATTCACGTCATGAGTAGTGAAATAGCCACTACTTACCTGAGAGCACTGGCTGAACACTGTTTAATAAAATGGAGAAGGCAAGGAGAACTGAGAGGCTTGAAACCTCTTCTGCAACATCTTCCTCACTTGTGAATATGTAGGCGATCTGTCGACCAAAAACTAGGCACAAGATCCAAAAGACAACTCCAATGCTAATTGAGGTGCCCAAGATGACTTTTATGGCGAATACCACTGCTTTAGCATTTCCTCGTCCCAATTCATTGGAAACCCTCACGCTGTAGGAATTGAAAGGATCGAATCACATAGTGTCAAGTAAGCACAGAGCAATTCAAAAATTTGCACAGGCTCATCATAAGCCATACCTAGCTCCAGTTAGGAAACCGAGGCATATCATGATCTCCCAACCCGAGATGTTGAGGCTGAAAAAGGAAAATCAAATTTGGTTCATCACTCTCATGGCCACTTACCTCAAAGTAGAAGAAATAAGATGCCTTATTTGATACCATCCTACCAAATTGAGAAGGCAGATATTGCAACAGTGGCATTTGTCATGTATCCTGCCAAGAGGACTAAGACACTAGTGTACCATAACTCCAAGCTGTTTCGATCAAGGACAAAGAAAATGATCAGAGTAAGGAATGATACGGTTGTGAGGGCTGACATGAATAACCATTGAATATCGCCAATCATGTCTGCTAGTGCTTCCCCAAAGACAATAGAGTTGTGCCATGGTATTTCAGTTGTAGTGAACTGACGCCAGAACACAAACCTTAGGATTGTGATCAAGGCAATTCTAGCCTTACTGCATCGTTAATGACATAAGAAATTTTCTTTTGCCAATCTGCTTATTCAATTCCCAAGTAACAGATTTAAACTGTATAATTTCTGTCTTGTAATATTTTGAGCATGTGAGTTCATTCATCCGGAATTTCTCAGAAGCACAAAGGAAATTCAATGGAAAGAAAGTCTACCACAGCATAATGCCAGAGGACATGGAAAGCTTTATGACGGGCCATAAATCGGTGAATGCAGCCCAGGTGAACCCCTTCCAAGTACTCTCGCACCAGCCTCCAAACATATACACAAACTCACCAATAACTGCTAACCAATTCGATATTATCAACGCACTCATTGCTCCTGGGATTCCCCAATCAAGTACATACACAAAGAGCCAAGACAACAAGACATGAATTGCAAACGAGATGGCAGAGAGCCATCCTATGATGGTGTTCTTGAGCTGGCTCTGCAAGAACATTTGGATGGTAAAGAAGAAAACATAGTAGTAGATGATTGGGATGAACCACAGGGCAATGTACCCTGCGGCTTCGGCTATTTCATCCTCTATACCAAGAAGCTTGAAAATGGACGAGGTATAGACAAAGACCGGAACCAAGATGGTTGCAGTGACCAGGTTGATGATCCAAGATCTTTGCAAGTAAATGCCTAACATGTGGTATTGCTCTGCACCAAATGCTTGCCCACATAATGTTTCAGTTGCACTTGACATGCCCAACTGCAGGATCAAAACGTTCATTTGCAAAGTTGAGTCAAATTTTCCCGATAAATGCCTAGTCAAATTTGGTGTATTCACAGCCTATACACCCAAATATGGAATACTCAATACAAGCCCCTCCCTCCATCGCCCATCTTCCACAATTTGCAGAAAGTCTAAAAAAACGAAGTGTAAATTCGATAGTTTCTTGGAAACATGACCAACACCAGTCCATATTCATCATACTATTTACTCATTATGAGAATTTCCCAACAAAAACTGCCGGATCACATCTGAATGGAAATAGCAAAACAATATATTGCGGAGACAGTCAACTAAAAATAATCGTAAAAGTTATGCTTGTAGACATTAACTTGAAAAAAAGGGGAGACTAATCCTTACAAGTATTCCATTGGCAAATCGCAGGCCAATGATTTGAATGAGCGCATAACCGGCGAGCTCTGTATCGCTGATGTGCCCGATGAATGCTTGCGTCACTACAAAGACCCCATAAGTGGCCACTCTGGCCAACATAGCAGGGAAGGTAACTCTCCATATTTTTTTTGACTCCGCCCAGACCTTCCCCGTCAGACTACTTTTGTCTTCTGCTTCTGTTCCAAGTAGGCTATTTTCCATCCTGTCGTCACTCATGAATCCTGCCCAAAGAACGCGAAGCGTGAAATTCTTCAGGAGTGTTTATATTGCGGATACACAGAAACACAATTCATAGGATGACAAAAAAGAAGATCTTTTTCCTGAACCTACTAGTCTTGGTACAACCTCAACGTACTGCAGACTGTTGGAGACCGGCCGAGAAACTGGATCCACACAAGATCAAAAAATATTTTTTCATTATTTCTCCAAGGGAAAAGACAAACATTCATTGCAAACGTCAGGATAAGTCGGATTTCTGACGGCTGGTGCTGGGGCATTCAATTAACCAGTTGAGAAATGATGGTACGTAAGTGATATTTGTCTTGGAAGTTAATGATGGCTAAAGTGGTTGAAAGAGAAGTTACGGAACTCATGAGATAACTTATGGCAGCATCTAGCCCGGACTAGCCCACAACAACGCGAGCTACTGCATTGCCACCACACATGTCAACTCCCTAGCCGCATTGCTGCGGTCCTCGCCAGCTACCATCTTAGACCGGCATTGACGCTGCACCTCTGCCCTTGCTCAGCTGTCCCTACAGCCTTAGTGGTGTTTCTAACCATCCGACGACCTATATAATCTCCCAGTGTCCTTGCGAGCGTCTACGCAATGTTAATAATTAGGGATAATGCCACCAAAAATCTTAAAACTTTACTCTCTATGACAAATTTACTCTAAACTTTTTTTTGTGACATAAAAAATCTCAAACTTTGCCATATGTAACACATTTACCCTAACATTTTTAAACTTTGCACAAAAAACCTAAACTATGCCACTTGTGACAATTTTACCCTAAACTATATTACTTATGACAAATTTACCCTAAAGTTTTTTTGGGCTGAAGGGCATTTTCGTCATTTTCTATTTTTTTTTTTTTTTTTTTTTTGAAGTGGAAGTGCGAGGCCATCCTCACCGGGCATCGGGTTGCGAGGGCAGCCCTCGACCCTCGCCGGCGTCGGGCGGGCGGCCCGGGCGCGACCCCGGGCGTCGGGCGAGGCCGCCCAGGCGACCCCGCCGGCGGCCCTTGCCCGGCGGGGCGAGGGTTGCCCTCGCCCGATCCGGCCCGGGCGGCCCTGCCCGACGATCCGGCGGGGGTTGCCCTCGCCGATGCCGGCGGGGCGAGGGCGAGGGCGAGGCCGCCGCAAGCCGGGTCCGGCGAGGACGGCGATCGGGCGGCCCTCGCCGGCGTTCGGCGAGGGCGGCCCGAGCGGATCCGCCGGGGGCCCTCGGCCGACGTCGGCGAGGGTCGCCCGGCGGGCCGCCCTCGCCCGAGAGGGGTGACCCTCGCCGACGCCGTGAGGGTCGCCCGGGCTGGGCCGCCCCGGCGACCCTCCGCCGGACTCCGCGCCGGCGAGGATGGCCTCACCGGCTTCCTCTTCAATAAAAAAAAAAAAAAAAAGAAAAAAAATAGAAAATGACAAAAATGCCCTTCAACTCAAAAAACTTTGGGATGATTGTCATAAATAATATAGTTTATGGTAAAATTGTCACAAGTGGCATATTTTAGGGTTTTTGGTGGCAGAAAATTTTTTTTAGGATAAATGTGTCACACGGGGCATAGTTTGGGGTTTTTTGTGGCATTAACCTAATAATTAAACCAAATCCACTTTTGGAGGAAGTTGCCGATTATGTGGAGAGGCTGTTGATTTTGTAAATACCTGGGCCCACAGAGGCCCAAGCTCATGTCTTCTATAAGTCCAAAGCTCAGTCCATGTTCTTTAGCCTAGCCCATTTTCCTCCTTCGACAAATTGTGCGTTGGAAGCTTAAAGAAAGGAGAGCAGAAGCAGTAAGCGGCGGATTAAACAAGAAGAAAGGGGAGCTCGATCGTTGAGAAGAGAGGAAAAAGGGGAAGCGAGGGGAGACAATTTTCGCTCATCTACGATCCAGATGTCTCGACAAGCCAAATCAACTACTAATCCAACACCATGTGAGTGTTTGAGCCGATTATTCGTTTAATTGGTGTAATTTTCCGGTTAAGGGCAAGAGTTAGAAGTGACGTTGATTTTGAGCTACGGGGTTTAATTGAGTTGTCAAGTTATGATTTTTATGGAAATGATAGTTTAAGATGTTGCGGAGCGGTGGGATTTGACAACAATGGATTTCAAAGTACTGATTAATTGGAATGAAATTCTAAAGTATGCATGCAAGTTATGCGTACAAAGTGGATACGTGTGATTTAAATGAGATTACTCATTAGCATGTAGAAGTCATTTTATCAACGAGATTAAACGTGTTTTAGACGAGTTGTTTGTTAGAGTTATGTAATGTTCAGTTTTTAATATCATTTTTAGATTAATTGATAGGAATGTGAATGCATCGGGGCAAGTAACTAACATAGGTTGGTTTTCAGCTTTTAAGGTGAATGATATTATTATTATTATTTAGTATTATAAACTCATGTTTTGAAATATATTATAGATTAAAATATGTTACGAGTTAATAAATAGCATCTTTTATTGCATAAAATAAAATCGAACCTTTACTGCCATTTTATTGTTTGAAATGGAAAGTTATCTTTTGATTTCAATTTGAATGATTCCTAATAAATGGTTTATGAAACCCTTTATGAAAAAATCTTGAAAGGTTTATGTGGTTTTTGAAAAGCATTTTGATATTTATATATTGAATACTTGAGTTGTGAGATGTTTCTAATTTTGATTGTAGATTACTGGAGATTTGTGATTGATGATGGGTGTTAAGTGTCTCTGTGAACTCCAAAGGGTGTAAGAGTATGCATATACTAATTTATGATATCCTTGTGGGCCGAGCTATCGGCTAATAATAGGTGGAGACCTAACCAATGAGGAATCTTGGTTGCCTTATCATAGGCATTATGCGTGACCGTTGAGTATGAGTTTGTTAATGGATTGGACCATTGATATATATTTATGAGATTGATTAATGGACTACACCATTGGTGTTTGTTTTGTTATTATCTTGAGTATTTGTTTTATGAACATATTATGTTAAAGGAAGATATATCGCATTTTGATCTCGAAGGTTTGTTAAATTCCCAATTTGGCAAGTGAGTTTTGTTTGTGTTTTAAATGTGCATAGTAATTATTTGATCTGCTTGGAAGAAATATATTATTTATTAGGCCGTGGTAGCTTATTCCTTTTTTCTTATCATATTTTTCGGGTCTCTTAATTAGTGGCTATTAAAGCGAGATTGTTATCACAGGACCTTTGGGAGCTAAATATTTAGTTATGATTTGAGGCTGCATTTTTAGAGAAAAGATGGCCGTGTCACTCCCTCATTCCTTTAAGATTTGGGGTATGTCGCGACCTATTTTTTCCGTCCCGAGGGGGAAAGGGATGTCTAGATAAATAAATAGGTTTAGGGGTATTGTCCATAGGGCGGGTCCAAGACCCTCATTAGACATAGGCTCTCCCAAGCCCATACCCCGCGTGACGTTGGGTGTTCATGAAAATCTTCAAATGAGGAGTCGCCACTAGCCTATTGGGGTCGGCTAGAAACCAAGCGAGGCATGGGAGTGTGCCTCACTTTCTACGCAACCAGAGATTCTAGGGTCGGGGACTTGATTACACTAATTAACCAATTAATGTCCTTTCGGTACCTAATCTTGTTCATTTCAAAAGACTTTGTCAGGCAGTTCGGATTGATTTTAGAATTAACCACTAACATGTGAGGTGATCATGCGGGTGCGCAATCATCAAAATATGACAATCAACAATTCAAGAAAGCATTAAATAAATTGCGGGAAAAATAAACACATAGCATTAGGAGATAACTAAATGACAATCCTAATTAAACTAAGGAGGAAACCATAATCATCGCATCATAAGCGTGCATTCAAGGGCAATTGTATCGAGAGGATAATTAAAACCCTAAGGTTTGGGAAGGCTTGTTCGATTTTAAAAAAGACAATCTTGGGCCGATGATTTTTCAACACTTTTTTTAAAGAGAAAATGGTCCAAGAATTATTTTAGAGCTTTTTGGGAAACTCTAAAACAAACTAGGAGTTTTTGGGATTTTTGAATTTTTTTGGAATTTTCAATATTTTAATCTTTTCTGGTTTTTTTTTAATTAAAAAAATATTATTTTTTATTTTTTATTTTTTTATGATTTTTCAGGTTTCTGAATTTTCCATGAATTTTCTGAATTTTCTGAATTCTTTATGATTTTTAATATTTTTTATGTTTTTTATGATTTTCTGAATTTATGATTTTTTTTTTTTTGGATTTTTTTTTTTAAGGAAATGATCCGGACCGGGTCAGGAAACCCGGCCCTACAGACCCGATTCAGACCCTGCCGGTCCGGGTTGGGCTAAAGGACCCGGACCGGCCTTAAGCCCACTAAAAAACAAAACAAAAGGGCCCACACGAATTTCTTAAAAAAGCCCAATTTTGATTTCTAATTTTTTCTAGCCCAACTAAGAAAACCGGCCCATGGCCAAACTCAACCCAACTGAAGCAGGCCCATGGCGAAGCCCATCCTCTATTTTTTATTTTCGGCCTTTTCTTTGTTTTTCTGATTTTTCTATTTTTTATCTCTTTTTCCTTTAATCTTTTTTATTCTATTTCTGGTCTTCTTCTTCATTTTTCTGCATGCAGGTTGCTCCCCCATGCATGCCCGACGGAAGCCCCTGCAGCTTCTTCGCCGGCCCGCCTCCACGCACGACGAACCGTCACCGGCTTTTGGGGTCGTCACGAGGCCATCGTCTGGCGTCGGTCGTTCGGTCCGACCGACGCCGAACGCCGCCGGCCTGTTTCCGAAGGTCGCCAGAGAAGGCGATGAACGTACTTCGGCCTACCCAAACGGCGCGGAATAGCCTACCGAAAAGCTAGGGAGATGACTGAAACGGTGCATGAAAACGGTATAATCCCGAACAACGCAAAAGGAACCGAGAGCCGAGCTCCGGTCGAGGGTTAGGTTCGGTTTTCTCATTGAGGCATTTCGTCGAACAGTTAACGGGCCCAACCAAACTCAAGGGTTTCCGGCTCAACCGAGCCTCGAACACGTTCTAGGGATCTTCGGACATGGCATACAAAGAAAGTGGGAGTAAAGTGCAAGGGCTACGAGGGCCGGAGCTTGCGCGAGCTGGTCGGCCGCGAGCTCCGGCCCGGCATTCTCCAAAAACGGGACAAACGGAGAGTCAGAGAGACCTACCTCGTTCGGGGACGAGCTGCGGCGGACGGCGGCGGCGGACGGGCCTCCGGCGACGGCTGACCTCTCCCTCAAGCTTGCCTTCTCTCTTCGGTTCCCTTTCTCTCCTGTCTCCGGTCTCTCTCTCTTTTTCTGCTCTCGCTTTTCCCCTTCAGTTTCTCGGTCCGTCTCCCCCTCGAACTCTCTCTCTTCTTTTCTGTTGTCTGAGTTGCTCCTTGGTCCCTCGAGCTCTCTCTCTTGCGCTCTCTGTCTCTCGGGCTCCCGGAGTCCTCTCTAATCTCTCGGTCTCCCCGCTCCGGTTTCTCTCTTTCTCTCCCTTTCCGTCGTCCTCTCTGTTTTTGCTTTTTGAACCTCCTTGATTTTCTCTCTCCGATCTCCCCGATCTTTCTTTTTTTTTTTGTTAGCGTTCTGACTTCCTCTTCTTCTTTTCTTCTTGTTCTTTGCGTGCCGTTTCTGCCCTGACCTGCTGCCTTGCTGCTTCGAGAAAAGCTTTGCTGCTGTTCTGACTCGCTGCTGCTGCGCTGACTTGCTGCCTTCTCCTTCTGCTGCAGGTCCCACACGTGGAGGAGAAAGAAAGGAGAAGAAAGATGGACGGGCCGGGCCGAGAAAGGAAGGGAAAACAAAGAAATGGGCCGAGCCCGTGCTAGGAAAGGGAATGGGCCACGTGGGGGAGGCTAGGCAGCCCCAGCCTGGCCCGTCCTCTTTTTCGATTTTTTTTTTAATTTTTTAATTTTTTTTAATTTTCGATTTTTTAATTAATTTTTTTAATTATTATTTTTTAATTAATTTTTTTTTTGATAAATTTTAATACTACTAATGCAAGTGCTCCTAATGTCTATATGCGATGCAATTTTAATGAAATAATAATTTTTTTGTTAAGGGATTAGAAAAATCTCTAATTTTCCAATGTAGTTAATAAATGCTAAAACAAATCGCTAAAATTTAAGTGTCAACAGGGTATGACTAAGTTATCGATTTCATGGTTATTTAATGACTACTTAGTTGTGATTTACAAATTTTGATGTTGATGCCTATTCGACTCCCAAGACTGGTGCATGAATTTGAGTTACTTTTAAGAGTTTGTCCATATTTCTATATCTAGTTTAATTTTTTGTAAATTTCCAAGAATCTATCTCCTTGAAATGCTAGATATATTTATGTGACATTTAAGAGTAAGAATCATGTAACAAGCCTATATAAAGGCAAGTCCTGGGAGTTGTGAAAGCTGGAATTAATTTATGGATGCGCTTTTTAACGTATGGGCAAACTTTGCTTTGGAATGCCAAATATAAGTGAGCTCAAGTTAAAGCATTATTAGGATAAGTGACCTTTTGGGTAAATGCCTACCTGTATGCCAAAGAACAAAACCATGGGACTCGGTATGGGATAGACCAAAACGAACATTACCTCGAATGAGTTGAATCCAGGACTTTACATAGAGGGCGTGAAGCTGGTCAGTGAACTGACTTCCACACCAAATTATATCTTAAATGTCAACTTGCTAGCTGGACAAAAGCTGGAGACTTTTGCTGAGGATAAGAACGAGAGAAAGCAGGGCTAATCCAGAAAGATCTAGAAAGAGAGAGAGAGAGAGAGATGGTGTTTTTCTCTGGTTGCTTATTCTTTGGAAAAGCTTTCTGTGGTCACAGTTGCACCATTAATGACCGGGAACAACGGTACCTTCTTCCTAGGAAGGTTCTTTGGTTTACTAACACTAATTTGAGCTGTTTACCCAAATGAAATTGATTGTTGATTTAACCTTCTCAGATGATGAATCATGTTATGTTGTCCCATTTTTTGATTTCTTGTTATTGTAAAGAGGAGATTGACGGTTTCATTGCACCTGCAGGAAAGCCATCCTCTTTGGCAGGCATCAGGTTCTTAGAACTGCTTAAAGAAGATGAAATGGCTTTTGGTAATCATTATTTAGTATCCTTTCAAATGATGGCTGCCTAATGGCTACTAGCAAAGCATTCATCATGTATGGAATCTAATGAGTTAAGTTACCCAAGATACATGAGATACTCTCGAAGCTTTCCTCTATGTATAATTGAGACATCTTCAAACACTTCTCTTTCACCTCTATCTTCTTGTCAGCATGTCTTGAAATCAACAAGAAAGCAGCTGGAGCGTGAACTCTCTTGAAGATGTCTCTAGCATCAGGGATTTACAAGCATACAATCTGCTACAGTCGTAGTTTGTGACTGAGATTCATATAGTTTCGAATTGCCCCATCCAATGTTTGGTCTCTTCTTTGCCTAATCTGTGCCAGAGTACCTCGTCAATTTCTTCTATTGAGAAAACGTGGAACTTCCCTTTGTCTATCAAATCAATTTATCCGGGATATTGTCTAGTATTGAATTGCCGCTGCTACCTCTTCTAGACGACTGACTCTGTCAAAGCTAGAGCGATCTTCCCTTTGGTCGTTATAATCTGTTAACCATTTTTTAGGATATGGCAAACATTCATTTGCCAGTTGGACGAGTTATAGCTTTCTTACGTCATTGTTGTGACCTGCAATATGTGCTTTCTCTTGAGCTGGCGCAAAGAAGGTTTCAGCAAGAGCTACTCGATGAAGGTCGCTGAAGCGCAAACGTTTTTCCAATCTTCAAAAAATATATTTTGTCTAGTCACTGACAAATGGGGTTTAAAAGATTTGTCGATTGGCCGGGGCTTGATCGATGTTTTTGTGGCCATCATTAGAGATGACGGAAACCTTTTATAATTGTATCTATTTAGTCTATTCAGCCAAATTTGGCCGGCCGACACTTATGTGGATATCGACGCTAGGTGAAGAACAATTTTTTAATAATATTTTAATATTTTCTCTTTTTTCCTTTTTTCTTTCCTCTCTTTTTTTTTCCTCCTTCCTCCTTCCTTTGTCTTCGGCAATCGGCTAGAGGAGGGCCTGGTTGTCGGATTGAGGCGGCCTCGGCCAACCCATGGCAAGGCAAGCCCTTGCAAGATCTAGTGAGGGCAAGCCTTGCTAGTGGATTGGTGAGCTCGGCCAGATCTAAGGCAAGACTAGGGGCTGGGCGAGGTCGACCTCACCTAGCAATGGCAAGGCAATTGTATTTAAACTAGGGATTTCTTGAATTTGTTGGGTTTTTAGCTAGCTTTATTGGAAATTTTGAGGAGTCAAGTTTGAGTTCTAATGTTGGGATGATAGGAGAGACATCGTGAGTCTCAACAATTCAAGATTGATCGAAGGATTGACCCCAAGCAGTCTGGAGAAGTTCACTTGAGCCGACGAGTTGCTATTGAAGAGACAAGGGTTCCATTGGCGAGGGCTTGCCTCGCTCGCCTGGTGACAGCGAGGCTACCTCAGTTTGGCGACTACCCCTCCCCCCGAGGTCGTCGGAGATAGAGGAAGGAGGAAGGAGGGAAAAAAAAAAAAAAATAAAGTATTATTAAAAAATTGTTCATCAATAACCTAGTCAGCTAAATTTGGTTAGATGGATTGAATTGACATAATTATAAAATTTTTAAGACTCAATTGGACAAAAAAAATAAGTTTAGGACTAAATTGGTACAATTATAATAAGTTTATAATTTTTTTTACAATTTTCCCGTTCTTAGCCTGGTTAAAGAAGATGAAATGGTTTTGAATAATCTTTATCGTGTAGTCATATGCGGAATTTAATGAGAGTTATCAAAAATATTTCCTTATGTTTGTTTTTCTTTTCTTTTCTTTTTTGTCAAAATTTCCTTATCATGAGATGCTGTTGAAACTTTCCAGTGTCTGTTACTGAAAAATCTTCGAACACTATTCTTTATTAATATTTTCCTCCCAGATGTCTTGAAATCAACAAGAACGCAGCTAGAGAATGAGCTCTCTCTTGAAGATGTTCCGAGCATCAGGACTCACCTGCATACTAACTAGCAAAGTTGTAATTGGTAACGGAGGATTCTAATATATATAGTTTGAATTATCCCATCTCATGTTAGGTGTGTTTGTCGCTTAATTTGTAACTGAATACCTTGTCAATTTCTTCTACTAGTGAAATTGAGCGCATGACACAATTTGCGTGCTGTAGAATACTGAGGAAATTTGAAATTTCCCTTTGTCTATCAAATCAAGTTATCTGGCATCTCGTTTTATACTGGACTGTCACAGCTGCTAGATGACCTCTCCATCGAAGCTAGAGCGACGTTGGCCTTTGGGTCGTTATAATTTGTTAAACCTTTTATAGGATTCTGCAAATGTTCATTTGCTGTTGGATGGGTCATAGCTGTCTTAAATCATTATTATGATCTGCAATATGTGCTTTCTTTTGTGTAGGTGCGACAATGGTTACAGCAAGAACCACTAGATGAAGGGTGCCGAAGTATGAATGATTTTCCATCTTCAACGGTGAATTTTGTTGTTGACACCTAAATTTTGATTGATCATTCGTAATTTAATGCACAAAAATTTAGGGATTAATTTTAACCCCTAAACAAAAAATATTAGGATTAAATTGCATAGCATATAATTTTAAAAGCATTTATTGCATTTGCATTGGATTGATAACGGATGAGCTTCAATTGATGGTTCTAAGCTTTAACTTAACGAGTTTGACTAAGCCCACAATAAGTGAAAATTTGGCCAAGCCCGTTCAAGATCGACAAGTGGGAAGATTGATATATTTCGAAATATTCGATGACGCGGCGATGGATTTTTCATATATTTGGATAATATATTCATATATCATAAGGATAAATTGTGAGCTCATCTTTGCAAGATTCAGAATTATGACAACTCTGTTACGATCTTGAATTTTTGGCAATGTTGGGTCAATTTGGGGCTGATATTTGGTCTAAGGAAATAAAATTGGCGAAGAATATTCATATTCTACGATTTGATGCGAACATGCGCACAAAGGTAATGAAAGAGAGCAAGAAAAGATTTGTTGCACATAAAGAGCATATATTGAGCAACATGTTTCCTTCTTCAAAGAAGGAAAGATGTGCACATCCTTCAATGAGGGCACATGGACATGCAATACACAAGGAAAGTGGAATATATTTTAAAGCATCCCAAGAGGAAATGAAATCTGCTTTCTTTCCTTGATGGCTCAGACCCTTATGCCTATAAAAGGACCCTACAACTCAAGGAGGAGGGGGAGAAAAAAAAAATACATAAAAGGGAGAGAGAGCCACGGAGGGGACGAAGGAAAAAAGGAGGTCGGACTCGCCTTGGCCAAAGCGCCTCAGTTTCCACTCGACAATGCTGCTGCTGTCCCGACTGCCCGACGTCGCTGCTTGACCAGCCCCCACTGTGCTTTCGTCCTCTTGATGCAGGTCTCCACCCTACGACACTGTTGCTGTCCCGCCGTCAACTATCGCCACTGCTGCCCTGAGCGCTGTCATGCCTGCTGACCTGTGACGATTCGGCTACTGAACTCAACCGTATCACCGACTTTGAGCTCGTCGCTACCCCACTCTTGGCGCGCTGTTACACACAGCACTGACGTCCTTGCTTCTTGCCCAGTCCCGCGATCGAACAACCACTTCGTTTGCCTCGGTTCCAGACGTGCGGCTGTTTCGGAGTGCCATGCAGGCGTCGTACTTTTGTCTCTCTATTTCCGTGGCTTGTGGGTTCTGTTTTGCAGGAAGTAATGACCCAATATTGATAAAAAATTGAGAGGATATATTCACGAAGAGAGAGAAACGGTGGCTGTGAAGGCTGAAGGAAAAGTCCATTGACTTTTACCTTCTTTCTGCAAATTCTACCAAGGCTCGCATGGCATTGATTGAGTCAAGATATTCTTCCTAGGGGTGTGCAAAAGAACCGAGAACCGCCCGGACCGCCCGGAACCGGACCAGACCGGCCTGGAACCGGTGGTTCCTAAAGGGACCGGTGGTTCCTAAAGGGACCGGTTCGGTTCCCGATTCCAATAAATTGGAACTGGTGGGTACCGGTCCGGTTCTTGGTTCCATGGGCAGATCCGTCCGCCCACCCATCCGGACCGAACCGGTGTTATAATAATAATATATATTAATTTTTATTATAAAAATAATTTTTTTAGTTGAAAAAAAATTAAAATTTTGAAACCCCGTGTTTATAATTTTTATTGCTCTATTTGAAGCAACCTACCAAGAGAGCTAAAGAAAAAAACGTGAGAACATTTGCGAAATCTCTAAATAGACCATTTTTATGATACGTGTCCAGTGGAGCTTTTTTTCTTCGCCCGCTTGTGAGACCGGATCCATAGATCCACCCGGGAACCGGACCGGACCGGCGGTCCAGTTCTTGGGTGGATCCATGGAACCAACGGGCGGTTCCGGATCCAATTTTTTGGAACCGGTCCTTAGTGGGCGGTTCCCGGTTCTAGGGTGGGAACCGCCCACCCGGACCATGCACACCCCTAATTCTTCCAAGTGAAGTCTAGCTTGCGGGGAAACAACCGAGTTGGCATGGTTCATTGGTGAATGTCCCGTGCTGGCCGCCCCTCTCGGCAACTTGGAGTTTCTTTTTTTTTCCGAAGCTCTCGCTTTTGCTTGAGATCATCTGCGAGAAAGCCAAACATCTTTAGCGGCTGTGGAATAGGGTTAGGTGCTGCCATTAGTAATTGAAAACCATCTCGGATCGTTTGTGAAAATCGGAGAAAGACCATCAAGGTAATTTCCTAATCTGTTCACTTAACTGAATATAAAATTGCCTAATTAGCAATGCATTTACTGCTAATGTGATTTTCTTGAGATATTTGGCATATTCCGATTGAGTGAGGTTGTTATGTCGTGTTAAAAAATCTCAATAATCAAAAATATTGAGCCGTGAGAAGTCGGATCAGGTTTTTGATTGTTTTGATTTTCTATCTTAGGTCGGGGTTAAATTGCGTGCTTTACATGATTGGTTGCATTATGTGTTGATTTTTTTGATAAACTTACAAAAAAATGCATAAAAAAATCTTTTGCATAATAGGATAGATTGATGCACTTCATGACTAGTCTTATAGTTCACATTGCAAATGATGTAGAAGCTTAGGAAATTTCATTAGTTATAAAAAAGAAAACATAAAAATTGCCAGCCATGCTCATGTCATGTAAAATTAGGTCATCACCCGTGTGTCATTAATCATTGCATGTTTAGGGTCATTTGAATGCGTGACATACTAGGGTAGTTGCATTAAATATTTTCTAGCATTATATTAAATTAAATAATTAATGTCGCGTGACATATAGTTTGCATATTAGGTTGCACATTGCATGCTATCATAGTTATACAATGCATTGCATGTACTTTTAGGCTTCATCAAATAAGTGAAAACCTTAAAAAATATTTTAATGAGAGCGTGTTAATTAGAAATTATATCTAGGATCGTTGATGTAATTTTTAAGCTAACATCGCAGATGCTTTCGTAACTTTAAGGTAAGTAACTTGCTCATTTTTCTTGCAATTTATTTATTGCTTTGCTTCATTGAGTGTTAAATAATGGTTGCACATTCGCATGATTACATTGCATGTTAGGGAGTAAATTAAAATTAATAAAAATTGTCTGCAAATCATTTTTTTTTAAAATAAAAGAGAAAAGGTACCGAGAGGGCGTTAGAGAAATCTAACGTAATCAAGTCCCCGATCCCATAATCTCTGGTTCGTAGGAGTAAAGTAATTCTCCTGTTACTTTACTTGGGTTTCTAATTGACCCACCAAAAAGTAAAAATCATTTGCATGCTAAAAACTTAAACCCTAAATCACAAATTGGTATGGGCTTGGGAGAGCCCGAGCTAAGTTTAGACTTAGTAATCCATTAGCCAAACCCAGGTGGTGCACCCGAGGTGAGGTCGCGACATTTGTCTAATCACTGAAAAGTTGGGTGTGAAAGACTTATCAATCGGAGAGGGGTTGGATCAATGTATCTGTGGCTATCACTATAGGGGCCAAAATATGGGATGAGCAATTATATATTCCGCTTGAACTTAGAATCTACTCTTGGGTACTAGTTTCTCATTTTTTGAATCTAGAACATACTCATCAAACCTAAAACTTGTATTGTTATAGGTTCCAAGGTTGGTTATAGGTTTTAATAGATTTTTTTTTTTGGTTAAGTAAAACAAAAATAAACATAACAATAAAAATGAACAAAGATTTTATCATTGATTGCCTAAAAACTAAGAGTGTCAAAAAAACCCATCAAACCCAACCTGAACATGACCCAAACACAACCCGAATACGAAATAGGTATGGTACATGTTTCGGGTCTTAATACTGTTTGAGTAATAATTATAAATACAAATGGAATACATGTTTTGGGTCAAGTTAAGGTCGGAACAATATTCGGACCCAAACACATTAAAGGTTTCAACTCAAACACACCCATCCAAGCTATCTAAGGGCATCAAACAAACACATCTAACTTGACCTGAACATGACCCAAACACGACTCGAACACGAAATAAGTATGGTACATATTTCGGGTTTTAATATTGTTTGGGTAACAATTATAAACATAAATATTCCGACCCAAACACATTTAAAGCTTCAACTCAAACACACCCACCCAAACTATTTCTTCTACAACTCCTTCTACTCGCAACTCATCCAGCACGTCTCATCTCACGGGTTTGTCGTTGTCGCCCCTCAAGTCGGACCCAATCTCTCTCCCTCTCCCCCCCCTCTCTCTCCCCATTTTCCATATGATTTGCTTTTTTTTTTGCGACCGACGCAGAACTTTAGAGGAGGGAGTATTATCTGTTTGTGGATATGTTCACGGACGAGTTGAACGAGACATTGCGGCGTCATGTAAAAACATTTGGAATTCCCTTTGTCGTATTTTTTATTAAAAAATTATCTGTTTGCGGAGATGATCACGGACGGGTTAGACGAAATCTCGCAGCGTCACGTAAAAGCATTTTGAATTCCCTTTGTCATATTTTTTATTAAAAAATTATTTGTTTGTGGAGATGTTCACGGACGGATTGGACGAGGCCTCGCGACATCACGTAAGAATATTTCAAATTCCCTTTGTTATATTTTTTATTAAAAAATTATCTGTCTGCGGAGATGTTCACGGACGAATTGGACAAGATCTCGCGGCATCACGGTTCATGGACGGGTTGGATGAGGTCTTGCGGCGTCACGTAAGAACATTTCAAATTCCCTTTGTAATATTTTTTATTAAAAAATTATAATATTTTTTAATAAAAAACCCGAAACCCGACCCAAACCGACCCGTTTTTTTTGCTTCATGTTTTATGCATTTCGGGTCGGGTTGGATAACATCAACCCGACCCGACCCGACCCGACCCGTTGACACCCCTAAAGCTATCTCATCTACAACTTATTATATTCGCAACTCATCCAACACGTCTCATTTCACGAGTTCGTCGTCGTCACCCCTTAGGTCAACCCTCATCAATCTCTCTCCCTCTCCCCCCCTCTCTCTCTCTCTCTCTCTCTCTTCCATATGATCGGACGAGGTCTCGCGACGTCACGTAAAAGCATTTCGAATTCCCTTTGTCATATTTTTTATTAAAAAATTATCTGTCTGCGGAGATGTTCACAGACGGGTTGGACGAGGCCTTGCGACATCATGTGAGAACATTTCGAATTACCTTTGTCATAATTTTTTATTAAAAAATTATTTATCTGCGGAAATGTTCACGGACGGGTTGGACGAGATCTCGCGACGTCACGTAAGAACATTTCGAATTCCCTTTGTCATAATTTTTTATTAAAAAATTATCTATCTACGGAGATGTTCACGAACGGGTTGGACAAGCCCTCGCAGTGTCACGGTTCTCGGACGGGTTGGATAAGATCTCGCGGCGTCACGTAAGAATATTTCGAATTCCCTTTATAATATTTTTTATTAAAAAATTGCAATATTTTTTAATAAAAAACCTGAAACCCGACCCAACCCAAACCGTTTTTTTTTCTTCTTGTTTTATGCATTTTAGGTTGGGTTGGGTCAAATGACATGACCCTTATTGTTCGGGTCGGGTCGGATAACATCAAGACCCGACCCGACCAATTGACACCCCTACTAAGAACGAGCACCCATCAAATATTATTAAGAAAATTTTATGGTTTTTAATGCACTGATTGCTCCTATATTATATAAAATCATTATTTTGAAAATTGCTCATATATAATTGCATCAAAAAAGCAATTAGAATTTCTACTGGTCTCATGATCTACTAGAACATATTAGGAGTGAGTGTTCCAAGTTCCGTACAGGTGCCACATGAAATATGGAACTTACTCGTTGAAACAAGTTCCTAATTTTTTGGAACTTGAAACTTATTTTATATATCTTGGAACTTGGAACCTACCCCATCATAGGAGGGTCTAGTCGGGTTCTACCTATATTATTGATTGAACGATTACAATAAATTATCACATTTAATGTCACCACTTGTTGTTACAATTCAATTACCATAACTTATATTTAGACACATGACAAATATGAAACATTAATAAAATAAAATTCACAGTCATTAAATGAAAATTGAAAGTAATGGTTCCATATTATATACTTAATTATCAAACGCCATGGAATGCCTTCCGTGAAGACAAAAATTAAGAAAAATACAAAAACTTATTTTAGGTTCTAGGTTCCAATTTCTACCAATCTAGAATCTGCATGCCTTAGAACTTGAAACCTACAGGTTTCTATTAGTGCAGTTCTCAGGTTTTAGGTTCTACCAACTTAGAATCTAGAATCTATTCGTCAAAAGCATATTCAAAACCTAAAATCTACCTTTGCATACCCTATAACTTGGAACCCACAAGTTCTTACTGGTGCAGTTTTTAAGTTTAGGTTTTATCTTGGAATTATGCTCACCCCTACCCAAAAAGAGAGAGCAAAAGATGAAGCAACTTGTTCTCATCTAAAACCGTAACTGGGATGAAACCGTATTTCCTCAAACCCTGTCAGTGCTCTCACCATTGTCCTCAGATGTTTTCAAGAACCATCTGTTGAGCCGTTCTGACGCTTTGTTCACCTATAAAATAAAAGCAATCTACTTTCATCACGAAAGAAAGATAAAAACAAAAGAATCTTGAGATCTTGCTGGAACATCCATCTAATATAACTCCTACAGCGTGTGTAATGTCAAGTAATGCAAGTGATATGGTCCACAATTCGCATTTACCTGCTCATCCCAGTTCGTTTTATAAGTAATAAAACCAAGCACCGCTGTCTGAGTTGCAACTCCGACTATCATCCCTATCCATATGCCCTGCGGGCGTCAAACAACGAGTGTCAGCAGTCTGAAACCGAGTAATAGCTTGTCTTGGCTAAGTATTCTCTGAATAGTGAAGTCTCGCCTCATCAAACCAAAAATGCAACACAAAATGACAGTTAACTTTTAAGTTCCTAGCGTAAAACATAAGCAGGTTTAGGCCTTCTTACCTGAATTTCCAACTTGGCGACATACGCAAGCACAACTCCTAGAGGCACTCCAATCACGTAATAGGAACCTATGTTAACATAGGCAACCATACTTTGTCTCCCGGAACCTACTGCCACACCTTTGAGGGATGAACGGACGCGTCAGCAAGAAAGAATCTGTAAATAATTTTACCAATCGCTTCACGAGTAATGGAACAACCACTATGTACCTGAGAACACTGGCTGAACACTGTTGAGTAAAATAGTGAAGGCAAGGAGAACCGAGAGGCTCGAAACAGCTTCTGCAATGTCTTCCTCACTTGTGAAGATGTAGGCGATCTGTCGACCTAAAACTAGGCACAAGATCCAACAGATAACTCCAATGCCAATTGAGGTGCCCAAGATGACTTCAATGGTGAACACCACTGCTTTCGCATTTCCTTGCCCCAGTTCATTGGAAACCCTCACACTGTAGGAATTAATAGGATCAAGTCACATCGTATCAAGCAAACACGGAGCAACTCAAAGATTTTGTTCAGGTTCATCATAAGCCATACCAAGCCCCCGTTAGGAAACCGAGGCACATCATTAACTCCCAACCTGAGATGTTGAGGCTGCAAATGGAAAATCAATTCGGTTCATGACTTTCCTAGCAACTGACGTCAAAGTAGAAGACATAATTTGCTTTATTTGATGCCATTATACCAAATCGAGAAGGCAGATATTGCAACAGTGGCATTTGTCATGTGTCCTGCCAAGAGGACTAAGACACTATTGTACCATAACTCCAAGCTGTTTCAATCAAGGATGAGGAAAATTGTCAGAGCAAGGATCGATACATTGGAGAGCACGTAAACGACATGAAGAACCATTGAATATATCCAATCATGCCTGCCAGTGCTTTCCCAAAGACAATAGAGTTGTGTCATGGTATTTCAGCAGTTATGAACTGACACCAGAGCACAAACCTTAGGACTGTGATCAAGGCAATTCCAGCCTTACTGCATCGTTAATGACATGAAGAAATTTCCTTTTGCCAATCCGCTCATTCAACTCCCAAGAAAAAGATTTAAACTGTATAATTTCTCTCTTGTATTATATTGAGTATGTGAGTTCATTCACCCGGAATTTCTCAGAAGCATAAATGAAATTCGAGGGAAAGAAAGTTTACCACAGCATAATGCCAGAGGACACAGAAAGCTTTATGACTGGCCACAGATTGGTGAATGCATCCCAGGTGAACCCCTTCCAAGTACTTTCGCACCAGCCTCCAAACACATACACAAACTCACCAATCACCCCTAACCAATTTGATATTATCATCGCACTCATTGCTCCTGGGGTTCCCCAATCAAGTGCGTACACGAAGAGCCAAGATAACAAGACATGAATTGCCAACGAGATGGTGGAGAGCCATCCTATGATGTTGTTTTTGAGCTGGCTTTGCAAGAACATTTGGATGGTAAAGTTGAATACAAAGTAGTAGATGATCGGGATGAACCACAGGGCAATGTCCCCAGCGGCTTCAGCTATTTCATCTCCTACACCAAGAAGCTTGAAAATGGACGAGGTATAGACAAAGATCGGGACCAAGATGGTTGCTATGACCAGATTGATGATCCAAGATCTTTGCAGGTAAATGCCTAACATGTGGTATTGCTCTGCACCAAATGCTTGCCCACATAATGTTTCAGTTGCACTAGACATGCCCAACTGCAGGATCAAAACGTTCATTTGCAAAAGTACAGTCAAATTTTCCTGATAATGCCTAGTCAAATTTGGTGGATTCACACAACCTATGCACCCATATATTGAATAGCCAATTCAAGCCCCTCTCATGATCGCCCACATTCCACATTTTGCAGAAAGTCCAGAAAAAAAAAAAAGTGTAAATTTGATAGTTTCTTGGAAACATGATCGACACCGGTCCATATCAGACTATTTACTCATTATCAGAATTTCCCAACAAAAGCTGCCGGATCACATCTGAAGTGAACAGCAAAGTGGAATTACCAACATAGTATATTGTGAAGCAATATATGTCTGTGGACATTAACTTGAAAAAAGGGGAGACTAATCCTTACAATTATTCCGTTGGCAAATCGCATGCCAATGATTTGAACGAGCGAATAAGCAGCGAGCTCTGTACCACCGACGTGCCCGATGAATGCTTGCGTCACTACAAAGACTCCAAAAGAGGTCACTCTGGCCAACATAGCGGGGAAGGTAATTCTCCATATTTTCTTTGACTCCGCCCAGACCTTCCCTGTCAGACTACTTACGTCTTTTGCTTCTGTACCAAGAAGCCTTTCCCCCATCCTATCGTCCCTCATGAATCCTGCCAGAAGAATGCGAAGCGTGAAATTCTTCGGGAACATGTATATTGCGGATACACAGAAACACGATGCATAGGATGACAAAGAAGATAATTTTCCTGAACCTATTAATGTTTGTACAACCTCTACGTACAGCAATCGCAAGGGTAGAGGTGCAGCGTCGCAGCTGGTCTGAAGCTCACCTGCCGGGCTGGAGATGGTAGCTGTGTCTCCCCTCTTTCTCACTGTCTCGGCCCTCCCTTTTCTCTCATCTTTACTTTAGGGGGTGATTAGGTCCAGGAGGGTAGGGTACAGACTTGTACTCGACCTTGTTATAATTGATTCATCTTTTTCGCATTCTGTATTCTACTTTATTTTTATTGGACTTTGTTTTGGACTCAACATTGTTTTTTCGATCCGGGAACAAGGTCAATCCTGTTTTTATTGGAACATGTTTTGTAACTGTTCGATATCCTATACAGCTTTGAATTTTATATTAATTCGCAAAAAAAAAAAAAAAAAACAATATAATCCTCCTAATATTATAAGACCAAGCAAAAATCCTAACAATACATAAACATTAGCAGTAAATATGGATCTAATATTAGTCTCATTCCCATAAATATTTCTGATATGATCTAATGTGCATGTTTATGTGTATACGACAGAGCTATTATTAAGAGGACATTTTTCTTGAGTTGGACTAACAATGCTTTAATTAGTGCTATAATAGTTAGTAGCATTTGTTCTGCGACTATAATAATAGTTGAAGGTGAAACCATCAAAAAAGAAAAACAATACATGAGACCAGTTCTTTTAAATGATTCTTTGAAGACAATTATCTCTTAACTTGATTCAAAGAGAGGCTTTCTTTTTTTAACAATTCTTCGAAAACAAAGAGACTCAAAGGCACTATATAGAAAAACGATTTTTTTTTAACAAGATAAAAACCGATTCCAAAACCGGTCTGGATCCGGGTGGGTCTTTACTTGGACCCAGTTCCTGAACTGGTTTCAACTAGTTCCCAAAAACTAGAATCGGTTCCCATATTAGTTTAATTGGGAACCGGTTCCCAACCCTGTTTTTCGGATGGCCTAGTCCGGGTTCTGGGTAAACTTAATTCAGGTGCACACCCCTATTTACTTTTCTTTTTTGTCTTCTTCTCTCTCTCCATGTCTCCCTCTTTCTCTCTCCTACGGTCTCGGCACTAGCAATTCTCTCAACTTTTCCGACGAGGCAAATCAAAAGTGACATTCAAATGATTGATTTTTTGAATTTGTGATACTAAAGTAAGTGAAAAAAAAATTTGGTGCCAAAATAAACGCCGTACAAAAGTTTTGACACCCCTAATGTTCTTAATCCAATTTAATAAGATACCAAAGATAAGATTCTTACGTTTGTTTGCCTAGTTACTATTATGAGATACCGTGGAAGCTTTCCTCAAGGTATAATTGAAACATCTTCAAGCACTCCTCTTTCACCTATATCTTATCGTTAGCATGTCTTGAAATTAACAAGAACCCAGCTGCAGCGTGAGCTCTCTCTTGAAGATGTCTCGAACAATCTGCTACAGTCATAATTTGTCATAATTTGTGATTGAGATATAGTTGCATATTGATAAGGCGTATAAAGGCAAACCTTATAACTGGTGAAAATTTTTCTTTATAGTCTATACCCTCTTATTAAGTATAACATTTCGCCACGAGGTGAACCTTATACTTTTTAACAGATTCATCAGATACATATAGTTTCAAATTGTCCCATCCAATGTTCAGTCTCTTCTTCATCTACTCCGTGCTAGAGTACCTTGTGAATTTCTTCAATTAATGAAATTGAGCGCACGATATTGCGTGCTTGCTGTACGGATTTGAGAAAATGTGAAAATTTCCATTGTCTATCAAATCAATTTATCCGGCATATTGTTTTGTATTGGACTGCTGCCGTTACCTCCTCTAGATGACCGCCTTTGTAAGAGCTAGAGCGATGTTCCCTTTGGTCGTTATGATCTGTTAACCCTTTTTCAGGATATAGCAAACATTCATTTGCCGGTTGGACGAGTTGGAGCTTTCTGACATCGTTGTTATAACCCGCAATATGTGCTTTCTCATGAGCTGGTGCAAAGATGGTTACAGCAAGAACTACTCGATGAAGGTCTCTGAGGCGCAAACGTTTTTCCGATCTTCAAAAAACATATTTTGTCTAGTCACTGACAAATGGGGCCTGAAAGATTTGTCGATCGGGGCGGGCTTTGATCGATGTTTCTGTAGCCATCATTAGAGCAGGCGAAATGGGGAAAAAATGACGAAGACAACTTGTTCGCATCGGAGACAAAACCCATATGAAACCATTATACTTTTCAATTTTCCCTCATCCGTTCAGCTGTTCAGTGGCAGAGCTCTCGCCATTGTCATCCGGTCTTTTCAAGAACCACCTATTGAGCCGTTCCGACGCTTTGTTCACCTAAAAAACGAAAGCAATCTTGTAATTGGCTTTCAAAAATCTCTCTTTGTGAAACGGAGACAAAAACAAAAGAGTCGTGAGATCTTGCTATTATTTCCAGCTAATATAACTCCTGAAGCATGTGCAATGTGAAGGCATGTAAGTGATATTGTCCAAGATTTGCATTTACCTGCTCGTCCCAGTTCGTTCTATAAGTAATAAAACCGAGCACTGCCGTCTGAGTTGCGACTCCGATTATCATCCCTATCCATATACCCTGTGGGCATCAAACAATGGAGTTTCAGCTGAGTCTGAAACCAAGCAATAGCTTATCTTGGCCAACTATTCTCCCAATAGTGCAGTGTCGCCTCATCAAACCAAAAACGCAGTATAAAGTGACAGTTAAATATGAAGTTTCTAAAGAAAAAGCCTTCTTACTTGAACTTCCCATTTGGCGACATAGGCCAGCACAACTCCTAGAGGCACTCCAATCACATAATAGGAACCTATGTTAACAAAGGCAACCATACTTTGTCTCCCAGAACCTACTGCCACTCCTGCAAGGCATGAACAGATGGGTCAGCAAGAAAGGATCGGTAAATAATTTTACCATTCGCATCACGGTAGTGGAACAGCCACTGCGTACCTGAGAGCACTGGCTGAACACTGTTGAGTAATATAGAGAAGGCAAGGAGAACTGAGAGGCTTGAAACCTCTTCCACAACGTCTTCCTCACTTGTGAATATGTAGGCAATCTCTCGACCGAAAACTAGGCACAAGATCCAAAAGACAACTCCAATGCTTATTGAGGTGCCCAAGATGACTTTAATGGCAAAGATTGCCGCTCTTGCATTTCCTCTCCCCAATTCATTGGAAACCCTCACGCTGTAGGAATTGAAAGAATCAAGTCACATAGGGTCAAGCAAGCATGGAGCAATTCAAAAATTTGCACAGGCTCATCATAAGCCATACCTAGCTCCAGTTAGGAAACCGAGGCATATCATGAACTCCCAAGCTGAGATATTGAGGCTGAAAAAGAAGAATCAATTCCGTTCATCACTTACGTGGTGAATGAATCAAAGTAGAAGACATAAGATGCCTAATTCGATGCCATTTTACCAAATCGAGAAGGCAGATATTGCAGCAGCGGCATTCGTCATGTATCCTGCCAAGAGGACTAAGACAGCATTGTACCACAACTCCAAGCTTTTCGGTCAAGGACAGAGAAAATGGTATGAGAATGAGGATCAATCCAATGGAAAGTGCGTAAAAGACGTGAATAAACATTGAATGTATCTAATCTTGTCGGCAAGTGCTTCGCCAAAGACAATAGTCATGTCAGGGTGTTTCAGTTGGTTACACCAGAACACAAAACTTTGGATTGTGACTGAGGCAATTCTAGCCTTGTCAAATCATTAACAACAATACCACAAATCATGAGGAATTTTATTTTCCAATATGTTCATTCAACTCGCAAAGATGGATTTAAATTGTATAATTTCTCACTGGTGAAGTGTGTGTGTGTTCATTCACCAAGAATTTCACAGGAGCATGAAAAGAAAGTTTTACCATAACATAATGCCAGAGGATACCGAAAGCTTTATGACTGGCCATAAGTCCGCGAATGCAGCCCATGTGAACCCCTTCCAAGTACTTTCGCACCAGCCTCCAAACATATACACAAACTCACCAATCACCACTAACCAATTTGATATTATCATCGCACTCATCGCTCCTGGGATTCCCCAATCAAGTACGTAAACAAAGAGCCAAGACAACAAGACATGAATTGCAAATGTGATGGCGGAGATCCATCCTACGACGGTGTTCTTGAGCTGGCACTGTAAGAACTTTTGGATAGTCATGCTGAACACAAAGGAGTAGATGATCGGGATGAACCACAGGGCAATGTACCCAGCGTCTTCGGCTATTTCATCTTCTTCACCGAGAAGCTTGAAAATGTATGAGGAATAGACAAAGAGAGGGACCAAGATGGTCGCGGTGACCAGATTGATGATCCAAGATCTTTGCAAGTAGATACCTAACATGTGGTATTGCTTAGCACCAAATGCTTGTCCACATAACGTTTCAGTTGCACTAGACATGCCCAACTGCAGGATCAAAAAGTTTATTTACAAAGCTCAGTCATATTTTCCCGATAAGGCCTTGTCAAATTTGGTGGGTTCACATGGTTTTTACACCCTAACATTCAACATTCAAATCAAGCTCCTCTGTCAATAGCCCATTTTCTATATTTTTGCAGAAAGTTAAGAAAAAAGTTGTAAATTTTGCATTGTTTCTTGGAAATGTGATTGACACTGGTTCATATTCATCAGATGATTTAGTCATTATCAGAAATTTGCTAACAAAAGCTGGCAGAGCACATCTGAAACTTATCAGTGTGGAAGTATTAATTCCATATATTGTAGAGTCTGTTAACAATAGACCCCAAAATAATGTCTTTAGACTTTAACGGAAAAAAGGGGAGAGGAATGCTTACTATTATTCCGTTGGCAAATCGTATGCCAATGATTTGAATGAGCGCATAAGCGGCAAGCTCTGTCTCACCAATGTGCCCGATGAATGCTTGTGTCACAACAAAGATTCCAAAAGAGGTTACTCTGGCCAACATTGCAGGGAATGTAACTCTCCATATTTTCTTTGATTCCACCCAGACGTTCCCTGTCAAACTCCTTATGTCTTTTGCTTCTGTACCAAGAAGCCTTTCCTCCATCCTGTCGTCACTCATAAATCCTGCCAGAAAAATGCAAAAGCATGACTTTCGACAAGAATGTTCATTTTGCGGATCCATGGAAACACAATTCTGAATATGACAAAAACGAAGGTCTCCTAGTAGTCTATGCTCAATTCGAACATACTGCAACAGTTGGAGACTGGCTGAGAAACTGGATCCGCACAGAATCATGAAAATGTACCACTATATCTATATCAAGTCATGTAGCAAATACAGATTTGGTGTCCCATGCATGTAAAATCACTCTCTTTGGCAGGCATTATAAGTTTGTACTATGTGTTTGTCGTTCGTAGTTTAGTCAATGTATCAGTATGGCAAGAATTCATGTAAAGTTTGTGACAGTCACACCACAATTCAAGACCACGAACATGAAGGGTAAGAAGTAGTTGTACACGAATTCAATCCGTGTGAATCACTGCCAGTGCAACCATGATCTCAGTGGGAGGTGGCTTGTTATGAAGCCAGCTCACATGTATAAACTGCTCAGACTTGCATAAACTGCTCAAAACAGAACATACATATCATCAAGCCATAAAAATATCTGACACCCAATGAGCGCACGTTTCAGAATTTAAGAGAAGTCCTCTCCCACATGACGCCAACTCTGAGAGAGAGAGAGAGAGAGAGAGAGAGAGAGAGAGATTACCTTAGATTTATACAGATACCCTCTATGAGACAGTGAGTACCCGAGTGAGAAGACAAAGCTAGTGGCGCTAATTGTTCTGTCTGAAGAAGCTCAGCTGTAGAAAACAACAGAGGCAAAGCAAAGGGGCACTTGCAAGCGGAGATTGTGTGATGTGGGATTCATATTCAGATGTGTCTCAGTCTCTCTGTTTCTTGCTTGAGTTGATGAACACGTCACTGATGTTCAGCAACCCATTCATAGCTCGTAGAAGTCCCTCCCGAAGGTAGGGACACAGAGCCGTGCTTCCTGATTAACTGAGGACAATGGAGGTTAAGCAAGAAAACCAAAAGCAAAAGGGAAAAGGAAAGAAATAATTAATAAAAGACCAGAAGAAGTTGGGACAGACTATTAGGTGTTGAATGGGGACGACTGATAAGTGGAACAAGATAGTTTCGATCTATAAGAAAAACACAAGCGCGAAAAATAAAAAGGAAGACTTGGCTGTTGTAAATAATCTAAAGGAAAATAATAGTTTTTCGAACGGAGTATAATTATATAAAATCGACAATATAAAAAAAGGGTCCCGCCAAAATAAATTAAGTACCAAGAACCATTTATTTTTTTTGTCATGGTACAAGGGACACCAAATGTGTCTTTACATAAACAAAATAGATGCATTATAATTTTTAAAAAAACTCCATCTCCGACTAATAAAAGCGTGAATAATAATTATTCTATTCCAGAAATTAATTCTTTGTATTTCTGTTTTCTAGACAAGTTTATGAAGCAAAATAGGATTTTAATAACGATATAAATTTTTGTTTCCAAAATAGAAATTCGTTTAATAATGACATAATTTCTCCCTCTCACATGATGACGGGAGGTGAGCAGCGAATTGCTAGGGAGCGGTGGTAGATAGGAATGAGAGGTGGTCAACTGGCGACGGGTAATAGGTGGTGACAAGAGCAGTGACGATAAGAGTTTCTATTTCTTACTTTTGTTCCAAAAACAAAAAAAGTAAAAAAAATTACATTTGATTTATATTCCAAATTTATTTTTAAAGTAAAAATATATTCCAGAAATTAAAAAATAAAATTATATTATTAAATAGATTTCTATTCTAAATTTGCTCCTAAAAAAAAGATAAAAATAAAATGATTATGATATTGGGTCCTAAGTGTCAGTGACATCCGAAGTCTGAATAGGCTGCTCAAACACGAGATAATTTGCGTTTGGCGTCTTGAAAAGTCGAACATATATGGTACGCTTGATCAACATAGACTTTTTTTTTTTTAAAAGGAAAACTGCATAAGTACATATACGGCATGTGCAAGTGTACCATTCACGTGGCGCCGTGTCAAAATATGTAGTTGTGGGTGGGAACTGGCAAGTTGACAAATGATGAGACATTTCCCTATGGAGGCAGTGGAGAAATCTAGGCCGTTCAAACCTAATGGAGGTAGTAGTCTTACTTTTTGTGCGTTCTAATGTCGATTATGTTCACTGCCGAAAATTAGTTAGGCAATTTGAACCTCGACTTCAATTATTGAATGTACTGAACTTCTGCATCTAATTTTAACAGTATATGATGTGGTTATATCCGGCCAATGAACCGTTCTCGTGGCGAGAATGTGGCCAAGTTTCGAGACGCTACATAATTGTCGTGTCAATGGTTTGACCAAAAACTGATTGGGTTTTTCTGGCAAAGTATATCGATTACAAATTTATGCTCTATATCGGGTATTTTAAAGTGGGTAAACTATGAGACTTTAACTTAAGTAAAAAGTGAAGAATGAGAACCGATGGAAGAGACCTGGAGTTTAGCCTAATGTTCTCTTGATACCCAATGATGATCATACACGATCACGAATCATCCGCAGGTTCAAAGGTCCAGACGCAATCAATGTCGTATTCCCTCTTATTTAAGTAGGTGTCGTTCTATCTTTCGGGGACGTTGACTTGTCGTTAAGATTTGGTCCAAAGGTGGCGGTTGACTGGCGGTTGGACGTTGGAAAAGTGCAGAACTTCCGGGTCCAACCAAACTACCGTATGCTGTCCCCAGATCAGGACAAGCACGGGTGGCCGCCGCTAATCAACCTCTGCGAACTGCGACCACTAATCAAGCTCAGTCCACGTATGTCCGAATCGATGACGACGCCGACCATGTCTGCGTCGAGAAGCAGATTTTCTCGCGAAAGCAGCGCTTGGACGATCGGACAGGACGAGCCGGGCTTAACTTGGATTTTAGCGTTGGCCTGTCTGATGCGATCTTTTCCGGTCCACGAATCCGGTTTGGCCGACTCGGCCGGGCAGCGAGGATCGATGGTCCCCCCGGTTGCGGTTTCCAAAACGGAGTTGGTCATCTTTCTCATAAAATATGGGATTTGTTGGAGGAAGAATCGTTCGCGCACATCTACTTTTTATTTTTCTTTCACCCACCGGCTGACTTCACATGTGTGTGTTCTCACCGGGGGTTTTTTTCTTTTTTTTCCTTTTTTTGTTTAGTCGAATCGAGAGGCACGGGATCTAAGCTTACAAAGCCTGACGGATCATTAACTTCAAGCCTAAGCACTTAGCTGTAGTGATCCATATAAAATATTAACTGCGAGGGCTGAAGAGTGCTTGCGAATTGCTCCGAGGTAGAGTAAACTGCAAACGAAAAATTACATAGAAAATATTTAAATTTATTGTACGATAGTTAATTCAGTTCGAAACTTTTTAATTTTACTAATTTAGTTTAAAACATTTTCACCATTTTCTAATTTAGTCATTTCAATCAGTTTTGGCTAGAAATCGCTAATATATATGTCAATTATCATACATAGCATTATCGTATAGGATGGTTGACACTAATGTAAATGGTTTTTGTAATTTTTTAATTGTACAATTTTTTTTCTTTTTTTTTTTTTTTTCCATCCCCTAATTTCCGTTCAATAGGTCCTTAACTATGGCAACCCGGCCAATTGAAATCTAGAGAAGGAAAAAAAGAAAAGGAAAAAATTTAAAAAAAAAATTTGTTGCCCACACCAGCGTCAGTCATGCAACGTCTATCGGCTAGCATTGACTAGGATCGAACCTTGAAGGCCAGGGGTGAGGTCATCGGTGAAGAGGCTACAAGGTCAAAGGTCGCAAGGCCCACTCTTTGATAAAGGTTAGACCCTTACAGCTATGGCAAGTGCTTGAGCCTCTATAGGGGTTGAGGCCAACAACCTTCACCAACACAACTAATCATAACTTTCAAGACAGCCAACTACCAACATTCATGTGTTAGCAATTTTCAACTAAAAGGGGCTGAATAGACTCAATATAAAAAAAATGTTAAAATATTTAGGAATTAATTAATAAAATTTAAATATAATAAATTTCTGACTTTTTAGACAATTTCCTAACTTATATATATGCAATGCTCCGAAATCTCACAAAGGGATTATGGACATTCTATGCACGAGGGATGTGCCTAAAGTAGGGTATTAAATCGGTTTAGCGTATATGACGTTCGCCGTGCAGCGATTAACTCAGATTTCATGCGAGATTAAATTTATTCTGGCCTTAACGTGCCTGCTCCAAGGACAAGAGGAAACTCCAAACAATCATTGTCAGCCTAAAAGTCAAACTAAGACACACAAAACCCTAGTCTAAACGACTGAGATCAAACCATATTCTGTTATATGTCATCCCACCGACCGAACACTTTTGGGACTTTTCCTTAACGGGCGCGTTCCATCGTACTTCGCACGAGAAACATATTCGGAAATTTGCCGTGCCCAATCATGCAATACCCATTAATCACTTCTTGAAACTAGCAAAAGTGAGTCTCATAATGGATCTATAGTGGTCTCTTAAATAATTAACAGCAAGACAACAGTTGTAGCCCCATGCCACATGAAGTTGCATACGGTCCTACGTCGAAAACCCTTTCCACTTTCAAACTCAAAACGATGGGCAGGCGATTTGGTAAAGATTCACCGATCCTAGAACCCTAGAAAATTAGTTGCGCACTGTTACGCAGGTGTCATTCTCGAATGTTCTTCTCTCCATACTGACGAAGAGAGCATGAAGCGATGTGTATTTCCCATCAGTCGCGGAGATGCCTATTGTAATTTGCTTTATTCGGACAGATTTCATGTATGAGCATGTCGGCTCGGATTGCATTGAAAACGTGGCTCTTTCAAGAATGTGGACGACAACCTTCGAGCATATGCACGACTGAGACTGAGCCCCACACGTATCGCCATTTCTCTCCACACAAAAAACGCCACCAGTTTCTCTCTTCCCAAGGGCGAGTTGTCTACTCCACAACCTTACGAATATGTTTAAGTAGCTATGCAAGCTAGTGTCGATCGACTTTTCTTAAGAAAAATAACAAGCAGTTATAAAAGAGAGAATTGCGCAAGTCCATGGCGCGAAAGTTCCTCCTCTTCTGCTCCTTCTTTCTTAATCGCTTCACGCAGATGGGTTAAGTATAGTTTTTAGCAGCTTCCGCGTCAGAACACGCGAAGGGTGTAAATTTAAAGTAGTCCCAACTCTTAATTCTCACGTCTGGAAAGTATACTCATATTCTTCGCACATGCTTCTTTTTCTTCCATTACTGAGATGGGGATTGTGAAAATCAAACTCTAAGTTTGAGCTTGAGTTTAGCTTATCCTTTACCTCTAGGATAGCATTTATATTTGTAGAATTTATCTACTAACTGTTATGGTAACTATATGAGATATAAATGGACTAATTCAAAACAATTTGAATTTTTGAATTAGTCTATTACAGAAATAACTAGTAATAATTACATGAGATAATAATAAACTAATTCGAACATTTTAAACTAGTCCGTTATAGTAATATTAACATATGGACTAATTCAATTTGAACAAGTCATGTATTATTATCCTTAACGAGGATGAATCGGAAATCACGGAGAAAATGGTTCTAATGGTAGTGTTCATTACTAGTTTGTGCGCTAATCAACCCTGTGTGGACATAGTAGCAGTATAAGTGTCATTCGCTGAGGTTGCAAAGCTGAGTGAGTTCAGCATACAAAAGCATCCATTCAGCTGAATCACATGATGATGTTGATGAATGAACTTGTATTCATCTCTTTGACTCACGCTCGATCTCTCATTGGACATAATTGGGCAAGAACAGCTATTCCTTTGGAAGTTTGTGTGGAAACATCCATGGACCTGGTAATAGCTACCAGTCCACAAGCATTACGTCTAGGTGGTGAAATGAACGTGTGGTGGTGCTGAAATGTCGACAAATCTGTGCTATCTGTCTACAGCTACAAAAGGGGCACTAGTGGAAGTCAGAGTGTTTTTCTGGCACAATGTCAAAGCAGAACTCTTGGCAGGACTTCAGGAACGAGTAACTTGGACGACTCTTAAGTTGCCCCATGAGGTGAAAGTTACAGAGAAGTTGTCGTGTCCACGTGTCGTGCTATTAGAACTCGAACTGTCCATTGACTTATCCACACGAACATGAGAGAGCTTAATAATTAGGTACAGGCAAGTAAACATTTTTCATCAAAATGGCAGGAATGGTAAGCTTAGGAGAATGCATTTAATGGGAGCTGCGGCATAATAAATCATTCGTATATGCAGAATGTTCGTATGTTATTTGAGAAGACACTGATTTTCATAATCGAAATTCAATAGCTTTCCTTATATATTTTTGGATAATTCACATAGCAATTGTTTATCAATGATAGGTAATAAAATTTATGAAAAAGCAAGTCATAACTAATATGACATATTACTCGAACGTGTTGGTTGCATCAGTCTAATATCATACATTTATCTCATGACTCAAACTTTCAAAATAAAAATTGTTGAATTTCAACCATATCCCGTGAGTTTGGTTCAGTAGTCCGTACTGGTCACATTAGTCTAACATCATACTCAACCGAAACCAAGCCTCGTCTGTATCACCTTTCTCTAGGATTAAAAAAAACCCACCTTCCGGGAGTGAGTCTCCTTCTCCACAAACTTATAAATATGTTTCCGTAGCTGAGCAACTAGCGTCGATCAACCTTTCTCAAGCAACATAACAAGCAGTTACTGAAGAGCGACTTGCGTAAGGCCATTGCACGTAAGTTCTTTCTTCTTCTTCTTCTTCTTCTTCTTTAGTGATTACTTTCTGCAGCTTAGGCGTTGGAACACGTTATTGCTTGGGAGTGCACAAGTTTGATCTAATGTATACTCAAAACCTTTTCTGTAGAGGCTTCTTTTTCTTCCATGACTGGGATTAGGATGAACTGGGAATCGTGGAAAAAATAGTTTAACCAAAGTGTTTATTTCTAATCAAACCTCTGACTATGTAAGTAATTGCATTAGCATCATTCGCCGAGGTTATGCAGCAGAAGATTGGTGAGTTCAGCATACAAAAGCATTACTTCAGCTTAATGATCATATGGTGATGTCAATTAATGAACTTGTATTCATCTCTTGACTCACGCTCAATGTCTCATCGGACATAATTGGCCAAGAACCGTCATTACTTTGGAAGTTGGTTTGGAAACATCTATGGAGATGATTATGGCTAACCAATCCACAAGCAACCCATATAGATAGGGATACGAACCTGTGGTGATGCTGAAATATCGACAAAGCAGCACGACTCTCTTCTACAACTACAAAGTTAAAGGTATGCGGTCCATCCATACTGGTCACATCAGTCTAATATCATACACAACTGAAACCGAGCCTCATATGCATCACCCTTTCTCTAGAAAAAAAACGCCAGCCTTCTTCTCTCTTCCCCAGAGTGAGTCTACTCCTCCACAACCTTATAAATATGTTTCTATAGCTGTGCAAGCTATCAACCTTTCTTAAGCAACATAACAAGCAGTTACTCAGAGCGATTTGCCCAAGCCCATTGCACGTAAGTTCTTTCTTCTTCATCTTTATTGATTACTTTCTGCACATGGGTTAAGTAAAGTCAGAAGCAGCTTAGGCGTCGCAACACAATGTTGCTTGGGAGTGCACTAGTTTGATCTAATGTATAGTAATTTTTTGCTGTAAAGGATTCTTTTTCTTCCAGTACTGAGGTGAGGATGAACCAGGAATCGCAAAGAAAATGGTTTTAGCCAAAGTTTTTATTACTAGGTTGTGCCATAATCAAACCCCTTGAATGTGTAAGAAATAGCATTAGCATCATTCGCCGAGGTTATGCAGCAGAAGATCAATGAGTTCAGAGTACAAAAGCATTACTTCAGCTTAACGATCATATGGTGATGTCGATGAACGAACTTGTTTTCATCTCTTGACTCACGCTCGATGTCTCATCGGACGTAATTGGCCAAGAACAATCATAACTTTGGAAGTTTGTTTGGAAACATCTGTAGAGCTGGTTATGGCTATCCAATCCACAAGCATCCCGTCTAGATAGGGGTACGAACCTGTGGTGATGCTGAAATATTGACAAAGCAATATGACTCTTCTAGGACTACAGCGTTGCATTAATGAAGCGCTTGTCTTTTTTCCCACGATGTCAAAATGAATCTTGGCAGATGGCGAAAATGAGTAACTTGTACGACTCTAAGTTGCTTGGTGAGGTGACAGTTACAAGGAAGTTGCCGTGTCCGCATGTCGTGCAATTAGAACTCGAAATCTCCATTGACTAATCAACACGAATTTTGAGAAGCTCATTGGTTAAAATATAAGCAAGTGAACTTTTTTCATTTAAATGACAAGGATGGTAAGTTTAAGAGGAGCTATTTTATGTAGATATTATAAATCATTCATATTTTAATTTGGCGTTGACATGTTATCTTTACGATTTAAATTGAAAATTTTTGCTCGCGTATCATTGCACGATTAGTAATGTTGTAGTAACTTATAAATGATAGGTAATCAAATACAAGAGAAAGCAAGTTGTAACTAGTCCCACATATAACTCAAACATGTTGTCACATCAATTTAATATCATATATTATTAACCTAGTGGCTCAAACCTTCAAACCGAAAATTATTGAACTTCAACTTTATGCCATTATTTAGGCTCAGTACTTAAGAGCATAGGACCTATCCATGTCAACTAGGGCCACCACTCGCATCGAAATTCACACCACCAAATGCAATTAATTCCATATTAAGACCATTTATGTGGCCCTTGATTTATTGCTGCAATGAATTAAACTAGAGTGGGGCATTCCATGATCAGATGTAACTTTCTTACTTGGCCTATAGTGTAAGGCTTTGTCGCAGCGAAATTGCACGCCTTAGTTCCATTACACCGTTTGTGTTTGCCTTTTCCAGATAAGCAGGTAAATTGTCATGGACCAGAGAGTGGAAGAAAGGCTTCTGGGATCAGAAGACGAGGCCAAGACCAGAGGGCTGCCATGGAGGATTTGGGACGAAACGAAGACCATGTGGAAGATCGCATTCCCTGCAATACTGTCGAGGGTGACCTTATTTGGGATAATAATAGTCACCCAGGCGTTCATCGGACACATCAGCGCGCTGCAATTCGCCGCCTTCGCGATCGTACAGACCATACTCGTGAGGTTCGTCAGCGGAGTCACGGTACGTGACATTGCTCGCCCTTCTTCCTTTCTTTTGTCTGCTGCAAGATTGATTCACTGAAGTGATCTTGGGGTTTGCTTTCGCCTGCAAAAGCTGGGCATGTCGAGCGCCACCGAGACCCTCTGCGGCCAAGCCTTCGGAGCCAAGCAGTACCACATGATGGGCATCTACCTCCAACGCTCCTGGATCGTCAGCATCGCCGCCACGACCGTCCTCATCCCGTCCTTCATCTTCGCCACCCCGCTCTTCACCCTCCTCGGCGAGGACGCCTCCATAGCCGAAAAGGCCGAGCCGGTGGCCCTCGGCCTCATCCCCATCATGTACAGCACCGTCTTCAGCGCCACCATCCAGATGTTCCTCCAAGCGCAACAGAGGAACTTCATCGTCATCTGGTTCGCCGCCGTCTCGTTTTTGCTCCACTTGCTCCTCTCGTGGCTCTTCGTGATGAAGCTAGACTGGGGGCTCGCCGGAGCGCTCGGCGCAATGAATGTGTCGTGCTGGTCATTGGTGGCGGCCGAGTTTGTCTATATACTGGGAGGGTGGTGCGGGGAGACATGGCAAGGGTTCTCCATGGCGGCTTTTAGTAGCTTGTGGCCGGTCGTCAAGCTCTCCGTGTCCTCCGGCGTGATGCTCTGGTAAGTCAAACATTTTTTAGAAATGTCCAATTTTTAGTTAGAGTAGCCACCAACTTCTTACCAATGAGCTAGTTATCGACATTCATTTGATTTTTTTAATTCAAAATCGTCAACTTCTCTTATCTAGACAAAAAAAAAAAAATTCCTCTTTTATCATTTACGAACTTTTATTCACCTTCGCTTGAAATGCACCAATTATTATACGAACTTGTCAATCTTTATTGAAGTGATTTTGCCAAATTTATCTTGTTAATATTGCAACTTGTGTAGATTATGATCTCTCATTTAAGCTACTTACTAAGTTTTATTTTATTTTCAAATTTACAGATTTTTCGATTTAATTACCAGTTTTATTCATTTTACTTAACAATTTTAAAATTTATCAACTCTTTTTAGGAATTTCCAAATTCAATTAAAGAGATTACTAACTTTATGACTTACTAATGTTGCGTTAGTAACCCTTGTTTTGCATTAACAAACTAATTGTCCCAAGAAGAGATGTATATACGTGAACTATAAAAGAGAAATGCTAGCACAATCCGGAAGGTTATAATTTCAGGTGCTTGTCAAAGCAAACCATAGCACAGAAAATTAGACAATTAAAACCCACCCAAGTGTTCAAATTTTGGCGTCTCACTATTTCCTTGAACAATAATCAATTTGGGGTGCGTTTGTTCAGGGAAAAGTATTTTTTGAGAATTGATTTTCCAAACTTTCATTTGTTTAGTTCGTGAAAAATTACTAATGGTGCAAATGATAACCATTTTATTCCCAAGAATAATTTTTACTCATAAATAATTCTTTTTTATTTTGTTCAGAAGAACAATTTCTAAGTATTTGAAAGTATTTAGTTATTGTCCAAAATTTTTATTTCCAGGATAGAAATACATTTGATAGGACTTTTAAATGTTTTTGTTTCTTTTATTTTTTAATACTTTTATTATATTTCTCTTTTTCTTTTTTTTCTTTTTCCATTTCTCTTCTTCTTACTCCTTTTGTGGCGGGTTATCGCCATTGGCGAGCGGCTGGGTGAGGTTTGGCAACCTCATTGAGCCTCACTAAGCCACCAATGAGGCTCGGCTTCACAGATTTGGCGAAGGCCAAGTCTAGCCTAGCCCAACGAGGCTCAATCTCACCTAGGCTTGGTGAGGCCCAGCCTCGTGCTAGCTGGCAAGGCCAAGCGTCACCAATGGCCAGGCAAGTCTTTGACGAGCTTGTTGGACCTTGCCCATCTACTCACCAATGGTGGCAACAATGGCCGGCGGGCAATGATGGGGCAACGGTAGGATGGCGATGGGCTGGGAGGAAGAAGGAGGAGAAAAGGAATGAAAAGAAAAGAGAAGAGAGGAAAAGAGAAAGAATAAGAAAATTTAGACTTGATTCTTGGAAATCTTCCTAAAAAGAAGAATCAACTTTTTTTTTTATTCTTAATTATTGGAATTGTTCTTGGAAACAAGAATTAACTTTTTATTTTATTTTTAATTCTGTTTAAAATCTATTTTCCATAACAAAAAATTTACCAGAATGATTTATGCTCCAAATCTACCCTCAAAAATAAAAGAATAGAATCATTTATTATTTAGTCAGTTGCTATGTAGGCCCTAATCAACCAAAACTACTTTCCAATCAACAAAAATATTCATACATAATTTTAGGAAAATGAATTCCTAAATCTAAAGAGGTTAAAACACTTTCGGAATTGCTCATCTAAAATTTTTCAATTTTATTTTTAATTTTTCTTTTTCTCATTTTTCAAAAAATTAATTAAAAATTTGAGTTTTTTTTTGGCTAAGATAAAATCATGAGATTAAAATCTTTTTTTTTGATAAGATCCAAACATCAAAAAATGTTTTCGATCATATATCATTAAATAATAAAAAATTAACCATCTTCATGGAAAATGCTTTTCCAGAAAATATTTTCCTTGATCATTGAGTTTTCCGCAAAACAAACGCATCTTTGATTTAAGTTGTTAATCACTACTTCCTTGAATGATGATCATTATTACCTGAGCCCATCTGAACATGATCTGAGCAAATCAAAGAACATCGTCACTCCAGGAATTTTCCGCGCTCATTGTGTTTGTTTCTCTGAAGCTTGGAGTTGTGGTACAACTCTGTTCTAGTATTGCTCGCTGGGTACATGGAAAATGCGACAGTCACTATATCAACCTTCTCCATCTGGTAATCACTTCAACGACTTCATTCCGGCATTCCTACCCAGTTTCTTTTCGCTTTCTCTCCAATGTCGCTCTTGTTGAATGATCCTAATATTCACCTCTCAGCCTCAGCATAGCAGCATGGATCCTAATGATCGGCCTTGGCTTCCTAGTCGCAGCAAGGTACGAACTAGAAACGGTGTTGGTTTTTTTCCTTTTCTCGGTTAGTTTTAGATTTTACTTCTGGAGATCAACAGTGTGTCTCCACTTTCTAGTTTCTTGCGAGTGTTCTGTGTCTGCTGATCTCTGGTGCATGCTAGTGTGAGGGTCTCGAATGAGCTGGGGAGAGGAAACACCAAAGCTGCAAAATTTGCCATCAAAATCGTCTTCAGCACGGCGACATGTTTCGGGCTGGTCTGCGCAGTCCTGTGCCTTCTCTACAGCTACCAAATCGCAAAGTTGTTCACAAGCAACGAGGAAGTGGATGAGTCCGTGTCTGAACTATCTTACCTACTTGCACTATCGGTGTTCTTGAACAGCGTCCAGCCAGTTCTCACAGGCAAGTGTGAACTGTAAACATTTATGAGAGGAATTTTTTAGCAAAGTTTTTAAATGAGGCAATTACATATCAACAGTGACACCGAGTTCTCGCTTCCACTTTATTTGCGACATGATAGTTCTCTTAATTTTATGATGAGTTGACAAATTTTGGGTGGAAGCAGGGGTGGCCATAGGAGCAGGATGGCAGGGTGTGGTTGCATTTGTTAATATTGGATGCTATTACCTGATTGGGGTCCCCATTGGAGCTTTACTGGGATATGTTGCCCATTTGGAGGTCAAGGTATGAGTTAGAATTCAATACATGACTTCAATGGTTTCAAGCATTCAACTTCCGAAAATTGCACTTTTTTTCTGCTACTTTGGTTTACTTTCGTCTGACTGTTCTATTTGATCTGCTTACAGGGAATATGGATAGGAATGATTTGTGGGGTTACTTCACAGTTGCTTGCTCTTGTCTACATGACATGGAAAACAAATTGGGATGAACAGGTAATTTTGATAAGATGGTCAAAGTTCAAAGATTTTGCATTTGATGGACTTAGTTAGATTCATGACCGTGAAATTCTCTTCCATAGTTTCCCTTATTACACTGAGTTAAAATCAATCACGCCTTCCTGCTACAGGTAATCAGGGCATCGGAACGCCTGAATCGTTGGCTTTTGAAACCATCTGAGACGTCAAGCCAAAACACAGGGAATTATACAGAAGACTGAAGAGCGATGACTCAAGGTGAATGGATCTATACATTGTATCAGATTGATATACTATTATTTTGACCTAAAGGAAAATGAAGTCGTACTCTTTGTCAACAAGAACATTTTTGGTGTGCCCACGGTTTCATAGAATGGAACGAACACTTCTAGGAGTAAAATTACAAATTTCTATAACGAAGAGTGCATGCATGTACAGCGAGCATTGCAATGGACAATGTCTTAATTCAATTCGTCTGGTCTGAATTTCAGAAGCAGGAAAAACACGCATGAGACTTTGATCACTGTAATTTATCATCTCAAAAGCATTAGCATTTTGCATCCACAACATCTAGGTATATAGTCAAGAATCTTACTGGATCACTGGTTGAAGCTTAGTCAAACATTGACGTGTGAAGCTCCTTCCTCATTTCAAAACCCAGCAAGTGTTGCAGCTCCTGATTTAGGTCATATAGGCCATCTTTTCACAAGAGTTTTGCTAGCACTGCCCCCGATAATCAATGACAAATACTCAAGCTCATGTGCTTAAACTACTATTATTGAGTATATTGCAAACATTGAGCATTTGTATTTACTACATTCAATTCGAACAAGAATAGAAAACCCATTCATGAAAATCACAAGATACTGAAACTCAAGATGTCCTCTAATGTTCAGTCACAATAGAGTAGTAATGACTCAATCTTAATTCACAAGTTATCGCTCATGTTGTAAAATAAATCGCCTTACATTTCTCTAATATGTATGGACTGATTACTTAATCACGTCCACTCATATCAGTGACACTAAGAAAATGTTGAAGACTTCTCTATGAAGTAGTGTAGTTTTAGTCATATGTTCATGAGTGAATAGTACAGAAGAAGTACCAGAAAGCACTGGTTGGACGCTGTTCAAAATTATGGAAATAGATCGAAGAGGCGATAAATCAGCCTGAGGCATCGGCAACCTCTTAGCTCTCAGTGAGAATATAAGCCTGACGCTGCCTGAAGAAGAGCAAGAACACAAAGTGAAGAAATCTGATGGCGCGTGATGTTGGTGCCGTCATCGTGATCAAGGACTTTGCCGATAAAGTGCAAAGGCTTATAGGGATGATATGACTACTAGGTTCCAGTAATTTTTTGTTGACTGTTGTGCAGAAAGAGTTCATTTCTCTGAAGAGGAAACTCTTTGCTATATAGGCTCTGTACAAAATTGTCAATCTTCTTCTTCTTTTTTTCTATAACCCAGGAGCACAACCATAATTAATCTGCTATCTGAAGGGGAACTTACGCAGCAACTCAATGTCATTTCCCTTCGTTTAAATCTGACTTCTCTTTCGACTAAAAATAAAGAAAAAATCTGACTTCTCTGGGACAAGAATTGAATCCACAATCATCGATTCCAAAGCCAAAAGTACGGGAATGCCTCAGTCATTGAGTAGATTGCAGGATGGGTCAATCCCATAATTGTCAACCTTTGACAATTATAGGTGTTTGTCAACTCCGAGACAAATAAAGCATAGAAATATGAAGAAAATAAAAGAATTAAACCAAGCTTTTGTGAAGATTTAAAGAAGGGAGAATTTCTACAGTCAAAATGATGTTAATGTTACTTGTGAAAAGAGAGTCCAGAGTCCACAGCTCATGATGGTGATGGTTAGTTTCTCTCTCTTTAAAGTTAAGAAAAGCTTCAGAAATCTTATTAAAGTCAAGAAAAGTATTGAACCCGTGCAATTCTGTCAATTATATCATTCAGAAAACTTAATGCTTTGTGGTTTATACTTTATACTTCTCTTCCTCTTTGTTTCCCCTTTTCTGCGACTTTGGTGCCTTTCGTTCTAGCCATTCAAAGTCTGTTGTCCTGGTTCCCAACGCAGAGATGGTTATTGCGCCGCTACCTAAGCCGCCGAAAATAATAAAGCTTTTTTCAAGCCTTTTATGTTCTGAAGATGCACTTTACCAGCAAGTACGCGAGTACCCATGTGATCCATTCCCCTACGTCCTGCCCCTGTCGCATCAACAGCAAGCTCGCAGGAGAAGGCTTTCAGACTGAGCATGGAGTCCACTCAGGATGTGGCGCCCGCTGCTAAGATAGAAAAGATACTGGGAGAGAGGCTACTGCTCAAGGGCACCCCTGCTGTCGCCCGTCCACTTGAAAAGAGAAGAAAAGTACCATTGGCATAGTCAAGGCGGTCGTCTGTTCAATTAGAGAAGTAGGTGCGAAGTTGCTTGGGGAACTCTTGAACTTCCTGTCTGCTTTTGTTGTAAGACTTGGACCAATGTGCGAATGGGTCTTTACTTGAGAAATATGGGAATGAAAGAGAGAGCGTGAGATTTTTCTCTTGAAGGCTAATTATCTTGATCTGTTCCTAGTAAGGATTGTGCGTGCAAACATTTCTATGGATCATCAGGGCGAGTATGATTGAAAAGATGAGGCGGTGGCTCAACTCAGTAAACACTGAAGGGGTAATCCATTCAAGATGGCTCAGATGCCTATTCAGATTGATATGATTGACCTATTAATCCGAATAGACTGAATATTATCTTAAAAATGATTCATTTCGAAGTGCACGCTTTTGGCTTCTGCTTGAGCCATTTTGATATTGAAAGAGAGAAGAAGAATCAGAAGGCATTCTGTTACTTTTGGATGCACAAAGTCCACTACAAGAATCCTTGCAAGAAGAGGAACCTATACCAGTTTCTGACTTGCAGCTCCAAGATATCTCAATTGATACTTTTGGCTGGGTGAAAGCACAGGAAGCTGTACACATTAGCTGACGCATGATCAGATTGATTAAACTTGGACTAAATTTAATCATGAGAAAACAGCATGCCCCTCTGTCAATAGATATATTGCTTGAATGCTGGATGAAGCCAGGAGGACTTCGAGATTGAAGCTGGTTACGTGAGCAAAGATGAAAATCAGATAGTCAACTGTAATTTCACCAAAAGAGACGGAGTCACAGATAAAATGAGTCGAATTCATTAGGAGTAACATGTCCTTTCAGTATTACACCCATCTGAATCACATTTAGGAACTTTTAATGCCATTTGAATCTTAATGAACTTGTTAGGCTTCCCGTGAGATTCATCGCTTGGGGTTGCGCACAGCATAATTCCATAGGATGAGGCCACAAATCCCTGAAAAGTTCAAAGAAAGCAATATGGCCCAAACAATTACTTCATTCCTTTCTATTTCTCCGTAACAATCACAGCTTTAGGCTCAAAATCTGCAGTGAGAAGACATGCGGCTCGTCTTTCTCAAGCAGGACAATGTTGAAGGCTCTCGAAAAAAGGGAGCCACAAAGAATGAAATGTGTCTTTTCACCAAAAATTTTTGGGTGATTTGAATGATATCAACCCACTTTCTGTGTGGCCAAGAGGATGAGCAAAGCGCCTAGACTTGTGCAACTTCATTCTAATGGAAGGAACCTTACGAGCTACAGCTTGCCATATCATTTGGACAGCATCTCCATCCTTGGATGGGTACTGAAACTCATAGAGATTCTTGATCTCTTTCAACCTCTGCCACATTCGAGTCCACTCATCCTTCCCAATACTCCTAATGAAATTTATGAGGAAGTTTTCCTTTATGGCATCAGAAGCACGAACGAAGATGCAGAATTGGGAGTAGTCAAGGACATCCTCATATGGAAGCTCAATGTCATCACTAATGATGACCGGCACACAGTGACTGGCAATGGCATCAAAGAGGCGGTTGGATGATGGGGTATCACCAGCTATGTTGAGGCAAAACTTGGACGACCGCATTCCTTGTGTAGCTTTTCTGATTCCATCCCTTTGAACGCTTCCAAATGAGAAATGCACATCTTTCTCATCCTTTAGGAGATAGAACAACTCTTGCCGCACATATCCACCCTAAATATCAGAAGCATAAGTGCAAGATATAAAACCGAAATGAAAAGGCAAAACATCAGATATCTTGATCTGACCAGTTTTTCAAGAGCATCCAAGAAGATAAACATAATGCCGACAAACCTATTGTTTGTCTCAAAATGTTCTCCACAAATTTCTTATGTTTGATTTCCATAGAATCATAACAATTAACTTTGGATCAGAGAAAGATGGACATTCAGTAGAGGACATGCACGACTCCTTCATGCCTGTCAAAGCAGTTCTCGAGCATGTCATTTCAAACAGAAAATGGCAGAAAGCCACAGCCGAACCTTACACAAATAAAAAGTACCGAGTATGCATAAGTCATGTATTTATGTCAATCCAAGATAGGGAAAAGTTTCAGGGACAGAAAGAACAAAAAATCTGATAAATAATAAGGAACTTATAACTGAGAATGGTTTCGTGGGCCAGTACATTTGAAGGAAATCCACTGCCCAGACAAACCATGTACCATGACTTTACATCTAGGTGAACAAGCATTCATCTGAGTGAGGTAGTTGCAGCTTGAAATAGTTCAGCAAGCAAGTCTAAAATTTGCTTTCAGCTTCAATGAGCTTTTGAAAATTGCAAAAGATTATACACATTGGCATTACTGGATTGATTACAAATAAATTTTCCTTGGGCACATATCTAATGCATGACCCCACCTCCTCAAAAAGGTTTGATGAAGAATAAAGGGAAAAAACGGATTTTTGGTTTTTAAAAGGCTGCATATGGAAACTAAACTTCTTTTGATTCTCCCAAAAGCGAGTTTACATATTTGAAACTTACTTTTAAAGAGCTCAAAAAGAAATCATAAAATTCAAGAAATCCTTTTCTAGTTATTCAGGTTACAAAGAGAATGAACTTGTTTTCGATAGCAACAGCACTCACCTAAACCCTGAAAACAACACATTGCCATGTTTACAAATAAGGATGCACTATGACATAGATTCTACTCTTTGCAACAATTTTGACCATATAGGTTAAGTAATTTTCAAGAACAAATTCGTTTCAGCTTAACCAAACAAAGTTTCAGTTGAATTCAGACAAAATCAGAGTTTTCTTGGATCTATCATCCCATGTAAACCCGAGCAGAGAAGGAAAAGGTTTCTCGTTATATGGTCTCGTAGTAATCACTGTAAAATTAACCTGAACTCAAGACATTTATTCTCACAAATGCAATCGAGACACCAAAACAGTAGAATCAACTCATATAACCTTCTTAAAAGGTCTGGCCACCAATTATTAGTAGCCCAGATTGAGTTTAATAGCCAAACAACTGATCTAGGATAATCAGCTAAGATAACATTGCAAGCGAGAAATTTTAAGAGACACAAAGGACTGCAGATGATCATCACCTGTAACAACTGGAGACTAGAGCTAACCATTTACTTCTATAATTTCTCTTTTATAATAAGCAAATGCAAGCACGGCAATGAAATCAGAAAAGGTGAAAGAGAAATTATGCACGAGAAAGACCACAGTTCCTAAAGGAGCAGGTGAAGAACAGGCTTAAATATCACACCCTGGTGTCCATATGCAGTGACTGACATACAATCCTATCCAAACAGTCGAAAAAAGGGAGAACTTACATCTTTTCGGTATATGGCACCTTGGAAGTACAGCAAAGTCGGACGGCTATCAAAACCCGAGGTATCATCGTTGTAATTCCTGATCACGTGTTTGTATGGAGCAATCACATCCTTGTCGACATTAGCTATATTCGGAGGGTACCTCCCAAAGTCTGCTAATATAAACATAGCCGGCCACAGCTTCATCCTTGCATCCAACATGCTATTGGGATGGTGAGCCACAACTACATGGTCTCTTCCACCGGACCTCTTCCATTCTGGTTGAGCTGTCAAATAACTGACCAACTTCTCCTGCAGCAACTTATTCTTGCTCTTCTTTTGATGCGGGTTCGCCTTTGAGTACCGGTTGTAACTTAAGGAAGAGAAGAAGGGGACGAATATCAAGTCAGCTTCGCTAGAATTACGGACTCTGACCGCACTGCGACCAGGTAACGAATCAGCAAACTCCGAGGAGAGGAGATCCAAAGTCAGCCAATACTCTATGCTGTGCTGCAAGTTCAATCCCCCAGGGTAATCCGGAACTTTAGTCCGAATGTCGGGCCAAACGCCTTTTCCTTGGGCTTTCCAATTCAACAGTCCAAAATGAAATTCCGGGGGCAAATCATACATGTACACCTTCAGGACTGCTGCTTTACTATTATCGGGCAGACCGCATTTCGTGTCCGCCTTCGCTCCCGGCGCTTCGCCGGCTTCCTCCTCGCCGTCCATGAGGATGGAGCGGTTCCCGACCGAGGGGATGACCTCATTCTTGTTCCGGCTCTCGCGGCCGCCGCCGCCGCCGCCGCCGGCGTCCGACGTGGCGAGAAGCTTGGAAGTGGGCGACTGGCCGCGGTCGATGAAGCGAGGCCGGCCGCCGGTGGACTGCAGGACGAAGAACCAGGACAGCATGAACAAGACGGACGTCACGGTGAAGAGGGAGAAGAGCGACTTCCGCGAGAGGAACCCGAGGGCCGGATTGTTCCTTTCGGCCATTGCGACGCGACTCGACTCCAACGCCGGACGAATCAGCGATCCCGGGCAGAGCAAATCATCTCATTCCAGCTGAAAGAACCCGGTCGCAAAAACATAAGAAAAGAGAAAGAAAATGCAGCCGATTTTAGGTAAGCATGCGCGGATGGAATGGAACGGAATCGATCATTAAATGCTCGTCACGTTTTATATTCGAGATCGCCACTTCCCCACACGGGAAAGGGAAGCTCGGGAGAACGAAGCAATGCGACGCGGGAAGGAAGGAAGGAAGGAAGGAAGGAAGGAAGGAAAGAAGGAGACTCACGAGAAACGCCAGCCATGGCTTCCACCGAAACACCGCCGCCGCGGCGATGGTTTCCTGCTCGAGCGGGGACGGGGGGGATGGAAAGCCCCGGGGGGTGTGGCGACAGGTCGGCGCCGCGAGACGAGGAGGAAGGGAGAGTCGTCGGAGGGGATGAGGATCGAACGGCGATGGTCGGGCAGCCGGGTCAGTCGAGGAGGAAGAGGAGAAGGAGAAGGAGAAGGAGGAGAAGAAATGGCGTCGCATCGAACGATGAGAGAGAGAGAGAGAGCGCGTAGGAATAGGGAGGAGGGGCGACTGTGGAAGCGGGCTCTTCTCTGCTGGTGTTTCGCCTCGCGAGCGAGGAGGCTCGTCTCCTCCTCTCCTCTTTTTTTTTTTGCTTGGTCGGACGTGTTCTTCTCTTTTTTCTCCACCAAAAGCCTTTCGTTTTTTCCTTTTCTTTTCGTTTTTTCCTCTTTCTTTCTTTCTTTCTTTCTTTCTTTCTTTCCTTCTTGGGTTTCCCCTGGATTCTTTTTTCCCCCTTTTTCCTATTTTTATTTGTGTCCCCCTCTCCTTATCCTCCATTCTCACTAAAAAGAAATTAAAAAAATGCCGCTCGTTTAATTGCGATTTAAATTGGCGACCCCTTTCATTTATTTGCTACCATTTCTGTACGGGATCTGGCCATCATAATTAACCGTTTCGTACGTTATTATCATGGATATCCCATATATATTAAGTGGCTACATTTCCTCTTTTGTTTTTAGATTTTATTGTAGAAGTAATTTTTTGTCGAAAAAGAAATTATCGAAAAAAAAATATATATATATATATATATAAAATATATATATATATATATATATATCTCAAATCTCTTGATTTATTGCATCAAATAATTTGTCTTTTTTATCCTTACTAACTAGTGAGATATCTTTAGACAGAGCATTTGAAGATTTTATAGATTTTTACGTTAATGTGAAAATGTCATATATCTTAAGATATTTTTATATTTTCTAGTAAGCACTTCATGGATCTTATTAATTTTTATTAATCTAAAAGGTTGGTTTAAAAAAATTATTATTTTATGCAATTGATTGAATTAAATTTTACCTTTTGAAGTTTCACATAGTAGAATATAATTGTGATTATATTTTGGAAAATTTTGAAGAGTCATTTCTTGTTTCATCCTATAATCCCATTACATGTGTATGTATATAAATACCAACCAATAAGAAAATGTTTGATGGTGATGCACACAGCAAAAATTGTAAGTTTTTTTTTTCCAACTAAAGTATAAATTATGAATGAGTGATTGTGTTAAAAAAATTGTCTATGTTAAAATTTTTCAAAATACTACTTTGACAATTGATCTATAAATATGCTCGACAATGTAGAATAGAATTAGGTTTTTTGAAAAAATTTATTTTCCATAAAACTAATTTCTACGGAAGTAAAATATTACATTAAAAAAAGAAAACATAGTGCCCACATTAAATAAAAATAAAACATGTAAAAATTTTAATTATGAGAATTAGATTCCATATAGAAATATAAAGAAATAAAAAAAAGGCCGCCGCTCTAAATTGGAATTGATTGGTTAAAGCGATTTTATTTATTTTTGGTGAAAACCGAATGAATTTAATCATATATAATATAGTCAATTTGTTTTAGTCTCATCGTCCCTCTTTTCGAGAATATTTGATCAAACCACCTCCATAGCTGCTCATTTGGCCAGCCTGGGACAAACAACCGATCTAGCATTTCTTTTCTTTTCCCCCCATTTCTTTACGTGACGAATGTAAACGTTAACCTAACAGGGATCTCAAGGAACAAGTTTCAGTCAGCGAGGAAGGTTTTGACTGGTGATCTGATGATACTCGACTGGGTTAGGTGATAACTCGGCATGGACTCAACTAGCTTGCAATGGTCTCTCCTTGTTGAAGTAGAAGAAGATGGTTTCTTACAGGTAACCACTTGGAAGTCTGAATTTTTCATTGAAGCCCCCGAAGTGACTATCGCAATTTGGCTCTTTAGAGGACCAGGTTCGGGTCTCTCGTTTGATGCTTTCTGTCTTCCATTCGGAATTGAAAATGATATCGTCCCAGACCCCTTTGACAGAGACCGGAATCTCGATGAATTGAATAATCGCCTTCCCAAAGGAGGTCTGTTAGACCCGAGGTTGTCATGAGACTATATCTATATATTAATTAAAGGGTAGATCTGCTTGGGTCAACAGAAATTGAAGAATCGTAATTGGGAAGTCAGAGATCGCCGAGACATTTACAGCTTCTGTCCGGGATAGCGTGCTCATTTAGTAAGGTCTCTTTCCTGAACACTTTATTCGTAACTTCCTAAAGTGATCTGGAGTTGTCGAACATTTCATTGATGAAGACGCAAAATTGGCTTATCAAAAGGGGACAATCGTGCCACTTTTTTACTGATGTCTTCTTAACATTATGTGATGGCGATCCTTTTAGCTAAAAACTTAAAAAGAGTCATTCAACTTTTGGTCCCCCAAAAGGCATGGGAAGAGCTGCAGATTTTAGCAATTACCTCTCTATGAGAAAAGGCTTGTGTGATTCACCCAGACAAGTTGATCGTAATATTTTTCTTGAGGAAAACAATACCTGGAATAGGATTATATGCTATTTTATGACTATAATCACATTAACCAAATACAAAATTACGCCAGAGAAGTGGGTAAGCAAATCAATGAAATGGTATTGTTTCAATGCCCTTACCAGTGCCAATAAGGTGATCAATTTCACAAATTCCGTATGTTTTGTGTACAATGCCATAGACAGCCACTGCAACTAAATGCAAAAGCTTCAACCGAAGGGACTAATCAGGTAATTCTCAATCGTGCCAAGGTGATCTCTCATTGCATAGAAACAAATCCGGCAGGTCAGCAACAAAGGACCCTTGGTTAGTCTTCGCCTACTCAGAAAGATAAGGGAATGTCCAAAACCTGGCAAAAAGTTATTTTTTCAATTGCCTTTTCCAAAAAAATCTGATCTTGATTATTACAGTGAGACAAACGAGAGAAGGAGCAACTTATTCTACTTATAAAAAGTGCAAGAGACGATGGTAGATCAGTGGCCAGGTTCTAGCATATACTACATTGCAGATTCAGATTTGTACTTCTTCAAATTCTAATCATCCACTTGACAGTGAAATGTAGACATCACAGCCCTGCAATAAGCAGCCAAGAAACAACGAGCCAACAGCACAATTTTATCCCTGGATTGGCTGGTTCACTTCCAGTTGTGGCTCAAGTCTATATTTAATCGATGAAAAATGCTGAGTATCTTATGACTGATTTACAAATTTACTTTATTAAGCAATTTGGCAATAAAGAAAAATAAAACGAGACAGCAAAAGTGGAATGCTCTACTAAAGTTACCTTCTGCAGATTCCTCAACAACAATGTGAAGCTTCATCTCACTGTGCCACACAGAAGGAACACAGAAGTCACAACCACAGGGAGACCACCTGCTCAATACCGCCCACCCTCCCTTACAACCACGTCTCCTATCCTCAAAAACCAAATTTTTCTACATCTTTTACCAATCTGAGCGAGGTTCATCACCCTAAAAAAGATCCTCCTGCCACACAGTCTCCAACACCTCACTCTCTATCTTCTCCACACACAGATTGCTTTTATCTCCTCCTGTTCTATTGCCTGTAAGTAATGGCACAAGAGGTACAAAGAGGCTTAAGAAAATACAAGTTGAGACCTGAGGCTCAAGTTGTTTTCCACTGTCTTTGTTTAAATAAAGAATCACCTTCTGGAGAAAACTATTGACTTTTAAAATTTTCCAACTAATGATTTTAGAGAGCATTACAACAGTTGAAAAACCTCGATATCACTTATTCTCATTTTCGTTTTTCACAGGATCAGAGGTAACAATAGGGAGATTCCTTCTATACTGAGAAGAAGTCAACCTCCTCTCTAGCGGTGTCTTCCTCTTGCTCACGACAAACCTGTTTACCCCTTTCCGCATTGGCATTATTGATGGAAAATCCTCATCCGGTATTTGGCTCAGCTCTGAAATGTCCTTAATCTGGGCGACACGTCGGAACCACCTTTCTGCCTTTGCCTCCTCTGACATGTCCAGAGGATCAGGTTCTTTCACGGCTGAACCCTCCAAGCTCTTACCTCTCCACTGCTCTCTCACATTGAACCTTTCCGATGGTTGGCGTGAACTGCTCCCCAGATTCGTGCTCTCTCTTGTATCTCTATCAGCTTGAAATGATCCAGCACCTACACTACTCCTGCTACTTGTCTGAGGATTGCCAAAGTCCTGTATCGTCTCCATATTATGTGCCCCTTTAGTTGAGGTAGAACTATTTCGAGTTGAATTCTCTATAGGAGGTTTCATGTTTGAGCTCCCGCCATCAATATGCTGGTTTTCCATTGGTTGTTCATTGCAATTAGGCAGCATTGAACTGGAATCATTTGCCTCCAGTGGAAGCTTCCCTGGAGCTGTAGTAGTTGATTTTGTATCCAAAGAAGCTTTATTAGTAGTATTGGCAATGCCAGGCTGCTGGTTTTCCTTTGTAGCGAAGTACCCAGGTGGGAATGGGACAAAGGGAACAAAATTGGAATTGTTAGCTTGCTCCATTGCAGCACGTCTCTTGTATGTTGGAGAAGTCAAAGAACGATCTTTCATCCTTCCAACTGCAAATTGGTTCTCTCCCTTACGCATGGGCATGGTCTCAGGGTCTTCGTCAGAAGTGGCAGATGGCAGATCTCGGGCGTTGTGTAATTCTGCAATTCTCTTAAACCATCTCTCAGAATTTTCTTCTCCACTCTCTTTATCTTGGCTTTGAGTATGGATAACTGGCTCATCAGAAGACAGTGGACCAGCTCCTGATTTACCAGAGGCGTTAATTCCAGAAACAGAAGGACCCCGGTTTCTGGCATTCGAAGCAAGAGAAGAAGCCCCATCTGTCACCAAGTTGTCTGACTCAGTTTCAGAATTTCCGGGATTATTCGCAAACATATCAGCAGGTAAAGGCACAAAAGGAACATAACCAGAATTGTTTCTTCTAGTCTGTCCTTGCTGTGGAGATGATGACTTGGAAAAAGGTGAATCAAGTCTCTTATTTGCATTCCAAGTTTGGTTATCATCAATATTTGGAGTTCCATCAGCAGTCAAGTTACTTCTGCTCACTCCTTTCCTCAGTGGCTTAATTTCAGGGAAATTTTCATCAGCTATAGCACTGTAAATGTCTGAACTGCTATCTATACGTGAAACTTTGTTGAACAAGCTTGGTGCCTTATCTGCATTGGCAGCTAATCTCCTCTCAATGTCAATTTTATGAGCATTTTCAACAGAACCATGACTTAAACCAAATCCAGATGGTACAGTGGATGACATCTCTCCAGGACGCTTGCATTCACATCTCAAGCATACTTGATTTCTCCCATAGTTGAAGAAGTCACATCTAAGAACATAAACAATAATAATAACAATAACTTTTAGTATGTCAGACTCATACTAATGATAGCCAGTCACAAAACTTTTCGTAAGAAAGATGTAAAATAGCAATTACTCACTGAGGACACTCCCACTCTCTGCCTGTCAACTGCCTCTTTGGTCGTGCCTCTTCACATTCAAGGCATTTCATGTTTCTTGCAAAATTCATAAAACTACACCTGCTCATAAATGTCAGTGAGAGATATTCAATTCGCATTTTATATCATAAGAAGCACATTATACAGATTGGTAAAAGACAGAATGGAATTCAGTTTGGTGACAGAGAACAAGGCACTTGCCTTGGGCAGATCCAATCACCTCTTTTCATTTCAATATTTGGCCCACAGGGCCCAGGAATTTGTCCATAGCCACCAGAGAAATGGTTCTCGAGAGAACCACCAAAATTCAATGGTGGAGCAATATGACTTGAGCTTGCCATCTCCCATAACAGATTCCGTACTGATGCAATTAACTTTTGATTACCAAAGTCACTTCTTTCTGGTGTGGTGGGGTTGCAGGCATAACTCAAAACAAACCTCATCAAATCAATTGTCTGCGCTTTATTGCCATCAACAATCTATGCAATGAAAACAAGCAAAAAGAATGCTGAAATCAGATGTCAATTTTGACCACCATAACACAATATCCATAGAATTGATCCGTTACAAAGACATGTCACAAATGATAAACCCTTGTCAATCTAACACAAAAACTATGAGCTCCAAGTAATGCAGTGATTTGTGATTGTTCAGGAAAAATTCACCAAAACTAGATAACACGGATTTGCAATCATAAAGTATTTCAGCAAAACTTAATAAGCAAAGTATTACCTGCAAAACAACAAACTGGATTACCTAAAATAAGGACATTTTCCAACAAGGTTGCAGCAAATAGACTAGAAGGGTGAAAAAGAAGTGAAAAGAAAAAAAAAAGAGCATTTTCTACCGTGTGCAGAATTGAAACTAACTTCAAACTACAGACTAACACATTGACTGCACTACCTATGCACAGCCACAACTTCAAATTGGCAAAAGTTACACTAGACCAAATTATAAGAAGCGGCTTCTAAATCAAAAAGAAAACTAGACTGAAATGAAATCTTAACATCTAGGATCCAACCACCAAATGCAAGTCTGCAAGAATCGTTTGTGTATGCCAATGATCTAGAAATTCGGATAGAGTAGGTGGCCATCAGCAAAGCAGTCAAGCATTGTTCACCAAGCATATGAACATAAAGTAACATCAGATTAGATAAGTACCCAAAGCTCACTCGGTATCAACAATTTTGATGTTGTGCACATATTTGACAATTAACAAGCAAATAAAGTATCAGCGCAACTAAATTACAAGCAAAGGAAAAGTGAAAATGAGTTCTCACGCCAGCTTCTTCACCGCTCATAAACGCCCTCATTTTTCTGATGGAATCATCAGCATTCCTGAACAAGAAAGGAGCTCCATTTTCGACCACCACGTCAATATCTCTTTTCGGAAGTGCCCTATACAACCGACTCCAGGCGTGAATAATACCCATCGCTGAACAAAAAACAACTACGGAGAGAACGAAGATTTCCATACAAATGATACCTCAAGAGATGAGGCCGATCGCGCGCAAAAGCCAAGCCAGCCTCAGCCGCGCGAACGAACTCCTCCTGCAATTCCACGCCAGCCACGAACTCGGCCTCGCCGGCGACTCCCCGCGCCGCCACCCCACCCAATCCCTCCTTGCGGAAATAACCACCGTCCGATAAGCTCCTGATGAGGTTAAGCCACTCCGGCCATGGATGAGCGGAGGCGGAGAAGTGATCGTTTCTGACGGCACTAGCCTGAGCGTGAAATTGTTGCGGAGAGGACTCGATTCGGAGTGGAAGGAGACGGTTGGTGGAAGCGCCGAGGATGTGGTGGTGGAGAGTGCGGGAGGTGAGAGAAGACACGTGGCGGGGGCGGCAGCGGTGGTGGTGGAGGTGAGCTAGGCGGCGGAGGGAGGTGCGGCACGGCGGGAGAGGAGCGGCGAGAAGCATCAGGAACCTGGTGGCGCCGCCCATTCTCGCCGTCGCCGTCGCCGCCGGCTATGCTTAAACCCTAGGCGGGGAATGGAGCTCGGGTTCCTAGTCGGTGGTTCGAGTTTGGGCTAAAACGATAAACCCGGCCCTCAATTGCATATTTTGTGTCGTTGAAATTTTCATTTTTTTAATATTTTCTTGACCAAGATAAAAAATTCTTGAAAAAATTTCAAATAAAGACATAAAATGTCCTCATAAATACCACCAAAAATCATAAATTATGCCACTTGAAATAATTTTATTCTAAAAAAAATTTCATGTAATCAAAAACCCGAAATCATGTCATTTGGAATAATTTTACCATAATTTTTTTTATGTCGCAAAAACCTCAAACTATACCATTTAAGATAATTTTATCGTAAACTTTTTCTCATGCGCGAAAAATCTTAAATTATGCCATTTGGGACATATTTACCCCAAACTCTTTAACTAAAAAGCATTTTCGTCTTTTTACTTTTTTTCTTTTCTTTTTCTTCCCTCTGCTATAATCGACAGAAGGAAGTCAGCAAGGGCCACCCTCGCTGGCAATGGCATCCAATGAGAGCCGCCCTCACCTAAGTCGAGTGAGGGTGTCCCTCGCCTGAATGGGGCCAAGCAAGGGACGCCTTCACCAAATCTGGCAGGGGCAACCCTCCTTGGCATTAGGCAAGAGCAACCCTTGCCTTGGGTAGGTGAGGTGCCCTCACCTAGTTAGGGCCGACCCTCCTTGACGAGGGTGGCCCTCGCCAGCTTCTCTTTGTCGGCAATGGCAGAGGGAAGAGGGAGAAAGAAAAAAAAAAGATGAAAATGTCCTTCAGTTAAAAAGTTTGGGAAAAATGTATCTCAAATGACATAATTTGGGGTTTTTTGTGGCATAGAAAAATGTTCAGAATAAAATTATTCCAAGTGACATAGTTTAAGATTTTTGATGGTACAAAAAAAAGTTTCGAATAAAATTATTCCAAGTGACATAGTTTGAAGTTTTTGTTGGTACTTTCCCTTTTCCTAAATAAGGACCTCAAGTGTTTCTAAATAAGGCCCTCAAGTGGACCTGAAGTGCCTTCATTTTTTCAAATAAAAGCCTAAGCGAATATTATTTTAAATAATAATCCAAAATAAATAGTATTTTAGATAAATACTTAAAATGGCCATATCAATTTCAAATAAGAACTTAAACTCACCAATTGTGAAGGGTAATTTCATCTTTTTAATTTTTTCCTTTATTTTTTCATAATAAATAAAACTAAACTTTAAAAATAAATAAAGGGAAAAACACAACACGGGAGGCCTCCCTCCCACCTATGGCCGTCGCCACATCATCTGTGGGGCAACAACAACAATTAACGAGGTCACTAGCACTTGGATGAGGGCCAACAACCCCTATTGACCAAAGGTGAGGGCTAGCAAAGACAAGGCGGGGTTGGGGAAAGGGTCATTGCCCTCTCTCTTATCTCTAATGAGGGCCAACAAGCCTTCGCCTTTGGTTGGCAAGAGTTGCTAACCCTCACCACCGCCCCCACCAATGATGGGGCAAAAGCCATAGGTGGGAGTCCCACCCACCCATGTTTTCCTTTTTTAAATTTTTTTTTAACATAATTAAATTTATATTTTTATTGTGTTTGGAAAAAAAAAACTCCAGATCAATCGAAATTTTTTGCCCACATATGAGCTAGCAAGGTTAGGCTATTATTTGAAGCAATTATAATTACGTCAAATTTTTCTTTGAGACTGATATAGCCACTTCAGATCCTTATTTGAAATAAAACCCACTAGATTTTTATTTAAAAAAATGGGACACTTCATAACTTCATTTAGATTTTTCCCAAAATTCTTTTAGCCAAATAAAAATGTTGAATGATATTTTTGCTATTTTTTTTGTTAGAATATTTTTTGCTCTTATGAAAACACTTTTTATAGCAACTCTTTTGAATCTTGAGCTTAACAAATTTAATTTGAAGAAATTATAGAAATCCCACTTTGAATTTTGACGGTATTACGCATTTGTATGTTAAAATTTCAATTGTTGCACATTAATCTAAACCTTTTTTGTTTCGTTAGGATCACTAATCTATCTTCCACTCTTTTTTAAATTTATGTTCTGCACCTAACATTTTCAAGGTAAGATATAAATTTACGACATCTTTCACAAATAAAAAAAAGGCTACCAAAAAACGACATCTTTCAATTGATGCATACAATTTTTATCTCGTATGGCTATTTCTCCTTCATAAAAGGTATTAAAATTCGATAAAAGATATTTGACAAATAACAAGGCGGCATCCGTGGCATTTCTAATGTCATCAAACAGGAGAATTACCAAAAAAAATCTTTAACATATTGATTGGATGCTAATTCGGTCATAAATCTTATGGTCTTAAACTTACTACCTCGGTCAGATAATTGTTAACGTGGACACCAGCCATTTTACATGACACGACCAGTACTACTGTATACAACTTTTATTCTTATTTTAGATTTTATGGATTTTTATAAATTTGTTACTTTTCTTTCTTTCTTTCTTTTCCTTCTTTTTTTTTTACACTATCATGTCTGGCAAGGGTTGGCCAACAATTGTTGCCGGTCACAAGCAAGGGCAAACAATCCTCGTCAACCATTTTGAAAAAAGAAGAAGAAGAAAAAGAAATAAAAATTCAAAAAATAATAAAATATTATCTACATCAACGTCAAATGTGCCACATAGGATAGATGACAACCAAATCAACAATTTTTAGTAAAAATTGATAAATGACTAAACTGACAAATCATGAAAATATTTAAAATTCAATTTGGCAAAATTGGAAGATTGAAGGCTTTTTTAATAATTATCTTGTCATCAAAGGCGTCTTTATCTTATGCTCCGTTTATTTCACGAAAATAAATGATTTGAAAAATATTTTTTTAAAAATAACTATTTATATCGAAAAAAATTTATGTTTGATTATTTATTTTTGTAAATGATACCATCGATCATTCATTGAAAAATGGTATCAAAGTCATTTATTCTCTATGAAACAAATAGAGAGCAAGCAAGCAAGTCAAGTGCATTTGAGCTAAGAAAAAACAAAGCGTGAAGAAGTTTAAAAAAAAAAGTCCAGAGAAAAAGCCCAAGAACTTATCTCGAGGCCATCCAAATATCACGAAACTCAGCTTGGGCCCATTCATTTGAAGCCCAATGGCCTTCTTCTCTCCTTTCAGTCTGAGTTAACACCCTCCCTTCCCCTGGAGACTAGGAATCGTTCGGAGTAATCCATCAAATAGACTACTCAATATCTCATATGCCCCAAATTCAATGGATGCGCATTGCACGAGCCTCTCTCTTGGATTGTGATGGTGCTGGAGATAAAAGCTATGGAAGATAATTCATGCGATCCTACTTGATCTAAATCATTTCAGAAATTAAAGAATCAAATAATGACTCGAGTCAATAACACTATAGTAGAAATATCGGTGAAAATGATTGCTATGGAATCAATCACAAGAATTAATCCCTTACCATGGAAGGACTAAACACATGATTCACGCCTAACCAACTATATAGGCAATAATGGTTGGTTGACGATTATTATGGAATCGACTTATTATATAAAGAAAAATAAAATCACCGATTGATTATTATGGAATCAACCAAACATAGTGTGCTACTTGTACTCGGAATAAATTTTATAATAGATTACAGGATCTTGAACTCTTCAACGACACACCCCGGAGATTCTTGCAATAATACTTTTCTTGTTCTTAGAGAGAGACCTTGATCGATAAAAAAGCAAAAAGATACGTCCTTCATTGCAACAAGACCCGCGCGAGGCCCCCAACAGTCAACTTCCATCAACCTCGGTTCGGCAATTTTTATTTTATCAACCAAACTTAGCTGACGTCGAGACCTAATTAATATAAAAGCATGGTTTCTCTTGTCAGAGCAATTCCCCAACTCCCATCCGTAACGGCGACAAAGATCATTATACGAGGCTCCAGCTACGCTTCAGAATACCAAATACGACAGCGACGGGCGGTAGTAATTCGGTGTGCCGTCGCAGTACTAACCTGCAACGATGCCTGGAATCATTAGCCGATAACCCTTGCGTTGAACCAAACACGAATTTAATTGAGGACGAATACCATAAATAAATAAATAAAACTTCAAACCGTGCTTGATATTATTAAGGGGTGATTCACAATTTCATAATTCCTATCAACGGGATGACGTGAGGGTCTTGCTTCCCGGTGAGAAGGCGAGATTTGGAGGCCGCCCTCATGGGGGTCGTGGGGTAGCACCCGAGTTACCTGAGAATTTTATAATTTGAGCCCATACTTTATTGATAATTTGGACTTGAGCTCTCATAAATATTTTTTTTATTGGTAGCCCATAAATAGTTATTGAGTATATATAATCTCTTTCTCATATAATTAAATGATGTAACAATGAGATATGTATCAATTATAGTGAAATATTTTATTAGACATAACTCTAGTTTAAAGGTAAACAACAATAAAACGTTACGTGTCGAATTCTTTTTCTCATCTTTACTCTCTATCTCTTTGAAATTGTTTGTCAAATCCTAACGGATACAGATATTTCTAGTTTTTTTTTTATGTCACCATAAAATCTTACACAAATAATCTAAAACTTATAAATGCGTGATATATATAACTTTTATTTCAATTCCATTGATTATATATTTGTCACACTTATATAAGATTGGGTATATAAAAATGATTTGTGGTGTTTATATCACAATGAACAAATTTAAGATTTTTAATAATAAAAAGAAAGAGTTGGTCGAGATTATAGTTTGAGGTTTTTTTCTTTTTTGTATTATTAACCCTTTAATTAGTTCCTGTGGTTAGGACAATGACACGAGTGCGGTGTCAGTCGCTCTTCAAAAGTTGTCTCTTTTGGCTCAGTTTAGGTTAGCTTAGGTGTCTGCGCTGACCTCGTGGTTAAGACAGCTTAGTTCCCTTGCTCGGCTTTCTGGGAAAAAGCGAATGTTTCTCGTCAAGATCTACGGGCAGGGATGGGAGTGCTTGGAATGTATCAGGAGAGGAAATTAATTAAAGGGGTAATGCGAAACGCAAACCAAGGTATAGTCGGCACTGTGGTCGTTACTTGGCATTGTCCGAGGAACTACGTAAAACAAAGCAGTTTAGGTGTTCAGTAGGAGAGACTAGGGAGGGGCATTTCCTAGGTTAGCCTTGCTTATAGAGGTTGCATAATGTTCCTCTTGCACATTGGAAAAAACCAGGACTTTTTAACCTATATTTTCATTCTTAATATAAATATATTATAATATCATATCAAAAAATGAATTGAAATCCTCTTTATTTTGGGAATGAAATTGCACCATCAGTCTTTCCATTTCAAATGAATGATATATCAATCTATCGTAAATTCAAAGGTCGTTATTGATCTAATCTGCAACTTATGTATGAAATCCTAATTTTCAAATGCGTAGGTGCATATGTAGCTAAGGTTCTTCTTTTCTAGTATGCTTTGCCTTCCAACTCTTTTTCAAATTCGATAAATATTGGTTGATGAAAACATGATGTCAAAATGCTCAATTTCACCACCCTATCAACTTCCTGCCACTGCCGCCGGCCGCTGGCATCGTCAAGAGCACCACTCCACCTCCAGTTACCTTCTCTCTCTCTCACCACCCTTTCTCTCCCCACTGCCTCCGGCCACTAGCACCAATGGTAGCTCCACTCTACCTCAAGTGACCATCTCTCTCCCTCTCTTTTTCTTTTTTTGCTTTGCCAAAATGGTGAGGTCACAGCCTTCAATTAGCTATCATGAATATGTATAGCAAGGTTGTTTTTGGGCTAGAGTCAAATTTTTTGACCGGCACGATTGGATAGTTTGAGATTATCTATTAAGACATTTTAACCATGATTAGGCAGAGCTCAGATTATTGGAGAAAATCTTATTGTTGTGATTTTGTGCTTATGGGAACAATGAGAAACATAATAGTTACTAAGTCCAATGGATTAGAAGAGAGAGAAAATTCACTGATTATGACCATCAAGCTCAATTTCTAAGGCTTTACCCTATGTTTGTATGAGAGTGATTTTGCAGGAGCACGAGTACAAATCGCCCTAGACCACTTGAAGAGCTTTGTTTCTCCTCGGTGTTTTGCATGTCCCCAATTAATTTCCTAACAAAGATTGTACACAAATAATTCTTATCTCACACGCTCGGATATGTATTAGCATTCACTACTCCCTCCATCGTTAGTAAATTTCTCTACATTCTTTTGTCATTTATCATTATTAACAACAATAGCTTGGTTGGGAGCTTAGTGACCCCTTTATAACTACTATGACAATGACCTATGTTGTGGTATACTGTCTTTTATTAGTTTTCAAAATCATACTATAGCATATAATAATTTAAATTGGAGTTTAATCTTGCAGTATAATCAAAAGGTAAATGATTATTTTATTTAGGAGGATGACAAGGGTAGTCCTAGTTGTTACCCTAGTTGTTTATGCTAAGGTACAAAACACTACTTAGTTTAACTAGGGTTTTGTTTTAGAGATTTATGTTGACCTCTCGTGCTTAAAGTCCCCATGTTTGGCCTACAGGAAAACGGTCCCGTTTCCTTGTCAAGATCTCCCGACATAAGCTTGAATATAATTGTGTTGTTGGGCCGATTAAAATAATTTTTGCAAAGGGTTGGCCTTGGAATTTTTGTTGCCACGACATATTATTCGTTAGGGAATTGATGAGGACAAAATCGAGAAACCGACATCTCGGTCGTTAGCTTAAACCGAGAAGAACAAACGATTACTTTAGGTAATTGAATAAGCTGATGGAAACCAAAGAATGGGGTCACTAGCAAGTCATAGAAGTCCATAATTCTAGCAGATTCTCCTAGTTATATTAGCATCTCCATCAATTATTTCGTTCGAACTTATGTTGCCTTTTGCGGTCAAAATAGAGTCGAACGTGGGGCCATCGGCACCCGCCCTCACCTGTGAGAGCAATAATTGAACTTGGTTCATTGAACACTTGAACAAGGCTTGAGGGCAATTAATGACTTCTAAAGAGAGGACAAAGATTCGTTGCAACTTCCATGATTTTGGATTTCTGAACAATCTACCAATAATTAGTACTTTAAAAAAAAAAAAAAAAAAAAAACTCCAAGAAGCCAAAAAGTCTTTTTCTCTCTCTTCTCTTTTCATTGTCTTCTTCAACTTTCAACCACAAGGTCTTTTCATTGTCTTCTTCAACTTTCAACCATAAGGAGGGTTTGAGCTAGTCTCATCCTCCCCTCCATCTGTTTTGATTTTCTTTGAGTTTTTTTGTACTTTTTTTCTTTTTTCTCTCCCAATCTAGATCCGTGAGTTGTGCTCTCCTAGTCTAGTTCTAAATTTGAGAGTTTAAATTTTTCGAATCTAATTCTAGATTTGAGAGTTTGAACACTCCAAATCTAGTTCTAAATCTAGGAGTTATTCTCTCCCGATTTAGATTTGGGAGTTTAATGATGTTTTGGAGGATTCGATATCCCAATGCTCTGTTCATATAGGTCCTCTACCTCCAATTTCAATAGTGATTGTAGAAGTTCTAGTATTTTGCTAAACTATGAAGATTTGTTTTTTCAAAGGTTAAATCTATGTTTATTCAATCTATTTTGATTGTTTCTCTACAATGATGATGTAGAAGAAATTGAACCTAGGTGCGCACCACCAATTGGCAATGCCATAGTTATTGACAATGATATAAGATCCATTGATTGGCTGCCAATTATTTTTCTTGATAGATCCGTTATTTTGTGTGTACTTAACTGTACTAGTGCTTTATTGATCCTTCTTCTTTTTAGGATTTCGTTTTATTTTGTAGTATTTTGGCATTTACTTTGCTTCGATTTGTTTTACCATGATAATTTATGTACTTCTCATGTATCCTTTTGAGCCACTAATATAAATTTTTTTGATAAAAAATTATACTAATTAAGAAGATTCATAAAGTTGTGTCAAACAAGAATTGAATCTAGGATGTATGTGTTTCTTCTTGAAGATAGGATTATTAGGATAAAGCTAGAATGAAGCAATGTAGATGGTGCGGGAAAATTGTCCAAAAATTCCTAAACCTATTGCACTTTTGCTAATTTAGTCATAAATCTTTTAATTTTATCAATTAAGTTATAAACCTTTTTACGTTTTATCAATTAAGCCCATTTGGTCGATTTTGACCAAAAATTGATAATGTTGGCACTAGCTGTCCTACATGACACGGTTCGTGCTGACATAAATAATTTTTATAATATATTAACATTTTTTGAATTATTTTTTATTTTCTTTCTTTTTGCTCTCTAGTGATCATCGGGCCTCAACAATGGCCAACGACTAGCCAGAGGCAAGGGTTGATAAGGTTAATCTTGCTAGTCTCGGGTGAGCCTCAACTGCCCTTGACAAGGCTTGGCCTTGCCGTCACTAGGAGGTTGACCTCACTAGTGGTTGGGTGAGGCTCGCCCTTGCCTAGTGATTGGCAGGGGCAAGCTTTGCAAAAGGCTGGCGAGGTCTCACCTCTAGCCAATTGCTAAGGCTTGACGATTGGCTAGAGAAAGAAAGGAAAAAAAAATATATCAATAATTTATTCAAAATTGTTAATGATAGGGCTAGCCATGCCACATAGAATAACTGACATCCATTTCATAATTTTTGGCCAAAGTTGACTAGATACTCAATTAATAAAATATAAAAAAAGTTTATGACTCAATTTATAAAATTAAAAGATCTATAATTAAATTGATAAACAAATAAATTTAAATTTTTTTGGATAATTTTCCTCGTGAAGATTCAAATATAACCAGCTTGTCAAAATTCATGCTCGTGGTACATTTCACTTGGGGCATAAATGAAGAACGCGGTTCCCATCGTAACCATAGCAATTCTGCGAGTTCGTGAAAAATGTGCAAGGGGATCGAGATCAGTCACTTGGGTCCAGTTCGACGTACCAAGCATGTCCCATTCCTTTGGAGTTGACAGCCAACAAATTCTAATTGAACTTCAATTGCTGTGCTTTTTCACGGCAGATAGAGACTACTTATCAAACCTTATCCGCCGCGCATGCCAACTTGATTGTCTCCGGGCAATAAATTTAATAGGCCCAACACCCAGAAAAAATAATAATGACAAAAATCTATTCAATATTTTCATTCAACCTTATTAACAAAATTGAGAGAGTGTTAAATCATTTAAATATCATACTGAATTTGAATCTGTACCTGATGTTGATAGCATTCGACAAAGTTTTGTACCATCTAGTTTTTGAAGATCAATATTTTCATACGTGATCTTTTTTAGGAAGATTCTATTGTTCTGTTTTAAAAACAAATGTTTCGTGTCAGTATATTTCTGAAGAAAAGTTAATAAAGTTTACTAGCTCTTATATGGACTAATCGATCTTTTATTCAGCATTTTCCCACTTCCTTTTATTAAATTACCAAGTAAGTTTAGATTGTCTATTCTCATGCGAGTTACATCCTAAAGTTTATATGAGTATTTCTTAATCTATCAATCTTTCGTATCGTTGATTGACTTTAATATTGGATATTTCTTATAGACAACTTGAATTCATCCCCCTTGTTATAAACTTGCCAACCTGTATTTGTTTGACCTACCAACTTTCTCCCATCAGGATACCAACTATTTGTGATTTACGATTTGCATTTGGGTTGCTAACAACTTCTAGTTGGTTTTTTCGTTTTGAATTTGTCAACTTTTCTACCGAGTTACCATGAGCCAATGATAATTGAGAAGGGACAATGCATGCATCGCAATTTGAGGTTCTAAGATATCTTTTTTTGTTTTATCTTGGTAAAATTACTAAAAAAAGTTATAAACCTATTATGTGGATGCTAAGTTAGTCGTAAACCTTTTAATAATTTGACAATGTAGTCATTTTGGTTAATTTTGGAAAAAAAATTGATGACATAGATCTTGATTGTTCTACATAGTATGGCTAGCATTAAAGTGTATAAACTTTAGATTTTTTTAAATTTTTAAATTTTTTCTCTACTTCCTTGCTGCATTTAGTAAGAAAAACATTAAAAAAAGAAAAAAAATTATTAAAATTACAAAAAGTTCAACGTGAATGCTGATCACATAAGATGGCCAGGATCACATGGAATGGCTAGGGTTCATGTCATCAATTTCCGACAAAAATTGGCCGAATGACTATGTTTTATTCAATTGGCAAAATTAAAATATTTATAATTAAATTGACATTCTTATGATAGGTTTAGAACTTTTTTTTTTTGTAATTATCCATGTTTTCCCCCTTAATTCTTCTTTGACTGGCCATGTTTTTAAGTTCATTGACCCTCTCATACCTCAAAATTGTAATCCATCCGATAGACTACTCAAGATCTATATGCCCAAATTGAGTGGATGCATATTGCACAAGCCTCTCTCTTTAATTGTGATTGGAAGATAATTCGGATGGTTCCGCTTGGATGATATCTAAATCATTTCCCAAATAAAAGAATCTAACGACAGCTTGAGTCAATTGCACCATTATGGAGACAATAACGAAAATGATTGTAATTAAACCCCTTATCAAAAAAGGATTAAAACACGTCAATTCTTTTAATTTTTATAGATTCATGCTTAACCAGTCATTTACGTGGTATGATTAGTTAGCGATGGTTATGGGATCAACTCGTCAAATGAATAATATAAGATCACTGAAATCAGATTATTTACATTTTCAAATGGAGAAAAAGAATCATGTTACGCCAAACGTAGGGTGCTACCTGTGCTTAGAATAGATTTTATAATAGATCACAGACTTAACCTCTCAATGACATGCCTTGGAAATTATTGCAATAATAGTTTTCTTGTTCCTAAAGAGAGACCCGAACTGATAAAAAGGAAGAATATCTGTCCTTCGTTGCAACCAGATCCGCACGATGACCCCCACCAGTGAATTTTCATCAACCTCCGTTTGGCAAATTTTATATTATTTTCTAAAGTTAGCTAACGTCAAGACTCAAGACCTAAGAAATAGAAAGCCTAGTTTCTCAAGTCAGAGCAATTTTCCTACTCCCATCTCCAACGGCGACAAAGATCGTCATACGAGGCTCCAGCTACGCTTCGGAATAGCTAACGCGATAGCGACGGGCGGTAGCAATTTGGTGTGCCGCCGCAGCACTGACCTGGAACAATGCACGGAATCATTAGCCGAAAACCTTGCGTTGAACCAAACACGAATTTAATTTAAGGGCAAATACCACAAAAAGAAAAAAAAAAACTCCAAACCATACTTAATATTATTGAAATGTGATTCATACTTTTATCGATAGGATCACATGAAAATCTGCTCCCCAGTGAGCATGGAGGGTCTAAAGATTGCCCCGGTGAGAGTTGCAAATAGTGCCCAAGTCATCGGAAGGTTTTTTATAATTTGAGCCTTTATTTTATTGATAGTTTAGGTTTGAACTCATAAATAGTTGTTGTGTATATATAATTTATTTCTCATGTAATTAAATGATGTAACATAGAGATGTAACGTGCTAATTATAGTGGAATCATTTATAGAACATAACCTTAGTTTAAGAGCAAAGATAACTTGAATTCTCTTTCTCACTTTCACTTACTTTTTCTTTGTAGTTGTGTGTCGAATATACCAATAACCCAAGTTTCTTTTATGTCACCATAAAAGCCCTAAACTTGTCCACTATGATAGAAATACTCGTGAAAACAGCCAAACTTATACGTGTATAACATACATACCCTATATCTAAGGTATATCTATTATACTAGTATAAATTTAGGATATTTGTGTCACAATGAACAAGTTTATGATTTTTAGTAATGAAATGAAAAAGTTGGTGGAGGTTATAATTTGAGTTTTTTATTTATTAACTCTTTAATTAGTTCTTGTGGTTAGGATGGTGACACGAGTGTGGCGTCAGTGGCTCTTCAAAAGTGGTCTCTTTTGGCTTAGTTTAGGTTAGTTTAGATATCTACGCAGACCTCGTGCGTAAACGGCTTAGTTCCCTTGTTTGGCTTTATGGGAAAAGCGAAGGTTCTCGTGAAGATCTGCGACCTGGGAGTGTCGTGCTTGGAATGTATCAGGAGAGGAAATGAATTAGAGGGATGATGCGAAACACAAACCAAGATATCCTTAACACTTTGGTTGTTACTTGGCATTGTCCGATGAACTACGTAAAACAAAGCATTTTAGATTTTTGGTAGGAGAGACCAAGGAGGGGCATCCCAGGTTAGCCTTGCTAATAGAGGTTGCATAATGTTCCCCTTGCGCATTGGAAAAAACCAGGACTTTTTAACCTATCAATTCATTCTTAATATAAATATATTGCAATATCAAATCGAAAGGTGAATTGAGACCCTCTTTATTTTGGGAATGAAATTGCACCTTCAATCTTCCAATTTCAAATGAATGATACATCAATCTACCATAAATTCAAAGGTCACTATTGACCTAATCTGCAACTTATGTATGAAACTTTCAAATGGGTAGGCACATCATGTAGCTAAGGTTCTTCCTTTCTAGTATGTTTTGCCTTCTGACACTTTTTCAAATTCGATAAATGTTAATTGATGAAAACATGATGCCATAATGCTCAATTTCACCATTCTACCAACTTCCCACCACTGCAACCGGCTACCGACACCTTTAATAGCATCACTCCACCTCCCGTTACCATCTCTCTCTCTCTCGCCTTCGGCCACCGGCACCAACAATAGCTCCACTCTACCTCTATGACCTTCTCTCCCTCTCTTTCTTTATTTGCTTTGCCAAAATGGTGAGGTCACAACCTTCGATTAGCTGTCATGAATATGTATAGCAAGGTTGTTTTTTGGCTAAAGATCTTTGATCAGCATAATTGGATAGTTTGAGATTATTTATTAAGATCTTTTAACCGTGATTAGGTAGAGTCAAGATTATTGGAGTAAATCTTATTGTTGGGATTACGTGTTTATAGGAACAACAAGCAACATAATAGTTACTAAGTTAGTTCAATGGATCAGAAGAGAGAGAAAATTCACTAATTATGACCACCCAGCTCAATTTCTAAGACTTTATCCTATGTTTGTATATGAGCGATTTTGCGAAAGATTGCTATTTAGATAATCCAGGTGCACGAGCGTAGAGGCTGCCTTGGACCGCGTGAAGAGCTTTGTTTCTCCTTGGTGTTTATTGTCCCCCAACTAATTTCTTGATAAAGATTGTACACGCATAACCCTTACCTCGCTCGCTTAGATATGTATCGGCATTCACTGTGTTGTCCGCCCTCCATCATTCATTATTTCTCTAGATTCTTTTGTCATTCATTGTTATTAACAACAATGGCTTAGTTGCGAGCTTAGTGACCCCTTTATAACTGCTATGACAATGACCTATGCCGTGGCATACTGTCTTTTATTAGTTCTCAAAGTCATACTATAGCATATAATAATTTAAATTGGGGATTAATTTCGACAGTATAATCAAAAGGTAAATGATTATTTTACTCAAGAAGATGACAAGGGTAGTCTTGGTTGTTACCCTAGATGTTTATGCTAAGGTACAAAGCACTACTTAGTTTAACTAGGGTTTTGTTTTAGAGATTTACGCTGACCTCTCATGCTTAAAGTCCCGATGTTTGGCTTATAGGAAAACGGTCCATTTTTCTTGTCAAGATCTCCGGACATAAGCTTGAATATAATTGTCTTGTTGGGTCGGTTAAAATAATTTTTTCAAAGGGTAGGCCTTGAAATTTTTGTTGCCACGACATATTATTCGTCTGGGAATTGATGAGGACAAGAACCGAGAACCCGACATCTCGGTCGTTAACTTAAACCGAGAAGAACAAACGATTACTTTTACGTACTTTAGGTAATTGAATAAGCTATCGAAGTCCATATTTCTAGCAGATTCTCTTAGCTATATTAGCATCTTTGTCGATTATTTCGTTCAAACTTATGTCATGTTTTGTTGTCGGGATCGACTCGAACGTCGGGGCCATCGGGACTTGGCTTTGCTATGAGCATAAGAATTGAACTTGGTTCATTGAACGTTTGAACGAGGCTTCGAGGCAATTAACGACTTCCAAAGAGAGGACAAAGATTCGTCGCAATTTTCATGATTTTGGATTTCTCAGCAATCTAGCAATTAAGAGGATTTGCAAAGATGCGTCGAGTGAGAATTAAATCTAGGATGTATGCGTTTCTTCTTGAAGAGGAACTTTCAAATACTCATGACTTTCGAGATAGGATTATCAGGACAAAGTTAGAACAAAGCCACACAAGTGATACTGGAAATTGTCTAAAAAGCCCTAAATCTATTGCACTTCTGTCAATTTAATCTTAAATTTTTAAATTTTTCCCATTGAATTCTAAAGGTTTTTATGTTTTACTAATCGAGTCCATCTAGATGGAAATCATTAATGTGGACGCTGATTGTTTTATGTGATAGGCATGTGTTAACGTAGACAAATTTTAATAGTATTTTACTATTTTTTATTTTTTATTTTCTTTTTTCTTCTCTTCTTTCTCTAGCCAGTTGTTGTGCCTTGGCATATTTCTCAAGTGAGCCTTGCCTGCCCTAGTGAGGCTCAACCTTGTTGTTGCTAGGCGAGGTTGACCTCACTGGTCGATAGGGACGAGCTTTGCTAGAGGCCAGTGAGGTCTTGCCTTTGGCCAGTTGCCGAAAAAAAAAAGGGAAGGAAAAAAAGGAAAACATAAAAAAATTCAAAAAAATATTATGGAAATTTGTTTATATCAACGTCGACTGCTTCACATAAGACGATCAATATCCACGTTGAAGATTTTCTACCAAAATTGAATGGATGGATTCAATTGACAAAATATAAAAAGGTTTACGAATCAATTGGGAAAATCAAAAAGTTCATGATCAAAATACAACACGTTTTTAGCAATTTTTTTTTGACAATTCCCAATGTGATGCAAGATTCAAAATGTAACACGCTTGCCAAAATTCATGCTCGTGGTACATTTCACCTGGGACATAAATGGAGGCGACTGGGGCCCCATGAGGCATTTTGTGAGTTCGTGAAAAGTGTGCAAAGGAATCAATATTAGTCACTGAGATCCGGTTCGACGTACCAGGCCCTCTAAATCCATCCATGTCCCATATCTTTCGGAGTTGACAGGCACCGAATTCAAATTGAATTTCAACTGCTGAGCTCTTTCACGGCGGATAGAGACTGCTTATCAAACCTTTTCCGCCGTGCATGCCAGCGTGATTGTCTCCAGGCAATAAATTTAATGGGCCTAACTTCCAGAAAAAATAATGATGACAAAAATTTGATTTAGATTTTTCTGTTCAACCTTACGTCTGAAAATGAAATGGAGTGTTACATCATTTAGATATCATATTAATCTGATATAGATAGCTTTCAATAGAGTTTTGTGCCACATCGTTTATGGTGATTGGTCTTTTCCTATGCGTGAATTTTTTTTTGGAAGATTCTATGTATCGATAGATTTATGGAGAAAAGTTAATAAATTTTAAAAGCTTACCAAATCTTATATGAAGTGATAGATCTTTTCATTTTAGTGATTTTCTGCTTGTTTTTATTAAATTACCAAATAAGTTTTGATTATCGACTTTCAAATGAGTTATTTCCTCATCTTTATATGATTTTTTTTTATCTATCAACTATTATGGGCTATTTCTTGCAGACTACTCGAATTTATCCATATTTATATGAACTTACCAATCTATACATTTTTATGTATACAAAAAAAAAAAACTGTACTTGTTTGACCTACTAACTTCCCCCATTAGGATACCGGCTAGTTTTGATTTAAAACCTGCACTTGAGTTGCTAACAACATCAAGTTGGTTTTTTCATTTTGAATTTGCCAACTTTTCTACCAGACTTACCACTTGCCGTTTAGAAGGGACGATGCATATATTCCAATTTGAGGTTCTAAGTAATATTTCTTTGTTCTTCTTTGAAAAATTATTCAAGAAGAGTCCTAAACCTATTGTACGGTTATCAATTAAGTCGTAAGTCTTTCAATTTGATAATTGAGTTATGAACTTTTTAATGATTTATCAATGTATTCCTTCAAGACAATTTTGAACTGATGACATGGACCACGACCGTCTTACGTAGTACATATTAATTGCAAACAATATTCATAAGAAAAGAAAATTTCAAAAGAAAATTAAAAATTAATAAATTATCAACATATTCAGAAAATGAAAAAAAATGCAAAAAAATGCCCGTATCAAGGACGGTCATACGTGATGGTCGGGGTCCATGTCATCAATTTCTAACAAAAATCGAATGGAATGACTATATTGATAAATCGTAAAAAAAGTTTATGATTCAATTGATAAAATTGAAAGGTTTATAACTGATTCATATAATAGGTTTGTGATTTTTTTTTAATGAATTATTCCTGAATTTTTACCCCTTATTATTTTTTGGCAAGGCCAGGTTTTAAAGTTCATTGACCATCTCCTACCTCTTTAAATTTCATCAACTCCACAACATAACAGACCCAACCTATTCTTGTTCCTCGACTGTCGCAGTAGATGACTTTGTCCTGTTCTATATTCTTGTCTTAAGCATAGAGCAACTGAACTAGCTTCCGTTATTACACTCGCTTCTTTACAAGTCTCACTTGTTTCGTCCGGCCGGACTCATGATCTTGTCACACTCACCGCCAGATCGATGCGTTGATGCTATCTAAGCCTCTTGTTAAATAACGAACTCGGGCAACAAGAAATTCTCGATGTCTTTTTTAGTGGCAAATCCCTGTCCCTTGCTTTGCGCTTATCGTTCATCCGATGCTCCAATGACAGCCTGAAGTCTTCTGTCCGATTCTTGTTGGCATTTGAACATGGAGGAGAAGGAAGTCAAAGCCAATTAGGGTCTTGTTTTACAACGCCACATGACCTTCGTGAGCTTAGCTTATTAGTGTATTTCTAACATTCCATGTGCACAAATATGTACTTGTTTCTAGTCATTAGCGAAAATGTAACAATTAATTAAATGCCGCTAAACACAATACACTTATCAATCGATAATATAAGGATAAAAGTTGAGCAAATGGGTAACTAATTCCATTTGACATTTTAATTCAGTAGCACTCGACGTTCGATAATCTTTTCCTTTGCCTCACGGTAATAGTTGACAGAACGAAGAATCTCGCCATTTCGATTTGCAAGTTACATGAAATCACTGAATCCAATCATGTGCTTGGTGGCCCACATGCTCGCCTGCAATGTGCAGGCTGACCTAAGTAAGAATCTTGTTTTATTGTCTGACACAAACAAGAAGATATTATAGCAAGCTCGGCAACAAGTTAAATAATTGCCTCATTATCAGGTAAGATTTATACTATGCAAGTGTCCCGATTGACTTGTTATATAACATCGATGACTTAGGGAGTTTCCAACTTGCTCTAAGAAGAATCTCAAAATCTTAATTGACAACTATAAGGAACCGACTAAATCTGATCATGCACTAGGTAGCTCACATGCTCACTCGCCCGCATAGACTAGCCTAAATAAGAGCCTTGCAATTTTAATGTTAGGCCAGGCACGACTTGAAAGATATTATAATAGGTTAGGCAACGAGTTAAACAATTAGCTTGTTATATAACATCATTGGTGTAACTTACACATACAATGTTCTCTAGCCTTTTCTTGGACTTTTCCAGGAGTAATTCGGTCACTCAGCAGCTTTGTTCTTTCATTAAATTAGAAGATCTTGCTCTCCATGATCTCCCCTTAAACCTCTTGTTTCCTCCCAATCTTGTTTACCTAGTAATCTTCACACTGCCAGGTATTATGCTACTAAGCCCTGTCCTTAGTTCCTTCGTTGGAATAACGGTATCCCTCGTTGATTCCTTCGCCTTAGTTACATAACGAACTCTCAGCAAAGAATATTTAATATCTTTCTAGCCAAGAATCTCCGTCTCTTAGCCTTGCATCCATCGTTAATCACATGCTTAGCTTAGTCACCCTTATAATTCTGTCCAATTTCGTTATCATTTGAACATGAACAATAAGACGACAGAACGATAGCATCTTGGTCTTCTAGATCGAACAAGCAAGTGTACAAGTGGATCGGACATGGACACAATATACGTACAAATGCAACATTAATTATTTTTCCTAAAGCCGAAAATGACTCTAAATTATCATGGGTTTTGTGCAATAACCAAATTAGGTTGACCCAAGTATGAGATAGAGCTTGTTCCAATGAATTTAGCATGAAGGATTACGTATAGAGAAATTATGTACGCTGAGATCGACTACTCAAGAACTACATGCCCAAATACGTACGTATATTGCACAAGCCCCTCCCCCCTCTCTCTTTCTCTCTATCTCTCTATTCAAGGAAACAAAGCATCACATTCCATCAAACATAGTGCGCTACTTGTACTTGGAATAAATTTTACAATAGATGGCATAGTGTCCACTAAAAATGAGTACCAGATTGACACATCGATTACTAGATACTATGCGTAGCACATGTTGACCTAGTAAAAACCCTTGTGAGTTCCACTTTCTCACCCTCTCTTTGTCTCTCTATTTAAGGAAACAAACATAGTGCGCTACTTGCACTTGGAATAAATTTTACAATAGATGGCGCAATATGTACTAGGTTGACACGTCGATTACTAGATACTATGCGAAGCATATGTTGACTTAGTGAAAATCCTTGTGAGTTTCATTTTCTCACCTTAGGTATGAAATATTACTATACCAGCATATCTGACAGTAGTCACTATTAAAGTACTGACGTGATATCACCTCTTATTTTTAGGTTATATTTTTCTTTATTCGGGAGGGAATATAGAATATGATATTATGAAACTATCCCAAAAATGAATTTTTTGCCCATTTCCTTTTTTTTGAGCAGATCTGCTTAGGTCCACCTGGACTTATATTTTATCGTGCTATTCTTTCCGATTACTTAGTGCACGCCGTGACCTACGAAATAAGACATCGTTATACAAAAGCTACAGCTGTGCTTCTGACAACCGACGCGATAGCGATGGGGCTGTCAAACGAGGAATCATTGGCCGGCGAGGCTCGTGTCAAACAAGGCATTCAAGTCAATAAATTTCTGCAGCTAGGACAGCGACACGAGTGGTGTGTCAGTCGCCCTCGAAACTTGCGCGGTTGCTCTACAGAAATTGTCTCCTTTTGGTTCGTTCAGTTTGAGTTAATTTAGATATCTACGCTGACCTCGGGTCAAGACAGCTTGGTTCCATCGTTTGGCTTCCGGGAAAAAGCGAAAGTTTCTCGTCAAGATCTGCGCCCTGAGAGGGTCGTGCTGGGAATGTTTCGGGAAATAAAATTAATTAGAGAGATTATACGAAACACCAACCGAGATATACTCGACACTTTGGTCGTTTAAAAAAGCATTTTGCACATTCGGCAAGAGAGAAGAGAGGGGCGTTTTCTAGGTTACCCTTCTTATGGAGAGGGGCACTTTCTAGGTTGCACAATATCCCTCCTGCGCACATAGGAAAAAACCATGTCTTTTCAACATAATTATTCATTACGAAAGCTCTTTTCTGGGAACTTTTGAAGCATACATTGAAAAGGGTGTATTTTCTGTTCGGACAAGTAATAAATTTACTACCGAAGTACAAAGAGTGGCGGCCATGGACGATTGAGCTCAAGGTGTCCTCGGGGGATGGCGGCGAGCGATGTCGGTGGTGTGAACAGTGCTCAGGTTTTTGTTTGTTTTCGATTTTGCCTGTTGTTTTATGAATTATTTTTCCATTTTTGTTCTGATTTTTAAATAATCTTTCTCTACTGGTTTAATCCACAGCAGCTTTTCTTTTGCCAACTATCTTTTCGGATGGCCGACCCATCTTTTCCGATCGCCAACTTAGCTCTCTAATGGTCCATCTTAGCAACAATTGGTCGGAAAAAAAAAACATAGAGATTAACCGAAAGACGAACGTGTGCAGACTTTTAAAAACTACAAAGATGGTTATGAGCACTGATTTTGTTAGAGAGAATTCCCACCTCCGAATAATTCTGGCCTGTTAGGTCAATAACATATTGTAATATTGTGTTAAAATGATCAATTGCGATCCTCTCCGTTTTGGATACAGATTGCACTCTCACTTTTCCCATCGCAAATGGACAATATGCGAAGCAAGATTGTCCTTTTGGCTAGAATAAAGATCTTCGATCAGAACGATGGGGTAGTCCGGTATTATTTGATAAGATATTCTAACTGAGGTGAGGTAGAGTTAAAGATTATTGGAGAAACTCTTAGTATTGTAAATTACATGCTTATGAGAACATTGAGTATTAACAACTACAGCAATGGTTCGGAAGAGTGAGAAACCTTACCGATTATGACCACCAAGTCCCGATTCTTAAGGATATCCAACAAATGGTATTGAATTTCTACCATACGCATCTCAACAAATAATATCAAAGCTGATCAACTATCAGTGGCCACTCTTAATATGCACCAGTGTTTGCGAATATTTGAAGGGAAAACATGGTTTTTGAGTAACTTTCATGATTTGGTTTGGCAAAAGAGAGCTAAAATGAAGATGAGCATTGTAGTCTATTAATGTGGTTTTGATGGCAACCTCTATGGTTCGATCTAAAGGAATAGACTAGGGTAAAAGGTGAATGTTGAAATGGAGATTCGAGTTGAGACATCTTGACGCAGAATTATACATAAATTCAATGAGGAGCAGGCCTAACACCAAGTTTATATGTAGGGGGAGATTGTTGAAATGCTAAGCTGTTTTTAAAAAAAAATTACATTAGAGAATTGATATGATGTAATGCAATTGATATATCCTAGTTAACTTATAATTTATAGAATTAAGCTTTTGAATAAAGTTAGATCTAATTGTATATGTTGACAGATTTAACTTGAGTTCTTTCTTAAGGATCTACCATTATAAAGATATTGGATTTTTGTTGTGCATTCACAGTAGATCTTATGACAACCAATCGTGCTTTGATATACCGTCTTTAATTAGTTCTCAAAGTCTTAAGGATCTACCCTTGTAAAGATATTGGATTTTTGTTGCGCATTCACAGCAGATCTTATGACAACCAATCGTGCTTGGATATACCGTTTTTAATTAGTTCTCAAAGTCATAGTGTATAGCATGTAATATTTATATTGGGGAATAATCAATGGACAAGATAATTAAACGAAAAGGGGATTATTTTATTTAGCAGTATGACAGGAGCAGTTCTAGCTGTCATCCTAGATGTGTGTGCAATTGTACAAGATATGTGTGCAACGGTACAAAGCAGTACTTAATTTAACTAGGGTTTTGTCTTGGAGATTTACGCTGACCTTCTCGTGCTTGGAGTCCCCACGTTTGGCGTATGGGAAAACGATCCATTTTCTCGTCAAGATCTTCCGACATAAACTTGAATATAATTGTCATGTTGGGTCGATTAAAGTAATTTATTCAAAGGGTTGGCCTTGGAATTTTTGTTGCTAATGACATATTTTTAGTTAGGGAATTGATGAGGACAAGAACCAAGAACCCGACATCTCGGTCCTTAACTTAAACCGAGAAGAACAACTCTAACGGACTGTGGTATTTAAATAAGCTAATGGGAACTAAAACGGGGTTGCTAGCAAGTCATCGAAGTCCACATTTTTAATTGATTCTCTTAGTTACATTAGTACCATCCTCGATTATTTTATTTGCACTTATGTCGTGTTTACAGTCGGGATTGACTTGAATGTCGAGGCCATTGGAACTTGACTTTGCCGATGAGTATAAGAATATAAAACCTAGTTAATTGAATACTTGCATAGGGTTTACAAGAAAATATATACTTAAGGGCCATGGCGGTATAACTAAGTTATATTGTTGTGGAAGCAAGTGATCGAACAAAAAATAGATAGAACAAGTAAATAGATCGGATATCAAATGTATGTGATTGGGTATGTTCACCGGAAGAGCAGTAAAATTTTTTACAATAGATCAAGTAATATAATAGATATTACATTTTCATTTAAGTACTCAAATACTTTTGATATTTTTAGGCTCCCAATTACACCTTGTAATTTCACGTAGTGTTTACTTTTATAATTTCTTATGAAATAATCTCTCAATCTTATAAATGAATTGTCAAATCTTCAAACATTCAGGATGTATTTCACAATCAAAAACTTTTCATTGATGCTCTTTAGAATGAAGACATTTCTTATTTATAGATAAGGGTTAAATTCAAAATAGGAAGTCTCTTTTTAAGAAACCTTTTATAAATAGGTAACCATTCAATTAGAAAACCTATTTGGATTAGGAAAGTTACATTTCAAGCTCAAATTCAAGGCATACCCTCAACATATATTCATGTATGCAATTAACGATTTCCAAGGAGACGACAAAGATCCATCACTTGATTTTGGATTACTTGGCTATCTACTACTCGACAATTTTAGGAACATCATGACTTTGTTTCTTCAAAGCTAATGGGAGCCTTCGTTTGCTTGTAATTTCATTTTCTTGCCCGTAATATTTTCCACTTTTTTTTTTCTTGAAGTCACATTTTTGAGTTAGTTTCTGTGCACTAAGTTAAGAGATTACTTATCCACGACAATACTGAAAGATTTGTGAAGAATTAAGAAATTACATCGCGTGAGAATTGAATCTAAGATCTACAAGTTTATTCTCAAAGGAGGAATTTCAAATTTCTTGTACAGAGTTTCAAGATGGAACAATCGCAACAAAGTTAAAAAGAAGCAATGCATGTGATACAAAATTTGAAATTTGACGTAGTCATTAAATTCATTTTCATGATGCATTTCATTTGAGACATAAATCGAGACAATGGGTCCCATTGCACTATAAGCAATTCTTTTTCTCACGAAAAATGTGCAAAGAGATCAAAGATTTTTGGTCACTTATGTGTGGTTAATGTAGCAAGTCCATCAAATCTTTCCATGTCCCATTTCTTTCGGAGTTGACGCGCACCGAATTTCATTTCAAATTGAATTTCAACTGCCGTGCTTTTCATGTTGGATGGAGACTACTTATCAAACTTTTCTCCTCCATGTATGCCAACATGATTCTTTCCGGGTAATAAACTTTAATGGGCCACACATCAAGATAAATAAATCGGCTCATTTCTTCTTCTTCTTCTTTTTTAATTTTCAACCTTTCGGTTGAAAGCATCAAGCAGGACCTATCATATTGATAGCTTCCAACCAGGTTTTGTGCCACGTAGTTTTGAGTGATGAATCTTTTCAGGGAAAATTGTAATAAAAAGTTCTAAATATATGAATGGCGATCGATTTAGTCATAAATCTATTAATTGTATCAATTTAGTCCTTTTAGTTATAAAATTTTCAGTTGGATCAATTTAGTTCGAAATATTTTGATGATTTGTTAATTTAATCGTAAACTTTTTGACGATTTATTAAATTTAATCCTTCGAGGCAATTTTGGCCAGAAATCCTTAACGTGGATGTCAATTGTCTTACATAGCACAATTGACACTAATGTAAATAATTTTGTGCATTTTTCCAATTTTTTTTAATTTTTTGTAACTTTTTTCTTTTTTTTTTCTTCCTCTTCTATAGTTGTTAGGCTTGACAATGGCCAATGATTGGCTAAAGGCAAAGGTCAAGCCTTGTCAATGGCCGATGAGGCTTGACCTCTTCGCAGCTCTAGTGAGGGCGAGGTGAGGGCAAGCCTTGACCTTGCCCGAAGTTGGCGAGGTCTAGCCTTGACTAGCCACTAGCAAGGCTCAACCCTTGCTAGCTTGCCCAAGACGAGTTTAAGCCTCACTGGCCCTCGCTAATGGTCGGTTGCTGGTCATCAAGGTTCAGTGACTAGTGAAGGAAAAAGAAAAAAATTAAAAATTTATAAAATTTATAAAAAATTTAGAATGCAAAAAATTATCTATGCTAGTGCATGCCTAATAACATAGGATGACTTGTGCTGATTAGACTGTTATGTTAATAGTTTTTAGCCAAATTCGTTAGAATGACTAAATAGTCAAAATGTTTACAATTAAAATGGTAAATTGTTAGGACTGGATTTGTACAATTAAATGTTTAGAACTAAATTAGCAATGGTACAGTAGGTTTAAAAAAAATTGGTAATTTTTTCAATCATTTCATATGTGTGACCTTTTTTTAGGAAGATTTTATTATTCCAGATTCCAAAGAAAAGAAAAGAAAATTCCACGTTGGTAGATTTGTGAAAAAAAATTGATACATCTGAATAATACGTTTTATAGAAAAAGATCCCAATCATGCAACACTTACTTGAGCGATTTACTTCTTCTTTTTATTAAAGTACCAACAAGTTTTAGATTAATTTGTATTACTTACCAGTGTTTATATGATTTCCTATTAATTTATCAACATTCTATATCATTTATCAACTTCAGTATTTGATCATTTATTACGGACAACTTGAATTTATCCATTTTTATATAAATTTACCGACCTTTATTTACTTGACCTATCAACTTTTCTCCCATTTAGATACCAACTAAAATAGGTTCACACATTACATTTTTCAGCTGCTAACAATTTCTATTCGGTTTGTTTGTTTTGAAATTGCCAACTTTTCTACTGAATTACCACGATTGGTTTACAAGGGACAGTGCATATATTGCAATTCGAGGTTCGAACTCACCTTTCTTTGTGTTTTTCCCCCTAATTCCTAGAGGCTCCCGAGTTCATTGACCATCTCGTGCCTCTTTAAATTTCACTACTCCACAACACAACAGACCCAACCTATTCTTGTTCCTCAACCGTTTCGATAGATAATCAGTTGGTTGTTAATTATTATAGAAGGAATAACATTCGGGGCACTTGGCTGACTTTGTACTGTTCCTTATCCTTGTTCTAAGCATAGAGCAAGTGAACAAACTTCTGTTATTACACTCCATTTAAAAGTCGCATCGGTTTCGTCCAAATTCATGATCTTGTAAAACTCACTGCCAGATTGATATGTCAGGGCCAACTAAGCGTCTTGTCCCTTGTTGATTCTCTTCGTCTTAGTTATATAACGAACTCGGACAACAAGGAGGAATCCTAATCTCTTCTTTAGTCGCAAATCCCTGTCTCTTGCTTTGTATTCATCGTTTTATCAGACGCTTTAACGACAGCCCTAATTAATCTGTCTGATTTTTGTTAGGGTTTGAACATGAAGAGAAGAAGTCAACACCAATTGGCTTACTAGACCACATAACCTCCATGAGTTCAGTTTAATTTCATATTCCATATGCACGTATCTGCAGTTGTTTCTAGTTATTAGCCAAAACTTGATAACTAATTGCGTATCACTAAACACAATAAGCAAATCAATTGAGTGTAAGGACAGGGAGCAAAAGGGATAAGTAATTGCTTTCGAATATTAACACAGTATTACTTGAAGTTCAATGATCTTTTGCTATGCCGTATGGCAATATTTGATGAAAAGAAGAATCTCATGATTTTAATTGGTAAATACATGAAACCCCACTAAATCTGATCATGTGCTTGGTAGCCCATGTGCTCTCTTGCCTTTGTAAGCTGGCCTAAGTAAGGGCCACATAGTTTTGATGGTAGGCATAACCTGAAAGATATTATAGCAGGCTGGACGGTATTATCTGAAAGATGTTACGCAATTGAATTGTTATATAACGTCGGTGGTGTAATCAATATACAAGATATCCTCTTGTCTTTATGGGAAGTCCACAACCTAAAGGAATTTCCAAGTAGTTGTCTTCAATTCATATGTGTGGGAGCTTACACACTCCAGGACCTAGGGTTGACTTGATGCACCTTGCTCTAATGAAATAATTATCCAATTGTTTTTCTGGAAGGCATTCTTTCACCAACTTAGAGATTCTTCTTGCTCTCCACAACCCTCTTGTTTCCTCCCAATCTTGTTAACCTTGCGATCTTCGCACCTGCCAGACATCTGCTACCTAAGCCCTGTCGCTAGTTCCACCCTCGGAATAACGGTCTTCCTCGTCGATTCCTTCGCCTTAGTTGTGTAACGAACTCTCGAACGAACATCTTTCCAGTTACGAAAATCTGTGTATTTGCCTTGTGTCCGCCGTTGATTGCGTGCTTAGCTTAGGCCAACCTCGCCATTCTGTCCAATTTCGTTAGCATTTGAACATGAACGATAAGACGACAAGACGATGGGATCTTGGTCTTCTAGATCGAACGAGGAAGTGTACAGTTATCTCGGAGGTGGATCCATTATACGTACAATTGCAATATCGTTTATGCTCCCCTGACTTGTTAATATTTTGTTTCCCTAGAACCAAAAATCTAAGGCTAAACTCTTATTGGTATTATGGGAGAAAGTAACTTAGGTTGGCTTGAGCATGAGATAGAACTTGCTTAGATGATCGCATTGTAATGTACTTGCCAACATAGTTACATGGTAAAGCCCACAAATTGATTCATCGAGTATGATGACAAGTTTATAATTAGATCACTAAACTTTACAACACTAAAAAACTAGTCAGATAATTTAATATCGATTTAATAATGGCTAGCAATAATGTTTTCCCCGCATGTTGCATTCAAGGGAAGAGTGTTCCAATCGAAGAATCTTGTGGTGAGGCTTTTGTACTTCTTTACGAGACTGAGAGATTATGTGGCAATAAATTTTCAAGGATAAACAATGTAAAATAGAGAAATGCTAAGAGTGTTTGAGTGAATCCAATACAAGGATCCGATTTGTTTCCTTATCTTGGTTGTTATTATGTTTAATTGCTTGTTTCCTCATCCAACTTATTTACAAAACTTTGATTTTTATGTTTAATTTAGTTAATGAATTATATAAAAATATTCAATATAATTTTTAAATTTAAATTAATAAAATGAAAATATTGAATATTTTTATTCAGTCTGAAGACTAAATTGTATATATACATTACATATTAGGTAGAATTTAAGGATTATATTAAATAAATTAAAAATTTATGAAACATATTATATATCGGATGACAGATCAGGAGCAATTGGGTTCCTCGAGTCGTATGATCCAATCAAAACCAAAAGCAGAGTCCCATGCATTCACGAAATCGAGTTCCGATGGGAGGAGACAACAAAAGGAGGAGCAGGCAGGAACAGACAAGGAGAGACTCCTGTGATCGCCCGAACCCCGAGGACACGAGCGAAGGACAGAACCAGACAAAGGAGAGCAGCATAGCTCCAACAAACCCACCCGTCTATATTTACAGGGAGAAGGCAAGGCTCCATTCCCCAACACCCACCCACACGAGCGGTTCTTGATTCTTGCATGCACACGCTTCGATCTATTCTCTTGCTTGCCCCCGCTTTCTCTTTTCTTATCAGAGTGAGAGAGAGAGAGAGAGAGAGAGAGAAGAGGGGTGGCAAAAATTTGATACTTCATCGTTAGAGAGGGAGAGAGATATTGGAGGCAGATCAGTCTCAAGAAAACGAAGGTACTCCGACCTGATCTGACCTCAGTTCTGTTCAAATATCACATAAAGTGAGGAAAAAGCGAAAAGAAAGTTGTTCTCTCTCCTTTTTCGGTCATCCAGGACTAGGCGGAGCAGGAAAATTGCTGGAGGACCCATCTCGGTTCCCCTGTCGTCAACACTGTTTCTGTTTCGGTCCTGTTGACCCTTGAGAGGCTTCTCTCTTCCCCCCCTCCCCCCAAAATAAAACCGTACGGGCAGGGAAAGGAAGAGGTAGCGAGGAAGCAGCGCGTTTCTGATTCATGTAACTCGTAGTCTTTTGCTGTTTTCTGGGTCTGACCAGTCCTCCTTCCGGCTCTTCTGAAGAAGCGGCACCCTGCTCATTATAAACCACGCTATCTGGAAAGGAAGGGGGGGAAAAAAGAGAAGCCCTGCTTTTCCCCACTTTGGCAGGTGGTTCTTCGCTAAAAAAGATGAGCCTACAACACGTAAAGCCCGCCTTTAACCACTTCACTGCCTCCCAAGGCATCGACTTTCTGTTGCCTCTTCCTCAGATGGTGAGTTTGGCAGTCGAGTTCGAGCCACTGAGAAGCAGGGCAGCAAAAAGGGCCTGTAGCGACGATAGAGAAGGGTTCGTCGTGAAGAATGGCTTGGATTTGAATGTGTGCGACGAAGAGGGAGAAGCAGAGGAAGAGATAGAAATAGAAGAACAAGAGCAAGAAGAGGAAGGGGGAGCAGCAACTAAGGGCTCTGGTCCTGGAAGAAACGGCGGAAGAACCAAGGTCTGTGCAAGAGGGCATTGGCGACCTTCTGAAGACGCCAAGCTCAAAGAGCTCGTCGCCAAGTACGGCCCTCAAAATTGGAACTTGATAGCAGAGAACCTCCCAGGAAGATCAGGTACATCCCCAACTGCGGAGACGATAGAGGTCATTTTATCAAAAGAAGTCCCCTCAATCAAAGTCAAATGAAATTTGAATCACAGAAACAAAGAAAGAAACTGTTTTTTTATCTTATTCAAAGAATCGATTATCGTTTTCTTGATTGTGGGTATATATTGCAGGGAAAAGTTGCAGGCTAAGATGGTTCAACCAACTCGACCCGAGGATCAACAGGAAGCCCTTCAGCGAGGAAGAGGAAGAGAGGCTCTTGGCTGCACACAAGCTGTACGGCAATAAATGGGCCATGATCGCCCGGCTCTTCCCCGGCCGGACAGACAACGCTGTCAAGAACCACTGGCACGTGATCGTCGCGAGGAAACAGAGAGAGCAGTCCAACAACGCCTTTGGCCGGAGGAGGAACCAAAAGCTCCTCCCTCGCCTTCAGACCAGAGGGCTCAATAACATTGGGTCGGCGGCGAAGATAAATCGTGCGTGCAGCGACTCCACGACGATCTCTAGCAACTTGAACGAGTCCGCCGTGTCGACGTGCACCGACCTGTCCCTAACTCCTTCTTCGGCCAGAGCACCGCCTCTTATTGTCGCTCGGCCCTCGGAGTCCCGGATGGGTGGTACGTTCAATCCTCGTCCCCTCAAAATTTGAACCTGTTGATTTCATATAATTCGACTCCGAGCATGTTTTAGTTCTACGCTGCGTGTGTTGAGATATCTCTACTGCAGACCATCACGAAAGTCCCATGTCTCGAGAGGTCTTTCTTTGCTCGATTCATTTACTAATGTGTATTTTGTTTGAGTCCATATTCTAGAATCTTCACGGCCTTATCTTTCTTTGCCCTTTTTGTTTTCCGTTTCCTGAATCACTCAATGCAGGCTCGTCAGCTAAAAGGCCAGCATGGTTCTGCAACAACATAACAGCAGGCACCGATAGCGATGATCATAACGACAGCAGTCCTAGGACGCAAAGGAGGGTCACCGTTGGTCAAGAAGCTGATCATTGTGGAGCCTCGGACACGAAATCGGACGCGTCAGCTACCGAGTCCATGTGCATTGGCAATCGTGGGAACAATCACATGAGCCTCTCTCCAGTATCTGTCGAAACCGAGGAGAGCGGGACTGAAGATGACAAGATCGACTTGCCCTTCATTGATTTCCTTGGAGTTGGAGCTGCCTGAAGCCTGAGACTGACACCTAGCTCCGACTCTGGCGTTTCGGTACGCACAGAGAGAGAGAGAGAGAGAGAGAGAGAGTGGAAATTGCACTGAGTGCGAATTATGTTATCAATAGTTCCAAGCAATTACTAGTTACTGTAGTACTACTGTCGTTTTCTGTCAGCAAGTGTGTCACGGCATAAGGAAAAAAGCCACAAAATTTGCCTTGAAATATAGTTCTTCAAATTGAGGAATGAACCCCACACCAATGTATCTTCGGCATGGCCCTATTACCGCAAGACCTTGAGGTCAATATAGTTTAGCTTTTACTAGCAAGAATTCTCTCTCTCTCTCTCTCTAGCTTTTACTAGCAAGAATTCTCTCTCTCTCTCTCTCTCTCTCTCAATAGTCATTGATCAATAATGGTATGAACATCCATGGATATATGAAGCATTCTCCTTCCAGAACCCCAGAGCTGTTACGCGAGCCTAGGATGAACTTTTCAAGTGAAAAAAACCATCATTAACCTAAGAATCTGCGATATGTGCACAGTCCATGTAACCCACATAGTACGCAAACCAGACGAAATTTTACCAAAGTGTGCATACTTCGTTGTCAGAAGGTGGGATGATGCACACGTCTGAGAAGATCTAATGGCCTAGCGCAATAAACTTTTGACTAGGCAGCGTACAATTTTTGACTTCTGAGTACTTGGGCGGTACGTGTAAACGAGGTCCACAAAATTTCACAACGACTGAGTAGTGCTCGCGAAGATTTTCATCTGATCCACGTTTGCGAGTCACCTTCGGGATTGAACAGGCGAACTGGGGTCTACACTCTGAACTGTGCCGAGAATCGTGCTCGAGCTTCGTCCCCGATCGTTCTTGTGGCCAAAGACCGACAACTGTGATGTCGCTTCCAGAAGTGAAAGCGAAAGGGCCCTCCGGGACAGCACCATGCTTGACGAGAAGTTCCTTCCCCGGGAATAGAGGAGATAATCGTTTCGGATTCGATGTGTCCATTCTCCGAATTTGTTGAATGTCCTCCTGAATTCTTCACTTTCGGAAGACACGAGACAACTCTTGGGTCGCCCAGCTTTCGAGAGTCCCCGCTGAAGATGATGGTGAGGCGGGTTTGGGTCGAGGAATGATGCCTCTGTTAGAGCAATTAAACAATAAATTACGTCTTTATTTAGCTGCTTAAGTTTTTAAAACTTAACATGGTATTAGAATTGAAGATTTTGAGTTCAAATTTTTTTAAACCCTATTTATCTCTCTAATTAAATTTCCACACTTAGTATTAGAAAAACAAACCGGGTTAAGCGTAAGGAAGAGTGTTAGAGTAATTAAACAATAAATCATGTATTAAACTTAAGTTTTTAAAACGGATGGCAATGATTTCACAAAATTTATCAACCTTGAACCCGATTGATAGTACCTTCCCCAATCTACTCGAGGTTCTAAAAACGAGAACTGAAGCCCAAGTAAAGAAGAGCATGGGGAAGACTAGATCCAACCCTTCGCGAGCTCAGCTTGTCATCTTAACTCTATCGGTTCTATAAGCAAAGAAAGAATGGGAAAGAGAAAAAACATGATGAATACTAATTTATTGAAAATGAGATTTGCTAGATAAGGTATGTTCGCGATGGCCCTACCTGGAACATGGAATAGAAAGGCAATAATACAACACACCAACACTAAAGTGATTAATCCTAATGTGAAGAACTTATCAAATTAAATCTCGATGTTTTCGTAAGTGGTCGTGTCCTGTGAGACTTTGGGCCTGGGAGAGGTACAGTGAATTGGGAAACTGCTGAGCACCCGACAATTGGACTAAAGCTTTGCTTCCAAGCCCTAAATACTCCGCAGGCCCATCACTTGGACGACTGCCCTAAAGACACGACTGAGGTAAGTTTCCTTATATTTTTTCATGGTGATTTGATTTGCACAATGAGATGAAAAATCACTATTGACGGTTGCTTAAGATATAATCTTTTTTCGCGTATAGGTGAAGGGGGAAAAATTGACATTCATGGACTAGGCAATTTGTTGAAACATATGTCTCGAGTTTGAGCAAGATAGACGAAACCCAATTCGAGATTATTGCTTTTCTTGGAGATTTGAATATTTTGCAGACGTCAAAATTGAGCATAGCAAAACGTGTGGGTTTCCCTCTACGACGGATTCTTATTTCACTTGGGAGTCCACCCTGACGATGGACTTCACGGCCATTGAGTTGGAGATAAGGCCAGCGTTGGAGATAAAGATAAAAATTGGAAAGTCCAATCTTGGACTTTGTTTGCCGAATCATAGTCTGATTCGATTTCCTTCTCCGTGTGGCTATCCTTGACGATTTCCTACACTTCTTCACGCGGTGCACATACGAGCACATGTATCTTTTGTATCTTTTGTAGAAGACACGTTGAAGCGCCGTTTTGAGTGCTTGAGCAACGTTGTCTTCATGCCATGATTGATATGCGAAAGGACTTGAAGCGCCATTTTCACACGAATGCTTGGTGTTGATTTCATTTGTGTAATTACATCTAAGAAGATACAAGTGTTCAAGTCGATTAAATCTTATGATAGGTAAGATTTACATGTATAATTCTTTTGCGAGATTGAAATATTATTTTGTGAAGATTTGTGAGACTAAACACTATTTGAAATATTGGGTGTCTTTAGGGCCTGTGAAACATTGATTGAGTAATTTGAATGTGTAATCTTTGTTGTATGCTTAATCTATAGTGGAATTCGTTGCTATTTTCTTCATAGAGTAAGTCACTACGACTGAACCATATAAATTTGATGTTTGATTTATTTTCTTGTCATGTAATATTCATATTGACAAGAAATTATCTGCATAACATGTTAAAATTTTCTGCTTATTTTATCGTTCGATCATTCACCTTTCTGTAATGCAATTCATAACAAATAACTTTCTTGTGGTTATGTTTCATCCAGTTGTGTTGGGGAGGCACCAAATTTGCCACATTACGTTTCTTAAGACGTGGAGATTGAATATGGCAATACGGCATGAGTGATTGCATATAGTTAGTAACTAGATTTATTTTGCTAGAAGGTAGAACTCCCTTTTAAAGACCGGTTGTACAATGATCTATTTGACTGGCGGACTCTTTCATATGAGAGTCTCATTTATTTTCTATGAAATGCGTGCTTGTCCATAAAGATTGATGAAAGGAGGATCCTTTTTGGTGGTATGGTAGAGAGTGTAGTGAGAGCATGGTACATGTGCAAGTGGGCATGATTTTACCTACTCCCACTCTCAATTATTTATTTCCTTTTATTGTGTATTTTTGGTTAATTTTTAAATGAGCTCGCATCGTGTGCATTTATGATATTGACATAAAAGTTGGGGGAGTAGGTCGAAAAAATAGTAAATGCAGTATAATCTATTCGGGTCTTGGTTTGTAGAAAGATCATCAAAACTTACTGAATTGAAATACGCAAGAGATGTAGACAATTATCAATTTGCACATTTGTCCATTGATTGGATGACCTATAAAATGATTAATTGAGGATGTTTTAAGGATGAAAAAAGAAAGAATTCTAACCCCTAAATATTAGATAGTTCTCTTTGCTTATATGATAATATAGATATGTCATATCTCAAATGTTATACACACTTCACTTTTTAATTATTCCATCAATATAAATTTGTGATGAGATGACAAATATGCATTTTAGTTTTTACAGTGGTATATATTAGGCTTGCCCCATTAAAAAATATAACATTATCGTAGAATCAATGTAATTTTCCCTCTCAGTACATATCATATCCTATTATAATTTCAGTATGAGATCATATCATACGCTTCAATTTAATTTTTTCGATCCATGATATGACTTAGAATTTGAAATGAAATTATAATGTTTTAGATGTTGGTGTTCATTGAGCATGAAGTAAATGAATTATTATTTTGCAATTGTCTTCTTTTGTGCGAGGCTTCACAAAACAATAGCAGCATTTAGCTTTAGTAAAATCTAATTCCGCAGCATAGTGCGATGAATAAACTAGTTTCAAATTAAAACAAGGGTTTCGGCTTTTCACTTCCCTTTTTTCTTTGCTCTCTCATCGGTAGATAAAATTATTCCGCCTCTTAAAAAAACCAAAAAAGCTCTAAGTGATTCTCCATCTGAATCTACTATATTTTAGAAACTTAAGGTATTCAAATCTTAAATGAAATGCAAAAGCAAAAAATATATAAGGATGAATCACCGGCCGAAGCATAAACTAATACCTTGCTGCATTTATTGACTGACATGAGCTAATTCGTCCAACTCCCTCCTCACATGGGTCAAAAGATGATAAAAACTAACCCTGATCTCCGTACAAATCCTATTTTCTTTTTCCAATTTTCCACCAGGAATCCTTTATATATATTAGGATCAATCATGTGGATGATCGTGGTCAAACCGACTACTGTGCATTTACCGGCTGTATGTTTGGTAATTTTTTTTTAAAAAGAGAAATTCCAATTCTCTTTCAATTTCTTCCCGCCCCTCATTCCAATACTCCTTTAATATTTGATCTGCCGACCCATTTTTCTTGACAAATAAAGTAACATCAACATAGTAATTTTATATTCCTTCAAGATGCAAGTCGAGCCACAAGTAGAGGGAATTGATTCACAATTTTCTGAATTTTCAGGAAGAGGTAATTACAAACCCAACGTTTTCCAAAAAGAGTATACTTACCTTATTAGATGGCAAATTAAGGTTAAAAAGTACAGATTTGGCTAGGTGGGTTTTGGGTTTGCGGTGATATTGTACGTAATCTCACCCTATGCTTGCACATACGGCTCACATGCACATGCAATTGTACATATTAAAGATGTTAAACCGGGTCTCCTTAACGTTTCTCCAAACCCTAGAAAACTTTACTAAGGTCTAGCCTTGAAGGAATCATTAAAAAACATGAGAAGGGACTCTTCACATTTCAATTCATGGACATGTTTTATCGAAAGAAAAGAAAACAGCAGAACCAATTAAAAATAAAGCAAGCAGATTGGATCCCCAAGGAATTAATGTTGACCGACCTGTTCTCTGGTCAACATAACGATGGTTAGGTTTCATGTGATTTAATGCAAGTGGCATCTAGAAAAACCCTAGAATCCAACGCGGTCAAAAAATCAAATTTTTTTTATTGACTCGCCGGCCAATGGTCATAAGTGAGAACCTCACCCGCACATGGGTATTTCTCTATCAGCGAGCCCTAATATTTTGTGAGAGAAAACCCGATTTTTAATTTTTGATGTCCATTACGAAGGGGCGTAACAAACATCCGTCCCCGTTCGATTGGTTATAGTGGTCGGTGTCCGAAGCCAAGTTGCGAATGCTTTTTTTAATTGGCTCTTGAATTAGGACCAAAGTGAAGATTCTACACGTACTGGCCATGCAGTTTTTCATCAACATCTAGGACGGAGAGACCTTCTATATGAAAGTGCTCGAAGATCTCAAGACACGCAAGTGTCTGTAGTCCTTAATGCTTGTTGGAGATTGGCCCGCTGTTTTAAAAATTTTGTCGGTAAATGAGTTTTACATCAACTGGTTTTGATTCAGGACATCAATCTTTCCAAACTTCTTAATTCAGTTAACATTACCTAGTCTCAATTTTTCGTTGATTAGAATTGATTCTTAGGTAAGCTCCAATTGTTTGCAAGTTCCATTTGATGCATACGACTCGACTTGTTTGTTGAATTCAACGATGTGACTTTTCATTTGTGATTTGATGATTGTATGTTTGGATCGGCTATGAACATTTGAGTGGTTGAGCTCAAAATAGCTATTTACCTGGATTTTAGCATTTAAAGTTTTCAGATGCACCGATGTTAAATGTACTTAGGTGAATCCACATATGAGATTCAAGGTTGATCTAAGCTCATGTAAAAGTAGAGTGTGTGAAAAGATGAAGCTATCGATATTTTCTAAGTGAATCCTTAGGCATGTGGTGTGAAAGATCCGTCTTTTATTGGATTGATGAGATGGACTTAATTTAAAGCACGTAAAAACCGGCTAAAACTTGACCAAAGAAGAAGAAGAAAAAAAAAGACGTGATTATTGCAAACCATAGTTCACCCTATATATATATATATATATATATATATATATTTAGTACCATTCATCATGTCACTTTATCAAGTTTATCTTTGTGACATTGAATTTGCAATGGCAAGTGTCTTATTAGCAAAATGCGAAGTTAACAATCATGATACCGCACCGTCCATGGCAATCAATAATCATTACCAAACCCTATAACGAAAACAGCTGAAATTAATGGTGTCCACGTACTAACATATAAAAAGGAACCAATGCACTTGATTGAAAATGTCATGATCCCTGACATGATTAGAGAAGCGGCGACATCACTGATGCAATCATGTAGCTTGTAGCTTGTATGAACTCCTAACATATTCATAAAAGATCTAGTGATGCCAAAAGTTCACGAATTTAAGAATTCTCACTTTCTGCAGCCACATATGCATAGCAGCAACAGTCCAAAGGATCTAATTAAGAACAGTGGTTCATGTTGCTTTGTCGGAATGGATGATGGTATCATCTTTTGGGAGAACAAGTACTCGATTTCAGGTTTGCCCTTTTACATAAGTAATCAATGTGCAATGTACCTAACTAGCTTAAAAGACATTCAATAACATTGAGGGGGATAAAAAATAAAATAAAAATTAAAGTTCGTGTCCATTGCATTTGCTTAAAGGCCATGTAGTAACTTTAGTGAGAAAAAGCCAGAGACACTAAAACATCGGTTCGATTATGTCTGATGAGTAGTGATAGAAAATTTTATGCAAGCAGCATTATTTACTCTTGATTTGAGGAAAAGCCAGAGACACTAAAACATCGGTTCAATTATGTTTGATGAGCAATGATAGAAATCTTTATGCAAGCGGTTTTATTTACTCTTGATTTGAGGTTTTTATCCACCAACTCTCTCACTGAACATTGAATCAAGAGTGAAGAAGATTACTTGTAGAAAAAGGAAATTGAATCAACAATTGCTCTTTAGAGATTTTATTAACTTGTGCTATGAATTTCACTTATTAACTAAATAATTACGATATTCAATGCATCAATGTAAAATTGCAAATATTATTTTAAAATTTTAAATTCTATTCGAAAAGTACGTACTTAAATATTTCAGGGGCACCTTTTAAAAAAATCACAAATCCAGAATTGGTAAATTGATTGCAACACCATCTTCCAAGCTAATGTGAGTTGCATGTTTTAGGCATGTATTCTCTCTAATCCAATTCATTATCTCAGGCCCTAATATACAGCAAGCAAGCACGCCACATCCTCAAAGTCTAATATCAAGTCATTTGCATATCAAACTTATTAATTTGCACTCAACAAGTAGAATTGTTATAGTATTATGATTGCAGTGCAATTAATTCAACTGTCAAGTCTTAGCTCAAATTCATGTTGAGGAACCATAGTCCTACAACTTTTAAATCAAATATTATCTATTTCATTGTTTTGATTATATCAGTTTCAAAGTTTCCTTTAATGTCATCGCATTTAGAAATTAATATCCATCATGTTTACTACTTAGTGAAATTAAAAGCAATTTCTCCATAGATGACATCAAGATCTGACCATTTGTGCAGTTAAAATCTAATCGTTTTCACAAATAGATTTCAACTAAAGTCTAACCATTTCGACAAGTCTCCAGCCACTGGCGAGGATTCTTCCTTTAAATTTCTTGGGTCATTGGTTAGCATAATATCATGTGTCATGGAAGTTGGGTCTAATAACATAAACCCTGATCTTGAACTTGAATATCGCCTTTACTAACTTTGCATATCTTTCTTAAAAGGTAGCCCTAAATCAGTCTTGCAGAGCTCAATGAACAACATCAAAGGTTGAGGAATTCTAACTGGTCCTGAGATTTCAGCTTTTCTTGCTACTGCTTTGTTGAATTAGTCTTTCAAATAGCTTCACCATGAATCTTCAAGGTATCATGGTTCTTGAACTGGTTATCTGAGACTGCATGATTGAAATTACTCGGTTTCCTTGTTCGATTACATGAAATCATAATAAATTACACAGCCGACCTTTCACATAACAAATTGCATTCATTTGTGTTTCTGCAAATCTAACTCAACCCCATTGATCCAGATAGTGCTCGTATGGAATTTAGCAAGAAAAAGTGTCAAGAATCACGAGTAATCATCTTAGACAATCATCCTTTCCTATGACAGTCTAATGTAACATTCGCTAAGAATACAAGTTTTAATTATTAACTTGTAGAAGTCAATACGTACGGACGCGAGAGGGAATATTAAGAACTATGGGATTCGAGTGTTTTAGGTGCAGTATCCTGTCAATTTCTCACTTGGTATTGATCATTGCTAGTTTTCAAAAACCATCTGTGGACGAGAATTCTAATTTATCCATTTATTTCGTGCGCGCATGAAAGTTTCTCTTTACCAGGCTAGCATGTAGGAGACCATTACAGTCATGCCGTCCCGTCATCGCCTATAAACCTGATTTCAAGAAGCCTTTTACATACGAATGCATTTTCTACTAAAAATAGCTTAAGCTTTTGTCTAGAAATCTATACAATTTAGTACCCGTAATGCCTCGAGGAATTTGCCAGCACCGGTCGCCTCCCGCCCTTTTTACTGATGAAGGAAAAGAACTCATCTAACACCCCAATGTGGCCATGGTTCATGTGTAGCTTCATCATATTATCCATGGTTTAACGCAACTTAAAATCCACGTTACCTAGGGAAACAAAACGGCGAGTATAGACCATTTCCACCACAAAAACTTACAATTCTGACTAATAGTACAACTCTTCATTCACTTCGAAGAAAAAGTTTCACATACATTTATGACAAAACTTTGCAAATCTTTAGAAATTTGAACATACAAGTGCTCATTTAATTGATGATACGCAACAAGTGTGACACCTCTGTCTATTTGTCTGCCTGTCTCTCCACCCTTCCCTTCCTCTTGTCAATAAATATTTTTGATTATCAACTCTCTGATATCACGATTGTAATCACCCAAAAGCTTGCTTGAAATGATCCCTCATATGCGTAGCCAGGCAGGTGTTCTCAGTCATTGTGCACGTTCAGATCCTCCTTATGTTGGTTTTGAAACCTGAAAAAAAAATTATGTAAAACACTGTCACTAGTGAGGTAATAACCAGAATTGTTATTAACTGGGTACGTACGTTCAGAGAATTAGCAGGATAGACAGGAGATTCTTGCTTATGTCGCATGGTTGCCAGGTGGTTTTCGTGTCTCGGAGAGAGAGAGAGAATCACTCTATTATTCTTAATTTAGGAACCTTAATAATTCCTAGAGTGGTTGTACGTAAACAGTAGCGTATGACTTTTTTTTCGGAATATGAATGTCAGATGCATCATACAACAGCACTTGTACATTGTTCAAGAGTTCACTTGAGAAAAAGGAGAAGAAAAAAATAAAATAAAAAGAAAACAACGAACTAATCGGCATAAAGAGAAGATTCCTAGCTAGAGCCTGCTTCATCATCACTACAGAAAAAAGTGGCTCGTTTGTCTCCATGTTTAAGCGCACAATCAGATCTCGTGTCCTATAATTAAGGGAAATGTTCTGCTATGAACCAGGAATCAAATGGATAATGATGATAATTCCCAATTAATTTAGACTCTCTCCTCCTCTCTCTTGGTCTCCAGATGAAACGAACCTCGGCCCTAATTCAAAAAGCATACAAGAAAGTGCAGAAGGCGGTGATAGCAATTGACTCTAAACGCTTGTTCATTGATTCAAGACATATTCACCGAATTAATTAGTGTTTCTTGTGATGCTGATGTACCATATCGAAGGTGTGACCTAAATTGGAAGCTACACACTCCAGTAATTGGGACAAGATGGTAATTTGCAGAATTGTACTAACTGATGTTTAATTTGTTTCTAGGAGAAGTGGAATTGGGTTAAAAATCGTGATTAGCCCTCAAATTCGTCTTAATTAATTAGAATTTGTCAATTTATATGTTTAGCACAGAGATTCATTGTACAAGATAATAAATACGTGATGGACATATATTTGCCAACATAATTGAATTACCAGGAAGTAACTTTCACCATGCTCCAAGCTTTGCATTAAATAGCCATACTCGTTTGTGGGAACGGGAAGACCAGAAGAGTGAACCAGAATCGCATCTTGACCGAATACCGATTTCATGTCGAGTGGCCCTCTTGGGACTTCTGTCGGCACGCCATTGATGAACACTGTGATTATTCCTGTGATAACACATATAGCGAGCACAAAAGAAAGGGGTTGGTGAAAATTAGACCCATTTGTTATGAAGAAAGTTATCAAAGAAATTATATATGTCAGAGTTTTATTTTTATTTTAATTCTTCTGAACATTATGTGGAAATTCGCCGACTACGAACTATTCAAGCATATAAAAATGTTCTTTGGAAGTCACTTTCTCAGTAGAAAAAAGAAAATGAGGGAAAACTGCATCTTGCAGAGGGAAAGTTAGGGTTCCGCATGAGAATTAAATTTAAAAAACCCAGAGAGGAATTATAGCAGCTTTCTATGATATGGATGTGTTTTCTTGGCTCTCAGAGACAATTATAGCAAAAAAAGTTTGCGGCCTCATCAGTTGAGCCAAATCTCTCTCTTGGGTAACCTAGTGAACTGTTTTCTTTCTCTGGTGTAGGAAAGCTTGTGGAAAGTTTGACAAGAAGCGAACCAAGTGCTGAGGTCCTAAACATATTGTGACAAAAAAATTCTGGGAACTTAATTTTGGAGCAAAAACCCAAGCTAAGCTTTAAAACGAAATTCTGATAGAACCTTGCAGGTACGAAAAAAAAAAGACAGAATTAAAGGACCCTATCACAATTGAATTACCAGATTGCTGATAGTGCATATTTGAAGCCTCAGGATGGCACAAGATTGAAGAAGCTAGACCCGCAGTGCAGTTCTGGTCACTTTCAGGAAATCCCCCATGATGATGACCCACTAAGCTTGGAAAGAAACTGTCGCTAGCCTCTTGACTCATGACTCCGCATGAAGAAGAAGAAGATGCTGACCCATAAGCACTGTAATTGGAATAAGGTGAACATGATGACCCGAAAGATACAAGACCCATGTGGGAACTTGAGCTTCCATCATAACACTGATGATGAATTGCACTCTCAGCTTGCTGGCCCTGGTAATTATTATTCCTCTGCTCGGCCGCGGCAGCGGCAGCGGCAAGGCTGGCGGCCTGCATCTGCCGCTGGCGGCGGCGGGACCTCGACCGCCTGTTCTGGAACCAGTAGAAGACGTTGGCGTCGCCAACTGCGCCAAACTTCTCGAGCAGCTTCCGTATGCGCACCGTCTCGTCCTTGGGCGGGTTCACCATCCCGCTGTTGAAGATGGACTCCAGGATCAGGATCTGCTCAGGCTTTGGGGTCCACCGCGACCGCACCGGCTCGCCACCGCCTCTCTCGTGGCCGTGGCCGTGGCCGTGGCTGGGGCTGTCAGTAGGGTCTTGGCTTTGATCTTCCATGGGAGAGGACCCCCAAAAAGAAAACAAGAAGGGAAAAACTCAAAAGAATATTACTCAAGAGAAGGAGAGAAATATATTATAGTTCTTGGGAAGCTGCTAAAACCAAGGCAAAGGGAGAGAGAGAGAGATATTAATAACGTGGAGCGCCCTTGAACTTGCACCGAAGCGTCTAAAGAGAAGTGAGAGCTATATAAAGGGCAAAAGGGAATGTCATGGTTTTCCATTGAGTAATTACGGTTTCACCCTTGTTGTTCGGCACCACAACATGCACCAAACTCTTGGCTAAGTTCCTCCAGTTCAATGTACCAAAGTGCGTGGGACAAAATATATATATATATAGTTAGAGCGAAAGCGTGTGGGTGCGGTGTTGTTTTTCGGTCCGTATGTACATGTTGTCCATAAGTCAACTTACTCCACTCCGACCATCCTAGTTGATTGTCAAAAATTCACAGTGGAGAGTGAGAGAGAGAGACAGAGACAGAGAGTGAGAGAGAGAGAAAGGGACATAATCATCAACGCAACCTTCTCAAATTCAACATGAAGTGACGATAAAGTGAAGATCCGGCGTCAGCATGTTTCCCCTGAGGATGAAGACCGAACATGCAGCTCAAGAAAAGCTACTCCATTTTCTCTTTTGGCCCTTCAAGGTTTTCCGGCTTTGATGATCTGACCGAACCGAGTTGAAATTGCGTTAATTGGGAACCAATTACCATGCTCTGGAGACATTGGAGTTATTTTATTGAGAGCAAATTGGAAATCATGGGTACCATGTTAGCTTCTTGTTTTTCTACTCAGCTTTGTGGCTTAAATTGTACGATCTTGTTGTAGGAATTCGAGTGGGAAGGACGCCCGGGACCAGTTCCTTGAGCAATGAACTCTGGAATATGAAACTGTCTTTGGAGGTTTGTGCATCGGTTTAACTCAAAGTTAGTGATTCATAGCCATATTGGGGTTCTATCCTCCTAGGACTCTCCTACTTTGAGTTCGCATGTGTCTGAACTTCCCTTTTGAGTTTATCCGTGGCATTGTAGTTCGTTCATGAGTCATTTCTTAGCAGAATATCATTGGAATCCGCCCTTCTATGTAAGATCTACGGTATAATCAATAATGCACCACTCAGAAATATCCTTTAGGGTTGGAATTTGAGTTCCAACCTAGGTAGTCGCTACGCATTATTACATTATTTAGCCGCTATTAATTTCTTTCTCTAGCTATATGTTTAATAAAGACGCCCGGTGGTACTAGTGGGAAACTTTTAATAAACCCTCCGATCTGTAATGTGCCGGTATAAGATGCTGATGTCACTAAGGTTGAGATTCCATTTCTCAAAGACAATCCGCTTATGTAATTGATCAAGAAAAAACGCACCTCCTCCAAATGATTTAATGTATAACCCTTTTCCTGAGGTCTCCCATCAAATGAAAGTGACCTATTACTTAATGCAAAATATATCTATCCCCAGTCATCTTCTAAAGTACTTTCTTTGGAAGTTTGGCTCGCTTTTACTTGCGTTGGACCACTAGAAGCGATTTCCAGCAATAAGCATGAAATCCTGATTTGGTGTGCTTGGGGCTATACGCATGCGACGCTGGCATTATCAATGTGGATAAGGTTATATGGAGCTTGGTGTGAATCGAGTCGAAGCGTATTATATAACGATGGATTTTCTTTGTACAATAATTAAACACTTTCTGTGGCACGGGAATTATTAAGAGGTACGAATTCCTAGAGTACTAAAACTTGGCACAAGAGAGGCACAAGAGAATACTGAAGTGCCAAAAGTTACAAAATATACACTTAAGTACCAAAATTAAAGCAAAAATGATAAATTAAGTACCGATGGCGAGGAAATCCTATCAAAATGCTAATATGACACTTTTACGACAAATTGGGGTCAAAACGGCATTGTTTTGGATGCTAACATAGCTAAATAAGCCTAAAACGACGTCGTTTTGGCCAGAGTTTAATTTTTAATATAAATATAAATTTAATAATATTAAAAGTGAAATTTTAAAAAAAAAAGAGGCAGTAGCCCGCCTGTGGCCGCTGCCCCATTGCCAGTGGGGCGGCGGCGATGGACAGTAAGGGTTGCTAATGCTTGGGCACGGGTCGACGAGGGCCAGAAGAGGGCGGTGACCCTCTCCCAAATATAGGCGAGGGTTGCCGGGAGAGGGCGGCAACCCTCTCCCAAATATAGGCAAGGGTTGCTGACCCTTGCGCAGGCATCGACAGCCCTCGCCCAGCGTTGTTGAGTTTCTAGTGGCACTAGGTGAAGGTGGCTGACCCTCGCCTAGGCCAGGGCGAGGGTGGCTGACCCTCGCCTAGGTCGAGATGAGGGCAGTTGACCCTTGCTCAAATCTGGGGGAGGGTCGCCACTCTCTCTTGGCGTCTGGCAAGAGCCATCCGGCCCTTGCCGATCCATGCCCGAGCGTTAGTGACCCTCGTTGTTTGTTGCCGCTACCCCCATCAACGATGGGGTGGTGGCCAAAGGCAGGGAATGCTGCTACCTCCTCTTTTTTTTGAAAAATTTCATTTTTAATATTATTTAATTAACATTTTTATTTTAAAAATAAACTTTGACCAAAATTGCGTCATTTTGGGTTAATCTAGCCACATCAGCACTCAAAACGACATCATTTTGGGTTTATTTGGTCATATCAACACTCAGAACGATGCCATTTCAACCTCAACTCGTTGGAAAAATACCACGTCAGTATTTTGGCTAGATTTTCTCGCCATTGGCACTTAATTGATTATTTTTGTTCCAATTTTGGCACTTAAATGTACCTTTCATAACTTTTGGCACTTAAGTGTCCCCTTATGCCAAATTTTGGCACTTGGGTTATACTTTCGCCTTATTTTTAATAATACAGTGCAGCATCAGTAAAGAATTAACTAACTATGTCTCAAGCTCAAATTAAATTCAATCATTTGGGAGATCAGCACTCAATATAGTCAAAATTCCAGCAAAATCTTTTCAAGGTTGCATGAGAAAATAACCGGGAAGAGGTGGTCAGAATGGTAAATGTCAAAGACGTGTATAAGGGGAGAAAAAAATACTAGGGTTTTCGTTTTTGTGGCGAGCAAGTGCATGTGAAGCTATGCATGGAAAGCTGGGTCGCACCCAAAAAAAAAGAAAAAGAAACTACCATTATTTTAAACCAAGAATGGTCAAGAAACCGTGCGCTATTATTTATTATCCGTGACGTTGAGAGAAAATGGCTTCCAGTGGAAACCATGAGAAACTCTCTGCAAGGAAAAAAAATTTTAAATAGAAAGAAAGCAAGAAAACAAGAAACAGAAGTTTTAAATGAATAACGAGAGGAGGGTAAAGAGTCTCAAAGGGTGGCTTAAAAGTCGAACAGCTTGCTCACATCCCCATTCATACAGATTACATAGAAGTTTGTTTATTACTTTCATCTGTATATAAATATTAATACAAGTACGAAGGGGCAAAAATTTTAATATAAAGAATGGAGAGAAAAAAACAAACAGCGACCGACTTTGCGTCTCAGACGCGGTTTTCTGTCCCTCTGACAGGCAGCTCTGCAGATGTTTTTTCCTTCGGTTGCAAGGATTCTTCCTTGGATTAGGTTTTAGATTCACAAGCACGTACGGTCGCTATCTTCTATACATGTACCAACACGGGCACGAGTGAAAAGGCGCGGTCACTCACTGTTCATGCATCTTTTTGAAGTAACCTGGTACTTTCTCCCCTTAGCTTCATAAAAAGCACTGAAATGGTGGACTGGACCGGGCAACACACAACCTTTTCCACTCGCGTGTGTTGGGGAAAAACAAGCAAAAGGGTCCTCCAAAAAAGAGACGGGTGTATACTACATTGTTTGAGCATCGCTGGGACCGAAAAAAAAAACAAAGAAATTTCTAATTTAACAGATTTAATTTACAAAATGATCCGGGGAACTTCAAATTGGTCGTATTATATTGAGCGCTAGACATGGTCTTTTGGCATTAATGAATTTTTATATGCCTAGCATGATTTGTCTGGAACCGGGCATTTGTGCTTTGGAGTGTTGGGATGTCCGGTGAAAAGGACGAGCCAGAGTACATGTGTAGTGTCTCCCTATTCTTTAGCAAAAGATCATGGACCGTGTGTTTCCCAGGTAGTCATCGACGACCAAATTGTTGCATCCCTTTTGGATTTATTAGCAATTGCAACTTATGTTTAACAGGGTTTCTTGGTTTAGGCATATGTATAATAGTTGTATTGCTGGCAATATTGAAAAATTTGGAATTTTATGTCTGATTCACATCACATCTAATTTTTATCTCAAGTGACTAATGCACATATGTATTCTTCCTTAAAGTTCAATTTAAACGCTATCAGCTTTAATGACAATCCTCGGTTTCAAATCTCCGTGCTCCCTCTTTTGAAAAATTCCTACCCTACCTTCTCTTGGTTGGTGATTACTTACTTTTGATGTAATTATAATTTACATTTTGCTTGTGGATTAGGAGGCATAAGTTCATAGGCAAAGAAGCATTATCCATTCATATGGTTAGTACCAGACCTTCCTTCTATAAAAACTTGTTAAACACAGATGATATTTGCTTGCTCATTTGAAAAATCTCATTGATAGCGAAGCATATGACTGGATATTAAAGATGAAGCCCTTCTTTTTTTCTTTGTTTCTTTCTTTTCCTTTTTCCTTTAGACCCGTCAAAACCCCTAATTATTATTTTTAATTGGATCAAAACTTCTAATTAAACAAAAGCCAATGGAGCAATTATGGTTGTCAACTCCAGTGGCAAGGAACGATAAGGTACAAACCTGATTTGATGTAGCAATACATTCTAGTAGGAGAAAACGGCCAAAAATCTTCCCAAAATTCAGAATATAAAGATCAGAAAAAAAAGAGGGTCGCCAATCAAAATAATCTCATTTACTAAAGATAATCAGAGTAAGTGGATTTATGTGCCTAACTTGGGAGTCATATTGGATGATTCTTACTTTTCCGTTTCTGGAAAAGTGGGTGATGCTCAATACTTGAGATGGTAGTCGAGTCGAATTGGATTTTTAATGGATTCTCTTTTCCAATTGTGGAAAAGTAGTGGACATATTATAATCCTTGAAAATAGGCTTTAACACGCATATGAAACGGAGCTGCATTAACTCTATCCAGAATATTTTGCTCCGAGATCTCGTGATGGCCGTTCTAGAGTCAAAGAAGAGCTCCACTTGGCAACTATAAGCTCAATTTGATGTCACAATCTCTATATTACTATTTAATAAGAGAAAAACTCAAATGCAACCATTAAGCTAAGATTGCTATCCAAATGTTTTGTGGATTATGGCTGCCATATTGTTACTGAATTATGAATGAAATGGTAATGTTATTAACTTAGTTAATAAAAGTGGCGTGTAGTTGCACAAATCTCTTGTGAATTCTGAATTTTTGAAATAATATTCCCGTTACGCGATAATTTTAAACTAATTTTTTTAATGAATTATCGCACTCTCTCATCCTTCATTGTCATGTTCTTCTTTCATTTTCTTTGCACACATATAAATGTTTTCCATTTGTACTGGGAACATAAAAGAACTCGAGTTGATGTAGCACTATGTTGTAAAGTAGCTACCCTTCACATCAATTTGTGCTCTCGATTCTTCTGCAATTAGGAATGGGTCATGTTTGACACCATTTAGGATTTTAAAAAACAAGTGAAGTGAAGAATTTTCATAAAGGACTGACCCTAAATGATAGTGAATCTCCTATTTTACCTTATTGTATGGATGACTCTCTCGAAATCGATAGCCCAAATTCATCTAATAAACAAAACCCCAATTCCAATCTTCTCTCTACCCCTTCCCCCACACCCCCCTCCCTCCCTCCCATAACCCATAAATCATTATCCTAATTGACTAGTCTCCCTCCCTCCCTCCCATAACCCATAAATCATTATCCTAATTGACTAGTTCTTATCGTCAGCCATCACACCCCACCTCCCCCAAGCCACCTTTGCATAAACCGAACACCTTTCTCTAGCCCCACGCTGATGACTCTTTCCTGTATTAAAAGTAAACTCCCGATATTGAACTAAATAACATATAACTACTTGACTCCAACTAAAGAAGTCATCAGCAAGAAAACAGGTAGATGGAAAATGGGTCCCTAATAAACAATGAAACAAGAGAGAGTTCTCGTGCCACTTAGGGTTTGCGTAGAATCTATAAATCACACAAATTTAAATAAATCTTTTGACTCAAGAGCACGAAGTGGTTAAGAAAACTAAGCCCCACACATTTGCGATCTATCAATCTAATGCTTCGCATTATATTTGAAGAGGTTCTCTCACGTGCCAAAAGCAAAAACGAAGGTTGGTCCGGGGTTGCTCGGAAAACATAGATTAGGACCAAGAAAACATGTCTTTTCTTATTGAACTTAAACAGAAAAAGCTCTCCCACGACAAGGAAGAGGAGGTTGGGTAGGTTACCACCTTGGTGACTTTTACAAGGTTGGGTCTAGAGCTTTGGAGTGTATCCATAAATGGAAAACTGCCTACTGAGCTGACATGGGGTTAAGCAGAGGAATCTACACTGTTGCTGTCAGCCTTTGCTTGTTTTCCCTTTCCCTAGTGTGGTTTTCACGCCCACCCTCAGCCAGTCAGTCACTCGCCACTTCTTTATTCATTTTTGTTATTCTTTTCTATAATTTGATTTTCTTCGGTTGGCCTTTTGTGTTCCTTTAATGCGTGGGATTGATTTGATATGTCCTTTACCTGCGCGACGATGTACTGTTCGTGGTCGGCAGTGTGTGAAAACCATCGCATCACCCCTTTCTTGGCCGTCTGATTTGCGGTCGCTTTTCATCTGAAGAGATAAAAAGACTTTCGTGGGGTCTCTCATTTCTGCCTTTCTATGATCCCGAGACACGTGTCTTTCGATCCCGTTGTTTAAAAATCTATAAAACACCTTTAAAATCTCTTTGATCGAAGTACTTGGCCTTTAACTCTGTCTAGCAGATCCGGATGCAAAGTAATTTACTCATGGTTTGTGGAATTGAACAGGCGACCTTGGATGTCTCCTTGAAAAAGCTCTGAAAGCTCCAAGCTTGATGTCGAGAATCTCGTTGCATTGTATCGAGCCATTGAAATAGTCGGAAAAAATCGAAATGGTAGATTTTGTGTGACTTTAAAAGATTGAGAGATAAAATTGACGCATTTTTGTTTATTGACGTATTGATTTTCGTTAGAGAAACTTAGAAAGACATCAATAACAAAAAAAGTTACATACATCTTTGCTATATTTCATCAAGAGATAGAGGAGGAAGTTTATGTTAATGATGAGACATAAAGCTTGAATTTTTTAAAAAAGCTTACTAATTTTCTAAATAAAAAAGGCATTGCATAAGTCATGAAATCAACGCGGAAAAAATAAAAAGAGGTCATCACAATAAATAAAGGAAAAAGAAGAAGAAGCTGCAGCTAGTTCCAGTCACAGGAGAGAGAGAGGAGAGAGAGAGAGAGAGAGAGAGAGAGAGAGAGAGAGAGAGTTGCTGCAGTTTTTCTTTTAAATCTATCCATAGATTATAGATAATCCTAGTGAGTTAAGGATTTTCACTTATATTGATAGGTTTTTCTTTTTTCCTTTTTTCTTGCAATTATAAGCCTGCTATATTTATTGACATTCCATTCAGGAAATTATACTGGATGGAACAGGGTCAGTGAATCTTTTCGACTTTAGGCTTTGGTAAATGCAGTTTGTCATTTCACCCAAGAATTGTTATCGAAGCTCCCAACCTTCAACATTTCAGGCAAGTTGGGCAGATGTTTCTTGGACTTTATTTTCTTAAATTAAGTTATGGCTTAATGAAAAGAACCTCCATGGCAGCAATTTCCAAGTTGTAAAGCTTGTTACCCGTTTCATAAGTCTCAACTCTTTTCTGGAGAGGTTGATCATTGCGTGCATGCGGCAAAATCTTGGGTTATCTTTTTCCATATTTCATGGAAATGCAAAAGCAAGCAAGCATGCTTCCGAAATAAAGATGTTCCCCAATGGAGAGGCCAATTAGGCCACCATGTCTCTCTTGTCGCTCTAGCCTGACTTTTGAAATTCTTGCATCGCCATGCTAATATAGTAATGATGGAATGTGGGAATTGATGGGATTGATATGTGCAACAATTCTTGACTTTGTCTTGACTTACCCACGAATTGCTAGGCCAATACAATAAAGAAAACATACTCAGCAATTGAGATTCAGGGAAAATTTTACTTCGTCTATCTATTTTGTTTGTCTTTCAAAATAACGAAAAGCACTTTCTTGAAAGGTGCAGAGTTTAAACATTATCTCTAAAAGGGGGATACAATCTTTCGAATAGCAGTAGACCCTAGCTGATCAGCATGTGTGCAACTAATTTTCCTATAAAGAGACGAAATTTTTTGGAGTTGACTTTTTGAATGAAGAATTTAAGTATTTCATTATCATTATTTACCGATAAGCGATGGGTGGAAATTTTGTTCTAACAATAATGACACTATTATATAGTTTAATACCTAAATTGGGGTTGAATGGGAGCTAACCCCATATGAAATGTTTGCATATAAAGAAGAAATTATTTGAGGTGTACAATGTACACAACAAAGGTGCTGGTAAAAAAAGTTTTATACCAGATGTTGGAAGCACTTAGTAGAAACTTAATATTTTCACTAGGATCTTGCCATAGAGAGCCCAAGTTCGAGTTTGTCAACATATATAATTGAGCTTACTTTCAATCAAAAGTTTAAACCAATTAATTATAAACCAATTAGGATATATTAACTGCTCAACACCTAACCAGTAAAAAGTTTCACATTGGATGTTAAGAGTACGCAACGAAAACCCGATATCTTCACCAAGAGATCGCCAGGGCAAATAACCAAATTCGAACTTATCAATATATCCAACTGGACTCATATTTGCTCAAAAGCTTAAATTAATAAGTTATAAGCTAACTATGATATATTAATCGCTTAATACCGTATCATTTCTCCGATAAATAACTTTTGTAACACAATTAACACATGCATCTCATCAATATGCCACTTGTAAGTGAGCTTGATGTTAAATCTGCTCTTCCTTAAATCAAGTATCATTTTGCATCAACATTACCTCAACTTGAAACTCGCAACTATCATCAATTGCCAACCTAGGATTGCATCACTCATGGTCTCTATCTCGGGTCACCTAACCAACTATCACGGTCTTTTCTCACCAAACCAACCATGATAGTAAGTTTTAGATGAAATAAGCATCAATCATTAGATTTCTTTCTTGAGATACTTACCAAATATTGAATTGGACTCTCTCTTAATAATCTTTCCACAATTTGTGCTGGTCTTTCCATGTTGGTATAGCAATAAGATCCAATGTGATTAGCCTTGGAGAGTCTCTCATTATAAAGATTGATATGTTCATTTCTTTTTTCGATGCCCAAATGTTTTTTTTTTTTTTGCAGCTGCGCAGCCTATATAACCATATCTAAGGGAAAATTGTCAAAAAAATCTTATACCTATTGTACATATACCAATTTAGTTATAGATTTTTTAGTTTGTCTAATATAATATTAAACCTTATGACGATTCACCAATGTAGTCATTCCAATCAATTCTGGCTAGTAGTTATTGACGTGAATGTTAGCTGTTCTAAGTGACATGGCCGACGTTGGTGTAAATAATTTTTTTTGCATTTTTAAAGTTTTTTATGAATTTTTTTCATTTTTTCATTTTTTAGGACAAGGGACCCTTGCTTATGGCCAATGAGGCTCGATAATAGGCAGAGGAAGAAGGAAAAGAAAGAGCAAAAAAAACTTGGGATTTTTTTAAAGTTGTAAAAATCATCTATTTTTGTAATCATTTGAGCAATATAAGACGGTTGGTATCCATATTAGTAATTTTAGTCAAAATTGGTTAGAAAATCTATATTAGAAAATTGTTAAAATGTTTAGAATTAAGTTGGCCAAATTGAAAAATGTATGAATGAATAATTAACCCCATATCAAATCAATATAATTCAAAACTTAAGCGAACAAGTCGAAGGAAACTATGTAATATGATGCTCATTGGATCTCCACTAGATTAGTGACGTGGGAATCATTAATTCCTTATTTGCATTAATCTTGTCTTTCTTACTAGTCATGATCTTTACTTTACTTTACCTTTCTTTCTTGGCGATTCTCAAGAAAGATTACTGGAGTCATTAATATATTTAACGAGCTTATCTTTCAACATGTTTTTTAATGAGAAGAGTCATAGTTTTGGCTTTATAGGACATGAGATCTTTTTTTTTTTTAATCCTCGATGCTTACTTCACAATAAGATGCGGTGGAAGTTTTAAAGGAACATAGCCTAAACTTTTTCAAGAACTTTCTAGAGTATATTACAAATTATTTCCAGCATATTCTCACGGGAGATCCCTATTACTAATGCTTTGGACTTTAGAGTCAATATTCGTTATTGTCTATGCACTCGCATATGAAATTAATGGTACACGGTTCGTGCCATATAGGTGTTTAGCCCTTTCGTTGGTGATGCATAGAACATATATTCCTCTACTATAAACAATTACTTAGCATTAACAATCATTGTAATCATTCATCATCTGCTCTCGATTCTGACTGCGCACTTTAAACCTTGCATTATTCCCGGGAATAATCAGTGTAGTGGCCCAATAATCACATGTTTGTAGGCTTTTTAGTTATGCTACACATCAACTTCAGCATAAAGACAATTCTCCCTTTTCTGCATAATATGCGGTGAATGATTAAACTTGGGCGCTTTAGAGGCTAGCCATGATGATCGAATTTCATTGCACGAGGAGCTTATCTCTTAGAGTAGTTATCTGTAATGTCGATGCACGTATTGTATGTATTAAACTACATCTGGAAAAAGTCAGATTTTGGTGGAATTCATTTGTCTTCGAGAAGTCTAAAACTCACTGTTTGAAAGGGACGGCGAAATTTCCACCTAATTAAAGTTCTATTATTTTGGTTGTCTAAGTCTTTTTCACCGGATAGGATAAGGTTGGACGAGATTTTCCATATTTTATACACTGTTTGGTAAATAATATATATAACGTGAATATTGATAGATACTAATCAATTGAGTGTTTGGTGTGGAATCATTAATATAAACTGCTTTTAAAATAGAGAGAAAGTTGTTGCCATATTATTGCCTGAAAATTGAGAGAGAGAGAGAGTTGCCATCATGTTGAGGTCACCATCGCCTGGGATTGCCACCATCTATTGATAGTCGCGAAACCATTGCGAGGTGATTGCCTACCTCAATTGGGAATCTGAATATACACGAGAAAGAGCAAGCATGAATTGTGCTCGTCAAAGAGAGGTGACCATGGTACCATTGTAACTATGGCTCTGCCTAAGAACAACGTGATCCACCATGGTGGTCGCCATTCGCGGTGGTCATCATCATTCTCTCACTTCCCTTCTCTATCTCTCTCTCTGATGCTTTGTTTAAGGGCTTCATTCTTAGTTCTTATTTTCCTTTATTTTCCTCTTGATAAGAGATATCCTATTCGGGTTATCAAGAATATACATATCTTGATTGAGGATTGCACAAAATATTGACTGAGACAAAAATTATCCTATTCGATGTAATAATCCAACCGGATGGCGACGGGGCAGAGCGGGTGCAAGTATCCCCCGTCCCGGGCCCACTTTTAATACAGATGACTTACGCATCCCATCCCATTTCGTGCCCCATCTCCAACCCCAGCAAGTATTTACTCGCCGAGCATTCATATTTCCTCGCCCTTCCTGCCTTGGGATACCACCAAGGAAGCGACACTCAAGCCTTTAGTGTGAAGATGAAATTATATTAATGAATAAAGACTAGAAGTACTTATTATCACAAAATAAAGAAGAGAGAGTAAACGAATTAATTGCAAAAGTATAATTTAGAAAATTTCCATAATTAAGTGATGATAAAAAGAAAATAAAATATCGGTGAAGTGTTCGAGTTTAGATTGGAATATATGGAGAAAATAATGAATTTTATTTTACCAAAGTAAAAAAAACTCATATCAAAAAGATAGACTAATAGTGTGAATTTCCAAATTTAAAGGTAAAAAGGCAAACGGGTACCGCCCGCATGCTGGGCAAGAAAATTTTGCTTCATTCCCCCGCCGGTCCCATCGGATCCGGGTCTTATCTGCCTCATATAATTGGGGCAATGCTAATTTCCAGCGGGGTGGGTAAACTTGTCGTCCCCTACCATACACGTCAAAGCATAATGCCGGCCCTAGAAATATTTGTCCAATTCTACAATATTATTATATTTATTTAGAAAAATGAGTTGCGCCAAAATATTGTTTATACCCTATAAGAAGACATAGTTATCTAGTTAGGATCACTATACCCCTAGACAACTCATAGCGGAATAATTAGATGTTCATAAAATCAGTGTTAACCTCATAAACCAATTGAGCTTCGCGTTAAATTTGGTATATAATCCTTAACATGAAATGATTCGTACTTAACAGCATGACGGCGTGTTTTGTTTTGCAAGTGTTTTTGACAAATTGATTCTTTCCCTCTTACATTTTTCCTCCTGCCAATTTCTTGCCGGGTTAATATTATCATGTTTATGCGTTCGATTATCTATCATATGTGGTTACATTACGTCCAAACTTACAAGAACTCCAGCTAAAACCCCTGATGTAAGCCGAGTGTCTGAACTTGATTACATGTTAGAACAGGAGGCCACGATCCATGTCGAATGTTTCCTTAACATCTGCAAAAGAAATCCCTTGTTCCTCCCCGTCTTTTAATCAATTCATTCGCCGACGACTCCAATCAATAGCGACGCAGGTTCCTTGTCTCGCTTTCTTTCCACTTGAGCCTGACATCGGCGCAGCTTTAGTCCTTCATTCCCGCAGAACATCATCAGCACGGCCCAATGACAAATCCCATGCTTTAATCCGACGATGATTTTGTAACGTGAGCGACTTTATGAACTTATTGTTAAATTTTGATGGGGATTAATAAAGGTAACCGTTGCAGACAACCCCCTCGTGACGAGCACTCGACTTCTTCCCAGAAGTTTCTTCGAATGAAAAAGCAGATGATGGTTGATCAAAAGAAGTGTCTCATTGATATGTTCTTGAGAGATGAGGCTTTCTTTTTCTTTTTGGTTTGGGGGGGAGGGTAGAAAAGAATAATGAGACTTGAGTTGCTCCAATTAGACGTACATTGAATAACTTATTTCAGGAAAACCGTCCAAAAAATCATATATTTATCGTTCGGAGGCCAATTCGATCTCATTCCTTTCAATTGTGTTAATTTCATTTATAAACTTTTTAATGATTTGCCAATTTAGTCATAAATTTTTCAATTGCAAAAATTTAGTTATAAATCTTTTAATGATTTACCAATATAATCCTTAAAACCAGATATTCAAATAATAGATTTAGAATTAAATTGATAAATGATCAAAATGTTAGGACTAAAGTGACATAATTGAAAGGTTTATAACTAAATTTATGCTATATAATAAGTTCAGGACTTTTTGGATAATTGTCTCAACTTATTTTGGGTAATGAAATATTGGGTTAGAATCAATCACTTTATTTTTCATTTAAATTCTATCTCTATAAAGGTTTGAAGTGGACGAATTTCGTGACCGATATCTAAATTTTCATCCACTACGCTGAGTGTCTTATATTGTGGTTGAGTCACCATTCAGCTTCGCACGCACACAAACCAAAGCATTAGAAGGGTAATATCTGAGTATCGAGAAAATTATGAGTTCAATGAAGTGTTATCTGATAAATAAAAACATCTTGTTTAATCGGAAACTAATATACAAAGTAAATCAGAATGAATTCAATAATTCTCCTTTTCTTTCCATCGCATTTTCACTCTAACAAGTCACGTCATTTCGGAATTACGAATCGAGCGCACAATCGATTGTGAGAATGTAATTATAATGACAAGGGATGGATCACATGCTATGTAAATGTTGCTTAACGAAACTATGATATTTGGAAAGGTGTGTGCTCAGAGAACGGGTTGGGCCTAAACACATTGAGATGGGTCGAGGGGGGATTTATTAGATCGGGCTCAGCAACCATCGGCCTTTCTTTGGAGGGGCTCGGCCTTTACAATAATCTATCTAGTAAAAATGTCTCCAAAAATTGAAAAAAAAAATTGGCAAATCTACCTCTTAATTTGATTACTAGCAATGGTCAATTATCAAAGGAGCTACAACCGAATTTGAGATAAAAATAAAAACTTCCACATCTTATTTTATATAATGAGACACGTTGATATGGTATTATTAATTAACCGAGCATTCATTTTTATTTTGAACATGCATTGAAAACAAAACCCACATGATTGAGTGCGCAATATTGCATAAATGGCTTTTCCAATTTCCTTAGCATCTCCCCTTCGCCACATTTGTCGAGCAAAAATAAAATCAGTCTAAACTAGCTTAGGTGGTCTTGCACTGAAGTAAGCCCAACCTATCCAAAATCATTGGTTAACTATAATTTGCAGACCCAAATCTTTAAGCAATCCTTTAGAACATAAATAATTTTAAATTAAGCCCTTCATTCAACATGAATACTTGATCCACAATGAAATTTAATGACCATTCGTTCCCTTGCTGAAATTCTGGTCAAGTTAATAGTTAAAGAATAAAGATGCGGAAAAGAGGAATTTAGAATTTGTGTATAATTTAATATATATTAAATTAAAAATACATCAAATTATTTATAAAAAAAATTTGATAATTATTCTAAGATAATATATTAATTAAGATATACACGATCAAATGGAAATATACATGCAATCTTAAGAGATATGAATAATCAATAGAAATATCATAATTATTTCTAATGTTAGAATAATTCAATATTAAACAACGCATTTATCTAATAATTTAAATTTTTAGACCAATTAGCCGTGATTCAATAAAATTTCACATGATATCAAAACATGAAATCCCCAATTCAAATTTTTTAAAGCCCTATTTGCTAAGCGTGAAAGAGTAGGTCAAATAGGTCTATTTGGGTCGGATTATATTCGCCTCAATCTGACCTACCCTTTTAAAGGATCTAGTTGTTGGACAACGAGACCATGCATATGGATAGGGTACTTGAGAGATTTAAGTTGAGACATGGCTACTTGAAAGGGAAAGAAAACGAGGTTGCCGGCGAAATCACATGGATTATGAACCATATGTTGGACGGTTAAAGCATTTTTCACCGAAATTATATTATAAATTTATAACATACATGCATTTACATGCAAATACGTGTCGCTAAGCTATTATCCAGGAAGATGGTTCACCATCTTTTCATGTGGAAACAAGAATATCATTCTCTTGGGTTCTGTCCTTTGTGGCGATGGAAATTATTTAATCATATTTATTTGCATATGATCAAGCTGGATCTCACGAAGCTGGTGTTTTATAAGATTTATATGAGACAATGCCCATAATTTTTTTTCTTGTTCATACCCATAAAAGTTGAAGCCTCTCGATTAAGTTGAAGCTAAACCACATCATAAATTAGGATCGGTTTTTAGCAATCATTCTTATTCGTTTCTATCACATTTTTACTATAACAAGTCACGTCATTTCGAAATTAAAACCAAAAAAATTATTGGGAGTGCAAATAAACAAAAAAGGATGGATTACATTTAATGTAGATGTTGCTTCGCGGATTATGAATTTTGCAAGTGTGTGCTCAGAGAATGGGTTGGGCCTAAACACCTTGAAATGGGTAGAGGGGCGATTTCTTGGATCAGGCTCGGCAGCCATGCGGCCTTTCTTTGGAGGGGGCTCGGCCTTTACAAAAATAATCTATTTGGTGAAAATATCTCTAAAAAAATGGAAAAATAAATGGAAAATCTAGCTCTTAGATTGGTAAAGAAGCTATTGGAGATATTAACAGTCGTCAATTGTTGAGAGAAATATAACCAAAATCGAAATGGAAAAGAAAACTATTAACTTATGTCATGCGATATGTTGATATAATATTAGTAACCTATCAAGTATTTCTGTTTATAACAATTTTTGAACATGCATTGAAAACAAAACTGACATAATTGATTGCACGACATCGCATGAATGGCTTTCCCATGAATGGCTTTCCCCATTTCCTTAGCCATCTCGTCTTCTCCATATTTGTCAAGCAAGAACGAAATCAGTCTAAACTAGCTTAGGTGGTCTTGCAGGAATTCATGCCAGCCCATCCAAACTCATTACTTGACTAGGCACGGTCCTTGGAACATAAAGACTTTAATATAAGCTCTTTATTCAAAATCAATACATGATCCTCAATGAAATTCAATGACAATACACTCCCCTACAGAAATACTCGTCAAGTAAATAATGAAGCAAACATACAGAAAACCATTCATAAATTGGAGTATGGAATTGATATTTTCAATCGCGTGAAGAAGTTATTCCCCTGTAGCAACATATCAGTGCTTGGCCTAATTGAAAGCCCTGCAATTCTTCCTGACCTCTCCAGCATTCTCAATGAGAACCTAAACATTTCCGAGCTTCACCATGGCACTTGCGAAGCTCTAATTGAAATTGTCCGCGAACATGAACCAAGAAACGACGTGGGCGCCAGATTTGTCCATGGCGAGCTCTTGGTCGATTTGTAACACCCCTTTCTTCTGCATAATTTGTCTATAGAACTGGTTATCCACAATGAACGATGTGCTATGGTCCAAAAATGCGGTTGGGTCCTTGCTTGTCGAGTTCTTGCAGATGCCCTTTAGCTTCGCAACTAAGCTCGAGTCCATTGTTGGATCTGGAGCTCCAGTGCCTTGGAAATCTTAAAGGCGATCTTCAAACAAGCCACAATGAACGACTTTAATGGAGTGGGCGCCCAAAAGAGTCACCATTTCGGTGAGTGTAGACCCTTTAGTTGTGAAAGTTTGTAGCGCCTCAGATAACGAGAATAAGGGTGCCAGCAATTTCACTTCATCCCGATTTGAAGCCAGGCCATCCCGCCTTCGAGTAGGACCATTGTAGCTGGGGCCTTTGGCAAGGAACACAGAGTCTCGAGTTGCCAGATAATGTCAGCGCAAGAGACAGTCAAAGGGCACGCAACTTTAAGGCTCTTCTTGGCTTCATCGATGATGTCGTATCCTCGCACGGAGAAGTTTGGCCCCATCAGATTTCTCTGACGGCTTCTTGGTGGTGGAGTTGATGAGGATGGATGCATCACAGCCCTATAAAGAAAACGAGGGAAGAAAATCTGAGCGGCATGGCTTTCATGGTTAAATGGAGGCGACAGATCTAATTGACACCATAACAAAAGAGTAATAATCGACTGCTGCCTTAGCCAATAGATTCTGGATGACTGATAATACTAAAGCATGTTACATCGCTTAACATGCCAATATATAAACTAGCTTAGTCAACCTTGTCATTTTCCTCAATCTATACCTTGTCAAAGTTACAAATTCATTCGGTGGAAGGTGCCAGTAACTTACCCTCACGAAACAATCGTGAAAATGCATGCGAAGCAAGGCGGCCGTGATCGATTGGTCAGCTCCGAATCTCTTCTGAAGACTTGTCACACGATGGGTTCTGCACGAGGACAGGTGGAACTGTAGAAGCCAACCTTCAAATCAGACAACGCGAGGGGAAGGACGAAGAGAAGCACGAGAACTGCGTTCTTCATCTTCCACTCCATCAGTATCCTTAAGCTAACACTAGCGAATGCGTATGAAGTGGAAAACACTTGTCGTTCTCAGTTCTGTCGGACGACGGTTACAACAATGAAACCATGCAAATTTATAGAGAGACCGAGAGAAAGAGTTAAGGTGGTGGGCTGAGTGAAAAGGACGGGAAACGAGGGAGCCGGCGAAGTCAAATGTGACGATTACAGCACATGGATTTTGAACCATCTGTTGGACGGTCAAAGCTTTTTTCACCGAAATGATTTTATAAGATGCATGCAGTTGCACGCGAATACGCGTCGCCAAGCTCTCATCCAGTGAAGAGGCGAGCGAACACGTTGACCATTTCTTCACGTGGAAACAAAGAAAAATCATTCTCTTGGTTTCTGTCGTTTGCGGGTGATGGGCATTATTTATTCATATCGTGTTGCACACGATCAAGCTGGACCGCACGAAGCCGGTGTTTTATAAGATTTTATGCGAGTTCATGCCCATAAAAGTTCGGTTAATTCTAGGCTCGCAAGTGACCATATTCAAGCGATTCGCACGTTATCGATTTTGTTTTTTGTTTTTTTGTTTTTTATCTTCCTTTCTGTTTTAAAGCAAAGATGTGTAGAAGTTGAAATGCAAGTCGTTTTCCTTCACGCGGTATATCTTGAGCACCAGGCGACAAGAGAATGGGGCTGACTTCTCTTAAAGTTGTCGTTGACCGTCAAAAACATCGAGGAAGCTTCGCCGGTGTTCAAGTAGGAGTTCGGGTTGTTAGGAATTCGAAGTCCAAGTTTGGGTCAACCAACCTCGTGCATGTATGTATATAATGAGAAAATTTATCAAAAAAATCTTAAATTGATTGTAGTTGTGCTGATTCAATTCTAAACTTTTTAATTTGCTCACTTTAACTTTAAACATTTTGACAATTTATCAATTTGCACATATATTACACATATATCATACTATCCATGCAATCTCTAGTTTCCACAAATATGTATCCAAATGGAGATCAATATTTTTTAGAACCCATAAACTGTGTGTAAATTGCACATGGATTCTAATCACCTTTGACTAACATACGCTTGGAGATACAAAAATGATTAACGTAGAAACTTTCACTAAACATTTAAACATAACCAGCCCGTTTAAGAATTTTTTCACGGTTAATTACAATGATAGATAAATCATTTTTGTGATATGATGTTTATAGGTTTACGTCCTAGCATTGAGTGGATGTGCACAAACACATACATGCATGAAACTTACCCTAACAAAACAGTGCGGAGCAAGGCAGCGATGATGGATCGATTGGCTTGGAATCGACTCTGCACGATCTCATGCACGATGGATTTAGTTCGCGGGCAAGTAGCGTTGTAGAAGCTGACCTATCATGGCCCAAGATCACACCGTCTCGCCTTCCTGTCGTGAAAAGGGACAATAATCAAAAAATAAATAAAAATGCAATGGAAGTACTTGTTTCGTCTCTGCTGCATGCATTTATGAGCACAGTGGAAGCCGTGAATATTTTGAATTCAAGGAAATATCAAAGAAATCAAATACCCATAAATAAGAGGAACATTCCTTAACATTTTCCTACCTATTCCGCGGAAATCCACCGAATCTATAATCTAATGTGACGTACAACGGAGCTCAAGACATGCCTCCCACATTCCATGCCAACATCGCCTGAAAGATCAAACTCAAATCCACCTAAATTAAAATACAACTACTACCAACTTTCAGAGAAAAATCAAAGAAAATTAGGATAAATGCATTAAAAATCCAAAAACTGATCAATAAAGTGTAATCTAATCTTAAAACTTTCAAAAAATACAATCAAGTCACAAAACTTGTCACGAAAGTATAATCGAGCCATAAAATTTCCAGAAAATACAATTAAGTCCTAAAAATTATCAAATTTGTCAAATCAAGTCTTTCATTTGGTAGCACTTTTTAAAACTTTTAGAATTTTAATGCACTTTCTTGATAAGTTTTAGAACTCATTTACATTTTTTTGACTAGTTTTAGAAATTGATTGTACTTTCATGACAAATTTTAGGACTTAATCACTTTTTAAAAGTTTTATGACTTAAATGAATTTTTGTGACAAATTTTAGGATTTTTAATACACTTATCCCAAGAAAAATTTCAAGATTAGCAATCAATTCAATTCCTTCAAATGACTGTTGATAATCTTATGCTACAAAACAAAGCACTGTCATGCCAGTCACTGCTCTCTGCCATTGTTTGGACGCAAAGAATCAAATGACATGAAAATTAAACAAGAAAGAATGTATCATTCAATCATAACAGACCAATGCATTTGATTCTTCATAAGACGTTTTTGAGGTTATCAAAAAATATGCAGAAATATGGAGGTTCAAGGGGCATTGTGCGCGGCAAAAGTTGTCATGCCCAGTTAAGGAGTGCCGACAAAATGAGCATCTGGCCATGAAGGAAGTTTGCACATGAAGCAACAAGCCATGCATCTATGAGTATGGCAAGGTATAATTCAGCTTTTCATCATGCCTCTAGGAGTTAATTCTCTTCCATAACGAGTGCTCAGATGGCTAACTACCGAAATCTAGAACTTACATATACTGATCCTGTTATATTACCTCCCATCGCTCCAAATTTTTCACTGAGACGAGCTAGCTCCTCACAGCATTTGTCATTGGAGGATGAAAATTAGAACCTTACCTCCCAACTTATAGCAAGAAGTACTCTCCAGCAAACCACCCTTCTTAATTAGCATTTGCCAGGCGGCTTCTGCAGCTGTCTGCGCAGGATTGGACATTTTTACTTTGGCAGCTCGTTTTTGTTGCGTTTCCTGCAAATTTCGTTTTGGCAACAGAACCACTCATATTAGGAGGTTCATTCATGAGCATCAATTGAAAAATCAGAAAGAGCAAAGAAAGAGTAGACCGAAACGTCAGGTGCACCACGAAAGTTATACATTACAGATCGTGGAGGCCAAGTATTCCATAGTCCACAGGGAGAGGGAAGGAAAGGGAGGAGACTCTAAAGCTTCTATTAATAATTTGCCCCTCAATAATATCGCTGTGCTACGTAAAGTAGCAGTGTAACAGGCTCCAGTCGTGAGAATCAAAAATCAGATTTATGCGAAGATTGTCAATGCATGAAACTGCACCAAGTTGTTTCAGATCAAAATGCGCAGAGCTTGAAGAGCTCTAGGAGTCCAAACTTTCATGCTAACATGAGGTTTCAAATTCCATTACAGGCAGGTTACCTTGTTAATCACATGCCCTGAAAAATGATCCCATGGCATAAACCATAATATTCTCCCAGGTTTAGCTAAAATGGAACAAATCCAAGAATCATGCAGCATGTCATCGACATTTTTGGAGGATTGACCTATCCTGACTTCGTTTGTGAAAATATGATGGAGTTTAAGGAGAATCGAGATGGAGCTTAGACAGTGCTTAAGAGAAGAATGCATTTTTCAGTCAATATTTCTTCTGCTAAAAAATTAGCTAGTTCGTTAAATTTTTTCTTTTTAAACTGAGTTAGTTTTTCTTTTTTCTATCATTTAAGGGTTAGCAAGAGATCCTAGATTATCTTGATGAGCTTCGACTCTCTGGGTACTTGTACCAGTTCATTCATTAAAACAGATAATCAACATAATGATGTTGACCAATTAAAAAAGACATCCTTGTATCTGGATTTAATTGGCAAATTAACCTTTCTTGATTTAGCCACTGCTGAAGCTAGGGGCTGTGCAGCTTGGAAGTCCTCTGTGTTCTTGAAATTGCCTGCATAGGCTTCCTTTGCAGCTGCTTCCTTAGACGCCTGTTCCTGCAAGTACACCAAATAAGCTATAAAGCAAGGGAATCACCGGTAAAAATAATAATAATAATTACTCACAACATGGAGTAAACAGTAGGTGTCTAACCAACCAATACATGTTCCAATTCAATCGCACCAAATTATGCCTCATGGTAGCGTAAGTTCTCAAATATGTTAAGCACTTCCTAACATTTTATGAATTAAAAAAAAATCAGTGAATTCGTGGCACCCGCAAAGTGTAATTCTTTCCTTTTATAGAAAATAGCTATCCCAGAGTTGTGTTCGTTGTCTCTCCTTTAATTAAGCTGTACGTAATATATTATACTTGATTTGTAGTTGATCTTGTGTGGCAATTATTAACTAAAATTTTCGACCCAAAGAAATCTAAAATTAAAAAAGAAGAAATGGCAATTCACTCGCCAAAGTAAAAAGGAAAGAATATATAAGGTAATATGGGATTCTTATCCCAGACTATAAACGAAGGAAAAAAGAGAGGCAATAGAGCAATGCTTTTCCCATAGACGAGTGAATGCATGGCGTTTGCGAAAAAGGAAACTTCGATAAAAGGAAAAAAGGAAAAAAATTAAAGTAATGTCGCAATTCTCATCCCAAATTGAAGAAGGAAAATAAAGGCAAAAGATCATATGACCAGCTAGCCAGATCCGTTATGCCCCATTCTTCATCCTTTCTTCTTCTTTTTTTGGTCGTACCATTCTTCATCCTTAAATAGCTGAATGATGTTGCTATTGGAGCGATGACTGCGATGATGAATTCATCGGCTAAGCTCACGTTCATTTGTTTCTTGCTCCTAACAAGTTGTGCAGGAGATTTCTGGGTCAAGACACATGCTGAGATCCAAAATAATATCCCGGCCGAAACTCCTCTAAAACGTGTTGAGATCCAAAACAATTTGCCGGCCGGAACTACTCTAATAGTTCATTGCAAATCCATTGACGTCGATCTCGGAGTCCATCATTTAACAACACAAAGCTGGAGCTTCTCATTCAATCCCTTGCAGGTTAGAAAAAGCATATTCATTTGCGGCTTTGCGTGGCCGGGTCAGCTTAAGTTGTTCGACATATATGTGGCAAGTAGGGACATGAATGCTTGTGTGGAGTGTATTTGGAAGATCTCGCCAGATGGTCCTTGTAGGCTTGATCAAGCGACCAATAAATTTGATGTTTGTTTTTCATGGGATCCTCCTGCACAATTTGAGCGGAAACCCCTTATCTGAATGGAGAGAGAAAAGTTGATGTTGTGAACCGACTCATTACAATATACGTGGAATAAAGATCATCCTATGTATATTTTGAATACGTATTGTGTGTTTCTCTTCTAATATCCTCATTGTTTTGATTTCAATGCGCATCTCTTTTTTTCAGTGTTGTGTCTTTGCTTTGTGTCATCATGTTTGTCCTTTATTTTTTATCACGGCTTAAAAAGTGTTAAGCCATATTGGTTTCGAATTTAAAGCTGATGCCATATTTGGAATCAATATAATTGTACCCATCGGCATCGTGACCAAGCTCGAGTCCATCACGAGCAAATCAATATTGGACTTGGACAGTAAAGAAAATGGCTAGGAATTTATATTGGAAAAAAAAAACTATTGGAATTTAAAGGTGTCGGGTTTTATGATTGATTAGGCAAACTCTGATAAAGAGTACTTTAGAGGTATTTGTAGCCTACCATCACGGTTACATAGCAATTATTGATAGTTTTTAACTTCACACGTTGCTCTTATCATTTAGCAACATTTATCTATAAGAAGTTACAAATCTCGTTTCTAATAGTTACACGAATCGACAAGCTAATAGTCCTTCGTTCGTTGATTGCTCAGCTTCATACTTGATCACAATCGGATAGAGTTTGTTGTCGATGACCCTATCGGTCAATACTTAAATTCCTATGAAGACTCTCGTCGGTGGTGCTTGACATTGAGTTGCCAATCTTCTCTCTTACCGAATCTGTTCTTGTTGACTACACTCTGCTCGCCGATTATCACTCTACACTCGGCACTATTTTGGTTTTATCACCTCTCTAATGTGGTCCTACTCAATATCACTCCATGTGCAACGTCTCTGATCGTGAGTACTTTCATAGTTATTAGAATCTTATGATTCGATCCAGTCCAAGGCCTTGGTGTTGCATTTATATTAGGTGAACTGCTAATCACCTGAACTTCAAGCAAATCTATCGATTCAATAATGAATCTACAATTTGAGAGTATCTATTTATTCAAGTAATTCTGGTATTGATACATTTACTTGATGTAACTTTGCCATATTTTACAATACATGTTATATTTTGGCAGTTACTGTATAACTAATCCTTACTCAAATACCTTATAATTTTTTATTATAAAAATCTACGAATGTCTGATACAAATACTAATTTAGGTGCTTTACCGTATGATGATTTGATCCACTTATCTTCACAGTTCATAATTATAATCTTCCGGTCCATGATTAGTATCTCGATTTAATAACTATATTACCTTGCTTAAACTACCTTAGTACGGTAAAAGGATTTAAGAAGAACCAAATTGTTCCATCTCAAATAATTTACGATATTCTTTACGAGCGATTCCAATTTTTCAATTCATATGCAAAATGACCATCAACAAAAGATTGGGAAAAGTGTCAGAAAAGTTCTTAACATTTTGCATTGATGCCAATTTAGTTTTAAACATTTCATTGGTGCCAATGTAGTTCTAAATATTTTAATTTGGTGCTAATTTAGTCCTAAAAATTTTAACCTCTTGCTAATTTGGTTCTTTTAGCTAATTTTAGCCGGATTTTGCTGACGTGGATGTCGAGACTCTGTTTGGCAACGTTCCTATTTCTCTGTTTTTCCGTTTCCTGGAATAGAAAAAAAATAGAAATTTGTTTGGTAACGCCAACTAATTTTTCTATTTTCTGAAATAAAAAATTGTTTCTAAGAATAGATTTAGAGTAAAAACGAGAAGTAGAAAAAATTAATTCTTATTCTTGGGAACAATTTCAAGAAACTTATTTCTTTGGGACTATTTGCCATCTCGTAGCACATCGTCGCCGCCACCTGCCCCTGGCCGCCGCCCACCGATGCCCCTGCCTGCTCGCCCCCGCCCTTCACCTGGCGACATAGCATGACAAGCGGTGATCGGCGACTTGGTGCGACCGATGACAGCTACCTGGCATGACCAAAGGCGACCTGCAACCTAGTGCGACCAATGACCTGGCGTGGTCGTCGACAGCGATTGGCAACCGGCAGCTACTATCGTCCACAACCCTTCGGTTGCCACCGCCATTGGGGAAAATAAAATAAATAAAAAATTTGTCCGTAAAAAATGCATTTTTATTCTTTTTCTATTCCAAGAATAAAAAAATTTTACAACTACCAAACACTTTGTTTTACTCAAAAATTGTTCTAGGAAGTATAAATAAAAAAGAAATTATTCTCAGAAGTAAAAACGTTACCAAACGCACCCCGAACGGCTGACGTGGCATGGTTGGCCTTAACTTGAACAATTTTTAATAATATTTAATTATTTTTCCTTTTTCTTTTTTATTTTTTCTTTTCTTTTTCTTTTCCCATGCTCTACTCCTTCCTCCAACCGGTTGTTGGCTGGGCAACCAACCAGAGGCAAGGGCCGATGAGGTTGAGGTCGACCTCGCCGACCTTTGGCGCACCTAGGGTGGCCTCAAGCCAAGCGAGTGATTCGGCAAGGTCGAGCCTTGCCTAGTCACTAGTGAGACTTGAACTGTCGCAAGCACAACCTCTAACAACAGCTCGACCTCTTGCCAAGGGCTAGGCAAGGCTCGACCTCATTAGACCTAGCGAGATCAGGCCTTGCCCATGACCGGCAAGGCTCAACCCTTGCCAAATCCGGCAAGGGCTAACCTTGCCTGCCCTCACAACTGCTAGCGAGGGCTTAAGCCTCGCCAGTGGCTTGTGAGGCACGCCAAAGGCTGGCGAGGTCCCCTTTGGCCAATCACCTAGCTGCCAACCTGTTGGAGGAAGGAGGGAACAGGGGAAAAAAAAGAAAAAGAAAAGAAAAAAATGAAAGGGAAAAGGAAAGAAAATAAATAAATAATTTGAATAATATTAAAATATTATTAAAAGTTGTCAACGTCAGTGCCGGTTATGCCACGTCAACCGTCTGGCGTTCACATTAGTAAAATCTGGCCAAAATTAGCCGAAAGGACCGAATTGACACTAGGTCAAAAGTTTTAGAATTAAATTAGGACAAGTCAAAAAATTTATGACTAAATTGATATCAATAAAATGTTCAAAACTGAATTGTCATCAATACAAAAAGTTTAGGACTTTTTTTACACCTTTCCCACGAAAGATTACTTGATCCAGATTCCAAAATGACACAGAATGGGTAGCAATAAATGTTTAGGTGTGAGAGATAACTTCCTTTGCCACTTCTCATTCCCTCCTTATGGTACCTTAGCCAAATGGCAATTGATTTTGTCTAGTTGCAAAAGATTGGCATAGAAATTACCAATAATTCCAAAGATATTCCGAATTACCATAATAGTTAAATTATCAAGGATCATTTGGCCAAATTTTTTTCACAAAATAAAAATGAGATTGCGCAATGGCTCCTTTTGGCGTTTAAACTAGCGAATTACCATGAGTCAATCTCACCCTTTTTTTTTCCAAAAAAAGTTCCTTAAAATTTTGATACATTATGGTAGGAAAAGTTCTCAAATATGTTCAGCACTTCCTAACATTTTATGATTAAAAAAGATCAGCGAATGCATGTCATCTGCAAAGTGTAGTCCTTCCCTTTTCTAGATAATAACGATCGCAAAATTGCTATCGTTTTCTCTCCTTTAATAGGAGAGAAGAAATGGCAATTGGCTGTACATATGATATTTATGCTCGATTTGTAGTTGACCTTACGTGGCAATTCTTATCTAAAAGCTTCGACCAAATGAAATCTGAAAAAAAAAAAAAAAAAAAAAAAAAAAAAAGGAGATATGGCAATTTTTAGGGTGCATTTGGTAACATTTCTACTCCTGAGAACAGTTTCTTTTGAGAAATAGTTCTTTTATATTTCTACTCCCTGGAAGAATTTCTGAATAAAATAAGGCGTTTGGTAACTACAAAAATTTATTGTTCTCGGAATAGAAAAAGAATAAAGATGCATTTGGTACCGACAAAAAGTTTTTATTTCTTTCTTCCCCAATGGTGGCGGAAACTGGCAAGCAGCGGCAGCGACGGGTGGTGACTAGCAACCGGCGGCCCTCGCCTATTGGCCGCCACCAGCGACAGGTAACCGATGGCCACCGCTCATCGGCGGGTCGCCATCGTCGCAGGACAAAAGACGGCGACGAAAGGCTGGCGACTGGCAATCGGCCGGCCGGCAACCGGGGGCGACCGGCGGACAACAGTGGGCAGGTGGTAGTGTGTATTAGACAGTGAGTAATCCCTAAAAAATAGTTTCTAGAAATAGTTCCCAGGAATAAGAAGTTACTTTTTTCTACTCAAAATCTATTTTTGGGAACAACTTTCTATTTCTGGAAATAGAAAAATTAGTTTGCATTACCAAACGTATTTATGTTCTTTTTCTATTCTAGGAAACAAAAGAACAGAAAAATAGAGAAACAGAAAAGTTATCAAACAGAGCCTCACTTGCCAGGGTAAAAGGTAAGAATATAAAAGGTATATTGGATTCTTATCCCAGACTATAAAAGAAGGAAAAAAGAGAAGGGCAATATAGCAATGCATTTCTCGTAGATAAGCGAATGCATGGCGTCCGGAAAAAAGTAGACTTCGATAAAAGGAAGAAAGGAAAAAAATAGAAGTAATATTGCAATTCTCTTCCTCCTGTGGCCAGCGAGTGAGATCGATATGCTCCACTCTTCATCCTTAAATAACTTAATGATGTTGATATCAGAGCAATGACCACGATGATGAATTCATCGGCTAGCTAATGTCCATTTGCTTTTTGCTAGTAACAAGTTGTGTAGGAGATGCCTGGGGCCAAGCGACAAGCGAATGGGGCTGGCTTCTCTTAAAGTTGACGTTGACCGTCAACTCCATCGAGGAAGCTTCGTGGGTGATCAAGTAGGGGTTCGGGTTGTTAGGAATTCAAAATCCAAGTTTGGGTCAACGAAGCTCATGTGTGTACATATATAATGAGAAAAATTATCAAAAAAATCTTAAATTGATTATGGTTATACTTATCCATTTTTAAATCTTTCAATTTGGCCACTTTAATCTTAAATATTTTGACAATTTGTCAATTTGCACGTATATCATACTATAAATGCAAGCTTTAGTGTCTATAAATATATATCCAAATGGAGATCAATACTTTGTAAAACCCATAAAATGTGTATAGATTGCACATGGATTCTAATCACCTTTGACTAATTTACGCTTGGAGATATACGACATAGAGATTTTCATTAAACGTTTAAACATGAGCAACCCATTTAAGAATTTATTCACTGTTCATTAAAATGATAGATAAATCATTTTTGTGATATGATATTTATAAGTTTACATCCTAGCATTGAGAGGACATGTACAAACACATACATGAATGAAACTTACTCTAACAAAATAGTGCAAAGCAAGGCAGCTGTGACGGATCGATTAGCTTGGAATCGACTCTGCACAACCTCACACATGATGGATTCAGCTTGCAGGCAAGTAGAGTTGTAGAAGCTGACCTTCATGGGCCGAGATCATGCTGATATATTCTTGATTAATATATATTGAAATATGTTGACACCTAAATGTGGCTATTTCATTTAAGTCAATTATTGTATAAGAAAATTTGAGATCTACTTTGACTCCTAAGAAAAATACTAAAGTTACATTGTGGCATTACATTTAGGACTTGTTAACTTATTTGTATTAAGCATATTGAAGGGACAAGGTTGATATTGTGGAGGGGAAGGTCGAATTTATCACCACTAACCAAGGCTAACCAAATTTGAATGATGGGAAGTCCGGAGCAATAGAGATGGATGGCCGAGAGTTTCAATGAAGTCGTTGATGGGAGCTTGAAAGAATAAGAGACAAAACTAACAACATGAAACATGAAGAAGAGTTTCAAATGGGGATTCGAATCAGTAAGTGGGGTTCGAATAAGCGGGGGTCCATGGACGGGTTCGGAGCTCCGGTACCTCGGAAGTTTGAGATACGGTCTTAAAAGAAACGACAGTGAGCAACTCCAACAATGTGTCCACCCATGAAAGTTACCATCTCAATAAGGGTGTCTCACACGCATAAATGCACGAAAGACACACGTGATATGCACGTGAAATGCACATGCTCATTGGTTGACCAAGATTTGGTCAAGCCGATGAGCTCAAGACCTTATTTGAAACTAAATTGACAATTTAAGGATTTTATTTGAGATAAATTTCACTTTAAGCCTTATTTTTAGAAAACAGTTCCGCTTCACACCCTTCTTCGAAATCCCCCTAAATATTTTCACTCATTAGTAGGCTTTTGTATCATCATACAGGGCGAGAATATATCGATATCTAATATGTATCTTGACAAGTTACAAATTAATCTCACGTCAATCTTTATAGCAAGGCATCATTGTTCTTAAGTGTCTAGTAAATTTCACATAGTATTTGTCAAGGTTTAACGAGTTTGAGTTGATGGGAATTGATGATAAACATGACTTTTTAAATTTTAAAAGAGGACATAAATATAGATATAGACTAGCTTATAGATCCATAGGACATCATATTAAATTCCGAAAACAATGTAGAGAGACACACGTGAGTCACTTAATAATGTCCAACAAATCATGCGATCCCCAACAATGTGTCCACCCAAGAAAGTTACCATCTCAGTAAGGGTGTCTCACACGCATAGATGCACGAAAGATACACGTGATATGCACGTGAAATGCACAGGCTCATTGGTTGACCAAGATTTAGTCAAGCCGATGAGCTCAAGAACTTATTTGAAACTAAGCCTTATTTTAGAAAACAGTTCCACTTCACAACCTTTTTCGAAATCTCCCCTAAATATTTTCACTCATTAGTAGGATTTTATATCATCATACACGGGCGAGAATATATTGATATCTAATATGTATCGTGACAAATTACAAATTAATCTCACGTCGATCTTTATAGCAAGGCATCATTGTTCTTAAGCGTCTAGTAAATTTCACATAGTATTTATCGAGGTTTAACGAGTCTGAGTTTATGTGAATTGATGATAAATGTGGCTTTTTAAATTTTAAAAGAGGACATAAATATAGATATAGACTAGCTTATAGATCCATAGGACATCGTATTAAATTCCGAAAACAATGTAGAGAGACACACGTGAGTCACTTAATAATGTCCGACAGATCAATCCCCATCGGCCATCTAAGCATGCTGAAGTTCTTTTTAACCATTCAAGATCTGCATACGAGTCCCTTAAAAAAAATGAGAACATTAAATCATAATTATTCACTTTGAACCTAGGAAGGAATAAAAAAGCGATTTAGTAAAAAACGTTATCGTAAATTTATCCTAGCTGGCAGAGCACCAGCTAGTTGAAAACCCTACAGTTTTTCCTAATCTTTCCAGCATTTCCGGTTAGAACTCCGACATTGCCCATCTTCACCAATGCCTTTGCAAAACTCTGCCTGAACCCATTCGCATCCGACGTGAACTTAGTAACGATTGCCGCGCTCGATTTATCAAGGGCAAGCTCCTGATCAATTTGCAATATCCCTCTCTTCGCAAGAATCTCGCTATAGAACTTGTTATCGACGATGGACGGTGTACTCTGGTCCAAGGACACAGTAGGGTCACCACTTGACGAAGCACCACAGATGACCTTGAGCTTCGCAACCAAGCTTGGGTCTATGGATGGGTCCGGAGCTCCGGTACCTTGGAAGTTTGAGATACGGTCTTGGAAGAAACCGCAGTGAGCAATTCCAACGGTGTGTCCACCCAAGAGAGTGACCATCTCGGTAAGGGTGAACCCTTTGGCAGCAAAGGCTTGTTGAGCCTGAGACACCGAGAATGTTGGTCCTGGCAAGTTAACTTCATCACGGGCCGAGACGACGCCATCTCACCTTCCCATCGCAACGTCATAGCTAGGCCCTCCTGCAAAGAAGACCGCATCTCGTGTCGCCAAAGTAATGATGTCAGCACAGGAGACCGTCGAAGGGCATGCGGCTTCGATGTTCTTCTTGGCTTCGTCAATGATTTCGAAGCCTCGCACAGTTAGGTTCGGTCCGGCAGATTTCTCAGATGGATTGCTGTCGGTGGAGTATTAGTGGACACGTGTTAGGAAGAATCACGGCATGTTACACCAGTGCTCTTTTCAGCAAATGATATACACCTATATTAGAGTTAATTATGATGATTAATGATTATTCGTATCTCTCAAGATTGCACGTATATTGCCCGTATATTGCACGTATAAAGCACTATCCAAGCAATCTCTAGTTTTCACAAATATGTATCCAAATAGAGACCAATAATATGTAGAACCCATAAATTGTGTATAAATTGCACGTGAATTCTAATTACCTTTGACTCATGTATGCTTGGAGATACAAAAATGATTCACGTAGAAATTTTCACTAAACATTTAAACACGACCGACCTGTTTAAGAATTTATTCACGATTCGAGACAATAATAGATAAATCAATTTTTAATATGATGTTTGTAAGTTTACATCCTAGCATTGAGAGCACATGTGCAAACGCATAAATGCATGAAACTTACTCGGACGAAGCAATCATGGAAATGCATGCGGAGCAAGGCAGCCGTGATGGATCGATCGGCTTGAAATCGACTCTGCACAACCCGACGCACAATGGATTCAGCTCGCGGGCAAGTAGAGTTATAGAAGCCGACCTTCAGATCGCCCAAAGCCAGAGGAAGAAGAAAAACCAACCCAAGAAAGATAGTTATCTTCTTCATTGTTTTCCAAGTTACTTAGCACGAGACGGATCACTATCTATTAGAGATTGTGAGCTAGCTCGGGATTGTGCAGCATTAGTACGAAATCGCACCACCATTTATAGGGTTTTAGAAGCCGTGTTGATGTGTGCGGCTGGGTTGGTGAAGAGAGAGAAGTCTCCAACGCACGCACGCACAATGTCGCTCGGAGCTGGCGATGTTGAACGTGCGATGGATTTTGAATGGGACATTTGACGCTTGTGCTTCTTCTGCTAAAAACAATGCATGCGTCCATGCAAATACGCGTTTGGTGTTGTTCTTTTGCCATTTGGCGTTGACAAATCTTCACACAAAAGGCCAAGCAAAATTATGCAAATTTGTTTTTACAAACATAAATGCCGAGTGCTCTTTACCAAAAAAAAAAAAACATAAATGCCGAGTGCTCCTTCATGGCAAAAACACGGTTCCAGATCAACCTTCCTATGTACATGCACCTGTAAATCCATCTTGAGTCTCGAGGGTGTGCTATAATGACTAGCAAAGTAATCGGGACAATCCCTCTTGATCAGATCGAATCAAATTCACATCTAAATAGTAAGTAAGATTTCATTAGTCTTCCAGAAGATTTAGGACGTGAACTTGGCATGGATTCTAGCACTTTGATTAGGTTTAATTAGAGAATAGCCTCAGTCGAGTTCGCATGTTTAAGGAAAGGCGGTCTTAGCCCTCGTTAGCCCAGTCCATGTTCGTGGAATCGAAGTAGCTGTAACATTTGTCTCTGTACGAAGCCAGAGACGAGCTTCAGTCAAACCATGCGTTTTTCTTTTTGACTCAACGCGTAATGGTTTCGTACTTTGTGGACTCGAAACTCTGAATATAACTCCGAGGCAAGATAAACACCAATCTTACGGTCTTACACCAGATCAACCTCACTTACGGTCGTACACCAGACCAACCTCTCTCTCTCTGTGTCTGAGAGCTTGGCCTGTCACCCTTCCACTCTGTTGGAGTGCGCTCAGATATCTTCATTGGGAGATTCGCAAGAGAAAGCTAAAGCCCAAACCCATTAATGTAATTATTTGGACCAATCTTCATTCATAAGTTTAAATTAATAAGTTATGAATTTTTACTATTAATGGCATAAATGTAATTTTCATCATAACTCCATATGCTTTACTGTATTTTTTTGGCAATCTCTTTTGTAGTTGTAATTTGTAACACTAAAAAACTAGTATCGATACTTTCCCTATCTAATTTTCAAAGGATTTTTCATGTAAATATTCATGTCTTCTCCTCTATATTTTCTCTTTGACATTTCAAGTATCGAAGCCTAGTTTGACAGAATAGTTGGGGGCGACAAAAATGGACAAAGGGAATGTGAAGATCAATCCATTTGACAACAAAAACTTTGGTTTTTAGAAGATGCTGATTGAGGATCTGTTATATTGGAAGAACTTACATCTGGCTCTATTGAGGAAAAAAAACAAATGCGGTCAAGCAAGAAGACTAGGACTTATTAGATCGACAAGCCATAGGTGTGATTCATCTGGCACTGGGAGTCAATGCTTAAAAAATTGTGCATTACTTCTTTATATGAAGTAGAGTGAAATGATGCACCTAAGTCTAGAATCCAAGACTTAGTTGGACTGTCAACGCTAAAAAATTAAGGCATCGAAGATACAAGATACGGAACTATTTTTAAGGGCAGCTTGTGGAAAATTGTTAATGGTGCGATGGTTGTGATACGGGGGTAAAGTCAAGAACACCATACATGAATGAAAGCGATAAAGAAATAGTAGCGATTGCTTAGTTGAAAGCTGATTCCAAATTATGGTGTTATAGGCTTGGACATATAAGGAAAAAGGTGATGAAGGCGTTGGCATCAAAAGGAAAATTACCTAAGATGAAGTTAGTAGATATTGGTTTATGTGAGGAATACAATCTAGACAAGCAAAAATCTACAGTTTTTTGGAAGATTGGGAGAGAACCAAAGTGAGCAAAGTTAAAATTAGTGCATATCGACGTCTGGGGGCTAACCCCTAAGCATTCCTTTAGAGGCTCATGTTATGACATCAAGTTCATTAACGAATCCACATTTATTTTCCATCTCTTAAACGAAGCAAACATATCAAATTTATTTTTCAAAAAATAAACCTACACCTTATCGGTAGAGTTGTCAATGAACAAGAGGCAGCAATGTAGAACAGGCAGCAATGTGAGCCTCCAAGGAAATACACAGGGCTGGCCCCTAGACATTTGTTTGCACCAACAGTAACTTTCTTTTATTTGGTTCTCTCCTTATCTTCGAAAAACCAACATGTGTCTGCTTATCTAGAACAAAATCTTTCCATAGATCAATATCTATGGACTTCAAAACAAGTAGTTTTCCCTTTGATGCTAACGCCGTCATCCCATTTCGCTCATGTGTCCATTCTCACCGCTTTTGCTCTCCTTCTTGGCCGCCGTCATTAAAGTCGTCATCGGCCCCTGCACGGAGTCCACACCACCTCACAGAGACCCCCATCGCTCTGTTTTCTCTCTTTGCTCGGTCTAGGCGAGATCTCGGAGAGCTCAACGCTCCTCCCCACCCATCAAGGTAGTCCAAGAAAAGGTATGTAAGCTCTTGGCGAGGCAAACTTGTGCTAATTTTGCGTCTAATTGATAAATTTTGGCTGATGGATCCAACCGGGGAAGCTTAAAACCTCAAAGTGCCAACTCAGACCATTTTCCTTTCTTCTTCTTCTTCTTTTTTTTTTGCATTTTTGCTTTCGTTATAGTCAGTTCATTAAAGTTAATGGAATGGTCCACAAATCTAGACTCTCTGAGCACGTAAAATTAGTAAAGTTGACTCGCTTGAGGGATTTCATTCAAATCAAAATCTCCAAGCACACAATCGTTTCTCAAGTCCATATCATGATAAAGATGGAATGAATTTGTCTGGTGACTTTCTTTGTTCCTCCTTTCACTTTGTTATTAGGACTTGGCTGCGGTCACAATTTCCAATGCCGTGGAAGCATCATAGATTTAGGCAAATATTGAAGTGAAAAGTTGACCTTTTACACGCCCCCAGTGAGACGTGAAAAGTCAAATCCGCACTGCGACCGAGCCTCTGTGGGGGCGTGCCCACCATTTTCGGTTAAGTCCAAGTTAAGACCACTAGATGATCTGTTTTTCTGCAAAATGACAAGACATTCTCATATGCCGACACCAACACAGAGAAGCTTCAACTTCAAGAAAGAGAGTAAGATAAAAAAACTACATAAACAAAGATCAAAAAAAAAAAAAAAAATCCCAACTCTATCTTTGACCCCCCCCCTCTCTCTCTCTCTCTCTCTCTCTCTCTCTCTCCATTAGATTATACATATGAATATACATTATACAATAGTTGCACAGATATAGAAAGAGGCACTTTAGCCTCTTCCAGGAGTTTTAGGGTCATGGTGGTTGTTGGCTCCCGTTCCAGGATAGTCGTTGCTTTCCATCTCCATCCTCCTCTCCATGAACACCATCTCTCCTCCTTCACTCATTCCCATCATCTCATCCTGCAGTTTTGGAAATATCACGCCTTATTAGTTGCTGCTTATGTCTAAACAGAGTATTATATAGGTGTGTCTAGAAATCATAGAGAGAGAGAGAGAGAGAGAGAGAGAGCTACAAGTAATGCTAGCGTCTTGGGGGTGTGAGATCCACCGGATCTACGAGTTTTTTAGTGCCGAATCCAAATGCGCTGAGGCTTAGATAATCTTCTAGATGTACTTATGAAACGAGGTATCTAAATCTTTCTAATCAAACAAAAACCTCCCAAATGTACGCAGACTTGTCTGAGTACGTGAGGTAAGGCTCCCGACGGTCAAGGTCACATTGAGGGGGACTGTGGGAGCCTGCATGTTTCCATTCTCTTTATCCATTTATCTGGCAAACATCTCTAGAGGTTCGTAGAAATTGTGCGAAGGCCTAAACTGGGTGTGCTAGATTTGATAAAAACAGAGAGATGCTCAGAAAAAGAGCAAGGCTTCGCCATGTTGCATAGCAAGCCACTAGGCCCCAGATTGAAACAGAGAAGAACGATAAACAGAAGGATGAATGGTTTGTTTGAGCTGAAATCCTGAGGTTTTCTGTAAATTCCTTGGAAGCTTGACTTGTTAATGAACTTGAAGGCAGATGTGTGTGTGTGTGTGTGTGTGTGTGTGTGTGTGTGTGAGAGAGAGAGAGAGAGAGAGAGAGAGAGAGGTACCTGAGCTAGCAAGTCTGGAATCGATACCCCACCATCATCCTCTTCACTGCTTGACTTGAGACTCCCTGCGAAACAGAACATAAATTCATAAGCATCAAGAAACGCTCGATCTACAACAGCAAAAGGCTAACTCAGGAATATCTCCCCATTCCCAAATCCAAGCCTTACTAGTTGAAGGAACGGCAAAAGCTGAGAGAAGGCAAGAGAAGCCCAGAAAAAGCACCAGGAGCCTCATAGCAATGGTGGGCTTGTGCTGTGCCATGTCCCTGAGATTTAGAATAGGCAATGAAACTTTTGGTTGATATTGTGAAGGCAGATTGGGCAGGTGAAGTCTGGTGATTGGCATGTGAGAAAAATGTGTGTGGTGAGATGGAACTACTTTATAGAGAGGAGAGACAGAGAGAGAGAGAGAGGATTATTGATGGGATTTTTCATTTTTTGGTGTATAATGTTGATTGAATTTTCAATTCCGTCAGAAAGAGGAGTTGTCTCTCCAACCACAAAAGGTCAACTTCCACTTGTCTAAGATGGGTTTGAGTTCCCACTGGCCTAACTCTCTATTTCATTACTATTTTCAAATGCCCTTTTGGTATCATTAACTTAATCGGTGCACCAACAACATTATTTTTATGGGCCCTTGATTGCAAAATGAAGCTGTACAATCACCAGATATTAAAGTGTCGTCCAAGAGCCGGCTCTCTCTCTTTAGAGTTGAACACCCGGGGCACTCTTTCTTTAAAAGACAATTGCACAAAATGATCTCTAAATTTTTTATATATTACGATATGGTCCTTGAACTTTAATCTAATGTGTAACATCATCCATCAGATATGAATGATTGATAAATATTCAATTAATTTTTTTATCGAAATGATATATGGATGACCATTCCAACAAACTCTAAAGTAATTACACAGTAACTAATCCCAATTATCGGTCCAATAGTTGAAAAAAAAAGGGTCAACACAGGTGCTGGCCAGCTGCTATCTCTGAAACTTTGCACAATGGTCCACACCCAACGCATCAACAAGAAAGTCCACGTAGCGCCACTTACATTCACACGATTACACACTAAAACCACTAGTGCTGAAGTCCCTGTCTCGAGAAATTTTTGTGCTTTTGGCCCTACCTAGACTCAAATCAGGGCGAGAGGAAAGGCCCCCAGCGACGGAAACGCTTGTCGTTTTGATCATAAATGACAAGCGGGCAAGTCACGTAAGTTGCCACCGCCCAAAATCACGCTTTGTCGCTTCTTTTTCCTTTCTTTTTCGCAGGCCCTGACATCAATTATGTCATCCACGGATTTCATGCACAATGCTAATAAACCTCGTCCTCAATTATTAACCTAAATTTTACGATTTTATTCGTCAAATCAAATTTTTAGGGCGAAGAATTATATGAGTATAGTTAGGTTTCATCATTGCATGGTGTGTCTGGGAATCAACAGAGTCAAGATGCAGCGAGTATGTTTAGTTTAATGATTAAGCCGGTGGATGTAACATATAATCTGTGAACGCCGGCACATGGTACCAAGAAAGATAGGTTAATTGAAGCAAAAAGTACATCGTTTGCTAGATTTCCAGATGTTTGATGATTGGCTTTGTGACCTGGTACTTTTATTTAAAGGACGAATAGCTCTCGAAAGATGAATCTTCGCTTAAAAAGCGACATATTATATGCGCTCTGATCAACTCCGTATGTGGGACTTTACTTCTTAATGGGTGCAAAGCCCTCATGAGCACTTCCGATTCATAATATATAATTCTATTGCTCCTAAAGTGTGTTGTTACGCGCTTTCTACTACATATATGAAAGATACAAGAAAGGTGTCTCAATTGAACGCATCTCTGAATTATGTATGTGCGTGTCTGACCATTATGTGCTCCTTCCATGAATTATTTGCCATCAATTCATTCTTAATCCTGCAGTGGACTTGCTACAACACAAAAGAGCACTTGGGTTGTATGGTATATTCGTGGAAGGAGCTACTCTTTTTCAATGGTTTTGTGAGAGATGTCAGCATCTTTAGGGACAGCTTTTGCAGAAGCACCATTGATGAGTGAAGGTAACGACATCAACCTTCTAAATGTGCGAAGAAAAATTGGACAATCGATTGGAAAAGGCCTGGGGCAACAGAGTAAGTGGGTGGATTGTATTCATTGATTATGTCGATTACAGACCTCTCCCCTCCTCAAAAAGCAATTTGCTTCCACATGAATGAAAGTCGATAGAGGGGGAAGGCATCTTGAGATGTTGATGTCTTAACTAATGAAGTTATGACAAATTAGTGCTTGCGAGGATAATTTGAAAATGGCATCGATTGGGAGCGTGAGAAATCTGAGGTTCTTTCAACTGAGCTGCCGCTTGTTATAATGCTCTGGTGTCTCCATGGAATTTAAGGTCTAGAGTCTCCAGACAAGAAGCGCTCATGTTAAAAGATCGATCCAATCATGATAACACAGGAATCAGACTACATGAAGAACCTAGTCACCCACATATTTGATATTTATCGGATGACCCGAAAGAAATTACTTTGCTAATAAACATCTACTTAACAGCACAACAACGTTCAATTTAGACCTGAACTAATTAATCTACTGACGAGTCGGAGGCACATTGCAAGAATGAATGAGATAGTGAGAGCACACGTTTGCATCAGATGCCTTCACAGCAGTACCACCAACACTAAACAGCAGCAATCCCTACCTTTATTTTTATTTTATTTTTATCTAATTAGGCCTCCTTAATGGAGGGAGGTCCATGCGAGTCCGTAGAAAGTGGGACACCGGCAAGATCACTCAGGGATCACAATCTTCTCTTTCAGTTGCTTCTGAATAAGTTCCCACAGTGCAAGGGTTTGTCCTGAACCCCACTAGCACTAAATAAACTACGCATCGTGGAGGAAACCCTCCCTTGATAATTCCTAATTTAAAGAATGCAAGGCCATGTTTTGAGAAATGCTAAATCAAAGAGTCTTTACACGCAGAGAGTCTTAACGCGTTGAAAAGAAAAGTGGGTTGTTGGCGCTCTCCTTTTGCACAGAATCTTGACACCCGCTCATCAAGCTCATCCAATCTTCCATGAGATGGATCGAGGCATTATCTTATCAACTCGCTCCACTTGCTTCACAACATTCATACACGTACACGACATAAACCAACGATAAGCATCAATGCCAACATTTATTTGTACAAAAAGTAGTAAGCACTTGAAGTAGAGTTGATGTGGAGACAAACAGAGACTATCACTGTTGATTGTACAAGAATTTGGCGGTACAAGACCCTCTCTCACAGGGGCAACGGCTTTGCCTTGACGAATTGTTATTTCCCTTTATGAGTAAAACAGGATAAAGAAGCAAAGTCTCCAATAAGGAAACAAACTAGAACTGTCCACTTTCCCAAATGGGGGAAACTCAAAATTGGTGAAGACCAAATGATACTGTACAAAGAGAGATCTGAGATCTACCTAGACTCACAACCCTTGCTCTCTAACAGACGAGGCTTTTAAAAATCAGAAGACCATTAGTTTTCAGATACAATCAATAGCCATCATAATCGTAATTTCCCTCGTCATAATCATACATTTCCTCTTCGTTTCCATAATACAAATCACCATCCGCTCCTTTAGTGTTAGTGTCGTCATCCTCCTGTTCATCATCCAATCCCACGTCGTCATTTGTTTCAATATCCTTGGCTTCAACCTCTTTGCTGCTAACATGAGGTGTGTTGTCATCATTGTTGGAATCCAATTCTGTTCGTCTTTTCTTGGGGTTCTCTGGGTTCGCCTGCATAGATGACAAAATAGACACAGCAACAATGTTGATCATGATTTAGGTTTAGAGGCTTCTACATCATAATTATCTGCTTGAACAAAATCGCCCAAAAAAAAATAAACACAGAGGGAGGCTATATTCATCCTTAGAACCTGAAAGCTGCATCCTCCTATTTTAGCAGTTGAGGGTAGAGGCTGCAGATAGTAAATCATGGTTTTTCTTTCATTACCATCCACACACAAGTAGTAGAAAGATGGACCAACGATTTGAATCTAGAAAGGTGGAAGGACCTTAAAGCTGTTTTCCTATACCAAGATAATATTTACAAAGTCCAAGCATTCTCTTTTCTGAATGATATTCAAACTTGCCAACTTGGACAACCAACAATATTGTATTGCTTATGATGCAATACAGATTATCAGAAAGCATTGTGAAGATTGCTAAGAACAAGAGCAGAGAAAAGAAAGGTCCTTCATGTACACATCCAAGGTGAAAAATCCACAACTAACGGAGATAAGAAAGGTCCTTCATATGGACAACCAAGGTAAAAGCAAAGCAACCAGATTATACAGGAGATTTATGTCATCTCCCAGCACACACGGCAAACAATATAAACATTTGAAAGACATCCAAGAATCATTGAGCTAGTAAGAGCTTGTTTGGTAACACTCCCGAGAACAACTTATTCTGTTCTTTTGTTCCCAAGAACAGATTTGGAACAAAAATCCTTTTAGTAAATTTTTTTTTCCTAGGAACAATTTTGAGAATCAATTTTGCTCTCTTTTTTCTCTACTCTTTTTTCTCTTCCCTTTCTTCTTCTTCTTCCTCCTCCCAACCCACTGCCACCCTGTCACCGCCCCATCGCCACCCTTGGGCTGCTGCTGCTGAGCAGCCAGGCGAGGTCCGGCAAGCTTGCCGAAGCTCCGTCAGGCCAAGGCGAAGTCCAGCAAGCTCACCAAAGGCTCGCCTGGCCACCGGCAAAGCTCGACCTTGCCTGGCCACCGACGAAGCTCAACCTCACCTGGCCATCAGTGAGGCTCGACCTCGCCCAAGCGACGCGAGGCCAGGCCTCACCCTGGCCTGGCAAAGCCAAGCCTTGCGCCGGCTGGCGAGGCCAAACCTTGCCGATGGCTGGGCCAGCCTCGCCTCGCCTCACCTTGCCCAGATCTGGGGAGGCCAGCCTCGCCGGTGGCCGGCCAAGCTTGCCGGACCTCGACCTAGCCTAGCAAGGCTCCAGCGAGCTCGCCAAACCTCGCCGGCCACCACCAGTGGCAGCGGCCAAGAGGAAGAAGGAGAGAAAAGAGAAAAAGAAAATTATAACAAAAAGTATTAAAAATTAAAAGAATCAAAAACTCTTACCAAACGTATTTCTATTCCCGGAATAAAAATTTTAAACAGTTTATCAAACACCTTAAATATTCAGAAATTATTCTCGGGAGCATAATAAAAAAAATCATTTCTGATCAAAAATTATTCCCTGGAATAGAATCATTACCAAACAGGCCCTAAGTAACCCAAAATCTACAATGGGAAAAAATGTAAACAACTCAATTCCATGCATGGCATGTCTCTATGCGAAGGTCCACTGAAATTCTTATCGGAAAACCCCAACTCAATGATATTGCAATTGCACACAAAGCACGTAAGCTAGCAACTTATCATTTTACCTATCAAAAAGCCAAAAGAGAAGAGTTGAGAATAGATAAACTCACAGGTTCATCAAAGAGTTTCTCCAGTACATCGTAGTTTATCTTGGAACTAAGTCTCTGCCACAAGAATATTGTCGTTGTAAGTATTAGAAGAATAAATCATGCAATAGGGTCTGTAGACCCAATTCAGAGGGTAAGTTTATGTATGCACAGACACCAGTGATACTAATTATCCAAACTAATACCATTGGAATCATATTTACCAATCTAATTAGCATCAACCTATGCGACTTCTCTAACCATTAAAAATTTCTGCAGCGTTCTTACAGTCACATAACCATAGTATGTGAGGGTGCACGAGATCAAGCTAGTAGACATGACAGTCAAAAGAAAAGGGACAAGAATGAAAAAAATGACATAGTAGTAGTGATTCAGTCTCTGCTGTATGCATGTGTGAGCAAGGTGGAAGCAATTAATATTTTAATTTCAAGGAAATGTCAAAGAAATGAATTGCCCATAGGCACAAGCCCTCAACATTTTCCCATACTTTCCACAGAAATCCACCAGATCTATAATATAATATGATGTAAAACAGAGCTCAAGACATGCCTCCAACATAACATGCCACCTACTAGTAACAAGTATCGAATGTCACCTGAAAGATCAAACTCAACCCACCTAAATTACAATACAATTACTATCAACTTTCAGGGAAGAATCAAAGAAAATTTTCAAGATTAGCAATCAATTCAATTTTTTCAAATGATTGTCGCCAACTTTATCAACATGCCACAAAGCGCTGTCGTACTGGTCACCCCTCCCAGCCATTATACTCCTCATAAGATGTTTATGAGGTTATCCAAAAATATGCAGAAAGATGGAGGTTCAAGAGGCATTCCACACAACAAAAGTTGTGATGCACAGTTAAGGATTGCCAACACAATGAACATTTGGCCATAAAGGAACTTTGCCTATGAAGCAATAAGCCATGCATTTACGAGTTTGGCAAGGTATAATTCAGTTTTTCATCATGCCTCTAAGAGTTCCTTCTCTTCCATAACAGCAAGTGCTCAGATGCCTAAGTCCTCACTCCAATAATTTCTCATCCAGCTATGGCAGCAAATCTAGCACTGTCAATGTAAAACCTTGACGCACCCAGTGTTTTTAAAGATTTAAAAGGAAATATTTAGCTCAAACCACCGAAATCTAGACCTTGCAAATTCTGATCTGGTTATTACCTCCCATTGCTCCAAATTTTACAGAAACATGACCCAGCTCCTCACAGTATCTATCGTTAGAGGATGAAAACTAGACATCTAACCTACCAACTTACAACAAAGAAGTACTCTCCAGCAAACCAACCTTCTTAATTAGCATTTGCCGGGCAGCCTCTGCAGCAGTCTGCGCAGGAGTGGAATTTTTTGCTTCGGCAGCTCGTTTTTGTTGCCTTTCCTGCAAATTTCATTTGGGCAACAGAACTACTCATATTTCGAGGTTTATTCATGAGCCTCCATTGGAAAATTACAATCGGAAAGAGCAAAGAAAGAGTAGAACCAAATTTCAAGTGCACAATGAAAGTAATTCAATGCAGACATACAATGCAGCCCATGGTGGCAAAGTTTTCCATGGTCCACAAGATGGGAGAGGGAAGGAAAGGGAGGAGACTATACAGCTTCTACTAAAAATTTGCTCCTCAATAATATCAAAGCACTACATAAAGTGGCAGTTTAACGGGCTCCAGTCGTGAGAGTCAAAAATCAGATCTATGTGAAGATTTTTAATGTCTGAAACTGCAGCAGATTCTTTCAGATCAAATTGTGTAGAGCCTAAAGTCCTCTAAGATTCCAGACTTATGAGCTTTTAAAATTCCATTACAGGCCTGATACCTTAGTTAAGCACATGATGCTCTGAAAATTAATCCCCATGATATAAACCATGATTTTCTCTCGGGTTTAGCTAAAACAGAACAGATCAAAGATATCATGCAGCATGTCATTGACATTCTTGGAGAATTGACCTATCCTGGCTTCGTTTGTGAAACATCTGATGGAGTTTTAAGGAGAATTGAGATGGAGTTCAGACTGGGCTTAACAAAGAAAGCATTTTTCAGTCAATATTTCTTCCGCTAAAATTAGTAAGTTAGCTAATATTTTTTTCTACTTTCTATCATTCAAGGGTTGGCAAGAGATCCTAGATTATCTTGATGAGCTCTGACCCTCTGGGTACTGGTAACCACTTCATTCACAAGAACTGATAATCAACCCTGACTGCCAAATTAACCTTTCTTGATTTAGCCACAGCTGCAGCAGCAGCTGCAGCCAGCTCCTGTGCAGCTTGGAAGTCCTCTGTGTTCGTGAAATTGGCGGCATAAGCTTCCTTTGCAGCTGCTGCAGCTGCTTCCTTAGCAGCTTGTTCCTGCAAGTACACCAAATAAGCTCTATGGGGAATCACGAGGAAGAAAATAATTACTCACAACATAAAGTAAACAAAACTAGCTGTCTAACAACCGATACATGTTCCAATTCAATCCCACCAAATTATGCAACGACAAAGCTGAGCAAATCAACAACTCAGAAAAATGTAGAGAGCATATTTGTAGCACCACCTCATAGAAATTCTTGCAATTCTCAGTAACTGAGAACAATGATGACCAATTCCATTTGAAACAATAAAATTATGAAAACATCCATCCAAATATCTAGAATACAATTAACATACAAAAGCTGATGCTCATGATCCAAAATTTGACTGCAACTTTTTGCCATTACCAAACTGTCATCTTAAGAGAAGTTAGATAACATTATTTAGCTTAAATAAATAACCAAATCACCTCAAGGTACTCCCGATTCATTTCCTCCCAAATGATCTTTTTATAGTACTTCTCCTCCTCGTTGTGAAGATAGCCATCAACCTGAAAATACCATAATATATAAAGCCCAGACACATACTAAAACTAATTAACGAACTAAAAAGTTGTGGTGGAGCCACGAAAAATTGCCAGTTGCTACAATAAGTAACAATGGCATACTTTGAAACATAAACATCAACATAATACATGACTAGAGCAGTTAAATCACTCATAAGTTTGTGAATATGCATGAAAATAGCCACAGAAACTACCAAACAGTAAGCAAATAGATATCAGTATATGGAAACCAAAATAAGTTCAAAGTTCAACATAATTATAGGATAAGTTAATTCTATTTAAAAGTGCCTATGCTCTTTAGCAAAAAAGGAAGTCCAGCAGGAGCAATTGCCTCCACTGTATACATGGCTCTATCCCTGCCAGAAAGTAAGTGGAACTTTACATTACTACCAAGATCCAAGTTGAATAGAATGACCTTATCGAAAGAATTATCATCACCAGGAAGTCTACCTGGAAATTTAGCAACTTTCCTACATATTAATGGACAGACTTTAAGTCTATCAATTGTTAAGTTTTCTAAGGTTGTATCAGAAGGAACTTGATACTTGTGGTCTGAATTTCCAAGAACAAAGGTAGAATTCAAAAGTAGAAGTGAAGTGCACCTCAATATCATCAATATCAGAGAGGGTGTCTGATTCATCATCAGCTTTAGCGCTCTTATCATTTGCATCATCCACTTGAAAACCATCATTCGCATCAGTTGGTTGATCTGCACATCACCCCCATAACATGAATCTTACTTTCCTTAGAAGTAAACATAATTCCAACTAGGGAATTGAGAGAGTTTCTTCAAACAAATAATGAACCATTACCAGATTTGTCAGGCTCAACTGACCGTGAGTTCGTGGTTCCACATGCTGCTAGAGTGTCAGGCTCATTCTCATGCTAAAAGAAAAGGAATGAACATCAGAAAGTACAGTCTGTGCAAAATGAATGCTAGATTAAATGTGTACGGTCATCAGATAACTAAAGCAAATGGTAAACCACACTTCCTAAACAAATTAACTCCAAAGTCCTTCCAATTATTTTCAACTTTCTCATATACCTTGCTTTCATTTTCTTAAAAAGATTCATGTAATAACATAATTTCATTCCAGAAACAAACCAAAAGAGTTTCAATATAGCCAACAAGCAAACAATGGTGTAACAAATTGGTAGTTGGTAGACCCCAATAAAGTTCTCCTGTCACTGTGCCCAAGCAGCTTAATTGTGACAACTAAACTAATAACATATCTACAATTTTGAGTCTGTGATAATATCCAATGCACTGATCACACTAAAAATGTCTCTTTGATATTTGATCCTCTTTTACATTCTACATGGGGAATTTGTCTCCTCAATATAATAGACAACTATCACGTGATTGGCAAACAACAGATCTACTAGGCTCTCATATCTTCACTCCTTTCTTCTCCTTTACTGAAAAGAGAGGACTGTCTATCTAGGATAACCTAGTTTCCTTTCCTTTGGAAATCAGTATATTGTTATGCATGTCACCCTACAAATACCCTCACTTGAGTCTCTAAAGCAAAGGCTTCTATCCATATTGAGGCAATTTGCAGATGAAAATCCCAAAAATCATGTCATTCTGACATTTATAGTGAGTTTGGCGAGAGTACCACCGAGTTGCAGATTCCAGCATCAACCACCTATAGGCTTGTTTGAAATAAACTACTAGGCAATATTAAGAAATTGCGAGTTTCATGGGGCACTACATTCACTGATTCAGATGGAAGGACAGGATTTTTCTGGTGCATTACTTTCAGAGTAATTCAATATGTTTGGAAGTAAGGTTATGCAAGAATTCTTAGGACAAAACCTATGTTATATATTTACTTTGTGGTCAATTAGACTGCCTACCATCTCCATGTTGATGGAGACTGGAGCTTAGAATGAAGAACTCCAAACCATTTGCTCTGATCAGTGATCACCAAAATATCACCTTTTTTTTTCAATAATGCAGATGACTAATGTTAGGAAGCAATATCATCATGTTGCAGTGTTAATTTACCTCTACAACATTGGTACTGATGCATTAAATCAAGTAATACCGTGTACTAACCAAAGTTGTTTCACTTGTGTTTTCTCCAAGAGATGACTTCGCCAATCTTTCCTTCTCAGCACGTTGGAAAGCTGGAGGATCTAAGCCTCCTTCAAGACCACCCGAAAATTCCACAAACTGCAACAAAGCATAAAACATAAGTTCTTGGGCAACTTGAATAAAGGAGCATGAGAGTTGGAAAAAAAAAGAAAGCATAACTCACTTCGCTGTAACAAGATTGACAAAGTCCAATGGCAAAATGAGGTGTGTCCGTACCCTTGTGTTCACAAAGCAGTTCTCTTGCACCAGATATATTCAACCCCACATTCAGTTGTTTTGCCGAACTTTTCTCTTCAAGCTTTGCCTTTGTATTTAACTCCTCAATCTAGAAATAATAAGAAAATAGAAAATCCTATTATAATTACATCATAAAGGCACAAGGGGTAGAAGAGCAAGAATAGGTATTAAATTTTCCAGGTATAATCAGGTATTTTAAAATCATCAAAGTGCAAAGGTGTCCACACTTCTGGATTAAACAAGTAACCAGTCTTTAAGTGCATGACACTCTGAGCAATCACACAAAACCATAAGTTATTGAAGGCTATTAATGAAAGCCTCTTCGTCGGTCAGTAACGCAAGTACTAATTCAGCCAGTGAGAGTTCATCCTTTAGTTAATCGAAGAAGCTTGGCAAAATATTAAGCCAATTCTCCAGCACAACTTGTGTAAACTGCATCTCTTGACATTGACTATGTACTCAACTTGGGAAAATTTAGAATCCATGAAAAAAATAGTTCAGACAGAGTGACTTTGAACTAATGAAGAGGACTACACCAAGGCTTATATTGTTGTCACCCAATTCCTTCAATTAACCAACTCCATATCTCCTATCCCTAGAGCTAAACTTTGATTCGTGCAGTATCAGTTTTACCACACCATGGCAAATAAAATAAGCCTCACGTACAATGCTGTGTTAGTCAGGTGATGTCCGTTGACAGCAATCACAATGGGCATAAAAAAATCTATTGAGAACTAACAGTGACAAAATTAACGTAGAGACCATTTTAAGGTTGCCAGATCCTAAAAACAAAGGGAAAGGAGCATACAATTTGCTCACAACCAATGTCAATCAAAAGTCATTAGTAGTTTACAGTGTACATTTTATGTCACTAGTATTAGCACTCACAAAGTCCTGCACAACTCTCCCTCCCCTCCAAATTGTATGCACAACCCAGAAGCACAAGCATGCTGCTGTCCCCCTCCAAACCCAGAAGCACAGACACACTGCCATCCCCTTTCCCCCACAAAACGCAGAGAGAGAGAGAGAGGGACTAGCTACATTGCACTTGATGATCCAGAAGCATACCGTTAAGCTACCAGACTCTGTATTCTCAAATTCAACCAATCGCTTTGTCAATGTTGCTTCACAAATATGGACCAGCCTTAACTGATGAAGAATTTCAGCCAGCCACATGCAAGAAAGCAAAGATAGCAGCATGTCAAGCAAGTGCACCAACAATAACATATTACTTTTGACAAATAAGATCTAGCCAAAATTTCCTCCTAACAATCTTCTTCTTCTTAAGAAATAAAAGATCTGAAAGTGAAGCTCTCAAGTTCAACAAATGGTAGTTCATCAATAAAACGAATTTGCAATTCTATCAATAGAATAGATTTTACAATAATGCTGACATAACTGGCATAGTAAGCTATTAATTGCAGAAATAATACGCAAGCTTAAGGAGATCGAGGAATGGATATAACACAACATTCAAGCATGAGGCAGCAGTTCGCTAGAAAGAGTACCATCCAATACGAATATTCATGACAGAAGCACAATTTTCTATTTACTGTGCGATCATTATAAAGCAAACAGGATCCATACAATTAAACAACCAGGCATCAACAATAACTCCTCATGAGAAATGGCATAAGAAGAGAAAAATTACATATGATAGCTTTGCTCACAATTGGAAACTCAGAAAACATCATTTCTGCTTATCTTCTAGGACAAATCTAGACCGTGATGATCAATGATTTTATAAGAATGTTTATGGCCAGCTAATACATAATTGTTTGTAGTTATATGACTTCGACCAACATCCCATTCAAGCAACTAGACAACTCCTGTAGCAAATAAAATGAGCCTTTGAATCCGTTGAGAAATAGAACTATTCTTCCATATTCAAACACACTTATAAGTAAGACTCATTGAACGCTTTGAGCAAGTGCATTCAGTTCTAACACCAAGAATATATCTCTCCCTCTCCCTATCCCTCTATCTCCCCTCCCTCTGTGTGCGCACGCATGTGCACATGATAAAGGGAACACTATGAAACATATATAGTACCAAAAAAACAACTATACTAAAACCAGTGCTTAATGAGAAAAAATAAGGGAAAAGTAAGCTTTCATACAACATCAGATTTCGAACACTTCAATCCATGTGCAACTGCAGATACATACACAGCAGCTCCCCATAGCCCACTGGGTTTCCTCCCTGTCTGTCAGAAGACTCAGAACTATAATTTCAGTCGCTATTTTACATGCTGTAACAAGAATAACCATGTGCAGTACCAAATTTTTTTCACGCACTATGAAAAGAAGAAAGGCACCTGCATCCAGTCCCTCTTCATGCTGGCTATAATGCGCAAGGCAGTTCTGGCTACATCATTATTCCTTCCACCAGATAAACCTACAAAGAGGCTTAACCTATTAGATAACCCAAATTATGAAGTCAAAAAGACCGGAGAAAGAGAGATCTTCATCACAACACTGTGCAGGCAATCAAAAATTTTAAACAGTCGTCTAATTGATAGCTTTTTCATTACAATAGACCACAAAGAGGGTGAAATGTCTTGGAGACATTTTTGCAAAATTAAACTGAGAAGATAGTAAAGGAGACTTAAAAAGTCCCACTTGAAAATCAAGGATTGGCAGTAACAAAAAGTATGATTCTATACATAGTTTGTATAGTGACGTTAAATCATCAGCATTGATGGCAAGTACTTACTAGCTGTATATTTATGAATGAAAAGAGAAGGATCAAGAGGCTTTTGTACGATCGGGTGTTCATGAAGCCAAAGAACTTTGCAGAGCTGCAAAAATACAGCACCTAGCACATAACTGTCACAAAAAAGAGAAAATGGAAGAAGAATTGATCATAAAACAGACACAGGGACCAAATTTGTGCACTATTAAGCAGAAACAGCTTCCTCACACATTTATCTTCAACAAGTTTGAGAAATCAATTAGGAGATACGGCAATTTGCTTTCCCTGGAAAAAAAAAGGCAACATTAGCAGAAAAAAAAAAGCAACATTAGCCAAAAAAAAAAAAAAACCATCAGTCCACAAGAACAAATAGGCATATGTATGGCCAAGATCAACCAGAAGTTTATTCTTTGGAATCTCTAAGTGCATCAACCTCAATTAAGTACTATGCATATTGGAAATGCTATATTAAGGAATCTCAATTTCAAGAAAGGACATAAACAATAACTTCCTTTAACTTGCAGGAGGATGCCTCTCAACAGTTTCACATTGTGTCTCAAATACCAAAAGCAATCATGCAAAAATAACCTTCACAAAAGTTTGAACCAATAATTAGACAGCGTGACAACAAAGGTAAGCAACCCTTATTTGAACCTATAATTATGCATGTGAGTGCGAGCGCAATTTATATACAATCATGAAATAAAAATTACTTCAATTATTTGAGAACAGTAGCTTGGAAGATCCCTCACCGACAGGCAATGTAAATACAAGCTGCCTGCACTTGCTCGGTTCTGCGGCCCCTCGTAAAGTTCTTTTCCAGTGCAATCTTCAGAAGGTACATGAAAAGATTTTGAAGAAAACAAAATGTCCAGTTCAGACAAATAGATAAAAAACAGAAACACTAGTGACTCAGACAAGCATACTCGATAGAATGCGAGAGATGTCCTAACGATACCGTCAGGCTGATCCATCCCTAGACCATAGCACAAATTTTTCATATCCTCATTAGCTGCAAAAACCAAATAATAAAAGGTCATCACCATGACCCATGATGCACATATACCAGCTATACAAAGAAATGGCTCCAATATACGCAGTAACACATGCTGACAACTAATAGCACCAACAAATGAAAAAACAAACAGAAAGGAGAAGGTTGAAGTTGCAGCACAACTGTTTATTTGATTTGTCCTTGGGCTTACATGCAAAGATGAAAGAGCAGCAAAAAATGCACTATCAGGATTCTGAAGTACTTGAGATCAGAATTAACACCCAATATAGTAGCCTCAGTACAACCAATTAGCACATAACCATAGTGCTAGAAACGAAGTACAGTCCCTTTTAGACTGGATAGTGATGTTCTTATGCCATGTTTATGAAACAAAAACCCTCATAACAACTTTTAATCAACTCGGAGAGACTAAACATATTTCTGATTTGAAGTTTTGGTTGATATGAACTCCAATGAAGGTAACATACCTCCCAATGGCTGAACTACCTTACTCATGCAGTATCCATACAAAACATATCTGGATGGGCTAAAGCGGAGCAGAGCAGACACCTAGCCTCAGATGAACCATATTGAGATCTAGGATTCTGCTTTATGAATAGGTTATTTATTTAGTCCAGGAAGTAGTCAATCAAACGAACGACAATCTTATAAATATCTTATGCAGTTAAGAGTCATCGAACTTTTGGCCACAACTGACCACCTAATTTGATAAGAACAAAGCACAACACTTAGTTCTGCTTCTGCTGCAATCACGAGGATGCATTGCTAATGGTCAAATTGGCTACAGAGATCAACTAGTCCTGACATGATAAGTCTTATGCTTTACAAGCCGCAAGCAGACTGTTTTCCTTGCATTGTGTTTATTGACAATTCAGCTCACAGCTCTATCGTCTGGGCTTCTCTAATCATCTCCCAGAACAATACATTGGCAAACTATTGTACAAATTGCAAGGAATTAATCACTTGTATTTCACATGATCAAACAATCTAAAGAACAATATGATTGCTTGCTCCACCAGCTATTCCACTAAAGAAGTACACAATGGAGAATTTATATCTAGATTGTCTAAGGAATTCAAAGGAAAAAAGCTGCATGAGCTTAAATAAGTGATCATATGCAGCAATATCTGCAATTCAAGCTTCTACATTTAAACCATTTTGCTAAAGGTATATATAATATGCAATAAGAAAACCGCCAGCTACATCTGTTGAGTAAAATTTACATTATCAAGTTGGGAATTGTGACCAATGATAAATCCTTAGTGAATGAAATTTCACAACATAACATGCAGTATTGGCAAAATGTCAGCAGAAAGAACTAAATAAAACTCAGACAAAGAGTACCTCTGTCCAATGTTCTTTCACGTGAAACAGAATACTCGCTCTGGACAGTCCTCACAAAATTTCCTGACAGATGGCTCTACAAAGAAGTGGAGATCATTAGGATGGCAGCAGAAGGCATCCGTATTCTAAACTATGTGCAAGCAAGAGAAGAAGTTGGATACAACACAATTTTAATGATTAATCAGGCTCATCTTCTCAACTTGTTTCAGACATATAATTTGTTCTTGCATAGATTAATAAAAGAAAGAAAGATTAAAGTGTGACCCCTTAAGCCCGTTTAGAGGCTTCCAGCATGCAAAGCTGCTTCAAGATTCAAACCTCCAACTTCATACCCTCAGGCTAAAAATCTAGACAGCATAACAAAACGAACGGATTTTGCACAAACCTAGAGAAATATGATCATTGTCTATGGAGTCTGACTTCTGACTAGAAGTGGAGGAAGGGATCTTTTAGCATGACCAAATTCACTGTAAAATTATTCCATAGGACACAATTGATGCCATCCATAATCACCCTCTAATGTTGGTCTAATTACAAACCAAAAAAAAGTATTGCTTCTATCATATGGTTCTTTTTTTTGATAACTTAAAGGGTGAGAAGGGGGCGGTAATGACTACCTCTAGGTGTTATTGTGAAGGTCCTCACACTTACTATGAAATGTTCGGTTTGAGCTAACTATCTCGTACCCTGCAGGACTTGGATGTCCGAGGCTGACAAGCCCATCAACACAGCCCTACCAAGATGCTGGCGGCCAAAAAGTCTCTCCTAGTCTCTCCACATGAGGTATGCCGCAATTAGACAACACGACACAAGCCATTAAAGGGTTCACTCACTACATGAATAGAAATCGCAACCATGTGGAAGACATATGATCCCTATACCACTAGGCCAACTGCCTCGTGGTACTTCTATTAGAGGGTTACTGCTCAATTTTGAAGTCATTGCACAGTCAAATAAGATCGCATGCTCCAGAAAAAGAAAATATGCCATGACATGATCAAGAAAAGTTAACTTTTTGGGATTGCAAGTTCTGAAAACAAGTTCTGCCCGAGGCCTCCACAAAGAAACGATAGCACTAGCACGAGCAACAGATGAAAACAAACCTGCCCAGCCCCATCTTTCATAAAAGTGGGCTCGAATGAAAAATTGAAATCTTCCAACACCTTTCCGCATTCAGTACAGCCTCTGAAGGATCAAAATAGTAACCAGTTAGCAGCTCTAGTTCGTCAACCCCCACCTGTCCTTGCAAAAGCTTTAAGCGACAATACTCACAAGGCACCATCGTGGGGCCGGTCCACCTCCACGAATTTCGCGCAGTGAGTGCACCACCTCCTCATCCTCGCGCGAAAGGGCACTCTACCACCGTAGACTCCTCAACCGCCTCGACAAGAATCAATCTACAACGACAATCATCAACATCGCATAAGCTTGTTTTTTATCCCGTAACTCCATCGTCAGCAAAAACCTCCTAAACCTCCGAGTCCCCTGTCCTAAGTCTCGCGGACAACAACGTTTAAGAAGCCCAGGCACATATCCAATTCAACGAAACTCCACCGGAAACAACTTTTGCGACTACACACGCCGCGTGATATCGGCAAAAACCTCGTCCCGACAGAAACTCGGAAGTCGGCCCGTGTCGAAGCAACAGAGCTCGGACGAATCAAAAGAGGACCGCGCTCAACCTAAGAAGAAGAAGAAGAACGCGCGCGCGCGCGGACTTACAGAGACGAAGAGGCTCCCTTCCGGTCGCGATCCGGCGGAGGAACGAAGAGAGCGAACTTCGGGTTCTGGGTGGGCGACCTGCAATTGGCGCCGAGGCCTGGCTCTAAAATTCCCCGCACCGGAGCTCCGAAACCTGACGCCGAGAGGGAGGGAAGATGGACACGTCGGATCTGGGGATATGGGCTTCATATCTCGGGTCTAATCTTGGCCCGCACCCTTTTTGGACTTGGGCTCAAGCCCGGACCCGCCATGACCCCTCGCCGAAAGAAGCGTTTGCCTGCATCCGACCCATATAAGTCCAGCTCAGATGGACCGTTGGATTACATTTGGTCCTACGCGAGACCACCGCAAGCAACGTCTGGGATAAGCTAAGCTCACATAATTCGGATTTCATGTAGTAATTTTTGTGCGAGACGTGGTGTCGCATCACTCGCGATTTTCTGGGCCTCGTTTACGGCTCTGCTGGAAAATCCAAGTCGGTCATACACAATTTTTTTTTTCTATTTTTTCGTTCGATGCGTTTGGCTCGTGAAAGTCATTCTTTTTAAAACATGTATAATAATTTTTCGAATTATATATTGATTGCATCGTATATAGAATGGAGATTATGGTAATCACAGTTTTATTCCAATCCAGTTGCCATAATTAATTAGACTTTTAACCACCAAAAAAATACAATAACATGAGATGTCCTTGTAAAAAGTAAATATAAAGTAGATTTATCAAAATAAGTGACTCATATCTTAACTTATATTTATAAGTTGAATTATTATATAAGCTAATTATATTCAGAAAATAAATTATAAATAAATTTAAAATTATGAAGTCCGAAATAATATAAGCATTAAATAAATTCACAAATCAATACAATTTTTTGATTTCACGCTTACTCAATGATTTTTCCTAAATTAGATAAAATAAAAATGATATAGCATTATGAGTTAAGTCGGAAATAATTTTGATATGCCAAACTGAATATTAATCGCTAAATTTATATTACATAAAAATTAATCAATTTAAATCGAATCATTTTTCATCTAACTCATTTGACAAGTTTCCCATAAAGGCTCACACGTGCGAAAGAGCAAAGAACATCATGCCCGGCCCACATGTGCGAAAGAGCAGGGCACATCATCCTCCCCTTTCAATTTCACTGTAAATATTGTCTAGTGGCACAAGCCTTCTTGTCCTAGAGAGTGAAAAGAATTAACATATCAAGACACACGAATTGACCGCTCCTTCCTCAACCTCTAGTGCTGTCTGTGACACCAAATGGAACATGAAGGCGTCATTCTCGAATCCGACCGAGAACGAGTAGCCTCGATTCCCGCTTGCCGCGTCCACTGTATAAGCCTGCGACTCCCCCTTTGTATCAGGGAGGGGAAGATGGGATATTTTCATTTGCATTGCCGCTTGCTAAAATTCCTAACCGATAAAAGCCTCGACAACAAGGTTTTCAATCTCCTAGCACCCGGCCCTGGTCGAAGGACGCTGGAGTCCAAGCTCTGCAGACTTGAGCAAGTCCTCCGTGGCTTTCCACCGCTCTTCGTCCCGGAACACCAACCTCCATGAGTGAACTCACCTCGCCGTTTCTTTAGCAGCTCACGGTCGATCTTGTTGAGGACAGGGTCGTCCTGCTTGAACTTCCTGGCGAAGGGCCGGTTGCTGAGGACCATCTTCCGGTAATCTCTGAGGCCGAGTGACCGAGGATGCTGCTTCGGAGGAGTGTCCCAGCTGATGTAGTGGAGGTCGTGGTTGGCAGTGGTGTTCTTGTAGTCCTCAGAGTTGCAGACGAGTGTTTGGAAGTAGCCCTCGGGGGAGGAGACGAAGTTGGAATAATAAAGGAGGAGGGTCCTCGGCAGGTTTTCCCAGCCAGCGATGCAGTACTCGGAGAAAGACCGGGATAGCACCATCCAAGCGGAACCTGGTTGCTCAAAGGCAAGTTATATCGACATATCAGACAACAGAAGTAACTCAAAATATGTAGAATGTAAGGCAAAACAAGACTGCCCACACGCACAAGCGCTGCTAAAGAATGCAATTCAACTGTTCAAGACAAAATAATTTGAGGCTAATTTGATGGTGAAGGTTCTTCTACTAGTGTGTTGATGATGGCATCGAGTGAACACATGCTCTGTTATCATTGAGCACGTAATCGGACCATATCCATCATAGTTTCTTCAACCAACATATAATTGCTCATGTCCGATAAGATCTCAGCTCTCATCTTCTCGCATTTATGTTCTTTGTTAACTAGTCACACCATCTTGGCTAAGAGTCGACCACATCTTCCCTGCAGCCACCTCATGGCCAGTCATGGATCAGAAGCAGATAACTCCTACATTAAACTCTCATATCCCTCGAACTATAATTGACCGAGCCGACCATACTATTGCAAAAGGAGTCTACTCAGAGTTTTCTCTTACATGGCTACCGAGTTAGCCATGAGAAAGAAGTAAATCGGGTGTTGGCATCATGGATTAGAGGAGGTGGGAGAGGAAAAAGGATCCAGCAATTTGGACAGAAAAGGAGGAGAAATAGTTCAATCCCAGTTTCATCTGTAAGCTTTGGTGAATGATCCAACGTAGTGGCTTTGTCATCAATGGAATCGACTTTCCAAACTTTTAGCCACACTGCTTGACCCCGGCCCAATTTATAACCCTGTTAGTTTGGCTTGGATTCACGGTACTAGTGCCTGTTCTTGATACACTGAAAATATAAACAAATATTTCTCTTGGCCAGAGAGCTATTGAGAATTTAGATTCACCAACTCTTTTTAAAAAATTAGAGGTCTCAATTCCTTGGGACTATAACTTTAACTATGGACCCGTATGCATTGGAGCAAGTGCAGGATTAATTTAAACAACCCGGATCTGGTTAGCCCCACATGGAGATGATGGATAGCCACAGCACGAGCAAACAGAATCAAGTACATCAAAACGAGAAGGGCCCCCCCAAGAAACTCACCGTAATCCATCCATTATCTAATTTTAAGTGACTCATTATCTTATGATAATCAGTATTCACGGTGTGCTTCCTGTCGGTATATGCGTTCACGTGCTTGGGGATAACATTATCAAAAGAGACTGAAAAGCAGGAGAAATTATCTAACAGCAAGAAAGGGGAAAAGAAAAGAAAAGAAAAGAAGAGTGTTCAGGGTAAAAACCTGTATAAAGCTTGAAGGCAGTTGGCAGAGTCCTCTGTTTGATGACCCACCACAATTCTGATTTATTAGTACTGTAGAGTCCAGGATCTATAATGATGGGTTTGCCCCTCTTATTGCTGCAACAGAAATCGCAACGAAATTGATTAAAATTCATCAAAGCCCAAAATGCAAGAGAGAATAGAAATGAAATGAAACTGAGGTCGTGATCCAACTGCAGAGGAGAAACGCGTGCTGCTTACAATTTCCAACCCAAACGACTGCTGTGTTGTATGAAATTGACATCTTTTGGCAACTCGGAGAAGGCATGTATCAGATCTGAACCAACAACAGAAAGGGTCATCAATCAAGCCTTCGGATACAGAGACAAAGAGGGCAATCCAAAAAATCGATCGGACACGATAAAAAACGAAACTTTGTCACGAATTGGACCCCCGGAACAACTTCCACTCACCATACCATCTTGAGTCACTAGAGGGTAATCGGAGGCGCTGAGGTTGATGAACCAGTCCCACCGACAAGTCCTCAAGAGCATGGCCATGGCATGCAGGGTCGTCCCCAGCATGGTAGGGCCTCGGTAGGTGACCAGGTTGGGCTTGCCCACCACCCAGACATTGCCCACCAAGCCGAACACCGGCTCCTCAGACACGAAATTCACGACCTCTCGTCGCTCCGACTCCGGCGCACCCGACTCCATGTGGATGAGATAGTAGTTCCCGGGATGGTAGAGCGCCTTCAATAGACGCCGGAGCTTCGGGACATCGCCTTGGGACGCCGAGATCAGGTAGGCGAAGGTGACCGGGTACGAGGAGTTGGCCTTGCGGAGGTTGAAGGCGACGGTGGGCTTGAATCTGGTGATGGGTACGGTGAGTTTAGTGGGGATGTAGAGGAGGAAGAAGACGATCGAGGTCAGCATGAAGCAGGTGATGAACAGCTTGATCCTCATCATATGAACTTCAGGAACTCTGCAACAGCAGCTTGGGAGAGAGAGAGAGAGGGGGGGACTATAATGGTGGGTTAGTGTTCTTGTTGGGAGAGAGCGGCTGTGAACGAAAATAAAGTAAAGAAAGGTTGATGAGAAGCGTGTGAGTTCAAGAATCCTCAGATCTCTGCTTTCCACGAGGTTCCTTGCTTTGAAGGGAAGGACCCCCAAAACGTCACCCACTACAGAAATTGTTGGTGGAGAGAGAGACTTCTCCCACTCCCTCCTCCCTAGGGAAATTCGGTGGGCGCGTAAATTACCATTTTGGGTCTTCCGTTGTGGGTGAATAGGCGGGCTATCGAGCTTTCGCAGGGACAAAAATGGAAGGGAAGTTCTGGTGCGGTAAGGAGACGTTTGCCCGACCTCCGACAGCGGGAGGGGTGATACGTACGGACTGATTCCGTCGCACCAGCTGCTTGATTATGAGATGACGAAACGCGATTTATGTCCCAAGATGTTGAGGTTTTATTTGAGGCGATTGTTTTCCTCGGTCAGGTTATTGTCTGTGCACGGACGATTTTCTGCGGATTTTGATGGTCCGGACCGGTTCGATGTTCACAGGGCCGGTCCATTCGTGGGACCGGATTTCACGTGGATTTTTTGTCCTAACCCGTCGGTCCGACTCCTGATTGCAGAATCTTTCCCTGGACAAGATTAAGCAAAGTGGGTAGCTTCTCTCGGAAAATCCCAACTTGGCTCCTGAAGCGAGCACATTTTCTTGAATTACCTCACATGTTTTAATTCGTCTCGAATAACTCCATGGGCCAATGGTCGGCCCTAGAGCATGTGTCGATGACAGTTGGATGTTCAGCCGGCGACCCACCGTCTGTATCGTTAAATGTGGTCTTTTAAACAAACTCATAAATCCAACATTAATAGTTTCATTTATTGATTGAATCAAATGAGAGAGACATTGTATAGAAAAAATGTGGCTTTTCCCGGATGAAATGAAAATTTGATGCAGTTGCAAGAGCAGGCAAGTGTGTTTTGCATGATATCAAAGAAATCAATGATAAATCAGAGTGTATGGGAGGGATGTTGATGGATATATGGAAATGTAGGATAGAGTATGATTACCACCAGGGCCTAAAGGCTGCACAACTAGCTAAGGATAACGATTGGGATTGACAAAATTCACCACTAAGACTTAAAAAACAAACCATACGCCAAGGATAAAGGACCTTGAGATAAATAAACTAGCTACCAAGGCCTAAAGGACAAACAACTAGTAGGATAAATAACCCATTGAGGATAAAAGGCTTTTTGGCTCACCAATAAGGAATTATTCAGGGATAAAGGATTTCTTAACTCACCATCAAGGAGTTATCCACTCTTTAGAGATATTCACTCAATAAAGAAATATCTCATATATCATCATTCTTGACTCACCATTAAGGAGTTATTCACCTTCCAACATATTCACTCAATAGAGAAAAATCTCATATATCCTCATTTAAATCTCTTTTTTTTTACAATGAGATTACACCTTTATTTATAGAGATATTGCTAAATAAAGCAAAAGGACTCTTCAAAATTCCAAAGAAACCAAATAGATTGTTGGGGAATTTTTTTTTGATTTATAGTAAGAAGAGAGTGACTTTCATTACTAACCAAAAGATGGATAACAAGATGTTCCAAAATCAACACATAAAATTAACCATTGGGAATGGGGAGGATTGGCAACCCAGCTCGGTAGGAGGGTACCAACTTGATGTGCCTTGGCAATCTAGTCCATAACTTGATTTGTGTCTCTCTACTCATATTTCATAATCACTCCTTGTAATTGGGCCGATTAAGATATAGATGAACGTTGGCTATCCAATCTACGGCTTGATTTGTGTCTCTCAGCTCGTATCTCACAATCACTCCTTGTAACTGGACCAATAAAGATCTATAGTCATGGACAACAAATCGAGCAGCCCATGGCGTTTCCATGTGGCCTATTATTCTATCTACTACTGATAAGCTATATGAGGAGATTTCAACGCATGGATCAATTATAAGTTCTAGTTGAGTTTGTCCCCCTTTAGGGTTTGTTTGTTAACAGACTACGTAGGGTGAGTTCGGCCTCACCAAATTGAGGTCGACCTTGCTAGGCCACCGCCAAGTCGGCATTGCTTGCCATGGAAGGAGAAGATGATAGGGAAAAAAATAAAAAATAATAACATTATTTAAAATTTAAAGAAAATGATTTGGACTAGAAATTATAAGAGTTTTACTAAACACATTTTTATTTCGAAAATAGAAATTTTGAACAATTACCAAATGCTTTTAAATACTCAAAAATTGTTACCGGGAACAAAATAAAATAAAAAAATCATTTATAAGCAAAATTTGTTCTCGAGAACATAATGATTACCAAACACATCACTAATCTATTTTGTCCACAATAATGCTTCTCTTACTGCTAGGATGTCGACTACAAGTGCAGAAGGGGCATGGATCTGTCTAGCGAAGCCATTTGTGAGAACGCCTTGATCGTTCATGCAAATCCCCGCCACGAATCCTGCCATAATCAAACCACACCAAGAACTGTCGACGTTTATTTTCATGGCTTTTCGTGGAGTCGGACACCATTGCCTTAGAAGAGACATGGTTCCTTCCTCTCTTCTTTCCTTATTCGGACACCATTTTTCGAAGAGTTGGTTCAAGGAATTGGCATCCTCATTAATTGAACCCGGGTTAAGCCTTTGAAGAGTTGGTTCAGGGCGGTACGGGCTTTCCAAATCAGCCACAAAACTGCTGCAAAAAGAGCTTTTGATTGTGGGTTAGCTTTGGAGGTTAGAACATGTATGTGAAATTATGGTAAAATCAACCAAAATAGCTTCTAATTATTAGGTTGTCATCGGGGGATCTAACAATGGATAACAAGTCTTGTAAATCAATGGTTATGCCTCATAATTGGCAACTTCCTCCTTGAACCCACATGATTAAATTGCAACAAAAATAGGCTTGTGCTTGCATAAATAGCATATCAGTCGGTTCAATTCGACGAAATGTGACTGGAGCTCAAGGGTTTATCAATTAGGCCTGATCCTACGCATCAAAATTGGATTTATGCAGTGGTAGAAAGGTTTTCCATCACTTAGCTGGAAAACGCATGTGGCCATGAAATAGAGATTAAATGGAATGGATTTCCCAGAGAGGCAAACTCATGCTTGCTCCAATAGGGTACCAAATATCTGAGGTCGACCATAAAAATACTTGATTGGGTAGCTAACCAAGAAGAAGAGAGACGTGAGAGTTTTTCCATGTTATAGTTCGTCATGTCAAAAGTCGACATTATTAATGAGCTCTTCACTATGACAGAGAAAATATTAGGTAGGTTAAATAGTCCAAGTCATTGGTGCAGGTCAGCATTCAAAATCAGACACGTGGCGTCCATGTCGGCAGTGGGCCCGCGCGGGCTGAACTCCTCTCTCCTCTGTCTCCTTTGTCTACCGTACCTGCTGTCCTCTCTCTCCTCTCTCTCTCCTTTGCAGAGGAGAGACAGAGCAGCTCGACTCTGCTCCAGGCCGAGGGGAACACGACAATGGAGGCAGAGGCGGCGTCAGCGTCAACGTCCCAAACCACCCGTCGTCGTCGCCACCGCCCAAGACTCCTCCGGCTCTGACTCCTCCTCCTCTGCCATGAGACCCGCCGTTCTCGAGATCTCCGACGTCATCAACGCACTCTGCTTTGGGCCGAGGGGGAACACGACAGCAAAGGCAGGGGCAGCATTGGCGTTAGCGTCTGGGTCCCCAACCATCTGTCGTCGTCGCCATCGCCCAAGACTCCTCTGGCTCTGACTCCTCCTCCTTCACCATGAGACCCATCGTCCTCGAGATCTCTACCGGCTCCAACGTCGTCAACACCCTCTTATCTTCACGCTCAGGCGGCGAATGGGCCTCGTCGCCCTGAACGCCTTTGGCTCCATCTCCGATGTCACGCTCCGCCATCCCCTGCCCCACGCGCCGCCGCTCTCCCTCCACGAGCCCTTCAACCTCCTCTTCCCTCAGCGGGTTTGCCCCTCCGCCTCTGCTCTTCGATGCCAACACCGCCTCTGCCTCCGCCGTCGTGTTCCCCCCAGCCTGAGCAAAGTCGGGCTGCTCTCTCTCCTCTGCAAAGGAGAGAGAGGAGAGAGAGGACAAAGCAGGTACAGGAGATAGAGGAGAGAGAAGAGAGGAGTTGGCCCCGCGTGGGCCCACCGCCGACGTGGACGCCACGTGTCCGATTTTGAATGGTGAGCTGCACCAATGACGTGGACTATTTAACCTACCTAATATTTTCTCACTATGACGTGCAAGTTGGGACAAGACACTCATTGCCATCGAGAGGGTATGTCTCTATCTAACAATGGGAAACATATTGATAGAAATATTAAATCACTCTTTTCCGTTATATTTAATTTTTATTCTTTAGGTGTTATATTCACAATCTCTCTTTAATGATCAAAAAATCTTATCGTGTGTTTAGTATGATCAGAGTTGTTAAAATGATAATGAATCAATATAAACAAAATTGGAACCCCAATGAATTTTTCCTAAACTTTATGATTTTTTATTAGATTTCTCTTAATTTATTTTTATTTTCAAATTTCTAAAATTTATTAAGAAATTTATGCCAAAAAAAAAAAAATTCTAGGCTTGTGCGCTGGCATTGCCCAGTGCCTAGGGGTGTCAAAAAAACCCATCCAACTTGACCCGAACACGATCCGAACACGACCCGAACACGAAATAAGTATGGTACATGTTTCGAGTCTTAATATTGTTTGGGTAACAATTATAAACACAAATGAAATACATGTTTTGGGTCAAGTTAGGGTTGGAACAATGTTCCGACCCAAACACATTAAAGGCTTCAACCCAAACACACCCACCCAAGCTATCTCCTCTACAACTCCTTATATTTGCAACTCATCCAGCACGTCTCATCTTACGGGTTCGTCGTCGTCGCCCCTCAGGTTAGCCCCTATCAATCTCTCTCCCTCTCCCCCTCCCCTTCTCTCTCCCCATCTTCCATATGATTTGCTTCTTTTTTGGGGCCGACGCAGAACTTTAGAGGAGGGAGTATTATCTGTTTGTGGAGATGTTTACGAACAAGTCAAATGAGATCTCGCGGTGTCACGTAAAAGCATTTCGAATTCCCTTTGTCATATTTTTTATTAAAAAATTATCTGTCTACGAAGTTGTTCACAGACGGGTTGGACGAGGCCTCGCAACGTCACGTAAGAACATTTCAAATTCCCTTTGTCATAATTTTTTAATAAAAAAATTATCTGTCTGCGGAGATGTTCGCGGACGGGTTGGACGAGGCCTCGCGACATCACGGTTCAAGGACGGGTTGGAGGAGGCCTCGTGGCGTCACGGTTCATGAACGGGTTGGACGAGACCTCGCGCCGTCACGGTTCATGAATGGGTTGGACGAGACATCGCGACATCACAGTTCACGGACGGGTTAGACGAGACATCGCGACGTCACGGTTCACGGACGGGTTGGACGAGACATCACGACGTCACGGTTCACGGATGGGTTGGACGAGACCTCGCGACGTCACGGTTTACGGACGAATTGGACGAGGTCTCACAAAGTCACGTAAAAGTATTTCGAATTCCCTTTATAATATTTTTTATTAAAAAATTGTAATAATTTTTAATAAAAAATCCGAAACCCGAACCGAACCGACCCGTTTTTTTTGTTTCATATTTTATGCATTTCGAATCGGGTCGGGTTGGGTCAAATGACATTACCCTTATTGTTCGGGTCGGGTCGGGTAACATAAAAACCCGACCCGACCCGTTGACACCCCTACCAGTGCCTATAGCGAGTTAAAGAGTAATTTGTGTATTGAAAACCGTCGAATTTTTTTTATTAATTGCTTAACAGTTATTCTCGCGGTATTACCGTTTCACCGAAATCCATTTTATAGTTAAATCTGTTGTCCTCCCCCATTAATGAGAGGGGTGGGCTGTCTCAATCCAGGAGAACACGTGACGCCAGCCCATTGGCCACGCGTCCCTCCTCGCAAAGTCGCGCGCTGTATCAATGGGCTAACTAATCGCCACGTCACTCCTTTCCCTCCCAAAGTAACTCTTTCTCAATTAAAAGCAAATATATTTGGAATTAGTTTCAAGGGTCGCTAAATCTTTTTAAGGAATCCGACCAAAAAAAAATCTTTTTAAATTTTATTTCGATGTGTAATATAATTTTTAAAATTTCAAATTATTCAATATGATACCTGAATTTTTAGTATATATTAAAATTAATTTCTGAATTATATAAAAATAGTTAATAATATATTTTCATTATTTCATGGGCTACAAAAAATGATGAATCATATTAAAAGTAAAAAAAAAAAACTATATTATATTATATATTAAATTAAAATTTAGTTGTCATTTATATCTTTTTCTCGTTTGGAACCATCAGCAATAATTTTTCACGCGCTTGTACGTACCGGTTTTTCCGGTTTTCTGAAAAAGATGAGAGGAAGGACAAGAAGGTGCGACGCGTGCTCTCTGCATCGTCGGCCCAGTGTACTATGGACGGCATAAAAAAAGTTCGATGCCGACGCTGCGATTCCAAAGGTTGTCGGAGAGTTCACACTCGGTCCGTCGCTTTCGCTCCTTCCTCTCTGCTCCATCCTCTCGTTGAAGAGATAGAGAGAGAGAGTAAGTGGGAGATAATCGCGTGTTTATGCCGTTGAATCTCCCGGAAAAGCGCCCCCGAAGGTCAGGTCTCGTCCAATGGGGGCCTTCTTCTCGTTCTTCATCGAGATTTAGTCGGTCTTGAGCTGTTCTTGCCTGGCGTAATCCCGTTTTAGCTCGGCGCCCAGAGCGTCGCGTCGTGCTGCAGATGATTTCGTTCGTGGGTTCGGGGACTTAGTTCATCTTGAGTTTCGAGGTTCTTTTTCCTGCGACGCTTCTCTCTTCGGCGATGGATTGGTGGATTCGTATGCGGGGACGGAGGAGTCCGCCGCCGATTGCCGTGAAGGTATCGTGTCTCTTGCTGGCTTGCATTTCGTTGCTCGTGTGTCTGAGCTCTCCTTCGGGGCTAGCCGTTCCGAAGGCCAAGCACGTGTTCAACAACCTCAACGGCGACCAGCACGCTTGCAAGGCCTTGCACGATCTAGACGGCTACGAGGCCAAGTGCCAGTACGTGAAGTCGAAGAACCCATGTTCCTCTCGGGGCTATATCAATTACTTGTACGTATTCTACTGTACGTTCTCGGATTCGCCGATCCTGGGTTACGGTGTCTTGATACTGTGGCTGGCTGTGCTGTTTTACCTGTTGGGGAACACGGCTTCTGAGTACTTTTGCTCCTCCCTCGAGAGCTTGTCTGGTCTTTTGAAATTGTCCCCGACGATCGCCGGAGTCACTCTGCTTTCGCTCGGCAACGGCGCGCCGGATGTCTTCGCTAGCCTCGTCTCCTTCACGGGTAGTGGGACTCAGAGCGTTGGGCTCAACACGGTGTTAGGGGGCACTTCTTTTGTGACCTGCGTCGTGGTGGGGATCATGAGCTTTCTCGTGCACAAAAGACAGGTTCGTCTGGACAAGTCTGCGTTCGTTAGGGACGTTTGCTTTCTCACGCTGGTTCTATTGTTCTTGCTCGTGATCTTAATCAATGGGGAGATTAATTTATGGGGTGCGTTGGGTTTCCTGTCGATGTATGTCGCGTATGTGGTCATTGTTTATGTTTCTCATGCCCACTGGCAGAAGAATTCTGACATTGAAGGCAAGTTATCTTTGAGTGAGATGAGTGATGATTTGGCAATCCCGATTTTACATGGCTTGGGAAAAGAACAACTTGCTTGTGTGGAGGAAACTCTAGAAGGTGGGTGTAAATTGGAACTTGAAAGTTCTTCGTACTGTCAACCATTGGGTTTGTGCTGTTGGTTTCTCCTTATTCTAGAGTTGCCTCTGTATCTGCCTAGGAGATTGACAATTCCTGTTGCTAGTGAAGAGAGATGGTCCAAGCCTTATGCAGTTGCTTCCGTCACATTAGCTCCGCTTCTCTTGACTGCCCTTTGGAGCTTTCAAGAAGAAAATGCCAGTTTGAATGCGAGGCTAGCAGTCTATGTGGTTGGATTTCTGATTGCAGTTTCTCTGGGAGTTGTTGCATTTTGCACTACCGAGTCATCAAACCCACCAAAGCACTGTCTGTTCCCTTGGCTCGCCGGAGGCTTTTTGATGAGCATAACTTGGAGTTACATTACAGCACAAGAATTGGTGGGTTTGCTTGTTTCACTTGGATATATAGTCGGGGTGAATCCTTCTATATTAGGATTGACTGTCCTGGCTTGGGGCAACTCACTTGGAGATTTGATGACCAATATAACAATGGCTGTGAATGGTGGAGCTGAGGGGACGCAGGTAGCATTGTCGGGGTGTTATGCTGGACCTATCTTCAACATGGTATTTGGCTTGGGATTGTCTCTCGTTGGTGCTTCCTGGCACAATTATCCAGCATCTGTTGCCATCCCCAGAGATCCACTTCTTCTGGAAACTCTGGGTTTTGTGGTGGCCGGGTTGGTTTGGGCACTTGCAGTTTTGTCTACAAGGGATATGAAGCTTGACAGGGTCCTCGGTGGCGGTCTGCTGACGGTGTACATAATTGCGTTATCTCTTAGGGTGATACAAACAGTTGTAACTCCTTAAATCTACCCTCTTATTTCTACTCTTGAGCATTCAGTCCTGAGCCCATTACCAGATTGATTTCCACGGAGTTTTGTACAGCAAGTAGTTTGCCTGTATTTTTAGAAATATGTGAATACATAGAGTGACCATCTATTTTTGTCTAATGCATGGTGCCTCTCTCCCTCCCTCCTTCCCTTCCTCCCTCTCTCTAACTCTCTCTCTCTCTCTCTCTCTCACACACACACACACTCACACACATGAACGCCCAAAACAAAGAAACAAACAACTGAAAATTTCACTCAGTAATCCTGGACTTTTGATAGGAAACCAATCGGTTGTCCTTTAACACTACCCTTTTTTGTCATCGTGATATATGTACTTATAGGTTTGTTAATTTAGCAAAAAATATGTCTACATGAATCCTGCGCCATGTCCTATCTTCTTACATCTCCTCTTGCTATCTTGTTAATCACTTCAGAAATGGTTGAGGGATGTAAAATGATGGTAGATTTTGACTGTTAAACACGGTGATTTTTGTTTCGCTGATATGTTGTCTGAGAAATCTCATTGAGTTGAACAACTTATGACAGGGACTTTACTGTCTTAGTGTCGTTTAGATTTGCATCACGACCACAAATGTCTCATATTAATTGGCGATCAGCAATTTTGTTTCTTTTCCAGTTAAAGGAGACAGTGAATTTGCTTGGTTTCCAGCTGCAGTCTTTCATCTACTAGTGCTTAGAGCTGCTCATTTTTGCCTAGAATGATTTCTTTGTGAATTTGTTGTTTATATCATTGATTTTGTAATAATATATGATTGATACACTGCATTTTCTTTTAATAAGGACTGATGATTTATGCATTTCCTATCTTTTGATTGTATCAGGTGCTAAAGCTGGACATGTTCTTTCAGCGAGGAGGGATCCATTTGATGCTACCTGGAAACAAACAATCTGTCAACACTCAGTTTCTCTTTCTTTGTTTCTTTACTGCCGAGATTTCTGCTTTCTTGTCGAGCAATTGATCAGGTCTCCATCGAACATTTCATGCTTCCATTTTTTGCTTGATCACGTTAATAGACCAAGGTTGACCTCTGTAACTCTTTAACGGTTGCAGTCGTCCCATTTCAAAATCTATTAAACCAAGATTGACTTCTAGCTCTGTGGCAGTTGCTGGACTAGGTGAGTCTCAGTTTTTCAGATAATGACAATGAATGTAAAATCTACACAGTAAAACTGGTTTGATATGCCAAGAACAACAGTGCAGGATTTTTCTCTTGGGCGTTCTCCTTGTCGAATAGCTGTAGCAACCAAAAGATTTGCTTTCGCTTAGAGTGTGTCTTGCCTGGCTATAAAAAGGGTAATTAGAGGTGTGTTGAGATTTTATTTCCTTGGAATGACTATGATAATCAGTAGTGTTTTTTTTTTTTTCACAGGAAATCGACAGATTTAGCAGGAGGACTTCAGCCATTCAGTGCATATAGACATGTGAATCAATTCGCATGTTGTCTCGTTACATTCTCAGTGGTCCCTTGAATTTTTGTCCATGCAAGCTGTGCAGTGGGATCAGCGCAAAGATGTGATGGAGCAACTAATACAGACACGACGAACTCCGATTTCTCGTTGTTAGCCAATGGACCAACTGCACCAGTCTTAGTCTTGGTTGAATCTGTTGAAGTGTCCTCATTAATCATCTAACCCAACACAGAAAGTCGAGAAAGGTAACTGAGTAATGCAAAATGGACCTAACAGACTACACGGAACAATCGACTTGCGAAGCGGCTTGACTTGCTACGTCTCTGGGCTAGTTAAAACTTATTCTCAAGTCGCTGAAATGGGGTCCTGAAATAGTAACAAAGAAAGTAGAATTTAAAGCTGCTAGTGGCTCCTAATCCATTTCTCGAACTGTCACTGTAAGTTAATCTTCTGTTCTCCGACACCCTTTTTATCTCCGAGAAGAATCAGGAATGCCACCACCTCGATAGATGCTCAGGGGATTGGCTTTCTTCTGACCTTGTCATGGGCCACTTCTGACGCTTACTAGAGATTCTCTTGGGCAGAAATGGATGGTTCACATTGGTTCGGCCACTTGCAATGCCAACGATGATACTTTGGACTAGCTTGATTGATTAAAGATGGCCTCTTTTGCCCACTCTCCCCTCCTCTGGAGATGAGGCCACCCGAACCTCCTCTCCAGATTTTTTTCCCCATTTCTGACAACGGATAAACGCTTTGGCTTAAACCAAAAGGAATACCGTGATCTTCAAATTGGACTTTTGGTTTAACTTCTCCTGCTTTCTCAGTAGTTTCGGACCATTACATGTTGTTGGTCAAGTGATTCCATGCTCATCGGATGAGTACGAGTTTTAAGGCCATTCGAGAGGGGAAACTGGACAAGACATGACCGGACGGAAGCGAGGTTTATTTGGCATATATGCGCCCGAAAAGAGTTTCGACAAAATCAGTGATTCCTTATCAAACCCAAAGGAGAAGATCCTGGGTTTAGATGAGAGCTTCCCCAAGTGGCCACTGCACAGGATACAAGAGCTCTTCACACCTAAAAATTTAGGTGACCCGAGTGGGGACTACACCAGAAGAACCCTCCACGAGGTGGAGGAATTCAGTGCCCGACCTCATCGGATGACCACGAGTTTGGATTTGGATTTGGGTCAGGGAGCCATGGACCTTTTCCTTTCGGTCGGTCCGGAGATTCATTTACTGGGTTGTCTTGTTCCCCATGAATTCTTGCGAACCCTTGCTTGACCGGGTCCGCTTGGATGATGTCTCGCCGCGCGGGCCCATCGAAATGGGTCGTGACCGATCGACCGAGAGAGTTTGGAAAACGACTCGTCCCGAGGAGAGTGATCCCAGGAGAGAGAGAGAGAGAGAGAGAGAGGGGATTGAGAGGCTTATCTTGTGCAAAGTCCACATGATCAATATGACTAAAAAAGAGGCGGCTGCAAGGTGTGGATACAATAATGAAATGACAATAGTATCTCTAGATGGCATATATCTAATCCAAATTTGATATGTCAACGGACCATATCCTCATAGCGGTTGCATTTGCACCAATAAATAAGTGCAATAATACGTCACGGTTTACTTCAGTTTAATAAACAGATGATTTACGTAGTTAAAGATGTAGATTTTGTTGGAAAATTATTATAATACATAATATGAAAAATTACAATAGTTGTTGGAAATACTTTTAAAAAGAATAGAAATAAAATGAATTGTCTGAGGCATACAAGAGTATTGCCCTTAAGGATAATTCCACCCCTCAGAGTAGAAGACTTGGTGCGATAAGCTCTGACGGCTATCCTCCCAAGATACAATAGATCATCTTTTATATTTCACACTGAATATTAAAAAGAACAAAACAACATTGTATACAACCCAGCAAGGAAAATGAAAAGGAAAGATTTTTTTTTATGAGGAAAAAGATATTCTCTTCTTGATTTTGTGTATATCTCTATATTGCCTTTTTAAGTTTTATTTTTTATATTTAGACAAAATAGAGCCGTTAAAGAACCGTTAAGAAATCGTTATAGAGCCCTTATAGAATAATGGATGATTTATTTGATAAATAAATTAGACGTTACTGAGATACCGTTATATGAACGTTAAAAAGCTGTATAAAATGTTATAGAACCATTTTATATTAATGACGGATAAAAATCTTTATAAATTGACAATAGAAAAACTCGTTATAAAAATTAATAGCTTTCGATTTTTCAAAACTTCTAAATATCCAACAGATTTTACGGAGACAAAGCAAGGAGGACCAGTGTTTTTCTGGGAAGCTTCGCTGCAGATTTTGCGTGAGTTGTAAAGTGTGGTTGTAGCGAATGGCATCTTTAATTTGAAAGTTTTCACCCCCACAAGCTATCTTGTCATTCACAGGAGAGTAACCTTTTTGATGAGAAGGATGTCTACATTCTAAGTCTCTTCTCATCTTACCTCCATTGTCAGATCAGATACTCGAGTTCTTGGAGAAATGTTGTATGGCGGGCACTCTCAAAAAATGACGATGCGGCTATGCAATAAAGTGCGCCTTGAACCTCCAAGATCTGTCGACGATTGGAGGTCTAAGGTGTACTCTAGGTGCCTTGGTTAAGTAAATATAATTGCTGACAAACTATACTAGTATAGATTATTAGAAACGATACAAGGTTCTACAAACTTGGAATTGCTCAATTGCCTAAAACTTCATGGAGGACATTCAAATTAGACAAAGAAGCAGCAATCATGCTTGCAGTAGGCCAAGAAGCTTAGCTAGCCTTAGAAACAGAAAACACGAATAAATGGCCAAAAGGCCCCAACCCAGAAATTTATCCAACCTCATTTTCTTCTTTGGCACAACCACAAGCGCCCAGAGCAAGCCACTCATCAGAAACCCCAGGGTCTCATACAGAGAATTGTCCCCAGGAATCTCATAAGAATCTGGGTACTTAGACCATGACTGGAACACCAAGGACAAGCCCAGACCCATCAGTGTATTGAACACCGGCCCCGCGTAGCACCCGGAAATCGCGATTTGGACCCCGTCGGCACCGCCATTCACAGCCATGGCCACATTTGCAATCAGGTCGCCAAGTGAATTGCCCCAGGCTAGGACAGTCAGGCCTAGGATCGAAGGGCTTATCCTGAAGATGATCCCGACTGAGACCAACAGAGAGACCAGCTCTTCCGCGATTATGTATGTCCAAGTGACGCTCATTAAGAACCCTGCAGCTAGCCACGGGAAGAGGCATTTCTTTGGCGGGTCGGACTTCTTGGTTGTCACATATGCAAGATTACCGAGAACAAGGCCAATCAGTCCTGCAGTTAGATAAGTGACTGTACTGCTTCTGAATTTGACATTGTCTCTCTGCGAATTGCACAGTGCTGCTAAGAGAGTCGGGGCCAGAGTCACCGATATAACGGCATAAGGCTGGGACCATCTCTCCTCATCGACAACTGGGATTGTCAGTTTTCTAGGCAATTGGAGTGGCAGCTCCAGGACTTGCAGTAGCTTCATCAAGTAGCTGCAAGTGGTTGAATCAAGGATCAAGAAATGAGATAAGAAGTCATCCTCATCTCTCTGACCACCATTTTCCACCAAGACGGATTTCTCATCATCGACATAACCGAGTAGTGGTATGCCCATCTCTTCAAGATCATCTCTTTGTGCAGAACAGCTATTTAAGATCAGAGAAGTTGAAAAGAGCTTGTTGTTCCTCTGCTTTTGGTAGAAGAAGTGCATGATAGAGGCAGTGCAGACATAAACAAAATAGATTGAAGCAAAAAGGATGGAGCTCCAGAGGTTGACTCTGCCGATGGCCACAATCACAAGGAGAGAAGAGAGTGAGAAGAGAAGGAAGAGGACATCCCTGATAAAGCTTGGCTTGTCGACTGTTATCTCATGATCAGGTTTCATCGCTATGCTGATTATCCCAACAACCACACTGGACACAAAAAATGCACCTCCCAGGACACTGTTTAGGCCGACATTGCCATCCCCAGTTCTCGTGAAGGACACGATACTGGCAAAAACATCAGGGGCTCCATTACCAAGGGAAAGAAGGGTCACCCCGGCTATCGTTGGAGATAGCCTCAAGATTCTCGATAAGCCCTCCAAGGAGGGACAGAAGTAATGAGCCGCTGTGTTACCCAGCAGGTAGAATAAAACAGCAAGCCACAGCAAGAACAGAACATGACCGAGAGCTGGAAATCTCCCACAGGTGCAATAGAAGATTTGGAGATAGTTTATGTACCCTTTATGTCTGCAAGAAACATGGGACCTGACATACAAACACTTGGCTTTATAATCTGTGTAATCATCAAGGCTTGTGCAATCGTCACTGGCTATGCTGCTGAGAAGCCGAGATCGAGAAGCAGTGGTTGCTGGAGGGCTTTCGCTGTTGGATGTGGGGTGAAACTGAAACTGGATTGAGTTCGGGCTGTGTTGGATTAAGGATATGAGGTAGAATGAGATGAGGAAGAGGAAGGATGTGTTGAGGAAGATCGAGAGCTTGCTGGGATGATGAGACTTGGTGGCGAGTCTTCTTGGGACTGCCATTGTTTTTGCTTTACACTGACCAGAGATGGTGGTTTTGAGGACTCAAGTCCAAGATTTGAGGGACTTGTGGCGGGGAATGGGAAGGGCTTGTCCTCTGGCTAATAAATGTGTGGGAGGATGTGATCGAGTACAAGTATTCAAAATATCAAATGTTCGAAACGGCCGATTGGACAAAGTGAGTACATACATAAGGGTGTTTGTATTTAGTTTTTTTCCTCATAAAATCCGAATACTCTTGAAATACAGATAATCAGGGGACCTGCATCTTGTACCAAAAGAACAGGCCCTTGTTAGGGATATTGACCGTATCAAAGAGCAGAAAGTAGTAGGATAAAGATCACAATCCAGCAAAGCGTATCCAAGATGTATTCCTCAGGCAGTTACTGTACCAGTAATTGGGTGTTCCACTATAGACTTGATTTTGATTAAGCTTGAAGGATTACTGTTTATGCTCTAGATCGAGTTGATGAAGTACTCAATTTTCTCAAGTTCAAACTGTTGCAGTTTGATGCAGATCTAGAACTCGAGTAGGCAGAACGATATAAGTAGGGAGCAGATCGTTTTCATGTTGGTTTACTGAAAAATATGAACTCTTAAAGGGCATAAAAGACGCAAGTTATTTCACTAGTCAGTTGAGACAAAATCATCAATAGTATTGTACTGGTCTATGTTAAATAATTGGATTAATTAAGTGGAAATCAGACTCAAGCAGCAACTCACTCGAGCTAGATTAGCTGAGTAGCACGAGTTGTCTACACACTTCTGTAACCACCGTTGGTTCCCGTCCCAGTTAACGCTAACGGAGGAGACGCCCTCGCGAAAGCACATTGTTTGCCATTGCCGTAAATGGCCTTGGTCAGTATCTGTATTCTCTGGTGTTGGTGTTGGGGCAACGATCATTTCGTATATCTTTTCAACTTAGATATCTCGGATCACAGTGTGGTCGTATAGCCTAATGAATTACACGTTTTTTTCAACTTCTAATCTCGAGCAGCAAGATTCAGTTGAGTTCCACATTAATTACAAAGCTCCAAAAGTACAATCCTCCAGGAAACTTCCCAGCAGCAAGCAAAAGAGAGGGAAAGCAAAAGCGTTCGGAATGGAGGGAAAGCAAACGGAAACAGAGAGCGCGAGAGGGGGTTTCCGCTAAAAAGCTGAAAGCTCACTTTATCAAGGAAGATGTTCTGCATAAGACGCGATCTGCTTAGAAAGCCTGCAGGTCATTTCGGCGAGCTAGTTCAACGATCGATTTCAGCACAAGAAAACATCTGAATGAGGTTGCCTGCATTAATCTACTTTGTCTTATGCAGACCTTTTGACACATTGGTGATCGCCCTCTCCAGAGATGAGTGTGGTCGTTCTAACGGATCATTCGATAGCCCGAAAGAATTTCGAAAAAGCAAGAGAAGGCGACCCCACCTGCAGCTGCAGCTGCACGTTGAAATGGACAATGTGAAGTCCCAAAGGATCGCTCGCGAAAGGCTAGTGTCTGGACCATCTGCTCGTTGTGATTTTGACTCCATGCTCGTACCAAATGTGGTTCTACCGAGTACTGGAACTTAAGGTTTGTAGGCATCTTGATTGGTGCTGGAGTATTGGATTCCATCGATCAACCCTCTAGCCCAACCCAGCTTTCGCTGATCGAACCAACTTATTCACTATTTATGCAAGCAAAATCCAATTTCGGCTATATTTTAATTTATGCGGATTCAATGATGAAGTTGTCGATTATGGGGATGGCTATCCATTTACAAGACTTGCCATTGACCTTGAGGTTCCCAATTAACTATCTAACAATCAGAGGCTATTCTTTTCAACTTCCTAACAATGCTTGTTGATCATTTAAGGAAGCTATTTGCTTCCAAGGTGCACGAATCTAGAAGATCAAGTCAAGTTTGACGCATTTAATATTGATTAAATGCATTTGGTCCTATTCATTTTGATTTTACTTTCAAAGCATTTTATGTGAATACTCCAACAGTCATTTTGATTTTTAGGATTTCAAGAGTCTTTTCTTTTGTTAATAGTGAGAGAAACCAGACTTGAATTATATCAATATATGTGATTTTCCTTTAATTGAGCAAATTTATATCCCGCTTCTTTGTGCATTTTTCCACGGTAGAGAACCAAGAAATCTTCTATCCTTGATGGGTGATTTTCCTTTAGGCCATTATGCTGAATTTCTCATATTTCAAAATCCTTTATCCTTGGTAGGTACATTATCTTTTAAGTTCAAGTAGTGGTACATTTCATCAATTTAGGTCTTTATTTTTGATTAGTGACAGCGTCCTTTATATCTTGGTGATGATTATAATTTATCATTATTTAATTATCATAAAACCCAATTGTCACTAAAACATGTTTCCCATCCTGCACCCACATCAGCAGTCGACCCAATTCAAAGCTACTCGCCATTTCTCCATTCGATCTCATGCTTTCCATCTATGTCGATTCGCCCTATTTCGCTTTTCTACGATCACACGAGGAAGAAGATGTCGGGAAAATGAATTCTTGAATGGGCCTTCATAACGGGCTGAAATGGGCTGACATGTATACCGGATGGGCCCAAACCGGGACCCGGAGAATACGGGCCGCCGGGCTAAACCTCGCACCCGCTGCTTCTTCCTCCCGCGCCAGATAGAGAAAAACGGATAAACCTCTCTCTCTCTCTTCTTGGCACCTCCATAGCTGAAAGGGAGAAAAATGCTCGTGAATTCAGGCAGCATCAACGCGAGACCTCACTCCGCTCACTCGCCGTTCCCTCGCTCCGTCAATGGCCGCCGTCACTCCGCAATCCCGGACCTCTCTCGCTGCTCTCTCCGCGTGAGGAGCTCCAAGTTCAGCTCCCTGTCGCTGCTGCTGCTGCATCCGGCCGCTCGCTCTTCCAACCGGCTGCGTGTCCGGGCCGTCGCGGGAGCTGAGGCCGGCGGCTCGGCGCCGGCGTTCGACGCTTCTCCGGGATTCCCCGAGCCATTCTCCGTCAAAATCCCCGTCGGCGATAGACACGTGAGTTTCTCTTTCTTCTTCTTCTTCCTTTCTGGCGCTTTCGTGTTTTGCTTTGAGCTTCTTGCGCTGTCATTGATTCTTCCGCGACTTGAATGAATCGTGATTAGTGGGTTGAGTAGTAGGCTTCTAGCCACTACTAGCCGTCGCATTGGATTTTTTTTTTTTTTTTTTTTTAATGATTGTTGTGCTGGGTGCCATTTTCTTTAGCTGCAGATTGATGGTGAGAAGGTTGAGGATTGGAACGAATTCAATTCTGTTTTTCTGGCCTTCAGTTTTTTCCTGCTTGAAATTGCAGCTGGTGGAAATTTCATATCTTTCCCTTTTTTATGGTCGTGTCTTGCAACTCTTCTTGGATGTGGAGAGTGAATTCTTCTTGACATTGTGGGATTGACGTGACTGAGGAAATATTTGATATGGCTGCTTTCTTTTTCATTGGTTTCACTGGGACGATTCACCAAGACAAAATTAAGGGATGCTGAAGAAGCAATGACTGGCTAGTTTGTTGATATAGATTTTGAGAAGTAGTGGACTAGAAAGTTTTCCAAGGAGTGATTTTGACTAGAAACATAATCAAGAGTCTGTAGGTTAGACCTGTCTGACATCAGGGTGTGCAACGCATTGTTGTTCAATTTATCATCATTTAGTACTCACATGGTGCATGTCCATACACCTAAAACTAGAATATTGAGTAATTAATTAATATCTATCTTGCTATACGTGTATCGCTGAATTTTATGCCTACTGAAAAATCATGTCAAAGCATCTAGCAGTACCTACTGCAAAGCAGCGTGAAAACTGTCAGTTTGCATTTCAAGAGTAATATGTCATGCTTCAGGTCTTTCATAGAAATTATGAGAACGGCAAGTTTTTGACCCGTGTCTCAGATGGGTCCCTATTTAAAAATTTACAAACAAGTACAATTATAAATCTCTCAATGCAAATGAGGTTTAGTGGTAACTAACTCTTAGGTAGTCTAATCATGTTTCCATGTTTTCATATATCTCCCACTGTAATCTCCGAGTGTTGTTCACATAAAGAAAACTCATGGCCTATTACTAGGAAGAATGCCATATCTTTTGTGGCATTTTTGTGTCTAGTATCATGGACTTTTAATTATAAACTCATGCTCGATACTTTAGGTTCATTATCTGACATTGTTTTTGCAGATTCTAGTTGAGACTGGTCATATGGGGAGACAAGCTAGTGGAGCTGTTACTGTAACAGATGGGGAGACTGTAAGTTCTGGCTGCAAAACATGCATCTATTTCATAACATGTCAATGAACTTATCTAAAGTTAGTTCTTGTAGCAATGCAACCTACAAAAAACTGTTAGAAATGTCTTAGGCTATGTATATGGCACTAACAAGCTGAAATCTAATCTCATCAACAACATGGATCATGATGCAAATAAGGGGAAATAGACAGAAGCGATTATAAATGTATCCCTTCTTATATATTTTGCAATGAAAAACTGCATTTGGAATGATCCTGTAGGTCTTGAATCAATTTATATGACGTTATTAATCATTCTTCAATATTTTGGCTTTAATTCTGGGAGAAGGGGAGAGATCACTATCTTAAATGATGAGAACTAACACATCATGTGCTTCTTCTCGTAGATCATTTATACATCTGTTTGTTTGGCTGACATCCCAAGCGAGCCTTCTGATTTTTTTCCTCTTAATGTAAATTATCAAGAACGATTTTCGGCGGCAGGACGGACAAGGTTTGTGAAGCATTTTCCATGATTTTGTTGAGAAGTTTAATTTTGCATTGGAAAGTGAAGTGACAATTAAATCTCTTTGCCCCTTTCAGTGGAGGTTTTTACAAACGAGAGGGAAGGACAAAAGATCACGAGGTACGCTAGGCTTTCAAGTGTATTCATAATGTTTTACTATTTGTGTCATGTTTATGGTGAAGGATAATTTGGCGCTTTATTCCTGAGGGTGGACACATATGCAACAAGTGTAGAGCACCCAAAAAAAAAAAAAAAAAAATCTATTTTCATTTGGTCTTATTTTATGACATTATTGCGCCTTTCTTGAATTTGTAAGCATCACAAAATGTGTATGAACAATGATTTGACTGTTATACTGACATATGACAAAAACAGATGGAAGGAAAATGAGTCCTTTTCCGATGTATCTTGAAAAGATATGACTGTTGCTTTACTTTCTTAATCTTTTTTTTTTTTTTTTTTTTTTCGTAGGTTCTTATTTGTAGATTGATTGATAGGCCTTTACGTCCGACAATGCTGAAGGGCTTCTACCATGAAACTCAAGTTTTATCCTGGGTATGGATAATTCTCTCATTGCTCATTGCATGCTTGGTTTCCTGATGGCGGTAGGTTCTTGGTTCAACACACTCAAGGCCCACTGGTGGAATTTGAAATTTGATTTTCTTTGCATACCTTATATATTTTGAAATTTTATTGTTGCAATTCACATGCAGACCTCATAAGTCAACTTTTCTAGGCATGACATAAATTAATTGTGTCCATTTTTAGCACCTTTCTTTTGGTAAGTTCTTGGATTTAAGTGTATTAATATTTGATTGTGATAGTATGTCTCCTGGTTTTATGGTACTAGCTCAGTCCATGGCAACTGCAAGATCTCCACCTTAACCCATTATAATTTTACTTAAGTGTGTTTGGTGCTTTCAAACATCCGCATTAATGTTTAGGGTATAACATGATAACTACTTTGCTAGACAATTAACATTATCTTTTTATAATGAAAGGAACTATGGCAGATGCTTTCTAGTAGTGGGTTCTCATGCTGTTACAAATGTAAAACTCTGTATTGGATCATGTTGTATCGATTAATAATATATTGGGCTATATCCAAGGTTTATTATGATAAGTATGCACTAGAAGACTCCCTTTGTGGTTTTAGACTGATGGTAAAGCTTCTTACACTTTTTTGTCACTTGTGTGGATATCGTGTCCTATGATGCTAAAATCACAAAATTGGGTCTTTGCTTTAATTACGGTGATAGTTCCCTTATTTTCAACCCATTCAAGCAGTTCATTGCAGAGTCCTTTATGGCTCAAATCTTCTCAATACTTTTGTTAATAAAGATCTGTAGGCTTACGGGTAAAGTTGTTATTCACTTGAAAGTTAAAGAGAGATATATTTCATTAACAAAAAGATACTTTCTATTATAGATATTATAATTAACTCAAAAGTGAAAAATGGTGTGTATAGGGTACTATTAACAGGAGGAAATGCTGGTTCAATCACACTTGGTATTATGTATTACTAGCAACACGAAATGTGGAACTTTTGTGTTTTGTTGTAGGACAATCTAATTTTGGGCAGTTTAGTCTCTTTTTCTCAATAGGCAAGTCTTTATATTTGTGTCGCATTATTCTGAGTATATTAATAAATTATTTTATACCATATTAATTAGATGATAGTATAGCGTTAGATAAACCAGTTATAACAAGAAAAGAATTAAAGAGCGGCACTCAGCAAAACATACTGCTCTTCAAGGTTTTTTTTTGGAACACGGTGTTTTCGTCTTCACAGATGTGACCTATACAACTCGTCATCTGAAATAATGCCTCTTATTTGGCATTTCCTGTTGATGTATGTGTTCTTAATTTAGAAGTAAAATTGCTGTCTAGAGATGCATGATGCCAAGTGGTTCTGGACGTGTTTGATTTGTTTGATCTTTGGATAATGCTATTGATATATAATGTGCTACCTTTACCTTGAAGCCTTTCTTAACAGGGGTGGGCACAACACTTGTTGATGTCAGGAATCTTTTAGTCACCAACATCATCCCTTTGTGTACAAGTTAATCAATATAGGCCCATAATATAGTTGTAAAAATCTTCATTTAGAATAAATGGTCACTTGTGCTTTGATAAGATGTACGGTGTTAGTTACATTGCATATTAATATCTTGCCAAGAAACTGCAAAAGTGATATCAGTATAAGTGAAAACAATTTAGTTTGAGTTTCCCTTCTGTTTCTAGAGTAATGTTGATGCTTTAATTCTTCCTCAATGCCTACACTGAATGCCCCATAAACCTAGAAAATGAAAAACTGGGTAGTGCGATGGCCTTAAGCGGTGAAATCTGATCTTGCCAGAGGGATTCTTTACTGGGCCTTAAGTGGCTGAAGCTGCACCTATTTGCAGTGTAATCATTGATAGTAAATCCTTGAGGTACTGCAAACAAGGGCACCTTGTTACTCTCTCAATGAGTATTTCTTACCATATTGAAGCACGTATTTTTTACTTTCCACTTTTAACCGTTTTTGTCAATTTGTTATTATAGGTTTTGAGCTATGATGGGTTACATTCCCCTGATAGTTTAGCAGTCACAGCAGCCGGAATAGCAGTGTAAATTCTATGATCTTGCTTGTGTACCAACAAATGTCTTGATAAGATGGAATTTTTTACACATTTTTAATCCTGCTTCTTTGAGTACAACAGAGCTCTTTCAGAAGTGCCGAATTCAAAGGCTATTGCAGGAGTGCGGATTGGCCTGGTAGGAGATAAGTTCATTGTCAATCCCACAACCAAGGAAATGGAAGAATCTGACTTGGACTTGCTGCTAGCTGGCACTGACAGTGCAATATTGATGATAGAGGTGAGTGACCTACTGCTGAGACTTAAAGGATATTTTTTTAAGATATCTCAAGCAAGTGGTGTGGATTTCCATTTAAGGATGATTCCATCTGATGCTGAGCTATATGATCAATGGGCTTCTGCATATGCGCACCTTGAAGTAATTATTTGTCAGTTGGCAGTAGCAAGATGCTTCTTTTAGACTGATGAAAAACCTGCGCTTGGTTCTTCTGTATCCTAACTCCTGTGTCCTGACAAAGTGGATCATGCATTGCAGGGTTACTGCAATTTCCTCTCGGAAGAGAAGTTGCTGCAAGCTGTCGAAGTTGGGCAGGTAGTTTTCTTCATTATGTTTTTCATTGTTGTCAGCACATTGTTTGTGTGTTCTAAGTTTGAGATGTCTGGTTCTGTACCATTAACTTATGACTCTTTCTGAAATACTAAGTAATTTACAACTTATTTAACTCTGGATTTGTCAAACTCTATTTCTGTCTTACATGCATATGATGAAAATTTTCCATCCGAGGAATCGAAGCACTCATTGACGTTTTCTTTGCTATAACCTCTTGTTTGGCTGAAGTTTGTATTCCGTTTCTTTGTAACTGTAGCTATTATTTCTATATACAATGCTTGTGCTGACATATCAGTGATATCTCCATGTGTTGATCATTATCAGGAAGCTGTGCAAGCAATTTGCAAAGAGGTGGATGCTTTGGTCAAGAAGTGTGGGAAGCCAAAGATGCTTGACGCAATAAATTTACCCCCTCCCGAGCTATATAAGCATGTTGAAGTAAATTTACTTTGGACCTCTTCAATTGCCCTAGAGCTCTACTTGATGTTTATCGCTATTAGAATATTTAAATAATAAATCATGCTTTCATTTAACGCTTGAGCTTTTAGAACAGTTGGTAATGGTCCAACCAAAAATCTCACATGGTATCACAGCTAGAAGTCCTAAATTCAAATTTTACCAAGCCCTATTTGCCTCCCCAATTAAATCTCCATGCTTACTACTAGGCAAAAAGACCAGACTAAGCGTAATGGGGAGTGTTAGAATATTTAAATAATAAACCACGCTTTCATCTAACAGTTTAAGCTTTTAGAATAGTTAGTAGTGGTCCCACCAAAAATCTCACAACTGCCATTCTCCTGGAGGCTGGAATTCACATGTTCATTCTGTGAGACTAGTCTTTTAATGAATTCGAATCAAGTTTATATTGCATTCTCACTGCTATGGTTCAATTATAGAATATTAGGCAGAAAAATACTTATCTTACTGAACACTGCTAAAAACATTGTCTCATGTAATGACTTCTTATAATTGTAAAAAGAAAAGTGTGTTTTCTAGAAAGAACGACTTACAAAGTTCTTCACCATTAGTCCAAAGGCATTTATCCTTTCATGCGGCGCACAATTCCATGGATGGGATTCTCTGATTAACTGCCAAGTTTGAGTACCTTTTTCCCATTGTTCCCAGTTGGTGGCTTCAGGCTGTATAGGATATTCAAGCATCTCGCTTTTTCAAATGTTGCTTTATCCTAAAAAGTTGTCTTAGAGCTCTTGTGTGACTCCTATTTTCCTCAACTTTGCACTGGTGGACTCACTTAGCAGACAATTAAACTCAATGACATTTTTTAGAAGTCCAAGTTGGTCCGTCCCATGTGATCATCTTAATCTTACTCTGAACAATGTGCATAGTAGCATAGAACCGTCTACTAGATATAGGAAGAAATGCATCTTTGTACTATCATTTTCTTTTTGAGATTCATTCTCTGCCATGATTTCTATTAATGTTCATCTTTTCAACATCATTTCTGCAAAGTTATTTGCTGTTTTTGGAGGATTCAAAGAATCATCAGACGTGACTTGTCTGTAATCTGAATATTCAGGATATTGCTGGGGATGAATTATTAAAGGTGCTGCAGATCAAGGGTAAAGTGCCTAGAAGGAAGTCACTAGTGTCTTTAGAGGACAAGGTTCTGACTATACTTACAGAAAAGGGATATATCAGTAAAGATGCAACTTTTGTTGCTGCTGAAACAATTCCAGACATGGAAGTGGATGAAGATGAGGATGAAGAAGTTGTTGTAGATGGAGAAATTGATGAAGGGGATGTCCACATAAAGCCAGTCTCACGAAAACCCACTCCTTTGGTAAAAATTTGGTCAATTCACGCTCTCCTGTCCCTTAGGTTTATAATGATATGTTATGATATGTGATATGTTTTGAATGTCTCATGCTATATTCTTTTGCAACTTCTGCAAAAGACGGGACAAGTTGCCCATATGAAGTTTGCACACTCAATCTACTTGCAAATTTTGAGCTGCTGCTGGAGTTCTGGGAAGAGCTTAGTGCACTCTCTTTGGGCCTCTGAAGGCTCTAGTCGACTAGTAGTATTATGATTAATTTCTTGGAGAGGCCTGCTTTTTTTTATATAGGATGGGGGTGACATGTTCATGGTCTGTGTATCATTATGTTGTTGAGTTGAATGATGTCTGCCTTTTCTTGGGAACATATGTTTGTTAAGAGCCTAGATCCATCGGCTAACAGAAACAGATTGACATTAGTGTAATCGTGAATTTTCTCCTTATTATTTTAAGTCAAACCGGGGAAAAATGCTCAACTTGAATAATGAAAAGGGGTATCCTCTGATGGAGATATAAATCATTTGATGTAACTTGCCAGTGGTTTGTGTCAAATCTATCTCTACTGAAGTGACTATGTTTCTTCTTTCCTTTTTCTAGTTTTTCTCTGAGGTTGATGTGAAGCTGGTATTTAAAGAAGTCACATCTAAGTTCCTTCGGAGACGTATAGTTGAGGTATGAGTCCTCCCTTTTTATCAAAGAGTTTTTTTCTTAGGAGATCTGGACTGTATGCTTTATTTTCCTTTTCTTTGCTTTGTCTTTGGTATGATTAATAGATCCACATCTTTACCTGTTCCGGTCTCTAGCAATTTTGTATTAGGTTAAAATATGTATGCGCAGACAAATGCAAACTTCTATCTCCAGATATTTGTAGGGACCATCCATCTTGCGTTTCTATGTGTATCTCTCGATGGCAAGAGGCAGACAACTTCTCTTTCTGGAGCCCATTGAACATTTGACCTGACATATTGAACAGTCTATTCCAATAACATAAAATGTATAGGATGATTAAATTCACTTGTTTTATTGGGAAAACACGTTGGCCTTAAAGAAATAGTTTGCTAGTCTTCATTGCAGAATAGTGAGTTCTCTTTCCTCATCATATCCTTTGTACTCTGGACTTGATACAGGGAGGAAAAAGGAGTGATGGTCGAACTCCTGATGAAATAAGGCCGATTAACTCAAGGTGTGGATTGCTTCCTAGGGCACATGGAAGTGCTCTTTTTACACGTGGCGAAACACAGGTTTGCCATTTGCCTACTTCTGTCATGAAAATGAACCAGTAGCTTCTCTTTTACTGGTTGACTAGAAACAGTTTTGTCTTTTGCGGGAACTTTCTTTTTCCTTTTGGAGTGCTCTTTTATCTGCAACTTGCTAAAGGTAGATCTAATTGGTGTATATCTGGGAGGCACTCATTTGTGTGCTGGTTCCCTGCAACCTCATTTGTCTATTTTTTGCACACACCTTCTTTCTGAGATTTTTCAACTTTTTATTGGCTTATCTGTGAACAAGTGCCAAGTAGAAAAGTTACCAAAGACTGAGATATATTCGTTCTAGAGAATTGAATTCTGTGCACTGTAAGTCTCCTGAATGGTTGTTCTTTCATATCTACTGTTACTACAAATTGACTGGTTTAGATTCAGTAGGATTTGTTTGAATGATCAATGCAGCAATGCGCATGCATCAAACATTGACCTTTCCATACATTTTGTTGTTGAGGTGGAACTGTTCGGTTTCTCTAGTCATCTCCCCATTTTCTCTTTCCTATGGCCAATGAGGTTGTTTCAGTTTTGAGCTCATCTTTGACTAGAAGCTCCAGTAACTCTAACATGACTAAAACAGTCTATCTTGATATTTTTATGCAGATGCCAGGGATTATATCGTCTATTTTGGCAATAAAAATGTGCTATCTCGGCTTTTACTTATCCAATCCTTTGCTTGCTTTTTTTTTTTCAGGCATTAGCAGTGGCTACTCTTGGTGATAAGCAAATGGCACAAAGGGTGGACAACCTTGTGGATGACGATGAATTGAAGAGGTTCTACCTTCAGGTCTCTGTAGACATATTGTTTGTGGAGTTCATAATGCATCAATAATCTTTAAAATGGGTGATTAAGCATATGTTGCATGTGTTAGTGGATCAAAAAGTATCTGAGCTACTCTCCTTGTCTAAGTTGCAAGATTAATGAATCTTTTACTTGAATAGTAGTTGTCACAATAGTATAATTGTTGAGTATATGTACTTTTGGCACCAGGGTGCTAAATTTCATTCATGTTGAATTTAAGGATGAGCACTTTGGTGTCTCTTTGTACTACCTCCCTGCATGAGTGATAATGAATTTGGCTTGAAATTGCCCAACAGTGTCATTTGAGATTATAACAAGCAGCATGATACTTAAAAATGTTCAGTCCTGAAAAAGGTTATTAACAATCCTTTTATCCAATTTCAGTATTCATTTCCTCCTTCAAGTGTTGGGGAAGTTGGGCGTATGGGAGCTCCTAGCAGAAGAGAAATAGGTCATGGAATGCTTGCTGAGAGAGCACTAGGACCTATTTTGCCTTCTGAAGATGACTTTCCTTACACCATACGTGTTGAGAGTACCATCACTGAAAGCAATGGTTCCTCGAGGTGATTTAATTGTCGTCTTCCTCAAAGCATCACATGCATACAAGTTCTTGAATATATTTTTGAGTTCAGATTGACTTGAAAACATGTTGGCTTAGTTTTCACATAAACTTTCTTCCTCATTCTTCATGGACCTTTAATTGTTGATGTTCGGTTCCTGATTCTCTTTCCTCTTTAAATTGTTTTCCAATGTGACAGCATGGCATCTGTTTGTGGGGGCTGCTTAGCCTTGCAAGATGCCGGTGTTCCAATTAAGAGCTCTATTGCAGGGATAGCAATGGGGATGGTGTTGGATACTCAGGAATTTGGTGGTGATGGCACCCCCCTTATTCTTTCTGACATTACTGGCTCTGAAGATGCATCTGGAGACATGGATTTTAAGGTGATTTTTCATGTTATATATGTTTCATGAACTTCTTAGTTTCATTTGTTCATTTATTTTCCAAAGTGCTAATGCTGCAAACCAACCACCCATAAAAATAAGTAGAAATCTATATTTCCAATTTGAGATCATTGAGGATTGGCTTAGGACAGGATTTTGGGCACAAGCAATCAACAGGGCATGCAAAAGTCCAAGCGGCTCTCTGTTTAATTGAAGGCATTCATCTGGGATCATAATACGGGATCAAGTTGGTTATGGAAACAGGAGCATGAATGGTTGATTTATTTCTGCTTGGTTTCTATTCCAGGTAGCTGGAAATGAAGATGGCATAAGTGCATTTCAGATGGACATAAAGGTATCTGTTATTTACATGTCAATACTTCCTGGTTCAGTTCCCCTGTTTTACCCTGCACTCCTCTCAAAAGGATAGAGGGCACAACCACCCTAAAACCTAAATATATGCCCATCACTCATGGAAAAAGTGAAAAAAGAGTTCTGCTGCTTTCATCATTCTTTCGTCACCATGAAAATGGACCTAGAAATGCTCTCCCTCTCTCTCTCTGCGCTAGAGGTTTGGGCCTGAAAAGGACCTAAAGAATCAAATAGTGGAAAGATTAACTTTACAAGTTTAGAGTAATTGATGTGTTTCCATGACGAATATTGTCTTTTGGGGGAGAAACTACTTTTATTTGGGTTACTCATGTTCCTGGGGATGGATTTGTTGAAGAGAATTAACATTTTATATCTGGACATTCTTTTAGAGAGGAGCAAGAGTGATGTTTACTAATTTCATGCATCTTTTTTTAATAGGTAGCAGGTATTACATTGCCCATTATGAGGAATGCACTTCTACAAGCAAGGGATGGTCGGAAGCGTATTCTTGGTATATTCATATCCCTGATTATAGTTTCTGGAGAAAATTGTTATCTAGCTTATGACTTGTTCTTGCTTCTAGTTTGTCTAAGGTTTTGTGGTAAGGAAAAAAGTGAAATCAGTTGAAAAGCTAGATGTTGGAAGTAAACCATTTCAATGGAAACCTAGCCAAAGGCCATATAGTCCATTGAGCTGAAAGTTGTTGTCCAAGATTTATAGCCTCATGAAACAGGCTTATGTTCAGGGAATAATTATTTTTGGAGAATCTGTAATTGGTAGGGACAGTCCTAATTTTACTCCATAAAGCAGCAAGAACAAATTGCTGATGTCGGGGTGTTGGGAATATTTCTGAGCAAGTACTTTAGAGTTTAGTGATCAGTCAGCAATCCCAGCAAGAGACGAATTACATGCTTGTCAGCTAGAATAGTAATGTTTCATGTTTTTTACCACATTGCTTACTAGGTAATCTTGGTGGCATCATCAATGTACATGTTTTGTCGTTCTTTCATGTTTAAATCCAACAATGACAGAAATGTTTTTCTATGTGATGCTGGATTGTGATTGTCTTATCTATTTCTTACTTGCACTGAATGGACAGAGTTCATCCTTTTGTAGTGATGAATGAAGCTTGCACTGAGTGGACAGAGTTCATCCTTTTGTAGTGATGAATGAAGCTGGAAAGTTTTTTTCATCGTCTCTTTAAACAAAACTTGAAACTTCTAGCAGCTTTAGGCCTAAACTCTGACTTGTAGAGTAAATGGCTCTACTAAAACCTTATAAAATTTGGAAATTCATTGAGATTACAGGAAGGCTTAACATCTAGCATGTGTTCCTGCTCATGCACTTCACATGGACAGATTTAGCAAATTCTGATGTCTTTTTGTTTTGGAAGAATATCTTGGCCTACCTGATAGTAAGGAATGTTTTTAGGGATTAATTAACACAGCTTGGAGACTCTCTTATTTGGAGACTTGAGAGGGAATTTGCATTTATCTCTTATGTGAAGGCTCTCTTCTTGCATTCCCAAACTAAATATTGTGGGGGACCTCATCTTGCTTCTTGTTCTTGATCTCTCAAGTTTTGACAGATATAAGTTTCTTACCATGTCCTTTTTTAGGCTGTCTTTAATGCTTGTGATGGTAAAGTTCTTTGTTCTCTATCCAACACAGCGGAAATGGAAAATTGCTCACCTCCCCCTTCTAAAGGTCTTTCAAAGCATGCTCCACTGATTCATGTGATGAAGGTTTGTCTATTCCATATCATGGACCTATTTCATGTCTTGGGTTTGTTGATCTGCTTAAACAACTTGCTCTCCACCTCAGGTCAGACCTGAAAAAATCAATTTGATCATCGGTTCTGGTGGGAAGAAAGTGAAAAGCATCATTGAAGAGACTGGAGTAGAGGCCATTGAAGCCCAGGATGATGGAGTAGTAAGATCAGGCTTGAATCTCATCTTGAATGGCTATAAATAACTATGCCAATGTTGGTCATGTATTTTGCCTCTCCTCTTCTCAGGTGAAAATTACTGGTAAGGACTTGTCTAGTATAGAGAGGTCTATAGCCATAATTGGTAATCTGACGATGGTGCCAACAATTGGTGACATATATAGGTACTTATTTCTCTGGCTCTCTGTTCTTTTCCACGCGAGTGCACACACACACACACACACAGAGTTGGGAGAATTGTAGAATGATTTGTTCTCTGATTCTTGCTTTTCAGGAACTGTGAGATCAAATCTATTGCACCTTATGGAGTGTTTGTTGAGATAGCTCCGGGCAGGGAGGTGTGTAGTAGAATTCTAATTTTAAATATTCAATGATATTGGAGGTGAAGATGTGGTGTTATCATCCTTTCTACTTCATCTCATGGGCACGATATATATATGTGGGTGATTGCATCTACTAAGGGGAGCTGCTAATCTGTTCACACTTGCTACCCCATTTCTACTGATTTACAGACTATATAGTTGCCTGTTCACGCACTTGCTACCCCATTTCTACTGATTTACAGACTATATAGTTGCCCTTGATATCAATCGGTACCTAGAGGATATGTTTGGGTACTATTTCCTATTAAAGGGACTTTCTGTCTATAATTATTGAGTACTTTTTAAGGTTTACTTTCCCTAAAAAATTTTGAATATTGAATTGTGTTTTAAGTTTCAGAAAATTAAGAAAAAGTCATATATGATTTCCCATGGATATATTTTTAAGGCTTCAAGTGATTCACATTCAATAAAAGTCAAATTATGAGAGACATAGGATTTGGAAAATGTCAAAGCCAGTTCATCTACAATTGGTGTATTATTAAGTCCAATAGCATTTATTGAGTTGAAGTTTGCCCCTTAAATAATTTTGTCATTTTGCTTCTTGATATACAGTTATCATATGATTTTACTGTCTCTCAATATTGTATGTCATTCGATATGGGCAGAGGTACTGAATTATGTTCATTGTATATTTGTCTCAGGGTTTGTGCCATATCAGTGAGTTAAGTTCCAATTGGCTTGCCAAGGCTGAAGATGTATGGTTTTTGGCCTTACTTTTTACCTTGCCATTATCTGTCTAAGTCCATTAAAGCTAATGGCTTGTTTGTTTATTCTGCTGAAGGCTTTTAAAGTTGGAGATCGTGTTGATGTGAAACTTATCGAGGTATCAGATATTTCTTTCCAATTTCATCTGCTTAATACTTTGTTTTTAGCATCATTCCTTTTTTATTTTTTTTAAGTCCTAGAAAGAAGTTATCCCACGTTTGGGAAATTACTTGCTTGAGATTTAGTGTTTAACCAGTTGGAAGTGTTTCTATGATGTGATTCAGACATAGCTATTTGTTTTAACTTCTTCTGTGATGATCTGCCAATACTGTCCCTTCATCCTCCTGCATAACAGAGCAGCATTGTCAGTAGGTGCAGGTTTTGTTATTCAAGGAGGCAATGTGTATAATATTCTTTAAGAATATGCATATGGCATATTCCTGAGAGGCTCTTCATTTCCTTTTGTGGCTGACTTGCCAAAAATTTGGGGGAGGGGTTAATTTAAATGTCCTTGTCTTTTTCCTTGTACTGGCTGTCCCAGAAATTTAACTGTTCTTTCTCCACTTCTCTCTTACAAGCTATACCCCCTTTTCTGCCCTGTTGGCTATGCCTATTTAAGCCCTGTCTTTGAGCCCGTGTTAGCCTTGCTATTTGTTTAGAGACAAGTGTGAAAACCAAATCCCAAAATTGTCCTCAGCCCTCTAATTCTTTCTTTCCTCAACTCATATCTGGACAAAGAATATATAAATATTAACAGTCGTGCATTTTAAAACTTCATGTCACTTCCCAGGAGAAATTTCTCTCCATTTTTCTATCTATTGCCTGGAGTAGTGACCTGTGAGTGGGTGGCTCCACAGTGGGGGTACTGAAGTTACATTCCTATGACTAGCTTCTTCATTTGCGTCATTTCCATGTATCAATCACATTGAGGAAATTATAGATTTCTATGTATATACATCCAGCTTAACCTGACTATGGAGTATTTCCTTCGATAAGTTTATGATCTTTCGTTTGTTACATTGTCATTTCAGTAATTCTTACTAATTATTACAAGAGTTTGGTTTTAGATCAATGACAAGGGACAGCTCCGCCTTAGTCGCCGGGCATTACTTCCTGACCCAGATCCAAAGGAATTTGGTACACAGCAAACAGCTGGAGTAGCTGGAGAAGAACCTGCTTCGGGACCATCAACTGATAAGGCTGCAGATATTGAACAGACTAAGGATAAGGTCAGTGTTGCAAAGGTGACAGGTTCTACTAAAAGTATCTCAACTGAGCAAACTATCCAACCACGGAAGAAAGCAATTAAAAGGTTGGTAAGCCCTGCCAAAGATAAGGCTTATATCAACAAAGAAAGGCCAAAGAAGAGTAGCAGCAAAGCAGTTAGCAGCATCTCTGCCAATGATGAAAGTACTTTAGTAAATGGTGAGGCTAAAATTGGATAGATCAACGTTTTCTTACTTCTGAGGATAACAAATTTTGTTGGAGCAAATGACATGACAGCAGTGATGAGGGCGAGCCTTCCCTTTGTAAGGATGTAAAGGTAAGACTCATGCTTCACCCTGTATTGTTTGTAGATGTTGATAGTGTAAATCTTACTGAAAGAAAAATTGTAAATAGATTGACTTGTTGACTTTGTGTTCGGCATCATTTAGACTCTTCTGCATTTACACATTTTCCCCCTATGTGAGTCTTTTGAGTTTTATCATTTCCATTTTTGGGTCTTTTGAGTATTTTCTGCTTGGTGGTTAAATTCGAAATAATCGTTGTGACGGTATCTGATGTTTTTTCTATGGAAAAATGTTAATACGTTTTAGTGGCCAGTAATACATTGTGATGTAGAAATGACTAAGTAGGTAAAGCGTTCATGAGCATATTATCAGTGTCTAACAATGCCCCGATTTGGATGATTGCCATCTAAGTTGTTGAACTAGTGGTTTATGGCTTTCAGTACATCTCCTTTCGTCTCAGCCTTGCAATGTGAAAATTATCCTCTGCATTCTGCACATGATAACTCAACTTTAACTCATGGCTATTAAACATTATCTGTGCGGTGGCACATGCGGCATGGCTGAATAATGCAATAGTTGGGGTGACAATGGTGATGTCTCATTTTGCTGCTGGATAATTATCACAGAAACTCAGTCTTGGGGCACATAGCTTTCCCTTCATGTCCTTATCTCCATCTGCTTCTAGTATGCTGATTCTTTTTTCCCTTTATATGACAGGAACCAATTTGTTATGTATATGTGTCCCCATTGCTGGCTAGTCAATTATGCCTCTTGGAGAGAACCCTACCTCATAGCGAGGACACTCTTCCAGTTATTACGCCAATGGTGTGCTCTTAGAACGACTCAGAGGCAACCGACAAAGTAGTTGCTTTCGCAGGAGACACAGAGATATTTCCTGTCTTTTCTTTCCTTGGCCAACTTGTAAATGTATCCCCCATTGATCTTCCCATGGCTTTTCATGCTTGAGGCTCCAAATTCTGCTTCGAGAAGCACAGGTTTTTGAAGTGTAGATTTGCTTACCAATGCGAGGATGATTTGAGTTTTGTGGCCAAACTCGTGTAGTTTTTATGTGCCTCTTGAGCTTGGTCGCGCACCAGAGTTCTGACCTTCTACTTCCAGGCTTTCCCAGCCTAGAAAACATAGCATCGGCTTATTCTCTCGTATTCTCTTTTGGAAGGAATTGCCACCCCGAAACCGGAAGCGTAAGTTACTGACAGCTGGGCCTTTAAGGTTGAATAATATCCCAAAGTATTCACAAAAAGAAGTCTGCCATACATGAAGCAAGTGTAACAAATAGATTTTCATATAAAGTGATATTTTTTAATGTCTCCTAATATTCATATCATATGTTGCGCCATTATAAGTTCCTTTTGTTTTTCTTCAGTAATATTTTCTATTAGAGAAAAAATCATAAAAAATCATAAATTATGTCAATTGTGACATGCTTATCCCAAATATTTTTGTGACATAAAAAACTCAATTTATATCAATATGACACATCTATGGCAAATTTGTGTTTGTGTGACATAGTTAATCTAAACTTTTTTTTTTTACACCAAAAGCCTTAAATTAATACTCATGTAACAAATTTATTCTGAGTATTAAATTAGAGATTTTTGATGTCATATAAAATGGGATAAATGTGTTACATGGATATAAATTTGAAATTTTATATGCATGTTTTTTTGTGGTTTTTTCCCTTCTTATTGTTGCAACTAGACTACTTCTAATTTCAAGTTCCTTGTTGCTTTAAGTCAAAAGCTCTTGGGTTTGTAATCTGTCCGAGATTAAAAGGGACATAAAATTTGTCATCCAGGATTGTGACAAAGCTCATGTACTTCCACGAAAATAGCCGATCTGACGAAATCCTACTTTTCGCTCATGGAATACTATGCGGTGTGACCTGCCTCAGAAAGGCAAATATGGTTTCGGTTAGACGCACTTATCAATCATTCAGTGTTCAAATATTAGTATAATCGTCCTACCAGAAGCCAACCAAAATGCGAGAGTATAGAATTCACGTGGCTTATTATTTATCATTGTCTTTGAACCCAAGTCATCTATCGGTGTGGAGAAAGTTCTTCAGAAAGATATAATCAAGCTAAACGATGCTGCTTCGCAACTCGTACTGGCCTACATTGACCCGCAATACTAAAACGTCTCAGTCCACCATAGGATTTTAGTTAGCCCTTGGCCATCAAATTTGTTCGCAATACCAAACATCCCTTTGCAATAAAGTAACCTTGAATCGTCTGCTGGCCTCTAAAGACAACTCTCCTTGCACGGCTTAGAAAATGGCCGAGAATATGTTGACCTGTCTTTTCCCTTACCAGCTACAACGTCCAGTTGAAACACTTCAGCTTCCCGTAATCCATTCCTTTTCCCATAAGAATGGCCGTCCCGCTGCTACATATCGGTCAGAGGCCTCGAAAAGCAGACGACGACAACAACAATATAGTGGACATGAATCTCCTCGATTCGAAATACTCGCCGGTCCATTTCCGAAGGGTCTCTGGAGACGTGCGCACGACTTTCTTCAAATGCGTACGTTGGCAAGTCGAAGAGACGCTCGACCCCGTCGATTGCCCGTACCATTACTACTGCGACGGCACCTACCCGGGCGATTACTCCCGGGTCGTGGATGGCCTTGTTCTCCTCTTTTCAGTGGCTTCTTACCTGGTGACACTGATCATCATGATACTAGAAGTATCCGGGAAGGGCAAATCGCGCCTCTGCAAATTGAAGAGGTACCTGCTTCCGTCCAGCCCGCTCTCCCTCTCGGCAACGCTGCTGATCCTTGCCAAAGGCCACCGAATAAACTCCGTGTTCCCAGTTTCCAGCATGGGGCCTCCGATATTCCATCTCGCACTCATATCAGCCCTGGCGTTTGATGAAGGTACGATCAGTGACGTTAAGTACGTCATTCTTCAGGCATCGACGATCTCCGGCATTCTGCATGCGAGTCTATATCTGGACTCTGTTCTTTTGCCTTACTACACAGGATTTGACGCTCTAGTGTCTTCGACCTTCTCCCGCGAGTGTGAATCCTGTGTCTGTCGCAGGGAGGTTTTAGTTGTCGGAGGGAAGTTAGTAACCTACAGGGCCTGGTCAATAACTAGTTTTCTCGTTGCGGGTGCTTTGTGCCTGAGAGTAGTATGCAGGGTAGGCAGTGATGCTGGCAAGATCACGTACATTTCGAAATACACGTTTGAAACGTTAGGTTTAGCGTCAGTGGTGTTGGACACCATGTATTTGCTGAGAAACTCTCCACCGGAGAGGTTTTTGCTCCGAACCACTGCTTCTGGAGCCGAGTTAACCTTAATCTGTATATATGTTGTAGGAAGGATATGTGCTTGCATTCGGAAATTGCAATTGCAGCACGAAAAATGAGAAGTTTATCCAAATTCAAGAAGATGATCGATCTGATGTTTAGAAAAGAACGATCTGTATGAAAAGACCGCACCCTGACTGCAGGACATATAAGTTTTCTCAAAAGGAAAAAAGAAAAAAAGCATTCCTGAAAAGAATGGAGGAATTCTCTACCACCAAGAGACTCATTTGGCAGTGTCTAGTCACTGGACAGAAATACAGAGCTAATCGCTATAAGATCAAAAGGTGACTACAAAATCCTTTGCTGTTCCTGGTGTACAGTAACTCGACCAGAAATACCTTTATTTCTGGGGTGTAAACTCCGCAAGATCCCTCTAGACAGAACTCAAAATCACAAAAAGAACCTCCTCCTGCTGGTGTCCATTTCGGGCTGGAGTCAAACAGGAAATACAAGAAAGTAAACAACGATGATCCTTGAGAGGAGAATGCTTTGACATGCTTATTTTTAGCATTCAGATATGAGTGCCTGGTTGCAGACATAATGAATTTGTATAAACTATTTACCTTGTGAACCCATTCATATTCACCACCTTTAGTATCAAATGTTCCATGCTGCAGACTAACCAACTTGAGTGTAAAACGAGGACCACACTCCTTCAATTATATATGCGCAAGCAGATCCAGGTTAGATAAAACTGTGAAAGTGAACCAATAAAGCATTCATTCCATCTCCCCCTCTCCCTCCCTCTCATGCACACACAACATGCATTTCTCCTTATAAATGTGCTCTCAACAAGTAAAGGAATCAGTAACAAACCTGAAGGCGAGCAATTACTTTCTCTTGAGTGACCTTCTCACCCTTGTCATTCTTCGTCTTCTTATCCTTTGAGTCAGTATGTTTACTTTCTTTACTATCAAAGATGTACCTGAGCATGGATATTATGCAACTTTAACTGACGATAAGGAGATTGACTAAAATGAGTATGCACAATGTTACCAAGACACACCTATGATGGCGAAAGAATATAAAATCCCGCTGGTTATGGAAAGTCACAACTCGCCGACCACGGAAATTTGGTTCTTGTGGAAATAATGACTGTATTAGCCTGAAAGAAAAGAGGTAAAACAACCTATTAAATCAAATATTATGCTACCATATATTATAAGTAAGCTGAAGTTGCATTGTCTAGCCTGAACACCTCAGCACTAGAATTATTGAAGTATACATCACAAATGGAACCAGGTTTCTTGACAGTCAATTGTTTGACAGGGATATAGGCAGTAAAAACCTAGGAGCTTCAGTAAATGGAATCAATAAAAAGAAAACTGTTACCTTCCAATACGATGGCCCAAGCGAGTCGTAAAATTAGTTAACACAAGCTCAGGTTCATGACCAGTTGGATTTCCATGATTCTGCAAGCAATGCAACAAGGAAATTAACAAAAGAATCCATCCTTCAAAGAGATCACCATCTATCGATAGAGAATTCTATACAGAAGCATATAGGATAAAGATTATCAGCCTGCTTCGGTAAATGCATGAAACAAGTGCTGTCTACAAGTGAGAGAAGATCATTTCTTTGCTTTCCACAAGATTAACTAAGACAAGACCACGACCTCTACAAACCTTGATATCTTTACGTAATACGAGCTTGGAGAGCTTGAAGTGTGCAGTTGGTCCATCTGGTAAGCCGATAATTAAGAGAGCATCTACAAGCAAGAGCAGATGCTTACTAAAATTATAGAGATAAGGAATGTTAATTGTTTATCTATCTGCAGAGTCAAATAGTAAACAGAATGAGAAGGGTGAAAAACAAAGAAATGGTGACCAGTAATTTAGCAAGAAGTGCCACTAACCTGGCTCCCTCCGATTTGTGTGAACAACGACAACAGAAGTGAACTCCTTGTGATTTGCATATTCGACAATCTGACAACAGTGCAAAAGAAAAAACTTAAACCCAGTAAAGAGAGAAACTATCTGGTATTGAAATGTCACAGATAGGAAGAACCATTCAACACCTTCTTCAAGTCATAGGTTCCTCTCTTGTAGTACTGAGAATTCGGGATAACTTCCAGTAATTCCGATATAAAAGCAGGGCCCCTCTGCAAAATCACGCGATAGGCAACACCAAATTACTCAAATAAGCAAGCGCTAATTCAGTGGCTGCACCTAAGGATCATGCAAAGAGCAAAGCGAGGACATACAGTCGAATTGAACCGGCAAGTGGTAATCAATATCTTCGGAGTGTGCTCGCGCTTTAATACCGAACTGAATTCGTCACAATCGTTTCCAGCAAACAGCTACAAATACACAAACAAATCAGCCGGCAGACCAAAATCGATATTTACAAACATCACGCAAGTAATCATCAGCAGAAGTTGCGAAAGTAGAGAGAGGAACCTCCTCATCGTCAGGCCGGCAGACCGTCTCATCGAACTCTCTCGTGTTCTCGATCGTGCGAGGGATGCTCTTCGGTGGAGGCTGCTCAGAATCAAACCAAATTAAGAATCAAAAGCTTCGACATAACAGCAAACGATTTCTATCAAAAAAAAAAAAAAATCTCACGTCTTGCTACACTCGAAAGTAAAGAAAATCAGCGGATTAGGATTAAAAGGAAATTGTCAGACCTCCTCGCCGAGCTCGAGAGCGCGCTTCTCGGCGGCGTCGCGGGCCTTGAGCTTCTTCCGCTTCTCGAGCGTCTTCTGCTGCTTGAGCTTGGCGTGGACGGCCGACCTCCTCTCCTTGTTCTTTATCGTCGACGGCAGTATCTCTCTCTTCTCCTTCGTCTCCGCCGATGCCGACGACGCCGCCGCCGCCGCCGCCTTCTTCCTTCTCTTCTGGCTATCGCCGCCGCCGCCTCCGAATCCATCCTCTCCGTCGACATCGTCGTTCTTCCTCTTCCATCCCATGACCTTCGGCGCTTCGCTCGAGCCTCAGCTCACCGTCTTCTTCCTCTTCTACTTCGTCTTCTTCCTCGGGCGCTTGCGGATCGCCGACGACGAGCAGAGGCGAATGTTGGAGCTTCCTCTCGTTACTCGACTTGCGAGGGTTTATGGAGGACCAGCCGTGCCGGTTCGTGCATCGTTCTGGACCGAAACGAACCGGCCCGTCCGGCCGGAGGAGCTGAGGAATGAAAATTCTCGATTTCCTACGTGAAAAGTGTTGGGGCATTATTATAACAAAATCGTAGAATAACATGAAACATTGAAAACAAAGCAAATCCCAAACAGCAAAATAGGACAATATATAAACACGCGCTCATCCTACAACACAGATCTGTCTTTGCATCAAAACATAAAGAATCACTGCTAATAACCAAATTTTGTATTATCACAATGATGAGCATACACCAAAATATCTTTTTCCAGTAATTGTGATTTGCCCAATGGACAAGACACGCTTAGATTCAATTTCCTTGCAATGCTTTTTTTTAGGTCTTATCATATTATGACTAACTTTTAACATCCAACTAAATGCTCATTCCGAATATAAGGCTTTCTAGCCTTAACTTTTGAGACACAAAATTATTAAAAAGCAAGTTAAACACGCTCCTAAATCTAGATCCAAATCAAGAGAGATTAAATGTATAGAAACACCTTTAAGAAATTTTTAGATCTATATTTAATAGCCAGATTTTATCCTCATGCTATTTATAATTATAACACAAATTTATTTCGAATTATCTTCTTTTCAATTTTATTTTCACTACGAACGACGCTAGTATAGTTGTTCGAGAAGATTTATTTTCAAGCTACCCAATTCGAAACATAAAATCTTTTCTAAGCATACTAAAAGAAGTAATTCCAAATTGATTCAATTTACATAAAGGACAAAAAACGAAAAAAAAAATATATATATATATATATATATAAATATATAAATAAATAAATAAATAAAGGAGCTCACACCCAGACAATTCGTGTATAAGAAAAACCTCTCACGCCCCTCTCCCTCCGACTATTTCCCGCCACTATCTCGCTAGCTCCGCTCCGCTCTTCACTCCGTCCATCTCCCACTCAGCCGCTCCCGTCGATCGGCGCGCGGTCGAGAGCTCCGGAGAAGATGCTGTGGGTCGACAAGTACCGCCCGAAGACGCTGGACCAGGTGATCGTCCACGAGGACGCTGCTCAGAATCTCAAGAAGCTGGTACTTCCGAATCCCTCGCTGCTCGTGCTAAATTTCGGCGCTCTTTGCTCTTCTCGAGCTCCGAACCGTCGTCGATGTTGCTGATTGTTCTCGTCTCCGTTCCTTTTGTTGTTGTTGCTGCGCGCGCGCGAAGGTGTCGGAACAGGATTGTCCCCATTTGCTCTTCTATGGCCCCTCCGGCTCCGGCAAGAAAACCCTAGTCATGGCCCTTCTGAGGCAGATGTTCGGGTCCAGCTCCGAGAAGGTTCGGATTGCTTCCAATTGCCTCATGTCGTGTTGATTCGTTGGGATGCGAAAGTTCTGCCATCTGCTGAAATATGGTCTCGTTCCACTATAATTTTTATTGGCGACGGTGGCTTGAACGTTTCTGTGATGATGCTTTTGCAGGTCAAGGTGGAGAATAAGACTTGGAAAATTGACGTGAGTACAGACACCTTTTATGGTCTTCATATGCTTCCTTTGTCTATTTCAGCTATAAAAATTTGCATTATTAATTGAAATCCTGCTGATGCAATTGTTTGTTTTCCTTATGGAGGGATTACTTTTGAATGGCGGTGGTTAGAATAGCCTTGTACTTCAGCTAGGATTGGAAAAGGAGGGACTGACTACTGTCACTTAGTTGAAAGTTGGGCTCATAGTTGTGGGCATTGTTTTATGTTACTGTTTTCTCTCATGTGAGTAGTGTCTAGTAATTGTCTGGAGGAGTATTTGTTTGCTCACAGCTTCATTCTGTGGAAACACTGGCCTATCAGTTCTTTCATTAAGAAGAAACACCTCTAAATCCCCTTGGCTGAAATAAATTTAGCATGAACGTATTGTAGCCATCATCCACTGGTAGTGTTTTTGCTACAAGAACAGTATGGGTTTTGCTAAAGGTCTGTTATTTGGTTGAGCTCTTGCCTGTCAATGCATATCCCAATGGTGAAATTTGTAACTTTGTGTTAGTGGAGAAGTCAAACATATGTAGGTTTCCCCTATACTATTACAAGGAGAAGCTTAAGTAGTAATATTGCCTTGTCTCATTTGTTGATAATATTGGACATTGAGGTATTTATCGTCCTTTCAATGCAGGCCGGAACGAGAAATATTGATATAGAGTTGACCACATTATCAAGTACCCATCATGTTGAAATGAACCCGAGTGATGCAGGCTTTCAGGATCGCTACGTTGTTCAGGAGATTATTAAAGAAATGGCCAAAAACAGACCAATAGACACAAAAGGGAAAAAGGGATTCAAAGGTGATACTGCTTTACCAAATCTTAGTATTTCTTATCCTCTTGGCACTTCCTATTTGATATTATCTGCAATCTTGTTAATCCAAGGTGAGCCCTACGATAGCACATTGCACTCCTGAGATTTTGTTCAACTTTTAAGAGCGATATATGCCATATAAGCAGCATATAAGTTGATGATCAAGAGAAGTTTTTCCTAGATAGAGGACAATGTGGGCAATTCTCATTTGTTGCAATTGACACCTAACGGTGTCACATTGATATTGATTGTGAGTAAGGGGTTTTTAATCACGTTGTTCGTCTTTGATGATTTTATGGCTTCTTAAAGGAGTTGAAAAAAAAGACCTTTCAGTTCCAGTCTTGGAATGAGTGGCTCAATGATGTCTGGCATTATTCGAGTGTTTTGAGTTGAACAACATAAAATTGACTATATAAAATAAAGGTTGATCAAAATATAAAGCAAACAGAACTTGCAAGAAGTTTTTATGTGATGAATTATGTAATTTCTTGAAGTCTCTAATATTTTCGAGTATTATATGGGACATGGTGTTTTCATCTATTGCACGACTTTGAATATTTCTTAAAAATGCCTGTACTTACTGAAACTTATGCATTTCTGGTTCCAATAATTGTTCCCTTGGGTATATTCATATATTTGATGACCTTGTTCTTTTTGGAGATCAACATGCTCTATAAGGATGAACTGAAACCTAAAATGTAAGATATAATCTTTGATCATGTGGCAGTGCTGGTGCTTAATGAGGTTGACAAACTCTCAAGAGAAGCTCAACATTCTCTAAGGAGGACGATGGAGAAGTACAGTGCATCATGCCGACTGATCCTTTGCTGCAACAGCTCATCAAAAGTTACAGAAGCCATTCGTTCTCGCTGTCTGAATATACGAATAAATGCACCAACCGAAGATCAGGTTAGGAGCTTGTTTAGTGCTCTTAGTATGTAAATAATTCTTTTTGTTCAGCAGCACAAAAGATGACTGGATAGAGTCGATGTCTTATTATTTTATATGGAGTCCTTTCTGAAAGAGGGAAGTGTTATAGACCTTGTGACATGTGGATCCTATCAGGATCTGTTCTTTTTCTTTGGGTTGGCAACTAGTAGGCGCAGTTCATCCTTTTATATTAAACATCGGATGGTAGGATTGAGTCATATGCTGTCAAGTGATTGAGACTTTTAGTCACTGCCTGTCTATTTTTTTTCTCATGCATGCTGGATTCATTCTGTACGCTTCTTTCTGCACATGATGTGATGCTCTATTTAACAAAACCACAGAGTGTAATGCATCAGAACATCTTCTATTGTGACAATAGAGGATCGCTCATGCTAAAAGCGTATGGATGATAGACTATTGGTCTTGAGGAGGTTTTTTATAATGCGCCAAAGTTGTAGTTTAGGTTGCACACTTCCATGTTGTTGGACCATATTTCGAATTGAGAATGCCAGTAGCATTGCATCAATTCTAGGGGCATCTTTCTCTTCCAACTTATTGCATACATCATTGGTTCTGCACTTATATACTGCCCATCTCAAAGATTGCAGATTTCTCAAGCGAGACTGTCTGCAGCTACATTATTTGCTTGATTGTCATGCAGACATCGTCGAGTCATGGGTTCTCATATATTCAAATTTTCTGACAGATTGTTAAGGTGTTAGAATTTATTGCAAAGAAGGAAGGTCTGCAACTTCCTGCTGGATTTGCTGCTCGTGTTGCAGAAAAATCAAATCGCAGTTTAAGAAGAGCGATACTTTCCTTTGAGACTTGTCGAGTACAGCAGTAAGATCTTAGGACTGTTGCTCAGTTTCAGTGTCTTGGATTTCTTCTGATTCACCTATTTGGAGCAAGACTAAATGATAGTTTTTTTTCTTTTTTGGATATAATGTAACGATGGATTTAGGTACCCTTTCACCATAAACCAAGTGATATCTCCAATGGACTGGGAGGAGTACATTTCTGAGATAGTATCTGACATTATGAAGGAACAGAGCCCAAAAAGGTTAAAAGTCTTTGGCATTTTACTTTCACGAGGTTTCTCATGTGTTGCTCGAAGTCAACCTTTAGCATGTTTTGTCTTTCAAATGCCTGTGTTCAATATAGCAAATTGAAAAGAATCTCTCTTGCGTATGTAATGATCTGATGTTAGTTATAAGTTCTAAGAATTCCTTAACTTATACAATGAGAAAAACATCCAGAAGTATTTTGATAACCTTTGGGTGCATAAGCTGCACTGCATCAGGACTTAGAATATCATTTAATGATGCAGACAATATAATCTCTTTTCTGATTTCTTACTTTTGTGTATGTCTCTGTGTGTGTATGGAGCTTTGCCACTGAATTTCATGGAAATATGCTTATCGTGATGGAAATGAGCTGTGGCTAAACACCTGCTGTTCTTATTCTTTAGGCTATTCCAGGTTAGAGGGAAACTTTATGAGCTGCTCATCAACTGCATTCCTCCAGAAATCATTTTGAAGGTAAAAGTGCACTTCTCAAATTGTTTGTATCTTTACCATGTTATACCTACTCCTGTTTCCTTGCAGAGGCTGCTGCATGAGCTACTGAGAAAACTAGATGCAGAATTAAAGCATGAGGTCTGCCACTGGGCAGCCTACTATGTAAGTCTTCACAAATTCAACTTTATGTTGGGCCAGCCTAATTGCAGTCGCTTTGCCAAAGTCTTCTAATTTTGTGACTGCCACCTAAAGAATATGTTGCTGGGATAATGTGCTAAGGATATACTGATATTTCTTGCTTCCAAATTTTGGTAATCATTCATTCTGTCATCCATGAACAGGAACATAGGATGAGGCTCGGGCAGAAGGCCATATTCCATCTTGAAGGTATGCCATTATTTGTCAAAGTATCACAAAACTAAGTTGCTCGCTCTATTGTTTTACTTTGCTTTGGGAGGTTTTTTCTCCATGGTGGCTGGCTGAGTTAAATAATAGGGACTTGCTTGGGAGTCTTCTCTGAGATTGCATGAATGACATGAAAAGATGAGTTAAAAATACAAATTTCGATGCGAAAATGGAGACTATAATCCAATTGGTGTCTTTTGCTTTCACAGGAGAATGCATTGCCTTCTGCTTAACGCACTCTACTTTACTCTCATGCAGCATTTATAGCCAAGTTCATGAGCATATATAAAGCTTTTCTGATTGCAACTTTTGGCTGAGGATGCTTGGGTTCTGCAACAGTGGATTCTGCTATTGAACAGAGGGGAGACAAGTGTAAATTGATTTTGGCTTTATGGGGTTCACTCCAGAGTTTGGCTAACAATTGCCAGGATGCAGAGTCATGACGGAGACGTTTGCAAATTTTAGTTCTCGGGAGCCCCTGCTCTCTTGTTTAGGGTCTCTTTTCTATCATTTTCTCATCTTTTTGACTAGTTCAAGCTTTGTGCGGAAATCAGACCAAAAAAAAAAAGCTTTGTGTGGAAATCTCTATGAACATCTTATCTTGTCTTATTGATAAATTGTACTTGATCGCCTTCTGGCCATTGGAAAGAATGGCTATGGAGCCTATCCAGATAGCTTCTATGGATGGTTTTCTAACTGCCTCATTGACATTAAGCGGGGTACAATGTTAAGATTATATGCTGGGTTTCTGCAGTGTCATTGGCACCACTCTCGTCTTTAAGGAAGATATGATCTGAGTATGGACATTTGGTGTTAAAAAGATTGCTCACTGTTGATATACGTCAATACATGTAAAAGTAACTAGAGAGGCACACATTAAGGAGTAAGACAAGTCAGATTTCCATAATGATGACTTGAGCTGGTCTCACCTTGCATTTTGAGGCAGATTTAGCGATTGAGTCGCCATGCTGCTTCTCTGCATGACTTGATGTTTTTTCTAATTTGTGGTGCACGCGTGAATATACTCGTTTGTGGGAGATTAGTCAAGCCGATTGCTATTCGAAAGAGAAGTGGACGAGTTGCATTTTAGCCCTCTAAACCTCGTACAACATAGATCACAAATCACTTCGTAAAACTCACGTCTCTATCCTCTATTCGCACTTCTTTATTTATCGCAATTAAATGGTGAAAGAACGTGACCACTGGATCAAGGTGTATATCAATGAACATGTGGGCTGCTTCCCTTCGATGGAGAGGTTTCCTTGCTTGAACTCAAATCACTTGCTCGTCTCGTTGTAGGTAAATTCATAGCAAAAAGCACTACAGGAATAATTCCATGTGACATCGTAAATCACGGATAGTCGCTTTACCCTTCCAAAATTTAATTTGCATTTTATATATATATTGCCTAACGCATTAGCATCCAAGGACGGTGGGATACCTGGAAAGGCTCCTATTCATAATATAAGTGAGAAGGATACAGCAATGTGAGGAAATGAAGAATACATCTACTAACATTACACAAAGAATAAGTTCTTGAAGAGGATAGTTATTTACATGGCTAGGTTTTGTGGAACATCTGTTCCGTAATCTACTATACAAACATGAGACTCCTGCTAGTCTCTCTATTGTAATATAAATTGAATTTTATGCATAGAATACAACAGAAAGATACATACATTGCCCAGAGGAATTTGACCTCGCAAACATTTCCAAACACTATATTCTAAGCCTGAAAGATTTAAGCCAATGAGTCTCCAGAACTGCGGTAAATTTTGTCAGCATGATCTGCCGGCACATACACGGCATCAAGCAAAGAGCTGTGAGTCCGTCCATAGAACACATACACGAGTACCCCAACTATCAGCCATACAGAGACACGAGCCCACGTAGCAGCCCTGTTGTTTCAAAGATGAGAGGGGCACATCTATACGATCAAGGTCATGAAAGGAGAAAAATGACAAAGCACAGAGACTGCCTCTAATGAGATATTTCAAACTAAGCATGACCTCGACTCTACTAGATTGTCTAATAAATACCCCCAAAAATTAAAGCTTCAACCTTGAAATCCAATAGATAAATGATGCAGAAGAGGTTGACAAAGATTGCACTATAAATGTTTTGTGGATTAAAAGACTCACCCGAGATTAATCAGCAGATAAAGGTTGATCAGAATGCAGGTAATAGGCAAAAGAGGAACAAATGGGCAAATGAAACCTGAAATAAGATCAAGTTAATGTAATCAGTACCAAGCTTCCAAGTTCTGTGTCCACTTGGCACCAAAGCTCAGGTATGGAGAAAATAAATGGGACTAGATTGGGACACTGTCAAACACCACTAACTGAGGGAATCATAATGCCTCTTCTTTTAATCAAAGAAATTTCAAATAAGGAGACAAAAATGAGCCCATTTTCCTCAGGCCTTTAATTACAAGATATAACCTAAATATCCACCTCTTCCTAGTTTTAGAATATAAACAAAAGCAGTCCTTGCATAACATCAATGCAAATAGAGGACTAAGCTTGACAAGTTACCATTCAACTTTCTAACTCCACACAGATGCCATTGTCATGCAACCAGAGAGGACAAGAACATGTAGGAGTAAATAGCACGTGGAAAAGAATCTAATGTACTTTCTAAACTGTACTCAGCACAACGGATAACATACCTCCTGTATGACCAAACTTGTGCCTCCTCTCATCTTGATCGATGCAAGTCAGCACAATGAGACCAGACAAAAGTAAAGTGCCACCAACACCACACAAGGAGAACCGAAGAGAGCTGAGAAGGAAAGTCACAGAAATAAGAAGGTAACCACAGAGAGAGAGAGAGAGACAGAGACAGAGACAGAGACAGAGAGCATCTATATATTGTAGAAAAAGTTCATTTTATAATTATTTTCTTTTTGATAAAATTTAAGCATAAAAATCTGCTGTCTTCAGTATGTGGGGCTTTAAGTGAAGGCAAAAAATTTTTATCCCTGTTCACCGTCTGGCCTCACACTTGAGGACAAGCCATGCATTGCTTAACCCCGTAATACAGATTTAGCATCAGAGAGCTCCTTCAGAATTAGAAGAAAAGTGACATCCTACAGGTGTCTGCAAGCACTTTTTCCATATACCCACCTGGGAAGTCCCAAACTTGAGGCGGCATAAGTGAGAACAAAAGCCCCAATGCACGTGAACATTATAGTCCAGCCAGCAATTTTTCGCCTGTTCTTTTCTGTCAAGATGTCTGCATGAAGAGATGGGAGAGCTTCTGGTGAGGCTTGGGACAAGTGGTGGAAGCAAGGCATTAAAAATTTTGGTGGTTCTGAAGTAAATAAATGTCTGACAGAACCACCTTCAATGTACAATCACCCTACTTCACCTCATCATGAGTATAATATTGCATGTGACATAACAATACCTTGCACTTTTTCTACGAGAATAGGATAGTCAATTGATGTGTCCTTTTTGCCTAACAAAGGTTGAGTACAGTCCTTAGATGAGCAACCAGAAATTTCAGAAATGATCCCACTGCTCTCCTGTGCATCACTATAAGCATCGATCGACTCCTGAAGAGATGAAGGAAGGGGCACCTTGTCTGGGGGGACATACCTAAGAATTAACACAGAAATTGCTACCATGGTAAAGGCAAGAAGAGTACCCACACTGACCTGCAAAGAGAAAAAGCTCATCTCAGTAGCATGTAATGCCATTTCAATTCAACCTTTAGAATCTATTACCCATAAAGGCAATACAATATCTGAAAATTCCAGGATGCAGCACAGAAAAGTCAACAAATAATAAAGATTGATCCCAATCTTCGTTGTCTTCCTTTCTCAATTCAAACTCAAAAGTCCATTAAACGGGCATTCTCATACAGCTCATTCTTCATTTCCACTTTAATTAGATATGCTTTTGTAGCATGTGATAAGTTCCAAAAGTGGTCCATGTTGGCCTTGTTTTCAGAAAGCAGCCAGTGCTATAGGTATGACAGAGCAGCACTTTCTTCATAATGAGGCAAGCTTACCATAAATAAACCAACTAAAAGGATAATATACAGGCAAAATCATCAGATTATAGACACCTGTAGTAATTTACATCTTATGCTGTAAACCGTGATATTGTCTCTGAATTCCTTTTTCCTCAACAGAGTATACCAAAACCAACTTTAACAAAGGATCTTTAGAATTTCACCACCGTATCTTAAAATTGAATTCATCAATTACGATGCACATATATATGGACATTATTACTGCAAAAGTAAAGACTCAATTTTAGCTAAACTCAAGTTTATAACCCACAAATTCTGACTGTAAACACAAACTCACCATGCCAGCCAACTGTGACACATCCATGAAGAATGCCAGTGTTGCTGACCCAAAACCAGTCACAATAGTGCTCTTGATAGGAACTTGGGAACGCTTGTTTATATCTGAAAAGAAAGCAGGCAGGAGTCCATCTCTCGCCATTGCCATGAGAATCCGAGGCTGAAAGAAAATTACAGATTTAGAAGGTTAAAGATCAGTGAAAGTACTGTATAAAATGTGAAAACAAAATCAAAGCACCAAGCCTTCATTAAGCGGGTATGACATAAAGTTAGCATCCAAATATAAGGAACATATTTTCCTGTCGGTTGTAATCATATGTTACAGAGAATACCAGTTACCTTAAAAAAGTATCAACTTTTGAAGCAGGATACCTTTTTACCAAACCCGGTACTTCTATACGAATCTACAGCTATAAGACCAAGAAAAGGGGAAAATTCAAAATTTAACCTTAAATACAATTTTTCCTTCCCTGGTTTGATAATATTTCATACCCTGAATAAAACTATCGTTAAGAATCCTGTGTTAAGGAGAAACAATGAGCAAAGCGGTTTTTGGGCAGAATGATGACTCCCCATCCATGCGCTTAAAAATAAAAGAAATTGTAAACAACAAGATCCCGTCTTACTGCACTCCCAATCTCGATGCATTAGTTATAGCTAAAAAAATGCATCAAATGGGGAAAAAAGAGACTTTTTTTCGGATTACTCCAAAAAATCAATTATCCAAAAAAGTAATGAGCAGATTATAAAAACCATCTCAAGAAGTTTAAAAAAAGGAAATCGCAGATGAAATGTGGAAAGATTCAATCTCACATAATAATAACTCGGTAAATTAATAGCAACAAATACAAGCATTGGGCCACAGAAAAAGTCCAAAGAATATCATTTGTCTACCTGAGGAAGAATGGAGCCCATCAGTGTAGAGCAGAGAGCAGTAACAGCTCCAGCTGTGATTATGTACCTGCAACGAAGCAAGCAAGCACCATAAACAAAAATCTGAGCGCACATCTGGCATCCCCAACAAAAGGAGAAGCTGCCACAAGCAATTTGATGCAAATTATACACCTACGCTGCCCAATGCATCCCATGGCTTGCAAATGCAGAGGAGATGGGGGTGTCAGGGTCCATTGCAAAATAAGGTACAAGACCAACAACCACAATAGATACCATCATGTATAGCGCACAACATATCGATAATGCAGCAGCTATACCCAGAGGCAAATCTCGTTGTGGGTTCTTCACCTGTCAAAAAAGTAACATAAGATGACTAAATTTTGGACCTGAAAGGGATGAGATTAAAACAAAAGGCAGAATTCCATGAGAGGGCAAAAAAATAGAGAAGCGAAAATCGGTACCTCTTCAGCTGTGCTGGCAACTGAGTCAAAACCAATATATGCAAAGAAGACAGTCGCAGAGCCCGCAAGCATCCCATCAACCCCAAAGGGGAAGTACCTGTAGACACACTAATTACTCACAGGAACTTACTTTCCAAGATGTCAATAAGGGAATATAAGGGAAGTGTTTCAGTACCCAGTAGGAAGTTCATAACCAGGCCATCCAGTCTTGAAGCCTAGATAAGTGCCAGCTACTATGACAAAAATCATAGCACATACGTTAGCTGTTGTGATGATACCTTGAGCCAGTGTACTCTGCAAGACTATTTTTAGTCAATAATAGCTCGTAAAGGCACTTTGCATCAAATAAATCTGAAAAAGGGATTACCTCCTTTATTCCCACACATAACAGCCCAGTAACAACGATTACTAGAACTGCAGCACATGGGTCTACCACTATATCAAGCCCAGGGATGTACTGACGGGCTAAAAATGCAGGAAGACTGTCCGCTCCTCCAAAGAGCAATGCCTAGAAAAAGTCAATCTCAAAGTCAAACATAAAAGCACTGACATTTAAAAAAAAATCCAACAAATCTTTCCTTATGGAAGTACTCAGCAGTTAGCAAAATACAATTCTGGCATGTATTAAAATAACTCGTAATCCTAAACTATCCAAAGTGAAATCCATAAGCTACCAAAACCACAAAATCTTAAAAAGAAAATAAACCTCCAATCAGCAGAAAAGCAGTCTAACCTACGAACAAAAAAAGACACGATGCTACCCAGTCCAAACTTGCTGGGACATATTGAAAAACTTATTGATTTATGATATAATCCTGACCAGGTTAGGAGATATGCCACGAGCTACAGCTGAGCCACCAATTGTGTATTCCAGTATCAGCGCCCAGCCAATCAGCCAAGCAACACTGTCAAGCAAAAGTCATGTTGTGACAATGGTTTTAACAAATAATAGTACTCTCAAAAAGGTGGATACAAGTCCAGTTGTCTATTTCAATTTCAACCAACATAATCAAAGCCAACTCATACAAATGCAAGCAGTCAAGATTAGAAGGAGAAAAAGTTGATCGTCATAATTCAAGTAGGATGAAAGAGAAAATGATAATCAAGCACAGCCTCAATTACAGATTGTCCCCGACCTGAATTATTCTTAGAAAAGTTCTACAAACCATTACCCTTCTCCAACACAGATGTATGAATAATGATAAGCACTCCCAGCAGATGGACAACGGCTTGAAAGCTCCGCATAACAGAAGGCTGAAAGAGCTGCTGCAATTCCAGCTATCAAGAACGAGAAGGCGAGAGCTGGTCCAGAGTGCTCTCTAGCGACGGTCCCAACAAGAATGTAAACTCCAGCTCCAATCGTAGATCCAACCCCTGACCAAACCATAAAGCCTGAAGTAAGCTACTGAGACTTTTGATAATAAACAGGAATGATGCAAAAGAATTGGCCAAAACAATTATCTAAGAGGTGTCATCATGTGCAGGGAAAAGAGCTTCCAAGTTCAAAGAGCAAATCAACTTCAAGCTCAAAGAGCGCCATCAAAATGAACTCCAAAAAACTTCATCACAAGGGAAAGAAGGGGGGGGGTGGTTGCAGTTTCAGTTTCTGGAAGAAGAAGGGGATGTCAAGTTTGATCAGCATCATCTCATCAAAAACAAAGCTTCCAAGTTCCGACGGCCAAAATGAACCCATGACACGAGTTAACAAACAAATTTTGCCATCAGCAACATCATCGGCCATACAAAAGGACCAAAAAACCAAAACACAGCTCCACTCACGCTAACAAAACCCATAAAAAAGAAAAAAAGAAAGACAAGGTAAGAACTTCATTTCAATTCAGCATTTACCGATGGCGATGAGGTGAAGAATCGACAACTCCTTGGCCAATCGATGATGCCCGCCCCCAACGGAACTGGAGTGAGCCGAATCGACCTGCTTCCTCCTCACCAGACCCTTCATCCAACCCCCCGGCGATCCGCACCCACCCATCTTTTGGCAACCACCCAGAAAACCCATCAAATCAATTTCTCAAATTCAACCGAATTCTCAATCGCCCACACGACAAGGCGACGAATCGAAGCTCTTATAGGCAACGAATTCAACAACGACGACAAAAAAAAATATCAACACCAACCCCCCTCGCCGTATCTTCACAAACGTGTCACAGCAGACATCGTCCGATCAACAGCGAGACGAGCTACAGGACGAAGGCGCCCGCGTTTCCCTGCGAAGCTCGCGACGAACTGTCCACCCCGAAGAAGATGGCGGTGGCTCGGCTTCGGAAGGGAAAAGCGGGCGAGATGGAGATGTCGAAGGACAGAGCAAACAGAGGAGAGGAGCTTCCTTTTATCGTCTCTGTTTTCAACAGGAACGTGAAATAGAAAGAGGGGGAGGGGTGGGACTTGCCCGTCGCCCCCAATTATTCGCGTGCGGCTCGAATCACCGAGCTGCCCGCTGCCCGGCGAACCAGACTCGGGGCTGCCCGCGAATTCATTGCTGACGGAAGAATCCAGCCCTCTCTCCTCGATCGGGATCGATGGCGGCAGGAATCAGCGTCCATGATTCTGTCGGGGCCCACGCGCTCTTTTTTCTGTGCGTGCTATCTCAGACAACAATATAATACTTTAAAAAAATATTTCTCTAAAACAATTCGCGCGAATCCCCCTGAAACAATCAGTCGAATGAAAATATTTTCATTTTTTGATGTCTAAATAGGGAAAATATTAATTATTCATTCATTTCTATAAACATTATAAGCAATCATTATTTTCAAAGTCATTTATTTTTCGAGGAAAAAATACAGCGCGGATGGTATCTCTTCTTGTAGTTAGACTAGAAGAAGATCAAAGATAGTTTTTTAAGCATATTATATTTCAAACTGAATTTTAGAAAAGAAATTGATAAAAAGAAGAGGACATTCGATATATTAGAAACTTCAGGATCTGTTTGAGTTGGGTATTTAATAACAGAGTTAATCTAGGAACTTACTTAAAAATTGGGAAATTTTGATGCCCTCAAGAGTGTAATGTTTGATAGATCTTTTAATTCTTATTATACAATAAATACTTTAGTGTTTTTCCACTTTTGGGTCAGTACAATTTGTCCATTTTGATATATTCCATGTTGAGTCCTGAAGGTCCGAACATGATAGATTTATTAGAGATTACTCAAGATTACTATTCTTGAGTGAGAGGCTACATTTATTAAATATTTTTGATACGATAATGCACCATTCACATACGATCAATGAGTTTTGCTATTGATAAATTATCGCAAAATGCGTTTTTTCTATCAGGATAATTTGTAACTCTTCACATTACATCTTACACGCTTTATATCTTAATCTTAGCAAGACAGTAATTCACACCAAATTAAAAAGGAGTTGATAGTATCAAGCGACATTCTCATGCTAGAGATAAAATGAATTTATTTTTTTCGTTTAACTATGTCAAACCACTTCATACATTGCGTCTCTAAGGCTTTTGAGGACATCTTAGTGATCAAGTCACAATAACCTTTATTGCTCCCATGTGACCGAATTGATTAGAAGCTCAAGGAACAACAGGTAGCCAAAACATAGTCGCTAAAAAACTCAGGAAAAATACTAAAAATATCTTAAATCTATTACAGTTGTATCAATTCAATTATAAACATATGAATTATGCCCTACACAATGCAATGTTAATTATACTTTAACTAGAGATCAATTTATTTGAAGAAAAACTATTTTTAGAAAATTATTTTTCGATATTTTTAGCGTATTTAAGTGATGAAGAACTAACCGATCAAACACAAAACATTTTCCATTGACTTAAAAATAGCAAGCTCAGATTGGCAATACAATAACTATCCCTTTTGGCGGTAAACAAGACACTTTCTTAAAATTGTCAGATAAATAAAAATCAATCATTTTTTAAATGATATCATAAAAAAAAAAAATTTCATTTGTCACGAATTTTTCAGTTAAATAAACGTATTCTACTTCCATCAATAATTGGGAGGGGGTGAGATGATTTAGATTTTGACTTTATAAGATATGTGGTAGCGTTTTTAACGATTGAAATGCGTAAACTCTTGTCGTTTTTTCTAATTAAATAATTAAAGCACGCAGCCTCTGGTGGGATCGACTCCTGTGGAGGCAACGTGACTGCTCTTGATTAATGCGAGGGCGGTGCCAGAAAACGATTTAAACATTATACTAATTCTAACACGACTCTTCGAATATCCTAAACGCCAAAGATTAAAATAGGAAAAATTCTTTAAACAGGAACGCCATACACAGGTATTCGAAGAGCCTTGATAAGCACTACTAGATATAAAGCAAAAAAAAACAGTAAACGGACGATCATGATGCCCATTAGTGACTAAAGAATGCTCACCTGTAATCACGATTTAATTAATTAATCAAAATTACTATTCTTGTAAACCATTGTCATAGTCACCATTCAATGGGGTCCGACCCATCAAAAGGCCCTCCTCGAATACCACAAGCTAAACATGTGAATCACGTTTATTTGGCTTTTAAAATCATTGCTTTAAAAAGTACAAAAAGCAATATCGTATTTTAAAAAACGTACTATATATATATATATATATATATATATATATATATATATATATATATATATATATGAATAATTAGATAAATAGTTCATAAACTTTATCTAAATATGCAATGTCGTATTTCCACTTTTGATTTTGTTCAATATAATTTCGAAATTTTTGGTAAATATTTAATCTAGTCTATAGATTATTATTATTTCTCTGGATTATCTAGTTTAGGAATTAAGCTAAATGTTTACTAAATGTTGGGGGATCACATTAGATAAATTAAAATTTTAGGGATAATATCGCATATCAAAATAAAGTTTAAGAACCAACTTGGACTAAAATTCAAAGATCAAATCAAATAAGTCAAAATTTAAAAGACAACATTACATATTAAGCTAAAATTTAATAATCGTATTAAACAAATCAAAAATTCAAAAATAATATTACATATTTTACCAAATTTCATGACTCATTTATGCCATTTTTCCATAAATAAGTATGGAAGAATTCCTCGATTGCTATGGATGACGTACAAATCAACCTGTAAAAGTCACGAAGGCATTGCATGTCAATCTCGGAGTCCACATTATTGATTAACAGGAAAAGTCGGAAGTTTCTTGTCTCTTTTTAATTGTACGTTGACGAATGGGCACCTAGCGACGTCTCATCAAAATCTGGCTTTGGTCGGGTTAGCGATGCGTGCAAGAAAAGCCCTCCAGCCATCCCTGCCTTGTCAAAACCCCACGAACCCTTCGCTGGAAATTGCTCGAAATTGAAAAACTTTGTTTTGATCAGGCAGCTTCTTCGATGGACCCTTTTCCAAGAACGAACGGCAAAGGCCGAAAGAGCCCACGAATCCAAATTTTAGGGCAATTTGCTTTCCTTTTTTTCACGAGGCGGGTGTTCAAATCTTTCGTCCCGATCGGTCTTTGCACATGCACGCTTTCGCCCGATTTTTGGAAAATTCCATAGCTCGAAAGGGACGTGCACGTGACCTTAAACTACGAGGCGAGGCCTCAATCGATCCGGGGGAAAATACAAAAACTTTCAGAAGCTTCCTGACAAAAGCAATGCCCTAGTTGATGATGGTGGGGTGTGAACAGGCATGAAGTTCAAAAGTAGCAAGTTAGGTCCAGCGGTGCTCTGTCGCGGCGGCCCGTGGTTTGTGGTCCAAACGAGCGGAGCGTAGTAGAATAGTCGGATGCTTGTTTAATTAGAACAAAACAAAGAACCATAATTCGCACCGAGACAGAGAATATAAAAGCTTTGAACGTCGAGAATTCAAGCTCCTAGACCAGTCCTGGCACACGACCAAATGACATCGACATTCAAAGCGTTGACATTTTCTTATATGCGACTTCTCGAGGCATCAGTATAGACCGGACCCTCGAAATGTAGACCTTCGAGCTACGTCGGTGAGGCCATGCGGGCGCCGGCGGGGGTTTCAACGTTCAAACATGCGGACCAGAACGGAGGAGGATCGAAAGGAAGAACGACGACAGAGGAAGACGCACCGGAATGGAACGGGGGGTCGTGCGGATCGCTTTTGCTCGACGCATCGTCATCACAATTTGCAAGCGGCTTTCTGTAGAAACGATTGATTTGATTAATTCGGAAAATAAGCGTGAGAGGAAAGAGCCGTGTGGGTATGTGTGTGGAAGAGAATTAAAACGGAATAAAATAAGGTTAAGTGGAATCTACGTCCGCAGCCAAGAGAGGTGAGAACATGGCGGAGGGGGTGGAATCCCATCAAATCAAAATGCCAAGATGAAAACGAAATTACGATTCCTTTTTTTAATGTTTTTTTTTGTTTAATGATTGTTCATTGTGAATTATGAGGGAGCTTGCTGGGGAACCTGGCGAGAGAGACGTCTGTGGTTGTGAAAAAAGAACCTGACGTGGGTGTCTTTTTGTCCGACAGGCATGACAACTTCTGATTCAATCGGTTCTTCGACCCTAGAGGTTCTCGTGGTGATCCCGGTGGACCGACGGAATTCTACTGCAGATTTAGCTATATCCGTTTGTTTCGTCCATATCAAAATATTAGATTTCATCTCGTCAGGAATTATGAACCTAAGTAAATTTTTAAAATGTTCAAGAGGAAAAAACGAATAAGAGATCCGTCCTAAGAATGTCAACAAGATATTTCAGGATAGATTATAAAATCTAAGAGCAAATCTTTACCTATGATTTACAAGTGATTTCTTTGGTCTTGGAATGTTAAAGTGCTTCCATCTCCTTAGCTCATGGCCAATTTCAAAGGCATTTTCAGTAAGGGCAGCGCTAAACACACTGGCCTCAACTTATATCGCATGAGCGACTTGAAAAGCCGAACCCGGTGACTCAACGGAACCATCCCACACTTCTGGAGACTTGCACAATGTGATTTCACACACCGACAACCAGTATTAAACATCATCGAACGTGAATGAAATGCTGGTTTTCATGCACATATATTTGTTGAAAATGGGAGAATCAAGATGTGTTATTAATGATACAAGTAATGCCCAAACGCCTTTCGGTCGTGTACCAAAACAACTTGACTGCAATATAAGCCCGCTAGTAGCAATGAGATGAGAAATGAACAGAAAGTGAAACAAAAATTTTTCTAAAATACAGGATTAGTGGAGTCGGAATGCTAGGAATGTTCTCCATCTGCAGAATGTTCTCCTATCGACTATCCTAATGCTAAGTGTCAGACTAACTTGTCAGAACCGCTTTACACGCATCTTACAATGTGGAGATGCTGCACCTGGCTACCAAAAATTAAACAATTTGAACCCGCTGCTACCATTCAAAGTGGCTTCATTAGTGGAGTCGGAATCACTTCGAACAGCTTCTTCTGAATCATTGCCGGAAGTGATCTGTATTCGGTCTGCATGCTCGATGATCCAGTCAGTGAACTCCGGAGAGGATGCCAACTCTGACATAGCTTGCCTGGTCCAGTGTGCCTTCGAGTCTTCCCATTCTTGCTCCGTGTACTTCTTTCGGTTGGGTGTCTTGTGAAGAGTTGAATAGTAATCCACAGAGTTCCTTCTCATTTGACTAGCAGGCGGTGTTCCAGAACCTGTGGGGACAAATTCAAGCATGAGCAATTCTATTAAAAGGGTACCTCCAGTTGAATAGCTACAATCATTTCGCCATATGTCCTGGCCAGTCATATTAGAGTGGCAACATTCATCTTTGCAAAGAGTATGCCACTTGGACATGGAAAAAACTACTATGGCAAAAACAAGGCGATAACACAAATTGGGGAGATATCATATTAAGTTTCGAGAAGTGAAAGCAAAATGGCCAAGAAAACCTCGCATTCCACACATTTGACATTCTGCCAGTGAAAAGTTTTCCTCTTTCTAGCATTACCTAATAGGTTCCACAGTCACCATCTTAAACTTGGATAATGGACTGCCAAGGTCCCTTGGCCAAGTCCAGATATTTACAGTTTTACACGAGTCAGATGGCACCATGAAACCTTTAGCTCATCACCCAAACCTAGTTCAAGTAAGATAAAACACATTCAGGCCGGTCACAAGTGCTCAGATCTATATTGGAAGGAAAGCATCTGATTGTAATTTCGCAGCCTTGCTCATAAGTTAAGCGGACAAGTTGGACATAAGGAGATAGGCAACCGGGAGGAACATAAGTGCAAGTAGCAAACCATACTTTTAAGTGGAGAGTCCAACCAAGCAGCAGATTTGTTTGGTCTATTCCACATCTTTCTCTGGTCAAATTTTTCTGGTGACCTTGCAAGAAATTCAGCCCGATTGAACTGGGCAGATGGCTGCCGAGGCCAGTACGAAGTAGGACTCCAGTTCAAAGAATATGGCTCATACCTGCAACAAATCATGGGAGACTTTTATCAGATTCTACTTGGGAAAATTGGAAGTTTATATGCAATGATATCTTCCAGAAAAACATTAGCTACGATCTACAGGAACGCAGTCCAACTCATTATCTTACTGAGGTGAACTGGCAAGTAACCTGACACATGGGGCATTTATTTATTTATTTTTGGCAGTGACAGAGGATTGTCATAGATGAAAAAAGTTTAATTTATGTACAACCGCTTTGTAGGGATTTCTTTTTATGCAATTGTCAAGCATGTCATGTAAGGAAGATTAGTCAACTTACGCTGCCTCACTCCAAATTGAAGCTACCAAATAGCAAGTAGCCGAACAACAAGCCAGCGCCCCCACTGCCAAAAGAGTGTCAAAAGTACTCTGCAACGCAAAATTTAACATGTTATAGCCAATGTCTAAGGGAAGATTCGTAAAAGCAAAATGCCTCAGTCGTGTCTACGTCAAGTAAAAGCTAAAGGAGGAAATAAGATTAGCAAATATGATAAAGAAGATCATGAACCATGAGTGACATGGATAAATGGGTGAGTAGAGTGTGCAGTGCCCCATGTCTGGATGGCTTAATGCCTTTCTTTTCCCCAATAGGAAGCAACTTCCATAAGAATATTCCCACATTTTTATCAAAACCAAGGAAATACCACGATGATTTAATCTGAAAAGAAAATACTAGTGGGCAACTGACTTTTCTACTAATGTAGCACCTATTTCGGACTCACAAGACATGTGAGGTTAGTACAGGACTCTGATATGCATACTTGAAACACTTCTGCAGGGAATGTATCCATACCAGAGAGAACACCTACAGTTCAGTAGTATTGCCAACAGCCTAATTTATAGATACTTGATAAGTTTTTCTCAAAATGTCATCCAAGCTCACAAATAGAAAACAAGAATATGTAACAAACAAAAATATAAAATAGCGCACCTGGAAGATTAACGTAGCAGCAACAACACGCATTGCCCATTTCATAAATTGGGCAACACCATCATCCACACTCCCATCCTCTGAAATCACAAACTTCCGAACAATCCAATAGCCTAAAGCAGCTCCAGCTAGAACAATTCCCACCAGTAAGAATACAGATACCTGTAAAAAGAAAGAGTGAGCATAAACCGATCATTATTCACTAACCTGGCTCCCTTGAAAAATGTAAATAGCAAAATGAGTGTCACATACAGTACAGAAACTTAATTATAAAATCCAACAGACCCTGATCGAAAGAAGGCTTGTGATCTTTTTCCAGGGATCACCCTTCTACAAATACAGGGAGTATAAAAGTAAAACAAGGCCCGTAGGGATTTCATAGATATAGAGGTGTTCAGACTTGCAAGACGATGTTAAACAAAGAACAGCAGTGGATCTAAAAATCTTTTTAACCTTTATGTGCTCAAATTTTGAGGGAGGAAAAATGAGCTTGCTCAGCTTTGGAAAATTTTCCTTAAAAAAGAAACTTTTGCAAATGCAGTGCCACACCTATCAACTAATTACTTACACAAAATAAAGACAGAACCCTTGAGAAAGTACAACCGATAGGACTCACCGGGTTATGCATCTCTTCACTAAATCCAAAACTGAGAAGAATTGAATTCACCATCATTGAGAACTGATGTAGAAGAAAAGATCCAGCTCCAAGCTGCCATAGTTAATTTATTATGAGATTCCTTCATGTGCTGCATTAAGCAAATGGAAAAAAAAAAAACTTTGAAAAACAGGTTCATGTGAAAAGCACTAACCATTGATCCATATAAAGTGAGGTAGAAGGCATTTTTCCTCCCAGTTGGTAATAATTTCATCCCCTGCAACATGGTAAATGGACGCCTTAAGGAAAAGCTTGGTGTGCACATCACAACAAAATATGAGTTTGCTAGGTATAAATGTAATTACATGAAAGTAAGGTCAATACATGTCACAGCAGTTGCCAATAGGTTACAGGAAAATAAGGAATCTACCACCGGAAACGTCATTCATGTCTCATTTGAGAAGGCAACTGACTGACAAAGTGACACCAAAGATATCTAACTGACTGACCATTTAAGTACATATCATACTTTTAGAGACATGATCCCCAGCACAAGTGTTTATTTGTGCTAGAATGTGTAGAAGATGACATAAACAGATGTGAGCAAGAGATGTGTATAACACGCTACAGTCAAGCATAAAGGAGATATTTCAGGATATAGTTTTTACAGCAACCAACAGAAACTGGCTTCTGCAAATATATGCAGAAGAGCATTTGTGAAACTCCTATATGGAGGACACAACAAGCCATAGGAAGTAAAAAGACCAAAGAACAAAAACACGGTTGCTTCATTTTGAATTGCCATAGTGTGCTCTATAAACAGGGAGAGAAATGCTATTACTAGTGCCCAATTGGTGAAACTTTCTTAAATGAAGGAGGAATACCTGGAAAAGAAGGATAATAACGACAAGCAAAACTCCTATGGCCATTGAACTGCTATAGTAGAAAGGAACCCAGCCACTAATAATTGGAGCCAGCAGTAACAGTATAAATCCCAATGCCAGACAAAGGAGGCGCCACTGTTGGGGCTCTGCAAAAAGAAATGGAAAGCCTCAGCTATTTTTCCTTAAGTATGTGCAATATGTATGTAGAGGTATAGAACATGATTCAGTTAAGAAAGTAGCCAGACCTTCAGAAATGGAGACTGTGATATTGCCCGGAACTTCACCGATGATCTTGACATCAACAAATCTATGTTCATAGGGTGATATGACAGAACTCCACTCGCCTTTTTGAATGCCCTTCCACTCATCTTTTTCACATTCGCACGATGTGAGAGAAGAATTCCTGGAGGCAAAGGAATCAAACATGAAAGTAAGCCAACTAGAAATGCAACAGTCTATCATATTACAGAAAAGGAACAAATGACCATGGAGAAGGATAATAAACCAGAAGATAATCTCCAACACAAGAAAAGTTTAACTTACCGGTGAAAGCAAACCTGAATTTTGCTGTGTAATCTTTCCGGAATTGATGATGGAAGCAAAATGACACGTAGGGCACTAGAGTAACTTCCAAGTCTCAATCGGGATAGACCAATTACTCCAACACGTTCACACCTTACGATTTCTTTAGTGCCATGGCCTGATAGAATGCCAGAAAGTGTTGATGGTGTGAAATCAATAGATGGTTGCTCTAGGTTTACCCCTGCAGGTCAGAAATGAGTCAATGACTTTTTAGCAAACTAAACCATTCATTGACCCAAAGAAATTATCAAAATGACTTGCAAGAGAGAACATTACATCCAAAACGCAAATTGAACCACAGACCCGATATAACAAGTGTGTTCTGTTCTGTTAAATCATTGATGCTAGTTAGCATTACATCATCAGCTCTAGTAAACAGACATTTTGCTTAAAGCACAAGCTTCTGCTGATGCTTTCCTGAAAGAATATAGCACTTATTTGCCCTTTTATGGAGAGAGTCTAGAAGAGCTTAAACTCGCAAAATGGCTTAGACTTTGAATGTAGCCTCCAATCAGTTTTCCAACTATACAAATAAAAATATCCAAAACAAAACCTAACCAAGGGTTCAAGAATACAAAACTAGAAAAAGTTTTTCAAAGGAATATGTAAAAATAAAGACATCTCAAACAAGAGGAGCGTGAAACAGTTTCATCAATGATATCATCATCATTTCATGAATTTGGTGTTGAATAGATGACCTGTGAGAAGACAAACAAAGAACAAAAGTGCCAAGTGTGCACTGTAATCAAGAACCCTTCCCTTCTAGTATTCACATAACCACCATAACCAGGAATCTCTTAGTAACACACCACTGCCATTTCAACCATGGTCAGAATGCATGCATAGCTTAGAGACGAGATCTAATGGCTAAATCGCTCAAGCAAGCAATCTGCACTTAAGAACCAAACTTCGGCGTGGCTACCACGCAATATCTCTCCATTACAAGCACGCATCATAAGACTTCGCAGGAGCACCATTTGGAAGGGAGAGGAGAACATCGACAATCATCCAGATGATGAAAGAGGGTAATATCAAGTGAGATTTTTGTGAATGGGGCCCTTCAACTTCACATGAAGACCGCATCTCATAATTTAACTCTCCTACTCTGATGCATTAAATATTCTACTCATTGCTTCAACAATTTAATATGGTGGTGGACAGTATGGGACATAATTAAAGTCAAAATATCTCATAATGAGAGATCAAAAGAGGGAGCCAAATGTCCGAGCTCATTACCATACCTAGTTTGATAATTCCACTCAAAATCTTAAGCATGAGTTATGAGCCAAGGAAACACATGTTCCACTCAGAACAACTCTAATTGCAAAAGATGGGGAACTCTGCCTACCTGTGCAGAACATTTGCTCCAAAAGCCTAAAGGTTGATGAGATTCAGGAGTACAAAGATATGTCGAGCACATTACTTAACGCAAGGAAAGAAATGCACAATCAGCTCAAACAAACGCAGAGCGAGGAGAACCCTCACAAATCTCTCGTTCCAGCTTATCCCAGAAAAACCCAAACAGCTCCATCGGTCCAGAACATGTTACAGCCGCAGACAGAACCAGACCAATAACAAATTTTGCAATTTGACAACTTCCACATTAAGCAGCAGGCTCATCAATCCCGAATCGTCGACCTCGAGCACAATTCGAGCCAACTTCCACAGACCCTTTCGACCAAAGAAAAAGAAGAAAACTTCCACAGACCCAATCAAGAGAGAAAGAGGGAGAGCACGCACCTTTGAAAGTCGGCGAGTCAGGGATCGGACTGGGGCGAGCGAGAAGCAAGGAGGAGAGAGAGACGACGAGGAGAAGCGGAGAGATGACGAGAGGCGAACCCATCATCGCTAGCGAGCAAGGAAGCTGGCTGGCTGGCTGGCTGGCTGGCTGGCTGGCTCTCTCTCTCTCGCACTTGCTATGGACGCAAGCCAAGAATTGAAGACAAGTGAAAAAGGCGGTTCTCGCGAGAATCTTTCATCTCCCTCTCTCCATATCTCTCTCTTCCCTCTCCCTCTTAAAGTTAAAATTTCTTTTCAATTTCCGGGGGTCGAGGCGGAGCGAGCGCGTCGCGTCGGGTCTAAGCTTTTTCCTCGCTTCCGCCGTCTGATCATTTTGATTATCGCGTCGGTTCAAGGCACCGGCGCTTCCTTCTCCAGGGGAGAAAGAGGGGGGGCCAAATTAGGTTAGTGAATCCCCCTATTCTACCCCTGTTTTATTTTAGATCCTCTAAGTAAAGTCTATTTAAAACACTCCCAACTAACCTCGCCAAGCTATTCCACCGTTTAAAGACGTGCTTATTTAGCAGGAAAACTCGAGATTTAGAAAATATTTTTTGTAAAAATGATCTCATCGTGAAATTAATTAAGTATATATAATTATCGATAATGAAAATTTTCTTTCCGTTGACTAATTTTTCAAAACGATATAACCAATCAATTTTTTTAAAAGATATTTTGTAAATTTTGAATTTCCCATAAAATAAACGTTATACCCTCCTCTAGTTGGTTATTTGGAGAATATTTGCATTTTCATTGATCTTTGTCACAATTCTCAACTAATTAGATGGTCAGTAACATGAAACAGCTTTGCGATGGACAACTCAAGATCCCTCGGAAGGACCATTTTCTGCTTGTGACTTAAGCATTGGTCAAAAATCCTTATTCCCATGGCAGCTAGGGATTGCCCAAATCGAATTGAATAAATTGACTAATTTTGAACGATTCTTAAGATCATCGATTTAGTTCTCGATGTCATAAAATTGGAATTGGTTCTCATTTCTATGAGCGAACCATTCACCCAAGTCGAACCAATTATTTTAAATTTCTTACAAATATGTACAATACTGAATTGGAGAAAACCAAACCCAACCTAGAACTCGACTTTTTCACGGTCGCTCTTCAGTTTTTACAGATCTTCCTTCGTGCCTCTTAAGTTCAAGCCCTAATCGCGCCTTTGCCTTCACGAATCTTCTCGCTCGACCGTCTCGAACGAGTCCCCGGCTTCCATTTTCGCGGCTTCGTCTCCCTAATAGTCCGAAGCACCCGGCTGGGCGAGGATCGAGATTTGTGCTATGGCTCTTGCGTTTTGGATTGTGCTCTCTCCTCTGTGTACGGTCGATTAGAAATGCTGGTCGGGACAGCGCGGACCCACCGAGCAAGGAGGAGTGTGACGTCAATTTATGCTTTTAACTTGAATTGATTTTGTTGAGTTGAGTACCTTGAACTTTTTTTTTTTCCTATCAGTTCCATTTAACTCATCCAAAGATGGTTCAGTTTTTAATTTCAAAAATCTAGGAACTAATCTCGTTGATCTAAAATTCTCAATACTTAAAGTAAAAATCGAATCACTCTTAATCGATCAGCTCTTAATGATAACTTTCTTTAGATCAGCACAATTATTCTTAATGGGTTAGTTATCTTTTGGGTTGATATTATAAAGAACTTCAAATAGATATATTGGCATTGTATTTGACACAGATTTTATCATTTTTGAATAACCTCAAATTGATATATCCATATCACATAGACCTAATAAATCATAAATTTATGAAAATTAATCTTAAATAAATATAATCGGGATATCAGATTTGAAATTTTGGTGACACATAGCCAATTTATAAGTTTTGGTGATTTGGGCCGTCGATGATATTAAGATAAGGTCGTCTCTTATAGAAGCATTGAAATCCTCGCCGTTATGGCGTCCTCCAAGCGTCGTCACCTAGCCGGCGACGAAGCCGGGGACGCCCGCTGCCCCTTCTTGCGATGCGCGGAGCTGATCCTCCCCTGGCTGACCCCGCGAGAGCTCGCCGCCGTCTCCCTGACCTCCGCCCCCCTCCGCCGCGCCTCCCTGTCCGTCTCCCTCCGGCGCTCCTCCGACGCCGCCCGCGGCCTCGAGCCCCTCCCCGTCCCCTTCCTCAACGCCGTCGACTCCCGCCCTTACGCCTACTTCCTCTACACCCCCTCCTCCTCTCGGGTCCTCTCCCCGCCTAACGATGCCGCCCTCCCTCGCCAGTCGTGGGGGGGTGCGAGCCGGACGCTCGCTCGCTCGACCGCGTTTCCGGATCGCGAGGCGGAGGATGTGGTGGGCGATGTCGTGTTGGGGTGCGATTGCGAGAGATGCGAGGGGCATGACTGCGCTTGCTGGAGTGGCGATGGTGGTGGGCAGGGGGAGGAGGAGGTGGTGGTGGTGAGGAGCGAGTGCGGGCCGGGTTGCGGGTGCGGGCCGGAGTGCGGGAACCGGGCGAGCCAGAGAGGTGTGGAGGTGAGGTTGAAGATCGTGAGGGATGAGAAGAAAGGATGGTGCTTGTTCGCCGATCAGGCGATCGAGAAGGGCCGATTCGTATGCGAGTATGCAGGTACTCCGCCGAATCTTGATCAATAACTAGTTTGCTTTGAGCCTTGAACAGCTGTGTTTTTAGTTCATTTCACTTGAAATGGTCGATTTTTGATCCGTTGTCAGTCTGGGAAGATTAGTTTAATGCTGATGAATGTAGGGGATAGGACACACAGTGAGCAAATGATCTGTGCTTTCATGTCTGCAATTCCTCTGTTGCGCTTTCCTTGCAATTACGCTGAAGGTCGAAGGGAGTGCATTGAGGTTCTTGTCTGGTGCTTAATTCTAGCATGCAAGACAAAATCGAGTCTTTCAAAAGACTTTGAAGAAACTTCTATAATAGTGGCATTTCTCGAAGCAAAATGCACTGGGTGCTGTTGCTTTGTCAAGTTAGCTTGTGTTGTTACAGGACGTTTTCCAATTGTGATGCCCCAGAATGTCTTCTTCTTCGGGTAGGATGGACAGCCCACCGCAGAATTTGTTGGCTTGGGCTGCGTGTGAAAAAAAGTTGAGCTAAAGCTGGTGCCTTGAGTTGTTTGGAGAGGAAAAGGGAGAGAAAATGCTCAAATGATGTATACCTTTTGCCTTGAGGATCTGCCATGCTATTCCTGGTTATTCAGGCCGTGTTACAACCACCTTGAAGATACATTTTTGCTGTAGCTTTTTTCTACTCTGCTTGTTACCACAAGAATGCCCGTCCCTCTAGATCTTTTGAGCCTTTACTTCCTTTGGAAGTTTCACGTAATCTTTGGTGAGTAGGTTATCTTAATTTGAACTTGAACCTGAATTCCTACACCAATGTGTACACCTGTTTTCTGTTGAGGGATGCCTCCGTATGGTTTGCCCTAGATCATATTAGATTATCTCTGGATATCCCATCAGTAGAAGTTTGCTTTTATTTCATGTTCTGAATAGCAGAACAAGGTAATTTACGAGATAGTATACTTCTATGCATGATAGTGATTGCTTAAGGCTCTCACATATCCTGTCACCATTAACATCAAGAATTTGAGGGAATTTTTGTTCTGATCTAAATTTCCACTGTTAGGTGAATTCTTGACAACGAAAGAAGCAAGGGTGCGACAAAAAGAATATGATGAACTTGCATTGAGCCAAGGGTTCTCATCTGCTCTTCTGGTGGTGAGGGAGCATCTTCCCTCTGGAAAGGCCTGCTTGAGGATAAACATTGATGCCACGAAAGTGGGTAATGTGGGGAGATTCATTAATCATTCTTGTGATGGCGGAAACTTGTCCACAGTATTAGTGAGAAGCACAGGTGCTTTGCTTCCTCGCCTCTGCTTCTTCGCTTCAAAAGACATACGAGAAGGCGAAGAGTTGAGTTTTAGTTATGGGGAGATCAGGGTCAGGTCCAATGGTTTACAGTGCTATTGTGGGGCCTCTAATTGTTTTGGAATACTTCCTTCAGAACATACTTAAAATGCAAATGCAAAATTATCACTTTATTTAGCACCATCGCTTCCCCTCTAGCTTGAGTATCAAAGCTACATGCATTCATCTGCTATCTTGGGCTATCTTATCTGTAGTGCGGCTCGATCCTATAGCCAATGGCCAAATATTTGATATGAACACTTTCCTAGAACGAATCGATATCAGCACGCTCTCTATTGAAATTGAAATTATGTATTTGTGTTAACGAAAATTGATTTTACTTGGAGAAGAGATGAATGTAACTATCCTGTCCTGCCAAATTCATCCCCACTGTTCAACGGCTTGTCCTGACTTTTTCACTTTTGCCAGGAGTTGTCAGATGACCCTATAAATTTTGCAGTGCTTGGTATGCTTTGCTATACCTTCAATTGGTCCACCAACGTTGCAAGTTGGCGTAGAGGGAAATCTATCGACCAGCTCAGCCCGCAGAAACAGCTAGGTACAGACGCATGAAAGCGTGCAGCTAAAGAACATTCTCCTTTTAATATTAGTTTGAGGTTGGCGTTTCAAGTGTCAAGAAAGATCCAAACGCGAGTACCCAGTATGGCTTAACGTGCATTTATGAGTAGCCGAATATACTCTCGAGACACAGGATCTCTTTTGGTTAGTGGTCAAGCCGACCTTGTCCTCTGGTTCATTTCATTCATACGAGAAAACCCAAGTACTTAATTGTGCAAAACAGTTAGCCGGTGCCTGTGGTTTTGACCCCAATCTATGAACTCCTGTTATATACCACCTTTCATAGAAACTTCAAATTGAAACTCTACACCCGCAGGCCTCAGTTCCAAAATACATTAACAAAAAGGAGACATCGATCCATGCACTCCGGAGAAACCCACCCCAAAAAAAAGAACAGCAAAAGACTCTGAATCTTGCATCAGATGGCTAGTGCCTGCCTGTCTCAATAATCCGCGGACCCAAGTACTCAATCGAATCCATCTGTGAGTTCTCCGGCATGTCAATTTCTTCTAACCAGCTGTATCTCTCACCGTCCTCCATAGTTCGAATCAGGTTGTCATCTGGATTCAGAAGATCCAAAATAAGTGTTTTGTTTCCAGGAAAAAATTGCATCTGATGATGTTTCAATGACCAAATCAATCCAAATCTCAAATACAAAGCATAGTAATGGATGTCTCAAGTTCAGACAACATGAAAACCCTACTCTCAGTATCTTCCAAGTTCACTTAGGCTAAGTACTTGATGTAAAATGAAAAGCAGATTAAAGTGGGTTTCTAATAAAAGAATTTCCCTGGTTTCTGAACATTGATTAATAATGCTTGACTTGTTTGTTTCGTAGATACACATACTTATAATATAGATGCCACCCCTTTAAATAGCAAAATCTTACTACCCACGGCATACATGATACTGTCCCGGTTCATTGAATCATGTCTGAAATGGAAGCAGGTGGGATGGCAACATTGCGACCAAGCAATAATTTATAATGCAACAGAGCACGCGTTATATTGTTGTTCATATATTATGCATCTTCCAGTTTTAGAAAATGGGTATGGCCCAACGAATGAAAAAACAATGTGCAAGCAATATGCAGGAAGTCGATACTGACTTCTCTAAAACGCATGACTTTGAAATTCATTAGCTTCCACAAAGAGATCGAGCAAGTGGAAAAATTCAACTTACTTAAAGCAGCGTTGGTAGTATATGGAGTATCCCTATAATATGAGCAGTCGCGGCCATCTTCTTGGGAATAAGGAGGTCCAAGGACATCAAGTATTGCACACGGCGTTATCGCTGTGAATGCATGGATGTTGCCTCCTGTTGTAGGATAAAGAACAGAAGAGTTGCATGGCGCTGTGAAGACACTATCAGCTTTCACTTGTCCCAATCTAACTGCAAGTACATTGTAATTGCTCAATGACAATCACCACCAAATGACATCTCACAGCTGGATACGAAGCGAGAAGCAATGCACATGTGCTCATGTGAAGTTTGAAACAGATAACTCACGTTCTGAGGAAGTTGTCGAGCCATTTGATACGTGCGGAGGTTCAACCCAATCATATGATTTGATGTGCATTGATCCTAGTAAAAGTTTGCTAAAGACGGTCATTCCTGGGTGGTTGTGGAGGGGGATGACACCACCTGTAGGAAGGAAGAATATGCACAGCTGCAAATAGACAAGCCAAGAAAACATGTAAGTCAATCTAGGAGTTTTCTAAGAACTGAATCAACAATTGCCCACAACAAACTTCAAAGTACAAAAAGTAGGTTTTCAGATAGTAAATCTTGGCAAAATGTATCGGATGGTCTGGTGTAACCAATCCCAAAATTAAAGAACTAGAAGTTTTTCCCTGGCAGCAAAGTCTCGGTTTCGAGTCTTACCGAGAAATTATCGCATTTGTATATATTGGTGTTGGCGACTCTTGGGGTCCCTTTGGTTGTGCTTTTAGACTTGAAAAATTGAAGATCCTGACTCAATCCGACATCCTCCGGTCTCATTTTATCTAGAGTGAAAAAAAGAGTTAGTTAGAAGGAACCACCAATCCGCATCATGAAATATTATAGACACTCCTAACCATACTCTTTTTTTTTTTTTTTTTTGGTCGGTCGGTAACTATACTCTATCTACGCGTGAAATTTTCATGTTGGCTCCACAGGTTGAAGTCAGTTTAAAGCAGTAAATTGATAGAATTAGATAATCAAGGAACACGTAAGAATCAGATATGCATCCTCCGGAAGTTATATCTTGGATTAAGAAATTGCTAGAAGCCTAACTTTACCTAGCACGCTTTAAGTGCACCACTACAGCAGCGAAAAAATAAAAAAAAGAAAAAGAAAAAAACAAAGGAAACGAAAGAAGACAAATTCTTCTCCCTCGGAGACTCGAGATTACATACACAGAAACTTATTTAACTTTTCCAAATTACTAGTTTCTCAATCCATTTCTAATATTCCCGGAACTTAAAGTTGCATCAGATCCATAAAAAATGGTGTCGGCAAGAATGGCCTTGAAATCGCAAAGCACAGTAAGCAAAATGGAAAGGACGCTCCTTGGTTGCAGCCCTATCAAGTGTGGCCTACATCAATCAATACTTCTCCCGACTAGATAAACTAGAGATAAGACCAAGACGATGCCCATACAGAATATACTCGACCCATGAAATAATGTATGGATGACACGACGACGGCCAATTCACAACATAGCCCAGAAGATAGGTGGTCCTCATTCCAGCACCTTCCTCAAAGGTCCTTTTCTCAACGGCAATGGCTTCCGATTTTGTTATAATGGCTCTTGATTCGCTTCACGATAGGTAAACCGACAAGAGGGTACTCGAGACTTATCAAAAGGAAGCTCCGTCATGCCCCACCAATTTATTATCAGAGAAGACCCGCTACTTAGGGAGATGTATCATGAATTATTGATGTCTCTTTCATGAAGCCCCCAACTCGATCTCAGACAACAGTTAGTTCGTTGCCAAAGAAGATTTCTTAAGTCAGATTGCGCGCAACACAAAAGGAAAGACATTGATATACCTTTTTCAGGAATAAATTATGGATTCTAACCATAATTAGTAAACTAGCATTCGATGGGAAATCAATGGTTGGAAAAACAGTATTCATTTTTGGTTGGATTCCTAATTCGTTTTGGCAAGCAATGCGAGCTTTCATTGTGAACCATCCCTCGTTTGCCTAAGAATTCTTGCCCAAAAACCAATGCAACGTCAATCAGAACCAACTCAACTACGAATAATGAAAAGGTGGGTCGGAATACAAGATCACTATGCATGGACATGGACATGGCACAATATGAGTTGCTCACCGAGAATGTGGCAGAGTCTTTGGACGTCTTCTGTGGGAGGGACCGTGCCGGGGCCTTTGAAGATATCCCGGCAGGCGAGGAACAGATCCTGCAGGGGTCGGTGTCGGCCGATCCTCCTGGTGCACCTCTTCTTCTTGATCATCCTGTTGATGTACCCAACCTTGCTATGATTCACGTGCCCAACCGACGTCCCGTTCATGCCCTGATCAACCAGCCTCGCTCCAATCCTCATCCGAACCCGTTCCCGATTCGCTATCAACCTCTCAGAAACAATGTCGAGGAGCCGGTCAAGCGCAAGCGAGGGAGGTTCCGGAAATCTTGATTCTTGTTTCTCTTTTTTTTTTCGGTTTGAATCTTGATTCTTGTTTCGACGCTTCAATCCAAGCTGAGATTTTTTCCGCGTCGATCAGCAGCTAACAAGTGTTAAAGTTCGTCGACGGCACAAGGATCAAGAAGACGCCCTCCTCCAAGTGCAAGAACGACCCGATCTGGAACCCGCCGTGTCAACTCGAAACCAAAACCAGGCCCGATGCCTTGCTGAACACGTGGACCGGAAAAGCTGAAGCCAACCCAATTTTGCTCAGGCGAACGTATGTCGAGTCCCTTCTGGCGGAGCCGATTGATGGGTACGCGCCGAATCGTACGGAGGAAGAAAAGAGCGAGTAGAGAAGAAGAACCTTTGAGATGAGATGGAAATGGTGGGGAGGGAGAGAGAAGGTGGCAGTAAACAGTAGGAGGAAGACGATAGATATATAGGCGTGGCGGCCGGGGGGAAGTAGCAAAACCAGGGGCCATCTCGGAGCAGAATGGGGTTGCTTTCTTAGATGGAAGAGAGAGAAAGAGAGAGGAGGGAATGTAGACTTGGCGCCCCCAAGTTTGAGAAGAAAACAGTCGGTTTTCTCATAAGCCACCCCCGGTTTTATGGGGGACGAGACGTGGCTTCTCTCTCCTCTTTCTCTCTCTATCTCGTGTGCATTGACCGACCACACGCAGGAACACCCAACAACAACAACAACAACAACAGGTTTTTTCACAAACCGCAGGAAACTTCCTTTGTTTATTTTCTTTCCATTATCTTCCTTCCTTATTCGTCGTGTGAAAAGCACATCGCCGGGTTTCCATCTCGGTGGATGCTTTTCCCTTCTCTCTGTCCTCTTCGACTTATTATACTGCGGTTTACGGGTGATTCTCGTTGATGTTGGACAGGTCAGATCAGGTTCCGATCCATTGACTAGTAGCACAGTTTCCATCATCCCGGGTGTGGAAAAAACAGTGTGCATCATCGGGTTCGCGAAAACCCATGGCTTTTCTCCCTCCCCACAACCCCAGACGCCTTTTTCTTTGTCGTGGGAACCGCGCAAAGCTGTTACTTAACGAGAAAAAGGAAGACTTTTTCGCTCCCCTGTTCCCATTCCAGTTCCGGGGTTCCCCCGCCCCCATGACAGGGATGGGGACACGTCACTGCATGCTCTCGACGGTGATGATGGTGGTGGTGGTGGTGATGGTGGTGTACTGGTGGTGGGTATTGATGGAGACTAACGATTTTCTCGCCCCATATTCCAGCTGCCCTTTCTTTCTCCGCCAGTCTGTACTTTTTAAGGGATTAAAAGGATTTGCAGCACTGTGTTGTTCGAATAATCTACTCGGTTGATATAGTTTTACTTGCTTAATTAACATCTAATCTGGATGAATATCCTGTGAAAAGTCGGTATATTAAAAATTCATAACATTTTTTTAAGACTAAAAGTTGATATACGCTATCTTTGATAACTTTCTTTCATTGGAATTCTTTGAAAAAATATGTTAGATTATATTCATTATATTGCATTCTCGTCACGTAAACTTCTTTCTTATTTTCGACACGCTACTCTTTTTCTATCTTTGTAATGTGATTGGATAGGTATGGACTTTTTACGATACTCGACTAACTCATTCCACTATATAATTACCAAAAACCTCTTAATGGAGTTTTTATGCTCGACCTTGAATATGATTACGTTGAATCATCGAGACGTGTTGCACTCATGCATTGAATCTCGACTAGCCCGAAGATCTTATCATTTCGGTGTTGATCTTTCCTAATTCCAACCCTCATGTCCCCCGCGACATCTTTTTCCATGGTCCAAGTCGTGCCCATGTAAAAGCAAAAATGAATGGCGGGATTCACCAAAACCACCATAAATATCTCTTAGATGATTCGATCAACTCATGTTTCACGTTCGAGGCGAGTGGATTCACCACTTTTTACGCTGTGCCCAATTCGATTAGCACCTCCGACCCTAGGAATTTCGATACCACCGGCCCTAGGAATGCTTCTACAGTATGAAAAAGTTCGCAAGTATGGTAGAAAGGCAGGCAAATGGAACATGATTGACGGAATAATCTGAAAGAGCTCATTGGAATGGTCCTAACAAGCAAGCGTTCCACTAGTAAAAAAACGTGTGAATTTATGTTAGCTAATTGCCCATCATATTTACAGTAGATTTATCAAACAAACAGATTGTATTGAATATGGTCCGATCTAAATTGATCAATTTTCACGCAATACAAATTTAGTGACCTATTCTCAGCTTGACCCGTATCCAACCCGTGAGATCGAGTGAGGAAAACTCACACCAAAACAAAGGTGAGAATATAAAGCGCGTGAAAGCGAGGTGAAATTAGGGTGAGAGAGTGAAGAGATAGTTATAGAAATAGGCTAAATCTAAGTAAATTGTAAACCCATTTAACACATATAATTTTGGGTATTACCATTTGAAACTCATTTATGATCTATTCAATAAATATAATTAATTTATATAACAACCTAGCTCATTAAACAAGGACACGACATATAGGGCTTCTATTGCTCCAAGTGAAGATGGTGAGCTTGGTGTCGAGAAGCCCGACCCGTTCATAGTTCACGCGTCGCCCCCGATGCCCACCTGTCCATACGTGAGGATTAATAATGTAATGATATGATTTTTTTCCTGTGGGGGGAATATATAGGTTTCGGCTTTACGATTAGGCAAGATTCTCGACCCGCCCATTTAAGCCTAGTCCCCCCCCCCCCAGAAGGCATTACTGCGTGCACTTCCATGGTGCAGTTAGGCGGAGGGACGTATACTTGCACCAGCCATTAATATGCGAAAAGTTGGATCCGAGACTTGCTGAAAGTGCTGGTGCAAATTGTCACTTTTTTTATTTTCTCTGGGTGCAGCGGGTCGTGTAGGACCCGAGACGCGACCGGTTTCGGGTCCTACCACGACGCCATTCTCGGATTCCCTCCCCACCTGAGAGGGCAAAACTGTGCATGAACAACAGCAACCCCTCACCGACCGACTGATTAAAGCTTTGGATTCAGATCCTTGTTACCGATGGAGAGAAAGCTTGTCCAGTTGGAAAAGAATCGTTTGCTCTTTCGATGGGTGAGATGAAGAATATAATCATGCATAACAAGGGGCGCTCCTGAATCCACGTCCGTGTATAGCCCCCCGGCAGCTTCTTCCCTGGGACTGACAAACCTCGGCTTAGGACCCATTTTTTTAAGGCAATAATGGCAGAGCTTTTGGATTATTAGTATACAGTAGTCCCTTTGTCCCTGGATTTCTGGCTCTTCTAGGGACAGCTTTTCCCCATGATCTCCACCGTTGGGACAAACACTGTTTTGTGGAGAACTTTTGAAAGTTGTTTGGAGTGGATGGGAGCAGTTAGTGGGACAAGTTGTGTATAACGTTGGGATTGACCGTTCTCTTTTTGCATTCCTCTTGAGCTGCAGGGATAGCTTGTGTAATGCGGATTGGCAAATCAACTTGCACGACTAAGAAGTGTCAACAATCTTAGCCTTGACTCTCGGAGATGCCTTCCATGATTGAGAGGGGATAGTTATAAAAAAAATTATAAACTTATTATACTTATATCAATTTAATCCTAAATATTTCAATTGTACCAATTTACTTATAAATTTTTTTGACTATTTGCCTATGTAATCCATCTAGCTAATTTTAATAAAAAATTAATGACATGGATGCGGATTGTTTTACATAACAAGACCAATGTTGATGTAGAAAATTATTGATTTTTTAAATTATTTCTTTCTTTTATTCTTTTAAATTGTTAGGAGTGGCAAGGGCTATTGGCCGTTGGGCAAGAGCCTACAAGCCCTTGCTGACTGTTGGCGAGGGCCGTGAGCCCTTGCCCAAATCCGAGCGAGAGTCACGAGCTCTCACAAGTTGAGATAGGGTCATGGCCCTCCCCCTTCTTCAAAGGTTGTGAGCTCTCGTTAATTGAGGTGAGGGTCTTGACCCTTGCCTCACTCCATGAGCCTTTGCCCAAAGGTCTACAAGGGTCGTCAGGCCTTGGCGAATGGTCAATTATCCCTTGCCTTCACTAATTTAAAAAATAAAAGAGAAAATAAATAAATAAATAACTAAATATTCAAAAATTAAAAGTTATTTATGTTAGCGCCGATTATATCATATGGGATGATTAGTGCTTGTGTCATTAATTTCTCAACCAAAATTGACCAGAATTAATAAATTAGTAAATTATTAAAATGTTTAATACTATATTGGTCAAATTAAAAGATTTATAACTGAATTAGCAGTAATAGATTTAAAATTTGTTTTCAGTAACTTTCCATGTATGAGAGATGTGCAAAGGGCTTGAGCGATGCGACTCCTAGACCTTCAAGATCAATAGCGATGTGGAACATACCGTTATGTTTGAAATTGGGTACCACTTGGCTCGATTTTCTCTTATTGTCATTGCTAGGGACCATCTTCTCAGGAGATACACATTTTCTTTCTATTTTCCTCTTATTGGCCAGAAGACTAGGTCTTGATTCTTAAGTCCCAATCTCACTTTCAACACCACCCGTCTCAATCCGAAGAAATTTGTTGCTGCGTAGCCTGTATGATCTGTGATCCGAGTCAAAATCCCACTTGTCCATTGGGGTAAATGAGGTGACGTTAGAGGGCCACGGCTAGTCTTGCAAATGGCAACCTTGACCGGCATCAATTGAAAACGGCGTCAAAGGGCACGTGCACGTGCAAGTTGCCGGTTTCCACTCGGCTCCGACCCCTCTATTCCTAGCTCGCTCGTGCTGTTGGATTCAGCATAACCAGCGGCGACAAACCAGACCCGCCATTTTTCTCCCTTTTGCTTTGCTGTTTGCCTTTTGCTTCACTGTATAGGTTTCCCAGGCTTTACGTCTTTCTAGAATCGAAATATCGTGAGATCGATACAGACATACAATGGGTCGTGCTTTTGCATTGATTCGACAGATGGGTTGTCTTCCTTTTACCTTTTTCTTTTCTATTTTCCTTAATTTTTGTCTATGGCAGACTCAAATCCGATACATATCTCGCATTGCCCTGAAATGGAAGAACATGGTCTTCTTCCCAAGTTCAATTCGGCATCCATGCGGACTTCGCTTTCGCATATTGACGCTGCCAGATTTGAGTCAAGTCATGTAAACGAATAATCTCTCCTCTAGTCTTTGAAGGTAGTTTGCTGTATCGAGAGATGCACCGGGACACGGCAAGAGAGGGCCTTTTGGTTGCATGACCGATTCATATGATTGATTATGCAGGGAAAGCAATGAAACCGTGTAGTCTCAAAAAATGAAAAGAAACGGAGGCTGCACGGTTCCACTTGTAAGCTTTCAGGTATGGAAAGTAAAATGTAGAGACTACAAACTGACAGTTCAGGAAAAGTCTATTGGGAAGAAGATGGCTGAAAACCCGAAACAAGCATGATCCGTACAGTCAATGGCGAATATTCATGAAGCAGAGAAGATATCAACAATGTCCGCTAATAATGTCTTTTCAAAATTCTGATATCAACAATTTCCGCTAATAATGTCTTTTCAAAATTCTTCCGATCAACCCCTGATCCTTCTGAAGCTCTGCTCTGCGATAACCCACAGCTAGTTTTCCAGTACAAAATATTCACCTGTTTGCCCTAATTCCTGCCTCGTCTCAACTCAACCTCCAATCTTTCCCCAGCTTTTTTTTTCCTATGACGAGTCAGATGGCTGCAAGAGGCTCACGACACTTAATTTTGAAATGTTGAAAGCACATGATAAAGACCATTTGGTAGCGAGTACTGGACAATTGGGTTGTTCCTGCAAAATGAAGAAAAAATGCACCACCGAAGCTGGATGTTGAGACTCCTATACTTCAATTCAACATCTTGGCTCAGTTTGGAAATTATATACACTCAAGAAGGATCATACAAGTTTCCCCAGTACACCAAGTTATGATTGCACTTGTGCCCTAAAGCAGGGCCTTCTGCAACTCTCTCCCTACTTTGGTGAGATCCAGATGATAATGTGCAAAGGTGAGCGGAAAGCAACGGTTTGTTGTGCTTACAGATTTAAGAAGGTCATCGCGTCCACCTCCAGAATGCAAACAGTATGACAACGGTTAAAATCATGCCCCCGTATTTGATCCATCTATCACCCCGGTGTCGCTTCTCAATTAACTTCAACACAGTGTTGGAGAGTCCGACGGTGTTAAGAACATCCAGAGCTTTCCTTTGAGCTTTCTGGACCAATATAAAGTCAATATAAGAGCCAATTATATGTTGAACACAGCAGGGGCAAAACAAAATAAAACACAATAGCTTAATGTTGGGGAAGAGTAATACACATTATTGCAACTTAGATAAACAAGACCTCTGTGTGAAACCAACGAGAACATCAACTGGTTTTATCTTAAATTGCCCTATATTAACAGACTCTAGAACTCTCCAACACACAATAGTCATAAACCAGAAACATTCCCAATTGGATGACATCTTTTGAACATAAATTGCAGGAAAGAAAAGCAAGGCACTTGCAATTATTCAATATACAGAGAAACAGCTGCACAGTGCACATGCATAAAAGTGCCAACTAAGTTGCCATATATCTGTGCATAAGGATACATGCTCAGAGATACCTTTAAGCGTTCACGTTGCTCAGAATATTTTGAGAGGATAGCTACTCCAGTTGCGTAGGATTCTTCAAGCATCTGGGCTGAATTACGGGCAGACTGCATTGCTTGAGCTTCCTCATCGAAAATTCTCAAAACATGTGAAGAGTCTCCATTCTGTGACATGTTAGATGAGTTAAGACAATGAAGTAAGAAGCAATTTTACTCACAATTATCAGTTTATGCCATAGATTAGGAAATACATACAACTCTTCCAAGCAGCTCAGCCCTCTCTTTTGCTTCCATCATTCTTTTCTGGTTCCTCAGGACGTGCTTATCCAAACTCTCCTTCAATGATTCAGTCTCCTCAGCTACCTGTTCCACCTTCCTGCAGTAAAATCAGAGATGGACAATTAGAGCAAGAATGATGTTAGCAAACAAATAGGAGATAAATGGGGACTTCTTGGGAAAACTTCAAATGCAGACACTCATCAATTTGTTAGGTAACTCAGTAGAAAGCAAGGTTGGCAAAATTTGGCACGGTCCAAAATGAATTTATACCCCCAGCAAAGCAGTTGTACTACGATTAAAAAAATCCCAAAGAGTTCATTCAACTTCATCGAGCTTTAGAAAGGATGATTTGCTGTAATAAGTCGACTCATCTCTTACTTCAATCAAGAGACAAAGTGACGGTTCATCATTCAGTCAATTAATAGTACTAGTTAGCTCGACAAGGACAGTGAAAGCCCATTTGATACTTCTCAACTGGTGTAAGAATTGTCCGTATTATTAGCCACTAAAACGCCCAGATGGACCCATAAATCTCTAGATATCTCATCCGTTTCGAAACTCATAATATTAATTGCTGGATGGATGCATAAATGATAGTCCGCCAACTGACTGAATAAGATTATACAAAAAGCGCGCCCATATAATGTATATATCGTACACCATAACATCAAGAACAGTGTGGATTGTGAACCGGTCGTGCACAAAATTGCTCCAGGTAACGAAATCTATCTGGGCGGATTTCCCACCAGCACCAATAAGAAGTGAAATGCAAATAAGAGTCATGGCATTCAGTGCCATATTGCAAGAAATCCACACTAAAGGAAGTGGCAATTGGGAGATGATAGCCGTCACGCAAGCAGAAAAGCGACGTTCGCATTACACTTCATCAACGGAACTTCGATATCGCGATTGAAACAGCAATGAAGCAAAAGCGCCGGAAACGTCGGATTTCAGATAGAATCGCACTCGTCCTTCTCCTCGCAACGAGGGTATTATTACCTCTTCCAGAGATCGCGCTGGGACTTGGCAGCGATGGAGCGCCAGAGGCGTTCCATCTCGACGCACAGGGATTGGATCTGGGCGATGTCCCTCTTGATGGAGCTCGAGAGCTCTTGCGATTCGAGCCCGCCGCCTCCGCCGCCGGCGCCGGCGGAGGAGGAGGAGCACTCGATCCTCTCCAGCCTCTCCATTCCGTCCCTGGTCCTCAGCAGCGCTCGCTTCGCGCTCTGGTACAGATCCGACAGCGTGCCTCCTCCGCTGGCGACCTCGAACGCCGCCGCCGCCGCCGCCATGTCGATTTTCGGTTCTCCGATCGCGCTTTCGCTTCTTCAGACGAACGGGACGAGATGATGATGATCGGAGAATATGGAGAAGCGGAAGCGTACTTCCTTCCTCTTGTTTTTTATTTTTATATTTTTGGGTTGGCCAGCCGGTGATGGGAATGACTCGGACCACGTGGACCTTCCAATGAGGTTTTGACACGTCAGCCGCCTTGCATCGCGATATGTCGCCAGGCAAATGAGAGAGGGAAACGACTCCTCCGACTATCATGCTACTTAAGGTGCATTTAGTAACATTTCTACTTCTGGGAATAGTTTCTTTTGAGAAATAGTTCTTTTCTATTTCTACTTCCTGGAACAATTTCTGAATAAAATGGAGCGTTTGGTAACTACAAAAATTTCTTATTCTCGGAATAGAAACCCGTTTGGTATCGACAAATTTTTTTTATTTCTTTCTTCCTCGATGGCGGGGGCGACCGGCGAGCGGGGGTGGTGACCGGCAACGGTGGGGTGCGGATGGCGACCGGCGGCGGCGGCCGGCGACCGGCGACCGATCGCCATCGGTCGCCAGTCATTGGCGGCCCCTGCCCACCGGCCGCCGCCGATTTTTGCCGTCGACCGCCGCCCTGGGCCACCACCCCCGCCCACCGATCGCCAGCTGCAGGGCGAAGGATGGCCACTAGCGGTCGACCGGCAACAAGTGCTGGAGATCAACGGCCGGCGGTCGACGACCGGCAGCCGAGGGCGGTGGGTGGGTGGCCGCGTGTTATAAGCGATGAGAAGTCTCCAAGAAATAGTTTCTAGAAATTGTTCCCAGAAATAAGAAGTTAGTTTTTTCTATTTCTCATTTCTACTCCAAATTTATTCCCAGGAACAACTTTCTATTCCCGGGAATAGAAAAATCACTTGGCGTTACCAAACGGATTTTTGTTCATTTTCTATTCCAGGAAACAAAAGAACAGAAAAACAAAAAAATTGGCAAGTTGCCAAACAGACCTTTTCCCTCCAAAAGTAAAATTTCTAAATGTTGTTAATTCCAAATACTTTTCTAAGGGAAAAAATATTGTTAATTAAGTTGACTGGAAAATTTAAAAAGAATTGCCAAAACAGTTCTTAGGACACTTTCAAATGAAGAACGGTTGACATTTCAATGAGAATTGTGGACACATACAATGAGAAAATATTCAATGATTAGTAATTATCGGGTCATCATCCTACGTAATATGTATAAACTAGACCCGTCAAATGGGTGGGTCGGGTCGGATTTGGGTCAAGTCGAAAATGGTCCGACCCATATTGACCCATTTAACCCGTTTTGACCCAAATTCATATAATGTAAATCTAACGACCCATACCCAACCCGACCCACACCCGACCCCACCCATATTGCTAAAAGCCATTATTATTGTAAAAAAACCCAAACTCACTCGAAGCTCTATGTTAAATGACTCACTCAACCCATATTTGACATATATTTAATTTTTACTTAACTCATATTTGACCAATATTTAATTTTCACTTAATCCATATTTGACCCATATTCAACTTTCACTTGACCCATATTTGACCCATTTAACTAAAAATGAGTCATAATATGAGTTTATGACCCATTTTGACACCTCTAGTATAAACTGAAGTAGCCCCTTAGAATATTGACATGTGATCTATGACTTGAAAATTGGAAAAGTCTAAAACATGAGAGGTTTTTTTCTCTTCTCTCTCCTTTGGCTGCTGACTGAATGAAGAGACGTAGCAATTAATGCTCAAATTTCAGTTGCCACTCAAAAACCTCTCTCTCCTCTTTTAAATTTTTCAAGTGTTCATTTTTGCCTTCTCCTTAGTGGACAAGAGAAACGAAAACAGCCTTCTCTCTTTTCTCCAGCACACCCCACTGCCTCCGCCATCCCCAAAGCCCACGCCGGTCATTGCTGCTGCTTAGATCCACCTCTGGCACATCGCCTCATCGCGTCGGTCTCTTGGGAACCCTAGCGACATTTACTAACTGCGAGTAGACGGCAGAAACGGAGACAGACCACGTCGTCGCCTCTCGGAGCCCCTACAACGAGCTCGAGTTGAACCTTGCATTCGCTGCGCTCCTCTCTCTCACCTGGCTTTTGGGAAATCAAACGACGAAGAAGAAACTTCTCCATTTTTTTTCTTCTTTTTCTTGGCGACATTTCTTATTGTTTTCGCCCAACCTCTATCCTTGTTTCGACACCGCCATTTGAAAAGCTCCTCCGCCATTGTTAAGCTCGAAATGCTCTTGTTCTTTTATTACCACATTCTCTGTTGAAGTTCGTTTCTTTTGAAACTATACAAATACTCTGTTTTCTTTTCCCTCTTCTTCGGCCATTTCAAGCTAAAAAGCCCCTCACTTTCAGACGTCTTTCCCTTCATTCGAACACCCACATTGTGCGTACATTTTTTTTTAAAGGGTACGCTTTACTTGTTGCAAGATCCTAACAAAGATCCTAACAATCCCTTATTGCTCACTAACTTTGCACATTTTTTTCTGATAGGTTTGCCGAGCCCCTCAAGGCTGAACTGTGGAGTCAACCCTTGGCTTTTTTGTGAATTGGGAAGATGGGCACAGCAAGCAAAGGAGAGATCAGCATGCAATTGCGACCAAATTGGAGAATCCGTATCATGCACACAAGTACGTGAGCTTTCTCTGGAGTTCCAAAGGCAAAAGAAACGTGTTACCTTCTTGACTAATACTCGACTAGATTAGGGGAAGCCGATGATGCATCATTGGATAATCAATCTCCAACTTTGGCTGCGAAAATAGACTGTGGCTCATGCTTTTTTTCGATGGGTTCTTTTAGCTTAAGATTTTGAGCGGGTTGAATGTACCTTTAAGGTTAGGATGTTCGACTTAAATCACAAGAGTGGAAATGGCAGACTTAAAGAAACAAGACATTTCTTCTTCATGTAATGTTAGTTAATAACAAGAGATCCTTTTACATGCTTTGATTTTTTTCCTTTAGTTTTCCCTCTCGTTATATTATGTTACTCATGCTTCTACTAATATCCACTCCATTGAAGGGTTGCTCATTTCCTCACCTATTTTTCATCCTTAATCCTCAATCCTTTATTGGAAAAGCACCGAGTAAATCAAGATCTGGGGTTCAACATTTTAGGCAAAAAAATCATGAGCTCGTTATTTTCATGCCTCTCACCCCACGGTTGCGACCAACCACAAAGAAATAAAACCATGCAGCATGACATCTATGTCCATCTCCTCTGCAACAATCTAAGTTGCATAAGGTCAAAAAAAGGAGACCAAAAGATAAATGGGAAGTTTCATGATGTTCAGCTGCATCACAAGCACGTGATGAGGTGGAAGAGGAGAAACGAACTTCACTCATCGGAGTCAAGTGTCCACATAAGTTTAATTTGTAAACTTTTCCTTTTCCTACAAAGTAACATATGAGGTGTCATTTCTTAACCATGTTATCTGCAATCACAAACATAGGAATGCAAACATGAGGAAATGTCGCCAAGGAAAAGCAAAAAAATAAAATGGACAAGCTTCTTCTTTGTCATTTGATTTCCCAAAAGCCAGGTGAGAGAGGAGCGAAGCGCGTGCGAGGTTCAACTCAAGCTTGTTACAGGGGCTTCGAGAGGTGATGGTGAGGTGGAGGCGGCGGCGTGGCCCATCTCTGTTTCTGCCGTCTACTCGCAGTTAGTAAATGTCACTAGGGTTCCCAAGAGACCGGCGCAATGAGGCGACGTGCCAGAGGCAGATTGGAGCAATAGCAACGATCGATGGGGGCTTTAGGGGTGGCGAAGGTGGTGGGGGTGTGCTGGAGAAAAGAGAGAGAAGACTGTTTTCGTTTCTCTTGTCCACAAAGGAGAAGGCAATAATAAACGCTTGAAAAATTTAAAAGAGGAGGGTGGGAGGGAGAGAGAGAGGTGTTTGAGCAACAACTGAAATTTGAGCATTAATTGATATGTCTCTTCAGCCTTTTTCATTTGGCAACTAGAGTAGAGAGGAGATAAAAAACTCATACGCTTTAGACTTTTCCAATTTTCAAGTCATAGGTCACGTGTCAATATTCTAGCGATCTCTCAGTTCATGCACGTTACATAGGATGATGACTTGATGTTGCTAACCACTAAATATATTCTCACATACAATACATATATTGATAAGTAAAATACTTGATTATCATAAAAAAAAATTGGTGTTGTATAGATTTTTTGATATCTTCAATACTATTTTTTTGATATACAATATTTAAATCACTTTTACATATATATATTCTCTAATTGTTATTAATATGATATATCTGCAAGTCCATCATTTTTTTTTGAATTTATCATATTTTAATTCTTAACTTACTTTCAAATTTTTGTCTTACCTTTTTGCATGATGTTGAAATTGAGAATCACACTCAAAAACTAAATTTTTCCACCTCAACCCTAATGAAAAAATAAAGATTCAAACTCTTATCTCCTCCTTTTCATATGAAAAAGATGATGGGAACCTCAAGATTTTTAGGAGAGAGCTTTTGTGTAGTCGATAATTATTATTACCATATTTTTCCCTAAAATAATTATACTTCAGGCATAACTAAAAACTTGGTTGGACGTCTATATCGTGCTCCTTGAGCATCCTAATAATCCACGGGATAGTTGGACAAAATGTAGGGACCATATTGGACAAAAGGCCTTCCAAAACGTCTGGCACTGCACTGAAGTACTCCTCGTGTTTCATAAGAAATCACATTTTCACTTACCAAACACAACCCATTTTCTCTCCACTCTTTTTGCATCAGAGGCCCGCCTTCGTGGCTCTACCGCCATGGTGCCCATCAAATGAAGCATCGCACACAGCCGGAGCCCCACCTCTGTGCTCACCAACGGCCCCCTCCCTCTATCTCTCTCTCTCTCCGAAAGGCAATCGAGGTCAGCCATGCAGCAAATCAGGATCGTGGTGGAGTCATATTGGCAAGGACAGGAGACGAGGCGGCATGGTGGCTTGGATCAAGGGAAGAATAACGAAAGGAAAGCACCATATGATGATGCGTACCTATAGGGAGTAAGCACACAAATTCCTGGAGGATCTCCATCCGCGATAACAAGCCCTGTCTGAAATCATTTATGCCCCAAAAAGGATTGATCCTGATTCTAGGGGCTCGTGACTTCAAGATGCGTATCCCCTCCGAGGCATTCGGACTTCACCGACGATAATAGTTAGCCGCAAGCACAAAATAAAGTCGGCCCATCAAGCACTCACAACCCCAATGCTTCATTTGGGAAGGGAGAAAATTGTGGGCTAAAATCATTCCCAACGGTTTCTTTCTCAATCTAATTTGCTCTTTTTCTTCTTTTCCAAGTTAGTACATCACTTCTAGCTTTACTTGTCACTACTTGGTCACATCTCTGCGGCCACCAACTCATCGGAAAGTCACACTCCGATTCCCAGATGCTGGGAAAGCTTGGCGACGTCTACCTTCTGGGAGCCGGCTCCCATCGTCCTTCTGGAATTGATCTGCAGGTGAGCTATTTTTCCTTCCCCTGGAATTTAACAGACGCTTTTGACCCTCATCTCTGCCTGATCCATCCTTCTTATCCACCCCAAACCTGACCTCTCTCCTCGCTGCTTCGTAATCGAATGGCTTCACCTGTAAAAAGCTGCTCGTTTCTTGGGAGTTCTCCACCTGTCCAGCCTTCTTGCTTTGCTTGACCGATTCCAAGCACCTCTGGAAGCTCGATGACAAGTCTGTGAGAGAAATCGCCTCATCATCTTTATCAGTTTTAAGATTAGGTTCCATAGAATCAGTTTCCTCCATATCCTTTTCAGTATCAGAATCATCTTGTGGTGATTCCTCCGCATCGTCATTATCTTCCAACATTATGATATCTTCCGCCTTGGTGGTAGCAAGATCTAGAATATTCTGAGCTTCAGATGCTTGGGCGGGCTCTTCTCCAAGTGCTTCCGGTTCTCGAAGTGCTTCCGGTTGCTCCTTGCTCCCTGAAAAGGAGTGGAATGGGAGGTTCACTGAAGATCTGATTTTCTCCAGCTTTGTCTCTTTCTTCTCCTGTGAGAAAGATACAGTTTAATGATATTCATCCGTCTTATAGGGAAAGGGCATTGGCTTAGGCCAGTCAATTAGAAAAGATATCAATTAATTTTAGACTAATAACAACGATAACAAAACAATTAGACTAATAACAACGATCATGAAGCAAACTTCACCAGACATGCTATCTGCATTATCACCTATATTTTGGCTTTTACTATATCCAAAAAAAAGGTTGAAAATGAATGGTGCATTTGTTTCACGGAAAATCAATATTTTGGATAACTTTTTCAAAAAATGATCTCTTGTATTACTTGGAGAAATAAATGAATGAAAATATATTTTCATCATAAATGAAACTGCTTTGGCATAAATTAATGTTGATAATAAAAATATTTCCATTGGCTTGTTATTCTAAGTGATCCAAACAATCATTTTTGGGAAAATGTTTTCCAAAACATTCTTTTCTGTGAAATGAACAGACTGAAAGAAATAGGACTAGAATTAACCTTTTCGTCAGTGTTACATTTCCTCTTTGGGCCCAACTTTCCAAGAAGAGCCCCAAAAGCACCACCAGGCTTCTTCAACACCTGAACAGAAGCAGCAGCAGCACCCTACACTCCAGACAATGACCTCTTTTTATGCTACGATTAACTTACATAGTAACCTAATTCACAACCAATTCACAGGAATCAGGACTCACTACATTTGCAGAGCTCAATAGCTGTGTTTTAGCAGTGCTGTCTTCGCTCCGGTCCACATTCAACAGAACCTTTTCATCTTTGGCAGGATGATCAGAAACGACTTCCTGGTTTCCACGATCACCAACACTATGGCATATGGTACTAACGGAATTGGTACATTCAACTGTCTCGTCATTTTGTTCTGATGGAGTCTCAGGAGGCACAGATTGAGACCCATCATTAGCCAGTAAACTATTATCTGGTGCCTATGCAAGAGGAAAGGATTATACATATTTAAACAAAGATGCATTTAAAAGCACCAGGGAATAGATGTGATGATTATGACCAAAAAAATAAAAACATAGATGTAATGATCAGAAATCCCCTACATAACCAAAATAATGCTAACAAGAATCCAAACCGAAGCATCCAATTACATTCCTCATAAATGTTCCAGAAAGGAGTTGACATTTTTCAACTTAGAAAAATCATATTTGGCTGCCAGCACTTCATTTTCTGATTGACTCGTCATTGATAAATTCAGACATCTAAATAATGTGTGCAAGGGCAAATATGTAGCTTTAATTGGTATATAGTTATATCAATACAGCAGAAACACTGAGAAACATCAAGTTTTTAGTGGATGAATGCATTCTTTAGGTTTGACTTGTCCCAAGCTTCATGCTTGACAAACAGCAATTTTTTCAACTCTTTCCTTAGAGATTTGTAACTTATCACTAATTGCTATATGATAATACTGTTACAGGCCAAAGGCCTATTGTACAATCTTTGAGAAACTAAAAAACAGACGATCAGTTTGCAAGTATATCAGACTTTTTAAATATTTATTGGTGACTCCATTTCCAAGTCTAGTGTACATTGTTATCATCAAAGTGTAATGCAAAACTTACCACACGGCGCTCCTTAAGTAGTTCCACCATTGCTTCATAAGCAGCAGAATTTTGTATTGAATTCCTGATGATGCTGACGACCGAAGCAAGATTACGCTCAACATATGGGTGCCTTGATTTGACCAACCGCAGCAACTTGCCAGTGGTCACAGGCATCTGCTTGGCTTTTTCCCACAAAACAACAATCATCGATGAATCAGTATAAGCTCTAGTTTTAATGGTCAGATAAATAGATGTATAACTTTGCACTTTTGTACCAATTTCAAGAAGAGTTTTGTTTGGCAGTATATAACCAGTACTTTCATCCTGAGCACGAGCAATGACATCTCGCCATTCATAGAGCCCCTATTAGATGATTAGGTAAGTTATTGACAGATAAAACACAAAACCTTGACCTTGCATACTAAAGAGACTATATCATGTCACCAATATAAGTTGAACCGCTTCAAAAGTATCCAGTATAATCTGAAGTTTTAATGCGCAAGACTTACAAAACCACTCGATAAAGACATCTAAACCAGGTGCACTTGAAAGTTGTAGAAGTTACAGATGGTATTTTTAGAATCATAATTCAATTAAAGCAAGAAATGATATCAGACATACTGCAACAACAGCAATTTGTTGAGCATTAAAACCAGCCCCTTGCAACCTGAAAAGGTAAAGCAGAAACTAGGTGTCACGTCTTTTACCATGAACTAGCCAAAGAACAATAGAAAGCAGCAAAGCATAACTAAAAAGTCAGTAATATAGCAACAAACCCATAGATACTGAGATATGAAGTATCTGTCCAAAGATCTTTCTCATAAAGCTGCATGCATAAATCGTAACTCCGCTTGTAGACCTGTTTGCAGAAAAAAATTTCAGAGAGGGGATGTACTAGAATGAAGCACCATTCTTCCTACCTGAGCCCAGAAATTATTTTCACTACTATCCCCTTCCATAGTTAACCAACGACAGAAAGTGGTTCACATACAGACACGAGTATTAAGTCAAGTCAAATGGCCACTCCTGAATTAGAAACGAAAATAATGATATGATGCATGACTCCGATGTTGAACACAATGCATGAAACCCACCCCAATCCCCAGCAAAAATTCTTCATCCGGGAATGCTTTCAAGTTGGATCTCAAACATGCAGTGACATATTAAAAGGAAATTATGCCATCAATCCCAACATTCAAGTCCTTCCAAAGCCCTCATTAGAAAAGGAAAGGCAGCAAGCTCCTAAACAAAAGGTAACACCCACCCCCCTCTTAAAAAAGAAGCGAAAATACAACTCTCCTCCAAAATGTGCTAGCAACTCCAAAGCATCATACACAAGTCCTTCCAAAGCCTCATTATAAAAGGAAAGGCAGCAAGCTTATAAACAAAAGGTAAAACCCCCACCCCCTTCCCCTCCCCCCCCCAACCCAAAAAAAAAAAAGGAAAAAGCAAAAACACAAATTTTCTCCAAAAAAAACAAAAAAATCCATGAGAAGTGGAATCTGGCTATATAAAGTCACTTAAATGCCGAACTAAACTGTCTATTTGTAATGTAATTGCCCATAAGATCTCCATGACCAAACAATTTGAGTCTGAAGTGGTAATCAAAGAAACATACATCTACTAAAGGATCATCCGAATTTCCAGAAAAGGCGAGCAATTCATTCCTCATCACGTCAAAAATGTGCAACAGATAGTGCGTGTCTTCCCTTGCATATCTGTCCATTTAAGACATAAGATGGAGAGACTGTAAATAAAATACATTAACCAATTATAAAAGTAAAAGAAAGTCCAGGAATCAGTAAACATAGGAATCTGTGCAGGGGCCATTGAAGAAGAAGGCTGCTAAAAAGTATGTTTAAGTTTGGTTCTCCAAACATCTACCACTGCAGACTCCTATTCAATGTCAATTAATCTTTTAATGGGCTCTTCATGCATATTACCTTATCATCTCAGGTGGAAGAGGTCGTAGTCTCCAATCCGCATTCTGGTATCTGCATAGAGTTGACCATCAAGCTTGGTTGTAACAGAAAGGAGAGAAGCAAAGCGCTTAAGAAGCAAAGCAGACCTACTCTTTATTAGCAGCAACTTCGCAATAGTGATGCAGCAGGTACTCCAAACTATTTCTTTCCAATTTCAGCACCCTTGAGGCCTGATCAACAAGAGAATGAGACCTCTTAGATGTTATTTCTGACAAATAAGAGAACCACTTAAATGCATCATATTGTTTGTGCTTGATTCAAAAGATTAGCATTCATTTTCCCTGGATATTTCTCTGAGCGCTCAGGCATCCCAGCCAAATTCCATTATAATTATGGAAATCAAAGGTTATACAAATATATCTCAGCTACTATACTCAAATATTCATATCATTTGAAGATGGCTAGAAATCCAACCAAGGTGATTAAGCATGTAACTGTGAAACCAATCTAGTACATCATGTGTCATGACAAAGCAAGAATTCCTTGAAAACTTCAAAGACTAAGACAAGGACTCCTCCTTAATAAAAAAGAGTCTTCTTTTCGAAACTGTGCCCTTAAAATTTGGATATGGTTCAGATATGCCATCTTTAAAGGAAAAATTTTACCAGCTAGCAAAATCAGAAACAGTACCTGTCCAGTATCAAACATGTTGCATACATATATGCCAAAGTCTCGTTGAAGCCATATTATATCTCGATCTGCTCCATGCATGACCTGATCAAATATCATAATGTGCATTATTAGACACCACATTGACCAAACTAAGTTAAACAATGGGAACATAAAAGACGAAGTTTCAACCTTTCTCTTGGTAGGATCCTTGAAAACCGCCCTCAAATGCGGCCCAATTTGAACTCGAAGCTTTAGAGTGTCCACTACAAAATCCTCAGTTCTAGTGGAAATTTGCATCAAGCAAGTCAAGCCTTGAAAAGATCGATACTGATTATGTTCCAAGTCAACCTAGATAATTGAAGACAAAGGAGTTCAACAATGGCCGTCAATTGAAGGGAGATAAGGATACAGCATATTATTCTTAAACAGAATCTCATCTCATTTTGATTTTATTTGATGTAATATATTCCTCCACATTGTTCTAAATGCCAAGACTTGCTAGAGCACAGAAAACAGAAGAAATGAGAAAAGTACATGAAAGAAATAAACAGGCGATTGTTTTGGAAGTAAACCAACCCTTATACTTAATTATGAGAAAAATGTCCCAAAGGAACAATCAAAACCTAATTTACAGAAACCTTTCGTGCAATTGCTATCATTAAACCATATTAGCAATTGAATAAGCATGGCTAATAGAGCCAAAGTCATACCGCAAATTCATCTACACCACGCAATTTAGCTGCCATTTCTTTCAAGTCTCTAACTTCCTCTACAAGCTTAAATGGCGTATTCTCCATTGACAACGGTTTAACAGGCTCTTTGCTGGCAACGGGCTTGTCAATAAAATCCAACACGGAGAGCTCCTCCTGTCCATGAAAAGAGTAAGAAGAAATCAACACCAATCGAATTTCCACTTCGCTGCCCTCCCATTTCTCATCAGGAATCAAATTCGGGAGACAAATTAATCGGAAATCAGTTAATAGCTAGACGAAACAACCGGATTAGCAAGAATTTGGCCAATGAGCAATGCAAAACCACATGCCAACTAACTCAAAGTCAAACACATAACAATCAACCCCAAGAAAACCAAGAACTTCCCCCATGAACAACTGCAACAAACAAACACCGACCCAACACATGCATCATTCAAATTTCCACAACCAAAAAGATTCCACTCAAACAAGACATCCGCAACTCACCAACGGGTGAATAAACCTCTGTCCATCCTCGCTCTTTGGCAACCAGACATGCTGAAACGGCTGGTTCGAATTGTTCATCGAAATAAAGAACTCCTCCTGCGGCCTCCTTATCGTCGGGATATGGAACGGCACCTTCGGCTTCGGTCCACCCACTTTCTCTTTCAAACTCGCCACCTTCACACTCGACTCCCCTGTCCCATTAACCGAGTTGCTCGCGGCTCGGTCCACCGAACCCTGCACCGCCTTGTTCTTCTTCTTCCCATGCACCAGCTGAAACCCACCGTCGACCTCCATTATCCTCTTCCCACTCTCCTCCTCCTCCTTCCTCACCCTCCGAAACTCGTCCGCCGAGGCGTCGAACTGCTCCAAGACCTCGTCGTTCACATTCACCAGCCAATCGTACGCCTCCTCGAGCTCCTCGGGGAACGCAGCGTCCTTGCCCGAGGCCGCCGCCGCCGATGCCGACGAGCCGATCGATCGCAGCAGGGAGGAAGATTTCTCGCTAATCTCGCCGATCGGGGCCTTGAAGTCGTCGAAGTTACGGTAGAAATGGAAGTCCCGCTCCGAGGGGAGGGTCCTGGAGGAGGCGGAGAGGCGGGAGAGCGAGGAGTGCAGGGCCTGGGCGAGGTCCTCCAGCGCTCGAGCCTTCTGCGAGTCGGTCTGATCGGAGGAGTTCGCCATGGCGGCGTCGTCTCCGCCGCCTCCTCCACCGTCCTCGGTCATGGCGGGGGGGAGGAGGGGGGATTTATCGAGGGTTTTAGGGCTACAGTTTTCACTTTCAGGTGTGGTCCATAGCGCAGAGAGAGAGAGAGGGAGGAGAAGCAGATGAGAGTGAATAAGGGCGGAATGTTGGAGTCCTGATGGAGATATTTACAGTTCTGAGAATTTATCGAATACATGCACTTCTTGATCATTCGGTAAGGCGACGTGCACTTTACGCTATCTGGACCGTCGACCAGGTTCATTATTCAACGGTTGAGATGGATCCAAATATGTTCATCTATAACATAATGATATAGATGGTCATTAACTTTGATTCGATTATAATGTCGTCCTGAAATTTTCATTTATTTAATATAATTTATGATTTTTTTTCTAATATTTTGAATTTTGAATTTGTTTAATGCGTGAGTTTATATTTAATCTAATTCTTAAATTATGCGAAAAAATTTAACATTGTTCTTGAAGTTAAATTATTTGAATTGACACGATTTGACATATTTTTCAAAATAAAGATATGAACAAATATGGCCAATGGTGACCGAATCATAAAATTATTTCTCTAGCAATAGCAAAAATGGCAATATACCTTGCAAAATGACACAATTTATGAATAATCCTCACATTAGATGTCAAGCGACCTTAGTTTTAGGCGTCAAGTTTATCTTTTTTTCATTTGTTTTCCTAGTTTGGAATGATTTTTCAATTTCACAATAAAGTCATAAATAACAGTCAAAACCCACTCAAGTAGGTTTTGAGCTATCTAGAGAAAATCTCAACTTTTCGACAAAGTAAGCAATTATTATGATGGCCACTCGTGGTTAACGTGTGATGCCGGTATAAGCTGAGCAAATGTGTTTTGAGTAATAATGAGATGATGCACAATAAACGAAGCATGAATTATGATTACCACTAAAGCTTAAAAGACACAACTAATCAAAGGTAAAGAAGAAGTTGATAAAATCTCCCAATGAGACTTAAATGACAGATAACTGATGAATGATAAAGAATTTCAAGATAAGAGAGCTTACCATCAAATATCTAAAAGAAAATTATCGACCAAAAATAAAGAGTTTCTTAATTCACTGTCAATAAATAATATTTTTTAAGGATAAAGAATTGGGAAAGATATTTGTTTACACTAAAAAAAAAAATCAAATCTAATAATTCATCATATTCAAGTCTTGTCTCACATTTGAGAACTTACCTCTATTGATAGATAAATTAAGTAGGGGTGTGCATGGTTCGGGTGGGCAATTCTCACCCTAGAATCGGGAACTGCCCACTAAGGATCGGTTCCAAAAAATTGGATCCGGGAACCACCCGTTGGTTCCATGGATCCACCAAAGAACCGGTCCGGTCCGGTTCCCGGGTGGATCTATGGATTCGGTCTCATAAGCGGGCGAAGAAAAGAAGCTCCATTGGATACGTATCGTAAAGATGGTCTATTTAGAGATTTCGCAAATGTTCTCACGTTTTTTTCTTTACTTCTCTTGGTAGGTTGCCTCAAATAGAACAATAAAAATTATAAACACGGGGCTTCAAAATTTTATTTTTTTTCAACTAAAAAAATTATTTTTTATAATAAAAATTAATATATATTATTATTATAATACCGGTCCGGTTCGGATGGGTGGGCGGCGGATCCGCCTATGGAATCGGGAACCGGACCGGTACCCATCGGTTCCAATTTTTTGGAACCGGGAACCGGACTAGTCCCTTTATGAACCACCAGTTCCGAACCGGTCCGGTCCGATTCCGGGCGGTTCCCGATTCTTTTGCACACCCCTAAGATTAAGGCATGGAAACTAGCCAAACATTAAAGACATAGGAACTGTCATAATAGTTATGGTACAGGAACTAGAAAACACAAAAAAGACCTAGGGACTACAAAATGCATTAAAACCCATGAAAACTTGAAACTTCGACTCTTCCAAATTTGTATACCAGCTTTGGAAGTCAAATAAACAACTTTGAAGATCAACACATGGCGATGGAAATCCTATAATGGCCTCCAATTGCTAAATAGTCTATTAGTAACCTCATAATCGAGAACAAACTTTTATATCGAAAACAAAGTCGTTGATTGTCAACCATGAAACTGGTAACTAAATCTTCAAGCTATGACCCATTGAATCAAGTCGTGCCCGGAATTAGTCTTTTCGTGCGGGAATAAAGATTGAGCTGGATTAGCTGAGAAGGTCAGGATTGAACTTGAGAATTGATCAATGATGCTCTCACATCCCGCCTGGACAAGTGTGTTTCTCATTTATAATACTATAGATCATAAGACTCACATACTAAAAAGGTTTATTAAATGATATGGCAGACAATAACTGCTTATTTAATTTAGTGGGAACATTTAAGCATGCAAAAGAAATTTGTACATCATTTAATAGATTCATTAAATATTTGGATCTTAATTTTTGCAACATTATTTTTCTTCACATGCCAAATAGGAACACATTTACAGTTCTCCATACGTCGAGCACGGATACATGTTTTGATACCTACTCGAGTCTTCTGTTGCATTTTTCTAATAAACTATGTGATTCGAGATTGCTATTAGAAGGAAGATTTGCTCAAGTTTGCACCTATCGAATAGGTCGAAAAGGATTACACACATAGCAACCAGTAAAAAAAGTGGGCGTTTCAAGGTCAAAATCTTTGAAATTCATGCAGCGATGAGAACATGTGAGCGCTTATCGATACTACGACCGCTTGCTGTCGTCAACAGGACAGTCCTCAGCTCTGTCGACGAGGCGCACAGGTACAGCTGGTATGGAGTCCCACCATTCATTGAGCCGTCTCTTTGTACGGTCGTCTTGGAAGCGCTTCCCCAATTTCGATGTCGTCACCAACCCGTACAACGTGGCTCCTATAAAGATATACTTCAGCGGTATCACTGCTATTGCAATGGCCACGGCGCATGTCACCATCATCACCATCTCAGCATGCTGCAATCGCAATGGAAGAAGTCATTATCACTTGGTCTGCACGGAGAGGGAGTTCATAGATTTTGGTTGAAAAGACAAACTGGTGCATATGCCACAGCATACACATCAAGCAACTTCAATTCTGAAACCCAGCAAAACAAAGAAAGAAGAACTTAAATTCTGAAATTTGTATCTAGTCATCAAATGTTGATGCCAAGACTTGTGGGTTAAAACCTTCATTTGTCGGAAATTTCTTTTCCTAGAAAATTCTCCAAGCCTTTATACAAACAAACGAAACTTAACACCGCGTGGAGGACAATTCTACTTGTTACCAAAGGTACTGTCAGCATTTGTTGCCACCTTCATAGTTAACACACCAAACATTGGTTTATCCACACAAGATTTAAAATGAGTGCACACCTTACGAGTCCTCCCGAGAAATATTGACTGGAGTTTTAGCAGTGTGATGTTTACTCTCCGCATCATGTCATGGACTGTCTGTAGCCCACGCTGAGCTGATACTATGCTCTCCACTGTACTCTGGTCAGACGCTGTGCACACTACAATCTCCTCTCTTCGGTATTCTCTCCTCTCTTTCCTAACACGGTGCATCTTCAATACAAGCCAAAACAAGCCAGCTGCTATAGCCTTATTGATCCACTCCCTGCAAACTCAAAGCTGTTATCCAAGCACATCACTGGGTGTGGAATGCAGGAATAAGATGTCGCTTACAATGCAAGCTGAAGTATTGAAATACAGAAACTCACATATAAATTATTACAAGAGCTGCTGCAATTACTGTGACGGTCATCATTGGCCTTTGCCATGTTAGTATTTCTTGAAATTTGGGCAAGACAGCATCTTTCACTTGCTTTAAGAGTTCCTGCAAGCAAAGCAGATGAACTTTGTTACCATAAATGCAAATGCAAGTATAGAGTTTTCTCCCCTGCTGACTTAAAGGCCCTAGGAGTTGCCCTTCGCTAAGAGTTCTGATGCATTTTCAGTTTGTTACTTTTCTCATTTTTCATTGTGGATTCTCTCATCGTATGACACAGAGATATTTGAATCGTGCAGGCTCACCATAAGAACAGCGGCACTATCACCGATCCCTTCCTCTTTCAACCCCTCTGTGGAAGCCTTTGCAATTTCAATTTCTCTTGCTTCCTCTCTAACATTGTTGATAGCTGTCTTCAATGAGAAGTAGTTGTCATCTTGGACACCAGCTGATGTACATTCCTTGCCTGCTTCTTCATATTTCGTATCTGGGAGCCTCAATACTGACATGTTAATAGTCCTCAATATTGAACTAGCACTGCAGGGTTGTCTGCTTCCATCCTTCTTCAGGCTCTCGGCCAGCTCTTCAAGCACATAGTCACCCTTTGGTAACTCATCAAACAAAGCAAAAATCAGGAAATTTCTGGGAAGAGGAGGTGATATCCTTAGCATCTCTCTTGCTGCATGGAGCCTCACGATCCCCAATATCATCCGCGAGTGTAGTTCCCATGCTTGTGATGGGCTCTCCACCTTATGTCTGGACAAAAACTTGTGCATCAGCATTACCTCCTTTGTAAGAGCTAGCCAGTGGTCACGTCTTGTAGAGCTTGTCATCTCTGGAAACTCCAGAACAATTCCCTCTGATCTAGAAAAAGGAAAGTCGTGCAGCTGACTAGTCAGTGATCGAACAAGAATGTTATCACTCAATACTGAATTTGTCTCTATTTTTTTTAATGTCTATGTGCTAGTATCGGACATCTCTAATGCAAGGCATGCAATATTTATAAACAATGTCAGGGTCGATACTTCTGGAACTGAGCTTACAGTTCAGGGGACTCGTACACCATAGCCTTGTCAAAAAGCGGAGCCCCAAAGGGCCCTGTAGCAGCAGGTTTCACAGTATGTTCAGCATCCTTTGAAAGGTCAATCTTAATTGCATCTTCATATGTGATGACTCCCGAAGCCTCAAAGTAGAGAGCATAATTTGTTAAGGTGAGTCTACCTGAGAAAGCATATTAATGTATTAAGAGAATAATAGATCTCACGAAACCAAAACATCTAAAGTTAAAGATCAGCTCAAGTACAAAAAACAAAAATGTCCAAATTCAGGACAAACCAGGCCAGCTCTGTCCTCCAATATGACGAACTACTCTTTGTGTGCTTGCAGTTCCTTCGACATGCAAAATTAATTCATCATCCACTAGGTCAACACCCCTTGGCACCTCCTGTTTTTGCAAATACCTAATGCATCTGCACAAGATGACAGAGACAGAAGGAAAATTGAAGCAACCTTGATGAACTGAAAAGCAGATAAATAAAAGATGTACATGCAGCATATATTGGCCCAGGAATTCTTCTCTCAGGGAAGTCATTCACTAAGAACGTGCTCTTTACTGTAGCAGGCAGTTGCATTTAATGGGAGGTAGAATACATTCCACGTAGTAGATTAAAGATACTTTAAAAACTGAGATTCCCGGTGGTCCCCTCTGAAAATTGGAAATGAAGTATTTCTGCAAGACCAGGTCCATGACTAATTCGAGTAAATTCACAGCAACAAAAACTTATTACTCCTGACATATCCATGGTCTTTGCCTGAGCATCATAGTCATACATCATTATTTACCAATTCTGCTGTCTTGGTTGTTCCCCACCCTAAGTCCTACGATTATCTAAGACAGGTTTTGAAATCAACCCACGGTAATTATGCTAATATATGTGAAGCTTGGATGCATTACTTGTCAATCTCTTTCAGATATTTATCATATGCAGGAAAATGGAGACGACTTCCTGTAGGTGCTGTAAGAGTTTCAAAGGTAAATTTCCCATTGGCTATGTCTGCAACCAGCGGAAACAAGGATGCCAACCACACAAATGCATCTTCTCCAACATCAGGCCCATGGTCAACCTAAATAAATAGAAATAGGTCCATAAATGAAAACTGATACCTTGGTAGTTGAGTTCTCCAAAAAATATACAGCTCATATGACAATACATCAAATGGTCTGTAAGGAATCTCTTACAAGTAGTGGCATAAGGTCTGAATAGAACAGAGGGATCTCATCGAGATCTTGAGGTGTCTCTACCACTGGTTTCTTGTCTTCTTTCTCTTTCCCTATTGCCTCCTGTAAATCGCATGTACATGAAAATAATCCTACAAAGTAGTAACTCGAGATATGCAGTAGTATCATTAAATTGCCAGATGATCAAGCATCGGGGTACAGAGGCTTAGCATTTGAATGTTCTCTCGGAGTCCCAGATACCTCTCTACCTTCAATTGATTGAATAAGATGGTACTCACCAGTACAGGTTCCTCATCAGCAGAACTGGGCATTTCCCATGCAAGCATCATGTTGAATGTCAGCCGGCTGAAAGAACCATCACTTATCTTTTCACCTATGTTTGGACACATGTCGATGACAGCCTTTGAGCTACAAAACTCCACGAACTTCCTCGAATAATTGACTGAATCAGGTGTCCATTCAGCTTCGAACTCTTCCACGAATCCATCGACGGAAGTGCCTAATCGCCTGTCATAGTTTTGTCATTGAAAATTCTATTAGCCACTCGCCAATCAATGACAAAACATGATGATTGGGAAAGAAAAGTATTGGAAAGACTCATTTTGTGATGATATCATATTAGAGAAAATAACATCCTGGAAACAAGTCCTGGTGCAGCACATGTAAAATTGACTTGTTTCGAACAATTGATGTCCAAATTCCCTCATTGCAACGCGACCCATCTCTATACTCCAACAATTTAAAGAGGCTCTTCTCCTGGTTATATCTCTGTTAGATCCGAAGACGTCTCTTCGCCCACCCAACTCCATCAATCTCATCCCTTCATCAGCTATCTATCTCCAATTAACTCATCTACGATCTATTTTCGATACAGATCACTAATTGCGTGTACGTGCACTCTTCGATACATATGCATACGTAACCTACAAAAACGAAACGAATTTCAAGCTAGTCAAGCTATAAAATATGCAAGAGCACCGCACTCTAATAGCGTAAGCTTTTAGAGACTAAATTCTAAGCAAGCTTATTCAGAAACTTCTCTCGAGTCACGACTTGGTTCCGCGGCAAGCCCAAACAGAGCACGAGAAACACTCCGCTCTCTCCGAGCTCTAGAAGAAGCTCGACGAGTTCCCGGAGCATCGCGGAACTCAACGTAGGCCGGACAAACAAGGATCAGGCATGCAAAACAATCATGAATTCAGCATTATCATCGTCATCATCAGATTAACTCGCGAGCGAAACACGCGATCCGCCGAATCATCTCTCAGGCACTCGCCATCAAAAGCCGATAAACACCACCCGTTCGCGGAGAGCCGAACGCACGCCCATCGGGATTCATCATCCGAAAAGGCGGTGTCCGTCAGACGATCTTCGTAAAGAAGACGGAACGGAAGATGAAGAAGAGAGACGTTACAGTGCGCATTTCTGCACGACGTCGCTGGCGATGGAGGACAGATGCTTCCTCTTCGTCGCCATCGTTCGCTATCTCTTCGCCCCGGTCTCTGCGGTCTGTTGAGTTGCAGGAGTGAGGAAGGAGAGCTTCCGATCTCTCTCTCTCTCTCTGCTTTAAACCGCCCCGGCAAGTTAAATACGACGTGTCGTCCTCCCCGCGCCCCACGTGGCGACGGCCATGCAACGCTCGGTGCAACCCCCCGGTGGCGGCTGTCGAGCTCTTCGCGTCGGGGTCACGTCCGTTCTCGGCTCGATCGCACGTGAAAATTTGCAAAATTGATCGTGTTACAGAAATACTCGCAAAAAGATTTTTTTTTCTTTTTTGCAAAATATAACTGTAATTGCATTCGTCTGGATTTTGACTTTTTTTTTTCCCTTTGAGTTAAAATAATGATATTTTGTGGAATTTGATTAATCTCAGGTGGTATCTAAGAATATAAGAGCATAACAATAGGAAAAAAGATGGCCCTTGATTTGATGGCTAGCATATGCTATGATTATTCATTTGTTAATTTATAAAGGAATGATTTATAGCAATCATAAACATTCCGATTAAAATTTATGCTTGATATGTTTCGCAAAGAATGAATGATTTTAATAACGTTTTCGTTAAAATAATCACTTATATCAATTATTTTTTGTAAATCTAAACAAAATCTGAGATTCTATCGATCATTTGTAATTGCAACTCACAACTTCTATATAACTTCTAATCGTCCGTTTCCACTTGTATCCCTTATTTGGTGCGATATTTGCAAAATGCTGTCATTTTTTTCTTCTTATTTAGTTTATTATTTCCCGGGATCGAAAAGTCCTATAGATTCATAAAAAAATAAGGCCGCAAATATTTTATGATGAGATCATAGAGCTCTCTTAACTACAAAATATAAAATTCCAATAAATGATTATGATTACGAAAATAAGTCAGTAAATTTCATGCTAGCGAATTGTAAATCAATAATAATATTCGAACGCACGATTATTAATCGGCATCCGTTTAATTAATTTCAAAGAACCCACGCGAACTATTCTAATGACGCGCGGCAGTGAAATGGCTGACGAGGAGGACGATCCCTCTCGGGCTGGGGAAATCGCGGGCTCGAGAAAAAGCCCACAGCCGAAATGCATTTATACGCGACACAACGCAAGCTTTTTTATTCGTCCCCTCTCGCTCCCTCTCTCTCTCTCTCTCTCTCTCTCTTCCTCTGCAGAAAAAGGCCGAGAGAGGAGAGCAATGAGCAACCAACCTGCAGATTCCTCCTCCATTGTCCGCCTCAGCGTCGGTTAGCATCATCATCCCCTTCTTCTTCTTTCTTCTTCTTCTCTCGCCATGTACACAGTCGCATGTTTTCACTCATCTCGGACTCGATTGTCTTCTTCTTCTTCTTCTTGCTTTCTGTCTCTGCTTCGGTCGAGTGCTGCGTCCTTCTCGGGTTCCGCTCCGAAGCTTCGCGTGTTTCTTAGGATCGCAATGTTAGGCGTTTTGATTACGTGTTACTCGGAACGATTTTTATGGAACCGCGTTCGCGGTCTGTGTTTCCGGGATCGCCCGAGCGATCGGATTGGCGACGCGCCTCGGTTAGTTTCGAGTTGCTTCTCGGCTAAGCTTGTGTGGGGAGAAGAAGCGGTTTGAGCTGCTGAAAGTTGGACTGAGATCTTCAGCTGGTGGGGGCTTTGGAGCCCGTGTGGCTATGGGATCGGGTGTCCCGAGCGGATAGTTTTTTTTTTTTTTTAATTACTGCTGCTGCTACTTGTTTTTCTTTTTTTGTCATTTTTGGGCTAGCGGATCTCGTGGCTGTTGCGCTTTGGGATGATGTGTACTTGCATGGTAGCTTTCGATTTGGAAGTGATTTCGTACCGTCGTGCAGGTGGTAAGAAATTTTCCACGACCGTGGACACGCTGACCCAGCGGGAACCCGATTCAATGCTGGCAGCTATGTTCAGCGGGCGCCATGTGCTGTGCCAAGATCCTGATGAGGTATCAATCTCTGTTTCCTTGGTTTTGCCTTCGGGGACCTTCCGATTGCGATGGGTGTACTGGATATCTCTTGCGCCACTTCTACTGTTTAATTAATCATGAGCTGAGTTGGCTCTGTATTCTGTGATGGAAGTTCTTATCTGATATCTAGATTCAAATGTGCGTGCGTGCGTGTGAACTTGTACATTGTACAATGATGATTGAGTTGCTTGATAATAGTATGCGTGCATGAGTGTGTATGAACCCGTGCATTTGTGCACTTACACACAAAGGTTTGTCCAAATATACCTATTAAGTTTGCCAACGTAAGACTTTGATTCCATATTCTAGCCTCATATCATGCATAATGGTGTACCTGCACGGTGTTGTTAGTCAATGTATTGAGCGTAAGAACTATGGGGTTGTTTTTATGTACAATATCTGTCCCTATCAACTTGGATATCCTGGCCTTTTGTGTTTCTTACTGTGCTGGTGTTCTCATTTTGGATAAGTATATGGGGCTGGCCTTGTAATGCCTAGTCAGGCATTGTAAGTTTTCTAATGGCATGGGTATAAAAAACACAAAGTTGTGCATGACAGCAGTTGGATTCTTAAATTGTCAGGACAGAGAAAAACAGCCATCTCTCTGAAAGGTTGGTGTGTGGCAGAATTGAAGACTCTATTAATTGTGCGAAAATACATGTCTTCGTTGGGAGAGATCCCACTTCCAAGCAAAATCCAGGATGCTTATAGATGGAGAGCAAATGCTGTGTTCAAGTTTGAATATTGTCTGTTTCAATCTCACTAAACTGCACTTGCCCACTCTTTGTGCTGGAAGTGGATTGCATTGAGATTGTTACTCTTTTAGTGATGTCTACAAGAAGCATGTGAATGGGCCTGGCTAATGCAGACAAACTTTCTACAGGGATATGTCTTTGTTGATCGAGATGGGAAACACTTCAGACATATTCTAAACTGGTTAAGGGATGGTGTCATTCCCATATTATCAGACTCTGCCTATTCGGAGCTTCTGCGTGAGGCAGAATATTATCAACTACTGGTTAGTAATCCTTACATATACTTTTGTATATATTTTTGTACCTTAAGTATTCTTCGGAGTTTCTTATTTCAAGTTTTTGCTACTTCACAATTCGTCTATCATCAATCAGCTGAAAAGGCTTGCTTAGTCTGATTTTGCACAAATGAAAGTGAATACTATTCAGGAGTAACACTTTGATGTAGTATCACCTTCTTTCAATTTGGAGACATCAAATGTCTTCATTTTACTTGCAAGATAGGCTATGGAGCATAAGTTAATGGCTTTATGTGGGCTTAATCTATCAGCCTGATATGCCTGAGGATCTTCCATTCTAACTGCAATTATAGTTTGTTCACCTTTCATCCTGTTTCTTTTTGTGCTGAAGTTCCATTTGTAGGCTGGAAGTTATGCTCTCCTGTAATGTAAACAACTGCATGTATACATATACCTAATGTGGTTTTGTGGATAAACTTCTACCTTATCCAAAAATAGTAACAAACATCTATTTAAATGTCTTCTTCATGTCCAGTGCTAAACAAATTGGCTGCCCTCATGAATAATGTCATCCTGGTAATTTTTCCAATTTCAGGGACTAGTAGATGGAATTCATTCTGTTGTGAGTAAGAAGAGGGAAGAGGATAAGGATGAGTTGGACTCGGAACTGACAAGAACTGATATAATCAAGTGCATACAGTCAGAAAAGTCAGATTTAGGGGGGTTAATCTTGCTGGGCTTGATCTTTCCAAGCTGGTATGTTGTGCATGTTTCTGTGTCTAATAAGAATTTTCTTCCAAGCATGTCCTTTTTTTTTTTCCAGCCAATATGAGGATTTACTCTTTAACTCTATGCAGGACCTGTCCTATGTAGATTTCAGCTATGCCTGTCTCAAAAATGTGTTCTTTTCGCGAACTAATTTGCAATGTGCAAAATTCCGGGTAGGTATAGTTTGTCATAAATGTAAAGTGTTCATTTCTTCTTTAAGAATGGCTTTATCTCTTGGCCCATGCTTTGCTCTATCATTCTGCCTAACTTTACGTGTTAATGTTTAAATTCAACAATACAGGAGTCCATTGAAAATGAAATCCATCATGTCATGTCTCTTACAAGTTGAATTTTGTCTATATCACTTATTTAAATATGTCAAGCTTTCTATCTGACAATTATGTGGTTTCCTTTTCTTTGACAACAATCTGCTGTTGACCATGAATTTAATCCAGGATGTGGATGCTGAAGGATCCATATTCCACAATGCTACCTTGCGTGAGTAAGACACTAAAATGTGTTTCCAACCTCTGGATTATTTGCAATCTTAATTTTGCCTTAGAGATTTTGTTGTTGCCTAGGGAAGATGTGAATTTACTGGAGCCAATCTTCGCTCTGCTTTATTAGCTGGCGCAAATCTTCAGAGTGCAAATCTACAAGGTAATTTTCCTTTCATTGCATTTACTAATGTTCACATTTGGACTTAGGTTGATCTTGCTATGATTAGAATGTCATCTGTGACTTCTTTCATGGTGCTTACTCATCCTAGTGGTATTTTTCATTGTATATCTTCAAAAATGTCATGGTATATGTTTGTGGATATTCTGGTAAATTCTTTTCTCTCTACATCTACATCTGAAGTATCTTACCGCTTTGATTTATTATTGTCAACATATTTAAATTCTGTCTCAAATGAATTTTTCATCGGAATGAGATTCTCATAAACGAGAAAAGCTTTCTGCATTTTAGATATGGAATTTGGCCACATGTTCAATGCATGTTTAGGCTAAATACAGCTCTTTGTAGCCTCCTGTCCTATGCAACTGATTATATGCCAGTTCTGTCTTGTTGATTCTCCCAATTCTTAGTTTCTCTACCCAAAAAAAAAAAGTATAAAAATCGATGTCTTAGTTGCACATTTTAGGCTGGAGTTATGAGTTGTTGACCAATGTCAATGAATTCGGTTGGCGTCTTGATGCAATTCTTAATACTTCTAATCGAACTGTATTCCTTGAGCAAAATGAAAGTACATCATTTTGTGAACTTTGTTTGCATGAGTTAAATTGTAGTTTTTCGCAACAACTGCAGTTAAAGTGGAGTCAATTGACATGGAATTGGACTTGGATTTGACTCTCTATGATCAAAATGCCATGGTGAATATGAGATCATCTTTTGGGGATAGTGATGTTTTGCATGAATGGATGCTAGTTCCCTTATTGTTCTCAACTTCACTGATGTGTACTGTATGAAGCTGCCTTCCTGTTTGATATTTAGTGAGGCTGAAGAGTACTGCCATTTTAGCAGCAGTAGTCCTTCTATATTACTTAAAATGAATAGTATCAGGTGCTGATATTTTATTTAAAGTTTATAAATTCTCTTGTCAGATGCCTGTCTGATTGAATGTAGCTTCTGTGGAGCAGACTTGCGATCTGCACATCTGCAGGTTTGATATCTGCTTACATCTTGCATAGGCAGCTCCTTTTAGAACTCTGGACTTTGTAATTGTATGCTATACTTATATGCTTATAACTTATTTTCTCTTTCATCTAGTATCTGCTAGGAACTGGTGGAATCACTTCCTATATGCTATTTGTGTTTCTTCATCCAATCACTGTTGTCCTCAGGCATTGAAATTACTTTGATGGACAATTGCCTATTAACTCGAAACAATTGAATTCTCCGACTAAAAGCTTGTTAAGTCCTCAAATCATTCACAACCAGCCTACTTCTTGTTAGTCAGTTTCATGCGTTTCCTTGCCCTCGTCTAATTCACATCACTGAGGACTATATAGGTTGCGCTGGTTGATTAAAATTTGAGGAATTGTTCTACCAAGTTTCTGATAAATTTTGATACTGTGAACAGTGAGTTATTATATCCAGAAACTTGAGATCTCAATGATAGAGGGGAGAAGAATGACAAAAGATTGCTGGGATTGTTACAGTTTAATTAACGGTCTCTTGATGTAACTTAGCTGTGATATGTGAAGCTTATGTAACTATGTACTGTTATTAATAGCAAAAAATGATTATCTTGTTTTATTTTTTTTTATTTGAGGGGGAACATTGAGATTCTTCAGTTCACTGTTTTCTGACGATTGTGTGGTACAAATGACCATTGATATTTATTAATTGTGTGGTATTGTGATAATCCATGCCTAGAGAATTGATGCTTTACTCTATAAACAAACCTTCAGACTGCTGATTTAACCAATGCCAACTTAGAGGGAGCCAATTTGGAGGGAGCCAACTTAAAGGTAAATGTTCCTTTCGTTATTGTGATTGTATTTCTTTAATTGATGGTCACAACTTTCCAAATTTAGCAAGCACTCCTGACCACCCTTTTCTTTTTGGTTGAAGAAATGAAAAATTGCCTCTGACCTTCGAGAATCTTTTTCTTTTTTGGTCTGGTATCTTCAACAATCTGATATGCTTTGAGTTTAGGTGTAATATAATGCTTCTATTGTCAGGAGAGACCTTTTAAGTAATACGAATGGCGCCTTGTCTGATTTGTCAAACAAATATCATAAATCGATTGGTGGATATATCTGGCCTTATTTTGTTGAGCTTTTGGACATTCCTTGTCTTGCATGATCTTCAGGGGGCTAAATTAAGCAATGCGAATTTAAGAGGTGCAAACCTGCAAAGAGCATACCTACGCCATGTAGATCTTCGAGAGACGGTGAGTAGTAGTAGTTTTTCACTATTTAGTCATTTTCTTGTGATTCTCAGTGTGACATTAAATCCTCCATTCATGTTGTATCCATTAGATAGAACTGACTGGATTGTGCTGATCTTCTGTGACTTTGGTGTTGTCCTTTTGAGGAAAGTGCATATTGTGTATGGTGCATAGCATTCTTGCTATATGAATACTTCTTTAAGGACAACTGGAATGTAGATTCCCATTGAGCACCTCATTTCTAGTCTAAAGGATAATTTGCATGTATGCAATACAAGTGGCAAACACTAGTGCCAGAATTTTTGGTGAAGTTCTTGGATTCATATCGACAATTTTTTTAATTCCCATCCCTCTGTCATCTGGAAAAGGTGGAATGGATGTAGTTTTTGGCTGCATTTGCTGTTTGGATTGCTACTTGGTAGGCAACTGCTGATGGCGCAATGGTAATTGCTTTATGATTCTAATGTGAATACTGGTGCTTGACAGTGGTGTAAGGTTGGAAACCTGAACTACTATAGCAGTCATAACATAGATGACAACAAGTTGAGTAAATTGCCTTGATTTCCTTCTTATTTTCCACTTCCAGAGACTTACATCCATTGTGCATGTCATCACTGCTGTTGTTTCTCCATTTGTTGCATTCATTTGGTTGAAAGCTCTCTTGGATGAGTGCCTGCTTCCCCTTCTTTTCCACATTGCTTTGAATTGTTACCTGTATGCATCTAAAGATGCATTCTACTGCTCTTATCTTCATTCCCTTCCCTCCCTCAATACACCAAGATAAAAGAAAAAGGGTGTTAAAAAGAGGAAATGGAAAGTGAGAAAAGAAATCCCCCTCTCTTCCGGCCTTCTTGCCTTCTGTGAGAGATGCATATTGGCAATATTGTCGGTTGTCCTTTTGTTCTTGACATTTACCAGCCTAGTGTTTGATCTCCTCCTATCTTATATATTTTGCAGCATTTGGAAGGTGCAAGGCTTGATGGTGCCAATTTGCTTGGGGCAATTAGATAACCGTGGAGATTGTGAAAAGCTTGTATAGGTTGACCTCTTATTTATTCAGCCCAATGACATTGGTGATCTCTTGTATACTGATGTCTACTCTTATTTTAGGTGAGAATAAACATGTTCTGGTTGTTGGCTGATGTAGATATCTATATGGTATTGCCTATGTTATCAATGTAGTTGAGCTGATTCATTAGGTGGTTGTTTCTGGTGTTCTTATACATATATGGATTGTGAATGTTCAGGGCTTCTCGCTAAAAAAAGTGTAAGTACTGTTTTAGTGGGGTTTGGAACCAAATTTTTCGTCATGAAGTTGGATACCTGAAGGACCCACAATTGTAAGACTTATCTTTTCTCCTCAGCGCTTTTGGCATGGCAAATCCAATCATTTGGGCATGATTTCTTCAATTTAGTACTGGCTTTCAGTTTTTGGCTTGGAATTGCTACTTTTGAGAACTGAAAGTATTGGTGGAGACGGGAGAGCCAATACACGGGTTAAAAGTTTTATTGGTTGATTTTCCACTGGCTTTTCTAATGCCAAACAGTGGCGTGGATCTAAAGTTTAAGAAGCAGAAGCTGTGGTTAAATATGTGCCAAACGTCATTGTCTTTGTATAAGGAATGACTTTATGACCGGAATATTTTGGTTTATGTCAGTCAATCCCTTCAGTCATGAGAACTAAACTGTCTTTTTGGTAAGTACCTCGTTTATCTAAATTTGGTACCAGTTGCTCAAAATGCTGCTGGAAACAATGGATGAGTCGGGACTAGATTCTAGTCCTAGCGGATTGTGTTGTCGCAGTCAATTTGCGAACCAGTCTGGAATATGAGGACCATTACCTCTCCTTTTTGCGAGAATGACTAAACAGCTTGTATTCATGCTAATCCTAGGGAAATGTGAGTGGGGTAAGGACATAAATGATTTTTGAATTTTGGTCTAAAAGTATAATAGGGGTTTTGAACTTTTATTAATGTAGTCTATGAATTTTTAATTATTTAATGTGATTCTTGGATTTATAGTATTAGTTTCTGATCAATTTTTAAACTTGAATTGATGGAATGACATTAAGGATTTTGTATAATTCATTATTAAATTGAGTGTACAACAAACGTGTAAGAATCGAATTGAATAAATTAGAAGTCCAAATATCACATTATATATTAGGGTAAATCATTTAACATGTAATGCTATGCTCGCTCTTTCATGTTAACTTTTCCTACGTCTCAGCTTTTTTCTTCAGACATCAGGGAAGCGCACATGAGAATCAAAACAAGTGCACGGATGCATCATCATTCGTTTGGTCTTTCTTTTCTGTCCCCCCGAACGGAAATTTTGGGAAATATGGGAACTTGAAATACACATAACCCAATGGTCGGTGGACGCGTCCCCAGGGAAAAGATAAAATTAGTACTGGTCGGCAATATTATGATACGTTGTGCTCAGAGGAATCTGAATAAGGTAAAAAGATCAGTAAGCATTAAAGCGACGAACTGAAATGAAACAGAATTGAAAGAGCCCATGTACACTGAATGAAACTTACTAATATAAATACAAGTGAGCGAATCGAGAGGTGGATAATTTATTTTATGGTACAGCATTAGATTCCCTTGCTTAGTGCTTCCCCATGAGGCCACGCCTGGTTTGAATCGATCCTTCACATTCCCTATAAATAGAGGACATTGGTGGCATGGAACTCTCACCACATTCAATTCCATCACAAACCAAGAACTCGCACAGCAAGCACTCTGAGAAAGAGAGGAAATGGCAGGAATCATTCACAAGATTGAGGAGGCCCTCCATATAGGAGGCCATAAGAAGGAGGAGGAACACAAGCCGGAGGGCCATGGCCATGGCCATGGCCATGACCATGACCACCTGAAGCCTGAAGAGCACAAGCCGGAGGAGGGCCACGGTCATGGCCACGACCACAAGCTGGAGCACCATGGAGAGGAGCACAAGAAAGAGGGGTTGGTGGAGAAGATCAAGGACAAGATCCATGGCAGTGATCAGAGTGACAAGGTGGAGAAGAAGAAGAAGAAGGACAAGAAGAAGGGTGAGCATGGCCATGAGCACGAGCACGGCCACAGCAGCAGCAGCAGTGACAGCGATAGCGACTGAGTTACTAGGTAAAGTTTACATTACATTATTTTCGCCAAGGAAGATCTGCACTTATTTATCGTAAGGTGGAAACAAATCACGGACTTACATTTACCAGTCGTAAACCAGAATGATTATGGCTCGATCGATCTTGTAATTTAACATCTTGGGGGCCTGATCTTTTGTGTTGCAGATGATCAGCGGTGTCGCGGTGAAGAGCACGCCAACGTTCTTGGGCTAGTCTCCTTCATTTAGCCCCAGAGCTGGTGAAAATAAGGAGGCAAGGAAAAAACATCGAAGTCGTAAAGATGTTGTCCTCTTTCTAGGCTTATTTTGTTTAAATTTATGTTGTGATAGATCTAGATGTGCTCGTGCGACATCCAAGGATCGTCGGCATTGTTCACAACGTTGTGCTCAATGTACCATTTTCGGACAACAATGGGTAGTTTGATTGGTTTGTTCAAATGTTGTCCGCTTACATTGGTAATTGGTTACTAATGTTGTCGATTTGTAAATGACCAAACGAGTCGCAGGTAAGTTACTCCGATAAGCATTAATGACTTCAAATAAATTGGAAACTCATTTAAAAAGAGTTGGGAATTAATCGAATTAAGTTTGGTAATTCAATACAATAGTTGATAATGTTGGTACGCTAGGAAAGTTGGCGACTTATAAAGTTGGTGATTTTGAAACATCACGGATCTTCGAAAGTGATTCGAATAAGAGTTGGTAGTCCTTTATAAAGAAAATTGAAAATTCACTAGTGTTGAGATTGGTAATTTCGTATAAGAGTTGGCAGTTTTAACTCGTTGATGAGTTACGCAAATGAAAATTATTTTTTGGAACAATTGTTAACCGGAAGCAACAATATAAGCATTGGTAATTTGATATATATGTTGATAATTCCTGAAATATTACCGGACAAGTATAGGTGGCAAAATGAGTTGTGGATCCATATTTCACCTCGCATTTAATGGCTCGGGTGATACATGTATGGGTCGGAATGGGTATATGACGAAGCAATGACCCATCAATTATTGGTTCTAGCGAGTTTGCAAAGAACCTACTATTAATCCTCTAAAATGAAAGAGTATACAAGGGTCCATTTATTTTATGGAAAATGAATTTTTTGAATTTTTTTTCTTCACATGTACTTTTAGGAGAACATTTTACAAATTATTCATTTTTTATGAAATAAACAGAGTTTAAAGTTGTTTATCTTGTACTAAAAATTGTATGATGTCAGGCTGAGAATATTGAAATTCTTATAAGAAATGGGTAATTTCGTAGAAACTGGTGGTTAGGCCTGAAAAACAAAACTTCGATGCTATAATATTTCACAAACTGCTGTCTATCTCCAGCTATACATGGAACATTGACAACTCTATTCTTATGGAATCTTGTTTTCTATAAGAAAAAAAAAATGTGGGCCGGATCAAAAAAATATTGAAAACTCCATTCTTAGGGCTCAAGTAGTGCAAATTGGAAGGTTGACTTTGTCCAATTCCAGACCTAAAGAAACCGAAAATTATATATGCGAAAAAAAAAAAAAAAGAAATTGTTTTCTAGGCACCTTCACTCCTCATTTCATAATTTGATCCTGAACCTATTCAGCCCATTTCTTACGTGCTGTGAGAAGCCCTAGCCGACGACCAGATTCAAGCACAAAAGCTCCCTAATCAACTTTGGTGAGCCAATCCGTGGAGTTGTTCTTGTTCTTCAAGAGGAGGCACCAATTTAAGGAGAAACATTGTTAAGAATTTGATCTCGGATTGATTGTGGATTGAATTGGGTCGGGCATTAATTGTTAAATTTGTATTTTATATAAATTAGGGAATTCGGGTCGGATATTTTTTAACTGGCCTAACCCACCATGTGACTAGCCTAGGAACAAGCAATCTACTGGACCCCTTTTTTTATTCATCATCAGTGGTTGAAACTTACCAACCTGAAAAGAGAAATCGCTCTTTTCCTTAAAAGGGTGTGCTAAAATGGTTCGAGAAAAAAAGAAAAAAATCAATCAGCTAGCAATCAACAGTCATCTTGTAAGCTGATGCAAAGATAGAAGACATATGACAGTTCAAGAGCCTTGCTTCTTCTTCTTCTTCTTTTTTGGTCAGTAAAAAGAGGTGGGAAAGAGCGAGCGGCATGGGCGACTCCTGGAATTTACAGCGACAGTTCCACACCTATGGTCGGAATGTTCGATCGGAACCATAGGCACTGCTCGTGTTCGTGTTAGTGTTCGTGCGAGACCCTTAAAAGGCACGATTCGGTTCACGACGAACTCCTTTCCATCCGTTCAGATCGATCCGGAATTACTTGGACAACAGATACGAAACCGACGACAAGGTATGAACCTTTCGCCGAGCAGCGCCAAGTCGCAACCTCAGCTCATTCAGATGTCCACCGGGGGGGCACACTTGGTCATCGAAATAGACATCCAGGTACAGGCTGCGTACGTCCATCAAACTAAAAACGCTCATGACGACGTAGACAGTACGTCATGCTCGAGTGCATCTCGGGTCGGGTTTATCAAGTCCAGGCCAAGCCCGATGGGGCAAGAAAACAAACGTATGCATACCCGCTCCGCTCGTTTTGTGGGAATTGAATGATTTAGATAGCATTCTTCTAAAAACGAATTGCTTGTAAAAATAAATGAATGGAAAGTATTTTTTATTGTTAATGAAGATGTTTAGACGGGCACCAGAATTGAAACCAATCTCATCCGAATTGAATTTCCATGCATTTTTTATTCGGTTTGGGTTTCAATTTGGATAAAGAAAAAATAACCGTTTTTTTCGTCTTTCTTCTTAATATTGCAATTTACACAATCTTTTTCCTTTTCCACTAAATCTCTTTTTATAATTTCAAAAAGGAAAACCGAATATTTGATCTCAATAAAATTGAACTGAGGGCGCCATTTAATTCAAAGTTAATGCATACCTAAAAGGTTCAGTAGAAACCTAAACCAAATCGAACGGAACCTTCACCTAACATTGATCCCTATGGACAATGAAAAGCATATTCAATTAATTAATTATTTCAAGTGATACGAATCATCGTTTGCTATTCATTTTCTTGTGAAGTGAATGGAGCTTAAAATATATGGATGATGTAATTGGTCGATATCAGCAGAGAGAATCGGAGGCACCAAGTGGACCTCGCTGCGAGAACATCCGATTTTGTATAATATTGTTTTCTCGAATCGTAGCATATGTTGTTTTGAGTGAAGCTGTCTGGGAACAAAGTAAGATTTTCCATCTGGCAACGGAATATGTCTAACAAAGCATGATCGGGTTGTGGGGGCAGACTCCAAATGGACATGTGAATCAGTAGAGATCATCCTGTCGATTTGAGAAAGAGTCCAATTGTTAATGATTTGATCACCTTGGGGGACCGGCATGAACTCTTAGAATAACATCAAAATTGGACCAATTGTGTATATAATAAAAAATTCCATTTTCGTGCATAGTATAATGCATATAACCAACCATATAGGATAATGTAATTCCTAGCATTGTTGCTTTAGGATTCTCCCTCTCTCTAGATGCCTGGACGGTTTATTATGTTTTAGACAAGATCAATGTTTTTGCCATTTCTCACATGACAATATAGTTCTAAGGAGGAAAAACAAGACGCGCCCACACGTCAACATGACGTGATGCGACAAAGCGCCAAAATAATTATTTAATCAGATGTTATGTTTTTATTTATTTATTAATTCATCAACAAATACGAGCCAATTTGCCTCTCAGTCCATCCTAGAGATATGCTTTTCCTATTGGCTTGCTGCATCCGAGAATGAGGCTCGAAATCAAGATTGTTGCGAGACGAACATGTTAGAGTGTGCATGTAAGTTGTATTAGAGAATTCTTATATCAGGGAATTAATGTGGTATGAAATAGTTAATATATTCAAGTTAGTTCATAATTCATTAAATCAAAGTTTTGAGTGAAGTGGATTTAATTAGATATGTTGACTAGCTCAGATTTGAGCTCCAATCAAACTCGATGATTGATCGGTAGCCCACATCCAATGCATAGTAATTTTGTGAATATCTTAAAGAATGAATCTAATGTCCAATGTCTTTTCTAGGTAGGTGCATGTTATGGTGTAGCAAAGTGAGCCTTATTGTAAACTTGATGGTTTGGTCCCAAGAAAGAGATTGAGGATGAGTTGATTAATCGGTGTTTCGGCATTGTGGCATAGTGATGTGAGCTCGATGGCAAACTTGATAGTTCAGTCCCAAGAAAGAGACTAGGGGTGAGTTGATTGATGGCACACTTTTAATGTGTATTCATTTTTAGTGAATATTTTAAGAAAGAAATCTAGTAACCAATATAGTTTCTACACGCAGGGATAATAATGTGGATTTGATGGCGGATTTCTTGGTTCAATCCTAATATCATTTAAGTTTAGTTCATAATTCATTGACTTAATATTTTTTTGTGAATATGAGCAGAATTAAATATGTAGACGGACTCGGATTTCAGCTCTCGATAGAACAAAGCTCCATCATCCGAGCAGGGCACGGGGTTGGTAAACACAAGAATCCTCGCAACTCTGTGAACGGACGCGAGAATTTCGATGCTCTCCCTCGGCCACGTCGGAGGAAAGATTCTCGTCGGGAGCGGAATTGGGCCCTAGCGATGGACCGGTATCGCATCCGACGAACGACGAAAGCAAATCGCAGGTGGGCCCTCCCGATCCCTGATCCGAAACCGCAAAACTCCAATGCAAGGCGAAATCGGAGGTAGGGGCCCACCTGCCGTTCGGCAAAACATCCACCGTAGCTTTTTCCCTGGTTGTCGGAAAACTCCGATTGGAACGATGATGGAAGAGGCGAAACGACGCGGTCAACTTCGCCGAGGGAATTTCCTGGGCTGCTACTTTCCCTTTCCAGAAATCCTTAGCAAATATGAACACGAACCGGTTCAATTCAAACCGCGTGTGTCCGAGTCATTTTCAGCGACCCCGTTTTGGCCGACGATGCTGGCTTAAAAAAAATTGGAAGAAAAGCCACCTTTTTAACTCAATAAAATTTGCGTGGTCGCCTTCCCTGCATCAACGAAAGCATCTTCTTGTTTCTATGTTTCACACCGTATCATGCCATATTGCCCTTTCTTTCTCATGATCACATCGACATTATCTCGAATAGTTATTCGCTGATGTGGAAATCCTAACCATCTGATTGAAACATTTCAATATTTTACATGGCACGGTACAATGTTTAGAATATTCATTTTTCTAAATTTGTACACTTGGGGAAGTTTTATTATAACCCAAAATATCAAACTTGTATATTTATGATCAATTTACCTTCCATTGATATTTGTTAAATTCAATTATTATCACGAAAAACTACAATTCAATACACTTGCGATAAACGGAGGATATGATCTTAAATTGATATACTTATCAATTGTCATGTGTCATGTAATTTTATAATTTGATAATAAAATTTAATGAAAATTAATAAAAATAAATTTATCACACATATACCGTTTCGACTGTATTAACCATAATTTTTATGAGCAAGATGAATAGCATCCGGTGGGGACGCTGCATGGAACGAGTCAGCATCGTACTCAAACCGACACGTGGCGGCCCTCCGTTCGCTTCAGCCCTCCGTCTTCCTTCCTCCTTTAAAACCACACCCGCCTCGCATCCCCCTCTTTCTTTCTCACACTTCGCTTCCTGCTCTTCGGGTCTCGTTGCTTCCCTCCAAGACCCAGAGGGGAAGGAACGAAAACAACGCGCTCGTCGATCAGTCCGATCCCCCGCCGCCGCATCGTTTCCCGGCATCTTACCCGCGGTCGATCTCGCGAAGCTGCCCACGACCCCGACGTGAATTCTCGACTGTAATTCGGTTCGAAATGGACAGGCTCATCAGCTTGGAGCCGTCGAACACGGTCGCCATCCGGATCGAGCCGGGACAGAAGTGCTGCGGCGAGCTCACTCTCCGGAACGTGATGTACACCATGCCGGTCGCGTTCAAGCTCCAGCCGGAGCACAAGAGCCGCTACACGGTGAAGCCGCAGTCGGGCATCATAGCCCCGCTCTCGACCATGACCGTGGAGATCACTTATCACCACCCGCCCGGCTCGTGCCTCCCGTTTCCCTCAGTGCGACGACTCGTTCCTCCTCCACAGCGTCGTGGTCCCCGGCGCTTCCGTGAAGAGCTCCAGCTCCACCTTCGAGGTCCCCGGCGATTGGTTCGCCGCCAGGAAGAAGCAAGTGTTCATCGACAGCGGCCTGAGGGTCGTGTTCGTCGGCTCGCCGATCGTGGTTCAGCTCGTCGCGGACGGTTTGATGGACGAGATGAGGGAGGTGATGGAGCGGAGCGACCCGGCTTGGAAGCTCGTGGACTCCGTCGACGAGCATGGCCAGACGTTGCTCCACCTGGCCATCGCGCAGGGCCGACCCGACCTCGTCCAATTGCTTCTTGAGTTCGAGCCGAGCCTGGAGGCTCCTAACCGATCGTTGGGACACAGCCCGCTCGAGGCCGCCGCCGCCGCCGGACAGACTCTGATCGCGGAGCTCCTGTTGGCTCGGGGAGCGAGCATCGAACGCTCGGAGAAGTCGAACCGGGGCCCGGTTCACCTTGCCACGGGCGGCGAACATACGGAGGTGCTGAAGCTCCTCTTGCTGAAAGGAGCCGACCTCAGTGCTCTCACCAAGGACGGCAAAACGGCCTTGCACATCGCTGTGGAGGAGCAGAGAAGGGACTGCGCGAGGCTCTTGTTGAGCGGCGGAGCCAAGACCGACGTGCACGAGGCAAAGACGGCGACACGCCGTTGCACATTGCGGCGAGCTACGGGGACGAGGGCATGGTGAAGCTCCTGCTGCAGAAAGGGGCCAACAAAGACATCCGCAACAAGTGCGGCAAGACCGCCTACGACGTCGCGGCGGAGCACGGCCACGCGAAGCTCTTCGACGCCCTGAAGTTAGGGGACAGATTGTGCACGGCGGCGAGGAAAGGAGAAGCGCAGCAGATCCACCGGCTTCTCGAGAACGGGGCCGCCATCAACGGCCGCGACCAGCACGGGTGGACCGCGCTGCACCGCGCCGCGTTCAAGGGCCACACCGAGGCGGCCAAGGCGCTGCTCGAGAAGGGGATCGACATCGACGCGAAGGACGAAGACGGATACACGGCGCTGCACTGCGCGACCGAATCCGGGCACATGGAGGTCGTGGAGCTGCTAGTGAAGAAAGGAGCCGACGCGGAGGCGAGGACCAACAAGGGCCTGAGCGCGCTGCAAATCGCCGAGTCGCTGGCCTACAAGGGGATCTCGAGGGTACTTGGGCACGGCAGCGCGTGCAAGGACGGGAGCGCCCAGATCGCGGGCGCTGCCTCCTTGCTCCTGGGCGGCATCGGGGGAGGATCCTTGGGTCGAGACGCCGAGTACGGAGGGTTAAAGAAGAAGCAGATCGGCCGGAGAAGAAGGGGACTTCGCGGCAGCTTCGATCTGTCCAGGCAAATTGCAGTGCTCTGATCAAGGACTAGAATTGAATTAGCATAATTTCCAGTTTTGCTTCTTCTGCACATTCTAATTCTCGATTAGGCTCCTGTCTATTGATTCTTTTTTCATAGCAGACGTTGGGTGTGGTAGGAGTCAATACCTGTGGATTCGTTCAGTACATTGGGTCCGTTTCTGTAACCTTAGTTTGATTCATGCTAATCCTAAGTTCTCCCGAAAGATCAGCGTAGATAGAGATGACGGCGAGCACGCAGTTCTTTAATTGGGGAATCATCAATTGTAATCTTGATCAACGAACTGTTGATTTTCTGGGATCGATCGACTGTATGGGGGTGTGCTGATGGCATATGTGTATAGCATTTGGTTAAATTAGCTTTGCTTTACCCATCGATGTGATTTATGTTTCTCTTGCAATTTGGTGCATCTGGTTGAGATAGTTAATTTGAGTGATCAATGGCTATTCGTCATCCACTAATCTTACATCAAATTTAATTAATCCGTAGCAATCATATCAAGTGGATTGAGCTGGCAATCTTATTGTTAGGCCATCCATCATTTTGACGACCACCCAAATCAAAAACCGCTTAGACCAGCCAATGTGGTTTAATTCCTGGAGTGTTAATCTAGTTCCTAATTTCAAATGAGAATTTGACTAGACCGACTAAAGGACTAGAGAAATGAATTTGGCATAACTTCCAGTTTTGCTTCCTCTGCACATTCTAATTCTTGATTAGGCTCCTGTCTATTGATTCTTTCTTCATAGCAGAAGCTGGGTGTGGTAGGAGTCAATACCGGTAGATTCATTCAGTACATTGTGTCCATTTCTGTGACCATAATTTGATCTATGCTAATCCTAAGTTCTCCTGAAAGATTGGCGTAGATAGAGACGATGGCTGGTGCGTGATTCTTAAATTGGGGAATCACCAATTGTAATCTTGATCAACGAGCTGCTGATTTTCCCGGATCTATCGACCGTATGTTGGTCTGCTGATGGCATTTGTGCATAGCATTTGGTTTAATTAGCGTTGCTTTAGCCATCGATAATGTGAGTTTTATTCTCTTGCAATTTGGTACAGTCGGTTCAGACGGTTAAATTGAATGATCTATGGCTGTTCATTATGACTAATCTTGCATCAAATTTAATTAATCCGTGGTGATCGCATTATGTGGATTGAGCCGGCGGTCTGATTGTCAGGCCGTCCACTACATTGGCCCTTTTGGCTATTCTAGTCTGTTAGGCTAAAGTAAGCTTTTGTTGGATCGAGATGATAGGTGCATAGATTTTGTATAGGCGATTTCATCTCTCCAATTATTAACAGTCGGGTATTATTTTAGCATAATTAGTCAAAAAATCCTAAACATATTTTACGATGATCAATTCAATTTTAAATCTTTTAATTATACCAATTTAAACCTAAATCTTTTAGTGATTTGTCAATTTAGTTCTAAACATTTCAATTGTATCAATTTATTCCTAAACATTTTGAAAATTCGACAATTTAGTCTTAAATTTATTTTTGGATAGTTAGCCAAAATGACTACATTGACAAATTGTCAAAATGTTTATGGCTAAATTGATAAATTATTAAAAAGTTAGGACTAAATAGGTACAATCAAAGAGTTTATATTAAATTGGCAAATTGTCAAAATATTTAGTACTAAATTGATAAATTGTCAAAATGTTGGGATTGAATTGGGCATTGTACAATGTATTTAAGACTTTTTAGATAGTATTTCCTATTATTTCAAAATTTTCAATCCTCAAGAATTTAAAATGGGATGGGCTCAAGTCATGATGTCACTATAGAAATCTCATTGACGGGAGATTTTCCACTTTCTAGTCAATAATACGTCTTAGATTTTCTCCACTCAATTAAATCTCTATTTCTAGATGCATCTTTTTGGCAATATGAATAACGGCAATATTACGTGTTATGTTGATATGATATATTTAATTAAATCATTCATATTATTCAGTCTATTTTTTGATACATGATAATCTATTTCAGAGATTTCAAGATGATTCACTTAATTAGCCGGATGATATAAGGCATTAACATGACAAGAACATCTATTAAAATAATATCACCGTTGCATAAAATATCATCTCCAAGAATCCCGTGTCATGGTAGAAGCTTCTTTTATTATATTTTGAGTAACGCACACATGTAACCTTTGAAATTATGATGATTTTACGATTCCATCTCCAAAATAACGGATCTATTTCCCCATGGAGGTAAATGCGTCAAAATAAAAGATGTTAATGATAAAATAATTTTCCAGTAATTTGTTGACAATTTATTGATGATTTTTTATGGAACTACTGATTAGTTTTGACAGTTTATAAATTATTAAAATTTGTGCATTACTCACTAATGTTTATTTGACTTTTTTTACTGAATTTTAAATTTTACCAGCCCCGAGTGAATTAACAAATTACTAACTCCTTTTTTTTTTTTTTTAATCAAAGGATGATATAGAAAACGATAGGGTCACTGTACTCTATATATCATACTACATTGAATGTGAGCTATACTAGAAACTATGCAATGTGTAAAATAGGATCTAACATTTATGCTTGATTAAACAGTTTTAATAATACTGAAGACCAGTCTAAAAAAGAAAAGCTCTATTATTGGCATATAAATAAGCGGGCTATTTCTAGCATCAAATATGATAAAATTATAGAAAAAGTCATAAATTTTTTGTATGGCAGTCAATTTAATCTTAAACCTTTTACTTATGTCAATTTAATTTTACACCTTTTTATTATATCGATTTAATTATAAATGTTTTGATGATTTGTTAATTTAGTCACCATGATTAATTTTCGTCGAAAATCGTTGATATAAATGTTGACCAATTTATGCGGCATGGCCAGTACTCATGTGAATAACTTTTGAATTTTTTTATTTTTTATTTTTTTTATTATTAAGGGCCACTAACTAAGGGGCTAGGCCAAGCTATTATGGCCCTCATCAGCCACAGACAAAGGGGGTTGTGGTCCTCGTTGCAGCCCTCGCCAACCTTAGGCGAGGTTGTGATGCCTCGCCCAAATTTAGGTGAGGGCTACAACCCTCACTTGTTGGCTGGTAAGAGCCATGACACCCTCACCTAGTGGCCAACGGCCCCCTTGTTGGCCCTCAACAATTAAAAAAGAAAAGAACAAAAAGAAATATTACATAAAATTCCAAAAAAATTAAAAATTTATCCGTGTTAGTGCGGACTATGCCAAGTAAACCGGCCAATGTTTAAGTAAGCGATTTTCGACTAAAATTGATTGAAAGGACTATAACCCTTGCCGACCCTTAAAAATTAAAAAGGAAAAAAATAAATTAGAAAATTCCAAAAAATCATTCACATTAGTTGTGCCATGTAGTTGGCCAATGTCTATGTAGGCAAATTAGACCCAGAAAAACTAAATTGGCAAATCGATAAAGTGTTTAGGATTAAATTATCATGAAATGTGTCAAAGAAAGTTAACATAAAAGGTTTATAGCTGAATTGATCGCAACCAAATCACTCAACATATCGATTTTATAAGCCAGTTTTAGTGCACTTGACACATCATTTCTTAATTGCTTTCACAGGACTCAAGCATTCGCTAACATACTTTCTTTTTAGATTTCATTCCGTGTCATCCATTTCATGCTCGACCAAATCCGTGGCTTCACTCCACTCTCTTCAGTGTTCATGCATACTTATTGTCGGACGAACCAACCATTGACAGAATGAGCGAAAGAAGCCAGACACGATCCATGTTTGGATCTCCCAAAATATCAACCAAAGCCAAAATATGCATAGCTAGTTAGAGAGAGAGAGAGAGAGAGAGAGAGAAGCCCAACCTATACTCTTTACAAAGCCCACCAATGGTACCGCCCCCGATTTGGATCCCCCGATTTGGATCGCATCGCCTGCAGTGTCGCAAAGGTTTTAGTCCCCACCGATGCTATATAGCCGATACCAATAGCCGGCACGAGCATACCAGCTCAATCTAATGTCTTCACCTTGCTATTCGCAGCCACCGAATCCGATATACATAGGTCACGCTGCAGAACTTGTTCACTCGATGATCATAGCTTTCGTTTCAGATCGCCAAGAGAAAGCTTAGCTAGGACAGTTCAACGACCGAGCGCCATCTAAGCTTCAACTTCAAGCATAAGCAACGACTTGTGTACTAGCATGAGCTAGTAAAGCTCCTACTCGAATTACTCCGACTCTAGGGGGAGATAGATTAGAGTAGTGTATCTCTCCTTCCATAAAGACGGATTGGGTCTTCATAGACGAAGAACAAGGGACCGATCTCAATGGACACCTCTCGTGTGCACAATTGCGATCCGTTGTTATTGGATGAACGGAGCCAGAAAGGAGCATATCGATGGATGGTTGGGTGATGAAAGCTGATATAGCTGAAACTTTGAAGCTGATCCTTGTTTTTCTTTCGAGGTGCGGGGTTGGCGGATTTTGGGTTTTACCAAGTCTCCACCAACTCAACTCGATGAGATGACTTTATTTGCGGATCACTGGGTCTTCGATAAACAACATGAAAAATAAAATGAAATCACCAACCAACAATTTTGGCAGGATTGTTTAGGGTTTGGGAAAGCGACTCGAGGGTGGTCAATCGTTCATACCAAAAAACCAGGGAGATTTTCTTGGTTGTAATCCTACTTTCGTGGGTTCATGCACTGAAAAGGGAGAAAGAAAAAAAAGAAAAAAAGAAAATTCTTCAAACGGCAGCGATTGGGATTATTCCATTGTTGTAAGAATCCTAAAAACATTAATAAGAAATACTTCAGTGAAAATTCAGGATGGCCACCAAATGAATTTTTATTTCATGAGAGTACTGCAACTAGGATATGCTACATGCATCACGTTTATTTTATAGTACTTTTTTTTGAGGCACCGCCCTATTGCTTATTTTCTATTTTCTGTCCATCTTCAACATTGGGGTGCACAAAAAGAGCTGCTCCTTCCATCTTAGGCATTAGATCACGACGTAATCCCATTCCGACTCATTAAAAGAACATCCTACATCGATAATATATTGAATATTCAGGAGACGAGGAGAAAAATCTCACCCCCCCCAAAAAAAAGAGGTGAAGGCAAAACATCGACCGACACGATCCTCGAATGAAAACGAACGAACCAATGAGGACATGTTGGCGTGACCGGGGTCGAACGTGGTCGTGCGACATCGAGGGGCGCCACTGCTAGTTGGTTTGCTAAAAGTAACGCTTTGCACCGACAGTTGGTGGGTTTCCACTCAAATGTTGATCGCTCTTCTTTTTGTATTTTTTTTGCATGCTTTTTGGGGTATATTCGCGATCAAACTTCGACCTAATTATTGAATCAGGACGAGAAAGCAACGCGTGTTTACTTTTACTGCAAGGAAAATACGTATAGCCCCTTTGGGAGAATGAGAGTGTTGCTTGATTCTCATCTGTGTTGTTAGCGTGCCTTATCCTATATCGAAAAGCCGTTAGTGCGTATATGGACGGGATTTTGCATTAATCAACAATCATTCATTTTTATTTATTGAAAAAATCAGATTTATTTCATAGTGTCATGTTGAAATAGTGTAACTGTTCATAAAGGAGTTACACTTATTTATTTATCTAATCCCAAATTTTATTAATTTTTTCAACGATTATCTTAGAGTTCATATTTGTTCAGACATAATTTCTTAATCGTTAAAACGTTGTGTTTGTTTGAATATAACTTCCTTTTTTGCTCTTAATTACTGAACGTGTCTGTTCAATCATAATCGTCTTCTTTCATTTTTCCTTTTCCTTCGAAAGAATATATAGCCACTGTTTCCAACCGTTTTCCTAGAAAGACCTTGAAGAAATACTATAATAGCTATTTAATATTCTCAATCAAGATTTTGTTATATCCTGAAGGAAATTTGCCGATAATCATTAATAACTTTATGGGGCAAATAAATTTAAAAAAAAGGTGGCATCACACCTCAAAGTTTGACTTCATTATTTTACCCAAATTAAAAGACATATATTTCCAACAGTTTGCTCCATCTTTGACCAACTTTCACCCGTTACCTAATTTATACTATGGGGTAATTTTATATGGGAACATCAAGCGTGAGCTGGATCATTGATCATCTTTTCAAATTAGAATTAGTCAGTGGGGAAATGAGACTTCGATACATGACACGGGAAAAAAAAATGAAATCACCAACCAACGAATTTTGATAGGATTCTTTAGGGTTTCGGAAAGTGACTCGAGGGTGGTCAACCGTTCTTACCAAAAAACCAGGAAGATTTTCTTGGTGCAATCCTACTTTCATCTGTTCATGGTAAAAAAGAAGAAGAAAACATTCACCATGCTTTCTCCTTCCTTATTAGAGAAACAGTTTCTAGTTGATGAGCTGCATATATAGACTATCAATATACAAATTTAGACGCTATTTATCTCGTGAAAAATAAATTATTTAAAAAATATTTTTTGAAAAATAATCACTTATAGTCAATGAGGAATATTTTTGTCATCGACAATTGCAGCAAGAAATAATATTCGGGCGGTAGTAGATTAATAGAAGTTGGGATAAAATAAGTATGTCTAAATATTTTCATGAACGATAAAAATGTTTTTGATTCATTTATTTTTTTAAATGGTAAGGACAATCATTTTTATGGTGGGTTTGTTTCATCAAAATATTATGATAAAGGAAATATTTTTAATGGAAATTATTTTCAAGGAAAATATTTAGTCTTCATTTGTTCATTGATTCACGAAAAGTCATGGAGAGTGATTTCATTTGTTTAAAAAAGAGAAGTTGTTTTCCTTCCCATTTAAGCTTGTTGTTTTCAATCCATGAGAAATATTTTCCGTAAATCAATTAATTTTCGCTGTCCAAATAGCATAAAGTCAAAAAATGATTTTTCTTAAAATAAATGTTAATTGAAATAAACATGGTGAGACCTCTAGTTTTGGACCTAAGCAGGTCTTTCAAAGATTTAAGGGAGAAAATACAGATGAGAAATCCGCCCTCGGGTGAAAGTCCCCTCAATGTCCTCTTCCATATTCCTTAATTAATGGGGAAGAATAATGTGCATTTATCGACAAAGGGTAAAAAGCGTGCGGATACCAATATATTAAAAATTTAGAGGGCCCCCACTAGGGGAATATCACAGGCGGCCTTTGCAAGTGGGCAACCAGCCGGGTCTAAAGGGAGACAAAGAAATGATTCACGAACTTGTCCTTCCTTTGTTAATGATCTTCAGGCACCCTTTGTGAAAAAGACAGAACAAGGAAAGCATCACAGAGAGCAAGGAATTGGAGAGGGCAGTCAATCACTCAAATTAGAGTTGAGTTCCGATTAATTGGTTGTTAAAGAAATTAGATATATTAAAGTGTTTTTTTCCTGTAATTAGCATCTTATTATTCCAAAACTTACATATCTGATTTGACCGATGAACGCCACCTGGGTTATATCGTAGCACATTAGAAACGTACATGATTCTAACGTTCTCTGTTTTTCTCTCCTCTCTAGCGAAGAAGAGGAAGATCCTGTCCCAGCCCGCTTCTCCAGGCACCAAGGTTCTGCTTTGTCTCCACTCTGTTCCTCTCTCTCTCTCTCCCCAAGCTGTTACACCAAGCTTCCTTCACTTCGTCTATCGCTAGCATGAATGGGAATTCTTGCTCTGTCCCTTTCTTTCCGCGTTTAAGACTCTCTCTGCAATTCTATCCGTCTCACACTCTGTCCCTTCAAACTTTCTCTCTCTTGCAATAAATATAAATTAGACCCATCTGTCCCTCCGTCCCTCACTTTCTTTCTCTGTCTCTCTCTCTCCCCCGTGGCTAAGAAAGAAATTTGCCATAGCCCGCTTGTCACGCCGCGAAGGTAGTCTCCTGTCCTTGCCGGCTTTCTTTCTCCTTTTTCGCGGTTGCTCTGTTTTCTCACTCGTCCACGTGCGTATCGGAGCAGCTGTTTTGTCGTCGCGTCGTGTTATCATGTGCTCTTCCGAGGTTCGAGCGCTCATTGGTGTGTCCAAGTGATTGCGACTCGGTACTGTGTTTGCTTCGATTTTTTTCTCTCGTTCGTTAGTGGCATAGCCAAGTTTCACAAAGTGCATGACTTTTAAAGGATTTTAGGCCCAATTTGTGTTTTTGTCTCCACATGAAATCTCTGCTGCTGACTGCAACTTAATCTCCTTGGCTCTAATGTATGGCCTACTTTTGTGTAGATACTTCTCTCCATAGAATTTTAAGCAATATAGAATTATGGGGAGGCATTTCTAGGAGCTCCACAGTCCCTGTTTTTCTTTCTTTCTTAACAGAAGAGCGAGTATGCTTTTTCAATGGCAATTGGAAACTCCTTTTCAGTTCTATCATTCCTTTCAACCCTCACCACCTTGTCTCTTTCTACTTTGATTGTGACCTTACTGGTTATGGAGGGATCAGCCATTGTTGTATTTCAAGTAAACTTGATATTTGAGAATGGTTTGATGACCTCTGTCTCCTTTAAGTCAAGATAATCGATCATTTCATCTGATAATATGACCAACAGAGAAATGGCATCTCAAATCGTTGGATACCCTCGCATGGGCCCCAAGAGAGAGCTCAAGTTCGCCCTGGAATCGTTCTGGGATGGGAAGAGCAGTGCAGAGGATTTGCAAAAGGTGGCTGCAGACCTCAGATCGTCCATCTGGAAACAGATGGCTGATGCCGGCATCAAGTTCATCCCCAGCAACACTTTCGCTTACTATGACCAGGTGCTGGACACTACCGTGATGCTCGGAGCTGTGCCTCCCAGATATGGCTGGAAAGGTGGCGAGATTGGACTTGATGTTTACTTCTCCATGGCCAGAGGAAATGCCTCTGTTCCTGCTATGGAAATGACCAAGTGGTTTGACACCAACTAGTAAGTTACAAGTCATCATCTCATGCAGCACGTCTTAGATCATCTGGGGTTTGTTCTCAATAATGACAAATGTCTTTGGTGTTGATCCAGCCACTACATTGTCCCTGAGTTGGGTCCTGATGTCAAGTTCTCCTATGCTTCTCACAAAGCTGTCAATGAATATAAGGAGGCAAAGGCGGTATGCAACTTTTTCTATTTTTTTCCTTTGGTTTGAGTGTATATCGGAAGGTTATAGATTTATCACGCATCATGATATATATTAAACTGTTAAATTCAAGTAACTAAGAATATAAAGCTTAGTTAGTAGACCTTTTTACCTCTACGGTGACAAGCTCCATAAGTACAAGTTCATTATAAACCTTGAGAAACATCTGCCATTTGGCCTATCCTTCTAAAGGTTTATGCTGTGTTGTCTGTGAAGCCGATGGTATTTAGTATGATGTAAAATTGGAAGATTTATACAATTTTACGTTTGGATGTGTTTACAGACACATTGCAAATGTATATTCATGTATGGCTCTGCCTCCATTACCTCGTTTAATTCAGTTCTTTCATTCATTTGGCATACCAATTGATATGCATAAATACATGGCATGGATTAGTTCTTGACTCTGTCGTTTATGCAGCTGGGAGTGAACACTGTTCCGGTCCTTGTTGGTCCAGTCTCCTACTTGCTGCTTTCTAAGCCTGCAAAGGGTGTTGACAAGGACTTCTCTCTGCTTTCACTTCTTGGAAAGATCCTTCCAATTTACAAGTGAGAAATTATGAAGAAAAAAAATAGTTAGTGATTTTGTGTTGTTGGAGTATAAAGACTGATTTCATTGGTTTATAATGCTTTGTAAACATACAGGGAAGTTGTCTCTGAACTTAAGGCTGCTGGGGCTTCTTGGATTCAATTTGATGAGCCGACCCTTGTGATGGATCTTGATTCTCACAAGTTGCAAGCCTTCACAGAAGCCTATGCGCAACTTGAATCATCCCTCTCTGGTTTGAATGTCCTTATTGAGACCTACTTTGCTGATATCCCTGCTGAGGCCTACAAAGTCCTTACATCTTTGAAGGGTGTTATTGGGTTTGGATTTGATTTGGTTCGTGGAACTAAGACCCTTGACTTGATCAAGGGGGCATTTCCTAAAGGCAAATACCTCTTTGCTGGAGTGGTTGATGGTAGGAATATTTGGGCAAATGACCTTGCTGCCTCTCTGAGTACCTTGAATGCTCTTGAGGGCATCGTGGGCAAAGGTACAATACCACCTTACTTATACTTGGCACCACATTTATCTTGGCATGCTTTTGTTATGAGTTGGATTCTGATTTCTGATTAATTGTTTGTACCTCCAGACAAGCTTGTGGTCTCCACCTCTTGCTCCCTCTTGCACACTGCTGTCGATCTAGTTAATGAAACCAAGTTGGATAAGGAAATCAAGTCATGGCTTGCTTTTGCTGCTCAGAAGGTTGTTGAAGTGAATAGGTTGGCAAAGGCATTGGCTGGGCAGAAGGATGAGGTACAACTTGTTCTTTTGCTCAATAAGGCCCCTCAGTAGCTAGTCATCGTCGACCTTGACTTGTGATCAAATTAGTGGAAAAGATGCTATCTTTCTCTTCTGTACTATTCTTGTATCGAACCCTTGCTCAATAGCTGTGGTCTCTGTTCAGGCATTTTTCACTGCTAATGCCGCTGCTCAGGCCTCGAGAAGGAGCTCACCACGGGTGACTAATCAGGCTGTTCAGAAGGCTGTAAGTTCATTGTGTTCTGCTTCTGTGTCTTTCTGTCTTTAATGCTACCAAACAGGTTTTAATAATGTTTTAATGGCTTGATGTTCTGCATTTTCAGGCCGCTGCTTTGAAGGGTTCTGACCATAGCCGTGCTACTAATGTCAGTGCTAGGCTTGATGCTCAGCAGAAAAAGCTGAACCTTCCAATCCTTCCAACGACCACCACTGGATCCTTCCCCCAGACCGTGGAGCTCCGAAGAGTCCGCCGTGAGTACAAGGCCAAGAAGTAAGTGTCTGTAATTTTTCACTGTGTTTCTGCTGCCTAAATGAATTTGAGAGATTTGTCATCCTTATAATTGACACATTGACCGGGAATGCTTAATAGGATTTCTGAGGATGAGTACGTCAAGGCCATCAAGGAGGAAATTAACAAAGTTGTCGAGCTCCAAGAGGAGCTCGATATTGATGTTTTGGTTCATGGAGAGCCTGAGGTCAGCTTTGTTACTTCGGTTCGGGTTACATCTCTACGATATTAGCAATGAGGAAAACAATGAACGGGAAAAAGTTTGGACCAGAATAAAAAAGGAAATCCATGAATAGTTGGGCATGCCATTACTTTCGAGTCTTCCTCTTTTTCTAATTTGGATAATCTTGATTGCAGAGGAATGACATGGTTGAGTACTTTGGCGAGCAGTTGTCTGGTTTTGCCTTCACTGTTAATGGTTGGGTCCAGTCTTATGGCTCTCGCTGTGTCAAACCTCCTATCATCTATGGTGATGTGAGCCGCCCCAAGCCAATGACCGTTTTCTGGTCCTCTACGGCCCAAAGCATGACTGCCCGCCCGATGAAGGGAATGCTGACTGGCCCTGTCACCATTCTGAACTGGTCCTTCGTAAGAAACGATCAGCCCAGGTACAGATGAACACGAATTCGGACGAGCATAATCAAAATCTAAGCCTACCATGTTCGTTGTTTTTCGGCTTTCTCAGCTAGAAATCCTTTTAACATGACCGTGGGTTGTTCTTGCAGATTTGAGACTTGCTATCAGATTGCTTTGGCCATCAAGGATGAAGTGGAGGATCTGGAGAAGGCCGGCATCAATGTCATTCAGATTGACGAGGCTGCTCTTAGAGAAGGTCTTCCCCTGAGGAAGTCCGAGCAGGCATTCTACTTGGAGTGGGCCGTTCACTCCTTCAGGATTACCAACTGCGGCGTCAAGGACACTACACAGGTTCCGCCGCCTCACATTTCGTGTCTCAAGATTTAACTGATGCATTCAAGTTGTCTTTACCGTTCTTTTGCTAATGCTTTCCGACTTTTCCCAGATCCATACCCACATGTGCTACTCCCGCGTCAATGACATCATCCACTCCATCATTGACATGGATGCCGATGTCATCACCATCGAGAACTCCCGTTCCGATGAGAAGCTGCTCTCGGTCTTCCGCGAGGGAGTGAAGTACGGTGCCGGAATTGGCCCCGGCGTGTACGACATCCACTCCCCGAGCATACCGTCGACTGAGGAGATCGCTGACCGGATTAACAAGATGCTTGCAGTGCTCGAGAAGAACATCTTGTGGGTGAACCCCGACTGTGGACTGAAGACCCGCAAGTACACCGAGGTCAAGCCTGCCCTCAAGAACATGGTTGCCGCCGCCAAGCTTCTCCGCACCCAGCTCGCGAGCGCCAAGTGAGAGCATATCCAAGCCAGGGAGTTCGATCCCGGAAAAAGAGACCCTCAAGGATGTATTAGGCTAATACAATCACGAGAAGCCAAGATTTTCTTTTCTTTTCTATTCCAAAAATTTTTCCGCTTGTTGTACGCATCGCTTCAATGAAATTGCTTTTCTGCAACCCTCTCGGAGGATCAAATGCTCGTTACCAATTTTACGTTCTCAAATTCGTTAAATTCTCCTCCGGTGGGAGAAACTTTCCCAATATACAAATGTGGATGAGTAGATTCAGATATGCTTTTTTTCGTAATTTTAAATAAAGTTATATTTTAAAATTAAATGGGAAATCTTTTATTTCCATTTATGAGTAAAAAAAAGGGATCGAACGCAATGGCTACGACTTTTTCCATGAATCCTAACAATTCAAAATTGTCAAATGCAGCTCAACACTGCGAATGCATTTAAATGCAGATGTCCTTCCTTATTATGAAGACCGGATGGAGGATAAGTAGTAAGAAACAAAAATGTTAAAAACAAAAACATTGAATAACCATGATTTTACTCTCACCATGATGGAAAGTAAAGCACCTAAAGAAACGTGTCAACGTGCCGAAGTACAACAATTGCAAGGTGCCTAAGAATTTTTCTCCCTCAAAAAATCAAGTTCGCAGTCATGTGATGTGTAGTTCACTAACCTGGAACAAACTCCAAATACGCATAGATAGGAGAGCGTGATAGTCAGATTCCGCAGAGAAATATCGTCTGCTTTTAGGAACTCATTCTGCAGACCAACGGACTTGCCATTAGTGACTTTTAGGAACTGAAAAGGCAGGAAGAACGCAATATTAAGGACCAAAAAAATCCTGACAAAAGCTTTAATATGCGAATGCAATTATAGACATAAGTCTCGTTGCATATGGACATGCATTGAGAATGTAGTAATGGTGTAAGCTCCAATATAAAAATTCAAACCTCAAAGTATTTTGCGAAAGAAGCAAGGAGGTTTGCAGTGAAGTCCATCCCAACTAAACAAGCCATAACCGCAAACAAAAGATGCAAAACGGCGACATGCCTTCAAAGGAAGCAGAAAATGTCGGTTAAAAGGCAAAGTTGAGACTTGTTAAAAGGTTGTGGTGAAACACAACCCAGCGTCATGCTTAATTGTAATTATTCAGATACTTCTACCTGATATGGAGGAACCAGCAAAGAGTACAGCTCTACTCTCGACATTAACATGTAACCAGCCCATATTACAAATTTCAGTTACCTTTCAATCTAAACACTGCTTAGATATGCCCATAGTTAGCTGTTGTGCGAATTGCATGATCAGTGAGGACCCAAATTCTCAAAAGAAGATCAGCCACACTTACGTCTAGTAGATATGACACGGAGAAACAAGGAACAAAATATGCTCCCACAGAATGAAATGGGGATCAAGTAAGTATTTATGAACCTACATATAATTTCATAATTAACAGCATTAGGTGCGCCTAGCAAACAAGACGCAAGATAAAAAGATCAAAGTGGAAATGAAAAAACTTAACTGTTCATTTCGATGAGGACCTCCAGAACAAGATGCCAAAACCTCTTCGGTGATGATATTTGAACCAGCTGTGCGACCGACGGTATATGGTGACAATAAATAGCTTGAGGTCCTTAAGCAATTATCACCCTTAAAATTTGACAACAACGACATCTAAAGAAATGATGCACTGTGATAGGATGCGTTTGATAACCATTTTATTATTTCTAAGCATTTGAAGATATTTGGAACAAAATTTTTATTTTTTAGAAATAGAACTCTTATCAAAGATTTTTTATTTTATTTTCAGGAACAATTTCTAAGCATTTGAAAATATTTGGTCATTGTAATCAAATTTTTTTTATCTTTTTTGGATAGAAATGCATTTAATAGAACTCTTAAAATTTCTAGAAAAATCAATTTTTTTAATAATTTTGTTTTTTTTAATAATTTTATAACATTTTTTCTAGAAATCTATTCCAAAAATAGAAATAGAATGGTTGCCATTTTTTTTTATAATTTTTTAATGATTTTATTATATTTTTTTGCTTTTTCTTTCCTTTTTGCCTTTTCAGCTGGTCCTTCCTCCTCCGTCACTGGCACTGGTAACCAGCTAGACTCGGGCTGGCGACGCTAAGCCACAGCAAGCTCATGGTCACGGCTTGTGCCTAGGCCGGCGACGCTCTGGCGACACCTAGCCATGGCAAGCTCATGATCATGGCCTCAACTTTGGCCGACAAGCCTCGCCGTGGCTCAGCGTCACGAGGGGCCGGCGACCGGCCAAAAGGAAAAAGAAGAAAAAAAGAATTAGGTTTTGATTCTTGAATTTTCTCTAGAACATATAAGTAAATCTTTTTTTATTTTCAAATTTATTCCCATAAATAAAAATTTTCTCAAATGTATTTTTATTCCAAATTTTTTCCTGGAAAAAAAAGTTACCATAGGCCCATAGTTTTTCAATCTAATATAATGCCCAATCTCACAGGGTCAAACACTAGAACAAAAATAGACATATTCGAAGGAGCAATACTAAGATGGAAAGAACCTTACAGAGTTTGCAACCAAAAGGGAACAGATGCCTCGGAAGGACCATAAGGGATCAGAGAGTAGCTATCCACACACGGTTGACACTCTCATGAGCCTATTTTGAATGGATAGCAAATGTAAATATATCAAATTTTTACTGACCAAGATCAGTGACCTCCTGTGTAGGAAGAAAATTGCTGGGCAAATTTAAGAGGTTACTAAACAGGATCTATAAAAGACGTATAAGATGCAAAGAGCTCGTGATGAAATGTAGTGTATGAGGAGCTCAGATGACATACGGAATAGAGTGTGGCTATTTCCCAAGTGATGGATTCCACATTAGATTCAGACAACCTATATAGAAGACCTGAACTAAGCCACAAGTTTAGAACCTGCGCAGATATCCATTCAGATATTCATTCCGTCGTCTGATCCATGTAGCTTTCCATCCTTCACCTTGAGCCTCTTGGCAAGTTTCCTTTCCAATTCCAAATCGTCTTCAGCCAGAGATAGCAGCTTTCAACGTTCTGGCTTCGAGCGAAAAACTGACGATGCAGAGGATTGTGGGGAGAGACGGAGAGAAGAGAAGGCGATGCTGATGAGAGAGATGGCAATGGTGATGGAGTGGAGTTATAGGGGAACAAGGTGAAAAGAGACAGAATGTGGGTTTTGTTTTTGTGTGTGTGACGACCGCAAGCTCCATTTACCCGCCACTCTTTTGGACGAACCTCCTTCGCCATGGCTGCAGATCTGGAGATCGAACAGCAGCTAGTTCCTCCAGATGTGGAGATGGAGCTCTTCCTCATGGCGATGGTGCTCGTCGTTGGGAAGACGGAACCTGGCGGCAGCGCGTTCCGCAAGGCCAAATCTGGATCTGGAGGACAAGCAAGAAGGTGGAGCCATATAGAATATAATGAACAGTTCAATAAGCGCTATCTACAAGCTAGGATTCCGAGCATGAGCAACAAGAAATGAAATAGAATAACCTCATAAGCTCACACATGAAAACACTCGCTCTAACCTAAGGGAAGAGATCAACTAGCGGATCTCTCATTCAATAAAGTCAGATCAGGTCATCCACGTATCCATTAGACAGATTGGCGCCTCTCGCATCCTTATTCAGCACCCAACTCCTCGAGCTAACCTGTTAATTCAATGGGCATCAAATTCGTGACAAGACTTTCCTCGTTTATTTGGACCAAAAGCCGCTTTTACTAGTACACAGTTCCAATCAGATGTTGGTGGGATGATCCACCCAGAACAGGCATGGTTAGTGATGAGATGACTCTGTGGATAGTTGAAATTTTGAAGCTAGTTTTTTTTTTCTTCGTTTGGGTGCGGGGTTAGTGTATTATAGGTTTTGCAAGTCTATAACCACTAACTAGGTGAGATGATTCAGTGGATCGCTCAATCTCGAAAACCAACATGAAAACCATATTACCAACCAACAATTTTGACCGAATTCTTTAGGGTATAGGGAAGTGACTTGATGCCGGTCCTCTCTTTTACCAAAAACCAGGAGACTTTGGTGCAATCCTAAAGGAAAAAGAAGGCACGCGATGTTTTCTTTGGATAAAAGATCTTAAAGATAAAAAATTTGTTATATTCGAACTTAATCGACAATAAATATGGCCGTGGATGGACAGAGAAAAATATTGCCCAAAAAAATTAACTTAACATTTTCTCTTAGGAATATGTTCATTATAAGTCATAAAACTTATGTTTAAAGTACAATTAAATTATAATTTTTTAAAAAAAAATATAATTAAGTAATAAAACTTATCAATTGATGTAATTAAATCCTTTCGTTAACACCATTAATTTATTAATGGAAAATGCTGACCTGAATTTTTAAATTAATTTCTCTCAATGGAAAAAATTCTCTCTCCTACATGGCTTTTTTTAAAGTTATTTTCTTATTCAAAAATTTTAAAACTAGAAAATGGTAAATTTTTATTTAAAAAAAATTGAAAAAAGAAAAGGAGAATGAGCTTGCCGGTGGAGTGCCGCCACTGTCATTGTCGCCCATCGCCAAAGGGACCAATGGAGGTCGTTGGCTCTTGCTAGCCTTGGGTGAAGGCGCCTAGATCTAGGCAATGTTGGCCATCCGCTAGGGCCAGTGACCATCGCCTGCAGAGATTGGTGAGGTTCACTAGGGCACCTAGATTTGGGTGCCCTCATTTGGGGCCTAGCAAAGGTCACCGGCCCTTACTTGGGACCAACAAGACCTCGCTTGGGGTTGGCGATTTTTCTTTTTAGTTTTGTTTTCCTAAATGAAATTTTAGCTTTTTGTAAAGTTTTTAATCAAATCAAATAAGATTTGAATAAGAAAATAATAAAAAATGACACACAAGAGAGAGAAAGTATTTTAAAATTTCATGTAGAGAGAAATTGATTTAAAAGTACCACGTTAGTATTTTTTGTTAGACAAATTAACGGTGTTAATAGAATAGCTTGATTGCATCACTTTGACAAGTTTTAGAACTTGATTATTATTTTTGAAAGTTTTATGAATTGCACTTTTGTAACAAGTTTTATGACTTCTAGTGAATATACCTCATTTTTCATTTAACATGTGTATGAGTATGATGAGACATATATGAGTGTTTGTGTAAAGAAAGGAGGATAAGTGCAAAGGAGTAATGACATAAATGATCTCTGAATTTTGATCTAATGTGCAATGTGGTTTTTGAACTTTTAATTTGTTTAATGTAATTTTCAAACTTTAGCCTAATGTTCAATGTGATCCCTAACTTATTCAATGTGGTTTTTCGACTTTTGATGCATATTTAATGTAGTCCTTAAATTATTGAAAATGTTAAATATAATCATTCCATTAATTTAAGATTAGTGATAGAAAATTGGCCTATAATAGGGAAAATGAAAATAGAACTTGTGACAGGTATTCTATTCCACACACACTGCCCTTCTAGCCTTAGAATAGGGAATGCTTGTTAACCACCAAATTTCTTTTCATTTTTTGACTCATATGATATGAATTTTATGATAGTAGAATTCTGATGCACATGTTCTACATTATGGTAAGTGTAGAGTATACTACTAGGATTAATTAAAACATTTATAGTTTTAAAGAATCATACCTGGCAGAAAGGAAGACATGAGCTTTAAGGATTTATAGCAAATCACACAATATTATTTTTAAGGAGGGTGTGTTTTACCCCTTAAAATTACAAGCATTGCCTTATATAAGCATAAGACAAATGCTTGGATAGTTCTATAGATCACCAATAATTTACAAAGATTTAGTATTACCGACAATGGCCAATAATTTGTACATGTTCTGCTTTTATATCGACATATTAATATTACACAACTTTTACGCCCGACAAACTAATATCACATAGCTTTTATGCCTGACAAACTTATATCACACGACTTTTATGCCCAACAGACTCATATTACACAATTTTCGCTTTTGCTACAGTATGCTATAGCAATTAATAGTATTGCTACAATGTTACGAATTATGCTTTGCTATAGTACTTAGGCTAATTTTCCTGCATCCTTCGCATGTTATGTCTTGCCCTTCACATGTCGTATTTATAAAATGGTTCTCAAGTGTCATCTCCTGAGCTGCTAGAGTTACCTCCATCTTCCCACTTTATGTATTTCACTCATGCGGTTTTCAACTTCTAGAGCTTCAAGCTGGTCAAATTCCGTGGACTAAGTCTCTAGGGGCTAATGAGAACTTGATGGGATTACCAAGATTGTTTTTCTAAGGATTTTTTCCACACTGTTGCCTGTGTCCTTCGAGGAGACTCTCCACTTCTTCAATTTCCAGAGCAACTTCTGCTTTTAATTCAGCTGACTTTCGTCTTTTGGAAGATTGATGAGGACTTGTCAGAGCCTAAACCGAGCTTAATGGAATGCCTTGTTGGGGTGGATACCTAAGCTGGAGAGATTGGCTTTCTTTGTCAAGGCTTAGATTGAGTGCAAGTCGCAATTCACTATGTTTAAAAATGCGACAATAGTCCTCCCATGGATATTGTGATGATAAAGCTGGATCTTGTGATGATATTTGCAACACAAAATTGTCTATAACCATGTCAGCCTGCTTATCAATTCCATAGTATCTTCCTAAGCAAATATCAATTGCTTTTAGAAGCCAACAAAGACGTCCGCAACAAGTGCGGCAAGACCGCCTACGATGTCGCGGTGGAGCACAGCCACACGAAGCTCTTCGACGCCCTGAAGTTAGGGGACAGATTGTGCACGGCGGTGAGGAAAGGAGAAGCGCGGCAGATCCACTGACTTCTTGAGAATGGGGCCGTGATCAATGGCCGCGACCAGCACGGGTCGACTACGCTGCACCGCGCCTCATTCAAGGGCCACACCGAGGCGGTCAAGGCGCTGCTCGAGAAGGGGATCGACATCCACGCAAAGGACGAAGACGGATACACGGCCTTGCACTGCGCGACTGAATCCGGTCACATCGAGGTGGTGGAGCTGCTAGTGAAGAAAGGAGCCGACGCAGAGGCGAGGACGAACAAGGGCCTGAGTGCGCTACAGATCATCGAGTCGCTGGCCTACAAGGGGATCTCGAGGAAACTCGGGCACGGCAGCGCGTGCGAGGACGGGAGCACCCAGATCGCTGGCACCGCGCCTCGCTCCTGGGCAGTGTTGGGGGAGGATCCTTGGGTCGAGACGCCGAGTACGAAGGGCTAAAGAAGAAGCAGATCGGCCGGAGAAGAAAGGGACTTTCCGGCAGCTTTGATCTGTCCAGGCAAATTGCTGTGCTCTAATCAAGGACTAGAGAATTGAATTTGGCATAATTTCCAGTTTTGCTTCTTCTGCACATTCCAACTCTTGATTAGGCTCCTGTCTATTGATTCTTTCTTCATAGCAGAAGCTGGGTGAGGTAGGAGTCAATACATGTAGATTCATTCAGTACATTGGGTACGTTTCTGTAACCTTAGTTTGATTCATGCTAATCCTAAGTCCTCCCGAAAGATCGGCTTAGATAGAGACGACGGTGCGCGTGGTTCTTTAATCGGGGAATCATCAATTGTAATCTTGATAAACGAGCTGCAGATTTTCTGGGATCGATCGACCGTATGGTGGCCTGCTGATGGCATTTGTGTATAGCATTTGGTTAAATTAACTTTGCTTCAGCCATCGAAGACGTGATTTTTGTCCTATTGCGAGTTGATGCATCCGGTTCAGACAGTGAGATTTGAGTGATCTATGGCTGTTTGTCATGACTAATCTTACATCAAATTTAATTAATCCGTAATGATCACATCAAACTGGATTGAGCCGGCAATAAATTGTTAGGCCATTTGCCATTTTGGTCCAGGGGTGTGCAAAACAGATCATGCAAATTGAAAACCGCTTGGACTAGACAGGATTGGCCGGTCTGGTCCAGTTCCCGGTTCAATGGGGGAATCGGATTGGATTGAATAAGTATTATTTTTTTTTTTCTTCAAAAAAATTTAATAAAATTGAATTAAATATTTTTTAAGTCCAATTTCAAGTAGTGAGAAAAAAAGAAGAATGGTTTATTAGACTAGAACCGAAATTGGACCGGACTAGACCGGTTGGTCCTAGTTTGGTTCTCGATCCCAAGACCAATTGGTCTGGTCCTTGATTCTGAATTTTGGGAACCGGTGCTCCTAGTCTGGTTCTCAATTCTACCTTTGAACTAGACTAAACCGGGAACCGATTGCCCCACTTTGGCCTTTATGGCAAATATAGTTTGTTAGGCTAAAGTAAGCTTGTGTTGGATCAAGATGATTGGTGTATAGATGTTTATATAGGCGATTTCCATCTCTCCAATTATTAATAGCTGGGTATTATTTTAGGATAACTGTCCAAAAAATCCTAAACATTTTGTATGACGGTTAACTTAGTCCTAAGCTTTTTAACTGTGCCAATTTAGACCTAAATTTTTTTAGCAATTTGTCAATTTACTTATAAACCTTTCAACTATATCAATTTACTCCTAAATATTTAGAAATTTTGACAATTTAGTCGTCAATCTATTAATGGGATAATTGGGCAAAATGACTATATTAACAAATTGTTGAAAGATTTAAGATTAAATTGGCAAATTATCAAAAAATTTAGTACTAAATTGGCATAATTTAAAGCATTTATGATTAAATTGAAAATTCGTCAAAATGTTTAGGATTGAACTAGCCATTATATGATAGATTTAAAGCTTTTTGGACAATTTTTTCCATTATTTCAAAATTTTCAACTCTCAAGGATTCAAAATGGGGTAGGCTCAAGTCATGATGTTGCTATAGAAATCTTGTTGGGGAGAGATTTTCCACTTTTTATTCAATAATAAGTCTTGATTTTCTCCCACTTAATTAAATCTCTATTTCTAGATGCATTTTTTTAGTAATATGTATAATGGTAACATGTCATGCTGACGTGATATATATAATTAAATCAATCATACTATTCATTCTATTTTTCAATATGTAATCGTCCACTTCATAGATTTTGAGATTGTTCGCTCAATTGGCTAGATGATATCGGGTATTAGCATGACAAGAACGGCTGTTAAAATCGTATCACCGTTTCATAAAACATAGGGATTCTGTGTCACGATAAAAGCTTCTTTTTTATTATATTTTGAGTAACACATGTGTATATCCCAAAAATTAGGAGATTTTACTATACGATCTCCAAAATAACAGATCTATTTCCGCATTGAAGTAAATGCATCAAAATTAAAGATGTTAATGATAAAATAATTTTCAGTAATTTGTTGACAATTTACCAACGGTTTTTTACGGAACTATTGACTAGTTTTGATAGTTTAGAAGTTATTAAAATTTATGCATTTCTTACTACCCTTTATTTTTCTTTCTTACCAAGTTTTAATTTTTTACCAGCTCCCGTGTGAATTAACAAATTACTAACTTTTTTTTTCCTCAAAGGATCATATGGAAAAGGACGGGGTCACTGTACTCTATATATCACCCTTTTTAGGGCTAAGGTCTACGTGCGCATACTTTTTGCTACATTGAATGAGAGTTATACCGATTATGTACTAGAAATTATGCAATGAGTAAAATAGGATCTAACATTGATTCTTGATAAACAGTTTTAATTATAGACCAATCTAAAAGAGAGCTTTGTTATTGGCATATGAATTAGTGGGCTATACCTAGCATCCAACAATATAATTGTCGAAAAAGTGCTAAATCTTTTATATGACGGCTAATTTAGTCTTAAAATTTTCAATTGAGTCAATTTAGTCATTCTAGCTGATTTTAGTTGGAAATTGCTAAAATGGATGTTGACTAATTACATGGTATGGCCGACTTTGATGTAAATAGTTTTTGAAAACTTTTAGAAATTTTCTAATTTTTATTAAATTATTTTCTTTTCTTTTATTATTAAGGGAGGGCCACAATTGGAGCAAGTGAGGCTGTTGTGGCCCTCACCAGCCACAAGCAAGGAGGTTGTGGCCCTTGTTGGCCTTAGGCGAGATCATAATGCCTTGTCTAGATCCAGTTGAGGGATGCAACCTTCACTTGTTGGCCAGCAAGTGTTACAATGCCCTCGCCCAATGGTTGTCAGCCATCCTTGTTGGCCCTCAACAAGCAAAAAAGAAAAAAAGCAAAGCAAAGAATATAAAAGAACAGAAAAATTAAATAAAGTTCCAAAATCATCCACAATAATGCTAATCATACCATGTAAATCGACTAGAGTCTACATAAGTGATTTCCAATCAAAATTGATCAAAAAGACAGTGACACTCTTGCCCAGTGGTCAACAAGGGTCACCGAGCCTTAGCTAATGGCTGTTGACCCCCTTGATATCTCTTAATAATAAAGAAGGAAAACAAAATAAATTCAAAAAATTCAAAAAACATAATTCACGTCAATATCAACTGTGTTGCATGGTCAGCCAGCATTCACGTAGGCGATTGCTGGCCTAAGATTGACGGGAGGGACTATATTGTTAGATTGTCAGAGGTTTTAGTATTAAATTGATGTAAAGGGTTTGTGATTTAATTGATCACTACAGAATCAACTCAACGTATCAATTTTATAAGCCCAGTTTTAGTGCACTTAACATATAATTTCTTAATTGCTTTCACATGACTTATGCATTCGCTAATATTAATTTGTTTCAAGATTTAATCACATGTTTGATCCATTTCATGCTCGACCAAAGCCCCTGGCCTTCTTCACTTCCACTCTGTTCTATGTGTCCCAATTGTCGGACGAACCATGAACAGAACAACCAAAAAAAATCAGACACGACTCATGTTTGGATTGCCTAAAAATATCAACCAAAGCCAAAATATGCATAGCTACCTAGAGAGAGAGAGAGAGGGAGAGAGAGAAAGAGAGAGAGGCCCAACCTGTACTCTCTACAAAGCCCACCAGCATCCGCCCGCAATTCGGATCGCACCGCGTGCGATGTCGCCACGGTTTTAGCCGCCCCCTACTCATGCCAATAGCCATGACCCGGCGCGAGCATTCCCTAACCTCCTCCATCTAATGCCTAGCCCAGCTACTCGCCAACTGCCGAATCCGATATTCATAGATCGAGATGAAAAAACTTGTTCGTCACTTGATGATCATAGCTTTCGTTTGGGATCGCCAGGAGAAAGCTTGCAGCAACGACCCATGTACTAGCATGAGCTAGTAAAGCTCAGACACGAATTGCTCAACCTCTAAGGGGGAGAGAGATTAGGCTAGCGTATCTCTCATTCTATAAAGACAGATCGGGTCTTTATGGACAGAACAAGGAGCCTATTTCGATCCACACCTCTCACCTAAGTCGTCGAACTAACCCGTTAATTCGATCCGCATTGAAGTCCCGGCAAGATCTTCCTCATTAATTAGAACCAGACATGCCCTTTTTATTCTTACATAAGACAATATACGTAGTACACAGTCGCGATCCGTTGTTGGTGGGATGGATGCGGCTAGAAAGAGAATAGCTAGATGGTTGTTGATGAAAGCTACGGGTGAAACTTCGAAGTTGATCCTCGTTTTTCTTTCGGGGTTGGTGGTTTTACCGAGTCTCCACCTACTCACCTCGGTGAGATGACTTTCTTTGCGGATCATCGGGGCTTCGATAAACATAACATAAAAAGAAAATTGAAATCACCAACCAACAATTTTGGCAGGATTGTTTAGGGTTTGGGAAAGCGACTCGAGGGTGGTCAACCGTTCTTACCAAAAAACCAGGGAGATTTTCTTGGTTGCAGTCCTACTTTCATGGGTTCATGCACTGAAAAGGGAAAGAGAAAAGAAGACACCCAGCGATGCTTTGTCCTTCCTGGTTAGAGAAAAAGTCTCTAGATTGATGAGTCACGGATATAAATTACCGGTATACGAACTTAATGGAATATAAATAGGCCTAATCTCCTTTAAAAAAAAATAAACTTATAACTTTAGGTCCAATTCCATTCTTTCCTTGTCAAAAATTCATTAACTCTAACTATAGTTTCAAATTTGCCCCTACGTAAAAGAAATTGTCACTAATTTCTTCAAAATTATGAATATCAAGGCTATGACCATTTTTGAATGGGTGAATTTGGTGTTAAAGTGAAAGTTGGTGATTTTTTTTAGACAAAAAAATTAAGGTAGAATTGGAATTGGAACTAAAGTTGGGCGTTTTCCAGGAAATTTTAGGCCAAATTTAATATTATGGAGAAAGAAAAATATGGCCCATTAAATTAAATAACTTTTTTTCTGGTCTACATGTACATGAGGATGATGGCAGACACTGAAGTGTATACGTAAAGAAAAGAGAGGGGAGGAAAGTGCATACAGAGAAAATGAAGCCAAGGAGTCAAATGGGTTAGTTGGGAGAAAAAGACCGATGAAGGAGATTAAGCGGAAAGAGCGAAGAGGGTAGTTAATTGGAGTTGAGTTTTGATTAATTGGTTGTTGAAGAAATTAGATAAATTAAATTGGTTTTTTTTTCCCTTGCAATTAGCACCTTATTATTCCAATACTCACATCTGATTTGACCCATGAACGCCACTTGTGTTATACCACAAGCACATAAGAAACGTACATGATTCCAACCAAGAAAATGGGGAGTCGATGGATGGGTGGGTAGGTAAGAAAACTCGAAGAGATCACGTATGATATTAAATAGATGGTGAGAGGCACCTATTCTTGTCTTATTGCCTTACCAACCTCCATTTGACAAAGAACTTGTGAAATTCTTCAGACGGTAGCAATTGGGATTCCATTGTTGTAAGAATCCTAAAAACATTACTTGAGTGAAAATTGGGATGGCCACGAGATGAATTTTTATTTTATGAGAGTACAGCAGCTAGGGTATGTTACGTGCATCGCATTTATTTTATATCACTCTTTTTTCAGGCAGCGTCCTATTGCTTATTTTCTATTTTCTGTCCATTTTCAACATTAATGGTGCACAAAAATAGCATTAGATCACAACTTAATCCTATTCCGACTCAATAAAAGAACATCCTACATCGTGGATAATATATTGGATATTCCAGAGGATGGATGCCAATGTTAAAAAAGAAAAGGAAAGGAAAGGAGAAGAAGTTGGCTTTGTATAGTATAAAGAGGAGGAGAAAAATCCCCAAAAAAAAGAAAAAAAGAAGTGAAGGCGAAACATTGACCGACACGATCCTCGAACGAAAACGAACGAACCAACGAGGACATTGTGGGCGGGAGCGAGCGCGGTCGAACGTGGTCGTGCGACGTCGAGGGGCGCCGCTGCCAGTTGGTTTGCTGTGAATAACGCTTCGCACCGAGAGTTGGTGGGTTTCCACTCAATTGTCGATCATCTCTTCTTTTTGTATGTTTGTATTTTTGTATTTTTTTGGGGGTAAATTCACGATCGTACTTGGACCTAATTATCGAATCAGGAGGAGAAAAGCGACGCGTGTTTTACTTTTACTACAAGGCACATAAGTACGGCCCCCCATACGAGAATGAGAGTGTCTGCTTTGCTTCTCGTTTGCTCCACCTTTGACCAAACTTTCACCACCCACCCCCAGATAGGAACCGGATCGATTTCCGATGTCGGATCGAAGCCTCCCTCCTCCTCGTAATCTCCCGTCCTCGGGATTGCTTACATATCGAAATAATACTCCCCTTGTCTAATCATACCATTTGGTAATTTTATATCAACTGAATCATTCCTCATCTTCCGAAATTAAAATTAGCTAGTGAGAAATGAAATTTTAACATAAATATGTTACTTTTCGAAAAAAATAAAATAAAAATAAAAATAAAAGATAACATCTTATTAATGAGTTATCCTAATGTGTTTAAAAACAAAGAGCTTGCGCTTTTGTAATTTTTTTTTGTTAAAGAAATGGAGAATTCATCTAACTTTGACAACCATTTCAGAAAAACTAAAAAGTCAAATGATTGATGGGATAAAAAGAAAAAAAGAAGTCGAAGCTTGGCTAAAAATGTCAATCCGTTCTGAATCTAAAATATAGTCGTCACATTTATCATTAGACAATCGACATGCGAAATAATTTAACTATAAAGTCAATTCCAAACACACATGTCCCTCTTTCGTCACGTGAGAGTACAAATTCTTGTGAGGCGAAGGATTTCACATTTCGGGCATGCAATTGCTATAACCAATTAAGATATAATGAATAAATAAATAAAACTATTCATGAGAGAACTTTCAGGCTATAATTCTATCTACTCAAAAAGAAATTTAAAAAAAGAAATAAAAAAGAAACTCACTCCTCCCGGGAAGTCGTAAGTCCCAATCCGCGATCTACCACGCATGGGCCGCGGACCACAACTCTATAAAAGCAAGTGCGCCACGCCTCTCTCACTTCGTGTCTCTCTCTCTCTCTCTCTCTCATTCTATATCATTCTCTCTTTCTTCCGTGCATCGCGAAGAAGAAGAAGAACCAGTCGCGGCCCCACTTCTCTCGCCACCAAGGTAGGGGACGCCTCCCTCTCCCTCTCCTTCTCATCTTTCTATCGCTGGCTGCTCCTCCTCTGTTTCTCCATCCTTCATATTTACCCTCCTGTCTCCTCTTCCCTTTCGGTTTCTCGAGTTTCGCTCCCGGAGCTTCTCTTCGCAACTCTCTCTTTCCGTCCGTCCGTCCGTCCGTCCTAGCATTCCCCCTCTGCAGACTCCGTGCTCGATTCGCCGTACCTCGCTCCCGACCCGACCCGCATGTACGTATCCAAGCGGCTGCTGTTTCCTTGTCGTCGCGTCGTCGCGTCATGTGCTGATTGGTGTGTCCCGTGAATGCGTGTCCGTTTCGGCGTTTGCTCTCGATTCTTTTTGGCTCGTTCGTTTGTGGCAGATCCGGTGCGTCGGACGTTGTTCCCTGGCGCTGTTGATCGTGGATCTGGTGTGCCTTGATCTCTCCTTGCCTTATCGGCTCGCGTGTCATCTGCCCTGCTATGGGGGGATCCGCGTGAATTTCCTGCTGTGCACATCCGTAGATCCGCGCCTTTATGTTGTTTGTCCGAGTAGTTGCTGCCAATAAATTCCGTGTCGTTTTCTGCTTTGACGAGTCGCTTTTTTTGTGCAATTTGATCACAACTGGTCCGTCTCGTCCCCACGTCTCCATGCATGTTTCACGAAGAGCATGACTTTTATGGCTTTCATGCCAAATTAGTGTTTTTGTCTCCACGTGAAATCTCTGCTGCTGACTGTAACTTTATCTCTTCGGCTCTAGATATAATTTTATGCATTATAGATCCGCAGGGAGGCATTTCTTGGGGCTCCAGAGTCTCTGTTTTTCTTTCTTTCTTTCTTAACATATGAATGAGTATGCTTTTTCAATGGCAATTGGAAACTCCTTTTCATTTCTATCATTCTTTTCAACCCTTACCACCTTGCCTCTTTCTACCTTGATTGCAACCTTACGGGTTATGGAGGGATCAACCATTGTTGTATTTCTAGTAAACTTAATACACGAAAGTGTTTGATGACCTCTGGCGACTTTAAGTCAAGGTAATTGATCATTCTTTTTTCTGTTGGGATGACCAACAGAGAAATGGCATCCCACATTGTTGGATACCCTCGCATGGGCCCCAAGAGAGAGCTCAAGTTCGCCCTGGAATCTTTCTGGGATGGGAAGAGCAGTGCAGAGGATTTGCAAAAGGTGTCCGCAGATCTCAGATCGTCCATCTGGAAGCAGATGGCTGATGCTGGCATCAAGTACATCCCCAGCAACACTTTCGCATACTATGACCAGGTGCTGGACACTACTGCGATGCTCGGAGCTGTGCCTCCCAGATATGGCTGGAAAGGTGGTGAGATTGGATTTGATGTTTACTTCTCCATGGCCAGAGGAAATGCCTCTGTTCCTGCTATGGAAATGACCAAGTGGTTTGACACCAACTAGTAAGTTACTAAGTCATCATCTCATGCAGCACATCATAGATCATCTGTGGTTTGTTCTCAATAATGACAAATGTCTTTGGTGTTGATCCAGCCACTACATTGTCCCTGAGTTGGGTCCTGATGTCAAGTTCTCCTATGCTTCTCACAAAGCTGTCAATGAATATAAGGAGGCGAAGGCGGTATGCAACTTTGTTTTTTTACCTTTGGTTTGAGTGTATATTGGAAAGTTGTAGATTTATCACGCATCATGATACATATTAAACTGTTAAATTCAAGTAACTAAGAATATAAAGCTTAGTTGGTAGACCTTTTTACCTCTACAGTGACAAGCTCCATAAGTACAAGTTCATTATAAACCTTGAGAAACATCTGCCATTTGGCCTATCCTTCTAAAGGTTTATGCTGAGTTGTCCGTGAAGCCGATGGCATTTAGTATGATGTAAAATTGGAAGATTTATACATTTTTACGTCTGGATGTGTTCTCACAAACACATTGCAAATGTAGATACATGGATGGCTCTGCCTCTGTTACCTCGTTTAATTCAGTTCTTTCATTCATTTGGCATACCAATTGATATGCATAAACACATGGTGTAGATCAGTTCTTGACTCTTTCATTTATGTAGCTGGGAGTAAACACTGTTCCAGTCCTTGTTGGACCAGTCTCCTACTTGCTGCTTTCTAAGCCTGCAAAGGGTGTTGACAAGAACTTCTCTCTGCTTTCACTTCTTGGAAAGATCCTCCCAATTTACAAGTGAGAAATTGAATTTCTTACAAAGAAAAATAACATTTAGTGGTTTTATGTTTTTGGAGTATGAAGACTGATTTCATTGGCTTATGATGCTTTGTAAACATACAGGGAAGTTATCTCTGAACTTAAGGCTGCTGGGGCTTCTTGGATTCAATTTGATGAGCCGACCCTTGTGATGGATCTTGATTCTCACAAGTTGCAAGCCTTCACAGAAGCCTACGCACAACTTGAATCATCCCTCTCTGGTTTGAATGTCCTTATTGAGACCTACTTTGCTGATATCCCTGCTGGGGCCTACAAAGTCCTTACATCATTGAAGGGTGTTACCGGGTTTGGATTTGATTTGGTTCGTGGAACTAAGACCCTTGACTTGATCAAGGGGGCATTTCCTAAAGGCAAATACCTCTTTGCTGGAGTGGTTGATGGTAGGAATATCTGGGCAAATGATCTTGCTGCATCTCTGAGCACCTTGTATGCTCTTGAGGGCATCGTGGGCAAAGGTACAATACCATTCTGCTTATACTCGGCACAACATTTGTCTTGGTATGCATTTGTTATGAGCTGGACTCTGACTTTGGATTAATTTTTTGTTCCTCCAGACAAGCTTGTGGTCTCCACCTCTTGCTCTCTCTTGCACACTGCTGTTGATCTAGTTAATGAAACCAAATTGGATAAGGAAATCAAATCATGGCTTGCTTTTGCTGCTCAGAAGGTTGTTGAAGTGAATATGTTGGCAAAGGCATTGGCTGGGCACAAGGATGAGGTACCACTTGTTCTTTTGCTCAATAAATCCCGTCAGTAGCTAGTCATCGTTAAGGTCAACAGTCATTTGTAGTTTCCTTCTCGACAATTAACAGATTAAACAACTAGTCTGTGATTTGGGCTTGACCTTGACTTGCGATCAAATTAGTGGAAAAGATGTTGTCTTTCTCTTCTGTACTATTCTTGTATCGAACCCTTGCTCAAAAGCTGTGTTTCTCTGTTCAGGCATTTTTCTCTGCTAATGCTGCTGCTCAGGCCTCAAGAAAGAGCTCACCACGGGTGACCAATCAGGCTGTCCAGAAGGCTGTAAGTTCATTCTGTTCTGCTTCTGTATCTCTCTGTCTTTAATGCTACCAGACAAGTTTTAATAACGTTTTGATGGCTTGATGTTCTCCTTTTTCAGGCTGCTGCTTTGAAGGGTTCTGACCATCGCCGTGCCACCAATGTCAGTGCTAGGCTTGATGCTCAGCAGAAAAAGCTGAACCTTCCAATCCTCCCAACCACCACCATTGGATCCTTCCCCCAGACCGTGGAACTCCGAAGAGTCCGCCGTGAATATAAGGCCAAGAAGTGAGCAAATCTAATTTTTTCACTGTGTAGATGCGGTCCATTTGAATTTGAGAGATTTGTTATCCTTATAATTGACATCAATGACCGTGAATGCTTAACAGGATTTCTGAGTATGAGTACGTCAAGGCCATCAAGGAGGAAATTAACAAAGTTGTCAAGCTCCAAGAGGAGCTCGATATCGATGTTTTGGTTCATGGAGAGCCTGAGGTCAGCTTTATTACTTGGGTTACATCTCTACGACATTAGCAATGAGGAAAACAATGAACAGGAAAAAGTTTAGACCAGAATAAAAATAGAAATCCATGAACAGTTGGGCATGCCATTACTTTCAAGTCTTCCTCTTTTTCTAATTTGGGTAATCTTGATTGCAGAGGAATGATATGGTTGAGTATTTTGGCGAGCAGTTGTCTGGTTTTGCCTTCACTGTTAATGGTTGGGTCCAGTCTTATGGCTCTCGCTGTGTCAAACCTCCTATCATCTATGGTGATGTGAGCCGCCCCAAGCCAATGACCGTTTTCTGGTCCTCTACGGCCCAAAGCATGACTGCCCGCCCGATGAAGGGAATGCTGACTGGCCCTGTCACCATTCTGAACTGGTCCTTCGTAAGAAACGATCAGCCCAGGTACAGATGAACACGAACCGAAAATTCCGACGAGCATAATCAAAATCTAAGCCTACAATGTTCGTTGTTTTTTTGGCTTTCTCGGCAAGAAATCCTTTTAACATGATGGTGGGTTATTTTTTGCAGATTTGAGACTTGCTATCAGATTGCGTTGGCCATCAAGCATGAAGTGGAGGATCTGGAGAAGGCCGGCATCAATGTCATTCAGATCGACGAGGCTGCTCTTAGGGAGGGTCTTCCCCTGAGGAAGTCCGAGCAGTCATTCTACTTGGAGTGGGCCGTTCACTCCTTCAGGATTACCAACTGCGGCGTCAAGGACACTACTCAGGTTCCGCCGCCTCACATTTCGTGTCTCAAGATTTAACCGACGCATTCAAGTTGTCTTTACCGTTCTTTCTCTGCTAATTTTGCCACTTTCCGACTTTTCCCAGATCCATACCCACATGTGCTACTCCCACTTCAATGACATCATCCACTCCATCATCGACATGGATGCCGACGTCATCACCATCGAGAACTCCCGTTCCGATGAGAAGCTGCTCTCCGTCTTCCGCGAGGGAGTGAAGTACGGTGCCGGAATCGGCCCCGGCGTGTACGACATCCACTCCCCGAGAATACCATCGACCGAGGAGATCGCTGACCGGATTAACAAGATGCTTGCAGTGCTCGAGATGAACATCTTGTGGGTGAACCCCGACTGTGGACTGAAGACCCGCAAGTACACTGAGGTCAAGCCTGCCCTCAAGAACATGGTTGCCGCCGCCAAGGTGCTCCGCACCCAGCTCGCGAGCGCCAAGTGAGAGCATATCCAAGCCAGGGAGTTCGATCCCGGACGATCGTTCGTCGCTTACTACTTAATACAATCACGCGAAGCCAAGATTTCTGTTTCTTTATTGATTTAATAATCGGGGTCCACAAAATGTTGGCAGGTTTGATGCATCCTTGAGGGTCTCTTTTTTTTTCCCACTTTTTAATCCGCTTATTTTTTCTTCTATTCCAAAAATTTTTCTTGCTGTACGAATCGCGTCCTTTGGAAGGAATGAAATTGCTTTTCTGTGCCCCTCTCGGAGGATCAAATGCTCATTACCAATTTCATGTTTCTTACTCGTTAAATTTCCCCCTGGCGGAAACATCTAGATTGGCAAAAACAAACGCATTAAAGCTCCAACGGGGTGTATTTGAGAGGGGTTCATGCACTGTCCCGAAAGTCCAACGTGGTACTTCCGTAATTCATTCAATCCTTACACATTTTAATAGTTTTAATTTAGTACTAAATTGTTTAATGACTTTTCAATTTAGCCAAATTGATTGAAAATTGCTAACATTAATAGCATAATCAGTATTGAAGTGCATAAATTTTACAAATTTTTTAAAGTCATTTTTTCTTTAACTCTTTCCTTTTTTCTTATTTCCTTCCACTGACCATCATTGCTGTTGACACGAGCAAGGGCCAGACCCCACACCCGCAACTAGCTAGGGCTCACAAGGCTGTCGACTTTTAATAAAAGAAAAAGAAAAGAAAAGAATGAAAATCAATAAAAATTAAGGAAATTCTAAAAGAATTTATAAACATCAACGATCTTTAATCAAAATTAATGCAAAAGCCTACATTAACAAATCATTAAAAAATTAATTTATTATTGAATTGGCCATTATACGATATATTGAAGAGTTTTTGAACAATTATTTCTTGTATTGATGCAAGGACAAGACGTTCCAACTTCATCTGGACCAGAACGAACATATGGGAAACAGTCTCAACAAGACAGTACCATTTCACTGTATGGCAACGCATGTCATACAAAAAATACCTTCTGAACTACAACCTAATTTAAGCCCCAAAATTTTGGCCACGCCAAAAAGGCATGTAACAAACTCAAATGAGGATTTTGCCCCCTAATTATCAAAAGAAAAAAGATGATTCTGCCTCTGAAAGAGGAAAAACATCACATGAGGATGCCCTCGACATTATTGAGAGCCTTCTTCGCAATCTTAAATTTTCCACTGAGAGCTCTATTGCTACTGACCACATATTCCCGAATAAAAAACTCGATGCCAAATCGAAGAGTCTCAAGCTCTGGACTCACTGCGACTCGTGTAAATACATTCCAAATCAGACTATCTGGTTGCTCAAACATCACCTCGAATAGCATCCGAAAGTGAATGATCCGTTTCGCCGTTAGTTGTCTGGCATCGCTGAAATCTACTGCTTTCAAAAGGGAAAGTGATAGGGTAAATGAGGCCACCATCTCTGCCACGAACTTCGCCAGGTGCATGGATCTCGAGAGTTGCATCGACTCCAGCTCTTTAAAGTGATCCCAAAGGCAGAACTGACGGGAGGATAGCAAATTAATAAAATGAGGAAGACAACAAACTTCAGGGAGACACAACATAAGGGAAAGAAAATATTAATGGCTTTTCTAAATGTATCTCATTTCTTTGTGACTGCTAAGTTTTTCACTCATTTTCTGATCTTATTTTCCTCACTGATAGCCTATTTCATTACCTGCTATTGAACTGAAGTGCCTGAACAAAAACTTGGATAACAGACACAGAGAAATAGCATCCAAACCGGCTTTTCTTATTTCCATAAAAAAAGGTGCCATTAATTCCTTAGATCATGCAGATAGCAGAATCTTTTATTCTTAGGGAAACCAGGCATAATCCTCAGAGCTATTGTGGGTAGATCGATAGAAGTACCTGCAAAGTGAACTTGTGGTTCTTGTCATGCTCACATAACTTAGCAGCCAGAACTGTATAGTATCTGTTAAACACTTTCTCCTGCAAACAGCACTCCACAAGAACCCGCACAATTTCTCTGTCCTGCAGCAGATAAAAGACGAACAGGAATGATGATATATCCCTGATTCTTTGCCTCCAGACACATGGGTCAGGGCCCAGCACAAATATGGACCTTTTGTTCATAATTCTCAACGACACCACTATGTGATATCAGTCAAGGTAACAGAAAACTTAGTGAAACAAAGCGATGCCTACATAAGGGTGCAGCTAGTAAATTACCTGTTTTCCAGGTAAATCCAACCTCAAAAGTTTCTCAAAAGTATCAATGTAGTCCTCTCCGCTCATTATTATACAGAATATTGCCCTTCTAGCATCTGTATTCATTCTCTGGGCAGAGGCAAGCTGCAGCATTTTTTGGGTTTCCGCGACCTCTTTGTCAATAGTGTTTGCAACCTCAACAACATCGTCAGTTTTAGAAGCCATGTCCCCTGACAGCCACCATTGGCCTTTCTTGTCTGGATCAAGCAACTTGCTCCATGTAATTCCCCTGAGTAGAACATTCTCTATCCCTAACTGGAAATGAAGTATCAACATATAAGTTGAGCATCAACACTCAGATATACAACAGCAAATGACAATTTAAGAATCAACAATAGAATACAAAGACACGCTATTCCTATGATCTCCACTCCATCTGCCAACTAAGAGCTAATCTGTCTCATTATTCACCATGCCACTTGACAACTCCACAGTAGCGACAAGCCAATCAGGTCAGCTAAGTGGAGTGGCAATATCAGTCATTATTTGGTTTCGTCTGTATATCACTTTCTCTTCCACTGCTTCAGTAGACATTCACCGAAGTAACAGAATAAAATTGAAATAGAAAGACCAGCCAAGAGAGAATAACAGATAATGCCAAGCAACACCATTAGCCCAAGTTATTTCGCTGAACTGCTGGTAGATTGCAGGAAAAGGTGTAATGAATCTAATAAAAAGCTGACCAGATATGTCAACTAAACTCCCCCAGAAAACTGCTACTGCATCTAACAGGGCTGCGCTGGGAGGAAAGGACAGACACGAGAAGGGCTAAAAGATGGATATTGCATCAAATTAAGCAGCTCAACCTTCTGCAGCCATTTCTTAATCCTTGTGTGAGGTGCAGGATCGTCCTTCGTCCTTCTCTTGTTGTTTTTTATATCACAAATGGTTTCAAGCATGAACTCCATCTGCAATGCAATTCAGTTAGATACTAAAGGGGACAGTTTGAGGAAATGATGTTTTTAGAGGAAATAAATTGGCAGCTTACTCTTTTACTATTGATGTTTTTCTCGCCGTCATCAGGAGAGGCCTTCAACTCATTCACCCTATTTTGAACAGTCAAGATGAAACTTTTCATGGCACCAGGATCATCACCTCTTATTTTCATTCCACAGCCTAATTGTTAATGACCACATCATGTTAGACCTAATAAAAAAGATGGGAATTTCTCCTTCCATAATTCAACAGTTAAATTTCCAAACAAAGGCCTTAATTCAAGCAAGAAAAATCTATTACAACTTAAAAATTGACTTGAAAAAACTATTTAATCCATCTGCAGAATGCAAAAAAAGCTTTAAAAGCTGGCAACAGCAAAGTTCTAGGAAGTCTTACATTGCAAGATTGTCAAGATAGTGGAGACATCAATCTCTGTCAACCTTTTGCTCAATATGATCAGAAAATCATATATCAAGTCACTGGAATCCATCACAAGAAAGCCTGATGTCAATGAAAATATTCAAATAATTCGAAGAAAATAAGAAAATAAACTTGATCTAAACCATTTTGTAGATAAAACTTGAGCTTTAGCCTTAAAAATGATTACATTGTGACATGCCACTTCAAATGATAGAGCTTTCACATTTGCAGATCCCAGGGTGCTGATCTTCATTCTTTTTGCCAATCATGTTTTATGTATTCCACAGTATTTAGCAATCATGCAAAGTGTTGAAATTTCACACTAATTTTTCCCATCTCCTGGTTGTTTGGGACAGCATATTATGTGCAGGTAAAAGCACACACATGGCAATTACGGCAGTCCCTATTCAAGCTTTAGGAAGTGTCTGGCTTGACTTTTAACTCACTTAGAACTTTTTTGAACCCCAAAACTCCTAGACTTACACAAATGTATAAATGTATATACGAAGAATTGGAATAAATATTTTTCATAATTTTTTGAATTTGGAAAAATATTCCAAAATTTTGGCAGAAAAGAAAAAGGCATTTTTTGCTTATAGTTAATGCTAGATGACATGCTTGTCGGCATAAATTTTCCCAAGGATTATGAAATCACTGCACATACAAGATTTTTTAATAAGAGAAAAGGCTTTGATCAGGGCATGTTTGAAGTGACTTTTACTTTTTGCTTTTTCCAAATCTTGCAATGCACAAGATTTTTGACTTTTTTCAATCTTAAAAATCTGAAACTTTCCCAATATATGAACATCAGCATGTAGATTCACATTTACTTTTTTTCATAATTTTAAATTTAGTAATATTTTAAAACTAACTGGGCCTCTGACCAAAGAAAAAAAAAACTAACCTGGCCAAAAAAAATTCTTTTTTGCATTTTATAATAAAAAAAAAGGGGATTGAGAGCAACTTAACAAGATTCATATAGCCAACTCCACTTAGTGGGATCAGGTTTGGTTGTTGTTGTTGTATAAGTGAAACCAAATAGGCTCTATGACTTTTTCCAGGAATCCTAACAATTCAAAATTGTCAAATACAACTCAACATCGCAAATGCATTTAAATGCAGATGTCTTTTCCTATTATGAAGACCAGATTGAGGACAAGTAATTAGAAACAAAAATGTTAGAAACAAATACTTTGAGTAACCATGATTTTACTCGTCTTGATGGAAAGTAAAGCATACCTAAAGAAACATGACAATGTGCAGAAGTACAACAACTGCAAGGTGCCTAAGAATTTTTCTCCCTCAAAAATCAAGTTTATGTGATGTGTAGTTCACTAACCTCGAACAAACTCCAAATACGCATAGGTAGGAGAGCAAGAGAGTCAGATTCCTCAGGGAAAGATTGTCCGCTTTTAGGAACTCATTCTGCAGACCAAGAAACTTGCTATAAGTGCCATTCATAACTGAAAAGGTAGGAATAATGCAATACCAAAGACCAAAAATATTGACAAAAGCTTTAATACATTGCATATAGACATGCATTGAGAATGTACTAATGCTATAAGCTCCAATGTAAAAATGCAGACCTCAAAGTATTTTGCGAGAGAAACAAGGAGCTTTGCATTGAAGTCAATCCCAACTAAACAAGCCATGCCCGCAACAAAAGATGCAAAAACGGCGGCATACCTTCAAAGGAAGCAGAAAATGTCAGTTAAAAGGCAACTTTGAGACTAGATCAAAGGTTGTGGTGTAACACAACCCAGCTTCATGCTTAATAGTACTTATCCCAATACTTCTACCTGATATGGAGGAACCAGCAAACAGAGTACAGCTCTACTCTCAACATAAACATGTAACCAGACCATATTACAAATTTCAGGGATACCTTTGAATCTAAAAACTGCTTAGATATGCCCATGGATAGCTGTTGTACAAATTGCATGACCAATGAGGACCCAAATTCTCAAAAGAAGATCAACCATATTTATGTCTAGTAGATCTGACACAGAGAAACAATTAACAAAATACCCACAGAATGAAATGGGATCAAGTAAACATTTAAGAACCTACATATAATTTCTTAATTAACAGCATTAGGTGTGCCAAGCAGACAAGACACAAGATAAAAAGATCCAAGTCGAAAGGAAAAAACTTAACTGTTCATTGCCACGAGGACCTCCAGCACAAGATGCCAAGACCTCTTCAGTGATAATATTGGAACCAGCCGTGCGACCAACTGACTGTATATGGGGACAATAAATAGCTTGAGGTTTTAAGCAATTATTCACCCTTAAAAAGTGACAATGATATCATAGATGTATCACGGTAGAGCATAAGGAACTTGACATCCAAAGAAATGATGCGCTCTGATAATAGTTTTTCAATCTAAGATAATGCTCCACCATCACAGAATTCAAAACACAGGAAATTCCCAATCTCACAGGGTTAAACACTAAGTAGGACAAAAATAACCAGATCAAAGGAACAATACTAAGATGGAAAGAACCTCACAGAGTTTGCAACAAAGGGAACAGATGCCTCAGAAGGACCTGAAGGGATCAGAGAGCAGCTATGCGCACACAATTAACACTGTCATGAGCCTCTATTGAATGAATAACAAATTTAAATATATCAAATTTTCACTAAGCAAAATCAGTGACCTCTTGTGTAGAAAGAAAATTACTGGACAATCCTAAGATGTTACTAAAGAGGAACTATATAAGACATATAAGAAGCAAAGAGCTTGAGATGAAATATAGTTCATGAGGAGCTCAGATGACGTACGGAATAGAGTGTGGCTATTTCCCCAGTTATGGATTCCACATTAGATTCAGACAACCTATTTAGAAGACCTGCAACAAACCAAAAGTTTAAAACCCACGCAGATATCCATTCGAAGATGGAAGGAACACTAATAATCCATAATGAGGAGTAACACGACTCTCTTACCTCGTACCCGCCTTCGGAGCTGCATGTGCTCTTCTGACTCAGTTCCAGCACGCAATCTCAAATGCGGTGCCACATATTTTGCTTTACTCTCGGACGAGGTCATATTTACAGGATCTCCCTCCCTAGCAACCTCTCCTGAAGAGGTCTCTGATCTACAGACGCTGAGGTCTGATTCATCTCCCTTTGTCATTTTACTCTTCTTCCTTTTCTTCCTAGTAGATGCCTCGACAGAAAAATCCTCCAAATCCACATCAGCAGAAGAGGGTTCTACCGAGTCACAGGCTCCAGCCTTAACATGAACAGCTTTCCCATCATCCTGCATATGCTCTAAGTTGGACCTTTCACTTTTTCCCCCTGAAGATTCACTTTTGAATCTTTCGCTACGATTTTCTCTTAAGTCTGGCGTTTCTTGTTCGAAAGAATCAAGAATAGAAGGAATTCCTTTAAATAACATATTCATTCCATCGTCCGACCCACGTAGCTTCGCATCCTTCACCTTGAGCTTCTTGGCAAGCTTCCTTTCCAATTCCAAATCCTCCTCAGCAGTCATAGCAGCTTTCCGCATATCATGCTCGAGATACTCTTCGAACTTAGTCTTTGATTTTCTCTTCACATTATTCTTCACTTTGCCGGACTTCAACGAATCAGAATAGTCCTTCGACGAAGGCTCAAACGTAACCTTCGGATCAGTCAGCGCATTATCATTCTCCGCCTTTAGGGTTTTCTCAGAGTCGCCGCCTGCTTGAAAACTTCCAACCGCCACCGAATTACGCGGCGGAGCATACTTCGATTTTTCGCCACCGTTCGGCTTCGAAGCCACCGAATTCTTCGTCAGCTTCTGAGACTTCTGCACACATTTAGTGCACACCAAGCAACACAGACACGCTCATTCAATTCACAGCCCACATAAAGAAAATCATAGCATCACCGGCAAGAAGTGAGATGGAAAAACCTGATGTTGCATCCAGGACTGGTGCTTGCGGTCCTTCTTGGACGACCGAGCCTCTTTCCGCTTCTCGCGGCGCGACTTCGCCGGCGGCGGCTCCCTCTCTGCAGCACGAAACACAGAAATATCGATCCTTAGGAAGCTCGAAGAAAGAGAACGAAAAGCCACGCGAGACTCCGACGAACGCGACGCACGGAGGAAGAGAGAGGAACTCTCACCCATGCTGCCCAGCTCGCTCTACGCCCACGCTCGCTCGCCGCCGCTGCAGATTGAGACGGAGAAGAAGAAGCTGCACCGTTCGCGCGGTTCCGGCTTCGATCGCCGCTCAATCCAGAGCATGGAGTATAGACTCGCACGCATGACAACGCCGGACAACTTCTACGGGCCGGGAAAATCGGGCCGGCCGTAGTTACGGGCTATCGAAATGGGCCGTATATATGAAGTTCAAAGAAGAAGGCCCAAAAAATATGGATTTTCCCGCATTCAATTCAAAACGATGAAAATAAAATTAGAATTAATATCAAGAAAAACTCAAAATTCACCTATAACAAATTTATGCCAAATTCATTTTTCAACCATTAAAAATTTTAAACTAATACACTTTTTATAATTTTACCTCAAATTTATATATTTGTGACAAGATTTACCTCTATTAATTTTCATTAAATTTTATTATTAAATCACCGAATTAATGACACATAACAATTTACTAGTATATTAATTTGAGATTTTACTTTCTGTTTATTATAATTGAGTCAAAAGACTCAAAAATGAGTTAAATGGATCGATATGATTTAGACCATATTTGATCAAACTCACTCATTTGACGACCCTACTTATAAGTAGGCCTATTAAACACGTGGATCAAGTCAAATTATTAATAGTACGACCCAAATTGACCAATTAATCTGTTTATGATCCATACCCAATCCATCTCAAGATTCACCTTTAGCATTTTCCTCATCATAGCATTGCCTTTAAAGAATGGATGGCTTCATGGATCGGCTCATTGAGTTCAATTATGTATAGAGGCATGAAAGTGATGGTGAAAGTTTGTTTCTAAGCCATCCACAAATCATGGGTTCGATTTTTGATTTTGAGTTAAATATAGGGGGTCTCAACATATTTGTTAACACCATTTAATAATAAATTATTTGATATAATATTTTTCAATTTTAATTGCTAATTATGTAGTTCTAATACTCGAACAAAGGTGCATAGATATAAAGCAATGAAGTCGATAATGATAACAATAAATTCATAAATAGAAGAACAAATGTCAAAGAGGAGACAACCTGAGCAGCATTAGGTAAGGTTCAGGATTGCATGACATGAGTTAAACAAAAGGGGTAAAGAATGAGTTGACATACGGGACGTGGACGTTTAACCAAATTAATAATGGAAACAGTTGGAATTTCAAACCCTAAAACCCAAGAATCCGCCATCTATCAAAAGATTGCAAATTCCAAGTGCCCTACACAAGACTATACAAAAAGCTCCAAACAAGCAGCGACTTGGTGGTGACAGAGAATCACCCAAATATTAAGCAGGTGCATCATAATAATATCACATTTAGCATCCTCATTATTCCTCGCTTGCATCAGACAAACCAATCGAGAACCTGTTCTATTCCACGCACATGCATAAACAGAGCAAGCGAGAGAGCACAAACTTGATGCATGGATACTGAAAAACAGTGAAATCAGACGATAACCCAGAACACAGAAGAGCAGAGAATTAACTTGCCCAAGAGCTTTTCATTTTATTATTATGCCGTGACTAATGAATAGGATTAACACTCCAACTACATTGATCTTGATAGACTCCGCCTTTTTTTCATGAGAAGAATGTGTTCTGACTATCCTAAACCTACAAACCGGCAGAGAACGCAACGAAAATCACGTGCAATATGTCTAGGACTTGTTTTGCCTTACACTTTTGAAGTGAAGTAGCACCCTTCTACTGCAATTCGTTTGGATGAAGGCACAGCAAGGGTTTCTGATATGCTCTATTCAATGCAAGTCCTTCAATCACGTCAACTAGAAAGACTGGATGTTTACTATGTTCTTTCCATTGAAAGAGAGAACAACCCAACACATGATTCAAACCAAAAACAAATAACAAAGAGGCCCGCACGGTCGTCCCGTCCGGCTTCAAGATTCTTGCGGCCGTGGTGGTTGCTCCGATCCTCTTGGTCACATAGCTCGACAACAAGATGTGTTCTTAGGTCATAAGAAAGTAGGTGGGGAAAAAGAGATGATAGTATGCTTTCCTCTGAAGAATGGACCATGGGAAAAAAGAGATGATAAGTGTGTTTTCCTCTGAAGAATGGACCGTTTACACGGTCTCGAGACTCTCGATCACCAAGACAACTCCTTTTTTTTAGCTGAGCTCGGCGACGCGTACGTTTATTTCATCTCGAGATCCTCGAATTATGATCTACTTGTTCTTCGATCCGACTGACCAAATCAGCTAAGAAGTTTGGGTTTCTCGAAATCTTTTTTATTAGAGCCAGATTTTCAATCAGCTAGAAGTTAGCGGTTTTGGGACTGATGGGTAGAACCTTTTGTAAAATTACTTAAAAGAAATTCAACTTATAAAAATTACGTGATGGCCCCAGTGATTTATCCGATAAAACGGTGATTAAACTAAAACCTATACAATATAGATAACATTAAGGCCACCCAGATGTCACAAATACGATATTAGTTCCCTTGGGTACAGGGAGATGTCTGTAATTGATAGTGGGACTAAATCTTAAGCATATTGCCCATGTCTCTTAGGATTGGTTTGGCTTTGTAAATAAGCCTTGAGAATATACAAATACCTTTTGACCTAAAGCCAATTGGGAAATGCAAATTGCGTTTAGTAAAAAATGCTTTGCAAAGCTACTTTGTCCTAAATAGTGTTTGGAAAAAAAAATTGCAAAGGGCTTTTGGGTCTAATTTTTATTTTTTATTAAAAAAATCTTCGGCGAAGGGCTAAGGCCACCAATGAGCCAAATTTGGCATCAGTGGCCGTCGCCCAAAGTAGGGTTAAACCATGTCCAAAGGAGTGAACTCCCTCCTCTCAACCATATTAATAAGTATATCGACTGATTAAGGCATGAACGTTAACTATTCTATTCTAGAAATTAATTTTTGGACAGAAATTGAGTTTGCTATTTCTATTCTTTGAATAAGTTTTTGAGGCAAAATATGCATTTGATAGTGATACAAATTTTTGTGTTCTTGAAATAAAAACTCGTTTGATAATGACACAAAATTTCTCTCTTGAGTGGCAGTGGGTGATCGATGGTGAGAGACCAATGGAGGGCGGGGCGACAGCCGTCAACTGATGGTGGGTGGAGCAACAATTAGCAATCGACAACTGGTGGAGTGACGATCAATGATCGGTGGCGAGAGGTGGGCTGCCAGCAGTGGCGAGAGGCGGGCAATCAACAGTGGTTGGTGGCTAACGATAGTAGTAGGAGGCGAGTACTTGATGGCAGGCGACAAAGGGGGTCAGCGATGGTCAATGGTTGGCGGCTGGCGATAGGTGGTGATGAGAGCGAGTGATAAGAAAAAAATTCATTTCTCACTTTTATTCTAAAAATAGATAAGTAAAAAAATTTGACTTCTAATTTTTATTTCAAATCTATTTCTAAAGTAAAATTTGCTCCAAAAAAACATGAAATTGCATTATCGACCACCAATTTCTCTTCTCATGAACAAATAAATAAAAAAATAGAAAAACAGAGTGGTTATCGTGCGTGTCTTTAGCAACAACACATTATGTCTAACGATAGCAAAAGCCTGGGAGAATTGCCAAAAAAGTCCTAAACCTATTGAGATTGTGCCAATTCAGTCATAAACCTTTTTTTTGACCAATTCAGTCCTAAACCTTTTGGGATTGTGCCAATTGAGTCAATCTGGCCAAATTTGGCTGGCCGGAGCTAACGTGGATGCCGGCCGGCGCCGCGACAATATTTTAATAATTTTTTATTATTTTCCGAATTTTTTTATTTTTCCCGAATTTTTTATTATTTTTTTTCTTTTATTTTTCTCTCCTCCCCTCCCCCTCGCCGGTGGCGGTGGCCGGCCAGCTCCGACGAGGCTGCCGGCCACTGCACGAGGGCCGCGAAGCCCTCGCCAGCGGCCTCGCCCAGACCAGGGCGAGGCTTGGGGGCCTCGGCGAGGCGGCCAGGCCATAGCGAGGTCGGCCTCGCCCAAATCTGGGCGAAGCCGGGGCCGCGACCCTTGCTGGCGGCGCCTAGATCGGGAGAAGCCGCCTCGGCGAGGCCGGCCTCGCCCAGATCTAGGCGGCCGGGGCCGCGACCCTCGCCGGCGGTGCCCGGATCGGGCGAAGCCGAGGCCGCGACCCTCACCGGCGGCCCCAGTGCAGGCGAGGTCGGCTGTCGAGGGCTTCGCGGCCCTCGCGCGGTGGCCGGCGGCCTCGTCGGCGGTGGCCGGCCCTTTGCCGGCGTCGAGGGGGAGGGGAGGAGAGGGGAGAAAAAAAAAAAAAAAGAAAAGGAACAGAAAAATCAATAAAATTTTTGGAAAATAATAAAAAAATCAAAAAAATAATTTAAAAAATCAAAAAAATTATTAAAATATTGTTGCCGACGCCGGCCGGCGTCCCACGTCGCTCCAGCCGGCTAAATTTGGCCGAATGGACTCAATTGGCACAATCCTAAAAGGTTTAGGACTGAATCGGTCAAAAAAAAGGTTTATGACTGAATTGGCACAACCTCAATAGGTTTAGGACTTTTTTGGCAATTCTCCCCAAAAGCCTGGACTGCTTCTTACACCTCTTTGCATTTACTTCTTCTAGAAACCGTTCTGACCAATGAGGGCATCTTAATACAATGCCCGCGATGAGATTGATGCCAGCTCGGGAAAACGCCAGCCGACAACTCACGGTGAAGGTACACACGAACTAGAACGAGGCAAAAACTTCGACATCGACAAGAATAGCGCCTCGCTCGACGGACAATGACCCGATCCAGGCAAAAGGAAAGCGCAGAGCACTCTGTCGCGTAGCCATGCGAGGAGGGCGAGGACGATGGGGTCGGGTCGTTTCCCATTGTTATCACCAAACTTATCCAAACACAAAAACAAAAGACCACGTTAAACACGTTGGCTCGCATTTCTTTTATCCCGTGCAACGACATATAATGATTGTTATTACGACAAACGAGAAAGCAAAGTAACTTCCACGACGTTTCCGTCGCAACATCCAATCATCATTGGAGTCAGAACCTCAATTTTTACAGCTTGTCCTTGTCTCGCGTACCTCCCAAAGTTCGTGAGGGGATCGTTCCCTCGACCGATGCCGACAATAGCCGGCGAAAACGTGGCCTTCGATGGACCCTCCAAGGGGCTTCAGTCGACGGTATAAATAAGATGCTCGAAGACCCCTCACCATGTTCACTTCACCAGTTACTTCTTGTCTTCTGAGACATAACTTAAGAGTTCTCTGCTTCAATCGGAATGGCTTCTCGGTTCGCCATCCTTGCCATTGTAGCGCTTGTCGCCCTCCCGTCGGTCGCCTTGGCAACCCAGTGGACTGTCGGAGACAGTATCGGCTGGACCAATATCAACTCCGACTACAATGCTTGGGCTCAGGACAAGGTGTTCCGTGTCGGGGATAGTCTTTGTAAGTGAGCTCAAGCTCGGTATTTCATTTCATTTGGGGGCATCATCGACGCTTGAATGCAATCAATTGGCAAAAAAGAAAAAGAAAAAGAGAGAGAGTATATATTGACTCTGGTCGATGCTAGTTTAATTATTGTCAAATTGCTCGTCAAGGTGTGTGAAACTAGTCATGGCTTGTTTATTTGGCAGAGATAATCAATGATGCTTTTCTTGTCGACGAAAACGCATTCCTTGACTGTGGAAAAGTCCTTAGAAATTCGCGTTTAGTCGTCTCATTAATTAACGAAGTCTATTTAGATTTGAAATATCGATATCGAATTGTCACTAATTATGGATCCCGATTAACTCTATCACAGTGTTTAGCTACCCAGCGGGCAACCACAATGTGTTCAAAGTGAACATGACCGACTTCCAGCAGTGCAACATCCCGCCGCCGAACGAGGCCCTCTCAACTGGCCACGATGTCATCCCTCTTAAAACTGCCGGTGTCAAGTGGTACATCTGCGGAATCGCTGAGCACTGCGCCAAGAACAACCAGAAGCTCAAGATCACCGTCGTGGATGATGCCGAAGGTCCAGCTCCACCACCGACCGCCGCCGCCGCCGCCCCACCAACCAACAAGAGCTCCTTGGGCCCCAATGCCCTCATTTCGTCCAGTTTCAAGATTCTTGCGGCCGCTGTGGTTGCTCTCGTCCTGATCACAGTTTGATAAGACGATGCGTGTGTTATGTTATAACAACAAATAAAAGCGAAGGAAAGTATAGCCATAGCTTGTCAAGGGGGAGAAAATAAGAGCAAATTGAGTTTTTTTTTTTGGCATGAGCAGCAGCAGCAGCCAGTCACAGCTGAGTGGCCCTCGCCAGAAGATTGGTTAACTATCTTAATTATCGTATTGATTCATTAAGAATGAGTGCAATTTGGTCACTTCAGGGTGCTCTTTTCCTCTTACCACTCCTCTTTTTCCAGTTTTATTCGACAAAAACAGAGATCGTCATATGGTACGCAATGTATCAATAACAGTATTTGAAATGACCAATTGATCGTATCATATTTTAACAATAATACAACATCGACCACCTTCAACACAATCTTCTACATGAAAGATGAAGGCCCTTTCAAACTAATCTAACATATGTAAGATCGCTATCACGAATTGGAAAAACCCAAGCTTTCTTTTTTCTATTGCTGAGTCCATAAACAAGTTCAGAAGAACAACATCACTCATCATATAACCATGCTTATCTAATCATGCGAAATATCGTGAAATGTCGCTTAGATGTTGTAAAAACTTAATTTCATCTGGAGAGAAATTACTGAACGATCAATTCCAATTGCCAAGACAATCAAGTTAGTCCTGTGATCAATTTAAAATTTCTCAGCAATTTACATGTATAGGCATATAAAAAATACTTTATAAACCAAAGTACCATGATTCAGCTGTAAAAAAAGGCACCTGGTTAAAGCAAGCTTACTTTGGCAACAAAAGACTGAATTAGATCTAGTGGAACTCCGCGGAGGTACAAGCACTTTGTCGATTCCCCGAAGGCAAAAGGCACAAAAAGTTAGAACTTGAATGCCCCCAAGCCCTGGTCGGTCAGCATGTCGAGCTCGTTCGACTGAACTTTATCGGCATGAGGCAACGCGTGTTAGCTTGAAACACCAGGCGTGACCCAAACACTTCCTGCTTCTGGTTCACTTGCCAAACCCTCGTTCCTTCATGTTAACCAGATATTAACATGACGACACTGAACATTATAAAGATTTAGATTGATCACTACATCATGGCATCGGGGCAATAGGACTTCAAGAACTACACCAGTGCAAGACGTGCATGTTGTCGGCCCATGGTAACAATATCGAAATCTAAGGAAGGAGACCTGAGAAAGAACGATCATTCAAGCAGTGGAATAATACAAGAAAAGGATCAGTCGGCATGCCAATTGAAATGAGAAACCTGATTTGACATCCTGTAGTATTGGTATAATTCAAATTATTATTACGTATAACTAATGAAGTCAGATTCAGCTCCTTCCTGCCTGACTCTCTATGAGACCCTGCCCTTGCTTTTAACATGCTTCTATATGCTAAATACATGTGAAGACTTGATTTTTCCACATTGAAAACTCTATGGGACTTTGCATTGAGACCAACTTTTGAGCAATGAGATTTCTTGAAAGCTATCCGCACTTGGATTTTTCCACACCAAGACTCTTGCAATCTTGCTGGTTCTAACAAAAATGTTAGCTCACTAATGGATTTGGAGCTGGGCAAATTAATTAATAAAATTTATGAGAACAATGACTTGGTTAGACAAATTAAAAACTATAAAGACTTTCATTAGGGAAAATATTCAAAAAATTTAATACAAAAACATCTATAGCCCTTATATCACACAAGTAGTGTCTGTTTCTTTAGAAAAATAAAATCAAGTTTTCATATTCAAATGATAGAAAATAGTTCCCACTTCATTTTCAAATTTTAATCGAATATCAAAAATATTGTCACTACTCGAAAAACATTTCCCAAAAATGTTAAATTTTTTTATGAAACAAATTGAGCACAAGAGTGGTGCGATTTGGGAATTGGGGGTGATATTATCATTGTCTTTTATGGTGGGTCCTTGCTGATTAGCAATTTTTCTCTAATTTGCTAATTTGTCGATGTTGGTGAGACGGAAATACGCATAGGAAATCTCAATTTTTTTTTCGGAGTTGGCGTGGTGAATTCTGTAGATAGGCTTATTTTCTTCCTACGATGTCGTGTCCTGGTAATTTGAAAACTTTAGGGAGCAAAGGCTCTCACTTGGACTAATTAGCCCCACTTATGTGCAAAGGTTCTTGGGCTCTTGTCCTGCTTGTAGTTTGATAAGACGAAGCATCCATTCATATGTTATCACAAGACACATAATTTCCTTCCAAAAATATAGTCATAGCTTGTTGGGGAGAGAATAAGAGCAAAACAAGAGTTCTTCTGCATGAACGTCAGCAGCAACCAATCACACGTCCGTTGCCCATACCAGGAGATTTTTCTAATTTTCTTTTGTTTGAGATATGTTTAATTATCTAAATTATTGTATTGATTCATTAACAAAGGTGCAATTTTGGTGATTTCAAGGGTGCTCCTATTGTATGAGTGCCAATTCAGTTTTAATTTTTTTAATTAAACTAATTTTTTATAATTTTTTGAAATTTTTATATTCTTTCTTTCTTTTTTCTTTTTTCCTTTGTTGCTAGCCCCTAGGGGTGAGCATCTATCTAGGTTGACCCTGGACTAGCCCAACCTAGCGAGTCCTGGTCTAGTGCCCAAGGGGTCTAGGTCGTTGCTTAATCCTAAGACCCCTGAATTCTACACTGTGTGGATTAGTTCTTAGTTTTAGGAGTTTAGGGTTAGTTCAACCTAGATCAACCCTGCAACAATATATATTAGGTATATTATGTATTATATATTATACGATTTTATTTGTTCCAAACTGTAGCGCATCCTCCTCTATTCTCTTTGCAATTTAGTTTGCCGTATGAATTAGAAAGTAGAAAGAAATTCGACCATAATTCGACCTAAATAAAAATAATAATAAAAAGCCTCTTCACTCATCTTCACCGACCTTAGCCTACTCATCTTGCTCACTGCTTGCTTCACTTGTCTCACCTTGGGTGTTTGTTTTTATGGTTTGTTATTTTTAATAAGTGTGAAACTTTTGTTGTTACCTTATCTTATATTTATGTTTGATATATCTTGATGGTTCATAACTTGGTTATTCAATATCATATTGTTAATGAACATGTGATTTGAAATGTTATGTTTCTCCTTCTATGGAATGTAAAAATGAAATAAAAAATAATCGATTGGTCTCGATTGACCTTGGAACCAGACTAGACCTTCGATATTCAATTCCAGGCTCAACAAGGTCAGTAGTTGGTCCCAAAAATTGGGGTCAACACTGTGCGAGTTGCTCTCTGAATTAGGTGTTGGACTAGCCTAACTCGGACTATGATCACTCCTACCGACCACTAAGCAAGGGCAAGCAAGCCCTTATTGCAGCCCTCCCAGATAGCACCCTCAGAGTCTTTGAATCTACTCCTGTTTCATGTTCGTATTGTGTGGGACAGTCGTGTCATTTTTCTTTACTTTTATACGAGTTGGGATGCGAAACTTCTCAGGTACACGATTGTCCAGTCAGCTGGCGTGTCAATGCGCAAGCAATCGCAAGTATCTCGGCGGCATCGGCCGATCTTTTCTCTCGAAAGGAGAACGTGTGGGAGGCAAAGGAGCAAGAAAGTACCGAGAACCTCGTATCTTTGATAGCCAAGCAAAGTGCGCGATTCGTGTTGATTTGTCACGTAAATCCTCTTCTCTGGGAAATAATCCTTTTTACTTCATGATCATTTTAAAATTTATTAAAAATAAAGCGACGACAAGGCAGGGAGGGAGTCTTCTTTTCGTTTCTGCATTCCCGATTACGCGCACCATTTGCATCACGAAATCAGATGTCTCCAAATCAAGAACCCGCCGACTCCAATCCCCGCCAGCGCAGCCACCACCGCCAGAACCAGCAGAGCCCACACGGCCCTCTTCTTCTTGATCCCCACGCGCCAGGACAACACCCGGACCCACAGCATGCCGTCGTCCATCGGCGGCGGCGCCCCGGCGGCCGGCGGCCGCGTCCCGCCGGCCGGAGGCGGCGCCACGGCGGCCGGCGGCTGCTTCCCGCTGCCTCTTCGTCCCAGCCCACCACCTGTTTGTGGTTTTTCCTGTGCGACATCGTCGGACAGGGGAGGCATCTTCTCGGGCACGGGTATGGGCACTATGACGAGGAGGACGCCGCCGGCCAGCTTGGCACGGGTTTCGTTGAGCTTGTACTCCTTCGGGAGGTTGAACTCCTTGCGGAACCGGATCCATCTCTGATCGTTGAGGGGGCGTTCGCCGGTGACAGTCAGGCTCCCGACGCTGTTGGCTTGGACCCGAAGTTGCTCCTTCTTGAAACCTGCACGGAAGTTGGTAGAGATTGTGATGATAGACGCGAAAGATTAAGGTACTCGGAAACGAAATCCGGGCTTGTTGCAATTCATTTGAGCTTTCAGTTTACCAGCGTGCGCGATGGCAGGAAGTGCCCATCAGGACACTTTGCTCATACATTTGTAAAGAACATATACGTATATAGATGTACGTTGTTACACGAAGTGATGTCTCTCTTCTTCTATCCTTAGTTAATGGATGCTGACTGAACTGTTCATTGTTTAGTTAAAACATCATAACCCGATCTGTGCGATTTGAAAATTTTCTGGTTTAGAGAGACAGGAGAGAAATTCGCCTCTGGCGCTCAATGATCGAAACTTTGGAAAACTCAAAGCAGGCATGGACTGGTTGTTCGATCAGGTAAAGACGATGTGCACAAATACTGACCCTCAAGCAACATAGCGGTGTTGATCTTTTTCGGGAGGAAAAGAAACCCAATTAGATCGTACCATATTTTCACCAAAAATGCAAAGTAGATGATGGTTTTATTTGTGCTCGTTTTGACATATAAAGTTAGTGCTGTCATTGTCCTTACAGCACCTCCCTGCATTTGCATCGCAGTGATTTAACGCTAACATCATGGAACAATGCAGTTCAGGGAGTACCGTGGACATCAAGCTCGATAACTTCACGCCCTTCCTCATTGTTCCGTTTGCATTCGGGCTCGAAATCCTCGTAAACACGCCTAGAGGGCATGGCGGCCGCGGCCTTGCTTTTCATGGTGCTCTTTTCCTTATCTGGTGTAATTTTTATCTGTCGAGATGTGCTTGAAACGGGGTATCAGTCGAAATGAAGGGCTTCTTCTCATCTCTGTTTCCTTCTCTTCTTATAGGTTAAGCTGTTTGGAGAGGAATAGGATTCTTTTGCACTGATAGTTGAGAAGAACATTGATTCCTTTATTTAGTTGAAGGCTTTAGACGGTCTCTGATCTCCTCCTGTGGGGGGCAATGAAAAAGTTCTGATCAAACCATTCTTGCCTTAACACGCAGGCAATCGGAGAGGGAGGGCATGCCTCTCAAGACACTGGCGCAAGCAACCTTATGAATTTAAAAGACAAGTCATGGATTCTTCGCCCAATGTTCTTTGCCGTTGCTTTGTCTAGAGGGAAAATGTTTGGAAAGTCCTAAATCTATCACAATATTGTTAATTCATTTTTAGAATTTATTCTAAAATTGTGTCAATTGAATCTTAAATATTTTTATGTTTTATCGATTGAATCAATCCGATCAATTTTGACCGGAAATAGCTGGAGGGGACACTAACCATCATGCTACATCGCATGGTAGGCATTGACGTATATAACTTTTCATAATATTTTTTTCAATTTTCTTAATTTTTCAATTTTTATTTTGCTTTCCTTTTTTTTTTCTTTTCTCTTTTTCCCTCTGTTCATTGGCTTCAATCGAGGGTTGCCCTTGTCGGCCTTGGGGGAGGAATGCTCGAGCTTGGGCTGGCAAGGGTTGTCCTCACTTAGGCTAGCAAGCTTGGCGATGGCCGGCAGAGAGAAAAAGGGATTAAAGAAAAAATAAAAATAAAAGAAACTATAAAATAAAAAATTATAAAAAAAATGTCAACATCAATGCCGACTATATTACTTGAAATGATTAGCGTCCACGTTAGCAATATCAACCTAAATTAGCTCGAGAGATTAAATTGGTACATGCGTAAAAAAAAGTTAGAACCAAATTAGTTCAATTAAAAGGTTTATGATTGAATTTGTATCAATATAATAAGTTTAGGGTTGATTTTGGAACTTTTTCCATGTTTCCTTTGTATCAATCAATCTGCATACTCGTTGGTCCTTATATCGTTACAGGACAAGTGCCCCATATCGCTGGAGTACTGCATAATGCAACATTCTGTGGACCACAATTCATGGGCTTTCCGGTAGTCCTGCTTTTCTCTCTCTCTCTCTCTCTCTCTCTCGAGTTTTGAGAAAATTGTTGTCCACTTTGATTTGTAAACATAGTACTAAGCGAATATACGGGTGATCAAAGTCAATGGAGCAGAAGATACGGATATGATCTCGAGTGATTCCGATGATTAGGGAAACTGTACAGATGACGAACGAAAATCATGACAAACAATGAGTAACCATTGGTCACAAATTACTCTTCCACATTGCCTTCGTTGCCTATCGCTGTCGAGTGACGGTCTCATCCTGGACATCAATGTACTGAACAGGACCCTCCTGTGAAGGTTTGAGGGCAAGAGCCCAGAGGAAAGAAAATATATTCTTTGCTCTTTTTCGTGAAAGATTTTGCTTTTACTTTCCGAAGCCATTCTGAAAAAGTCCTCTCTTTAGTGGTTCTTCAGTCTGAAAGTTCCAAGGAAAGAAAGCTGGCACTGTAAATTCAAAAATACCTATCATAGTCGAGAGCATCAGAGTCTGAATCTTTGGCCATCCCTCCCGATGTGCTGGTCTATTAAATACTTAATCACCATCTAACTGGCTCCATACATGCTCAATTACAACAAGAGTGGAATTCAACCGTCCGTCCTAATCGCTTCCTTGATTCGGACCATGGAGAAGATCGGAACTTGATGGGGCAGGAGGCGTTTTGGTGGCCAATGCAACCAGAAAGTCTCTGTAATCCCCACACGCAATGCTCTGGCAAATGCAGTCCTGGATCTCCACGCCGTATTTTCTCTTGAAAGCTCTCCGGATCTCGGTCATGTCGAGCTCCGCCCGGCTCACCATCACTCGAGTTAATGCGCTCTTATTGATAGCCCTTCCGTTAAGGCTCGTGTGCAGCATCTGCAAAACATAAGTAGCAGAGCTTCAGCAATCTGTGAGTGTTTATGATGGGAAATAGCAGTAATGAGATGACCTTGGCATAGTATTTGGGTGCGTTGGAGATGCATTTGACGACCATTCGAAATGCGTATGCGAACTCCGTGGCGCCTTCTTTCTTGAGCGACTGCACAGCATCACAAAATGAAGTTTATTAGATAAAGAGTTGTATGGTTCGGTTTACGAGATCCCGGGATTAACGGGAAGATAGAGGATAAAATCAAGACCCAAAGAATCTGACTTGTTCATAACTATTTCGACATTCAATCAGAGGCAAGATCAGAACACGATCGATAAACAAGACAAAAATTCTTAAACAGCGAAAGCCATTCGAATCGTAGAGCATGAGACCCACCTCAGAGTAATCATGTCCATAAATATGCCTGTAGCTCAAAAAAGTGCGCTTTAGCTGGGGAATGCTCCTCTTGCTGACGATCTCCAACACGACAGCTTCTTCAATCGCTCCCGACGGGCTTCCCTCGCCGGTTTCGTAGAGTCTGCGAGCGTCGCACTTGGCGAGGTGTTGGCTAACATCTGCTTGGTGTGCTTTGTGGGACGTGGCGAGTGCTCTGAGAATCTGTTTAACCAAAATCTATCGACATAAACATATGTATACGAGCAATAGAAACCGGTTTAAAGCGATGAGTCGTTTTCACTTTCGTGTTTGCTAGTGATTAAAGAGACGATGAACATCAGCCAGAGAGCAAACTGCTCCTTAATACGCCGAAAGTAGCTTATGTATCCGCTTCTGTTTCCATGACAAGTTTTTGAAGGACAAATTTTCAAGAAAATGTGACGCCAATGCAAGTTCCCAAAGCAAAGATTGACCCATATCTGTTTACCCTTTGGAAAGCATGAGGAGGCTCAATTTTGATGATGTCTTGCTCCAGCTGCCTTCTGAATTTCCTCTGATAAGCTTGCCTGATCAGCTGTATGTGGCTCGACTTTCGTCCCAGAAAGATTTCGACGAGAGCCCTATAATCCGTCTCCCCTCGCTCGAGCGCTTCCCGGGCCAAGACCGCGTCCCGCTCGCGGGGGTCAAGCATGAACAGCGACAACGCTGAGCTCGTCTCTGGCGACATTGCGACGGCACCTTTCCTTTGGCTGTTCGCTTCGGTGGCGCTCTGAAGAAGTCGCACCGAGTCGTCGCCATCCCCATGTATTTCGGTGGCCATGGATGGAGAAACAGAGGGAGCTACAGCGTAAGCACAAACGCACTTCAGTCCCACCAGTCTCTTCTTATATCCGGCACGCGCACGCTTGGTGACCAAGAAAAAATTGCTGCTGCTGCAGCTGCTGCTTTATTCAACGTGGCTCCGAGCCTTTGCGCTGTACCTTTTTGAGTGTGCACAAGTCTTTACCGGGGGAGGCAGGTTGAGAATTTGGCACCGCGCGATTCCGCTACACATAAGTAGGAGTGAATATGATTTTAAGGTAGAACCTAAGATCGGACTGACTTAGAACCTAAGAAATTGACCGATAGTAATCTAGGTGATAAGTTCTAAATTAAAAAAAAAAAATGGGATCTATTTCAATATATAGGTTCTAGTTTCTAGATTAGTGAAATCTGGAACAACCTAAGATAAGTTTCTAAGTTTTTTTATTTAATCTTTGTTTTCATACTGTGATATAATATTCCATGGTATTTGATAATGAATGTATAATCTGAAATCACTAATTTGAGCTTATTACTATGTTAATATTTCATATTTTCCATATGTCTAAATATAAGTTATGGTCGATGACTTGTAATAATAAGTGGTGATATTTAAAAGTGATAATTTGCTGCAATCGTTCAATTAATAATAAAAATAGAACCTGAATAGACCTTAGAATCAACATAGAAACTTGTAACAAGATAGGTTTTAGGTTATAGGTTATTAGAAAATGAGAAACTCATTTTAGCAGGTAAGTAACATATTCCAAAAGGAACATGTATATTGCTTTGAGTTCGAGGATTTTTTTCCTTTTTTGTAGGGGCCCACAAATTATAGGCTTTATTTAGGAATGAGGGAGACGAGGGGAGAAAAAGTGAGAAATGGGTGTGAAATGTAATAGAAATGTGAATTCCTTTTTTTCTCCAACCAAACATGTCCTAAAGGAGGGTGGCGTTTGGTGTCAACGAAAGAAGAAAGGAAAAGGAAAACTTGTCTGGGGCGAGCAGAAAGTGGCGTGTCACAGGTTGGATTGCTTGGGGCATGTGGCAAGTGGCATGTGGGTTTTTTGTCTGGTAGCACTGGAGTAATGGGATTCCTAGTAGACCATGAGTGAGAGATGATGGCTCCATTTCTGATTTAACTTTTTGGAAGTCCCCATCCTCCCCTTGAGAAAAAGCATCGCATGGACTACGCCAATTCAATGTGAATATCGTGGCTTCTTTGTGTATAATGTCTTTTGGCTAGCGACAGGTAGACTGGTCGAGAGGAAATTTTTGCCCGGATCTTATTCGGAGACTAAGCATGCAATATTGTCAAATTTTAGGAGACCCACATGGGATTCACACGATCAACCGTTATGATTGATCTTGTATAATATTAATCGGGGTCCCGGCGTGAATTTTTTTTCCGGAAGAGGACGGTTTTGTAATAATTCCTCCAGCTCCTTAGAGGGAAAGGTTTCTTGGACTGCCTAGAGTGGTGGTATACTAGAAGGCATGCACTAATCCGAAGCCTACAGCTAGGACCGGAGCTTCTTAAAAAGTTTGCTTGTCCCCCACATGCAATTGGTGATGAGGTTGACAAGATGCACCATTCCACGTATGGAAGAGCTTTTAGCTTTTGAATTTCTTGCATCCAGCGTAGTTCGAAGTCGCTTGATTAGGTCCTTTTGCTCTTGTCGCTAAGCCCGATTGTCTTGCAATTTCAGCTGACAAAATGGCTGATTGCGCATGAGATTCCAAGGTCGGTAAAAAAGTCTTTAAAACGTGGAAATAGTAAGATTTATCAACGAGCTAAAATGACATATTACAGGCACCAAAAGTTATTTATTTCCCTTTTCTGCAGAATTTTTTTTAAGTTGGTGCAAAATGTTTAAGATCATATACATGATTTGGAATGAATTTAAATTCAATATGTGTGTATTTTAAAGATTGGAACTGCTTGACATCAAAAGGAATATTTGGATCTCGTAGTGTAAAAGCAAAAGTTCTACAAGTGAAAAAATTAAAAGCAAAAGTGACAAGGCAACCTTTATTTTCGAAGATAAGGTGTAATTAGGAGAGACGCAAATGTCAAAAGGTGAGTCCTTGCAATTTTTGAAGTCAGTTCGGAGCGGTCACTCTATCTATCACATTGGACATTAGAATAAAGCCTAGATGAAAGGCATCGACAACTGCTGCAAAGGTATATATACAAACGAATGAATCCGAGTAAGAAGTAAATTCTAGGAAATTAACTTGAACAATGTGAGGTTTGTATCTACTTCAAGAAAAGAATGGATGAGGCTCTTTCACTAAAACTAATAAGAAGAGAATATAGTCCTTGGCTACACTTGCGCTCAAGTAATATGCAACCTCAATTACGCCCAAAATCTTCACAAGAGTTCATTTCACCGAGAACACAAAGGGTGCGTTGGGTTTAGCATTTTCAAGAGGCTTTCACCCTCCAAAGTCTCTTGGGGAAATGTTAGACCGTTTATCAACAACTTGGAATGAGCTTTCAATATGTTGAAAGCCTAATGCCATTAGAAACTAGTTTTGAATTTTCAGCATTTAACCTAATGCTAAAATAAATGTTTTCATTCCAAAGCTACCATCACTAATTCTTCATATTTTCGATTTTGTCCCTGATTAATTTTTTATTAAAAAAAAAGAGACAACCCTCCGTTGGACCGACAAAAGGCTATGTTTGCCAACAAGCTAGATTTGATGCCGACAGCCATCAATAGAGCTTAAGTGACCTCTGATGAGGGTCACACAACCCAGCTGAGGGCCACTCGACCCAAACAACAGCCGCTTGGGTCTCATGTTCTCAAGTGGCCCTCACCTAGGTCTCGTGACCCTCACATGACCTAGGCAAGGGCCACCTAAGTCGCCTAGGTCTTGTGCCACTTGGGTCGAGTGACCCTCGCCATGGGTTGCCCAAGGTTATGCAACCTCCGGCAACCCTTAATTGGGTCACATGACCCTCATTGGCAATCATATCTTTTCGTTGGACTGGCAAAATGTTTGGTTCAATTTTCAAATATATATACTCAAAACCTCATTGCAAAAGTATTTTTATCAAATACACATTCGACTCAAAATTCATTTACAAAGAAGTTTTACTAAACAAAATTTGCATTTTTCCATATAATTTTGAGCTTTTGGCATTTACATTATACTCAATATTTATTTGTGAAAGCAAGCCAAATACATACCGAGTCGCTCTCTCAATGGCTATTCTATGGGTTTCTCTCAGGTTAGGCCAAAAGCAAAACCTATGAATAGTCTATTCCATCATGCTCCATTTCCATTGCAGGCGCCCGCTCACTCTAGAAATTAAAAAAATAATTCTTAGCATCCTCCGGGTTCTCATAGGTCCGCGAGTGGCTCAATTACCTGGCCCAGGCACCAACTGCCCTGCCACATGCCTCATTTTTCCGAGCACCTAGGGGACCTCCGGACTGTCTTCCACTCCCTTGGCATCAAATCGCAGGTTATGCCGGCACTCCGGGTGTCCTCAAACCATCATGACTCATGCCGATTTGGAATCGAGATGGAAGCATGTTTCAAGTCACAAATGACAAAATAATTGGTAACTTCATTATTCAACGCATTGGATAGTACTTGACTAGCTCGACCCTGACCCAGTTATATGGGGGCGGGTCAAGCCGAGCTAGGACGACGGTAGATCAAATCCATCCTATGATAGAGCTTATCTACCTATGGATCACGCGAACATGGAGATGATCTCGACCATGGAGGGTTGGTGTAATTTCAGGGCCCTTGTGATGTTAGTTGAGCCCAACTCGAGCCTTACCCATCGAGCGGAGGACTCGAGCAAGGATGGGGGATGGCAAAGTAAGTCCCATTCATCGACCTCTATCGTTGAACCTCATCCGGCACAAAAGCAACCTCCCAATGAACAAAATCAAATTGGGGTCCAAAGCATGACCCGCGTGTTCTTACAAAACTCAGAAAAGAAAATCCCGCGCCAGGAAAAGCAGTTTCTCCAAGCCACGTCTGATTCCTCGCCGTCCTCTTTGTCGTGCCCAATAATGACTTCCAGTCATCGATGAGTCACGAGCCTGACAACTTTGTAGTCTAACTGTTCGAGCTTGTCGCTGTCAGAACAGGGTATCCCTGCTTCGTAATTTTTCAGAAGTCGGGTAGGCTCGAATTGCCAAATTCATCGAGCAATAGTTATCAAATGCCGATGCCCATCGCCCAAGAAAAGAATAAAACAGAAAAAAAACAAAGATGACCATCTGCATTGCATCGGATTCGCGATAGCTTATCGTGCGGCGATTTGTGAGTGATAAGCCAATGCAAGAGTAATAAAATAGAACAAAAGGGAGTCTTCTGGTGTAGAGGAAGGAATAGGGGGACAAAAAGACCTTAACAATTTATAATTGGATTAGGTATGATTTTTCTTTTCTTTAAAATTTTGGTATTTGTGACCTAAGTAGATTCTTAAAAACCCAAGAGAGAAAAAACAGGCAAACAATCCACTTTAAAGTGGGAGACTCGAAATGTTGCTTCCCATATTTCCTAGTTGATAGAGAAGAAAAATATCCATCTACCAATAAAGGGTGTGAGACATACAAATACCGACATATTAAAATAAAATAAAAATACAATCTAATTGGGTTCCCTAATGGGGGACAACCGCAAGCAACTCTCGCATGTGTAAAAACACCGGGGTGGAGTTCATTTCTAGACTAATGATCATCAAGCATGACCCAAGTTCATGTCCATGAATGGGATCATTTTTTTTTTTTTTAATGTTTTGGTTTAAAATTTTTTAAAGCATATAAAAGAAAATCGCCATAGAATTTTCATTCCTTTCGAATATAGAGGTATGTTTGTTTCATCGAAAAATGAATAATTTGAAAAATATTTTTTAAAAATAATCATTTATATCATTTGAAATAATTAGCTAATGAAAAATATTTTCATAATAGACAACAATTTATGTCTTGTTCATTTATTTTTATAAATGATACAAACAATCATTTTTAGGAAAAAATTTTCAAATTATACATTTTGCGATATAAACACACCCTTAGACTTCATTTGTTTTGCAAAAAATGTTACATATCTAGAAAATATATTCAATAAGTCGTTTTTTATAAAAATGAAATTATTATTTGGCATTTATTGAAACTTGAAATTGAACTAGAAAACATTTTTGACATTTGGAAAGGAAAATTTGATTTGATTTTCTTAAATACACATATATTATATGATTGTTGATAACTTGTGTATGGGTAGTTGGGAACCAGGCAAAGGCACCAAAATCCAAGGTCCAACCTTAATGGACTTGACCCAAGCACTAGGCATTTCGGTCTCGATTAAGAGCACAAGCATCAGTCCTAAGTTTGTAGAGGTCAGGCTGAGGATGTGGCACTTGAGCCTTGTTCCACAAAAAGCAAGCATAGAACCTCAATGCTCAATGCTCAAGCTAGGGGACCTAGCGCTCAAGCTTGGGATGATAACGCCTATGCCTAGCCCTTACAAACTAGATGCTTATAATCAGGTCCCTAGTGCCCTAGCTTGAGACCCCAGTACTCGTGTCTAGACCATAACTGCCAGGGTCCTAAGTCGCAACCTCAATTGACTCAAACATGAGGGATCCGAGCATGAGCACTGGGGTCCCAAGCCCCACCTCAATGGATTTAGGCTTAGCTTGGGAGATCTAGGCAAAGGCACTAGAGTCCCAAGTCACAGACTCAATTGACTTGGGCTCAAACACAAGAGATTTGAGCATGAGCACTAGGGTCCCAAAATTGACCTCAACGGACCTTGGCTCAGCTCGAGAGATTTGGACAAAGGTACTAGAGTTTCAAGCTTAACCTTGATAGACTTGAGCTCAGTCTCCATGGACTTGAGCTTGCCCATTGGTTTTCGAGGCTCGGCGTCAATGGACTTGATTGTGCATGTCGAGATCCTAGGTCTCGACCTCTATGGACCTAAAGTGAAAGGCTCTTGTTATGAATATATTATAATTTTATATAAAGTTGATCATACAACTTTAATGTCGGATGGTGTGCTATAATTTTTTAATTAGCCAATCGCATATTCTTTATATACAAACATATATACACTAAATAAGTTAATATTTTCATTGATTTTTCTTGTATCGTGAAATAACAAATCACTATAAAATTAATTATTTTTGCATGAAACAAGGAGGAAATGATTATGCAAAGCATCTTGTTAAAAGGTCATTTACGATGGTTGGTAAATGGTTAAATAAAACAACTCTAAGTCCTAATATATTCCCTGAATTCGCGATGTGTATATCATTGTTTTGAAAATTAGATATTTTTATTAATTATTTTCGTAAAACCGCGAGAACACTCGCTGATACTATAAAATGAGGAAATAAGAAAAGAAAAGAAAAATTATAAATGTTTTTTTTTGGGGGGTGGGAAGAAGGGAAAAGAAGGGGGCCGGGGGAAATGTCCGTGTATGGGAGAAAAGAGAGGTTGCGGGGAACAAGATAACGTACAATGTCGGAACAAGGTCAAGTCTGCTCTCAAAAGTCGCGCAATTTGACCAAGGAAGGTATCGATTGGTTTTCGGAGCCACTTCGCCAATTTTTCATAGACTAATCTGCCCTTCTCGATGCGGACTAATTACTCCTAATTTTTCCCACAGCGAAACAGGCGAAAGTACGGCGTCGGATCCATCAACATCGAATGAGGATGAAATCACACCTAACTCCACGACCTCGCATAAATGCTAAATAAGGAAGACCCCAATTTCAACCCGAGCCTATCCGGGTTAATAATCTTCTGCAATCATTCATAGAATTAAGCAAGTCATCTCGAAATCACTTGGACATGTGATTTTTATAAGGCGTGTAAATATCAACATTTTAAAAAACGTTTTACGCATTTCAAATTAAGAAAAAAATCAAAATATGCGATTGGTAAGATTTTCATTAAGTGAAAAATAAATAGAGAATATCTTTACGCATTTTTAAATATTTTGATTCATCATTTAAATTTTATAGTTTTTTTTTTTTGGAAAGAGTTTAATTACCCGCTTGCTCCACGTAATTTCTCGACAAGATAAATCCAAAGAAATACTTGTATTTGACTAATTTAAAAAAACAAATAATACATAAGAACGATGGGTCAAAAAGTATGAACACTGGTGAGGACTCGACTTGCTGAAGTGAGATCGTGAGAGTGAATTTTCCTCGCGAAATAAATAAAACCCAAAAAAATAAAAAAAAAAAAAAAATAAAAGCAAAATATCGAGAGATTACAGGGGCATTCACGGCAGCTCGGCGTTTGCATAAATGTTTTACATTGCCCTGCTTCCGCTCTTGCTCGTGCTCATATTCTGTTTTTTTACTCCCGGGTCAGGTCAGGTCAGGTCCTGCTTTGTCTCCGCTCTGTTCCCCTCTCTCTCTCTCTCTCTCTCTCTCTCAGCTCTTCAATCGAAGGACGTTCCACCTGCCAGCGCATTCCAAAGAGGCGTCCCTCTCGCCGTCGCCGCCGCCGCCGCAGCAATGCAGGTTCTTCTCCACCCTCAGTCCGCACACCTTCGGCTCCGCCGGAGCTCCCGAAAATCGCATGCTGAGTTTTTTTTTTTTTTTTTTGTGAGTTTTCGTTTTGCGCTGCTCATCTCGATCGGGTTGTCCGCATGAATGGCAGCAGACCAGGACAGTCGAAGTGCGGAACCTGTCAGATCTAGCCACCGAGCGGGAGATTCACGAGTTCTTCTCCTTCTCCGGCGACATCGACCGCATTGAGGTCCGACGGTACGTTGCCTCCGCCCCTGCCGCCGCGCCCGCGGTTGCTCCTGCTGTGGGCGTCCGAAGTTTCGGTGTGAAGGAATGTCGGTGGAGACGAGGACGTCTCAATGATTGCCGTCCTCGTTCTTTCTATCTTTTGTTCTCTCTTTTCCCCCTTCAGCTCGGGAATTCTAGCTCTTTGGCGTAGTCCGTGCGTGCATAGGCAAATCTCTTTGTTATCGTTCCCATTTAGACTTGCGAAAGAGCTAGTTTGATTCGTGCTAGTGTAGTTGCATATCTGAGGAAAAGGAAGGATGAATCGGTTCTAACGGGGCTTTCGTCGTGGTGCTAGGGAAAGCGGACAGTCCAGCACTGCTTATGTGACGTTCAAAGATCCGAAGGCGCTGGAAATCGCGCTCTTGTTATCGGTACGTGCGCCTCGCCATAATCGAAATCCGCTTCTCCGTGCACGTTCGTTCTGCCGTTTCGCCCCATATCAATCGCGGTTCTTTACTCGGGGCTTTACTTGCGTCGCGCCTTTTCTAAACAATGCTTCGGAGTTAAGAGGAAGTTAGACCTACTTCCAGACTCGATTGGTATTTTCTATTATGTTGAGATTAGGTTTCTGGAAGGGACTATGTCATCTGCTTCACACGTCATGTGCCATGAACTTTCTTCTGGATTGTAGTTAATGGTCCGGTCCATGAGATTCCATCAGATTTTCCATTCTCCCGTTCTCTCTTCTGTGTAGATTTCCTGAGCTTATTAATCTTTTTCTGGGACTTTCAGTGATTCTCAGCAATTGATTGCCTGGCGTGGTGTATTTTTCTGCTTTTTTTCTTTTGAAACTGGAAAAAAAACTAAAGCAACCATCGTTGTGGATTGTCTTTGGTAAGTTTAAACTAAACGCATACCTTAGTGCTTATCCGTTCAAATTCTAGTGATTTCTGGATTTCTAGGATCTTTCATGTACTTACATTGCTGAAGTTACAACAGTGCTGCTACTTCAGGCTCCTTAAAATTGATAGGTCTTAGTATTATCCATGAAAAAGAAAACTCAAAATGAATAAGGTGCTTTTCTGATGGCGGAATGAGAGGGCTTAAACCATAAAAATCATTAATGCCCTTTCAAGGATGCATTAGTGAGAGATACCAACCTCCACCTTATCTGCTGTGCTAATATCATTGGTGATATTTTTGCTTCTAGTTCTCCACCTTCAGTACAACACTACGCTAGCCTGTAACTGGCGTAAACTTTTAATGTTGGAGCCCTGCTTATTAAAGTGTATGTTGTGTTCCAGGGAGCAACTCTAGTAGATCGGATTGTGACTATAAGTGCGATCGAGAACTATGTACCACAATGTGACATGCAGGTAGGCAATTATCCTGCTATCTGTCCTTGGATTTCTTGAGACACACAATAGAAAATTTTCAAACTACATACATGCAGGAAGTGAGGATGGTGGACAATGCGGTGTCTGTTACCCCTACTGAATTCGTTGTCTCTGATGTTGAGGTAAACGAAAATGCTTGTGCACTTCTCATCTGATAGAATTAGCGGAACACATTAAGATAGCTAAAAATTCTTGCCTCAATCTCATAATAATTCTCAAAGTTGGAGGAGTAAGATATTTTTCTACCTTGAATTGTATGTATAATTTTACCGTCCCTCAGGTGCATGCTTTGGACAATTGGATTGAGTTGAGACATATACAACTTACATAAGGCAACTTATTTTGTCACACCACCAGAAAGACTTTCTATTGGCCAAAACCTTGCTTTATCAATCACTAGCATTGGTTTCCACTTGTAAATTCTAAGAGAGTCTGACTTATGGTTGCATCCAATAAAGGGCCAGAAGAATTCTTGAACCTAAGATTTGTGTGAGAGTGCTGAATGCAAAATGGCTGTTGCAAGGCCCTGCTATTAATGTCACCTCTAGGTATTTTTTCATGGTTTGAAGTTGTCAGCTCAAACTTTTCTATCTATGCTTGTAGGCTAAATGTGGCTCACCTGGCAATGGTAGAGTTTACGTTAATAGAGCACAGGATGTTGTCAACAATGTATTGGTGAAAGGTAGTGCCATCGGACAAGATGCCGTGAACAAAGCTAGAGCATTTGATGAGAAGCATCGATTGACAGCTACAGCATCAGCTAAAGTTATCTCCTTTGATAAGAGGGTTGGACTCACTGAGAAATTAACTGTTGGAATCTCGGTTGTCAACGAGAAAGTGAAATCTGTTGATCAGAGACTACATGTCTCGGATAAGACAATGGCAGCCATATTTGCTGCTGAGAGAAAGATAAATGACACAGGGTCAGCTGTGAAAACTAGCAGGTCAAGTTTTGTTCCCTGAGATACAATTTTGTGGTATTGTGACCAGCAATTACTTGAGATGACAGTTTCTAGTATTATGATATGCAATTAACTCTTGTTCAACTGTATCTGACTTAACATACCTCTTGAGGCAGTGCATGCTTGTTTCCATATATTCATCTGGTTTGGTTACTATTTTGAATTTGTACTTGGATAATTTCAACGAGGTGAGCACATAGCAATTTTTCTACTTTGAGAAGTAGCACAAGATGTGGCTTTGCCTATTAGGTCCAATTTACAATATTTGCTGTTGTCCAAAAGAAATTAAGAATACTGTGAGTATTGAGGGTTTGTGGTGGACATCATGATCCATGCTTTTACTGTCAACATTTGAGGTTGCTTGTCCGGATGTTGCAAAGTATGTTATCCTCTGCAATCAGTTTGATATCGGCTTTTCCTACTATATATAACTATTTAGAAGATTAATTTGGCTTCACCTTTAGTCAAAATTTGAGTGCATAATGCATTTATTCAAAGAAATGGATGAAGGGTGCTGCTACCTCTGTTTAGGTTGAGCGATATCTTGTTTTCTCCAATATTAGATGTTTAACTCTGACCTTAAAACATGCTCTCTCTCTAAGGCCTACCATCATTTAACTCTTAACTCTATATTTGGACTTTGACAGGTATGTGACCGCTGGCACAGCTTGGTTTAATGGTGCTTTTACTAAAGTCTCTAAAGCTGGTCAAGTTGCAAGAACAAAAACCAGGGAGAAGTTGAATTTGGCTGTTTCGAACTTGACTGCAAAGGTTGGTCCCGTAGGACCGGTCTAATTGTTCATTGAGATAAAGTATGAATTTTGCCTTTGAAATGGACACATATTGTTAGCCCCTCTGCCCTCCGTTATGATGTCTTATGAAAATCAGTATCCTATTTCGGATTCTTTCTAGATGCATCATCAGCTCCCAGCCTTATATCAAGCTTTTCTCGAAGTGTTCCCAAACTTAAAAATGTAGGTTTTAAGGGATAATGGGGAATGCAATTAATGACTTAGCATTTGTCTTTTTCCCAATCCCTGTTAAAGTATGGTCAACATTTGCCCATTGCTTTAGTGCATGTTATCCTATTAATCATTGAGTTGGCGTCATTTCATTTTTAAAGGAATGCTTACTTGAAGTTCACAAACATCTCGTGCTATAACATTGTGCTTGTTTTTTGTGATAATGTAGGATCCTGCTGTTGTTGCATAAATGCGAATCAACTTGGCAGAAATTTGCTTCTATGTATCTCTGGCATGAACATTTTGTTCAAGTTGGGTACGATACAATTGGATTGGCTGAGCTTGTGCTTGGGTATTAAGGATGAAGGTCCTTATTTCCTCTTTGCTTTGATTGTGTGTGAGTCAGCTATATCTTAAAGTTTTTGTATTCTTTCAAATTTGTTGTCTCATGCTTGTGAATTTTGTAACTTTTAAGAGTTTAAAGAAAATTTTGTCATTAATCAATTCTTCCTTGTAAAGATAGAATTACCAATTCCCCTATAACTTTGTCAATGTCGTTTGGAAGTTCATGTATAATCGAATATTTAGCAGCAGATAGAGATGGTAGGCTCAAGAGTTTCCAGGAAAGATCTCACTTTCCTCTCACCGGATAGCTAGACTTTTCCCAAGCCTCTCCAAGTGAAACCAGGCTGTTCTGGAAACATTTCCCCTATTTCTTCCTCGACCAGTTATGGAAAATTAACCTGGTTACTGGAATGTTCTGCTCCCAATAAACTTTCACCACTCTCCCATAGGAGCTTGAAATTAATTTAAGGTAAATTATCATGATAGAGATGCATCATGCATAGCCCTTTTCCTTGACGTTCCATTCTTCTCTCATTCCTAGCGGCTTTTTAGATGCCTTAATCAAGTAATTTTCTTTTAGCAGAGTGAAAGTTGCATATAAGGAAAGATTTTCTGCCTGTTTGTAGAACTGCATAGCAGACTAGGACTATTACAAATGTAATGTGAAGAAAGTTTAATTGATGCCTGGGAGGGTCTGCATGCCGTGGCATGTCTACTGATTCTGTTGGATAGTCTTTCCTTATGCATCTGTGATGAGTGTAAGTTGTCCAATTGAGGACTGCTGTACTTGTTGTGGAGGAGGAAGAACAGTATTGCATTCATGATAAGCTAATCTTGAAATCAAGGCAGATAGCTTCCATTCAATTATTCAATTCCAATGCCCTCATAACCGGAAGAGTGTAAATTATAGGGGGGCTATGGCAAGAATAGCGTTGCTAACATAAAACTTGGATGATCGATTAATGTTGCACTTTGTTCAGAGAGTTCAAAGACTATACGTGGTCTTGGAAGAACATATGGATTGCATCGCCTCTTCCCTATTCCCCTTTGCTTAGCTGGTGATTTACACACACTGTTTGGCAAGTTGCCTCGGATCGTCCAAAAACACCATAAGCAAAGAAGTATTTGTAAAGCAAGAAGCTATAGAAGACAGTACACCGAGGATTGAGTCGATTTTTCGATTTGCCCATGTGATGTGTCTGCTCGTTTTGTCGTTACAAGTAACCGATTATTTTTCTCCCCTTTTATGGACTTTTTATGTTGCATCGGTCGTAATTGTGGGCTGGAAAACAGATACCGAGTTGCCTTAAATTATTTTAAGAAGGGTTGTGATTCAACTAAAGACAGATAGGAAACGCCACGAGGAAGATGGCCGTGGCGGGTGGAAATGTCAGATCTGCGTGTTTTGTAGAAAAAGCCGAGGGGACCGAGAGAGAGCCTTGGCTGTTACGATCAGCATCTTTGAATGGAGGAATTCAACGGCCCGACTTCGTGGCGTGCATGTGATGGCCGATTAGTCTAATGGCTGTTGCTGTGGGAGTCCATTGGTTTAAAGCTATCTCGTGCGCGAGATCGAAGTTCCTCCTAATTGCGGTTGCGACAGTTGAAAGTTGGATGGCGACATAAATAATTGCAAGTAAACGCAAAAAGGGGAAAATAAAAAAAGAAAAAGTAGGGAAAGGTTGGGGGTCAAGGCAGGGGGTTGTTGGATTCTCAGTTCACCCAACCGTCGCCAACTTCCGATACATGGTCAAGGGTAAGAAGCGACGTCGATTCAGCGTCGTTGTATGTGCATCTATAATTCAGTTTCATTGATAGCTCGAAGCAAGATTAGGCATTGCGGGGGGAAAAGAATTTGAGTAGGCAGGCCACAATGTGTCCATCGCCTTTCTCTTTTGGGTTGAAACTAAAAATTTCACACTTGGTCAGCACGGTTGAAGGGAAACTCCAATCTTTTACCAATCAACGATGATCCCGATCAGGACTTTAAGGCAATGTTGGCTGATGTGATGTAATCGAGCAATAACATAGATCACATGATATCGACTGGTTTCTTTATATGTTATTGTCATATGACCTATTTATTATCTGAAGTATTTTCTAGTCAGGTTAAGCTATAGGCTTCATCACGAGAGAGCTTTGGTAATGTGTTCATTGATTGCTCTCCATGCCTGCTGGTATCCTAGCTGTCTAATCCATACCCTGAGGAGCCATTACTGTTGGCTTTGCTTTGTTCTCAAAAGATGGGTAAAACTTCCGGTCTCTTGCGCCGTGTTGCTACTTTTCGGCACTTCTTGTGATGCCGTCCTTCACTCGGACTTTCGTTCCTGGTCGAAATGGGAATGCGAAAGGCTGCCCACGTCCTGGACATGGAACTTTCAGGAATCTAACAATCAGATCATATAATTTTTTATTTTAATTACCGATACATTAAAAATTCGTTCCTTTACTGTTAATGCATTCCGAGAGGGGAAAATGCCGACAGAGGATGAGACGTGATCCGTTTTCTCAGACATCACGTCATTGCTCCATCAATCTTGCTGGGTAAATGATCCAATTCCCATTAGATAGTGCATCATTCTGCGAAGGAGCATAAATTCGATGCGTAGGATGAATCGAATTTTAATTGTTGACGGTAAATATTAGAATTCAGCGACAAGATCCGCCTTCGTTGTGCGTTACGCTAATCGAAGGCGTGTCCTGCGACAAAATGGAATATGTATGGACGATGGGAACCGCTTTGGCTTTGTCCCCATCCTTCTTCTCAACAACCCTTCTCCGCAACACAAAAAATGAAGAAAGAGAAGGCGTCGAAATTGTCAAATACCCAACGAGAAAATAGAAAACTAGAAGACGGCGAAATGGCCAATTGCCTAGATCTTCCCTCCCGCGAGCTGGCACCAGGTGTCGCCACGTGTCGATTAGGGAACCACCGGAAGAAAGGACGTGGCCCTGACGAGCCCTCGCTCCCGACTCGAGAACCTCGACTTTCACCGAGGACAATCCCCGCATCGTCCAGGGGCATTCTCGTCCGCTACCAAATCTCCTATTTTCCAATTCCCATCCTGCCCTCCTACGTTGGAAGAATCCTTCTCTCTCCTCCTCGTTCGGTCTTCCGTTTCTTAAACTGAAACGCATGAGTTTTTGGTGCGTCATCCGTTGTGTCGTCGTTGGGGGTGGAGGGAGGGTATATTCCTCGGTGCGATTCGCCTCGAACTTCAAATCAGTTTTTGATCCCCCATTTATGCGCTCTTGCGAAATTCCGCATCACTTCGTGGTTTATTTGCTGTTCTCGCCCGAGTCCCTCACGCGAGGTATGTCGTCGTCGTCTCGCGAATCTTTCCTCGCGCAACTTTCTCCTTACACAGTTCCCTTGCGCTCTTCATTGGAGCTTTCGAGATTTTTCAGTCGTTAATTATGTCGCCGGATGATGATGAGGGGTATGGTGAATTGTTGTGGTGGTTTCCTTGAGATCGGTGCTCATTCTGCTTGTCGTTTTTATCTTTGAGGGTATCGCTGGGGCCGTGTTTTTCTTGTTCAAAATTCCGTCTTTGTTCATTGCCTGGGGCTCATTTGTGGACTAAACGTTCGAATTTTGATCTTGGGTGTTTACCGGAAAGAATATCTGATGTTAGATCTGGGTTTCGGAGATGGACACTTGACATGTTGTTTTAGAGGTTTAAGGTTTCTTATTTAGTTGGAAATTAGCAATGTCTAATCCACCTTATGTTCTTTATGTGTTTAGACTAACAAAGTAAGCGGCATATGATTGGATGAGGAAGCCCACTTTGCTCAATTTTAGAAATGAAACCTGGAACTTTGAATGACATTCCCTTAGTTTGGGGGGAATTTGTGCTCTGGTTGGTTTTGCTGATGGACTGGTTTTGTAGGACTTTGCCATAGGTTGTGAAGCTTGTTTTGATAATTTATGTTGCTCAAGAAGTAGGTGAATGCTGTTTCCTTAACTTTTTTCTTCTTATAGGTATCTTCAGATTGATCTTTTTCTCTATTTTTCAAGATCCTTGCCCTCATCGGTCATCTTCTTGGTGCTTGAATATCATATTTTAGTATAATGTTCCCTGTTTTTTTTTTTTTACTATAATCTAGTGTGCAAGCAAATCTACTTAAAGAAAGCATAATGAGAATCTTACATGTTTTAGAATGATGAGATCTCTTTTCCTTTCTGTTTGATCAGGTTCCTGGTTACGTTGGCAATTTCTGAGGTTTCTCTCTCTCATGCAATGCATGAGTGTGTAGGTAGCTTGAGTTGTTAGTTGGATGATTCCTGCAGTGAAAATTCTCGATGATGTCCATTGATTGGGGCTATAAGTTCGACTCTGCAATCTAAATTTTGGGATTGTGAGGATGGCGCATTCTTCATTCAACTTAAATTCATGATGGCTGTTCTCCTTTAATTTACTAAGTTTATTAGTCAGCTGAACATGGATTAGGCCGAATCATCTTCTTCATAAGGGAGTCAGTTCTCATTTTAACTGGCTCTTAGTTGATTTTGGCTGTCTGTGGGGTTGTTTGTTTGAAACCTTGGAATTGGATTTGAATTTTATTCTTATTTTTAATCAGTTGAAGGAGAATTTGGTAGCTTACATGAAAGAATGGAGATTTTAGTCTCTCCTCAAGGACAGAAGCATAATTTGCCAGCTCCAGCCCGTAAAACTTTATCAGGCGGACAGCAGAAAGATCTATGGGTCATTGCTCAAGAGGGTTCTTTGGCTGATGTCGATTCTGCACTGGCCTTACTGAAAAAAAATGGGGGAAATATTAATTCAAGAAACACCTTTGGTCTTACGGCACTTCATGTTGCAACATGGAGAAATCACATTCCAGTCGTTAGGAGGCTTCTTGCAGCTGGTGCTGATCCTGATGCTAGGGTTGGTTTCCTCTGATGCTTGTCTAAATATATGTCTCATGAAGAGTTTGTTGGTTCCCAGAATTGCTTTGGTGTGTTTGATCAATCATCTCCATGCTATGTGTTTGTTAAGTCTGTTGTAGATAATCTCAGAGCTTTTCATTGTTCTTTCTTGAGTTTCTCCACAATTCCATTTCACTTTTATGTTTGCATCATAACCACTTGATAGAATTGTCTCATACATAATGGAGTGGGGAAGTGCATAAGGAGAATGGCATTCCAAAGATCTCAAAGATGATAGAGGACGTGTTCCGGATTTGGTGTGGTTGGAAGAGGCTTGATTTTTTCTTTTTGAAGGTTCTTTGTAAAGTGAAGAACATGTAAATATGCTGTAACTAGCTTAATCCGGGTTCAAATGGGGTAGACCTGGGTGATTGCCAGTATAGCTCCTGTTACTGAAGATAGTTTGGTTTATTGGCATTGAGAAAGGATAAATGAGACTGAGCAGATCATGTGCATCATTAGATGAGAAACATCGACTTTGTAACTCTGCATCTGCGGATGCTTATTGGATCGAGCATGGCATAGCATTGAGCAACTTTGCTTTTTGAAGAAATGTTGCCATCAGGTTTCATTCAGTTTGGTTCAATTTGAATGAAGAATGTTTCTTCTCTTGTTCTACTTGTGAGTGAATTTTTTTATGGATTTGGATGCTGAGCTAGAGATTTATCTTTGAAGCAATGGTAATTGGTAATCATGCAATACTTTCCAGGATGGAGAATCGGGATGGAGCAGCCTTCACAGGGCCCTGCATTTTGGTCATCTTGCAGTTGCAAGTGTCCTCCTTCAGTCTGGTGCTTCTATCATGTTGGAGGACTCTAAGTCTCGGACGCCCATTGACTTACTCTCAGGGCCTGTAAAGCAGGTTATTGGGAGTGGCTATGATGCTGGTATATATTTCAATCCTGTAGTTAATAGCTATTACTATTAATTGAGTCCCCTTGATGGTAATGTCCAAACTATTGCTTAATGCAGCAGCCACGGAGGTGTTTAGCTGGGGTAGTGGTGCAAATTATCAGCTAGGAACTGGAAATGCTTGCATACAAAAGTTGCCGTGCAAAGTTGATTCACTGCACGGTTTCTTAATTAAGCAGGTGTCTGCAGCAAAGTTTCACAGTGTTGCTGTTAGTACTCGAGGAGAACTCTTCACTTGGGGATTTGGAAGAGGTGGTCGGCTTGGGCATCCTGATTTTGACATCCATAGGTACCATATTAGTACCCTTCTTCCGTTCATGCATGATCTTACTTTGTTTTATTCGTTTTAGGAGCAAGAATATTGATGCCACGTTCTGATTTATTGTCTTCTGCCTCTTAGATTCTTTCTAAGAAAAGGATTGGCCTTGTGTAAAAGCAACAGTTGTGTGGACACAAACTGAAATAGTTGGCCATCTAGATTTCTTTGCAGCTCTCTCTCTCTCTCTCTCTCTCTCTCTCTCTCTCGCGTTGTGTGTGCTCAAGTCTAGGTTAGAAAGTGAGCATTTTAGCTTTGGCTCCCTTCCTGGCTAATGAATTGCAGTTAAGATGAATAGCTTTGTTTGAATTTGAGTGCTTTTCCTGAAATGTTTTTAATCACTTGATTCTTTCCAGTGGTCAAGCTGCAGTCATCACTCCACGACAGGTGACTTCTGGTTTAGGCTCTCGTCGTGTGAAAGCAATTGCAGCAGCTAAACATCACACTGTTATTGCTACTGAGGGCGGAGAAGTATTCACCTGGGGATCTAATAGAGGTGAAATTCACTTGGTTTCTGGATGGTGTAATATTCATTTTGTACTGATTCTGGAATTTTATGTAGTCTCACCTCAATTACGCATTTGTGTTTCAATTGGGAAATGGAAAGTTGAGAGGGCAACATTCTCTCTTCTTATACCCATTGCTTCATTGACTGAAGTGAAGTGATAATTTTGGAGTATGAGAATCCTTTTCATGATTTTTGCAGAGGGTCAACTTGGGTACACTTCCGTTGATACTCAGCCCACTCCTCGTAGAGTTAGCGCCCTTAAGTTGAAAGTCGTTGCTGTTGCTGCAGCAAATAAGCACACTGCTGTGGTTTCTGAATCTGGTGAAGTATTCACATGGGGATGCAACAGGGAAGGTCAGCTCGGTTATGGAACTTCCAATTCTGGATCAAACTACACGCCAAGACTGGTTGAGTATTTGAAGGGCAAAGTTTTTCTTGGAGTTGCAGCTGCGAAGTATCACACAATTGTTCTGGGAGCAGATGGGGAGGTCATTGTCTTTCACTCATTGTGTTGATATAGTTTAACTTGTTCTCATTCTTTATAGCGGCATTGTTATAAGTCTTGGTTTTACATTTGCTGCAGACTTTGAATCATTCTGTGTAGTTGTATCGAACCATGTGTTAGGAAATTGTCTGGCTTGATAGTGACATCCTTCTATTTGTTTTGGATATGATCTGCCATACATGTTTTACATAAACTAAATATCTAGTATGTCTTGTAGGTTTATACGTGGGGTCATAGGCTTGTTACTCCAAGACGTGTGGTTGTTGCTAGAAATCTTAAGAAAAGCGGGAGCATGCCTTTGAAGTTTCATCGCAAGGAACGACTGCACATTGTAGCTATAGCAGCAGGGATGGTGCACAGCATGGCTCTTACAGATGATGGAGCCTTATTTTGTTGGGCGTCTTCTGATCCCAACCTTAGATGCCAACAGGTTTTAATATGTTACTGGTATCTCTGTTTACTTTTTTTCAGGTGTTTCAGCTATTTTCTGATTGCTTGCATCTTTTCATGGTATAGCTCTATGCACTATGTCAAAGAAATATTGTGAGCATTTCTGCTGGAAAGTACTGGTCTGCTGCAGTTACTACCACAGGTGATGTTTACATGTGGGATGGGAAGAAAGAGAAGGATAAGCCACCGGTGCCAACAAGATTACATGGTCTGAAGAAGGCAACTTCTGTGTCAGTTGGAGAAACCCATCTTTTGATAGTTGCCTCTCTCTTTCATCCTGCTTATGTGTCTTCAGTACCCAAGAATTCTCAGGAGGTGACGTTGAATGGTGGGAATCAGTTGGAAGAGCTTGATGAAGACATTTTGTTTGACGATGTGAAGTCTAATAATGCAATACTGATGTTAGAGGATAGTGATGCCGTGAATTGTCCGACACCTAGCTTGAAAAGCCTTTGTGAGAAGGCTGCAGCAGAGTGTCTAGTGGAACCTAGAAATGCCATCCAGTTGCTTGAAATTGCAGATTCACTTGATGCTGATGGATTGAGGAAGCATTGTGAGGTATAGACTAAAGGACATATGACCTTTGAGTACGCAAAATTTTTCTACTCTTTCCTCTGATACTGTGATCTTTCATGCCAGTGCCATGTAATGTTTCCACCCATTGGTTCTCATCTTTACCTTTTAAGTTGTCACAGCAGTAAAATCATCGGTAGTGAGAGTTTTGAATTTATATATTTGAAACTGTTCTGTTCTACTTCATTTGTTTGTAGTAAAACAATAGGTGACACTAATCATTGTTAAGTGTCTTGAGGTCATTGACATTTTGCAGTTGCATCCTGTCATGATTTCCTATGTAGCCCATAATCTTTAGCGTGATTGATTTTTCTAGCAGATTTCTGACATTGCATCCATAACTCACTAGATCTGTTGTGCTTGTGCCCATAGGATATCGTTATTAGGAATCTGGATTATGTCCTCTCCGTCTCATCACACAATGTGGCAACTGCTTCTTTAGATATTTTAGTCAGACTAGAGAAGTTATTGGACTCGAGGTCATCTGAGCCATGGAGTTGTCGTCGTCTTCCTACGCCTACTGCCGTCTTTCCCGCAATTATTGACAGTGAAGAAGAGGATGGAGAGAGTGAGTTGGTAAGGATGCGTCGTACATCCATGGACAAGTTATCCTTGAGAAACAAGAGCCGCCAAGATGCTGACTCATTTCTACAATTGAAAGACAATCTTAGCGATCATGACAGCAAACAAATTCGTGCCCTGCTCAAAAAGTTGCAACAGATAGAGATGCTTGAAGAAAAGCAGTCCAAAGGGCATTCTCTTGACTGCCAACAGATAGCGAAGCTCAGGACCAGGACTTCTCTTGAGAGCTCACTCGTTGAACTAGGTGTCCCAGTGGACGTACTGAGTGCAAAACCCTCGTTTTTGGAGCCATCGGATGGGAAGGTGAAAAATGCTGGAGTTTCTAAAAGGCAAAGAAGAAAGAACAAAAAGCAGGTATCTCAGGTAGAGAATGTGTCTGGCTTTTGTCATGGGGATGGTGAAGTGAGTTCTTTAGAGAGCTCTAAGGATCTTGGGTTCTCACCAGTCTCCAAGGATGAGGTAAAATTTCTTACTTAGATGCACTTTTACACAGAATTGGTTATATAGTTATTGTGCCTGGAATACCAAGAAGTTGATCTTATCCACTGAATTAATAGGGTAGCCTATGGAAGGACCAAAATAAAAAGTAATGTTCAGCAGTATGTTTAATTTATTTGGTCTCAGGAATCCCATTGTCTGCTTCATGGTCGTTTTTTTTTTTTTTTTTCCTGCAAAAAGATATGCTTTTTGCTAATAGGATTAGTCTTTGTGCCACAAATTTGTTGAAGTTGTGACAAGTGAATTTTTAGTAGTCTCATGTCGATCTAATTGCTATATGATAGGAGGGATATCCCCAGGTTGAAAATAAGGTGGGTGAGGCTATGAAAGAATCTTCAACTATTGGGAAGAGTGAAGTTGGAGATGTTCAAAAGAGCAAAGGCTTCACGGTGAAAAAGAAAAATAAGAAGGGTGGGCTCTCCATGTTTTTGAGTGGTGCTCTTGATGACACCCCAAGGAAAACCACACCGCCGCCTCCCTCATTGCCCAAAATTGAAGGGCCGGCATGGGGTGGGGCCCAGTTTTCAAAAGGGTCAACCTCACTTCGTCAGATTCTGGACGAACAGAAAAACAGCAAGGAGATTTTAGTAACTAGTAGTAGAGCCAAGTTAGGAGACATAGCTGATGTCAAGACTGATGGAAGAATCAGCTTGAGTTCGTTTTTGCCTTCCAGTCCCATACCCGTGGGCCAAGCTTGTTCATCTCAAGCTTCTGATGCCGAAAAGGGCACCCCTCCCTGGGCTTCTTCTGGGACTCCACCTCTTATGTCTCGGCCTTCATTAAGGGATATACAGATGCAGCAGGTCTGTTCTCTCTCTCTCTCTCTCTCTCTCTCTCTCTCTCTCTCTCTCTCTCTCTCTCTCCATGCACAAACATGCGCGCGTCCTCCCGAGAGGAGATACACTCCTCTTACCCACGTGCACACATGCAGACCCCCAAATCCATCGGCACAACCCCAGTACACTCCTTAGGTGGTCACATGGACACAGCATGCTTATATTATGTTCATTTGGTAATTCCAATGGTCATGCTTCATACGATTTGTAATTAATTTTTATGGGTTTGGTAGTTCGATATATTTTAGCCCTTTTAATGCCTTTATGATAAGGATGTTCATCTTTTGCCTCTTATTTAACCCAGGGTAAACAGCACCAGAGTCTTTCTCACAGTCCAAAGATGAGAACGACCGGATTTGCAGTCACGTCCGGGCAGGGCTCACCTTCAGATTCTGCCGGAATGAACCGCTGGTTCAAACCAGAGGTCGATGCACCCTCGTCTATTCGTGCGATCCAGATTGAAGAGAAGGCTATGAAAGATCTCAAGCGATTCTACAGCAGCGTAAAAATCGTCAAGAACCAATCTTGACCGACGTTAGGGGAAAACATCTTTTATTTCTTCATGCTCTTTTGTAAATTCGACTGTACAGATTGACGTAAGTGTACATTATTCTCTAAATTATATAGGGTAGTTTTTCTTTCCTTTCAAACACTGAGCTTCCTCAACTCTTTCGAGAATAATAATTGTGGTCATTGTCTCTCAATGATCTTTGTGCATGTTCATGCACATCCTGTAAAAGATGTAGAGACGGATCCTGAGAAGACTACTTGCGGATTCTAATTTGATTCCATAAATGTCAAATTCTGCTGGCATTGAGTTTCCACCGTTGCTGTCGCTCCATTCACCTTTAATTGGGTTGGTTTGTCACGTAATTCCAAATACCATCTTCTGCATTACATATGTTCTGATTCCCTCTGTAACCAGAAGCACATGTAAGGATTCTTTATGGTCTGCTTTTAGGTACACGTTTGAAGTATTCAACACTACCCATCTTATCAATTCTGAATTTCTTTGCCTTTCTGGTTGGGCTCTAGCATGTGTCGTGTACCGCGGTATTGTGGACCGACCGGTTCGAGATCTTCTTGATGAAGAGTCGGATCTGCAGGAAATCATATCTTCCGAACTTAGTTCGTCCTAATATAGATGGCCGTTCTCCGATCGGATCAGGGATGAGATCGTTCAAATCAGACTGGACGTTATAGCGCTTAAAGGGCGAGAGAGACCACTTGGACCTCTCTGTCTTCCAACGAACTGCACCCCCAATCTTTTTCCTTACCATGTGTGTGTGGGGTACAAAGAAACGAAAGGAAAAGACCACTTGTACGGCCGTGGATAGCCACAAATCTTCCTGCACTTCGGGCCAAACGAGGAGGAGGGGGAGGAGACATGAGCTTTTTCTTCCTGAGAATTTGACGTGGACTCGCACCCACTTTGACCTCTTTTGCTCCTTTTCACTTCCCCCTTCTCTTGCATCGACAGCATTGTACGTTCACTCGCTACTGGTGGCAGACCTGAGCGTTTGAATTCAGTGTGCACTGCGCACACACTGAGCAGAACTCGTCTGTTTAAACAACTTTTTACGGGAAAGACGGTACCGACCAAACAACGGAAAGATTATTGCACGAATATTAATTTAATGTTAAAATTTTTAATTTTATTAATTTACTCATATATTTTTAAAGTAGTCCTTCTTATCGATTTTTTATTGGAAATAACAGACATGACAATCTAGGTATTGTTGGCCATCCTACATTGCGCATTAGCACGTCAATAATTTCCAGCGAATATTAGTTGAGAGGGCTATAATTGAATTTCGTGTGAATATTTATGTCTAAATTGATAAAATTGAATATTTATGACTTAATTATTATCCATATGATAAGTTTATGATTGATTGGATGATTTTCTCACCAAATGACAGGTTTTATAAGACCATCAAAATACACATGATTGGTGGAATGCAGACTAACAGAGCCAAAACATTGGTTAGAAAAATTTAGGCAATTTTTAAAACCGTGGAACCAAGGTCATAAACCACACCATGCTGATCACTTGGCTATGAACATATATGCATTCTTCTTATTTTTCATTTTCTTTTAGCTTAATGTTCTTATCATTCATATGATACGATCATGTAATAAACATATGAATTGAGCTCTGGATTTTATAACTTTTTGGAAAGTGATGTTCTATCTAATGCTAACATTTGACCAAGGATTTTTAATTATCTCAAGATATGATCTTCTGCTTATATTCTTCTTTGTCGAGTTAGAATCATGAGTGAGTCTTAGTTGTATCGTATTGAATTGCGAACAAGCATTAAAGGGTTACTAATTACTAGCTAATTTGTCCCTAGCATGATACTGAGTTAAAATGTCTATACGGTGTACTCCTACGTGAAACATGATGGCGTGACCAGCATTTCTGATGTGTGCAAAAAGACATGTCCACAAGAGCCAAAAGACGCTGTGGACATGTCGAGAGCAGGTAGACGATATAACGAGATCATGTCGCTTCCGACTCTTCTTAATCAAAAAAATCTATTTCGCGTAATTTACGGGATATCGCTGCCGAATTTTTTCTCTACTAACCCGTTTTTCTAAAACATCGCCGCAAGGCACGTTACGTGCTACATCAATATTTTTGGATGGATAATTTAACAGTAGATATTTTTGTCCCTCGTAATGAAAGCAAGAGCTACATAAGATGGAAAAGTTAAGGAAGATTGGAAATACCGTGGGCCCCATTTTTGAAAGCAAGAGAAGAAAAATCAAATTTAATGGGGTGGTCTCTCCCTCTCTCTCCACTCCATCCGACAATGATGTGATGTCGATAACGTAGTTCACTTCCCTGAATTCATGAAAGTCTGGCGGTGTCAATCATTAATGGGAGTTGCAAGTGAAATGCTTATATACATGCCGGCCAAGGAATTTTAGATATATCCTATGCTCATCTTTCTCGAAATATGCATGATTTTTTCTCCACGCTTCTACATGTCTTTTCCTTGAAATGTTGTCGTGCTTAACTCAGAAGATACGTCAACAAACAAAGATAAAGCTGAGCTAATCTTTCGCGGTGAGCTTCAGTCCCAGAAAACCATCTTCCTAGTGCTTCTTTTAAGCCCCCAAAAAATGCTGTTCTTACTTTATTGATGGACTTTGTAATACGTTCTTAACCTATATATATATAGCTCAAAAGGCCGGTTTTACCAATTTATTGTATAGTTTGATTGGAGAATGAGCAAAGTAAAATGTCCTCATTCGCTTGCAAACTAGAAGAATCCTCAGTGGCGGTTGCTGTAAAATTGAAGATGAGAAGTAAGGGTAAAAGTCAAGAATAGCGGCAGAAGAAGAAACTGCACGTGGGATTCAAGATAAAAGCAAATCCAAGGCTGAAGACAGAAGTTTCTAGTCCTATGTGGGAAGCAAGAGTACTTGGAGAAGAAGAAAATGAGTTGTTTTCCAGCTATACTACGGCAGTGAAGAAGTCAAAATTTCTTTGAAGTGTTCTGTCGCTTCAACTGGTGTAATTCTCCCACTATTCAAGCTAAATTAAATCTTTCTCACAAGAAAGGTCAATTACAAGAATCAAGCAAAAGTCAATTATTTGGTGCTAATTGATGATTGGGAATGATGCGGATCGCGCATATTTCCGGAGACGGAAATTGGTGCACCCATTCTCCGGCGAAGGGCGGTGCCGACACTGAGGACGATTAGCTCCATTCTTGTTCCGAACTAGCTTTTTAAGTCTTTCTCTATTTTTGTAAAACTCTCGAGGACTAGCTTCTCCCTTTTGGTGCGCACTTCTAATCGAGACCTCCTTTCAATTAAGTTAATTCACTACCTATTTAAGCACAAACCTTTTCCCCTTTTGAAGTTAATTTAAGCTACATTGAATGTATAGCATGAATCGAAATGATCAAATGCATCGTCCTTGTCAAGGAAAAAATATTGCATTGTCCATAAATCATATAAACCAACTCCATCCGAACTATTAAATATGTGAGCCTCGTAGTGAGATACAATTGATCTACAATGCATATGCGATCAGTCGACATGATCTACAGATTATGCGATAACTTTGTGTTGCTGAGTGCCACCAAAAGAATCCCTATTCATCGTCAAGTTCCAAGTCGATCCGAAATGGCGTATTGACCATCATGGTTTAAGGCTTCAACTGGCGAGAAGCAGTAAGGACATATCATGCTGCGGTTAATTATAAAAATCGCACTTATTCAACAGTGTCAACTAGTCAATCAACTACAAGACCCATCTTCCTAATACTAGCTACTCAAAAGTTAGGTTTAACAAAACGCTAAGCCCGACATGGGGACACTTAGGTTGGGAAATGATTTGATGAGACCAAGTGATTCTACGTTGAGGATAACCATTGCTCAGCCGGTCTTCAAGTGGGAGCAGGTTGATGATAGAAATCAATCACAGCTGGACTTCTACAACGTTTAAGGGACTCTCACCAACTGCCACACTTAAAAAGATCAGAACGTGTATAGAAGTGGGGAGAGTTCAACAGGAGCGGTTGCAGCTAATGATTCCATCTATATATGCTTTTCACTAACCATACAGCTAATTTTAAACCCACTGCTTTTTATCAATATTTGGAGATTCACCTTCTTGCGTACGCTTAAATCAGATATGGCCGCATGTGCGTCCATACAGATGCATACATGCATGAATGAACAAGAAGAAGAAAGCTGAGTGACTTCTGATGATATCAGTGCTTTGATTGGGCGTTCATTATTCCTTCTCTCTAATCAATACTGGAGGACTAATGGGAGAAATCTACATCGTTGTTACTCTCACACACACCTATGTAGCTTTTTCAAAAGGCCCCAACTTTAGTCTTGGCCATCTCTCTCTCTCTCATGGAAAAAAGGCCTCAGTAGCAGCACTAGGTTTCTCTCTCTCATCTCCCCAATAAAAGCCCTTGTAGAAGAAGACAAGGGCAATGTTCCAAAACCCACCAGGCTTTTCATTATTATATTGGAAGAAATGACCTGTCCATCATGTGCTTTTCCAATTTTTTCTCCTGCCCTCCATAAAATAATAATAGATGATATTTCTCTGACTCCCACACACCCTGTTGTCCCTTGTCCTTCTTTTTACTTTATGGGATTTGGTGAATAATTCTGGTGTGGTCTTGTTGTATAAAAATAAGAGGGGAGAGCTTGATGTGGGTGCCTCTCTCTGCTCCTGCAGTTTGTGCTGTATCCGTCTATGGTATGATTGTGGAATCATGAGAGAGAGAGAGAGAGAGAGAGAGAGAGAGAGAGAGAGAGAGAGAGATCTATTGCTCATGGAAGATCCTTGAGGAAAAGTGGTGTTTGGAATGAAGTTTGATCCAAGATATCTGTCTACTCCTAATTGTTGGGTTTTTTCTTTGTCATTGTTGCGAGCGTCTGTGTGTGTGTGTGTGAGAGAGAGAGAGAGAGACAGAGGGGGGGTTGGAAGATTAGGTTTAGTCCTTGATGATCATTCATATCTTATGCTTGTGGGTGTATGTGACTATATATCCATTGGATCTGTGCTATGGAAGAGGGGGGTGTGTGTGTGTGTGTGTCTGAGAGAGAGAGAGAGAGAGAGAGATTAGGTTTATCCTTGATAATTATTCCTATCTTATGGATGTGGGTGTGTTTTGACCAAGATCTGTGCTTTAAGGTTTTTGTGTGTGCCTGTGTGTATGAGAGAGAGAGAATCTCGGACCAGGCTTCATTCCTCACACCGAGCTTTTCCGTTCAATCTCAAGAGGCATCTGCTATGCGGACAAAGTTCACGAGGTAACTTGTAAACTGACCTATACTGTGTTTTTTCATCTGAAACACCCAGCATTTGTATATATTCAACCGCCCCATGTACATACCTGTAGATTAGATATATATTCATAGTTTGAAAATGATCACTTAATCAACTTTAGCTACTATCATGATCATCCATCTCTCTCTCTCTCTCTCTCTCTCTCTCTCTCTCTCTCTCTCTGCTAAATCAGGTACAGACTATATACATCTATGATTTGCCAGATCAGTTTGTGTACAGGAGGATGTACGTGCAGAAGTGGACGCATGCCCGTGTTCTCTGGTTATTGCCCAATTTTAAATTAATCGTCCTTCATCTTAATCTTCAGTTAAGTTTAGACCTTGATTTCGCTATGATCAATAAGAACCCAGGGTTTCTATTATTTGCAATAGCTTCAGATCAAACAAATGCAAAACACATCTGGAGCATTTTCCCTACATATACATGTATTCACCTAATATATTCGACATCAATCTGCAAGATTTTGGTGAATACATACGGTGCTCTCCAATCACAAAAATATGCATTCACCATTAAAGGCATGAAGATTAGAAAGAAGATCAAACATACACAAACATGTCGATCTAGTCTTCATTACTTCTTTTGGCCATCGCAATCTATCACTTCCAAAGTTACAAGTTACGCACAGCTTGGTTAGCCTCTAGCTAAAAGGGGTATTTGCCTTCATGACCTGTGGAAACATTTTGTTCAGCGAATTGACTCTAGCTTCATCTCCCATCTGATCAAGGCCTTTTTCCGCCCATCTATTAAAAATGCTCTTGATTTTCCCTTTTGTGCTTTGTATGCAAATTTTATTATGCTTACGAGTATAGTTTAGTCATAGTTGGGTTCTGCTTGAAAGATGTGTTAAGCTTTTCTACACATATCTGCCCACATGATGTTTGGATGCGGAGGATTTGAAGTGACAAAAGGTTTAGAAGATGCATAGGACATTGAGATGGGACTGTATGCAGGTTCCTTATCTTTTTTTCCCCTTATCATGGTGTCGGTACATTCTTTGACCCAGAGACAGACATCGGTTGATGAAGTATATGAACTTCTCATGCAGGTAGGGTTGATGTATAAGTTTTGTAAATCGACCTTAGTATATGTAACGTTGTTCTCATTCACATTAGTGCATGAAGATGCTTCTGATAAAGGTGCAGCCTCACCCATTTTGAGTTGCAGAACCGAGCTGTCCAACATGAGATCACCATACGAAGTGAGATTGTTCCTAGATTCAAAATAGTATAATAAGGGAAATAATTCAGATCTTGGGTGTTGAATGAGACAGTACCCTAGAGTCTGTATTGTGTGACCTAGTGTATACAGGGGGTCGACCATATCCGTTGCAGTTTTGCTCACATATCCGTTCGACCTCTCTATATTACCAAGCATATAAATTGTTATTATGCTAAACAATAAGAGGTAGGTTGATAGATTATCCCATATTGATTCTGCGCAATTTCGAAATGTATTTGAGCGAGCTGATGGATTTAACCAGAAAGAGAGCCGTAACTATCTTCTATAACTATGGAAAACCCCAGAAGTTTGGAGAGCTCACAAGAATGATTAGATCTTGACCATGAGAAGCTTGAAACTTTCTGCTCGATTCCGCCCCGTCTCCCGAACTGCAGCTACGACGAGAAAATAATCTCTCGTGAATCTCCTACACGACGTTTATATGCATCTATTTACAGATTTGACTCTCATGGATCTGATATCCATTGAATGCCGAGACTCATGGATTGATGGCATTTCAATTGATTACGTTATTAAAAACTTTGAAGCAAAAGCAAATAACATGCACAATTTAGAAGCACGAATACGAGAATCGACTGCCGATTATACGTTTTGCACGAATCTAAGTTGCACCAAGCAGGCTGCTGGGCCAAACCTCAAAAGCACTGATCTAGGAGACTTAGACTTGAAGTATATTTTGTCATTGATAAGAAACTAAAAAAAAAAAGAAAAAGATTTGAGTAAAAATTAACTCTGGATCTGAATATTTTGGACGAGAGAGGCTTCGAACAATAACTTGAGCAGTTCCGTGGACACACTGCGCTTGTCTTTTTTCATTACAATATTGCAATACCTCTTCCTTTTTTTCTTCTCTCCACTGACTAAATGTCGAGCGGAATTCTACTTTTTGGGCCCGAAAATGCGACGAATTTTTTCTTTTCTTGTGCTGTTAAATTTCGATAACCATCGGTGAGCATCGAAAAGCTATTAATAAAATAGAAATTGACCGGTGGATATCTTTTTCTGAAAATCAAAAAGTACGTTAGGGTTAGGGTTCGAGTTCAGGGAAAAAGGTTCGGAACATTTGAGAAAATTGCAAGGGTTCGAGTTCAGGGAAAAAGGTTCGGAACATTTGAGAAAATTGCAAGATAATAAGAACACGTGATTCAGATCCATATAATCATATGGGAAAAGAAGTGTTTTGGAGAATCCTTGGAGGAGCTTAAGTGGACCGTCCGGCTCAATTTGTAGCGTATCATTCAGCCTCATTGTCGTTTATATTTTCGTTTTTTAAGATGAGGATATTTTATTGATTTCAAGGGTGGACTCCAAATTTGAAAGCAGGCGCTTGTTTATGTTATGTATCTTTAAGCATATATTAATATGAGAATCACGAAAAGATGTTTTCCATTTCATAAAAATATTGGTCGACGCCAACTAAATCGATTGTGCGTGCATCTAATTGGTCGATGTCAACATAAACAAACATCCCTTATCTCGATTCTCAAATACACATACGCTACCAAGCTCGATCCGAGATCGCTAGATCATGTCGTTCACGTCGACTTGGAAGAGGAAGAATCTACGTCTGAGAACAATGTGGCTTTGCCTGAGGTCTTCACCTCCTTTCAGTGCGAGGTCTCCAAATTCACCTCGACAAACATTACGACTCAAACGGCATTATCAGTTCATCCATGAACTGAGCAACTTCACCACGAAAATGCAGCGAATTCCCTATCGAACGAAGCAGGCGACAATGAGGCTGAACGAGGAGCTGCTACGACATGCCAGTGATGGACTACTGATTTCGACCACACCAATGCATGTCGGACAGCACTGTCTGTCCCCACGCTCTTCTTTTCTACCGAGGACGACATTGACAGCGCATGGGTCGACCTCATTTTTTAAAAGAGTGAATTTTATGACCATTTCCCCTGGCTACAAGAAAGCAAAAGAGCGTTCCACATTCGACCCCCAGTTTGGAATCCTCTACCTACCTAATTTATGGGCTTATATCAAGCTAGGCTATTGTATTGCACCGACGGGAGACTCGATTACTATATATCCATGCCGTATGTAGTCTCGTGCGTGACTTCTAAGTTGGATGGAGTGGATCGAATTGGACTTACAGTATATGTGGCTATGAAGTGAAAATGGGTAGGACTTGACCCGACCCTGAGTCCCCACCAAACGGGTCACTCCGCCTAAACCCCAAGAGCCAGGGATCTAGGAGCCTTGACCCGGCTGATGATTCTTGGAAGATGTTTTCTCTTAGCATAAGAAAATGAAGTAGCACGAAATAAGGAGGAGCTAAAGTAGAACTCTTGCAAGAGTAGAGACAAAAATCGAGTGCGACGAATTCTATTTTCCATGTCTAAAAACCGTGGTGAATACTGTTTTTCCTCGACGAAAAGCAATGTGGGTTTAGACTTTAGAGTCTGAATACAGGAAAAAAAAGGCTGGAAACAGTTGAGAAAATGGTAAGATAAAAAACATATGATTTTTAGATAGACATAATCATATGCAAGAATGAGTAAGTAGATCGTGCATGCATCTAATTAAGATTACTCCATCTTCTGGAACATAAACGGGCACCTCGCATCTTGAATAAATACACACGTTGCTATGTTTGATTCGAGATTGGTAGATCGTGTCGTTCGTGTCGGCTGAAAAAGGAAGAATTCATGTTCTAAGCTCTTCACCTCCTATCAACGCCAGCTCTCTAACTTTACCTCAAAGAACACTATCATCAATGATGTCGTCGGTTTATCCATCGATCGGGCCCTTCACCATGAAAGTGCAAAAGATTTCTACCAAACGAAGCAGACAACACGGATAGAATCGTTGACCACATCAATGCATGTCGGCCAACATTGTCCCCACGTTCTGCTCATCCATTGGGGAGACGACATTGAAATCCGATGGGTCAAACTCGTCTTTAAAGAAATTTATGCATTCGATACCTACCATATATATTAACAAACGAATTTTACAACCATACTGAAAGCGAAGGTTGAACTGATAAATTCCTTGGCCACAAGAAATCAAAAGAGTCTTCACATTCCGCTCCTAATTTGGGAATTTGACCGAACTGATTTATCATTTATAATAAGCTAGGTTTTTATATTGCACCAACCATGTGATTTGAATGAAATACTTATTCGGTGTCATATGTAGTCTCATGAAGAGTCAATGTATGACTTCTATATTGATTGGAAAACACACTACAAACAAATGTTTGGAGCCAAGGGAATAACGATTCTTTGGAAGTATACAAAACTGAAGCTCCAAGTGAGCCCAGAAGAGAACTACACCTAGTAGCAGAGGACATTTTTTATAAAAAAAAAAATTAACCAGCCCTAAACTTGATGCATGAATATGTCAATTCACTTTTAAACTTTTCAATTTTATCAATTTAGTTTTAAATCTTTCAGTGAAATTTTAATGTGGTTATTCCAATCAATTTTTGTAGAAAAATCAATGACGTGATAGTCCAGTCATCGTTAGTCGTCCTACTGGCATACCGACACATCACCAAAATGACTATATTGAAATTTCACACAAAATTCTAGGACTAAATTGACAATTGAAAAGTATATGACCAAATTGACACATGTATAATAGGTTTAGAATTGATTAGACAAACTTACCATTTTTAAAAATTTGTAACTTGGATATGTCTCTATATGTTCTATAATTAACCTTATGCATGATTTCAACTTTCATATCTTGGTCCTCCTGTCAACCACATGGAGCTTGGTAATATAACGAATCTATAGATACATTCTAGCGGTTGAATGGGCACCACTTCTTGTTGTTGTAAAATATTGCGTTGCAAATATATAATAGAGATAATAGAGGGAGATTAAGTAAAAAAAAGAGATAAACACCAAATATAGTAGAGAAAAGTCAGAAGAAAAAATCTTTTATTTCTTACTATTTGTGCTTTTATTTATAAGAAAATAAGGATGCACTTATCATTAATGTCAATGTATCTAATAATACATATATTTGATAGGGAGATGAATATTCATTGGATAGGGAGATGTACTTAGAATGTATGATACAAATGTACTATAATAGATACATGAATATTCATACATATATTTGATAGGAGAGAAACATTCATTGGATAAGAAGATATACTTAGAATGTATGATACAAATGTACCATAATAAGTACATGAATATAATGAATATTCATATATGTATTTCATAACACTTCTTGATTTTAATTATTTATAATAGATTAATTTGAAAGGTACAAAAATTGCACAATGTGCTGAAAAATTCTTGCGATGATTTTAGGGGAGAGGTGAAAGTGACTAGGAATAGGGAAAGATATAAATATGGTATGGATTGTAAGCACATGTAAATATGAGGATCACGAAAACATATTTTCCATCATTAAAAACACTGCACCTCGTATCTCGATTCTCCAATAGGCACATACGTTGCCAAACATTAATAGATCGGGTCATTGATGTCGACCAAACAAGGAAGAATCTATGTCGGAAGAATAATGCTCGTTTCCTCAATCTCTTAACCTCCTTTTGATGCCAAGTCTTGAAGTTCACTTCCTTAAATAGCATTGACACCAATCTGCAACACGATAGGACACGCCAACACGTCATTGCTCAAAAAGTAGAAAATTTCGACACGTCTAAGACATATTGTATATTAAGGTGAAGTAGAAAGTTTTGACACGTCTAAGACATATTGTATATTAAGGGGTGTGTGTCTTGAAGTTCACCTCCTTAAATAGCATCGACACCAATCTGCGACACGATAGAACACACCAACACGTCATTGCTCAAAAAGTAAAAAATTTCGACACGTCTAAGACATATTGTATATTAAGGTGTGCGTGCATGCGTTGTGCGTAGTGCGTGCGTGTGTGAGAGATAATTTTGATGATTATTTCAATCAAATTACAAGAGACATCAGTAAACTATTGAAGGAAGACGCCTCTTCTCTTTTGTTTTACATCGTTTAACCTTAGAATCCATCAGTAAATAGGCGTAATTATTCTCTAAAGTACAAGAGACATACTCAGTTCTCATGGTACATTGGAGTGGAGGTCTCTAATGCATTTTTTTAATGCTATCCTGGCACAGGAAGAATGTGGCCGCATGTGCAAAGCATTACGTTGGTGATGGTGGAACGATCAATGGCATCAATTAGAATAACACTGTTATAGATTGGCAAGGCTTGCTTAGCATCCATATGCTCGGTTATTACACTTCAATCATCAAGGGTGTCTCAACAATCATGGTTTTGTACTCCAGCTGGAATGGAGTCAAGATGCATGCAAATGGCAACCTAGTCACGGGCTTCCTTAAAAACAAACTCCGTTTCAAAGTAAAAGATTGTCTCACTATCCTTTCAGTTCCTCTTCTGTAGTTTGCATTCGATTGATTGAAACAGTGATAAAAATTGCAAGGGTTTGTCATATCACATTGGGAAGGTATTGACAGGATCACCTCTCCCCCCCTTGCTAACTATTCCTACTCCATTCAAGCAGCAACTAGTGCGGGCCTTGACATGGTTGGTGTCGACCAAACAAGGAAGAATCTATGTCGGAAGAATAATGCTCGTTTCCTCAATCTCTTCACCTCCTTTTGATGCCAAGTCTTGAAGTTCACCTCCTTAAATAGCATCAACATCAATATGTGACACGATAGGACAAGCCAACACGTCATTGCTCAAAAAGTAGAAAACTTCGACATGTCTAAGACATATTGTATATTAAGGTGAAGTAGAAAATTTCGACATGTTTTCGACACGTCTAAGACATATTGTATATTAAGGTGTGTGCAGAAAATTTCGACACGTCTAAGACATTGTATATTAAGGTTTCGACACATCTAAGACATATTGTATATTAAGGTGTGTGTAGAAAATTTCGACACTTTTTCGACACGTCTAAGACATATTGAATATTAAGGTGTGCTTGCATGCGTCGTGCATGCGTGCGTGCGTGCGTGAGAGATAATTTTGATGATTATTTCAATCAAATTAATTTGATTTTTGTGTGTGTGTGAGATAATTTTGATGATTATTTCAATCAAATTAATTTGATTTAAATCCATAAATAAATAAAAAGGACTTAAAATGAATTTACACTAAGAACATTAATCCACCATTTGTTAATATCATTCATTATTTCATCTTACTAAATTTAACTAAGTTGTGTATTACGAGAAGTGAGTGTCAAAAGATAAGAAAGACTATGTATTTCTTCTTTCCTTCTTGATTATTTTTATTTTTATTTTTTTAGATGTTTACATTTTGATCATATTTATTTATTGAAATTTTTTAAAATCGATCTCACACGTATTAGAATCGTACGTTGAAATTTTAAACTCATGTGTCAAGAGAGTTGACCATGTGTGAGATTTTCTGATACCTGTTGACCGCATTGCCGGATATATGGAGAAATATCCGATACAGTCTAAAAGTTCTCGAAGAGTATCAATCTATATCGATTTATCCATTAAAGCATACAATTCACCTTGAAAATGCAGCGGGTTTCTACCGAGCTAAGCAAACAACAAAGGGGCTGAAGAAGGACGGGACCGATCGGCCCCTCTTCGCCGGGGTTCCGGAGCCCATCTGGCGTTCTCGAAATGCTTCGATGGACCACGAAATGACGCACGATTGTTGGACCACATCGGTGCATGTCGGACAACATCGTCCGTCCACACAAACCATATGACGCTACATCGAAGGGAGTGTATCGAATTGGACTTTTCGCAGGGCCGCAGATAAAAGGCATAGCTCTATATAAATTGTGAAGGAAAAATGGGTAAGACTCGACCCGAAAAGTGACCTTCCTCGATCCTTCGTCTGATCCGGCGACATCCACTAATGCCATCTTTGTCGGTCCGCTAATCTTGACCTTTACTCGATGATCCTCGTTCGAAACGTTACGGAAATAGAGGATTCCTTCGATCTCGACGCTCGTCTCCAACCGTTTGTGGAACCAAATGCTTCAATCCCGACCAAAGAGACCAAGAGGATAACGTCGTCCGCTCGAGTCAACTTTATGCTCTCGCCTCGCCTCGTAAGGAAGAGAGAAGATTTGGGCCCCACCCGGCCCATCGCGAGATTCGACAGTTCAGATGCGCTTGCTGCGTCCCGAGGACTTCCCGATCCTCACGTTGCATCCCTTTTCGACTTGTCTCCTGGGAGATGCAGATGCCACGCGTGAAATCAACTTTGTATTTTGCTCTCTCGGCTGATATTCAAATAAACTCTTTCCACTATATAAAAAAAATTATATATATTTATACTTTTTTTATTAATATTATCAGAAATTCTAAACTGGTATATATATGATAAATTTTATCATAAATTAATTTTTAACTATAAAAAACTCCAAATTAGTATATATAAATAAATAAATATATAACAAACTTATATCAAATAATATATATAAAAATTATCAAATAACTATAAAAAATTATAAATCGGTACACTTATGACAAATTTATATTAAATAATTTTTTGATTGCCAAAAAACTCAAACTGGTACATGTATTATAAATATATCTTCCGTTAAATAGATTAATATCATAAAAATCACAAAACCGTACAACTATGACAAATGAATAGTAAATCTTAAGTTAGTATACTAGTCAATTGTTACGTGTTATTTAATTCTGTAATTTGAAGGTAAAATTTAATGAAAACTAACATAGGTAAATTTATCACAAGTGTACCGGTTTATGATAAAATTAATTTATGATAAATTTGTCACAAATATATTAATTAATAATTTTTCGTGTATTAATATTTTTTTCCTTTTTTACTCGTGAGGTTATCGCAACAATTGACTCACCAATCTCTAATACTCAAGCAACGAACCATGCGAAGTAAGTACAACTTAATCCAAACATTTCGCTATAGTTGCGAGATTCTTATGTTAACTCATAGCAAAAAGCATATCAATCAAAATCATTGTCAACACAAATCGAGTAAAAATTCACTATAGCCGCTCGATACTTCCCTTAAGATATATTTGATTGTGCAATTTACGCACTTTATTCTTTCTTTATTTTCCTATTAATCAAGCTTTTATAAGATCTTTTTCTTAACACCAAGTAAGGGTTAACACGATTTGAGTTGAGCCGATTCAACACCTAACTCAAGATTCAAACAGCACAGTATTGGTCTTCAATTTTTAGGATTGAAGATCAACCCTGTTGAGTCTGGAATCGAGAATCAAACCAAACCGATAGAATCAGCCTGGTTCTAAGGTCAACTCGGGGCCAATTAATTTTTTTTTCATTTTTTGTGCTCCTTAAAAGATATATTATTTCAAATTACATACACATCAATAATGCGATATTGAGCAACCAAATTATAAATATCGATACATGTCAAACATAAATATAAGATAAGGTAATAATAGAAATGTATACTTGCTAAAAGTAATAAACCATAATAATGAATATGTGAGGCAATAGAACAAAGGTGAGCAATGAGGCAGGCGAGGTTGAGGCGAGTGAAGAGAGTTTTTTCTACTTTTTAATTTACACGACAAACTCAAAGACAGAGAAAAAGACGCTCAAATTTAGAGTAAATAAAAGCACATAATATCTTATTTGTTAGATATATAATATTATTTGAGCTAGACTGATCATAAACTCACAGCATCGAGAGCTAACCCATATAGTGCAGGGTCCAGGAGTCCTAGGGCTAAGGATCAATCCAGTCCCTTTGGGATTGGACCAAGACCAACAGTGTCGAATTGGTCTAGAGTCAGTTGACTCTAGACCAATTCTTACCCCTTATACTAAGTTTCTTTCTTCCCCTTCCGGTCAATCGGGGCGTAGAAGAAAAGACGAGGAAGGAACCACGACAACTACAAAAATTACCACTACCAGATAGAGTTCTTATACGTCATTCTAAGTTCGTATTATATTTACACTTGCACGAATCTAATCGCGCGTCATTGGGCTCTGACTTCATTTCCAATGCCTCGCCAATTTTTACTAAGGAGAAAAAAGATTGAAATTATCTAAAAGAAAACAAGCAAGACAAGCAAGGAATTGGAGAAAATAGAAGTTTTTGTATTTTTAGTATATTCTGATTAATAAAAGGAAATAATATCTCATGTAATATTGTATCAAATATGAAATTGATTTAGTGTATCAATTTCAATCTTCAATTGAATATTACGAGCATATCTTCCAACATTATCTGAACAATTTATACGAAGAGAACGTGAAACGATGCAAACGTGAAATTCCAATTTCTATCCCCCGAAATGAACGTAAAAAAAAAAAATCTATATATGCCGCCTTCTGCTCGTCTTTACCGTAACAGATCTCTCTCTGTCTGTGTCTGTCTGTCTCTCTTTCTCTCTTTCTCTCTCTCTCTCCCCGAGGTGATCGTTTCTTCCTTGGCAGTCTCTGTAAGTCGTCAGTGACACTCTCGTTCACGCTCTTCTCAATTCATTTGAACCAATGCGCGTGTCCTGCATTGCTCTCGCCTCTGTTCTCGATCTCGCTAGAATTAAGCTCAACCAGTGAGTTCCCGAGAGAGTTTCTTTTTTCATCTTGGTCCAATCAAGATGGGTGTTGATTCGATACTGCCCGAGCTCGATGACGAGAGCGTAGTCGCGTTTAGCTAGTCCATGGCTAAACCCTTTCATGTGGCCGATTGATGAGTTGATGGGGGGTTAGTTTCCTCATTTCCGAGGTTCCACAACTGCAGTTAATGGTGCTCGTGGGGTGCCTCTGTTTCAATGAATTCATGTTCTGTCCTCGCTATTTAATCAGTCTGACGCTGGGTTAGTCGCTGCTCGATTTGCATGAGTTCTTCTCGTCGGCAATGCCTTCCGTTCGATTCTGCGATTCATTTGTATGTGCATTTGCTTTTCCGTGAGTATGTTTTCGAATTTAGCTGAATTTGGGCTCTGTTTTTTGGACAGAGGACGCTCCGGGAAAATAAACAAAAATGGCGAGAGCTCCCATCTTTATGGTGGGGCTTCTCCTCTTCTGTTGTTTCTCTGGCGTGACGAGAGCAGAGTACTTGAAGTACAAGGATCCGAAGCAGCCGCTGAACACCCGCATCAAGGACCTGCTGAGCCGGATGACTCTGGAGGAGAAGATAGGCCAGATGACGCAGATTGAACGCAGCGTCGCGTCCTCCGAGGTCATGAAGAAGTACTACATCGGTGAGCGACACGGCCATCCGTTGAGCTAGCATCGAGCAATTTGATGTTACTAATACGCGGGCTTTATTATTCTAGGGAGCGTATTGAGTGGAGGAGGGAGCGTCCCGGCTCCGCAGGCCTCTCCAGAGACTTGGATTGCTGTGGTGAACGATTTCCAGAGCGGGGCGTTGTCTACACGGCTTGGTATCCCCATGATATACGGGATCGACGCGGTCCATGGCCACAACAACGTGTACAAGGCGACGATATTTCCTCATAATGTCGGTCTTGGAGCCACCAGGCAAGTCGAAAATGTGCTGGGACCACGTTTCTCTGTCTGGTTGAGTATGATTAATTAGATGACTGAGCTTCGAAACGATGAAACTAAGTTTCAAAAAGCCGATAATGGTATTTCAACTGAGATGGCTGTAGAATAGTTTAGCTGATCGGTTGTGGCTAAACGGCTACGATAAAGATGGATAGCAGCCAGAAAGGTTTGGTCAATTCTACAATGTTTACTAAAAGGAAAATATTCGTCATAAGTGCGTGGCGTCTGCAATTATTGATGTGTTGATCCAAAAAGAAGGATCGTCTGATGTGATCATTACCTAATGGCTTTATTCTGTCTTTACCTAGCAGGGATCCTGAGCTAGTCAAGAAAATCGGAGCTGCGACTGCACTCGAAGTCAGAGCTACAGGGATTCCATACGTTTTCGCACCTTGTATAGCGGTGAGAGGGCATTGGCTCTACTCGTCTCTTCGGATACATTCGATGAAATTGCAAACAGGACGCATAGACCCAGATAAGCTGCTCTCATCCTCGACCTTATTGGCATTTTACGTGTTAACAGGTCTGCAGGGATCCGCGATGGGGTCGGTGCTACGAGAGCTATAGCGAAGATCCCAAGATCGTTCAGGCCATGACCGAAATTGTCTCCGGATTGCAAGGCAATCTTCCAGCTGGTGCTCAGAAGGGCGTCCCCTACGTTGCTGGAAAGTAAGCGAACTTCAGAAATCTTCTTTGCCATATAGAGTACATATCTTCATTTTGCATGTTGTGTTTGATTAAACCATAACTACGGTCGCAACTTTTTGTTTTCTTTCAAATTGTGGGTAAGCGCGGAACACGGGCATTTAGTCAAATTCTGCCAATTGGACGGAATTATCGGATGAAATTCTGGATTGGCTGTACACGTCTGTGGAAAAACGAGAGGGGGATATTCTTGATGGGAAATAGAAGTGCTTTCTAGACGATGAACCCGCACGATGTTTCTGGTCCACAAAGGCAACATGGTTGGACTTTTCTGAGTAGGACTATGCTGTCATGGACCATGTGCTCACTTAAAAAAGTTTTGGGGTGGAGCGTGCGAACAAAGTAAGGAAGAGAACAAAATAATAAATTTAAAGATCGGCCTGACCCCATTTTCAATCTTTGACTTGGTAGCTGTCACTCAACCTGGATGGAAAAAAATACAGATCTTCAACAAAATCTGCAGATTTTAGTTGCACACGAATCTGCAGATTTTCTTGAAGTTATGGTCTTCCCTCTATGTGGCTGAAAAAGATTGATCACTAGCTCGATCACCGGCTTACTTTTTGATCACATCTAGCCTTCACTGTGCCAAACTGTGATGAGACAAATTATAAAATACAGTCTGATGAATGATACAGTCATGCTGGTGAATCTTAGTAACAGTTTAGGTTATCTAGAAGATCATTAAGCAGTTGTGTAGATCTAATTTTCACTACGTAGTCCCACAAACATGAATGCTAGCTGCGTTCAAGTTGTGCGATATAAGAGGAAAGTCACGTTACATTTCATGGTCCTATGCAGCCACTCCCGTCTTTGATTTATGGTTGAAAAAACCATTCATCTTGCTTGTATAGTTAGATACTATTGAAGGAAGATGCCTCCTCTTTTGTTTTACATCGTTTAACCTTAGATCAGTAAATAGGCGCAATTATTCTCTAAAGTACAAGAGACATACTCAGTTCTTAGGGTACATTGGAGTGAAGGTCTCTGATGCATTTTTTTAATGCTATCCTGGCACAGGAAGAATGTGGCCGCATGTGCAAAGCATTACGTTGGTGACGGTGGAACGACCAATGGCATAAATGAGAATAACACTGTTATAGATTGGCACGGCTTGCTTAGCATCCATATGCCCGGTTATTACACTTCAATCATCAAGGGTGTCTCAACTATCATGGTTTCGTACTCCAGCTGGAATGGAGTCAAGATGCATGCAAATGGCAACCTAGTCACGGGCTTCCTTAAAAACAAACTCCGTTTCAGAGTAAAATATCATCTCACTATCCTTTCAGTTCCTCTTCTGTAGTTTGCATTTGATTGATTGAAACAGTGACAAAAATTGCAGGGTTTGTCATATCAGATTGGGAAGGTATTGACAGGATCACCTCTCCCCCCCATGCTAACTATTCCTACTCCATTCAAGCAGCAATTAGTGCGGGCCTTGACATGGTTGGTGATTGATTATCTTTACATTATGCTGTATGGAAGCTAAAGATATTTTCATTAGTCCATTCTCAAGTTTGATTCAATCTGCTGCAGATAATGGCCCCATCAAATTACAAGGAGTTCATCGACGGGCTAACCTTCCAGGTGAAGAACAAGATCATCCCCATGAGCCGAATCGATGATGCAGTGAGCAGAATCCTGCGGGTCAAATTCACAATGGGCCTTTTTGAGAATCCATTGGCCGATATCAGCCTAGTGAACCAGTTAGGAAGTCAGGTTTGTTCGAGATCAATTTGCCAGTTCACTTAGACGTCATGGATGATCTCCGATCCTTGCTCATCAAATCTGGTTAACTTGTAAAACAGGAGCATAGAGAATTGGCTAGGGAAGCTGTCAGAAGGTCCCTGGTGCTCCTGAAAAATGGTGAAGGAGCTGATAAGCCATTACTTCCTTTTCCTAAGAAGGCGCCAAAAATACTTGTTGCTGGTAGCCATGCAGATAATCTAGGGTATCAGTGTGGTGGATGGACAATTGAATGGCAGGGACTCAGTGGCAACAACCTCACTATTGGTACGTGACAGTTCGATATTTCCGTTCTTCCTGATTTACTGTCAACTTGTCTTCCCATAGAATCTAAGAGACCGAATCTTCACTTTTCTAGGTACAACAATTCTCAGTGCCGTTAAGAACACTGTTGATCCAAAAACCGAGGTTGTCTACGAGGAGAACCCAGATAAGGACACTGTCAAATCCGGCAATTTCTCTTATGCCATTGTGGTAGTGGGAGAACCCCCTTATGCAGAGACATTTGGTGATAGCATGAACTTGACCATTGCCGACCCCGGAACAAGCACCATATCGAATGTATGTGGAGCCGTGAAGTGTGTGGTCGTCATCATCTCCGGTCGTCCCATCGTGATCCAGCCCTATGTTGCAGCGATGGATGCTATCGTCGCTGCTTGGCTTCCGGGAACTGAAGGCCAAGGGGTTGCAGATGTTTTGTTTGGTGATTATGGCTTCACAGGCAAGCTTCCTAGGACATGGTTCAAAACTGTGGATCAGCTTCCGATGAATGTCGGGGACCGTCATTACGATCCCCTCTTCCCATTCGGTTTTGGTCTCACCACCACTCCTGTTAAGAGGAACTAAACTAGGAATTCAGTGGGGACATTTACACTGTTTGCACCACTTAGTATTATTGAAATTTTCATTCGGCGGAACTTATGTTGCAATGAATATAATTCATTAAAACACAAATGAGTAACTGTAATATATGGGTTTTGACCCGGTCAAAAAAAAAAAAAAGAGAGAGAGAGAAAAAGAACAGTTGAATGGTAAAAAAGGGGAGGAAAAAGGTGGAAGCTTCAGCCGAGAGAGAAGAAAAGAAAAGAAAAAGAAAAAGAAAAGGATATAAAAGGAAAAGAAAGGGGACGCTTGAGCAGAACAGAGGGAAAGAAAGAAAGAGAGGGAGAGGGAAAGAAGAAGGAGGAAGAAAGAAAAGAGGAGGGTTTGCGCCACGGGGACCTCGCCAAGCTGATTCAACTTGGTATTGCAACGCCTGGTAATTGCTCGCGTCTCTCGTTCGTTCAATCGGAGTAGTTTTGAATTTAGGGCTCAAAATTCGGAATTATTGGATATTTGAGCGGCGAAGTCTGATTTTTGAGTCGTTGAGCTGCACATTTTTATAGAAATGCTAGTTTAGGATATTGTGGAGCTGTATGATTTTACGAATCTTGATTTGAGCTTACAGTTTGCTCGGAACGAAATTTTGAAGTTTCCCGTGCGTGATGAACAGTGCACGTCGAACACTTCGGGGCCATATTTTGTCGATTTTTGGGCTTGATTTTGGATGGCTAATTTAGGGTTCTTAGAGTACGTGGAAAGAGCTTTTTATTGACTATAAGAACGTTTAAAACGGAGCTCGGTGAAGAAAGTTATGGCGTGATCAAGTTGCGCGTTGCAATCGACTTAAATAATCGCTTTGGATATGCGATTTGTTAGCGCATAGGCATCGTGTTATTGACGAATAAGTATGGTTTAGCCAAGTTGTGATTAAGATAGCATTTTATTTGATGTTAATACTATTTCTTGCCTATTTGATAGGATTGCGGGTTCTAACGGTTTAAGTAATTTTTATCATTTAAGCATAGGCGTTCCAAGGTGAGTGGTGCTATCTCTTCTAAGAATTTGTAAAGTCATGTCTTCAAGATTTGAGATATTATGAGATATGAATAAGCATATTTGTTGCATAAAATTTGGATTGAACATTTACTACATTTTAAAATATGTGAACGGTGTGAGAATTGTTTGGTGGAAATATATATTTGTTTGATGAACGGTGTGAATATTTTTTGCTGGAAATATATATTTTGGGTTTGCGAAACCTTTTAGAAGAGACTCATGAGGAGTCCTTGATTTTAAATATGGCATATGAAAAATTATATATTGATTTGTGAACTGGTTTTTGAATGGAATAGTTTGGGAAATGTATTGTGATTTATAAAGTGTGATTTTGTAGAGATTAATCAATGGACTCAACAATTGATATTTGAATTGCGATGGTGAAAAGTCATGGTTTGGTTATTAAACCTAAGTTGTGAAATGGTTTTTAATTTGGATTTTATGACTTGTAGATAATATTGTCATGGATTGGTGTTGATGCTCAATATCGCTGTGAGTCTAATGAGGGGCTTGTGAGCATGCGTGTACTAGTCTAGGATATCCTTGTGGGCTGAGCCATGGCTTATAGTATGTGGAGACCTAATCAAGGGGGGAATTTTGATCGCTTTGTCACGTGGCGTTATTCGTGACCATGGCTGCATATTTGAGCTGAGTTTGGTCAATGGAGTGGACCATTGACTTGTTATATGAGTTTGGTTAATGGAATAGACCATTGACATGTGATTTGAATTTAGTCGGTGGAATGGACTATCGGCATGTTGCTTTATATGAGATGAATTAATGTAATAGACCATTAATATATGTCATGAGATTAACCAATGGAATGGACCATTGGCATGTGTTAATGAAATTAATCAATGGATTAGACCATTGATGTTTGTTTTGATATTATTGTGAAATAAATATTTATGCCATAAATATAGTTATGTTGAAACACATGTGATTTATCCCCTTATTACATATTTGTTTTATTCTAAAATTGGGTTAAAAGAGTTGCATTTTGTTTGTAAATATTCATAGTGAATGTTCGATCCGCTTAGAAGAGTGCATTACTCACTGAGCTGTGATTTGCTCACCTCTCTATTCTTCCAATCTTTTCAGGTTTTTCAGTTAGTGATGAGTAGTACAAGAGCGATAGTCTTGAGAGGCCTTCTGGGAGTAGGTTTTTGGGAGCTTAGAGATTGCGTCCTTTGAAAGGAAGGACGGCCGTGTCATCCCCCTTTCTAACTCGGATTTGGGGTGTAACAGTAACTACTCCATAGAAATAAGACCAAGAGCTTGACTACATCTCTCTCTCATAATTACGCTGCTAAACTTCATACTCTCCCCAACTTTAGCTTCCCTGGCTGATTCAATATAATCCAGTGCGAATAGACAAAAGCGAGCCGCCTAAGGCTCCGTTCGTTTCATGGAAAATGTTACTTTTCTGGAAAATATTTTCCAAGAAATTATTTTCCAGAAAACGTAATTATTTTCCGGTGTTCGGGTAAAACTTGATTTTGAAATGGAAAATATTTTCCGCCGTTCGCTTGGGAAAATATTTTCCTTTACAAACTCTCTTTCAATAATTTTTTTATTATTTTATTTTTTAAAATCGTTATTTATTATTTTTTAAAATATATTATTAATTTTTTTTTTCTTTATTTTATGTTCTCTCCTTCCTTGGCCGGTCGCCGGCCATGCCTCAAGCTCACCTTGTTAGTAAGGCTCCAGGCTCGCCTACCTCTGGCGAGCTCGCATGATCAGCTCACCGGCAAGGTGAGCTCAAGGCAATGAGGCTCGAGCCTCGCAGATCAACATTGCGAGTTATGCAGCTTCAATTCGGAAAGTAGTTGAACTATCGGGAGGAAGAAAAGCACAACGCCGTGCAAAAGCCGAGTGAGGGAGATCGACCAATTAGGGCAAGCGATTGACTTTGTTCTACTTTAAAAAGGAAGGATTTGATTATTTTGAAGAGAGCAAAGAGAGGCAAGCACGGGGGCGCTGGGTTCGTGAAGCGGGGGAAGAGAATATTACAATTTTTTATTTTAAAAAGGGGTAAATTTGGAAATAAGTTTCCGTCTTGTGATGCTCGGGCGTCACTAATTTGGCAAGCTCGGCTCACCTGTCGTCGGTCACCGGCCGTTGCTGTGGCTAACGATCGCCCAAAAAAAAAAAAACAGCAAAAAGAAAGACAAAAAAATAAAGAAAAATAAAAAATAAAAAATCAATTTTATTAAAAAATAACAAAAAAATCGATTTTATTAAAAAATAATAAAAATTGATTTTATTAAAAAAATAACAAAAAAATTCGAATTTATGAAAAAATATATAAAAAATCTAAAAATAAAAAAAATAAGTGAGGACTAATGGAGAGTGTAAGATAAGAGAGAGTGGATGTGGAAAATGTTTTCCTCACTTTAGAAGGTTTTTTTCCTTTATGGAAAATGTTTTCCCCAATGAATTTATTTTCCGTAAAACGAACGTCGGAAAATCCAGAAAATATTTTCCTGGAAGTTATTTTCCGTGAAACGAACGGAGCCTAAAAGAAGACAATTTCTACAAATAAGAGTTGCGGCGAGGCGACACTTTTCAAGAAATTCAGAACATCTAAGAAAATCCAACTGTAGCATGACCAGTCTGCTTGACTGGGAGGGTTGCACAAGGGAATCGAAACTGTTGATGCTCGAACTATGTCAGTGATCAATCAACTTCTGTTAAGAAATTCGATGAGTTTTGTTTTACTACGCTTGGAACGCGATTATGCGGTTCGACCCTTCATCTCTGTTTCTTTAGGTCTTAAGTGATGCGGATCGTGTCCAGTGTAGCAACACCGCCCTCCACTGGGCGGAGAGGCCGCGGAAGAGCTCTAGGAAATGGGCGTGCATCGCGATCCCAATCCCATCATCGTGGTGATAATTGGTGTCGCAATGCTTGAAGCAACAAGGGTGCTCAAGGGCTTCATAGTGTTGTTTTCTGTGTAAATAGAAGAGCAACGTCCTGAATTGTTCAAAAAGCCTCCCGGATATTTCCTGTTCATAATTGGCGGTCGGCATGTTTTTGATCCACTTGTGTTCTTTGACGGGAACGAGTAATTTCACTGCGAATATCCTCTTGATAACTGTGACTGATTTAAAATTCTTTGGCTGCTACTTCACCTATGAATTCTTTGTTTTGCAGAACTTTTCTTGCGTAATTCTGCTAAACCGAAAATGCCTGGTGAGGCAAACCATTAAGAGTGAAGGGGGCAAAATGACATCCCTAGCAAATTAAGGAAGGTAAACAAACACGACAAGTTAGGATTTATTATGAGCCTGTTGAGCTTGCTAAGATGAATATGGACTATTAAAAGAGTGTTAAAAGAGTTGGTTTCAATAACATCTTGCTATATCTAAGTTGATATTGTGGCATTTTAATCGAAGCCATCTTTCCTTAATCAAGTTCATCAACCATGCAACATTGTGAAAAATGAAGCAAATCCATGTTGCTTCTTGATGTGTTTTATGACCAATCCATTTTTTTAGATTAGACAATGCCTTTGCAAGGCAGCACTCTCCAAAATTCAAAAACACCCAAATATGGATGACATGACTACTTTTCGACATTTGATCTAATCGAGTATCTTGACTTTCTTGAAATGGGAATCTTTAATTAGACCGAGGATGCCTTGTTAACATTTTAATCTTGTCCAATGACCGCTTTGGACACAGTTCACTAAAAAATGAGAGAGAACAACTATGCAAGCTGTGACATCTCGTGCCGGTAAATGCTTAACTCAAGAAATTAAGCCGTTGCCATATTAGAGGTATGTACCCGTATCAAAGTAACGTTGCCAAAATTATGCTAAATCATTCAATTGTTACACAAGCCGCTTCCTCCCTATTTTTCCCTGTTTGGGCGAGAGAACCAAGGGAGCTGAAGAGTTAAAAAAAAAAAACCTTACTCCCTCCACGTCACTGCCAAGTGGGGACACGAAGTACAGCCACCCCCCATTCTTGAGACACATCAACGGCAGCCCCAAAAGCTTCCTCCTTTTTCCTCGTTTTCCTTGGGTTTCCTCCGGAGAGCAGCGACCGCCCCGTTCCTGTTTTGTGCGGCGATCAAGAGCGCCCAGCCGAACCGGTGCCGGAGACCCCTCGCCATCGCCAACCAGCCCTCTCTTTCGACCGTCCCAGGAGGGGGAGGAAGCCACGCGAACCTCTGTCGCGCCACCCGAGCACGCCGCCAGCCACCTTCACCCCGCCGGCGACCGAACCAGGCAAGTGAAGCCGCCGTTCTGATCTTTCATGGGTAATGCTAACTTAGGGCGATTTAGGGGCGGATGAGGCCGAGCGAAGGTTTGCATGTGGCTGAGTTCTCCTGGTTTTGTTGTGGCGCTGGTGTCGGGCGGAGAGGGAGTTGCACCGGGTCACGTCGGCGCGGCTCTGGTGAGGCTTCGAAGAGTGGGATAGGGTGTAGAGAGTGTAGCGGGGATGGACAGGGTTCCGTTCCACACTAGGGTGAGTAGATGGAAATTTTGGGTTCAGGCGGGGCGTCGTGAGCAGTAGAGAACTGAGGAAAGGGGAGGAAGACGAACAATCCAGTGGCGGGTTTGCTGGGATGACTGGGCGATGCGTAGGCCAGGGATGGTTTAGGCTTAATACAGGATTGCAGGGAATCTCGGTGTAGGACCGAGTCCCCCGTGCCGTCGGCTGCTCTGTGTGGGGGCTGACGGGCAGGAACACTGCCGTGAGGAACAAATTGCGACGAGTGCATGCTGCTATAGGGGAGGAGAGGCCCTGTCCGAACCCTATGGAACTGACAAGAGTCCCGCGCCATGACCCGGCTTCACTGGAGTATAGGAATGCAACGAGATGATGGCCCAGTTGGGGCTCCTGTATCTGCCGTTAGGCATGACACGAAGTTCAGGAATGTCAAACCCGGAAAATGCCAGTCATGGATCTCCTTTCGATGCCACGCGAAATTGGCTGGATCCTAGAATTATTGTGACCCCGACATCTCATCCCTAACTCCTTTTTGCCGTATTCTCAGCCCTCACCCCATTTCCCCATTTCCCATCCTTCCGTGTCTCTCATTGCATCTTGTGGCATTTTCCGGGCGTGACATTCGTGAAGTTCGTGTCATGCTTAACGGCGGATTCAAGATCCTCGACCAGGCCAGCCTTCCTGGCCTTCCTGGCCTTCCTGGCCCTTTATGCACGGATTGACGACCGGCTGATGGGCCCCTTGCCGCTGTATGACGATGGCTCGGACCAGGGTGAAAGCTCGGCGGACTAGGCGGTGGCTAGGAGAGGCACCCGACTTTTGGTTTTTTTTTAAAGGACAGCTTGAAGGAGGAGGGATTGTGAGTAGATAACTAGGGGCGGGATCTCCTATGTGTGTATCACCCGCGTTTTTTTTACAAATCCCCCCTAGGATCCTGTTTCGCTGACATGTAAGAAGAAGCCAATGTTTGCTTATTTTGTGTCTTTATGGTCGAGTATATTTCCCATATTAGTCGCATTTAATTGTGGATTAAAGGAACGGTGGACCCTGGTTAAAGAAAACGGGTGATCAGGTATGGGCGCCACACAAGCCATTTGCTGACGTCATTGGAATGAACCATTATTCGAGTGAAGTACTTTTTTTTATTCATTCGCGCTCTTCACACTTCTTGAGCTGATGCGCGTGCCTGCATTGCTCTTGCGTCTATTCTCAATTTGGCTTGTATTGACCTCCACTAGTAGATTGCAGAGAGAGAATTTTTCTTTTGGTCCGATGAAGATTGGTGTTAATTTGTCACTTGGGTTATTCGTCACTGCAGATACTGAATTTTTAAGATGAGGATATTTTATTGATTTCAAGGTGGACTCCAAATTTGAAAGCTGGCGCTTGTATATGTTATTTATCTTTAAGCATATATTAATATGAGAATCACGAAAAGATGTTTTTCATCCTGTAAAAACATTGGTCGATGCCAACTTAATTGATTGTGCGTGCATCTAATTGATCAACGCCAACATAAACAAACAAACATCCCTTATCTTGATTCTCAAATAGACACATACGCTACTTGATCAACGCCAACATAAACAAACAAACATCCCTTATCTTGATTCTCAAATAGACACATACGCTACTAAGTAGATCGTGTCATTCACGTCGACTTGGAAAAGGAGCGACGTGGAAAAGGAAGAATCTATGTCTGAGGACAATGTGGCTTTGCCTGAGCTCCTCACCTCCTTTCAGTGCGAGGTCTCCAAATTCACCTCGACAAACATTACTACTCAAACGGCATTATCAGTTCATCCATGAACTGAGCAACTTCACCACGAAAATGCAGCGGATTCCCTATCGAACGACGCAGGCGACAATGAGGCTGAACGAGGAGCTGCTACGAAATGCTGGTGATAGACTATTGATTTCGACCGCACCAATGCATGTCGGACAGCACTGTGTGTCCCCACGCTCTTCTTTTCTTCCGAGGTGGACGACATTGAGAGCGGATGGGTCGAATGTCGTCCTCATTTTTTAAAAGAGCGAATTTTATAATTATTTCCCCTGGCTACAAGAAAGCAAAAGAGCGTTCCACATTCGACCCCGAGTTTGGAATCCTCTACCTACCTAATTTATTGGCTAATATCAAGCTAGATTATTGTATTGCACCGACGGGGAGACTCGATTATTATATATCCGTGCCGTATACAGTCTCGTGCATGACTTCTAAATTGGATGGAGTGGATCAAATTATTTTCCATGTCTAAAAACCGTGGTGAATACTTTTTTTTTCTTTCATATTGGTAAATTTCGATAACCTTGATAAGCATTATTAGGAAACTATTGATAAAGAAAATAATCGGTGAATACTTTTTTTCCTTGACGAAAAGCAATGTGGGTTCAAACTTTAGAGTTTGAATTCGGGAAAAAAAAAAGAGAGGCTGGAAACAGTTGAGAAAATGGTAAGATAACAAAAACAAGTGATCTTTAGATAGACATAATCACATGAATGAGTAAGTAGATCATGCATGCATCTAATTAAGATTACTCCATCTTCTGAAACATAAATGGGCACCTTGCATCTCGAATAAATACACACGTTGCTATGCTTGATTCGAGATTGGTAGATTGTGTTGTTCGTGTTGGCTGAAAAAGGAAGAATTCATGTTCTAAGCTCTTCACCTCCTATCAACACCAGCTCTCTAAGTTTACCTTGAAGAAAGCTATCATCAACGATATCGTCAATTTATCCATCGATCGGGCCCTTCACCATGAAAGTGCAGAAGATTTCTACCAAACAAAGCAGACAACACGGGGACAGAATCGTTGACCACATCAATGCATATCGGTCAACATTGTCCCCACGTTCTGCTCATCCATTGGGGAGACGACATTGAAATCCGACGGGTCAAAGTCGTCTTTAAATAAATTTATGTATTCGATACCTACCATATATATTAACAAACGAATTTTATAACCACACCGACAGCGAAGGTTGAACTAATAAATTCCTTGGCTACAGGAAATCAAAAGAGTCTTCGCATTCCGCTCCTAATTTGGGAATCTGACCGAACTGATTTATCGTTTATAATAAGCTAGGTTTTTATATTGCACCAATTACGTGATTCGAATGATATACATATTTGGTGTCATATGTAGTCTCATGAAGGGTCAATGTACGACTTCTATATTGATTGGAGTTTATGGAATTGGACTTACATGACCGTGAATAAAAATGCTAGATACTTGCGAATGACTCTTTCCACAAAACGGGTCTTTTCATGTCTCTCCTCAGATCATCTTTTTTAAAGTTAGACTTCTCTATGTCGTGTTGTGTCTGAGAATCACCCAATCAATGAATTCTAGACGAATGAAAGAGGGTCGTACTAGTGCAGAAGTTTGGAACCATTCATAAAATTTATTCTCTACTTGTATATTAGGCAGAATGGAGAATATACGAAATGGAAATACACGAGTTACGACAATTAGAAAAGATTGGAAAATATACTACAAACAAATGCTTGGAGCCAAGGGAATAACGATTCTTTGGAAGTATACAAAAGTGAAGCTCCTAGTGAGCCCAGAAGAGAACTACACCTTGTAGCAGAGGACATTTTTTATAATAAAAAAAAAAAAAATTAACCATTCCTAAACTTGATGCATGAATGTTTTATTTAGTTTTAAAATTTTCAGTTTCATCAATTTAGTTTTAAATCTTTCCGCGAAATTTTAATGTGGTTATTCTGGTCAATTTTGCAGAAAAATCAATGACGTGGCGGTCCAGTCATCGTTAGTTGTCCTACTAGCATACCGTCACATAACCAAAATAACTACATTGGAATTTCACACAAAATTCTAGGACTAAATTGACAATTGGAAAAGTATATGACCAAATTGATACATGTATAATGCGTCTAGAATTGATTAGACAAACTAACCATTTTTTAAATTTTGTAACTTGGATATGTCTCTATATGTTCTATAATTAACCTTATGCATGATTTCAACTTTCATATCTTGGTCCTCCTGTCCCCCACATGGAGCTTGGTAGTATAACGAATCTATAGATTCGTTTTAGTGGCTGAATGGGCACCACTTCTTATCTGATTTTAATTATTTATAATAGATTAATTCGAAAAGAATAAAAATTGCACATCGTGCTGAAAAATACTTGCAATGATTTTAGGGGAGAGGTGAAAGTGACTAGGAATAGGGAAAGATATAAATATAATATGGATTGTAAGCACATGTAAATATGAGGATCACAAAAAGATATTTTCCATCATTAAAAACATTGGTTGAAGTCAGGTCAGTTGGTCTAGTGCGTGCATATGCACCTCGTATCTCAATTCTCCAATAGGCACATACGTTGCTAAACATTAATAGATCGGGTCATTGATGTCGACCAAAGAAGGAAGAATCTACGTTAGAAGAATAATGCTTGTTTCCTCAATCTCTTCACCTCGTTTCGATGCCAAGTCTTGAAGTTTACCTCAATGATTCTATGATTAATGATTAAGTAGCACTAACACTAATTTGTGACACGACACGACACGCCAACACATCATTACTCAAAAAGTAGAAAATTTCAACACATTAGGACATATTATATATTAAATATATATTTAATATATGATAATTTTTATGATTATTTAAATCAAATTAATTTGATTTAAATTCATAAATAAATAAAAAAGGGCTTAAAATGAATTTACACTAAGAACATTAATCCACAATTTGTTAATATCCTTCACTATTTCAATTTAATAAATTTAACTAAATTGTGTATCACGAGAAGTATGAGTCAAAAGATAAGAAAAGACTACGTATTTCTTCTTTCCTTCTTGATTATTTTTATTTTTTTAGATATTTACATTTTGATCATTTATTTTTTGAAATTTTTAAAAATTGATCCCATGCGTATCGGAATTGCATATTGAAATTTCAGACTCGCGTGTCAAAAGAATTGATCACGTGTCGGATTTTCTGATACCTGTTGATCGCATGTCAGACACGTGATGAAATATCGATATGGTACGAAAGCTCCCGATGAGTATCTATCTATATCGATTTATCCATTAAAGCATACAATTCACCGTGAAAATGCAGCGGGTTTCTACTAAACTGAGCAGACAATAATGGAGCTGAACAAGGACCAAGACCGATCGATCCTTCTTGCCCGGGTTCAGGAGCCCATCCGGCGTTCTCGAAATGCTTCAATGGACCACGAAATGACGCACGATAGTTGGACCACGTCGGTGCATGTCGGACGACATTGTCTGTCCACACAGACCATATGACGCTAAACCGAATGGAGCTCATCGAATTGGACTTTTTGCACGGACGCAGATAAAAGACATAGCTCTATATAAATTGTGAAGGAAAAGTGGGTATGACTCGACCCGAGAAGTGACCTTCCTCGATCCTTCGTCTGATCCGGCGACATCCACTAATGCCATCTTTCTTGATCCCGCTAATCTTGACCTTTACTGAATCCTTGTTCGAAACGTTACGGAAATAGAGGTTTCCTTCGACGTCGACGCTCGTCTCCAACCCGTTTTTGGAACCAAATGCTTCAATCCCGACCAAAGAGACCAAGAGGATAACGTCGTCCGCACGAGTCAACTTTATGCTCTCGCCTCACCTCGTAAGGAAGACACAGGATTTGGCTTTCTGACCGCAAGGAAGAAAAGGTTGCTTCTTGCTGACGTGTCGAATCGACCTAATTTTCCTCTTTCAACCATTCGGAGAAATTTTTTTAGGAGCACCACGGCCTTGTAGACTCGGTGCACCTGAACCGTTGGCCTTCGTGGGCCCCACCCGGCCCATCGCGAGATTCGACGGTTCAGATGCGCTTGCCATTGGTGGTCCCGAGGACTTCCCGATCCTCACGTTACATCCCTCTTCGACTTGTCTCTTGGGGGATGCAGATGCCACGCGTGAAATCAACTTTGTATTTTGCTCCCTCGGCCGATATTCAAGTAAACTCTTTCCACTATATAAAAAAATTATATATATACACATTTTTTGAAAATTTCTTAACTTGATAAATTTATCCTAAATTAATTTTTAACTACGAAAAACTCCAAATTAGTATACCTATAACAAATTTACTTCAAATAATCATAAAAAATTATAAATCAGTATACTTATCACAATTTTATATCAAATTAATTTTTTGATTGTAAAAAGACTCAAATTGGTATACAATATATCTTCCGTTAAATTAAATTAATATCATAAAAAATCATAAAACCGTACAACTATGATAAATGAATAGTAAAATCCTAAGTTTGTATGCTAGTCAACTATTATGTATTATTTAACTCAGTAATTTGAAGGTAAAATTTAACAAAAGCTAACATAGGTAAAGTTGTCATAAATATACTGATTTATGATAAAATTTTGGGATAAAATTGATGGCCAAAAATTAATTTATGATAAATTTGTCGCAGGTATATTAATTTAGGATTTTTCATGATATTAATATTTTTTTTCCTTTTTTATTCATGAGGTTATTCTAGTAATCGACTCACCAATCTCTAATACTCAAGCAATGAACCATGCGAAGTAAGTACAACTTAATCCAAACATTTCGCTATAGTTGCGAGATTCTTATGTTAACTCATAGCAAAAAGCATATCAATCAAAACCATTGTCAACATAAATCGAGTAAAAATTCACTATAGCCGCCCGGTACTTCCCTTAAGATACATTTTGTGCAATTTACGCACTTTATTTTTCTTTATTTTCCTATTAATCAAGCTTTTATAAGATCTTTTTCTTGACACCAAGTAAGGGTTAACATGATCCGAGTTGAGCCAATTCAACACCTAACTCAGGAATTGACCAGCATAGTATTGGTCTCCAATTTTTAGGATCGAGGATCAACCCTATTGAGCCTGAAACTGAGAACCGAACCGAACTCATAGGATCGGCCCAATTCTAAGTCAACTCGGGACCAACCAATTTTTTTTCATTTTTTGTGTTCATCAAAAGACATTATTTCAAATTACATATACATCAATAATGCGATATTGAGCAACCAAATTATAAATATCGATACATGTCAAATATAAATATAAGATAAGATAACAATAGAAATTTACACTTGCTAAAAGCAACAAACCATAATAATGAATATGCGAGGCAATAGAACGAAGGTGAGCAATGAGGCGAGTGAACGGAGGCGAGTGCAGAGGGTTTTTTCTACTTTTTAATTTACACGACAAACTCAAAGACAGAGAAAAAGACACTGAAAAATTTAGAGTAAATAAAAGCACATAATATCTTATTTGTTAGATATATAATATTATTTGAGTTAGACTAACCCTAAATTCACAAGATTGAGAACTAATCCATATAGTGTAGGGTTCAGGAGTCCCAGGATTAATGATCAATCCATTCCCTTTGGGACTGGACCAAGACCAATGGCGTTGGATTGGTCTAGGGTCAGTCGACTCTAGACCAATTCTTACCCCTTACACCAAGTTTCTTTCTTCCCCTCCCCGTCAGTCGGGGCGTAGAAGAAAAGACAAGGAAGGAACCACGACGACTACAAAAATTACCACTACCAGATCGAGTTCTTATATGTCATTCTAAGTTCGTATCATATTTACATTTGCACGGATCTAATCGCGCGTCATTGGGCTCCGACTTCTTTTCCAAAGCCTCGCCAATTTTTACTAAGGAGAAAAAAATTGAAAATTATCTGAACAATTTATACGAAGAGAACGTGAAACGATGCAAACGTGAAATTCCAATTTCTATCCCCCGAAATGAACGTAAAGAAAAATCTATATATGCCGCCTTCTGCTCGTCTTTATCGTAACAGATCTCTGTCTCTCTCTCTCCCCGAGGTGATCCTTTCCTTCCTTGGCAGTCTCTGTAAGTCGTCAGTGACTCCCTCTCTCTCTCTCTCTCTCACGCTCTTCTCAATTCATTTGAACCAATGCGCCTGTCCTGCATTGCTCTCGCCTCTGTTCTCGATCTCGCTAGAATTAAGCTCAACCAGTGAGTTCCAGAGAGAGTTTCTGTTTTCATCTTGGTCCGATCAAGATGGGTGTTGATTCGATACTGCCCGAGCTCGATGACGAGAGCGTAGTCGCGTTTAGCTAGTCCATGGCAAAACCCTTTTCATGTGGCCGATTGATGAGTTGATGGGGGGTTAGTTTCCTCATTTCCGAGGTTCCACAACTGCAATTAATGGTGCTCGTGGGGTGCCTCTGTTTCAATGAATTCATGTTCTGTCCTCGCTATTTAATCGGTCTGACGCTGGGGTTGCAGCGACTTACTTAGTCGCTGCTCGATTTGCATGAGTCCTCGTCGGCAATGCCTTCCGTTCGATTCTGCGATTCATTTGCTTCTTGTTTGATATGTGCATTCGCTTTTCCGCAAGTATGTTTTCGAATTTAGCTGAATTTAGCCTCTGTTTTGGGGACAGAGGACGCTCCGGGAAAATAAACAAAAATGGCGAGAGCTCCCATCTTTATGGTGGGGCTTCTCCTTCTCTGTTGTTTCTCTGGCGTGACGAGAGCGGAGTACTTCAAGTACAAAGATCCGAAGCAGTCGCTGAACACCCGCATCAAGGACCTGCTGAGCCGGATGACTCTGGAGGAGAAGATAGGCCAGATGACGCAGATTGAACGCAGCGTCGCGTCCTCCGAGGTCATGAAGAAGTACTACATCGGTGAGCGACACAACCATCCGTTGAGCTAGCATCGAGCAATTTCATGTTACTAAGACGCGGGCTTTATTGTTCTAGGGAGCGTATTGAGCGGAGGAGGGAGCGTCCCGGCTCCGCAGGCCTCTCCGGAGACTTGGATCGCTATGGTGAACGATTTCCAGAGCGGGGCATTGTCTACACGGCTTGGTATCCCCATGATATACGGGATCGACGCGGTCCATGGCCACAACAACGTGTACAGGGCGACGGTATTTCCTCATAATGTCGGTCTTGGAGCCACCAGGCAAGTCGAAAATGTGCTGGACCACGTTTTTCTGTCTGGTTGAGTATGATTAATTAGATGACTGAGCTTCGAAACGATGAAACTAAGTTTCAAAAAGCTGAAAATGGTATTTCAACTGAGATGGCTGTAGAATAGTTTAGCTGATCGGTTGTGGCTAAACAGCTACGATAAAGATGGATAGCAGCGAGAAAGGTTTGGTCAATTCTGCAATGTTTACTAAAAGGAAAATATTCATAAGTGCTCGGCTTCTTCAATTATTGATGTGTTGATCCAAAAAGAAAGATCGTGTGATGTGATCATTACCTAATGGCTTTATTCTGTCTTTACCTATTAGGGATCCTGAGCTAGTCAAGAAAATCGGAGCTGCAACTGCACTCGAAGTCAGAGCTACAGGGATTCCATACGTTTTCGCACCTTGTATAGCGGTGAGAGGGCACGGCTCTACTCGTCTCTTCGGATACATTTCATGAAACTGCAAACAGGACACGTACAGCCAGATAAGCTGTTCTCATCCTCAACCTTATCGGCATTTTACGTGTTAACAGGTCTGCAGGGATCCGCGATGGGGTCGGTGCTACGAGAGCTACAGCGAAGATCCCAAGATCGTTCAGGCCATGACCGAAATTGTCTCCGGATTGCAAGGCGATCTTCCAGCTGGTGCTCAGAAGGGCGTCCCCTACGTTGCTGGAAAGTAAGCGAACTTCGGAAATCTTCTTAGCCATATGGAGTACACATCTTCATTTTGCATGTCCTATTTGATTAAACCGTAGCTATGGTCGCAACTTTTTGCTTTCTTTCAAATTGTGGGTAAGCACGGAACACGGGCATTTAGTCAAATTCTGCCATTTGGACGCACTTATCGGATGAAATCCTGGATTGGCTGTACACGTTTGTGGAAAAACGAGAGAGGGAGAGATTCTTGATGGGAAATAGAAGTGCTTTCTAGACGATGAACGCGCACGATGTTTCTGGTCCACAAAAGCAACGTGGTTGGACTTTTCTGAGTAGGACTATGCTGTCATGGACCATGTGCTCACTTAAAAAAGTTTTGGGGCGGAGCGTGCGAACAAGGTAGGGAAGAGAACAAAATAATAAATTTATAGGTCGGCCTGACCCCATTTTCAATCTTTGACTTGGTAGCTGTCACTCAACCTGGATGGAAAAAAATACAGATCTTCAACAAAATCTGCAGATTTTAGTTGCACACGAATCTGCAGATTTTCTCGAAGTTATGGTCTTCCCTCTATGTGGCTGAAATAGATTGATCACTGGCTTGATCGCCAGCTTACTTTTTGATCACATCTAGCCTTCACTGTGCCAAACTGTGATGAGACAAATTATAAAATACAATCTGTGATGAATGATACAGTCATGCTGGTGAATCTTAGTAACAGTTTAGGTTATCTAGGAGATCATTAAGCAGTTGTGTAGATCTAATTTTCACTATGTAATTCCCACAAACATGAATGCTAACTGCATTCAAGTTGTGCAATATAAGAGGAAAGTCACGTTACATTTCATGGTCCCATGCAGCCGCTCCCGTCTTTGATTTATGGATGAAAAAACCATTCATCTTGCTTGTATAGTTAATACTTTTGAAGGAAGATGCCTCTTCTCTTTTGTTTTACATCGTTTAACCTTAGAATCCATCAGTAAATAGGCACAATTATTCTCTGAAGTACAAGAGATATACTCAGTTCTCAGGGTCCATTGGAATGAAGGTCTCTGATGCATTTTTTTAATGTTGTCCTGGCACAGGAAGAATGTGGCTGCATGTGCAAAGCATTATGTCGGTGATGGTGGAACGACCAATGGCATCAATGAGAATAACACTGTTATAGATTGGCACGGCTTGCTTAGCATCCATATGCCTGGTTATTACACTTCAATCATCAAGGGTGTCTCAACTATCATGGTTTCGTACTCTAGCTGGAATGGAGTCAAGATGCATGCAAATGGCAACCTAGTCACAGGCTTCCTTAAAAACAAACTCCGTTTCAGAGTAAAAGATCGTCTCACTATCCTTTCAGTTCCTCTTCCATAGATTGCATTCAATTGATTGAAACAGTGACAAAAATTGCAGGGGTTTGTCATATCAGATTGGGAAGGTATTGACAGGATCACCTCTCCCCCCCATGCTAACTATTCCTATTCCATTCAAGCAGCAATTAGTGCGGGCCTTGACATGGTTGGTGGTTGATTATCTTTACATTATGATGTATGGACGAGATGAAGCTAAAGAGATTTTATTTAGTCCATTCTCAAGTTTGATTCAATCTGTTGCAGATTATGGTCCCATCAAATTACATGGAGTTCATCGATGGGTTAACCTTCCAGGTGAAAAACAAGATCATCCCCATGAGCCGAATCGATGATGCGGTGAGCAGAATTTTGCGGGTCAAATTCACAATGGGCCTTTTCGAGAATCCATTAGCCGATACCAGCCTAGTGAACCAGCTAGGAAGTCAGGTTTGTTAGAGATCAATCTGTCAGTTCACTTAGATGTCATGGATGATCTCCGATCCTTACTCATCAAATCTGGTTAACTTGAAAAACAGGAGCATAGAGAATTGGCTAGGGAAGCTGTCAGAAGGTCCCTGGTGCTCCTAAAAAATGGTGAAGGAGCTGATAAGCCATTACTTCCTCTTCCTAAGAAGGCACCAAAAATACTTGTTGCTGGTAGCCATGCAGATAATCTAGGGTATCAGTGTGGTGGATGGACAATTCAATGGCAGGGACTCAGTGGCAACAACCTCACTATTGGTATGTGACAGTTCAATATTTCTGTTCTTCCTGATTTACTGTCAACTTGCTTTGTTTCAATCATAGAATAGCTCTACTTTGCTAACTTCATGATCATGTCTTCCCATAGAATCTAAGAGACTGAATCTTCACTTTTCCAGGTACAACAATTCTCAGTGCCGTTAAGAACACTGTTGATCCAAAAACTGAGGTTGTCTATGAGGAGAACCCAGATATGGACACTGTCAAATCCGGCAATTTCTCTTATGCCATTGTGGTAGTGGGAGAACCCCCTTATGCAGAGACATTTGGTGATAGTATGAACTTGACCATTGCCGACCCAGGAACAAGCACCATATCGAATGTATGTGGAGCCGTGAAGTGTGTGGTAGTCATCATCTCCGGTCGTCCCGTCGTAATCCAGCCCTATGTTGCAGCGATGGATGCTATCGTTGCTGCTTGGCTTCCGGGAACTGAAGGCCAAGGGGTTGCAGATGTTTTGTTTGGTGATTATGGCTTCACAGGCAAGCTTCCTAGGACATGGTTCAAAACCGTGGATCAGCTTCCAATGAATGTGGGGACCGTCATTACGATCCCCTCTTCCCATTTGGTTTTGGTCTTACCACCACTCCTGTTAAGAGGAACTAAACTAGAAATTCAGTGGGGACATTTACACTGTTTTTGCACCGCCTAGTATTATTGAAATTTTCATTTGGTGGAACTTATGTTGCTATGAATATAATTCATTAAAACACAAATAAAAAACTACTCCATAGAAATAAGACCGAGAGCTTGACTACATCTCTCTCTCTCTCTCTCTCTCTCTCTCTCTCTCTCTCTCTCTCTCTCATAATTACACTGCTAAACTTCATATTCTCCCCGACTTTAGCTTCCCTGGCTAATTCAATATAATCAAGTGCGAATAGACAGAGCAGTCTGCTTAAAAGAAGACAATTTCTACAAATAAGAGGTGTGGCAAGGTGACTCTTTTCAAGAAATTTGGAACATCTAAGAAAATCCATACTGTAGCATGACTATTCTGCTTGACTAGGAGGGATGCACAAGGGAATCAAAACTGCTGATGCTCAAACTATGTCAGTGATCAATGAACTTCTATTAAGAAATTCAGTGAGTTCCGTTTTGCTTCGCTTGGAACGCGAATATGCGATTCGACTCTTCATCTCTGTTTCTTTAGGTCTTAAGTGATGCATATCGTGTCCAGTGTAGCAACACCGCCCTCCAGTGGGCGGAGAGGCCTCGGAAGAGCTCTAGGAAATGGGCGTGCATCGTGATCCCAATCCTACTCATCATCATGGTGATAATTGTTGTCGCGGAGCAACAAGGGTGCTTGAGGACTTCACGGTGTTGTTTTCTGTGTAAATAGAAGAGCAGCGTCTTGAATTGTTTAAAAAGCCTCCCGAATACTTCATGTTCATAATTGGCAGTCGGCATGTTTTTGTTCCACTTGTGTTCTTTGACGACAATGAGTAAATTCACTGCGGATATCCTCCTGGTAACTCTTACTGATTCAAAATTCTTTGGCTGCTGCTTCACCTATGTATTCTTTGTTTTGCGGAACTTTTCTTGCATAATTCTGCTAAACTGAAAATGCCTGGTGAGGTAAACCATTAAGATTGAAGTGGGGAAAATGACATCCCTAGCATATTAAGGAAGGTAAACAAACATGACGTGTTAGGATTTATTATGAGCCTATTGAGCTTGTTAAGATGAATATGGACCGTTAGAAGAGTGTTAAAAGAGTTGGTTTCAATAGCATCTTGCTATATCTAAGTTGATATCGCATCATTTTAATTGAAGCCATCTTTCCTTAATCAACTTCATCAACCATTCCCTATTTTTCCCTGTTTTGTGCGGCGATCAAGAGCGCCCAGCCCAACCGGTGCCGGAGACCCCTCGCCATCGCCAACCAGCCCTCTCTTTCGACCACCCCAGGAGGTGGAGGAAGCCACGCGAACCTCTGTCGCGCCACCCGAGCACGCCGCCAGCCACCATTCACCCCGCCGGCGACCGAACCAGGCAAGTGAAGCCGCCGTTCTGATCTTTCATGGGTACTACTTTAGGGCGATTTAGGGGCGGATGAGGCCGAGCGAAGGTTTGCATGTGGCTGATTTCTCCTGGTTTTGTTGCGGCACGGGAGTCGGGCAGAGAGGGAGTTGCACCGGGTCACGGTGGCGCGGCTCCGGCGAGGCTTCGAAGAATGAGATAGGGTTTAGAGAGTGTCGCGGGGATGGACAAGGTTCCGTTCGACACTAGGGTGAGCAGATAAAAATTTTGGGTTCAGGCGGGGCATCGCGAGCAGTAGAGAACGGAGGGAAGGGGAGGAAGACGAACAATCCAGTGGCGGGTTTGCTGGGATGACTGGGCGATGCGTAGGCTAGGGATGGTTTAGGCTTAAAACAGGATTGCGGGGAATTTCGGAGTAGGACCGAGTCCCCCGTGCCGTCGGCTGCTTGGTGTGGGGTCTGCCGGGCGGGAACACTGCCGTGAGGAACAAATTGCGACGAGTGCAGGCTGCTACAGGGGAGGAAAGGCCCTGTCCGAACCCTATGGAACTGACAAGAGTCCCGCGCCATGACCTGGCTTCACTGGAGTACAGGAATGCAATGAGATGATGGCCCGGTCGGGGCTCTGTATCTGCCGTTAGGCATGACATGAGCTCTACGAATGTCATGCCTGGAAAATGCCGGTCATGGATCTCCTTTTGATGCCACATGAAATTGGCCAGATCCTAGAATTATTGTGACCCTGACATCTCATCCCTAACTCCTTTTTGCCATGTTCTCAGCCCCCACCCGATTTCTCATCCCTCCGTCTCTCTCATTGCATCTTGTGGCATTTTCCGGGCGTGACATTCGTGAAGTTCATGTCATGCTTAATGGGGATACAGGAGCCCGGACCAGGCCAGCCTTCTTGGCCTTCGTGGCCCGTGTTGACAACCGGCTGATGGGTCCCTACCGCTGTATGACGATGGCTCGGACCAGGGTGGAAGCTCAATGGACTAGGCGGTGGCTAGGAGACGCACCAGACTTTTGGTTTTTTTTGGAACGACGGCTTGAAGGAGGAGAGATTGTGAGTAGATAACTAGGGGTGGGATCTCCTATGTGTGTACCACCCGCGTTTTTTTAACAAATCCCCCCTAGGATCCTGTTTCGCTGACATGTAAGAAGAAGCCAATGTTTGCTTATATTGTGTCTTATGGTCGAGTATATTTCCCATATTAGTCGCATTTAATTGTGGATTAAAGGAGCAGTGGACCCTGGTTAAAGAAAACGGGTGATCAGGTTTGGGCGCCACACAAGCCATTTGCTGACGTCATTGGAATGAACCATGATTCGAGTGAAGTACTTTTTTTTATTCATTTGCGCTCTTCACACTTCTTGAGCTGATGCGCGTGCCTGCATTGCTCTTGCGTCTATTCTCAATTTGGCTTGTATTGACCTCCACTAGTAGATTGCAGAGAGAGAATTTTTCTTTTGGTCCGATGAAGATTGGTGTTAATTTGTCCCTTGGGGCATTGGTCACTGCAGACACTGAATTTTGATGCTTGAATTGTATTTTTGAGCCGCAGATTTTAGGAATCTTTGTCTATTTTACTTGTCATCGAATGGGTTGTTTCCAATTATGGTGAATGAATGAGTCAGGTGTAGACATATAAGCAGGGGATGTTGAGTTAAAGAAGGTGTTTTATTGATATTATTTTAAGCCTATTGTCCTAATCAATCATTTTACAGCTATAGTGCATGTCATGTTTATGTCTTGTATTACAATAATTACTCATGATCCTCTTTATCGGACTGCAGCTTTTTCTTTTTTCTTTTTTCTTTCTTTCCTTTACAATCTAATGATGAAGATATGTCTTTTCCTTCGGCTTGTGTAAGCTCTGTTGAATAGATCATTGGATCCTTGTACGGAGATATGCACCTCCTGCTAACTTTGTGCACGTGAGGAATCCAAAGCGGTAGTTAATGCGGATTCCTTTAGTGATGATTTGGTTTAACAGGTCCATTTGTATCCATGAATGAGCTCTACTATTTTTTTCATACTTTTTTTCGATTATTTTCTCTCTCTCCCTCTTTTTCTTTTTTCTCAGTTCGCATACGATTCAAGGAAAAGGAAAATGACAAACTAAGTAATTTCGTGAATTTTCATACTTTCAAGATGTATGAGAAGAGGATCTCATTTGGCTGAGCCGAAGACTATTGAATCAAATGATAAAGACATTATTAAGAAAAATATGACTTTTTTTTTTTCCAGATGAAATGAAAATTGGATTCATATAACAATAGAAAGGGTTTCTCAAGATTTGCTTTATCCATTATCAAATGAGAGTCATGAGTAAATATAACATTTTTAAGAAGTATCAATACTGTTACATGATTTGTAAATCCATGAATATAACGTACCAAAAAAACTGCAGTTCCTAATGGAATAGATAATAAAGTAACCCTTGCCACCTTCCTTCAATGAAAGGATATGGATTTCAGTGCTTCCATCGATAAGCTAATGCATCATTGACTGCTGCGTTTATTCTATCTGTTCTATTTGAAATCAAAGGGTTATTTGCAGCTGGGTGAATGAATTAGTATAAAAACGCAAATTATGAATCAGCACGCATAGAGAGAAGAGCTCCCATGCTTTCTATTTCTCAACTCTTAGATGCCAACTACAATTGGATCTCCTCTTTTCTTAACGGAGGAGATCTAATATTAAAAAATATCTAGAATACATTCTCCATATTACCCCTACAAATATAGATATATACATATATGCCATAAAAATATCTAGATATTATCCTTATAAACATCTAGATGTGTACATTTTTTTATAGATGTCTAAAATTATGGAGTTCTAGAAGTTTCAAAACTTTAGGTTGGTCTCTTGGCCCATTTCTTTTATTTATTGGGCTTAGAATATTTTGGTCTATGACACAAGCTTCCTAGGACATGGGTCCAAACTGTGGATCACCTTCCGATGAATGTCGGGATCCTCAATATCCTAAACTAGGAAATGAATTAGGACATTTAAGACTCTGTTCGTTACGTGGAAAATAACTTAAATAACTTTCAAAAAAAAAAATTCAATTTTTCAACGCTCATTTTATGGAAAATGAATTGCTTAGAGAAAATATTTTCTTTTAAAAGAAAAAAGTCTTTTAAACTAAGGGAAAATATTTTCCACTTTTTAAGATGAGAAAACATTTTCTCACTCACTTTCTCTTATTTTACACCCATGTATATCTTTTCGTCTTCTTTTTTTCATTTTAAAAATAATCAATTTTTTTTTTTTACTTCTATCTTGACCGATTGTCAGCCACAAAGACAACCGGCGAATGGCCTCAAGCGAGCCTCGAGCTCATTAGCCTTGGTTGAGCTCAAGGCTTGCTTGATCAGCAATGCTCCGACTCGTCGATCTAACGAGCAACGAGGGGCATTGATCTGGCTAGTGATGAGGGCCTCGAGCACCATTTGGCTAGCGACGAGGGCCTTAAGCTCACCACTGCCTAGCTCGGCACAAATGGTGAGGGGCGAGGCTTGACACCTCGAACTCGCCACTTGCCATCAGCGGCTAGCCAACCAAGCGCGACTTGCCGATTTGGCGAGGTTGAGGCTTGCTACTCGCCCTCAACGCCTCAAGCTTGCCTTCAGTCAAGCGCCAACTATCACCGTGGCCAATGCCTGGTTGAAGAAGAAGACAAAAAGAAAAATAATATAAAAATATAAAAATCGATTTTTTAAAAATTTTAAAAAAAAATTATTTAAAAAGAATGAATGAAGGAAAAGATTTTCCTTGCCGAATAGAAGAATATAAACATTTTTTCTTGAAAACATTTTTAAAAAACACTATATTTTCTGTGAAATAAACGGAACCTTATATGTTTTTGCACACCTACAGTAATTGAAATATCCATTTGGTGGAACTTATGGTACCATGAAAATTGTTTTTTTGAACACCAATCAGAAACCCCTCGTTAGAAGTAAAACATAGACCTCAACTACATCTCTCTCTCCTTCCCTGGCTGACTCAATATATCCAGGACAAGTAGGGAGAACGGTCTGCCTAGATGGAGAAAAAATTCCTATGAGTAAGAGCAGCGGTAACTCGCCAACTCCTTTCGAGAAATTCAAACGTCTAAGAATATCCGAAATGTGGCATGACTAGTCTGCTTAAATGGGACTGGTGCACAAGTGACTCAAAAACCGTTGATGCTCAAACTAAATCCGCGATCAATCCACTAAAGTCAAGAGACACGCAACGATTTGAAGAAATCAACAAGCTAATGAATTTTCTTCCACAGCTCGCCCGTCAAAGCTTTTCACGACCTGGCAACCTCCTTTTTCCACCCATCAGATGGGACCTGACACCATAATGATTTGGTTGCACTATGCTTCAACACAGAGTATCTAATCAACCCAAAACCTGCATAACCAGACATTTTTACACCAAAATTGATACTTCCAACAATCCTTCAATCCCGGCGCATATTTCATCTGTTAACCAGCCAAATCAGCCTGAGAAGCTCTATGATCAAGCATTTGAATGTCATAATGACTGGAGTTGGATCATGAATCCAACGCACAAACAAGAGTTAAACTGGGCACATATGTGACTCACAGATATAGCACTCCCTTGAAGGCTTACTAATATGTAGCTACAGCCATGGAAGATTATGTACAAAGAGGCTGAGTTTAGGTAGCATAAAAAGGACACAGCATTACATTTACTGAAAAAGAACAATAAAAGCATACGTTATACATATAACAACTTTAGTAACATAGACATATTTACAAACAGAAAAGAAGAGAGTAGTGTCCACACGTCACCCTAAACTGCAGTAGCTTCTTCAGCTGCTCCGCCAGTAGATGGCTCTGCATGCTCAGCCTCATTTATTTGCCTCAAGATTTCCGACTTCTTCTCCAGAAGAGCTTCGATTTTACTATTTACTTTCTCCAATTTCTGTTTTAGCTTGCCAAGATCTTTACTCTTGTCCTTCCCATCAAGCTTTCTTTTCTTATCATCCTTAACCTTCCTGTCCTTTTCCTTCTTATCAGCTTCCTTACCTTTCTGCTTTTCTTTTTGCCCTTCTCCTTCAGATTTTTTAGCATCTTCACATATTTCAATCTCTCTTCCAGTATTTTCAGTCATACCCTCTTCAACCTTTTGATTCTTCTTTTTTACGTCTCCTTTCTCCTCCTCTTCGTTTCTAACATCCGGTCCATCCTTGTGCTTCTTCCCTTTCTTCTTTAGCTTCTCTTCTTTCTCTTCTTTTCCCACATCAGTTTTCTTGGTCTTCTTCTTCTCTTTCTTCTCCTCTTTCCCCTTCCTTCATCTGTTATTTTCACATCGGCGTCGCCCCTCTGCTTCTCCTTCTCTTTCTTGTCCTCATCTTTCTTCTCCTTCTTCTTTTGCTCTTTCTCACTGTCTACTTTTTCCTTATCTTCCTCTTGTTTTTCCACATCCTCTCCATCCTTGTGTTTCCTTTCCTCTTCCTTCTCTTCAACTTTTTTCCGGTTCTTCTCATCTTCCTCATCCTCATGTTTTGTGCCTTTTCGCTCATCTGCTGCATTCCTGTGCTTATTCTTCTCTTTCTCTTCCTTATCCTTTTTCTTACTCTTTGCTCCTTTATCTTCATCGTCATTCTCTTTTCCTTTTGATTTATCCTTCTCCTTGGGTTTTTCATCCTTTTTCTTGCCTTCGTATTTCTTTTTCCCATGTATATCCTTCTTTTGCTCTTCATCATTTGCCCTCCCTTCATATATCTTCATGTATTCTTCATTTTCCTTTTTCTTCTCCTCCTCTCTCTCATCACTTCTAATCTTCTCTGCTCCCTTCTCCTTGGAGTTCTCATCAGTTCCCTTCTTCATGTTCTTGTCTCCCTTTTTCTCCCCGTCCTTTTCCTTCCTTGTCCCCACATCCTTTTTCTTCAATTTCTCCTTGTCCTCTTCTTTATGCTTCTCCTTCTTGTCTTTCTCATGATGCGGCTTGATTTTCTCCACAGTTTTGGTCTTTAATTCCATTTCCATCTCAGTCTTCTCTTCCGACACATCATCTGGGTCTGCAGCCTGGCTCTTCAGCTTGACTCTTAACTCTTCCTTTTTCACCTTTTTCTCTTGTGCACTGGATTGAGATTCTTCTTGCATGCTGGCTGTGTTTGCTGAAACTTGAAATGTATATCCTTTGTCTCCTGAACCCACACTCGCAGAGCAATAGCATCAGACAATCAATGATGACATATCATATTATTCAACAAATTCTTCACCTCAGATCAATAGAAAATAATAAAGCAGAGAAGGTGGCAAGGCAAGCATTGCCAATGACGAAAAGATTATCCTGAACAATTACGGCCATAGGGGTCGGCGGGGGCCATCACAGTTCCTTGGCCAATGTGTATGTAGTGAAATTTTTCGTAATTTTAACTGTGCTATATGAAATTAAATGAAAATTTTCTTAATTCAACCCGAGGTACGAGTTGCCAAGATAGATAGTTCATCTTGTTCCCTGGTCCAAATTTTTGTCTATCCCATAAACATCGAACAAAAGTTTTTGGCTCATGGTACCCCACTTTGCTCACTTTTTCAAATAACATCTTGGCACCATAAAGAGCAGGATTTCTTGTGAAAGATTCATTTTGAGGTCAACGAGCATTTAACAGTTTACGGACAAGAAGTTTGATGAGAAACATGTGAATAATCAAACAACAAGCTAGACATTTCTGATTGCTTGACCAATTCAATTTGTTGTGTTTGTGATTTTCACATATAAGACAATATGACAAATAAGCCAACAAGCCCAAAAGGCTGGGACGATATGAGGGATACAAGCTCACTTGTGGGTAAGGTTCTCCAAATAATGCAATAGTTTTCACAAGATAGACAATTTCCATCGGTTGACATGTAAAGAGACAAACCACCCCGCAATGCAATCCCTGAGAACGAGATGAACTTGGCGGATTTTTCTTTAACTCGATCCAGTAGAGCAAAAGGAAACCACATGACTTGATTTTACCCCATCAAAATTGAACGACCGAATCGTTTCCAAGAAATGAACCTATATCTCTGTCAATTGAGATCCTAGCAAACTCACAGAGAACACCGATCAATATTTTCATCGCACTCTGACAGGAGAATCGCTCCCCATGACCTTTTTTGTAGCAAAGAAATTGACAACCCTGCCATTACAAGGAAGACACAATGCTTTCTTGTAGCAAAACAAAATGACTCAACAATAAACCGAGATGCCCCTGCTGTTCTGTCGTTCAAAATTGAACGCAGTCGATCGCTTGGGCAAAACAAAGCGACCCTCACAAAACCCACAATTTCACATGATCATTCATCCCCAAATCCATTCTCTCCCACCACGACCATCAGCGATCCAAAATTACTGATTGAAAGACAGAGCAGGTATCCAAATTTCGACAAACACGAAACAGGCAGCACGAGGAACAAAACCCAGAAGGCGTTTCGCCGAATTTCTTACCTCACGCCTTCCGAAAGCAAAAAAGAACTCGCTTGATCCCAGAAAGAAAAGCGACGCGACGATGTTTGATGAGGTGAAGCTTACTCTGTCGGGCCAGAGGATGCGTGCGAGCTTTGCTCTTATCGAATTCCAGAAATCGGGCCTTTTCTTGGCTGCGACTGCGAGGGATCTATTCTACCTTCCGAGAGAATTTAAAATCGCCTCCCCAACGTAGAGAAACGGTTCGATGGTCTCTAGTTGAGTCTAGACTCCAGTGGGCGCCGCTGGAAAATGAGCACAGCAGGAACCAGGAACAGAGACGGAGATGAACAGTGAAAAACAACCGGTCATTTTTACTTACAATTTTTTTTTTTCCTCTTTTGTATTTCTTCTGATCTTACGAGTCCCAAAATTTGATTTTTAATAAACACGAGCCACCTAAAAAATTTTAAAATTATTCATGTCGACGTGTTTGGCCTAAATTATAAATTTATAAATTTTCCGTAGAAATAGCTGTTTTTCCGTTTTCATATTTTCTAGAGAAAGCAAAATATAAATTTATTTTCATTGAGAGTATTTATTGCTCTTCAATCCGATGAGTAAGCTTACAATGAAGAGGTACATATTAGTTTTACATTATAAATTTTTATTTGAGTCATGTTTAGTTGCTCGATTTCTAAGTTGTGTGATTTAATAAACATTGATAATTCATATATAGGAGAAAAGCCCTAATTTCCAAAACTTCTAGAGAAAAGCCTTGGCCCGTCGTCCGGTCCGAGAGCCCTGTGAGGATAAGTATCATGAACAGTGACTTCGATTTCCACATGAACTCTTTTTGTAGGCTAGGATTCCGATCGGCCATGATCACCGTTTCAATTGGCTTTCAATCTCCAAAAGATCATTGAAAAAGGTTTGCAAGAAAATTTGGCTAGATTTTAAATATGAGCGACTCCCCTTCTACCGCTACTTTCAAACTTCAATACCAAAATGGGCAGCACCTATGGTAATCGGCTACGGGGCTGAAGTGCGGGACCATAGTCCTTTTAAGTGCTCCGTAAACTCTGAGCAATTTGATCATTCAACGCATGTTTGCGGTTCTTCGAAGGGGTCAGTAGCGAGCCATTATGCTCCTTCACTACTTAGAAATGAAGCCGTTTATGCATTAGATTAATCAAATTAACCCCATCTTCAAAGAATGGACTTAAGTTCAAAGTTGTCAATCCGAGGGGGATTAAAAATAGTCTATTCAAATAGATTCATTTAACTCATTTCGAGATTAGCTAATCCTTACAAGCTGAGAAAGTTAGAAGAAAGAAAGAGTTCAAGTTTGAATCCTTTTGGCTTGAAAATGCCGAATGTAAGAAGGTCATCGAGCAAGCGTGGGGATCGATACACCATCATCACCGAATGCTTCCTAAAAAGATTAGTGCTGTGACTGCAGCATTAACAATCTAGAGTAAGAGATCTTTCCCTAATGGCCATCGGAGAATTACCCAACTCAAACAAGAACTCCAAACCCTGATTAACAGTGAGAACTACCCAGAGGAGAGAGCACGAGTCAAGGATATTCAAATAGAAATTGAAAGCCTGTGGAGGCAAGAAGAGCAATATTGGGGGGCCGAGATCAAGAATTAAATGGCTCAAGGAGGGAGACAGAACACCCGGTTCTTCCATGCCACCACCATACAAATAACAGACAAAGAAACAGGATCTCAAGGATCAAGACGGAGGACGGCAGCTGGATTTCTACACCCGACCAAATCAAACATTATGTTTTGGACTACTATCATCAACTCTATAAATCAGAAGGCCAGAGGGACTTCTTACCGGTCCTTGCTCAATGCAAACATGTAATAACAGGCGAGATGAATAGGCTGCTGGTGGATGAGGTCTCTGAGGAAGAAATAAAGACAACAGTCTTTCAAATGGGGGCTGAGAAGGCGCCTGGACCAGATGGCCTCAACGGCTTATTCTACCAACGAAGTTGGGACAGCCTGAAGACAGACATTGTGTTGGAAGTTCGTGGATTTTTTCGTAACCAATATCATGCTCCCCGAACTCAATGTAACCAGCATTGCCCTAATCCCGAAAAACCCAAAATCCCGAAACTTTAGACCAATACCGCCCTATAAGCTTGTGCAATTTTGGGTACAAAATCATAGCAAAAGTGCTTGCCAACAGCTTAAGCCCATCCTACCCCTAGTAATTGCGGAAAGAACAAAGCGCATTTGTAGGTGGGAGATTCATCCAAGACAATATTTACACGGTCCAAGAGGTTCTACATCAAATACGCACTTAAAGAGAAGAAGAAAGTTCCGTGCTGTTTTAAAATTAGACATGAAAAAGCCTATGACCGCGTAGAATGGGACTTTCTCGGAGGCATGCCTATTGCAGATGGGCTTCCATACAAAGTGGGTAGGGTGGGTAATGCAATGTGTAACAACTGCTGCTCTAAGCGTGAAGGTCAATGGCGAGAACCTAGCCTATTTCCAACCATCCCGTGGGATTAGGCAAGGGGACCCCTTGTCCCCATACCTGTTCATCTTGGTGGCAAACGTCCTATCTGGACTACTTGGGAAAGCAATGGAGGACCGCAGCTTGAGGGGGATCAAACTGAATAGATGGTGCCCTACCCTATCCCACCTCCTCTTTGCTGATGACTCCATCTTCTTTCTCGATGGGACGGTCTTGGAATGCCAAAATCTGGCCTCGATTCTACGCCAATATTGTATGGCATCAGGACAGCAAATTAATCTAAACAAGTCAGGGATATACTTCAGCCGAGACTGTCCCCCGCACCTAATGAGAAACATGGCACAAACTCGAGGGTACCGATTGCAACTCAAATAGGAAAGTACCTAGGAATCCCCTCGGGACGGGGAGAATCAAAGAAGCACACCTTTGCTTGGATTATGGGGAGGGTGAACACGAAACTGGAAGGTTGGAAAGAGAAGCTGATATCTCGCGCGGGCAAAGAAATCCTACTAAAATCAGTGGTACAAGCCATACCGCAATATGCCATGTCAGTGTTCAAGATCCCTACCTCTATTTGCAAGGCTATTGAGAGAAGAATAGCACAATTCTGGTGGAAAAACAGCATGAACAACGCGGGAATTCACTGGAAACGATGGGAAGACCTCAAGCTAACCAAGAGAGAGGGAGGACTGGGATTCAGGGACATGATGAACTTTAACACAGCTTTGCTGGCAAAACAAGCATGGAGGCTAAGCACAAATCCCACATCTCTATGGGGGCGCCTATGCAAAGGAATGTACTACCCATCTACTGATATATGGCATGCGGGGACAAAACAGAGATCTTCTTGGTGGTGGAGAAGTCTACTAGCTGGTCGGGATGCCATCTCCCCTGCTATGAGGTGGACGGTTGGGAATGGTTCGAATATCAAACCTAGGGAGGATAGGTGGCTCCCACACGGAATAATACATGGCCCAAAGAAACCGGCATGAGCCCCACTAGTCTTGGGCTGATCTCGATACCAGAAGGCAATTGGAATCTCCCTCTCATTCGGGAACATTTCGATGAATGCATAACCAAGCAAATTATGGCAACACCCCTTAACCCACACTCTGAACAAGACAATATCATCTGGACAGGAACGCATGCTGGTAATTACACAATTCAAAGCGGCTATAGGACTATCCAATCACTTACAGCAGACAAAACACGGAATTCAGCCTCAAAATCATACACCCCCCTAACAGATTGTGGAAAATCATTTGGCACCTACACGTTCCCCCCAAAATCAGATTCTTCCTGTGGAATCTGTGCAATTCAGCCATCTCAACAACAGATAATCAGATAGAGGAACGTAGTACCGACCCCCTTTGCCCCTTGTGCCGAGGAAGCCCCGAGACCGTCGCACACACCTCGGCTGCCCAGGACAAGTTTCGTCTCGGTCAAGCCCAAACTCCGCCCTTCCTCGAAACCACAGCCCCACTTCAACCGAATTGAAGACTGGCTACTGGACACAGAGGAAAAAGGCGGTTTACCGTCGCTGGAAATGCTGGCTTCTGCACTGTGGGAACTCTGGAAAGTGAGGAATGAAGCGATCTTCCAACGCCGGGTTCCGCACGTTGACGAGATCTTGGACAGAGCAACAGCGTCTCTACAAAGCTTCTACGCCTGGTCACCAGCAAGGAGAGATTTAAGCTCCTACAGAAATCGACTGAAGCCGTGGAACCCTCCCCCCACGCACACCTTCAAAGTAAACTGGATGGGGCTTACCTCCCAGCGCCACAATGGGGGCTCGGCGGCATGGCTATGCCATGACTCTGGCTGACGATTGCCGCACGGCGGGGCTCGATCGACGGGCACCGGCGTCTTCTCCCTTCATCGTCGAAGCCGGGGCACTTTTGGACGCCCTAGCTTTCCTTCGAAACCGACAGGATCAGAACCCAGCTGAGGGTTTTCCAATACTACCTCTCCCAGGCGATGTCGTTTTAGTTGAGACTAATTGCCAAATATTAGCTGCAGCAGTGGCCCACCAGCAGGCTCTCACGTGGGACGCACGGCCTCAAATCCAGCGGTGCAGGAATTTTCTGTCGCATTTGCCCAATATTCAGGTTGTCTTTTGTAATCGTGAGGCGAATACTGCTGGCGATTGGGTTGCTAAAACCCATCGCAAGAATTGTTTGCCCTCGGATTGGGTCAAATCCCCCCCGGTTCACCTTTGGAACCTTTTATGTACTGACGCCCAGTTAGCGGGCCTCCCTACTTTGGGATAAATCAATGCAACTTCATTCTCGACCAAAAAAAAAAAAAACTCTGAGCAATTTGATCCTTCAATGCATGTTTGCAGTTCTTCGAAGGGGTCAGTAGCGAGCCATTATGCTCCTTCACTGCTTAGAAATGAAGCTGTTTATGCATTAGATTGATCAAACTAATGGATCAAAGCGGATTAAAAATAATCTATTCAAATAGATTCATTTAACTCATTTTGATCTATTTTCATACAATGTAAATTTAATGATCCATGCCTAAACAATATCCACCCCACCCCATATTGTGTTTTTTTAACCCAATCTACAAAAATTAATATCCAAAAAAGGGAGGGTAAGATTAAATGAGGGTAAGAAAGAAAAAAGAGAGAGTCGTAGAGATGGATTGGATCTAGATAAGTTTTAAACCCATTTATGAATCATTTAATATTCATATTATATTTAAATCAATTTACAACCCGTTTACTTAATATAGCTAATTTATTTATGACCCATTTAATATTCATGTAGATTAAAAATGGGTCAATGACTCATTTTGACAAGTCTACCTGCATCTCCACGTAGGCTTCGGAGGCCTTGTCTTGCTGCCTGCTGGGAAAATGATTTCCAAATTGCTGCTGGTTCCAGGATAGAGTTGCTTTTGTTATTTTTATTTTTATCACTGCCCGGTGGGCTCATGACCTAGAAGTGGGAGAATTGCAAAGCATCTTTTGACTTTGAGGACACGATGACTTGCCGGCTCGGGTCCACATTTCATCCGGATGAGGACGGTCGGGCGAACCTGACGAGACCTCAATTGCCCGGTTGCCCTGCCCAAGCAACAGCTTGATCGGAGTTGCGCAACCCTGATCACGTCGATCTAGTTAGAAGTTGTGACGCGACCCACCATTTTTCTCCTCATTGTGTCTCCCTGTCGCGTGCTTGGATTGGAGGCAACAATGGCCACATGGTGGTCGATTGATGCCGACGGTAAGAGTGTCAAATGGGTGGGTCGGGTCGGATCGGTTTTGGATCGGATCGAAAATAGTCCAATCCACATAAACTCATTTAACTCGTTTTGACTCATTTTCATGTAATGTAAATTTGATGACCCATATCTAATCCGACCCATACCCGACTTATATTATCAATACATATTAATATTTAACTTAATTTAAGAAAATCAATTCCCACTTATTTAGTCCATTTTAAATTTTTTACATATAAATTATTTGAATAAAAATTTCACATCAAATTTATAAATTACATTAAATAATAAAAAATGTGAATACCTCTGAATTGAAATAGTTTTTGAAAAATAATTTTTAAAAAAATCGATTTTTAAATTATTTTTAAAATTTTGAATTTTTTATTATTTTTTCTTTTCTTTTTATTTTTATTTTTTTTATTTTCCCTTTCTTTTCTCCTTTCTTTCTTCTTCTCCCTTTTCCTCTACTAGTGCCGCCCGACGATGACTAGCGAAGACGCAAACCAACAAGCTCGAACTCGACCAAGGCCGACAAATTTGAGACTCGGTCAATCTAGGCTCCACCAAGGTCATTAACAGTGGTCAAGCTCGGGTTCGCCCTGGATCTGGCAAACTGCAAACTCTGTTGTGGCCAATGAGTTCGAGACTCGCATACCCAGATCCAGGCAAGCCGTAGCTCAGCCAAGGTCGGCGACCTCACGACTCGCCTGTCCAGATCTAGACCGAGTTCCGATCAGCGAGCTTAGGGCTCACTAGCCCAAGCTCTATCGCAACTCGCCTGTCCAAATTCAAACTGAGCTCTAGCCAACGATGGCAAGCTCGAGATCGGCGATGGTGATGGCGGCGTGATGGCAGGATTGGTAACGAAATTGAGAACTCATAGAGGAGGAGATGGAATGAAAGATGATGGATATACTTAATAACTCATTCAACCCATATTTGCCTCATATTTAACTTTCACAAAACCTATATTTGATCTCATATTTAACTTTTACTTGACCCATACTTGACTCATTTAACTATAAGTGAGTCATAATATAGATTTACGATACATATTGACACCTCTAACCGACGGGCACTCGGCGGCCCTAGACGTGCTTTGGTGGCACCAATGATGTGGTCACCGTAGCCTGCCCAACCGAGCAGCCCTATCTTCCCCTGTGCCGTGAACCTTAAATAGGTTTACCATCTTTTTAAAAAATTTCTCTTTTTATTATCTATATTGACACTAAATGATAAAAGAATTTATGTGTCACCGCATTTATTCTTGTTAGCATTGATAAGGCATTGAATTCACAGTCCACTTCAGCATTGCGATTGTACATCTTATGGAAGTACTAGCTTGAACACAAAAATGCTCAGCTTTAGAACCCAATCCAGAATTCTTTTTGAGGCATTTGATTAGATAATTTTCAAAATTCAAAGACCTCCAACGTCTTTATTCCAAAATTTATATGACGTTTCTACAAAAATTCCCAACATGGGTCGTATTCTCTTTAGCGCATAGGAATTCTTCCGGACTTTAGACCACAACTCACCGCCAGCTCCACTTTCCAAAATGGACAAAATCAACGTCAACATGAAGATGGAATTTTGACGTCATTCTTTTCATTTTTTTTTTCAATCTCAGGAGTTGACCGGGGATGGTTCGCCCCCACTTGATGGCTATGATTCCGGCAACTTTCTACCACAATCTTAGCAAATATCAACTGAGACAGCGCACGTTGTTCGTACTTTGGAATGATTGAGTTAATTTAGACTAAAATCATACTTAAGTGTACATAGAGAAGGGGCTAGACCAAAAAAAATCTGCTTTATCAAAGTTAAAGAGAAATTTAGGAATTTTTATATATTTTAATATATCAACAAATAGTACATAAGTTTATTTATAAGTAATAAGAAACATAATACTAAATATAAAGATATATACTTAATCTTGAGAGATGCGAAGAATTATGTAAATATCTTAGTAATGCTAACAATCAATGTTTCTTCTTTCTGAGTCAAATAAATTCACTTCATTTTTTTGAAACAAAAGACATGAAGATAAAAGGTAGGGGGTCAGATTTTCTTTTACATATTTTAGATATATCGATTATTGGCTAAACCCGATATATAGAAAAAGCTAAATCTTTTTCTTCGTAATTTTTTATATTATATTTTTCGCCGTAATGCTTTTATTAAAATAAAAATAAAATAAAATAAAATAAAGGAAGAAGTGAGCTACCAGTTATAGCCTACACTGGCGCATATCGTTTGTTCGCCGAACAGCCCCAGAGGTAGAGAGAGAGACAGAAGAGAACCTGCCTTCACGCTCTGTCGCTGGTTGTTTTTTTTTTTTTTTTTTTTGGTTGTTTCTCTCTCTCTCTCTCCTGGCTGTTCCCGTCGCCAACCAAAAAAGGGAAAGAGCACCGTTTCTCTCTCCTCTCCCCTTTGCCCACCCCCCTCCACCTCCACGCCCGCTGGCTTTCTCTCTTCAGCTTCTCCGCGTTTCCGATCGCGAACCCTATCGAGACCTCGATCGGGCTCCCGAGGGCCGACGTCCAGAGCCCGCGCGAAGAGAGCTGCTGCTGCTCCTCCTCCTCCTCCTCCTCCTCCTCCTCTCCGTCTCGGATCTCCGCCGCCTTCCTCAGCTCCCGCCGTCCGAGGCCGAGCTCGTCCCGACGATGAACGACCTTCTCTCGGTAATGCCTTTTTCGCTTCGCAATAGCTGAATGGGGGCCGGGGCTGGGGCGGGGCTGGGCTGGTTTTCTTTTTATATTGCTCTGTCTTTGTCCATTTTTTTTTTTTTTTTTTTTGTACTGATCTGAGCTTGATTGGGATAGTTACGTTAATTTCAACTGGATGTTGTGTTTGTATATATTACTTTGTTGTATGTGTTGTTGAATTATTTAATTACCAGCGGCGATTTGACTTTTGTATCTCTCGGAGAATTCTATGTAGAATCGGAATGTGTGGGAGAAGATGCGGGAATTTGAATTTCCCACGTTGGTCTTTCACTTTCGGGATGTCCAGCCGAGCTGGATTCTTCTGTTTTCGCCGCATCCCTTCCTGCAGATGCTGAATTTTGATGTTCGAATTATATGTTTGAACAGCAGATTCTAGGAATCCGTGTCTATTCTATTTGTGATCGAATGGATTGTTTCCAGCTATGGCAAATAAGTTAGTGTAGATATGTGAAGAAATGAATATGTTAAACTATGATGAACCTCACCTTCTCAGCTTCTTCGCTAAAGAAATTTTGCGGAAGCAGAAGCTATTCTGATCCGGTGTATATACCTTTTCATTCTAAACCTGCTTATTTAAAAAGTTGTACATTACGCCATTCAAAACCAGGACAGTGTTTGGACGTCAGCATTCTTTATTGTTTTGGCTTTTACAACTAGTGACTGATATCGCCAGATTGCTGGTTGAGAGGTGGTTAAGTGGGATTGTTGTGCATTTGCCTGTGAGAAGGAAAAGAAGTGCTGGTTTGCTCTTTCTTCTTCCAATCTGGCTAAAACATACACCTTCCTTTGTGATCTGTGGACCATTGAGAGAATCAACCCCTAAGTAATGGCCAAGTTGTTTTTATTTACCTCACTGTCCCTTGCATTGGCTTGTCAATTGAATATATCATCATTATTGTTGAGTGACAAATAGTTTGCTCTGAATGTTTTACTTTGAATGATCTTCGATTTTCTCAATCTAAAGTGTTGTGTTCTTTGACTTATTTATTTCTTATCCCGAGAGTCTTCTCATTGGCTTAGGGACATAAACTTCTTGTGAAGAAATTATATGCATGCACTTATTCTCCTATGCAAGTAATGTGAGGAGAGATTCACCATGCTAGAGGCTACAAATTTAACTTTTGCCTACTGGTTTAATAACTTTTTCCAGGATTCCTTTGAGATCCCTCGGGGTCAAGCTTCTAGAGATGGGGACATTGAGTTGGGGGCAAATGCTCCAATGCATTCAGGGGAACTTGGCTTGGAGAATTTCTTTAAGAAGGTTAGTTTTAATGATATTTTTTCAGCCCTTCCTCTTGTCAAACATTTTGTTTTTCAATGTAATTTGAAATCTTACAGTTGATAGCGCACATTATATTTTTGTCTTGCATTATAATAATCACTCTTTGTCAACCAGGTTCAAGATATCGAAAAGCAAATCGACAAGTTGAATAAATTGCTGAAGAAGCTCCAGGTAAGGCACATTCAACGTAGGCCCTTGTGGTTTTATTACTAATTCCCCATTTTTGGTGACAATTTCTCAAATTTAGATAAAGACAAAAACTTAAAATCCATTGTCTATTAATTCTTATCATTTTTTAACACATACCAATGGTTCATGAATGCTGCAAACAAATTGTCTGCACCGTGATAATTCAAAATTTTTACAAGTGAGCTGTTTCTTTATTTTCTTTGGAAAATCATTGAGTGGAATTATAAATGATCAAATGATGAACTTCTTATGTCTCCAATAACTGTTGCATAGATGATACATCCTTCTGCCATCTTGTATGTATGCAGGATGCACATGAGGAATCAAAAGCCATAACTAAGGCGGCTTCCATGAAAGGTGATTTGCTCTAGCTTTCCCTTAAGGTTCATTTGTGTTCAAGAATGTGCTCTACTATATTTTTCGTACCTTTTTTCCCTGCTACTCTCTCCCTCGTTCTCCCTCCTTTTTCCTCATTGCCGCAAGAAGTGCAGACTGCATGATTTCTCTTCGTTTCCATTGGTCCATCAAAGAGAGCTACCTTTGAAAAGCGATTTGCCTTAACTCTTTTGATTTGTAATCTCCTCTCCAGTATACTGTTCCCCTTAGTCCCGGAAAATTCTTAACACCCCAGTGGATAACAAATCTTGGATATTGTGTGGTTATATCCTCACTTCAATGGATTTTTGGATATATTAGAGCTCTTTTGTTTAGCCAGTGGATGATAGTTATTTGCAGCATGTCCAGCTGCTGAAGAAATCTAGGAACTTCATCATTTTCGATGGAACTTAATTTGTAACTTCTTACATTTTACTGAGGTTGGATTATCTAAGAAAATTGGTAAACAGTTCTTTTTGTTTCTTTCCCTATACTTCTTTGCTTAGAATGATGGTTAGAATGACTCCACCTATGCTTTACTAGTAATATGAGAGCTGTGTGCTGTTTATACATTTCTAAGTTACCAAAATAGGTAGTTCTTAGGATGAAACTGTTCAACTGTTTCATTACATCATTGAAAGTACATACTGGGCGCTTACCCCCCAAAAAAAAGTGACTATGGGCTGTTTAGCTCAGCCATACATGCAGAAGGTGAACATTCATGGGGATGAAGACAAAGATTGTGTGATTGTTGTATTTCACCATCACTGTGTTTAATTTAATATTTTTTATCTCATTCTTGATGCTTGGAGAAAATTCATGCACCCAAACTGTTTTGCTGCTTAGTGTCCAGGACAATCCTTTTAGAGAAAGGCATAGTGCACCTATGTTTATTCTTGTCACAGTTGAACTACATCACGGTTTGTTCCATGGCATGACCAGTTTAATAGTTGACATATGAGATGCCCATAATGTTCACAAGTTCCAACCCAGCTGGAAAGCATTACTTAGATCCCAAACATGAGATATAGTTTCAGTTAAATGTATATAGGAAAAATTTTTGCATGGTATCTCCAATTTCTATACAAGTATGATATTTGTTTAAGCGGCATTTTATATTTCACTCTTGTATACCCATGCCATCATATTGCTAATCATGATGGTTCTACTGTCTACAGTCATCAAGCAGCGGATGGAAAAAGATGTTGATGAAGTTGGAAAGGTTGCTCGCTTTATAAAATCGAAGATTGAAGAACTTGACCGAGAAGTAAGATGATAAGCTGCCCGTTTTACCCAGTCAGGACCATAGTGTTTTAATTATTATCTGTCTTATATTGTCATCTCTCTGGTGCAGAATCTGGCAAATAGGCAGAAACCTGGTTGCGGTAAAGGTACAGCTGTTGACCGATCAAGAACGCAAACTACTGTGTAACTCTCTCTCTCTCTCTCTCTCTATACAGACAGACAGACAGACAGACAGACACGCATATGTATGTATATATGATTGTGTGTGTATACACATCTTCTTTGTTTGTGTGTCGGTGTGTGCATTTGGTGATGAAGGTGGTGGTTGTGATGGATAGGGAATCTAGATGCCATGTGTGGCAACAGTTGCTTTTGATATGGCATTGCCAGTATCTGTTTGCATGCATTGTAAGAAGTGATTCTATAGAACAGCTTAACCAGGAAACATAAATATGTATGCAGTAGACTATCCTGTTAAGTGGCCGAAGTTGAAATGTTTCATCAGGATTACTTCTTTTTGAACACATTATTTTGAAGCTATCATATGTATAACTAATCTGAATCTATCATCCAATGGCACCAAAGATTGGTTATAGTCAAGTGAATGATGTCATTTTGTAAACTTTATTGATGCAGCTCCATGAAGAAAAAGTTTAAAGACAAGATGGCTGAATTTCAGGTTGCTCCAATTTCATACCCTCTTGTGTCTCTATCTACCTGGCATTTTGTCAACTATTTACACTTTGAATATTTTTACAGGTCCTCAGGGAAAATATACATCAAGAGAATCGGGAGGTTGTTGAAAGGCGTGTTTTTACTGGTACAAAACCTTTTGCCTCACTGGAAGTCAAAAATGCAATTGTGGCATGACTTAGTACTAACTTCTTTGGTTTTGTTTCTCTAATGGTCAGTAACGGGCAGCAGAGCTGATGAAGAGGTAAAATGATTTATAGATTTTGCCAACTTTTGGCATGTTGCCTCTCTTGCTCCTTTACTAATTATACACAACTTTCAATAGACAATTGACAGACTAATTGAGACTGGAGATAGTGAACAAATCTTCCAAAAGGCCATTCAAGAGCAGGGGCGAGGCCAGGTTCTCTTTGTTGCTTTTTCTCACTTTTACCATACGAGTTATTTTGTTTAATGTTACTCTTGCCTTTCTGCTAATCATTTTTATGTTTGAGAAATTGAGTTTTGTTGATTCCAACCAGAATTTATTTTTGTCGTGTTGCTTTTATGCATCCACAAGTAGCATCAACTAAGCCCACAGTTTCCTTGTTTTCAAAATGTTTGGGTACAACAAATGATTAAACTAATTTGTGTGGCTTATCCTGGATTTGGAAAGTGTTTTCGCTGAAGATATAATTTTGTCAAAATACTTAAGACTATATGCAGCTGCATAGAATGTACTCTATTGCTCAGAGAGAATTGATGAACATGTGTTATTTCTTTTAAGATTTCTGTTCAAAATGTGGAGGCCCTAATGATCTTTTTGGCTTTCAAGATATTTTTGGGGTTACTTGGTCTTAATATTATAAGTTGTCATCCTTTCCGGACTCCTAGAGTAAGGAATATGCATCATTAGATTGATGAAAGAATGATTTGGCTGGATATTTTCCTTTGGAACCTTGGAAATGCTCCCACAGCATGCTATATTCCGTTTGCTAGGAACAAGGTACTCTTTCTTGAAGTCAAAAATTTGGATGGAGCTCATCCTAGTTAATTTTACAGATTATGGATACTGTTGCTGAAATTCAAGAGCGCCATGATGCTGTCAGAGATCTAGAGCGCAAGCTTCTGGATTTGCAGCAGGTACTTAGCATTCACTGTTATTAACTCTATCCATTCACCGTTAATTAACTCGTTCTGTTCACAAATATCAGAATCCATATTTAGATCAATCATATGTACTACACCTAGTTTTCTGTTCACACTTTTGATAATGAAAGTTGTGTGGGAGAGAAGTCAGGCTCTGCTATATCTTGTAACTCTTGTTTGTTCATGATGCAGATATTTTTGGATATGGCTGTGTTGGTGGATGCCCAGGGAGACATGCTCGACAATATAGAATCACAGGTAGACTAGTCCTGTTGAGCTGTCTTCATTAAGGATTTTTTTCTTTTCCACGAGGAGAAAATGAAAGTTCTTCTCCAATTAAAGAAGTTCGATGAGTTTCTGCATTGCCACACTTTGACCTTGATTACGTGCTTTGACTCTTTATCTATGTTTCTCTAGGTCTCGAGTGCAGTGGATCATGTTCAGAGTGGCAACACCGCCCTCCAGAGGGCGAAGAGCCTGCAGAAGAGCTCTAGGAAATGGATGTGCATCGCGATCATAATCCTACTCATCATCGTGGTGATAATTGTCGTTGCAGTGCTCAAACCCTGGAGCAGCAACAAGGGTGCTTAAGGGGGCTTCACGTATCGTTTGCTGTATAAATAGAAGAGCAAATGTCGTGAATCTTTTAAAAAGTCTTATGCATATTTCGTGTTCATAATTGGTGGTCGGCGTGTGTTCTTTGATGTGGCAATTGAGTGTGTAGCGTTTCATTTTGCTGCGGATATCCTCCCGGTCCTGTTCCTGATTCAAAATTCTTTGGCTGCTTCTTCATCTATGAATTCTTTGTTTTGGAAACTCTTCTTGGATAATTCTGCTAAACCGAAACTGCCCCAATGAGTTACCAGTTCTTCATCTAAGAGTAAAATGCTGGGGTGGACGATGACATCCCTAGCGCATTAAGGGAAACAAACACAATGTGGATAATTCATGATATGAGCGCGTTGTGCCTGGCTACTTGCTAAGATAAATGCGGAGTGAGTTCCATTAGCATCTCACTAAATTTGACAGTCTACATCAATCTTCAGTAAAAATGAAAATGACAAACTTTAGACTAGAGGCATTTGAGTTGATGCCTCATGCTTTTAATCGAAGCTATCCTTCCAAATTAAGTTCATCGACCACGAGGTTATGAAATCTGAGGCATACCCACGTTGCTTATTGAAGTGTAAGTAATGACCTGAGTCCACATTTTCGCATTAGACAATGCCTTGGCAATGTCTCACTCTCTAAAATCAAAAGAATCCCGCGTGTGATTTTGACAAGATGACTCACCGGCACTTGCTCAAATCTGAGCAACGGCTTCGCGACACGACAAAGATGACTCGCCGGCACTAGGTCTAATCTGAGTATCGACTTTCTCAAAATGGGGAGATCCTTAAGGAGGGGCCGAGGACGCCTCGTCGACAGTTGCTAAGCTGGTTTCGTATACAACGAACGGTTCAGACCCGAGTCATTGGCTGACGTCATCGGAATGAACCGTCCCCCCTCTTTTTAATTCATCGCCCTCGTCAATTCCAACCGGGCCGGCCCGAGGAGACAAACCGCCCCCTTCTTGTCTTTCTCTCTGTATCAGCTCGGCTCCGAGGAGCTGCAGCAGCAGCTGCGACAGCAGAGAGAGATGAAGGGGAAGCGATTCTCGACGATCCTTCTCTCTCTCGCGCTCTCTTGGTGATGGGAGATGGCTCCACCGTCTCTGCTCCTCCACTACTCGCAGCGCCGCCTCTCCCACTCCACCCGGGGCGGCTTCTTCTTCGTGCCCACCACCTTGGCCCTCCTCACCTCCCTTCTCATCCTCTTCTACCTCTTCACCACCTCCAACATCTTCTTCCTCCACTACCGCCACCACCACCACAACCACCCTCGCCAGCCCATCCTCCCCGCCGAATTGCCCGAGCTCCGGTCCTCTTCCCGCGGCGGCCGAACCTACCCCGTCACCGGCCGGTCCTCCCCGACCTCTCCCGATGGAGCCACCGCTGGGAGTTCTCCGGGTGAAAAGCCGCAACCTGCCGGTCCCGCCGTGGCAGGAGGGAGCGGCGGTCGCGGAGTCGACGCCGGTCAGCTCGGGCCGGGAGACCGATTTGGGCCCAGCGGTTAGTGAAATTTGCGACCTTTTGACTTTTAGGATCTTCTCATGAATCGCTAGATTTTGTCTGAAATTGTTTGATCCTCTTCTTTAGCTGCAATTTATGGAAGGTTCGCAATTAAGAGGAGGAAAAAAGGAATTGAAGAAGTTATCATTTTAATGAAGCCTCGATAATTTCCTTTAATGATGCTGCAGCAATTTTGTCCTGTGTCATTATTCTGGACAAAGCTATAATTCAGCTTCTTAAACCTTAGAAATGTACATATCAACCTAAAGTGTTTACGCAGGAGATGAGAAATTTCTACATTTACCTCACAGCCATTTGAACTGTTGGATCCAATTTGCATTCGAGAAGAACTGTCATGGTCTTTTTTACCGATACATGAGAAGTAGATAGAATGTTCCATGCATTTTCGCCGGATCTGGATATGTAATTTCTGCCTTGTTGATCGGATGAAGAGTTGAGAATTTGTTGGTGTGAGTGGGATGAGACATTGAACGCCTCGAGATTAATGTATGAGAACCTTATGTGTTAACACCCGTGTTTGGGAATTTTTGGTCTTATGGTTCAGGCAATCATGTGAATAGCAACGACGTGTACCATAACAGAGATGTCTTCGAGAAAGACTATAGAGAAATGAATAGGAGCTTTAAGATATATGTTTATCCTCACAGGCGGGACGATCCCTTTGCTAATGTTCTCCTGCCGGTGGATTTCGAGCCTGGTGGTAATTATGCCAGCGAAAGTTACTTCAAGAAGAGCCTAATGAAGAGCCACTTCATCACAAAGGACCCAACTGAGGCAGATTTGTTCTTTATGCCTTTCTCCATCGCAAGGTTGCGACATGATGCGAGAGTTGGCGTTGCAGGCATCCAGGATTATATACGGGTTTACATCATGAACATTACTCGGAGATATCCTTACTGGAATCGGACAGGCGGGGCTGATCACTTCTATGTTGCTTGTCACTCCATCAGTCGGTCAGCTATGGAGAAAGCAAGTGAGGTTAAGATGAATGCCATCCAAGTTGTGTGCTCTTCAAGCTATTTCCTGCCTGGTTATATTACTCACAAGGATGCATCTCTGCCTCAAGTTTGGCCAAGACAAGGGGATCCTCCCAATATCATGTCATCTAAAAGGTGAGTATGATTTCAGGCTCTCATCATAAATAAGTGTGGTTTTCGTAAGGTTCTGCATTTTCTGAAGCAAACTGAGGTTTCCATCTTTTCATTTGCTTATGTACTAATTATCTTTTGGCACTTAATATTCCTAAGAAATGGAAAGTAGTGTATACTTTCCTCCAGAACTCCCAAGTAAAAGGTTTCCCTCATCGCTGATCCATAGGATGACCTAATGTTGGTCAAAATTTTCAGGAACAAACTTGCATTCTTTGCTGGGGGAATAAACTCCCCTGTCCGTGAAAGGCTTGTCAAAGTGTGGAGAAACGACTCTGAGATCTTTGCTCACCATGGCCGACTCACCACACCATACTCTGATGAGCTTCTCGGGAGTAAATTTTGCCTCCATGTCAAAGGCTTTGAAGTAAACACAGCCCGTATTGCAGATTCGTTGTATTATGGTTGTGTCCCTGTGATAATCGCCAATCACTATGATCTCCCATTTGCGGACATATTGAACTGGAAGAGCTTCTCAGCTGTGGTTGCCACTTTAGACATTCCATTGCTTAAGAGAATCCTCAAGGGAGTGGGCAGCGACAAGTTCTTGATGTTCCAAAGCAATGTAATGAAGGTCCGGAAACATTTTCAGTGGCATCCGTCTCCGGTCGATTACGACGCCTTTTGCATGGTTATGTATGAACTGTGGCTTCGAAGAAGCACTGTCAGAGTCCCACTAACTGCTTCCCTTGGTTCCGATTGATTCTTGTACAATTTCCTGTTCCACTTATTCAGAAACCACACTGGCGCTGCGCATTTGTAAAGTTCCATAGTTGATATGAAAAATTAGATGTTAAGGAATACAAATTGGTGCTTGAGACATAGGGTCAGGCCAGGAACTGCAACTGTTCTGTTACATTCTACACACGAATGAGGAGATATTTCATGTTTGGCGCATCTGTTGTATGGTTCTTATTTCACGTGCTTTATATGCGCACCTGCACTACACCGCATGACTAATTTACATGATCTGTACTTGAGCTACGGTACATTGCATCCGCCAGCAGTCCTTCAGAGCGGCGGTCAACCAACTGCATTTTCATCCATTTTCATGGACTGGGGCAAATTTTCTTTACTTCCCAATGCCATGCACATCTGTTTTTCCATAGGAAAGTGATGAGGGAGCCACCTAACCGACGAACCCAAGAAGTGGGTCTTTTTAGGTCCTTCCAGGTTATACGCTCGCGGTGTTTGAGGACTCGTCATGGTTTTCGATCTCATTGTTTGTTTGCCCCTCACTAACTTTTTTTATGTGTGATGAACGTTTGAGTATAAAAAAATTTCTCCATGATGGCCAAATAACCGGCCCGAGTTCGTCGAGTAATAGCTGAAATTCTCGTTGCCTTTTTATGGAAAAGAACCGACGTTCATGATTCCCACCAACGAGGCGTAAAGAAAAGATGCCGTATCTGCAGGTTACAGGAAACAGAAACTCCCTGAAAAAGAAAGGTAGGTCCACTGTCTCCTCTCCCTTAAATATAATTCTTTTAACTATGTTTCTTCCCCCGTTAGAATGTTTGGTTGGCCTTTTGGCCACTCAGCAAAAACTGAAGCACAGCACGTGACTTCGTGATCTAACCATCTCCCCGCTATTGTCCAAACTCTCCCCTATTCCATCGCCTTCATCACTTAGCCTTTTGCTTGCACTTCTGCGCTGCAATTCCCATAAAATCTTCTTTGCTTTCTGTTTTGTTGCTTCTGGAGATTTTCCCCTTTTCGTCAAGGATGGTGATGGAGTGTGGAACGTGCCCTTCTTCCTACTTTTCTTCTATCTTGAAGCTCGACTTGCTGGTAAGTCATGTCCTCTTTCCTATCTAAAATACAATGAGTTTGTATATGATTTGTTCTTAATTTTGTCAATGATAATTCAGAAATTCTTGATGAGTTCTGCTGAATGAATAGTTTGCAAGATTACAGTTAGTCCTATTCAAGTTGATAGTGCCCTTTGATGGACTATTATCTGGTTAGCAAGGGTTATTAGAAAGCTTAACTGGCTTGACACCATGGACTCCTTGTAACTTTCGAGCAATGATTAGTTAAGGTTACTGTGTCTCAACTGCGAAAACGTCGATCGGTTGAGTAGCTCTCTGTATTGAGTGATCCCGTCTTGTCTTTTTTGGTTATATGTTACCATTCATTAGTTGTGCACAAACATGATTCTGTGACAAGCTTTTTGCTTGCACAAGCACTGAGAGATTGCTAAAGCTTCTAAGTACCATCAATATGCACGTAGGGGTCAAGTAAAAACAAGAACTACTCTTCCGGATGAACGTGGATAAATTCAATGCATGCCACAAAAAAATATGCAGAGAAGACATGCAAATACTTTCTTTTTGCGGGCTATGCAAGAGCCTCATCTACACCTTGGGTTTATAAATCCTCGTTGCTTACTCGAAAGATGAGGCGACCATCGCATCAGATGGAGTGAATTTCACCTGTTAATCTTGAAACCCTTTTAAGTTTTTGTTGGCACGGCATTTTGTTTAAGGACATGAAGAAACAATCATCGGGTTATGACTGGAGATTGGTCTCCTAGTGCACCATAGAAGGCCCCATACGCCTAGCACGATGGGCAGATAGATGCACACAGAGTCTAAGATTAAACTTTCATTTTTCCCACGTATATGTTCTTGCTGGTTTGATCTGAATCGATTTACCAATTTAAAGGTTTAGAGAGAGAGAGAGAGAGAGAGAGAGAGAGAGAGAGAGAGAGAGAGAGAGTATTACACGATATTTCCAACTGCAGAGGGCTCCACAGAAAGATACATGGTTGGGACTTTTGGGGTGCCCTTTTCCAATTTTCTTTCTGCTTTTTATCAGCACCAACCTTCCCTACCTACTCACTTGTATCAAACTCTCTCGGATCTCCCCACTCCATCTGCCTTTCTCTCTTGCTTTCCCACCTGTTTTAGTAGGGACTCTTTCCTTTCTCTCCAACGGCCTTAATGCATGGTTGAAACTTGGCCAGAAAAACACAAAAAAGAGTAATTTAGAGCGCACTTAAATCAACCATCATTCAAGCTATATCTATATATCAAAAGAGAAGCTGAGGTCGTGGACCATACCCTTTGCATGGGTGTCCTTGGACGTTGCTCCTCATGAACATGGATGGGATGCACACAGCTCGTGTAGGTTTCATTAGACTGCTCTTCGCTAGATATTCGACCTCAATTGAGCTTGAAAAAATTGAGCTTCCTTTTTGAAGCTCAACATGCAGTCCACTAAATTTTCCAATGACTTTGGAGATTCACTTAATCGACTGAACTCAAGATTTTAGTCAAATCTAGCTAGAGCTCAAGGTCAACCTCCAATTGTGAAAATACACTATATATACACATCTAATTATGTGTAATTATTCATCTTTACAACTTTATACACAGTAAAATATGTAAAGTATGATTACTTGATTAGCTAGGCTTATGAGCTACTCAAGTTAAACATTTCAAGCTCAAACTCGGCTCAAGTTTGATAAAGAATTGAGTCGAGATTGACTGATTCGCGAGTTGAACTTGAATAACTTGACTAGTTTACACTTCTACTAAGTATGACTACGTGAGTAAATATTCGTAGCCGCTACCTTGGGCTAATTACAATTTGCAACCTATATTTTTAAGATTGTCTCTGTCAATCGATTTAGTGTTATGTCTCTAATGGAACCCTCATAATTTTTTCATCTCAATTTACCACAAATCTCAATTGTGGCTACTCAACTTGACAGATAATGAAGCACGTGCCGTCATATATGTTAATCTAACCTTTAATATTGTCAATAAGGCAAAAAACACATTATGCTAACTCTATTTTGGCCTTACCCGAGTTTGAAATGCCCCAGTTACATGATGACACAAACTTTAGATTTCGTCGTGCCTACTATCAAGCGGCAGGGATTTGGCTAGGACAACTTATGTTTTAAGAGGTTGATTGAAACAATTCCAAAAGTCAAGCGACAAGATATGATCGATCTTATTATTAGGGGAATGTCTGTTCCCAGTGTATTCGGAGACCTATTTTAAAACATAAAACCTATTCTACTGGAACGATGTGCTTTTTAATCAAACTCAATAATTTTACCTACCAATTCAACCGTCAAATTCAACAAATTACAGAAAGCGAATCACAAAATTAAGTAGGTTTTGCCAGTAACTATAACAAAAGTCATGAACGCCATTCGTCACAAGAATAAACATGACAATTGGTATGAACCCTAGTAAATTATTGGATATACTGGTCATGTTGCCTCTCGAGGCTAACCTGCATGTGGGTGTTAACGTAAGGTATCCTCCATTCAAACACCCACCCCCCCAAAAAAAAAAAAAACCTTACATTTTATCTTGTTGGCAACCACTATCATGAGCAATAGTTGAGAAAAGGGGTGCTTGAATCATTTTATTTTAACCTTGAATATCGGAAGGAAACTGCAAATTTAGCTTGGAACTCTACAGGATAGTGTATTAAGTAACAATTAAAACCGCTAAAAAGAAGAAGATGAGAACCAAACCAGCTACCGTTCTAGTTGAAAAAGAATAATTCATAGAGAATATATGAAATTGTATAACAGTTCTAAATATAATATATAAATACGGCTCTATGTATCGATGCGCAGTATATTCATGCAATGCACTGGATAAAAAATGGCTTAGTTCATAAATGTTGGTTAGATGCCCGATCGGAAGTTCCTTATATTCAGCAACTAGCAAACCCCAGTACTTAGTTGACCCGTTGGCATTACGATATTTGAATATCTTAATCTCTAAATCACATCATTCATACGAACTGAAAGGTGAAGTCAAGCCACGCCCTAATTGATTAGGTACTCTAGAACATGACATTAGTCTACCATTTTAGTGATACCTTTGTGAGCTTGGAGTACCGTTAAGGAAGGAGCACATACGATGCAAATGATTGGAGGAAAGATCTGCAAACATAATCATGACAATAACGCGTGCATAAAATAATTCTTGCTTTATACTTGTTCATGGTAAAAAGAAAGTATAGTATACCGTGTAAGCTCGTACGAAACTGCATCAAAGCACATGAATTTGATACAGTAGTGATATATCGTTTGAGAATCTAGTGCTGTATGTTATGACATTAAGTCTTGTTTAAAGTTGTTCTTACCTTAATCTTTAGAAATTCCGGAGAAAAAACCTTATGCAGCCAACAAGAGTCAGCCACGACATTTTTCTACGACCCGATAGCATGACAACAGTATTTTGAACGTGTGGAATCGAGTTCATCTGAGTGCACTGCGTTTAGATATAGGGATCTTCGACTCTGGTGAACAGTACGTGAATGTATTTGATCAAATAATCTCGAGACCTTAGACCCTCCTCCCTTTTCTTACTTATGCCAGTGAATACTCAGGTGAAAGTATCGTTAAAAGCATGCAAAAGTTCTTTGCTTTCATATCGAGATGAACACAACATGAGATGTGGAGTACTCAACTGAGCTTTACAGGCAAAGTGTTTGATTATAAGTTGATACATGCTTGAATTAGCTTCTTTGTGAATGCCACGCCTATAATGGAGAGCGTAGCGCTGCACATGTAATACAAGGGAATTATGCACTGCCAACTTTGGGACAGTGCAGTAAGGGAACAAAGAGGGAAAAGAGAGGAGAAACTTACCCGGATGTTAATGAAAAATAGATACATAAGGCCATCTGATAATTCCTGTAATGCACATAAAATCATTTGTCCATCTTCCTTTTTGGATAGATCAAGAAAAAAGTAGAGAAACTAACAAGAACACTAGCCCACATTACATCAAACACAATTATCATAAAAATCAGCGAAGGAATAACAATAATGTTTCCTTAAATTTTTTTGACAACACAACACGGCACAACCCAATATCTCCTATTATGCTAGTGTCGCTTGAAAAACAGAGACACTTGAGCTTTACTGGAGGAGTAAGTACCAGAGATGTTCATTGTAGATATATAACAAGATGAAACAAGAATTAATAAACCTATCGGGCCAGAGCTGATCCAAATTTAGTGGACATTGATCCTTAATCTTCACAGATTCGGCCTGTGTGTCACAGTAGGTGGTTATTGTAGAGAACAGCATTTTGTTGATCACCGAGGCTTTCCGTTTCAGGTCTGAGTCCTGGTAATTCCCAGGTGGCATTCCCGTGATTGAAGCTTGCCGTGGAAGCGAAAGAAACCGCAGGCATAAACTGCGCTGGAACGGTGGCAGTCAGACCGCGGTGATACTGATTTGTGTACTCGTCCTCCACGAGCGAATCCAGAAATGAAGAGAATATGTCCTCGTTATTGCAGTTATGATCAGCATAAGTCTGGCCAAAGCTGTTCATCATTGTGAGTCCCTCCCCATTTTGCCAGTTCTCATTGTTGTGTGCTTGGGCAATGCCTGCGTTTTGAGGCTGACCCAGCTGGCCATCCGCCGCTTTCAGATCATTCTCGTCGCCAGTTTCTTCCACTGGTACTGAAGGATTAGGGTGAGTTGCTTTCGGTGTGAACATTGAAGCATTATAAGTATCTGGTAGTTGGGCTGCTGGTGAAGAACTAGGGTTATGGTTCAATAATGGCTTGTGAGTCCGGGGATCAATTCCTTGGCTGATGAGCTTTTTGCTGAGATGGGTGTTCCAGTAGTTCTTGATCTCATTGTCGGTGCGGCCTGGGATTCTTCCAGCTATCAAAGACCACCTGTTCATGTGTTTAAGCAACCAAGAGGTATAGACATAGTCAACCTCATCGTTCAATATCTCTCGATGTTGCCGTTATAGATCTATCGAATAGTCTTAATTTCTAGGTTTTTTTGAACGGAATCTTTATCCCCAGTTGGCATATGAAACTATTGTTCAACTTATTATTGGTAGCTAGATTTGTTTAAAATTTAATTCGTGAATAGAGGGCAAAAAAAGTTTTTGGAATGATCCTATTTGAATTCTCACGTTAAAAGCCGGTTCTGTCAGATATGCTGTCAGCTGCAGAAGCTACAGTGAAACCCTAGAAAGGAAACAATTAGCAGAACGTTATTAATGCTTGTGAGATTTGCCTATGTTGAAAAACCCATGTTTCATGTTACTTTGTTAACAGAACTTAGCTCATGGTCAAGGGTACCTGTTTCCGAGGAGGCGGTGGAGGCGGAGAATGAGGTCCTCCTCATCAGGAGCGATCTGGCCTCTCTTGACGGAGGGGCGGAGGTAGTTCATCCAGCGGAGGCGGCAGCTCTTGCCGCAGCGCTGGAGGCCAGCACGCTTCGGGAGGGTCCGCCACCGCCCCTCGCCTTCCCTCCTCACGTAGCTGGCAAGGACCTCGTCCTCTTCCGGCGTCCATGGCCCTCTCTTTATCCCCACCTTGCTGCAACACGGCGTTGCTGTGCTTGTGCTCTTGCCCCTTGAAGCTGAAGCTGGGTATCTCATGATCTCTCTCTCTCTCTCTCTCTCTCTCTCTCTCTCTCTCTCTCTCTATGTGGTTGCTTTAGAGATTAATCATGGGTCGGGATGGGATTGGTTTGTGGATAAAGTGGGGGGGGTGGATGATTATTAGGGTTGGTGGGAGAGATGGAGAAGCTTAGTGCTGTCTCATGTTGATTTTGGAGAAGGAGGAAGGAAAGAGGCGGAATGCGCAAAACAGCCTAAGAATAAATCGTTGTCACAGCATTGAGTTTTAGAACATTCTTGGCTCCCAATGGGGAGTCGACACGTGGTGGTTGATTGAGTTTTGGATATATGTATGTGTATTATATGCAACTGCTCCCTTCTCTTCCTCCCGGTGGGGCCGCCCGCCATTTTGCTTTATCTGCTGCTCCTTTGCGTTGCATGGGGCCTCTGTCCCTTCATCGTCGAGTTGGAGATTGGATTCCATAATGGGCTTTATCTAAATATATTCACCTTGTATATACGGAATTCCATCCTTTTAATTATTTTTAATATCAAGACTTGATCTATAAAATATCTCGCTAATCTTAGGATCAAGTCAAAAATCATGAGCTGAAACTCGAGTGGATGACCTCCTAACATGAGATTAACTACTATCAACAATCGTGCTTATCCATTTCTCAATTAATTAAAAGAAAATCTTTGTGGGTTCATGCATGCAAAAAGTTTTCTTGAGTAAACCATGATGCTATTTCCTCGTGTAACATAACACAAATGGAGGAAAAAACCAACGTAAAAACGGAAATCTTCCTTGATAATTTATCGTTCTTGATAGGACCACCTCCCTGATTGCATGGAGTCCCCGCCACAGTTCACGATGAGGCTTCCGTAGGTATTACGATCTCGATCGAGAATTCGTGGACAAAACGCCAGTAAGTGTTTCTTTCGGGGAGCTTGAGAGCAACCCGTAGTTTCCATGACGGCCAATTTCAATGTGTCGGAGTGCGCTGCTGGGGACAGAGCAATGATTGCTTCTTGATGGGCATGCTTATGGGCGGTGGGGGCGAAAGAATATGAGGAGTTGATCATGTCTTAAACCTCTTTATTCCTCTTTCTTGTTCAACTTGAAAATATGGAGATTTCAGAGTGTTTTTCGGACCGGCTACAGCAACGTCAGAGACTTGTTTCGCACAGTTTCTTGGAGACTATTTGCGCTCATCAAGTGATCTTGACCTAATTAGACCCTTAAGGAAAGTCCCAAATTACAGGACTTCAACGTGCAGAAAAATATGCATACACGTGTCTGCGCAGGACGCTCGGTATGTGTCCGTAACGTCTTTGTTTGAGGATACACTTGCGTGTTGAACCTAGGTTGGTTTCCTTTTGCTTATAGGGTTTCGACGGTTGGATGGTATCGAATATACGATCAAATCACGTCGAGGCCTACAGATTTATCTGCAGTTTAGAGGAGAATGGAGGAGGATGATCAGGGTATTTGTGTGAAATTATTTTTGTGACTTGGCTATGGAAAAATTGATTCGAACAGGAACTAAACTTAAGCTCGAATAGATACATCTTTTAGATGCGGAGACTTAATTGTGTTGATAAATCGACCGTTGAGTAGTCGACAACTTGACATTCAGACTAAGTCATCCTTCTTTTATAACGTGCCTAATTGGTCGTGCCTTGTGATGATTAAATGATGTGCGATTAGGTGGAAGCGAGATAACCCAAAACGAGGCTTTTCATATCAGACATTGCATTTAGCTCATTGAACCAGATGATGGCGAAGAGGAGGGGGCTACCAAGTTATGACGAATATATAGGCCCATAAAGCATGGCCCGATACAATTGAATCAATTAGGTATGCTCATCTAAATTTTGAGACAATTGGTGCAAAAAGGCTCGGACGTGGATAAATCCAATGAAAACTGGAGTTTGTTTCGTCAAAGGTTTTGCACAAGTAGGGTTCAACCACGTTGGAAAGACCAGGAAAGTTCGCCAACCAAGGTCGAATTTTATCACCTTCCGAATCAGGTCACAATGGCAATGGGAAAATTAACAATTAGCCTCAGCCAGCCATGGCAAGGCCGGCCTTGCCATCACTGGTTTGGCCCCGCCAGATCTGGTGAGGCCTCGCCAGTGGCTGGCGGGCATTGCCTGGCGATGAAGAGATGCCTTATCGTGGTTATTTATCAGTCTCTAGGCATGACAAAAAATTCCCAAATTGCAGCAGATCGTCCCCCATGGGGTAAACGCCAGAGATATGAATGTGAAATCAAGAGATAAGAACGAGGAGGAAGAGATCAAATATTACTCGAGAATTCAAGTGGCGAGACATTTCATTCGCCTTACTATGTGGGGGTGGCGGGGCATCACACCGACGAGGCAGCTCGAAAATAGATGGTGACGTGCACTCGAGGAGCACTCTAACACAAATTAGTAGCAAAGGCAGGCCAGCCTGAGGTTGATGGGACTGCACCCACAGTACGCTCGCTAGAAGGGGTCACCATGGTCGGTCCTGCATTTCTTCTCACAAATCGGATATAACAGAAGTAACACCAACACACAATATGACATGTCAAATGTTATTTTAAAAAAATAGAGAATTCAAATATATTGAGAAGTGTTATATATTAAATATATATTTTTACGTAAACACTTATGATTATTTAATCAAATTAATTTGATTCAAATTCACAAATAAATAAATAAATAATATCCCATGATGAATTTACATTAAAAATATCAATCCACTATTCGTTAATATCATTCATTATTTCAATTGCATTCTAATAATCCATAAAACTTGGAAGAAAAAAGAAGAAGTAATTCACAATCTGGATTCACGTGTCAAAAGTGTGTCGGAAGAGAAGAAAAAAATAAACTTGAGGGTGAATTGCATGTCACGAGAAGTTATAGTCAAAAGAGAAGAGAAAATTAGATTTTTCTTCTTTTTCTATTTTTTTATATATTTACATTTTAATCCATCATTTATTGAAATTTTTTAAAATTGACCATGTACATGTCGGAATCACATGCGAAAATTTCAAATTCATATGTCAAAATTCTGGACTCGAATATCAAAGAGTGTTAAGGGAGTTAACTAGGTGTCGACTTTTTTAACACTTATTGATTAAATGTCAGAGAGTACACGATATAACACGAAACCTCTCGGAAAGTATAATTGCTTCCTTAGATTATAACAGTGAAAAGTCATCTGTGAACTCGGCGCACGACTTCCTATTCAACGTCACTGCTTGCGCGTGAGGCCTCACGTACACGGCAGCAATTTTTTTTTTACGAATCAACCGAGAAACGTCAGTGACAAAGCCAGCGTCCGGTCACGCTTCACGTCTTGCAAAGCAGAAGATCGCCGCAGAAGAAACTCCTGTAAAAAATAAAAAATAAAAAACCGAAAAAACGAGGGCCGCGACGAAGAATTGCGCCAACGAAAGGTCGGCCATCTCTTGGCAAAGCGAGAGCGGTCGGGTCGAAGATAGAGATTAGGAGAGCTGAGTGTAATGTCTCTGGATGTGAGCTGATGAGTGTAATGGGGAAGCGACATATGTTGAAGCCACAGATTTAAGGAAAGTTCATAAAGGCTAATGCAATCGTAGTTTTGGCAGATTTCTTAGTTGGATATTCTGAAAGGAAGTAAATTGGCAAGCCATCAGTTTGCAAAAGAAGAAGAAGAAGAAGAAAAACCCTAATATATTATAATTATGTCAATTATGTTATAAACATATTTTTTTTATTTTTGCTAATTGAACCATAAACCCAATTGAGTCATAAAATTTTTGCATTTATGCTAATTTAGTCTATCTAATTAATTTTGGTTGACAAATGCTTATCTATCCTACATGCACTAATGTAGATAATTTTTAGATTATTTATTTCTTATTTCTTTTTCTTTCACTAATGAGGTTGAGGCTCACTAGGGCCTAGGGAGGGTAGCAAAGCCCTTGCCAACGGCTGGCAAGGGTCGTGTGGCCCTCATTAGCTACGGTTGAGGTCATTGCAGTCGTGAGTGAGGCCAGCCTCACCCAAATCTAGGCCAAGCTACCTTGCCCATGGATAGCAAAGGCAACCTTGTCTAGATCTAGCAAAGGCCGACGAGGCTAACCTCGCCTGCAGCTGCGCAATGGCCTCACCAATATTTGGGGAAGGTCAGGCGAGTGTTCTAGCTCTCGTTCATAGCTAACGAGGGCTCGACGACCCTTGTGACATCCCAAATTTCGGTTTGGCCACCTTAGTGCGCCGCAAGAAAGTTAGGTGATATCGATAACAATACTTCTTTGAAGCATAAGTCTCTAATGACCTTATAAAGAAATTTATAGACTAAGGAATAATTCTGTGTTGGTAAATGAGTTCAATTTTGTTTTACACCTCTGAAAGTCGAATAGGGCATCTAGAAACTGAGGCCATCGGTTTAAGTTGGATACAAAATTTTGGACATGCCTAAGGGACTTTAGGACACTGTGGGCACTTGAAATTGTGCCTCACTATGGCCGGCTATCCTCATGTACACGCCTACACACATCGATAATTAGAATAAATTTGGCTATTTGTGGGTAATGATGCATGGCCACCCCCTTCTAGCCAATACCTCTACGTGCAAAAATGGATTTTGCGGAAGTTAGGGGCTAATTTAGCCATCAGGATGGCTGCCGCCCCTCCTCTCTATTCAATCTTCATGCAGCAAGAGTATTGAAGAAGGCAACCACCTTTCTTTTCTTCTCTTGCAAGGCCGGCGTGTCTCTCTCTTTCCCTCTCATTTCCTCTCTCATGTTCTCTCCCCGCCGGACTCTCTCTCTCTCTCTTGTTCCTTGCAAGTTCCAGCAAGATTGTGCCCCATTTTTCACCAAGAGGAAGAATTAAACACAAGGCAAGAAGATAGGGCTGACTCCTAAGCCCATTGATGTCTCTTCCTCTTGGTTTTCCTTGCCTCATTTCTGTCCGTAGTGATGGTTGTGTGTTTGCGTGCTGTTTCTTGAGTTTTCTTTCTCTTTTGAGAAAAACAAGCTGATGTTCTACCAATGAGCGGCTCTGGTCGAGGCAAGGAAGGAGAGGCTTGAGTCCATTTTATATGATGCAAGTCGATTCCCTACTAATTATGGCCTTGCATGTGGGTTTTATGGTAAAGGATGGCCTTGCATGTGAGTTCTTCGTTAGGTTAGTGCCATGCATTTGTACTGTGGATGTGAAGTGGAGTTGAAATGAAGTTCTGCACGGCTGATTTGGCTTGTGGAGTGGTGCTTTCATGTCTGGAAGTTTGTACGGTTGCAATGGGACTTGATTCCTTGTGGTAGATCCGAGCCCAAAAAATTCGCGTCTCCTGCACCTTTCTGGATCCATTTTCGTGGTTATTTTTCTAGACCACATCTTGAGAAACTTTCTTCTTCAACGTTGTCACAGACATCTTGGAATACAACATACTTAAATTCCAATTTTTTCCGTGTTGATCCGGGCAGCTCAGTGGTCGTATTTATCCTCCGGTTTTTATCATTCAGTATTGCTACGACAGTGACCTTCATCACTTCTCGATTTTCTCCATAATTTACCTCTCGAAATTTTGGTAAGCTTCCCCACAAAATTTGTTTACAATTATTTTTTTCTACAATATTTCAAAATTTGGGAATTTTTGAAGGTGGATCAAATTTTGTGGAAACTGATTTATAAGAGGCTACCTAATTGGTTTAGAGGAACAGTTTTATTCTGAATTCAAGCAAGTAGACGACAGGGTTGCATGTCGATTTTGGCCTGGTATTCTTACAAAAAGTGTTCATCATGATCTTTTTTTTAACATATCCAAAATTTGAAAATTTTTAGAGGTCGTTGACTATTTTAATTATAATGATTTCCAAAATCGGACAAAACTGCTTTGACGTGAAATACACAAAATGATGTCTTCTAGGAAAACAACCAGCACACTCTAAGCTTTCCAATAAAATATGATTTACTGGGATGTGATGTCATTTGATGAGGATTTCGAATTTTTTATTATAGTGGTAGAATTTGTAATTACTGGCTGCTTACTTATGCATGGGCTATTGAGGCCTTTTCGTAGTTGTATGGTGAATGTCATATCATACGCATGCTCTGTGTGATGGTGAATGGATGTGGTCACGGATCTCGATCCGTGACGATATGTGATTTGAGGTCTTTGTGACATATTTCCCAATGATGGCCTCGGGAGGGATTTCTAGGATGTTGCGTGTTCTGCCTAGGGTAACTGGGATCTCCATAAGTCTGGCAAGCGATTGGGCTAGAAGTGACACCTGCAATACTAACTCGCCATCGGTTGAAATCGTGAGTTTGGGGCAGATTTATATTGACGCGGCACATGTGAGTATTGAAATGTGATTGCATTATGCATGTTGCATATGCTTGTGGTTATACTAAAGAGTGCTGAATATATATCTTGTTATGTTCACTATAGGTGGGTCCTAGGAATCGAGAGTAAGTTAGAATGATTAATTTATGAATCTGTCTTATCGAATTGAGAGTAAGTTAGATCGATTGATTTATGAATCTGTCTTATCTTCTATAAAGTTGTGACTTACTCTTGTTATATTAAAATCTTTCAGATAGCTAGAATTGGATGTACGTCTTGTATCTATCCAAACGGTAGAGGTCAGATGGACACATACACGCTTGGAGCGATGAAGGCAACAGCAGCAGTAGCGGACGTAAGGGGTACAACATCTAGGAGGAGGAGCAAGACAGAACATCTAGGAGGAGGAGCAAGACAGAGACGGTTGGGTGTGATAGTCAGTTGGTGGTCTAGTAGGGGTGGTCGTTTCCATTTGTGTAGTTCACAACAATCTATTTTTGGTGTAGGTCACGGAAATGGGCACTTAGTGGAAGTAATTGGTGTGAATAGCCACTGTCTAAGAAGTACCGACACTCTCTAGAAGCTTTCGTGTCGTGTCGGACACTCCGACACGTGTTCGACACTGTTAAACACTTTTCGACACTCAGTTAACATGTGTTGGAAAATCCAACACCTAGTCAATTATTCTTGACACTCGACACTCGTGTTGAAATTCTAAGACACGATTTCAACATGCAGAGGGTCAATTTTATAAATTTTCAATAAATGATAGGTTAAAATGTAAATAAATAAAAAATGAAAAAAATAATAGATAAGGAAATATGAAAACCTTAATCTTCTCTTCTCTTCTAAGTCTCACTTCCTATGATACACAATTCACCCACTCAATTTTATTTTTTTCCTTTTTTCTTCCAACACACTTTGACATGAGAGTTTAGAATGTGGATTGTTTGTTTTTTTCCTCCAAAATTTATGGATTATTGAAATTGAGTTGAATTTGTTAAATTGAAACAATGAATGATATTAACAAATGATGGATTAATGTTTTTAGTATAAATTCATTCTAAGCTCTTTATTATTATATATTTATTTGCGAATTTGAATCAAATTAATTTGATTAAAATAATCATAAAAATGATAATTTATCATCAATATATTAAAATATATTTTTAATAAACAATATGTCTCAATATGTTGGAATTATCTATTTTTTGAGAAACAACAAGTCGGAGTATCGTGTTGTGTCGCGTGTCCATATCGGTGCTACTTAGGCCACTGTTGGTGAGGTGCGAGAGCAAGTCCTTTTTTGAGTACTCCCAGGTTTAGGATTAGTTGCCTTTTACCTGTGTTTCCCTACTTAGCCCTGCCCTAATTGTGTTTCCCTTCATGTGAATAATGTTATAAATGCTAACCTCCATGATGCTTCCGCAATCGGACGAGGAAGGTGGCGCGCCACAACCCTCACAGGCTATAGTAACAAAAAAAATGTATAGAAGGGAAAGAAAAAGAAAAGAAATATTAAAAATTAATTAAAAATTAAAAAATATTATTAAAAATGTTCATGTTAGCATTGGTCATGACATCTATGACAATCGACATTCATGTCAGTAACTTCCGGTCAAAATTGACTGAATTGACAAATCATAAAAATGTTTAAGATTCAATTGATCATATTAAAATGTTTAAAATTGAATTGAAAAAAGTAGAATAAATTTAAAACTTTTTGTACAATTTTCCTCGTATATTATAGATTAGTTTCCTTTTGCTTCTAGGGTTTTAGTGGTCGAATGGTATCAAATATACAATCATATCACATTGAGACCTATACCAATCTATCTATCGATTAGAGAAAAATGAAGAATGATCACGGCATTTGCACAAAATTATTTCCATAGAAAACGAACTTGAGCTCAAACCAATACATCTTTATGTTCAAAGGCATAATCATCTCAGTAAATCGACCATTGATGACTTGACATCCGGAATAAGTCATCATTCTTTCATAATGTGTCTAATTGGCCATGCGTTGTGATGATTAACGACAGGTGATCTGGTCGGAGCATGTTGGATGGACATCGTGATTAGCTCATTTGACCATATCAAAAGAAAAGGTGGTGGAGAGGAGATGTGTTGTTGGTTCCTTCCTGGCCGGTTGATGGTGCTATCATCATATCATAACGAAGATAGGGCAAAAAAGCATGGCCTCATAGCATCGATGAATTGTTCCGGCATCATTATTAGCTCATAACCTCTTCTCCAAGGCTCGTTTTCAATATGCCTTCCACTCCAACTCCCAATCCAGTCCCTTCTTTCAGTGTGATGGCGATAAATTAGAGACTTGGCTTCTTTGACGATGCAACTCAGTGCTGAAAATTAAAACTTCAGCAATTAGATAATGTGATTAATGTGGGAAAATTGTTCAAAAAGTCTTAAACTTATTGTATGATAGCCAATTCAGTCATAAATCTTTTGGTATCAATTTAGTCATAAACTTTTTGAAAATTTGTCGATTTAGTAGTAAACATTTCAATTGTACTAATTTAGTCATAAACCTTTGGATGATTTGTCAATTTAGACCTAAAATTTTTTACGATTCGTTAATATAGTCCTTCTAGCCAAATATTTAAATAATAGGTTTATGACTAAATTGTCAAAATTTTCAAAATGTTTAGTACTAAATTGAAACAAAGAAAGGTTTAGGACTAAATTTGCACAATGAAAATGTTTATGACTAAATAGGCTTGCCGTACAACAGATTTAGAACTTTTTGGATAATTATCCTATATTAAACTTGTCCAGCGACCATATTTAGGAATGACTCGAAAGAATCAATTAAGTCCAAAAACTTTGTTATCCAATAAGTAAGTCCATCATGCAGAGGCAAGTAAGTCATGGTGACTCTCTCATTATAATTCAAACACGAAGGGTAAATTTAGAATGTCGAATATAAGATTGAATAAGATAAATGTTATCCTATTCAGCATTTGATGACGTCTTCTAGACGAAATAGATATGAATGATTCGAGATAGAAAGTCTGATAAATTTCTAGGCCTAGGCAGTGGGATAGACTCAGATTAGACAAGTAAACTAAAGAATAAAAAATAAAACACACCACTATTGTCTGAGGCAATTGAGCCCCCTCACCAAAAGCCCTACCGAGGTGTTATGACTGACAGACCCCTGGAGTGTCAAAACTTTGCAAGAAAGAACACTTAAGTGTCAAAAGTTCGAAAAGGTACACTTAAGTACCAAAATTGAAGCAAAAATAATTAATTAAGTGCCAACGGCAAAAAAATCTGATCAAACCGCCACGTATCCATTTTTCGATGATTTTACTCGTTAACCGAGTTTTTTTTTCAAAATAAAATATCCACGTGGCAATTTTAAGAAAAAAAAAAATTGTCCAAGTCATATTGGAAAAAAAAAATTAAAAATCTATTTTATTTTAAAAAGAAAAAAAAGGGAGGAGCCCTCGCCCGAACCCTCTCCCCTTCCCCCTTTTTTTTTTAATCAATCAATTTTATAATAATATATATTTTTAATTTTTTTAATATTATTTAATTAATATATTTTTAAAATGTCACATCAGCACAAAACGACATCGTTTTGGCTGAGTTTTCATTGACTCAGTTTCCGACGAATCACGTAAGCGATTTATATTATTAAAATAAGTCACATTAAATTTTCGACAGCGTTCGTCGGAATTGGCACTTAAATGTAATTTTTGTAACTTTTGGCACGCACTTAAGTGTCCTCTCGTGCCAAGTTTTGGCACTGTACTTTTGCCGAGGTGTTATAGATCTAATGCTCATTCACCTAATTGGGTGCAAACTCATGAACTCATGTTTGGGACAGTCCGTGTACTAGGCGGTGGCCATTGCCGCCGGTGTAATATGTACTAGAATTGGAAGGCATGGCTGTGGTCCAAATAGATTTGGTGCTTCAACCCTAATTCGCCAGATGAGCTTATGAAGAGCAAGGGGCCAAGAAGGAAAAGATAATAGGTGTTGACATATGCCTGTGCACGTAAGGAGCTCAGCAAACACCAGTGAAGCTTCAGACTCTCTGCAGACGTTACTTGAATAACACCGGAAATTCTCTTAGCGCCAACATGGTAACAATCGGCGTCATGATCATGAACACAAACCATCATCGACAGGGACAAGCGGTCGATGATACCGAAGCGTTTGTTTGAATTGAGGCAGGGGGTGTTGCTGCGTAATCGCACTTGATGTGCAGACGTCGATGAACTGCGATTGGTCTTGGAGTGACAAGGAGTCCACCTGCGTATCTCATTATCAAAGGATGGCGTTCTTGGTTAAATCTTCAAATGTAGAAGACGAAACCGACGGGGAATCATAGATGAAAGAGAGACGCCGGGAGAACGGAATAAGTTACAGACTTGGCTTCTTTGACGATCCAGCTCAGTGCTGAAAATTTAAAATTTAGCAATTAGACAGTGAGATCAAGCTAGGAATTTTGTCTAAAAGTCCTACAGCTGTTGTGCGAAGTAATGATTTATCAATTGTACCAATTTAATTCTAAACACTTTAATGATTTGTCAATATAGTAATTCCGGCCAAATATCCAAATAATAGGTTCATGATTAAATTGTCAAATCTTTAAAAGGTTTATAAATAAATTAACACAAAGAAATATTTACGACTAAATTAGCAAATCGTTAAAATGTTTAAGATTAAATAGCAAATTTTTAAAAGGTTTAGAATTTTATTGACTGCCATATAATGGGTTTAAGACTTTTTGAAAAATTATCTAATATTAGGCTTATTCAATAACTCTGTTTACGAATGCCTCAAAAGAACCACTTAAGTGCCCAAAACTCACATGATTTGATAAGTAAGTTCATCATGCCGAAGCAAGTCATGGCTTGACTTTCTCATCGTAATTCAAACAGGAAGGGTAAATTTAGTATGGCAAATATAAGATTATCCTATTGGCATTTGGTGACGTCTTTCAAACAAAATAAACACGAATAATTCGAGATAAAAAGTCTGATAAATTTTAGAGGCCTGGACAGTGGGACTCGAATTGGACAAGTAAACTAGAACTAAAAAAGAACACGCCACTATTCATCTGAGGTAAGCGAGCCACCTCACCAGAAGCCCTTCCAAGGTGTTAATAGAGATCTACGATTCATTCACCTAATACAGCAAGATACACAAATTGCCATCGCCCTAACCCACGTTTAGGACAGTCCATGTACTAGGCCGCCGCCACTGCCGCCGTTGTCATGTGTACTAGACTTGGAGGGCATGGATGCGGTCCATATAAAATTTGGTGCTTCAACCCTAATTCACCAAATGAGCTTATGAAGAGAAGGGCCAGGAAGAAACAAACGTATGTGCTGACATATGCCTGAGCACATAACGAGCTCAGCAAACAGAAGAAAAGCCTCAAACTCTCTGCACGCGTTACTTGAATAACAAAGGGAAATTCTCTTAGCTCCAAACATGGTAACAATCGAATGGCCAACCCATCACGATCACAGACACGAACGGTCATCGACAGGGACAACCGGTCGATGACATTGAAGCGTTTGCATGGATTGAAGCGTGGGGGTGTTGCGGCGAAATCGCACTTGATGTGCAGAGGTCGATGAACTCCGATTGGTCCGGGAGTGAGTGAGAAGTAGTCAACCTGCATATCTTATTACCGAAGGATGGCGTTTCTTAGTTAAATCTTCAAATATAGAAGACGAAATCGACGGGAATCATAGATGAAAGGGAGAGAGAGAGAGAGAGAGAGGGTAAAAGAACGGGGCAAGTGCTACGAATCTTGCTGTCGTTAATATATACTGAACGTTGTATATGTTGGTGGCTTTCAGAACGGAGAAAGAAGTATATACAATTACATGGTCCCTTTCATGTGTATTCAAATCACATGCGTGCGGTCCCAAGCTACCAAATGAGGCATCTCCCATACTAAGACATCCCCCCTTATCGTTTTCTTCTTCTTTCTTTTCAATATATTTTCTGTCTTGTGCATGGAAGGAAACAGTGAATCTGACGTCTATCTAGGGTTGCCCCCGGTCTAGACTAAAGACAAAGAAGAAAGAGTCTTAGGGTTTTCGTTGGTTACAGCGGAGCTTTCTCCCTTCCTTAACCATCAAAGCCAGGTCACAACAGACTCGACCGGATCGACTAACTCCGAGACACAAACGAGCAGGTCTCCAATGACCCGGTTGCGATCCCGAAGAGAGAGCACCGTCTCTTCCGGGTCGCGATGGAGAGAGAACGAGGGTTTTTCGCGAGATAAACGTAGCCGAGAGTTAAGTCAAACCAATTCTTTACTAGACCTAGGCCAAGTAGTGTAATAAAGAATGGCCGCAATTCGAGCAAAGAAGGGAGGAGTTGCGTCGGGGTGATGTAAGGCTTCCGTCGATTCGGACCAATCGCGGCGTGCACGATAGGCTACTTGCCCCTCTCTCCTCCAGTTGGACCAGGTCAGCCTTCCTTATTTTTTTCGAACCTCTGTGTGTTTTTAAACTGTATCGTTTGGTATCATTGGCGGATCGCTCCGGTCCCTCCAAGTGGCGCCTTCTCGCGCCCTCACGACTTTCTTCTCCAACGTTTGACCAGTCAAAGAGAAATGTAGAGAGAGAGAGAGAGAGTTAAAATACTTGTATTGAAGTATCTCTTTGTTAAAAATACCTGTCCATCGTCATCACATTCTTCCCCTCCGTGGTCCTATCTGCTCATGGAAAATTGCAATGACCTTTTTACCCTCACATCGCACCCCCTCTCCCTCTCTTTTTTTAATTTTATTGCGGGGCTGAATATCATCGAAACACAAGCACAGATAAAAAATCAAAATATGATCCGTAAATTCAGGAATTCATCATTTATTAAGTCACGACTTGCAAGTTGCCGATTTAGAATACGTCTGTATAAGGTGAACAACATTAATTTGGTTCGATTCAAATTTACTTATTCTTTTTTCTCTTTAGTGAATCGAGGGTTGGATGCATTCCCATATTGCCTTCATGAACTTATTTTACCTCGTCATAAAGCTTAATGAAGATATGGAGTTGAGAAATTGCTTCCCATGAAATGAAAAAAAAAATACTTCGAAATCTCGATGACCAATGACATCCCAAATACTTGGAAAAGGGTTTTTCCAAAACCAAGTTGAACTTTTGAACTTCTCTTTTTTGTGTTTTTTTTCCCCATCAATTTGGTTTCTGAAAGTCAACGATTTATGAGAAAGTGATTCCGAGAAGTAGGGGCAATGGGGAGTACACGGCAAAGGGCAGGAGTAGGAACACTAGAGAATCCACAACAGGACAAGCACAAACCAACACCCGAAGGATCTTCACCCGCTTACATCACTCCCTACCCCAACTTGTTCGTTCAACGAAAAGAAAAATCCAAATCGCTAGGCCTCCAACATATAAATGGAGCCGGACGTAGAGAAACCTGACCAAAGCGCCACACCACCAACTCCTCTTCCTCTTTAGGCACCTCTCTCTCTCTCTCTCTCTCTCTCTCTCTCTCTCTCTCTCTCTACTTCGACCCAGCCGAGAAAACTTCATTGAACTTCCGAGGCTCCGATGGAGATTCACTTTCAGCAGCAGCCGCAGCCCGGAGTCCACACCGACATTCCTGTGACGAAGCTGGGCAACAAGTTCAAGCCCCGGAGCAGGGGCCACGGCAACGTGAGCAACAAGTACGTCGGGGTGAGGCAGCGGCCATCCGGGCGGTGGGTCGCCGAGATCAAGGACACGACCCAGAAGATCAGGATGTGGCTCGGCACCTACGAGACCGCCGAAGAGGCCGCCCGGGCCTACGACCAGGCCGCTTGCCTCCTCCGCGGGTCCAACACGCGCACCAACTTCGCCACCCACGTCTCCTCCGACTCGCCCCTCGCTTCTCGCATCCGGGGCCTCCTCAACAACAAGAAGGGAGGCCCTATTCAACCGGGTTTCGACGCCTCTCTTTCTACGACGACGGGTGCTGCTCCTACCGGTACCGCGACCATGACTGCGACTGCGACTAGTGCTACTTACTCATATAGTAGCACGAGCTGTAGCAGCAATAGTTGCACGGACAGCGGCAGTACTCTATCTGCTGACGACAAGATCAACTCGGAAGCCATCCAGGTTTTCGGCGAGGACGTATATAAGCCGGATTTAAGCCACTGCAGGGACGAGTTCGAGTTGAATTCTTCCAAGTACGGTTTTTCCTGGGCTCCTGAGCATGGGTTCGATAGGTTCTCGTACGCGCAGGAGGTCATGGAATTGCCGAAGAGCGTTAAGGCCGGTCCGGCCAACGCGTCCGACGAAATGGAGGAGTTCTCAGAGTTCGAGAGGATGAAAGTGGAGAGACAGATTTCTGCGTCGCTGTATGCCATGAACGGGTTGCAGGAGTACATGGAGACCGTCCATGATCCGTCCGAGCCTCTGTGGGACCTCCCTCCCCTGTGCTCGTTGTTATGCTGACCCGAACATTTTCATGGCACGTGAAAAGTTCATGGAACCGGCTTCTCTGTGCTAGTTGCTTTTAGATTCTTTGAAAGAAATTTTCATGTGCTTAATCTGAAAAAAAATTTGAACAATGTAATCGGGGACGGAGTTTCAGTTCAGAATCAACAAGCTCTCCGACTTGCGACAATCTCTCCTCGTTTGAAATTCCAAATCTCTCTTTCTTTCTCTGTCTCACCCAGCCCATGGATATAGCAGATAGATAGATAGATAGATAGACGAGTTAAAATTCCAAATCTCTCTTTCTTTCTCTGTCTCACCCAGCCCATGGATATAGCAGATAGATAGATAGATAGATAGACGAGTTACTGTGAAATGCATTCCCTGTCATACCTCAAGAGTCTTGACCATACTTTCTCATGTCGATAGGTATCAAAATACCAACGTTGGACTGGTGGAATCTATGTCCACCTTCCTAGGCTTGTTTAGTAGCGACAAATAGCATTAATTCGAGCATTTTGAGATCTATTCCAAGTCAAGAATACACAGCTTGTCACCCAAAATGGCGAAACTTTTAATATGAAAAATCACTATCATGGTCAAAATCTTGACCGTCATCATATGCATGCACCGTACCAATCTTTTTCCCATGACGACAATTAATTACTATTAGTGGAAATTCAATCTGATTAATTCAATGAATTCAAATTGCTCCTCAATTTTCTGGGGAAGCGCATGTATGTAACTAGTAACAACTGAGACTACTCTCCCTCTATTGGGTATTCATGTTTATTACCACTAGAAAGATCTCTTCTGCGTTATTTCAAAAGTTTCTGGCATCATTGGGGGCCAAATCCTCCATGGCCACTCAGGCATTCGCTGAAACAACTTGTGCTGATTCCTGAACGATCTCCAAGATGGTGATCGACTAGTGATGATAGACGAAACATAGTAAGAAGCAAGACACTAAACACTCAAAAAACCTTCGCAGAAACTTAAACCTTAACTAGCAGCATGCCAGCAACAGATCTTGAAGTTTGTGGGTATGGATTAACCGGATCACTCACTGCACCGGGAAATGTAATGTGTGTAGCCACCTTATAATTTACCTACAGCTAGCTAAATGACAGTAATTTGGGTTAGCTAACCAGATTCGAGAGTAATAACTGGTACAAGCCGGAGAAATAAGGTATGTTCTTGTTGATGTAAAGTTCGCCTAAAACAAGATCCAAATGCTTCAAAACACATTCCTCTGTCTCAATTTTCACCTTCCTACGCAATTTCCCAAAATGTCACCTCCAAGCACATGCGAAGCAACCACCCGTATAATCAAATGAAAAGGAGCAGAGCATCTAGCATGACCAATCAGCTATATTAATCATGGCGGAAATTGTCACCTCCATGCACTTGGGAAGCAACCTCCAGTATAATCAATTGAAAAAGAGCATCTTCCGTAACCAATGGAAAAAATAGCATCTAGCATGACTAATTAGCTACATTAATCATGGCAGAAATTGTCACCTTCAAGCACTCGGGAAGCAACCACCAGTATAATCAATTGAAAAAGAGCATCTTATGTAACCAATTGATAAAATAGCATCTAGCATGACCAATTAGCTACATTAATCACGGCGGAAATTGTCACCTCCAAGGACTTGGGAAGCAACCACCAGCATAATCAACAGAAAAAGAGCATCTTATGTAACCAATTGAAAAAATAGCATCTAGCATGACCAATTGGCTACATTAATCATGGCCAAAATAATGGGTTTCTTGTGCATCTTCACCAATAAGAGACGAACGTACAAGGAAATTATGCAAGTAAATGCAAGTGTAATTTATGTAGGCTTCGTTTCCACTTCAAACTCGATAAGAAAGCGGCAGCACATTCCCCAAAAGAAAATCCACTTCAAAGGTAAAATATAAATAACAACCATACAACATGGAGCCAGAGAGATGGCTCCTGGTGCTTCAAAAAGGAGAATTTCCTTGGTTTCAGTAATCCTCCCCTTCTTCCTCATCCTCATCACCACCCTCTACCGCAACTTCCTCATAGTCCTTCTCAAGAGCAGCAAGATCCTCACGGGCTTCTGAGAATTCTCCTTCCTCCATGCCTTCACCGACATACCAATGGACGAATGCTCTTTTAGCATACATGAGATCAAACTTGTGGTCAATACGGGAGAAGACCTCAACTACAGCTGTGTTGTTGCTTATCATGCACACTGCACGCTGCACCTTTGCAAGATCTCCATTGGGTACCACCGTTGGAGGCTGGTAGTTGATGCCGCATTTGAAGCCGGTTGGGCACCTGAGAGAATGGACATGCATAACTCATTTCAAGAACACATCTACCAATATGACCCTCGTCTTAAACATCTAAATGCATGCACCTGCATGAAATTCGACATGAACTGGCAATGTAAAACTGTAGCCTATCAACAGCTTACAGCACATCAACAAGTAAAAGAAGCTTCACTAGAATAAAGGACCTCAAAAATTGAGGCCAAAAGATTACCACGTTCTTAGATAAAGGGGGAACATATCCATCGGAAGGAAAAGCACATCATCTTCCTTCATTAAATCCTAGATCTAAGAACATCACCTCAGATGCATGCCAGCCAGTTCATCATGTCATTAAGTATTTGGTCCATGCAAAACCAAAAGGAAAATCTAGCCAATATAAGTAGTTCTTATTTTTTAATGTTTTAAAATCTTCATTCTGAATGAATGTTCACTTACCAGTCCACAAACTGAATGGTGCGCTTTGTCTTGATCGTAGCAACAGCAGCATTGACATCCTTAGGTACAACATCTCCACGATACATCAAACAGCAAGCCATGTACTTCCCGTGCCGTGGGTCACACTTGGCCATCATATTTGATGGTTCAAATACGGCACTTGTAATTTCTGGAACTGAGAGCTGCTCATGAAAAGCTTTTGCAGCTGAGATCACAGGGGCATAAGATGAGAGCATGAAGTGTATGCGAGGATATGGAACAAGATTCGTTTGAAACTCCGTGACATCCACATTGATGGCACCATCAAACCTCAAAGAAGTGGTCAAAGAAGATATAATTTGGGATATTAGGCGGTTCAGGTTTGTGTAAGTCGGCCTCTCAATATCCAAGGATCTTCTGCAGATATCATAAATAGCTTCATTGTCCAAAAGAACAGTCACATCTGTGTGTTCAAGGAGAGAATGAGTGGAGAGCACACTATTGTAAGGTTCCACCACTGCTGTTGAAACCTGCTCCATTCAACAAACCATAGCCTTTATTTTATAGCCCAACCTCATTGATAGAATCCATCTAACCAAAGAAAAAGATGAATAACAATCTCATGCATGAATATGGAGATGCTCGTTCTCCAACGGGAAGATTTTCTCCTCCAAATTCTAAACCAAACAACTCACACTAATGCTAAGTCAGCATTTTCAGCTCAGTCATTGAAAAATAGGAAATGCATTAAAAAATTTATGGACTGACTTAATATAACTAATCTTCCCATATTAGCCTTGCCATCCATCACCATTTTTTCTCTATGGCAACGATGGGCAGAATGATGTGTGCTAACTAGTACAACCGAGGCAAGAAAAGTAAGAAAAATAATGAAAGGTCATACATCCTCAGCATGCTTTACAGAATTTAGATGGCCTGTTTAACTTAAGGCCCGCATATATGTACCTGAGGAGAAGGGTATATTGTGAAGCCAAGCTTTGATTTCTTTCCATATTCTACAGACAATTGCTCCAACATCAATGAACCCAAACCAGAACCGGTGCCACCGCCCACAGCACTAAAGACCAAAAAACCTTGCAAGCCAGTGCAGTTGTCAGCTAGTTTTCTCACTCGGTCAAGGCACAGATTAACAATTTCCCTCCCCACTGCAGAAAGAAAATGAGAAAGCAGATCAAGTAACGATCTACAAATAAGCAATAGTTGCCAATTCTGAAACAGTGAAAAGACATGTACGAACCTGTATAATGTCCTCTGGCAAAGTTATTCGCAGCATCTTCCTTGCCAGATATAAGCTGCTCAGGGTGAAAAAGCTGTCTGTATTTCCCTGTCCTAACTTCATCAATGACAGTTGGCTCAAGATCAACAAATATAGCTCTAGGGACATGCTTTCCAGAACCAGTCTCACTGAAGAAGGTGTTGAAGGCATCATTTGCAACCCCTACTGAGGTGTCACTGCAAGCGTAAACAGATAAAGAATATGAGAGAGATAGAGGTCAAATTCTGCATTATTTACTCACTTTCAAAATTGATAACCACGAGTAACTACCAAAGGCTGTATTGATAAGCCAGTGTGCTATCAAATTCAGAGAGTAGAATGTGACCAAATCAACAATTACTAAAGCGGTGACAGCGGAAGCTCAATTGGAGTAGTGCATCAAGCACGTGATCGGAGAAAATATCCTGTGGATCCATGAAATTAGTAATTGATAAAATATTCTTAGGGTAGCCAAAGTTCTGTGAGTGTCAATAATGTAGCGAGCTTTTGACTTGACTATCTATCTATCTATCTATCTATCTATCTATCTTCACAACCTGCTTAAGTAAACAGATCTCGTCAGAATCTAAATGATGCCTGTATCTTACGACTCGCCGGATCCTCGGCACTTTGCAAACATCCACAGAAAGGATAAGGAACCAAGCACCCCTAATTCTGCAATCCCTGCCGAGGATGTTTCAAAACACTCCCTTTTGTAATAAATTTTTCTGATCTATCGAAGAAAATGAAAAGAAAGCGCATGAGTGTCATTGCGGGCTAACAATTGAAAAGCGCAAACGTTTTCCAATTCCCCTGCACCTTAGGTAACCTGAATAAGCGAAAACGGAAATGCACGCTCTCGACATAAGAAGCATCTACGCATGTGATGCCGTGATCCCGACAATGCAGCACCGTGTTGCTCTTTCATCCCGATCGCTAACCGCGATCAAGAAACCCACGGGGGGCCAAAACGGGCAGATCAAACATGGAAAATTCATGCTAAAGGGTCCACGATGCGTACATTCCAGTAACTCCTCAAACAACAGAATCAGGAGCTTGGGAACAACGAAAAGAAGCTGACTTGCGAGCATTGGAACCGCCAGAAAGAACGCTCGGAAGCAAGTCATCATCATGAAAAGGCTCGAGTTTGAGCGACACGAGCGTGCACACAAGATGAACGTATCGACCACCGGCGATTCCAACGCGAATCGCCGTCCAGTTCCTCGAGAAGCACAAAAAATTCCAGACATACCTGGGCATCATGCCATCGGGCTGAATCTCGTGCTCCAGGCAGTACAGCTCCCAGCAGGAATTACCGACCTGAATCCCCGCCTGCCCGATGTGTATGCTTATCACCTCCCTCATCCTCTTCCTCTCTCTCTCTCTCTCTCTCTCTCTAGATGAATCGCCGCGTCGCAGTATCGGCAGAAGGAGGAGAGGAAGAAGAAGAAGAAGAAGAACGGAGAGACCGTGACCTGCCGAAAGCGCGGGGGCTAAATACGTAATCCGCTTCAGCGACGGGCGAGTCGTTTGTCTTCATCAACGAAGATGCTTTTAACTAGCTCGGCTTGGCTTAGGTTTGCCTTTGGACATGGGGGGCCCACCGGAGATGAAGGCGGGGCCCGCCGCCTTGGCGCCAGCTGTGTCGAGCCAAATGAGCCGCCCCCTCGGCTCTGCTCGGCTGCTGTCGGTTGCCGCTGGGTCCACCTGAGCGGGACCGGCTCGGAGGAATTCTGTTTTTTTGTTTTTTTCTTTTTAATAATTTATCGAGCGAAAAAAAGAGTAATTATCATCATCCAGAGTGGAAATTAGGATAAAAGAAAGAAATACATTTATATTTTTTTCCCCGAAAAAGAATCCAGCCATGGACCTCTCTAATAATAGTATAGGGGGCAGTTACGATTTGACTTCTTGGCATGACCTTGCGGCCAATGGTGTGGTGCCACGTGTGTTGGCTCCATGTGTTTCTTTGAGAAATATCTCAAAGGGTATATCTTAGTGAAAAACGAGACGTGCTACCTACCTTATCTCTATTATGCATACTGATATATAATAACAGTGTCTTCACTTCTCCCTTCATTATACGACTAATTATTTATAACTCATCTATATTTTAAGTAATTATTTTTTTAGCATAATAACATAATTGGAATTTTTTTCATGTGTTGGTTCATGGACAAATCACTGCCATTGTGTTGGTATGAATTTCGAAGATAAAGATAATGTTTGAGATGCATGAATAATTTACATTATGGTCATGAACATTTATTTTCCCATTGATTAATTGCTCTATGCTTTGTTAATTCAGTCCACGTGTGCCTTTCACAATTAATAATACATCATGACAATGTTTCAGTAAAGTCAAAACATATTGTGCTTCATCATAATCATATTTTCATGTGATGATCGGCGTAACTTGTGAACATACATCTCATTTCATATCAAATGAAACAAATATTTCCATGCTAGAAAATGGAACATATAAATTACCAACTAGTTTTGCTCTTCAAACGCTGACTACAATAGTTGAAAGACATCCAAAGATCTACTCGTTTGGGAAAATAATAAATGAAAAAGAAAAATATAAAAAATCCAAAAAATTATTTCCACACGACACTATTGTATTAGTTTTTCGTGTCATTATTATAAAAGTACCATCCATCTACCACTAAAAATTTAAAAAAACCTAAACCAATTATAATAGTTACCCTGACTTTTTCTCACGTAACTAATGTACAAGTGCAACAAAAGTATGCTTTGTCTACTGCAAAAAAAATTCCTATACTCTGCCTCTCGTGACATAAATCTCCTAAACTTTTTTCTTATATTGCTAATATCTCAAAACTTGTACTGACAATTGAGGAAATTCTTGTCAAAATCCACTTAAATTTTTTTTAGAGTCCAAAGTTTACTTTGTGTATGGTATTTTTGTGTCACGGATACAAGTTTGAGTAGGAGTATAAAAAATACCCAACCTGGCCAACTAGACCCAAATTAAAATTCTCTAGCATTTTTAGGTTAGGTTCCTCTTGGTTCGAGTAATAGGGGGGGAAAGAAAAAAAAGGAGGCATGGAAACAGTTCCTGTTCAGTTCCCGAATCTAACCAAAGTGGGTAGAATATAATTTCTATCTATATTTCGTCAGATGATTTTCCATTCAATCAAGCCACGTGAACACAATGTCAATATAATTTGTCTTCCATTATCCAAGTAGGTAGAATTTTAAATGGTGCTCATTGGTGGAACCTTAAAAGAGGATAAACATGCCATATACGTATAATTTTGAGAATTTCGTGCTATGGAAAAAATTCGAGAATAAATGTGTAATAATTAATATAGTTTGAAGCTTTCTGTGGGTTTTTTCTTATATATAAAAGCAGCAAAGTTCCTCTCATTTTGGACACCGTAGTGGGCTCTAACATGTTGCCATCTTAGGCCCGGATTTTGGTCCAGTCGTCATCCAATCAGGCCCAACACAACAGACTGGAAATGAAACGACAAAAAATTATCAGATAAAATAAGAAGGCGAAGAAAATGAAACAGCGGCGGCCCCCTGAAATGAATCCACGAAGCAGGAGAGATAACAACTAGACAGATTACAGAGCAAGGGAGGACGACAAGCTTTCTAGGCAATCGCATTCCTACTCACAGGCTACAGAGACAGAGGAGAAGGAGAAGGAGAAGGAGAAAGCAGGTGCGACACAATGAGCGGCGTGAAAGCGGTGGCGCTCATCATCGGCGACGCCAACGTCAGGGGCTCCGTCCAGTTCCTCCAGCAACCCAACGGTCTCTCTCTCTCTCTCTCTCTCTCTCTCCCTCTCTCTCTCCCCACGTTCGAGTTGATTGATTTTGTCTGTGAATCGCAGGGGCGACGCACGTGAAAGGGAGGATCAGCGGGCTCTCCCCGGGCCTCCATGGCTTCCACATCCACGCCCTCGGCGACACCACCAATGGCTGCAACTCCACCGGTGCTTATTCCGACGCCCGATTCGGTTTCATTAGTTTGTTCTACTAATTAATTCAAGCCTTTGTCAAGTGTGGATTGTTAATTGCGCTGGTTGTCGTTAGGACCGCATTTCAATCCGCTGAAGAAAAACCACGGAGCTCCCACCGACGGCGAGCGTCACGCCGGTGATTTGGGCAACATCGTGGCCGGCCCAGATGGTTCGGTCCTTCCTCTGGGTTTCCTTTGGTGCTTTCTTGTGTCATGGTCGTTTAGTTGATTTGGTGGTAATGATAGTTCGATTTTTTTAATTTGGTGCTGCAGGAGTTGCTGAGGTTTCTATCGTGGACGTGCAGGTAATGCCTGTCGATTTCACATGGATTGATAATTTTCGTTTTAGGAAGAGGGTTTCATCGTGTGTGGCTTTAGGGGAAGGTACAAGTTTGAGGCTTGTTGCGAAGAATGCGAAGTGCCAAATTGCAATCTTCATGAGAACTTTAAGCTAGTCCACATCCGCTAGAAACACACGCATAAGCTATTCCGTCAATTGAACAGGGGCAACTTGAATGAACTCTTTTGGAGGCTACTTGAGTTGGGATAAAGATGTTTCCCTCTTTTAGTCGGTTGTCTTGGTGATTCCTATGTTGCTTATGGTGAGTGTTATTTACCAGTTCTTCGTTTCTTCAGATCCCCCTAATTGGCCAGCACTCGATATTGGGGAGGGCTGTTGTTGTCCACGCCGATCCTGATGACCTTGGCAAAGGTAATACTCAATAGTCACTCGAAGGATCGTCTCGTGGAATGTATGTTCTTTTGCAAGACTCAAACTGCGAAATTTGGGCTCTTTGGAATTGAAACTGCAGTTGTGAATTCATGGAATTGATGAGCTTCTGATGCAATAGCTCATAGATACTTCAGAGTATTATTATTGCCTAGAGTGAGCATGAAAACTGCTAGAATCAGAAAGTAACTAGCTCTGACATGGGTGAGTGGGTGGTTGCGAGGAAGATGGGGTCCGTGTCCTAAAATTTGGGTGACGAGGTGATTATGTACCCTGCAAATCGGAAACCTCTTTTGGGTCCTGGAAAAGGGGCCTTTTGAGGATGCTTTCCATTGGTACCATGTACCCTAACTAATAAATTTCTTGGCGAAATCCTGGTCCTTTATAAAACATGCACTTTCATTCTTTTACACCCTTGGCAACTATGCATTCTCATTCTTTGTTCCCATCTCATCTTATATGACTGGTTCTCGACATTACTAGGTTGAAGTATGTCGCCGAAGCAGTAAATCTGTCCTTTGCCATATGTGTCGTAATCATCTCTTTTTACTGGTTTTAGCTACTTAAACAAGCTATTTAAACAGGTGGACATGAACTTAGCAAGACAACGGGCAATGCAGGTGCTAGAGTTGGATGCGGTAATTTGTCTGCTTCCTTACGCACAAGTGAACCACATTCTTGTCTTGTAGAGTTGAATTCTCTCTTTTCCTGTTTAACTCTACCGTTCTTCACTTGTTGCTTATGATTTTTGGCAGGCATCATTGGGCTCCAGTCATCGGTTTAGAATCTACTGCGTGAATGCATGAGTGTACATTGCACATATCTTCTGAAAGCTTGTATATAAAACAATCAGCCGCCTCAAGAATGTGTTGGGCGGAGGGGCTTAGTACGTTGCTGGCATGGAGGATAATTGGAGCTCACAAAGGAGTTAAGTCAGAGAAGCACAAAACTTCTTCACTGTAATCTGAGACATTGAGTAGGGATCGATCATGTATCGATGACTTAGATTGCTTTCACTTGGTATTTACGGAAAGCTGTTCCCTCCCTATTTTATCAGCGGATTGAGTTGCACAAACAGAACACTCGACCTCAAGAACAAATCAAGTTCTGCAGTTGAGCAACAGTAGTAACCTATTTCTTGCGGTACCGGTAGTGGAGGATTATCTCAGGTCTCGTCAACCCCCTTTATACTTGAAGCATTGTAAAGACGGCGTCTTATTAGAAGCCGCCATACCTAGGGGCTCTTCTGTAAACTCCTATTTGAATATTTAGCCAAAAAAAAGAAAAGAAAAGGAAAAGTACGGTCAGCCGGAGCCGTGCTCAAGAAGGACCAACTGGCTTCCATCACGGCATTTTTATCCCTGGCTAGTGGCCTGTGATTCAAGGAGGAAGAGTAGGCATCTTTTAGGATCCGCTCTTTGGTGAGAGAGATTAGACCAGAATTTAGCACCTTTCGAACGAGAAGCGTTTTTCTTAAGCTGCCTTTGGACCTGAAGCAAGAGAGGACGTTGAGGTGAAACTAGAGGTCCTGGTTATACACGGTCCAGCCGGAAGTGGACAGAGTGTCGTGTAGATAGCAATGCTAAGCTTATCAAATTTGCGATCATAACAAACACCTCATTAGAAGATGTATCTCCACTCTTCTTTCCAGCATGAATGGCCAATGCTACAATTTCATTATTCCCTTGCACGTTTAGAAAGCTTCTGAAAGCCCAACACGAAATACACATTTGAAGAACTACCACCACCACTGGACAGTTACCAATCTGAAAGTTTCGAGTTTTAGAATGTGGACTTTCGAAGTTTAGTGCTACAAGCAAACAATTCTGGAGTTCTATCCATAATTGACCTTTCCAATGGCATTCAGAATGGTGCTCAAGTCACGTGGGCTGGTTCGATGATGACCACCCAGAAGAAATCATCTAGCAAAGCAATCGGAGGATTCACTAAACAACTCCTTAGTAGCCACACGAGACTCAAGTATGGGTTGATCATATGATCTCACACCCCTAACTAAATTGCGTGGGAATAGAACACTTGATCCCCCACTGCTTCCCACAAATTTCATTAATGTCTACATGAGGAAACATACCATTTACGAAAAGCTCTAGCAAATGATGGTCACTCAGCAATCACCACAAACTATTATGTGCAACTTTATGCAAAACCTCTCCATATGACCGCTTACAATCGAAATGCAATATCAACATCATTGTACCAGTACAGCCAAAATTTATCGATGGCAAGGTATCTCACAAGATTCATTCATGCAGAATGAACGCGAACATGAAATGGCCACGCACTAAATTATTGTGATGGGCATAACAAGCATGGCTGAAGTTCCTCCTACAGATTGAGCAATTCTTTCATCACCCCCATCAATATCAGCTAGGCAAGCAAAGATGGTGTGTACTCAAAGGAGAGGACTAGTAAAATAAGAGGATAGTCATTTATCATATCACTCGATTGAGGGTAGTGAAACGAGAGGACTCGGACCATATCCCAAGAGTAAAGATTGTAAACCAGTAAGAAGAGTAACCAATAACTTCAAATTGGAACGCAATTTGCATCTTCAAAATTTAAAATAAAGTACTCCGATTATTGAAGGCGCATTCAACTGCTAGTGCCATACATCATGGTTAAATGACAGTGCTGACCCTCATTGCAGACTACCTTCAGAAGAGAGAACCCTAAGATCTTTTTAACCTCTCAACCAGGTGTTTCTATATGATGAGTTGTCCCGTAGCGAAGCATCATGAGGCTTGTACTCCATAATGTAGTTGTGAGGAAGCTTCAAGTGCCGCTTAATAGAATCTCTCAAAGCCATAACTGCCTGTGAGATCAAAACACAGTCAGCATATCATAGCTCACCTTGTAGTGAGACAAAAGGGAAATGAACTTTACACACCTGATTATCAGAAGCATTGCGGTTCCACACGCTCAAAATGTCTTCATTAAAGCGAATGCTTAACACTGCACCACATATGTCATCACTATAGTCGAGTTGATCACCAACCAAGGCAAGTACCTGGATACATGTGCAAGAGAAAAAAATTGACATATATTTATGCATGCATACGTATAACTGCAAGTCCCTCACCAAAGGACCATCAGTCACAATACTATATACATTCCTCATAGAACTTTGAAAAAAAAAAAGACTACTCTATATGCTCTCCCGCTTTATAGCAGTCCTACTCAATGAACAAGTATGCCCTTACATATTGCTTAATAACCTTTTACATGTAGTCATGCTATATAGACTTGAGTTCTATCAATATTGCCTTGCAAGTAGAAAATGAGGCAAAAGTTCCTTTAAATAACACACATCTTTTTTCAAACAGTTTCTATGTGTAACTTACGGAAAAAACTCAAGTTGCAATTTTTTTTCTCTTTGATCACAAACTACATGTTGCAAAAAGGCCCAGACTCACTGGACTCCATTTCAAAACCAATTGATGCTTCAGGCATTGTTCAGACAACAAAATGCAATGAAGGGATTACACCTTCACATTGAAACCATTATAAGTGGGTTTTTATCTAAAAATAGGTTCAGAAATCAACTTTTAAAACCCACCATTTTATTGCTTGACCATGAGGGTAGGAGTGCCAACAAGCACACCAATCATTTATTTCTTTCTAGAACAGGAGAAAATTCTACAAAATCAAAGACTAAATATTCTTTTCAAGAATCACATTAGACCTACATGGACTTTGACCATATAGTATGTGCTATTTTGGTCTTTGGACACACTCACGCATCAATTCAACCTAACATTGGATGCTGCAAGTACATCATCAGCTCATAAAACCTTTCGCAAATGCTCAGGCTTGAGGGAAACAAAATAACACTGTTTGATAGATGATATATAATCCAGCAACTGGCGGTAAGCGAGGGCAAAGAATAAGATTCTTAAATTTGTTATTTCTTACCAAATCCTCCCAGAAGCGGCCAGACACCACCTTTTTAAACCTTATTATCCACTTTCCACCATTGCAATTGGCTGAGTCCTGAAAGTTTGATCATTTCAATGGTTATTCATCATTCAACCACATATGACTGACAAAAAGTGGCCAAAAGCACAGAAGAGATAACTAAATGGAGAATCAACATCATCATCATCATCAAGGACAGCAGAACAAAAGCGTCACCTCCCATAGAGGACGGATTCCATCTTTAAAAAGATGCAGATCTGTCGGGCTTGGCAGAGCAGAGGGGCGAGCCAAGTGGCAATAGCAGACCCAAAAACCTTCAACCTATACACAGAAAATGTTCACGAACATTTGTTTAGTCTGCCATGACTTCATCTTGAAAAACAACAGTCTACATGAATTAACCTGTGATGGTCAAGATGATCTTACCGTGCTAAATTCAACAATTTTCTTTATATTGTCCTCATATGATGTTTGGGTCCTAACTCCAGGTGTTCGACGAGTGTACCAGAAAACAAACTTGTACTGCAACAACAAGAAGCAACACCAAATGATAAGCTTTGGTCCTAAAATAAGAAGCACGACATCCATGTCAATATAATGTACTGGATTCACATCAAAATTAACTATCCTAATTATCAGTTATATGCTAAGATTACCAATTTACGAGACAATGGTCTCGCGTTGGGGGAAGGGTGAAATGGAAAAGTTACAAGTTATAAGTGGCACAACACTTTCATGACCCAAACCTATCTCATAGTAAATTAGGACCAGTTGACAGATAAAACCAAAATTTCTCCTTGCATGTAAAAGGGCAAAAAGAAAAGGGGGGTCATAATATCCAGCAGTAAATTCTCCATTATGGGCAAATGATTTCACACAACGTCCTCGGACGCACCCGATCGACTAAGCTGATACTGCCATGCTCAAGGAAAACGCAAATCGGGGACAAACCACGCCAATCGTGCCGTGCCGATGGCATTCGAGGTAAAAAAGAAGAAGAAAAAACTACTTCTGGATCAGAATAAACACAGACCCACTCGCCCAACAAGCTCCAAATTCACCAACAAGCCATTCCACTAGAGTGAACTCGCATCAAATCAAACAATGAACAACATTACGAGAGAGAGAGACCTTGAGAGGATGGAGGCCGGCTTTGAGCTCACGAGCGTGGCGCTCGCGCTGGTCCTGGCTGAAGCTATGGCTATCGGCAGATTCGAGGAGCGGCTGCGAGCCGCTGTAGCTGTTCTCGTGGCTGTGGTGCTCGGAGTCCTTCTCTGCTTCTACTTCCATTCCTCCGCGCTTCGCAGCTAATCGATTTCCGAGAGAGAAGCGCAAGAAATAAATATGCCCTAATTTTCCAGCACTCCTCCTCTCGTACTTCGAACTCGCCTTTCTCTCCAGATGGCACTCCCGGGCGCGCGTGAAACGCCACCGGCCTAATTAAACAAATGGAAATGACCAATTCGATTTTCTTTTCCTTTTCTGGGTAAATCTATAATTTTTTTTTCAATATTCGTTTGAATTTTCTGTTTTATTAATTTAGCCAGTTAATTTTACTTGCTAAGAGAAAAATGATAAGAAGGGTCCGAAACTACTTCGTGCTATCCACTGTATATATCTTGCCGATAACAACTTTAATTAGTACGATTCAACTTACTCTCATTTCTTTTATATTGACAAGTTCAAATTATTGCATATTTAAGTCGTTGTCTCATTTCGTCCGAAAAGTTTGGAAAGAATGAGAACTTTACAACTGTATATGACTAAAATCATAAATTCACATTAAATACTCTCGAATTTTAGTAGATGTGAAAAGGACCATCCTCTTTTCGCTTTGCTCATTATACAGCATATTCGAGATGAGATCTTTAGGGCATCTATCCCTCATTCTTCCCCCCTCTTTCTATTATTTATCGCAAGTACTCATTTTATCTACCATTTCATGAATAATCACATTTGTCTTGCAACATCCGATGCAGAGAAATCTGAAAAGAATATTTAAATGTACAAAACGGCAATATCGCGAGAGGTGCATTTTAACGCATGCTTAATTCCAAAAAACAAAAATAAAATATACGATATTTTCATGGTATACAAAATATTGATCGGTACGTTTACATATTTCTAAACAAAAGAAAAGGTCGGCACATCGCTTTCCCACAATTTCTCAAAATCCGAGCTTTATTTTTCGATTTATGGTGGTAAAATAAAAAATTGTTTTCTCTATTTGTTTATAAGAAAAAAGGCACAAAGAAATTAATCGAAGGAGCTTCCTTTCTCTCTCACACCGAGTCCTCTTTCGCCACGGACGCGAGACTCACGCGCGCGGCTCGGGGCTTTGAAAAAAAGAATATTTATTTAAATTCATTTCGGCCAGTCGCAAATATATATATTTAATAAGAAAATAAAATAAATATAAATAAGGAACGAACCGAGCCACGCCATATAACTCGAGGCTGGGGAAAAATGAAAATCATTAGATAATCATCCGACAGCTAGGGCCAGAGAGAGAAGAGAGAGAGAGAGAGAAGAGAGAGAGATCGCGACATTGTTGACGAGCTCGCAACCGCACGCAGAATCGAAGAAGCAGCAGAAAGGAAGAAATAAAGAAGAAGAAGAAGAAGGAAGCATTGGATTTGATCCGATTGCATTCTATTTCCGGGAGAAGAAGAAGATAAAACCAGAGAGGCAGAGCCACCCATCTTGTCGGCTCGCGAAATTCCTCTTTCCTTCTCTTTTTTTCGTTTTCATTTTTCCTTTTTTATTTTTTTATCTCTTTTGTTTTCCCCCTCCCGTCGGCTCGTGGTGGGTTCGGCCGCCCCCTCCCCCTCCTCTTCTTCGCCGCCTTCCTTCCCCGTGTTGTTGTGTTGTGGACCCCTCCATCGATGGCTTCCCTGTCCGTGGCGGCTTCGCTCCTCCTCCTCCTCTGCATCGGCGCTCTGGCGGCGCGGCACGTGTCGTCGTCGGAATTGGCGTCCGTTTGCCCGAGCGAGCCCTCTCCTTTCTTGATCGGCTTGCGATCGCAGTGCTCCGGCTCGATCTCGCCTTCCCCGCCTCTCCAGGTACGTCATTTTGCTCGATTAGGCGCCCTCTCTGGGTCGCTCTCCTCTTTGCGCCCCTGCCCCTGATGAAATGTTTGTTGACTTGAGGTTATTGCGAGGATTGGTTTGGATAGGATGTTTGATTTGGGTTGGTGATTGTTGTTGTGGAGGCATTAAATTTGTGCTGATTTTTTGGATGGTGAATGAATGCGTTGACTTTTCCTGGTGGTGTTCGGTGGTATATAATTGTTCAGCAAAAGGGGAGGTATTTTAGGATCAACTTAATTGTATTTGAGAATTGATAGAAATCTTTGATGGAATCTGTCATTTGGGATGTGGTTCTTGGGCATTGACTTTTGCTTCGATGTTTCTTTTTTCCCCAACCTAAGCTTGTCGGATTTAGTTCTTCTCGATGAAAGAGCGACTGAAAATAAGGATCTTGATATTGTTTCTTTGCAAAAGAGGTCAGTTCTTTTCGCACTTGTCATATGACTTGGTAGAAGGCATCTGTTGGGACACTTTAAATGGATTAGCAGTTATATGTTATTATTTTGCACATCAGTTCTTTGGAGACTGGAGAGTGATAATTAGATGTATGGGAAGGAAGATGTAAAAGCGCCTTTCTCTCTATTATAAGGGTGCATTCCGAGGTGTGAAGTGGGAGGGAAGGGATTTCAGAATTGGGGTTCTTTGCCGCATATAGACCTTTGGGGCCCTTGCTTGTTTACATAGGCTCTCCACTGTCTTATTGGTAAGTGATTTTAGGGTAGAAATCATATCCTAGCAATCATGCATATTAAATGCCTAAGATAGAAGATTCTATGTCAATATTATCTTAAATGTTCCTGTACCTTCAGTTTCTTTGAACCTGATGCAGTGCCGTTTCAACTTTACCATTGTTTGCTAATGTTAGAAAGTGTCCATAATTTTCTTAGGTCCCAGAGTAAAAGAGAAAAAAAGGAAGAATCGTTCTTAATTGTCTAGTAGATGCAATGCTACATTTAGTTGCTCCTGTACTTGAAGACATCTGATGTGTAATTACTGAACTTTGTCTACATGTAAACTGGATGACTATATGAGATCAAAGGTGGGTTGCCTCAATCCTAATTATAAAAAATTAAAAGAGTGATTACCTAGGAGGAGTGGGAAGAAGCTAGCACAAACTTTGACGGATCAGAACATCTGCTTGAGAATCCATGTTGTTTTAGGGAAATGGGATAATTTCAGTTCATAGGAGCCTGTCTTCCTATCCTCTGGACAAAATTATTGTTTTAGCTTTGCGACAGAAATCTGTCACTGACAACCTAAGGTGGGTTGCCTCAATCCTAATTATAAAAAAATTAAAAGAGTGATTACCTAGGAGTGGGAAGAAGCTAGCACAAACTTTGACGGATCAAAACATCTGCTTGAGAATCCATGTCGTTTTAGGGAAATGGGATAATTTCAGTTCATAGGAGCCTGTCTTCCTATCCTCTGGACAAAATTATTGTTTTAGCTTTGCGACAGAAATCTGTCACTGACAACTTATTTAAGGACTTGTTCCCATGTGTTTATTCTGCGGATTTTCTGTCATTTATGAAGTTCTGCAATGTAATTCTTGCCATTAGTTGTCTTCTAGTTCCCCTATCAAAAAGTTCATGTGAGTTGAGTGGAGGAGAACACACAGGCACACGAAATTTTTTACATTTGTTTCAGATGGAATCTTGTTTGCATCGATTAGTTGGACAATAAGATCAAAATGAAGTTGTATCTTTCTGCTGGTACTGGGTTGTGATGACCTTGATATATCTTGCTCAATAATCTGGTTTGACCTTGTCACCTGGATAGTCCGATACCAAGACGTGTCTAAAATAATATTTTTCTTGTTTTATGCCTTAATATTGTTTTCATAGGTATTCATAATCTATTGCTGGTTGTAGTTGCTTGGGATCAATCATTAAGCAAAATGCTTGGAATTTTCTAACATTCCTCTTTAGACTCTTAATGTTGAAAGGTGTCAGACATATTGTTTGTTTAGTCAATAGAAAGAAACTCGTATACATTAGCAAATGGATTTTCAATCATGTTGGATTACATTGATAGTTATGCTAGCTGAAATATGAATATGTTCTGATGCGTCTGATATAAAGTGGGTAATATTTTTGTATGTGAATATTCTAGTTGATTTTTTAATCATTAGAAGTATGGCATCATATGTATTCATTCGTGTTTTCCGTTTACTTGTTTACTGCTATAAGTGTGGGTTAGTATTTGTGGAGGATGTCACATACTCAGAAGGCTTTAGATGACTCCCTGTCTCTTTCTGATGACTCAGCCCACAGTAGATTGTAGCATCTTATTTGGAAGACGAAGCTTTTTCTTTTTCTTCTTCTTCTTCAGTGAAAAAGGGTTGTGACCAAACACTCTCTTTTGCATTTCTAACCTTTAGACTGGTCTTGGTCTCATGTCCTCCTACGTTTGTAATCTTATCTTTTTCACAGCATTGAATATTCAATAACCCATATCTCCTCTTCCTTGAGTTTCTTTTGCATGAATTGTCTTACTTCGATTCTGGCAGGATGCTGCTTGTCCAAAGATCCAAAAGAATACTGTGTCCTGAATCTGAAGCTCTACTAATACATAAACTCTTATTTAACTGTGTTTAGGTGGATGGGAACTTCCTTGATAGATTTCTGATGTCCAAACAGCACAGTGGATTTACTGCTGTACTCTTCTATGCTTCATGGTGCCCATTTTCTCAGTCCATACAGCCTACCTATGAAGCCCTAAGCTTTATGTTCCCTCAAATAGATCATTTGGCAATCGAGCAATCTTTAACTATGCCAAGGTTTGTGCTGATACCATTTTTACTAGTTATGCTGCAGAAAATGGTGTTGTATCTTGTGTGGCCAGGCTCACTTGGACATGATTGATATAGGTATTGTATAGTTGAAGCCACACAATGGAAACCTCTTTCCTCTTTTTTTTTAATTGTTACTTGCACTACAGTTCTTGCAGATGAGGCTTACAGCTTCGTTCTACCTTTTCTTTGTGGTGGAAGATTGTATAATGCGCATTTGATAAACTTAAAAGATGTAGGTACTCCTGGGGATATTTGTCAGAAACTTCTTGAATATTCAATAAGGGACAATCCCACGGACTTGACTGCTTTCAAAACCATTTAGAGATTAAATAAAGTAATGGCAAGAAGTTAGGACATAGTCATTATGAGGATATGAAAGGCAGGTAAAAAAGGGATATTTGGAAGGAAGACAAATGATTTCATGAAAATCACAATGGTACAACTGTATGCATCCTCAACCAACTGCATATGCTATTATTGTGTCCAATACTCGTCGTTATTCATGAAAGCTGATTCCTCTATTGAACTGCTAATTGGTTGTTGCAGTCTTGTATCATCAAAAAATACATGGTCAATAGTGAGAAGGTCAACAGTTTTTTTTTATTTGTCTTCCTGGGATTAGGGATTTTGTATTGCTTTTTATCTGAGTTATTGTTGTGCTTATCCCTGAACTGGTTTTGCAGTGTTTTTTCAAGATATGGGATACATAGTTTGCCATCTGTATTATTGGTGAATCAGACTTCAAGGTTGCAATATCATGGTCCAAAAATTCTTGACTCTCTCGTGGAATTTTACAAGACAAACACAGGTATCTGATTCGATAGGAGTGCCCCATATCAACAGAGCACTGTTGGCCCAAAAGCTTTTAATCAACGCAGCCAATTTTGGCACAAAATGATCTCAGTTTGTGACATTTTGGATGCTCATTTTTTCTTCTGTCTGCGACGCAGGCCTTCAACCTGTTCAATCCATCATGGTAGAGCAGCTAGTGAGTCTTCAGACTCGTGACAGTTCCAGAACACAGTTCAAGGATGTTCTGTCAATGAAGATCCTAAACACGGAACCATATCTGGCTGTCGCGCTGTTGTTTTCCTGTTTGAAACTACTCATGACCATATTCCCTAAAGTTGTCTCTCGTTTGAGAGCTTTCTGTGACTCGTATGTTCCTCATCTAAACTTGGAAATATTTGGTGAGGCAACTCAGTTATTGGGGCGTGCGGTTCATGCCATCGACGTGAGGAGGATTTGGACAAAGGTGAGACTTGGCAAAGCCAGGACCTTTCATGAAAGGGCAAAGAGTGCCCGGGTTTGGGCTTCTTCGCTGGCTTCTGTCTCGTTGGGCGAATCCTCATCAGCTAGATCATCACGTATTGAAAGGTTGAATTCATGCCTCCATATGCCCGAGGGTGGACGAGAAATCTAACTAGAATGCTATAAACTACTTAGACGGTCTGCGACAGGTTGTTTCACTCTCACACTTTTGCTGTAATATTAGTAAGTGGGGTGGAGATTTTACTGTTAGAATACTCTAAATAGCTAAAAGCTGTTTTTCTTATTTTGCCCCTTATTTTTTTTCTTGGGAGGAACCAACCGAGCATTGTATATCTGAGAACAGCTTTGTCTTTTGTGTATATGATTTTTCTTTTCGAATCCTATCTGTGTGATGAACTTGAACTGCCGCATCTCTCTTTGGGCACCTCGGCTCCTTGAACTAACTCAATCGGGTGAGCTGACCAGTCTAAATTTAAGCTTCACCTCAAATGCTCTAGCCCCGTTTGGTTCAGCTTTCCCAAGGGGCTTTCAGTTTTGTGTTTGGTTCAGCATTTGGCTCAGCATTGGCCAAATGCTGGCATTCCAAATGCTAAATGCTCAATGCTGGTCCCCCCGGCATTGAGCATTCAGCATTTGGAGAAGGCAAGTCAAACCTCATTTGACCTTTTTTTTTTTTTTTTTTTTTTTATAGAAATCGGTGGAGCCGCCACGCCACCGGGCGCGACCTCCGGCGACCACCGTCGGGCGGCGGGCGTCGCCGCCGGAGGTCGGGTCGTGCGACCCGGGCGTCGCCGGAGGTCGCGCGACCTCCGGCGGCGACGCCCGGGTCGCTCGACCACCGGCGGGCGGCGACGCCCGGGTCGCGCGACCCGGGGGCGTCGCCGGAGGTCGCGCGACCTCGGGCGGCCTCCCCGGGTCGCGCGACCCGGGCGTGGCCCCCGGGTCGTGCGACGGCGGGCGGCGCGCCGAGATCTCGCCGCCGCACCGGGTCGCGCGACCCGGGGGGGAGGCCGCTCGGCGGCCGGACCGCCACGCCCGAGGTTGTCCGACCTCGGGCGAGCTCCCACATGACCAGATCGGCCGCCGCCTAGGTTGGCCGACGGTGGCGGCGGTGGCGGTGGCGGTGGGGCCGCGGTGGCGGCGGTGGAGCTCCACCAGATTTTAAAAAAAAAAAAGCTTTCCAAATGCGATATTACCAAACGGCATTTTTAAGCCAAGTCTCTTTTCCAATGCAAGTTTGCCAAACACGATAGCATTTTAGAAAGTCTCTTTAGGCTAAAGACATTTGCATTTTCTCTAAGTCCTTTTCCCAAAAGCGAACCAAACGGGGTCTGCATATTGCATTTTCTCTTTAGGCTAAAGGCTAATAAAGGGTCCTGCTTCTTTTACTTTTCGGTCGTAGCAGGAAGTGCCCTTTTCTCAGCTATTCTTGATGGTTCTAGTTTGCGTGCATTTCTGGGAGTCTGCATATTGACTTTCGGACTTGTGGTGGCAGATCAATAGCCACGTCAAGTCTCGAAACTTATTTCCACGACTGACAATGAAGTATCTTGTTCAACAATCTTCCATCCCATGTCGTCATATTTACCTAACATTAGTCCCCCGATTTTTCTACTCTTCGCGACAGCCGAAATCCACGAAAAAAGAAAGTGAACGGACAACATTAAACCCATGAACTCAAAGGATTAGTGGAGCTTGGAGGGCACCGACAAACCAGAACCTGTCGAGCTGGTCCTGTTCAAAGTCTTCGAGTGTTATGTCTACTTGGTATGATGCGATCATCGCAAAAGAGCATTCCTTTCCCCATTCAATTTGTGTAATTGGTTGCTGAATTGATTTTTGAACTTTTTCGTGTTTTGCTTGACTTCATAGATTCTCGGTCGTGCTTGATCGATTTGATCATGGCATGAGTTGCAGCAAGATATGCGAGTAATTGATGTTGACTTAGAACTTGGAAGATCAGTATCGGATATTAGTGATGATTTCATCATTCATAATAATATATTATCATTTTGTTCACGTTACACGGCGTTGTCCAAGAACCACACTTTGAAAAGTACGCAGTGGTAAAAGTCACAAATTTCCTTTAACAAGCGAAGATTAAGTCCATGCTAATCAGCCTCGCATTGAATTAAAACATGAGGGGGCTTTCAAAAAAAAAAAGATAATTTTTGTGTCCAATCTTGTGTAGAGAAGATTACATTGGATAATTGGCAAAATTATTGATGATGTAAACTTGCAGTTGTAACTTCAATGAGCACGTACAAGACCCTACTTTTTTAGAGCCTTATGGATTACCAGATGACGTGTGCCCGTGGTAGAACATAATGGGGTGATATTGCCGACTTTTCTGCCCATATTTTCCTTATTGCTAATTTTTTGTTGCGCCAGGATCCTGTTAGTCCAAAGACATTGTATTTGACCATTGTCACAATGGCAGTAGTTGATCCTTCACATAAGATTTTTTTTTTTTGTTAGTATTTATCGTAGAAATTGTAGTTATTCACATAGTACGCAGCAGTAATTCAGCCGCACGATGTACTTTGTATAGACAGGGTGCATGACCCGCTAAAGCTGGTCACAATGGCCAAGTAAATCCCGTGCCAATCTAGACACAGCATTGTAGCATGATCAGGCGAATGTCTGTACCAAGTGAAGTGCACTTCCATTTAAGCACATAACTAGATATATCCTTTTTCTCCCTACTACCATTTTATTCACCAAACAAAAAGTAGAAACACAAGATGAAGTTCAACCAAAAACCAGAAACATCCATTATTCATGGCCTTGCCGCATTCCATAATGTTTAAAAATGCAAAAGAGCTATCATGCAACTTATAAATCTGGCTAAAATAATCAGGAGCAACAAATAATTAATAAACAAACATATGTCCGCAGTTGAAAAAATAGCTTTAAAGAAGGTAAGAGGTTGCAGAATCAAAGCCATGCATAACAGCTCTGGATGCCGCGTGAATAATGCTCTGGTTTTGTTAATTAATCACCAGCTCGATTCTAGAAGGTAACTTGCCCTTGAGCTGTTGCAGAGCACGTTCTCTAGGTTCTTTCACTCTTTTCATCCCATCCGAGAAATGTGCTTCTTCACACGGATTCACCACTAACTTCTCCGAAGCAATGGCCTTCTCAACAAGGTAATTCACTAGTTCGTGATCACAAGGTCGACCATAATAATTGTAAAATTCAACCTCCTTTAGGTACAGATGGGGAGGTCTCACAACTCTTTTCAATTCTCTGTGTGCATAGCATCCTTGATGGCCATATCAACTGTGAAAAAGAAGAATGCCGTTTATTATCAATCACCACAAACCACAAGATATTGATGCATTGGAGAATGCTAGTGGAAGAAAGAATTTGCCAAAACAAGTATGCCTCTGAGATTGTTACATCAAGCAAATACTAATCACATGATGACCCGACAACTCACCGGAGACTTGAATAGGATTCAATAGTGACTTGATTTATTATATTCGATCCTACTACATCTGTCTAATGCCTAAATAGATGGAGATTTGAATGAGGCCAGAATCCCACCTCAAACACCAAACTTCGCAAGTCGGGACATGCCTCGATCACGAGAGTGAACGGAAGTAGGCTCCTATCTCCATATCCTTCAACTCCCAGTTTCAATTGCTTCGCACTTGGCAATTTAGGCAGTTGACAGATAAGCAGGTTTTCCTACATGAGAGAGAGAGAGAGAGAGAGAGAGAGAGAGAGAGAGAGAGAGAGAGAGAGAGAGGGAGGGAGGGAGAATCAATGACAACAAAGAGAGTAAAAAAGATATAACGTATGAAACCTGATGAAAATCAGGCAGTGCTCTTACATCAAGTGGAGAAACATACTCAAGTCTGAGAATCTGCAGACAAGAAAGACTCGAAAGATAAGACAAGGTAATATGCACACACTCCCACATAGATCTTATAATAGACATCTCAGACAGATGGGGGAGCTTGTCCAAACACAACTGAATTTCCATTGCTATGATAGTGAAGGACATAAGATTTTTGTCAAAAATCTCCGCGCATTCAAGATCGTCACAAATTGCTATGAGCAAGTATTTCAGCTTCAATGATCGACCAGAAACTCTAAGCCTATTCAAAGCACGAGCATCATGCAAAGTCAATCGCTCCAGAACCTGATTGCGTATCGGTTGCTGAGTTGCTGCCAATTTGCAAATCACTTTAAATGACTCGTCTCTTTCTTGATTCAGCCCACGGTAGATCGTAGCATCTTATTTGGAAGACAAAGCTGCTTCTTTTTCTTCTCATTCAGTGAAATTAAAGGTTGTTTGGTCACCCTCTTTTGCGTGTCTAACCTTTAGACTGATCTTGGTCTCATGTCCTCCTACGTCCGTAATCTTCATATTTTCCACAGCATTGAATATTCAATAACCCTATTTCCTCCTCCTTGAGTTTCCCTAGCATGAATTGTCTTACTTTGATTTCCAAAGATCCAAAAGAATACTGTGTCCAAAATCTGAAGCTCTACTAATAAGTAAACTCTTATTTAACTGTGTTTAGGTGGATGGGAACTTCCTTGATGGGTTTCTGACGTCCAAACAGCACAGTGGATACTGCTGTACTTTTTTATGCTTAATGGTGCCCGTTTTCCCAGTCTATAAGGCCTACATATGAAGCCCTATGCTCTATGTTCCCTCAAATAGATCATTTGGCAGTCGAGCAATCTTCGGCTATGCCAAGGTTTGTGTTGATACCATCTTTATTAGTTATGCTGCCGAAAATGGTGTTGTATCTTGTGTGGCCAGGCTCACTTGAACATGATTGATATGGGTATTATAAAGTTGAAGCCACACCATGGAAACCTCTTTCCTTTTCCTTTTTTAATTGTTATTTGCGCTACAGTTCTTTCAGATGAGGGTTACTGCTTTGTTATACCTTTTCTTTGTGGTGGAAGATTGTCTGATGTGCATTTGATAAACTTAAAAGATGTAGCTACTTACGGGGGTATTTGTCAGAAATTTCTTGAATATTCAATATGGGACCACCCCTCGGACTAGACTGCTTTGAAAACCATTTAGACGTTAAATAAAGAAATGGCAAGAAGTTAGGACATAGTCATTATGAGGATATGAAAGTTGGGTTAAAAAAGGGATATTTAGAAGGAAGACAAATGATTTCATGAAAATCACAATGGTACAATTACATGCATCCTCAACTAACTGCATCTTGTGATTTTTTTGATGTGCTATTACTGTGTCCAATACTTGTCGTTCTTCGTGAAATCTGATTCCTCTATTAAACTGTTAAATGGTAGTTGCAGTCTTGTATCATTGAAAGATACATGGTCAATAATAAGAAAGGTCATTGGTTCTTTTTTTATTCGTCTTCCTGGGATTAGGGATTTTGTATTGCTTTTTATCTGAGTTACTGTTGTGCTTATCCCTGAGCTGGTTTTGCAGTGTATTTTCAAGATATGGTATACATAGCTTGCCATCTATATTATTGGTAAATCTGACTTCAAGGTTGCATTATCATGGTCCAAATACTCTTGACTCTTTCATGGAATTTTACGAGACAAACACAGGTATCTGATTTGATAGGATGCCCCATATCAACAGAGCACTATTGGCCCGATAGCTTTTAATTAATGCAGCCAATTTTGGCCAAAATGATCTCAGTTTGTGACGTTTTGGATGGTCATTTTTTCTTCTGTCTGCAACACAGGCCTTCAACCTGTCCAATCTGTCATGGTAGAGCAGCCAGCGAGTGTTCAGACTCGTGAAAGTTCCAGAACACAGTTCAAAAAGTTCTGTCAACGAAGAGCCTAAACACGGAGTTCTCTCACTGCTGTTTTCCTGTTTAGGACTACTCATGACCATATTCCCTAAATTGTGTCTCGTTTGAGAGCTTTATGTGTCTCGTATGTTCCTCATCTAAACTTGGAAATATTTGGTGAGGCAACTCAGATTTTGGGGCGTGCGGTTCACGCCGTTGACGTGAGGAGAATTTGGACAAAGGTGAGACTTTGCAAAGCCAGGACCTTTCACGAAAGGGCAAAGAGTGCCCGGGTTTGGGCTTCTTCGCTGGCTTCTGTCTCGTTGGGCGAATCCTCATCAGCTAAATCATCATCGTCTTGAAAGGCTCGTGTCTCCACATGCCCGAGGGTGGACGAGAAATCTAACTAGAATGCTACAAACTACTTAGACGGTCTGCGACAGGTTGATTCACTCTCACTCTTGCTGTAATATTAGTAAGTGGGGTGGAGATTTTACTGCTAGAATACTCTTGGGAGGAACAAAGCTGTTTTCCTTGTTTTGCCCCTTTTTTTTCATCTTGGGAGGAACCAACCGAGCATTGTATATCTGAGAACAGCTTTGTCTTTTGTGTATATGATCTTTCTTTTCGAATTCTATCTGTATGATGTACTTGAACTGCTGCAAATCTCTCTCTACGCTCCTCTACTTCGTGAAGCAACTCAAGCGGGTAAACTGACCAGGCTGAATTTAAGCTTGACCTCAAATGCTCTAAGGCTTGCTCTATGAAGGGTCCTGCTTTCTTTTAAGTTTTCGGTCGCAGCAGCAAGTGCCCTTTTCTCAGCAATTCTTGATAGTTCTAGTTTGCGTGTGCATTTCTGGGAGTCTGCATATTGACTTTCGGATTTGTGGTGGCGGATCAATAGCCACCTCTAGTCTCGTAACTCATTTTTTACGACTGACAATTCAACAATCTTCCATCCCAATGTCATCATATTTACCTAACACGAGTCCCTCGATTTTTCTACTCTCCGCGACAGCTGAAACCCACGAAAAAAGAAAGCGAACAGACAACATTAAACCAATGAACTCGGTTTAGTAGAGCTCAGACACCGACAAACCAGAATCTGTCGAGCTGATCCTACTTGAAGTGTTCGAGTGTTATGTCTATTTGGTACGATGACATTAGCCCTTCACGTTCACCAGGAGCAACCAAATGTCGATTAATGATTCCTTATCGCTAACAATATAATGATATAGAATTGAGTCAAGTGGCCAGCAGTAAGGCAACTGGCCTACGCATTGTGGAAGTTGGCAATGGCCTCCTAGAGAGAGCATGATGCCATTCGCGGATCTATCACACAAGATAGTGAGACGGTTTGTCGAATGAGTCCATGTTATCAAAAGAAAACAGAGTATTTTCGCAATAGAGAGAGTAAAACTGTAAATATATAATGGAATTGCAAAGAAACGATGACGCAGTTCATAAAAACACAAAACAGATAGGTTGGTGTCTCAACCCATCTAGCACAAGACCTTGGGCCATAAAAATACAAAATAGATAGATTGGTGACTCAATACATATAACATAACTATATAATCCCCTAATTCCCGGCAATACACGCCGCATGCAGCAAGCACTCTCGCTCTAATCCTTCGGAGCCGCATGCTCAGCCTCAGGCACTGGCACTCACTCAACCTCACACTTCAAGCATGCTGTCGACACACTTCAAGCATTTCAAGCATGCTTTCAACACGCTCAAGCATGGTCCAACAGCTCAGCTCCATACACATTTTGCTCAACCCCACACCTCATGCATGCTGCGAAACGCCTCAAGCATGGTACAATGGCTCAATTCCACACACATCTTCCCCTTCCCTCTCCTTTCACTGTATATATACACCTCTTTTCTCTCATTCTCCATCACCCCACTCTTCTCCACTTCTCTCCCAAAGCATCACCCCTCACCTCCACCTCTCTCAGCGCTCTATCTCTTTCAGTTGGAGATCGCCACTACACTCCATGCCGTGTCCACTTTGATACTTTTCAGAGTGCACAGAAGAATTGACAGGAACATAACATGAGTTGACAATCTTATTCGCTTTTTCTTCTCACTCAGGCACTCTCTCACTCAATCCTCCCACCCCACGCCTCAAGCATGTCCAACAGCAGCTTGACTCCGCACACAAATCATGTTATATTCCTGTCAAGTTTGAGCAAGGAGGAGATTTGGATATTTCATCCAAATTTGTAATGGAGATGAAAATTAACCAAGCTTCTCGTACGGAAGTAAAATCACGTGGAAGGCAATTGGCAATTGAATTTTGGTGCAAATCATGATGAAAAAGTTGCAGATCAGTAATGTGAAAATGATTTATCAGTTGGAATAATTCCATTGCAATTGAAACAGAATAGTTATCAAAAATAGTCAAGTTTTTTGGACGCACAAGCGGGTTAATAGGAACAATCAGTGTTTTAATAGAATCAGAATAACCGAACGGAATTTTCCTATTGAATTCAAGAAGATAAGGATAGGAAGGAAGAAGAGGACCGCCACTTTGAAGAAGATTCCTTGTATATAATTTGTATATGAAGATTTTTTTTCGTTCGGATTGAGAAATTAAAAGATATGTCTATGGATACAATTCGTATATGAAGTTCTCTTTTTGTATGGCTTGGAAAATTAGAAGATATGTCTATGTATACAATTCGAATGTCAAATAGATCTATAAAAGCATTAAATCAAATAAATTAGACTAAGATTATTTAATACTTTTTTATTCTTCTTTTTCTTTATCAAAAAAAAATCATTTGTATTCTCAAAACTCAAAGTTGAGAGAGCATAGAAAGAATGGAGATATAACGTAGATCAACAAATCATTTTATTTTGGGTATTCGGCATGGGTCTTATATGTCTTTATTTTTATGAACAATTGTTTGAGAGATTCAACAGGCACTCAATTAAATTGGGATAAGAACACCGGGAATGCCAAAACTTAGCACGGAGGGACACTTAAGTGCCAAAAGTTACAAAAGGTGCACTTAAGTGCCACTTTTTAAAAAAATGGATCACTTAAGTCAAGTCACCGAACCCCGCCAGGAAATCTACATGGCATTAATTTTCTTGCCTACGTGGCTTGCCGGAAACTGAATCGCCACAAATCAGCCAAAACGACGTCGTTTTGGCTGACATAGATTTTAAAAATTATTAATTAAATAATATTAAATAATTAAAAATATATATAAATCGATTTTATTTATAAAAAAAAAAAAAAAAAAGAGAGGGGGAGGAGGGGATTGGTGAGGGCCGGCGACCCCGGCCGACCCTCCCCACCCTCACCGGCCCTTCCGGCGAGGTGGGGCGGCGACGGCTGCGGCAACCCTCACCGGTCCTCTCCTCCCCCCCTTTTTTTTTTTAATAAAATCGATTTTAATTTTTAAAAATCTGACATGGACAATTTTTTTAAAAAGAATTGCCATGTGGATTTTTTTTTTTTTTGAGAAAAATGCTCCGTCGCAAATTAAGTCGCCGGAAAATGAACACGTGGCAATTTGGCCGGAATTTTTCGCCGTTGGCACTTAGCGATCCATTTTGCTCCGATTTTGGCACTTAAATGTACCTTTTGTAACTTTTGGCACTTAAGTGTCCTTCGTGCCAAGTTTTGGCACTCCGGTGTTCTTATCCCAATTAAATTGTACATGAAATCAAGCAGCACCAAATCCTCTGAGAAGCAATGGCCTTCGTTTTGATGTTGCTTATTTTTAAGAGTAGCAAAATCTGGAGCAAATAGAAATAATTGTAAGATGTGGATGTGGCTGCCACGACCAAGACTCATATGACAGCTAAAAAGAGCACGGCTTGTGCAACATGTTTAATTTTCCGTTTTGCTGCTTAGTTTTTATTTTTTAACCTATCTTCTATATGATTTCTTAAAATAAAAAAATTCAGCCTCTTTAAGGAAATTTTAATATACTTTTTATAAAATACGAATTGTATAAAATATAAATTGATTGGATACACATGGCAATGCAACTTTTAAAATGAAGAGTGAAAAAAAAGAAAGATAAGTACACTAGAATTTCTAAGACTTATAATAAAATTACAATTAAATTCTAAAATTTTTTAAAAAATACAATTAAGTCCTAAAATTTGTTATGAAAGTGCAATAAAATCTTAAAACTTTCAAAAAAATGAAGTCAAGTCTTAAAATTTATTGTGAAAATATAATCAAATTCTAAAATTTTCAAAATGCGTTATTAGTGGAATGACTAGATTTGACTACTTTAATAAGTTATAGGATTTGATAAAATTTTGGACTCAATTGTACTTTCTTAATAAGTTTTAGAATTTAAATATACCTTTTAAAAATTTTAGGATTAAATTACATTTTATTGATGAGTTTTAAGATTTTAAATGTACTTATCTAAAAAAATCAAAGCCAATGGCCATAATTGAACAGTCATGAAAGCACTTGTGGTGGACGATCCGACCAAACTAAGCTCTGAAGTGACTTCTTCATCCAGAGCAGTACAACATAAATAAACTCCAAACAAGCTAAACAATTATTAATCGAATCCCACCCCAATTTCCAATTTTGGCAATATGCACGAGTAATATTATTTTCACCGTACTAAAAATCTTGAATTTCCTTAGCTACTTTTGTGAAAAGCAATCTCCTTAAACTCGAAACATGAACATTAGCCGCCACCGCTGGCGATCATTTTCATATAATTTCGGGCACATAAGAAACACAACGGCCGTACGAATTCTGAGGATTCGAATTCGAGTTCTAAGCATGCTCGTTTCCCTTACTTGGCATCCAGATTCGAATTGCCGCGCTTGGTATGCTTCTATCTCCTATATATTTCAAATGGGTGCACACCAGAAAGGCCCGTTGAGAAGTGGACGTGAGAACTTGTGCAGCCCAAGTCCAAATTGAGTGATCCTCACATGGTTCCGGGCCTTCAAGCGAATATCATATGTCATCCCTATGTTTATTTGACAAGAGTTCATGCCAATTTATTAGTAAGTGGAGTGGAGATTTTACTGTTAGAATACTCCAAATAGCTGAGACCTGCTTTCCTTTTTTGGCCCCTTCTTCTTCTTTTTTCTTGGGACAAACCAATCGAGCATTTTATATCTATGAACGACTTCTTGTGTATGTACTTGAACTATTGAATCTCTCTTGACACCTTAATTCCTCGAGTTTCGATCCGAGTTTTCCTTTTATGGTTCGAAGCAACTTAATTTGGTGAGCTGACTGGATTGAATTTAAACCTGAATTTCAGCTATTTCTTGATGTTTCTAAATTGCGTGCATTACTGGGAGTCTGCATATTGACTTTTGGACTTGCGATGGCGGACCAATAAAAGAAACGCCTCTTGTTTCTGCATAAGTACCACTTGATTTATGAGAAAATTGATGGGACCAAATTGACCAATAACACACCCCGACGGAAATCGCACACAAATTTTTCCAGCATTTCCATCTCCCGAAAAAACGCACCCTACGGCTAAAAAGCTGGGGCCTGCAATTCCCACGTCGTCATTTCCAAGTGCTCATGACGTGACTCGGTTATTTTGTTCTTTTTTGAGAACGTACGGCCACGATTGATTGATGTTTCTCCACATGCGGCGGGGATGCGTTCATGCCGTCACGGGCAACATCCACACGAAGGAGAGAATCGAAGATATACTAGTAATAAATATGTAAAACTAGAGTTTGTATTAATATCTTTGATATTAATAAATTCTGCACTAAGTAAAGAGGTAATTTTACCTCTTAAAAGTGTTCGCCATATTAGAAATCAATTAGTGGTATATGGGTCGAAAACCCACAAAAAAAAAAAATGAAAACTACACCTACGCTTCTGAAAAACAACTCGGCATCGCCTTTGCCATGCTAAGAAACCAAGATCCTCAAAAAAAATCCTTTTCTTTTTGGAGAAAATACTAGTTGGGGATGGAATCAATAGAATTTTGACTTAAGTGACAAGGTTATAAATGAAAATCTTCTTTTGTATAATCATAATCCCTAATCTATATCAATCCATATTTTTCAAATGTGTTCACAAAATCGTATTGGGGATTTGGATTTGATGCTAATCCGCAACCAATTAAATTGACAAGCCTAATGTAATGGTAGATTGGGCTTTTTCGTTGGCTTCTGTCTCATTGGGCTAATCCTCGTTAGTTTGATCATCATCGCCTTAAAAGGTTAAAATCATGTCTCCATATGCCCAAGGGTGGACAAGAAATCTAATTAGAATGCTACAAACTAATGCTAGATGCTTTGCCCCAGGTTGTTTCACTCTCATACTTTTGCTGTAATATTATCAAGTGGAGTGGAGATTTTACTGTTAAAATACCCCAAATAGCTTAAAGTTGTTTTCCTTTTTTTGCTTCTTCCGGGAGGAACCAACCGAGCATTGTGTATCTAAGAATCCTTTTTAATCCTTTCCGTACAATGTACTTGAACTACTGCTGCATCTGTCTCACCAGTCAGCACTTTAATAACTTGATTCTGGATCCAAGTTTTCCCTTTCGGTTTAAAGCAACTCAATTGGCTCAGCCGATCAAGCTGAATCCAAGCTTGAACTCAGATGATCGCCCTTTGAAGAGCCCTACTTTCTTTTATAACATAACATGAGTGACTAGAAAGAGATGTGTAGAACACAACCCAGCTTCTCAAGAAACACAAAGTTTATCTTCTGTAAGCATCATTAAAGCCCTAATCCTTACATGGGTGGCCAGGACTGATTATTTTTAGAAAATTCTTTATTACAAATCTATAAAATGCCCTAATCCTTCACAACCATACTCTGTTAGAAAAAAGTTTCGTTACACTATACTCGCTCACGCATCTGTCACTCTCTCACTCAACTCTTAGACGCAGGCAAGAGGGCAGTGAGGTTTCAATGGAGACAGCATGGTCCAACCACCTCATGCACTTATATATAGACATCTCTTCAATCTTCCTCCATCACCAACTACCTATGGAGCATGACACCACCCTTCACATCAAGTCTTCCTCCATCACCTTTCTCTTCGGAGCGCAATGAGTTCTACCCTTTCTTTTTGGAAAATCATTTTCTTTTGGATCTTTTGGATCTTTTATATATTTTTATTTTTATTTGTTTTCAGATAACTGGATCTCCAGTTCTACTTCAAACTGTTGAAGAGGCTCAACAAGCCTTGAATGAATGAAACCATCCAGCAAGCCAAATAGAACCGGGCCCTGGTGTTTCGTGGACAAAGCAAAAACCTTCATTTTGATGCTAGGTGCTTATTAGCATATGGAGCGAGTACCACGGGTGGCCCTTGCAATGAATACGAAAATGATGAAGGTTCTAAAATTAAAGGGTGAGTGTGGTGGTGTTGTGTGTATTTAGAGTTCAAAATCAACGAAAATCCATTTAGAGAAATTCCTCTCTCTCCCTTCCTATGCATGAGTAAATAAAGAGGTCGTTTCACCTCTTAAAATTAATTCTGTTTTCCCATTCTAGAAATCTCGATTTTCTTAACTATTTTCATAAAAAGCAATCTCATTAAACTCGAAACATGGACATTAGCTACCGCCGGAGTTCACTTTCATACCATCTCGGGCGCACAAGAAACGCAATAACCGTACGAATTTGAAGGACTCGATTCGATTCGAATGCTAAGTGCACTCGTTTCCCTCACTCGACATCCGGATTCAAATCGCCGCACTCGATATACTTCTAGCCCAATATAGTTCAAATGGGCCGCAAACTAGAAAGGCCTATTTAGAAGTGGGCGTGAGAACGTATGCAGCCCAAGTCCAAATCAAGCGATCCTTACCTAGTTTCGCCCCTCTAAATGAATGTCATATTTCATTCCGTGTTTACTTGATAATATGATATTTTACTATCAGAATACTCCAAATAGCATAAAGTTATTCTCCATTTTTTGGCCCCTTCTTTGGTTTTTTTCCTCAAGAGGAATCAACTTTTCTTTTGTGCTATGATTTTTCTTTTGGAATCATACCTGTATGATGTATCCGAACCACTGCATCTCTATCTCTCAGCACCTTTTATTCTTGAGTTTTGCCTTTCGGTTCAAAGCAACTCAATGGGGCGAGATGATCAAGCTGAATTTAAGCTTGAACTCTAATGCTCCAAGCTTGCTCTTTCAAGGGCTCTGCTTTCTGCAGGAAGTGCTCTTTTTCAAGCTATTCTCAGATGGTTCTAGTTTGCGTGCATTGCTGGGAGTCTGCATATTGACTTTTGGACTTGAGATGACAGACCAAAAACCCAACTCTATACTCTCGAAACCTATTCTTTTTACGACTGACAATGAAGTTTCAACAATCTTCCATCCCATATTATCATATTCACCTAACATGGGGTCCCTAGGTTTTTCTATCCTCCGCGCACGCGACGGTCGAAAACCAACGGAAAAAGAAACCGAACAGGCAACACTAAACCTAGGCTTGCACTTCTAGAAGACAACCCAGCATCGCTTTCGCCATCCTTCAATGAACTCTCTTCTAGTTTCTTCCTTCCTTCAGGGGACGTGGCCGGTTCATTTTCAGTCGCGAGCGACGGTGGTTTAAACTTGCGAGGATGCGGGCCAAGCACTCCGTAGTGTACGTAGAAGGAACACGAGCGACCAAAAGGAGCACGCAATCGTTGGCTGTACAAGGAGCCAAGAACACATGCCGACGTTTGCTGAAAATGGCAGCAAGCGACGCCTGCGGACGCCACTGTTGACCATTAAGAAACCAAGATTCTCCAAAAAAATCTTTTTTCCTTTTGGAGAAAATACCAGTCGGGGATGGAATCCATCGAATTTGTCCTATGACAAGGTTAGAAATGAGAATCTTCTCCGTATAATTAGGATCCCTAATCTATACCGATCCGTATTATTCAATCGAGGATTTGGATGTGATGCCAATCCGCAACCAATTACAGCTCGCGAACCCAACTCCGATTTCTCTTTATATTTATTTGAGAGAGACGAGAGAAAGAAATCAGATTGTGTCACGAAAGTGGATATATGCCTGCCGAAATTGAGATTCAAAAAGATTGCGGGATACGTGTAGGCCAAGTTTAGAACATCCTGCGTGATCATGTTCAAAAAAAGCTCAAAAGAGATACCGATGCATGGACAGTTGTGAGGACTTTCACTTTCATCTTTTTTTTTTTTCCTTTTTCTTTCTTTTTTCTGCCCTTTTTCACTCCAAAGGCCGTCCCAGTCCCTATCATTCCCATGCCCCCACGGCCAAGCAACCGACATCTGCAGCTAAAACCATCGGATCAGTGCGTTCGAAGCTATACATGAGCACCCTGATTTGGAGAAGTTCATTTGCATGACTTGCTCAAGGACATAACACCTCAGAGATCTAAACAGGCAATCAGTTGAAAAATATCTCACGAAAGATACGGTTAATTTTGGGTACATCCAAGAACTTTTCAAAGGGGGAGCAAAATAAAAAAAGAGAAAAAAGAGGGATTTTTCCTCAACGTGGGGCCCGAACGGACCACTTTCCTTTTGTCCACTCTAGGGAGGGAAGATAAGCACTCGCCCTGTTGGCTAATTGGCTTTCAATCTTTCGATCCCGAGGAGCAAGGAGGACACATCACCACATCACACTCCATGATATAGGCCGATCCCACCTCCCCCTCCCCTTTGATTCAATAATTCAAAGGGTCACCGAGAAATTTCAACCCCGGAAGCAACGCACTTATATTAACCTTTCTCTCCCACGACACAAGTCCCTCCCCCCTGCCTTGGAAGGAAAAAAAAAATGGATCTTGATGAGTGGGAGTTGCTCCCTGTCGATGGCTATATCGATTTCAATGATGGCAACAAGATCTTCTCGAGAAGGCATAGCCCCCCTCCTGATCAGAAGAGCGTCTTCAACATGGATTACTTCCGGTGCCCGTCCCCGAGCTCCAAGACCCCGAGCCGGGTCGTCCCGGTGGTGCCGATCCAATTCGATCCGCCGCCGGCGCCGGACGAGAGGCTGATGAGGGAGATGATCAAGGTGCCCGTGGAGATCAAGCTCCCGTCCCTGATCACTGAGAAGATGATCAAGCCTCCCGATGATGGCAAGGCCGTGGGACTGGAGGAAACTGACCAGGACATGGTCTCCCAAGTCTTCTTCAAGAAGATGACGGAACCCGAATTCGCCGACATGAAAATGGACTCGCCGAGGTCCGGGACCCGAGGAATCGCTGTGCCTCAGATTGATGCAGGAGCCTTTCAAGGTGAGGCAGTTCTTGACAGTTCTTGCTCTCCGAGAAAGAGGCATGAGGTCACCGCCAGAGATGTCGTTGGCGTGACCACGAAGCAACAGGACAGTGATTGCGATGAAGAGGAGGCCACTTGGGATGAGAATAGAGGTGGTCTGAACATATGGAAATGGGGCTTCACAGGGATTGGAGCTCTCTGCTCTTTTGGCGTCGCTGCTGCTACTGTCTGCATCTTCATTCTTGGAAGCCAGAGGGCAAAACAGAGCCAGCAGAATCAGAAGCTTCGGTTTCAGATCTACACTGATGACAAGGTACAGCAAATTTCCCCCTAATTTAGCACTCTTTCATGCAATATTTGGTTCAAAGCTTGTCCTTTTAGCCTTATCTTGTAACTGCTACAGCAATAGGGTGAGGTCTGCATGAGCTTTCCCTGGATGATATGCTGCTAAAACAAGTGAATCATATCCGAAATTGGATCCAATCAACCTGTTTTAGTAATATGGGAATTTCATGGACAACCCTGTATTCTATGATCTGCAATCTTCTTAAATCAGCCAAGAAAAGTAACATTTACAGCTAATTAACTGTGAAATTAATGCTCGAGAAGCCTCCCCAAGAAAAAACGAAACTTGTTCATTCAAATTCCATGTGGTGCATGCCATAAGTTATTTTTCAATTGGTGCTGAAACCAAAAGCCTAAAAAGGCCAGATTTTGCCCAAGGAAAAAAACACTGAGGAGCTCAACATGTGATTTGCAGAGAATTAAGCAAGTGGCTCATCAGGCAACCAAGCTGAACGAAGCAATCTCAGCAGCGAGAGGGGTTCCTCTGTCCAGAGCTCACATAACGTATGGAGGTTACTATGATGGTATAGGCATTTGAGGAGAAATTGCCACTTCGGTTTGGTTTGCACAAAGAAAGATTCCTGAACGCAGTTCATGAGGGTCCACATCTCTAGTATGTTTTGCCAATGCAGATTCTCCTTATACCTGATGGACCATGTAGGGTCATCTCTATCTGTTAGTGTATATGCACTTAAAGATCCTTACTTTTATCTGTATTTTGGATGATGGGTTCCTTATTTATCATTATATTTTGAGTATATTAGAATATGAATCAAGACTAGTTAGTATAAGCTATTATGGTGGTTTATATCATTAATTTGATGAAGCCTAGAGTGGATAGGTCAGTTGTTTCACTGATCATCTATCTATTCATGAGTCGATATTTGTATCCTAGTGGCGAGAGTGGATGAATCTCCGTAGATAATTTCGGGTCAGGAAATCCCATAGGAACATTCCTCGTGGCAGCGATCAACAAAGTAAACCTCAAGCAAGCTGTTTTGCCATGTCGTGGCACTTGACTTGGTACTGTTCGTCAGACATTGAACTGATTAATTTTTGGCCGTACTCCGATGGAGCTATCTGTTTGCAGGATTTGCACCAATCCAGTGTGCTAAACTCTGGATTAGCAGTGAACTTCTAGTTAACTGGAAAGAGATTGATGCATTATCCAATAGCAAGGTCCAGCCTAGGATGATCTATGCGAAAAGTTGAAAGCTTTGATAGCTGATGGTTGCTCTATTGAATTTATTGGGCAATAAGATTTGGGATCAGTGTCGGCCATCGAAGATATTTTTCTAATACCAGGCCACGATAGAGATGGTGACTGATTGAACGAGGGGCCCTAATCCAAACAAGGGAATTCAATTGCGCCATGAACTCCCATGACCCCACACGGAAAACCGGTTTCCCGCTGTCTTTATGGAGCAAGTTAAATGCTTCTGATATGTCTCCCTGTCAAAGATGATGATTGATTTGATGGGGTTTCCACCAGAATCGAGAGATTAGTTTGGTCGTCCAATCCATCGCAAGAGTACAATCCCCGCAATCCTTTCGATCTCCTCCGATTGGTCGGCGCACGGCCCGTGAAATGTGCAGACATTCACAGGAAGACAAGAGAATCGGTTTCAGATTCTTTTGATTAATTGTAAATGACAATCACCCATGTTTAATTTTCTCCAATCATACATCCACAGTTTCACCAAAAGCCTGCTTGGTACGGTTGTTCCATAAAATTGTAGGGCTTTCACATCGGTCTAGTTCCTCGTACCCCGACTGGTTTTTATCCTTACATCTAGCAGTGTACTTCGGATTAACACGGATCGGGCAGAATTACCGAACTAGGGTAGACAAGCAGTTTTTAGGATTAGGTACTAGCTGTTGCCCTGAACATTTGAAACTCATAGTCATACCTGTTGTTGTACTTAATCGGTGCTTTATTATCTTTATTAAGCAGCTGGGATGACGTCGAGCAATTATCCATCCCCATTCCCTTTCGTTACCTCCGACTTTCAAAGTGGGCCTGGCACTGGTTTCAAAGCTTTAGGTACTTGCATCTTTGATTAGGTTGCACAAGTCATGTCGTGTCCCCCAAAAGATAAGTGAAGTTAGCAACCCCCATTAGATATATTTGAAGCATAATAAACAAGATGAATATAATCGTGTCTCCTTCAAATGACGAACCGACACTATTTATTGAGATTAGAATAAATGGATAAGCCACGTGAGAATGCACCTAACATGGAAGAAGGCATGAATGATTGATGTCAAAATGGGGAGGCCAAGGAGTTTTCTCGGCGCACATGCAACTAGATTTAGATAATGAAAAATTATGTTTAAAGTCAAAAAATAACTTCATCTTTTAAAAATTAAAAGTACTTATTTTTTTAAAGACGGCTAGAACCCAACATCAAGGTTCAAGGCTCGAGTGTCAAGACCTCGGTCCCCAAAGGCCAAGCCAAAGTCCAAAGGATCCCAAGCCCTTGCCCATATCCCCAATGGTTGTGTCAAGGAACTTGCAATTGGCCAAATATCCAACACTCACACTTGGAATGTCGATGCTTGCCCTAGGTCCTCGACAATCATGGATGGGCCCAACTCTCCATAGCCGAGCCATGGTCACTTAAGGTTGAGACTCGTACCCTACCGGCCTTATCCTAGACCTTAATGCCTGTATCTAATCCCTCAGCACTCGTGTCTTGGTCCACCAAGGATATGCATGGGTCGCTGTAGGCCAATCCCAAATCCCTAAGCTTGGGAGCCTAATGGCTAAGCCAAGGTACTCGACTCTCACACTCAATGTGATCCCCAAGATCTTGGCACTCGTGCTTGGGTCCTTAGCAATTGCTTAGGTTATCCACACCATGGTTGGGACTTGACAATCAAACTAAAGTCTCCAGCACCCGAACCTAGGAGATGGAGTTACACTCGAGACTATTCCTCAAATGCATGTTTGATACTTTTTTAGCAATGGATATGAGAAAATGACTTCCATATTATTAGCAAAATGCATCCAAACATTCGGAAATAATTTGAAAATGGATTCCTTTGGAAGGTATTTTCTAGCAACAGCACTTGTGCATTCCCTAGTTTTATAAAACTTCCCTTTCTTATATTGATTACAACGATCACATTAATATTTGAAAATGTGGTTCTTCGGTATCTAAAAGAAGGTAGCGGATGAGATGATTTGGGGCATAATGAATAATGACCTTCATTTGAAGGTGTACTTGTTTCATTGAAAATTCTATGATAAAAGAAAATATTTTATTTTTAAAGAAAATAGTTAGTTTTTATTTGTTTTGTGATTTAGAAAAAGTACATATATATATATTATTTTTTTTTTTTATTTTTTTTATTTTTGCCACGAGCGGAAGTCCTTTTCTCTCCCAACTTAAATTTGTCGTTTTCATTTAGAAGTGGACCTACAAGGCTCAGTCCAGTGAAGTATCATTCTACTTTTGTCGATGAGTTGCAATTTATATTGCATCGCCAATTCCATTTGAACTCGCATTCCCCTCTTTTCCTAAGACACGAGCGGGAGAAAAACTCAGAAGCAGAGGATGCACAGCCTCCAACCAATACATGACAACGAGACGAAAATAGCTCAGTATTTCAGAAATCGCGGCAAACAATCATCTCGAACAAATGATATGAATATATATATTCAACGCCGTTCGATCCAATCCCCCCTCTCTCCCTGCGTATAACAAGAGTCTGAATCTGAGCATATGTATACCGATCCTCGTGACTAGAGAGGCTTACATCAGGAGGCCGAAAGCGAGAGCCACAACCAAAGCGAATGCGGCGGGAACGGAGGCCGAGGCGTCGGAGGCAGGACCCGGCGCCGGGGCCTCTGCCGCCGCCGCTGCCACGGAAGCGATCTGCACGGACGAGGCGGCCATCAGGACCGCGATCGCGGTGGCGAATGGCATCCTCATCTGCGTTGCCTCCGTAGGGAGATGATGCTTGAGGGGAGAAGTTGGAAATCGGGTGGTTGGAGGCAAATGAAGGATGGAAAGCGAGCTTGAGCTTGAGCTCGCGATGAATGCCGGATCGGAGGAGGAGGAGGGGGGTCAGGATAACCTAGTTCTCAATTTTTAGAATTTAAAACTTACACCCACTCATCTCCACCACTTAAGCTGTTCATATTTTGACTGAACAAGATAAGCGAGCAGCTCGATCGTCAACTCGATTCGAAATGAAGCGGCTCAACCTCTAGTGGGAGACGTTCTGTGCCGACACAATTGGCCCCGAGGATCTGCAGGTTGATTTGAATCTCACCAATTTCCATGAATATCTTTTCTAAATCGTCCGAATTCACGAGACATCAGGGGAGTCACGTTTCATCAAATGATCAAAAGTCTTCAATAATGTCCGCGCTCCTCAAAGCGATGCGTGTACGACAAATCCGCGCGGCGATCGAGAGAGAGAGAGAGAGAGAGAGAGAGAGAGCGAGAGCGTTCCGGGCGTGGCGTGGCGTGGCGTGCGGGTGCAGGTGCAATACAGCTGGCCACCAGCTGAGAGTGGTGAGTGATGGGGCCCCTCCTTGTCCATCCGCATTAACCACCGCCTTTTCAGAGTCCTGCCTTTTCCCATTAAGGGGAAACAACGCCAGACATCGGACGACGGTCCAACCCCTGATTCGCGAGCAATAATTTAGAGGGTAAAAAAAGAAAAGAAAAAAGTGAAATCGAGATACGCCATCATTGGCTATCGAGAGCGTTTGGAAAGTCTCTGCCCGAATGATATATCCTCATTTCTTTTTCTGGTCATAAAATGATGTCCTCATTTCGACAGACGAACCTTCCTTTCCTCAATCCTCCCAATCACGAACCGATTCGACGTGGACCCGTGCGCGTAATTCGGTTCGGGTGAAAAAGGGAAGTGGAAGTTCGCGCCGCACCGTACCGGCATCATCCTCGACGAGGTGCTTATTTAATCTACGGAATGTCTATCGAGCGAGCAGAGTCTCGCGTCGGCCTTATAAAATGCCGGGAAAATGGGATTTGAATGATCGAAAACTCAAATCCGCACATGACGTGCGGGCAATTGGCACGACCAATCTTGGCAGCTAATTCGTTTGACCAAACTCGAATTGCAATCGAGTGCGTTTTGTTGCCTCTGCCAAAACTCAAGACTTGACGCGAATCCCATTTGAAACTCAAGCCCCACCTGACTTCCTCAGCCCTACCTCCCTTGTCTGAGTCGATGCATCGAACTTTTCCAAGAATCATCTACGGTTGTCGACATTTAGACATTCGCTAAATTGATCATTGCTTTAACGACGTTTCAACATGAGAAACGCCGTTTGTTTTTCCTTGTGATGATGATGTTGGCTATTCAACAGATTACGAGTGTCAATATTGACACGGCATCATTGTAATTCCAACCCCAAATTGAGATAATTTAGATAACGCAATATATAATTTTGATGATGACAGGTTGGTGCTAACTGTGGATTTCACTTCTAAATCTAAGATCGTTTCATAAGGCGCAAATTTAGTATGAAGCATTAACTAGCTCAGTGAACCTTTAGGAATCATATGCCAAGGTAAGCGTCGCCAATCAAATGGTAGGTTGAGGTGCTGGGCCGATTCAACTCGAAAACTAAAACCAACATTGGCTTATCTTGCCTGTTTCAAGGCAGTCTGACTTTCAAAATAAAAATATTTATGTGGGAACTTGCCTTGAACAATTCGGTTCCCGATTTTTAGCCATCAAATTGATTTCAAGGACGTTTATTCGATAAAAACTAGTTTCGAGCCAGTTCAAAACCAAACTTTATAGGCTCTTAATTCAGGAATTTCACAAGAACCAAAAAAGAGGAGGATGAGCATTCCAACATAAGCAGGTCATTATGGTGTTCAAATCAAGAACATTTGCAAAAAAAGAACGACAATCATACAAAAAAAGAAATAAAAAATATAGGCCGGTTCATTGATCAACCGATTCGATTCTCGACTCCAAGATTAGGAAACCGATTCCAACAGGATAAGCACCGGTTCAGGAACCAAACTGAAATTCGAAAGAGAAGAACATCTTTGGGACATTGTCTCACGAAGGTCGGGTGTAAAATCTTCCGATGCTTCGAGAAACGATGCACCAACTTTTCGACGACACCGAGAGAGAGAGAGAGAGGCAGGAGCGGGAGGACCCCAATTTCGCGCACCATTTTCTGTTCTTCAATCTTCACCGTCGAATCGTCCCATCACAAGAAGGCGGCTAATCTTCAATAATAAGTGGAAGAGAAAAAGGAAGCAACCGGAGAGAGAGAGAGAGAGAGAGAGAGAGAGAGAGGGAGAAGCAGAGGACGTCCAAGAGACTGACGAAGAGGACAGGCGGAGGCAGAGGCAGAGGCAGAGGCAGAGGCGGGGAGATTGCAGTTCTTGGAGCAACGCCGAGGGGGAGAAAAGGATCTGGGTTGCGTTTCTTTTGACTGAATTCTCCCATCTTTTTCCCGGAGAGAATTCCTCTAGCTCTTGGTTGCGCGTGCTCCTCCGGCGCCGGTTTTCTCCTTGTAAGACGCCTCGTCTGCTCCCTTCTCCTTCTCGCATCCGACCTCCTCTCCCTCTGTCTCTCTGTCTCTCAAAGTCCTTCATTCTCAGCTGCAGGTTAATCGGGCACTTCCTCCCTGTGGATTTCCTTGTTCATCCGGATCGTTGTAGGTACTTGGCCTCCGATGTTTGAGTTTCAACCCACTTTCGCTCTCGCCATCTGAATTCTCGCAAAGCATTTGGCCAATCGGTCTTTTCTTCTAGCTGTGATGTTCCCGACAGTTCCATCGTTCTTTTCAAAAATTGGGCTTCTGGGTTAAACCTCGATATTCGGGGCAAACTGCGAAATCGACGCGCTTTGCTTCATCGTCTCCCTCCCAAGTCTTTTGCTTGTAGTTTGCTCTTCAATGAAAAAGCTGATCTTTTCCCTTTTGTTTCCGCTCGTCGAAGGTGGTCTCCTTCGTTTGGCTGTGGGAATGGAGAAGGAAGATAAGGGTCAAAGGAGCGATCTAAAAGCATCGGAGCCTGATTTTCTCCTACAGTGGGGAAACAGGAAGCGGCTCAGATGCGTTAGAGGCAAAGAGTCTGGAGTCTCCCAAAAATTCAGCGGCGGTATTCGCCGGAAAATTACGTCCCAGGTCGATCGCTGTTTCATCGCGGCTGTTGATAAGGAAAATTCGCATCTTCAAGCTCATCGCTTCACCAGGTAAAAAGAAATTGAGTTATGCGCTCGTTTTTTGAGAGATTTGCTGTTTTTGGTTTAGCTTGTGAGGAAGAACTCGAGATAGGGTTTCGACACGAGTGGTTCGACTTTCACTTTGCTTATTAGGAAATGCAAGATCTCTCAAAATTTGAATCAGTCGATTAATTGTACAAACTTCAAACGTTTAGGAAATCTACTTCTGCTATCTACTTCTTTTGTCCCGCTGGCGGAAGAGGTGAGGATTGTCTGCTGAAAAAATAAAATTGTCTAAAATCAAGAAAGTATGGGGATGACAGTTCTCATAATTGTTCTGTTGGGTCACAGGAATTTTGATGGAACCACGCATCGGTCTACCTTGAATGAAAACCCAAAGTTGGCATCACCGGAGAAGGAGGACCGGTACTATTCGACGAGAGGATCGGCTGGTGTGGATGATAATGGGAAGGTTCCGGTGGATGTGAATGGTAGTATAGAAGATAGAGGGCTGGTTTGGCCTAAGCTGTATATTGCTCTTTCGAGCAAAGAGAAAGAAGAAGACTTTCTTATCATGAAAGGGTGTAAGCCCCCCCAGAGGCCTAAAAAGAGGGCCAAGGTCATCCAAAGAACACTACTTGTAAGAATTTTGCAAGAAGCTTTTATTGTTCCTGGAGTTGATATAATCAGCCTTATTCAGAAAGTTTCTGTGCTTAGTTTGTTCTGCATTTTGTGGGGTTTTTGGCAGTTGGTCAGTCCAGGGGCGTGGTTGACTGAGATGACGCAAGAAAGATATGAAGTGAGGGAGAAGAAGAATTTAAAGAAGGTAATATAGGTTGCTATTGTTTGAATGCTTAATTCACACCCCTTTCCTTCGATTCCCTCGCTGATTGGTCTGTGCTTGTGATGCAGAGACCAAGGGGCTTGAAGGCCATGGGCAATGTGGAAAGTGACTCAGAGTGAGTCTGTTTTGTAGAAGATTTTTTTTAGTGATGACGGAATGGAGAATTTGTTATGGAGGATTTGTTATGGAGCAAAGGGGAAGAGTTCTTGATTATATGTTGTGCTTGTAAAGTAAGTTGTCTTCCATCTTAAGACGACGAGAGTGGCTGATTGATGTCGTTGCCCTGTAATTTTGACTCATTGCTTTTTCGTTATTGGGATGATTCCACCATGGGGAGAAAAAGGATGATGCACCCGGTGGCTGTTGAAATGCTTCTAAAATTTTTAGTTTGTTCATCTTCTCGACACTTGTATGAATTGCCGTGTATTTTGCTTCCTGAATGAACGGAGGTGGAAGTCCAAGTTGTTGTATTAGTGCAAGCTGCCGCCAGACTTTTGAAATTGTAAAAAATTGGAAGTTGAATCGCATTATACTTTGCTACAAGGTTCTTTGCTTTACCAGGAAAGGAGTTCCATTTGGTCCTAAGCCCGCGTCGTTTGTCAATGCTAAAGCTAAGGTCTTGGTGTGTTGTCAGAAGTTTGGCAACTTACGTTTGAATATGCTGCCTTTCTTCGGCTGAGTTGGAAACTTGTTTCGTAGATTATCTATTAAATTATCGAGTGAATTAGAGTCGTCCAATCTGGGAGGCTGTCGCTGTTCAGCTGACGGCGAGGTTCTATGGCTTTGCGGAGGACTCTTGATTTTGCCTTTCTTTTGGCTGATCAAAAAGTAGCGAAGGGGATCCATGAGCGGGGAGTTGAAGAAGCTGTTGCAAATTTTCTGCGTTGGAAGTTGCTGTCGTACTAGGAGTTCATTTACTTAGTGATTGACAATTGGAATTATTCATTATGGCGTTCATCATGAGCGGGGACTTGAAGAACCTGGTGGTGAACGAACCTAGAACTAAGGAGAGCTTACTGGTAGCCATTTTGAGAGGGTTAAAAGGAAAAGGGATCGAGTTCACTAGGAAACAGAACCAGCACGCAGCCAGAATCGAAGAAGAGAGAAGGATGGGAAACGACGATCGAAGAAACACAGAGAAACGCCAAAGATCATCCTGCGACGGGATGATTACATCAAGATTGTAAACCTCACCACTCGGCAATTAAAAGAACGGCAAAACTCAAACGGAAAGTTGTATTAGGCGGGCGGCTAGAGGTTCAGCTACTTCGCCTTCTCAATCAGAAGGCAGACAGATTTTTTATTTTATTTTTGTTCGAAATGAAGCCAGACCAATTTAGGATGCTTTATAATGTGCTGAAACTTGAAACCTAAAGGTAGTCGCATTGCGATATACAGAGGAGAAGGAACGCCAAGGGTCTTTCACACGTCATGAGGGCGTTTTGGCCAGAAGGGTTTTAGCATGTCACACGACAAGAAGATTTTAAAGATGCAATCTATCAAAAACTGAAGACTCCAGCCAAAATGCTTGTTGAGGGTCCTCACTGAACTTGATCAGACCAGCAGATTTCTACCGAGAGAGAGAACTCCAAGATGTACTGCTATGTACAACTTTGCACGAGTTGCATCGTCTTCAGTAGTAACACAAACAAATTTTAACTAGTCTTGGACTATTCTGCAACAATTACTACAACAATTACAAAACTTTCGGACTGATTTCAAAGAGGGAAAAAGGTACAAACTCAGCCACTGTATCCAGGACAAAACTTGCTGCGAACATGAATATGCTTATGTTGGTAGAACCACAGCAGGAGTCATCCAGAGCAGGCTCGATGTTAAGAGACCAGATTTTTGTAGATCTGGTGCAAGCTTCTCTTGCCATAATCATTGGATGGATGGAAAGTAACAGTAATAAGGAAGAACATATGGATCAAGGACCACTCACACCAGGGAAAAGTTCCGATATTTTATTGAAAACATCCATCACCTGTAGCACAAGGTTATAATGAGGTCATTTCCAAGATGAGTACAATTTACAAATTTGTCTCGGTTAACTTTTACTTTTCCTTATCCTTGATTAAAATCTTGCGCTCAAGCATTTTGACTTCCATTAAATCTGAAACACTTGAAAACTTTCATGAAATGCCAACATTAACATGCATATTTACATGTAAGATTTTAAACTTTTTATTAAGTTTGAGTAATAGTTTAAATTATGGCAAGAGAGCCAAAAAGTGATTTTACTTAAGATGAATCAAGCCCCACCCTAACACCGTATGTCTATGTCCTGTGCATTTCGAGGTATGCATTCATCGAAAAGCCAATCCTTAAGTAGAACACCATCAATGTAAAACAGCCTAAAATACCATTCATCTAGTTGCCATTTTTCTTGAGTACCACCATCTGTGTACACAGGTCAACTCAGTGATAATGGAATAATGAACATAGAACAGATTCACAGCAAAGATCAATGATATGAAGAAATAATCATTCCCGTTCATGATTGTTTTCTAGGGTCACAATTGCCATTCCAACAGTCAGAATCTTGATCCCATATAAACAATTCATCTACTCTCTGAACAAGATTAATTTAACATAACTTGTCCAGGAAGTTAAAAGACATTACCTCCTTGTCGTTTTGATATTTGGCAATGCTTAGTGGGTTTTGAGAACACTGCAAATGGGGACACCATAATACATTCAACCAATGACTGATGCAATTTTAATCAGTGATTTTAAGCTTAGCAAACTTATAGCTGATACATACATCCATGATTGCCTGCTGCACTCTGGGGTTTTGAAAAGCCATTGCAACTTCAGGATTGGCCATTATCTTTGAAATGACTTCTTCAGGTGTAAGGCCAATTTGATCTGCAAATCAACAAAATTAATCCAACTGAAGAATTAATTGAAGACATCTCAAGCAAACTGCAGCATTCTCGTAAAATTCTCTAATTCATAATAGCCATGAAGCCCCTCTTCATTCATGCTGCTTTGACCCTTGAACCAGAAGTGTAGATGTTATATCATATGGCCAAGAAATTGGAAAAGGAAAACAAAAATACATACATCAGAAGTGCAGATTTTGCAAACTCACTTTTTCTTTGATGTTCTACAGAAATCTATGAACACAAGTGCCTCTCATTACACCCCCCCCAAAAAAAAAAAGAATCCGTCAAATTAATGGAAGACTTGGCCATTGCAGTAAAATCAGAAGTGAACACCATTGCATAAAATTACAATGCTATAGAGAATTGTCAATCATCAAGGAGTCTAATAGTCAGGTCCATGCTCCAAGCTTTCAATTATCGTAGATAATGTTGAAAAGTCTTCACATGAAATTGAGTGAGAAAGCAAAGCAGGCATCAGCAAAAGTCAACAAGAGCTCCACCAGTTTTTTAAAGAAATTCATTTTTGTTGTCTTGCTCAGGTAGCAGTAATTAAATGCTAACGTAATAGGAATAGAAAAAGATGAAGCATCCAAAATTACCAAATCAGCAATATATTGATGACTAGGCTCCTGCAAATAGAAACTCTATCGAACCTTTGAACAGATGAAGACTTGCAATTCATCACTGGAAAACACATAAAGGGACATCTCTTTGCAACACATAATGCTATAGATGAGTGTCAATCATCAAGTATAATATTCAGGTTCATGCCCCAAGCTTTCAACTATCATAGATAATGTCAAAAACTTCTCACATAAAAAACCAGACTGCCAGAATTGAGTGAGAAAGCAAAGAAGGCATAAAGAAAGCCAACAAGAGCTCCACCACAGTTTTCAAAGCGATTCATTTTTGTTGTTTTGCTCAGGTAGCAGTAATTAAATGCAAACAGAATAGGAATAGAGAAAGATGAAGCATCCAAAATTACCAAATCAACTGGATAATGATGACTACGCTCCTGCAAATAGGAACCCTAATGAACCTCTCTCTTAATGAATATTGTTGCAACACATATTGAGGAAATGAAACTTAGACAAAAAATTCAGTCAGCTTCATCCTTACCAAATTGCTGCTTGACCTCAGGACTACTAAGATCGAAATTTTTCAAAGAGTCCATCATTCTGCCATCCCACTCACTGCTGCCGCCCATATTATTTCTGAAATGCATATTCATATCTAAACGTCATTGTGAAATCTCTTAAATCACTATAGGACAAAAGCTATGCTCATTGCACTATGTTCGGCTGCTTGTACATATTATAAGCAGATCACTGTTTCAAAAGACTCAAATGAAATAATATGGACAGAAAGTTGCTCGGTTTTGATTAAAAAAGCTTACAAAATTGCTAGAAACTCATATACTACTATAGTGGTCATTCAAAGGAGGCGAATCATCTACAAAGTAACTGCAGCAGTTCTTAACCAAATGGAAGTATTAGTGCAATTGCAAGAAGCCAGTAAACATCTCAAATTAAAAAGTTGCCAAAGCCAGCGAAACATACAAATGAAGTACTTCTTATACTGCCATCAGCAAAGAAAATAGTAGTCTGCAGAAATACAAAATCTATGAAAGTATCTTATAATGCAGTTCTTAACAAGTCAAATAAGTTCTATTTTGAATTTGAGAATTATATTTGAGTCTCTACCAGCAATAAAAGGCATTTGTGTATAACAGCCATCTGAACATTTACAGGACAGAGTCAAATGGAACACTGAGTTACACAAACTGCAGCATGGATTGCAAATAAACAAAAATATATCTCCACTGACATTTAATCATCATACCGTCAAAGTGAACACTGACCAGGCTAAAACAATATGGATGAAAAGTTAAAGGGAGTAACTTACAGCATTTCTTCCAATTGTTGACGATATTGCGGATTCTGTAGCATCCCTGACATGCAAAAAATGCAAACATTAGTTAGCTTGCTACACATGCAAAGTTCACCCTTACTTTCCTTATTCTGCATATCAATCAATAAGCAATTTTTTACACAGGAGCATTAAAACATCACTCCTAGTGGATTCATTTCCCCAATTTAATAGATTAACCATTGATCTAAAAGATCACTGAGAAAATGGTGCTAAATATAGCTGCCATACTTTTTGGAGTCTCTCATAAAGCTTTGCGAGACAAAAGTTGTCAAATATGTCATAACAATATGTACTCACACTTGAAGGTTTCAGGGTTCCTCATCTCCTCAGGTAGATACCTAAAATAGTTGAGAAAAATCAGAAATTCCATGATGGCAAGCACATCAACCAACTTATATGACAGCTTAGAATTCAGCAAGAGTCTCATAGAGAACTCAATTTCCGTTATTTGCAAAAGACAGGAAGTCATACAGTGGACAAACACCATTTGTTGATGAAATAGAGAATCCGGAAGTTTAGATAGCATAAAAGAGTACTATATCTTATGACTCAAGGATTAAACAACTTCAATATCAGTATTGTTCAAAAGCATTTGCTATCCCTAGTTAATCCAAAATCAACAAAATCCAACATGAATAAATATAACATCATACAGAGAGAGATAGTTCACCAAGCATAGCAATTACACTTATTCATAGCAGTATGCATGAGCAACAAAATAACTGTCAAAATATTATGACATGAACAAAACCAACAAGGGAAGCTATATTACGGGAAAACCATCTTCTGCACAGTTGGATCTTCCATCATTTTCTCCAAAGCATCTACAGACAAAGGAGGGCTTCCTTTCCCTGGGCAGTAGATAATAATTCCAGATTAGCATGTATAGGAATTGTGCAGATGGGATAGACAATCAATCAGAGATTTATGAAGGAAAATTCATAGTTGAGGTCAATTTCAAAGAAGTAACTGCCATATATGCTTGCGAGGAAATTTAGATGACGAAATTTACAGTCCTATTTATGGTTAATCGTTCCAATTGACAATTATGTATCCAAGATCAGATGATATCCACTGGTAATGTTAATTTTTTAATCTATTTGTTTAACATCTTCATGATCCTCAGGAAGAGCTGATGAGCATCAAAATCTTTGTCAAGACATCTGATATGATATGATGTAAAATTTAAGCCTTGGTTATAATAAACTCAAACCATCATAAGCAGCATAATAACCTACAAATTATCAGTTCATGGTTTTTCTAAGCCTCATCTTTTCTAACTCAGCAGTGTCCTTCAACCCAAGAACATGTAATATGTGTAACTGGAATGAAGATCCACCAATCATATTTCTCTTTGCAGTAGCTTAAAAAATTTCCTGTAGCTCATCTTATGATATTTCTGTTAATCTTCTCATTACTGTCTTTACCACTTCCTACATCATCCTGTGCACCTTCCTGGATTCCCCACACAGATCAAGGAAACACCTTAATATAGGGACCAAATGTGCGTAAACACTAGGTTTCAACTTCGGATCAATTTGATGTGTATAAATGAAGTGAGGGAAAAGCAATATCAACATCTAAAAGAGATAAAACGAATGCAAAGTCTACCATGTTCAATACATTCACATACCAGTTGATTTGGATGCCTCAGAAGAACTATCCCCCGACTTAGAAGCAGATCCATTTTGAGAGACCTTCATCAATGCAGAGACAAGTCAGAAGCCTACAGTAAGGAAAAAAAAGTTTTCTTCTCTCCATCCAGCGAAAGACTTACATTACTGACAAACTGAGCAGCTTCAGATGAAGTTGTTTCTGTCACATCCTTGAAGCTTTCGAAAGGACTCTTTTGCTTTGTTTCTTCTGGAGAAACATCCACAAAAGCTGCAAGTGCAAGATCCAGCATGAATTTATCATACAGTACTTCCAAACATTGTCCAAGCAATCATGAGTTACTCAGTCATTATAATAGCAGACAGAATTTTATTGCTCTAATTCGGGACCTTCCATTAAGTTTTGACTCAATCTATATAGAAACCAATTCCAAGAGCTTGGTAGCTGCTTAAAGAAGGAAGAAACATGACTACAATGTGAAGAGAGAAGACAGCACTGTATAAAGAAGTTGCTTTTAACTTATGTACTAAACAATTCAGGCATATGTACCAAAATTATTATGTTTTAAAAGGCAAGCAAAGCGCTTCTCCTACTGCACAATTTGTTCATGAATGGACACAATGTTTCACTCCACGCATCAATTTCCCAATAGAACCACCGTCACTGAGCAGATAAATCAACTTTAAGACAAGCTCAGAAAGGGATTGGAGATACTGCAATTCTAGTTAAGAGGCCTCTTAAAAGAAATCTCCATTACCATATCTCTTTGGTTCTTCCTCCTTCTTTATCTCATCTTTGACATCTGCGACCGGAGCTGTTTCTGCTTTCACAGCTTCTACTTTTGTTGCAGATATATCAACTGTAGATGGTTGAGAAGTAGCCACTGGAGGGGGAGTGGGTCGTGGTGCTGAACCCATCGGAAATGGAGAAGGCGAGGCAGAAGAAAAGGGGGAACCGGCAAACTGGTTGTTTTGAGTATTCATCTGACCCATCATAGCCTTAAAGGCTTGTTGCATAGCATATTTCTGGATAAGTGTAAGAGGCAATCTTTGAACAGATTCAGGGAAAAAAAAATGGAAGGGCAGACAAGTGTTACCAAAAAGATTAAAGGAGGTGCAAGGATGAATTCACCCCCTTTTTTCTGATGAATTTAATATGTTGAAAATTATCAATCTCTATAAGGTACAATCACAACTGTATTGACTGTCACACAAAATGAAATCCAAGAGTGACACGGTAGACACTCAGGCATGAGGAGTGACACAATGCACGGAATCTGGGTAAATGATATGTCAACTCTCAACCCTTGAAAATTCTCCCCTTTCTAGAATTTTATGGTATCAATGAGTCATGAAAGACATTTCACAAGAGTTTGAGCAATCTAAACCGTTCCTTTAACATCACAGTTCTTCATGAAACAAAGGATTGACCGAGTGGTTACTCCCTCAAATAAATACAATGTCCTTAATCTTGCATCTTCTTGCCAATTGCTTGTTCAAAGGCCAACTCACATCCTTTCCGTATTTAAAGCAGGCAGACCAAAGAAACCTCATCTCTCTAGAGCCATCTTAAAAGATCATCTATTCATAACCATCACTCAAGAAACTCAAAGCCACGTTCTTTTGTGCATATTTTTAGATTCTAATTTGATTTTCAAACGCTTAATGCATTTCACACGCAGGCCAACTTGTAATGTGTTTGTGACAAAAGCATAAGAATTCTGTCCACTACCCTATTTTTTCCTGTGTAGAACTAAGAAAAACCCACAAGAGACAAAGCAACTTGTCAACGTCAATACGACTTCAATGTTACCTGTTCCAACAACAGGGTCAAATGACATTGCCTCTAGTTAGTATTGTGTTAGTTGGAAAAAAGGGAAAGGCATTTTGCTTAGAACCCTAGACAAAATGAGAGGAAAAGAAAAGACATGCTTCACAGGAACAAACTTCAGTTGTCGAGACAACCATAAAATTGTATATTGTTGTCTAAGAACTTTGTTTAACCAAATTTGAGAAAAGAAACATTGGGCTTTTGGCAATTAAACACCTAAAATGGGCCTTACCATGGTCAAATTTCCAGATAACACACACTTAAATTAGACACGGATATATAAAGGTCCAATAACTGACGTTCGAAGAAAAAGCACCCTCTATATCTGTCTATTGCTCTTACCTGTATACAATGCTAATCATCCAGAAGAGTTTCACATTTTGGCAAGACATTCTTTCCATAGATAAAAGCACACTTGGGTGAAACCATATTTGTACAATTGACAGTTCAACAGATTTACCCAGCAAAGCAAATAACACTCAAATACTTGTTTTAAATCCCCAATCACAATGGTTGATGGAAATTTAGACTTCTGCAAACTCAATCAATAAGGCCTACTTCCATTCAATGTAAAAAAGAGTGGAACACTTGATCTATAAATGAATGCAAGGGCATACTAGGGGGAAAAAATTGTACCTTCAGGTAATTTGCCACCTGCCATTCAATTAAACTCATTAATGAGAAATCTAACCCATTTACATGTCATAATTGAGGAAAAAATGACCTAGCAGTGACCTACAGACTCACCCATGAAAATAGTGCTGAGACTCCAACACCAACCCCAATCCAAAAGAGAGGTGATCCGCTTGACAATCGAAAAATTGAAGAAAGTAAGAAAACTACATAGTCTTAGAGTGATTTTCCAAGATAGACAGAATATAAACATCAATGCTCCCAAATACCGATGAAGACACAACCATGAGTAACAAAAAAAAAAGAAAAAAAAAGAGAGCAAGAAATTAAATAAGTTGGAGAGGACAAGATGATTTACAAAGAAGATGGAGGAGGAGGCACCGGCGGCTGTGGAGGAACACCAACCGAAGTCGTTTCCTTACTTCTAGAGGAAGAAATGCTCGCAAAACATTCCGATTCCACCGCTTGAGGAACTGTGCATCACAAAGCATTCGTTAATATTCACATAAAGACGAGACAGTCGACAATTATCCAATCTCGTTCCAGAATGCAATAGCTATCAACAGCTACTCGCCACCCTAAAAAACCAAACTGAACTGAAGAATCAGGCGACAGAATCAAGAGACGGGAATAGCTACAGAATCACGGCTTCACCGACGCCTAAACCCAGAGCAACTGGCCACGGCCGTGGATTTACATCCGACGCGCATCGTCCCGAGCTTCAAATTCCACCGGATTCGACAGCCGTTCCAATCGTTCACGCACACAGAGAGACGCACACACGGAGTCAGTACCAGTTCTATAGCGACGGAGAGGCGCCGCCTCATCCGGTCTCCTCTGACACAAGAAAGTCCGCGAGAAGAGGTGCTTGTTCCTTAGGGAGGACCCGGAGCCCCGGCCGCCGCCGCTGCGGCTCGAATAGGAAGAGCTGGGAAGAGCGTAGAGCTGAGGGGAGAGCTGCAGATTAGCCGCCATGGCCGCGAAGGGGCTCATTTCTCGGTCCGGGAGAAGGAGCTGCAGCAGCAGCAGCGGAGTTGAAGAGGACGGAGGAAGGAAGAAATGGAGAGCGTCTGGAGAACCGAGGGAAGGAGGCTTTAGACCTTGAAATGTGGTTTTTGCTCCCCAATTCGTGCGCTCTCGCTTTCGTCTTTGCCTTTCTTCTTTGGTTGGAACTTCGGAGGTGATGTGGCATCGCGTTGTCAGTTTTCCAGCTGGATTTGGGCCCTCTTTCATTGATGGGCCAACTCCTTTGGGCCCATTTACTCAAAAAGGCCTCCCCTCTCTCTCTCTCTCTCTCTCTCTCTCTCTCTCTCTCTCCAAATTTCCAAATCCCCAAGTTTTAAGACGACAGTCCAGTTTTTTTTATATCGAAAATTCGAGCTCCCGCTCTCTTCTTCCTAAAAAGGAAAAATAAGAAGGAAAAAGGCGTGTGTCCCTGTAAATGCCGGAGAAAAAGAGGAAAGGTATAATCTTCATGGACTCGTGGCGAGCGAAATTTTGTACTTTATAGTACAATAGCAAAGCGGAACGTGGGTTTGATTCCATTTCTTTTCATTCAATGATAAGTTCACAAGAAGGTGGCCGCCTTACATCGCTTATGGTTACTCTCTATATATTACGCTTGTTGTGAATAAGGGGGCAAAGGTAAAATTGTACCGAAGCTTTGAGTTCGATGATTAGACCTTTGCAGATGAAGACGAACTGCATTTCTTTATTTAATAACATAATGCATCTGTTATGGCTGGGCCCAGCAACACCGATAGAACAAGCCCAGCACCATTTGTGGCGTCCATTGAACCAATCCTTCTTAATTCGTAATCATAAAATTCCGATTTTTAAGATCAGAAAATGCAACAGAGAGAGAGAGAGAGAGGAGCTGTCTTCCTCCGCGAATCCAACCTCCCTTGCCAACAAGATAAACGTATACTCAGATCTACAGGAACGGACAAAACCTTAACAAATCATTCGCGACAGGGATCATCTGACAATCCCCAAACAGTATTCAATCAGAAGACATTTGACATTTCCTCCGAAAACCGAATAAAAAAAGACTATTTATTTACATCGTCGATTTCAATCGGAGTGAGAATCGGAGTCGGAGGAGGAAGGATCGAGGGAGGGGAAGCAGAGGCAAGCCCAGAGGGAGAGGCCGAATCGCTGCAGGTTCTCGCAGGGGAAGCAGAAGAGGAGGTACAGCACCTGCTCGCTGCTGAACCGCTCCGGATTGCACGCTATCCACTGGCACGCGCTCGCCGATGCCTTCGCCACCGACACCACCAGCGAGCTGTTCATCGCCATCTCTCTCTCTCTCTCTCTCCTCTTCTCTCTGCGCGCTCGTTGATGCTGGTCTTTTCTTTTTCTTGCCCTTTTTTGATGTGAATGGTGAGGAAGAAGACCGAAATGAGGAAATTTTGGGCTTCACACGGTTTCCACGTTCCTTTTAGTCGCGGCGACCTCCAAACTACGTCGTTCTTATTAGCGTTGGTCCACCTTGGCCGGCGCTGTCGTGCTTGGCCCCATCATATGTATTTTCCCCGATTTTACTTCCCCTCTAAATTCCAATCCTCGTGCCTAACTAATTTACTGAAAAATGTCCGCACCGAAGCATTTGTTAATCATTTACATTGAGACTATTTTTTAATTTGTATATTACGTGAGGGAGAGGAAGATGGTATATTGAAAATGATAAAAAAAAAATTTATCGGAACTATTACTAAGTAGTATCCTGAGCATCCGATAAATGAATGGTTCAAATCAGCAAACTAAAAAGACTATTAGGTTTCTTGGCAATACCATTAGTCATCAAGTTGAGCCCAATCGCATGGTACACCCTCAGAGTTTCAATACAATTCACCATGTGATCTCATAATTTTCTGATTCATTCGAAGTTGCTGCAACCTGGCCAATATTTGAGATTGATTTACTCATTATGCTCATTTTTACATTCGAAAGGAAGAACTGGCCACGGTCGTCACTACTTTGCCTTCATTCATCAAATATGCTTGAAGTAGTTTAGTCACTTGGCAGCTTGACATCTTTGAAGCTGTCCTCCAAATGTAAGAAAAATTTCACTGAAGCACACGAAGCCAAAAGCTAGTCCTTGCAAATTGTTTCATATGATCCTTTCGATTAGAGAATTTAGCCAGAAACATGTTTACACTTGTGCGGACACTTTTCCACTATGAACATGGCCTCTATTAGGATGAAAAAGAGATTCATTTTTAGCTTTTCATCATATCATAGAAAAAGGAAAAAACGAAACAACAATATGCAGAATTTGGCATTTCTTGTATCTGACAAGTGGTCATTGACACCAAAACTCATCAAGTACTCGGGACATGCCAATGCCAAATGGACCCTAAGTATCTACGCTTGAAGTAAAATCCCAGATTTGTGAGCAGGAATATCTGAAGATTATGGTGGTGACATTTCCTGAACATGAAGGCTCAATCATTAGCTTTCCAGGAATCCTTTCTCCTCCAGATATGATACAACTTTGCCGGCCATGGCACCTGGTGCAGGGCAAATCCCGTCTCTCTGACTTAATTCCATCTGTCATAAGGAACAGTTCTAACTAAGTAAACCTCAGAAGAGATAATCTTGTTATGAATTGCATCTATGCATGATAAAAGAAGTACATCAGGCAGCCAGATATTCACGTCCATGTCCCTGGATAATTAAAAAAGGAACTACAGGGCATGCCAATCTTCCATACCTCACATTTCAACGGCGGTTCATATGGATCATCAATTCCTGTAAAACCTGCAATATCATTTTGTGAAGGTTTGATTAATAACATATGTGAAGAAGATTCGCTGGACCATTTTAATTGTAACGTATTAATGTCCAAATTGACTCATGAAACAGAACCTATCAGGGTAAATCGCAGCTAATGAGTGGACACTGCAAATAATGCTCAAACAGTATATAGATTCTTCTCGTAAGATGCAAAGCATTACTATAAACATTTAGGGCCACTGCAAAAACATGGAACTTTTGGGAGCTTAAGTAGTCCCCTTGAGTTTTCTATCAAGCAAATTTGACGGTCTCATATGCATGCCTTGTTTGTGGCATTTCAAGAAAATGTCTTGATTTGTTGCTACAGTCTTGAAAAAGTTCAAGGAGCAAACCTTTAATCTTTCCAGCACGTGCAAGCTTGTAGAGGCCTTTTGCATCTCTGGCCTCACACAATTCAAGCGGCATGTTCATGAATACCTATAGACAGTCCATCTGTTATTAGCTCACCTTCAATAGTTTAATCCAAGCTATAAGATAACCATCTATGAGGAGCTTGCCTCAATAAAACTTTTATCGGGCAGCATTGCACGGCAAGCATCCCGGTCTTTTCTATATGGGGATATCAAACTGGCGATGCATACTAATCCAGCATCAGCGAAGAGCTTTGCCACTTCACCTTCATGAAGGAGCAGAGTTTAGAAATTACCACGGCAAGACTAAACCAGACAACATGTGAAAACCACTACGCCAAAAAGTGTAAATTTATATTGTCTTTGTGGCATAATTAATTACTTACCAACCCTGCGTATATTCTCTGCTCGATCCTCAGCCTTGAATCCAAGATTCTTGTTTAATCCGTGGCGAAGGTTGTCTCCGTCAAGGACATAAGAAAGCTTCCCCCTGGAATGCAGTTCTCTACTAATTGAGCATGCCAATGTGCTTTTTCCTGAATGATATGAGTTAGATAGGAGGAAAAAAAAGAGAGCAAAAAACAAAACAAAACATAAAGACATCAAGTCAAATCATGACAAGTGATTCTGTCAGCATCATATCAAAGTAGTCAACTTTAGCAGTCCTCAAATTCTATTACTCATTCACTACCAGTTGTGTTTGCCAAATGCTACATTCAGTTGCCTTATAAATAAGGTTTAAATTTGCAAATGGACCCTTCATCTTCACTGCATGAGAACCCATCTCTAAGTCATGAGAAGGTATGGCTTCCTCGAAGCTGTGGTCTCAATTTGAAGAACCAGTTTGGCCTTCACATCCAGGTAGAGTAACAATTGCAGCTATTCTCCACAAGCAAACAAACAAATTGGACTAACAGCCATTCTACACCTTTGTCAGCTGATGCAAGGATATCCTCAAAATGATCTTAGATGCACCAAATGTTAAATTTATAGACGTTCAACAACTAAGTTGTAGGGACAACACACAAAGTCCTTAGAGAGTCAAGGATGTGCAATTAGAACTAAGATCCCACTATCACTAGAGGTTAGGGCACTCTAGAAAAAAGGCCATTCAGTTGCGTGACATGGCATCATAAAGGTCCCCAAAGAAATCTAAACTAAGCCCATGTCACAGGGCCTACTACACATTAGTCCAATGAGAAAAATAGATCCCTTGCCAATGCATCCATTAAACTAAACCAACCACAAGTTATAACAAGCAACACAGCAATGGTTAAAACTTGTCTGGTACTTTTCCATCTACATAAAGTGAGAAGGGTCTCCACAGTCAGATTCCAGAAAAGTCTACATGCAAAGGTGTAAAAACATGAAACAAATAACATGATCTCTTAAAGAAGAATGGATGTGCACAATTCATTTGGCTATAGCCCCATTTTTTAACACGAGAAGAAATGAAAAAGTATGATGCTGACACATTCAACAGCAGTGACAGCTCATACATGTTTGTAAGCAGTAAACCATAAGCAAAGTTAGTTACACACCTGATCCACTAAGACCCGTAATCCATACAACACATCCCTTTTGGTTAAGTAGCTTCTGCCTTTCATGCTTCCCCACAGGGCACTCATGCCAAAATATATTTGTAGAATTCCCCAAAGTAGACATCAGCAAATATCCTTTCCTGTTTCCTAAACACACAAAGGGCATTTAGTTCATTAAAATATTGCTGGGTATGAAAGACTACTGGCTCACACTAAACTATGGAAAAGAAAATTATGAAAAAGGAAAGATCGCAACAAGACTTTAAATTGACAGGTAAATTTAGTACATACTACTGTAACGTCTAGTTTTCCAGGGCTTAATCCAAGATTCATGAAGTTTATTAGGCCTACTCTCAGTCTTACTACGACATGATGTGAGATAGTTTCAAAATCTGGCAACCAGTGCACAAAAATTCAACTAGCCATCATTTGAAGCATTCCCTAAGAAAAAATTAGGCAAAGACTTCCGCAAAATATGCATGAATGAGGTGTGCTATCACCTGCGTTCCACTTTGATTTGGTTCCAGTGCAATGCATCCATGTACCCCACCAAACACGTGGGAGTCGGGACTACCCAAATTCACAGAAGACTTAGGTTGTTGTTTTGTCATGATATAAGATTTCGTAGAACAAAAGTTGGCGGACCAAGAATTTGCAACTAACTTTAAATCCAAACACAAGATCGAGCTTGATGTCAATTTTTGGTGCAGATCTTCCTTTTTTCCTGTGCTGGATAGCACGAGCTCGCCACACTCTCAAGAGACAGTACCATTAAATTATTCCGCTTTCCTTTTTTTTTGGTTTTGTAGAGCATTGCATCATATCACTTGCCAGAGGAATGATGCTGTGAACAACAATAAGCAATAGGTACACCGGACCTCGAATACGGTCCCCAATCCTTCAATCACTGAAATTTCGAAACATGCAGTCGATCGGAAATCCAATTCACGAAACCTCCGCCGGAGCATAAAACAGAACAAAGCCAAGCGAAGCGCGGGCAGATCAACCGAACCGCAACGGCAAAGGCGATAACGAAATCATAAAAAGCGCAAGCAGCGAGAACTTTTCATTCATGAATGAACGCACGCCTACTGGACTACCGATCCATCTAAACGACCCTTGGAGGCGCCATTTCTGATCTACGGAGAGGAAAAAAACAAAACCGGGGAAGAAGAAAAACCTAAACACGCTCCGAGCTCAAAACCGAGCATACGGATCCACGAGCGAATGCAGGAACTCGATCCGCAGCCAGCGGCCGACGGCGTACCTGAAATCGAACGGCGGGAAGTCGCCGGCGGCGATCTTCAGAGAGATGCGGAGAGGGGAGGAGGCGGAGGCGGGCGGAGATTGCGGAGGCGAGGGAGGCGGGGGGACCGGAAATGGCGGAGCGAGGTGTGGGGGATTGAAGGGGTGCGGGCATTTATGGAGATTTGGAGAGCTTGGGGTATGGAGATTTTTGGCAGAATGAATCTGGACGCGCCCAGCGTGATGTTGCAGAGCCATGACCCAGGGGGGGTAAGGGATGACGACTTTGGAGGAGCGCCTTCCCTTATTTTTCGCACTTTGGCTTTATCGGCCTCTCTCGCTTTTCGCGGGTGCGCATTTATGCGTCCCAGTCATCTCCCCGTATATTTATATATACACATATTACATGTATACTGCTTTTTTTTATTAGAATAAATATTGGACGAATTACAATGATTTGCTAAATTAATATATTGGGCGATGTGACAGTACATTTTATTAGATGTTAAATATGATCCGATCATTTAAAATATAATATTTTAAGGCATGTTTGGTGACACTTTTAAGAACAATTGATTTTGTTCTTTTATTTCCATAAGCAAATTTGGAATAAAATTCCGTTTGATAAATTTTTTGTTCCTGATAACCAATTTAGAGTAGAATCAAGAATAAAAAAAAAGTCACTTCTCCTTCGTGGGAATAATTTTGAGGATCCATTTTCTCTTTTTTTTTCTCTCTTTTCTTTTTTCCCTTCCCTTTCTTTTTCCTCCTCCCAACCCACTACCAGTCTACCACTCCATCACCACCCCATCGCCGCCCTTGGGCCACCGCCGCCAAGCGAGGTCTAGTGAGCTTGTCGAAGCCCCATGAAGCTAAGGTGAAGTCTGGCAAGCTCATCGAAGGCTAGCCTGACCACTAGCGAGGCTTGCCTAGCTCGGCGAGGCTCAACCTAGCCCAACCACCGGCGAGGCTTGGCCTTGCATCGCCTGGGGGAGGTCAAGCCTTGCCTATGGCCAGGTGAGCCTTCAGTGAGCTTGCTGGACCTCACTTTAGCTTGGTGAGCTCACCGGCCACCGCCAGTGGCAATGACCAATAGGAAGAAGCAAAGAAAAGAAAAAGAAGAATAAGAAGAGAAATATAAGAAAATTATAACAAAAAGTAATAAAAAATTGAAAGAATCAAAAAATTGAAAACTCTTACCAATCGTATTTCCATTTTGGAAATAAAAAATTTAAATAGTTTATTAAACATCTTAAATATTCAAAAATTATTCTCATGATCAAAATAAAATAAAAAATCATTTATGATTAGAAATTGTTTCCGAGAGTAAAATCGTTACCAAACAGGTTCTTAATATGTCGTGTTGCTTGATATACCAATTCAATAATTTCACCTATTTAAATATTGGATGAATTACAAATGTTTGCTAAATTAATATATGGAGCGATGAGACAGCATTTTTATTAGATGTCAGTACAATATGCTCGTTTACAATGTTGCTTTTAATAATTTGCATTGCTTGATTTACTGATTCAATAAAAGAAAAATTTGAGGCCTAACGTTAGTTCATTAGCTCACAATTGTCTTAGTTAATGAAAGAAGAGCTGACCCCTCTAACTTTAGGGGTGTTGCCACCTACGAGAGCTGCTTACGGTAATCCCTCAAATAAGGACACCCAACCAAGTTTGTACGTTTCGCACCCCTCATTGATTGTGTATATTTTTCTTCCACGACATTCAGAGAATACGAGAAGACTCTCCAAGAGCAAGGCTAAGTAGCCTGCTCCTAATTTTTCCCCATTGAACATTTTAAGAACGTGCTCAGGTCTATGCTTATTTAAAACCTGCCATCAATCATCAAAATTTAATAAACCGTGATCTTTTGATTATAAGAGAAAAATGATTTTTGATTTCAATCATTTGATGTACTAAGGTTCAATCAATATTTAGGCCTCACACCATTATCTTCATCATGGTTATGCTCTCTCTCTTTCTAAACAACCTTGAATGGTAAGTCAAAGTCTAGCGACCTTTGTAGAGTCTTTGCAACTTGAGACAGGAAGATTGATGGTTGTGGTTGAAGGTGGTCAGGTCACATGAATGGTGGTAGTGAGGTTGGATCTATTTGCATTGACAGCACTCGAGCGTGGGCATTGGCACGACGGTGATGACATAAATCGAATTGGTGACTAGAGACAACAGTAAGGTCGATGGAGAGAGTTATGATAACAACGGTGATGGTGACTGAAAGATCCTAATTATTCAATACTTCTCTTCCAACACCCTAATTATTCAATACTTCTCTTCCAACACCCTAATTATTCAATACTTCTCTTCCAACACGCCACCAATCTAAAGAGGGCAACCCAATATGTATATTACCCTTTTTTTCACCCATCTATATAAACAAAAATTAAAATTAAATTATTGTAAAAGGTCATGATAGTTAAAAGAATACTTGGATATTCAATTGAATTAAATTCCAAACATCTTGAATGTCATTGCTTCATAGAGTAATGTCTTCTCGATAACGAAAGTTGAAACCGATCTTATTTTCTTATAATCCTCATCGTTCTTTTATCGATTCGCGTCTTAAATGGTTATACCAATTCTAAATACATAAATACGACTGTCTTTATCTGCATCATACCAATGAGAAAATTGACCAGCGGAAACACGATTGGATTCGGACTGTACGTTTTTACACGGTGAGATTATCTAAATAATTACTTTTCCCTTGTACAGAGAATGGGAGATTTCCCTAATGTCACGTCATACGACTTCCCTTAGAACTCAATCCTTCCGCACATGGAGGTGGAGCCATCATGAAATGCTCGACACAAAGCGCCGAGCATAATGATGCTATAGCCACACCGGCATTGACAATTGGACCCCGAAGCATCGGTGAACTTTTACATCACTTTTTATTTTTCCATTTGTCTGGTATACACTTATATTACGTTAATATTCTAATGTAATTAAGAGATTTAAAAAAGTAAAATTGAGCAAAAAAAGAAAAGGATAAAATGGTAAAAGGAAAAAAAAAATTACCCGCTTCCCACAAAGAACTACAGTTGCTAAAATTCCTCAATTGCTGCAACTACCAACTTCATCCTACTTTTTTATTTTCTAAAATATGAATAAAAAATTTTTTTGGTCAGTGAAAGGATTAATAAATTCTCACAAAAAAATAAAATTAATTAATAAATATTCATTTAGGCTATGTTTGGTAGCCAAGATTAAATTCAGTATCATATAATTTGTGTTCTCTCCTATGCTTGGTTGTTGTTTAAGACAAGATAAAGCTAGATATAATAAGAATATTATCCAAATAAAGATGGTGAATAGAACTTCTTATGTCTACAATTTAAAAGCTATTTTGCTAAAAGACCTACCCTCTCATTCTCTTTCTCATTCATAGCTTGGATCTCATTGAAATTTCAAGCTCACACTAAGTTTCACCAAAGCAAGAAGAGGATCAAAGCTCATTCTCTTCCATGACTCTTTGATTTATATCGAAATTTCATGAAAATGACAAGATGGTTGGAGTACTATATTATTTTGAATTGTAAAGGTGAACTGGTCGTACTTTCTCTCTCTTGCTAGATATGACATTCTTTTGTTGATTTATTTAGTGGATATTGGTATAACCCATTTACAATTTTCATCATAGTAGATTTCATGGCTTTGGAACGCTATAATGAGATCATTTCTCAACTAAGGTTCGTATCATATTATAACATTAAATGACGAGTATTCTTACATGGACAAGATCGGATGTGAAAACATTCAACTTCATCACTACAATTCCCAACATTGAATTGAACATAATAAAATCAATAGATTTCATTTCCTATTATGTCGAGTCATATCCCGACTTGAAATTTACACAATATCCTAAAATGTTTGCTTTTAATTACACTCTATATTACTGCAAAAGGAATAACATTAAATATTATGTTTCTTAATCCAATCAAAGCTATTCATCTTATTATATTAGCTTATTATGATGCCGCACAAGAAATAAAAAAGAATAGTCAATTGGTCGCAATTACTCGATTTTTCAATGGTGAATATTAAGCTAGGAGTTGTTCAAAAATCTTTATCAAAGCAAGAGCTACCTATCTTTCCAACCACTCAAAGCGTCGGTGGCTTGAGAGGGGACATTTTGGATTAGTTAAGCAGTCACTTCCGTATTGTCTATTCACATTCGATAGCCGAGCCGAGCCGACCCACCCAACCCCAAAAAAAAAAAGAAGCAAGCAAACGGGTCGGGTCCTTTGATTGGGTTAGCCATACCGAAAACGAACCATCGCGGATGGCGATCCTACGGGCGCGACGGCGAGCAGCCCGAGCTCCCTCGAGTCTCGCCGCCGCCGGCCGGTCGCGGCTGCTCCGCGAGAGCAGAGCGCAGATCCATTGGCGCGTGGGTTTTCTCGCGGATCAAAGAAAAATCTCAGCAGTTCTTCTGGATTATTCAGAAACTCGATTCGATTTCTTCTCCGGCGAAAACAAGTGGACGGAAAAAAGAAATGAAAAGAGAAAATCGAAAGGCAGGGAGAGAATGTCAATTACAAGCGACGAAAGGAATCTCTACTTCACATCGATCGTCACAGAGAGATACAGGAACCGATTCCCATTCCGATTAGGAACCCTAGCTGCTCTTCACCTTGTCCTGCTGATTCCTCATCTCCTTGAGGTTCCTCCACAAGTACCTCCCGCTGGCCATGTCGACGAATATCCAGAACCCGTTCTCAATCACCTGAACAGGCCGGAATTTCGATTCGATTAGAACACAACAGTCCATTTCAAAAGCCAAAAAGAAAAAACAACAAACACATCAGGCGAGAGAACTCCAAATCCCGGAGAATCGAGCCCAGCGTCCTTACCTTCCTGAGACCGGAATCCCTGTCCTCGGTCCTCGACTTCGCCTCGGCCGCGGGCTCCGGCGGCGAAGCCTCGTCCTCCGGCGAGGATCGGACGGTCCGCCAGGCGAAGTAGCCGGCGAGGACGGCGGAGAAGAACACGAGGATGAACCTCAGGGGACACATTACGAGAGCAAACGTCGGTTGGGGGTTGGGGGCGGAGATAAGGCACCGGGGTATCGGCCGATCGCTAGAAAGGGAAAACCAAGAGGCGTGTGGAGAGATCGGGACCTTCCTTCTTTTTCACCTCCTCCTTGAAATTTCGGTCGAGGATAGAGAGAGAGAGAGAAGCGCGGGGTTGGGAAAATGACGGAAATGGGGTTACGGGTGATGAGAGGAAGGAGGCCGCCACGGTTTTGCTTTTCGGGCTTATATAGAAGCCCCGCTTCCGAAACTGAAAGTGGGAAAAACGCGTAGTGGGTGGGGGGCGAGGGCTTAATTGTTTTTCGGACCGCGCGATGCGACTGGGGCGTCTGGTTTTACAAAGTCAAAGGTTAGCTCCACCCACTCTATTTTTCATAACCCAGTCAAAAGAGAGAGCCCTACGTAAGAATAAAACATTGTGCGCGGACGTTTTCCACGCTCGCCCCCAAGAGTTGTCTCCCACCCCACCCAATAACCATTTGAATCGATCTTTTTTTTTTCTTTTTTGCTTTTATTATAAGTTTAGAAGGAGTGGAGCAACGTGGTGTAGCTATGCCCTTCCGGATGTTTCCGTAGGGGGCCGTGGTCCCACCACGATGGAATGATCGGTCCGAGCCGCAATTGGCCCAGTTCGGTTGGAGTAGAGGAAGTGGGTTCCAGATCGATGGGGTTTGTCGTTGCGGCCACATTGATGTGCGGAAGTTTCCACACGCGCCAATGAATTGAATGTATGAGAGATCAGGTAGCCAAAGATTGTCTAGTACTTGGTCGGGAACTGGTAGTCTCTTGCAAAATAGACGGCCTCCTCCTTTATCATTAGGTTGCTGTGCCTGGTGTGCTTTAGGACTTTAAATTGTCTTGAAATGGATACGTAGCCGAATGTTCGCCTTTGCTTCTATCAAATTTCACTCGTGAATTACGAGATTAAAGATAATCACGACGCTAAATAACAAAAAGAAAATATATAGAATAATTATTGATCGACGTAATATATCATAAAAGGGATAAACATATCTCAAAATTTGTTGATTTCTTTGTCCTGATATCACGTTTGGCAACCACTATTCATAAAATAGTTAATGATTGAGGAATGGATAAATTCTAAGTGGTGGGGGGGGTTGGTTATTGCTCAGTGCCATTTCCCTTTAATCAATTGGCATCAAGACATTACTCGAAATGAGGATCTACTCGACTCGTGAAAGACGATGGGCATAGTGGGGGATGAGATAAGATAAAAGATAACTCAAAACACGCCCCGAGAGACGTATATAGCAAGGGGACGTGCTGAGCATACGACCACTTGGAATATGATTGAACAGCTGGCGGCATCCTGGCACGTGCCCGGCAATCGTTGACTTTGAGCATGTCGCGCCACGATCAGAGAAACGTTGACCTGACCTTGCCTTGCCATGTGGCATTGGGCTAAAGGTTCAAGGCCGTCTCCATGGCGTTTCTTGGGCTATCTGGGCATCTCGAGGTTGGTTCGTGGGCTCGGATGGTGGTGGGTCCAGAATTCAAGGTTGTTTTTCAGCTCGGATGTTGTCTTATTCGAATTTGAAGCTACCTCGTTCCACACCCTTGCTTAGGCCTAGGCTAGGCCTGAACAAATATTTGTACCAGGCTAAAGAAGGAAAGAAAGTATGTGAAGCATAGAGTTGGAAATGGGTTCTAAGTCAATCCATTTAGACCCATTTTTTTTACGCTTTCAATTTTTAAACCGATTTAAATAGGTATTTCAAGATTTAATTGTCTCATTTATGCTTTAAATGGATCATATATGGGTTCATGACCCATTTTGATGGTCTAGGCCTAGCCTAATTTCCATTACTCAAAAAGGGGACATCGTGTATATATACCACGAAAAAGCAAAATCGGTATGCTTGTAATAAATTTACTTTAAACTAATTTTTTGGTAAACCCTCAAATCAGTACACCTATGATAAATTGTGATGACTTTACCACACATTAATTTTCGTTAAATTGTATTAATACTACAAAAAACCTTAAATTAGTACAATTGTAACAAACATAAGGTAAAACCCTAAACTAGTATATTAGTTAATTATTACGTGTCATCCAAATCAGCAATTTGATAGTAAAATTTAATGAAAATTAATGGATGGTAAATTCGTCAAACGTGTACTAATTTAGGGTTTTAGTTTAAAGTAAATTTGTCACTTGTGCACTAATTTAGGATTTATTGTAATATTAAGCGTGTGTATACATGTATGCACACAAGATCAGCCCGCGATGTAAAGCTTTCTCTTTGAATTGCAACATCATGCGACTGCCTTTGGTCGGTTTTCAAGTCAACTGAGAAAAGCACCTAACTCCCCATTTTTATAATTTCAGCCAAAATGAAAGATTTTCTAGATGATAAAAGGTTCATTAACAAATTCGTGGTAATTATTGGTGCTAATGTCTGTTGATGTTTAAAGATTAAGATCTTCGATGTTATAATGATTGCTCTGCTCCCGATTACTGAGATACAACTTTTCTTGCTCCATAAGAACAAAGAAATATGCACTCCCTTGCGAAGCATATTATGGCACTTCTAAGTTTCAACCCCCTCCCCCTCGCTAACTTCCTACATCTCGCATTAGCGACGTCGAGCCTTTAACAAATATTTTTTCTTGCCTAAGTTCCAAGCGATATAACCAATCACTTTTTATGAAAATATTTTTCAAATTATTTATTTTTCGCATAACAAACAAATCCTTAATTTATTTATTTTTATCCATGCATTAATAGAGGTAGGCACTTGTTACTTACATGGTTGTTAAGTGTAATACTTGTGAGAGAATTTATATTCATCTTTAGCATGCATTCAAATTCAAGGAAAGAGATCACTTGCAATGCGATGACATATATGATATGAAGGTAGAAACGAACGCCACAACAAAAGCATCCTGATAAGCCAATTCACTTTCAAGATGAAATAGTGTGACCCTCAAACTATGCTCGGCTAGTGAAATTCCTAGTTAGGTAAGTTTTGATCCGCATGAAAGGCATAACGATTCCACTATAGACTCGGTGTAAAGAAAAGATCAAATATTAAAAATTACAAGAAAATTAGTGTTCAAAGTTGCCTTAATAGCATAATATCTTTATTCTGCTAAGAAGATCTTTAAACAATAGTGGTGGTCCTATGAAGCTAAGCTAAAGTTCGATACGTGGAGCTTTTGTCAAATCCCCTTTCGTGAGTGGAACTTTAACTCGGTATTTTGAGCGCAAGTGAGCTCTAAATAAGAGGGGGAATCTCAGGCTGCCATGCCTCTAGGATAGGTGGCAGCATCTTGTAGATTCTGAGATGGATTCCATCCAATATTCTCAAACTCAGTGGCATCCATCCCCATCTCTGCTTCACTAACTTCAATTTCCATCATGGGGGCCATTAGGGTTTGTCTTGTTCTTGTGCTCTCTTTTCAAACATTTTCCTTGGGGGCACGTAAAATGCTCCTATTCTCTTCGACGCTTTGATCGATTGCGTCAAGACTTTTCTACAGAAGGCCACGTTTTAATGCCATTGATCAAGGATAGGTAGAGTTCAATTTTAAAATCACCACGGTTATCAAAACCGATATGATAATCAGGAGAGATTCGGATAAACGAAAGTTTATGTGACCAAGAGTTGATTTTTTCCATTTCGCCGGAGTAGGCAAGATGAAATTCCTTCGTGACCCTTTATGCTGAATGAGCAAAGGAATTTACAAATGACATCTTATGAAATTGCGTGGACAACTTTGATGGAAAAAAATCGGCTTTAGTGTTTTGATAGGTTAATAGAAAGATTACTTCATTAATGGATTAGCTTTTTAGAAAGATAAAGAGGAAGAAAAGGGGAGAGAAAAAGTCATGTTATTGCGCAGAATCTTTTTGAACTTTGCTAGAAATCTCATGTCAATACGGGTAGCTAATGACCGGAAAGGACAAGACACCCCATTTAATTGGAACTAAAACGTCAAATCATTTCTCCTTTTTATCCCTTTCAAGATTAAAATCGTGGTGCCCACTTTATTTTATTTATTTTTCATCGTTTTAAACTTGCATTTAGGAGCTAACGTTGTTGCGAGTCCATGCGCACTAGCTAGGATAGGAAAAGCATTGGAGATGTAAAATTAAGAATGGTTTATAAACTCTATTTATGAAGTAATTAGCGAAGACTTAAACACGTGTCACTTATTTGTGCAAGAATTTGTGGGACAGTGCCATTATTTTTAAAGTTTAAATAGTTAAACATAAGCATGATTTAATATTTAATTATTCTAATTTTTCACCTCAATCGTAAACTCAAAGTGATCTAAAAAAAATTCGAAACCACTGTCAATGGCTCTAATAAGTTAAGTTGATAGATGAATTTGTAGTTACATTACTACATATTTCAACACTTTCCCTCACATGTAGCATGGGTGAGGCAAATAAGGGAAGTTTGGAAATATTTGAATTCATGACCTTTCGTTTGATTCCACATGAGAATTTACATACCATGCTATCTATTTCAAATGCTTAAACCGTTAGATGAAAGTATACATTTTTTTTCTTGGTCCTACTTTATTTATACTTTAATTCTCATTTTCAGACTTTTGCCATACTTCATTGGAGGACGTGAGAAGCGAAATCTACACTTAAAACTAAATCGTCCCCATCCCAACCCCTCGGAGAAGGTGGGGATTCGAACCCTAATCTCCCATTTCGATGGTTTAATAATTAAATATTTTAACAATCTGAATATTCATCCATAGTTTCGTGAACTTATTCTGTGAATCAATGTTATAATCTAGTAGTGCTCCTCGTTTGCATAATTAACCTTGTAAAAAAGAAAACAAAAAAAGAACACTGCCCGGTAAGATAGAATTTGAGGAACCTCATGCGGATAAGGAGACAAAGGGCTTGGTCAGTGGGTGGCAATGTGGGTGGCCATGTGGGTGGCCCCTTTTCTATCTTGTTCTTATTTCTATGGAGGAGGTCAATGCTCATATTTACTTTACGTCTATCCAACATGCACAAAGAATTGCAATATGGGTAATGAAAGTTTGGTGGAGTGGCATCCGGGCCACTTTTGACACTCGACCTTCTCCATTTGGAGAAAATATATTGCGTGCTAATCCAATTCGAGTGACGCCATGGTGTTGTCGAAAATTTTCTTATTTGCGTAGGAAACGGGGTAACGGAGTCCCCTTTCAACCCAAAGGACAACGCAATGAGGAATGACATGTACCATTTGTCCCTTTCCACAAGCATTACGCTCTTTTCCTTGTGTAGTTTGGCTTTAGTTCTTTTCCTAGAGTGCAAAGGCTAAGGTCCTAAAGCGGTTTAGTGGCCAGGATATTACAAATTAACCCCTCCTTCAATATGTGGATTATTGAAATGGAGTGGTGATTTGATCGTGGAGCGTCAAATCCTCTTCACAATCCAATGATGAATCATACGAATTTGAAAATGGATAAGGCGAAAAGCATGCACTTAATCATGTGCTCCTTTTTTCGACCAAATATAAAATAAAATTTTGTGCTCCTTTTGTGATCACTCATTCTCCATTCTTCCTCAGAAGCCAATCAAGTTCAGAGTTTACATGGAGCATTTAAAGTTGGCTTAGCCAAAGCCCCAACTGGCATACATCTCTAGCTCTCCCCAAAGGGTACTATTTATAGCAAATATCTTCTTCTCCTATATTTTTATTTTTTTCTATTTTTAATTTTGAGCACACAACATCTATCACAAGAAAGTGAGAATCGACTGCGAATGAAGCATTGCAATCACTGGTTGCCAATTCAAATGAACTTGTCCAATTCCTAGCAATGTTGGGGATTGGTTGTGTAACTAGGTTCCTAGTTTGGCACGGCTCTATCTCTCACTCTCTCACAGTCCAACCTTACTTTAATTTCGCTCAAACTAGACAACAACACATGGCTCTTCCAATGCGGGGTTCCCTGGGTCATCAAAAAAAAAACACACACACACATGGCTCTTCCAAGTGGGAACACCTTATCTTATTGTAAAGCTTCTTCGAATGAGAAGAAATGGAACGAAGTGAGATGTGCAATGGAAAAATGAAATTGAAGAGATCTAATTGATTCTCAACTGATTTGTCGAATTTGATTGATATTGAGAACCAAGAAGAGCTTTTCCCCACATGATTGACAGCTCATTCAACTTGAAAAATCCATTAAGAGTTTGAAAAAGAATTGCATAATTAGACATGAAGTTTGATTTGGTGACAGTTGAGAGATGACAATACACAAACTATAGTACTTGGGCCAAAACGATATTAGGGAGAGAAGAATAAGGCACCACGTGATACATTAGATTGATTCATTGATGCAAATTAAATGTTAAAATACAAACTGATGTTTTCAATGCTAACATGAATGATCCAAGGATATGACACCACTTTCTTGAATTGATAACCTTAATGGTACGTGGTCCCATACTCATAGCTCACCATGTCTTGGCCTAGCTAGCCACTCGATAATCCAATTTTTGTAAAGAAGTATGAGGAAAAAAAGGTAGGATAAACTCCAAACTCTTCATAGTTGGAATAGAATGAACAATTGGATCCGGATGTGTGAACCGACACACATTCTTGCTCTTGAATAGGCATCCTCTATCCCGAAACTGAATCCAAAATAGGAATTAGAGGGGAACCCTAATCAAGATTCCGTGTCACCTAATTTCATTCTACCATGCACAACACCTTGGGGTTTTATCGCACTTGATTCGCTCGGCTTACCAAGACCAAGATGAAAAAAATAGATACTTGTATACAATCACATGTTGCAACACTGAATGTCTCTCTCTCTCACCCCACGTCCATCGCCACTTCAAAGAAGCATTAATAAAAATATCAGTAGTCACGCAATAATGGAGGGCACTAATCGCCGCTCCTTTTTGAACGCTGGATTGTCGTGACATGAAAGCTATCGCATGAAAGTCGTGACGGATTAGTTTCTAGTGGCTCTTTCCCCTTTTCTCTCAATCTTCTTCTGTCGATAACGCTTAAAACAATGGGGTCTGGTATCGAGCTCGAGCCCGAGAAAAAATTAAAAGTCGGGACATATCGACCTCATGAATGACGATTTTCGAAACGACTTCTGTTCTCACGGCTGAGCAGAGATTCGAACAAATGAAATCCCACGCTCAACCACCCATCCAAAGCTAACCCCTTTATGCTGCTTGCCGAAAAGGATGCAAAAGAAGAGAAGCCCTGCAGATTAATAATGGCTTCATATATAAATGCAGCGTGGGTTTCGAGTGGGATTCACGTACCCACATGCACATTCGCTAATCCCAAGGGCTCTGCTCCACCTCGTCAGCATCTCCCTCTCCCTCTGAATGGAAGGTGACGAGGTGACTCCCTTCCCTCCCCTTCCCCCTCTTCCCACCTCCCTTTTTTTCTTTTTTTTTTTCCTGGGGTCTTCTTTTGGTCGGCTCCACGAGGGGGAGTTCGAGTCTTAGTGATGTCTGAGTCTGACCGCAAGTGCGGTCATCAAGCATGTTGCTGTTGCTGTTGTTGTTGTTGTGGAGGGGCATCATATTCTCCCGAGAAAATAAAAATTTGTCTTCGGCATGTGGGGAGATACGAGATGTTGATGGATTTTACCTCAAAAGTTTCGGTTGGATTTATTCGTATTTTATCCTGAGACTGGATTAAATTTCGGTGTTGGGAGCGATTCCTTTTCTGGAGGGGTGTTCGTGAGAATTTCTCCCACTCTCCCACCTTTTTGTGGGTTTTCTATAAGAATGTGATTCTGATTCTGCCCTTCCACAACTCACGCCCATGTTGCAGATTCTGTGTTAGGCTTGGGTTCACTCCATCCCTTAAAGCCAAGAGATCGTTTTTGATCGGCGAAGTGAAAAGATTTGGTCTTGCAGAAGCTCTCGCTTTCTCTCTCTCTCCCTCTTGCCCAAGGGTACGCACCAGCGACTTCTCTATTTTCCAAGTACTTTTGCCCTCTTTCTTGTATGCAGGGACTCCCTTTTGAGATCATTTTCGTGGGAGGTTTTGTCGTGAAAATGTACCCAGCCATAAAAAGAAAGACATGGTTTTGGATCTTCTTGTTCGCTTATTGCTGTTCTGTAGCAGAAAGGGGCGAGGGCTTGGCGGGTTTTCTCTTTGGTATTCGATTTCTGTCTGCGAATTATTATTCCTGTAGAATTGGACAGCTTCCTTTTGACAATTTAAGTTCCAACGAGAACAAGAAGCCAAAAAAAAAAAACCAGAAGGCAAGAACAAGAACAACAGGAATGCTGTGGTCGTTGCCAGAGGAAAAAACAGGGCTTTTGGTCCCTGCTTGTTGCTCTGAAACTGCAGTCAAAAGGGTCATTGCCACTTGTCCAAATGTGGAGAGGGTCTTATTTTGCATGGTTGACACGATTTATTTTTTCTTTTCTTGACCCAAGGAGATCTCAATTTATCTTTATTTCCTCCTTTTTTTGCTGATAAGGAAAATTTTCTTGCTTTCAAATGTTAAAAATGCCTCCTTTCCTCTTATGCAAGTGCCATTTGCAGAGCCTTTTGGTTCTGTTTCTGTTCTTGGAGTCCCCAGGCAAAAAAAAGTTTGCCAATGGTTACTCTTTTGTTTTGGCTATGTCAGATTCAACTTTTCTGGTGACGTCATCCTCCTTTTCCCTTCCACTGATGATTAATTAAACACTGATCTGAATTAAAATATCAAATAGATTATTTTATTACATCTGCATGGATAGTGGTTATAGACAATCTTTTTGTGTGGGGTTAGCTCAGAATGGACCCTCCGAACGTGAAAATGTGCTTCAAGCGATTGTCTAGACATTTCCATTGGCACAGGGTTTCTTCTTGATCTTATACTTTGGTCATACTCTCTCAGGTAAGACCTTGTTGGACCCAATAGGGCAAAATTTTTTATCCCATTAGGGACCTTTGAGCATGATGAGACTTACAGAATGTCATGCCTCCTTAGAAAATCTTCAAGCACACCTTACATATTCATCTTTACTCTTCATACTGGGCTCTTCTTTAACCCTGCCGATTTTGAGTAAAATAATGTCAACTCTCTCGGTTTCAGTCAAATTATGGTTCAATGGCTTGTTTTGAGTCCGGTGAAGGTTATATTTAGTCATGCCACGTGTGTGTGTGTGTGTGTGTGTGTGTGAGAGAGAGAGAGAGAGAGAGAGAGAGAGAGAAGTTTATGGAGCAGACCAATGCTAAATTGTTTAATGAAATGGCACTTGAGAATGAAGTTTGAAAACAATAAGTGAGCATAGGAATTAGAGACTGATTTTAGGGGGATTGGGGTTGCAGCCAGCGTGGAGTCAGATGCTGAGGCTATTTTACAATATTCTGGGACAGAACAGACCTCGATATATGGATTAATATCGGTCTTTTGCTTCGGTAATATGCAATTAAAGATATCTGCAGAGAACAAGATTAGATTTAGATCAGCTCATGGATCTCACAGAGTGAAAGTATAGGAAAAGTCAAGGATAGTTCTCCCTAATAATATAGAAAAAACAATCAGCATATGGTTAATGAACAAATCTCTTCTCTTCATTGGCGAACGAAGTGCTTTAAGTCTACGACTTCGAATTCTGCACATGCCAAACTGCTCAAGCCGTGGATTTGTTTAAAAAGGTTAGGGTGTCTTAGAAGCTTATGCAATGTTCTGTATTTAGCTGGATTATTGAGATAGGAAGCTGAGTGCTCCTGTTTGCATATTGTTCTTCAAGCACATTGCACTCATATTGATGAGAGATTTGACTTTTGTTATTCACCACTTTTCCGGCTAAGCTTATTGGGATTGATTCCCATTTTTCCTCCATAAACAACATTTCCAATCTCACTGCGTCTTCTCTATTGTGCTTTGAGCAGAAAACATGAATGCATTAGCAGCAACCAATAGGAACTTTAAGCTAGCAGCTCGGCTGTTGGGGTTGGACTCTAAGCTTGAGAGGAGCTTGCTTATTCCCTTTAGAGAAATCAAGGTAATTGGTTCTGTTTCAGACCCTTTTTTCATCTGCCATATGAATGAATTCATCAAGACACGGCCTGACTTTGGGTGCTTCTGTGCAGTAGACTTGCGATTTATTTTATTTTTTCCTTTCAAAGAAGAAGCATAGAATGACATGACGGAATATGCAGGTTGAGTGTACCATTCCCAAAGATGATGGAACATTGGCCTCCTATGTCGGATTCAGGGTTCAGCATGACAATGCTAGGGGCCCAATGAAGGGAGGAATCAGATACCACCCAGAGGTTCTCTCTCTCTCTCTCTCTCTAGCTTGCGTGTATACAATCCTCTGTCTGTTTGTGCATGCATGTGTGAAATACCAATGGAAAGGCAAAATCCATTTGCTTAACAAGACACAGCTGTTCTGCTCACTTGCAACTCCTGCTCTTTATTGAGCATCAGTCTCAGGGTGCTATTAGACGACTTCCATAATTTAAGTATGTGTGCATCTAGACCATCTTGTTTATCGTTTTCTCCATCTATCAGATGTCTGTGTGGATAAGTAGCTATCAAAATTGAATGTCTGGCCATTTTTGCTGTATACGCATTGAGATGTATATATATTTAGGTTGACCCAGATGAGGTGAATGCTTTGGCTCAACTGATGACATGGAAGACAGCAGTAGCAAATATACCGTATGGCGGAGCTAAAGGTGGCATAGGATGTGACCCTGCAGAATTGAGCATTTCTGAGCTGGAACGCCTCACTCGAGTTTTCACCCAGAAGATACATGACCTGGTTGGAGTCCACACTGATGTTCCAGCACCTGATATGGGAACGGGTCCTCAGGTTGAACAATCACAATGCATTATCATATATGAACTACCTTTTCACTGTCTCCTCTTGAAAACCTCATTCAACCGAATCAACTCTTACATTAGTTATTGGTTCCCATGTTTGAGAACAGACGATGGCATGGATTCTGGATGAGTACTCGAAATTTCATGGCTACTCGCCCGCGGTAGTGACTGGAAAACCAATTGTAAGTTGATTTACTAAAATCGCACCTCTATAGTCTTGCCCTGAGTGAATTTGTGTTAATGCTGTGGCTGCGGCCTAAGTGGTCAAATTGTCTCAGCAGAGGTGTTGTTCATTCCCATCAATAGTAGACACTTCAATTACCTAAGTTTGCAACAATCAAAAACCACAGCTCTCTCTTAAGTGTTGTTCTAAACTGTATTCTGAAGAATATGCCATTTAGAAGTACTATGGTAGAAAAACTCTGAGTATAGTATTGAATGATGAGCTATCGGGATTCTGTCAATCATTTTTTTCTGATCATATCTTGTGTTTTATCCAATTAAGGATCTTGGTGGATCTCTGGGTAGAGATGCAGCTACTGGAAGAGGAGTTCTTTTTGCAACTGAGGCCCTGCTGAATGAATATGGAAAGAGCATCTCTGGGCAGCGGGTTGTTATACAGGTGGGAGTTATGTACTACAAAGTCGCTACCAGTTGATAATTGTGCCACGGGATTACAGCAATATCTAGAAAATTTCTCTAGCCAATTGTACCCGAAATGAGTAAACTACCTGTATAATTTCTCATGCTCTGTAAGTTTGAGACAGTTTTATGATGTAGTATATTTTTCTGTCAGGGTTTCGGTAATGTGGGTTCGTGGGCTGCCCAACTCATCAGTGAGAACGGTGGGAAAGTCGTTGCTGTAAGTGACATTACAGGAGCCATCAAGAACAGCAATGGAATTGACATTCCGGCCCTGCTCAAGCATGTCAAGGAAACAAGGGGAGTCAGAGGTTTCCATGGGGCCAATGTGATAGATCCCAAGTCGATATTGGTTGAAGACTGTGACATTCTCATTCCCGCTGCCCTAGGTGGTGTCATAAACAGGTATTTATCAGTGCGAGAGACACCAAGTATGGCCTCTTCGAATTTCGAAATGATGAGCAATTTGCTGCATACTCTGCCTTGAGCAATGAACCACATTCAAACTATCCTGTTTAGAATACTTGAGTTCCATTATTTTGCTAATATAATGCTTTTGAACTTTATGGATGTTAACCTGAATCGTAATCATTGAGTTTTTGCCTAAAGAATGTCCATTTGATTCGATTGAAGGGAAAATGCAAATGACATCAAGGCCAAGTTTATCATTGAAGCGGCTAACCATCCGACTGACCCTGAAGCCGATGAGGTTAGTCAATGGTCAGGAATCAATAAGAACATGAGGATGCGATGTTATCGACTTGACGAACAACTTCTCTCGTACTGTTTTCCAGATCTTAGCGAAGAAAGGCGTGGTCATCCTTCCCGACATATATGCAAACTCCGGTGGAGTTACCGTCAGTTACTTTGAGTGGGTCCAGGTATCACTTGCAGAACTTTCATGTTTGTCGCACTGCAAGATTAGTAGCTTACCAACAGTCTCTATTCTACTGTATATTCTGTAAACTATGTAAGGAACGCCAACTATCCGTGCTTGGCCAAAGATAGAAGACCACTCTATCTGGGGTTTTAACAAACGAAGGAGCAAATTTTAGAGTTGCCTTCAATGTGATTCTTGATGTGTCTTTGGATTGCAGAACATACAAGGTTTCATGTGGGATGAGGAGAAGGTGAACGATGAGCTGAGGACCTACATGACCAGAGGCTTCAAGGCGGTGAAAGAGATGTGCAAGACCCACGACTGCGATCTCCGCATGGGCGCCTTCACTCTCGGGGTCAACCGCGTCGCTCGGGCCACTGTCCTTCGGGGCTGGGAGGCCTGAAAGTTTGCCACCTGGCCGGAATAAGGAACAAGAAAGGAGGCTTTGCTTCAAATTCACCCTCCTTTTAATTGTAGTCTTCTTGATATTTTATCAGTGGTTTTATTTTGCTGTGATTTGTGTTTCTGGCTTTATCTGAGACTATGAATGAAAGTGAGGAGATCAAATTCGGTTGTACTTTTGGCTATTAGGATCACTAGAGTGGCAAGTTTTCATTCCCGCTCTAATAATGCTTGGAATACATCATGTGGTTCTCTGCAATTCCGTGACAAAGTGAAGAAAATTCCTTTTTGGTAACCGTTTTAACTGTTAATAGTGTTTAGAATTAACATGCTCTATGATAGTAGTATGTAGGAAGTACACCGTCTCGATGCGTTTCAATGGAGAGCAAATTGTTTCCCAAAGTGCTTGATTTGTGACTATTACCCTTTTCTAATCCAGTCCCTATACCTTCAGTTTGTCTAATCATCTTCGTTTCACATTAATAAATTTTCTAATCCAACCAAGTTCAGGTGAGGTGAGGTGTCGTCGGTAGATGTGCGAGTATAACTAGATAAAACATATGGATGTTTGGATGTGTATTGGAAAAATTTAGCCAATGTGAATGCCCATGTGGACACGTCGTTGTGCGATCACGTCAGTTGAATTTGGCCAGAATCAATATTGGAGAGCTTGATTAGAAAGTTTGTGAATTGAGAAGGATTTGATTCGGAGTGCCGTCTAGAGTCCGATGACCTCCATGGCTACCGCATCTAGGGCTTGAAGCCCAAGTGGGCATGGTTGTTGTGGCCATAAGCTCGAAGTTGGAGCTTGTGGCAGCAATGAGCATTCGAGCTTGAGCTGGCATTACGAGATGGTGGCGAGCGGTGCTGTCGATTTTGGCGGGGCTAGGGTTACTTTTGATTTTTTAATTTTTCTTTTCTTTATTTTTTCCTCTCTTTATTATTATTATTATTATTATTATTTGTGTGTGTTCATTTGATAGCTTTAGTTGCCATATCATCCTTTCAATAATTAATCTCAAAAACAATTGGTCGGAAAAAATTGAGAGATAAATCAAAGGACGGCTTGCGCAACTTCCTAAAAAGTCCGAAGATGATTTGGGATTTCAGGCAAGAGTCCAAATACTACTTATACCTTTTCACCTTATTATAATACTTGTATCTTGACCTTACCATCACCAACTATATAAGATCAAATTGCAAATTCCATTTCCTTCGATAAATTAAATGTGTTTGGATACTTACCTTATGTAAATGCACGCTCAAATTGGAGAAAAGAAATGAAATGTAATCTCACCATTTTATTTGCTACTTGATATGAGATCAATCATACTTATTAAAATCTTATGACAAGATTGAAATTATATGGATATTATTAGGCGATTCTATAAAATATCGTGTCTGAAGTGCATCTATCAATTTATCACTCAATCTACAAACTCCACACATACGAACCTCAATAGGTCATTAAAAAGCTCAAGGGAGACAATAGGTGAGAGATCCATTCTAGGGTGAGAGACAAGATCCAAATTAGATGCATCTTATTAAATGATTCTATGAAATAATATATCTAAAGTGTATCAATCAATTGATCACTAAATCTAAAAACTTACACATATATATATATATTAATTCTATCAATTAATAACTTGTTATAAGTTACTATCAAGTAAAGTAGGCTTTATCCTAATTGTTGGTGCTTATTTTATTATTATGGTTTCGTAGTAATACAAATTGATATTTGTATGTTACATATCATTACTAGATGATATGGCACGCGATACTTTTAATTACGCTTTAATGTTATCATAATATTTTTAAGAAAGATAACGTGCTACGATATGTTATGCATAATGGAGACCCAAAAATAAGACGTCTTTTATCCGATCATGGATTTTATTCAAAGTTTGGCTATCATGCATATTTCCTAATTTTATGTTAAGAAATGGTCGATTGTTTAGATTTCAATGTATCTTACGATTTGATTTAAAATTTGCCAAACATGAATTTGGGGATTTCGATTTCCAATTATGGGATCAATCGAACATATACTTGATTGTCAAGTCTAGAAATAACCATGATGTGTGTGTATATATATGACATCCCAATTGGTGAATTATAATTAAAAGAAGAAAAAAAGAAAGATGGGAGGGAAGGAGAAGGATGTACCGTTTTACAACTTCTTCGAAAAAGATATTCCCCCCACGACCGTGACCATTAGAGATCCTCAGTCTGCCTCTTCGCATTCTTCTTATTCTTCATCCAAACCCAAATCCAAATCCAAGGACAGCCCTCAGCCTCCGCCTAGTCAAGGACATGGCCGCGATAGCGGCTACCAAGGTAAGTCTCTCTTTATTTTACTCTTATGATAAAATTCTTTCCTTAGACCCATTTCTCTCTACGACATTGTTTGAATCTCAACCATCGAGGAATGCGAGTTGATTGAATTCTTCCTTGGCAGCAAAACTTAGACATGATCAATCGCGTGATCGTATGATACAAATCTATCAACTTTATCGATTGATAATTTGTTATAGGGTTCCTATCAAATAAAGTAGGTTTTAATTTAATTCATAGTGTATATTTTATTATAATGGTTTTGTGATAATAAAAATAAAAATTTGTATGTTACAAAATAATAATAAATGAGATGGGATGTGAACCTTTCATTTATGATCCAAATTCACAGTATTTGAGAAGGATAACCTACTACAATACCTTGTTTTATGCTAAGCACATGCCCCCGAAAAAAACCTCTTGTCGATTTTAATCAAATGTGGTTATTTTGCATTTCTTTCTATATTTATGTTGAGAAAAAACTAATTATTTAAATCTTAGTGTATCTTACGGTTCAATTTCATTTTGGATTCACAATTCACAATTCACAATTCACAATTCGCATTTCATTTTATTTAAGTAAGTACCATGTGTGTATATGGTCTTAATAGGTCGATTAAAGTTAAAGAAGTAGGGAAGATCGACACAAAATATTACAGAATTTCCCCTAGACTGTGACCATTAGAGATATTATTTCTTGATCTCCTTCTAAATCCAAGTCTAAACCTAAGTCAAAATCAAAATCAGATTCATTCTACATCTTCAACTCCGCGAACCCTCAAGGAGTAGAGGAGGTCGATGCTCGAGTGCTGGATCCAAACTACGTTCCACATGCTCGATCCGGTCATGGCAGTAGCTCTATCTCCAAAGGTAAGAAAATCTCATTCGGTAGCTCAACCTAGACTTTGGCCATTTAATCTTTCTTATCTAGAACTAGACCCATGATCATATCTTTCTCGCTTTATTATTATTTTTCCATTGAGTCCGTATAAATCACTCACATTGTGATAAATGATTTTTGGTTGAAATCTTTTGTATTTGGTGCTTGTGTTTTCAATACAGGTAAACGTAAAGCCAAAAAAATAGTGGAGCGCTCTCAAGTGAGTGATAAAGATGGGACGGGCTTTTCATGGGGATTTTCAGGCTTTTATTTCCCTTGTCAAGTGATGTTCCACACGGCATAAATAAAGACTACATTGTTTTGGTTTATAAACATTATCCTCGCACCGATTTTCCCTTTATGTTTTGAACATATTCTTCAGCAACCGTTATGGTCCTGTCCTGAGTACAACCTTAAGGTCCTTGTATGGCCCTCAGCATCCCTTTGATAACGAGAGGGTATTCCCTTCTTCTCAAAAAAAAAAAAATACACAGCACCTTAAAATATCTTAAAAAAATTAGAAACACAATTGCTCCGCCATCCATATATCCCTCGGACAAGCAAGGCGGCTTACAGTGGAGCTCTAGAAACCCTTATCAATAAAGGATCCACGGAGTATCCCTAATTTTAGAAAATCCATCGTTAAATATTTGTTAACATTATATAAGAAAATATACTCATCTAAGTTCGAATTGAAACGGCTTGATTTGATCTGTCCGGGTCGGGCCGAGTCTTCTTTTTTTTTTTTTGGGCCAGCCCTAATTACCATTGCCCCAATCAACATTGCGATCACATGCTTAACATGCATACATGAGGATTGAATACATCGGACCAGGCTCACTTTCCGGGCTGAGAAAAATTGAGGCCCAAAAATAAACTCGGACTGAGTCGAATATTTTTTTACCGAAACCCTATCCATTTTTTCTGCCGGAGTCGATGTGCAAGACAGTCGACAATCCTCAGTTGCCCAAAAATAAACTCGGACACGCTGTTGTCATGTTAGTTGGATTTGGCCGGATTTAATATTGAAGAGGCTTGATTAGAAAGTTTATAAAACTAGAAGGACTTAAAGTGTCGATTGGAGTCTCATGACGTCCATGGCTACGAGCTTGAAGCTTGGGTGGCCATGGTTGCCTTGAAGGACTCATGCTTTTCACCTTAGTTTGATACTCATATCTTGACCCTAGGATCACCAACTATATGAGATCAAATTGCAAATTCCATTTCCTTCAATAAGTTAAACGTGTTGGGATCCTTACCTTATGCAAATGTTCACTCAAATTGGAAATAAGAAACCAGTTTGCCCTAGTAGCCATCCTTCTCACATAAAAAGAAAAAATGTAAAGGTTTGAATTTCTACCTTATCAGGAGATTGGGATGAGGATGCTTTAGTTTCAATTATGGGTTTCGACTTTTACACCCCATAAGTAGGCAAGTCAAAAGTTTGAGAATAAAAGTTAGAGTAGGACCGACAAAAAAAAATTTGGAGGAAAGGGAATGAATTCTTACTATTTTATTTCCTAATTAATACGAGATCAATTATAGTCGTTAATATCTTATGATTCAAGTCCAAACTATATGCAGCGTATTAGGTGATTCCACGAAATATTGAATCTAAAGTGTATCTATTAATTTATCACTAAATCTATTAACTCCGAATATCAACTATGTCGATACTTTTCAAACAAAGTAGGCTTTACCTTAACTCAAGGTGCATATTTTATTATTATGGTTTTGTAGTAATACAAATCAATATTTGTATGTCTCATATCCACACTAGATGATATGGCACACAAACCTTTTAATTATGCTTTAGTGCGACAATATTTAAGTGCTATAATATTGTATGTTGTGCTAAAGAGAGACTCGAAAATAAGACATCTTTTTAATCTGATCATGGATTTTCCTCAAATTTTGGCTATCGCATATTTTCTAATTTTATGTTAAGAAAAGACCTTGTTTAGATTTCAATGTATTTTAAGATTTGATTTCCGATTTGCCATCCGTGAATTTGGGATTTCGATTTCCAATTATGGGATCAATCGCATATATACTTGATTGTGAAGCCCAAAGATGACCATGATGCATGTATATATATATATATATGAGACATCCCAATTGGTAAATTATAACTAAAAGAAGAAAAAAAAGAAAGATGGCGGAGAAAATGAAGAAAGTACTGTTTCACGACTTTTTGGATCCCAAGAATCCCCCCAAGACTGTGACCATCAGAGACTTTCAGGCTGCTTCTTCTCATCCTCCTTCCAAATCCACATCCAAATCTTCTTCTCATCCTCCTCCTCCTCCTCCCAAATCCAAATCCAAATCCGTGTGGTATGCCTACAATCCTCAGACCAATCAAATAGAGAAGGAGAGTGATTGAGGTGGCGGCGGTAGTGGCGGTTCCAGCTCCAGTTGGCTCTCTCTAGGTAAGCGTCTCTCTTATTGCCGTGAAAGAAAAAAAAAAAAAAATCCTTTCCTAGACCCGATTCTTGTCGGCACGGTCCAAATCTCAGCCGCCCAACCATGTTGGTCGACCCGAGTTCTTGCTCGGCGGCGTAACTCCGACATGACCTCAACTCGCAGATCTTGCCTTTCGGCCTGACTGGGCTGGTGGTCCTTTAACGTGACCAGATTGAATCCATATGATGCTTTTACCTCTTTAATTGGTAGACGATTATGGATGGAATTCTTATATGCTTGGTTCTTGTATTGTCACTGCAGGTAGAACCAATGTTCGTTGGCCCTATGATAAGGAGCCTGGATTCCCTAAGTAAGGTCTCGAGTTAGCTCCTTAGGTTCAAAAGTGCTCACTTCCGGATTAGTCGGGATTTCCTGAATATTGGAAGGTCATAAATAAAAGAACTCTTTATTGATATGAATAAGTCGGTTTATGGACATCATCCTCTCGTCAATGTTCATTTTATATTTTTTAATACATTCTTTGAACTACTTTTAAGATTCGTTGTCATAAATTCATCGTCATACGCACATTCTCTTCCGAAACAAAAGATCATAAGCGTGGCCCGATGCAATTACACACAAAATAAAAAGCAATGGCACTGGTCGATCATGATGATCACCTAGGATCAACCATCAAAACACAAATTGAACATTCATCTTCCTTCGTTAAACGTAGGGACCTCATCTTTTATGACAAACCCGTGTTCCAATTTGAAATCAAAGGAACAAACGTGCACTAGCCATTTCGAAGCTCATAAGGAGGAACGTCACCATCCACCAAATTAATGACCACGATCACAGGGCGGCGAGTGATTTTCTCGCCAGCTAGAGACGAGCGAAGGACCCTCCGATGTCGAGTCCAAAGCCACGGCCGCGGACTTGGGTCATGACCTTTGCTGGCAGTGCCCCTACTTGAAAGTTTGCGAAACTAGAAGGACTAGATCCAGAGTGCCGACTAGAGTCTCTTGGCCTCTGTGGCTACCACATTTCGAGCTCAAAGCTCAGGCGGCCATGGCTGCCATGGCCACAAGCTCGAAGTCGGAGCTTGTGGAAGCCATGAGCAACTGAGCTCACCTCAAGCGGTGCTGTCGATGTTGACGGGGCTAGTATTGCTTATAATTTTTTTTAATTTTCCTTTTCTGTATTTTGTGTGTGTGTTCATGTAATGTACATCAGCTTTTCAAGAATTGATGTCAACAACAATTGGTCGGAAAAAAGATTAAGAGATAAATAAATCGAAGGACAAATCAGTGTAACTTTTCAAATGGATTTCGGGGAAGAGTCCAAAGTCTACTTATGCCTCTTCACCTTAATTTGATACTTGTATATTGACCCTAGGATCACCAACTATATGAGATCAAATTGCAAATTCCATTCCCTTCAATGTGTTGAACATGTATCCTTACCTTATGCAAATGCACACTGAAATTATAGAAAAGAAAGGAAATGTGCTCATACCACTTTATTTCCTAATTGACATGAGATCAATCATACTTATTAATAATATCTTACCATTTAAGATCCAAATTATATGCATCTTATGAGGTGATTCTACAAAATATTGAATCTAAAGTGTATGTACCAATTTATCACTAAATTTATTAACTTTATGCATATACATACATACATACATACATACATGCATGCATGCATGCATGCATACATACATACATATCATCTCTACCAATTAATAATTTATTATACTAATCTATTTAATAAAGCAGGCTTTATCCTAACTCTCGGTGCATATTTTACTATTATGGTTTTGTAGTAATACAAATCAATATCTGTCGCTAGATGATATGGCACGTAAACTTTTTAATTTTGCTCTAATGTCACAATATTTAAGAAAGATGATGTGCTACAATATGTTATGCTAAACAAAGACCCAAAAATAAGATATTTTTTCACCTGATCATGGATTTTACTTAAATTCTGGGCATTTTGCATATTTCCTAATTTTATGCTAAGAAAAGATTGACTATTTAGACTTTAGTGTATTTTACAATTCGAGATCCAAATTATATGCATCTTATTTGGTGATTCCACGAAATATTGAATCTAAAATGTATATATGAATTTATTACTAAATCCACTAGATGATATGGCACGTAAACCTATTAATTATGCTATATGTCACAATATTTAAGAAAGATAATATGCTACAATATGTTATGCTATGCAAAGACCCAAAAATAAGATATCTTTTTAATCTGATCATGGATAGGCAAATTTTAGTCATTTTGCATATTTCCTAATTTTATGTTAAGAAAAGATCGACTATTTGGATTTCAGTGTATTTTACGATTTAAGATCCAAATTTTATGCATCTTATTAAGTGATTCCATGAAATATTGAATCTAAAAGAAATTGTTCTCAATAATAGAAATGTTAGATGCAACCTTAACATAACATGCACACATGAGGATCATAAATCGGATCGGGCTCACATTCCGGGCTGAGAAAATCGTAGCCCAAATAAACCTCGAACTGTGCTGAACTCTTTTTACCCAAACCCGGCCCGTTTTTCCCGCCGGAGTCGATGTACAAGACGGTCGACGATCCACCGCTCGGCCACACACCTCGCCGTCGCTAATTGCCAAGCTAACGTCGCGAGCGGCGAAAAGCTCCGACAATGGCTTCGCAAATTCGACTCCCGCAAATACGGAAGGACGTGATCACGGGGCGGTGGGTGATCTTCTCGCCGGCGAGGGCCAAACGCCCCTCCGATTTCAAGTCCAAAGCCCCGGCCACGGCCTCCGACCGGGGCTACGACCATCGCCGGCAGTGCCCCTTCTGCTCCGGCAACGAGCACATGTGCGCCCCGCAGATCTTCCGGGTGCCGCCCGACCCGGGCTCCGATTGGAAGATCCGGGTCATCGAGAACCTCTACCCTGCGCTCGACAGGAACCTCAAAGATGCCGACTTTGGCGGCGGCGGCGGCGGCGCCGACGTGGACGTGTTGCGCGGGTTCGGGTTTCACGACGTGGTAATCGAGACTCCGGACCATTCGGTGCACCTGAGCGATTTGCCGCCGAGGGAGGTCGGCGACGTGATTCTCGCGTACAAGAAGAGGATCCAACAGCTCTTGACCTTCGATTCAATCAAGTATGTGCAGGTTCGTCGTCATTCTCTTCTTCGATTTTGTGGACGGAAATGAATGTTTCTCGTTCGTGCGTTAGTTGATACAGATCCTGGGGCTGTTTGGAGCTCATTTATGATTTCTGCAACTGCCCTTGATGAGCTAGTTCTTTGTATTGCAACTTATGCTGATCTTAGTATGCTTTGAGTATCAGATATTAGTTGAATGGCCACTTAAAAGCAGATGGCTTTAGGTCGAGAGGGTTGTGGATGGACTGAAGTGCTGTATCTTTCCGGCCTCTCTGTTGGTACTGGTAGTGTCCTCGATTTATCTAAGCTTGTACTTAGTTTGATTTAGTTTTCGTTTTGTGTGGTTTTGAAGGTTTTCAAGAACCATGGGGCGTCGGCTGGGGCGTCTCTAAGTCATTCTCACAGCCAGATTATCGCTCTTCCCATTGTACCTTCCAATGTTTCGGCTCGGGTTGAGTGCCTGAGGGAGCACTTCAATCAGACGGGGAAGTGTTGTCTCTGTGAAGTCCCATTGAATAAACTTTTGATTGATGAGTCGGCTCATTTTGTTTCATTTGTTCCGTTTGCCGCCTCATCCCCTTTTGAGATATGGATTGTGCCGAGGGATCACTCTCCTCATTTCCACGAACTAGATGATGACAAGGTTGGTTAGATTGTTTCCTTCCAATGTTCCTGCACGCTTGTATTTTTGCCATTTGTTTTTTTGTGATTTTGTTGGGCTTAAAGTCCCTAATACCGCCTGTTGCATAGTAACAACGAGCAGTGACAAAGTAACACTTATCTGACTTGGTTAAGGGCTTGCCTATCTCAGAGCATCAGCAAGTACCAGCAATAACTTGACTTGGTTAAGATCAGTTTTACATCTTTCTTTCGGTCGTTGTATAGATGAGCTATTAAGTATTATGAGTTGAATTCAAGTGCAGACCAATCAATAAATTCAACTTAGTCAGTTGTAGTATATACCATATTGAGGTTTGTGACTCGGCATTTAATTGACATTATAGCTGGTTCAAGAGATTTAACTGAGATACTTACAAAAGGCTTATTGAGGTTTGCTGGTGGAATTTGTGATTCACTGTAGTGAGCTCCAACCCAAACATTTATTTTTGGAAGATTTCCACTTGACTAGGATTCTTTACCTTAGATGATTGCATACAATTACTTATTTCTCAACCTTACTGTATTCTTCATTTTTTGCTGAGATTCTGAGAGCATGAGCTGAATAACTGTCAATAATTTGGAAGCCTGTCAGTTTAAAGTTTTGGCTTTCCGTTTATTGATGGATATTTGAACTGGCCTTATGACTAGCCTTCTCAAACCTGCTCTGGCTATATTTATGTATTTTTCATTTTCAGGCAGCTGATCTTGGAGGCCTGCTGAAATTGATGCTTAGGAAGATATCTGTACAGTTGAACGATCCGCCATTCAATTTCATGATCCAGACTTCTCCTGTCCACACGTCCGGGTCCGAACTGGGTTCTACTCACTGGTACTTGCAAATAGTACCTCTGCTAACTATTGCAGCGGGGTTTGAAGCCGCAACAGGTTGCCACATAAATCCAGTTTTCTCAGAGGAAGCTGCAAAAGTTTTGAGGGAAGTCCATGTCCAGATGTAGTTGGTGAACGAAAAGCATTACTAACTCAGATTGGCCGATGCGCCGAAACAGGCTGATCTTCTTTGCCATTCAGTCTGTTTACATACTTGTATACACCAAATTCCATAGGACCGTTTAGCTTTGGCCTTACTATGGCATCAACCCGGAATGATGCATGTATGAGATAATCCAATAAAGGCTTGCCACCGATGGGCGCTGGCTCCATGTTTTCCCACTTCATGTTGCTGTTTGCATACTCCTCACATTGTTCAACCGCACTGGCTCCATGTTCTCCCACTTCAGGTTGCTGAATTTGACTCTTGGATTTTGCATACTCCTTACATTGTTCAACCACGCCATCCTTAGTGTCGTGGCGTCGCATATCACTTGTTCGAACACAAACAAGGTTTTCCACACTGGGAATGGATTGCTGAGGCAAGGAAAGAAACAGAAGTTATCTGATCGTTGCTCAGTGAGTTCTGCTTATCAGATCCGAGCTCCAGGAGCACTGTACTCATGTCAATCATGCAACTTTACAAGTCCAAAGGTTCAGATTCTACATCCATTGACTGAAATCTCAAACATGTTAAATGCGACTGAACTTGTAGTGACCGTTTCTTGCCTATCCCAACTAGAATATCCACCCAAAACAACGCAAAAGGAAACAATGATAGCGGGGTGGTGATTTCATTCCCGGCGCCCACCAAACCTGGACTAGGCTCGGCTTCCATTTGTGTCCTGTGATTGCCCAGAAACATGGTACTTGAAAAGTTCAAAATCGTGCAACATACCAGTTCATATAGAAAAGTACTAGAGGGTACAAATTTCAACAGGGGAATTGATGGAGGCCGAATTTCATCAATTCAAGTCCATTATGAAAAGCCCAACCCATAGGAATACCGGCCCGGCCCGTTTCGAATTTGAAAACGCTCCAGTAAAATGCATAAAGCTCTCTCCGGCCTTCCTGATGTTTCCGCTAGGTTTCTGCTCGCGTTCGGTTTCTTGAACTTGAAGTCGCGTTGTGCTCACAGAGGCGGGAGCGAGAAGAGAGAGAGCGAGACGGAGCGAGGGATCGAGTGAGGTAGTGAGGTGAGCTCAGTGACTCGGCGGAAGGTCGGAGCTCGAGCTAGCCTCGTTCGGCGGCCGGCGAGATTGTGAAGGAGAAGGAAGGGTTCGGGAAACGAAGCCAGGGCGGAAATGCAACCGTACGGCATACAGGCGATGCTCAAGGAGGGGCACAAGCACCTCTCCGGGCTCGACGAGGCCGTCGTCAAGAACATCGACGCTTGCAAGCAGCTCTCCGCCATCACCCGCACCTCTCTCGGCCCCAATGGTAAAGACCCTCGATCTTTCGGCTCCACACCCCCCGGGTCTCTCTCTTTCATTTCGGATCAGCATCTCGGTCGAAGTCCGAGGATGTATGCATCGTTGCTAGCTTTTCTCGGATTTTCGTGCATCCCAGGACGTTCGATCTTTTCCGTCGATTTCGCCGGTTGGCGCAAGTGGGTTTTCTGATTTGAGTTGGTTTAATTTGTTCAAGTGTGATTGCGGAATGAAATGGCGTTTTTGCGATCTATAAACGGTTGGCTGGAGATGATGCTATTCAAGTGGCAGTGTCCGCACAATCTTGGTATCAGTATTTGATGTTATCTTTCTGAGTGGCCTCTTCCTGCAATTGCTATTTTTGTCAGGCATGAATAAGATGGTCATCAATCACTTGGACAAGCTCTTTGTGACGAATGACGCCTCCACCATTGTGAATGAGCTTGAGGTCCAGCATCCTGCGGCGAAGATATTGGTTTTGGCTGCCAAGGCTCAACAAGAGGAGATCGGCGACGGCGCCAATTTGACGATCTCCTTTGCAGGAGAGCTCCTCCAAAATGCGGAGGAGCTTATTAGAATGGGCTTGCATCCGAGTGAAATTATTAGTGGTTATTCTAAAGCCATCAACAAGGTGAATGCAATCTTCCTTAGTAGTTTGTGCAGGTAGTAAATTGATGGATGATTCTAATTTCCCTCTGAGTTTATTATATTCACAGACGATAGAGATACTGGAAGAACTGGTTGAGCCTGGTTCTGAGACTATGGATGTACGAAATAAGGAGCAAGTTGTTTCTCGAATGAGAGCGGCAATTGCTAGCAAGCAATTTGGACAAGAAGACAGATTATGCTCACTTGTTGCCGACGTATGCACTAGTTCTCAAACCTGCCTTTGCATTATAGGATGCTTCACCTGTCCTCTTCAAATGTGCTAATTATAAACATTTTGTCCTTGATAAGGCTTGCTATCATGTGTGCCCCAAGAACCCAGCTAATTTCAATGTGGATAATGTCCGAGTTGCCAAGCTTTTGGGTGGTGGTCTGCATGACAGTACAGTTTTGCAAGGTATGGTCTTGAAAGGTGATGCTCTTGGGAGTATTAAGAAAGTGGAGAAGGCAAAGGTTAGCTCTTGTCTTTAAAAAGTTATTTATTTGCGGGTCAATGTTTATATTTCAATCTTAACCTTTGCTCTACTTATGCTGTGGCCCGAATTTCAAGATTGTGACAATGTTAATGTATTTCTCAAAACGTTCAGCTCAGCCAGACATTTGTATATCAATACGAGGAAAACATTGCTTTAGATTAAATGCAGGTTGCTTGTGGATTTTTTGTTAACACTTAGGAAAACACATTTGCTTGGATACATTACATCATCATCCCGTTAGCTTTTCAGTTTAAAGGTTCTTTTGTATTTTGGTTCGTGTGCTTGTGAACCTGGGTAGTCATTGCGTTGTTGTTAACAAAGATGTCGTGAATGGCTTGTGGTGGTTTTATGATTTTGATTCAAGTATTTATACTTCTTCTTCACTTAATGAATTTAGGTAGTGGTATTTGCTGGTGGTGTTGATACATCTGCTACTGATACAAAGGGAACTGTCCTTATACATAATGCTGAGCAGGTAAGTTTACTTAATTTCTTTGGGTAGTTCTTGAACGAATAATTGAGATGGTTGCCTTTGAGTATTGCTTTTTTAAGCCACTCTTCTAGTTTTAACTGAATGCCCTTTTGGGCTTTGCATTGTGGACGTATCTTATGTATGTCTTCTTTCTTTCTTTCTTTGTCATAAGTAAATTCTGTCTATTTAGTATGGTGTTTGTGATTCAATCACTCTTTGAGGAGGATGGAAATTTCCACAAATGATGTTAAAATCTCAGATTGGAAAAATTTTGCTTTACTAGTGAAACTGCTGGAAGAAAATAGATCACCAAAATACCGGAACATTGGAGTGTAATTGGTAAACTTGCTATTCAATAATCTCTGCATACTAATATGGGATCATTGGCTGCATCATTATATGAGTGCCTGGCAGTTTGTTTTTAAGATTTCTGCATTAATAATGTGGCATTGTCAAGTAGTTGAAGGATAATCTGTTTGCAAATTTTTTCTTAAGAATTGGTGCGGTGTCTATTTTGTTGGCACAGAGATAGTACAGCTTTTGTCTTTTCAATGACATGGAAACCTCAAAATAATATGAATTTCTAAAAGTTCTGTTGCCCTGGGTTCAAATTCCTTATTCAAACAACAAAATTTGTCAGATATAATGTCTTTTGGTCATGAATGTTTCACATTATGGTCAACTAAATCCTTGCTACGGCCATAGCAGTTTTCATGTTTTCTGTATGGTACCTGGCAACTTTCATTATTTACTTGGACTTTTATCATTAGAATGCTCCTATATGTCTGTTTGTAAACGCACCAATCTGTGGCATGCTGTATCTTTTAGCTTGAGAATTACGCAAAATCTGAGGAAGCTAAAGTGGAGGAGCTGATAAAATCAGTTGCTGACTCTGGTGCAAAAGTTATTGTTAGTGGTGCTGCAGTTGGAGAGATGGCATTGCATTTTTGTGAGCGTTATAAGTAAGTATTCCTCCCATCTCCTTTTTTATTTTACTGTGTTGCTCCCTGATGTTGTCATCTCAAAGTGTGCAAGAGAATCATAATTTGATATGGTGGCTAAAACGAGAGTCCAGATGATTTCCTGTTATAATGCCATACTCTATGTTGTTTTGCTCCTCATTTCTTTTGGGGTCTGATTCATTTGTTTGATATCATTGTTGTCACTTTCAGGCTTATGGTCTTGAAAATCAGTTCGAAGTTTGAACTACGGAGATTTTGTCGCACAACTGGTTCTGTGGCTATTGTAAGCATTGGGCCACTTTATTTTTGAACTTATGACCCAAGAGGATTGCTGAAATAGTTTGCTTTTTTTTTTTTAATAATTCTTTTTATTTGTAAATGTTGCAGTTGAAGCTGAGCCAACCGAATCCTGCTGACTTGGGATATGTAGATTTGGTTTCTGTTATGGAAATTGGTGGTGTGAGGGTATGATTAAGGTGTTAAATTGGTCAGGCTTCTGCTGTTACCTTCACGCCTTGAGTGCTTCATCTTAGATATTCCTGCTTTATTTTATGCAGGTTACAGTAGTGCAAAATGAAGAAGGTGGAAGCTCTGTCTCAACTGTTGTTCTGCGGGCAAGTACTGATAGCATATTAGATGACCTTGAAAGAGCAGTTGATGACGGAGTAAATACGTACAAGGTAGCTTTTGTCTGAAACTAGGACATCTTTGACTTTGTTTTTTTTTTACCATTGACTGAAATTCGAGGTTGTCATGTTTTAATTTTGTGGTACGATCTTTGTTGATTATGTAGAGATATCGATGCACCATCATTTCTTAATGCAAGTTTTTGTCTCTAATAATACCTTATCTTAACTCAGGCTATGTGTAAGGATAGTCGCACAGTACCTGGTGCTGCTGCTACAGAGATTGAGCTGGCTAGAAGAGTGAAGGAATTTTCTTTTAAAGAGACCGGGTACTTCTTGTATTTTCCTTTTTCATCACACCATCGAATGCAATCGAAATCTTTGAAGTTTTTGGTGTGGTGTTGAAAAAAATGGACTCTTTTTTCTTCCATCGAGTATCATCCCCAATTCCTTCATTATTTGTTCTTTCAGTTTTGTTTTACCTATTTTCAAGTTGACTATGATGGTTGAAGTTTATTCTTGTTCATTGGATTTGTGTTGGTTTCTGCAGGTTGGATCAGTATGCTATTGCAAAATTTGCTGAGAGCTTTGAGATGATACCTAGGACACTAGCAGAGAATGCTGGGCTCAATGCTATGGAGATCATATCTTCTCTATATGCTGAACATGCAAATGGAAATGCCAAAGTGGGTATTGACTTGGTGGAAGGTGCCTACAAGGATGCCTCAGTTATGAATGTCTGGGACCTTTATATCACAAAGTACACTTCTCCTTCCTTTCTTCTAGTTACAATTTCTACTTTTTTGGATGTACAGTGTTTATATACCTGGTATAAGGTTATAATCAGTTGAGTGAACCTAATACTACCTGCATTTTGTTCGGCCTTATGGTTTTTTGTTTGCTGGGATAAAGGTAGACATGTCTTTTTGTTGATGGTATATGGGGATTACATTGTTGGGCTCTTATCCAGGTTTTTTGCTCTCAAGTATGCTGCTGATGCTGCTTGCACTGTACTTCGGGTTGATCAGGTACCTTATTTATGTACTGTTATGTTGCAATTTGTTCATATCCTTTTTAGATTAATAAAAGAAAAATCACTTTCTTTGTGGAGCGGAGCTTATAATTTGCAATAGCGGATTGGTAGTCATGGTTTCCTAAAAGTCTGATAATGATTGATGCTGAAGGTCCTCTGAAGAAACAGTTCAGTGATCCACTCTTGTTCTATATCATCTGCTTGGAATGTTTTCATATGTGCAACGGTTTATATAATGGTGGAGTGGTGTCTTTAAGTTATGCTTTTATAATTCAGTTCCTTGAATTTCAAAATCTGCAATATGACCTTCTACTTTGTGTGCAAGAAAGATTCATCACTTATCAGTCTATTGAGTTCAATGGGTGCTTTTAGCTTGTGGACATTAATTTGACTTGTGCATCGGCAGATCATAATGTCAAAACCTGCTGGTGGCCCAAGGAGAGAACAGCCAGCTGGAATGGACGAAGACTAGTTTTGCACAAAGTCAGTCTTGATTGTGGTACTTTTGCCTGCCCGTTATTTTATCTTAGACAAATTTCCTCTTGAGCTCGGAGAGTCTCATTAGCTTTTCTTGGCCTAATTGTGATGAAAAGAAACATGCGTGGATGTTTGTATATGCAGACTTTGCCGTCTGCCATCTGCTGTATCAGTCTACGTTGCAAGATGGATTTTCCCCTCAATTTTGATTGGAAGGGATAAAACATCTATGGAGCTACTATTTCCCTTTCCATATTAATGAAGTCAGAATTCGTTGATGATACAGTGCAAGAAGCTTATATCATGGACGACTTTCCCAACTCATGATAATTTGCCATAGGTTGGCAGACCTCTTTCTATGCAAATCATGGAAGTTCCTTGTGCTCTCTGGGTTTGTGCTCGCTCGGGATGGAGTCGTTTTTGTCGTCATTAAGTGACTTTGATGTTCTTGCTTATCTTTTTGATTTGGTCTTTCGTGCTCTTGCTAATTTGGATAGGTTTTCCAGACTTAGGAGAAAAGTCATGAAAGCTATATTTGCTTTGTCTTCCAGATTTAAAGTACTAGCTTTGCTCTGGATATAATGCCTCTATCCATCTCGAAACTTTTTAGCTTTGTCTTCTTTGTCTTTCACCAACCTGAACGTGAACTTGATAACTTTGGAAATTTCGTTTCGTGCTAATCCACCGTTAGATCATTCCGCTGCTTCAATTTTATGAACTCCATCATTTTCTTGTCTCGAGTACGGTTCGAGAAATACTTATCAAAAAAATGCCTTGACGAAGGTACTTCATGTCATAGCAATATCAGTTGGGGACGTCGTTTCTTTAGATGTCCCCTACCAATGACTACGGAGCTACGCTGTCAATATCATTGCGACCTAATTAGTACCTTCTCCGTTCTGTTGATCCACGATTCCGCCTTTTGAGGATCCCTCATCCAGCCAACCTAGGCGGTTTAGGTTTTAAGAATTGATCGACCGAACATTGCAAAAAGGTGTTCGCCATTTTGAACTAGAGGTAGCTTGCTGTAATGCTGCATTTCCATAAAACTTCCAAAATTCGCAAATGCTTGCAGGATCCCTTCTATTTGAGGATCGGACTGCGAATTTCCACCAGTGCTCATCTTGTCTTATTAGGCCTAAATATATTGCCTAACTTAGTGGCTAATCAATAAGTAACAGAAGTTACTTGTCCCACACAACCAATCAAAGTAAATGCGTGTATTTAGTGTTTTACACTAGTGCGACCTACTCTACTACTCCAACCACCAAATGCATGTTATCACTCAATGGCAAAATTGCTAATATCAAATAGGCTAAGATGCCTTAGAATGTCACACGCAATACATGTCTTATTCGTTTATAACTCATATTTAATAATCACATGCGGAAGCCCAATGAAGGAATGTCACACGCAATACATGTCTTATTCGTTTATAACTCATATATAATAATCACATGCGGAAGCCCAATGAAGCACATCACACAAGAAACATGATTTTCTAAAAATTTACACGTAATTTTTTTCATTTATAACTCTCTATCAAATATTAATATAAGTGCAAAATAAATAGAATGCAACGTATTAATAGGTCTTGTGATACTATTCCATTATAACACTTAAATTTTGACTAAATATTTAGGGATAAATTCTAAAAATTGTGGGTTAACTTTTAATTCCTAAAAAAATAGCATAATTAAATTGCATAGCAGGTAGGCACTAGGTGCATTTGCATTAATAGAATTTAATAGAACGTATCTTCTTCTTCTTCTTCTTCGTCTCGGCATTTTCCATTTTCCCTCTGCCCCGGCCCAGCCTCCTATTCTCTTTTTACTTTCCCCTCCTCCCTGACGCTCGCGAGAAGAAAGGACGTGGACAGAAGCAGAACAGAGCAGGCGAGAGACCGGCGACGATGGGGGAGGGACTGCCGGTCAAAAAGGAAGAACGGGTGGCGAATTGACGAGGCGGCAGATCTGTCCAGAGCGGAGGACGGATCGGCGCCAGGGCAGGGAGCGGGCGAAGGACCGCCGGTGCAGGCCAAGGACCGCTGATGGTCTCACTAGGAGTTGAACGGGAGATGGCGAAGCTCTTCTGACAACCGGACCTGATCTTCCCATCATGGCTGGCCTCACGCCGTCGGGTGCCTTTCGCCATTACGCTGACTTGTTTACGAATCCTCCGCCACAGAGATTAGTCGCTGTTCCCGACCGGCGACAGAGCCGCCGGGTGTGATCCTTTTGCCGCGATCGCTGCAGGCCCGCGACAACTCCAGCTGCTTCTTGGCAACGTGAACCTTCAACGACGATCCTTGCTGCGTGCATTCTACGACGAACCGTACTGCTGCGATCTGTGGCTGCTTCTCGCTCGGCCACGGGGCTGACTTCGCCTTCTGGACCGCTGCCACCGTTCCTGCTCCTGCATCGCTTCACTTCTCCACCGACTCGATTTGAATATTTAACCACCAATTTCGGATTGATTTCGTTATGTAATTGCGATATATGAAATTTTAGGCATTTTCCAATTAAGGCATTTCTGATTACGAATTTTGATAGAAAAAAACAAAATATATGATGTTTAGTTGCATTATCATGATGCCCATATCATATAATCTAGGTCAAGTCACTAATGCTCGTCATGTACACACATTATTCATAGTGTAATACGTGAATACGTGTTGTTTATGCACGTCATTTAGCGACCGCATGTTAGGTCAATTAATTAAATTAACACCAGTTTGCACGTTAGTTTAATTAATTCATGAAGATATCAAAACTTTTTCACATTTAACATCAAGATTTGAGCTGTCAAGAATACTAAGTAAATCCACCTAACTTAATCCCTAAAATTTTCACTTATCTAAAAAATAATTTGGGCAAACTAGAACTTTTAATACCTTCGTAACAAAATAATTAAGAACATAAATTAACAATCCTCAATCTTGTGAGCAACAGACTAGTTTGATAAGATAAATAGAAAATGCAATAATTCACCTTGTGAATACTTAAAAAAATGAAATTAGAAACTTCAACGACACAAGGGTGGAATCTTTATTTTATCGAGAGAAAAATTGGAAGCTTGGATTATAAGTAAGTGAAAGTCCACGACAAGGGGGTGTGTTTAGATGACCTCCATAGGTTAAAAGGATAGGAATGTTTAACTAGGGTTAAAAGTTTTGATAACATTGGTTAAAAATATGTTGTTAAAATAGAAGTGAAGTGGTCAAATTAAAATGTCACATAGCTTAACCTTATAATTCCAAAATAGATATTTCAATAAATTGTCAAGATATCTAATAAATAAGCACGTAAATAGGAAAATCAATGTCTGTTTTAAACATTGATAAGTCATAAAAATATTTTAAAGATACTAAAATGTTCGGCAAAAATTATCAAAGGAAGGACACAACAACACAACAAATCTTCAACCTACCACTCATCCAACACGTAAACTCGGAACGTATCAATCTCTATTAACAACTAAGGTAGTGATACATGTTTCATCGCTACCCTAAATAATTTACCCAAGAGAAAACATTCAGTATTTTAATCCTAATGGATTCGCTTATGAAAGGAAGCTCCAAATTCCCAACTTAGGAGAGGAGGAAGCTCTTGTGACATTCAAGGATGACTTGAAGCCTTGGGCCCAACTCAAGGTTTAACCACGGGAAGTTTGAAATATCTCAAAGGCATTCATCGTAGCCGTGTCTCTTGCTGACTTCACCAAACCCAAATCTTCCGAGTCTAAAGGGAATGGGTGGAGAATGGATCGCTACCACGATGAGAACGAGAAAGGCGAAATTACCCTTGATCGACGAGATCTATAGGAAAGATCATGGGAAGAAGGCTCTTCCAAACAACCCAACCAAAGGTAAAACCGACCCGAAGGTGTCGAGGGAAAAGAAGCCATCACCATCCCATGCGTCTTTTGCGATGATCCCCATTGGTCCCGAGACTACCCAAAGAGGAACAGGATCACGGCATTGCTTGTCATAGAAGAGGGGGAACTGAAGCAAACAAACCATGACACGACTTGAACCGACTATTGGCATTGCTCGAGACATCCATATGAGCATCGGCAATTGAAAGGCAAACTCCTCATCAAGTTAATCCCTCTTGACAAGTACAATCTTGTTTTGGACATGGATTTCTTTGATAGGGTGGATGCCATGATCGACTTGAGGACCAAATGGCTCGTCATCACTGATCCGAAATGCCAATCCGTGGTGCCATTGGTTTGTTGGTTGTCAAACATCAGACCATTTTCGCGATACGACTTTGTGGAGAACCGTTCGAGAGTTGGGGAACCCACAACCAAGTCAAGACCACACCTCAACCCTTAGAGAAGTCGGGGGTAGAGTTGGATCCCTCCAATCCAACTCAAAACAAATGTCAACTCATGTGTTCTTTCCAGAAGCGAAAGACCCGTCTAACAACATGGAGTTGGCCAAGCTTAAGTAGATTCACTTGCCGAATGAGTTGGGATTCAATAGCCATATCACCGTGAAGTCAAGAAGAAGAAAACCGAGCAGAAGAGGAGACGGAAGACTTGACAGCACCCAAAAAAAAGATAATCCAAACAAAAGACCTTTAGTTTGTAACATAGGATGAGTGAGGAATAATGTCAAGATCAATCCGAAGGGATAAAGTTAGGTTATTCAAACTCTACCGTTAGATCAATATAGCATGAATTAATCACCAACACCGTTTGATCGAATAGATCTCTACCACTAGATCCCTTAAATGAGTAATGATATCCAATATTGCTAAATCAAGTCAAATCTCATTTATTGCATTAATGACATAAGGCTTTGTACCGTTAGATGAAGGTATAGATCAAAGGTTATAATTAAAGGTTCTCATGTATAAATAGGGGTAACCCCTCCACATTTTCTTCTTTCAAACCTTGAAGAATACTGATCATTCTCTGACAAGGTTTCTCGTTCCTTCGAACCAATCGAAGTAAGTCGTCGTGGAGGCAGGAGTGAAGGGGGAGAGATAGAGATATAGAGAGAGAGAAAGAGAGAGGAGGGATTGAGTGAGGTGAGTTCAGTGACTCTTGGAAGGTCGAAGCTGTCGTTCGCTGTGAGATTGTGGAGAGGAAGGGTCGGAAACGAAGCTGGTGCAATGCAACCGGACGGCACACAAGCGATGATCAAGGAGGAGGAGCAGAAGCACCTCTCCGGGCTCGACGAGGCCGTCATCAAGAACATCGACGCTTGCAAGCAGCTCTCCGCCGTCACCCGCGCTCTTTTCGGCCCCAACGGTAGAGCCTCGATCCTTTTGGCTTTCCCCCTCTTTCATTTTTGATCAGCACTCCAGTCAGCGAGTCTTGCTTCTCTCGTGAGATCGTGAACGATACATGAATGACGTCGGATCATTTGGTTGATTTCGCTGGTTGGCGCGACGCATTTTCTCTCTCATGAGCGTTTTGCGATTGAAACGTTTGCCTGGAGACGTTACGCAACTTCATCCAGGCTAGGAATTCTACGACGTGATCTTTCTGAGTGATGGCAATCTTTTGTCAGGCATGCACAAGATGGTCATCCATCACCTGGTCAAGCTCTTCGCGACGAATGATGCATCCGCGACGACTGTGAACGAGCTCGAGGTCCCGCATCCCGCGGTGAAGATATTGATTTCAGCAGCCAAGGCTCAACAAGAGGAGGTCGGCGACGGTGTCAATCTTACCATCTCTTTTGCAGTGGAGCTCCTCCGACATGCGGAGGAGCTTATTAGAATGGGCCTGCGTCCGAGCGACATTATTAGTGGTTATTCTAAGGCCGTCAACTAGGTGAATGCACTCTTTTTCTTAGGCTCCCAATTTTTAGAAAAATGTTTTATGTCTTATGTGGTCCAGTTCATGAAAAATAAAATTATCAATCAAAACATGTTTCTTCAATGATAAAAAAGCACTTTCAAAAGTAAGAAAATTTTCTTTTCGCTTTTCAGAAGGTAGAAAATAATTCCCATCCTCCTGTAACCAAACACATTTTTCTTATTTTTTCTTCTTCCTTGGCCAGCAAGACTTGAGCTCGCCGGATTCCAACAAGATCACAGCATCGGCAGAGGAAGAAAAAAATAAAAATAAAGAAAAGGAAAAAAATAAAAATAATTTAAAATTCTAGTTTTTGGTAATTTTCACCGGAAAATAAAATAGTTTCATGAAAAATATTTTCCCTGGATGGAGCCCTAGTACTTTGCACATGTACTAGATTGATGGATGAGTCTAACTTGCCCTTTAGTTTATTATATTCACAGACAATAGAAGTACTGGATGAACTGGTTGAGGCTGGTTCAGAGACTATGGATATGCGATTTAGGAAAGACGTCGTTTTTCGACTGAGAGCTGTAATGGTTGACAAGCAACTTGGACGAAAAGACACATTATGCTCGCTTGTTGCCGATGTATGCACTAGTTCTCAAACCTGCCTTTGTATCATAGGACTCTTCACCTGTCCATTTCAAACGTGCTTATTATGTGCATTTTTTCTTTGATAAGGCTTGCTATCATGTGTGCCCCGAGGACCCAGCTAACTTCAATGTGGATAATGTCCGAGTTACCAAGCTTTTGCGCGACCATGTTCCTGAAGGTACAGTTTTTGAGGTATGGTCTTCAAAGGCGATGCTGTCGGGAGTATTAAGAGAATGGAGGAGGCAAAGGTTGGCTCTTGTCTTTAAAAGGTTGTTTATTTGCAGGTTGATGTTTATATAATCTTAACCTTCGCTAAATTTATGCTCTAGCCTGAATTTCACGATTCCGAAATGTACAGCTCTTCCAGACATTTTTATATCAATATGAGGAAACCGTTGCTTTAGATTAACTGCAGGTTGCTTGTGGATTGTTGTTAACACATAGTAATACTCATTCGCTTAAAACGTTACCTCATCATCCTGTTAGCTTTTCAGTTTAAAGGTTCTTTTGTATTTTGGTTTCATGTGCTTGTGAATCTGGGTATTTATTGCTTTGTTGTTCCCTATGATGTCATGAATGGATTTCATTCAAGTACTTATACTTCATCTTCACTTAATTAATTTAGGTAGCAGTATTTGCTGGTGGTCTTGATACATCTGCTGACGATACGAAGGAAACTGTCCTTATACATAGTTCTGAGCAGGTATGTTTATAAACTAATTTGCGACAGTTCTTGAAGGAATGTTGAGATGGTTGCCTTGGAGTTTTGCTTTTTTGAGCGACTCTTCCAGTTTTTAACCGGATGACCCTTTTATGCTTTGCATTGTCGAAATAACTTGTCTCCTTCCTTCCTTCCTTCCTTTCTGTCTTTTATGAGTAACATTTGTCTTTTCAGTATGGTGATTTTGTGATTCGATCACTCCTTGAGGAGGATGGAAATTTCAACAAAAAATTACTGCTTCACTGCAAAAGCTTAGATTGGGAAATGTTGCTTAACTAGTGAAAATGCTGGAAGAAAATAAATCACCAAAATACCTGAACATTGGAGTGTAATTGGTAAACTTGCTATTTGATCTTCTCTGCATACTGATATGAGATCATTGGCCGTATCACTATATTCGTGCCTAGCAGCTTGATTTTATGATTTCTGCATTACAAATGTGGCATTGTCAGGTAGATGATCTACCTGCAATTTTTTTCATTAAGAATTTGTGCAGGGGTGTATCTGGTCGGCATGAGAGAGTACAGCTTTTGTCTTTTCAATGAGATGAAAACCTCCAAATAACATGAATTTCGTCATGTTCTATTGCCCTGCGCTCAAATTCCTTATTTTAACAACAAAATTTGTCAGATATAATGTCTTTTGGTCATGAATGTTTCATATTATGGTCAACTGAGTCCATGTCACAGCCACAGCAGTTCTAATTTTCTGTATGGTAACTGGCAACTTTCATCATTTACTTGGACTTATATCAGAGCTGTCATTGGAATCCTCCTATATATCCTTTTGTAAATGCACCAATCTGTGGCATACTGTATCATGTAGCTTGAGAATTATGCAAAATCTGTGGAACCTAAACTGGAGAAGCTGATAAAATCAGTTGCTGATTCTGGCGCAAAAGTTATTGTTAGCGGTGATGCAGTTGGAGAGATGGCACTGCATTTTTGTGAGCGTTACGAGTAAGTCTCTCTTCCATCTCCATGTTTCATTTCGCTATTGCGCTCCTTGATTTTGTCATCTCAAAGTGTGCAAGAGAATCATAATTTGATATGGTGGCTGAAACAAGAGTCCATATGATTTCCTGTTATACATGGCATACTCTATGCTGTTTTGCTCCTCATTGGTTTCTTTATGGGATCAATTCGTTCTTTTGATATCACTCGTCACTTTCAGGCTTATGGTCTTGAAAATTAGTTCGAAGTTTGAACTACAAAGATTTTGTCACATGACTGGTTCTGTGGCTATTGTAAGCATTGGGTCTCTTTATTTTTTGAACTTATGACCCATGAGGATTGCTGAAAAAGTTCACTTCTGTTTCTTTTTTAATATGTAAATGTTACAGCCGGAGCTGAGTCAACCCAATCCTTATGACTTGGGATATATAGATTTGGTTGCTGTTGTGGTACTTGATGGTGTGAGGGTATGATTAAGGTGTTAAGTTTGTCAGGCTTCTGCTGATACCTTCTACTTAGAGTGCTTCATCTTAGATATTCCTACTTTATTTTTATGCAGGCAACTGTAGTGCAAAATGAACAAGCTGGAAACTCTGCCTCAACTGTTGTTCTGTTGGCAAATACTGAGAGCATGTTAGATGACCTGGAAAGAGCAGTTTATGGTGGTGTAAATACTTACAAGGTACCTTTTGTCTGAAACTGGGACTCCTTTGACTTCGTCACTTCTTGATCCATGGATTGAAATTCCAAGTTTGTCATGCTTTAATTTTGTGGGTACGATCTTCTTTGATTATGTGGAGTTACTGATGCACCATTATTTCTTAATGCAACATTTTCTCTCTTACAATACCCTATCTTAACTCAGGTTATGCGTAAGGATAGTCGCACGGTACCCGGTGCTGCTGCTATGGAGATTGAGCTGGCTAGAAGAGTGAAGGAATTTTCTTTTAAAGAGACTGGGTACTTCTCGTATTTTCTTTTTCCATCACACTATCGAATGTAATCCAAATCTTTGATTTTCTTTCCCTTTTTTTTGTGTGGTTGTGACTATCCTTAATGATGGTTAAGGTCATTCTTGTTCATTGCATTTGTGTTGGTTTTTGCAGGTTGGATCAGTATGCTATTGCAAAATTTGCCGAGAGCTTTGAGATAATACCTGTGACACTAGCAGAGAATGCTGGGCTCAATGCTATGGAGATCATATCTTCTCTATATGCTGAACATGCAAACGGTAATACCAAAGTGGGTATTGACTTACGGGAAGGTGTCTGCAAGGATGCCTCAGTAATAAATGTCTGGGACCTTTATGTCACGAAGTATACTTCTCCTTCCTTTCTTCTAATTACAATTAGTACTTTTTACAATGTAAGGTGTTTATTTACCTTGTATAAGGTTATAATCAGTTGAGTGAACCCAATACTACCTGCATTTTGTCCAGCCTTATGGTTTATTTGTTTGCTATGATAAAGGTAGACATATCGTTTCGTTGATGGCAAATGGGGATCACGCTGTTGATCTTTTATCCAGGTTTTTGTCTCTCAAGCATGCTGCTGATGCTGCTTGCACTATACTTCGGGCTGATCAGGTACCTTATTGATGTAATGTTATGTAGCCATTCCTTCATGTCTTTTTTAGATTAATAAAAGAAAATTCAATTTTTTTGTGGAGCTTATATTTTTCAATAGTGGATTGGTAGCTTTGGTTTCCTTAAAGCCTGATGATGACTGAAGCTGATGGTCCTCTGAAGAACAGTGCAGTGGTCCACTTTTGTTCTATAGCATCTGCTAGGAATGTTTTCGTATGTACAGCTGGTTATATAATGGTGGAGTGGTGTTTTTAAGTTATACTTTCATAATTTAGTTCCTTGAATTTCAAAATCTGCATTATGACCTTTTATTTTGTGTACAAGAAAGAGTCATCATTTATCAGTCTATTGAGTTCGATGGATGCCTCTAGCTTGTGGACATTGATTTGACTTGTGCATTGGCAGATCATAATGGCATAACCTGCTGGTGGCCCAAGGAGAGAACAGCCGGCTGATTTGGACAAAGACTATTTTGCACAAAGTCAGTCTTCATTGTGGTCCTTTTGCCTACCTGTTATTTTATCTCAGACAAATTTCTTCTTGAGCTCAGAAAATCTCGTTAGCTTTTGTTGGCCTAACTGTGATGAAAGGAACTGCGTGGATGTTTGCATATGCAGACTCTGGTGGTGGCCCAAGGAGAGAAAAGCCAGCTGATTTGGACGAAGACTATTTTGCACAAAGCCAGTCTTGATTGTGGTCCTTTTGCCTACCCGTTATTTTATCCTGGACAAATTTCTTCTTGAGCTCAGAGAGTCTTGTTAGCTTTTGTTGGCCTAATTGTGATGAAAGAAACATGCATGAATGTTTGTATACGCAGACTCTGCCATCTGCTGTTTGCTATATCAGTCTATGTTGCGAGATGGATTTTCCCCTCAATTTTGATTGGAAGGGATAAAACATCTATGGAGCTAACTTTTTGTCTTTCCATATTAGTGAAGTCAGAATTCGTTGATGATACAGTGCAAAAAGCTTATATCATGGACGACTTTCCAACTCATGATAATTTGCCCTCATTTGGCAGATCTCTCTCTACGCAAATCATGGAAGTTCCTTGTGCTTTCTGGGTTTGTGCTCGCCTGGGACAGTTGTTTATGTTGTCATTAAGTGACTTTGATGTTCTTGCTTCTTTTTTATTTGAGTTTCAATGTTCTTGCTTATCCTTTTGATTTGGTCTCTTGTGCTCTTGCAAATTTGGATAGGTTTCCCACACTTGAGAGAAAAGTTGTGAAAGCAGATGGGACTCCACAATGTAGTGAACCAGAAGTTTCTAGTCAAGCTAGATATGAGCTCCATACGTTCTATATAAGTAAAGAGAATAGCAAGGCCTACACGAAATCCATTTTCGGTGCCTGACATATGACAAAATTATATGCATATGTGAAAAAGAAAGCATCGAGTGATGGCTACCAGAATATACGCTGCCAGTTACAGTACATGTGCAAAATGACACCACTAATTGATGCACAAACCTTTTGGGCAATGTAATTTCCAGAGAAAAAGAAAATAAAGAGACCAAAATCGGATTGAGCTCCAATTTTGAAATACTTAGAAGTGGTGATTGAAATGCTTCACCAAGGATACTGTGACTAGAAAAGGAAGCAATACAACGTTTCCCCTACAGATGAAGCAAACATGAAAATTGTACCCCAAGATCCTAGATCTAACAAAACATCTAAGTCGGAACTAGATGACGATATTCATGATCATCAGTATACTGTAAATAACAGAATATGGCGAGTAAAACAAAGAGTATGCCACAAATCAGTTTGAAGGCTGCTCTTCTTCCAGCCTTTCTGGTGCCAAAAGCCAGAGTATCGGTTCCATCATGTGGTGTCACTGCACTTGGCACTGACATTTCTTGACCTGCAGCAGTGTTATCCGCTGATGACAGAGATTCAGATACACCCTGAAGCTGCTCAACGCCATCATTGGAGTTTTCCTTCTCTTTGGCATCAAGGGGATCATCTATCAAGCCACCCTGGTCAAAATTCCTCACAGGACTCCACTCATCTACGCTAGAACATGGACTTCTAAACCTTCCGAGGCTTTTTTGTGTCGTGTCAGAGTCCACATCACTCGGATCCTGAAGAGAGCGGATGAGCTTCCTCGGCGTAGTGAAGATTTTGATATTGTCAACATTGATGGGGGATCGTGGCCTCTGGTTCAGAAGCAATAACACGTGTAAGCAGTTAGAAAACAAAATCAGAAGAAGCTATGATGAGTAAATGAATAGCCGCTTGTCTTGATAGGAAGATCGATTTCTTCAATCAAGGCAACAAAAATTCATAGTTGTCCATGAACAGTAGCAGAAATATCTAGAAAGATAAGGTCAACAAATGCATCCTCTTTCAAACTAATTCTCACTGTTTTCGCACTATGAAAAAGTGGTTAACTCAATACTACAGTACATGTTTCTATCACCTGCGACCAAGAAAAAAACATACACCATCCTTAAATACAGGCGAGAAACAAATATTCCCTGTTTAAATGTTACTATGGAAAAATGAAATGCACCATTACATTACTGAAAGTACAAGTTAAACACAGCCTGTCTAGGTTCGTTACTGCTATGGAATTTTCAACTTATCCATGGCACTTGAAATGCATGAACTATTTACCTGGGGACTTGGGCTTCGTTGTGCTTCTCCATATCTTGGACTTCTTGGCTGGAATCCTATGAAATCATTTACATCATCTCCTTCATTGGCGTTGTACTCCTGTTGCCTAGTAGGAGTTTGCTCAACATTTCTACTGGAAAGGCCATTTCCATTAGACAACTCTGAGAACAAGCCGTCCTTGAGAGAAATATCCAACCCCCCATTTCCATATCTCCATAGTCTCCGATGGACACTCTGCCTATCATAAGTCAAATCAGACGAGACCTGTGAAGAGATAGGGGACTCAAGCAGAGAATCATACTCGAAATTAAAATCAATCATACGAGATTCTGGGGAAGCAGATGAATCATCCCCTGAACCCCATAAGTTTATCCCCTGATTTTCATCTCTCTTGCCAATGGACTCAGTCACTGAACTCAAACGTTTCTCAAATTTAAACCCTCTCTCTGTAGCAATTCTCCTAGCAGTTTGTAGAGTTTCAAAAGCTGCTCCCCTCACAAAAGCCATCGGATCAGACTGGCACTTCTCCATCTCCTCAATTATCAACTGCAGTTCTGAAAATATGCTCCTAAGATCCAACCACTTCATAAGGAAATTCACCATTTGAATTGCTGATAAACGTTTCTGAGAATTCGCCTCTGACAGTCCAGCTTGCAAAATTTTCATTGCTGACCTTACTAAGAGCCTTGCATAAGCTTCAACTATTAAGCAATTGTGCTTGGCTAAAGCCATAACCAACCCCATGTGTGAATTGGTCTGAGTGGACTTCTCCTCCAAAGCCACAGCGACATTTTGACAAACCTTGTTGACCATATCATCAGAAGCATATCTCCAATTATCTGCATCCACGAGAGCCTTTAAACAAAGTGCAGCCCCTGAGGTTAAGCTTTCTTGTGGACCCAAAAGTGACTCTGCAAGAGGCTTGCACAAGGAGTGAATGATATGCCTCTTCTTGTTCTCTGGGGTGGTCGGATCAATCCCATATCTTGCAATAGCCGGAACTACCCTTGAGCAGGCTTGTTGGAGAGGGAAAGACCCTGCACTTGAAGCCAAAGTTTTCACAATAGTTGCCATGATGCTATCTATCTGTGGAACAATGTTGATGCCATGAACACGAGCAAGAACTTCATAGAGAGAAATTGTGTATTCTCCAGATAAAGAGCCTGTTTCCTTGGTTTCAGAAACTTGCTCCAGAAATAAAGGGATCGCCTTTGAGTCCAGGTCCTTCACATATGTTTTAAGCGCTTTCATTGCTGATTTACGGCTGTCAGCATCCTTATCCAGGTTAGCCAATTCTCTTCGCAGTGCAGGGCTAAGATTTCTACCCATTTTCACCTAAAAGCAATCGCAGGAGTTGCTCACAAATTAGAAGATGAAATATAACAAACTCGATAGAAAGTCGAGCTTTAATCAACAGATATTGAAATTTCAAGATTTCTGCCCTCATAAATAAAAAAAATTCCCTCCGTGTTTTGCATTAGCAAATGCACCAAGGTTTAAACTTCTCACAGAATAAGCAATATTAAACACGACTACTCTCATAAAACCACATGGGTATAGATTAAAAACGCAAATCATGATTAACAGAACATATTTTGCACACATTGGATCTATGCCATTTCAATCCTGAAATGTAAATCTAGCACCAAAAACTGTCCTTCGTCACAACCTTCACATCGACGCCACCATTTCCAAGAACGGTACGTCATTTGAATGTTTGAGCGAGTAAGTAATTTAGGTCGAAATCAAGAAACAGGGCACGGGCTACAAGAACAAGAAAAAGTACGATTTACCCGCTCAAAACCAGCAAAAAGGTTCTTCTTTTGCAGCTTCTTGGGGGCGACAATTCTGCTCGGCTTCCTTGAGATCTAGGAAGCAATGACTGCTGCAGCTTCTTGCCCACTCCGAGAGAGTTCCAAAGAAGATAGAGAGAAAAAAAAAAAATGACAAATTGACGAAGAGCAGAACCGGCGACTTGGAAATTCGTTTCAAGAAAAGAGTGGCACAATCCTGGTCCTACAGTATTTGGTGGGTTTAGGGTATTTCAAAGACCTATCAAAGCAAGAGATCAATAAGAACCGAGATTTGAGAGGCGTATCGGATCGAGTTTCCTTTTCTGGGACAGTGAAATGATTGAATGTGGGAATGCAGCAGCAGAATGGGGAGAGAGAGAGAGAGAGGAGGGGAGGGAAATGCTACTGTTGAATAAAATTCAAATCTTTCATTCAAATTGCACCGCCCTGCCTTTTGGGCTTCTTGGTCCCACCTCAGAAGAGCAGATCCATTTTATGTTGTCTTTTCCAGCTTGTCCCCGACGAAAAAAGAAAAATAAAAAGAAAAAGGAGGAGAATGACATGCTCGGTACCATTGAAATTTCTTCCTTGTTGTGAGGATCATAATGGCCTCATTAAAATTCTTTCTTTACGCAAATTAAACGTGAGGAACAGATACCATTGGCTTTTTGATAAGACTTCTGGCCAAAAAGAGGGGAAAAAGAAGAAATTTGCATAAAAATTGAACATGAAAATGCAAGTGCATAATAGAATTTAGGACCGTCATCATTCCTAATAAAAAAATCTATCCAGATTATTGAATAAGTTTGATCTAACTTCAAAGTAACTACCAATATCTATTTATGAGATTTATTGAGTCTTAATTTGATTTTAGATGTGTCACGTAACAAAAAAATTGTAAATATCTCTCTAGATTAGAGAGGCGTTGCAAACTGCACCGTTAACCTTGATTCAATAATACGAAACGCATGACGCACTTCAAGTAGTTATTTAATCAACAAAGTGTACCTAGATCTCTCTAGATTAGAGAGGCATCACAAACTGCACCGTTAATCTTGATTCAATAATACAAAACATGTGACGCACTTCAAGTAGTCATTTAATCAACAAAGTGTACCTAAATCATTAGTATCATTATGTCTAACATCATGAGAGGTTAAGCATTTATGAGGCTAAGTACTGGGCATCCCTATATAGGAAACCGATCGATATTGCTGGGCTAATGATGGAGCTTTACCACTTTTGCCAATCATTAATTGAATACACGTGACCATCGTTCAGCCAAAGAAAATAGGATACACATGATTATCGAACGCAAGGTCCAATTTGATAAGAAACGTGAACAAAGTAATAACGGATAAGAAACCACCAAAGTTTTTTCCAGAACTCATTGCTGTTTCTTCCACTCCATTACACTTCCAACTACAAACCGTCCTTGCCAAATCCCCATCCATGTAAAGAGGAGCAGAACAATCATTTTACAAAATTCAACTGTTCTTCCGCTCAATGGTTCTTTCTTCTCTTTATTTTGGGAAGAAAGAGACTGATGCATAATCTTAAGTAAACTCTAGAATAACCTAATTAAGGCACAACAAAAGAACTTCCCTCCATATCACATGTAATCAAGTGTATCCATGCCACTTTTGTCACTGTGGAAGTTGCCTGCAGGTCGGACAATACCACTTCCCCTTGAATCTTGTCTCTGGTGTCAGCCCAACGCACGAGTAATGGAACCATTCACCTCCTTGGCACTGTCAATCACAGTTGGGACATTAGAGAAGACTGTCCACCAATCAAAAAGGATAGTTGACAAGGAACATAGAAAATGATATAACTGTCACTGCTGAGAAACTACGAAGAAAACACACAAAGGTAGGGCAGATACTCATTGTGTAACAGAAAATATTTACACAGTCCATGAATGTTTTATTGTGAGGTATGCAATAAGGCTACTTTTCCTTTCATGGCAATTTTTGCCACTTTACCTTCTATATTCACTTGCTAAACAAAAACCATTTTGACGAGTGACATTTTTTTTTTTTTGTTGACTGAATGCTTTGACAAATGACATTGAATAAGGAGCACGTGCATGTTCTTGGAGAAACGTATACATGTCGCTGCACCACTTCACCTCTGGACATCACAACTTGCCAAGTACAGTAACTCACATTCTACAGATTATAACACAAGGATACTTCCCAAATGCACCATGTGAAAATATCTGGAAAGGAACGTAAAACTTCAAGGAAAAAGAACTGTCTCATAAAGAAGTTCTCACGTTTTCGTTGTCGCAGGCAATCATGTCTCCAAATGACACCTAGCAGTCACAATAATTCAATTGGTTAAATCCAAAGCTATAAAAGCCATCAAAACATAGTGCAGTAGCACTTCAAATTAAAAGTAACTTCCAAATTTTAGAGAAGGGTGATAAAATTGAGGACCTGATGACAGACACAATAGGTGGGTTCATCTGGATCAATGGGTTGATCAACATCTGGGGCAGCAAAGTCCCTTCTATGACTTCCTGGAGGAGGCATGAGTTCAAAGTCTCTATCCCGCTCACGGTCCCAGTCCCCCCTGTAGTCAGGCCTCTTGAATAATTGGGGTGTCCCAATATGGAGCTTGCGCCTTTCACTTTTGGGAATTAAAGGCAATGGAGGAAGAACTGCTGGCTCATCAGGAGATATTTTCCCTTCTGTTTGTGTCATAAAGGGGAAAACCCAAAATAATCAACAAGTATAAGCAAATTAGCTACAAGGAGATGAAAACGCTACGGCATAGAAATTTCAGGCACACACTTATCAGCCAAAGCAACCAGAGAACTGCAGTACCATTGCCTAAGATCTCTCAGAAGCATAAGTTATACTCAAGAGCATACATTCATTGACCACAAGGTAGTCAAGAATTGACATGAAAACTGCAATGTAATGATCCACCATTCCATTAGCTCCCTCACCATGACACTCAGCACCCACTCTCTCTAGGGCCCTTCAAAACATCCTAAGCTGGAATTACTAATTCCAAACACTTTTCACCAATTTAAGCCAAAGCAAGGATTTTTATTTTTTTTCCTGCTTTTTACAATCCTCTAAACACACAATTTTGAGGATTAGTCTGGTCTCATAGATTGAGCTCCATTTGACAGGTTATATGAAAGTCTATATCAGTCCATAACCAAATTGCTTACAAATAAGTTGAATAAATTGACCAAATAAATCCACGGACAATAACAAATCAGGAAATAGCAAGCCAAAAATTGTTCAGGACTAAACTGCCTAGTCCACATGCCTAACCCAGAGTAATGAGAATCAAATTTGGAACACCAGATGCAATATCCTGTACCTTGCTTGAGATCTTCTGCGAAGTTCTTTAAATCCTCATTGAGCCGTTTGATGTGGCTGTCAATCTGAAATGGAATGCCAAATGAAAACCACATCAATATCCATCTCCTCAGCCTCATTCAACAACAAGACATCCACCGTACCTCATTTAAAGAACCCAAGATCATTCTTAAGCAGTTTTCTAACATTCTCTTATTTGAAGTTTACATCTAATAATTGATCCTAAATCAATACAAGCTCATGCTATGCAATGAGTTCCTAGAGTTAGTTTTTGCTTTGCAGATGAAGAATAGAGCTCTGCAGATACTCTATCCTCGTGAAAAGATAAGTGGAAGCTGTTGTACAAAGAAGTCTTTTTCCAATAGTTAAAGATGATGTTGATTTTGCGGCTTTATGCTCTCACTTGTGACTCACTTCTCTACAAAACGATCCTTATCCTCACCTCCTATTAGGAACTTTTTGTCTTAGGAAACTATAAATGAGATATTTTTCTCTCGCAATTGTGGAGTGCAAACTGAAAAATGGAATAAAGGAAAGTTTGCGAAAACAAGCCAGAACTGGCAATCTCAAAAAGCACAATCTTATCCTTTATACCACACCTCATGCGCACAAATCATGGAAGAAAGACAATTAAAGTATGATTCAATGAATTGAGGTAAAAGCTTACGAGGTCATATGCTTGCCTTGCCAGCAACACTTTCTCGGTACACAAACTCAGCGCGCTGTCCTGATTTCCCTCTATATCTTTCCGCATTTTCTCGATTTCGGTCTCATCATCATCATTGTTATAGTTACTGCTGTAAGCATTGTAGTTCCCTTTCCTAGAGCTCTGTGTCGATAACCCCACGCAGTACTTGGTCTGCTGGCCAGTCTGGTTGATCATAGCTTTACACCCAACAATTCAACAACAATCACAATCAACCAAAAAAAAACAACCTTTTCCCCCTCAGTCATGAATTCCAACATACCCTCTTACGATTTCGCAAGTATAAATCAACGAGTACCGATAAAGGACCTACATTGGGATCGATCGTCGAGTTCTCTGATCGTATTGAGAAGCCTCTGGAGCTCAGCTGGTAATGTGCTCGCATCTATTTCATATTTGAGGCAAAAAGAACCCCCAATTCAGGTCGAACGAACACCGATCAAGAACGGAGCATCATGAAATTGGCGAAAGACGATGATAGCTTACACTCGAAATAGTCATCGATGTAGACTCCGGTTCTCGCGATCGCCATTCTTTCGTTCCTCGCTCCTCCGCGATCGAGAATTGGGATTCTAGGGTTTCTGGGTTGGCTCTGCCCCTGTAGGATCGAGAGTTCAAAGCGAGAGAGAAGGGCCAGGTGAAACGGCGGCGGTTTTGAAATTTTTGCAAATCACCGACCGACATGGCAGTTATTTTACGCGGTTTGTTATTCTAAAGATTTATTCAAAAAGTTCCATAAAAATGCCATAACAAATTTTGGGTAATTCCAACCTTTGATATCAGAGCAATAGCGGCAAAAAGTCATTTTAAATTATATTTACTGAGTATTTTACAACTTTCTTTGCTGAGCAACCTAAACAACTAAAACTATCAAATAAATGGGAGGAAATGATGTAAATGATATTTGAATTTTAGTCCAATATATAATATAATCATGTCATTGAACTTTTAACTCAATATATAATGTGATTCATGAACTTTTAGATTGTGCAATGTGGTTTTTTAATTTTTAAATTATTCAATGTGATCAATAAACTTTTGATGTATATCCAATTTAATTCTTCATATGAAAATGTATAATGTTGTCTCCAAATTTGAATTAATGAAATGGCAAATTGAATGTTTTCATGTAGTAGTATAATGATCATATTGAATATGCACCAAAAGTTCAACAATCACATTAAATAAATTAAATATTCAAAGACCAAATTGCATATTATATTAAAGTTATTAAATCATGTTGTACAATGAAGCAAAATTTAGAATCATTCGTATTATTATCTCAATATATGAGTCCATTCTTTTTAACGCTCAATAAATGATAATCATATTTTTGGAAAGCTTAAGAGTTACAAAAAATTCCAATCCTCTAAATTTTAGCATTTGTGCCATTTGGACTTTTAACTTTTATTTCGTTCAATGAAATCTTTTAATTTTTAGAATTTGTGTGATTTGGTCCTCTAAAATTTTATTTTGCTTATTTAGGCTCTCTAACATTTTGACTTATGCAATCAAGTGCTTGACTTACTAATTGTAATTAGCATTATCAAATTACTATCCCCCTTTTCATTTTATCCTAGTTTGCCATCACCTTAGCATAAGGAGACATTGTATGCCACAATGACACTACTAAGGTTTAGCAAGAGCAAATTGACCAAAAGATTCAAGTGCACGAATCTAGAAAAGTTAGAGGACTCAATTGTTTAAATTAAAACTTAAAGAACCAAATTATGCAAATCGAGAAAGTTAGAGTACTTAACTGAACAAAATGATGATAGAGGACCCCATTGTACAAATGCCAAAACTTATATAATATGTAACCATGAAGGAAAAACGTATCAAAGAAACCCATCAATTTTTTATTTTCAAGTGATTGGTAGTTTTCAATCACGATAAATAAGCTTCATCTTATCGATAAAGCTAGTAACCTCATTTTTGTAGTTAGTTTTTTTAATTTTTTTTCACACAATAGCTAGCAAGTTTGTCATAGGATAGGCAAGATTTTAATAGAACAGCACAAGTAATTTTCAACCCTCGACATTATCAATATCAATATACCAACTGATTACACAACAAATAGAAAAGACACGTAACTCTTTTATCATAATTTACATACCGTAGATTCGTAACTTGATCACTTAATTTTAACTAATCAGTAGTTAAATCACGCAATTCTTCACCAGAATTTGTAATTCACCGCGATATTTGGTAGTGTTCCGCAAAAACAAAGATTAAATTTCATTTCACCGTGTCATCAGACAGGACAGCATCATTTGAAGAAGGGCAGGCTTGCCAGGTTCCTCGGAAATGCGCACTTAATTAAGTACGCACGATTGACGTGATGACGTACGCAACACACCATGCAGCCGTCCCATTCGGATTCGCTCTTGTGGTTTCTTCTTCTTCTTCTTTCTTCGACCACCTTGAGTAGACTCCTCCGACGTCTTGTCCCGCCATCTGATCTGCAACAGCGGCCGCCGAGTTGAACTTGTTGACCGGAGCCCATCACCACTCTCTCTCTCTCTCTCTCTCTCTCTCTCTCTCTCTCTCCCCGTCCCCGTGCAATGGCCACAGGAATCGAGGCCGACCAGTCCCTCGACGGCCGCGTCGCCATCATCACCGGCGGATACCGAGGCAACGGCCGCGCCGTCGCCTCCCGCCTCCGCTCCCTCGGCGCGAAGCTCGTCGTCAATTACGCCTCCAGCTCCGCTCACGCCGACGCCGTCGCGACCGACCTCAACTCGTCCGGCTCCGACCCGTCCGCTCCTCCGCGTGCTATCGCCGTCAGAGCCGACATCTCCGATCCCGATCAGGTCAAGCACCTCTTCGACGAGGCCGAGAGCGCGTTCGGGTCCGCCGCCCACGTCTTTGTCAACTGCGCCGGCGCGATGGACCCGAAATACCCCAGCGTCGCCGACACGGCGGGTGGAGGACTGGGACTCCATCTTCAAGGTCAACGCGTGGGGCGCGTTCCTCGGTTGCCCGGAGGCTGCGAACCGGCTGAGGCGCGGCGAAGGGGGAGGATCGTGATGGTGACGACCTCGGTCGTTGGGAGCCTGTTCCCCGGGTACTCAGCCTAGACGGCGTTGAAGGCAGCGGCGAAGACGATGACGAAAATCACGACGAAGGAGCTGAAGGGAATGGCGACCACGGCCAACTGCGTCGAGCCGGGCCCGTAGGGACGGAGCTGTTCTTCGCCGGGAAGACGGAGGAGACGGTGAAGAGGACGGTGGACGCGTGTCCGCTGGGGCGACTAGGGAGGGGAAGGACGTGGCGTAGGGGTAGGGTTCTTGGCGATTCACGCGGGAGAGTGGGTCAACGGTGAGGTGATTAGGGTCAACGGGGGAATCGTCATTTGATTCTGTCAAGGGCTAGTTTCCTGGCTAAATCTGCTTTACAGTATTCTTAGGCCATATTTGTTAACTGATCAAATAGTATTTGATACTATTTTTTTATTCTTTAGAGTAAATTTGATATACAAATTGGTTTAGTAAAATTTTTGTTTTCGATAACAAATTTGTTTCAAAAAATAAATTTGAAATAGAATCAATAATAAAAAACAAATTGTTACTTATTCCTTAGAGCAATTCCAAGAATCAAGTTTAAGTTTTTTCGTCTCTTTCTCTTTCATTTTCTTCTTCTTCCTCCTAACCTATTGTTGCCTCATTGCCACCTGCCGGCCACCATCGTTGATGCCAACAGTGGCCAACAAGTAAGCTGGGTGAGGTCCAGCAAGCTCGCCTAACTACCATGAGACTCGGTCTTGCCCTAGCTTGGTGAGGCCCAGCCTTACCAATGGCTGGGCAAGGCTCTTTTTGCTCAGATTTGGTGAGATAAGCCTTGCCCAGCCACTAACGAGGGGAGGCTCAACGAGTTGGCCTGACCTCATCCAATCGATCGGCCACCATTACTAGCAACGACGATTGGCCACAATGGAGGAAGTAGAGAAAAGGAAAAACAAAAAAAAAGAAAAGAAAAATGTAATAAAAGTATTAAAAAATTGCAAGAAACAAAAAATTTAAGAATTTTAGGTAATTTTACCAAACATATTTTTGTCTCAGGAATAAAAATTTTGGATAATTACTAAACGCTTTCACAGATGCTTAGAAATTATTTATGAGAATAGAATTAAAAAAATCATTTCTAAACAGAAATTATTCTCAAACACAGAAGTGTTGTCATACACATTCTTATTCTGTTGGATATATTTTTGACTAACGAGTATAGTGGGTCAACGGAAAGGTGATTAGAGTCAACGGGGGATTCATCGTTTGATTCTGTTGAGGGCTAGTTTAGTGGTTGACTTTTCTTTTTCTTTTCTTTTTAAAATTCTGGATTATACCTTGCTTTTCACTACTCTCGTTTCGACTTGCTTTAATAACGAGTAAAGTCGGTGACTTTTTCGATGAAATGCGATTTTGCTCTGGTCGGGCAATCACAAACCTCTATGTTCTCTCTTGTAATGTAACTTATGTTCCCTTTTTTGGCCGGTTGTAATTTACTTGTTTAATATCAAGCATAAATCTATATTGAACCCATTTTCTACAATATGACATGAACTCTTTATTGGAGAATCATGTGCTCATAATGAAATAAAGTCAAGATTGTCTTTACTGGCTTACCTTCTTCCATGGGTATTTCTAGCTACAAGGACCGCCAGCGATAATTCCTTAAGTAAAGGCACTTGGCTTGGATGACATTTATTAATTTTACGTGTCAGCGTTCACATGCCTTCATTTATGTCATTTTAAGTTATAAATTTTTCTTATCCAATAAAGTAGGAATATCTCCATGTTTAATGTTCTAGAGTTTAGATGAAGTAGTTCATTGACTTACTCAAATTAGAATATACTTATTTGATATCAAGCATAAATCTATATCGACCCCTTTTTCTATAACATGACATGAACTCTTTGTGAATATTTTATCTGCATATTTGTGATAGCCTGTGGGAGATGTTGGGTGCTTGAAATTGGAAAGTATGTTGTGAAACTAGGTTGGAATGCGAATGCTACGATCGAATAGTTACTTGATTGAGAAAGAGAAGTAGAACTAGATACTGGCGAGCTTGACATTGAACTAGACATTCATGTGGTGAGAATAAAATGAAAATACATACTATATGTGCCTATTAAATAATGGTAATTCATAGTGCCTCTCAAAAAATTAAAAATTTGTATCGTGTAAGAAGAGAGTGTTAAGAAATATGCTATAAATACTTTAGTGGAGAGTATGAACTTAATGAACTCAAAATGACTTCATACCTCATTGTAGGTGGTGGTAAGGAGGAGGTATCATTCGATCACAAATAAGTTGTTGAGTGCAGTTTTGACAATGACATGGATGTTACAGTATTTTATGATGGGGAAACACCTTATATTCACATCAGCTTAATTGTTATGGCGGTTTTAAGGAAGTCGCCTCACTCAACTTTGATACGTGATGATTCGAGTATGTGCATTACGCAATATGTAAGTTATAATGGCTCACAACATAAATACAACACAACAGAATAAACGGAAAAGAGAAAAGTAGAAAAGTACGTTGTAGATATGTAGATTGCCCATCTTCTCGTAAGCTAGAGAGCCCAGATGACCATGTTGAGGCTGAAAAGGTTCATATTTGGCTGGACACACGAATACTAGGAGTGCCAAAAGTTGGCACGGAGGGGCACTCTTAAGTGCCAAAAGTTACAAATAGTACACTTAAGTGTCAAAATAGGAGCAAAATGGTCACTTAAGTGCTAAATCCGGTCAAATTGCCACGTGTCCATTTTCCGGCGACTTCATTTGCCGACGGAGCTTTTTTTTTCAAAATAAAAATTTCTATGTGGCAATTTTTAATAAAATAAATTGTCCACGTCGATTTTAAAAAATTAAAATCGATTTTATTAAAAAAATTTAAAAAATGGGGAAGGGAAATCGGCGGGGTGCGGCCCTCGCCGCCGCCATGTCGCCGCCCCCCACCGTTGCCGGGAAGGGCGGGCAATGGTGGGCGAGGGTCGGCCGGGGCCTAGCGACCCCCGGTCGACCCTTGCCCACCGTAGCCGGCCCTTCCCGATGACGGTGGGGCGGCAACGGTGGCGGCGGTGAGGGCTGTGTACGGCTCTCGCCGATTTCCCCTCCCACTTTTTTTTTTTTTTAATTAATTAATTTTAGAAAAAAAGTTAAAATTTTTTTAATTAATAATTTTAAAAATCACGTCAGCGCAAAAACGACGTCGTTTTGCGCTGATTTTTTATCGTTTCAATTTCCGATGAGTCACGTAGGCAAAAAATTAATAAAAAAATGCTACGTAGGATTTCTGACAGGGTTCCGGCGACCTGACATTTAAGTGATCCATTTTTTTTTAAAAGTGGCACTTAAGTATACCGTTTGTAAGTTTTGACACTTAAATGTCTCTCCGTGCCAACTTTTGGCACTCCCGTTGTACTTTCCCCTGTTTGGTTGCAATTAGGGGCGTCAACTATTGGGTCATCCACAATATTTTATCCGAACCGTACATGAAGGGAAAAAAAGCAACGGTTCAGCTTTCCAGTTTTTTTTTTTTTCTTTCCTTGCCCCTTCGTCTTCTTCTTCGCTGCATAGAGGCGACAGATTTGGCAGAAACTGGAGCATGTCAGGCATCCATCTCTCCCTTCAATCCTCATTAACCAACCATAAATTCCTAGTCCTTCGACGAATTGACATAGGATTCCTAAGTTGCCGCCGATCATGAAGAAGCTGTCCGCATAGCCAGGCATCGATGGCGGGCCGTGGACTGACATGAAGAGCAACTTGACTGGATTTACGAAGTACAATACGGAAGAGTAAAGATACTAAGAGATAGTAAATTTACTTGATTTGTGTGAGCTCCTTGGAAGAGTATGCCAAGGTTATTTAAAGCCTAGCAGTTTCAAGTATCGTACAAATTCTATGTAGTTACTAAAATCTACCCACTTGAACAAATTCATAATATTTGAGAACCTAAAACTTACCCTATATTTTTTGGAATCCAAAACCTAACATGTTATTATTAATTAACAATTGCAGTGAATTATCATTTTTAATGACCACGGATTATTATTACAATTCACTAATCATAACTTATATTTAGATATACAAAAAATATGAAACATTAATAAATTAGGAGTCTTCGTCATAAAACGGAAGGTTAAACTAGTGGTTCCAAATTATATTTACTATCAAGTGTCATGGAGTATCGTAAGATTGCATAGAGACATATATAAAGAAAAATACAAAAAAATTTCAACTTGGGTAGAAATAGGTTACTTGATTTTTGGAATCTAAAATTTGCTCTATATACTTTGGAATTTAAAACAAGATTGATTTTAATCGGTATAATTCTTAGATTTTGGATTCTATTCTATAATCATGCTCACCACTGCTACAATCAATAATTATTAATGGAAGTTGCAAACGATTATCGAAACATAAATAACTTCCAAGTGGTTACTAGAAAATCACAACAATCTTAAAATAGTGGTAAAATAACCAACACGTGGTTATCCTCTGGTCAGTTGCTTGATATCCACATTGATGACTTTGTCGATTCAATTTCAAGGTTTTCGTCAATGACTTTATTTGCAAGTAGTCAATTCTTTTAACTTACCGATAATTATATTAATAAATAACCAAAATTTTCCCTCATCAATTAAATCTATCACATGTTGATAATTTGTCATTTTTTGTGTGCAAATACTATTAAATGGTAAGAGATTTCATATTAAGAAACACACTCGCATCTTTTGAAAAGTATATAATATATTTTTCCATGGCACGAGTAGTAAAGTTTCAATGAGTACAAGATTCGTAACACGATTCCTTAGTTTCAACTAATCAATAGTTAAATCACGCAATTCCTCGCCAGGGTTTGCGATTTCCCACGTACTCGGTGGCGTTCCGCATAAACAAAGATTGAATTTGACCGTGTCATCAAGCATGACGTCATCACTCGAAGAACTCCGCCGCCGGGTTCCTCCGAAATACGTGCGTGATTACGTCCGCACGAGGCAGCCGTCGTAGGATTTACTCTTCGCTTCTTCTTCTTCTTTCTTCGACCACTTTAAATCTTCCTCCGGTGTCTCGTCCGGCCATCTGATCTGCAGCGCTGCACGCCGGTCGATCTCGTTAACCGGAGCACATCGCCACTCGCTCAATCTCTCTTTGTCTCTGAGCAATAATGGCCGCAGGAATCAAGGCCGACCCGCTTCCCCTCGACGGCCGCGTCGCCATCGTCACCGGCGGATCCCGCGGCATCGGCCGCGCCATCGCCTCCCACCTCGGCTCCCTCGGCGCTCGGCTCGTCGTCAACTACGCCTCCAGCTCGGCTCAAGCCGACGCCGTCGCGGCCGAGCTCAACTCGTCCGGCTCCGATCCTTCCGCGCCTCCGCGCGCCGTCGCCGTCAAAGCCGACGTCTCCGATCCCGACCAGGTCAAGCACCTCTTCGATGAGGCCGAGCGCGCGTTCGGGTCCTCGGTTCACGTCTTTGTCAACTGCGCCGGCGTCATGGACCCCAAATACCCCGCCCTCGCCGACACGACGGTGGAGGACTGGGACTTGACCTTCAAGGTCAACGCGCGGGGCGCGTTCCTCGGGTGCCGGGAGGCTGCGAACCGGCTGAGGCGCGGCGGAGGGGGGAGGATCGTGATGGTGACGACCTCGGTCGTCGGGGCCCTGCTTCCCGGGTACTCGGCCTACGCTGCGTCGAAGGCGGCGGTGGAGACGATGACGAAAATCACGGCGAAGGAGCTGAAGGGGACAGGGATCACGGCCAACTGCGTCGCGCCGGGGCCCGTGGCGACGGAGCTGTTCTTCGCCGGGAAGACAGAGGAGATGGTGAAGAGGGTGGTGGACGCGTGTCCGCTGGGGCGGCTCGGGGAGGGGAAGGACGTGGCGGAGGTGGTGGGGTTCTTGGCGAGTGATGCGGGAGAGTGGATCAACGGTCAGGTGATCAGAGTCAACGGGGGATTCGTCATTTGATTCTGGCGAGGGCTAGTTTCGTCGTTCACCTGTTTGATGAAATGCATGGCTGGGCAATCGCACATCTTTCACTTCCCTCTTGTAATGTAACTTGGGTTGCCCTTTTGGGCCGATTGTATTGTACTTGTTTTAATATAAAGCTTCAATAATTGATTGAAACCCTTTTTTTCTGCAATGCGGTGCAAACTCTTGAAAATGGAAAGCACGATAAAACTTAATTAGAATGCAAAATTACAGGACATTCTCATTTGATCACAAATAAATTGTATCAATAAATGATATAAATTTTATAATATTTTATATAGTGTTTAGAAAATTCCTCACAACCGCATTTGCTCGAATCTCACGGCGATTATAAGAAAGTTGCCCTGCTCGGGCTTTCGTGTGTTGCAATTTGAATATATGCACTACTACGTAGGGTAAGTTGTGATGGCTCACGGCATGAAACACAAAACAAACAGAAAGTTCAGCTAGAATTCTCGTTCAACGGAGAAAAGAGGAAAAGTACGCTGAAGCTGAAGAGACGTAGGTTGTCCCATCTCCTGGGAAGCGACAGAGCCCAGATTACGACATCGGAGGCCGAAAAGTCCGAAATGGGTTCGAATTGGGCTGCGATGACTCACTGGAGAGAGATGTGGAAAATGGGTTAGCCAATCCAACAAGGCAAACGACTCTGCAGGAAGGAGGAGAAGATATTCGGAGGGGGACGAAGGAATAATTGAACAATTTATGTGGCAACGGTTTCTTCCGTGGAAAAAGCGTTCTTTTTTTTTTTTCTCGTTACTTTCTCTCACGCTCCTAAACATCCAAGAAAAGAAAAAAAATCAAGACTCCGTTGCTTCATAATTTAATCAAATGTTTCCGTGAAGGCCCGTGAGATCTCGCGTGGATAAATAGAGGAACGAATTCTTCGCGGGTGTTAAGGGAATTGTTTGAATTGGATAAAAAGGGAGAGTCTTGGGCGGTTGGAACTGTGTAAGCAGTGGAGTAGATGGCTCAGTTCACGGCTCAAGGAACCATGAAGCTGCTCTTCAGTGGCGAAGGCCGCTCCTTTAGGCAAGGATCGAAGGACCCATTTCATTTTAGGCTCGGATCAGTCCACGTCCGGAAGCGCAGGGTCGGATTTTTCGATTCCTCGGCCGAGCAGCACGGTCCTTGGCGGCGAAACGGGAGAGCACACGCGCGAAGTGCTAATAAACGCAGCGAGGAAGGCGTGCATGGCGAGGACGACGAGTACGATGGCGAGTTCGGAGTCGATGATGAGTTGGCGTGCTTCAGAGGTCTGGTCTTGGATCTTTCTTACAGGTTAGTTGGTTGATCTGGTCGTGCTCGTCCATTGCTTCATGGAGTGAACATTTTTTGCTCTGTCTAAGCTTGAATAGCTCCGGCATTATCTTTATTATGAAATTTATGCCTCCCCTTTCCAGTATTCGGGGATTAGCATTTGGATCAAGGGAAAAAGCGTCTGTTGCTATTTCCTTTGGCTTGCCGGCTTTCATTTTTTTATCAATTCTTCAAGCAGATTTTGTTAGGCCATTGCATGGGTTGTCTACGTCATAGTTAGTTTGGTTTTCTTGGGTTTCTTTCTTCTTCCTTTTCTAGTCCTGGATGTTCTGGTTTTGTTTGATTGGTTTTCTGATTGTTGCTAACCTACTTCAGGCCAGTCAATGTCGTTTGCTGGAGGCGTGCGATTTGCTTGGAGTTCATGGAGAAGGTTGTAATAAAAATGGCTCATTCGAGTGTTTCGGATGAGAGTGATGTATACTTGCTGGGCTAAGGCCACAGTGGTAGTTATCTTCTTTGAACAATTAGGTCATTAGAGCATGCTGGTTTGCATTAATTGCAGATCGAAGTCTAATAGAAGCAGAAAATGGAAAATGTTCCTTTGGAGGAAGTTGAGGAAAAGACCATCACTCCAACTTTCTTTAATGACAAAATCATGCTTTTGAAAGATGGGCAGATGCAAATTAGCTTGGAATTGGACACATATGTAGCTGTTGGAGCATAAACATTTCCTTTTGAGCATAACAACCCAGCTCTGAGTTTTGACATTAAAATATTGCCTTATGTTTTTTGCAGTCTTGACATGTTGAAAGATACCATTTAGTTATTTAATGACTATATGATTTAAAATTAATGGAGACTCCTTTCATTTTTATGTTCTCGGTGTCTATTTGTTCCAGGCTGATGTACTAGAATATTATGATCAGACAGTGAACTCTCCTAGTGGATCATTCTACATACCAGCAGTTTTAAGGGTATGCACTGAAGGCACATTTGTTGCTAGTTCTCTTTAAAATTTTCTGCTGCTCTCTCTTTGTATGAATATTTCATGTTCTTCTAGCTCATTCCCAAGCCCTTAATCAGGACTTTTATCTGATTGATGCTCTGTTTTTAGTTTCTGCTTAAACATCCTTGCCCATCTGCTTCCCTCCAGGTGCCACATTTACTGCAGGTTGTTAAGAGGAGGAGAGTGAAAAGCAACCTTAGTCGTAAGAACATACTGTACAGAGACAGTTACACTTGCCAGTAAGTAATCGGCCAGTTAACACTATCATCAAACTCTACTTGTCTAATTCATTAGCAGATGCATTTTTAGTTGATGCTTAGTTTTGTTTGCTCTCTCTTAGACAGTATTTGCTCTAAGAAGCTCTGAAGTTGTGTATCATGTACTTAGATACACTCTCAGGTTGAAGATCTGTCCGTTGTCTTGCTTTCTGCCTTTGTATAGCAGCAATGAGCCATTGAGCCAGTTCCTTTAGATATCCCATCAGTAGACATAATGTTTATGTTCCTCAAATAATACTAGGCATTGCTGGCTTCTCGTGGTTGATAGTATGCTGGCTTCTTGGTGAGATTTAGTGGCTTTTGAATGACTATCCGACTTGACTTCCAAGAACATAATTTTGTTTGTTACTTGAAAAATAGAATTTTTTGTGAACACTTGTCCTCAAAAACGTGTGGTGACATTGACATTGAAAGAATCAACAATGGAGGGCATTTTTATCACCTGCCCAAGTGATTTGTGAGCTAAATGGTCATTCTTTGCTCATTCATAGATACTGCTCTTCTGGCGAGAATTTAACTATTGACCATGTTCTTCCAATTTCACGAGGTGGAGAATGGACATGGGAAAACTTGGTAAGATTTCCTTTTTGCATCCCCTAGAGCTGTGCAACTTTCTGTTCAATCCGTTGGTCTATGCAGCTTTTCATTGTCAGGTTTTTGGTGAGTTAAGGGTAGTGCAACATAAATAAGTTAGTTTTCTATCGCGGATAATTCCTTTTCTTATATCCACAATTTGGCGCTTAAGAGATACATCTAGTAATGATTTCTATGATTTCTATGGTCCATTCACTTCAATAGCTTTTCTGCAGACCAGTCATCACCACTTTTTACTTTAGCATATTAGCCTCAAGAGAGATATTTATTCATATGCTTGTCTTTGGAGATTGAGTGCTCCAACTTTGCTTCGTAGGATCCCTTATACGTGGTTGAGATGCATTATGTTGTTATCATGGGTTGTGAAGCTCTTTAGCCCAACCTTGGAAGTGTAAAATTTGTCAGCTTTCTCTCTGTAGAATAGTTTTTGTCTTCCATATGTTTTCTATGAATGGCGGAAGCTAATTGACAAACTGATTATAAGAGCATTGTGTCATCCTGCACTTGGTGGATGAATTGTGCAAGAACTCCAGGCTCCTGCTAAAATTGCTTGCAAAACTTACTGTGAAATCAGGTTGCACTTTTTACAATGTGTTACTGTGCTGTTTTGGGTTCTGCATCTCGAATCTTCCTTGTTCCGACACCAAATTTTGTCTGGGAATTGTTTGGTTAGAAAGTAATAGCACAGGTGGTGGCTCCAAGGAGATCTTACTTTTGTTGAGGTTGCAAAGCAGCACTGTGAAGCACAAACACAATACAGGTCAACAAATGTGACTTAAGAATGGGATGAACTCACTTAAGACTTAAGTAATGGTGTGTCCCTGGAAAGAGTTCCCAGGAATTCCAGGACACCGCTGAAAAATGCTGCTCTGTGTGACAGGTAACTGCCTGTGCCAAATGCAATTCCAAGAAAGGTCATAAAACAATAGAAGAAGCAAATATGAAGGTGCTCAAGACCCCCAAGGTAAATAACTACTGTTGACACATCTAATTAGTACCAAGAAGTCTCCGTTTCACTTGACCTCAATTTAGTGACAACAACTAGATGATAGCAATAACTAGATCGGAAAAAAGTACTCATTTTCACTTTACCAGCATCCTTCCTTTCTTGCTTCCTCCTCCTTGATGTTGTCTCATGGTGAAAAAGAAAGAAAGAAGGAAAAGAAATGATTTTTCCTGATGTTTCAGGCTCCGAAAGACTTCGACATACTCGCCATACCTTTGACGAATGCGGCAGTGAAGATGTTGAGAGTAAGGAAAGGCACTCCAGAGGAGTGGCACCAGTATCTTGGTAGAACCTCTTCCGAGCCCTGACACAGGTTGCAGTGGCATTTGTACATTCTTATGCTTCGTACATACAAACAATAAGCATATATGCATTCCATTCCTTCGCATGAATGTGGAACGCCTTTTATGTATGTCTTACTCATAGGCGATTGATGCATTATGCATGACAATCGGAAGAAGAAAAGGAAAGAACAAAAAATCCCATACTACCAGACAATGGCAATGTATGTATATTGGTGGTCTTCTCTGCATAACCTTCGAATCCCTTCATTCCTCACAATGCTTTCAACTCGACCACATTCTCGGTTTTCTTTAATTTTTCTCTAACCCTTTGTTCGCATGAGGTAAATCCATGTAAAGATTAGGTCAATCATGGGCATGGTCCTAGACGGTTCATGTCTTGTCTTGGTATGGACTGAGCTACAATATTATTGTGGCCAAGACACTGTTTTAAGATTGCTCAGACCTTAGAATGAGAAGGCAACGTTGTGTACATCCTTAGAAACAGTGGTGATAGTTCATTTCTTTCTTCTCAACTGTGCATTAGAGAACGATAAAGACGTCTCTGACGTCGAGTGAATTTGAAATGGGTATATATCCACGCGCATGTGTGTGGGTGTGTGATGGAAGAGTCTCTTTCCTGGTTCGCTGCCAAAGGGTCTTCATTAGTGATGTAATACTTGTCACGGGTTTGCTTGCTGCCACGGAACTGTCAATGCTGGCGAATAGTTTCCCTCAGAGAAAGAATGGATCCAACGTTAAAAAAAAAAGAGGAAAGTACTATTTCACGTTCCATTCGATTCGATTCAATTCTTTGAATTACAAACATCTGCAACAATGCATGCGCCCACTCCTGACCCCAAATCCAATCAAGCCGACCCTCTGAAACCTGGCCTCGCATGTGGTGTGTCCCCTCTCCGGATAAGCTGGCCGACGCCTTCTTTCGTCGGCGAAAATCTCTCAATAATCCATCTTGAAAGCTCGGGTTTTTGGGGTCTAGTCCATCCAAATCGATCAATAGCAGCAGAAGAGTTACTTTTGGATGCGCCAATGGTCTCTGGGTTCTTTTGAAAGAAGAGTTTGCCTGGACAGTACCGAAAGTTCCTGAGAATTGAAAAAAAAAATAAAAAAATACAGAGCTTTAGCTTTACATACACATGCAGATTGCAATATTATATGAGTTTTGAACTGGACGATGTGGTGTGTGATGGTGATCATGAAAAGGGCGATTCTCATCTCAGTCAGTGGAATTTATCATGGGGATGGATCAGTCCGTACTCGCCCCTAAAACCCTAACTTGTGACCCGCCGGGTCAGGCTCGGCATTTACTATGATTGCAGGGGGTATTTGAAGCTCTCTGCTTTTTAAAAATTTTTCTTGTTTGAGTACTTCAAGAATCTTGCAGGTCATTTCTCACCTCACTGCTCAAAGACTGGTCGGTTTGGCCTTGGTCCTAAAATCCAATCTTCTTTTTTAATTAACATTTTATTTTTACAAGAAATGGGTTTTTTTATTTATCATTTCTTACTTTCTTTTTTTGGCCCTTTTGCTTTATAGATTAGAGAGAGAGAGAGAGAGAGAGAGAGAGGAGCAGCAATGAAGATGCCCCGTTGCTCTTGGGCATGCTCAAAGCCTTGTGGCCCCTAGTGATGGACACTGGCACAGCTGCCCTGAAAAAGTCTCTCATCCATTATAGTGAGAGAGAGAGAGAGAGAGAGAGAGAAATTATTCTGCGATTATTATTATTGCTACATAAAATCAAGACTGCATATCCATGTATCTCACTCATGCAGCAAGTGTGCGGTCATGTGTATGGGGATGCAATTTCAGTATTTAATAGAGTTATTGCACTTGGTTTTATACGATGAGATGGATAAAATAAGATGGGGAGTTGATTGAAACTTAGAAAGACCGAGAAAAGTAGCCATAGAATCCAACATGCAAATAAAATGAAGGGTATATGGTAGACAGGTATTTCATAGTTCACATATGAATGTCATAAGATTATTTATCTTAAAAAAATAATAATAAGTTTTGATCGTTTCTTTGACATTATCTATCTGCCGACAGATATCGAGGCCATCGAAGATTTAAAAGGGTCTCTCTCTCACTCCTTCTCTCTCTCTCTCTCTCTCTCTCTCTCACTCTGAAGCAGCTCGTTAGAGAACTTGACTCATTTTTCCTACCTGCTCTGTCTCTCTGTCTCTCCTGCTCTCTCTGCAAATTGACGTTCCTTTGCTCCGTTTCTCTCGCCCATGGAGTTCTGCCGGAATGTATCGGTTCCCGGAGACTCGCAGCCGAAGCTCGGTGGCTTCGCAAGCAACAGTCTTGACGAGCTCTTCTCCATTCAGAAGCCGGTACACTCATTTTGCTCTGTCTCGCCTCTGCTTCGCACCACAGTTTGTGTTGTCTTTCGAGAACCATGAAGAGCAAAGAAAAGAACGGCACAATCTTTGCTCTGCTTCTGATTATCTACTGTTTTTTTTTTCTTTTCCATTTTGGCCGTAATGCATGGACTCGGACCGTCTTGGGCTCACCTAAAACCCACTTACTCTGTTTCATCTTCTCCGTGCTCTCCACCCCTGTTTTTCAAGTCGCGACGGACGCAACACTTTAAAAGACGGCATTTTTCACATTGTACGGGGCCTTTAGTCTTACTATTTCTGCTAATTTATGCGACGTTCAGGAAGCTGATGTTAGCATGGAGTGGCTGTCAGTTTTTGTGGAGGACTGCTTGTCCAGCAGAGGAAACACCCTCCAAGTCCAAACGCTACCGCCTCCTTCGTCAGCATCAGTTCCCTCCAAAACGCCCAACAAACCTTCCACGACCGACTTGTCGCTCCACAAGATTGTGGTCACAGGCAAGGCGAGGAGCAAGAGGAAGAGAATCGCAGCCGCCAAAACCAAGAACAACACGTTCTTGATGATGCCCAGTTGGCCCAACCACTCCTCCGACCCGCTCTTGCTCCACCAGTCCCACTGGCTCGCCGACAGCGAGCTCATTCAGCCCAAGAAGCAAGAGCAAGAGCAGCCCGTGAAGCAGGAACAAGAACAGCCCAAGACAACCACCAACAACAGGGCAAGTAGCCCCGCACAATGCGACGCAGAGGAGGAAGCGGTGGAGAGCAAAGAAGACCAGTCGGAGGAGAGTGGCGGCGGTGGCGGAGGCGGAGGCGGAGGCGGAGGAGCAGGGCAGCAGGGGACGGGGAGGAGGTGCACCCACTGCCTGTCGCAGAGGACGCCGCAGTGGAGGGCGGGGCCAATGGGGCCTAAGACGCTGTGCAACGCGTGCGGGGTGAGGTACAAGTCGGGTCGGCTGCTGCCGGAGTACCGGCCGGCCAAGAGCCCCACCTTCGTGAGCTACCTGCACTCCAACTCACACAAGAAGGTCATGGAGATGAGGAATTCGAATATGTCCCTCCCCTCCCCTTCCAGCGAGAGGAGGAGGTGAAAACCCAGAGGAAAGGTGAGGGTTTTTTCTCCCAGTCAGGTTAGATTAGGTGATTATCAGGTAAAATCTTCTACGTTAAGATAGGAAAAATATTTGTTATCCATGGCAAAAGACCCTTCATTTAGTTATTAATTCTCAATGATAATTTCTTGAGGCTTTGGCTAGTTCTCGTTTCATTCCATGGACGCGGTTCAGACATTCTCTTTTGGGTTCTGGGTGTAGCTATGAGGTTTGATAACGATTTAAGGCGTGATTTGCTGGGCAATTCCTGACCAAATGTCAAATGTGTGCCCCAGCAATTAATAATATGGAATGGAAAACCGAAGAACCTTTAATGCTCTCTCTCTCTCTCACGGACGAGTAGTAAATTATAGGTTGGACGAGTCCCCTGCAACTGCAACTGCAATTCCCATTCAAAATTTCACGGCCGGTCGCTTTAATAAGGCCCCCCTCCCCCTCACCTCCTCACCAGCTCTCTCCTCCAGGAGGGGAAAACGCTGGGGCGATCTTTACCTTGCAATTATTGCGAGGTCGCTAGATGCTGATGATAGTGTCCGGGTTCAGACGCATGATGCTCCCCCCACGCTACAAGGACGAAAGGAAAAGCACTCGGTAAGTTTTAAGCCGAGAAACGGGGATCGTATGGCGAGCTGAAAGGGACGGGGCCTCTCTCTCTCTCTCTCTCGTCGTTTTAGGCAGAGGAAAAGGAGGAGGAGGAGGGGGACGACGTCGTCTGGCTGAACCGGCCTGTGCTTCCCTCGAAAAGAGTGAGAGAAATATATATTACGCAGAGAGAGAGAGAGAGAGAGTCAGAGCACTCGCAGCTTTTTGAATTTAGAGAAGAAAAAAGGATCAGGAATTCCAGCGGCCAAGCATGATTGAATGATGACCCGTAATTAGCGGAAAAATTATTCTAAAACCCACGTAATGCTGTTCTAATGATGGATTGACGGGCATCCAAGGTTCAGAGAGAGAGAGAGAGAGAGAGAGAGAGAGAGAGAGAATCTCTATTCTTTAAAAATAAGGACGCCGGAGGGGTTGCGGTGCAGGGCTAAAACAGAGCATGCACGTGAGCTTTTCTCATCGTCTTCTCCCCCCCACCCTCTTCTGAACCAATGACTTTTCGAACCCCCCTGTTTTGAATGAGATTCCTGTCCCCTCTCTCTCTCTCTCTCTGGTATCGTAGGAACGCTACCATCTGATCTTTCTCCCTCCCCGAGAGGCAGAGGCTTGCATCGGAATTTGCACGAACAACTTCCGTGGGGCCGCATCGGCAGGGTCCCCTCCCTCCTCTTGTCCCGACTCGATTTCGAATTTCAAGTTCGGCTTGGCAGAACTCTGCCCCTCTGTACAATCGTTGGGTTTCGCACGTCAACTAGCGCGGGACGGACCTCGTTGCCTTTGGCATCCGGTTCGTCCGAACACGTCGTACGCCGACATTGCATCGTCCGTGGCTCGTGCGTCGACGAGGCCCGAACGTGTGCCGTTCCGCCCGTGTCCCGCCACCCCGGTCGGTCGTGCGTGTCGACGCGCTTGCTTCGCGCGAAATTCATCTCTGTTTTTGGCCGCTCAAATTGGTTGGGAGCAAGTAGACATTTAGCCAGAGCTAGTCAACACCAAACTCATCAAACATTCAGCGCCGGAATTCCGTGCGAGCACAAGACATGGACAAAGTCGTCCCCTTGAAAATGCAGAACAAGTTACGTCGGAGCTTGTAAGTCGAAAAATCTAGTGATTTGACAATGATTATTCACGCCTACAAGAAATCATAGGGGGAAAATCGCGATTGTCAATTTGGGTTCTACGTGAAATTCCATTAGATGTTTCGTTTGATCAGATCTTTCTTCGTTAAGTACGTTAAACAAGTGTTCTCGGGGCACATGGGACGCAACGTGAACGTGGGATCGATTCAAGGAGTTGCGTAAGTAAGGTGTTTATCGTTAAAAATAAAAAAAGGAAAATAAATATTGCACATCGATCCATTTTCTTCCTTGGCGGCCAGTGCAGCACGTCCGTTCAAACGATTATTTCTTGCAAGAACACGTAACGGACCCAAGTCTCGAGACGGGGGGAGCAAAAATTTTCCTACATTAGAAAAATTCAGGGTGCCCTTTTTTTTAATATATAGGAAAAATTATTCCCACCAAACGACAAAAGATATACGGCGAAAATGACAATGGAAATGAACATTTAAAAAAAAGAAATAAAGAAAAGGCCATATAAAGAAGATAGCTAGACGACGATGGACCGATTGAATTTGCATAATGTAAAGGATTTGGTGTCACTCGCGAGTTGTTGGGGGCTACGACTTTAGTGGCGGGGCAGCCACATGAGAGTCCATACCCAATAATTTCTCTAATTATTTCGAATTTATGCGATAAATTGTACATATCTATATATAAAGTCCTTATCAAGGTCAATGGAGACAAGGAAGATCATAATGAGCGGATAACATGGTAATTTGAGTAGCTCGAAATTAATTGCCAATCTAATTTCGAGCCATTGACTTCCCGCGAAACAAATGGAGTCAATTGATCGAAAAAATTCAAAGCCTCTCGCCAGCTTGTCTCTCTAGACATGATTTCTTTCATACTAGTAAGTTACCAACTCTGTCGATTTCTCGAATTGGGTATTTTTTTTTCTTCCTCGAAAATAGAAATAAAGATGTTATTGAAGGAAAAAAAAAATGAAAGAAAGAACTCTGAAAAAGAGAATGGGGGTACGGATCGACAAGGGGAGACATGGGCAGATACCATTTTTTGCTTTCCCAATTCCCATAAATTCACCACCAACCTTCCCTTCTTTTTACAGCCTTGAGTCAAATCACATCGACTAAAGTTTGGACCGACATGTCCTATGATTTTGGTGGTGGTGGTTATTTCAATTACGCCCCTCCCACTCCCACCGGTCCCCCTCCCCTTCCCACCATTTTATCTCCTTTGTAAAATTCGACCCCATCAATTTTTTATTTTTATTTTTTAATTATGCTTGAATGTCAATAATTCAATTATAAAAGGGCCGCCACATAAATTTGGCAGATCTTGGCACATTTACCCTGAAATATAAAAATTTCCAAATTGACATGTTTTTTTTTTTTTTTATGATCCAGGGAACCCCGCACTCCGCCAACAACCGGGGGAGTAAACCCTAGGGGCCACACGTGCTAGCCACCACACATGTGTTAAGTCACTCTATGACGAAACTGGGATTCGAACTCTCGACCTTTTGCGAGAGGAAGGGAGCGCGAACCAGCAGCGCCACCCAAGTGGGTGGTTAGTCTCTGTTAATTTCCATTTAAAATCTTTGTTAAATTGTTGGCATGGAATTACATGTGGCAAACAACTCGGATGATTTGCATGCTTTGTGGATTTGGTGTGGAAATTTAGCATAAATGGATTTTTTGAATGGAGTTGTCATGGGAAAGCCAAATTTGAAAAAAATGAACTGAGAAATCTACTCCCTAAGAGCTCCCTTATGTTTCGAAAATCTCCCAAAATCCCTAATTTTTGCTCCAATTTTGCATTAATTTTTTTTTATAAATTTGTCACAAGTATATAAAATTCGAATTTTTTGCGAATGAACATTAATTTAGGGTAAATGTGACAAGGGTAGCAATGTGAATTTTTTATGGTTCTTTCACCCCTTAATATTCGCTCTCCCAAAAGCCCAAGATGCCACCGAGTTCCAACAATTCCACTTTCTGCACAGGTCGCACTAGTCAACCACGAGCGAATCGATCTCAAATGCTAGGTTTGGGAAGTCCATATCCAAATAGTACAGAGCGACATCGAATGATTGATCGACGATAAAAATCCACAATCCAATTGGCCTCATTTTCCCCGAATCGATGAAAGCCAGATAGATGATATGGACCCGAGGGAGGGAGGGGGGCCGTACCCCCCCGTCCCGGGCCCCCGTCCCTATAAGCTATGGCCCTAATCTGTGCAATGTATGCACCACCAAAGCACCGGTCGTCGTCTCCATGCTTTTGTAGGGCATGTACTCTTGAGGCAAGCTTCCTTGTCTCGGCCACTAGATGCTGTCTCAAGCAAGTTTTCAAACGAGGCACATGCAATGCCTCCATCACTCATTGCGCTGGACACGCCAATGCCTCTTCACACTCACTCAACACTAGGGAGTCAAAAGAGACCCTTCATCAACGTACAGTGGCTACAGCAAAAAGTGGCGAAAGGGAAAGGGCGGAGAGCCCGCTGGCATAAGATTTTGGCCAGCCGGTGAGCTCGGGCCCGCCCCTTAAGACTAGGTCGGTCGCTTCGAGTCTTTATTCGAGACTCAATGTTCACCCCAAGCCCTTTTTCTGAGGAAAAAGAAAGAGTTTCGCTTTAATCTCTTATTTTCAAATCTTTCGCATGAATAGATAAAGATTACGGCAATGTTTGTTTTTCTGTCTGTCTTTTGAACGTGCCTTTACAATTGTAAAGCTTCACGGCGAAAATTGTGCCGTTGATGATGCAATTGCCTTGTGACACCGCTCATGCTCAGACTTGAACTGGCGATCAGTCAAAGTTTACATCTTTTGCGTGTATATATCTTACATATATAAAAACTATAATCCATATAAAGCGGCTTTATTTAGAATTTTAGATGGTGGGAAAGGTTGACAGCTCACAGCTTATGTGATGGATATGGGGTGTACACGACAAGAAAGTGGAAAGAGGAAAGAGGAAAGCCGATCATTATTGGGGCGTTGCATCCAAAGATGGAAACTTAGGGGAAAGTGGAAACCTCAAATCAAATTATTCAAATGCCCTCGAATCTTAAGATTACAAGCATGTAGGGAGCTGTTTTCCTTCCATAATTGACAAGTCCCCACTACTACTCCAGATATTCACAATCAAGGCCTTGGCTCGTCACTCGAGTGCGTCGTGTAAAATGCGTCCAGAATCAACGCGTGTTAACGCAAGAGGCCTATCGCATACTTAGAAATATGGTTGCAGGTTTTGAGGATGGCGTGAGGATTGCTCAAATTCTCGAGCGACTACGGTCTGTCGGATTGCATTCAAGAACTCTGAACATCGCCCGACTCGTTTCGGTTAAGGTTTCTAAAGAGAAAAATTAATTCGAGATATAAGAGTTTATATTTCAGGCCCAAGGTTAGTTTTTCTTGGTTCACGAAGCCAAATTCAGAAATTGGAAAGTTTTGCTGGCTTGCCGGTCTGATGGCTAACCCACAGGTGAAAATTCGTGCATTGAAAAGTTCGAGTCTTGTAAAGAAGAACGTAGAAGGGAAGTTAGAGGATTGTTGGTTAACTAGTCAAATAGCGTTTCATTTTGTTATTTTGCTTTTGAGAATAGATTTGGTACATAAATCTATTTGATAAAATTTTTATTTCCAGAAATAAATTTGTTCTTAGTAATAGATTTGAAATAAAATCAAGAATTAATTTTATTTTTTTTTGTTCTTGGAAACAATTCCAAAAATCAAGTTTAAGTTTTTTTCTTCTCTTCTTCTTCCTCTTAACCTATCGCCGTCTACTAGCCAGTGTCGCCATCGTCGACAATGGCCAATGAGCTCACATGACCACCAACGAGGGTCAACCTCACCCTAGCTTGGGAAGGCTGGCTGAGTTGGGCGAGACTGACCCTTGCAGTGGCCAGGCGAGCTCGTTGGACCTAGCCCTAGCCCTGGTGAGACTCGGTGACTCATTGGACCTCGCTCAGCCAATTGCCGATGCCAACGACTAGCCACAAGGGAGAAAGAAATAGAGAAAAAGAAAAAGATAAAAGATAAAATAAAATAATAATAAAAGTATTTAAAAATTAAAATAAATAGAATTTTGGGTATTTTACTAAATGCATTTCTATTCCAGAAATAAAAAATTTGTGCAATTATCAAAGGTCTTCAAATGCTCAGAAATTATTTTCAAAAATAGAATAAAAAAGAATTATTTTTTAGCAGAATTTATTCTCAGGCATTGAATTGTTACCGTACGCACCAAGGTGTTTCTCCCATTTTGGGTCCTCTTCCGATTCTCGTTTTGAGCATTATAGGCTACATGGAGTCCAACACATGAATGTACCCATCCGAGAATCTCGCTTACGAATTTATGGGCCCTTTACTTCTGCGAAACGACCAAGCGGACATCAACGATGATGAAATTGGACTCAACCAATTGAGCCCGTCAATCGAAGAGATTACCTCGCTCATTTTGTCTACTCTGGCGCATGGAATCAATCACAGTGCAGAAATATATGTAGAAAAGTAAGGAGTCAACTCTTCATGAGTTGTGTTATCCCGATATAGTAGAATGGAGGGAAAATGACATAAAACAGTTTCCAAATTTTGGTCCAATGTGCAATTTGGTCATTGAACTTTTAATCTATTTAATATGGTCCATGAACTTTAACTTTATGTGCAATATGGTCCTTAAAAATTGAATCCATTCAATGCAGACCTTGAACTTTTTGTACATGTTCAGTATAATCCCTAGACTATATGAAAATGCTCAATGTAATCCATGGTTTTGAATTAATGGAAGGATTACATTGAATATTTTCATACAGTTTAGGGATTGTATTGATCATGTAGTCAAAAATTATATTGAACAGATTAAAAGTTTATAGACTACATTACACATTGGATTAAAGTTCATGGACCCCATTGAAAAATTTAAAAGTTATTGGACTAAATTGTACATTAAACTAAAATTCGTGGATTATTTGTGTCATTTTCCCTTAAATGAATGTGGCTAATAACACTGATCGTCAAGCTATAGTTACTGTGTCATAGTTTGACGACATAGCTGTTACCTAAATCTTCCCGATTTGTTTTCAGTTCAACCTGAGATCGAAACTATGGATTGTTAACTTGCTTGTTAGCTAGCTGCTTTCGGCGGGTCGACAAATGTTCTGGTTTTATAGCCTGGGGCGATCGGCTCCATAAGCTCATGTCTGTCCTAGATATGCCTTTGTTTCGCTTTGAATAGTCGAGCAGAAGTTGGCCCATTGACGCCATAAATGCCACAATGACTAGATTCCTAGACTCTTCATCTATGCCGGACTCGTGCAGCCTGATCAGTGTTGGGGTAATTCCTTCAAAATGACAAGACATCCCATCTCGTGGATTCTAGGATGATGCCAGAACCGCGATTCACCTTTCTGGATAATCGGTTGTCGAACACGACATCAAGGCCTGGTTCCCTGTTTCAAATCCTGACGACGCCTTTCCTGCTTGGCCTGCTTCCATTTGTCCGGCGATGCTGTTCCTATTCTCCTGCGCTACGTTCTTTCAGTGCGATTACTTTGATTCCGAGACGGCACCACTGAATGGATGGGGGTCTAGAGAGAAGCTTCAAGTTTACAGCTCCCGAACGCAGCTACAGCTTTCTAAACCAACCGTTTGCGAGACGAATCCATCTGAATTTGTTCCCCGTTCTCTACCTCGAGCTTAAGATAGTGCCGAATGAAATCACGTATTACATCCGATTATTATCAAGGCAGGTTCGAAATTAGTATCATCAAGGTAAGGAAGTCGACAGTCCACGGCCCTAACAAACCTTGCTTTTACTGTCTAAAATCCTTAAAACGATGGAGCTCAGGCATAATCAGCTGATCTCGCCTGCTGAACCATATGATGCTTCGCTTAATTAATGGTCGAGTATCTACGAAATTTATGACCTAACTAGTTCATGTCAAACATTTGTGCACTGAAATAACTACACATTCAAAGGATGCACAGTCAAATCGTTGAACTATAGTCACATCACTAATCTTAACTAAAAATGAGACTCTCCGTAGCTTTATTATGTTCCACAATAGAAAAAAAATGAGGATGCAAGAGAGTACCGAAAACCAAAATAATAAGCAAAAAAATACATGGAAGTTATCTACAGGGACAAAAGGCTCTATAGGAAAAGGAACGCAAGTACCGCCGATAGCACTAGAGCCACCAAAGAAGGCCCCAAAGAAGAGGAAGCACCGATCTGGATGATAAAGTTGCACGTGCCTTGCGATATGTTCTGCGTTGTGATGGTGGCCAGGCCTTCAAAGTTGCAGCTGAGAGGGTCCTGATTTTGAACCTGGAAGTACATGTTGAACGCATATGACGCGTTGCCATTGACATCTAAGTTGTTACACGATGATCCATATCCTAGAGATGTGCAGTCTGAAAAGGTGCAAGCATAGTTTATGTTATCCCCGAGTTTGGTCACATTGTTCACATTAGGTTTCAGCATGCACCACTGCTGAGGAAGATACTCCACATTCTTGGCGCCAACAAGGAACTTGTTCTGATTCTGGCCAGATAGATCTAATGGGAACTTGGGCTGCCCGTCGTAGCGGAATATTCCCCAGTGCCGCTCAAAATTTCCTGGGGCGATGCTCTTCGCATCCTCATCAATAAAACCGAAAAGGTATACTTCAATGTAACCAGGCCGAAGTGGGGTCCCTGTGTTGGCTGCGAGCCTCGGCATGAGCCCGTTGTAGAATCTCATTGCATTAGCACTATTGGCATTCTTGTCACCATCTGTCGGCCATCCCACCTCACCCACCATGAGGGTCATGTCCCCATGGCCCACCGCTTTAAGGGCCGATACTAGAGTGTCAAAGTTGGCGTCGAACACATTTGTGTATTGTATCCCGTTGTCCACAATCGGGGTGGCCCCATCGAAGAAGGCGTAGTTGATGGGGAAGTTGTCATTACCGTAGAGACTCAGGAACGGATAAATGTTGACAGTGAGAGGCGCGGTGTTCTTGGCTAGGAACTCAACAATTTGGGTCATGAGATCGCTGATGTCGGTCCTAAACCTCCCAGCGGATGGCACAGGATTGCTGTCGGGGGAGTTGTACACATCAGCATTCACGGGTATGGTGGCCTTAACAGTGTCCCCAACCCCTGCCTCATTTAGGGCATTTTGGATGTTCTGAAGTGCTGGGAGGGTGACATTCAGGAATGTGCCGTTGTAGGCTGAGAGAAATGGCTCATTTCCAACTGCTACATACCTGTGTTAAGAATAAAGTACTTCATCAATGATTATATTCCGTGATACAACAAGTTCTGAGTGAGATATAGACTAGACATACATGCATTGGCGAGATTGCAACAGACATTCACGACCCAAAGGGAGAGATTTTCAGTCAATTTGTTCCTTGTAATTTCACCGGAATAGAACAATCTACCACATAATGTAAGACCACTCAGCAAGTTTAGAGAAGGTACTACAGGAGACAGAAGAAATAGCTTTATTTCATTGTCAAGGCCAATTTCTCATCATAAACTTCTGCTTCAATCAATCCCATCTTGTGTATGGAATGAAAAGAAAAAGCCTTTTCACGCTACAGTTGTTACTGCTCCCAAAAAGGTGTCACCGTTTAATCTAATCGACAAGTGTTTCTAACCTACAAACGACATATCCCCCAAGCTTGTTGATTGCTACTGTCTACTGCTCACATGTCACCTGCCAAATCATGAAGGCAAGTTTTCTCTGGTCCAACTTAAAAACAAATTCCACCTTATATGAGAAGCACATATTAGTGACTTCTCAAGAGACGAGTCGTGACACCTTCTAGAGCAATGTGTTGCTTGCTCGTATTGGTTTGTGACTCACCGTCAAACTAATTTACAGTGCCATTAGAAGGCTGCAATTAGATGATCAAATTGTTGGTTTACTCAAGGAAAGATGTCACAGGGGGTTCACTATGCAATGTTTCTATCTTCAGTCCAACTGCATATAAGGACCCAGGGCTCAGGCAACTAAGATCAAACTGGTAATATTGGACGGACATCGTCGAAATAGCAAATGCTGAACATTTGCAAATCAACAAAAAATTACAATTTAAACATAGATAACTGATTTCCAGAAGTAGATGCCGAGGAGTTCCTTTAGAATTAAGTCTTGCAGACTCTTCTTTTAATGACATCTTGGGACAACGCAAGCATTGACTGCACATCGGATTTAGGCGTTAACAACTTTATACACCAGAATAAACAACTTTTTCTGCCACGCAATTTTCAGACAGATTACGAAAGTCAACAGACGAGCAGATCCCAACAACTATCGATTTTAATCATAAAGAAATGTCCAATAGACTCTTTTCCTGTAAACAACTGCATTAGCTAAGCTAACAACGTACTCTTCCATTAATGCATACCTTGTCACAGAGCAAATTTCAACAATTTGGTCAATTTCAAGAGGCAGAACAAGGAGCTCATTGGAGCAAATAACCCCTAGTAAAACCGCACTCAATCAACCAAATTGGCTCACATGCAATGAAAGAACCTCGACAGCTCGGACACCAAACTTACTTGACGTTAACTCCTCCGTTGAAGTTGTACCGGGTGACGTTGCGCTGCACCCACTGCTTCGCCCTTTCGTAGCTGGTCATGGCGGCGAGCTGGTCGTTTGGAATCGCGACCATGACCTCGATGTTGCTCCCCGCGAGGGCGCTCATGGTGTACTGATCGGAATCGAAAAGCTTCACCTTCTTGATCCCATTGTCCTGCAACATTTGCACTACTGTCTTTGGGGGCAACTGGTGAGTGGCCATCGTGCCCCAATTCACACCAAGACCCTCCACGAGAACAACAAAAATGGAACTACCCAAAAGCCCCAAACACAAAACCCACTTGGAAAAATTCATCCTTTTTCCTTATTTTCCCCAAAATTATTCTCTATTTTCACCCCCCTGAGAAAATAAGCGGGTCTCAACCAAAGTGATGAATATGAAAAAGCTACACTCTTGCTGATTATATCACTCCGTATCTCACTACTGTGTGTGTACGTGTGTGTGAGAGAGAGAGAGAGAGAGAGAAAGAGAGAAAGAGAGAGAGAGAGGGAAGCAACGGTTTTTTGAAGGTGGGACGGCTGATGACAACGATTTCCACCCACGGAAATTGAGGACGTGAAAATATTCGCTCTTTTAAAAGGTCGAACACAAAATAATGCAAGAATTAGACCAGAAAGCAATACAAGGATAAAGGAAGAAAAAGAAAAGGAGATAAAGGAATTCTCTGAATCTCAGGGTGAAAAGGTGGGTATCCGTGTTTATTGGCTATAGAAAAGCCCACGGGTAATCAGCGAATGAATGCAATAGGTGGATTAGCAATATTGGAACTTGATAAAACCTCCAAAGAACGAGAGAGAGAGAGAGAGACAGGATATCACCAAGGATACCCAGAAACAAAAAATGGGAGCTTTGAGCAGTAATAAGCGCAGAGGATGGTGATCAGAAAGAGACGAAGGATGGGTTTCGTAAATTTAAAAGATTCAAACCGAGAAGGAACAGTATGAATGAGCTGAAAGACAGAGGAGTTTCTAGAAAACAGAGCAACGAGCTGGAAGAAAGCAGGAGCTGACCCCGCTCGATTCTATTGCATCCACCTTCAAACCGCGTGCTCCCCTATTCAGAGAAGAGAAACGGCGAGAATGAAGAGGAGGAGAGGAGAAGCAGAAGAAGATGGGCGAGAGAGAGAGACAAGTGGTAATAAAGTTGGGAACTCCTACTGTTGCACCAGGAGAGAGATTAAGGAATAAAAATTAGTACCAATCCTTACCGGCTGGAGAGAGAGAGAGAGAGAGAGAGTGGGGAAGCAACTAACGCTAGCAGTAAATAACTATAAAAACAATTGTTTCGAGTCGACAAGTAGAGGAATAATGCCAGACTAGGATTCGTAAAAAGTATTCTTCTGCAGATTTGCTTTCCGTGGACACTTTTCTCTCATTAGTTCTTTTATGATCTCTCCATTAACAAAGTATTCGACTAATGTCCGAGATAGGGTAAGAGAAGGGCAAAAAGAGTCCAACTAATGATCTGAATATGAAATCACACCCAACTTCGTTCTTCAAATGCCTAGACAACCTCCATTATATTAACCTTGTTAGGTATTCTATTCTCCAAATTATTGAAAGATTCGCTTGCGCTCAGTTTATCAATGAATATAAAGATGTCAGCGTCTCGAGTAAAAATTCACATATCTTATGATTCGAATGACTTCATGAAGATGTAATACTGATACATGGTTCAAAGGATAGAGATATAGATAACTTGACATAGGCGAAAATTTTACTTTAAGTTTATTACAGTCCCATTTCTCTTAGGATCTTTTTAAAGACAGACAAGTGCAAATCTCTACTCTCGCTTCTCTCTCTAGCTAGGTTATGGTTTCAGTTAAATTCATAATGATCTACATGATTCTGGAAGGTGTTAGGCACAGCTAAAACGAAGAGTGGTGGTGGGGTTATTGCCTTTTCAATGAACCCATCACCACCTCACCACCCTCCCCCAAAAGCTCCTCCAAGTTCAGTTAGATTAGATGGGTGGAAAAATGTGATTTGACGTGGCCAGGTGGTCCACTGATCTCTCCAGCTGCACTTTCCACACCCCCCCCGGCTGTTTCTCTCTCTCCCTCTCACGTTTTTTGTCCGAACAAAGTGGCCACATTGTCTGCGGATCCACCTTGCTTTTGCAGTACATGTGATTCGCACCAATGCTTTATCCTATTGCGAAGCCTTTGGAGTTTTCGAAAATTCTGCTTGCGGGTCGGTGACCGACGCGCTGCGGAGAAGTGAGAGTTTGCCACAAGAGTACGCTTCCGCAGAGAAGTTAGGGCCATGAGAAACTGCCCATCGTGATTAGGGGAAAGAGCAAAGCGAGTCATACATGTCACGGTATCATCCATGAGATCACACCGTGTATGTCCTCAAAAGAAGAGCGAGGCCTTTGCTTCCTTAGGATTCGAAAGGATTGTGCCATGGAAATGACCAAAATTTGAGTTTCGAGATGGATGACTTGTCCATTACTTGTGTATTTAGGGAGATAGAAAGAGAGAGAATTTGTTACCACAGAATGAATAAGTATCCATTCGGTATCAATAGTGTTGCAATGTTGTGCCGTAATTATGATGTCCACGATAATAGCGCGTGCATGATGATACATGTTTTGAAGCAATAATGCACCGTAGCATTTGGAAAGCGACTTCCCAAAAGGCGATAAGGAGTTACTTCAGTCATCAAGGTACTTTCATCTTCCAAGTATTAGTCAAATCAGTAGTCAAAGCTGAAATACATCCTTTGAGAGTAATCATTGCCCTGTATAAATATGCCAATATACATCGCAATGTGAAAAATGATTCTCCAACCGACTTGTCAATTTGTCTATTTATTCGATTTGGCTATTTACCATTGTCCAGGATTTGGAATGTTGATGTATATTTTCTACTGAACTTCCATACTTAGAATTATTTTAACAATAGGAGTCTTTGTAGTATTTTCCGATAAAAATATAGGCCAGAACAATTGGGTCATAAGCCGGAATGACAATTTGATCATTGAATATTATCTATTTGGCTGCTATCCTGTCTGAGTTGACTTTTCTCTCCATTTTCATCTGATTTTCTCCACTATCTATATTTCTCCCCTTTTCTATGACTCTAAATCCATCTTCAGTCCATGCTTCCACTATTTCATCAATTGGTATAAAAGCTTCATTGGTTCTTGATCAATTAATTGGTATCAAAGTTAAGACACGTTTTTGGTCCAAGAAACAAACATGAAAGGAAATTCTCAAATTGTCCTTGTTTAATTCTCACTCTTGTAACGTGATATACATTAAGCATTTTGATTAATTATAATTTTTGCACTCACCAGATAGAGAGAGAGAGAGAGAGAGCTTATGCTGGAAACTCAACTGCATCTCAAGTGCATTTTGAAAATGGCATTTTGGTAGGTAAAGTGACATGGCGCCCGCCCAACCTAATGAAAGCTAGTCATAAAGTTTCTCCTGTCTATTTTCATTTTTTTTTCTGATGGCCTAGCCTTAATTTGGCCACCGCAGTTGCACTTGGAATGGTCCAATTCACATTACTCAAATTAAATAAAAATAGGTCAAACTGAAGTTTCACGAGCTGCCAAAACCAATTAACATGAAAACAGTTCTTTCTTTTATTTTCTTTAAAAAAAAATTCCTTTTTCTCGAAACTCCTTCCCTTGGGCCAATCCTTAAAATAGGCTTAATAAAAAGAAGAAAAAAGGGATGGTAACCTTATCAAGCAATAAAAACCTCAGCAAAAAAAAAAAAAAAAAAGAATAAGAGCAGGGCAACTTTTTATCTCCATTTTCTTTATTTACAAATTTTTTTTGCTTTCGAGAGAACAAGTGGACGGTGGATTCATTGATTCCTTTTTATATTCCGAGAATATTAAGGGATAAGGATGGCTACGTGCCCTCCAACCACAAGCCCCATCATCATATATTCACACTTTTCTTCTTGCATAGGGTCATTCCTTCCTTTTTCTCTAATCAATTCGATCTCCCCCCGTGTGTGAGAAAATGGCTAACTTTCCGAAGAGGCAGATGATGCTGTCTCAGCTCGTTTTTGTCTGTTTCCCCAAAATCCCTGAAAATGATTTGAGTTGAAACGGCGTTTTGTGACTAAAAGGGGGATTATTAGTATGTTGGTATTTTTTTTGGCATCATGCGCCATTCTTTTGCGTACACGAATGTAGTGATCAAATGATGTGGTCGTGGATAGAATCGAATGATGACTAATTGCCACGTCAAGCTTTCGTTCTCCGAGAATGTATTATAGTCATTATTTTATTAAGGATTCATACTACGAAAAATTTTAAATTTATATATTCGTAACAAATTTATTCAAATTAATTTTTTTAATAAATAAAAATTTCAAAATGATACATTTATAACAAACTTATTTTTCATTTGTTTTCATTGAATTGGATCAACATCACGAAAAATCACAATTAATACACATGCGGTAAATGAATGATAAAATCCTAAACCGATACACTACATATTATTTAACTTAACAATTTAATTAAAAAATTTGATAAAAATTAATAGATTAAAAAATTGTCATAAATATATCAATTTGGAATCAATAATAAAAATATTAATTTTTGGTAAATGGTGAATTTGAGATTTTTCGATCAACCCTTCAATCAATGCGCTGAATTTGTACACATAAACTCAGTTGCAGATTCTTTAAAGACGGTAGAAATCTGAATCGATTCTTTATTTTCTCAGTGCTCGAGGAACTCGACTTTAGAAACAATCGATGGTGAGGTGAAACGACGGCTCGAGGAATGGATTTCAAAAGGGCCCGCAAGGTCGGCAACGTCGGCCGCGGGCGGCTTTCGACGGCACGCGTCTTCGTTCGGAGTTCACACCGAAAGATTGTCCTTGTGCTCGAAACCTTGCAAACTCTCCATTCGATACACATCGCCGCGGATCGACATCACTCGGTGGACCGTGTCTGTCGTCGGACAGCGACTTAAATAATTCAATCTCATGTCGACTAATGTCCATCCATGCTAGAACTTTCAAAGTTGGACAAAGCTAAGTAGCTGATTCCCGACGTGCTTTGTCATTTCGATTGTAGGGCGATCCTCGCACACCACGTTGCTGTCGTTGGTGTCATGTTGGCAACTCCTCTTCCACTATACAAGAAGGCATGGAAGGCGTATATTCTTTTCCTCCTTTTTCTTTTTTTTTTGGAATTCTCCAATTATTCGGTCGACGCCATTTTTCTATAACGACAATTTAAGTCAAGATCATGATGGAGGAGTCAGGAGACGAAATAATTGGCATGTAACCAAAATAAGCAAGACGTTAGGCGGGCAGAAGCTCTTAGAATAGGTGAATAAATACCTAGTTTTTGTATCGCAGTTAAGGAGACGGCAAACAAAGGTAGGAGCCGGCCGATTACCGTACCAGCGCACGGTGCAATCTTGTCAATTAAACCCTACTTCCTCATTCGCTTTTTGGAATGGGAAATCGGGAACGCACGTAATGATTTATGTTACTCTTCAATTCCGATGATCTTGGCCTCTATTGAGATTGGAAACATAGTCATTAATCAAAACTTATTTTTAATTATATATGCGTACTATGCTCCTAAAAAAAAAAGTAAATTTTTAGGTACCCGCTGTCGGGGGGAAGCAGCGGGAGGCCGGGCTTATGGAGATAGAAAACCCTAGATTCAGGAGAGAAAAAAAAAATAGTGGGGTTTTTTAAAATTCAAATCTTGACAAGTGAGGAGCATTTCCAAGGTTGATAAACCGTCATTTTGTTAACAAACCTCGAAATAATATTAAAGAAAACCGTGCATTCAAAAGAGGGTGCGGTCGCATTGAACTTCTCCTGGCCTGGGGAGGTTCAGGCTGACAAGCAAAATTTAATTAGTCCACGTAATTAATATAATTAATGACTATTTAGATAATTTGATCTGCTCAACTGCCACGGCCTGTAGTCGAATCTTTAGCAATTTTTTTTAAATAAAGAATAAATAGGATTATTTCAAAGCATATGTCTGAAGCTGTCCTCACGAATGGCTCCTAACGCTATAGAGATTAGGTATGGATTATTTTCTGTGAAAATTGACTGGATTGGGGTGGGGCTTGCCCTATGATGTCTTGACCTCTAGGAGCTTTCTCGTTTAGAGATCACAGTTAGGCCCTTTGTTGAAAAAGTATGAAGCCTTGGGGAAACCCTAATTTCGAGCTCGAGTTATTGCATATGTAGGCACCCAATGGTTGCGAATCATAAGAAAGTGCCTGAGTAATTTTGATAGTATTCTCGAACTCGGTATCCCCAGGCTAATGATCTACGTTCAAATGTTCGAGTAGTCGCAGCGATGGTAGACAGGAAAGAACAACAAAATTAAACGCACATGATGCGGGTCATTGCCCCGCGTAACAATTATTTGTGGGGTCCATGTGTTGTGTCTTTGCTAGAGTTTTATAGTGGGATGAAATATCGAAGCTGCAAATATGACCATCAAAAAGAAATTAGAGAGAGAGAGAGAGAGAGAGAGAGAGAGAGAGCAATGGTCGGTAATGCCAGTAGTCACTTTTGAAGCCATGACGTGGCTGTGACTCATCAAAAGAATCGAAAATCTTCAGTTCTAAGGAAACAATAGCACCTTTTTGGTTAATGGCGATATCTTTTCGTTTGTTTCATTCAGCATAATTGTACATTTGGTCAACCATTGCCTTCCCTCCTTAGTCCTTTAGTCTGGGATTTCCAACTAGAAGGACGGCTTTGAACAGAGCAGTCGACCGAAAATAAGGTCGGTATGCTCTTGTAAGATGCCTGGTAACTGCTTTTAACTATCGTACACTCGTTAATGTTTGGCTGGCTTCATGTAACTGCTTTCTTTGAATATATGAGTCCGAGGCGTGTCCAGACCAGTGCATGCATGTTTCTATTTTTGTGATAAAAGGCCCAAACAAGGGTTCGTATTCATGTTTCATTAAGGAAAAAACATCGGAATCGTTAAAGCGTCGTGGGCATTTCGTCAACCATTGGTGTACCCTAGTGTACGGCCATTTCCCACCCCAACATTCCTGATGTGTTTTATAGAGACCTGGGTACTTCGCATCATCTACAACCTAGCAGACTGGCCAGGACGAGTATTGATTAATCCTGTGTTCGTGAACCAGTCGTGTGATTGGGCGTGCCAGCCAATGCAAGTGGCGCATCATGCCTAATTTGCGTGCAAGGGTGCTGTGAAAGTGACCAGAAGGCAGGCTCGGATGGTCCGTGTCAGTGTTACATCGTGCTGTGCATAGCCTACCCGTGAAGTCTGTTAGTGAAATGTGCTTCGGCTCAATTGGGTGCGGCCTGGTCAAGGCGTGGTGTGTTCGACAGCACGTAGGGCTGAGAAGTCCATAGTGAAATGTCAGCTCGTGACATTTACCATGGCAGATCCTTTAATAACACACAATTTTTCAAAGATAGGCGTAATAAACCAAAGCTATAAGTACGATTGTGTGCGTACACAAACTAATGATGCTAATTGTAATTTCTGTAAAATGGTACGTACTACATAGTCATCCCCATTCTAGACAATGAAAAATGTGATTGTCCCTACATCCCATGCCGGCGCATTAATAGGAATATGGTCTTCAATGAGAATGAACTGTCTGTCCCTGGCTAGACAGGGATGGACCCAACATCAATTTGCACGACCATGCTGACATTTTGACTGACCATGCATCAGTAACTTGGGAACAAAAAACAGATCATAGGCTCAAATCCATGAGGACAAGCCGATAGGTGCGCAAAGGGCTTCCACTGATAAGACTGTTCTAGCAAATGAGACAATATCCTTCAAAAACCAGGATATCAAAAGAAGAGGAATTCATAGAGCATAAAAAACTAAGGGGTGCATTATACAAGAGAACTGTCACATATAGCTGGGAAGAGATATTTACCAAAGGAGTTGGATAATAAACCATAACTATGGATTGCATTAACGGTAGGGCAACATCTTATACACGTCTGTTTATGGCATCAATTCATCTTCAAGGTAGTTATACTCGAATCTGAACTCGGTCTTGATTCTTTGACACCTGAGAGCAAATCAAATTAAGCAAGGTCACAATAAGACAGATGTACCTTTCCCAAGATGAAAAAACCACAAAAGATGCTGTCCTAACTTACAGGAAACAAATGTCAATGCATTAACTAATTTAAACATGCAATATACCCATGCATCAAAGCAGTCAATTTTTTTTTCTATTTTAAAAAGCAAGGAATCTTCAGCGAGACCATGAAGTGACACTTCCAGAGTCTCAGCCACCAATAGAACCAAGAATCAAGGAACTTTTGATGAAACACAAACTTAAAAACAACACAAAGAACCATCATAAAGGTCATCCTTTGATGAGGTATATAACAATAAAAGAATTCATTTAAACAGAGAAAAAAGATTTCAGAGGGAAAAATGTTAATTTGAGTGTTGAACATCCTACTCATTTTCAATTTGTGCTTGTAGAGGGATCAAGCCAAATCAGTTAGCGAGAAGAAATACAATGGGTACTAAGGTCTAAGAGGAAGGAAGCATGGAAAATTTCTTGGAAGAGAAGATTCTTTTAAATTGGAGGATTTCCTTCTGCAATGTCTTGCTTGAGAGGCCACGTGTGGAGTCAGTGGTAGTTTGTGTTTCTTCAGCTCCATAGTATGGGTATATATTTTCATTCTAATTGTTCTTGTATTATCCTATCAAAAACTCATCTACACCTTCCTCAAACTAGAGTTTATGCTGCTAGAGTGTGCGTTTCTCAACCTGTCCTCCAATGAACCGCCATTTTGAATAAAAAAAATTCATAATGGTTCAGAAATAAGTCAGGTAAGTATTCCCCTCATAATATAGAGTCCCATGCATTGCATAAAATTCCGACACATCAAAATAGCTACTCTTAAGTGAAATAGAGCTTTCCCCCAAAAAGATTAAAAGTGAGATAGAGCACAGATAATGAAGAGGAAGTTGATCAAACGTACCATCCATGTTTTAGGTCATCATTTGAAACATGGAAATCAAAATAGACGTAAGTTCCTTGTTCATATTCATCAGTTGCAATCTGTGGCTCCTCATGACGCTGAAACCATGTATTGTATTTCTTGTGGTATCTCCAAGATTGCTTTTTCAACTCTTTTGCAGCTAAATACTGTTGATAGGTGTTCTGCAGATAATTATTTGTATACAGTCATGCCCTGGGAGTGACTATATCATAGTAAAAGGAAAACAAACCCTTAAAATTATTTAGAGATGAATCACCTGCTGATAGTAAAATGCAAAGAAGAGCGAATCAGGACCTAATCTTTCCCAAAAGAGAGGGTTATTGACAATTGGTGCTTGTACTTGAGGAAAGCTAGGAGGCGTGATAGCAGGATGCCTCTGAAAGAAGGAAACATTTGGAATAAGATGAAACAAATGGCAAACCTGTCTAAGATGCTGTGCATAAGTAAAAAAATTAGCAGGGATCATACCGGAACATAGCTCCTCATCCTTTCAGAGTCCTTGGGTAGAGGAAGTCTGTGATATGCAGCCTCAAGCATATGGAGATTGTATAACTGATCCTGCATTCCTCCACTATTAGTACTAACAGTTGATCCACTCAGATAATCTCCTATGGCACCAAGGTCAGAAACACTCTTCCGCCCAATGACACCAAGGCTTGCAGAAGGTTGAGCGGACAGCAGAGGTTGTCCAGGAGATAGGTCAGTATCCCTAGGCACTTGAGAAGGTTCAGTGAGAGAAGCAGCTGCTCCAGCCTGTATAATAGTAGACAGTAACAATGAGAACTTTTCTCTTTTTGTCATTTCATCACTGTCTTGTAGATATCAATTGCTTTTGCTCTGTCTTAAATCCCAACCTAGTTAAGTCACATCAGAATAAGATCTGCAAGCAACCTCATATGGCTCGCTGAGGTTCAATAATCTAAATTTTTCTCTTTGGTCATCAATAATCTAAATTCAATCTTTTTTCAACCACCCTAGTAGAACTCCACTTAGATTTATATATTTTCAAACTAGATCGATCATCAAATAAGTGAGGATGGGCCCATCGAAAGCATGTAAAAATTGCAAATTGTGTTAAAAGGAACCCCACTCCACTCCTGCCTATATAAATTAATGAATCATCCAGATTCATGATGTAAATTTGGACCAAATCCACATAAAAGCAGAACTAGCGGTGATACATCAAATCCTTATCTTAGTTATGCACTTCAATCGAAATTTTTCGGACATTATATGAACCCTGACCTGTACCCATGCCACGTGGGAGCTTCATGGAAAGGGCGGCCCTTTTTAGCAACCACTAGAATAAACCACCAACATCCCCATCAAACAGTTTTCATTTTCTTCTTTAGAAATATTTTATTTTTCCACCAAACAAATCCACGCGATCTTGTCTTTTAATTCCTAAGAAGACAGTTATGGCACAGGATGATTCTCTCACTGACAGCCCACAAACTATTACTTCTAGGAAGTAAAAATGCCCTCAGAAAAGAAAGATGATAAACCAAAAATAACTTATCGCTAAGTGAAGCCACTGTCAATAATCTGATATAGCACTGTACAGAAGCTTTATATCCAAGAAAGGGGCCAAGAAGAAGAGTGGAACAGCAAAGCAAAGACCATCACCTTGCATGGTACATAGGAAATGGTTCACTCATATTGAAACGAAGACAATAATCTAAACTACCTGGGTTATCTTGCAAATCTAATGATTACCCATTGTACACTACATAAACATATATAATGACACCTCTAACCTATCAAGTTAAGTTTCCATCCCACTGTGAAATCTATATAATAAATGAAGATGGCTTTAAAAAGGACCACTGGCATTTATCCATTAAATTAAAATCAGTGCAAATTAGTCATATCTGTAAAATAATTATTAATTAATTGCACTTTACAGTATACAAACAGAACACCAAACAATGAAAGACTATTTAAAATTTTTTCTAAGTGAATAATAATTTAACGTACAGAAGCATCCAATGGGCGTGGAGATTTCAAATCATCATCATTCGTGCTCTTGCCAATTCCGGTAACAGAAGCAGACTCAGCAGTTGAATCATCAGGCATATTCTGCTGTTGCTGCTGCTCCTCCAGTTTAGCAAGGCCAGTTCCTGCAGATAAACAGTTCGGTCCAACTTGCAGTTATGTTAGAGTCAGGCTATGAATGACTGTAAAATCCATATGGAGAAATCTTCACCATCCATACTTGCATCTACCATAATACAAAAAAAAAAAAAAATTCACCAACTAAAATGCTAAAATATAAAACTTAATCCTTTGTCCTAAAATCTTCTCTTTACGAGAACGTCACAAATTTAGGAACATTAGAAGAACCACATTCTAGCCATACAGTAAGTAACAGAAGCACAAAAGAGATATCATAAGGAAAATGAGCGCCCACAATGGAAGGATTACTTCCTTCCTCCTGTGGGAAAGAAAATAGATGTTCAGTGATATTCACAAAACACCCCCAGCAGATATAAAATAATGCAAAGCCAAACCTCCCTGACATGCCTCCTCCCAAGTTCAACAAACACATCACAATCATAAAATCACCAATGCAGAATGTAACTCCTAAATAAAAAAATGATCCAAATGTCAAACCTTGTGGACTAGACTGTTGGATGGGACTTGGTTGTTGAATAGCAGCAGCCACTGCACCATTAACACCCTGTGTCTGTAATCCTCCTAATCCAAGACCACCTTGAGAAGCAACTGATGTGGTTGGTGCATTGAACTACAAAAATGAAGTCTCAGTTGAATAACTACATAAAACAAGATAAAAATATCATAAAACAAATTGAAACTGAAATCAGATGCTAAATAATGTGACAGTTCACTAGGAATTGAATCACACAAGGAAGCAGATAACTTTGTAGAAATGGTTCCAGCTACAAAGCGTGAAAACCATCACCCTAGCATGTAAAAGCATTCTTAAATGTCAAATCAGGTTAGTCAGATTATCTAAGGACAGTCCCAAATTCATCGTAAATGATTGGATGCACATTCTTCAATAATCTGGCTAAAGCAAAAACTTCAGGTTCGTTGCTGTTCACTACATCAGGAATCTTTTCAAGCTTAAAGGCATGATGTACCAAAGGAAACTTTCACCAGAATCTCAATTGAGACAATCAGCTTGGAGTTTAGTCTCAGGAAGTACAAGATACTCATCAAAATTCTTAAAAGTTTTTTTCTTACTAACTCAACCAAAATTGAGGAATGAATCAAGCTACCAGGCCTACCATTTGAGTTCAACTCTGTATATATAAATTGGGTTCTTCCAAAGAGTACCTTCATAAATGAAAGGTGAGGAGGAACTCTTTATCTTCACCCAGCACAGAGGTTTTATCATAGAAAATGACAATGCAGCGCTACAAATGTATGGGGCATAGTATATACAAAAGAAGGGGTGCAGCAAAGAAAACACAGCAAGAACGCAGGAGATAAAGCTATTGGGGAAGGAGTTTCGGACAGCAGATGCTGTGATAACATTACGGCAGGCCAAGATAAGACAATCCATCAGCACATCTTAGGAGCTAGTAATAATAATTCTTTTGGGCCAAAATGATGTTATGTAATGCCAAAAATGCCGATCTATCTATATGTGTACTGAACTGAGAGCCATTTCATGCACAGAACAGTGATGAAGAGATATGGCCATACCAGTGAGATCCACTTCCAAAATTTCAATTACCATTTGACATCCTAAATCTTAGGGCACCATGTCAAATTCCTTAAATTGAAAGTAACATCTGACATCCTAAATTTTTGTGTTGACCACAGACATGCTAGTCATGGTTCATCCAGTGGATGACACATCATCAACTTATCTTTCTTTTTATCCAAAGGTGCAAGAAATACTAATGCCATCTCCAGGAGTTCAGCAAAATATATAAGATAGAATTGGCTGTCACTGCCCCCCCCCCTCCCCTCCCCTCCCCTCCCCTCCCCCACCATATGCTCTAGCGGTGCTTCTTAAGAGTAGCATGTCCACCTATTTTAACGTAGCAGTGTACTCAACACCCCCTCCCCCAACCCACAACCACTACACACACACACACATAGAGAACCTGTGGCAAGAGTGGGTTTTGCTGCTGTGGAGAGAACTGCTTATGGTTTCCTCCTGCCAGCGGAGGCATGCCCAGAAGGTTGCTGTGTCCCTGCTGTTGTACTTGTTGGAGCCGTTGCAAAAATTTCTCCCTCTGGTCAGGTGCTATTTCAGTTCTTCCTCGCAACTGCACCTGGGAGATGACACGCATAAAGTATATCCAATAAGGGAGCATGATACTGCTCTAAACAACACAATAATAAAGCATAATATGCAGAACAAAGCAAACATTATGATTCTGGAATTACTAAAAGTATGATCTGGATGTAGAAACACCTAAAGAAGATACTGACAAAAGAAAAGGCCAAGCCTAATAGAGGGGGAAATAACTTAAAAATCCAAAAGAAAATGGCTGCCTCCAAATAGAAATAAAACAAAATAAACTCCTAGAAAGCACATGATAGAAAACAAATAGCACTCATAAAAATTTCCAAAATTACCCATCTCTAAAATGACAACAACTTTGCACTAAGTTTCCTGAAGGACCAACAACTAAGTGGCCTTTACAGAAATATACCAGCTATCACATAATACCAGGATCACTTTACATTGAATTGGAGGCTCAATGTGGACCCCACTAAAACAAAAGAGACTGTGTTCAAACACCTACACATGATGCTTCCTTATGCATCTTTCACCCAGTGCTAAAATAGCATCCAAGAAAGACTCAAAGCAAAAGACAGCAGAAGAAAATTAAACCGTCAATAAACCAGAGTAACAATAGTGATCTACCGCTTCATTCTGGGGAAAGGAACTTCCAGGCCTCCACGGCATATTGGACACTACAGGAGGCGAAAATACTCGGCCAGCTATTGCTGTGTTATCAACCCCACTAGCAGGATCAACCAAGGCACTTCCATCATTAGCCTTCATGCTTTGTGGCAACACCTGTCTATTACCAAAAGGGGATACTGGAGGCTGCACCAAGCCACTGCTACTGAGTCTATCATCGGCTCCTAAAATATTCCTCTTTGCTATGTCAGAAGCAGAAGGAACTGCACCAAGGGCTGAATTGCTAGATACAGAACTATTTGAAAGAGGAAGATTGGATAGTGTTTGGCTAGATAGAGCACCCTTTCCTATTCCTCTAACAATTCCAGCATCAGCTAAAGCCGGAGATGATCGACGAGCAGGATGGCTCCCATTTTCCTCTTCTTTGATAGGACTAGCAAGGCTTGCGGTTGAACTAGGAGCACCTGCAATTTCAGAAGTACCTCGAACAGAAGGTACAACTGCTGCTATAGTTGATGCCCCCGCCATGCCATGAGAAGGAATATTGGATGCAACAGGTATGGCCTGACTGGCAGGTGCAGCTGGTGGAGAAACCACTACATTAATCTTGGCAGGTGGCATTTTTGCAGGAACATCGGAACTGGCATCATGAGAGCTCGCCTCCTCAACTTGTTCCTGGCCTGGTGTGACTTGTTGGTGACTAGCCGTGGTAGTGGCCTAGTGAGGAAATTCTCTTTATAAATATTCCGAATGTTTCTATGACTATTCTTGCAATGAAGTAAAAGTAATGACATAAAACAACCTAACCCTACCGTTGGTTGAGATGCTGCTGCAGTCAGAGAAGTCTTTGAAACTAGCGGTGTCCCCTGCCAATGGATATGAAAATATCTGTTTAGTCATGTTAAAGGCAGTAGGCAGAAACTCAAAGTGGGATTTAGGTATCAGACAAAAGAGAGCAGAAAATTCAGCTTAACCGTTCTGCAAATGTCTTAACAGAAACAAAATGGTATCCATGCCACAACTAAACCATAGGCTAACAAACCAAAGTATATTGCGGGCACAAGGACAACAAGAAAATAGGGTACTTCAGAGCAATCATCATAAAAAGGGTATCAATGCTTCCTTGGAAACTGGAGCTTTCAAGATAAGCTTGATCGATTCCGCAAACTGGAAAAGAAGACTTAAGAAATGAAGCTCAAGGTACAAGTCCCAAAGCACTCTGCCATCCCCATTTCCCAGATAAATAATTAAATGAAATATTTTATCAAAGAAAGTAAAGGTAGGGCAGTTGGAATAGTTAATCAAAACTAAAAGGGTACAATTTTCTTCTGAATTTCTCAGAATGAGAAAACTGTATTGTCTACATGACATAAACAAAGCTACCTTTGGAAACACCAAAAGAAAGGCAGGTTTCACGACACCAATCTGTACTTTAATGCCATTCTCACCAGGCAACCCACAAGAGAATGGGGAAAAAAGATCACTCATAACAGAGATTGTTCTCTGCATCCAATAAATTAAAAAAGCAAGGCACATTTCATTTTAAAAGAATTACCTTGTTGATGAGACCAGGAGGACCAATGGTAACCAATTCTTCAAGAGACTCAACCTTATCTAATGGTAATGTGCTATAGAGGTCCTCGACATCATCGAAATCCTCAAAATCCTCCTGCAGATATCATTGTTTGAACTAAGATCAGCATACACAATGAAATGATCTAGGGACCTGTGGTACAAAAAACAAACCAGAAAACTGACACCAAGAGGGCCAGATACTTTGATTGCCTTCTGTGCATAAATTTTACAGCCCTCATGCAAGGGGATAAAAAAGGAATAGCAATTTTGATTCTTATCGAGATCAACCTGATTACGTTCGACATAATCATCCAGGAACTCCTTAACATCATTGACCTGGTCGGGACTCAATTCATCATTATCCAAAAGTCTCAAAATCAGTTCCAACTTTAATATATGAGCCTTGTGCCGAGTAATAGATGTCTCTAAATGTGTCTGCAAAAGTAAACCAAAGTCAACAGAAAGACCATTGGATGCAAACTTCTATGTCAAATGAAGTGCCTTTTCACACTAGGTACCAATCTGGGAGGCTTTGTCTTTCCTTTCTTAACAGATAGCCCCTCGATCTCAGCTTCAAAGATATCAATCTGGGTTTCTAACTCCCCAACCTACTCATTCCACACAAAGTCATATCAGTCATACAAATGTTCTGACAATAGGCATTCCATGAAAGATAAGATAGATGAGAAAAAGATCTATTTCCATACCACATTGTTCAACCAGTCTCTAGTCTCTGCTTTAGCCTTCTCTTTTGGATCCTGAGACAACACGTTATGGGTTTATACGTAAAACATAAACAGGAAAAGTAGTCAGAAAAATATGCCACTACTTGACTAATAGAGCTGATTTTATGAAAGGATGCATGGGAAATATATATGATATCACTAAAAGATGCCAATGTAATACATACATCAAACAAGGCACTGAACAGCAATTTACCTTAACCAATAATGCAGAAATGGGAAAAGCAAAATCTTAGAATGAAAGCATGGGAAACTGAAAGCAACAATAAGTACACAAAAACTGAAACAAGAAGAGGTGTTCTCAGATCAATCACTTCAGTGACCACAGTGTACAACTTGAATTCATCTAATCCTACTTTCTGCCTTCTAACATAAACTGTCAAGAGAACAAGGCCAGCAAGATTGCATGTCTTACAGTTTTTGGTTGTTGACCCAGCCCTTCCTTAGAGAAAGCTTTTGTTTTAGTCTCCTTTTCGCAGACCTTAAATCTCTCCATTTCGCGCTCAATAAGCTTGCGTGCATCCACCAGAGCCTGCTCATAAGAGGCACTAACCTATGTCAAGATATAAGCAAAAGAAGACATATTAATTGCCATCTCCAGGTCCAGAAACAAACAATCAAAAGATGATACCAACACGAAGAAAATATCGAGAAACAACACGAGATGAACTCAATATCATACAGAGAGAGAGAGAGAGAGAGCCCTAATGCCGTGTGACTAACAAATGCTCAAGGTGCTCTACCACAAAACAGAGTTCAGGGAGAATCAAATACACAAAGCATTGCAAACTGCAAGGATATATGGATCATTACCTACACCATAATAACAAAAACACATTTATACATGCCGCATCAGAGAGAGAAACATGCATTTACACACATAAACCAAGAATCCCTTTGTCAAGAAGAGTCATCATGAGTAAAAAGAGAAAAAAAAAACAAGGGTTATCTTGCCTCCACAATCCATTTAAATGAAACAAGAGAGAAGTCAACTTTTACAACACTACAGTATTTTCACATGCCGCAAACAGACGGAGAGTTGATTACAAATATTATACATACATAGGCTAGTTTAGCAGTCCTAAATATCTACTGCCAGACCAGCTATTATCCCTTTCTTACCAATGCCTTAGCATCCCCTGAAATGTTCCTTGCGGAAGAGAAAATAACTTTAGTTGTCACACACACCACAGACTGATATGGCGCATGCTAATCAACCTCAGAGTGCCAGCAAAGCAACTAACCCCTGCCACTTCTAATTTGGAACACAGGCTTCAACAGACTTTCAGATGGTATGGTCTTATAGGTCTTCACACACAGATAAAAGAACGAGCTAAAAGGGAAAATATGGAGCAACAATTCAATCATGATATCTTATAATGTGTGAGCATGCACCAACTAAAGAACAGATACAAAAGGACTTATGAAAATACATAGTAATTTGGCAGTCATCATCCAGAAAAAAGTTAGCTTAGGATTAATAGGCATGTTTTTTAATGTTTAGACCATCACAATGTTAAAGCAACGATATAACCTGATTCCCAAAAGAAGTGCATACTGAAAGAACATGAATCATACCAACTTTTTGGCCTTTCAGGTAACATGTTTTTGCATGACAATTGGAAAATTCAAGTAACACATCAATTCGCAAGAGCTTAATTTGTGGTTGAATACAATCATCAACTCATTACAAGGAAAGAGTTCATCCAACCACCATGGCATGGCTGACTCTAGGACTAGGTATTATTTGCCCATTCTGCTATGGCTTACCCAAAAAAGGGGGGGAAACCACCTGTCATAATCCCTGAAAAGTGAGACTTCAAACAGGTTCCTATCAAAAGGTTGACAATGAAGTCATTGTCTCGATTTCATAGACAGTGGACCGGCAAAAACTAAATTATCAGTGCAATGAAATACAATTTGATGTCACATGCACTGAACATAGATTCTGCCCACACATTACGTAACTTATCCTCATATTGATGCAGCAAGACTTAATCATCAATGTTAAAGGATGAAATTCAAACTTCAATCTCATCATTGCTAATTGATGATATGTCACCATGCATGTCAAAACATCGTGGTCAGACCACCAACTTTTACCACTGCCAAAATATCTCATGCATTAATTAATATACAAAGAACGTTTTCCAAGACAGAGAGTCAAAGCATGTATACTCATGTCACTTTAACTTTTGAGTTCACTTATGGGTATTTACTATTCGGTCTTGGTTGCTCTAGGCACTATCTTCATTCAAACTAATAATTTTGGTCTAATTTCAACAAAACCAAAACAAACCACAGGCATGTAACCCAAACCAGAAAAATTTACACACTACAATTTATGGGTATTTACTATTCGGTCTTGGTTGCTCTAGGCACTATCTTCATTCAAACTAAGAATTTTGGTCTAAAAGTTTCGACAAAACCAAAACAAACCACAGGCATGTAAACCAAACCAGAAAAATTTACACACTACAATAACTACATTTAACAATTTAGATATCCACTGTTTGTTCGAGCTAAAACAAGCACAAAATTATGATGCAGCCTGGGACATCAGTCCTCCAAACCGATAGAATGAAAAGAAAAACTGATAACCCAATTTTTACTCAACCCAAAGTTAGAAACTAAACAGATAAAACAAGATCATCAGCTGGTACATTATGGCTTAGAAACAGATTATCAACCATTTTTTTTTTTAAGAATAGTTTTAGTCAAGTATGTCCGGGCCGGCTTATTCACATGTTTCTATTTATTGAACATTCTGATGCTCACGCCCAGGAGGACTATCTCATTAAGTGGGCCATGTATTTGAGCCGTCTTTACAATTGCCAACCCTACATTGACATCGACATCGACAACATTCTAACAACACTGTGAACAGCAGACGCTTAAACGAAGCGATAACCAGAAAAACGTCGCTTCCATGGAACGCCCATGTACGACGCGAGCAGTCGAAGAACTGATTATGCAGAGAACATAACGGCAGACAAAAGGAAACAATCTGCGGACGAGAAAAACTTCCGCAACTTCGAACCACAAAACTACGCCGAGAGAGTGAAACGGAGAAACCACCTTCTTGTCCTTGATTTCGCTGGACTGTATCCACGTCTTGATCTGATCCCTGTACCTCTGCAGCTTCTTAATCTCCTTCTTCAATTCGGCCTCGAACTTCTCCTTCTGGTTCGCATTGTCCGTGTCGTAAACCTGAAAGCGACGGGAGAAGAGGCAGGCGATCGATCAGCACGGCCCAGCGTCCCCTCGGCCCGGAGAAACTCGGCGCGCAGAAATCAAAGCTCACCTTGTTCCAGATGCTGTCGAACACGTCGACGCCCTCCTGGACCTTCTTCAGCACTCTGTCGATCTCTCCCTGAAGCTTCCGACTCGCTCCCATGGTGAGCTGTGGGCCGTCCGGCGGCTCGGCGATTGTCCGATCAGCGGCGAGGTTCGTCGGATATACCGCGGAGAATCGCTCGCGATGGTGATGGGGTCAGTAGTGGATTTTGTGTCTGTGCCTAGGTCGTCTTCTATTCGCTCCGAAACTGCGATGGAGAGAGAGAGAGAGAGAGAGAGTGTGTGTTTTTCTGGGGTTCGGGCTCGAACCCACCGAGTCAACGGGCTTGGGCTTGAAGGCGGCGTCTGCCTCCTTGGGGCACAAGTTGTAAAAAGCCAGAACTTGACGTATCGCGAGAATTATCGTTTTTAGGAAAAATTACGCAAATAGTCCCTCAACTTCAACCCGATATACGATTTGCTTCCCGAACTTTTAATTAGTTTGACTTGGTCCTTGAATTCTTAAATTGTTCAATATCCATATTTACTTTAGTCCCGAATTATATAAAGATGTTCAATATTACTCCTAAACTTGAATTAATTGAAAAATAATATTAAAAATTTCCATCTAGTTCGAAAATTAAATTGGACATCACACATTAAACAAATTAAAAATTCATTGATTACGTTGCCCATTGGATAAACATTAATGATTTTTTATATCATTATTTCTTATTTTGAAGAAATTAATGGGAAAAAATTTATTGACTTGATATTGATTAAATAATATAAGATAAAACGTAAAAAATGTGAATTTGTTAATAACTGCTTATAATATCACGAGCCCTTGTGATCATGCAAAGAATCCATTATGCGTGAAAACCAACGATCGAATTTAAGTATTGTATCGAGGAACAAGAATTCACCTTATATACAAATTTAAAAAAACAATAAAATATACAGTGGACAAAATTGACTTGAGGCTTGGCGTAGTAGGAGAGTTTATGCACAAAATCCTCTCGCGCTGCTAGTGCTAATTTTCACATGGAAATTATTTTCTTGATCGGTTTAATTAAAAGAGAAATTTCGTAAATATCTCAATTCCCTTTTCATTGAATTGAGAAGTAATCCATCAAAAGGGAAGCAAAAAGTAGATAAATAAAAAAGAGGTGCAGCATCAATTCCGTGCATCTCAATCGTCAAAAGGAGTTTGATATAAAACTTTACATGATGGAAGTGAAATATATTCTATAAACCACAAGAATCTATCGACAAAGAAAATTCGACAACAAATATTCTGCAACCTTTTTTTAATGCGGTGAGTCTTGTCAAAAGCAAACATTTACATTGTAGAACAGAGTCGTAAGCATTAAAGACTCGTAAGGCATTTTAGAACCAGCTTTATTTAATTCGTGAAAAATGAATAATTTATTAAATATTTTATTAAAAGCAATTGCTTATATTGCTTACACAACTAAATGAATGAAAAATGATTCCACCATGAGCGAAATCATCTAAACATTGAAAATTTTCAAAAATGGGCCCGTAGTGCCATTATATTCTCAAATAATGATATGAAGTGGGCACAGTTGTTTTAAATAAAGGCTTTAAATGATCACAGTTGTTTCAAATGAGGATTTGACCTCACCAATCACCATCCGTCTAAATTTTCCAATCGATTAGGGCATTTTTGTCATTTATCATTATTTTTTCTTTTTTCTTTCCTTTTTCTTGATTCTTCTTCTTCATTGTTGGCGGCCAACCACCGGCGAAGCCCATAGAGGGCTAGGCAACTGATCCAATGAGCGCCACTCTCACTAGCCACAGGCAAGGCAACCCTCGTCCCGGGGGAGGTCGACTCTCACTAGATCTAGTGAGAGATGGCTGAAGACCGAGGAGCTAAAACTCATGCGCTCGATATCTCTCACCCCAGCAAAGCCAAAAACTCTCTTTGATTGAGAAACAAGGAGGATGACGGGAGTGTGATTCAATCAAAGGTGGGTTCTTTGGGCAAGACTCTAGAGCGAGGGTTGTCGAACTCTTGCTAGCCTTAAGCAAGGCCAACCTCGTGGATGGCTGCAAGGGTCACCTCACTGTGGACGACAAGGGTGGCTCTCGCCCAACCTTATGTGGGTTTCGCTAATGGCCTAGTAGAAGAACCAAAAAAAGAAAGAAAAAATAAAAAAAATAGTAAATGATAAAAATACCCCTGACTATTGGAAAGTCGAGCATTTCTTTAAAATAAACATAACCACTTCAAACATCTATTTAAACAAGATCTACTTCAGATCATTATTTAAAATAAAGTTCACTTCAAACCCTTATTTGAAAAAATGAGGACACTTGAAGGCCTTTTTTGGAAATTTCTCAAAATTATTGATAGTAATAAAAAATATTTTCCAATGACTAATTATTTTAAGTAATAAAGATAAGCATTTTTAGGAAAATATTATTCAAATTGGTTATTTTTCCATGAAACAGACTGAATCATTATATCACTTTTAACTTAATAACTGGACGTCATGATTTTCAGAGACTTCAAATGTGTTTGTTTTGTAGAAAAATATTTTGAAAAATATTTTTATAAAATCGATCACTTATATCACTTTAAATTATTGGTCATTGGTAATGTTTTCATCATCGATAACCATTTAGTTTAAATATTTTTGTTGACAATGAAAACATTTTTTATTTATTCAACTTTGGAGGAGATAAAAGGGATCATTAAAAAAAATGCATTTCTAATTACTCATCCTCCACAAAATAGACAAAGGGTCTTTAAGAGTGTATTTGGTAACTATTATATTTTTTTATGAACAATTTTGTTCATAAATGATTATTTTTTATTACATTCCCAATAATAATTTATGACTATTTAAAGGCGTTTGTTAACTACATAAAATCTTTATTTTGGCCAACCAACCCTCGTCGGCCCAGGTGCAAGGTGGCCTTGCCCGTAGTTGGTGAAAATAACCTTTGACCAAAGTTATGTTCTTATTTGAAACAGACATAACCACTTCAAAACTCTATTTGATACAAAAATTTACTTCAGAAAAAGAAGTAGGTAAATAGAAGATTCAAGAGGCCTGTAACGATCAACATAAAGACGAATGAGCCAACTTGATATTTTGGCATTACAACCACAAATAAGAGCTTTCGTATTTTTACTGGTTCGTATCTTCAGAGAATTTAAAAAGGGTTGATGACGAATTTTCAAACTTTCTATTCCATGAAACCAAAGCAATATTTTAGGTTTTTGTTTGAGCTGTACGAGATGAAATACAAATAGATTAAATAAAAATTGAATAAATAAGAAATTGAAAATATAATAAAATATAATATGAATAAAAAATTCAAATAAAAAAGAAAATATTCGAAATTGAATATAATTAATATTATTATTATATTAATATAAATTTTATTATATTAATATAAATTGTAAATTGAATTGGAATCGCCCTTGAGAAAGTGATGTCACTTCAAGCTTTTATTTGAAATAAATTCAACTTTCTGTTTTTATTTGAGAAAATATTGATACTTCGAACCCTTTTTGTAATTTTCCCTATATAAAATGATAAATATATCTTTATGTGCTTACATTATTTATCGATTACTTCATCATTGAAATTATTTCTTTTTCTTATGATCCTTTCTTTCTCTTCTAAATAATTGCAATCAAAACCCACATTTAAAAAAATCGACCTTCAATAAATTATTGGAATTGCAAGAGGACATTATAAGTTATTTTCTTTATCTCGTGTCATATTCATATCTCAAAAGTTGGACAATTTAAGTTTCTTTTTTTCTAAATATATTAACCTACGTTTGTGATAAAAACATTACAACATACATAAATTATATACTGTTATATCTATTTATAATTTTTTCCCTTAAAAATTCCATGAGATTTTAGAATTACAAGGTGAAAATATTATATTTTTTCCTTATATATATCATGTTTATACACTTCGATTTTGATATATTTCACTGAGAAATTTCGGATGAAATAACTTACGTATTTTTTAATTTGTTTTTCAAATAATGAAACATATGGTTTATTATTTCGTATATATTGACCATCTTCCCGCTTATCAAAACGTTATTAAAATATCAATTGAAAAGAAAAAAAGAAAAAGCTCTAAAAGCATCTGGTTCAATTGGAGAGAATCCCGCTTTTATTCTCACTTTCCCGCTACAGACCGCGCTACGAAGTCGATCGACGTCCCCCGGCGCCGACCTCCGGTTGGTAGCTCCGACCGACGGAGGTCGGCGATGCGAACTCCCGTCGCCCTCCTCCCGGAGGCTCGCCGCGAGAGCCGCCTTTTAGCTCCAGCCGAAACCGTTCAGATCAATCTGCTTGCGGCTTGAAGCGTCTCCGTCGTCATCGCGAGCGTTGAGGTCCAGCTTCGATCGGAGGCGAGGACGTCCGCAGTCGAGCGACAATCCCTCGCGTTCCGCTTCGATCGAGTCCGTCTCGCCTTCGCTGGTCCGTCTGGGGCTCGTGAGCTTGATTCTCTCGTCAACTAGCCCGTTCGTTCCCTCGAAGGAGCTCCGGTAACCGCAAGTCGTAGATAAATCACAAATCGCCCTCTTCACTCTCTCTTCCAAGTCTTCGCGGACGGTTTGCTCCCTTCTGCGATCGTCTGCGATGTCCGACGAGAGCAGGAACGGGTTAGGATGATAATCTGTCGATCGCGATGCATCGATGTCCACGTCCACCTCCCGGTCCTTTTGAGGTCTTTCGCACGTCAGGCAACTGTCGAGCGAGCAATCGGTGTTCTGGTTCATTTGCATTTGGTGAAGATGGAGATCGATCAAATGGGGAAACGCGGAGCCTAGGCTATCGGCGGACACTTTAGAGACCAGCTCGGAGAGTTGATTTTTGGCTGCTTCAAGTCCGACGGAACCTAAGTCGTGTCTTCCCAGAGTCTCTTGAGCTTTCTCCAGCACAGCCTGTAGGTATTTTCCCTGTGCTTCTATATGCAGCTGCATGTGTCTCTGCACCTGCTTAAGTTTGGCACACAGATTCTCAGTCTTTTGCAATGTGCTTCAGATTCACCAATTTTTGAATCATACAGAAATAACGAGCTAGAAATGTCAACGTGCTCAACATCAAATCGAAAGCTTATGGTTGGTCGAAAAAGTTGGGAGTGGTGGATATTATGTTCAGAATAAGTTGTTTTTGGCCTCAATTGTTAAGTAAAAGCTTCATAAGCGGTCTTCATTTTCATGCTTTCGATATTGGACTTCTTATTGTTAATGTCTGAATCAAGCAGTTTTGTAAATGAACGTGATTGTAAATTCCCTTTGCAGAGATGTGTATCGACAGATGAAATCTATTTATAAAACATTTTGTTGTGGCTGTACAAATGCGTTTCTATTTTCTATGGGAATGTAGGTAAGTCATGGCTTAGTTTATTTTGGCATTATTTCTAATTAGTGTGCATATTGGCAGTACTTTTACACTTAGGCACACAAGAATTCCTTCTTAAGCATCATTCAAATGTTTTTTCCGGACATATTCATATCCACATCTCAGTTGAGTAGTTCTCGATCTTGTTGGGAAATTTTCCATTCATTTTTTCTCCACATGATTTTGAACAAATACCATACCTCCATTTGCTCATGAAGTCTTCTCTGTACTTCAATTTGGACCTGAAATGCTTCGCTTATATGTAAGTTTCTGCATCCGAAAAGTTCACTTTTAGAGTATGAATTGCACAGGAAATATTGCACATGCCAACTTATGTAGATGAGTGAAAATAGAAATTCTTTTTTGTTCTTACTTGTTCACTTGTGTTCCAATACTTGAATTGTTCATATGAGGTCCATTTGCTTCTGACACTTTTATGTCTGCCACTGGTTACATAACAATAAAAAAAATCAGTTTCTTGATTTGTTTGTTGCTCAGTGCTCACTGAATTAGTGAATAAAAAAGAAAAAATCGAAGAGAACAGAGTTTGTTTTACCAGCTCTATTTGTCCCATTAGTTGCTTGTCCATGCAGATTCTTGCTAAGCCTGTATTTCTGCCACAAAAGTATGATGCTAGGATTTATTATACAAGTTTATGCTCACAGTTATCGAGTAAGAGACAAAATAGCAATTTGTGCAGCCTGTTTTCTCTCCAAATCTTGTGTTGAATATTATAAGCTCTGCAGGACTACGTGAGAAGTTTACCTGAAGATGACTCTTTAAATGGTACAAGGTAAGTCCTGGAATCCCCATAGCTTTCAAAATTGATTTTGGAGTAGCCTCTGAAAATTACATCACGTAATAAGCATACTTTGGCAATATACATTATGAAAAACTTTAAATTCATCTTGTCTTCCATACTCACTATCTGCTCCTCCAAGCTGATTGACTGCTTCTACAAACCTTTTATGGAGGTCTGCAGTCCATTTTAGCCTAGGCTTAGCATCAGTTGAGAGCATAAGTCCTGAATCTCCAGGGCCATTTGCAGCTTGCAGAAGCAGATGCCTTTCTGAAAGGATGGACATCCTTGAAGAAGGATGGAAGTTCTTTCCTCCATAGAGAATATGATTGTGCATTATCTACAACGAAGAGAATGTAACTGATATGAAGCTTAATCAAAAGAGCTGTCCGAAACCAAATCTAGCTTGAGGTCAGTTATATATGATTACCTTTTCTCTGTCCAAATATGCCGGTCTTGATATCTGGAAGTCAGTGCAGTTACTATGTTGCTGAAGAGCTCTTGGTCTGGTTCACTGCGATAAGGAGACTTTCTTTCAAGTGCTCTTTCTTATATTGACCCATAGGTCTCTCTTGAATGAAAGGCATGCTCGTGCATGGATTTATAGGGCTTTCTAATTTCCCTTTTTGAGAGGTTGTGAGGGTGTGGTCATTGAGGCATAGAATATTTGTCACAGCAAAAGTAGTGGACCCGATCCAATATCTGCAGTCATTGGAAAAAAAAATTGTTCGTTCTGCTTTGCTAACTACAAGCTCTAAAATCAATCTTCAATTTCCTATCTCAGATAATCATACTTATTTGGCAAGAGGCATAAACTAATATACTTATGCAAATATGTTCATTGTGCTTCCGTGCATTGATGCGTTTCTTTCTTAGTCATCTGCCTGGCAAAGGTTGGAATCATATTCCCATTCACGGAGGCATTCTCTGACTCGGACTAAAAGAAGCCACTGGTTTTGTTGTCTTGACAACTTCATAGTCATAACAATTTTTTTTTATAAGAGTGGACTTCAGGATCCTCAAGCCTCTGCCTGAACTTAGAGTAGTAGGAATTTTGTTTTTCCAAGACATTACCTTAACTAATGCTAAAAATGAAGGAAAATGAATTGATTCATTTCTGTCTGGCAATCTATATTAAAGGTTGTAGATGTACACACCAAAGAATGTCTTTGTTGGTTACATTTGGCATATTGAGGAGAAGATTCTATTGACTGGGTCATTCGAGGCCTTTGCATAAGATATGCTACAGAAGGCAAAGGGGGCTTCTCCTCCTTGGAGTCAAAAGGCAAGGAATAAATTCCACTTTCTTTCCATCAGAAGTTTAGTACTTATTCAGCTGTTAGGAAATTAACAAAAAGTGGTTCCAGAGTTCTTTTAGTTCTTTAGTTGGCATAAGACAGCTGGTCTAGCCCCATCGAATCTATGCATCCTAAGCTCCAGGAACCCAAAACAAAAGAAGGACTGTACTTGCTTCCACACTTTTATTAGTAAATGAAAGGACAATAGTTCCTCGAGTGGACCACCTACCGTCCCCTTGACTCATCCTGCTTTAAATTTCTAACCACTTGCCCCGATTTGCAGTTTCCTTCTTTCAAATTGTTTTCTTGTTTTCTATATGCAAAATGCTTCTTGGAAGATTTGCAAACATAAAAAGAGTTTGTTGCTGGATGCAGTTAAAGATAACTTTTGTGTGCAATTATTCATGCTGATATGTTCATAAATTAAAGAGAGAGAAATAATGCTAGAATTGGAATCTGCGGTAAAGTACATTATACATACTAATGCTAATTATTGTACTCTCCATCCAGGTACTTTCTGTGGGCATTGACAGTTTGACACCCGTCTATGACTGAGTAGTGCGTACATTAAGCCTTTAAGTCAAAGCAGTTTAATTTGTAAATGGCAGTGCTGTTGCATTGTGTCTATCTCTGAGGTATACTGGCTTTGTTATAGTGTGAATTGTAATGACAACTGTGGTTTATGGCGATAAGTTTTATACTGGAACTATACCAGTATGATATGAAGTGATGAATCTGCAAACGAGGGTGATGGATGCTATAGCAGAAAGACAGTTCATCGGTATCAGTTTGATTGCAGTCACGTCTGAAATATTAATTTGTTTGATGTGCAAATCCAGGAGAGCCATTGCATGGTGAGACTAATTAATTGTACCTACCTTGGTTCCTATAGGATAATTGGAGAGAATATCATCTATGCTTCTATGCGATCAACATCTAATGTGGAATAGATTTGTATATCCATGTGATATAGAGTGAATAAAATCTGCAAGAGAGAATTATGAATGCTATAATGTGCTTCATCAAAACCAGTGCAAAGCAGTCAAGTCCACTACATATTAATTTGCTTAATGTGCGTCAGTGCTAGAGCAGTGGTTGTCTGGTCATGTTATGCAACCATACCTACCTATATAACATTAAGAAAGAATAATATATACGATGCCATTGCATGGTGAGACTAATTAATTTTACCTACCTTAGTACCTATAGGATAATTGGAGAGAATATCATCTATGCTTCTATGTGATCAACATCTAATGTGGAATAGATTTGTATACCCGTGTAATATAGAGTGAATAAAATCCGCAATAGAGAATTATTAATGCTATAATGTGCTTCAACAAAACCAGTGCAAAGCAGTCAAGTCCACTATATATTAATTTGCTTAATGTGCATCAGTGCTAGAGCAGTGGTTGGTCTGGTCATGTTATGCAACCATACCTACCTATATAACATTCAGAAAGAATAATATATACGATGCTATAAAATCCAGAGCTAATGCAGTACATGGGTCCAGAAAGACACAAGCTGCTAGTTCACTATCTAATTACCCTTACGGCAGTGATCTACAATTTATCAATTGGTGAAGACATGGTCAATAAACAGAACCATTTAGTGCATTTTTGGTTATGTCAGAACAAACACTGCGAACTGTAAATCAAAGTTGAGCTCCAGAATTATGGATGTATTCCTTGTAATGATGAACTTACATTAGTTCTGCAGCAGAGATCAATCAATTCAGTAGAAGGATATATCATGCTATCTCGAAGACTCGATGAAGTGGAGGCCGTTACCAAGATGACAAAGCAAGAATGCCTAAATAATTTGTTGGCATGTTGATGGAATAAATTGCTCAAGTGTCCTTTGGTCTTCACAAGAAAAACAGAACAAATGCTCATGCCCTCTAAAGTCAATTTCAGCCTTCGTTGATTTTTATTTATTTATTATTGGCACCATTCAAAGGACATTTGATAGCATACCTCAAACTGAACAGTTCATTGCCAAGAGTTCACGACTGTACATCACCAAAGAGTAGTCTATTACTTGTGGATGTTTTCTTTTTGCCTCTTTCTGCTCTAGTTTTTCCTTGTTCATCAGAAAGGTCCACTGATACCTTATGCTTCTGCAGAGGGATCAGGCTTCTGAAGCTTCACACTGGGATTGTTCTAGTTTTGATGCTTGAATGATTATGCTGAACCAATTTTCAAGAAAATCATATGAAGTTGATATATGTGCATGATAGTGTCATTTTCTATATTCTTTTGGTAAGAATGGCTAGTGCTATTACTTTTTTCCGCTCACATATCTGATTGGTGACAGTTGCTTGGAAAGTATTTGCTTTTACTTGATGTTGTCGTAAAGGCCTTATTTTGTTCTCGTTCACCTGGATGAAGGCACTTTCATCTTGCGCAGAGTAAAGAAGGGAGCATTTGTCGAATAATTATTACCATCTATAGAAGCTCTTGGAGCTTCTTAACCTCTAGGGTTTTTTATGCTTTATCAAGGAAATGTTTGTTGTACTAAGATTTGCTTTTGTATATATTTTATCAATGTAAAACTTATTCTGCAGGTACGGCCTGGTTCTGAAAAGTGAGACATCACCATCGGCTCTGAGAATCATTTTAGAGGCAAGTCTATCATAAGCAATCACATCGCAAAATGCTTATTGGTGCTCATCCATTTTGTGACATGCCAATGCATTAGCCAAAAAGGGAAGTGAGAATAATGGCCACAGGAAAGCTACTCCCAGTGGAGCAAAAGTTGGAGGAGGGGAAGGAAGATAAAAGCGCACAGATTCCGTTGAAATTGAATGTGAGAATCTTAACTCAAACTGAGATGCTTGAGTCATATTCTCAAGTTAAGAATATGATTATTCGTTTCTTTCAAAAGCTACTAAGAATGGATGCTTATATCTATGCTCCTTTTAGCTAATCAATCTGGTGCTCTTCAAAACCTAAGATTACTATTTTGTTGTCGTATTTCCACATTAGTGGAATATCACCGCAAAAAGGAGATTGATATTTGATAAGCCCAATGTGACTACAGGGATCCCTGAGTACCATCCCTCACCCGTTCTCTCGAGCAACTTGCCTATTGAATCAACTTGCAGGAATATATAGGTACGCTTGTCTGCATAGTCTCTCAAAATATAGGTTTGGCACTTGCTTGCATCCTTGCATCTGTTGTGGTCAAGCGGTGAGAACACCAGCATGTTGAACTATCCATATTTCACGCCTCAAAACTGTTCAGTATGGTTATTCTTTTTGCAATCGATTCCACTGAGACAAACATGAACTTACAGAGCTCTGCATGTCAGCTTCAAAAGAGTAATTGACTTTTAGAGTTGTGATGTCGGTTTATTACTCTCGAAGTTAACGTGCTTGGCTCTGTGTATTCTTCTAGATGAATACATCTCAGAGTAAGTGCATTTATATTCCATTTTTCAACGTCGGAGCTGCATTTGGTAATTTAATTGGTTTTCCTCTAGCTAAAGACAGTGAGCTAATGTTAAAGACTCCTACTCGCCCAAACCTCTGGTGGTTAACGATTCTTCTGGTCCCATGATTTTCATTTCTTATCTCGGATGCCATGTTAAACTATAGAAACCTAACAATGGTGTCTGAGCACTACGCCTATATAGAAGGCAAAAGTGCCTCGGTCTGCTTTTGTGCCTAGAGCGAAGAATGTCCTTTGCAAAGCAATCCCTTCCAACCATGCCTTTTATCTATTTTACTTCCTCGAATCGATCCAATTTTTAAGTACAGGAAATCATGATAGTTTTGCTTCCTTTTCCAGGATTCATTCTGGACTGGAGCAAGTGTCCTCATCATGCATATATTCCTCCCAAATTCATTTGTTTGTTGCCTGAGATCTAATCCAAGAATATCAAGTACGCTGCACCTGTTCTTTATGGTCCCACTGCATCTTGCCTTTCTTATCGGCCTCTATATCCATTCTTTCCGGTTTAAGGAACATATGCCCTTGACTTTTCAGTTCGGTTCCGTAAAGCTGATCCAAAAGTTCCCTTTTCTCCTGTTTGTATGCGTGTGATCTGGTACAGATTTATCTGCATACTTTAGCCCACCCACAGAAACGAGGACCATGTCTTCAAAAGGGATCCTGAAATCCTCGAGGTGGACCGACGATGTGAGGTCATGAAGACGAGTAGAGATGCATTTCGACGTTAGTCGAACGTGTTGCCATGAAATTGGAACGTGGTTGCTTCGATTTTGATGTTCGGGTTGATTTGCTGAAGAGGTCATGGGATTATAGAAGCCGTATTTCGGAGTTCCACATTTTCTTTTTTGTTTATTTCGATATTTGAAAGGAATAGGTGATTTAGTTGAAGATGCCCATCGAAATAATTTCTAATAATACCATATGAATCATTTAAGTTGTCGAAAATAAAAAAAATGTGAATTGGGAGAGTGAACAAATTTGATTCAGAACTTAGCCTAATTTGATATTATCTAAGGTTAATTACATTGTTAGATGCTTCACTAGCTTTGAACGCGAGTCCATGAATTTTTATTTTTATTTTTGGACAAAACATTTATACATCGACGACCTCGATAAGTATATACAGTTGTGATTACATTATATCAATATCGACTTCTCACGATTTGAGCACTTCTATTATGTTCTCTTGAACTTAATGAAATGTCAAGGTGGATTAGTGACTCTTGACCTTCATCAATTTTGAATTCAATAACTTTGGAAAATAGAAGTGATGGAAGTTCAGATCAGTTAAATTGCTTATGACGTAATATAACGTGACAGATTAATGTTAGAAATTTATTAACAAATTTATTTTGAGGAACTTGATACTTAATATGAATTAAATATATCTCTAATATATAAATTTATTTAATGTACATTAAAATTACTCTTTCTACATTGTTCTAGTTGACAAGATCCAAATCATCATTCAGGATCGTGCTCCTTGGCGATGAAAAGAAAAGAAGAATAAAGAGCTCCACCGAAAAAGAAATCCAAAAAAAGAAGAGAAAAGAAAACCAGTTTTGCTCGGAGGCGGTTCGCAGTGCGCGGGCGGCGGCGGGAAGGGCTTAGAGAGGGTTTACAAAGGGGACGGCAATGGCGGATCCGAACCCTCGTCCTCGAGGCGGCGGTGGCGGCGGCGGCGGCGGCTTCCGATGTCACCACTGCGCAGGCCCTCTCTCCAAGGACATGGTATCTCCCTCTCCTTCCCTCCCTCCCCTTCTCTCTCTCTCTCTCTCTCTCTCTCTCTCTGTCTCTGTCTCTGTGGTTTTGAAGTTCTAATCGCCGCTCGCCGGACGCGTGCTTCATGGTCTCAGGAGGCTAGCGATTGGAACGTGTCGCCCCTCATCAGGGACAGCTTCTCTATGGTAATCCCTCGATTGCCCCGAGTTCGTTGTCTTGGTAGCGTTGTTTTACGCATGCGATCGTGTCCCGCGATTCCGTTCCCCGTGTGGATTTTCATTGATTGTTTTCACGTTGCCTGTTCTCAGATCGGTTCGGCTGTGGGTGGTACGGCCAGCGCTTTCTATGGATTCAACCACGGTATGTGATGGACGTGCCCTGTTCTCTCTGTTTCCTTTGCTTCCCTCATCCGCTTCGTCCGTGAGGTGGATTCGATTGATTCTGCAAGCGATTGATGTGATCTGATGCACGATGTGAATTTATGTGCTTTGGCTGACTAATGGTTTCTATGAATATCCCCGGGGGGGGGGGAGGGGGGAGGGAGTCGTGTGTTCTAGATTTTATCAGTGTCGTCGGTTTTGACTTGGAAACACGGTTTCTTTAACTCCCACTTGTCATCAGCAGTAACTGATGTCTACGTGCCAATTGTTAGTCGCTTCGACCAGGCCATTTCACCTTCTTGATTGTTCTCCTGTATTGGGGAAGGACATGTTTACAGCACTCTTCTATGGTAATTTTTGATTTCTCGCAAATTATTTGTAACGAGAGGGTTGTTTTGTTTGAACAAATTTGGAAAAAAGTTACCTCTTTATGACTTCAGGAGAGATCCTCCCCAACCTGTTTTGTGGTGTCCTGAAATTTGCAGAAAGTGAAGCTGCATAATTTTGTAGTACCTTCCGAGAGTAGTCTCCCTGGCCTTTCCCCTCTTGTAACAATCTTGATTGCTGAATTTGATCTTCCAGTGGATGCTCTTTATTGCACTTGAATGTTGACTAGTGATATTTAATGTACAGTTAGGCAAGCGTCACATCTTACCTTTTATTTCCTGACCGTTTATTTGTTTATGTGTTTGCCATTGTAGTGATGCCAATTGTCCGGAGGTGGGTAAAAGGGCCAATGTGGTTGCATTTCCTTATCGGTGTAAGATTCTTATGCTTCTTGTTTCTCTATAAGTTTCTTAGCTATAGCTCTTTATGTTCAGCTGATACTACAGTTTGCCTTTTCTTGGACTCTACATTATGCTGTATCTTCTTTATTATCGACTTTTCATTTATAGAACATAGTACTTCAGATTCTGCTGTTCAATGAGTGATTGCATCGATATGGGCTTTTTGATATTCTTGTTCCTGCTAGTGACTCCATCTATTGAACACCTGAGAGCATAATTTTTAGGGTGAAATGCTCAGTGCTCCTTTTTCTGGGAAGGCATTGGATTATTGAAGATTCTACTTTTAGAAACAACAATCTAGCGGGCGATTTGATCTTTCTGACAGACATAACTGATTTTTCTTCTTCTCCTAATATATATAAAAAGTTTATAAGTTTCTTTGGCATGGAAATGCTCTGTACTATTGATTGCTCAGTGCAATCTGGTGACTGAAATATTTGCAATGCAGGCACCTCCAGTGATAGTGTTCTCTTCAGCCTGTGCAGGATTGGCAGGTTTCTTCTCTTCTTTATTTTCTCCTTTTCCTGGATTCATTGTTGGTTCATAACCATTACCCTTTCATGGATGACTAATGGAATGCTTTTGTATTTCGCCCCCCATTAAGGAAAGTCAGGTTTTGTGATTATGATGTGGTGAACAGGAGTCTGATGACTATGGCCAGCAATTGAAATGACCATTCTTACAAAAAGTTACATGTTTAGGGCCTCCATGATCTATATATATAAAACCTCCCCCATTACCTTAATTAGCAAGGGAATTGATTTTTCTTTTGGTCTGTGCTCAGTGGCCAAGGTGGCACATTAAGCAATCGCTGTGATTTCAATAATCTTAATATCTGAGCAGTTCTTGAACCTTGAAATGAGGAAGTTGAGGGTCTAATGTCATATTTAATCCCATTTAAGAGAATAGTCGGTATTGATTTCTATAAATTTATTTTACTTTGAAATCAAATATTATCAAGAGGAGAAAATAAAGTTGGGGAACTGAGTGTATTTTTTTGTTATGTTACCATATTAAATGTGCAAGCATCTTAAAGTGAATAATTATGGGGTACATGCAGGTGGTGCAGTGCCTGCTCTAGCCCAACTTGCATCTTCATCTTATCATGCGGCAGTCTCCTCTCCGTTGCCTCCTTCAGTCTCTCAAGATGATAAAATACACAAGTCAAGAACTTCATCTACCCTGTAAATATTGCCCCAGCTCTCTCTCTAAGTTTGCCTGGGTGCTTGGGACAAAGGAAGAGAGTGAGTTTGCCTGTGCAGGTTCGATAAGCTTTCAGGAATTTGTTCTATCAACTCTGTAGTTATCGATCAACTCATATGTTAACTTACATGTTAAAGCTTCATCTTTTGCATTTTGTTCTCTCTGGGTATGATGTCCTTTGCACCTCATTCCATATGCTGGAAGCGAATTGGATCTCTTCCTCGCTATTTATCATCACTGACTCACTTGGCTTGATTCATGAATAAACACACCGGTTATAATCGCCTAATGTTTATGCTTACATCTCCCATCGTTGTACGGCTTGTCAGTCATTGGGATTGAAGGATGAATCAATGACTTAAAAATTGAACTGCCGACTTCTACTTTCAAATGCTTCATCCTGTATGAACCAATCGTATTTGTTTCTGAGGAACTCAAGGGCAACTATGAAAGGAGATTGTTTCAGCTCCATCTTTCACTTGGTGTATTAAGTTTAGTCATGGTGAGAGCTGGTTTCAACTGAGCTGCTCTGTTCATATCAGGCCACTACTTCGTATGCAGTCTTGTGTTAGAGCGCCTTGGAGATTTCAAGTGTTGAATGACACAGAAGAATTACTAAATTATCTATATAATGAGTCCGCATCTATAAGGATCTCGAATGTGAAGAGTTCTTTAGATGAATGTGCACGTCCTGTTGGGAAGATGTCAGCTTGTCTTGTCTAACTCGCATATCCATCATTTCACTAACTCTGGTGCTCACGACTCGAATTTCACAATTATGGTAGGAGTAATTATTGATTCCTGTCATGTATATTTACACCATAATACCAAGTCTCACAGTCTGGTTCTTCTTTTGTTATGCTTTTGCATAAACGGTACCATAATACAAAATCTCATCCTAGTTCTTCTTTTGTTATGCTTTTGCATAAACGGGGTTCGATACGGGAATAGCATAGATACATGTAGTAGCGGACTTTACAATGTGCATCTTGTGGTATTTTAGCTTGGCCCTTCAGAACTCTGTGAGTACAGTGACAGGACAAATTTGTAACGACTATTCTATAAGAGGCAAACGCCTCGAGGCATTCCGTATTCCCTGCTCTCCTCGAGTTCCACCTCGACCATTTATAATCCCAAGTTTCTCGATTTTAGCATATAGTAGGGAGATATTCTGCATCTGCAAAGCGGGCAAGAACGATGCAGCTCCAACCAGGAAAAGATGCACCGCCCGTGGTATTTATGCCTACATCTCGTATCCTTGGCTTCTTCTCCCATCTCGAAATCCTCCAAACAGATCGAGCATTGCGTCTTCTCTTTGATGGTTACTGTTGGCATGGCATCAACTGCCTTTTGAGCCCGCATGCTTTCATAGAAGCGAGAATGTCGGTCGACCCCTAGTAAATGCTGTTGAAGTACATCCAGGTCGGTTCCAAGGAAATAGTCGGCCACGGAGCTCTGAGCCTCTTCATGTGCAGCACGGCTCCGATCTTGGAAGACCGAGCTGCTGTACAGTAGGTCCTCGAGCAGAATCCCTTCGCTGCTTCTCTCCCAGCCGTCTTCCGAGTCTGTCCATCCGCTCTCGGAAGAAAGATCACCATGTGAGTTCCTCCGAAACAAGAGCTCGATGAACCCTTCTGCAGTGTCTTCCCCAGCTTGATCCACATCCGAACCAATGTGCACCACGGCTGAGGTGATTGAATTGGGAGAAGAGTCTTCGTCACCAGTCGCACCTATCAAGCCCAAAAGTACGGGAGACCATATTGGAACTCTGTCCTCTGGATTTGGCATGGTATGGTGGCTGTTGATTCTTGGGGTGCGCATTTCTTGCAAGAACTTGCTCTCACATTGCGGGCATTTGATCTCAGCTTCAACCAATGGGATTACTATCTGAGAGCAGAAGTAACACCAGTGACTAACCATCCCTGAATCTTCCATTTTAGCAATCTCTGTCTCAACAACCCGATCAGCAAAGAACTAAAGCAAATGAGGAAGAGAAGGCCGAGACTATGAGGTTGTCTCCGACCACGGGCTGTTCGGATAGCTATATATACGTGTATATGTGCATGAAGGCTGCCCAAGAAAAGGAATAAAAGCAATGGAGACAAACTAGTTGTCAAAGTATGACCCAAATAGTCAAAAGAAAAAAAAAACATGCAGAATACAGTAAGAGATGTGAATTCCTAATAAAAAGATGTGATCTATTCTAACACGGAAGGATGGACTAATTAAAAATGATAATTATGCTAAAGACTCTACGCTTAACTTATAGAGGGATTAGCCGGGTCATGAACCATTGTACAAGGATAATACATAACCGATTCCTTTCTTACCAAATTTGATGTGATGTTGGAATGCAATCTTAATTTATTTGGGTTGGAGTAGACTCTTGATACTAATAAAAAATGATACCTTTGCGTTCTCTTCCATCTATTTCATTGGAAGGTTACCATATCTATTGTATAGTCTTCACTCTCTAAGGCACTAAACTTAGTTTTTCCCCTTATAATTAGCTATCCATCTTTCTTTCTTTCTTTCTTTCTTTTAAAATCCATTTTCCCTATTCTTTACTTTCTTTAGTAGTATTTTGTTTATATTTCTTAATTAAATATTTCTATGCAGGGGATTTTGTCCTACGAAGCACATGGGATTTTATTAGATATGGCTTATTCCCCACTCCAATTTTGTTTTATTGGATTTTTTCTTTTGCAAAAGTTTGAGATTTAAAAAATGTCTTCAATTTGTTTTATAATATAGAAAGATTTGCCATTTTTATTCTAAAAATTATACACTCAGTAGTTATTTCGCTTGATTTAAAATTTTAATTTAATTTCTAATTGCAATTGTCTATCTTTGTGTGTGTTTGTGTGTGTGTGTGTGTGTTTTTATTTTTATTTTAAAATTAATTACATGTGAAGGAGCGCTATAAAAAGGCAAAAGCCCTAGCGAGAAAAAGCACTACTTGATCTTATCCGAGCAGGGGAGCGAGTACTCTCGAACGCGGCCGAGCCACCCTCCCTCCGCCGCCGCGGCGCTTTGGGCTGATGGTGGCTCTCCGTCGTTTCGGTCTGTCCCGTCCTGCGATGAAGACAGCCCGCGGTCAGAGCCTCTCTCCGATATATTGGATTGGGCAGTGATGGCCTACGCGGGCTCTCCCACTTTATCAATCTACACGATTTCATTTTTCCATTTACATGTCTGTTTGTATATGCATGTGTGTATGTATGTATGATATACTAGTTAACTGCAAATGTCGCGTTGTTTCTGCTTGTGAGTTTCAAGAGAGGTTCCGCGCGTAAAGATTGGGACTTTAGGCGAGCACTTCGGATGTTTGTGAAAATGTCACTGGGTGGACATGAATGTGAACTCGTCACTCAGTTCTTTTACGCATCTCGTGAAACTATTTTTCCCGGAAATTTTCTTGCTTTGAATGCGGATAAAATTAATTGAGTTTGGCCACTCAAGCAGCAGATGCAATCGTGTTTGGAGCTAGTGTCTTCGGAGGAGCTGCGATATTTTTGATTGAACTTGTGCAGGAACGCTAGCTTGGAAACATTATGGTAATGTATTGTAATGGGTGAGCTCTTGAGGGCTATATGAACATGGGTATAATGCGAGTGTTGTGTAGAACCTTGGTTTCTAGGTGCTTGAATGATCAAGTACTCGTGCATTTGAGCTGGTTGACTCATTGATTCGTCTTGTTTGCTTCGTTGATCTGTCTTGAAATAGGTGGTCGCTGATTGCGTTGGAGCTTGGCATCTCAGTCCAATTTGGCGATTGCTGGTTGATCCCCATGCTGCTAGTGTAGAGAAGGCGTCTTTGCCACCTTAAGGCCGAGGCTGGAGGAAGTTGGATATGATGCAGGAGCAGCTACTTGAGCTACTGAGGGCCACGTGAAGGTATCGCAAGTATAGAGCATACTTAGCCAATAGTCATCCATAGAGGGATAAGAAAGTGATTCTGGCTTAATGCGATACTGGAGCTATGTTGTGTGGAGTTTGTCTCCTGTCGTTGGAAATATTCATTGTTATGATCGTCAAGATCCGTATGGCTTTCCCTGTCTGATTAATTTGTGATGAGACAATCTTGTGGTTGAGCAGTTGCCTAATTTCATGTTCTTGTATGGGGTTCTGTTTTAATGTTATCTGACTTTGATCTGAAAAGTTAGTGGCATGGTATGATAAGAGTGCCGTATCAACAAGGATCTACATGTTGACTTTGAATTTAGAAAGCTGGAAAGCACAGAAAATCTCTGATTTGCAGTACTAGTCTATCCATAAAGAAGGGATTCCTCTAATGTTACAATCACTCAGAGGGGCGCTCTAACCAAAACAGGTACCCGACCCTGTACGTGGAGAGTTTAATGGCACAAAGTGGGATTGAACAGCAAAAGCCTCCCTCTCCTTTGCTTGTCAACCACCGAGAATCGAAAGTTGCAACTCCATTTGGCGAAGAACAGGTTACCCAATTTCAGTCCAGATGAGTGTGCCTTTGCCGTACCTCAAAAGTATCACGGCAACGAGTTGCATGTATGCATGTCAACAAAATGCACGAGCAATTGCTAAATGGTTGGGCTCTCGGGAACCTGTGCCATTAGCCATTGCAAGTGCAACAACTGCCTAGCTCCAGCTATGCACACAATCATATGAGAACCGCCCAGTCGCAACCAAGTGATGTAAATGAACTACTATACAAGGTATTCCTAGTTCCACCATAAAGAATGTGACATTGAAGGCGTATCCGCCTTGGTTTCTCAAAATGAGAGCCTTGTGTGAGGACATAGACTAAATTAATGCAGCATAAAGTGGATTGGAGGACAGTAGAAATTTAGCCGGGGTGGAAATTATAGCAAGACATCAGTAATTTCATGAAAATCTCTGAGGGCAATATTTCGAAACACCAACTTCTTTCCTTCTATCAAGTATCAGCATATGAAGTCTCAGAACTTCCAATCTTTATGATTTTGATGACCCGGTCTCCCACTAAGTGACGTTGCTCGTGTCAAGCACAAAAAACCTTCCGGGTGAATGTATGCCAAAATATGTGCCTGACCAAATCCAACTCCACAGTTCATTCAGATGGACCTTTTCAATCCTTTCCGTGTACAATTATAGCTCTCCAACTCATCTCACTTGAGATATCGCTGACCCCAAATGAGGTCCGACCTGGGGCTAGTATACAATAATGCCTACCTGAAAGTCGAAGCAAGTCGAGCAGGATCAGAATATGAGAAGAATCTATGGAGAATCAGAATCTTCATCCAGTATGGAGGTAGATGCTACATCACCTTAACTAGAAGAAACAGGACTACTGGGAGATACATGGTCCACGACTGGCAGCTTGCTAGAGGATGAACTGGCCTTGTCGGAGACTCTTTTGTGACAAAGATCTTTACTGCTGCTCCCCTTAAACGGTAGATGCCTTTTAAGCCGATTCCCCAATGAAGAACCACTGATATTCCAATGCCGAACAACCCAAGGCCACTTTCTCTTTAATCTATCCTTAGTATGTGCTGAGGCTTTGTCATTTTGATCAAGCAGGTCCTCATCTATCACAACCCCTCGACTTCTCCTTAAAGATCTTAATGCCATCTGCAACGACTCTTTCGCAAATGGAGATTCCGAGGTAGGTGCAAGATATTTCAGGCACAAAGGACATGGAGGGTCATGAATCTGGGTTTTGGGGGTCATGTGCTCCAAGCAATCTGCATGGAACACGTGGCTGCAGGGAAGTACCCCAGCAATCGGCATGTCATTGCCACGTAAAATACGATGGGAACTCCATGGTGACTTCTGCTGTAACAATTTTCCACAAATTCCACATTTCTGATCCATTCCACGGCCATAAGGTGATGCAGTTTCCTCCCTGTCCGTGCTATCTGCAATAACACACCTTTCTCCATCAAACCCTAGATCATAACTACTGGCATTACTCCACCTAAATCCTTCTCTTCTTGAGCTTGTGTTGAGATCTGGAGATGCCTCTAACTTTCGAAGCTCAGCAAGAGCTCTGTAAAATTTGTCCTCTCTATATGCACCGTCTTCGTGCCAGTAAGATGGTGAGATACGATCCTCACCGGGAGTCGACCTGCTGAGGCTGCTGGCCTTGGCATCATCAAAGGTCTCCAAGTCTGACACTGGATTGTGAAACAACATTGGGTAAACAGCTTTCGACATGTGAGAGCGTCTAGAGTGACGACCAGGAAGAAAGTACGGTTGCTGTCGTGTTGACTCCCAGGTGTCAAACTCTGAGAATGATGATGGGGAGCCAAAACTGGGGGATGCTGCAGCTGCTTTCACAGCAAGATACCTCTGAACGGAAATGCACACAGGATTCAGTACTAATTTACAATGAAGGTAACATAGTTCAGAAGGTGAAAGTATCAGTCACCTCAGTACAATGGGGATACGGAGATGTTTCAGACCTTGATCCTGATTAAAAAAAAATACAGCATTGATCATTAAGAACGCCAAACTCAATCAGAAGGAACAGAAGGAAGTAACAAGTAATAACACCTTTCCACCTAATCCAGCAGAAGAGAAAGTTGGCACAGTTCTTCAAACCAACACACTAGTTAAGCCTGTCTTGGCCAATAATTGTGCTAATGATGAAGAGAATAACATGGATCTATGGAAAATGCATGCATGATAGTATTGATAAGAGGAGTGCATAAAACACAATTGATTCTGAAGTCAACTTTCCATGCAGACCTCATTTACTGATTTATATTCCTAGGGACATGTACACTCAACATAAATGCATTATCTGCTTTTTAATTAACAATGTCTGTATTGTCATTTCAGTTCTCCTCAAGCTTGGTGAGCTCGAAATATAACTTCAATCAAGGACTCGTTTATCACTTGGCCAAAAGAAAAAAAGTGCCTCTACAAGGTAAGATAAGAAATACATGTTTCGTATCCTTAAGTCTCAGTTCATCAAATAAATTTAAGCAATTCAATTCACCAGCGCATATGCACTATGCATAGTTGAGACCTCTTACAGTTCATCTGTGGTCAAGATTCACACTATATCTTATACATAAACTAAGCGCACTAAATGAGAATTTAATGCCAAAGAACTGATCCGTAAATCCCTAAAAGAAAGTTTTCTGCCATCTTGTTGAAAACAATTTACGCCGTACACTTCAAAAATTTTAGGAAAATTATATGCAGCAAATGAAAAGTAGACCAATTTTCACAAACGTCTACAAGCAAGATGATGAATAATAAGAAAACAGTCTGTTAAAATTGAAAGGGCATCCAAAATCTATACATTCTAACCTGAGTGAAAATAGATGTCTAATCATTCACATAATTAGCATCCAAAAATAAAAACTACTCGTAAGAAATTAGAATAACCGCTAAAGAGAATAGAAAAGATTACCTCCAACTGAAGGACCAGCCATCTCACCCACTTTGAATTTTTGTACTGGTGAAGTCCACCGCCTAGATGCCTGAGCGCTATAAGGAGGGCTATCATTATAAGAAAGTGCACCATCAGAAACTGAATGGTGATGGCTTGTAATCCTATCACTACCCAACCTGCTTCTGCGTCTCTTGCGGTTTGAGGAAAATGATAACCTATTAGTTCCATAACCTCGAGATAGCACATCTGATTGCAATCTACAATCCCATATCCTTGATGGAGGAGGTGAGAAACTAGAATTTGTCCGCCAATATGGTTCACCTCTATCTGTGGAGTTATTGCCAACCCCTGATTCTGTGCCTGGTTTTGATCCATGTGGCCCAGCGGCCACACAACAAAGTGCACCCGTCTTGGTTAAACTTTGCACCACCTAAATTAGGCAGCTATCAAGTCAATCACCAAGAATGAAGAAAGGAAGTCAGAATGCAAATTTTTCAGATGCTAAGTGGTACTAAATGGTGCCACGGTTAAGCAGAAGCATAGCCAACTCTCATTGCAAAGTATCAATGTAGCGTTTAACATGTGGCTTGTAGCAGATGAAGCAAGATTCAACAGAGAATCCACCAAAGAAATTCAGGCTGTACACTTAAGCTGGTTGACCATGCTTCTCACTTGCTTAAATCTATGTCCTCCTCTCTTGAGCTGCACCAGGTATCGTAGAAAAGATGAGAATCTCATAGGAATTGAATTAGGGTAGCAGCACAGAAGAGCTTCTCTCTCAGAAATTAACACTATACAGAAGTATATAAAGTCAAAACACACTTCCAAACGACAGAGTTCCCATGATATCGGACATGAGGTAAGGTAAAGGACAGCTAAACCTCATTTTTCTACTATAGTTTGATGCTCAGTCAGAAGATGCAGCTCTTTAGTTGCAGATGTTGGACAAGAGCCAAAAGGAGACAGTGCTTTGATCACAAGTCTGTTATGCCAGCTAGTCAGCTCGTAGTGAACGTGTTCCTTAATTTGCTTGCCTCGTCAAGAGACATGGATTGATATTTGAAAAATTGGAATAACGACCTTGATTAGTTAGAAATAATGAAGAGCTGGGTACAAAATGGAGTCCACACTGATGCAAGTAGCCAATGTCACTTTGTAGGTAAAAGCCTTATTCTTGTTATTGGTTCAAATTAGAATGTATTCCCCATATACCAACTACCCCTCTTAGATTAAAGAGCTAAATCACACGACTTTTAGGAAAATACTCCTCAAATGAAGAGTAGTTCTGCTTCATGTTAGATGGAATTGGATAGATCAAATAGCTCTACAAGTATGAATGTATGATAGCAAAGCTTTCAGGGAAATGTGTAAATCTTGAAAACTCGGATATCCATAAAAACGATGGTACACTGGTGGGGTGCCACTGTATATTCCCCTCAGTGACAAGATGAAATGCTCCCTTATGAGATTCAAGAGTAGTAATATCTTTAGCCATTTCTGAGACTCATTTCTACCTAACCACAGTTGACAAACAACCAATTTGACCAGTCACCCCCAAAAAGATATTCAGCCTCTTAAGTTCAAATGAACATTTTCACGTATCAGAAATGAGTATACCACTGTTCGTTAAGCTTAAGATTAGCTTAGATTAGTAACCAGAACTACTTGTCTCAAGAAACATATTTTCACAACACCAAAATTTACAACTCCTGTCCAAACACACACATCATTTTCCTTCAGAACTTGGGTCTGACTACTAACTGAATATAATGAAAGAACTGCACCAGCTATAATTTAGAAAAAGGTAACGTAAGGTGATTTCAGATGATTTAGCATTAAAAGAAAATCTTCATACAAAAGGTAAAAAGACAAAACTCCCAGAAGGCGGATATCAAAACCGAATGCCACGGATTCTTTCCTGCCCCTATTATGCCTTCTTCAACTCTTATGATTATAATCTTCTGAAAATAAGACACCACCACACTCATTTGAGCTCCCATGTTCACAACACGGAGCAAGAACTTGCTAAAGTTGCTGCAAGCTCAGGCTTTCAGAGAAACTGACAGGCCAACTGAAGCATCCGCAACAAGTACCCCCAAAGCGAACAAAATATTTCATCATTGAAGCCAAAAAACATCAGCAGCAAAACTAAAAGCCAACATTTTTCCCGAAAGGACATGCATACACCAGAATCCACTTAAAACAACACAAATCCGTGAACAATCGACAAAATCACGAAAAACACATGAAAGCCATGTCCAGCCGAAGAACTGACAAGCTAGTCCACGAAAAAAAAAAAAAAAAAAAAAAAAACAAAACAGGGAAAGCCAGAAAACCTCAGAATGGAAGAAGGAAAACAAAGCGCGGCCCGAGAGAACCCAAGAAAATCCGCAGGGACATACCTCCGAATTCGAACACGACAAAAACCGAGCAACCCGTCCTGAAAGCCGGAGAAGAAAAGCAGCAGCAGAGAAAACGATAACCCTAAAATGGGTCGCCTGATACGGCTGCCATTGACATATTCTTGCCGAAAAAAATCCGCCTTTCCCCCTCCCTTTTCCTCTCCCCTCCCCCTCGTCTTCTTGCTTTTCCGCGTGGAAAACGAGACAAAGGATGAACAGGGTAACCCAAAAAGCAAAGAGCTGGTGATGGCGACGGCCCGGGACTGCGCTCCCTCAATCAAGATCGAATTAATTTACTCATCATGATAGCCCAAATTATAATCGCAATCAACCCCGTCTGCGTCTGTAGGCATCCCGAAAAGAGGGTGATTACTGCAAATGATAATGAAACCCGAAAAGCGTCGAGCTCTTCTTTAGTTTTCTGGAATCTGTACACCATGGAACGACGATGAAGCAAGCGCTTTTTAATTATTGAAGCTCCCGCTAATGCTGCCAAAACCCGTTCGTTGGATTGCATTATAATTTCGATAGGGATGTGTCACGGGGACGCTTTCTCGATAATGCCCCCCCCCCTCCACCACTACCCGACAGGCATCGTCCTCTTTTCTTAATTTCTCCAAATTTCCATCGTGTCTTCCTAGTTTTCGTTTGTAACGAACGACATCATCGACCGATTCCCCGTGACGGGTCGAGACATGCTTCCACAGTCGGTGGCCCTCGTGGCTCAATCCGTGTGCGAACCTTGTTTTTATGTCGACCGTGGCTATTTAAATAAAAAATCACATGAAAGAAAATACATGAAGATATCCCGAAAGGTTGTCTGTCATGAGATTCGATCTTTAGTTGTGTTGTACAGAGGGATTAGAGGTAAATCAAATATGCTGCGTCGTGTGAAAAGCATGCCTATGAATGCGAATAGAATGCTTAAAAAAAAGAGAAGCGATTTTGATTGCAATTGGCCAAATGATTTGATTGTGATTTTTCAAAAGAAGAAAATATCATATTTTAAAACGGTTTGTAAAAAGTCGATTCGATTCATCAAGCGTTGAGATCAAGCACTCCTTCCGAACACAAAGTGCGGTAAAATTTGGGCTCTAAGGTGTCTTTCTTATCCGTGCAGTGGAAAGACGCCAAGATGCTCCGAATCGATTCATGCACGTTCAATCCCTCCGAATCAAATAGAAATCGAGAAATCCATTTTGGAATCATAGCATCAAACCAATCTACAAGTAATGATGGGCCGAAGGACCTATGGACAATGGGCCTTGAAAAAGGCAGTGTTGCGGCCTTTGATCAGTGCTAAATGAGGATCCACCGATCCAATGTTAGCCCACTGGGGCCATCCACATCTCGGATCATTTTTGGGAAATGGAATAAGAAAGAAACCAAGTTTATTTATTGAACCAAAACACAATACCCAAGAGTCGATAGCATTAATTAAACTCTTGGTTTGAGGTCTTTCGTATCTCTTGCATGCTCCCTTTTAAGTTCTATTTCTATCGAGTTCCAGCAGCAAAAAAAACACTAGAAAAGTTGTCTTCTAGTAACAAGGCATCAACAAAGAACGAGTAACATCGATCGAGTGATATCTCTAAATCAATTTTCGTGCATCAAACCAAATTTACATTTCTAGTCCGCTTAAAGATGCACGTCATTCATGTTAGAATCAGGGAATTCGCAGGAAATTACTTTATTCTCAATCTATCTCCAAACAGTCATCTCGAGCGGGGATTAAACACGAGACGACACTGCGCTTCGGGTTACCTAATGCTGCACTTGGAGACGATAATCTGCAATTCCCTCTGATGTGACTAAAAAGCAAAAGTTGCATCGTTGCTGAGATGACATCTACAGCAGGTCAAAAGTCTTTCCGCGGTCCCCGTTAAACTAATCCATCTACGCGTCCATCTGTCTTGATATGAAGTCCCGAGCAAAAGCAACGGGACTGGCAATCAATCACGGGTTGATCCAGGGAACAGAGTCGCTTTCAAAAGGAGCGCCAGCTCGTGCTTTCTTCGCGGAATTGCAGCGGACAGGTGCCCCTCTTCCTCCGTAGTGGCCATGTTTCCCTTGGCCCACGGCTTTGTTCTCGTGTAACGCAAGAGAGGCCACGTTGAATTTGAATTTGACAAGCCTTTCATGCGCGCACACGCACCCATATCTCGTCCATCCCTTTCTCCCAGTTATCGATCCCCCTTTGATCGTGGTCGATCAGGATATGATTAAGCCGACGTCGGCAAGGGGTGTTGTCTACCATGGAAAACACGAGTTACTCCAGAAATTGCTCTGTTTTCAGTCTCTTCTCCTTTTCAATGGTCCCGCCACTGGTTTGAATTTCTTCCCACCTAAGATTTCTTTATTTTATACCGGGCATTAGAGGTGTCCGGATGAATTATAAACCCATTTTGTGAGTTATGTTCTATTTTAATAGGTCAAAAATGGGTTAGATCGACTCAACGGTAGGTAGTATGAGTTATTTTTGACTATTTTCGATTCATTTTTAAACCAACTGCAAAACGTGTTTTTTTACTCTGAGTCATCTCAAGTTCGGTGAGTAATGATGACCTATCAATGAGTCAGTGATCGCGACATTCCATCACTTGCCTCTGCCTTGTCTCTTTGAAATCAATTTATAAGTTTTTTATATTTTATATTTTAATTTGATTTGAAGTTTTATTCATTTAATATAGAGTTTATAGCGGGCTTGAGTTTCTCTACAATAATAATGACTTTTAACATTACGAATCGAGTCGAGTATGGATCACTAAATTTACATTGCATAAATATGGATCAATATGAATCGACTTATTTTCGACCCAATTCAAACTCGATTCGACCTATCCTTTTAACGGGTCTATCGGGCATCATGGGCGAAAATCGATGGCCTTGTAAAGTACCGGTTTTTCTGGAATTACTATTGATAAGGTATTAGAATACTAACACCACCATGTTGTTTATTGACACCATTTGAAAAGCCACGGAGAATGAAAATCACAAAGGCAGAAAGAACGGTATTTCGATTTAATTCACGAAGTAAGTAGGAAAAGCAATATTTCAATTTAGGCTCTGATTCACAAAACAAGATTTCGCGAACATTTATGACAAGTCAACTAAAAAATAATCTGCATCGCTTACAAAAATAAACAGATAAAATATATTTTCATTATTCACGAAATTTTTTGGAACTTTTCTCTTCACTAATCATTCCAAGTTACACGAACTATAATCCTTTAAATATTTTGCTGTTCGACAGAAAAATAAATAAGAATGGAACCTTAATGTGAAGTCAGTACCACTTAGGAAAATGACTGAATGTGAACGTAAATTTCAGATGCTGACCGAAATTACTGTCATATATCGGAGCGTGAATCACTACCAGATGACAATAACAGTAACCGCTTAAATCTTCCATACAGGAGGAAGAAGAAGACAACAAACTCATTAAGCTCTCACTGGAACTACAGCAGGGGCTAGGATTGCAAAAACCAGATCCAGACACCCCCGCGAATCCTTTGGAATACTACGCACACTAGCTTAGATACACTACGGATGCCGTAAAGACAGGACTGTACATTGGGAAAGGCCGATTGAGAGAATTTGGTCGCTCGATAAGCTGAACTCATCATCTCCCAGACGCGACCAGAGATTTCTCATCCATGTCTTGAGCAGACTTGGGAGCGCTCAATGGAAGGGAGAGAGGAAGAGGGGAGCCCGGATGGGATGGTGTTGGCTCTACAGGAACTTCTTCTGTGGGTGACGGTGCAGGTTGAACTTGTTTTGGTGTGTAGTCGAAGGACAACTCTTTGTTGGCTGCGAGCGCGAGAAGCTCTTTCTCTTCCAGACCTTTGGTTGACCCGAGGCTACACCGCTCCGGGGTGTGCTTGGCCAATGCATCTCTGAACTTCTTGATCTGTGAAATTGATAAATGAAATGAGCATCGCAACAGCAAACCAAACACAGAAACACAGGTGAACCAAAGATCCAATCATCACAGCCCAAGAAACACATTTGGGGCTATGGTTTCCATGACTATCTCCCAAAAAGTCTACTTCGGGAGCACCCATCAATGAATCTAGTAGTTTCAACGAGGCGGTCCTGAAAATTTTGAAAAGATTTGTGCAGGACCAACTAATCTAGACTCCAATTATTCATCAGCCTAACAAAAACTACCAAGTCACACGATACTAAACAGCCAAAATCCTATTAGCAGAACCGCTAAGCACCGAACCACCATGTGCACGAGGAGCCGCAAATCATTTAAACCCCTCTGCTGTGAGACTAAAAGCACCACAAACTCGGGACCTCGTTGCTCTAAAGCTACAACATGCCTAACAAATTTGATCCTTTGACATGGAGACGATTGAAACTATCGCGAATCTAATGGGATCAGAAACTAACCGTGGCATTGGTGCAGCTGAAGCTGCAGAGCCGGCCGTGCGCCCCTCGGTAGAATCGAAAGAAGGGCAGGACATGGACGCCGAGGCTGTAGCACATGGACTTGTGCTCCTCATAGTTCACCTGGAGGAATTGGACGTCCGGGTTCGTCTCGGCAAACTGGCATATCTTGGGATGCAGAGCCTTGCAACCGCCGCAACCAGGCGAGAAGAAATCGACGATGACCAGCTTGTCCCCTGCATTCAGCAACGAGTCCACAAGATCTTGCGCGCCTTGCACTTCCTTCATGTTTGGTTGCAACCCCTTTTCCCACCACTTACGAGCTTTCCCAATTAGAAGACCGCCCTGTGAAAGTCAAATTCGCCGTCAACCCGTGAATCAAGAAATCAATTTTCCGACTAATTACCCAGACAAGCCACCCACCAAGATTCTTCTTTTCAAACCAAAAAGATCGCAGAGAGGTAGACCCAGATATCAAAACTACGAATTAGACGCGAAAAAGGGGCGAACTTTTGAGCCCGCTCGCACCTGCTGCGAATTGACGCGGAACCCTAGAGCAGCCCCTCTCTTGGGCACGGCCTCGATTCGGCGCGCGGCCATTCTCCTGCCGTGAAGGCTACTCCTCGACCACGAAACCGACGACGATCTGAGCACCGGATGCTTTGTCCGTCTCGACGAAGGAGGGCCCATCCTCACCTGGGACCAAGCGAATCTCTTGTCCTCGCAGCTCCTGGGAAATCCCGGCGCGCCATCTCCGTCGCCCCTGACTCGACGGTTCGAACACAGCAAGCCTGTTCTGCCGGTAACCACGGCCATACCACAGCTCTTCACATCCAACGACGACGACGACAAGCGCAAGAAGCTCCGAAAGATCGTTCTTCTATCACCTTGGCTTCGCGGAGACAAAGAGACGCTCGAAAGGAACTCCGCTGCTTCAACGACAAGCTTCCGCTTCCCCCCTTTTTCCCGGTATCGAAAGCGTAAGAAAGGCAAGGAAAGACGCCTCCTTTCTTTATCCTGCGGAGAAGGAGACCTACGGCAAGGCTCGGTGGGGACAGCAGTGCTTGATGATTCTGGAGAGCAGGTCGGGAGGCGCTCGATTTGATATCAGCCGTGGGATATTTCCTGACGGGATAAAATCGGACGGCCGCGGAGTCGGTCGGCGTCGGCGTGGATGAATAGGATAAAGTTCGTTTCGTAGCAGCGTGCGACGCGTGGGTCGTCGTACGAGGGCCCGGGGAATTTTATGGCGGAGGGGTGGTGCACGTGAGCTCCGTGCTATCATACACGTGGCGCCATCAGACTGCTGATGGTCGGGGAAAAAGGGCGGAAAAGAGGAAAAGAGTGGATATCGTTTTGGATAAAAGGCAGAGGTGGTGCAACCTCGTTGCTTGATGCGGGGGCCCCACTTCCGGACTTTCTTCCGTTATCCTTTGCTTCACCTTAGGTTTTTCCTTTCCTTTTCTTTTTTGGGTTCAAATTTGTTCAAAGTGGAATAATAACAAAAATCGTCTCCACAAATGTCAATTTATATCCGAAGTTTTAAATACTCGCCACTTTTCATTTTTACTTGTCATTCCATTTTAAATTGTAATTTTCATTTTAATTTACGTAGCAATCGTTTTCATATTGCAACTTTCATCGCAGCCTCGAGCCCGTGCCTTGGAATCGGAAGATTTGAGTTCAACCATAGTATTGAGCTCGACCATGATATCAATCTGTGTTTAGACAGAGGTATTCTTATATTTTTAATTTCAATATCTAATCATGGAAATCCATATGGGAATAATAAGGAGGGATGTTTTTTAAAAATTTTCCTCTTTGACATTCGACTAGACTCAAAGCACGCATTGCCCGTGTGCTCGAGTACTTTAAATCAATTTTTAGCTTAACTTTTTAATCAATGTTGTGTATTTTGTTAAAAACTACTTTCCTAATCAATAAACAAAATCAAAGTTTGGACACTGACTAATGCAATAGGACAAGACACAACAAAGAGCAAAAGAAAAAAAAAATACTAAAAAAGATATTGAAAAATAGTATGATTGAAGAAATTAGAGGATTTTGAGGAGGTTTTAGCAAGAGTGGAAGTCATGAAAATAGTTTGATTTTACATCTTCATCCGAATGTCTTTTTTAGATCATCTTTATTATTTGCAGTTTGTACGAAACAGAAGAAGACGAACTTTATATAGAGATCAGAGTTCACCAAAAAATCGAAACAAGAACATCAACGGCTAATTGGGTATTCAAGGAATTTTGAAGCACTGCAAGTGTTGTCCGCACAAAGTTGAGGTCACAAACTATACAGCTTCCCTCACCCATCAGGAACCACAATTTTCTTACTTGGCAGACTAGCTACCAGTTATATAGGTTCATCATATGTATATCTCATTTGACGATCGATGTACCTGCAAGCCGGTTGTTTGTATGCAGCAGAACGTCCAGCGGTGGACAGTATGGCGCATCCAATGTGGGTGAGAAGCAAGTTTGCTAATGCATGAAACCCCTGATGAGCTTTTATTCCTACCTCACCAGTCACCAGGACAGCCTTCCGCATATCTGCTCAGTGAGCTCATTTGCAGTTTCAAGTTCTGCACTTGCTGAAGAGACTTGGCACTGAGCAATGACATATTGGGCATAGGTGTCATCGAATTCCTTCTTCCTGGGGTCAAAGCGGGATCCTTGCGCACCCAATAGATCCTGCTCGTAAGTAATCAGCCAAAGTCTTGGTTACCATCATAGTTGCTTAGTTGTCGGATGAAGACATTGGAGAGTCCCATTTTGTCAGGCATCACTACACAAACTTGCTTCGCATGACATCTAATTAATTTTAGGTGCAGAAGGATTTCTTCCAAACTGGATTATCATCGGCTTGCCTTTGAATACATATCCATTCACTATATTCTGCAACGAAGAGACCGTCATTGCTTCAGAATTTTGAAAATTGTGGCAGAATCGGCTGAGGGGCTGAAAATTTAAAATCCATAGTAATACATACCAAAGCACGTTGCGCAACTTCGATGGATGGAAATGTCACAAAAGCTTGGCCCCTCATTCTTCCTTCCTAAAATTCGGTAAGTTCAATAACAATGGTAATGATAAGCCATATAGATTCTACAAAAATGCTAGTCTTTTGCAACACCCTTCACAGATGGTTGATGCAGCTCTTGACTCATGTCTAAAACCATTAGAAAACAGAACTAACAGGGATAGAATGAAATTTCCTAATTCTCTTTAGTTGGTTATTCGAGAAAGGCCTAGCAAGCTGGCACTATATTGATTACTGCTAGCATGAAAGATTTGAAGTACTCCAACGTTTGAATGGTTCACTGGCCAAAATAATTAAAAGGGATACTAGACTAATGCTTGGTTTCTAAGAAGAGAGAACTCGACCTTTAATATCAGACCCTAGAGAGGCTCAACCACGACGATGCACTTCAACAATTACTGTCCCGTCTATACATACACTATTTAATTAAAAACTCAACAGAATAGAATATGTTAAGAAAAAGGCATATTTACCTGCATTAGCTTTACATTCAGAGTGGATTTAGCATCATCCACACTTCCAAACAAAGAACCTTCATCAAATTTCAAGCAAGAAATAAGAACCAGAGACATTCTTCACAAACCATTTACTTATGAGTAACCCAGGCTCATCCAAGAACAGAGGGTAATTGACTTTGAAATCCACAATTTAAGACACAATCTTCTACTCCTCTCATATGTACAACAAAATAATAAAGGAATATTTCAGAAATTACCCTTCTCACCAATCAATCCTGACCAAAACATAATTGTTGAGAGCATCCACCCTCAAAATACTTACCAAATATAAAGTAAAAGTCATCCACAATAACATCTTTGGCCAAATTCTTTATGTACAAGACTGGTGCAGGATTTCCAGGAGTATAGTTCTGCAACATTAGAGAAGAGAATTTCACTTTTTATGCTTGATGGTAAATAAAAAGTCCAAATCAGCAAACAGTGGCCAGTAATAATAATATCATCTAATTGAGCCTAACTCACGAATTGTCATCTGTTCATCTCAGAGAATCATTTGATTTATAGGCTTGCGATTTAGCATGCACTATACCTTAAACATTGGAAGAGATAGTATTTCTTCAGGAGGCAACCTTCCCCTCTCCAGTTCTTCTTGAGTTGCAAATTGTCTCTTCTCCAATTTCTCTTGATCTGGCTCTTCTATATCATTCGCCATGTTGTCATCTCTATGTTCATCAACCACTGAAACTTTTGGTTTTGGAGTAATTTTTATCTAAGATGGTTCAAAATGAAAAGCTTAGAAACAGACCAAAACAAAGTTCTACTGGTAATTGATTGCTTCTGAATACTACCTGCAAAACAGGGTTCTTCTTCTTAATCAATGGGATTTCTTTTGGGACCAGGGTGGCAGGTTTCAGACCCACGGACTCATGAGCCACATCTTTATCTATTGCAGGACCTACAATAGCTTCTTTTCTGGCACGCTTCTTACCAGATTTTACTCTTGAAGATCCAAGAGAATGGGCTTTGTCATCAACCTCCTAAAAAACAGAGATACACACTTTATTTTTTGAAACTGAAAACTGGAAAAAAATTTCTCACTTTTCAAAGGAATGCTATGATGCAGTTGAAAAGGAACACAGCATCACACATTGGCACCAAAAAGCTACAACTTTATTCCACAACTGCAAAACTAGTACAAAAAGCTGAAGTGATAAAAGAAGCTTAGTGCCTTAAATATTCTGCTGGAATACTAATCAGTCACACAACAACAGATACAGATAACTTGATGTGTCTCAAGGAATTAAACTTTTTGGAAGGAAGAGATTACCTCTTCTGAGGACTCAAACTCGGACTCTTCACTGGATAGGTCTGCCACCAAGGGCTTTGCTGTTGTAGGAGGGGGAGGAGGTGGAGGCGGTACAGCTGCTGATGGTGGTAGGGGTGGAGTGGGTAATGCCATACGAAATGGCGCTGGAATGTTCATTTTGTTCATTAAGTGCAACACCTAAAAATGGAATGCAAGAAATTATTCAACGTCTCCCATAAGCACATTGTTGTCACATATCTATCAAGAGACACAACACCCACCTGAGTATAAAATCGAGGAACAGCAATGAGAGCATTCACAATATTGGTGAGGATATTTCCATCAGGTGGGGGGTAGGCATACCTGTTACGGAAGCAAGTTATTGGTTAGACATAGACCACCAAAATCCAATCAGTTGACTGATATGGCAGAACTGTGTCAAAGAAAAAAACAATAATCACTACAGAAATGAATTCTAGAACTCAAAATGGAAAGCTAAGAGCTTCTAAATTTATGAAAAGACGCTCCAACTAATCGAATGTCACACCCTGACATAAGATAGTGAACATTTCGTTTATCAGTAAACTAACAAAATCAAGCAATCATAATCATAGCATGGAAAGGGTGCATCCAATTTGACCTGTAAGGGTGCAGATTATTGACAAAAACCATGTAGCCAAAGGATACATGAAGTCAAGGCAGCAACAGAAACAAAAAAGACGCCAAACTTATGAAAAGCAGGATCAGGTCCTTCCATTCGTCATCCTCCATTGATGAATATGTGACGGAACGTAAGGTAATGTGTTATGGAATATGTCTCCTTATGCACATTCACTTGAGTGAGAGAGAAGGGGAAAATAAAACATGGAACTACAGCTTATCAAAGACCCATAAGAAATAATTCCGTTTTAGGTGCTACAAGCACAAAGAGATGCAAAGTGAATCTTTTTGATGTCTTTGCGTCTGTGGCTGTGGGTAGAACTTTAAAAAAGAGCTCCAAATAAAAGCTTCCAATTGATGAATTTATATCCATGTACACTGCAATCATGAAGGGAAGGAAGCTTTACTACAACAACAACCATCACATCTGGCTGACTCATAGCTACGCAAGAGATTATACAACTTTCCCAAAGAAGCTACACCACACTATAATTTGTGTTCCATCAAAAGGTTGTAACTTTTAAATATGGATATTCTCAATTTAAAGAATAGAACAAAATGACTGTGTATACAAAAGATAGATGCCGTACAAGAGAGGTCTTACACCATACATGACTGTGCACATTGCGCAGAGAGAGAGAGAGAGAGAGAGAGAGAGAGAGAGAGAGAGTACAGATTGTCCATGAAATCTGAAGTCTTTTCATTAACACCAAAATTCGTGCCTTCTCTTCCTTAATATGGTTACACACTATGATCGTAAATAGCTGTGATAATTATGTCTTAAATTTAGAGAGACTACAATTCACAGCTTCTATCCAATATACCAAACTGATTAGAAGATTATATTGTTGCAATAGGTCAAATATGTCAAATCTTTCAGGTCGATTCTTTTAGCATTTTAATATTGGGTATCTCATCATTGTGTCATGTGCAAACCACAATCAGTTGAGGGACATTTTTTATCAACCTCCAATATAGGTTCTCACACCAAAAAAGAACTTGAGTAAAGGCCAAGCAAAGAAGACTATATGAAACTTACTCGAGATGAGGAGGGAAGGGGTAGTCTACACCAAGTTTTGGAGCAATGGGCTCACTAGCAGCAGCGAAACCACAATTTGGGTTTTCATTACGATCCCCAGGCAATCCAGCCTCCTTTGTCACAGTGGAAGGTGCAATTCTATCATTTGCAGATGGGGTGCCTTTCCCTTGAAACTTGTTATCCTTGGTTTCATTACTGGCTCTTTCCACTTTCAAAACTCTACCAAGAAACCTTAGCCTAGCCAATGAAAAGCAATATATCCATTTGAACAGTTAATACAGACTCCTATCATAGGCCACAGTACATAGAACATGGAAGAAAATGTAATTACCCATTCAACTGGCACTGTGCTTGATAAGCAAGTGCTTCACTTTTGAAATCCACAAATGCACAATTCTTCAATCTGGTAACCCAAAAAAAAAGAAAAAAGAACAGAACTTAATGTTGCTGATGAAGCACTAATGAAACTAGTACTTTAAACCTGGACCAGGACCATGTGGTCCGGTCCTGTTTTTACTAGGAGGTCAGAAATCAGTCAAGCCCAATGTTGATTCAGTTCAACAAGTAAGCCAACCAAACAGTCAGCGGTTTGACTGAATCTTTGACCAATCTTTACCTATAAAAATAATCTGGAGAGCTGGCACCAAAGGGATCGAACCCCTGACCTCAGGCATGCACACTTAATTCAATACCCAACTGAGCTAGGCTACTTTTAACATTGAGATATTGTCAGCAGTTACCTCTCTGAAGTACAGGGACGAACAGTAGAAGCACCATAATGTGAGAGAAGTCTAGAGAGCGTCTCTTGGGGAATAGCTTCGGGAAGGTGACGAATCAAAAGTGTAGCAGGTGAGTCTGCTGGCAATGAATTTGATGGTAATCCTTGCCCATGTTGAAGAACATGGGGATAAGAAAAAACATTGAAGGATGCCTGAGAAGAAGGAATGCCATCCATATTTTGCTTCCCTAGTATAAGAAGTAGCAGAAAACTGACTTACTGTAACTGCACGAGGCAATTGCCAAATCATTGTAAACAGATCATGATAAAGACCGTTCCGTTTTCTGACCATTAACTGGCTTGAATCACTTTGTCAGCTACATAAGCTAAATTTTTGCTTACAATCTATACGGAGGTAGTTTTTGAAAGTTTCATAAAATGCCACATAGTATGCCAACAGCAACGCTAATAAAATTGATCAGTTAAATTTATTTCGAAAGTAAATATGCCAATCCAATACCTAACTAATGACCAAGGAATTTGCAGAAGTCTCTTGAGAAAATGCATAAGGAGCATGGTTATTGTATCCTTACAATCAAAACAACTCTTTTGATGGCAAACCTGAACCTATTCTCAGTAAATGGGGTAAACCATTAACCATATCGAATGCGTCAAAATGGACATCGAGTAAATTACCCCTTAGGGCAAGACCGCCAATTAGTAGACCATGGACATATTTTAGTTAATGGCTGCATAGTAGATATATCAAAATATCAGTACAACAGCCAGGTCAACTGACTGATGGGATGGAACTTCATCGACCAGTTCCTTCTAAAGCACTTTAATCAAACACCAGGCAGGCAACTCATAAGTTCATGAACCAGCATATTCACAGAACACAACGTCGATTTTCCAAAGCAACACTACTGATGCAAGGACGACAAAGAGCGGATAGATGCCCAACCGGAACTTCTACGACCATACGGAACCCTATCATCGCCACTCTGAGATCACATCTAGATACTGAAACTGGACCGGGTCGGTCCCGGAACCAGTGATCGCCGTACCACACACTACACTTTCAAGGCAAGCCCAGAAGGGAAGCTGAGCTCCCATCGGCCATCAAACAAAACCAGAAAAAATCCAGACAGCACCACAGCAATCAATAGAGGATCACGGCCATGAGGAAGCAAATTTGCACAAATAATCTCGTAACCGAGACCTGAGAACGAGAACCGGAGCAGTACGGCGAAATCAAAGGAGGCAAAACGGGAGCAGTACCTCGAGCGCGGAGCCGCGGGGGGCGGCGGAAGGCGATAAGATGGTGAGACGCGAGACGGCGGTGGGTGGTGGTTGGGCGAGAGAGAGAAAGAGATATATAGACGGCACTCGAGCACAGCACCGCGGGGCGGGGCGGTGGGCGGCAGCCGGCCGGCGAGACCGCGACGGTGGGCCGGCGGCTGGCAGGCCGCGCGAGACAGAGGGAGTGGACTGAGAATGAAGAGCGCGAGCTGAGATCCAGAGAGAGAGAGAGAGAGAGGCGAAAAGAGAGGGAATGAGAATTGAGAGAAATGCAATTTCTTTTCTTTTTTTTTTTTTTTTTTTCTGCATCAAGCGACGATCGTTTCCATTGGGCAAACACTACTGATTTTCTATATTTATTTAAGCATTTTATTCCTCCTTCGTGATCGCCCCACTTTTATTTTCCGGAAATTCTCCGGACGTCCACGCATTTAGAATTTCATCTGCTCTTGATTTGAAGTAATATTTGGCATATTAATTGGCCATCGATTATTCTCGATCGGGAGTTGACCATCGAAACTATTAAGTTTTTCTGTAATCATGTGAGTCGGTTCTCGGAACATTTTTATTTTATTTTATTCCGTAAATGTTTTTAATTCTCTTTGAAAACTCTGGAAAGAAATTTCGCCTTTTAACCTGAATCCATCTTATATATCTTTTATCGATACTTAGGTAGGTCCATCATTAAAGGATATATCAGAATTACTCGGATCGGGGCGGGCTTTGACTTGGGCCCAATCCGACCGGGTCTCATAACCAGACGCCGCCGTCCTGGGCTTGCCTGAAAAACACTCTTGATCTGTAGTGGAGCGAGGGGCTCGTCAGTGGCCCGACCCGGCTGGGTTTGTGGGCCGATGGTTTCCATCAATTGGCCCATAAGTTCAACACTCCATGTCCGCTTTCTCTTGTGTGTGAAATCCAATGGGCCTCCAAGATGGTTGGCCGTAGTGATAAAAGTGTCACTTCCCTTCTCTAAGACGATGAGCTCGATTCACGTCTTTAGCGAACCTATCGGACGGCTCTTGTCATGCGGCCCGGTTGACATATGCCTCGCGTGGAGAGATATCTTGACTGCTAGCGTTTAGATGGAGCTCCGGTGATTGGCTCACCGGCCTCGATCATTCGAGTCATGAGTAGTGCCGAGTAGTTATGGTTTGATTCAAACATTTCGTAGTAAGTGATGAGACAATTGCGATAATGCCTTCAAGAAATTACCACTGCAACCACCCTTCCGTACCTTTTTATTTATAAAGGAAAAAGCAATTGACTAAAAAAAAAGTGATATGAAATTTTACCTACACCGCATCTCCCTTTACTAACAAGGAAGACGTCGTTATGTCTAGGGTAAAAACTTGATCCATGTGGGTACATAACACAGACAAAAAAGAAAATTGTATTGGATTAGATTATATTAGATCTCGTTCCATAATTCTAACAAGGAAACTTTTCTAGACACATGCAAGTCGGAAATAGCGAAATTAATACATGCATACAATTGGAAAAACCATCTCTTGAAACACCTGTTAAGTAACCAAACCAAACCGAAAAAGTACAATAATTCACAATGTTCCGACTGTAACTCGTGTTACGTGCAATTAACGTTTTGAAAATTTGCGCTAAACTCAACAAATTACCTAGGTCACTTCTCGATGAAAATCATAAACAAATTCCCCCTAATCACATCACCAATCAATTGGAGCTCCGAGGATACGTCGAGGCAAAGAGAAGATAAAAAGGAAAAGAAGAAGAAAAGGGGGGAAAGCCATAAATTGATTAGGCCATCGATCCCTTTCCGGCAAAACAACGATGTCCCAACCAAAGTTCACCATGACGACATTTGACGACTTTTACTTTTTCTTTGCGGTCCCCTCCAAAGAATTTTTTTTTCAAATTGACCCAAAATTGTTGCTTTCTCCAACGTCGCAATCTTTTCCATTGAGCGAGCCGCACACGTTCTCTCGCTTGCCCAAGAAGAGTGAAATCCCTCTTAACGGAAGATTCTAACTTATTGGCAAAGTCCTCCCTTCTTAATTTGGCATTTGGCATTTTGCATTTGGCATTGAGCATGATTAACATGACTCACGAGATCACAAGTCAATTTAGAGAGAAGAAAATTTTACCTTACGGTAAAAGGGTAAGTTTCATACCGTAAGCATCGCAAATGCCTAGGGTTTTCCTCTAAAATTTCCCTATCAATTTTGGTAACTTTGTTGGCCTACCGAGCAACGACACGTCGATGACGCGTATTCCTTTTTTCCCATTTCTTTATTATTTGCTTCCAAGACCAAAACAAATTACAAAGAGAAGTGCCAAGGAGGAGCCGGAACAAGTTCTGATGTTTTTTCTTTTTTTTTTATGTATATATGGACCAAAATTTGCCAGGACGATATTGAGTGACTTCTTGGAACTCCTGTCCACGTTATTCATCTTAACGTGCACACTAGGCATAGACTTTCCATTAAGCCTGGAGATTCCCAGGACTATCAATTTGCACGTGCACCATCCACGTTATACCCATAAGATCCATCCTTGATATCGCTTCCGTGGAAATTCAGTCACATTAGCGAGTTAGTTGTCGCGTATAGTATTTGAGAGGTTTGATTATATGAATTTCCAACTACAACATCACTGTAATGGACTCTCTATAGTTTTCTTTATCAGATTAATCTCAAATCTAATAGCATAAAATATAAGTTTGTAAGAGTATAGAGCTACTTGGCATTAATGGGTTATCATGATTTTGTTGGGAAATTTGCAAACTTATTGTATGTCCTAAACCTTTCAATTATGCTAATTTATTCTTAAGTATTTTAATGATTTGAAAATTTATTTCTAAACATTTCAATTGTGCCTCTTTAGTCCTAAATATTTTAACGATTTTTCAATATAGTCATTCCAATTAAATTTAGTTAGAAATTATTGATGGAGACTCTAGCTAGCCCGTGTAGCATGGTTGATGTTGACTGGATAATATTGTATTTTTGAAAATTCTTTTGAATTTTTCCATTTTATTTTTTTTCTTTTACTTTCACCTATGGTTGGTACTTGGCCATGGTTGGCGATTGGCCACAAGCGAGAGCTAAACCCTCATGGCCTGAGCGAAGGCTAAAGGATCGCACCCTCGCTAAATTCAACAAAGGTGACCCTTACCTGTGGCCAAGGAGGGCTACAATAGCCTCGCCTAAGGTTGGTTGCCAGCCACAAGCAAGAGGTAAAGAAAATGAAAATGAAAATGAAAAGAAAGGGAAAAAGAAAGAAAGAAAAAGTTAAAAAAAAGTGTAAAAATGAAAAGAATAGTCCATGTTAGTGTGGATCACGCCATTTATGATGCCTAGCAACTAGCATACGTTAATGTTAGTGATTTCTTATCAAAATTGGTCAGAATGACTAAATTGACAAACCATTAAAAAGTTTAAGATTAAATCATTAATTCTTAAAAAAATATAGGATTAAATTGGCATAATTGAAAGGTAAATGACTGAATTGGCAAATCATCAAAACGTTTAGGACTAAATTAGCACAATTTTAGGATTGAATTTACTATCATATGATAGGTTTAGAGTTTTTTGGACAATTATACCTAATTTCGCTACAAAGGGAAGTGTGAATAAGCTCTAGGTTGCATTAGGATTTTGATACACCAAATTTGCGGATAAATTTCACCCTTTTTAGAGAAGAACATAATAGTGTACTAACTATCTATTGACTTAGGTGCGTTCTCCTACTTTTCAATTTTTCCTTTTCTTACTTTTACCTCCTTTCATCATTTAACGGCGGTTGACGGATCAAGTTGAGAGAGAGAGAGAGAGAGAGAGAGAGAGAGAGAGTGAGAGTGAGGGAAAAGGATGGGCTTGGAAAACTTCGTTTGGCCAACAATCTAGTCGTTAAAATATAACACTCCTTGGAACAGTCTTTCCCTGATCGCGACCTGCTTTGGTAACTCCCAGAGAAGTATATTCCCTATATTTCCACAAGATGCTCTTCCAATTTCAGAGAACACGTATTGCCGACCGTATGCACGATCCGTCACCTAAGCGAAGAACACCATCGACAGCATCTCCTTTGCTCGGTCAAAACCATCGCATTTAGTTTCAGAGAACCCTCGTCGAGTAATAGAGAATATTGCCCTAAGTCTTTTCCTCAATGGTTCGTTGGTCTGTTTTATGATATGAACGCGATGCAGTCTCCTTCTCTCGCTCTCGGTCGTTGCTTTCTGAGGTTCCTTCACCGGAAGTTTCGATCTTGACTCGACTGCATCGATCGCATCTGCGTTTCGAATGGATCGGCAAGGGGAACAATTCCTTAGGAACTTCCCGAGCTGCAACCGGAACTTCCCCCAACATTCCACTCCCTTTTGCTGTTTTCTATGCGGGTCAATCCGACCGAAACGAGGCAAGACAAACCAGATAGAGATGGAAAGACCTGCAACCCTAATTGGACAATGTTGGGGGTCAAATGCTGCGTCACGGATAGCGCGGACGATAGAGCTGCCTCGTCGATTCCAGCAACGTTGCAGGACGCGCAAGACCCTCTCTCCACACATCCCTGTCGCTAGGCATGTGCTCGTGTGCGACTGACATCTGGTCACCGCCCAAACCAAGACCTAAACATTATAATAGTAGTAAATCTAGGCTTCTAGATTGAAGGTAAATGTAATTATCAAGATGATAATGCTGATTAAACAAAATTGACATGACCGTAGCCGACTGCGACCGAAGTTATTGTCAGGTTTAGACGTAGGATTATAAAGAAAAGATTCACCCCTAAATAATTTATTCCGAAAGACCATTTCTTGATGGACTTGACGTTGATTTGCAAGTAAATATAGTAGTTAAATCGAATATAAGATGAGTGCATTTCAAGGAGGGTAGTACTAGGGTTTAGTAAGAATGGATACCAAACGACATGATGCCATAATTTTTCCATTTACTGATTTTTGGGTAGTTGTGCACCCAGTTTTTTTAAACTTACAAACTTTTATCTCAATAACTTATTAAATTTTCGAACTTACCAACTCTTATACGAAATTACCAACCTAAATTTGAGCGGTTTATCAATTTTTATCAAATTAAATTACCAACTAATTTTTAGGTTAGCAACTTTGATTTTGTTTACTCATGAATGCTTAATTTTTTCCAGTGTATTGGAGTTTTCTATTGAATTATCAACTTTGATTTGCCCTTGTTAGCGATCTCTCATATTCATTAAACCTTTTTAGAAATTGCCAACCTAAATTAGTGCAAGGTACCGACTTTTACGAAATGAATTTATCACTTTTTACCACCAAGTCTCAGTTGAGTAATTTACCGGTAACTTGATTTTTTTTAACAGGTCAATTTGTCTTTAAGAAACGGAATTTTTTGATCAACTTTTCCAAGGAATATGCCTTTTGACCCCTTCTCTATTTCTATTTATAGAAACCCTATTTCTATTTATAGAAACCGAACAATGTAGAATCAATTCTGCAGATGAAAAGAAATTTCGCCAATTCTCCCCGACTTTGACTGTCCTAATTAAATGAATCCTGAATTAATTGAGTTAGGTCGCATAGACCTAACAGAGGAACACTTGTCTGATGGCTTTTTGTAGAGAAGACTTTTGAAAGCTTGACATGCCAACAAGGTATCCCAAGGAATTTCATCGAGAAATTTAAATGAAAGAAAGTGGCCGACTATTTTAAGTAAGATAATTAATCTTGCCCCAGTTACATACATGCGTAGTTTGATGTCGCATAGGTATGCACTTATTGCGTATACTCAATAAGGAAATCTTTTGCTTTTCCATGCAGCGCCCACCGTTTAGGCATACATAGTCTTTGTATAGGAAAAATCGCCGAATTCCACTAGACGTGCACTGCCTGAGAACCACGAATTCGATATTCAAAAGGACCCAAAAGGGAATTTAGCGTCTTCTTTTTACCTATAATCAAGGTCATCGAGGAAGATATGCTACATATATATCCCATGTGAAAATTACTAGGAACAGGAGCACTAATGGGCATGCATGCATACACATTATTGCAGAACCAATGAAATTTCCAGCCAGGCGCACGATGCGAAGAAATCTTCCCCAACCAAAAAGGCTTCTGGACAGCAATTGTCAAAACCTAAACACATCCACATCAACGGCGTTTATGTCATTTTAGATCTGTTGTTCCAGCTGTGACAAGAAAACTGTTTATCCTGGATAGGGATTGAAGATGGTAGTGGATTTGGTGCTTTCTTTTGAGAAATTTCCTTGAAATTTCCCATCGTTGTTCTAGATTCATGGATTCTCATCCTTCTTCTTTTCATATGTGATAAACCTTAGTACATATCGTTCTTAAAAAACGTGATACATGTACCCACCAATCCATACCGACAAACGTTATGTCGGCATTGCTCTCGCACGGTAAGGAAATAAAAAAACTTTTTAAATTGTTTGGAGATTGAAGGGTGTGCCTTGAATATCGTGTTTCTTCAATAAGTACGTTCTTTCTCGGGCGGCTTTAGATCTCTAATTCGAAAACCGTAGCCTAGGCATGATAATCTCGGTATCAATGTCGCCAACAAAAGCAAAAATTTAGATTGACATTATGGCTGAAAACACGGGCGGAACTTATCTAAACATTTCGTGGAATGATATTGGCGTGTGACTTGCATCGGATATATTTGTTAACACCGACAAATTCACAGGCGTCACGTATCGAGAATATCATAAAGTTCCTCATTGCTCCTTAGATATGATGTGTCGCCGTCCTCACATCGACATTACTTGTGGCTTTCGTTGGCACGGGAGTATCTACGTGTGATTTACAATCCGGGTCCTCACAACAAAGATTCGATACCTTCTAGTTCTCGCAGGGACAAGGAGAATTGTTGCGGCACATGCCATGTCCATGCGCATACCTAGACTTTGCCAGTGCGTTCGTGAGAAAATGTTGGCACGAGAATCTGGAATGAGAACCATTCCTGAAGTTGATGGATCGATGCCTTTTAATTGCTTCATGCACAAGAAGACACTTAGCCCCTTCGTTCCCCACGTTCTCTGTCGAGCGAAATCACGGACAGAATTTAAAAGAAAAACAAAAGTTTAGGTTATTCGAACAAAAAGGATAAGCCAAGAATATCGCTACAAAATCCAACAGGCGTGAAATTTCCTCTACACTTCACTGTGCAAGACTCTTGCTAGACTGGCTAGGTATCAATAAATTCCACGACGGATACGTCCGAAGACGAAGAAATTGATGATATATATATACTTTCTCTCTCTTGGATCACGCCATTTCCATATATTATACATATGGAAATTCGTTCTCACTAATGTCTCGATGGAGATTTGGTGTACGGATGACAGGACGTGATCAAGAGGGTCTCTAATTTCTTTTTCATGTAAAGAATTATAATGGTTGCTATCCCGATTTTTTAAATGATTTTCTCGATCGCTACACAAAAATAGAAAAAGGGCATAAAATGGAGCTGAATGAATCTATCGAACCATCTCGATTTGTCTTTACCTCTCTCAGGTGTGAATATCTATTCATATTTATGAAACGATTCTTGTCTACGGGTACCCTCAAGAACATTTAATAAGATTGAATAACCTAACCAATAAGAAAAAAAACGCTTAAATTAAGAAGGTACGGATCCTTTTCTTGTGGTGCATGAACCGGGGCCGGAGAAAAAATGAAACTTTTTAAATTATTATAATCATGCTTGATTTAGAGAACGTTTAGATTAAAAGGATGTGCGTTTACATTGGGAAGCCATAGAACGTTTAGATTAAAAGGATGTGCGTTTACATTGGGAAGCCATAGAAAAACAAAGTCAACGATTAATTGAATTAGGCGGGTTAGTGGAGTCATCAAGCAAGATTAAAGGCATGATCTGAATGGATTCGAGAACGATAACGAAAATAACATAGTCCAATATTCAATGATTTACGTATAAAAACAAGTTTGAAAATTGCAATCTTCTCCTTCCAATCTTGGGGCCATTCATTATATAAATACGTGTTTTTCTCCATGCCTATTTGGATTTTTTTGTAATTACAAAGAATAATTAGCAAGCACATTATCCGCATGTGACTTTTTAATTTTCTTAGGTATCTGCAAAGTGATGGATCAAAACCCTAATTTTGAGCAATCATATTCGTGTAAGCGACGAAGATATTATGTCTTTTATACAACGATGACATACGTATTGAAAGAGAGTTTTTCAATTGGTGAATGCTTCAAAAAACGCTTGTCAGATAACCTAATAAGGAATGTTCTAATTTTCGCTTAGTTAACTCTTGAAAATCGAAACCCAAATGTAAGTTTGACACAATTATTTCCTAAGATGGAAAAATAAAAATAAAGACGAGAGAGATGACATGCAAATGAGGTAAGAGAGAGAGAGAGAGAGATATGTAGTAACTGTGAAGCGCAGGGAGAGTGTGTGGTCTGGCCTCGTGACGGGTTGGTGGCGCCCTCCATTTTTTCATGCAGCAAATCGGGCCTTTTTCTGTAATTCACAAGGAAGAAAAGGGAGAGAGAGAGAGAGAGAGAGAGAGAGAGGAGAGAGGGAGAGGGAGACACGAACGAAGATGGGTTTGCGCTCGTGTTGTGTACGCTGTTCTTGTTTTTGTTTGCTTCCCCTTCATTTGCTTGGGACCAAAAATGCTTTAACGCGACAATTCCAGGTTCCATGTCCGTAAAGGGAATGAAAATGGACGAGCTGCCTGAGAAGGGCGGTTAATTCCCCCGCAAGTCTCAAACCAACCCTCCCTCCTTTGCTTTGCATAGAAAGTAAGCTGACACATTAGATGGGCCAGAATCTCTCTCTCTCTCTCTCTCTCTCTCTCTGCGTGTGCGAAGGGTTCATCTTGTTGCTGTTATTGCTTTTGTTCTGTTGAAATTAATCTTAGGCTAATTAAGAAGCGGTTTACTCCATGGATGGAACTTGTGTTCATGGCCCACCACTTTCTCTACGTTTGCAGATGATTTTCACATCTTTCGTCTTTGTATATATTTGGCAACACCTTGCAGGAACCAAACTTGGGAGAAACGTTTAACATTTCAGGATAAAAAACAAAAAAAGGAAGGGAACTGTCAATTATTGATTCATCTCACGCAGAGAGAGAGAGAGAGAGAGAGAGAGAGAGAGGGGAAAGGCCACAGAAAGAGAGCAATTCTTGTAGCTGACACCTTCCCATGTTATCCAAAGAACATACCCTTTTTCGCTGTCTTTTCAATACCTTCTTTTTCACACCAAAAAAGAAGGGCGAAGGAAACACTTGTTCTTGTTTTACTTGATGTCTCAATTAAAAACGTTTAGTTAGATCAGGAAGAGAGAGAGAGAGAGAGAGAGAGAGAGAGAGAGAGAGAGAGAGAGAGAGGCATCTGCTGCTAGAATCCTGGGAATGATTCATGTGATCCAGGGATCCTTTTCCTTTTCCTTTTCCTTTTTTCTTTCTTTGCCGAAAATCTCTTTCTCTACAGAGAAGGTTGCTGATTGAAGTGTATCATCCACCTGTCCAAGCCTTAAGGATTTGCACATGATGTCATTCCCTTCTGAATTCATTTCTCTTTTTATTAAATGGGTTATCAAGCTGTGCACACATGAATCAGATCGGAAAGATGGGTGTTATGAACTTGAGGAGATTCTCCTCTTCAGCTGTGTTGATGAAGCTTTTATCTCCCATTTGCTGATCCCCCAGGCTTGTCCCTTAATCCACATTTCACATTCAGTGGACCTGGATCGATATGCCATCATAGTGCCTTCAGCTGAAAAGATCACCCCATCCTCTTCTTAAATTCCGATGACTTTATCGAACTTTATCTTCCTTTTTCCCCCGGTTAGAAGGACCTTTTCAACGTTACAGTCTGTAACCTTTCTTCGTTGAACTTGACCCCAAAGTTTGCACTCTTTGACCAAAGGGGTCCCTCTCTTTTGTAAATTTCATGGCAAAATCAGAAGTTCAATGCTCCGTAGAATAACACGCGCAGGGTTAATCGACAGGATGTCGAAAGAAAGAGATAGAGCAGAAGAACGCAGAACGAATGACTAATATATAGCTGCAAAAACCAATAAGAGAAATAATAATTTACATAAGAGGTTTATAAATTATAATCACGTAACACGTTCCCTGTGATCTCTTGACAAAAGAAGAATCTAAGAGGGGTTGGACACTGGGAATATTTTATGTACAGGAATGTAAGGATCCAAGAACCTGAAAGACTAAATATACCTAGTTGGATCACAGCTCTAAAATAATCATCTCTATATGATGCTGTCTATGTTTCGTAATCTGGATCAGTAGTCCCAGAAATCAAGATCTTGAATTGGGCCTACTGATGACAAACCCTCGAGGTCTTCAAATGTGTCGCCACTGCTTCCCACCTCTTGCTTGGAGATCGGTACAGACGTTATCTCATTGTTAACATCTGTGCTGAGCCCGGTGTCCTGAGATAGACTAACCATAGAATGATTGGATGAGAACTGCTCCACTTTGCACTGCTGCTGGAGGTTCGATATCTGGCAATTCCCCCTTATTGCTCTCAGAAGAGCCTGATTGGTGTTCCCGCAGCTAAAACCGGTGCCACCAAAGCTTGATCCCACATCGCTTCGTCCTTGGTGCAAGTAATCCTCAGGATTCGTAGACCCTTGAGGGGGAAAGATAGGAGGATAATTCGATAATTGTGGAGGGCAGTGACTTGCATCGATGCTTGGGTTCATCATATGACAATAATTCATATGATCTCGTTGCTGCTGGAGTAGTTCTTGGTGCTGGTCTTCAGTCGAATTTGCCGGAAAATAAAAGTAATTGATGTTCCCATCCATCGCTCTTGGGACTGAATTGATCACGCCCTTGAGTTCATTTTCCCCATCGGTGAAGCTAGAGCTTGGTCTGCTGGAAGAAGGCGCATCCATGAGAGGCGGCGGGGGCGAAGATTTATCATCCAACAAGTCATCAACATAAGAATTGATTCTCGTGAGCAGGCCCGGCGATGGAGCTTTCTTGACGCCCGCGCTCTTGTGGAAAACCCTACTCACCACCCATTCATCCTGCAATCATATGGAACATCAACATTAAAAAAGCCCTTCAGCTTTTTTGCCAAGATTTCCTCACACCAAAAGCAAAAGCAAAAGCAACCCACATGAACAAAAGGAGGAAATCATAATAAAACCAGATAAGGCAAAAAGCAGGAGGATTCAATCTCTAAAGCCACATGAAAAAGAAATCCCCTCTTATCTTTCCCTTTCCAAAAAAAGAGAGAAGAATCACAAGAAAGGTATAGAAGGAAAGAGGAAGTATGTATAGGGATCATGCATATGTAGAGGTATCTCGTACCTTGGCGGCCCTGGAGAGATTGTAATAAGCCAATTTGCCCTCCAATCTGTACTCATGCATGACCCAGTTGGTCTTCCCTCCCTTGGGAGCTCGACCCCTGTAGAAAACGAGGGTCTTCTTCATCCCCACGAGCCTGCCTCTTCCTCTGCAAATCTCCTTATCTTTGCCCGTGGCCTTCCAATACCCACACTCCGTGGCTCTATTGGTCCTGGTCCCCGTCGGGTACTTCCTATCCTTCTGGCAAAAGAAGTACCACTCTTTCTCACCCATCTTGGCTTTCTCTGAAAAATTTGAAAGGAAAACCAAAACCCAAAACCAAAAAACCAGAATGAATAAGGACAAAGCAAAAGGGTCATTCAAAGAGGAGCTTCCAAGGGGTCTGATACTAACTCGGCATGTCCCAAGGCTCGCACTTGTTGAGATCTACTTCCGAGATTGCACTGGCGGAGAAGGAGCTGTTCAGGACCTTGGGAGTAAGGTAGTGGGTTATGATCTCCTCGTCCGTCGGGTGGAATCTGAAGCCCGGAGGCAAATCCAACAGCTCCTGATGCTCCCTCCCTTGGTTCACCACCATGCCTTCTTCTTCCATGGCCGCCAACTTTCGAAGGACAAAAAGAGAGAGAGAGAACCACGAACGGAAAAACACTGCTGATCAAGAAAGAGAATGGATGGGAGAGATTTTGGAGGAGAAGCTGTTTTAGAAAGGAGGAAAAGGTAAGAAAGGGGGGCTTAAATAGAGAGAGAGCTCCTCCGTCTGCTTCTTCTCCTTCTTCTCCGTCTTCGTCCACAGCTCACGAGAGAGTCCACAAGATCCGTAGGCAGTAAGGCACTTGGTGAAGAAGCCTCGCTCTCATTGAACAATTCATTGTGTTTATTTTTATTATTATTATTTAAAATTTCTTTTCTTTTTTGTATATTTAATTGCAATCTGTCCTTTTGTTGAAGAATTGAATAAAGATAATTAATTGGCGAATACTTTTTTTTTCTTTTTGCCCCACTTGTCCCTAACACGCTGGGGCGGACCCATGTTTCCTGCGTTCCTTCACATTAACAGCACAATTAGGAATTTAATTTCTTTTTCTTTTTTTAAAGAAGGGTCTTAGGCCTTAATTATCCTCTCAAATCCAGCAAACCTATCCCAACCCCCACATGAGAAATCGTTCATTAAGCTCATTTTAATTGACCAAGCAACGAGGAATTGTATTCTAATCTCAATTACGAGAATATAAAAAACGCATAAATTATGTCCAACATGCTCAACTTTTGTCCTCCTAAACCGGGTTTATTGTATTATATGTTTTTCTTTTCTTTTCCACAATTCCTTTTTCATACCGGCCGTTTTGTTTGACTTGCTTGAGTAATAAATCCAAAAAAAAAAAAAAAAAAAAAAAAACCTTCCTTTGCAAAATTTTTGGGGAGATGCCAGTTAATTTCATGTACCGATAATTTCATTTTATTGAAGATGGTAATGATAAATGAGAGATTGGTCAGTGTTTGTAAATCTGCCTAACTGCAGTGTTTCGAGTCACCACATATTTGAGCAACTTTGTCTCTAAATATTTAACCCGTTACCCAAATAAAGGATAAGTGTATTGAAAGTCCTAAAACTTATTTATAAAATAGAATTGAGTTCAAAAAGTGTAATTAAGTCATAAACTTTCAAAAAGTATATTTAGGTTCTAAAATTTATCATAAAAGTGAAATTAAGTCCTAAAATTTCAAAAAATACTATTAACAAAATGATTTAATTTGTTCAATTTAACAAATTAACATTTTTTGAAAGTTTTAGAACTCGTTTCATGACAAGTTCTAGGATTTTGATAGTATGTTTTGAAAGTTTAGGACTCAATTGTGCTAGGACTTAATTATATTTTTTGAAAATTTTAGGATTCAATTGCACTTAAGATTTCAAGTGCCCTTATCCTCCAAATAAACTAAGGTCTTTTATGCGTGAAAAATGAATTAGCGAGATGTAATAATTTCAATTGATACTTTCAAGAGCAAAGCGAATCTTGGGAGAGTCTCCTTTGAAAAGGTTAGGGAAATTGCCCTAGAATATTTGCCAAATATGCCCCGGATTTTTGCGATTTTTAAAAATCTGATTATTCTTGTTCAAGTTGAGATCATTGACTTCATCAAATAACAAACGCGCAGAAAGGACCTCCATTTAGGCAGTGGCGGTGTGAGGTCAGGAGCACTTTCTGTTCATCTCCCTTTAACCCAAAGCGATCGCAACCGAATCGATATCAGCTTCTTTCCTTTTTCTTTTCTTCTTTTTTTCCTGCAGAGGATCGAATTTCTATCCATTGGCGGTTTGCCTTCTCCCAAAGGATCCGTTCTGGTTTTAGGGTTTCCCCGCATTCGCACTAACTATATGCAATATTGCTAAGCTAAGTCATGCATTAAACAAACAGGCCAAACCCAATACTTAGAACAGAATATAGGTGGTGCCTTAGTTCTCTCTCTCTCCTCCCCCCCCCCCTTCTCTCTCTCTATCAAACTTGACGCACATATCGTCATAAGGAAAAATAAAGAAAAAAGAAAAGAAAAGACAGAATTTAGGGTTTTTAAGTGATTAATATAAGTTATTGCGTAATGAGGAAGAATTAATTCAGATCGAGAATTAATGAGGTATCCATATTATGCCTTTTAGACTATGTTCTTGTCCGTTGTTTGGAACGTACAGTTGTTCTTCACCCGTATAGCACGAGCATAGGCTTCCTCGAAAATATCCGGTAAGAACCCGTGATCCAGAATTTTTGCATTCGAGTTTGCTTTGTCGGTAGATTATAAGTGTATTATACATAAGACAAGAAGCAATCAACAGATGAATGGGCTGCTTTGGTGATTTCAAATGGGCAAAACTTCATTTTAGCAGCTGCCCTTTTTTCCTTTATAATCATAGACATCGGAGATTGCTTCACATGGGTCATGTTTGTTCTAGTGGTGATCTCCTTCGCGTGGGAATTTCTACCTATTTCGCATCGGATGTCACTGCATAAATTTTGATAGATGCTGCTTTCGGGAGGTCAAACCTGAAATATAATTGATCTGCTCAAATCATTAAGATCCACACGCTAAAGGGTCTAATTAGAAGGTTAACGGAGCTATTCAATCCAAACACCATAAGGGTAGATAGAAGTACATGGTTTTTCGACTTTGAAAGATAGCCATATCTATATTAATCTCTCTTGAAAGTATTCCACACTTATTATGACAAACATTTTTCCCTTCCAAAAGAGTTAAACAAGATCGCAACCAAAAAATTTCTAACACATGGATAAATCATTTCTTTCTTGAATTTGAGCATGCTTTTACTGGATCTTTCATCTAAAGAAAATGTCTTGATATAACAATTCCACCCATGGATGAGGCCGAGCAAAAATTTGTGATCTTGATATCCAATTTGAGCTACCGATTGAGTTGGTAATACCAAACACAATGTAAGTAACTGCTACTAATTGCGTATAGAGAGCATGTAAATTGCACTTCTCCCAATTTTCAAGTTGCTAATTTGTTCACGCAAAAAACTTCAAAAAAAAAAAACAAGAGAGAGAGAGAGTGTCAATCTGTTGGTGACCTAGCGAGCCGCACATGCTGATTGTTGCCCCGACCCGAAACACACGCGGGAGCGCCGACACGGTCCGAGGAGGAATAAATAAAAATAAACGAATGTATAAATAAACAATTTATAAGCAAAGACAAAAACGAAAAAAACGAAAAGTAAAACATTCCGACACCGACAATGGAGATAAATACCAGCGTCGTAGCGACGGAGCCGGCTGCAGATCTACGAACGCCGAGTAAATTCAATTAATTTATATTCTGCAATAATCCAAATTAATCTTCTCCAAAGCAATAATTAGCAATTATAAAAAAAGAAGAAGAAGGGAAATTCCCAAAAGTCCATCCGTTGATGTGGGGGGGACTGGACTAGATATTACTACCGCGTAAGATAATAATAATTGGAAAGGAGGGGTGGGCCCCAATCCGAATCCGCTCCACGTGTTGACGATGACGATGATGGCCGTAGCTGGATGCTGCTTAATCTGTGCCTCGTCTCGTGGGATTTTGCTCCGATCTTTCACCCAATGGGGGCTCTCTAGCTTAGCTCACCGCCCTCATTAGCCCTTATTTTCTTTTTCTTTTCTTGATTAAAAAAAATAGTTCATACCCGCCCCAAAAAAACCTCAATCTTATACATTCATGTCACGTGAATCACGACCTAATGTTTCCAAACTGGCAATACTCGAGTCTTATTCCTCCTGCAAAAATCCCGAAATGGTATTCTTGTGAGAAACCTATCGAAATTTCACTTAAGGAGAATATTAATAACTGTAGTGGATTTTTTGAGATGCAAGGGAAGCTTTCATGATAAAATCAATAAGATTCGGCTTATCAGGAAGATTTCTAATCAAGAGATCCATTTATGACGAATTTCTCTTTTGTTGAATTCATGCTTTGCCTCATATGTTTTCGACACTTTTCTTTATTTTTTAAAAATCTCAATTTCTCACCCTATTTAGCTAAGTCGAGAAGAACAATTGGAGAACGGCTGGAGGGAGGACGGAAACGGAGGATTCGGAAGGAATCCCGCGGGGGATGATTTTTATCGATCGATGCGAGTACAATTGAAAATAAAGCGAAACGATTTTAAATTTTTATTTCGGGATTTGTTTTTATTTAAAGAAAGTGAGCAGCGTGATGTGATTGGACGACATGTGGGGGGTGAAGAATCATCATGGAAAAAACCGCGTTGGGCCCCACCCACTAAAGCCTTCGTCCCCAATTCAGTTTCGAGACTTTCGTTTATGACGACACTGCCAAGCGACGCACCGAGGCGAGCCTCCCCCCCCACCTCCACCGCCACCGCCACCGCCACGCCGTCCCCCATCGCCTCCCCCCGTCTCCGGCGGGCCCCACGTCGGAGAGGCGATGACGATCCATGACGCTCGGCACGCGTTGGCTTCCCCGATGGCGGTTCGGAATTTGGGGGACCCACCTGGAGCCCCGTCGCACCGGATCGCTGCACCTGCTTTGGTCGGGCTGTCCGCACGGCTCGTTCGCTTCGTTTGTCGTTTTTTCGTTTTTGTCAGTGGGGGGATCTTCGGCTCCGGACCGTGTTCCCACGGACGTACCGATCGATTTTTAAGGATCCGACTTTACATGCGAGGGAGGTCGAGGGTCGTGATTAATCGATCTAATAGGAAATAATACATATCGCTTCATCACCTACTTCATATTTTATTACTCACTTCTTTTTTATATACATAATTACCTAATTATGTATGGATGCATATATGAATGTTTTGACCATAATTTTTTTTTTATTCGACAAAGCTAATTTTAATGGGTGTCTAGTCGCTGGGTTATATGCTTGGGTATAATCCTAAGATACACAAAACTTATAATGAGGGGGAGGAGTATTTTATATTCTCTTCATCTCTTGATTAGAAAAAAACTTCTTTTAATCAGTTTTAAACGATAAGTTACCCACTTAAATACGACAAACGTATAAACTAAACATACATAATACATAGGACGCAAAAGGTGAAAGCAAATTCAAAAGCAGTCCCTCCCCCTCTCTCTCTCTCTCCAAGACATCGCGACCCCAAGTCGATCGTAGATAGAGGTGGGGTCGAGATTCCAAGGTTTATTAAGAGAGGGAGACGTCAGCTTAGTCATGTTTCATGAGGACTTGACATCAACGACAATAATAATTGATAGGGCAGGGTCGGTAGCGTTATAGTAGAGAGAGAGAGAGAGATTTTTTTTTTTTTAAAAATTTATTAGGTATCCCAAGGTTGTATGGTCGTCGAATTCACCTAATTCTAATGCGAAAAGTTACATATTTTTCAGAAAGTAAAACTTCCTTTTAGTATTGAGATTTGATTATTTTTTTAATTGCCAAGGTCGTATGGTCATCGAATTCACCTACTTTTAATGCGAAAAGTTACATGCTCTTTCAAAAGTAATACTTCCTTTTAGGATTGAGATTTGACCGTATTTTCAAATTGCCCAAGGTCATATGGTCATCGAAATTCACCTGATTCTAATGCGAAAAGTTACATACTCTTCAAAACGTAAAACTTGCTTTGAGGATTGAGATTTGATTGTATTTTCAATTGTCCAAAGGTCATATGGTCGTCGAATTCACCTAATTCTAATGCGAAAAGTTACATACTCTTCTAAAGGTAAAGCTTCCTTTTAGGATTGAGATTCGATGGTATTTTCAATTGCCTTTCACAAACCAAATGAACTCCATTGCACGAAATTGCAAATGGAATAACCATACATCACAAAGGTATTTTATATCTTTACAATTAATTTTTTTTTTCCAGGGATTTCTTTCACAAAACTATTTTTCGTAAGTTTATTGAATGACACTCGTGTCGACAATTCCACAAAATAATTGCGAGCGACCGAGGAAAAACGGTGTTTAAATTGGACGATGACGAGAGAATTTTATTTTTTTTCAATTAAATACATTAGGGACTTTCGTTCTATTAAGTAAAACAGAATGAATAAAAAAAAAAAAAAGTCCAAAATACCAGCCATTCAAGCTTGATGCCCACGTCGGCATCTCTCTAACCATCCAAAACCGTCGGATGGGCAGATGATGACGTCACTCGCAAGTCACCCACACGGGCCTTCCCCTCTCTCTCTCTCTCTCTATCTAAAGCCACGTTATGTACTATGCAAGTTGGAGCATCGCTATCATCTGGCGATCTCTCTCTCGCATAACCCCCCACCTCGTTCTTCTCCTTTTTAAGTCAAATTAATCAAATGGGGACCAATCTTAAACCTTAATCCCCTTAATCATTTAGTAAAGTGTTGACTTAGGGTTCAAGTGGGCGTTCATGTTTTAATTTAATCTGCCCTTTTCTTTATAGGACTCTTTCGATCAAAGGGCTCGTCGAGAACATTCGATGGATAGCTAAACAATGCGACGTCACAAATTGAAATACACCGACCGCCTTCATGATATGCGCGGTTGATGCTCTGAAAAATCAAACATTTCTTTGTTAAATATATACTTAGAAGTAGTCCTAGGGAACCCTCAATCAACAAGACGACCCTTTTGCAAAGGGCCCTCTGCTTTTAACGACAGTTTCAAGGAAAGAGCAAGATAGATGGCTGCCATCGGTGCACATAGGATAAGATTAAATTTGGACCAATTAGCCTCTCTCTATCTCCAGAAGATAAGCTTTTTATTTTCCTCCCCCGCCTTTTGCCCCCCTTCCTCTCTAATCTCCCCCATTCAAAAGCCACTAATCTAGAAAAGTTGGGTTCCCATTCGAAAAGTCAACACCCTTGACTTTTCCGTTTTTCGATTTGGTAAAACGTTAGGGTCCTCGAGGAGGGAGGGAGTGATGGAGGGGGAAGGCTCGCTTTTCTCTTTGTCTTTTTCTTTCTCTCTCTCTCTCTCATTCTAACCTTCCTCTCTTTCCGTGCCGCACCTAACCGCCCTAACTGATACCAACTAACGGACTGACAAAGTTGGAAAAGATGGACCCTCCCTCGGTCTCATCTCCCAATGTGAAAGATGTGCACCGTACTTTAAAGTGGCCCCGAACCCCTCCCCTTTTCCCACTTCGACAGAGGGGGTTTGCGAGCGCCGTGGTTCGCTACAGACAACCTAGGAAAAAGAGATTGATTAGGGGAGATTTCATGTCCTAAAATAAAGGGTGTTATCGAGTGGCAATGATGGCGGCTAGTTCGCTTTTCACCACCTCCACAACCGAAGCCGAATTCTAGATCTAACTGTTCCCTTCCCCCGTCCCCCCCCCCTTTTTCTTTTTCACACCTGCTTTTCTTATCTAGTGATTTTCTCTTGACATCATGTACCCTGCATCAAGGTAGTTCTTGATTGGTAGGGTTCTAGAGCAAGAGAGGTGGAAAATGTGGTCTGTGGCCCGTGGTCTAGTGAACGTCTTCTTGCGTGACCGGATCTTTAGCAAATGGGGAATTGGGGACCCCGGTATGGAGGTTCCCGCTTTCTAGAAATCGCGAAAATAACATGCATGTAAAATACCCGCTAACTATAATACGGATGGCATAAATGGCGCAACGTAAATCTCTGAAAAGCTAATGTTCGAGAAGCAGAGTGAAAATTTTGCTTTTAACTCCTGTTCTTGGTCATCATCTTTCACATTACAAGGCGAAATTTATTTCTTGAGGTCACTTTTAGGAACGCGTGAGAATTACGAAAAAAAACCCTATGTAGACAATTGACGTTGGCTAGGTACATGCCCAAAAAGCATCTAGAAGAAGATGCTATAGCACCAGTCATGCCAGTTTGCAGTACCATTATTTATACAATTCATCTTCGTAAAATGGAAGGTAACCCTGAATTATAATCCCAACCAAACAGAAATACAAAAAAAAAAAAAAAAGAAAAAAGAAAGTTGCTAGCTTGTAGAGTTGAAGTTCAGAGCAGGACATATTCCTAGCTCCCGTGGAGTACAGCAAGATTGCTTAAAGCCGGTGATGAAGCAGGCATTTATGGCAGCACATGCAGGGACCAAACATTTGTCAAAGCGGCCACGGCGATTTTTCAACTCGAGTCCCCAGCATGGTGAGCTCGGGAAAACCCCGTCAGCCATCTTTGAGTCTAGAGCAAGCCTTTGCTGCGCTGGTGCGCGAGCCGAGCAGTAATGGATACCAATCAGCAAAAAGCATTGTTTAGGGGGAGGAGTGCGAATATGTTCATGTCAGTGCATGAACTGTTTGTGTTTTTGCATGCCGAAGTTAGTGTTACAATAACATTAGCGACAATGATTGGGGCTCGAAGATCGACTGTGATGTCGTGGGAATCTTTTAGCGTTGATCACGAAGAGATAGACGGGAAAGGAATCTCGAGGGTTAATTTAAGGATCGGCTCTCGGAATCGGTGTGCCAATCAGTGGCACGGTCTCCCAGCACTAGACATGGTATTTCTGTGTAGAGTATATAACACGAACTGATGTAGTTTGATGCGTGTATGGAACTTAATCTCCACCCGAGGTAGATCGAGAAGGGCGAGGCAAATCATACGTAAATTGAATTTTATGAAACGAAACAATTTACTTGATAATCAAGAACTATTTGAGAATTCAAGGTAGGGGCCAGGCCATGGCCAGCTGATGGGTGCGTGGGACGAGTGATTCTAGAGATCGGGTTTGCCGTGGATAAGAGTATGGACGGTTGTGTTGAGATGGAATGGATAAAGGAAGATTTCACTGCCAAAGCGTAAAGATACGAGCTACCAGCTAGTAACCTACTACTAAGGCGTAAAGGATTGCTCCACCGGCTAAGGATAAAGAATTGCTTGATTCATCACCAAGGAACTTGGATAAAGAATCAGATTGAAATTTCATAGAGGAATTCTCGTATATTCATCAAATTGTGTTGTCTTACATTTGAAAACTCTCCTCTAATTTGTAGAGGGATGAGGACATAGGAAATAAGCAAACATTATGGAGACATGGGGGCTCTTCCAAATATTAAAGACATGGGTACTAGAAAGTAATTAAAGTCCAATGGACTAAAAAATGCAATAATGATATGGAGACTTGAAATATTGACTCTTCGGCCTTGTAGTTCATCTTCCAAAATAAATTCGTCTACCCACCTCGACCAAAAAATCATTATCTTTGGAGATCAACAATTATCCAATGAAGTTGCTCTAACAACCTCCCATCGATATATCTTTTAAAATAGCAACTGATACGGTGAATTAGTAACTCAATACTTGATCGGTAGGAAAGAATAGACAACTACTCCTCAACCAATAACCAGGTTGACAACCATTATGTGGATAACTTCATTCTCGACCCATCAAAGCAAGTTGAGACCAAAATTTGCCTTTGTTTGAATGAATATCGATTGTGATGGATTCGGCCATGAAATCAAATTTGAACTTATGGATTGTTCCATGAATCGGATGCTCCCACATCACCAGCCCCTTAGGTCTATCAATGCTCGCATCTTATTCAGCAATGTCAATAACATGTCGTGACAAAGTCGAATTTCATAGTTCTATCATTTCTTGCCTCTGAAAACGTAACTTTGACTTTGATGTATACTGAAAATAGATAAAGATGTGTCAACTGATCGTGGGTGCGTGTGAGAGAGAGACTGTAGTTATTTTGGGCTCTATCTTCAGTTTAGGGCCTGGAACTCGGACTTGCACAGTCCGGCCCGATTGAGGCATCGAAGGAAAGCCTCGATCTGCCTTAGCAACAGAGCCATGTACTTTCCATAGCCGAAGAGTCTGTCCTCTTGGAACTCCTGCGGAACGAAAAGCGAAGTAACGTAATCTGCCGAAGATAGAAGCACCGCAAGACATCGGACGCCTGACGTCCAGCTTCCAGAATCAATGCTCGAAAGGCTAATTTTTAACTGATCTCGAACTGCTTCCAAATCAAAATCAAGTCCAATGGAACTCGAGACTGTGGCAGGCGATCGGATACGTAAATGCTCGAGATGATCGAGTCAGCTGACAAAAATGCTGGACATGATCGATTCAAGTCAAAAAGGACAGCAGCCTGAAAATCAACGGCCGTTCCTCTCATATTTGTTGCTCTGCGATGTAGCAGCGCGTGGGAACACGAGGACATGCCCATCTCGGGCTCGTAACACATACATGACATAGTATATCTATCTTCACGAGCGACATCTGAAACAGCTTAATGCAGAGGATTACCAATTTACCAGGGATATATATATAGTCTGCGGTGTGGTGACACATAAAATGACAACAGTATAACATCCAAGGTAGAACTAACACACAATAGCAGTCGAGTCTTAATCACGCATGGAGATCCAAGCAGTATTTGAGATCACAACACGAACTAACATGGAAGCATAACAATCCACCAAACCACATATCCCGCAAATAAGACGCCAACCACCAAATTCAGGAACTCTGCCCCTGCGTGTTCTGCATCAACCATCAAAGTATATATAGGTTTAGAAAAATTGGCCACTCTTCTGTAAGACACCGAAATTGGCTAGAGCACAAAATAGTGCAGAAATGGAAGACGAAGAAACAAGTGGCGAGTCGCAAGTAGGTTATTTCTCTCCTCTGTGTCTAGCAAACTTACAATGCGGGGTGATCTTCCATCGCTGATTATCTCCGTTGTTCCATTGCCAGAGCACGATAGTTGTGCCATCATAAACACCGCCAGATAAATTGTCACCATGAAAGGCATCCATATTCAGGTGAACGTTGTTAACCATCCTTATGGCTCTGTAATAATCGCCTAGGTCCTTGCTCTCTGTCCACAGAACAGATGCATCAAGCTGCTCTGGATTATAGGGTACCAGCTGTACCTGCGGATTGCGAAAAGTGCAAATTTTAGATCTGACAAACGTCTGCAGCTCAGATACCAGCTGTATTTTCAGAGAGCTAAGGCTTAAATTAAGATGTTCCTTGAACTTCAAAATGGGTCTGCCCCTCACTAATGTATGATTACAAGGTGCATATATCCTAAACCAAAATGTATATCAACCCTTTGTCCGTTTTCTGGTGAGCAAGCATGCAGTATAAACAAATCATGGGAACCTCTAAAAATTGAACCAAACCCAACAATTGGCACAAAAATTCACATGTTGAGATGAAGCTGAAGTTGAGGCAATGAAAGTGAAGGCTCAGTGCAAACAAGCTTTTCCATGAAGCTGAAAGACATTGCTGACTTTAAGAGTGTGGTCGACCTTTTCAGTAGTGTCCAAGTTAGCACTCGTGAAGGTGAAAACGCAAGACAATGATCAGGCAGTGAAAAAGGTACTAAAATGGTAGCCAGTAGAAAAAACGGACTTATGCCACAATAAGAATTCTTTGGGAGCCACAACCAGTCTAATAATTAGTTACTAAAAATGAAACCAAAGCAGAGGATCGTGGAGACAACAATCAAACGGAAATAAACAACTGTTCAGATGTAGCTTACAATGAACCATTTTGAGACTAACCTCAGTTTCTATGTCATTCAAAAACTAATGGAAACTTAGACACTGACACACTTCTGTTTGTGAAGTTACTCACAGAATCTAGACAAGTTCAGAAAAACTACAATTCAGAAGTTGCGGAGCAGCTTAAGTGAATGACTAGTAATTTGATCAATCCAACGTCTGAATTTCCAAAGTTTATCGTGCAAGTTGATACAAGGCAACATCCATAGTCATGATTCCAGGCTATTGGAGCCAATAATAATTGGAAGACCGCAATATTCTTTTGCTTGTGGAAGGAGAACAAACTTGACAGCTCTATCGACCAATGAGATTGACTATGAGCTAAAGTATCAGGGTCACCAAAATATAACTCGCACACAAGTAGGCCTACGATTGGTCTCACAAACTTTCTTTTCTACTCTACATCCCAGATTATGCAAATGGATCATTTTTACTTATCCTAATTTGCAGCTCAAACAGCTATCCCATAATTGCAGAAGTTTCAGATTTGAAATTCTAGAGGCAAACTTACCGGGTGAGAGGCTCCAACAGATTGCTTGATGGCCTCACCAGTGGCCTTGTTAACAAGAGAAAAGCAGGGAGACCCCTCTTCGTCCTTAACTCTGGTGCCGAACTTCTCATCCTTGTACCATTTCTGAACAAGTCAAAGCATTCAAGCCACTCCACACCGTTAAAAGAACTAAAGAACAGAAACCATACCTCACACGACGAAAAAAAAAAGAGTCAAACAGCACTGAAACAAGCTCAGAAACGCTCAAATTAGGCAGATCAAACCAAAACCCCCGGTAGAAAGCCATCAACTTGGAAAGGTCCAACAGAACCAAAGATCAAGATTCGGGGGCGACAGGCGAAAGCAAAGCAAAACAACATACTTGATAAGGATCACTGGGGTCGGAGGGTGCAAGAACGACTTTGGAGTTCCTAATAGTGAGAGAATAATTGGGCTCGGCCTTGCAATGAACTTTGTAAGTGGGCCTGTAGGCGAAATAAGCGCCGAGAGCTCCACCACCGTAAGCCACGGGCTCGACGGTCGCCGGGTACGCTGGCGGTGGCGGGTAGGGGTAAGCGGAGTACTCAGCTGATCCTCGAGAGAATTCCTGAGGCGGCGGAGGGTAGGGGAGCGGAGGGTAGACAGACCGGGGAGCCGAGTGCGAGGTGTGGTACACGTTGGACGGCAGAGGAGGGGGAGGCTGGCCGTAGACGTAGGGAGGGAGGGTGGATCCGGGTGGCGGGTAGGACCGGTTTCTTGGGGATCCGTCGTTGTCCTCGTCGTTCCTCCGGTGGTGCCCGTGAGTGGGATGACCATACGGGAACTCCATCGTCGTCGGGGTCGGCGTCGGTCTCTCGATCTCTCTTGCACGGTCGCTCAAAGGTGGCGAGCTTTATGATGTCTGAACGGCAGTTGACCGTTCAATCAGAAGTGAGGCCTGGCCGTTTGAGCGGTGAGCAAATTTTCTTTTTCTTTTTCTTTTTTTTTTCTTTTGTTTTGACTTTTTTGGGATTTGCGAAACCTACAAAATTTGGGAGCAATTTCCGAGGGGGAATTTGTGAATAAGCATTTTCCTATTAGGAAGGCTAATCTTGATTTGATTGGCGTAATTAAGCATTAAAACTTCTAATATTGAGCAATATAGTTAGCATTCATTGAACTAATCAAAAATTATTTATAATTTAACGTGACTAATTATAAATATAACTAAGTGTATTATCATTTTCTTGTATTGAAAACGACACAATTTAAATTCGATTGTTTACCAAATGCCTTGGAAAATGTGCTACAATTAAATTCTTTATCCTTTCCATGTGATACTTGCGATACTTTCTTGGTACGAGGTTTATAACTGGTGGTTTCGACATCGATATTCTCGTACTTAAAGTGACAAGTGGCAAATGGGGAAGAGGTTTGTGCCGTCCTTGATGGGGGGCCAAACACGACATAAAATATTGGGGTCAATTCCAAAAAAAACCCCAAACTTTAGGTTTAGTCCCAAATATACCCCGAACTTTTTTTTGTCTCAAGAAAAACCCCAAACTTTAGGTTCAGTCCAAAATCTGCCCCGAACTTTTCTTTATCTCAGAAAAAACCTCAAACTTTAGATTTAGTCCCAAATCTACCCCAAACTTTTCTTTAATCTCGAAAAAACCCCAAACTCTTAATCTATTCCCAAATCTATCCCAATTTTTTTTTTTGTCAAAAAGAAAATCATCAAATTTTACTATAATCCTAAATTTGCCCTCATTAGCCTCTGTCCAAAAGCCGTATTAGTAATCCCTAATTTTTTATATCCTAAAATGGTTTTATTTTGAAATAATTTTCTATAACATCTTGTTTATGTGTATTTATTATCTATGTGGAAATGCCATGTTAAGTTGAGACTAGACCATGTGGTATATTCGAGAACATATCAAAAATTGGTGATTTTTTTAGTACAAACGGAGGGCAAAACCCCAAATTAGTATATCCGTTAATTGCGGCGTGTTATTTAATTTAGAAATTTGACGGTAAAATTTAACGGAAAATAATATATGGTAATTTTTTTTTTGGTGGTCAAAAAAATAATTTTGGGTAAATTTGTCACATGTGTACCAATTTGAGATTTTTTTAGACAAAACAAAATTCGGGGTAGATTTGGGACTAAAATTAAAGTTTAGGGTTTTTTTTGAGAAACAGAAAAGTTCGGGCAGATTTGGGACTAAACTTAAAGTTTGAGGTTTTTCTTGAGACAAAAAAAAGTTCGGGGTATATTTGGGACTTGACCTAAAGTTTGGGGTTTTTTTTGGAATTGACCCTAAAATATTGATAGTTTGGCATAGGAATGGGCGATGCCAAACTTAATTTTCCTTTTGTTTTGACTTTTTTGGGATTTGCGAAACCTACAAAATTTGGGAGCAATTTTCGAGGGGGAATTTCTCCCTCCGTGTCATATGATCTATCGCCAAATTTGAATTCTACGCGATGGACAATTATAATATATTTGATCCATTGAAATTAGATTCGAATAGGCATTTTCCTATTGGGAAGGCTAATCTTGATTTCATTGGCGTAATTAAGCATTAAAACTTCTAGTATTAATTAATATAGTCAGCACCCATTGAACTAATCAAAGAATAATTTATAATTTAATGTGGCTAATTGTAAATATAACTAAGTGTATTATCATTTTCTCGTATTGAAAACGGCACAATTTAAATTCGGTTGTTACCAAATGCCTTGGAAAATGTTCCACAATTAAATTCTTTATTTTTTCATGTAATACTTGCGATACTTTCTTGGTACGAGGTTTATAGCCGGTGGTTTCGACATCGATATTGTCGTTCCTAAAGTGACAAAAGGCAAATGGAGAAGTGGTTTGTGCCGTCCGCGTTGGGGAGCCAAACAAGACATAAAATATTGATAGTTTTGGCATGGAAATGGGTGATGCCATTCCCCCATCTTTTCTTCCAATCAGTTGTTATGTCAAATTCAATGGGCATGAATATATTAAGGGAGTTGTTAGCTGGGTTGTTGTAAGGTTGTCATCGCCAGATTGCGATCTCAATTAGGTGAAAATTACCAAATAAGTTATAGATGTCTTATATCCGTGTCGATTCAGTTCTAAATTTTTCAATCTGATCATAAACCTTTTGATAATTTATTGATTAATTAATTCTGATTGAAAATCATCGACATAAATGTTGACTATTATATTCGGCATAGCCAATATTGTTGTGGATAATTTTTGTAATTTTTTAAAATCGCTAGCAAGGCCCTTGTGGGAAGCAAAGGCCTCGCCAACAATTGGTGGGGCTACAAAGGCCTTGAATGAGGCCATTGCGGCAACCCTCGCCAAGCACAATGAATAAAAAGTAAAAAAAAAAAATCATATTTTTTTTAAAAAATATTGGCCAAATTAAAAAGACTAAGATTGAATTGGCATAGGTGTAGCATAATTAGGATTTTTGTTTTTGATAATTTTCCCTTTTTAAGTAGGGATCAAAGTTCTATTGAAGGTGATTAATGGCCAATTAATATTGATAAATTCAGTTTCGATCAAAAGTAAATGGAACCGATAAAAAAAAATCAAAAGTAAATGTAATATGCCTTGAAGACTCAAGGACTTTGCAAAACTCAAATTGCTAAATACTGCATGAACAATAGATTGAAAACAAAAAGGAAGTCACATGAAATTTATAGCGGTTCGAAAAATTGATGGCTTACATTTTTAGAGGCTATACATTCTCGATGACTGAAACCAAACATAAATTGCTGATGAAGATGGATAAAATACGGATGAAAAGCTTTTATAATCAAAGACAAATATTTTAAATCAGGAAAGCTAATCCCTATCACACTTCAACTTCAACTTCAACTTTGCACTTGAGCAAAATCAATCTAGATCAGGTTTTTTTTTATGAATGATCTTCACATATTAATGTTTTCAAAGTCAAAATCTGAAGTGTTTGTTTGGTCGGAATTTTTTTTACGTCTTGATTCTTTTCATATCTTTAAATGCATCACTCTTTATGAACTCTGATCACCTTGGCTTGCGCACTACTCCAAGACTGATTTGTAACTGCTCCTAAATCCTTTGCTATGGTTATTCCCGACCGATGGATCCTCCTTCACTTAGTTTTCTACTTCTATGTATATTTTGAGTTCATCGGCCATCACCACATGTCATGTACTTCACTTAAACTCTACCCACTGAAAATTCATAATCGGTGAGCTAGTCCGGCAATATAGTTTTATGAACCAAGTGTCATCATGAACTGATTGCCCCATTAATTTCTTCGCATCTGTGCTCAACTCTCGGATCTGGTGTCAGTAAGAGAAGAAGTCAATCTTTTCCACCATGTAAGCAAAGACGTTATCAAAAGCCAAAAAATCTTTCAAATCACAAACGAGCGATCCGATGATGACTGATGATGGTCCACGTGCTCTCCGTCAATGTCTCTTGGTCACGAAGAGGCTACAGATGGGTTTTATCTGGTTTCTCATGCGACTCGGGGAGTGAGTAGACAATGAGCAAAGATAGATTTTACTTAGGACAATGAGAATCGATGTAGGCAAGTTGAAGACCACGATGGAGAGAATAGAGAAACTTAAAATCAATTATTGTTCTTTTTTTTTTTTTTTTTATCGTCCTTTGTACTATAATTCTTAATTCATTTATTATCAAATTCAGTAATTTGATAATAAAATTTAATATCTTTAGTTTTTGATAATCAAAAAATTAATTTGAAATAAATTTATTATAAATACTAGGTTGGGGTTTTTCATGATATTAACCCTACGAGGGAAATGTGATAAATTTAGATAGAATTTTTTATATTCATGGTGTAAAATCTATTTTTTTTTTAATAATAAAATTCTTAAAATAAAAAAATTAAAAAGGGATGATTAGACAAATAGTCCTTGAACTTTTATTTTATTTAACGTGTCTTATGAATTTTAGCCAAATGTATAATGTTAACCAAAAATTTTAGTTTGTTTAATATGATATCTAAATTTTTGATATATGTTTAAGTTAATCCATCAATTATATGAAAATATTTAATATTATCATTGATAATATGAAACATTTTCATATAGTTTAAGAAAATAAATTAAACATGTATTTAGGGGAGAGCTGATGTCCTCGCTTGTGCCTACGAGGGTAGCAATGCCCTCACTTGTGGCCGGCGAGGTTGTCATGAGGTCAATTGATCACCTCGCTAGCCTAGGGTTAAAATCATAATAGATAAATAAATAAAATAAATATATTTGAAAAAAATATTATAAAAAATTATCCAGCCGGTATTTGCTAGGGTGATTTTGTTATGGTCAACAAAGTGTAGTTATCTTCTTTGTGGCCACATTTTATGGCATGTCTTGCATCAAGAGATGGTTAAAACAAGGGGGGAGCTCGGGAGAGGTTTTCACCATCCCCTTCGTTTGTATATGTACGCTGATTCCTTAGTGCAATTCGTTTCGTGTGCTTATGCTTGTTCCTCGATCTCTCTCTATAATCTTCCTCTATGTAACAGTAGAAGAAGAGTTGCAGAAGGTAATTTTAATCCCCAGAGCAGTGACGTGCCTGGAAGGATGAAAATAAGCTTACTCGAATTGACAAGCTTCTTCTTCTTTTGCAGAAAGCCGATTCCGCGAGGCCATATGTGCTTTCTCTTGAGAAGAAGCAACATATGATTCCACAAGTCAGCTGAGAAAATGCTCAGCGTGATCGATTTCACACGAAAGGGCAGCAGCTGTAAAATTAACCGCCGCTTTGTGGTGTAGCAGCACATGGAAGCATGAGAGAGCATGCTCTTCTCACACTGCTGAGAGATACATTACATCGTATAGATCTAATCTATCTTCACGAGCAACATCTACAGCAGCTTAATGCAGAGGATTACTAATTGACAAGGCATATTATATAGTCAGTGGTGTCATAAAATACAGAATGAGAACACTGTAACATCCAAAGTCAAAGCAATACACAATAGTAGTCGAGTCTTAATCATGCATGGTGATACAAGCATTATTCGAGATCACAACACGAACTCACGTGGAAGCATAACAATCCACCAAACCGCATATCCTGCAAACAAGACGCAACCTCCAAATTCAGGTACTCTGTCCCCATGTATTCTGCATCAACCATCAAAGAGTTTATAGGTTTATAAAAATGGACATGATTTTGTAAGAAGATGAAATAGATTAGAGCACAACATAGTTCAGAAATGAAAGATGAAGAAACAAGTGGCAAGTTGCAAGAAGGTTATTCCTCTCCTCTGCATCTAAGAAACTTACAATATGGGGTGATCTTCCATCTCTGATTATCTCCTTTGTTCCACTGCCAGAGCACAATAGTTGTGCCATCATGGACACCTCCGGATTTCTTGTCACCATGCAAAGCATCCAGATTCAGGCGAACGTTGTTAACCATCCTTACCGTTCTGTAACCATCACCTAGGTCCTTGCTCTCTGTCCACAGAACAGATGCATCAAGCTGCTCTGGATTATAGGTAACCAGCTGTACCTGCAGATTACAAAAAGGGCAAATCTTAGATCTGACAAATATCTGTAGCTCTGATACCCATGATATTTTCAGAGAGCTAAGGCTTAAATTAAGCTGTTCCTTAGACTTCAAAGTGGGTCTTCCCCTCATTAATGTATGACTACAAGGCGCATATATCCTAATTCAAGATATATATCAACCCTTTATCTGTTCTCTGGTGAACAAGCATGCAGTATGAACAAATCATGGGAACTTCTAATGGTCACCAAACCCAACAACTAGCTCAAAAATACACATGTTGAGATGAAGCTCAAGTTGAGGAAATGAAAGTGAAGGCTCAGCGCAAACAAGCTTTTTGACAAAAACTGAAAGACATTGCATTTGCTGACTTTAGAGAGTGTGGTTGACCTTTGCAGTATTGTTGAAGTTAGCACTTGTAAAGGCAAAAATGCAAGACAATAATCAGGCAGTAAAGAGGGTACTAAAATGGTATCCAGAAGAAAAAACAGACTTACGCCACAAGAAGAATTCTTTTGCAATCACAACCAGCCTAACAATTAGCTACCAAAAATGAAACCAAAGCAAAGGATTGTGGTGATAACAATCAAATGGAAGGTAAACATCTGTTCAATGAGCCATTTTGAGACTAACCTCTGTTTCTATGTCATTCAAAACCAAGGGAAACTTAGAGAATAACACACTTCTGTTTGTGAAGTTATTAACGGAATCTAGACAAGTTCAGAATCATTATAATTTACAAGTTACGCAGCAGCTAAAGCAAATAACTATTAATTTGATCAAACTGACGCCTGAATTTCCAAAGTTTATCATGCAAGTCGATAAATGTAACACCCATAGCCACGATTCCCAACTATTGGAGCCGATAATAATGGCAAGACCGCAATCTTCTTTTTGCTCACACAAGGAGAACAAGCTTGACAGCTCTGCTGACCAATTGGATTGATTTTCTTCTTATGAGCTAAAGCATCATGGTCATCAATATATAACTTGCACACAAGTGATATTTGGCTTACAACTAGTCTCACAAGTTTTCTTCTACTCTACAGCCCGGACTATGCAAATAGATCGTTTTTCATATCCTAATTGCAGCTCACACAGATATACCATAATTGCAGAGGGTTCAGATTGAATATCTAGAGATCCAGACTTACCGGGTGAGAGGCCCCAACGGAGTGCTTGATGGCCTCACCAGTGGCCATGTTAACAAGAGAAAAGCAGGGAAATCCTTCTTCATCCTTAACTCTGGTGCTGAACTTCAGATCCTTGTACCATTTCTGAACAAATCAAATCATACAAGCCAATCCAAATCATGAAAAGAATTAAAGAATAAAAACGATCACTCACACAACGAACAAAATTTTCAAACAGAACTCAAACAAGCTTAGAAACGCTCGAATTAGACAGATCAAACCAAATCCCCATCAGAAAGCCATCAACTTGAAAATATCCAACAGAACCAAAGATCAAGATTCGGGGGTGACGGGCGAAAGCAAAGCAAAACAACATACTTGATAAGGATCACTGGAGTCGGAGGGTGCAAGAATGACTTTTGAGTCCCTAATAGTGAGAGAATAATTGGGCTCGGCCTTGGAATAAACTTTGTAAGCGGGCTTGTCGGCCAAATAAGAGCCAACAGCTCCACCACCGGAAGCAGCAGCAGCGGGATCATAGTCAGACTGGTGCTGGGTGTGAGTGTGATGATGGAGGAAATCAGGCAAATGGGGGCGATAGGAATGGTGGGTCTCGCTCAGCTCATCGGTCTCGTGCGTCACGTGCTGGACGGTCGCCGGCGGCGGGTAATCGGAGTACCCGGTCGATCCGTGAGAAAATCTCTGAGGCGGGGGAGGGTAGCCGGAGGCGAAATCGTCCCCAGGCGGAGGGTAAGCAGACGGGGGAGGCGAGTGCGAGGTGTGGTACACGTTGGATTGTGGAGGCGGGGGCGGGGGAAGTCGTCGTCACCGCCGCCGTAGAAGGGCGGGCGCGGCGGGGAGGCTGGCCGTAGAAGTCGGGTGGGTGGGTGGATCCGGGTGGCGGGTAGGGACGGTTTCTTGGGGGTCCATTGCCGCTGTCGTCGTCGTCGTCGTCGTCGTCGCGTCGCTGGTGGTGGTGGTGGGTGTGATGACCGTATGGGAACTCCATCGTCGTCGGGGCCGGCGTCGATCCCGGATCTCTCTCGCGCGGTCGCTCAAAGGTGGCGAGAGCTTTTTGATCGTCTGAACGGCAGCGGTCGACCGTTCAATCTGAAGTCGAGTCCTGACTGTCTGAACGTACGAGTGAAACTCCTTTACTTTGTGCAGATTCCTTCCCTTTCCTTTCCTTTTTTTTTCCCACTGATTTTTACTTTTTTCGAGATTTGCAAAAGCTACAAAATTATGGAGTACTTACGGAGGAGGAATTTCTGCGCTTCGTATTATATGAAATGTATCGACGTGTCCGAATGCCGATCGAGGGTTGTAATTTATTTGGTTCATTAAATCAGATGTTTTCCTATTAGAAGGCTAATTTTAATTTGATGAGCAGGATTTAGTATTAAAATTGTGAGTTCTTTTGAGATTATTGTCAATTGCTCTAAATATTTAACTTAGTAGATGAATATATTCTATTGTTTCTTGTCACACTTAATTTGATTTTTTGTTTATTATTAAGCATGAAAATATTTCACATGGGAGGAAAATATGGCACTAGATAGATTCGAACTTGGGTGTCCTACTCTAATACTCTCTACTACTAAGTTAGAAATATAAAAGGGAAGAGAGAATTGTGAATTTTTTTTTATAATTCGATGAACAGCAAAGTGAAGAGCACATAAGCTTATTTTGCATCTAGCTAAAGTAATAAAATGGTAAATACAATAAGTGAGAACCTCACATGATATCCTAATTACAATTTTAATAAAATTTTTTGCCCATTCCCGTTTCACAAATTAAGATCAAGTCCTACCAATCCAATTCCCAACTTCAAGATAGCAACCAACTCATCTCAAAATTGATCACCTTTAGTCATGAAAAATTCAATGAGTATATAATAAGGGCGGCATTAGATGGGGTTTTGTAGGGTTGTGGTCGCCAAAAATATAATGGATTCAATTAGCAATTAAAGTTTCTGAACCAAAAAAATAATTAACGATTGAAATTCAGCCTAGAATGATGGATTGATAATTAAATTGCTAAATTCGACTTCGAATCAAAAGCAACGGGTTTATGATAGGCATTGAGTTCTCGAGGATTGCATTATTGGAAGCCTTGCCTGCTCGATAAAAGCAATAATCCACCTACATAAGGACATTATGAAAAGCAATGATCTTTCAACTCATAAGATGAAACATGCGATCCCCATAGTCAACGTGTAAGTTTAAGGAACACAAGGGCTGTCGACCACATGTTCGACTTGCGTGAGCGATCCTCTGATGATGGATGGTGCACGCGCTTTCTTGTCAATTTCTCTTTGTGATCCAAAGAGACTCAGATTACAACTTGGGGAGGTATGAGTGGACGATGAGCAAAGGACGGGTTTACTACCAGGAAATTAAAACCGAGGGAGGCAAGTTTAAGACCATGATGATGATTTGTCTAATGAGTGCTTTGTGGATTTCACTTGACAACCCCCTCTCTCTCTCTCTCTCTCTCTCTCTGTGAGACGAGAGAAAACAGTCAAGACGACAGGTGGTCATCCACGTATGATAAAAAGTTAAAGTGGAAGAAATCTTGAAGGATATAACTATCTTTGGATAAGATTATGCAGTTAAAGATCGTGAGCGTGGAAGCCGAGAACCTCGAAGGCAGTTGAAGTTTGTGGATGAGGAAATTGCCGCACATCCATTGTAATACTTCGTACAAGTCTATAAAAGGCTGATTTGTAAATGATATGCAATCAACAATGCTTACCAAATTACTAGAGTTCAATCTATCGGTTTATCATTCTTATGCGTAATTCTTTACTCTTTCAGTTTCATTAGTGTTAGTAATTCATTCCATGTGTACTGTTTCCTATTTGAGTTATCACAGAACCTCATTCACTTCAAAAACCAAAAATCCGACCTCTGGAGAAAGGTATTTCATCTGCAACCTTTTCACTGAAGCATCTTTTTGACACACTAATGAGACCATTATGATTCAATTTGAGGAAGTACAATGGTATAGACTAAGAATCATAAGCCTCAAAATGCCGCTGGTGAGGAAAATCAATCCCAGCAGTGCGATAATGAAAGCCTAGATCGATCAGAATCGCTGGCCAATCAAGGAGTGGCAGAAGAAAATCAAGGTGGGAATTGGGCTAGCGTTCTACGAAATCTCATCGACGAACAAAGGAGGGAGTTGGAGCCAGACCCTATAATGGTGGCTACCATAAAGAGGCTATTCGAAGAGCAAATGTGGTATTCATCTTACGAGAGCGACTAGCCACCTGCTCGTCAACCTGACGAACGAACTTGCTTCAAGGCCGAGATCATCAAGTCGGCCATTTCAGATGCAAGGAAGTCAAATAGCGATGGGGTATGTTCCCTCAACCTCCTCTCGTCTGATTGTCAAGGGAAGATCAAGTTCGCCGACGAGAAAGATAAAGACAAAATTGGGGTTGATCCCTCAGATGGCTGATATGATAACGCTATAACATCCAAAGTCAAAGTTACATACAGCAGTAGTCAGGTCTTAATCACACATGGAGATACAAGCAGTATTCGAGATTACAAACACAAACTCAAATGGAAGCATGACAATCCACCAAACTGCATATCCTGCAAATAAGACGCAACCTCCAAATTCAGGAACTCTGCCCTCCCATTTATTATTCTGCATCAACCATCAAACGTTACGGCTCAGAATTGAAAGACAAAGAAACAAGTCGCAAGTTGCAAGAAGGTTATTCCTCTGCTCTGCGTCTAAGAAACTTACAAAACGGGGTGATCTTCCATCTCTGATTATCTCCTTTGTTCCACTGCCAGACCACAATGGTTGTGCCGTCATGGATGCCTCCGGATTTCTTGTCACCATGAAAAGCATCCAGATTCAGGCGAACGTTGTTAACCGTCCTTACTGCTTTGTAACCATCGCCAAGGTCCTTGCTTTCTGTCCATAGAACAGATTCATCAAGCTGCTCTGGATTATAGGGTACTAGCTGGACCTGCAGATTGCAAAAAGGGCAAATCTTAGATCCGTCAAATATCTGCTGCTCTGATACCAACAGTATCTTAGAGAACTAAGGCTTAAATTGAGTTGTCCCTTGGACTTCAAAGTGGGTCTGCCCCTCACTGAGGTATGATTACAAGGTGCATATATCCTAATCCAAAATATGTATCCACCCTTTGTCTGTTTTCTGGTGAGGAAGCATGCAGTATGAACAAATCACGGGAACCTCTAATGTTTGAACCAAACCTGACAATTGGCTCAAAAATACACATGTTGAGATGGAGCTCATGTTGGGGCAACGAAAGTGAAGGCACAGTACAAACAAGCTTTTTCGCAAAAGCTGAAAGACATAGCTAACTTTAGAGTGCGGTCGACCTTTTCAAGGCAGTAAAAAGGGTACTAAAATGGTAGCCAGAAGAAAAAACGCACTTAAGCCACAAGAAGAATTCTTATCCAACCACAGCCAGTCTAACAATTAGTTACCGAAAATGAAACCAAAGCAGAGGAACATGGTGACAACAATCGAACGGAAGATAAACAACTGTTCAGACATAGCTTACAACGAGCCTTTTTGAGACTAATGTTGGTTTGTATGTCATTCAAAAAATTAGGTAAGCTAGAGAACGACACACTTCTGTTCGTGAAGTTACTTGCAGAATCTAGACAAGTTCAGAAATATTATAATTCAGAAGTTACACAACGGCTAAAGCGAATGACTAGTAATTTGATCAATCCAATGCCTGACTTTCCCAAGTTGATGTGCAAATTGATAAAAGGCAGCACCCATAGTCATGATTCCTGGCTATCGGAGCTGATAATGATTGTAAAACTGCAATCTCCTTTTGCTTGCACAAGGAGAACAAACTTGACAGCTTTGTTGAGAAATAAGATTGACCATGTTCTTATGAGCTAAAGGATCACGGTCACTGAAATATAAATCACACACAAGTGATATTTGGCTTACGATTAGTCTCACTAGCTTTTCGTGCACTCTGCAGCCCAGATTATGCAAATAGATCATTTTTCCTGTCCTAATTGCAGCTCACACAGATATCCTATAATTGCGGAGGTTTAAGATTTGAATATCTAGAGATACAAACCCACCGGGTGAGAGGCTCCAACGGAGTGCTTGATGGCCTCAAAAGTGGCCTTGTTAACCAGAGAAAAGCAGGGAAATCCCTCTTCATCCTTAACTTTGGTGCTGAACTTCCCATCCTTGTACCATTTCTGAATAAACCAAATCATACAAGCCACTCCACATCATTAAAAGAATTAAAGAACCCAAACCATCACTCACACAACGAACAAAACCGTCAAACAGCACTCAAACAAGCTCAGACACGATCAATTTAGACAGATCAAGCCAAAAACCCAACAAAAAGCCATCAACTTGAAAATATCCAATAGAACCAAAGATCAAGATTCGAGGGTGACTAGCAAAGCAAAGCAAAACAACATACTTGATAAGGATCACTGGGGTCAAAGGGTGCAAGAATGACTCTCGAGTCCCATATAGTGAGAGAATACTTGGGTTCGGTCTTGCAATAAACTTTGTAAGTGGGCTTGTTGGCAAAATAATAGCCGGAAGCTCCACCAATGGAAGCAGAAGCAGTGGGACCAGGGTCAGACCGTTTCCAGGTGTAACAACGGAGGAAAGAAGGCAAACGGAGGCGAGGAGAATGGCGGGTCTCGCTCGGCTCTTCTACCTCGTGAGCTACGTGCTCGACGGTGGGCGGCGGTGGGCAAACGGAGTACTCGGTCGATCCTTGAGAAAATTTCCGAGGCGGTGGAGGGTAGAGGGAGGAGTAACCGGAGCCGAAATCGTCCTGAGGCGGAGACGGGGGAGGCGAGTGTGAAGTGTGGGACACGTCGGATGGCGGAGGCGGGGACAGGGCGAAGTCATCGCTGCCGCCGCAGGGGAAGGGCGGGCAGGGTGGAGGAGGCTGGCCATAGACGTCGGGTGGGGCGGCGGATCCGGGTGGCTCGTCGTTGCCGTCGCCGTCGCCGTCGCCGCCGTCTCTCTGGTGGTTCCGGTGGGTGTGATGACCAAATGGGAACTCCGTTTTCGCCGGTGTTGGTGTCGATCTCTCGTTCTCTCGCGGTGGAGCCAAGTGGAGAGCTTTTGATAATTAAAGTGCAGTTGAACGTTTTCCCGGAGTGAGGCCTGACCATTTGAGCTGGAGTAAAATCAGACTCATTTTCCTTGTGCAGTTTTTTTTTTCCCAAGAAAATTATCAAAAAAAATTGTAAATTTTTCGTACTTTTACTAATTCATTCCAAACATTTTCATTATGCCAATTACCTGCTAAACATTTTAACATTTTACCGGTTAATCTCCTTTCCGCTGCTAAGGGAGAGCAAGAAACAATGTCAAGCCAAAAATTACTGAAGCGAACATCGTCTATCATTCGTCGCATGATTAATGCGAATGTGCATAATTTTTTTTTTCTTGATTTTTTTTTTTTGTTCTTTTCCATCTTTTCTTTTATTTACTATGGCCAGGGAGGGTTGTTGGACCCCAGACCATTAGGTTAGGGCGTCGCGACCCTCGCCCAGTGCTTGATGAAGGTTTTAGCGACCCTTACCAACCCTATAATAAAAAGGAAAAAGAAACAAAAAAAAATTTAAAAAAAATTATTCATGTCAACGTCGGCAGTGTCATATAAGATAGTTGACATCCACGTTATCAATTTTTTATCAAAATTAGTCAACTTAATTCATTTAGCAAAATGTGAAAATGTTTATGATTGAATTAGTAAAAATGTAATAATTTGAGACTTTCTTTGGTAATTCTCTCCTTTTTCTTTCCTTCTTTCTTTATTTCTTTTTTCTTGTTTTTCCTTTTTTTACAGAATTTTGCATGGCTTTTCGAGGAGGAATTTCTTCATTGCTATAGTTGATCTGCTGAATCCGGTCCGGACAAGCGTTTTCCTACTAAAAAGCTAATTTTGATTCGATGGGCAGAATTTATCCTTAAAAACTTTTGGTATTGCTCAATATTATGCATATTCCATAGAGAATTACCTATAATATAATGGAATTAATTATACATATTACTAAAGACATTGTTTGTTTAGTGTATTAAGAAAGATACATTTTTAATATGGGTGAAAGAAATTGTCGAAGAAGGGTCATCTCATCTTAAAATAATGCAAGTAGCCATCGGATGTGCATGCCGGCTCAACAATTTGGTGGAAGAATAAGTGATCAATGAAACATCTGGTCTTATGCTGCACCATATCCATGAATGCATCCTCCTCCTCCTTTCTTTCAACTTCATCTTGCGTCATACGGATCAGATGATGCTCCCAAGTGGAAAAATGGAGGCCGCGTTGTGGATCCAGACACGACATAAATATTCTGGTAGATATTCTGACATAGAGATGGCAAATTAAATGGGCATACAATAAGAGAGGTCTACCAAAATTTTTGGTAAGATTTTGGTCACCAAAAAATTCGACCGTAAATGACTTGAGACACCATCCTACGGCGTATAGGTGTAACTTATTATCCATTCGACATGGCAGACGGGTACGTCAAATGCATAGAGCACAGAAACTGGAAATCGAAAAGAATTACCGCAATCCGTGTTCTGACATTTGTCTTTTTCCACTGCTGACATTTATGCAAAATTCGTGATTACTTGTAGGATAAAAGCAGGCAAAAATCCATCAAGAAACTTCGATGCAGGTCCACTTGGCAAAATTGTATATAACTGAAAAATTAAAACTAGACTAAGGAAGAATAGTTGGCCCCTTGTTTACGACATTGGAGCTACATCATCTGAAGCCCATATGCTTATTTTGGCGAGAGGACTAGACTAGTAATGGTTAAGATGCGTATCCGATTGTTATCAAATTCTTGTTTTTGATTTTTTTCTTATTCTTTTTTGCCTTTATTTCCGAATAACAATATTGTGAATATCGGACCTGATCACCATATATCTAGCAGTGAAACAACAAGGGATAAGCTTCATAGTTGAGAGGGAAACATAACAAAACTACGACCTAACTATATTGATCACAAGTAGGTACCCTTTAATGATTGTTGCTTATGACGACATCATTTTAGTCGATAATCAAATACACTTATTTCATATATGTTATCTATTTGGTATTTATCAGTTATATATCATTTTCTTGTCTTTTCTTATTTCCTCACAACTTTCAAGGGATATATTGCTATGAAGTATTTAAGCATCACTTGCACATGCTCTAACCTTTTTGTCGCGTAGAATCCCACCGAGCATGTATTTCGATGTTTAAGTTAGCATTCCGACTAGCCAAACTGGCAGAAAAAGCTAATGGTGAATACTTCTAAAAAGTACAAAAATCCATTTAGGGAAAAGAAAATAGTAGAGGGACGATTATCAGCGATGAATGATGGTTCGAAGGATTTCCGTAGCTTATTTATCTACGATTCTAAAGTTTTCATTTTATAGCTAGCTTGAGATACTTAATACAAATCTTTTTTATGGTACATATTTGGAGTATGCCAACATGACAATGTTTTTCCATGTTTTTCATTACAATAGTGGGGAAAGTATTTTAAAAATCTTAAGCCTATTGCATTTGCGTAATGCATAATTCTTAAATCTTTCAAGTGGACTATTTAAGCCTTAAACATTTTGTATTTGTATTAATTTAGTTAATCTGGTCAATTTTGATAAGAAATCATTAATGAAGACGCTGGTCATCCTACGTGACACGATCAACGCCGACATTAATATTTATATAAGAAAATTTCAAATAAGGGTATGAAGTGATGTCATTTTCTCAAATAACAATCTAAAAGTGAATTTTGTTTCAAATAAAAATATGAATCGGTCACTTTTCTTATGAAAGGCCTGAATTCACCGGCCGGCGAGCATTTGATTTTTTCAACAATTGAAATAGGGATAGTTTCATCCATAAATAAATTTTGATAAAGATTAAAAAGAAAATACCCAAAAAAAAATAATTCTGAGATCGGCACCATCTCCAGCAAACTCTCAAATTGCTTCGTTTCATCGTCCTTTCTTCAAGGCCCTGAAGGTCCAATTAATCAAATTCGCAATGTGAGTTGTTGATATCGGCAGGGTTCTCTTGGTTCTTTTTCCTCTTCTGTTAATTCATCTTACATGGTATTAGTTCTTGAAGTTCTGCACAAGCATGCCCAAATTGAAAAAGTTTCATGCGTAATCCTCTGAAACCATTCAAATTCGGCTCGGGCAAAGGTGAATGGAGAGTCCCATCTCCGCATTCGGCATCATCCCATCTATGACTTCCTCTCCACCTTGATTGATATCAACACAAGGACACGCACATACTCACGGACAGACATTCTGCAGAAGACAAATGAAGGACTGAGAGTAGAGAGAAGAACGCAAGCCCAAGTTCCTTGACCTCTCGCTTGTGCTCCCTGCGACTACCCACGGCCATCCGCCACCCAGCATGGGTAGTTGCCAGCGTCATCTCCGGCAGGGCCAAACCGAGTGTTCCCTATCATGCGGCCATCCTCATGACTGCAGATCAGGAACTGAAATTTGCACTTCATCTTAACTTGGATTAAGCCAAAACATCGCTTGAGTAATAAAGAACGGTCAAGAAACAAAGAACAAGTGAGATGTTCTCTGACCTCCTCAAGCCCTAATTTTCACTGTTAGTTCGAGATATAGTTCGAGCCGAACCCCTTGTTCTTTGTGGAATTCGCGATCTGTTTCCTCGGGGGAGGTTGCTTTTCCCCGGTGGAATGTCCTGAGTCGAAATGACATTGGGGAATTGCTTCTAACCTTATCGTCTTTTGTGAGGATTTACTAGTTTGATTAGGGTTTCTGGAGTTACACGTACGGCCTAGGGGCTTGAGGTGATGACGGAGAGCAAAATCTACGTGAGGAAATCACTTGAGGACTGAAAAAAGACGTCGTTGCGAACAATAGGACCATTGCGGTTTGATTTGAGGAAGTGCAATGGCAAAGACTAGAAATGAGGAGCCTCGAGGTGTCACTGGTGAGGAAAATCAATCCCTTCCGCACCAACAATGAAAGGCTAGTCCAATTAGAATCCTCAATTGCTCGAGGAAGAAAATCAAGATGGATATTTGGCCGACATCTCACCGAATCTCACCGATAAATAGAGGAGAGAGTTTGAGCCAAACCCAATGATAGTGGCTCCCATGAGGAGGGCGTTCGAAGAGTAATAGAATGACACAACCAATCACGTAGTAAATCATCTTACAGGAGTAATTAGGCCCCTGATCGTCAACCTGATGAACGAACTTATTTCAAGGCCGAGATCATTAAGCCAGCCGTTTCTAATGCAAGGAAGTCAGGCAGCAAATGGTTTTGCTTCCCTGGGCCTACTCTGCTTAATTAAATAATGTTTGGCAATTTAGGCTAAACCATACCTTCACCAGCGGTAAGGATATTACCAAGGCTTGAAGTTGCCATTGGCCAGAATTAAAGTAATCCTAACTTAGTTGGTCTTGGCAATGTTAATAATCCAGTTTAGGATAGTGCAACTTGAAATAGCAATGAAACGGCAATTCAGAATGTACCTTTGCCAAATATTGAAAATCGAAGGCCAGTAGGACCAGCGTTTAATGGGGATAATGCTAGGCCATTCGGTAATGTCATACCACCACTTGGCAGAGTAGTGAATCCACTGAATATCGGCTTCGTGATTCTCCCAAACATAGGGCATGTGCCATGTCGACCTCAATTGCCATTGGATTATTAGACAAGGCTGCCCTCCTCGGCCGGAATGGTCAGGTCTTACAAGCGCAGGATCATCAAAGAGATGAGCATTGAGCGCATAATTGAACAAACTGATGAAGTGGCATTGCGGCGCATAGGCCTCCTTGGAGGATTTGCTAGGCCAATGTAACATATCCATGCACTATTGGGCTGATAATGTCCAATACTTTTCATTAGTGTGCTCACTAATGAGGGCAATCGGTCGACAGAAGAACACATTAGTAAATTTACAACCTAATGTGGCGATGCGAACCATGATGGCTGCATGAAATTGAGGTTGTTTCCTTTGTCATTGTCTAAGATGGCCTTCACTTAGTATACCAGCCTACCGGCTAAGGGTCCGTTTGGTTCGGCTTTGAACAAATGTTCTTAGGAAAATGCAAATATCATTGGGCTAAAGGGGGTTTTCGAAAGGCAAACACCGTTTGATAAAATGAAATTTTTTATTGCAATGTGAAACAACTTTGGCTAAAATATCGTTTGGTAAATACTACATTTTGTAAAACACTTTTACTAAATTTTTTATTAAAAAATTTACAAATTTTTTTTATCTATTTCGGCAGCCGATTTGGCCACCGGACAGCCTAGTGAGGTCACGCGACCTTAGGCGATGGTCAGATCTGGCCGTCGCATGGGTCGCCTAGGTTCGCATGGCCCTGCGGATGGTTGCCTGGGGTTGCGAACCCAGGTGACGGCGCCTCCATCACACAATCCAGGTGTCGTCACCTAGGTTCATGACGGTGCCTCCATCGCGCAACCCAGGCGACGTCACCTGGGTTTGCGACCCTGCCTCCGTTGCTTGAGTGCGTGACCCAGGCGAACACCACTAGGGCCGCGCGAACCAAGCAACAGCGGTGGTGCTTGGCAACGGTCGTGCAACCCCAGGCAGCAGTTGTGCGACCCCAAGCGGCAGTCGGTGGGGTCCGGTCACCCCTTAGCGGCGTTCGCCAGTGTCAAGGACCCTTGGCCGGCGGTCGTCAGCCTTGTCGGCTCATCAGAAAAGACGAACAGTAATCCAAGTGAACAATGTAACTTGCATTTGGAATATGCAACTTCCTAAAGTGGCTTCGGATCTCCCTTGGGCTAAAGGCCTTTAGAGCCCTTTGGAGATGCAATTGTATTTGACCAAAGTACTCCAAAAACGAACTAAATGGGTTCGCATTTGATCAAGGGGCTTTCGGGGCCGAAAGCCCATTGGCAAAGCTGAACCAAACAAGGCCTAATTGGGATGAGATGGAAATTCAATTACATGTCAAATTTTACAGAACGATCCCTAAGGTGACAGAAGTAGATTTAGCTAGCATTAGGCAATACAATAACAAGACGGTAGACCAATACATCGCTCAATTCAAGAAAGAAGGGAATCGATGTTTGTTTCCCTAATTAAAAAATAAATTACCGACCTGGCATTAAATGGCTTGGAATTTGCCTCGAGAGACCGACTTGAGGACCAGAAGTTCACTGATTTGTTCTCAATACCAACAAGGGTGGCAAAATATGAGAATTTCTGGAAAGAGAAGGACAAGAAGATTATAAACAAAATGTGGCTTTGGTCGAAGGTGAAGATGATTCTGACAATGAAATCGACTAGAAAGAGGCCAAACCATATGTTTGTCAAGCCTTGAAACCTGCCCATGTTATAGAATCCACCATGGCTAAGGCAAAAGATATTCAAAGATATTCATTCGACATGATGAAGTTGGATATGTCTTATAAAATTCATCGGGATCAAACCATCCCAAATAAAGAAGAATTGGCTAACAAAAGATATAGCAAGTGACACCACTCATAGAGCCATAATATGGCTAATTGTATTGTTTTTAGGTGAACGATCCAGGAGGCAATTTGCCAGGAGAAGATCAAATTTGCCGATGAGAAAGATAAAGGCAAAATGGAGGCTGATACCGATCCTTTCTTTCATATGGACCGTATGATGATGGCAAAATACCCATCCTTTCACTAGCAACATCTAAAACAGCTTAATGCAGAGGATTACTAATTCACAAGGCACATATATATAGTCTGTGGTCTAATGACACAGAATGACTACACTGCAACATCCAAAGTCAAAGTAATCCTCATTAGTAGTCGAGTCTTAATCACACACGGAGATGCAAGACAATACTCGAGATCAAAACACGAACTCACATGGTGGAAGCATAACAATCCTCCAAACCGGATATCCTGCAAATAAGACGCAACCTCCAAGTTCAGGAACTCTGCCACCATGTATTACTCTGCATCAACCATCAAAGGGTACAGTTCAGAAACGAAAGACGAAGAAACAGGTGGCAAGTCGCAAGAAGGTTATTCCTCTCTTGTGCGTCTAAGAAACTTACAACATGGGGTGATCTTCCATCTCTGATTATCTCCTTTGTTCCACTGCCAGAGCACAATAGTTGTGCCATCATGGACGCCTCCGGATTTCTTGTCACCATATAGAGCATCCAGATTCAGGCGAACGTTGTTGACCATCCTTACGGCTCTGTAACCATCGCCTAGGTCCTTGCTCTGTGTCCACAGAACAGATTCATCAAGCTGCTCTGGATTATAGGGTACCAGCTGTACCTGCAGATTACCAAAACTGCAAATCTTAGATCTGACAAATACCTGCACCTCCGATACCAACAATATTTTAGAGAGCTAAGGCCTAAATTTAGCTGTTCCTACTTCCCTGGACTTCAAAGTGGGTCTGCCCCTCACTAATGTATGATTACAAGGTGCATGTATCCAAATTCAAAATATATATCAACCCTTTGTCCGTTTTATGGTGAGAAAGCATGCAGTATGAACAAATCATGGGAACTTCTAATAGTTGAACCAAACCCAACAATTGGCTCAAAAATACACATGTCGAGATGGAGCTCAAGTTGAGGCAACGATAGTCAAGGCTCAGGGCAAACAAGCATTTTCACAAAAGCTGAAAGACACTGCATTGCTGACTTTAGAGTGTGGTCGACCTTTTCAACGCTGTAAAAAAAGTACTAAAATGGTAGCCAAAAGAACTTAGGCCAGAAGAAGAATTCTTTTGGAACCACAACCAGTCTAACAATTAGCTACCAAAAATGAAACCAAAGCAGAGGAACATGATGACAACAATAGAACGGAAGATAAACAACTTTTCGGATATAGCTTACAATGAGCCATTTTTAGACTAACCTCAGTTTCTCTGTCATTCAAAAACCAAGAAAAACTTTAAAAAATAACACGTCTATTCATGAAGTTACTCACAGAATCTAGACAAGTTCAGAAATAATTCAGGAGTTACGCAGCAGCTAAAGCGAATGACAGGCAATTTGATCAATCCAACGCCTAAATTTCCAAAGTTTATCATGCAAATTGATACAACGCGAAATCCATAGTCATGAGCTGAAAATAATTGGAAGACCGCAATCTTCTTTTGCTCGCACAAGGTGAACAAACTTGACAGCTCTGTTGACCAATGAGATTGACCACGTTCTTATGAGCTAAAGTATCATGGTCACCGAAATATAACTCGCACACAAGTGATATTTGGCTTACGACTAGTCTCACAAAGCTTTTCTTCTACCTTACAACCCAGATTATGCATATAGATCATTTTTCCTATCCTAAATGCAGCTCTCACAGGTATCCTATAATTGCAGAGGTTTCAGATTTGAATATCTAGAGAGACAAGCTTACTGGGCGAGAGGCTCCAACAGAGTGCTTGATGGCCTCACCAGTGGCCTTGTTAACCAGAGAAAAGCAGGGAAACCCCTCTTCATCCTTAACTCTGGTGCCGAACTTCTCGTCCTTGTACCATTTCTGAATAAATCAAATCATACAAGCCACTCCACATCATTAAAAGAATTAAACAATAAAAAACCATCTCTCCCCGATGAAACAAAACTGTCAAGCATCACTCAAACAAGCTCAGAAACGCTCAAATTAGACAGATTAAACCAAAAACCATCAAAAAGCAATCAACTTGAAGATATCCAACAGAACCAAAGATCAATATTCGAGGGTAACTAGCAAAGCGAAGCAAAACAACATACTTGATAAGGATCACTGCGGTCAGAGGGTGCAAGAATGACTTTTGATTCCCATATAGTGAGAGAATACTTGGGCTCGCTCTTGCAATAAACTTTGTAAGTGGGCTTGTTGGCGAAATAAGAGCCGAAAGCTCCACAACCGGAAGCAGCAGCAGCGGGACCAGGGTCAGACCGTTGCCGGGTATAACGACGGAAGAAAGAAGGCAAACGGAGGCGAGGAGAATGGCGGGTCTCGCTCGGCTCATCTACCTCGTGAGCTACGTGCTCGACGGTCGGCGGCGGGCAATCAGAGTACTCGGTTGGTCCGTGAGAAAATTTCTGAGGCGGTGGAGGGTGGAGGGAGGAGTCACCGGAGGCGAAATCGTCCCGAGGCGGAGACGGGGGATGCGAGTGTGTAGAGTGGTACACGTCGGACGGTGGAGTCGGGGGCAGGCCGGAGTCATCGCTGCCGTTGCAGTGGACGGGTGGGCGGGGCGGAGGAGGCTGGCCATAGACGTTGGGTGGGACGGTGGGTACGGGCGGCTTGTCATCGCCGTCGCCGCCGTCTCTCTGGTGGTTTCGGTGGGCGTGATGACCAAATGGGAACTCCGTTTTCGCCGGCGTTGGTGTCGATCTCTCGTTCTCTCACGGTCGCTCCAAGAGGAGAGCTTTTGATATTTAAAATTCATCTGAAGTTAGGCGGCTGAGGCCTCACCATCCGAGCGGGAGTATGACCATTCTCTTGGTGCAGATTTCTTCTTTTTTCGTCAAGGACAATTATTAGAAAGATCCTAAATTTATTATGATTTTATAAATTCAATTATAAACATTTTAATTATGTTAATTAATTCATAAATCTTTTTACTAATTGAGTTCATCCAATCAATTTTTATCGAAAATTGCTAACATAGATGTTGTCCGTTTTTCTTGACACGGCCATCACTAATCTACATAATTTTTAAATTTTTTATTAATTTTTTCCTTTTATTCTTTTATTTATTGTGGCTTGACTTGGTCACTGGGTTAGGGCATTGTGACCCACGTCCAGTGACCCACATAAGTCTGGCGACCCTTGCCAATCATAAAAAAAAGAAGGAAAAAAGAAACAAAAAATATTTAAAAAATTTGTCTCCATTAACATCGATTATACCATATAACAGTTGACTTTCATTCCTATTGAAATTGATCGAATGAATTTAATTAGTAAAAGGTAAAAAGGTTTGTAACTCAATTGGTAAAAAGTGCAATTGTTAAAGATATTTTTGATAATTCTCCCCTCTCCCCTTTTTCTTTCTTTCTTTTTTATTTCTTCCTCCCCGTTTTTCCTTTTTAACAGAATTTTGCATGACTTTTCGAGGAGGAATTTCTTCACAGCTGTAGTTGATCTGCCGAATCGGGTCCGGACAAGCATTTTCCAACTAAAAAGCTGATTTTGATATGATGGGTGGAATTTATCCTTTAAAACTTTTGGTATTGCTCAATATAAGGCATATTCCACACAAGAATTACCTATAATATGATGTAATTAATCATACACATTGCTAAAGACATTATTAGTTTAGTGTATTTGAAAGGATACATTTTTTAATTAGGGTTTTATAACAAATGCTTTAGAGATATATTGTTCAACTAAGCCCTTCATTTTTTCCACGTAATAGTTGAGATACTTTAATATTGCTTTATCTCTATGTCTAAATGTGTTTATGTATGTCGTCTCATAATTATATTTCAAAGGGGTAGGACATTTACAACTATAATGAAATTTATAATCCGACGATCAAATAAGGATCCTCTCATATTAAAATAATGCAAGTAGCTATCCGATGTGCATTTCGGGTCATTTCGAAGATGCAAACCAATGTCTAGGACAAAATCAATTAGGTGTTAGAGTAAGTGTTTAATGAAACATCTGGTCTTCTGCTGCACAATATCCATGAATGCATCCTCGTCCTTTCATTCAACTCCATCTTTTGTCATACAGATCAGATGATGCTACCAAGTGGAAAATGGAGGGCAATAGGGAGATGCTTTCAGCTGTCCACGTTGTGGAGCCAGCCGTGACATAGATATTCTGGTAGATATTTTGACATGGAGATGGCAAATTCAATGAGTATAAAATAAGAGCGATGTTATGTAGATTTTTGGTAAAATTGTGGTCACTTGGAAATTCGACGACAGGTGACCTGAGATTTTATCCTAGTGTAGGAGTAACTTGTTATCCATTCGACACGGCAGATGCATACGTCAAATGCAGATAGTATAGAAACTTAAAACCAAATAGAATTACTGCAATGTAATGGTTTACATGCATGTTCTGCCATTTGTCTTTTTCCACTGCTGACATTTATGCAAAATTCTTGATTACTTATAGGATAAAAGCAGGCAAAAATCCATCAAGAAACTTAGATGCAGGTCCACCTGAAATTGTATATAACTGAAAAATTAAAACTAGAACTCCAGAAGTTTAGTCCAAGTACATTTAATGGGCTAAAGACTAAGGAAGAATAGTTGGCCCCTTGCTTACAACATTGGAGCTACATCATCTGAAACCCATATGCTTATTTGGTGGACTGTAGTAGCTTTTTGGCGAGAGGACTAGACTAATAATGGTTAAGATGCATATGCGATTGTTATCAAATTCTTGTTTTTAATTTTTTATTTCTTCTTATTTTCCTTTATTTCCGAAGTAAAAGTACTGCGAATATCGGACCTGACCTTCATATAACAGGGCTCAAGATTAGGCGGCGAAACAATGAGGGATAATCTTCATTGTTGAGAGGGAAACATAAAAAAACTGCAACCTAATTATATTGATCAAAAGTAGATACCCTTTGATGATTATTGCTTATGACGGACTTCATTTTAGTCGATAATCAAATATGCTTATTCTTTTCGAATGATACATGTTACCTACTTGGTATTTACTACAAGAATATTTATATATTATTCTTTTCTTATTTCCTCACAACTTCCAAGGAATATATTGCTATCAACTATTTAAGCGTCACTTTACATGCTCTAACCTTTTTGTTGCACAGGATCCCACCGGACATGTATTTCGACGTCCAAGTTAGCATTCCGACTAACCAAACTGGCAGAAAAAGCTAATGCTGAATACTTTTAAAAAGTACAAAACTTCGTTTAGGGAAAGGAAAATAGGAGAGGGACGATTATCAACAGCGAGTGACGGTTTGAAGAATATCCGTTGCTCATTTATCTATAATACCAAAGTTTTTGCATTATAGTTAGCTTGAGATACTTTTTATAAAGGGAAAATACTATTAAGAACCCTAAACTATACTACTTGAGATAATTTTACCCTAAACTTTTTTTCGTACCATAAAAAATTCGAAACTATGTCACTTGAGAAACTTTAACCCAAAACTTTTTTTGTATTACAAAAAACTCTAAACTATGTCACTTGAGACAAATTTACTTTGAATTTTTTTCTTGTGTCACAAAAATCCCAAATTATGTCACTTGGGACACATCTCTTTAGTTGAAGGGCATTTTTGTCTTTTTCTTTTTTTTCTCCCTATTCTCAACAGAGGGAAGCCAGTGGGTGGCTTGGGCCTTCTTCGCTGGCGGCGGAGTCGGGCAAGGGTAGCCCTCCCCGACATTGGGTGAGGGCGGCCCTCTTGAGTGGGCGGGGGCGACCCTCATCGACTAGGGCGAGGGCCGCCTCGTCTGCCCAGGGTGAGGGCTACCCTCACCAAACTCGCCTTCAACAAGGGTGGCCCTCACCGGTTTCCCTCTATCGCCTAAAGTGGTATGGTTTGGGATTTTTTGTAATACAAGAAAAATTCAAGGTAAATTTGTCTCGAATGGCATAATTTAAAATTTTTAGTATTACAAAAAAAATTTATGGTAAAATTGTCTAAAGCGGTATAATTTGGGGTTTTTGATTGAGCAAAAAAAGCTTAGGATAAAATTGTCCTAAGTAACATAGTTTAAGGTTTTTGGTAGTATTTTCCCTATTATAAATCTTTTTTATGGTACATATTTGGAGTATGCCAACATGACAATGTTTTTCCTTACAATAGGGGAAAGAATCAAAACAAATCTTAAGCCTATTGCATTTGTGTCATTCTTAAACCCTTTAAGTGGACTAATTTATGTTTAAACCTTTTATATTTGTGCCAACTTAGTCAACTTGCAAGAATTTGTTTACGTAGATGCTAATCGTTTTACATGACTCTAACGCCGATATTGATATTTTTATGGGAAAATTTCAAATAAGGACTTGAAATGATATTATTTTCTTACATAAAGGTCCAAAGTAGACTTTGTATCCAATGAGGGCTTGAAGTGGTTACTTTGTCTCATATAAGGGTATGAGTTTGCTGTCCGACGAGCATTTGATTTTTCCAATGACTGACCAGGGACATTTTCGTCCATAACAAAATTTGGATAAAAGATTAAAAAGAAAAAGACTTGAAAAAAAAAAATCTGAGATTGGCACCATCTCCAGCAAACTCTCAAATTGCTTCGTTTCGTCATCCTTTCTTCAAGGCCACGAAGGTCCAATTAATCAAATTCGCAATATAAGTCGTTGATATTGGTAGGGTTCTCTTGGTTCTTTTTCCTTTCTTGGTAATTCGTCTTACATGGTATTAGTTCTTGAACTTCTGCACAAGCATGCCCAAATTGGAAAAGTTTCATGCGTAATCCTCCGAAACCATTCAAATTCGGCTCGGGCATAGGTTAATGGAGAGACCCAGCTCTGTTTTCGGCATCATTCCATCTATGACTTCCTCTCCACCTTGATCGTTATCAACGCAAGGACACACACATACTCATGGACAGACTTTCTGCAGAAGATAAATTAAGAAGGATTGAGAGTAGAGAGAAGAACGCAAGCCCAAGTTCCTTGACCTCTCGTCTGTGCTCCCTGCGACTACCCACGGCCATCCGCCACCCACGTCACCTCCACACGAGCATGGGTAGTTGCCGGCGTCATCTCCGGCGGACCCAAACCGAGAGTTCCCTATCATGCGGCCATCTACATGACTGCAGATCAGGAACTGAAATTTGCGCTTCATCTTAACTTGGATTAAGCCAAAACATCGCTTGAGAAATAAAGAACGGTCAAGAAACAAAGAACAAGTGCGATGTTCTCCGATCCTCCTCAAGCCCTAGTTTTCACTGTTAGTTCGAGATATGTGGAATTCGCGATCTGTTTCCTTGGGGGAGGTTGCTTTTCCCGGGTGGAATGTCTTGAGTCGAAATGATTTGGGGATTTGTTTCCAACCTTATCGTATTTTGTGAGGGTTTACTAGTTTGATTAGGGTTTCTGGAGTTACATGCAAGGCCTAGGGGCTTGAGGTGATGACGGAGCGCAAAATCTACGTGAGGAAATCATTTAAGGACTGAAAAAGGACGTCGTTGCGAACAACACTGGGTTGCGGACAATACTGGAATGGCTTGGACGACGAAGAAGACTATAAGCAGGATGAAAGAAAAAGTAGGGAAAAGAACAAAAATAAATAAATTCTATGACAAAAATACCCCTATTTGGGCTCCAGAAAAATCAAGTGATTGCTGGCGATGAACTCGTGTTTTTATTTGAGATAAAATGATCATTTCAAATTTTTATTTGAGATAAATTTTACTTTAAACTTCTTTTTTTAAAAATGACTCAACTTTAAGTCATTAATTGAAATTTTCCTATTTTTATTTAGTTTTAATAATTTAATTTTTTTAAATTTTTGTGATTTTTTTTTTCTTTTCCTTCTTTCACTTTTTCTTTTTCTCTTTTGGTTTTTTTTAGGACCGGTAAGGGCCCTGGCTAATCCTTGCCGACCAATTTATTCTTCTAAAAGGTTGTGACTAAACTAATACTAATAGAATAGGTTTAGGTCAATTTGGTACTTTTTTCGAAGATTGTATAATAGTTTATTTGACATATTTCTAGGAAAAAAAGTTCTTTTGCGATAGGAGAGACCGACACAGTTCACATGGATGTGAAGCGGTAGCACATAGTTTTATGGATGTATCCAAGCGGCCAAGCGGCCGCGTTGTTTCATTTCTTCCGTGGGTCCACGTGTGATTAATTTTGTACTTCATTTGAAAAGTCAGATTGACCTTGTAATGATTGATGTCCTTAGACATGGCAATCATTACACTTAGGTACCTCCTAGTCCTAGGCCCCTACGAGCTCAAGCGTCGAGGTGCACCTAATTTGTCGACTTCAGCCTTCGATTCGAGCACAATTTCTTGATAATGTTTACTCATTTCACATACCACGTACGTAAAACCCGATTTAAGGTTTCATCAGCATAGGCTCTCCACTTTTCAATTCGTTCACATTGTGCTTCTGGATTCCTTACAGGTCGTAGGTTACATTCCTAAGTTTCCCCCGTTGTTGAAGGGAGAGAAAAATCATTGCATGCACATCCAATATCATTACCCTAAAGACCCTACTTCACTTATATCATGCGTGTCCGGCTCAACCCACAAACAATCGTCTCTTCCTTTTTAATCTTGCCTTTTCACCATCTGGTTTTATCCGTGAAAATGGCTGTAGTTATTGGGTCCTAGTAGCAACTGCTGGTTCAAGAATGGGTAGCTATTGATCAAGTTATACTGCTGGAAGTCGACCGCCTGGCTTGCGGTGTTGGGAAAGCTGCAGTGATTGAGGAGCCTCTTCGCCTGATACGCCGCCGCCGTGTCGGTGTCCGGGCGGTGGCGCTTGAGCCGGTTCTCCTCCATGAATGGAGCCGACGGCGAAGGGCTGAGCTGGGGCAGCTTCTGGGGAAAGCAGTTGCCGCTGCCATTATTACAAGTCCCATTGATGAACACGTGGGGGTCGTTCATGTCCACATGATTATTGTTATTCGGAATCAACGGAGCCGATTGATCGAATCCGGGCATGCCGGCCAGTTGCGGGCTGTTGTCAGGTAGAAAGCTACTGAGCATGGAGTAGTCCAAGGCGTCCAATAGATTGGAGAAGGAAGAGGACTTCTGGGACATGAGGCCGCCGTTGTTTTGAACGTGATTGAAGGGGATATCCGCGAAGGGTTTTAACGTTTCGTGTTGGTGAATGTTACTGAAACCTTCTTCTTCTTCTTCCAGATCTTGATCAGGCGTGGCCACCGAAGATGTGGCGGGAGGGGACAGGTTGGTCTTCTTGTAAATCCGACATAGAACCCAATCGTCCAACTGGAACCAGATAATTGGAAAGTTAGGATGCCAGATTCTCACCTAAAAGAAGAGTGTGAAAAGCAAAGAGAGAGAGAGAGAGAGAGAGAGAGAGAGAGAGAGAGAAGTGAACAGCTCAGAAACTGGCAAACATGGGGCTCTCTCAAGCCTTTCGCCTTTTGTTGTTTTCTTGCACGCCTAATGTTTTCTGGTTTCTTGTAAAATTGATACTTTTTCCCCCGAAACGACAGCTATTAGATCAGTGTAAAGCCATCTTTTGCAATACAAAGGACATCACCTTCCCAAAAGGAGGAAGATAAAAGAACACTTTCAGATTAGACAAAGCGTCCATTAACTGAGATCGACTCTCACGAGTCCAAAGAAGGGTTTGTCCGCTAGTAGCGCGACTTTCGGGTCTCGTAATTAATAATTCGAGATCGACTTCGGAGTTATGGAGAAAGCTCGTCGACAAATAGCACAACTTTTTTCTAGTCTTGATATTCGAATTATGATCAACTGATACTGTTTTATGTGGATCATTTACTTTTAAGTGCACTTGCGAGAGAAGGCTCACCCTCATGGAAGAGTCCTTAAGCTTCAAGGGGTTGGTATTGGGACGAGCGTTGTAAGCCGGCGACTCGGCGAGGCGGTACTCGTGCATGATCCAATTCGTCTTGATTCCCTTGGGAGGCTTCCCCTTGTAGAAGACCAGCGCCTTCTTCACGCCGAGTTTCTCGTGGGGCTGATGTGCCGATGCTGAAGAAGAAGAGGAGGAAGAAGCCACGATCACTTTGTCCGTGCCGGTGGCCTTCCAATACCCTGAAGCAGCTGCTCTGTTGGGCCTCGCTCCATTCGGGTACTTCCTATCCCTAGGGCTGAAGAAGTACCATTCTTTCTCACCAAAAGCTGCTCTACCTGAACCAAAGAAGATGAGAAAAGAATTAGTCTCTTGACATATTGATTGCATGGAGGAGGGTGGGGGATGGAAAGAAGTGATCAAAGTATCAGATACCTGGTAAGTCCCAGGGATTAAGCTTGTAGATATCAACCTCTGCTATGATGGAAACAGGGAGAGGTGAGGATGTGACCTTCCTCCTGAGGTAATGGAGGATGAGTTCTTCATCAGTTGGGTGGAACCTAAACCCTGGTGGCAAGGACGATTGTGGGTTCTTCATGACCATGTTAAAGTTCAGAGCCTTTTCTTCTAAAGAAACAACGCTAGAAACAAAAAGGGAAGAGGCTCGCGATCGAGCCGAACCCTAGACAGGGGAGGTTGTTTGGGTGAATTTGGGAAAGATTGGTGAGAGGGAGGGAAAGGGGGATCTTCTCCAAGTGGCTCTCTGAAGAATAAGACTGGAGAGAGGATTGAAATTTTGGGATGGGAGAGATTGGAGCCCATTTTATGGTTGAGTTCATTTTGTCGTCGCGTGAGAAAGAGAGAGAGAGAGAGAGAGAGGGAAAAGAGACACGGGATGAGGCCAAAGCAAAGGTGGGGGCACCATGAAGGAGAAATTCAGTTGCATGCGGTGGTGCCAAGTAATTATTCTCTTGTCTTCAAGGGGAGTTTGAGTTGTGTGTTGGATTAAGTTTCTCTTTTTTTTACTCTCTCTCTCTCTCTCTCTCCCTCTCTCTCTCACATTATATTTCATTAATTCGTTTCGTAGGAAAGATGGCGGCTTTGAACTTGGGATTGAGGCCCAGTACCGTCTCATGACATCAACCTCAAAGGAGATAAACGCTTGACACGTACACCTCCCCATTTGGTCCACAATGAGCAGAGCGTCTTGTGGCAGTCCCCGTCATCTTGCCGTCTCCATGTGCCTCTCTTTTTCATTGTTTTTTTCCTTTTATTTACAGTTGAATAATTTATATAATCGTGACACGTGTTACGCACAGAACAAAGTCTTTTGTGATAGATAGATCTATCATATGATATGTTTGAATAATCTTATCTTAATTAAGACTTTCTATTCGTTCATTATAACATCTTGACATATTCACAATAATCGTGTAAAATCATGATAATAGATCATTACGATATATAAAAAAAGTACATATATACTTGAATTGAGATATGTGGAGAAAAATTAGGAGACACGGATAAAGGACATGGAAAAGGATGGATAAGGACATGACATGAGTATGGCAATTCTTCTGGCAAGGGGGATGTATGGCAACAAGGGTTATTTGTTTGGGGAATTAAGGACGTACTAGTAAACTTAACTCTTCTTGTCAATGAGATTGTGCATTATCTGCATACAATCATAGTTCGACCTTATCCATATGTTATATGCAGATTGGCAGGCAAACTTATGGTCGTGTGCCGCATAAAAACATGGCAAAAGTTGGCAATCGCTTTTCCTCTTCAAGTAAAGGCATACCCTTTTCTTTCCTTAGCCAAGTTACATCCCAAGGCTAGCATGTCGAAAAGGGTAGCCAAGCCCGACATTCATTTAGTAAAAGATTAGGTGAAGTTCTAGGCTTTTTCTCTTTCGAGCGCATTATCTATAATGCACAGGACTCTTCTTCCTTTGCATATGAGTACGACATCTGAAATTCCCTAACATAACAAGTGATAATTTCCCTAAAAAGTAAAAAGAACTTAACCACAAAAGCTTCCTTCCATGAAATTCTTTCGATGAACCACAAATCGGATAAAAGAAACTTGAATCCGACAATCATTCATCACTTCTGTATCGACAACAGCCATCGGAAGTTCTAAACTCCATGTAACACCTTCAGTAAAACTTGGTAAAAACATAGGAACTTGTCATCAATTGAACAACCACCTCTGTGGGATTAAAAATGGGTCCAAGAACATGACCATGTTACTGTTCACTCCCTCCCGTGTACATCTGCTTTTCTCCATTTGAGAGAAGGAGGGTCGGGGAGAGATTCTCCATAAATAGCAAGGGACGGTGACTCTTATAAAGGACATGGTCAATCAGTGAACTGGGTTTTCATGCTACGTGGAGGGGGAAAGTACGTGCGTTTTCCTCCTTCGTGGCAAATGCGGAGTTAGTCAAATAATTAGATGTGAAATAAAGAATCTCTCCCCCCACCACCACGCTCCATTCATCCCGAAAAAAGTCATGATGTGCGCTTTGCGGACTTTTGTCGTTCTTCGCATCTTCCTTCACAGCTTAGCCAAACTCGCAAAAAAGAAGGTATTAAAACAAAAGGGGTTCCTATTCTCATGTCTTTATGTTATTTTCCACAGAGCATGCGCGTCCCCGCACCAACCAATCGCTGACAATCATGGAGGCGTCTCGAGCTACGATACTGTTCCTCCTTTTTTCAGGATTTATAAAAATTGATCTTTGTGATGTTAGGTCCGTTCTGCTCTATCCGGAGTTTATGGCTAAAGTCCTAAGAAAAGTCCATGAAGCAACGACCCAGATCCACGTACCATTCCCCCCCAAACGAAATATCATCCCAATTCAAAGTCCACAAAGTACCCCTCGAAACCAAATATTTATTAGGGATGAGCAACCGGGCTAGCTCAATCTGGAAACTAGCCTTACTCGGACGGTTCAAGACTAGTTCACAAGGGAAATAGTCCACTTTTTCTTATTCTAAAAACTAGGAACTAGAATTTAACCAAAAGGATTTCCAGGTTCTTCTAGGGAACCTGGAATCTAATCAATTTTGTATTGATCTCTCCCTAATCCTAAGTAACTTCTTTTACTCTCTTTTTTCTCTAAAAGAGAAAAAAATATTCATTGAAATTGAATACATTTGACTTTTTACCCTTTAATAGAAAAAAATCGTATTCATGTTTGACACGTACATGTTATATATATAAAATAAAAATGAAACCAAAAAGGAAAAAGAAATCAATTGGTACCTAAGTTGACCCTGGAACCGCCTGGAGCAACTAGTTTAATTTAGGGTCAACAAGGTTGGTTCCTAATTCCAAAAATTGGGAACCAACCTTGATCGAATAGATTCATCTCAGGTATAAAATATAGAGCATACCACCTCGAAACTCATCACCCTTATTATTTATCAAAAAAAATAAAGAATGGCTAAGGAAACTATATGCACTTTGACTCGCTGAAGATTATGATGGATAAAAAAGCTTAACTTACCCATGGTATCTGAGTGATTATGTCTTAGTAGTAGTATGCTTTGTGATATTGCGATATATACCAACTAATACGAAACAGGACGGTACCTAAATTGGTGTCCTAATTTGAACCATGAGCTGCAATAGCCTACATCCTATCTGCTTCCAAACCTTGGAAAGAAAGTAGAAAAGAAAAGGATATTGGTAAGCAATACTGTAATTGTCAACAAAAACCTGTATTCCTTGAACGATGCGATTAGGTTATTTACAATCGCATTGCATATTAAAAAATTATTTAAAACATGTAAAAACCATATTTTCTTTTATATTGTCGAAATAAATCTATTTACAGCTGTCCATATACCTAAAGCTCCCACTGGCCCAGAAAGAAATAAAATGAGATAGAATAAAGGTACCCGTTTGTTTTAGGCGAAAAGAGAAAAGGAAAAGGAGGAAAATGCGGCACGAAATGATGGGTTATACGGCCCAGGTATACCTTGTCAATCACTCCGAGGAATATTCTGACTTAACAGCTAAGTTAGCAGGACACGAGAAAATGAATAAAGAATTGCTCTGGAGCAGCATTTCAGGGCATGGTATATAACTTTTTCCAAAGCGGACATATTCTCCTCAACAGGCTTCCAATTTATTAACGAACGCAATCCTTGAATTTCCACGGCATGGGGGGAGACTAGAAACCATGTTAATAATGCCAAACGAGGCGGTTAACCGGCGGTGAGGCTTTACGGGCTCCAACGAAAGAGAGATGGGAAGAGAACGGACAAACGAGGGCGTGGTCAAGTGGGTGATGAAGCATCTGCGGAAAAGAACGACAACAACCTCTCGACACACGCACGGAGAGAGAGGAAAATAAAAAAGGAACAAGAAAAGCTGATGATTATCTATAACTTCTTGGACTTTTGACGATTATCCAATCCTAGGTTCTCTTTTTGGTTAGGTCCAAGAGGCTTTGCTTTGCACTTAGTACCCTCATTCTTGACGTATTCTACTAAGCAAGAATATATATGCGGAATGCTATTAAATAAAGATTAGGATAATGTCACTAGTGATGCAAAGTACCTCGGATATTCCACAGGCTGTTCACGCCACCTCACCTCCTTTTCCCACGCACCAGGTAGCTTGTTGAGGTTGGGCTTCAAGAATAGAACACGTGATGGATATCCAAAGTTTGATCATATTATTGTTGTTGCCCATCAATGAGCATAAGTCCAGGGCTCCTTTTCGTCTGCGGTCCAGCTTCTCATGCATAATCAAAGGAGGAGAGAAGAACCAAGAAGGAAAACAAACTCAAATAACCCACCTGTACCATGGAAAGGAACATAAAGACTTTTAACAAAACAATGCGAGATATTTGATTAAAAGTTATGCCAATTGGTCAAAAGAAGGCTCTCCACTTAGTTGTGGGAGCCTTGACTTTTTCTCCTCTCATTTTTTAAACTTTACTATATGAAGATATGGACTAAGGACAAAACTAATATCAGAACAAAAGACGCATCACTTTGCTTCCACCGTTGTCTCAAACCCCCCACCTATCTCTAGATTAAAAATTCGCCCCATGAAGAACCACTTTGTCGCCACACTATTTACCCACCTTTCTTGCTTAAAAGGATGAAATTACGAAAGATAAGGACGAGAAAAACCGAAACCTCTAGTCCCACCCCGACGTGTACATCTCAGAATCTTTCCACAATTCTATACTTGGAGCCAATACATGCACAATCAGGGCATGATGGGATTGGACTCCTGAACTGGGCTCGCATGCTGTCTTGATAGTTACAGAACCGGTGGCAGTACTTGTGTATATCACCAAGTATTTGGACCAGTCAAAGCATCTAATAATTTCCCAGGAATATAAGTTTTTGAGTTCAAACAGCCAAAAAAGTCCTTGATTATGACATCCAGTAGTTTTCCACGTGTGGTTCACCTAATTTAGTGGCTAGTAGTTATCCAATGTCAAATGGTGATGCACCTGCTTTCGCACTTGAGATGCCCGAGAATTGTGATTTTGACCTAACCTTGATGTATTCCCAAGGGCTCCTAATGAATCATCCTCATCTCTTCCAGCCTCTGATAGCAGCATATTCTCATAATACAAACATCGGCATGTACGACCGGATAGAAAGTTGTCACCTAAAAGACTCAAGAGAATTAAGGTCTTGGGTTAACTCTTTCTAAGGACGGTAAAATCATCACAATTCTGCAACAGATCTGACTTCTTCCTGAGGGCAGATGAAGGAACAATTCGTTCTTCACACAAGACTCATGTTCAGAAATTAGAGTAATCTGTAGCAGCAAACAAATAAACAAAAGATCTTCTCCAGCTTCATCACCTATTTAGGTGAACCCATTTTCATCTGTTTAGAAATTTAGCTAGAACAATTTTTTCCCTCAAAAAGAAGTCCATTCTTCAGTGCAAACAAGGAACAAAATAAATTTGATCCTAATGTTGAAAATGGGGAACTGATGGCAGTGAACTAGTCGGTAGCTCAAACTGTCACCTGGAAATAGTGGTGATATATCCGATTGGTGGGGATGGCAAAGAGTAGAGGTGAAAAGTAGATTCGATACCAAAAGTGACGCTGGAAGCGAAAACATATTGCAATCATTTTGAAGACAACAGTGGTTTACTTATCCCAGCAAGTGGTGGGGGTAGCACAATGACGGCGAGTTAATTGGCCCAAAGTGGTGAAGAACAGTGTTCAGCAATAAGTCTTCAATAACATGTACTCAGATGCTAGACTATGGTTTGAAATTTAACTCATCCTTTTGAAATTGGAAAATGCTAAACTCGAGCATTTCATCATTGACCAAGAAAACTTTTCTATCAACTAGTTTCCGTTGATTGTGCTAAGCAAGACGAAACCAGAAATAATGCACCACACATGCACATGCATGTACCACACCTGCACGAGTGTGTACATAGATGTTGACAAATGAAAAGTAAAGCCTTCTGTAATTCATTCCAAGCAGGACAGAATAGTCATGCCTAGCTATTTGAATGAAACTGACGGATGTTGCCTGCATTAGTTCTTAGACCTGAGATCCCACAAACTGTTCATTCGTCGAATGGAGATTTAGCCTTTTTAAATACTCTGACACTCAGAAAACATCTTCCAATTGATGAGATATTAAATGATTTCTCCGTCAAAGGAATGAAAGGCTCCAAGTCGATCTCCTTAAATTAACTGGTTGGTTTAATGGTCTACTTATCATGCTCTGAAAAAGAAACCACGCCTCACTCTTACCCAGATGGTATTTTTTCCCATTGCAAACAATGGTCTAGCATCCATAAAATTTAAGAGGAAAAGTCTTTGAAGATGACAGGTGTAAGAGCACATTGGATCAATCACAGTTACCTTTCGTCAATGGGCAGTTTATAAACCACGAGAACAGGTCCCACTTCTAGAACTTGGAACTGATCTGGTTCTCCACTATGCCTGAAGAGGACAACATTGCTCAGACAGTGCACTTGCTTAACAAGAAGCTGAAAAATTCTCGATGTCGTTGTCTGTAGGAAAAAGACTTCTAATCATGCAGCAAGAGGGCAATGAAACCGTTAGACCATAATAACATCAGAACTCCATTAGAGAAAACTCTCACTAGATATCCGCAAGAGGTACACCTGCACAAGTATTAACCAGTGCCCATGACCCTTGACAAGCATCATCAACGTCTTGTGCTTCAAGTGTGATACAGTGAATTCATCTCAGTTTAATGCTCACCAGACTACTAAAACATATGGTGGAATTATTAACAGTGCTACCACCATCCTCTACATTCCATGTTACTTGCACATGTTAGTGTGAGCCATGCATGCATCATTCAGGGTGACAGAAGGTCAGTTGGGCTCAGGTTTGCGAAAAACATGAAGGAAACCCTATTCATTTCTGAACTCCCATTAGACATTACTAGATCACCCTGAACCAAACACTGTTCGCTGACAGAAAGGTGAACCAAAAGGCCTCTTCTATTTGGCGGTTTCAACATTGATAAACTCTTATATTCATTTGATGAAATATGTATAATTGTGATCTAATGACAATTTTAAGCCTATTCTATGTAACTATAAAAAGTACAAGATAATTATTCAGCTAGGCCTTATAACTCAGTCTTGTTTACTCAGATTCTCTTCAAAAACTTGAAACAGGATTTAAAAGATTGAATAAGCGAAAGTAAAATGAAGATTCACTCAAATCCTACTGAGACCCATATTCTGCTTGGGATTACTCTGCCCATCTCAGTTTTACAGCTCTGCCAATATTTGGTTCACCTTTGCCCGTACTCAATCTTTTCTGTGTTCAAATGTTTTCAGCAAAACCAACACAAGTAGATGGAATGCAGCAAATAAAGAATGATACATTTGCACAACACACCACCAGATCCCATTTTTCAGAGGATTAAATGATTTCCCTCTAGTGCATCCATCACATATAAGGCAACATCCACGTCTCACAGATCCAACATTTTCGTACTCAGAAAAATAGTCATCGCAGCAACTCTCCCTGACTTGATGACAATCGCCAGGGGCTAGGAAATTATTCCCGTGTGAATTTGCTATTTTGCCAAGGGGTATACATTACACGATTAATCAGAGATCACATTAAGGGCAAAACATGCAGGCACAGTGTCAGCTTTACTGCACCTTAATTCGTTCCGAAGAGCATCGCACTAGCTCTAAACAAGTTCTCCCTAAGAAATGTTGTGGTGAATTAAGCATGAACTTCCATGGTATCCTGAAATGTATGTTGCAGACCAAATTTTGCAATGGAAAAAGTGAGTCCCATGCGAAGCATTTCAAGTTTCAATAACAGCGACTATGGAGGAAGATGCCTTGCCATGTCACATGAGCTTATGTAAACACAAGGGGCCACAACACAACTAACATTTGGAATTTCTTATAATCAGTACTTGTTGCAGGGTAATTGCCAAAAGAATATGGAATTCAAGGAGAAATACATACACGAACACTTCCAATTACAGCATAAGCACCAGAAGGACTAACTTGCTTTTGGCCTTCACTTATGGTACAACTTCCTCAAGGACATAATCATGCAAAATTTAAACATGAGGGCCGTGCAATCAACTGCATAAACCTTTAATGACAAATAGTATGCCTCATAGGATTTTCCATATCTTCCCAAGTGTCGAAAAGATGAAGTTTGTAGACTACCTTCAGGAATGCCTGTATATGATGCATTGACAGCGTGACCAAAGATAACTATCCTAGTGCTCCCAAAAAGAATATCCCCGCTCTCTCACAACTCTTCTTGACTCAGGTTGACGAAGGAAATCTGATTCACGATTGAGTTTTCCGGAGGAAGCTTGATCCAAATGATTAAAAGGTGGCTGATTCTCCACCGTACTAATCGCTGTTACTTGTTTCCCAGACACCCACGCTTGAAGCATCTCATCAATTTTAGGCTCAGGAAAAAACTGCTTGTCCTTCATCTCCAAATAATATCTGTGTGCTTCCTCCAACTTTCCATTCAGAAACAGTCCATGAATCAACACAATATAAGAGCTGCGATCGGGACTCAATCCATTCTCAGTCATTGCATTCCACAGCTCAAAGACATTATCAAGTTGGCGCCATCGACAAAACTTTCTGATCAACATGATATATGTATCATAATTTGGACGGCATCCCATCTCCTTCATTTTTGTTAAGAGCTCAAAGACTTCTTCCCCTGTCCTAAGAATACGTAAAAAGGCATTGTAAGTTCGAATGGTAGGGTGAAGCCCCCGCTGCAGCATCTCATCAAAGACCTTTTTAGCTTCATTGACATTCCGGGCCTTACAAAGGGGCATGATCAATGAATTGTAAGTAACAGCATTGGGTGCAATACCTTTATCATCCATCATTCTCATAAAATTCACAGCTTCCTTCACAAGCCTACCCTTTGCAAGAGCATGAATGACCGCATTGTAAACTTTCCTATCTGGAGCAATCTCCAATTCCTTCATCCTGTTAAAGAGCTTAAGCACCATGTTGAGGTTTCTGGATTTCGAATAGCAAGATATGAGACAAGCATATGAGACAACATCATGCGCTATGCCTCTCTTGCTCATCTCTTTCCAAATTCTTTCCCCCTGCCGAGGACTAACAATCACATTACACCAGCCATTGAGGATTATATTCAAGCTCTTTGTATTAAGAGGGAACATACCCTTGTTACAGAAGAGCAAGTGCTCTGCATCTTGCACGTTCTTATACCGACAAAGCGCAGAGAGGAGACCCTGAAACTCCTCAATCCCAACATCAAAATTATATCTTCTATGCGCATAGAAGGTGTTGATGGCCTTACCAACGTTGTGCACTGCACAGTATCGTCTAATCATGATCAGCAGAGTCTGAGGGGTAAGGAGGCACGGACGATCCTTGCCTCCTCTCATTTCATCGATCAATGCCCAGGCAGTGTCGAACTTCTTCATCTTCGCCAAGATAGAGATCATGGAGTGATACTCACGAACCGAATGGGAGTAATCCGGTTGATTCCCAGCCCACAGGAAGAAGGTGAATGCCGATGCCCAGTCATTTCGGACCTGCGAAAGAACCTCCACCACCAGCTCCGACGACGCAGTAACTCCACACTTATCGAGCCTAGACGTCGTTTCTACGCGATGGGACGCCGTCTCGTGTAATACGTCCACGACGGATTTCGCATCGCGAGCAAGAGCCTCGCTCATCACCTTCCGCTCCCGGAAACCAGCCTCGCAATCCGAGACTCCGTCGTCCTCGTCCTCGTCCTCGCCTCCTTCTCCGTCGTCGCGGTGGGTACGGTCGAGATCATCACGTGCAGCGAAACGCCCGGGAGTCAACGAATGCGGATTCAGAGGCGCGCGATCGGAGTAAGCACGGGAAGAAGACGAAACCTCGGAGACAGAGACCGGGGGAAACGCGCGGTCGGAACTGCCGAAAGCGGACGACGCGGAGTCGAGCGCGGGCGAGAGAAGGGCACGCGTCGGCGGACCGATTGGAGCAAAACTGCAGCGGCGGCGGCGGCGAAGCAGGACGAAGGCGCCTAGCGACCCGAGTCTTCTCATCGTGACGCGGAGCGAAGGAGCGACACATGCATGGCAAGTGTTCGAGAAAAGTACCGAGCGAAAACCTGACTGCCTCGTCGACGGACGATAAATGAATGGCTCAGACGAACGCTTATGGCCGTCGGATTGGGCCTCACACCGAAAGAAGGGAGCAGCTTCCACGACGGCAATGCTAGGGGCGGGCCTCCGGTAGTCGGCGAGGTGGTGGAGACAATTTTTGCTGCATGGCCATTGCTTCGTGACTTCCTTTCCGATAGAACTTTATGTTCAATCAAGAAAGAGCACATTGGCACCTGCAATTAGTTGACCGAGGTAATGACCGAGGTAATTGGGCACCTTTGCAAGTGTCTGTCAAATGAATTGCTTAACTCATATTCAATAAGCTGAGTTATTATATAAATTAATTACATTTAGTCAATGAGTCTTACATAGATTTGCAATAATAAAAGAATAAAATAATATGAATATTACATTTAAACCCAACTCACCTCTATAACTCGAACTCACCTACTAGGCTTTCAATTTATCTCGCGCTTACTTATTCTACGCTCTTATCTCATCCCATCTTTATAACTCGCCTTCACTCTATCTCGCACTCATTAACTCTATGCTCTAATCTAAGTTTAATTATGAGTTTTCCTAAATTGAGTTAAATATACAAATGTTTTAGTTATCTGAATCAAGTTAGATATAATCACTAAATTTTTGTTACATTAGAATGGATTAAATAGATTAATTTGGATTCCACCTCTTTTGGGTCAACCAATCCACCCGCTTGATGGGTCTGGGCGTCATCATCACCAGTTGATGGAGCGAAACAAAAATCTCGGGTTTTAAAGTCGAGGGTCGGGCATCCTTGAATGCTACTGAATCAATAAAGCTAACGAAATTGCATGTAGTTATCGCATCAGACTCTTTCAATTTCTTCATTTGGCAGCAATTAATTCCGTGTGACGGACAGGGCCCTTCATGTCTAATCCATTTTCTATACACCAACCAGAACACAAAGTAAACAGGATGAAATGCCAAAAAAGGGAAGTTTAAAACCACAGAACACTTGTATTGCAGTCTCAAATGTTCACATGCAAAGTAAAAGAATATGACAGGGTCAAAATCATCTCAAAAGGCAGGCATCAAAAGAATATTGGAATTGAGATAATTACATGGCAATAATAAATCAATGCTCTTCCCTCATTATCCCGAATATATTTGACTGCAAAATTCAAATTCAGCAATGACCTGACGTCAACTTTTAACAATCAACTACTCTTTCCTTTAGCCTCCTCTGAGAATCACAGAACCAAGTGCCTCTTAGGAATGCCAAGCTAATATGAGATAATCTGCAGTTATCTTGACGATGATACAGCCTCTATGGCACTGCCTAATGGCCACGCTGCTTCAACAAAGGCATTGCGATACTTGACCTTTTCACCAGAGTAATTTTTTGCCAGGGATCAATAGCTGCAAAATGGAAGCATGAGAAACAAGTGCTGGATGAATTAGAATACCATTCGAATATCGAAATTGCTCAAATCAGCCCCATTTATAAAGCAAAGGACTAGTCATCACTCTCCAGACATAGAGCAAAAGCCAGAAATTAACACACAAGAAACCGACTGGAATGCGCACTTACCAAATCCATCTACAAGCAATGTATATTGGTACACGAGATCCATGCACAAATACGGCAGATTAGCATCTTCTACATGAGGATATATAGATTTTGCATCTTCCAGTTTAGTTTGGCAAGCACGTTTAGCTGCCTCCTCAAAGTCCGCAGCACTGACCTTGGCAACAGGTTTGTTGCGGTCCACAAAGCCAGCCTACATTGAAAAGATACTCTGCATAAATTTTGCTACATATATATCTTTAGAAGCCTTCAGCTTCAAAAAATTTAAGATATAATTACCTCAGCAGCCCTGTCAAAGAAAAACGAAGCAACAAATAGATTCTTCTGTCCATCCCCTCCTCCACCATTCCAAACACCACCAAATGTGCATTTCATGTGTGTACATGTTGATTCATTAACTTTTAGAGCTTTCAAAGCAATCCTTCTGCACTCATTCATGCTCGAACCCGATGAAGAAGCTGATACTTGGTAGGTCACACCACCATATTTGTAAGACCCTAAAAATCAAGGCAGATGATCATCATTAATGCACCGTTTTGATATCCAATGGACGTTCTAATGAAATGGTTTATGAGAAGGATCAACTATTGAAAGCAAAATTTGCTCTTGTTTCCACATTTTAGGCTTGGCAAAATGCTTAAAGCGCTTGTGTAGTCATGCTATTGCTAAAGCCACATTACTAGGAGTCTAAACTGCCATCGTCACTCACCCTCCAACACATGCATAGGACCAGTGAAGCTCACAACTCTTAAAAATATGTTTATAACAGTAAGAGAATCCATTGTATACAAAGAAATGGACCTAAGTCTAAAGGACCTGAAAAAGTGAGTAGTATACATACCCTCGTAACTGTCCAAGATGCAAGGGTTGCCTGAGTCACCAGTAACCTTCAAAATCTCCGCTCGAGCTGCCAGTAGACCATAGTGCAAGTAACTGTACAGTCATACACAAATTCAATAAGTAACAGTAGTCCAGAGCTCTGCTGAAATGGAAATTATGCACCATATACACAATGATAGGAATGCAATCACTGGTGAATATCATAGAGAAGAAGATGCATTAGGACTAACAGTAAATTAGCCCAAAATTATCTCAGAAGAAAAATCGAAACAACAATCATCAGACTGAGAAAGAGACCTATGAACATAGAGGTAATATTTTCTTCCTTTGAGAAACATTTCATTGACAAATGCATCCTCTCCATTTGTGACCCTGGGCGCCTTCGCAGCATCCTCTTCCGATATAGCATATGCCATCTGAACTGAGCCCCCTCCAAGATCAACTACTCCAACTGTATCTGAATATTCCTTTCCCAAATATCCTAACAGATAGTTTATTGTCACCTGAGAAACGTCAAGTTATTGACTTACTCAATCATACCAGAGTCCAACATTATCATTAAACTGTAAGCAATTGTCCTGACAGTTAAGGAATACCATCATATTTTAAATTTAGGTCTCAGAACTTCTATCTCATTGCTGATGAACCATAGACACCTACAATGTGGATTCATGTCCAAGCATCACGTTCTCTTTCTTCTTACCTCCAATATTTCACCTTTCTTCTTCAATAAGTTAAGTTACTGTCTCATAAATTAATAAAACTGGAAAAACAAGAAACATTACACAAAAATTTAGGTTCCAACTTTAATTAAAGTACACAGCCAATATTTAACTGCTGCTCAATTACAAATTTCCATCCAATCTTGAAGTAAAGGCAACATAACCTACATATATTGTACTGTAACTAAACCCAATTTCTCAAATGTATGGTGATAAATTTAGCAGTACAACACTCAACAGACAAAGGTCATTATTCCATAGTAGGTCATTGCTAGTAACTGAGTCCAAATGCTTTCCACCAGCTTGGGAAGGCCAAGGTAACTATGAAAAGGCATGTTAAGTAGGGAAGGTGACTTGGAAAGTCATGCGTAGTGAAAAGCAATGCTTGTATTATAGTGCCATTTAACATGAGTTGCCGATAGAGCAACCAAAGGCAATGAGCAGCGTTTTTTTTTATTGCTTCCCAAGCCAACAGAGGGTGATGTATTCAACATTTAACCACATCATCCATACAGTTCTTTAAACTAGATAACACATCTGGCACTCAAGAACCGATTATAGCATCAGTTCCCAAATTAATAACCAACTGGATACATGCATAGAAAAGACGGAAGCAAACATACCCACTGATAAGCACCTTCCTGTGTTCCATCCAGAACACTAACCCACTTTGGCTCAGATTTAAGGCTGCTTCTATCTTTCAAAAGCTCCCGAACCTAAAGGCATGTTCACATGAACAAAATACAGCAATATTGAAACACAACAGTTAGTTTTCCGATTCAAATCCAAGAAACTTCATTTAATGGTGCAATAAAAGAAAGCATTACCGCATCTAGAATCTTATCAGATGCATTGCCTTCCAATGCCCTCAAGCCAGCAGTTGCCTAGTGAAACATCAGGGCCAAATGCAGAAGATGAGTAATCAAAGTCAAACGCCAGGACAAGCATTCCATTCCAGCGTTTGCAACATTAGCTTACCCCGACTTTAACCGGAGTCTCGCCTCGGAGCTCTTTAGGAACAACACTTTCTGCTTTATCAAGAAGAGAAAGCAACGAGTCCGCAGCCTGTCTCGGGTTTTTCGCATACGCACTTAAACCCGGCTTAATCTATACGCACAAATCAAAGAAATGCCAGACGTAAACATCCAATTCAACCAGCATTAACAACAATCACCCAACATTAGAAAAATAAAAAAAGCAATGGAGGAAAGGAAACCTGAAGAAAGAGCTCGAGTTCCTTCCCCATGGGAACGAGATCCAAGTACTTATCGAAACAAAACACATGCACGCGACTCCCGGAGCTACCCGCGTCAAAGATAACCGCATAAGTCCTGGACTTGGAGCCTGGAGACCCCCTGCGGTTCGAGAGCGCGAAATCCCCAATCGTCCCGGAAGGAGATCCAGAGGGCATCAGAAAGAGCACGAATCCAATGAGCAGCAGCGGCATGGAGATCACCAGTATGACGCCCCGGTACTTCTGGATCTTGTCCTCGTGGAACCGCCCGGGGGGCCGCTTCATCATCTTGTCGAGCTCGTGCTGGTGGTGGAGCTGCTGGTCCGAGGGCGGGGAGCTAGGGTTGACGACGACGGCGGCGTCGAAGAGCTCGGCGGAGGAAGGGGATCTGTACCGGATCTGGCCGTTCCCCCCGGCGGCGGCGGTGGCGGGAGCCTTCAGGGACTGCGCTTCCTGTATCGGCTCCAGCTCTCCCCTCCTGTGCACCCCCGATCGCGAAGCGCCCGCGTGTATGTAGTAGGCGGCACTGCGACCAGCGCCGACGAGCTAATTCCCCCTCCGCGGCTCCGAACGCCGGTCGGCCGAGCGAATTCGAGTGGAGAAGGGAGGCGATCGACGGGACGGTACCGGCCAGCGGCAATGCCGATAGACCGATCGGAGCGCCGGCGACAGTGTTGGGGGGTGCGGGGGATCTCTCTGCTGTCTTTCTGAATCTAGAGAGAGAAAGAGGCAGAGAGAGAGACACACAATACGCGTCTGTAACTGCAACAAGCGGATCTCAGAAGGGTGATGATATCGCGGAAAAAATATGGCGATTTTTAGTTTTTTTTTTATATATTTTTTTCATTTTTTTGAGAAAATGAGATTGTTCGTGAGATTTTTGTTTATTTTTTCGATGTAGTCTTGTATTATTTTTTCGTTAGAGTATGGAACGTGCAAAGTACATGTAGAGTATAATCTAATTAAAGCACGCTTTTGAATCGATCCGTCCATGCAGACGCATTCATTTCTACTATTATTGAGAACAAGTAAATGGAACAAACTTGATTTACGCAGGTAAATTGTGAATTTACAATTGCTTCCAAGTCTCCTACTTTGTATTTGCATATTCAACTCGATCAATTGACCTTTTGATTTTACCCATTCAAATAATAAAAAAGACAGCCTATGATGTTGTCTCGACGGCATTGTTCACCTCAAACGTTACTATAATTTGTTTATGAGATGAAGGTATCGTGACGTTTCGGAACCCCAATCAAAGGCAGATGGGACTACTTCGTGGAGTCAATGGTTAGATATTATTGTACCATCTTTCTTACTCTTTATCCATTTGTAAATTAACATGTGTCCATATAGGCAGATGGGGCTTTTTCGTGGAGTCAATGGTTAGATATTATTGTACCATTTTTCTTACTCTAATCCATTTGTGAATTAACATGTGTCCATAGTACCATATCGGAAGCTGATACGGTGTAAAATAAAAATAAAAAGATTAAAAGAATTTATGATTTTAACTCAGACGCGTATTCATAATACCACATTAGCATCTGATATGTTGTAAAATTAAAATTCAGGCTTTTATTTATTTTCATTTAATTTCACCATCAGCATACACGTGTCAATATTTAAGTGGACAGGCGTAGAGTAAGTTACTATTTTCTCCCTTCCCGAAGACACCGTGCACCAGCATCACCTAACCATACTTAAAAACAGAAGAAACATGAACACCCGGAATTCCGAACTCGACATCTCCAGCGGCGAAGAAGACTCTCGGTCGAGTTCTCACCCATGCCGACTTCACTCCATATAACAGTAACAGTTACGCCCGGAGCAAGAGAAGTTTGGATGGAAACATACCACCGACTGTCCGTTTTCTTTATTAAATGCATTGTAGCTATCCATGTCCAAATCTACATCGATGAATGAAAGTAGACCTACCACTGTAAATTAAAAGATGAAAAAACTTAAATAAAGGGGCGAGCAAGTTTGAGGACTGTGGCCGTCAGACACACGGAAGGAAGAAAGCTAGGTGCTTTCTTAGGCTTTCTTCTGTTTCTGTTTGATGGCCGGGGGGAAGAGGACCCGGAAGACCCAAGCTGCTAATATCGCTCCGACAAAAGGGCAGATCCAATAGACGTAAAATTGTTCCCATGTGTTATGCCAATTGTTCACATATGCCCACCCAAAAGCCTGCAAAGACAACGGTACAAGTTAATGCATGCTCTCTTGAAAACCAGTCATACTGAGGGAAGGCCGGTATTGAAGGAGACAGTGGACCAAGAACACACATATACACAGACAAAGAAAGAGTCAGTCGACATGGATTGTCCAAGTCGGATGCACAGATAGATGGGAAGTTGAGAGGACGTTCGGCAAGTAACAGGGGGAACAGGAAAATCTCAGATGAAAGTCAGATACTTAATACTTTCTGAACTGAAATATAATAGTTGAGTAACTTAACGTTTCCGTGTCGAAATAAATCAGTCCTAAAAAGGAGAAAAACTTGTTCTCCAAAGCCATAGAAATGCCATTGCTAAACCATTCTGGTAGTAAACATTCACTGAATTGAACTCAGCACCCCTGCACACCCTGGCTGAATCGAACAACGAGAAGCCAATTGAAAAGGATAAGGAAAACGACTGACAAAGAGGGGCAGAGATGGGAAGAAAATGGAATACGTGTAGTTGCAAACCATAAAAATGACAATAACTTTTTCACTGGAATACCAGGAACAAAAACATATCAAGAAACAGATTCTATAGTGATGCTTGCTTGCAACTAGACAAGGAAAATATCCTTGAACAAGCTCTCTCCACCAACTTGTCTAGCAGAGAGGTCCAGAAGAGAGAAAATTAAACTCCATTCGATACAGCTGCATCTTTTCATACACAGCACATCCATTATAGCAGTGAATAGCATCATGATGGAAACAAGTATCTCCGCCACCTAGTGAAGAATCTCTCCTATGACTAGGGAACAGATCCTTCAACGGAGAAAGAAATATCATGTCAAAGTGGGGAAGCTGTCGCAAGACCTCATCCAACAGACTATAATTGGAGCTCACGTAACAGAAAAGGAAATCTTTTGATTTTTGAGAAGATACGGAAGAGTGACAGAGACCAGGCTATACATCTCATATATACAAGAACAATAGATGTACATCTCATATGTGTAACCTAAGAAGCAAACTTTCAAGAATTGGACTCACCAGTTGCTATATGAATGCATCAAAACCTTGCCTACAATAGTTGAGCAGATTTGCTCTAACTATAATGTATATAGGTATAAACAAATAAGTCATGCATCAAAGAGAGCAACCACCGTCAAGATGTAATTGCATGAGATAGGATCCACATAATATGAGAAGAAAAATTACTGTAAAGCAACCTCAATTTTAAATATTTAAAACCTTGCCAAGATCACATCTTATTATTACATATAGCAGTTACAACAACTTTTTCTGACACCAATTTGCATTATTAGGTCATATGTACTTGAACGATTGAGAAGTTTAGCTTGAGGGTGGAGCTGATTCGATGCTGTCAATAGCATTTGGCACCAAAAAATAAAGAGGTGAGATAGAGCACGGGAAAGTGACATCAAATAATTGAAGAATTGTCATAAGCAGTCAACTCTGCAACATCAATGAATCCACAGAATGGTAACAAGGGGGACCTTCACCAACAGAATTATCGATGAGATAACCAAACAATAGGAAGAAATGATTATCAATTTGGTAAAAAGGGCAATCATCTGATGCAGGCAAGACCTATACTCACAAGGGACAATACAGGAGAGGAAAAAAAAAAACAAAGAAGCTCCATCACACCAACTATAAGATGTCCAAAAGCAGGTACTAGAATTAGCTGACTCAGTCCAAACACCGTAACATATCATCTTATTGAGCTGTAAATGTGCACCAATAACAAGATTTTCATACTGTTTGGGCGTGGATGTAAGATCGATCAGCAATAAGCAAACATCATGCAAGCATTCGATGGAAACTCGGGATTGACAAAGATAATATACTCACGTTGGCCGGATTCATGGATGGCCCAGTGTAGGGAGACCCCGCCACTACCAACGCGACCGTCACCGTGGCCAGCAACCAGGTCTTCAGAAACGAGCTCTGAGGCCCTCTGAGCACAATGAGGAGGACGAGGAAGGTGATCACAAAGGTCAAAACGCCCTCTGCAATAGCTCCTTTATGCAAGTCCACCTTCAAAGACGGCCCTTCCAACATGTGCTTGTATTGCGAAGGCATCACCTCCATGATCGCCAGAGCTCCACCAACAGCACCAGCTGCCTGTCAAAGGAACATCCATCATCAACACAAAACAAAACAAAACAAACACAAAATTGAAAACAAAAAGGGGTGGGGAGGGGGGGTGTTTTGCAGAAGCAACTTGAATAGTGTCCTTTCTCTTTAAGTACCCTTTTCAGATTCCGGAAAAAAAAGTGAACTTTAGACCAAATCTCAACTTTTTCATGACAAAACCCTTCACAAACGGCAGAATTTGACCGCTTACTCATGAATCCACAAAAGCAACACAGATTATCTGCAACAGATCCAAAAAGATTTCACTGGTACGAGTGAAATTCGAGCGCATTGCAGCGTACTTACCTGAGCAGGAAACCGCAGAGCCATGGAGAGAAGGTCGTCGGAGCCGACGCCGGCAGCGTAGAAGGACGCGGTGGCCGTCGGGTTGAAGCTCGCGCCACCCAGCGCGCTCCCGATCAGGTCGAACGCCAGCACGAGGACAAAGACGAGCGCGGTGGTTATCAACAGCGACGCCCACGGCAGGACGTCGTCCCCGAGCCCGAGCGCCGCCGCCAGCACCGTCGTCGCGGCCCCCAGCGACGAAGCTAAGAAGACCCACATGAAGGTCAGGATTCCGTCGGCGATCGCCGCTTTGAACGCCCCCATGACGGCCCCAGGAAAGGGAAGCAAAAGGTCGTTCTTTCGACGGCCTAGTGAAGGAGAATAGGATCTGAGTGAATCGCCAAACTACTGAAGAGTGGCGAATGCTATATAAGCCAGTGGAGTGGAGTGGGACGGGAAGGGATGAGATGAGTTCGACGAGTCCGACGATGTCGGGGAGGATGATGATTCGACGATTCCGAGGCGGAGTAGTATTGCCAGAGGAATCATTCTCACTTTGTTGGGTCAAAAATCTTGCTTGCCCCATCGGACGCAAAGTCAATCGAATTGGGCTTTTCAAGCCGGTCGAGCCCAAGCCCACTCTACTTCTTCTTCAACCACGTCTCTGCGTAGTCCCTGTGCATTCACGACTCTCATTCTCAGAGAGATTGAATTATTTTCCCCATTCTAAATACATCACTTTCAGGCTGCATTTGATCATCCGAATTTAGATTCAAATGAAATAGGATAAAGGTAATTCGAAATCCTTCACATATCTCTAAATTGTTAGAATATATGTTTGGTGCAACTCAAGATAAGATTTAAAATATTTGATAATTTTCAAAAATTCCTAACTTAAGATAAGGTTGAAAATCTCATCTCGACCAGGGAAGTCAACCTCGAGAGCATGAGGTTTCTCGACCGAAACGAGTTCACACGTAATTTTGGGATGGTCCCTCGAACAGCAAGAGGCACTTCGTGTAGGTCGTACAGCCAGAGTCCGTTGCTGAAGAAACTGAACTAGCTAAGAGAGATGACAGCAGGAGAAAGTGTATGCCATGGGATGGGCCCGCGAGAGGAAGTTCTGCACCATGGTGCGTTGCAACGTTCTTCACGACTAGGAGGTGAGCAGTCAGATCGTGAGTCGTGCGTGAAAAGGTCGGGCTTGATGTGAAGGACATATGATTGGGGGTGGAACGGATGATCTGTACAAACTGCAACGATCCAAGGCCCCTTTTCAACCTCACTCATCTGAAGATGATCGTTGGGCAGCGATGATGGTCGACGTGGCTAGGGGCAATGGCAATCGCGCCGTAGTTGGAAGTGACCGATGGTCGGTGATAATTTTGATGGTGGTTCTCGAGCGGGTGGTGCCGGTGTAGTAATTATCCGACGTGTTACTTTGTTGCTCCGCCAAAAGATAAAATATCAATTTTTTTAAAAATTTTATATCCAATCTAAGTTTATCCCACCAAATACCGAATAAGAACTAGTTTTGTTGTGTTTGAAAAAGAAGCACAATAAGCTGGAGAATTAATGCAGAAAGCAACTTATATTTTCCCTAAAACACTTCTGAAAATGTTTTTTTTTTTGAAAATAACTATTTATTAGAGAAAATAAGAATAAGTCGAGAACAAATAAAATGAGAAACCACACACATGCAAAACAAATTGGTCGGAGTTTGATGCTAGTACCCAGTTTAATTATTAAAATCAAAGAGAACCTCAAGCCATTAATCGAATGGACACTTTGAAATCCCACACACAAGTGATGCGGAATACTTTAATAGGTTAGTACCACCCGTATCACGAGAATCCACCCCTTATGCTGTGCACCCGGTCTCTATAAACACCAAATTCGCGACCATCGCTCGAAAACTCGTGGGAGGGTTTTTGAAGAACCCATATTTCGGACAATCCATCTTGGTCCCGAGAACCTTTCTAATTGTCTTCTTCTTCTTCTTCTGGATGGCGGTGTTCTAGTACGAGCCAAATACGCAAGGGAGCGGAAGCTGTGAGGACGTGCATCGCTCGAAAGGGAATTCGATGAATTAGCAGACAAGTCTCCCCACTAAAACTTTACGGGCGGGTCAAGACACGCTCGAGCCATAAGAAAAGAGATCCTCGTCACACCTTCCGTCGCGATGCGACAGGGATGGTTTTGACTATGCCAGTCGGACGCGAAAAATTCGACAATCGATTGCAGAAAAAGCAAAGCAATCATCGAGGTTAAAACATCGACACCTGGACTCGTCCCAAAGCCGTCCCCCCCGGGGGGATAAAAAAGAAGTTTCCACATAATGAGGTCTAGAATCCTTAATTTTCCTAGCATAAGTAGCTCAAGAACTGCAGCCCAAAAAAAAAAAAAAAACAACTTTTATTTCGAAATCGTCTAAGTTCCTCTTGTTTTCATGTAGGTGGAAGACAGTATTTTGATTCTTGAACGAGTTTTTGTACGCCAAACTAAACCCATTTGTCCCGTTCGGTCAAGAGCAAGTCGTCTCGCAACTTTTAGATGTAATCGGAGTGCATAGATGATGCTTGTATTTGGTACGCGACAGATGTTAAATTGGATGTCCGTACATTTCCGTGGTACTAATTATTTGCCACAACCGTCGGTCGTTAACTAACCTAAGATGTCATTGCCTGTGTGCTACAAGGCTTCGAGTAGAAAAAAAGAGAGGAGAAAACGGGAAAGTCCTGACGCAGAAGAGGACCTTATTAATTACTTTGAGCTGCGTAGGAAATCGTGAACGATGGTACAAGTTCCATTGGTGCGACGAATTACGATCAAGAGACCAAGTAACTAAGTTTCCTTGGAAATGCAAACAAAACTAACAACAATTTGAGGGAGAAATAATTGTAGAAAAGTAAGGTGGACGTAGCATATTTACGTGACGTAACGATGTGCTTACCGTGCTATATAGAGAAAGATCGGCTAAATGGTTCCATTATAATTGACAAAGATAGGATTCATAGCCACTTAATCACGTCCACTCACTAGTGTTTCTTGACTCAATTGCACCCGAATAAGCCTCTCGTAAATTAATTAAGAAAGTCTCTCACAATAGATTTCTCTCGACAACTTTCTAAAATCTCTCTCTAAGTTAAATTTGAATCAATGAGCCAAATACGTCAAATTGCATATTTTATTTTCTATCCTGCATGCATTCTAACATACGACGCAAAATAAGCCGAAGTTCAAATTTCTTCGACATGAAATTTGGACCAAGTTGGATCTCTAGTTCAGTGATGGCTAGATGTCTAAGTAACTAGGGCATCTCCCTTGGCCCTTATGTTTGACCAGGCATATGGTCTTCGTCATGAGGTCTGTGAAAAAGCTTTTCTAGAGCAATTTTAAGTTTCATACAGATTTTACTTGGAATTTAGAATCTACTCATTAGAACAAGTTTCTCTTTCATTTTTTTTTTAAACCTAGAATCCACCTTGCATGCCCTAAAACTTAGAACCTGCCCTCTTACGAGTTTTAGGGTTTACTCATATTTCATTTATATTATTAATTGAACAGTTGTAGTGAATTATTACTTTTAATGATTACCATTTGTTACAATTTATTGACTTTAATTGATAATCAAACATATGAAAAATATAAGATATTAACAAAATAAAATTCTCGATCATAAAATGAAAGCTTAGACTAATAGTTATCATTGAATATTATGGGATACTGTAGGATAGTATGAAGATATAAATTAAGTAAAACACAAAAATTTATTCCAAATTCGAAATTATATGTTCCACCAATCTAGAATATATAAACTAATCGTCAAAATAGGCTTTTTAATTTTTAGAACTGGAACCTACTTTTATGTATCTTAAAACATAGAATTGGAATTAGATAGGTTTCACTGTGCTCGGTCTTGTTTGCGATGACGGCTATGCAATTTTTTTGTATCGTTCGGACGTTCGAATCTCATCTCGGTACCCTCCAAGCCATCCCGCCTCATGCCGGACACATCCTCGAATCCCAATCCAAGCCAGGTCAATAGAAAAAAAAAAAAAAAAAAACTCGAATCGGGGTTCCGATCCACACAGCAAAACGCACCATGATGCTCAAGGCCAAAAAGGAGTGCGTATCCAAGCTTCGTATCATCATTCGACTCGACTGTCGCCGTACGAAGGGATTTCACGCGGCGTGGGAGCACCCTCATCAGATGCCCGGCTGTACCCTTAAGTTTTTCTTCTCTACCTTTGCATGGCAGGAGAAGAGACGAGACGGGAGGGAGGGAGGCGACGAAAAAGAAGAGGAGGAGAAGAAGTGGAGAGAAAACGACAGCACAAGACGGAGTTAAAAAGAAAGAGAGAAGGAGAGAGAGGGAAGGGTTTGGTCAATGGTCCGGTTGATTATTACCATCTTTCATCAAAGGAATGATGTCGGTGGGGGCCCATTCGCATCCGCACTCCTAAAGCCTGGCAGAAAAGAAGGACGATCTACAGGAGGAAACACTGTTAGATGAATAGTTGCGGCACAAGAAAAAGAAAAAAAAGAAAAAGAAAAAGGGAAAAGCAAAAAATTATATGTATAGACACGACATTCTGCGTAGCGATTCAACGTGCAGTCAACCTTAAACAACGCAGAGAGAGAGAGAGAGAGAGAGAATTGGAGATTGAGGCGTCAACCGTAAAGACAAACGCTTAAATTTTTTGCAGTTTTGGCTTATCTACTTACTCGGATTTCGTTTATTTATGAAGCTCTAAAAAGTTAATTCTCGTCATGGGGACATTTAAATCGCGGCGCGTAGCGAATAGGGTCGTGGCGGAAATTCAGCCCTTCGACGGTACAGAATTACTTCGAAATTCCTTTGGCAATATATATTTTTATGAGCGGCATTTGAATTTCCATCGCAATAGCTAAAATTTATTAATGTTTGCATATGATTTTGCTAACCATGTATTTTTTTTTCGTGCAAATGATATATTAAGATTGAAATGAAGAATATAAACAAATCAGGGCAATTATCCCAAAAATACTCATCACGATGTCCATATTTTTTTTCCATATCACCAAAAACCCTAAACTCACTCAAGATCCCAATATATATTTTTTTGTGTCATAAGAAAACCCAAGTTTTATCCACATATATTTATCACGTTGCTATAAGTTCAAGATTTTTAATAATAATAAAAATTTGAGATATTTATCTCATAATAGATAAATTTATGATTTTTAATGGTATAAAAAAAGTTGGAGATATGATATATTTATGCAACAACAAGCATCATTTCACAGTCAGAGGCCTTAGTTAAGTTCCTCGATTGTTTAAGGTGCGGTTACCCTCACCATAACAATCTCCTTCAACCTAGGGAATTGCTCCCTATAAGGTCCATAAGTGCTTGTCCGTTTAATATACAGTGAAGGCGGGTTGCTTGCGTTCTTTTGATATAACATCTCGAGAATTCGGTTTCTTACACCCCAATTGAAGGGAAATATTTGTCTTTTCTCGTATCTTAAGAACACCCTTAAATTTTAACGTTTTAGAGTTCACATAAGATAATTTAATGATTTGTTTTCGTCCGGCTCTTTGTCGTAATAATTGACGAGAAAGAAATTAGTAGTCAAATTGAAATAAAAAAAAGGTGACATTAGTGACGGTAATGTCACTTTTCTCTCTCTCTCTCTCTCTCACACCGGAGAGAAAAAGGTGGGGAAAATCCTACGCCAATCTCCGCTTTTTCTCCCTTTTTTTTTCGGAAATTCCGGGGTTTTACGGTTTTGGGGGGCAATCAATGGCTCTCAATCAATCAATGCGTTTTCTAGAGAGAGAGAGAAGGCTGCCAAAAAAGCGGACACGAGAGAATTCGAGGGAGAAATTGGTAAAAACACCCACCCCCCTCCCCTCTTCATTCAACGTGGTGTCTGAATACTCCGTGGGCCCCCCCCCCTTCCCTGTCCCGTCCCTCTCACTCACTCCGCTTTCATTCACTCATTCATTCAATTCAACTCCCGTCCACGACACATTCCCCCAAATATAATAAAAAAAAAAATATAATAGAATTCCCCACCCATTTTACAAATTTCTCTCTTTTTTTTTTTCGAGACTAAATACTTACTAATTTCATGAATCGAATAAGGTACGAAAAAAATAGAGACTCGGGTCGTATTGGAACTTATCATTATAATCCACCCGTTTAGCTGCTTGTGCTCTGTGGGTCCCCTCTCGTTTCGTATCTCGGTTGCTTACTCTCGCTTTCATTCACTACTTCGATCCAAAATCGAAAAATTCATAAATCATAAAATTTTCGATACAAAATATCTCACTGAATTTTATGAATTTTCGAGATTAAAGACGGCGAGGAGGTATCGAGCTCATGTCGTGGGCCTCATCTAGGGGCACCTGGAAGGGGATGATTTTATCGGTTCATCCTATCACAAATTTATTTAACAAATTAATAATTCTATTTTTAGCTTTTTTTCCAGGAAAAGTAATTGATTATTGGAAGAAAGAGAGAGAGAGAGGACTGGAGAAGACTCTCTTTCTCTCTCTAGCAAATTACCGAGCTACAGGGTCTACAGAGAGAAGAGAGAGAAAGCTACTTCTACTGCTACTACTACCAGCCTTTTCTCTCTCTTTCTCTGAAAATCCCCAAAACATCCGCTTCACACAAAACTGTCACTTCCCAGCTGCTTCTTCACCTCCACTCCCCCCCGTCTCCCCACATCATCCTCCCCTCCCTTCTCCGTTCCTTCTCTCTCTCTCTCTCTCTCTCTCTCTTCTTATTCTGCTTCTTCTTTCTCTCTCTAGCTCTAGCTCTTGCTCTGGCCCACGCGGCTGCTCCTTATGCTTCGCTCTTCCACTCCTCTCCTTCCCCTCGCGCGCGCGAGCTTAATGTGAGCTCAGCTTCGAGATCTGCGTAGATTTAGGGTTTTTGCGAGGCGAGCCCACCATGCGCCCGGCTCTGCTCGCGGGGTCCTCCGCCTGAATGCGCTTGCCGCCTCGGTGGAGCCGAAGCCGTTCGGGGGGGTCGAGGGGAAGATCTAGGGAGCCTACTATGATGGTTAGGGATTTTGTCTACTGTATCGGTATCGATTTCGGCTGAAACTTTCCGGGTTCATTTCAAAATTTCTTTCTTTTTTGGTCTCTTGGGGGTGGGTGGGTGGGGCGGCGGCGGCGGCGGCGGTTTGGAGATTGCGCTCGGTGGGGGATAAATTTTCCGGTCGTGTAATGGATGTGTTCGCGTAGGGGGGGGGAGGAGGAGGAGGAGGAGGAGGAGGAGGAGGAGGAGGCGTGGTTCGTTCGAGGAGAGGAGGTTTGGGGGTTTGGGAAGTTAAAGACGAAAAAAAAGTGGAGCTTGTGCTGAAGAATGAGACTCTCGTCGTCGGGCTTTAACCATCAGTCGCCGGAAGGTAATCTGTTTTCAGCTCGAAAATGCGGTCGTTTCTGTTGGTTTTCGTGTGTTGTTCGGGTTCGTTTGGCTTTGTCTGGTTGTGTGAGGCCAATTGTCAATTTGCTGTGTGGATAAAGTGACTTTTAACCCTCAGAGTTGGAGGTGTCGGGCATGCATATCTTGCTCGTGTTTTTTCGACGAGGCTGTGAGCATCTGGAATTGGATGCGGCTGCTCATGCCTTTTGGAGCTGCCTATATATGTGGATGTCTGAGCTTCTTTTGTTTTACTGAACATAAATAAGCTACATGAGTGTGTTCTTTTGCTTGTGCAAGCGGGAAACTTGTGCTGCTGTGGTCCAAGAAAGATCGAAGACAGCAATGAACTGTTTTTTAAGCCACTATTATATTATGTCTTTAATTTACATTAACACTGACCTATCATGAGATGACAAAACAATGGCATGAGGCTGGTTGTATGCTTGCATTGGGTTAGGCATTGGACATAAGAGGTGAGGTGATGGGCGCTGTAGACACATCTATGGATCTGTTGGGTGTTGCACCACTTGTCATAGTTGATGTTTACCAATGTTTCTGAGTACGTTTATATAGAATAATATTGGGGCTTCACTAATGTCAAGTGAATTGTTCCTTGCTAGCCTCAAATGCAGGGGAGAAGAAATGTTTGAACTCTGAGCTATGGCATGCATGTGCTGGTCCTCTTGTTTCCTTGCCTCCTGTTGGAAGCAGAGTAGTCTACTTTCCTCAAGGACATAGTGAGCAGGTCTGTACCATCATCATCTTCCATTCTCTTTGTTTCAACCGACATCATCAGTTCTTTTCTTGTAACCTCGAGCAGCAATACTAATAATTTGCTTCCGTAATATTATCTGGAATTCGTAGATGTTTAATTGCTCTAATTTTACTGGGGCATGCTCATTACAGTCACTGGTGCTCAAACGTGTCATTGTTTATGTTTTGCGTGAATAGAAATTGCATGTGTAACATAAGAATATAAAACACATAGAGAAACCATTTATTGATTATCTAGTTTGATCTCAGTTAAACTCTTCACAATTAGCACTCTTTCCTTGCTGTGTTCTGCTTTCTAGTTCTTCAGAGTGGTGAAATTGTTGCCTACTGCTGTACTGTTGTTGGATACTGAGTCTGCATTAAATGATATATTTGATTAGTTTCCCCGTGACCATGCGTCTGCAGGTGGCTGCTTCTACTAATAAGGAAGTAGATGCTCATATCCCTAATTATCCTACCTTATCCCCACAGCTCATCTGTCAGCTTCATAATGTTACCATGCACGTGAGTGTTCCATCTACCAATGCTTTCTGCTTATTGATTTTATCTTGAGTTGCAATTTTGAGTATAATTTCTTGTAAATAACAGGCGGATGTGGAGACGGATGAAGTGTATGCTCAAATGACCCTCCAGCCTCTAAGTCCGGTACTTACATTGTTAAATTTAGAAACTGACTTCTTTTATTCTATCATTGCTTTATTTTTTATAAGACTGATGTGGATTCTTTTTAGCAAGAGCAAAAGGATCTATATCTACTGCCTGCTGAATTGGGAACTCCCAGTAAACAGCCAACAAACTACTTCTGCAAAACATTGACTGCTAGTGATACCAGTACTCATGGAGGATTCTCTGTTCCTCGTCGAGCAGCAGAAAAAGTCTTTCCTCCTCTTGTATGTCAGACTTGAGTTCAAGTTCTAAATGTGTTAAAACGATCCCAGGAATCTGCTGTAAATATTTTTCATCTGCTGATCTCTTTGTTGTTTGTTCAGGATTATTCACAGCAGCCTCCTGCTCAAGAGTTAATAGCCAGGGATCTTCATGATAATGAATGGAAATTTAGACATATTTTTCGGGGTATGTTTTCTTTATTTCAAATGCATGATCAAGACCTCTTTCAATAGACATGCCATGGTATAATGAAGCAACCTAATAATAACTCCCAACTGGCCTTGTGACAAAACTTCTCTGGTTTCTATAAGATACAGAGGCACACTTGCACCCTAAAACCTGGAGAAGAAGTCGCATGCTTAACTTCAAAACTTCCAAGTTTTCATGCTTTATTAGTTGTTTATAGCTTCTGAGATAATAAAGACAACGAAGGTTTGCTCTAAATTTGTTGAGATTTTGCTGTTTCATCAGCAGATTTCTTTTTTCTTTATGAATTTGCATAATATGATTCAGCTGCTTTATCTGCCAGTTTGAAATAGATGTAGTTCGTTTGTTTCCCCTTTTCAAATGTTCCAATGTTCTCTATAATCTTTGGGTGGCTCGCAGTTCTTTGTGAAATTTGAATCCCATGACAAAAGTTGACTGTATTCATCATGGAACTGTGCTTGCCAACTTAGTTCCAGTAAACTACAAACCCCTGCAATTTCGCTTTTGTAGACTCTCATGTTTGTTAATAGCATAGTAAAAGAAGAGGGTTTTCCACCTGCTTTAAAACTCAATACAGTTGAAAAACTATTTTTCCAAATGGTGGTACCATTTTTATGGGCATTGCACATTTTGGCACATTAACGCTTTTTACCTGGCCAACTTGGAAGGACATCTATTAATTTCTGGAAGTTTATAGTCTGTCAGATTGACATCAGGAGAGCCATTTCATTGCCCAGTCTGCTAACTCAATTACCTAAGTTGGTCAATTGGCTTCCCCAGTGGGTGGAAAATGGCAATCAGCCTATTCACTTGTCCATGCTAGCAGTCCATCTACTAATCCATTGGAGGGTCAATTGAGAAAGAAATTGTGTCACAGTTTTGTGTATCCTGGTCAATCTGTTGTATTCTGCCAGTCATTGGGTGATGTAAGTGCATGCATTTGTTCTTGGAGGTGCTTTCTCTTTTTGCCCAAATTGGAGGAGCTTCGTTGGAATGCACTTTTTTAACTGAACCCGTGCATAAGGTTCTGTAACAACCTTTGCAACTTCTTGATTTTTTTTATTTTGCCTGACTGGTGGCTTACAGTTTAGGATTGAAAGTTTGTTTTAACCCAAGGCTGTCTTCCAGTAGGCAAATTATTTTGCACTGTCTTCATTACAAAGAAGCATGCTTATGGATATGGGTGTCTTAAGGAGATTGTTTGTTTGTGGGAAAGGAGTGCGAAGAAATTTTTAATTTTTACTCTTAGTGGCAACCCCTCTTGTTTGGAGACACAATTTGCCCTCTTAGATTTGGAGTGTCTATTCATAAGTGGCAATTCTTTGTCTGATTTTCTATAGTTTCAGAGGCAATTGCTTCTACTGTGGAAGTATTATTTTTCTGAGAAAATTGACAAATTAGTGTTGAGGCATCTTAAGCTGGCCATTCATTTCTCTTTATAAAGGATAGGAGCCAAGGTTTTTGAAATTGATGGTGCGAAACTTTAAGCAACCTTTCATGTGCACATGCAGGTCAGCCCAAGAGGCATCTTCTCACAACAGGCTGGAGCGTATTTGTTAGTGCGAAAAGACTTGTTGCTGGAGATTCTGTTCTTTTTATCTGGTAGGATGGTTCATTTCTAGTCATATTTATTGCTTCTCAAGTTATTGTGCTAGAGTTTGTGTTCGTGGTGGTCGAAGGGTTTAACTTGAATTCTCTTACATATCATGGAACTGTAACTTGAAATAAGTTGGTGGATTTTTGCCACAGAAGATGATTGACATTCATGAAGATTTTTAGTATCCTGATCGATACTGTGTGACATAAATACTACTTGAAGAGTGTTCTCTATATTTAATTACCAATGCTCTCAGTTACTGCATAAGCCCTAAGTCTTCTACATTCCCCTTCATTCTTTTATAGAGTCTCTGTATACGTGGTTATTTCTAAAAGCATTCTGTTCTATTTATGTTTTAAGGTTTTATACATTCCTGGTGTTTTTCAGGAATGAGAAGAATCAATTGCTTCTTGGTATTCGGCGGGCAAATCGTCCACAGACTGTTATGCCTTCATCAGTTCTATCAAGTGACAGCATGCATATTGGCCTTCTTGCAGCAGCAGCTCATGCTGCTGCCACAAACAGCCGCTTTACAATCTTTTACAATCCAAGGTAGAATGACTGGAAGCAGGTCTGGTTAAAATAACTGTGAGATTAATCCACTTGTTGCTTGTATGCAGGGCCAGTCCATCGGAGTTTGTCATACCTCTGGCAAAATATGTGAAAGCAGTCTATCACACAAGGGTATCCGTTGGCATGCGATTCAGAATGCTATTTGAGACAGAAGAATCAAGTGTTCGTAGGTGGGTCCCAAAATTTCCTGCAAATTAATGATTTTAAAATGACTTGGTGTTTGAATCTCGTAAAACAAGTTGGCTATGAACTTCCGATCTGTATCTTCTGATTTGAAATGCTCTACTCTTCTCTGTACTACTTTTCTGTCTCTATGGCATTGTTAGAATGCTTTCCTCAAAAAGAATCACTAACTAGCATTGGAGCTCACCTGTTGGTTTGCTGCTTCATTTGCTCTGCGACTACTACTGCAGTAGTACACCAACCTATCTTTATCTAACCACACACAAGCTTAGTTTGCAGCAAATCCTCATTCGTCTATTTCCTTGTCATTGATAAACCAAAAATTTAGCAACTTATAGTAATGCAGCTCGATTTGTCAATATACTTGCCTTGGACGACATTTGCCTACTTTTTAAGAGACAAGGTGGATGTATGAGTCTTCCTGTTTAATACTGTTTATGTATTTAAAATGAACTGCTTGTGACGGTTAATGTCTCTTCACAGTTCTTATATTCATTTTCTTGTGTGAACAAAACATTGCATAAATATAATATGTGGTACTTATCTTAGTGGATTTTCTTCTTCCAGATACATGGGGACGATAACAGGCATTAGCGATCTGGATCCTGTTCGCTGGCCAAACTCACATTGGCGTTCAGTAAAGGTTGGTTTTAGTGGTTTTTGGTACCTTTAGTCCAGCCAAGTGTCTTCTCCGGTTGCTAGGTGAAACTATGCTGATTTTCCAACCGACTGAAAATTGTATGAGTAACATTAAGTAGTGTAACAGGTTGGATGGGATGAGTCAACAGCAGGTGAGAGGCAGCCAAGAGTATCCTTGTGGGAAATTGAGCCACTAACGACATTCCCAATGTATCCTTCTCCATTCCCCCTCAGACTGAAGAGACCATGGCCATCTGGACTTCCTTCATTTCATGGTATACTTGAAGTTACCATTACCAAATTGGAAATACTTTTTACCAGAAGATCAAAGAAGGAACTCTTACCTATGTTTAAAGAATTCAAACATTTTTCTGCCTAATGAGTCTATTTATTTGACTGATTCCAGCTCTTAGGGATGGTGATATGAGTATCAGTTCTTCACTGATGTGGCTTCAAGGTGTTGGGGATCAGGGAGTTCAATCTTTAAACTTCCAGGGATTTGGGATGACTCCATGGCTCCAGCCAAGATATGACACTTCAATGGCTGCTTTACAACCTGATGTCTACCAGGCAATGGCAAGCGCAGCACTGCAGGATATGAGGGCAGTGGACCCTTCAAAATGTGCCTCTCAGTCTCTTCTGCCTCTTCAGCAATCTCAAAATGTCCCTATGGGGCAAGCTTCTATCATCCAGAGGCAGATGTTGCAGTCTCAATCTCAAAATACCCTTCTTCAGGGATTCCAGGAAAATCAGGCCCCAGCTCAAGGTCAGGTTTTGCAGCACTCCTCTTATAATGATCAGCGCCAACAACAGCAGCAGCATCAGCAGCAACCTCAACAGTCCCAACAATTCAACCACACGTCTCTTCAGCAACAGATTCCAAACATCATCACTACTCTTCCACAGTATGGATCTATTGGTCAATCACAGTCATCATCTCTGCCGGCCATTTCACAGTCCCAGCAGAATATCTTTTCTGATGGAATGGAGAACCCCATAGTTGCATCTGATGTTTCGCCTATGCAAAGCATTTTAGGTTCGATTTCCCGTGATGGGGCATCACAGTTACTCAATGTGAATGGTTCTGACTCTGTGATATCATCATCGTTGTTGAAGAAGCAAAATTCAGTAGAACCACATCTTCTTTCTGAAGCTGCTCACTGCATTCTGCCTCAGGTGGAACAGTTGGCTACAACACACACCAATGTCTCTGAATTTGCAAACTATTTGCCTCCATTTCCTGGAAGAGAATATTCTGCATATCCGGGTGCCACTGACCCGCAAAGTAGTCTTTTATTTGGTGTTAACATCGATTCCTCATCTCTTATGCTGCAAAATGGGATGCAGCATCTGAGGAATATTGGCGGTGAACATGATTCCTTGTCTGTGCCATTTGGTACTTCAAATTTTGCTAGTGTTGCTGGCACAGAATTTCCACATAATTCAGACATGGCGACGTCAAGTTGTGTGGATGAATCAGGTTACTTGCAGTCTTCAGAAAATGTGGACCAAGTAAACCCACCGACCAGAACCTTTGTGAAGGTGAATTTGATTCTTATTTCCTTTGATGCCTATTTATTTTGTTTGATTGCAAAGGAACTATTCAGAATCATCATGTCTGATCACTTGTTTTTCAAGGTCAAATTGCTTTTTCAAGATCTCAGAATCAGGGCTGCCTGAGTGTTTTCCTCTTAAGTATTGTGCTTCACGATCTGAAAGGACATGTGCTACACATGCTTCAATTTATATTATGTTTTAGTTTGACTATTCAATGATCGTCAAACTACTTATAACCAGTGTTAAGTGATATGTTACCTTTTGTAGTCATGCAAGTTTCCTGTAGCATCCAACTTGTTTATGTAAAGGGAGGGATTTATCTTTTTGTTAGACTAAGAGAGGGATCAATCTGAGTGGAGGATGGTTTAGTTGAGTTTTGACTAGCATGCATGCAAACAGAGGCTTCGGTGCAATTGGCATGAGATCCCCCCAAGTGATGTAGATCTTGTGATTAACACTTACTTTGTGCACCCTAGTTCATAATGGCCTTGGGAAGATAGCATTTAGCATGTGGGGGAATCTCGCAGAACGTATATGGTCTATGAGAAGTGATCCCATTCCATGGTGTGGGCTGAGGATGACATCTAGTATAGAGTCAATATGCAGTCAGGTGTTTTTGGATATACCTTTCTAAAAAGACAGTTTGCTAACCCTCCTATGTGTGAGGGCCACATAACCTATATACTGGTGGTAATATGGTTATGATTCCATTTCTGATGTATATATAAATGGTGATTCTATATTATGGTTTAGTGAGAAGTTGTCTCCATCTTGGCTTCTTTTGAGTGTCTCCTGAATTACCCCAGATCTTCTTTGGAGGTAAAATTCGCGCTGAAATTGCTTTCCTTATGTCCCACATTGTTATTTATATATAAAAATCATGACGATGCTTCTTTCTTGATTTGTGACTTAGTTCTTTAATTATTCATCTGCTCCTACTTGACAATTTCATCATCCCTAGTACTGATATTCTGTAAAATAATTGTCAAACTTTCGCACTGATGACATAGTTTGACAGGTTCACAAATCGGGGACCTTTGGGCGGTCACTGGATATTTCAAAATTCAGCAGCTATGATGAGCTGCGCAGTGAACTCGCTCGTATGTTTGGCCTTGAAGGCCAATTGGAGGATCCTCAGAGATCAGGCTGGCAGCTTGTATTTGTAGACCGGGAGAATGATATCCTTCTCCTGGGTGACGACCCTTGGCAGTAAGTGTCCTCTTTTTTCCATCATAGGTATAGGGTGATGGTAATGTGTGCTTTAAAATCTTCGTTGCTGGTAATTGATTATGTCTATTTGTTGAATTATGTGGCAAAATATATGCTTTATAAGGCTTGTCTAAATCTTTTGTATTTTACTTTTGGTTGATGTCATGTTTTTTTAGTACTTTTGATGGATGTCTAGGCGCTTGATATAACATATAGATTATTGGCTCAGTGAAAAGATGCTAGGAACTAGCACCTTTGCTACGGGTATTTTTATTTCTTTTTATTGAGTATGTCTTAGTTCAGCTTTTGAGGTGACTTGTCAGCCTGCGCGATTGGGTTCCCAATTTGCATCGACAGTTTGTGTTGGATTGTGCTGCGAGTGTTCTAGGAATTATTTCACCAGAAATTGTAAATTGGTGCTTCTATAGTAATTTAGTTGCTGAGCCTTTCATTTGCTAATGGTGAAAGTAATGCCTTTCTTTAGGGAGTTCGTCAACAATGTGTGGTATATCAAGATTCTTTCTCCTCATGAAGTAAAACAACTGGGCAAAGAAGGCATCAACCCTGCAAATTCTGTCCCGAGACAGGCTCTGTGAACTCATCACCGCATTTGATGAGCATGTTTGGTCGACAAGAGTTGACCAATCTGAGCTTTGGGATAGGCAGATGATGGGGGTCGCTGGACTACTTGAAGCCAAGCCCTTTGGCGTAAGAAACAGACTTGGCTTCTGATAGGCGTTTGACCGTGTTGTAGTGGTTACCTATTCGAAAAAAGAGTTGTAGTAATATATTGCTTCGAGAGATGTAGTGACGTGGTAAGTCTATCTCAAGGTTTGCTTTATAACTGTAAATTTAACACCACGGATCATTGAAGAGAATGACATCGACATTCCCGTAATTTTATCTGCTGGTATATGCTATTTGTGCCTGTAACCTGTAAGATGGACTCCAGACATTTTCATGAAATGCGAACTAAATTACTGAGATCCACCGCCCAGCTTCTGATTGCCGCACTTAAACAGCGGAATTTGCATCCTTATTCAATGCCAAATGTGCATCAGTTGGCTAATGATGATTGCTTCAACATTGTGTGACTGGTGACTGGGGACTCTCTTCCAAGTTTCATATCTTTCTTGTCTTGGCTGCTCTCTATAGCGTAGTGCATGTGTTGTGATGTTCAAATTCAGGCAAACAAAACATGAAATTGTGATACTTGTCAACAAGTGAAGCACTGTATCCAAGGTCGTTAGTGATGCGTGAGCATGGGATCTTGGAAAATGATCAGAGCTTAAAAGTTCCGACGAACAATGCACGGGGCCAATTCAATTATCTTTAATCAACCAAGCCTTTTTAAAATTCATGCAAGCAACGATATTTCGGCCACGAGATGATTCAGAGGATCCAATGAGGAGGGGCCAATTCAATTATCTTTAATCAACCAAGCCTTTTTAAAATTCATGCAAGCAACGATATTTCGGCCACAAGATGATTCAGAGGATCCAATGAGGAGGATGCTCATTCGGCCGAGTCGAAGGCTAGAGGGTTGTCTTCTTAATTCAAATAGCTTTCTTATTTCAAGTTGATTTCTTATTTTCATTTAGTGTTTTTTTTCTTGGTTTTCCTAATTTATGTTCCCTAGTTTTTTGTTTGGTCGAAATATGTTTCCTAGCTTGATATTTCCTAGTTTGGTGCTCTAGTGCGTCTTTAAATAAGATGAGAATTCTCAGTCGTATAAAAAAGAGATTTGTGAGTTAGTAATACATGGGCATTTCTCCCGAGTGAGGATTCTTTCGGTTCAGTGGTGATGGGGGAGGATGATACGGGCAAAGTCCCACGTCGAACAAGGGAGGAGATGCAAGGTTCTGCTCTCCTGACAAGCTAGTTTTTTGTGATGAGTTCTTCCACCAATTGCAATGCATCGGTTGCGTTTTTCCTTTGCTATTTCAATGACTTGTTTTTCCCGACCAAAAAAAAAAAGACTTGTTTAAGCAGGATTTGTGTCAGAAAGCCTGCATATTAAATTAGAATTGGTTTGGACTCTGTCTGAATGATGACTTCCTGAGATAAGACAAAAGGGGACTTCCCTTTCCATGCTGATAAAATTTTCCTGGTGAGTAAAATAACAAGTTGGTGAGGTTAAGTCCAAAGCAGGTCAACTCTACGTCACATGAAAAGGCATCAAATAATTGTACAGATCAGTGCAACCGATGTGATCGAGATTGAGTATGACTGACTGACTGATGAGAGAGAGAGAGAGAGAGAGAGAGAGAGAGAGAGAGAGAGAGATGATGATGATGATGATGAAGGCTATATGGGAGACCGCAAAGGAAATTACGTTGCAGAGGATCATCATGTCATACCAACTCCGTTCTGCAGCTCTTCTCATTCCAAATCAGTTGGATGGTCTATGTGTGATCGTCACAGGCTCTACCAGTGGCATTGGTTATCACACAGCCAGGTCTCTCTCTCTCTCTCTCTCTCTCTCAAACTCAAACTTCTCCCTGTTGTCGTGCGATTTCAAAATGAAGGGCTATTATATTCTAAAGCAAACCAACGATATTTGAACCAGAGGACGAAAAGGCGATCAACTGAAGTAAGAAACCGTAGCTTGTATGTTCTTTTAAAATGAAATCTCTACTTGAATGAACGAGGTAATGGAAAGGACTGTTGAGGAGGATATCTAATTGCCCAGATAGGTTTGACGGATGTTTTTTACAGAGAACTTGCTTTTGCCGGTGCCCATGTGATAATGGCCTGCCGGAGAGTTGATGCGGCAAAGGGGATTGCTGAAAGATGGAAAGAAGACGCAGACGATAGGAAGACCCTGCATGTCGAGGTAAAATAGCAAAACTGTGAATCTTGGCAGCTATGCGCGTAAGCATCCAATGATCGGCATTCAACCACCTCATCACCAACGTTGGTTTTCATTTGCCTAACTTTAGCACAGACTTCATCTTGGGTCCTGATGGCTGAGTTAGATCAAACTGAGCAAAGCTTTCAGTTAATGAAGTTCTCTATACTGGCAAGAGACGTTAAAAGTCGATTTTTAAGGGATTATTTTGTCATGGACCTTCACTGAGGCGGTGTCATAGTTCCATTTGTCTTCTTGACTGACCCTGGATGGTTTAAAAGGACATTTCGACTGAACTTAGGATACTGTCCAGAAATTTGAATCGTTGATCGTCTCTGACTCTAGTTATAATATGAAAAATGATCCAAATGCAGGTGATGGAACTGGACTTACTGTCACTTAGCTCAGTCAAGCAATTCGCAGCTAAGTGGGATCAAAGAGGAAAGCCTCTTCATATTCTCATCAACAATGCTGGGATTCTTCTCCTGGGAGGTATAATTTCCTGCTGTTGAGTTGCATCATTTTCTCTTCTACTTTTGCTTATCTACCTACGCGCTCAGTCAGTTCCTTTGTACCAGTGCATTTGAACTTGGAGCCAGATAAAACACTTACGGAATGCATATTCTTCTTTGACTTTTCACTTTCGATGGCAGAGCCAAGGCAATTTTCGGAGGATGGACTCGAGAAGCATATTCAAGTTAACCACATTGCCACCTCGCTGCTCACCCTTCTTCTGCTCCCTTCAATGCTCAGAGCCAACTCTGCTCGCATTGTTAACGTCAATTCTGTGGTAACTGTTGTCTGAGATAAAAAGATCGTTTTGGAACTCTGAAAGGAATTATGTATGAATAAAATTCAGATGGTTTATTGAACTAATACTAAGCTTAGAGAAAACCTAGGGCCATCTCTGGGGAGCTGTGGAACCCAAGTCCTGGAAAATCGGTGCTGAGGAAGAACGTAAGTTCAGCAGCATGACATCCTATGGATCAAGCAAACTAGCCCAGGTATGTACGTAAACTTGAATTGGTCAATCGCAAATAAAACAGTCTACTATGATGCTAAATTTTCCTCACAACATATTTTTAACGTGCAGCTTATGTTTCTAAAGGCTCTATGCACAAAACTCATAAGTATGGCAGAGACTTCAGTACTATGCATAGCGGTGCATCCTGGTATTGTCAAATCAAACTTGGTAATCCATCGAATCGGTATATAAGTTTTAGCCTTTTGTTCCACATGAAATTATGGAATGAAGAGTGTTGGCTTTTCGGTGCTTTTTTGCAGCTGTCAGATGGCAGGATGAGAGGATTTTGGATGTTGGATCCTTCTGAAGGTAAATAAAACTTGTTTCCTATGCTTATGATTATGGCATTATGTGCTTTACGTCTCCTTTTTCTTCTTTTGTACGTAATTGAATTTTTCTTGCTTAAGAATTACATTTTCTCAGAATATGCAAAGTAGATAATCTAGTAGATTATGGCTATTGAGATAAATCTAAGAGTTGGTTACTAATAGCTGAAAAATTAAAGAGGACACGAACCATAGATTCAGTAGACATTGCCAAGCGAGCACATGAAAATAGAGGAACAGTTGTCAACACGGCTGGATGGATTGCCATCTGATCCTCTGCCTTCCTGTTGATGTTTGTTGGATGAAAGATAATTAGGTTTCTGGGAAAACAGATCAGAGTTACTCCGTTCATTTCTATTCATTACAGAATCGAGTCCTAGACTGCTTAACCTGAAAAAAGAAATGAGGAACAAAAAGTTATTGACAGACGCGGGCAGTTTACTGCTGTGTGTCACGCTCAAGAAAGATGCGCATATCACTCTTTTTCTGGTTAATTTTCGTTTGGCCACTACTCAATAGCAAAATAATATCTTGCTACATATTCTCGTTGGTTAGGGGCGAGGAATGTCCTATTTTGCTCTGTCAGAGCTGATGTACAGCACAACACCACTGAGAACTTTGCATACTATAGCCAGTGTAAGCCTGGAAGGATGTCGAGCCTTGCAGAAGATCCAAAGGAATGCTTGAGAGCTTGGGATGAAACACTCTGCATTTTAGGTTTTAGTCCCAACGGCTATCTCTCTGAAATTATTGCAAGCAGAAGCTTCTCTTGACCACTATCAGTCTAATGATCTTTCGTCGCTTCCCTTATGTTGTGCATAGATATGTTGGTTCAAGCTGCAGGTGTGAAAATAAGACGAGAAGTTCAATATGGTTGGGGAATGAAAAGTAGTACAGAGAATTTCAGTTTACTTATGATCTGTTGGGCGACTATTGACCTTAGAGGCGTTTTGCTCAATGCTTCTCTTAATCCCTGTCCGGTGATTTCTTCCTCTTCTTGCATTATGTGCTGCCCATGTAACATTGCCCACATAATTTACCTACCGCTACTAAAGAGTGAGTACTGTGGACTATTCTAGAAAGCTTAGGAATGGACCATTTTTCAACACCCATCCGTGATTACTTTTTGCGATACTCTGGGCATGCTTTGAAGCATTTCGAACTCAACTTGCAGTAGCTCTTTAGTAAATATGTCTGCGACTTGGTCCTTGGTTTTGCAATATTTGAGCCCTGATACCACTGCTAGTTTTTGGTGTTAATATTCGAGTGCGTGTGGGCTTTTATGGCAAAGGAACGCCAAAAACAAAAGGAAATAACTATTGAATTGCTTGTGTGTTACAGAGGCCAGAGTGGATGAGTTTAATTGGGGTTGGTCTGTACTTCAGAGAACTGAACAGTAAAGCAGATTTGATATTTGTAGCCCGACTTCGTTTGACTTAAGCCACCAGATATCTCTGCCATTTGCAGGTATAATGGCTGTGGTGATTTTTCATCGTCTTTTTACCACGAAGGGAGGGAGACATGTAGACTTCTATGGCACCACAGGGACACGACGTCCTCGTCACATTCCAATGTAAAGCATCTTAAGCAATTAGATGATAAATCCTTGGTGATCTACGACATTCTGTGTTTTTTTGGGGATGAAACTTAACATGTCCTTAATGAGACGAGTCTAGGATAACAGATGACGCTTTGTATTGGAAACTCATGAACTTACGCAGGACAGCCTCAGACACAGGGCGCAGTGGCCTGAGCCATGACTGAAAAACCGATATCTACGAACTGGGTAGGTGGCCGGCACTTGTCAAGAGGAAAAAAAAGTCACAGTTTACGTGTGTTTCTAGTATTCACCTTGGGCATTTGATCAGAAAAAAAAAAAAAGAGGACAAAGTTGAAAGGGTTTCATGCCGGTTCTGCGATGCCTGATCAAAGCTTCTCAGGAAATCGTATGTCCTGGCCTGGAAAAGGTCAAGGTGCTGAGACAGGAGAGGGAATTCAACGGAACACGCCTTCGGAGTGGGAGCTGTTGGCGAACAGGTCGTCATGGTCTGAAGGAAAGCGACTCCTGCGAATGCCTCAACATTGGCTTGGGCTCAAGGAAAAGTCAGACTTAGGACCGCCTAGAAATTTTTATGCAGAATATCCCTACCACATTCATAAAGTAAGCTAAAATCTGCAAGTTATCGACCCCGTCCACAATGGTAGGGCTCTCATTCGTGCATCTTGCGTTTATATATATGAAGACTCAATCCTCTAATTCTTCTCTCAGCTTCAAATTGCAAACACATTTGAAGCAAATCACACCCACCAACAAATCAGATGAAAATGAAAGACGATATACCGAGAATGGTGTTCAAACTTGTCGCTGTTTATTGCCTTCTCTTTCTGCTGCCGATGATTGCTGTGGCAGCAGCCGCCGATGAAATCGCCAGCTCACCTTCCCTGGTGGCCCTGCCCAACTGCACCGCCACGTGCGGGAACCTCACGGTTCCATACCCATTCGGGATTGGGTCTGGCTGCTTCCTGGATGAACTCTATGAGATCGAGTGCTACCGTGGCGGCATCAGCACCCCCGTCGCCACGCTGAAGAACCTCATGAATGTAACAGTGCTCAATGTTTCCCTACCAGTGCCGGACGACACCGGAGGCCCTGGCGGATTCATCGAGGTCTCTCAGCCGGTGTCCTACTCGTCGAACCTGCCGAACTGCACGGGAAGAGCAGCGAACGGCAACAGCACAATGCCGTTGAACTTGACGGGGAGTTCCTTCATGTACTCGCAGACAAAGAACATGTTCGTGTCCGGAGGGTGCAACAACCTGGCTATCATGGTCAAACTCAGCATGAAGTCAGCGGTTGTTGGCTGCAGGTCGGCGTGTGCCGGCGACGGGACCGGCGGCCAAGAAGACTGCGTCAATGGGGTCGGTTGCTGCATGAACACAATCCCCTTGGGGCTCCAGACGTATGGTGTGGATTTCAAGACAGATGATGGTTCATCGACGGTCACTGATGGATTGTGCAGGTAATTTTTACGCTTTACCGAAATGAAAGTTTTGAATCCCTAATTCATGCATACAATGGCAGTTCGATTCTCACACATTTATGAGATTAAATGATCTCACTGTTGAGTTGATCCCCAATTAACTCAGCTCAGGTTGAATTTCTTGTCAAAGAAAATATATGTTTGCAATTAGCTGTCATGAAATCAAAATTTGTATCTTTGTAAGATTAGTGCAATAGGATTACCTGATCAAGAAATATTATTACCACTGGGGTTGAAGTCACCTGCCTAGCTCCTGTTGGTTCTACATATGAAGGCCTTTTGGAACCATCGAGTCAAAATTAATCCCGAGAACCATCCACACAAATGCAGGTACGCTTTCTTAGTGGATCAATCGCAGTACAATTTCTCAAGCAACATGACCGATACACGAGTCTTACCGTCGCATGTGCCCGTGGCTCTCGAATGGGGCATCTCCAACGAAACATTCGTCCAAATGCCGATTTCAGGGGGTGTGTACCAACACAACGTTGTTAGGTCCAGTTACTGGTGCAGCCACTACGACAGCTTTCTAGAAAATTCTGATAACCCCAGGCCTTACATGCAATGCCGTTGCATGTCCGGCTATGCTGGTAATCCCTATATAACGGATGGATGCAAAGGTGAGATGACCCAATATTTCCTGTCACGTACGTGTTTCGGTTAATTTGCATACCCAAGCTAGTAAGATGGGTTAGAATACTGGTTAGTTCTTCTGTATGTTACATGCCCTTCTTTTCTTGTCTAAGCTTCGTCCGCTTAAATGTTGTCTAAACTACTATAGGTGTGCTTGTTCCATTAAGGAATAAACTACTTATGCACATATTACTATAGGAAGGGTTGTTTATCGTTTCCAGCACTGTTCTAAGAATGTTGTTTGTGACCTTTTTTTATTGTTGGCAGATATAAACGAGTGCTTAAATAATGCCACTGTTTGCCCGAAGAAGTGCGTGAACTTACCTGGTTCATATCTCTGTGTAGACAACAACAACAATAAGGCGGCCATGATAGGTAAATATTACTAGCTAGATCATTTGTCAATATAGGTCTAAATTTTTTTGATAGGTCAATATGCTTCTGTTCCTATATATATCTCCCTAATTCACATGCAGCTGTTTTGTATTCTCTTCATTCGAGAGGCTAAATGCAATTGAATCGATATTATAATGTGCAAAAGCATGTAAGTTGATCTTAGTTACCTCGAACAAATTAGAGATTTCTGTAAAGCAAATTTTCTTGATTTCTGTCGTGAAGGTGTTGGCACTGGTTTTGGAGCCGTACTCTTTCTGGGATTGTTGTGGTGGTTCTACAAGTTCTTGAAGAGGAGGCATGAAATCAAGCTCAAAGAGAAGTTCTTCAAACGAAACGGCGGTCTTCTGTTACAACAACAACTATCTTATGATGAAGGCAATCACATGGAAAAAAGCAAACTATTCGCTTTGAAAGAGTTAGAGAAAGCTACCGATCATTTTGATGAGAACAGGATACTTGGTCGAGGTGGCCAAGGCACTGTCTACAAGGGAATGCTAATAGACGGAAGGATCGTTGCTGTCAAAAGATCAAGAATTGTAGACGAAGGACAAGTTGAACAGTTTGTTAATGAGGTTATGATTCTCTCACAAATTAATCATCGCAACATCGTCAAATTATTGGGGTGTTGTTTGGAGACAGAGGTTCCGCTTTTGGTGTATGAATTTATTCCAAGTGGAACTCTTTATCAGCATTTACATAATCCAACTGAAGAATTTTCAGTGTCATGGGAAATGCGATTGAGGATTGCCACCGAAGTTGCTGGAGCTCTTTCCCATCTGCACTTCACTGCAGCCATACCCATCTACCATCGAGATGTCAAGTCTTCAAATATCCTCTTGGATGATCAATACCGGGCCAAAGTAGCAGATTTCGGAATGTCGAAATCAGTTGCGATTGATCAAACTCATTTGACCACAATGGTCAAAGGAACAATTGGGTACTTAGACCCTGAGTATTTCCAAACAAGCCAATTCACGGACAAGAGCGATGTGTACAGTTTTGGGGTAGTCTTAGTCGAGCTATTGACAGGGCAAAAGCCGATCTCAGCACAGAGGGCGGAAGATGGCAGAAGTTTAGCAGTGTATTTTATCGAGTCAATGGATGAAAACCACCTTTTTGACATCGTTGATGCTGGAGTTACAAAGCAAAGTCAAGAGGAAGAGATTCTGGGATTTGCAAATTTGGCAAAGAGATGCTTGAACTCGAATGGAAGGAGGCGACCTACCATGAAAGAGGTGGCAATGGAGTTGGAGCGAATAAGAGCACAACATGTTGAACCTTCCACTCTCGAGCAAAATCATCATCGAGCTGACCACGTAAGGACTCGGCCATTTCGAGATTGGTATGATTTCTCTACGCCAGTGAGTTCCAAAGCTCAGATATCTTCAACGGAGGTCCAATTGCTCATACACAAATTAGAAAGATAATGATACACGATCTTAATTACTTGTTATCATACATATATTTGTTGCGTACGCAAATTACCATCTATAAAAAGATATCATCTTATTATTATTATCCATCAAGCATAGTATCAGAGACTTGGTAGGCAATCTTGTCTTCAGGAAATAAGATATTTCTTGGATTTGTACAAGTGTAAGGATTTGGGAACAATTTAGTCGCATTACAACGATTCTGTTTATTTATTCTACAGCATCTTGCCAGGTCATTCTCATTGTCATTACAAGATGGTCCGCAGGGAAATTTGCATCATCATCATCCATCCCGGGCATGCTGTAGTTTGCATGGTAGTTTGCTTTATCATCCGTTGCGTCTGCAGGGTAGTTTGCAAACTCTGCATCATCATCCATACGAGCATGATGTACAGTTGGCATTACTGTCATCATCATCGTCATCCACTTGGTATTCGCATCATCATAAGTTGGGTCCATGGTGATTGTTTGCATCCTCATTCGTTAAGTCCAATACTGGTGAAGGCATCTGACAAGAAATAGACGTTTGCACATGAAACCAATCATCAAAATGGTATCGCTATGCTAACAGTCAGAGCTGAGCCTAATAGAATGGCAGGCGATTTAATAAGAGTGATTACTGTGTGCCCTCTCATATTGTGACAAAGCCAGTGGGGTTGCATTTCTAATCTAACAACGACTGACGTCTCGACTTCCATATCCTGCTATTGCTGGAACTCTGCAACTCTCACCTCATCAACAGCTTTAGACATCTTCCCACCATCTCTGGCCCAAACGGGATTCTAAGACACGATTGCCGCTGTCACAAAATGAAGGCGCTCTTGTCTAGAGGTCGAGAACTCATAAGGCTTAGGGAAATGTCTAGAGTTTTTAGACCAGAAATGAGCTCCATCGCTTGTTCGAGCATCTGTAGTAAAAGCATTGTGCAACTGCTTTAAACCATTGACGAAATAATCTTCAAACCTGGTTCATAAGAAGTAACGGCTGAGTCACCATAGATAGTTTTTGTGGTGATAGGATGAATGGTATGACGTGTTGTCCATTTGATAGTTTTTTAAAAGAAAATGTTACTATTATATAGAGTTTTACAAATTACATAAATGCGAGACAATGAAAATAATGTCCATCAAATTCGAATTTTTTACTTATATTTGCATCCACTAATACTTTTTTGTGGAAAAAAAATGAATCATCTCATGTCTTTTTAAGGAGAGAGTTTCTATTGAAAATTAAGGATTCCAAATTAGGGAAGATATACATATATATTCCCTCATGTATTATGAGGTCAATGAAATTTGGGTTCATCGGCTAATACTCCTTGTAAAACTTTTGATTTTAATATAGCATCTGAAATTAATTAGGTAAAGCATGCGAAAATTGTAGCTGAAATTTAAAATTCTAAAAATAATTTGATATGGAAAAAAATCCATAATTCCATTGTATTTTTGAATGAACGATCATAAAAAATAAATTGAAGCGAACTGGAAAGTAAGAACACAAAAATATTCGTAATAATCAATTGGAAGAGAAGAAATTAAAAGCCAAAAGTTCAATTTTGTAACAAAGAGGACAAAGAAGAAAAAGGAAATATTATTTATAAAGAGAGTGCATGGATAAAATAGAATGGGCAGAGACAAAAAAAAAAAAAGGAAAATGAATTAAAAGCATGACAAATTTATTGAAATACAAAAATTTAAAATTGAGAAAGAAAAATTTCATGAAAAGCTTAGCCAAGCTTCTACTAGGCTTGCATTTCTCTTTGGGAAAATGATACAAATGATTTCTAAATTTTGGCCTAATATATAATATAGTTTATGAACTTTTAATTTATTTAATATACTTTTTAAAATTCTACCTAATATGCAATGTGATCCTTAAATTTTTAAATATGGTCAATGTGGTTCATGGATCTTTGATATATGTTCAATGTAGTCCATGAACTGTGTAAAATTGTTCAATGTTGTCCTTTGATTAATTCACGATTAAGGGTAAAATTGAACATTTTCGTTAATATTAAACATTTTCATATAATTTATGGACTAAATTGAATATGTATCAAAAGTTCACGAATTACATCGAATAAATTAAAAGTTTAAAATTACATTGCATATTAGGCTAAAATTTATGAACCACATTAAAGTAAAAATTCAAGGGCCATATTACGTATTAATTCAAAATTCAGAAAATCATTTGTGTCATTTTTTTCTTTATTTATTACTTATAAAGCACCTAGTTATAATATAAGCGTGCTTCAAAATGTGTGATTCTTATTTTATAATTTATGAAAACATCTTTTTTAAATCACATATGACATAAGAGTTTCACTAGAATTGAATCAATGAGAAAATATCGTTCACCAAAATTCTTTCTTTGGTTTTATTAAGAGAAGACAAGTTTTGTGACAATTGCAAACAGGAGTTTCGATGGCTCACAAGGAGCAAATATACTTCAATGAAATTTTATAATAATGAAGTCTTATGAAATATAAATTTTTGTTGGAATTTAATCGACGGCAAAGTGAGATGACAAGGAGATATACCGTTAGAATTTAATCAACGATGTAAATTTGAAAGCTACAATTAAGATAATGCACTAGAATTTAATCTACGATAGGATATTTGGAAACTATAGCTACGGTACAGGAATTAAAGAATTATTGAAGATAATATTAATAAAAAGGTAACAAATTTTTATCATTATTGTCGGGGTTTACAAGGAGAACGATATGTCATACTTTGGATTACCTAGTAATTTGTATGCAGAAAATCTCTATCCCAATTCCTGTCAAATTAAAGATCAATTCCTGTGATAACCATGATAATCTTTATGCTAAACAATAAAATTATGAGTTTTTAAATATTGATCCTAAATTTGAGATTATTAACAGATGGCGAGCCGGCTCTGTCGCGCATTGGCCAGTTACTCGGTAGAGCACTCGAAAACATCCCTGAACAGTCCAAAACAAACCTTGTACCAAGGAAACAATCACTACAGCTGTCGGAATGACACAGACTAACCCAAATCTAGAAGTAATCGACACCGTCGACAATGGAAGGCCTCTCATTCGTGCGTCCTGTGTTTATGTATAGGAAGACCAATCCTCATTTCGAGCAAATCGCACCAACCAACAGATCAAATCCAGAACAGGATTATCGTCACGATGAAACTGCGAGTGGCCTTCGAATAAGTCACTGTTTATTGCCTGCCCTTTCTGCTATGGTCGATTGCCGAGGCAGCAGCCGCCAATGCAATACAGACCCGCATCCTCTGGTGGCCCTGCCCAACTGCACTGCAGCATGCGGCAACTTGACGGTTCCATACCCGTTTGGGATAGGGTCCGGCTGCTTCCTGGATGAACTCTACGAGATTGAGTGCCACCGTGGCAGCGGCAGCGTCCCTGTGGCCGTGCTGAAGAATCTCATGAATGTAACAGTGCTCAACATATCCCTACTGGTGCCGGATGACACCGGAGGCCCTGGCGGATTCATTGAGGTCTCTCAGCTGGTCTTCCATTCTGAGCAGAACCTGCCGAACTGCACTAGCAAAGCAGTGAGCGGCAACATCCCGATCCCATTGAACTTGACGAGGAGTTCCTACATGTACTCGCAGACAAAGAACGTGTTCCTGTCTGGAGGGTGCAACAACCATTCAGCATGAGGTCAGCGGTCGTTGGGTGCAGTTCAAAGTGTCCGAGGGGACCAGCAGCCGCAATGACTGCGTGAATGGGATCGGTTGAATGGGATCGGTTGCTTTGTATGAACATGATCGCCTTTGGGCTTCAGGAGTACGGCCTCGAATTCAAGACAAAGGATGGTTCTTCGATGGTCACCGACGGATAGTACAGGTAAGGTTAATGCTTTGCTGAAGTTTTGAATCCCTGTTTTAAGCATATGATGCCAGTTTGATCCTCACACCATTATGTGAGAAATAAAATATCACGGTTCTGACACCCTGCTTGGACTTCGATTCGGGTCTTGATGTCACTTGTTTGAGGTTAGTCAAATATCCGGTTGATCAAGAACTAACTCAGCTATGGTGAAATTACTTGTCAAAAAGATAATGTTTACTATAGTTAACTGTCATGAAATCAAAATATGTATTCTAAGTAAGATTAGCACATTAGGATTGCCTGATCGGAAAATATTATTAGCACCGGTGGTTGAATTCACCTAGCTCCTGTTGGTACTTCTTATGAAGGCCTTTTGGAAAAGTCGTGTGAAAATTAATCCCGCGAACCGTCCACACAAATGCAGGTATGCTTTCTTAGTGGATCAGTCGTGGTACGATATACCTTTGCGACATGACCGATACACGAGCCTTACCGTCGCATGTGCCAGTGGCTCTCGAATGGGGTATTTCCAACAAAACGTTAGTCAAAGTGCTGCTTTCTGGGGACGTGCACCAAGTGCAGCAACTACAGCGGCATTTTCTACAGTTCTGATATCCCCAGGGCTTACCTGCAATGCTGCTGCCTGTCCGGCTTTGCCGGTAATCCCCATATAGCAGGTGGATGCAAAGGTGAGACAACCCGATGTTTCTTGGCACTAATGAGTTTGGTTAATTTGCATATAGATCGTGAACCAGGCTAGTTCTTCTATATGTTGTGTGCCCTTCTTTTCTTGTATAAGCTTTGTCTGCTTAAATGTAATCTAAACTCCTGCAGGCATGCTTGGTCCATTGAGGTATAATATACTTATGCGCATATTACTATAGGAAGGGTTGCTTATCGTTTCCAACAGTGTTCTAAGAATGTTGTTTGTAACCTTTTTTGATTATTGGCAGATATGGACGAGTGCTTAAATCCCACTGCTTGCCTGGAAAAGTGCGTGACCGTACCTGGTTCATTTTACTGTGTAGACAACGGCAATAACGCGGTCATGATAGGTAGATGTTACTAGCTAGGTCATTTGTCAATAGAGGTCTAAAATTTTTTGATTAGTTTGATGGTTTTTGCGGAGGCGTGTGTGGGGAATATGGCTAGGAAATAAGGATGTATTTTTGAGAGGATTCATTAAGTGCAAGGGAAAAATAAGAAAACTTCTATTGTTTGGTGGGTAATAGCAGGAGAAAGAGCTGAACTTGTTGGTCTGTTGGGGGTGGCTCTAAATTGGATGTCCACCTAGCCTATTTATAGGCATGCATCACCGACTCCCATGCAAAAATTTCCGGTCAAAAGTCAGATTTTTTTTACTGCGCTCATCTTTGCCATTTGCAGAGATAATTATCATGGATTCTTCTACAAAATTAGTGGACTCTAGCTTCATCCTTGCCGCCTAAGTGATAGATAATTTGTAGGATTTTTCTAGACTTTCCTAGCAAATGTTTATACTAAATAGTTCTAGAAATTGGATCAATATTTTGACAAAGTCACTATGCTTCTGCTCCTACATATTTCTCCTTAATTCACACGCAGCTGTTTTGTATTCTTTTCATTCGAGAGGCAAAATGCAATTGAATCGAAATTCTACAGTTCAAATTTAACAGGAAAATTATGCAAGTTGATCTTAGTTACCTCGAACAAATTAGAGATTTATGTAAAGCAATATTTCTTGACTTCTGTCATGAAGGTTTTGGCGCTGGTTTGGGAGCCGTACTCTTTCTGGGATCATTACTCTGTTACTATTTTGCAAGCCAACTACACCAGCTACTTGCCGTTATCCCCTTGATTCTTGACTTTTTTGCTGCTTGTTTCTGAAATCCAACATCACCACTAGACTCGCTACCCTCAAACAAGTTAGATATGGAAGTTTCACAACAAATAGTCATCAGATGCCACATCTTAGCCGCTAGACAAGGATTATACTTGTATTTAAAATTAAGTTGACATTTTTTATGCATCTTGAGTTTGAGGGGATGGTAGAGATACTCAGAGCCATCCATATACGGGCCTCCATTATCTCTTCCAGCACCTGTGGACCGCACTTTGTTAAAGATAAGTCACCGGAGGTCCTACAACTGCATGAAAGCTCTGAAAAACTTTTCTCAGAAAGGTTGAACTGAAGGACAGACAAAAAGCAATGCCAAAGCATCCACCTCAGGATAAAAGTTTTCACTCTTCAGACCGAGCGACAAATTTTTGACGGCATCTTGGTAGAGGAATCTCTTGTTGTTGGCATCTCCGTACTGATATTGATGAAGGGCATTTGCCTCTAATCTCTTGAGCTACCTTTCGACTTTCACGAGCTTCCCGACACTCGTTGCCAAGCCATGCTGGTCGCCAAGCATCAGCAACAAATCATCGCAATACATTAAAGCGACCTCTACATATTACGAAGCAAAACTGACAATCCCTGTTGCTTATTTTCTCACTATTTAAAGAGATATCTTGAGAAGTAAAGGCCACAGTCCTTCATCTTCTGATCGCGACTTCGATAATCTGGAAAGAGACTTTCAAGGATCGCCAATATTTGGTGGGGAGGAATGAGTAGAATTGAGGATTGGCAGAAGATATTAATAAGAATGGTCGCTAGAAAAGAAACTGATGGTTAGAACACCCGCGAAAGCAAGAAAAATGGTCGCCAGAACGCCTCCAAAGGTGTGCCCGTGGTGCCTTCTATTGACCAAATGGCTGCTGCTGTTGTCATTATCGACAGAAGATATTTTTTTTTTTGGTTGATGATGAATATATGTGAAGAATACTTCATTATGAGAATTTCTTCACGACTTCTGGAAGAGATATACAATGTTAAGACCCCTTCAAAAGTTCATTAAAAAAACTCATTGTAACTCTTAGTTCGAAGTTTATCCTTACCAACTATAAATTGACTGGAATTGGAAGTATCATCATAAACTATAAAAGCAATAGAAATTATCTTTGTTAATTCAATTTAAAATAACATGCACTTAATATTTTATTATGTGATTGTTCATGTGCAACTTTGGAATGTAAATATATGATGAAATATCTCCTAAATCAAATAAAAGATATGTTATAATAGGTATCCCTACATTATTACAAATCTCTGAAAATCACATAATATTCCTCAATAAGATATACACACACACACACGTTGATAACAATTTTAAACAGTTACTTTCAAAATATGTCTAAGAATTAGAAATGATATTGCTAATGTGACCATTAAAAAGCAAACTAATGGATAAAGCTCGCACATGAGCATGTGACATGGCTCAATCTCGTGCGAGTTTTACCCATTGTAATTAACTTTATCTTCATGGTTTCACTTCCACAAAGATAAAGATAATTTTTTAGGTGATCAAATGAATTGCATGATATATTTTCTAGATTGCTGTTTTTATGGGGAAAATATTGAGAACTATTATATAGAGTTTTACAAATCCCAGTTATGTGATACAATGACAAAAGTACCCGTCAAATTTGATTTTTTCGTCTGTTAATTACATCCACTAATATTTTTCTGAGGCACAAATTTATCATCTTTCTTTTTAAAGAAGATTTGTTGAAATGTTTTAAAAATTGGGGAAAAAAAAAATATTAGCGCCCTTATGTAATATGAGGTCAAAGTAGTTTTGGTTCATTGGCAAATACTCCACGTTAAATTCTAATATTAATATAACATTTGAATATAATTGGCAAAGCATGCGAATTTTTTTAATGAGTAATGATCAACAGTAAAAGAATGATATGAAAAGGAAAAGTTCAATTCTTACGATAAAAAGGATAGAAAAGAATGAAAATGCATAAAGAGAAATGGGTACAAACTCCACCATTGGTTGCATCAAGGGGACAAAAACAAATAGCAGAGTCGAGTCAATCGGTAATAGGGGGACCCCGGACTAAGGGGCATTTTTCAGAGAGAGAGAGAGAGGCACTAGGGGGAAAAATTCAAAAGGCAGAGTCAAGCCAATCAGTAACAGGGGGACCCCGGAGCGAGGGGCATCAATCAGAGAGAGACAGGCATGAAGGCGGAAAAATCAAATAGCAGAGTCAAGTCAATCAGGAATAGGGAGACCCCGAACTAAGGGGCATCAATCAGAGAGAGAGAGAGAGAGAGCGAGAGAGAGAGGCACTACGGGGAAAAAATCAAATAGTTGGGTCAAGTCAATTAGTAATAGTGAGACCCAGACTGAGCGGCATTAATCAGTGAGATGCTCCTTTTCCCAAGCAAAAGCAAACCGTCGGAGCAGACTGTCAAGGATGAAGCGGGAGAAAATAATCCTGACGACGCTGAAACCGGCATCTAAGATGCCTTTCGTTATTCTCGTACTTGCTCTTGTTGTGGCAGCAGAATCATCTCCTCAGAGTCTGGCCTTGCCCGGCTGTCGGGACACTTGTGGCAATCTGACTCACATTCCGTTTCCTTTTGGAATCGGAACCAACTGCTTCTTGGCTCCCCAGTACGAGATTGATTGCCAGCAAACCCACGGCATCTCTACTCCAGTGCTTAAGAATCTGAGCGTGGCAGTGTTAGATATCTCGCTACCAGTTAGTTCATACTCCCCACTGTCCCCAGGCTTCATTAAGGTCAGCCAGCCGATATTCTACTCCCATCGTAATTGTACGACCAATAAGCAAAACAACCCCCCGGTGGACTTAGTGCACAATAATGGCGCTTTCTTTTACTCCCGACATCGAAACTATTTTGTTGCCAAAGGTTGTGACAGCCTAGCCTTGATGGTCAGCGCCAAGGCGGTCGTAGGATGCAATTGTTCCAGTAAATCCGAATCATCACGGTGCTTTAATGGTAGCACTTGCTGCTTTACTTCGATCCCCAATCAATTCACCAGATACAGTGTAAAATTCGAGACTCCCAGTGGCAAAGCCACACCTACAGTGGATGCAGAATGCAGCTACGCTTTCTTGGTCGAGGAAGCATGGTGGTTTAACACTGATTTCCACAGTTTACTACCCTCAGCCGTTCCGGTGGTGCTCGAATGGGGGATCAGCTCCGACGATTGGGAGCTGCTGAGAATTAGAAACCACACAGGAAGCTCCGGCGGCTGCTTTTGGGACTTGTCGCCTGTTACAATATCTTGTTCTTGCAATGAAGGCTACGGAGGGAATTATTATCTTCCTGAGGGATGCCAAGGTGAGATTAGAACGTCTACTTTTATTTTAAATATTAGCCTTCATCTTTATCCAAAGACAGGTTGGATGACATGCAAGCTCCTAACCGACGAAAAACCCACGAACATAGCTTGAATAATTATATTGTTCGAATCGGATGATGGATGCTCACAAATTAGTAATACAGGAGAATCCAAGAAAGAATTTGACTGCTATATGTTCAATCTCCTATGTATATTGAAACTGCTCGTCCTTTTTTATTCTATCTTTGATCCCATGCATCCTTTAATATTCATTAGATGTCGATGAATGCAAAGAAGATCCGCACATCAATTGCCGAGGGAAGTGTGTGAATCGACCGGGGTCATACAACTGCATAGACTATAAGATCATCACCGTGATAGGTACATCACTGCCTGCTCCTTTTTTTTTTGTCTATATATACACCAATTTCATATGCATGGAGCCAAAAAAACATTGCCATTTAATTGTACATTCATAATTTGTGCATTGAATAATTCTTTTTACTTAATCGTGTTTTCCTAGTCTATGGATTTAACAATTTGATTGTATTTTAGTTTTCTCACCCATCAATAATGCAAAGTATTTTCGAATTATTTTGTTGAGCGAATCCTCCTTTTTCTCTCTCTCTCTCTCCGTCTCTCTCTCTTCCACGCAAGGAGGCACTAGTTCAAATTGGTGGAAGCTAATTTGTTGACGATGAAGGTGAAAGTGGTTCCTTAGAACCAAAGAGTGTAAAAACTTTCACAACATTATCAGCACTTCCTGTTGACTTTTTTTGACACAGGGGTGAGCACGGGCGTCGGAGCTGTAGTATTACCTTTCCTTTCCTGGGGATTGTACAGACACATCAAAAGGAGGCGAGTGGCAAAGCTCAAACAAAAGTTCTTCAAATGTAATGGTGGACTTTTATTGCAACAACACCTATCTTCTATTGAAGACAGTCACGTGGAGAAAGGCAAGTTATTCACCTCAACGGAGATATACATGGCTACGGACCATTTTAATGAGAACCGAATACTAGGTCGGGGTGGTCAAGGAACTGTTTACAAGGGAATGTTATTAGATGGAACGATCATTGCGGTCAAAAAATCCAAATCTATTGATGTAGGGCAAGTCGAACAGTTCGTCAATGAAGTTGTTATTCTCTCTCAAATCAATCACAGAAATGTGGTCAAGTTACGAGGTTTCTGTTTAGAGAGTGAAGTCCCTCTTCTGGTATATGAATTTGTCCCCAATGGAACTCTCTATCACTATCTCCATGATGCAGATGAGGAATTTCCCATCTCGTGGGAAATACGGTTAAGAATTGCCAATGAAGTTGCTGGTGCACTTTCATATTTGCATTTTGCTGCAGCCATACCAGTTTATCATCGGGATATTAAGTCGTCAAATATACTTTTAGACGAAAATATCAAGCCAAAGTGGCAGATTTTGGAGCTTCCAAATCCATTTCCATCGACCAAACACACTTGACCACAATGGTGCGAGGAACCATTGGATACTTGGACCCCGAGTACTACCAAACAAGTCAATTTACAGACAAAAGTGATGTCTATAGCTTCGGGGTTGTCCTTGTTGAACTACTAACCGGAGAAAAGCCAATTTCACAATTGAGGGCGGAAGAGGGCAGAAATCTAGCATCATACTTTGTCATTTCAATGGAGGAGAACCGCTTGTTTGATGTTCTTGATAAGGAGGTATTAGACCATGGCGAAAAAGAAGAAATTATTATAGTGTCTAATTTGGCAAAAAGATGCTTAAACCCTAATGGAAGGTACAGGCCTACAATGAAGGAAGTGGCGATGGAATTGGAACAAGTACAATCACTACGGAATCCCACAGTTCTCTGGCAAAATGAAGAAGAGAATGATCGCATTAGAACTGGATCTATCCATGCTTCGGGTGCGACTCCCATGTTGATGCGATTGGGAGCAGAAGTGGAGCTGACTTTAATGGAAGAGGATCAATCACTCTTATCGCCGAGATGAAGATGCATTCGATTGTCTTTGTCCAGATTTCTGTAATATGAGACATTGCAATCTCTTTATTTGCCTTTGCAAGAACCCTTTTGATTTACTCTTTGTATTTCTCGTGTATGAGTGAGGATCAGGAAAATTATTCATAGTCCTAAACATATTGCACCCTTACTAATTTAGTTTTAAACTCATTAATTTTATCAATTAAGTTTATTTGGCAAATTTTGATTGGAAATCACATGGACATCAATTTTCCTATCGGGCATGGCTGCTAGAGTGGTTGGATAGGCATAATTGACAAAACATAAAAATGTCTAGGAGTCATTTGACATGATTAAAAAAATTTTAAGACCGAATTAGTAAAAATCCAATAAATGTAGTACTTTTTGGATAATTTTTTTAACGATGACTATATTATCTCTTCTTAATTTCTTGTTAGTTTGCTTTAGCTTTTCACGGGGATTTACTATCATATTAAGGAAATAGTCTTCTTACCAGAATACCCGTAATTAGTCGTTTTAGAATTTTTCTTTCCATGTTGTCGTATACGAATGCAGGTGCTCGGAATTTTCCTTCCGGGCACCCTTTTCTAAGCTGGCTTGACTATGGCTAATGACAATAATTCTTCAAGGCTCCAACGTAAATCTATTGGAATGCCAGTCCTCAAAAGATGTCGATCACGGATACTTCAATTGGGTCTCGGTCAATCAATGTCGCCGTTCACAGGGGAACTTTCTTTGGCTTGAGCTTTCTAGAAATGTAGTTTTTTTTTTTCCACGAGATGACATATAAAATCAACTTCAATTGATCGATTTCAGCTTGGCCTGATGCAGGGCAAATATGCCAAGATTAGAAGATTTTCGATAAACTACTCATGATGTACTTGCTAACAATGCAAAATCCTTATTATTTGAACCGTCTGATTAACCTTTGAAGTTTCATATATAAATCACCATCAACAAACCTTTATCTTTATAGGAACATTAAAAACATGCATCTTCGATCAACTCACATCATCATTGTTTGTTTGTTTTTCTCGCCCGCATGTTGAACCGCAAAAGCCCGGGTACAAGACCAAGTGTGGGACCATGTCATACAAATAATAATAAACACATATTCATGCAAACTCCATCAATGGTTGCTTTAATGGACAAAGATGAAATATCTGAGTCAAGTCAACTAGTTTCGTCTAGTGCTAATTGCTAGAGTAAGGAGAGAGATTATTGACGTGTCTTTGTTGGAAAAATACGACATCGATTTGTCGCCATACTTAGCAAGGAATAGTCATACGAATAATAAACAGATATTCATGCAGACTCCATCAATGGTTGCTTTAATGGACAAAGATGAAATATTTGAGTCAAGTCAACTAGTTTTGTCTGGTGCTAATTGCTAGAGTAAGGAGAGAGATTATCGACGCGTCTTTGTTGGAAAAATACGACATCGATTTGTCGCCATACTTAGCATGGAATAGTCATACGAATAATAAACGGATATTCATGTAGACTCCATCAATGGTTGCTTCAATAGACAAAGATCCAATAGCAGAGTCAAGTTAACTAGTTTTGTCCGGTGCTAATTGCTAGAGTAAGAAGAGAGATTATCGATGTGTCTTTGTTGGAAAAATACGACATCGATTTGTTGCCACACTTAGCAATGAATAGTCATACGAATAATAAACGGATATTCATGCAGACTTCATCAATGGTTGCCTCAACAGACAAAGGTCCAATAGCAGAGTCTAGTTAACTAATTTCGTTGGGTGCTAACTTTCAGAATAGAGAGATCACGGACATGTCTTTGTTGGAAAAATACAACATCGATTTGTTGCCTTACTTAGCAAGGAAAAGTATCTGGATATTTTCCAATTTGGCTACACGTGGAAAAGCGAATCTTGAACTCAAACTTCAAATGGGACCTGCAATTGTTGCAGAAGGACAAGTTGGCTTCTGACAAGTCCACCACAAAACAAAGTTTATTAGTTTCATGGAGACTTTCTCGATAGTTAAACAGTGGTGGCGTGCATCCAATCTGATTCATCATGCTCTTCTTTTCTAGCAATATCAAACTGGAGGAGCAAACTCTGGAAGATGAATTGGGAGAGATGCTACTGGCGCTGCTGAAAATGGCATCTTAGATGGCATTGATTAATTATTTATTAATTATATAAAAATTAAGAATTATCTTTTAAATCTCTATAAATATTAATTTTTATTAAATTGCATAATATATAGGCATTATGAGCATTTGCACTACTATTGTTAAAATTTGTCAAAAAAATCAAAAGATTTAATTAAAATAATATTTTTAATTATTAAAAAAAAAACCATAGCAAGGTCGGACTAGGGCTGGGCCTGCCCAGGTCTTTCTTCTTTCCTCTTTTTTCTTTTTTTTCTTTTCTTCCCCCACTCCTGCCCGGCCCTCTTCTTTTCTCGGCCCGGTCCGCGCCCTTTCTCTTCTTCCTCCCTACACGCTGCTTACACTTTTTGCAAAAAGGAAGAGCGACAGAGGTACAGAGACAGGAGAGCAGCGAGAAAATATTGGCTGCAGCTCATTTGCCAGCGTGGCGAACCGGAGGCTGCTCCGGAGTGCAACATGTGTCCTCTTGTGGCCCAGGCGTTAGGCTTGTTAGGGAGGAAATTTTTTTTTTGAAACCGCGCGCGTTCTCCTCTCCTCTTCTCTGCACACTCTGCAGCCAATATTTTCATCTCGACTTCTATATCCTGCTATTGCTGGAACTCTGCAACTCTCACCTCATCAACAGCTTTAGACATCTTCCCACCATCTCTGGCCCAAACGGGATTCCAAGACACGAATGCCGCTGTCACAAAATGAAGGCGCTCTTGTCTAGAGGTCGAGAACTCATGTGGCTTAGGGAAATGTCTAGAGTTTTTAGACCGGAAATGAGCTCCATCGCTTGCTCGAGCATCTGTAGTAAAAGCATTGTGCAACTGCTTTACACCATTGACGAAATAATCTTCAAACCTGGTTCATAAGAAGTAACGGCTGAGTCACCATAGATAGTTTTTGTGGTGATAGGATGAATGGTATGACGTGTTGTCCATTTGATAGTTTTTTAAAAGAAAATGTTACTATTATATAGAGTTTTACAAATTACATAAATGCGAGACAATGAAAATAATGCCCATCAAATTCGAATTTTTTACTTATATTTGCATCAACTAATACTTTTTTGTGGAAAAAAAATGAATCATCTCATGTCTTTTTAAGGAGAGAGTTTCTATTGAAAATTAAGGATTCCAAATTAGGGAAGATATACATATATATTCCCTCATGTATTATGAGGTCAATGAAATTTGGGTTCATCGGTTAATACTCCTTGTAAAACTTTTGATTTTAATATAGCATCTGAAATTAATTAGGTAAAGCAAGCGAAAATTGTAGCTGAAATTTAAAATTCTAAAAATAATTTGATGTGGAAAAAATCCACAATTCCATTGTATTTTTGAATGAACGATCATAAAAAATAAATTGAAGCGAACTGGAAAGTAAGAACACAAAAATCTTCGTAATAATCAATTGGAAGAGGAGAAATTAAAAGCCAAAAGTTCAATTCTGTAACAAAGAGGACAGAGAAGAAAAAGGAAATATTATTTATAAAGAGAGTGCATGGATAAAATAGAATGGGCAGAGACAAAAAAAAACAAGGAAAATGAATTAAAAGCATGACAAATTTATTGAAATACAAAAATTTAAAATTGAGAAAGAAAAAATTTCATGAAAAGCTTAGCCAAGCTTCTACTAGGCTTGCATTTCTCTATGGGAAAATGACACAAATGATTTCTAAATTTTGGCCTAATATATAATATAGTTCATGAACTTTTAATTTATTCAATATACTTTTTAAACTTCTACCTAATATGCAATGTGGTCCTTAAACTTTAAATATGGTCAATGTGGTTCATGGATCTTTGATATATGTTCAATGTAGTCCATGAACTGTGTAAAATTGTTCAATGTTGTCATTTGATTAATTCACGATTAAGGGTAAAATTGAACATTTTCGTTAACATTAAACATTTTCATATAATTTATGGACTAAATTGAATATGTATCAAAAGTTCACAAATTACATTGAATAAATTAAAAGTTTAAAAATTACATTGCATATTAGGCTAAAATTTATGAACCACATTAAAGTAAAAATTCAAGGGCCATATTACGTATTAATTCAAAATTCAGAAAATCATTTGTGTCATTTTTTCTTTATTTATGACTTATAAAGCACCTAGTTATAATATAAGCGTGCTTCAAAATGTGTGATTCTTATTTTATAATTTATGAAAACATCTTTTTTAAATCACATATGACATAAGAGTTTCACTAGAATTGAATCAACGAGAAAATATCGTTCACCGAAATTCTTTCTTTGGTTTTATTAAGAGAAGACAAGTTTTGTGACAATTGCAAACAGGAGTTTCGATGGCTCACAAGGAGCAAATATACTTCAATGAAATTTTATAATAATGAAACCTTATGAAATATAAATTTTTGTTGGAATTTAATCAATAACAAAGTGAGACGACAAGGAAATATACCGTTAGAATTTAATCAACGATGTAAATTTGAAAGCTACAATTAAGATAATGCACTAGAATTTAATCGACGATAGGATATTTGGAAACTATAGCTACGGTACAGGAATTAAAGAATTATTGAAGATAATATTAATAAAAAGATAACAAATTTTTATCATTATTGTCGGGGGTTTACAAGGAGCACGATGTGTCATACTTTGGACTACCTAGTAATTTGTAAGCAGAAAATCTCTATCCCAATTCCTGTCAAATTAAAGATCAATTCCTGTGATAACCATGATAATCTTTATGCTAAACAATAAAATTATGAGTTTTTAAATATTGATCCTAAATTTGAGATTACTAACAGATGGCGAGCCGGCTCTGTCGCCGCATTGGCCAGTTACTCGGTAGAGCACTCGAAAACATCCCCGAACAGTCCAAAACAAACCTTGTACCAAGGAAACAATCACTACAGCTGTCGGAAGGACACAGAATGTCACACCCCGAAACTGCAAGAAAAGGGAATATGACACGGCCGTCATTCCACACGAAGGACGCAGCCTCAATATAACCAACAACCTGATATCAACATATATAAACTTAAGCCCATATATATATCAGATAGACCAACATGTTGGCTATACATCAGAGTTTCTATAATCCTCTAAAATAATATTAACAAACCGAACTCAGCCAACCTAAAAGATAATAAGCACTAAACAAGTTTCTTCCTCAAGTCATACCCAAAAAGAATCAAAAATTTCCCCCCAACAGCGCTCTCGCTTTACTCGCCGCTAACCGATGAACCTGAAAACATAAATGATGAGTGGAATGAGCAACCACCGCCCAATGAGTAGTACATATCTTCTAAGCAGATCGGACAAGCACTATGCATGGATTCAAAGAAATCCCATAACTTTTAAACTCCATCAAATATATAAAATACATGATGAATCATATAGGAGTTACTTTTATACTCATATGAAAACTCATTTAAATAACCATCACAATACAAGAATCAATGGTCAAGTCCATTGAATAATCTCCATTCAAAAATCACAAGTCAATGGTCCATCCATTGACTAATCTATTGCTCAATCTCTTACTATGGTCATGACACAACGCCTTGTGACATAATGCCGGTGGCTCGGCCCAGAAAGATATCCTACCCAGTATGCATACCAACATGCCCCTTAATGGGCTCACAGCAATAATGAGCAAAATAACCATCATCCAATACCAAAAAGTCAATTCAGAAATCAATATAATAAATCAAGCAAATACCTTTTTGCAATATCATCATCCACCATTTCAAATCCATTTCTCAAGTCATCCACATACTTTCCCATAAACCATTTGTAAAGCACATATAAATATATTTTGCTTTCAAATACTTTGCATAATATGCTTTCCAAATCTTCATAAACAATCAAAAGGTAGTTCATGCCCGATCCGATTTTTATGCAATAATAATGTCATTTCATAACCACATACTATATATAATCCATATAATTCTCTCAATATGAATTTTATAAATTCAAAGAAGATATAGTACCACTCACCTCGTCGCCTACGATCCAATAAAACGATATTTGAATCGTCAAACTCGCGGTCCTAACAAATAATTGAGGAATGAGTTAAAACCCGATAAAACTCTACCTCAATTATTGAGACAACTAAATCACGCCTTAACACTAATAAAATGACCCCTAAGAGCTAACAAAACGCCTAACAAAAGCAATTTATTCCAAGCCGTTCAAGAAGTGAGACTAGGGTGCAGAACTTGATTATGCCATAACTTTCTCATCCGAACTCCGATTCAAGCAATCTTGTAGTCAAAACGAAGATAATTCCAAGTACTAGAAGACCCATTAGTAGGACAATCCAATTTCGAGCCAAAACCGACAAAATCAGACCCCACAGCAACCGCGCGTACTGTACATCCAACGGGCAGAAGTTCAAAATTCCATTTCGACAAACCATGCTCTCAAATCCAATTCCGTAAAATCCCACGGGTCCATGACGTCTTAAACTACCATTCTTATAAATTTCCACAGCTCAATAACATAAAAATTGGACTTCGCCGCTCAATATTCCCAATATTCCGAATTTGAGCCCTAAATCGGAAAAATGAGGCACGTGTACTCACCGGGTGTTGTATAAAATAGTTGAGTCGGCTTTGCGAGGCTCCCACGGCGTGCACGTGCGAAACCCTCTCCTCCTTTCCCTTTCTTCTTCTCTCCCTCTCTTCTCTTTTCTCTCTGTTTTCTTTCTCCTTCCCGACTGTTCTGGTTTCCGAAAGTGGGAGACAAAGCCCCACTTATTCTCTCTCCTCTCCTTTTGACTTTTCAACTCCCTTTCTTCTCCTCTTTTTTTTAATCCATGTGGAGCCCACCAGCCAACAAAAGAGCCGAATATTACACAGACTAACCCAAATCTAGAAGTAATCGACACCGTCGACAATGGAAGGCCTCTCATTCGTGCGTCCTGTGTTTATGTATAGGAAGACCAATCCTCATTTCGAGCAAATCGCACCAACCAACAGATCAAATCCAGAACAGGATTATCGTCACGATGAAACTGCGAGTGACCTTCGAATAAGTCACTGTTTATTGTCTGCCCTTTCTGCTATGGTCGATTGCCGAGGCAGCAGCCACCAATGCAATACAGACCCGCATCCTCTGGTGGCCCTGCCCAACTGCACTGCAGCATGCGGCAACTTGACGGTTCCATACCCGTTTGGGATAGGGTCCGGCTGCTTCCTGGATGAACTCTACGAGATTGAGTGCCACCGTGGCAGCGGCAGCATCCCTGTGGCCATGCTGAAGAATCTCATGAATGTAACAGTGCTCAACATATCCCTACCGGTGCCGGATGACACCGGAGGCCCTGGCGGATTCATTGAGGTCTCTCAGCTGGTCTTCCATTCTGAGCAGAACCTGCCGAACTGCACTAGCAAAGCAGTGAACGGCAACATCCCGATCCCATTGAACTTGACGAGGAGTTCCTACATGTACTCGCAGACAAAGAACGTGTTCCTGTCTGGAGGGTGCAACAACCTCAGCATGAGGTCAGCGGTCGTTGGGTGCAGTTCAAAGTGTCCGAGGGGACCAGCAGCCGCAATGACTGCGTGAATGGGATCGGTTGCTGTATGAACACCATCCCCTTTGGGCTTCAGGAGTACGGCCTCGAATCCAAGACAGAGGATGATTCTTCGACGGTCACCGACGGATAGTGCAGGTAAGGTTAATGCTTTGCCGAAGTTTTGAATCCCTGGTTTAAGCATACGATGCCAATTTGATTGTCACACCATTAGGTGAGAAATAAAATATTACTGTTCTGACACCCTGTTTGGATTTCGATTCAGGTCTTGATGTTACCTGTTTGAGGTTAGTCAAATATTCGGTTGATCAAGAACTAACTCGACTATGGTGAAATTACTTGTCAAAAAGATAATGTCTATCATAGTTAACCGTCATGAAATCAAAATATGTTTTCTAATTAAAATTAGCACATTAGGATTGCCTGATCAGAAAATATTATTAGCACTGGTGGTTGAATTCACCTAGCTCCTGTTGGTACTTCTTACGAAGGCCTTTTGGAAAAGTCGTGTGAAAATTAATCCCGCGAACCGTCCACACAAATGCAGGTATGCTTTCTTAGTGGATCAGTCGTGGTACGATATACCTTTGCGACATGACCGATACACGAGCCTTATCGCCGCATGTGCCAGTGGCTCTCGAATGGGGTATTTCCAACAAAACGTTAGTCAAAGTGCTGCTTTCTGGGGACGTGCACCAAGACTACATTTTTGGGTCCAGTTACTGGGTGCAGCAACTACAGCGGCATTTTCTACAGTTCTGATATCCCCAGGGCTTACCTGCAATGCTGCTGCCTGTCCGGCTTTGCCGGTAATCCCCATATAGCAGGTGGATGCAAAGGTGAGACAACCCGATATTTCTTGGCACTTATGAGTTTGGTTAATTTGCATACAGATCGTGAACCAGGCTAGTTCTATATGTTGTGTGCCCTTCTTTTCTTGTCTAAGCTCTGTCTGCTTAAATGTAGTCTAAACTCCTGCAGGCATGCTTGGTCCATTGAGGTATAATATACTTATGCGCATATTACTATAGGAAGGGTTGCTTATCGTTTCCAACAGTGTTCTAAGATTGCTGTTTGTAACCTTTTTTGATTATTGGCAGATATGGACGAGTGCTTAAATCCCACTGCTTGCCTGGAAAAGTTGCGTGACCGTACCTGGTTCATTTTACTGTGTAGACAACGGCAATAACGCGGTCATGATAGGTAGATGTTACTAGCTAGGTCATTTGTCAATAGAGGTCTAAATTTTTTTGATTAGTCTGATGGTTTTTTCCGAGGCGTGTGTGGGGAATATGGCTAGGAAATAAGAATATATTTTTGAGAGGGTTCATTAAGCACAAGGGAAAAATAAGATAACTTCTATTGTTTGGTGGGTAATACGAGGAGAAAGAGCTGAATTTGTTGGTCTGTTGGGGGTGGCTCTAAATTGGATGTCCACCTAGCCTATTTATAGGCATGCATCACCAACTCCCATGCAAAAATTTCTGGTCAAAAGTCAGATTTTTTTTACTGCGCTCATCTCTGCCATTTGTAGAGATAATTATCATGGATTCTTCTACAAAATTAGTGGACTCTAGCTTCATCCTTGCCACCTAAGTGATAGATAATTTGTAGGATTTTTCTAGGCTTTCTTAGCAAATGTTTATACTAAATAGTTCTAGAAATTGGATCAATATTTTGACACTTCTGCTCCTACATATTTCTCCTCAATTCACACGCAGCTGTTTTGTATTCTTTTCATTCGAGAGGCAAAATGCAATTGAATCGAAATTCTGCAGTTCAAATTTAACAGGAAAATTATGTAAGTTGATCTTAGTTACCTCGAACAAATTAGAGATTTATGTAAAGACATATTTCTTGACTTCTGTCATGAAGGTTTTGGCGCTGGTTTGGGAGCCGTACTCTTTCTGGGATTATTGTGGTGGTTCTACAAGTTCATGAAGAGGAGGCATGAAATCATGCTCAAAGAGAAGTTCTTCAAATGACTCGGAGGTCTTCTGTTACAACAACTATCTTATGACGAAGGCAATCATATGGAGAAAAGCAAATTGTTCACTTCGAAAGAGTTGGAGAAAGCTACCGATCATTTTAATGAGAACAGGATACTCGGTCAAGGTGGCCAAGGTACTATGTACAGGGGAATGCTTACTGACGGAAGGATTGTTGCAATCAAAAGATCAAAAGTTGTAGACGAAGAACAAGTTGAATAGTTTGTCAATGAGGTTATGATTCTCTCACAAATTAATCAAAATTGTCAAATTGTCGGGTTGTTATTTGGAGACGGAGGTTCTACTTTTGGTGTATGAATTTATCCATGTGGAACTCTTTATCAACATTTGCATAATCCAACCGAAGAATTTCTAGAATCATGGGAAATGAGATTGAGGATTGCCACCGAAGTTGCTGGAGCTCCTTACTATTTGCAATTTGCTGCAGCCATACCTATTTATCGTCAAGATGTCAAGTTTTCAAATATCCTTTTGGACGATAAGTACCGGGCCAATTTAGCAGGTTTTGGAACTTCAAGATCGGTTGCCATCGATCAAACTCACTTGACCACAATGTTCGAAGGAACAATTGGTGATGTAGACTCCGAGTATCTCCAAACGAGCCAATTTACAAACAAGAGTGACGTGTGAAGCTTTAAAGTAATCCCGTGGAGCTATTGACAGGGCAAAAACCAATCTTAGCAAAGAGGGCGAAAGATGGTAGAAGCTCAGCTGCGTATTTTATTACGTCAGTGGGTGAAACCGCCTATTTGACATCGTCGATTCTGGAGTGGTAAAGCAAGGTCAAGAGGAAGTGATTTTGGGAGTTGCGAATTTGGCAAAAAGATGCTCGAACTCGAGCGGAAGGAATCGACCTGCGATGAAGGAAGTGGCGATGGGGTTGGAGCGAATTCGAGTGCAACATGTCGATCCTTCCACTCCCAAGCAAAATCATCATATGATCGATCACGTGAGGACTTGATCGATTCAAGCTGGGGATGATTGCTCTACGCCAGTGAGGTCCGAAGCTCAAGAATCTTCATTGGACTTCGACTTGTTCCTACATGATTTAGAACGTTAAAGATATGCGACCTTAATCACTTCTTATCGCACCTGTATTTGTCGGGCATGCAACCTACCGTCTACGAAAAAAGTATCTGTCTCATCACCATCCATCAAGCGTAGTATCAGATGACTTGGTAGGCAGTCTTGTCTTCAAGAGACAAAAAAGATTTCACGGATTTGTACAATGTGAGAGGACGACTCTTGCTTATTTCATGGTTTGAATTATTCAATAGCATCTTGTCGGTCTCATTCTCGTTAATTCGATGGGTTTAATCCTAAAATCCCTCTAATCTCTTTAATGAGCTCACTGATGACCACCGCCCGCAACACCTCCTCAACTTCTATGTCCTGCTGCTGCTGAAATCCTGCAACTCTCACCTTATCAACAGTTTAAGACATCATCTTTCCACCATCTTCTGGCCCAGACGGGTTCTGGGACCCCGATGCTGCCGTCCCAAAACGAAGTCGCTCTTGTTATAGAGTTTTAAAATTCACTTATGCGCGAGACAATGAAAAGAATTGCCTGTCAAATTCGAATTTTTTCACTTATAATTACATCCACTAATACTTTTCGGTGGAACAAATGAACCCTTTCATGTCTTTTTTAGAAGAGAAAGTTTCTATTGACAATTTAGATTTTCAAAGTAGGGGGGAAATAATATATATACTTCCTCATGTATTATGCGGTCAATCTAGTTTGGGTTCATCGGCTAATACTCCATCTAAACCTTTTAATTTCAACTTAACATCTAAAAATAATTAAATAAAGCATGTGAAAATTGTAGATTAAATTTAAAATAAATGATCATGAAAATTAGATGGGGTCTACCTTTTTTTTTTTTTTTTTTTTTTTTTTTTTTTTTACAATTGTTCTGTACACTAATGCTCGAGGTAGTGGGGTAATTTAATCACATCCGTAAAATATTTTAAAATCAGAAAATTAGTTGAAATTCTTTAGAGGGACAGTAAATTTTTTTTTTTTTTTTATAGAAAAAGAATTGTAATCATTACTCAAAAGGATTCAAAAATGCATAGTATTCATAACAAAGTAAATCGAAATAGAGCATTAATACTGAAAAACAAAGTAAAATCCAGAAAATAAGGAGGATCGACGGAGTACCAATAAAATTAAGCATAAATTCATTTCACAAAAATAGATTTGTCAAACAAAATCGACGATCGATCACTGGGCATTGTATTTTTGTTAGTGATGAACTCATGTTGGAAATTCCTTCTCCAATAATTTTGATGTACCAATCGGTGGTGTGCATTTAGATTTGACTTCCTCTAAACCATTATCATATGGAGACAATTAATATAGGCTAAACAAACATAGGTTTAATATGTGGAGGAGCAAATTTTTGTAATTCAATGAGACGCCAAAACTCCTACAATCATCTTTGAGCGTAGAGGCAAAAACCCTATACATGAACAAAGCAAGGAGCATCGAATCTTCAAAAGCATATTTATTAAACTCCTAGTCTAGATTGGGAGAAGATAACACCCAAATCTAGAACTAGATCGAGAGAGTTCAAACTCTCAAATCGAGAATTAGACCGGGAGAAGAGAGCTCCAAATCCAAACCCAAAACCTATTATGTTAAAACCGATTCCTAAGTTTTTGAACCTGAAATCTACTTTGTAGACTCGGAACTGACCAAGTCGATTTTTTTTTTAATTATTTTTTTACAATGAAGTATTTCATAAGAATGATGTTAAAATGTTACTTTATATAATTTTTTTTTTAAAGAATGCCGTGTTATATTCTTTATTCAAGACTAGATAGTAGAGAGCAAGAGCGAGAAATGAAAAAAAGAGAGGCTTTGATGTGAGAAATAAGAAAAGCAACAGGGTTTGGATTTCTAAAACATATTCAAAAGCACATGCTTCTCGATTGGGGGGCGGTTTTAGCAATCAGAACAAACACGATAATACAAGAGTTTTGAAGTTCTTAGGAGGGCGACTTTCTAGAAACATCTCGGCGGCAAGTATCTTGGGATACCAAGTTACTGGGAAATTTCCATGATTTTATTAATATTAGAATCTCTAAAATTTGCTTATTGGGTTAAGACCCATCTCAAGTTCACTTTTCAAATAGGCTATCATCATCACTGATGTGTTTATTGGAAAAATATGACATCGATTTGTTGCCATACTTAGCAAGGAATAGTCATACGAATAGATGGCTATTCATGCAAATTCCATGAACGATTGCTTTGACGGACAAAGATCAAATTGCAGAGTCAAGTCAACTAGGTTCGGCGGGGTGCTAACTGCCAGAGTAGAGAGACAGAGAGAAGTACCTGGACATTTCCCACGGCAAGTACCGTTATTCCTGATGAATAATAGTGCCTTTTTGAGCACACTCATGCGATTGGCAACCGGAAGAGAAAATAAGAGACATTGAGCACAGGCAGTCACCTCCCCCAAAGACAAAATGAGAGACAAAATATCTTTTTCACCGAGGGATCCTTCTTGATATACAACTACATATATGAGAAAGTTGTTAAATTATTTCGTCTGAATTTTAAAACGTAAAATACAAACTATTCCTATCTTGTTGGGACGAAAAATATACAACTTGAAACAAGGGATACAGAATGTGCGGGTATCAGTATATTAAAATAAGGAATGCAGTCAGGTTGGACACCCTTACTAGAGGGACTATTCCTAGCAGTCCTCGTAGATGGAGACCGGACAAGCAATTTGTCCGGTGTCCTCGGCAAAACATACGGTGCAGACCGGCACCGTCACTACTCGTCACTGCTTTTCCAATAGTGACGGTGCCCTGCGAATCTTCACCTCGAGCATCAAGTGGGAGCTGCCAATGTTGAAGAAGGCAAGTTGGCTTCTGACAAGTCCACCATAAGCCAGGGTTCATTAGTTTCGCGGAGAGGTTTTCGACAGTTAAATAGCGGTGGCGTGCATCAAATCTGATTTATCAGCCTCTTCTTTTCTAGCAAAATCAAACTGGAGGAGCAGACTCCGGAAGATGAATCGAGAGAGAATGCTCCTGGCGATCTTGAAAATGGCATCTCAGATGGCTTTCGTGATTCTTATGCTTGGTTTTGCAGCCGCAGCGGAATCATCTCCTCAGAGTCTGGCTTGGCCGGGCTGTCCGGACACATGTGGCAATCTCACTGGCATTCCGTATCCTTTCGGAATCGGATCTGGCTGCTTCTTGGATCCCCGGTTCGAGATTGATTGCCAACGAGCCGATGGCCTCTCTACTCCGATACTCAAGAATCTGAGCGTGGTGGTCAGGGATATTTCGCTTCCGGATAGTTCAGACTCTCCAGGCCTCATTAAGGTCAGCCAGCCCATATTGCATTCCCATCTTAATTGTTCGGCCAACCGGCAAAACGACGCCCCGGTGGACTTAAGGGCCAGCAACGGCATTTTCAGGTACTCCCAGATTCATAACTATTTTGTTGCCGGAGGTTGTGATAGTCTGGCCATGATGGCCAGCGTAGACAACCCTAGAGCGATGGTAGGATGCAAGTCTTTCTGCGACGGAAACGGTACTCTTGGATTCGACCAGTGCTCTAGTGGTACCGGTTGCTGTATGACTTCTATCCCTGATGTTATCAGCAAATACAGCGTGGAGTTCAAGACTCTCAATGGCGAAACCACAGCGCCGGAGGTTGTAGAATGTAGCTATGCCTTCTTGGTCGCGAAATCATTGTGGTATCAAACTGATTTGAATAGTTTACCGCTGGACGTTCCAGTGATACTCGAATGGGCGATCACCTCCCACGAGTATAGCCTGCTGAGCAAACAAAAAAATTGGCGAGGCAATGACAGTTCCGCCTCCTGCCATACATACTCAACGCCCGGGTTTCGTAGCCTGATATATTGTTCTTGCAATCAAGGCTACAGAGGGAATTATTTTCTTCCCCACGGATGCCAAGGTGAGAATAGAACGTCCACTTTTATCTTGTATCTCAACCTTATTCAATATCCCAAGCTTGCTAGGACGATATGCGAGCTCGAAACGTACTAAAAGAACCTGCGAATATAGCCAGAATAATTAGATTGTTGATGGATGCTCACTAATTGGTAATACAGGAGAATCCAAGGGAGAATTCGACTGCTGAATGTTTCGTCTGATATATATCTATATTGAAACTGCATGTGCTTTCTCCTTCTTTCTTTGATCCCATTCATCATTTACTATCGATCAGATATCAATGAGAGCAAAGAATATCCAAACCTCAGCTGCCGAGGGAAATGTGTGAATCGATCGGGGTCATATAACTGCATAGAGGATAAGGTCATCACCATGATAGGTACGTCACTGTCCGCTCCTTTTTTCCCTTTGGTCACGGAAAGTGACTGCCTAAGTATACGCAAATTTCATTTGCATGAATGACGAAAAATAATATCATTTCTGCTCAATTTAAATTGTACTTTCATAATCCGCATATTCAATTATGCTTTTAACTGAAATCCAAGAGCGAAGAAAAACTCGTTGAATATTATCTACTAGCTTCCTAAAACGATTGCGGTCGACATTTTTCTACACAGGTGTGGGCACAGGTGTCGGAGTCATAATATTACTTTTGCTTTCTTGGAGGTTATTAAAATTCCTGAAAAGAAAGTGTCAGGCAAATACGAAGTGAAAATTCTTCGAACGTAATGGCGGACTTTTAGTGCAACAACATCTATCTTCCATCGAAGACAGTCGCATGGAGAAAGGCAAGTTGTTCACCTCAGCGGAGTTAGATACGGCCACGGACCATTTTAATGAGAGTCGCATATTGGGTCGGGGTGGTCAAGGGACAGTTTACAAAGGAATGTTGTTGGATGGAACGATTGTTGCAGTCAAGAAATCCAAAGTCATTGATGCTGGACAAGCCGAACAGTTCGTCAATGAGGTTGTTATTCTCTCCAAAATCAATCACAGAAATGTGGTCAAGCTGTTAGGAATCTGTCTGGATAGTGAAGTCCCTCTTCTAATATATGAATTTGTTCCTAAAGGAACTCTCTACCAATATCTTCATGATCCGAAAAGAGAATTTCCCGTTTCGTGGGAAACACGATTAAGAATTGCTAGTGAAGTTGTTGCGGCTATTTCATATTTGCACTTTGCTATGGCCATACCGGTTTATCATCGTGATATCAAGTCGTCAAATATACTTTTGGACGAAAAATATCAAGCCAAAGTGGCAGATTTTGGAACTTCTAGATCAATTACCATCGACCAAACTCACTTGACCACAAGGGTGCGAGGAACCTTTGGATACTTGGATCCGGAGTACTACCGAACAAGTCAATTTACGGACAAGAGTGATGTCTATAGTTTTGGGGTTGTCCTTGTCGAGCTACTAACCGGAGAAAAGCCAATTTCTCAACTAAGAGCGGAAGAGGGCAGGAATCTATCCACGTACTTTGTCATTTCGATGGAGGAGAACCGCTTGTTTGATGTTATTGATAAGGAGGTGTTAGACCATGCCAATAAAGAAGAAATCATTGCGGTGTCTAACTTGGCGAAAAGATGCTTGGACCCTAATGGAAGGAACATGCCTACAATGAAGGAAGTGGCCATGGAATTGGAGCGTGTACGACCACTACGAAATCCTGTGATTGTCCGGCAAGATGATGAAGAGATGGATTGCACTAGAAATGGATCTGTCTGTGGTGCGGTCTCCACATTGATGCGATCGGAAGCAGATGTAGCGCTGACTTCGTGGTTATATGATTTGCCGAGATGAAGATGCATTTTATTGTTTGTGTCCAATTTTCTATTAATATGAAACCTGGCAGTCTGTCTATTTGCCTCCATATGTGAGATATGGAATAATGTCGATTATACTAAGAAGTGCTCTACAGAAATGATATGCTAAATTCATGCACCCTTCTGATATACGCTTCTTGATTTCTTGTTATTGTGCATTAGCTTTTCACTGGGTTGTACTACTGTGAATGTCTCATAAGTTTCAGCCGACTGCTTGCTTTTTGTGGCACGTACCTGAGATGCAAAGTGACTTTTGGATTTTCAATCTTTCTAGTTTTACAATATGTTAGTTGGTGCATTGAAAGCTTTAAAGTTCCTTGAATAAAAATGATAATGTTTGGTAAAATCTTACTGTATCACTTTGAGTCAAGATTTGCATGGGCAAGGCGTAAAGCCCAGGGCAAGTACTGTCACGCCCCGACCCTCGAGCACGCGGCAACCCCTGTTCTCTTGCGGTCATTTGATTTGCGACTCCCGGGATCCGTCGCCGACCGTTATTTTTATCTTTTGATTAAACGCATGCGGAAGCGAAACACAATCCCCGGTCAATCACAAAAAAAACAGGGATAGCAGGAAAACCCAACAAGAACACATTCAAAAGTACTGCTTTATTTATCTATTGATTAAGCCTAGGAAGTTTACAAGTACAAGCCCTTACCACGGGCATCTTCCTATCGAGCCGTGAAACTAGCGAGTCAAGGTTAATCTACTCCCTTCAAAGACGGCCACGAGCCGTAACACGCGTCGATCCTCCATCCTACGGCCCTGAAAAATGTTAACCACGACGGGTTGAGATAAACTCAGCAAGTCAAAGTCCTAAGCCCCGGTTAGGAACTTCGCTCGCCTTGGGAGCAATCTAACCATGCAACCTAGTTCCGGCAAACAACACATACCACACCTCAAGCAGTATTATCAGACGACAGTTCAATAAGCAGTTGCAAACACAAGCGACCCTACCTAGCCTTGGCACACGCAACCCGCGTAAACCGTCAATTCAATCATCACGACATTAAGAGCATGCGAATAATCAGAGCATCTCACACAACTTTCTCATGTCTCACACCCACACATGCTCCGATTATTACGACCCCTCCTCCTGGGCCACGGCACAACCTTATGGTTGGCGGTTCCTGGCTAAACCAGCTTCGTCCTCTTTACCTCGAGGCACGGCGACGTCAAGGGCTCACTCCCAAGACGGCATTCCCGAAGGAGCACAAGACTCGCCCACTACCGCAGTCCCGCTCGACGAGGCCCGGGACCCGCCCCCATACCGCGATCCCACATAGAACCCCTCCCCGTCGGGCATCCGACCGAAGTCGGGCGACCCACGGCCACGGCACAACCCCATAGGGATTGGCGGTCTTCCGGCAACGCCGGGTTCCCTCATTTAATGTGTTCATGCAACACATCATCAAGCAATCCATTTATATCTTTGCTCGTCGTGAATGAAATATTACTCATGCTCATGCGACATGCCATTTCGAGATAACCCACGCAATATGTCATGCGATCTCACTCGACAATTTCCAAAATTCAATTTCCAATCAGCATTCAATCAAGTACATTCCCTAACTCTTGGGAACAACTTCAACTCTTGTCATTTCGGATGACCAATCGACATCACGATACTTGCACACTTTTCCAAATAATCACGTATATTTAATAATAAATAAATACGTGTCCTCAAAACGACGCCAATCAACTATTTCCAACAATATTCAATTATCTCAAATAAGTATAAAATATAATTATACTTAAAGATACTCATTTAAGAAGCATATAATACTATAGTTGATTGTTCCGATAAAATAATTCAAGTCCCACAAAATACTTATAATTATTTTTCAATCCCATAATTAATTATCCAACCCAAATAATTCCATTTAGTAAAACCCTTCTTTAATAAACCAATGTCCTTTAATAAAATAGTATATAAATACTATTGACTTTGGAAAAATAGACCATAGTAATTTTCCCCCAAAATTACTCAATTAAAACCATTTCCAATAAATAATCACCAATAAAAACCATTTCCAATGAATAATCACCAATTAAATCATTTCCAATAAATAATCACAATTAAAACCATTTCCAATGAATAATCACCAATTAAACCATTTCCAATAAATAATCACAATTAATTATTTTCTCCAAAAATAATTAATTTTCAGCAATGAATAGTAATAACAATATTACTATTTATAATTCGAAATTATATATTAATTTAATTAATTAATAATTCCGAAAATAATAAATAATTATTATTTATTCCAAAAATAAAATAATAATAATATTTATTAATACTAACCATGATTAACACTAAGCAAGCTTAATCAATAATATTAAAACACTAACAATCATCCTTCAAAGCACTAATCCATAATTAAACTAATTAAACTACTCCTAAGCAAGATTAATCCCTAAATAAGGATTAGGAAATCGACTCACGGTTTAGCGATTCCGATGACACGAGCGCGACGGCGGCGACGAGGGGAACGCCCGGGAACTTCCGGCGCGTCGGGGACGAGGCGGCCCGGGACCGGTCTCGGCCGAGGGCGGCTGTCCATGCGGTGAGAAGCTGCGAAACGGAGGAACTAGCGGCCGTGGCGGCACGGGGCGGCGGTGGGCGGCCCGGCAACTCCGGACGGCGGCCAGCGGCTCCGGCAAGGCAGGCGGCGGCTCGGCGCGGCTGGACGAGAATCGGAAAGGGAGAAGGAGGGCGGTGCAACCGGTTTCAAGGGGGACAGAATGGGTGGCTCCGGTGCGGCGGAGGAGCTCGGGAACGGTCCCCGGCGGGCCTACGGCGGTGACCGGCGGCGGCGGGCAGCGGCGGCTGCTGGCCGCTTCTGTCACGGCCAAAGGGGCCGAGAGGGAGAAAAGAGGCACGGCGACGAGTGGCGGCTCGGGATGGCTCCCAAACGGCTCCCGGCGATGGTTTCGGGCGGCGAGATGGTGGCGGAGGACGGGCTGGACGGCGAGGCGGTCATCCCGACCCCAGATCCGGCGAAGAAGGAGGGAAAGATGGAGGTGGCAGCTGGTTCGCGGGGTGGCAGCAACGGTTCGGGCGGATCGCCGGCGACTCCGGCGTGCAGGCAAGGCGGCCGACGTTGCAACGGTGGTGGCGCGACCGGAACCGGAACAAAGCGGCAGTTCGGACGGAGGAGGGGGAGAGGAGCGGTGCTGGGCAGTCCCGGCTCGGCTCAAAGCCGGCGGACGGCGACTCACCGGCGACCGGACGACGAGCTAGTGGGACGGCGGAGCTGCGGTGGTGATGGGTGGTGGCTGGTCTCGCCGGCGGAGAAGCGAGAAAGCGAGCGGTTCGGCGAGGGAGACACTCGCGAGAAAAGAAAAAGAAGAAGAAGAAGAAGAAGAAAAAGAGGAAGCGGCCGGGCGGCAGGGGGTATCGACGTGCATGGGGGAAGGGGAAGGGGGGAGAGAGAGAGAGAGGGAGAGAGAGAGAGAGAGAGAGACACGCCCACATGGGCTGTCGGGCAAGTGGGGGAGAAAGAAGAAGAGATAAGGAGAGAAGACTTAGTCAAAGAGGGAGAAGATAAGATGGGGCAAGTGGGGGAGAAGGTTATCGACAAAGGGGGAAACGTGAAGAGGAGGAGAGAGAAAGGGAGCGTGCGGGGAGAGAGGGAGAGAGAACGCGCGGGAGAGAGAGGGAGAGAGAGAAAAACTCTAGAAAATTAAAATCAAACAAGCTTCTAGAAGGGGGCAATTCGGTCTTTTTACCCCCGAAGCGCGGTTCCCAAATATCCGGTCCTAATCTCGGCCCATTAATCCAACTCGAGCAATTTCCGGGCTTACCGAAAATTTGGGATGTTACAACTCTTCCCTCCTTAGAAAAATTTCGTCCTCGAAATTTGCCGAACTTCCAATATCCTTAAACCGATGGGGGTATTCTGTTTTTTCCCAAGTCGTTCATTCCGTCTCATAATCTTTGTCAAACACTTTCGGTGCTACCAAAACTTTCAATCCTGTCCAAACTGTCTTTGGTTCCAAATGGCTAAGCACTTGTCCACTTTTGCAAAAAGAAAAAGTTGCAAAAAGTTGGTTTTTCTTTTCTTTTCTTTTTTTTTTTTTTTTTTTTTTTTTTTTTACACTAAGCGGCTAACTGCCGCTTCGGGGATTCGAAACCCCGTCCTCGGACCTGCGGCTCCATCCCGCGATACCACTCGGCTAGAAGCGCCGACGGTGTCCAAACTTGCTTTCCTTATCCATTTAAGGCCAAAAATCTTTATTCGCTCCAAATTTCGAAAGGTTCGATATGTTTAGGGTTCAGTTTTCCTTTCTTAACCAATTGAGATGTCCCTATCATAGGCGACACCTTAAGGAAAACATGATTCCCTACTTGAAATTCCAAAGGCCTTAGTCCTTTACTCGCATCAACCTTTTAGCGACTTTGCACTGTCCCTGATATCTTCACAATATCCATCAACTGCAAAACCATCTCTGAACCAGTGATCGTCTTTTCTCTGACCTTGTTCCAAAAGACTGTAGTCTCACAAGCTTGACCATATTTCTGTTACACCACACCGATAAAATCTTATCCCACAAGCACTCTTTTTTTTTGCCGTTTGTAGTTCGTTCATTTTCGCCCTTTCGACATCCTAGAAGCCTTAGGGAGTCGCTCCTTGCTCAGCACTCGCCCCGGCGACCACTCCCCGCCCTCGTCGGATCAGTCGTCATGGGCATCTACGAACTACACCACTACTAGTAAAAGTCCATTTTAAACATGCTTTATCTTATGGAGGTATTATCCGCTTTGGCCTGTCCCATACCAAGCCTCACGGTTTTAACCTCGTCTGAGCACTTCAAAGTACAAAACTTCCTCTAGCTCGTCAACCCATGAGCTCGTTTCCACGGGGTCACTTATCAATATTTGAATTCTGATTCACCGAATTTCCATCAAATCGCTGTCTGAATTTCACAAACCATCAATTATTCTTTCAACATTCCTTTCACGTCCATTTATAACCAAACCAAAAATATCACCTCAATCATTTGAAGAAATCCTTACTAATACCTCGAGAAGAAATTATCGATAATACTACTTCACCATTTATCCACCTAACATCAAGGGATAATTAATTCTTAATCCACCGAAAACAAAAATCCATTCCTCAAATCCCTATCTTAATTATCATCCGAAATAATCCACCTTGGATAAATTCAAATCTTAATCGAATCTAAGACCTCCGAGCAATAAATCATCCAGAATTAAACTTATCTCGACTTCCATTAAATCCAATAACCTCAATTGTCGTGACGCGCAAGCAACCAATCTTCCTTGTTGTCTTACCACGCTGTCAAATCACTTATATGACACCTCACTGTAGATCTCGTAATCTCCAATACTAGACTAAATCCTCAAAACCGGTGCAGTAATCAGCTTATACTTAAGCTCTTAAATATTATGGTCGCACTTATTCGTCCATTCAAATTCTTACGTCCTTCGTTAACCTTTGTATCAGAGGCGTAGCTATCGTAGAGAACCTTTCTACGAATTACCCGTAATAACTGTCGACTTAGAAAACTCGAACTTCGTCACTATCATAAGTCTTGGTCAATTCCTGACTACCTTGATCTTAGTGGATCCATAGAATTTCTTTCATCCAAAATCACTCGACCCACAAAAGCAACGCGAGTAAATCCAAACTCGCACATATTAAACTTGGCATACTGGTTATGCTCTCGAATGGTCTATAGCACTACCCTCAAGTGTTGTTTGTGTTTCTCTAAATTCCTCGAATATTTCCAATATATTGTTTACGAACACAATTACAAATCAATCCAACTACGCCTTAATTAATCAATCCATCAAATCCATAAAAACAAGCGGCGTATTAGTTAATCCAAATAACGGGACGGTAATCTCTTAGTGACCATATCACACCCAAAGTGTGTCATCTTCGGTATATTCCCCTTTTTAATCATCAATTACTGATAGCCCGTCCTTGGGTCTATCTTGGAACGTATCGAAGCTCCTTGAAGTGGTCAAACAAGTCATCCGTCCTTGGTAATTGATACTTGTTCATGACCGTCCATTGATTACACTGCTGATAATCAATGCATAGGCGCAACAATCCATACTTGATTCCTCAATTAGCAAATTAACCACAATCGTCCAACAACCTTAGCAACTTTCGTCCAATAAACGAATTACTTCCAATGATAAAATCGAAAGGATCAAGGGTCCTCCTTGATTTCCGATTTCAAACCATCTCTCGACCTTCGACTCGGTCTACTAAATTCTCAATCATTCTCTCGAACATTCCAATAATGCGAACACTTACTCCAAATCCTTGATCCGAAGGTTGCGACATCAAGATTACTCATCCTAGCGAGACTTGGACCACTCAAACTCCGAAGGCTGTTCAACCAACTTAGTACTAGCCCATCCTTCAACTGCCCTATCTCAAGAACTCTCGAATCAGGATCGTTCGTCTAATAAAATTATCACAGAAACCTTATTTCCAATCCCACGAGGAATTAGAAACCATGAACGACCCGCTTAAAGCTAGAGAATCAAATAAACAAACATAAGCACGAGGTGTTTTCCTAACTAACTATCCCAAAACCCATCGCACCTTATCACTCCATATATTGACCGAGCTCGATACCAAAATCGACGGGGCTGTCACGCCCGACCCTCGAGCACGCGGCAACCCCTGTTCTCTTGCGGTCATTTGATTTGCGACTCCCGGGATCCGTCGCCGACCGTTATTTTTATCTTTTGATTAAACGCATGCGGAAGCGAAACACAATCCCGGTCAATCACAAAAACGGGGATAGCAGGAAAACCCAACAAGAACACATTCAAAAGTACTGCTTTATTTATCTATTGATTAAGCCTAGGAAGTTTACAAGTACAAGCCCTTACCACGGGCATCTTCCTATCGAGCCGTGAAACTAGCGAGTCAAGGTTAATCTACTCCCTTCAAAGACGGCCACGAGCCGTAACACGCGTCGATCCTCCATCCTACGGCCCTGAAAAATGTTAACCACGACGGGTTGAGATAAACTCAGCAAGTCAAAGTCCTAAGCCCCGGTTAGGAACTTCGCTCGCCTTGGGAGCAATCTAACCATGCAACCTAGTTCCGGCAAACAACACATACCACACCTCAAGCAACATTATCGACGACAGTTCAATAAGCGATTTGCAAACACAAGCGACCCTACGGCCTTGGCACACGCAACCCGCGTAAACTTGTCAATTCAATCATCACGACATTAAGAGCATGCGAATAATCGAGCATCTCACACAACTTTCTCATGTCTCACACCCACACATGCTCCGATTATTACGACCCCTCCTCCGGGCCACGGCACAACCTTATGGTTGGCGGTTCCCGGCTAAACCAGCTTCGTCCTCTTTACCTCGAGGCACGGCGACGTCAAGGGCTCACTCCCAAGACGGCATTCCCGAAGGAGCACAAGACTCGCCCACTACCGCAGTCCCGCTGCGACAGAGGCCCGGGACCCGCCCCCATACCGCGATCCCACATAGAACCCCTCCCCTGTCGGGCATCCGACCGAAGTCGGGCGACCCACGGCCACGGCACAACCCCATAGGGATTGGCGGTCTTCCGGCAACGCCGGGTTCCCTCATTTAATGTGTTCATGCAACACATCATCAAGCAATCCATTTATATCTTTGCTGTCGTGAATGAAATATTACTCATGCTCATGCGACATGCCATTTCGATAACCCACGCAATATGTCATGCGATCTCACTCGACAATTTCCAAAATTCAATTTCCAATCAGCATTCAATCAAGTACATTCCCTAACTCTTGGGAACAACTTCAACTCTTGTCATTTCGGATGACCAATCGACATCACGATACTTGCACACTTTTCCAAATAATCACGTATATTTAATAATAAATAAATACGTGTCCTCAAAACGACGCCAATCAACTATTTCCAACAATATTCAATTATCTCAAATAAGTATAAAATATAATTATACTTAAAGATACTCATTTAAGAAGCATATAATACTATAGTTGATTGTTCCGATAAAATAATTCAAGTCCCACAAAATACTTATAATTATTTTTCAATCCCATAATTAATTATCCAACCCAAATAATTCCATTTAGTAAAACCCTTCTTTAATAAACCAATGTCCTTTAATAAAATAGTATATAAATACTATTGACTTTGGAAAAATAGACCATAGTAATTTTCCCCCAAAATTACTCAATTAAAACCATTTCCAATAAATAATCACCAATAAAAACCATTTCCAATGAATAATCACCAATTAAATCATTTCCAATAAATAATCACAATTAAAACCATTTCCAATGAATAATCACCAATTAAACCATTTCCAATAAATAATCACAATTAATTATTTTCTCCAAAAATAATTAATTTTCAGCAATGAATAGTAATAACAATATTACTATTTATAATTCGAAATTATATATTAATTTAATTAATTAATAATTCCGAAAATAATAAATAATTATTATTTATTCCAAAAATAAAATAATAATAATATTTATTAATACTAACCATGATTAACACTAAGCAAGCTTAATCAATAATATTAAAACACTAACAATCATCCTTCAAAGCACTAATCCATAATTAAACTAATTAAACTACTCCTAAGCAAGATTAATCCCTAAATAAGGATTAGGAAATCGACTCACGGTTTAGCGATTCCGATGACACGAGCGCGACGGCGGCGACGAGGGGAACGCCCGGGAACTTCCGGCGCGTCGGGACGAGGCGGCCCGGGACCGGGTCTCGGCCGAGGGCGGCTGTCCATGCGGTGAGAAGCTGCGAAACGGAGGAACTAGCGGCTGTGGCGGCACGGGGCTGACTGGTGGGCGGCCCGGCAACTCCGGACGGCGGCCAGCAGCTCCGGCAAGGCAGGCGGCGGCTCCGGCGAAGCGGGACAGAATCGGAAAGGGAGAAGGAGGGCGGTGCAAGCGGTTTCAAGGGGGACAGAGGTCTGGGGTGGCTCGGTGCGGCGGAGGAGCTCGGGACGGTCCCCCGGCGGGCCTACGGCGGTGACCGCGGCGGCGGGCAGCGGCGAAGCTGCTGGCCGCTTCTCAGTCACGGCCAAAGGGGCCGAGAGGGAGAAAAGAGGCACGGCGACAGTGGGGCGATCTTCGGGATGGCTCCCAAACGGCTCCGGCGATGGTTTCGGGCGGCCGATGGTGGCGGAGGACGGCTGGACGGCGAGGCGGTCATCCCGACCCCCATCCGAACCGAAGAAGGAGGGAAAGATGGAGGTGGCAGCTGGTTCGCGGGGTGGTGGGCAACGGTTCGGGCGGATCGCCGGCGACTCCGGCGTGGGCAAGGCGGCCGACGTTGCAACGGTGGTGGCGCGACCGAAGCGGAACAAAGCAAAAAGTTCGGACGAGAGGAGGGGGAGAGGAGCGGTGCAGGCTGGGGGCGAGTCCGGCTCGGCTCAAAGCCGGCGGACGGCGACTCACCGGCGACCGGACGACGAGCTAGTGGGACGGCGGAGCTGCGGTGGTGATGGGTGGTGGCTGGTCTCGCCGGCGGAGAAGCGGGCAAGCGAGCAGTTCGGCGAGGGAGACACTCGCAGAAAAGAAAAAGAAGAAGAAGAAGAAGAAAAAGAGGAAAGCGGCTGCAGCGGGGGGTATCGACGTGCATGGGGGAAGGGAGAGAGAGAGAGAGAGAGAGAGAGAGAGAGAGAGAGAGACACGCCCACATGGGCTGTCGGGCAAGTGGGGGAGAAAGAAGAAGAGATAAGGAGAGAAGACTTAGTCAAAGAGGGAGAAGATAAGATGGGGCAAGTGGGGGAGAAGGTTATCGACAAAGGGGGAAACGTGAAGAGGAGGAGAGAGAAAGGGAGCGTGCGGGGAGAGAGGGAGAGAGAACGCGGGGAGAGAGGGGAGAGAGAGAAAAACTCTAGAAAATTAAAATCAAACAAGCTTCTAGAAGGGGGCAATTCGGTCTTTTTACCCCTGAAGCGCGGTTCCCAAATATCCGGTCCTAATCTCGGCCCATTAATCCAACTCGAGCAATTTCCGGGCTTACCGAAAATTTGGGATGTTACAACTCTTCCCTCCTTAGAAAAATTTCGTCCTCGAAATTTGCCGAACTTCCAATATCCTTAAACTGATGGGGGTATTCTGTTTTTCCCAAGTCGTTCATTCTGTCTCATAATGCTGTCAAACACTTTCAGTGCTACCAAAACTTTCAATCCTGTCCAAACTGTCTTTGGTTCCAAAAGGCTAAGCACTTGTCCACTTTTGCAAAAAGAAAAAGTTGCAAAAAGTTGGTTTTTCTTTTCTTTTCTTTTTTTTTTTTTTTTTTTTTTTTTTTTTTTACACTAAGCGGCTAATCGCCGCTTCGGGATTCGAAACCCCGTCCTCGGACCTGCGGCTCCATCCCGCGATACCACTCGGCTAGAAGCGCCGACGGTGTCCAAACTTGCTTTCCTTATCCATTTAAGGCCAAAAATCTTTATTCGCTCCAAATTTCGAAAGGTTCGATATGTTTAGGGTTGATTTTCCTTTCTTAACCAATTGAGATGTCCCTATCATAGGCGACACCTTAAGGAAAACATGATTCCCTACTTGAAATTCCAAAGGCCTTAGTCCTTTACTCGCATCAACCTTTTAGCGACTTTGCACTCGTCCCCGATATCTTCACAATATCCATCAACCGCAAAACCATCTCTCGAACCGGTGATCGTCTTTTTCTCGACCTTGTTCCAAAAGGCGTAGTCTCACAAGCTTGACCATATTTCTGTTACACCACACCGATAAAATCTTATCCCACAAGCACTCTTTTTTTGCCAGTTTGTAGTTCAGTTCATTTCTGCCCCTTTCGACATCCTAGAAGCCTGCCGGGAGTCGCTCCTTGCTCAGGCACTCTGGCCCCGGCGACCACTCCCCGCCCTCGTCGGATCAGTCGTCATGGGCATCTACGAACTACACCACTACTAGTAAAAGTCCATTTTAAACATGCTTTATCTTATGGAGGTATTATCCGCTTGGCCTGTCCCATACCAAGCCTCACGGTTTTAACCTCGTCTGAGCACTTCAAAGTACAAAACTTCCTCTAGCTCGTCAACCCATGAGCTCGTTTCCACGGGGTCACTTATCAATATTTGAATTCTGATTCACCGAATTTCCATTAAATCGCTGTCCGAATTTCACAAACCATCAATTATTCTTTCAACATTCCTTTCACGTCCATTTATAACCAAACCAAAAATATCACCTCAATCATTTGAAGAAATCCTTACTAATACCTCGAGAAGAAATTATCGATAATACTACTTCACCATTTATCCACCTAACATCAAGGGATAATTAATTCTTAATCCACCGAAAACAAAAATCCATTCCTCAAATCCCTATCTTAATTATCATCCGAAATAATCCACCTTGGATAAATTCAAATCTTAATCGAATCTAAGACCTCCGAGCAATAAATCATCCGAGAATTAAACTTATCGACTTCCATTAAATCCAATAACCTCAATTGTCGTGACGCGCAAGCAACCAATCTTCCTTGTTGTCTTACCACGCTGTCAAATCACTTATATGACACCTCACTTTGTAGATCTCGTAATCTCCAATACTAGACTAAATCCTCAAAACCGGTGCAAGAATCAGCTTATACTTAAGCTCTTAAATATTATGGTCGCACTTATTCGTCCATTCAAATTCTTACGTCCTTCGTTAACCTTTGTATCAGAGGCGTAGCTATCGTAGAGAACCTTTCTACGAATTACCTGTAATAATCTGTCTGACTTAGAAAACTCTGAACTTCTGTCACTATCATAAGTCTTGGTCAATTCCTGACTACCTTGATCTTAGTGGATCCATAGAATTTCTTTCATCCAAAATCACTCGACCCACAAAAGCAACGCGAGTAAATCCAAACTCGCACATATTAAACTTGGCATACTGGTTATGCTCTCGAATGGTCTATAGCACTACCCTCAAGTGTTGTTTGTGTTTCTCTAAATTCCTCGAATATTTCCAATATATTGTTTACGAACACAATTACAAATCAATCCAACTACGCCTTAATTAATCAATCCATCAAATCCATAAAAACAACTGGCGTATTAGTTAATCCAAATAACGGGACGGTAATCTCTTAGTGACCATATCACACCCAGTGTGTCATCTTCGGTATATTCCCCTTTTTAATCATCAATTACCGATAGCCCGTCCTTGGGTCTATCATGGAACATATCGAAGCTCCTTGAAGTGGTCAAACAAGTCATCCGTCCTTGGTAATTGATACTCGTTATGACCATCCCTTGGTTACACTGCCGATAATCAATGCATAGGTGCAACAATCCATACTTGATTCCTCAATTAGCAAATTAACCACAATCGTCCAACAACCTTAGCAACTTTCGTCCAATAAACGAATTACTTCCAATGATAAAATCGAAAGGATCAAGGGTCCTCCTTGATTTCCGATTTCAAACCATCTCTGACCTTCTGACTCGGTCTACTAAATTCTCAATCATTCTCTGAACATTCCAATAATGCGAACACTTACTCCAAATCCTTGATCCAGAAGGTTGCGACATCAAGATTACTCATCCTAGCAGACTTGGACCACTCAAACTCCAGGAACTGTTCAACCAACTTAGTACTAGCCCATCCTTCAACTGCCCTATCTCAAGAACTCTCGAATCAGGATCGTTCGTCTAATAAAATTATCACAGAAACCTTATTTCCAATCCCACGAGGAATTAGAAACCATGAACGACCCGCTTAAAGCTAGAGAATCAAATAAACAAACATAAGCACGAGGTGTTTTCCTAACTAACTATCCCAAAACCCATCGCACCTTATCACTCCATATATTGACCTGGCTCGATACCAAAATCGACGGGGCTGTCACGCCCGACCCTCGAGCACGCGGCAACCCCTGTTCTCTTGCGGTCATTTGATTTGCGACTCCCAGGGATCCGTCGCCGACCGTTATTTTTATCTTTTGATTAAACGCATGCGGAAGCGAAACACAATCCCCGGTCAATCACAAAAACAGGGATAGCAGGAAAACCCAACAAGAACACATTCAAAAGTACTGCTTTATTTATCTATTGATTAAGCCTAGGAAGTTTACAAGTACAAGCCCTTACCACGGGCATCTTCCTATCGAGCCAGTGAAACTAGCGAGTCAAGGTTAATCTACTCCCTTCAAAGACGGCCACGAGCCGTAACACGCGTCGATCCTCCATCCTACGGCCCTGAAAAATGTTAACCACGACGGGTTGAGATAAACTCAGCAAGTCAAAGTCCTAAGCCCCGGTTAGGAACTTCGCTCGCCTTGGGAGCAATCTAACCATGCAACCTAGTTCCGGCAAACAACACATACCACACCTCAAGCAACATTATCGACGACAGTTCAATAAGCGATTTGCAAACACAAGCGACCCTACCCGGCCTTGGCACACGCAACCTGCGAAACTGTCAATTCAATCATCACGACATTAAGAGCATGCGAATAATCGAGCATCTCACACAACTTTCTCATGTCTCACACCCACACATGCTCCGATTATTACGACCCCTCCTCTGGGCCACGGCACAACCTTATGGTTGGCGGTTCCTCGGCTAAACCAGCTTCGTCCTCTTTACCTCGAGGCACGGCGACGTCAAGGGCTCACTCCCAAGACGGCATTCCCGAAGGAGCACAAGACTCGCCCACTACCGCAGCCCCGCTGCGACAGAGGCCCGGGACCCGCCCCCATACCGCGATCCCACATAGAACCCCTCCCCGTCGGGCATCCGACCGAAGTCGGGCGACCCACCGGCCACGGCACAACCCCATAGGGATTGGCGGTCTTCCGGCAACGCCGGGTTCCCTCATTTAATGTGTTCATGCAACACATCATCAAGCAATCCATTTATATCTTTGCTCGTCGTGAATGAAATATTACTCATGCTCATGCGACATGCCATTTCGATAACCCACGCAATATGTCATGCGATCTCACTCGACAATTTCCAAAATTCAATTTCCAATCAGCATTCAATCAAGTACATTCCCTAACTCTTGGGAACAACTTCAACTCTTGTCATTTCGGATGACCAATCGACATCACGATACTTGCACACTTTTCCAAATAATCACGTATATTTAATAATAAATAAATACGTGTCCTCAAAACGACGCCAATCAACTATTTCCAACAATATTCAATTATCTCAAATAAGTATAAAATATAATTATACTTAAAGATACTCATTTAAGAAGCATATAATACTATAGTTGATTGTTCCGATAAAATAATTCAAGTCCCACAAAATACTTATAATTATTTTTCAATCCCATAATTAATTATCCAACCCAAATAATTCCATTTAGTAAAACCCTTCTTTAATAAACCAATGTCCTTTAATAAAATAGTATATAAATACTATTGACTTTGGAAAAATAGACCATAGTAATTTTCCCCCAAAATTACTCAATTAAAACCATTTCCAATAAATAATCACCAATAAAAACCATTTCCAATGAATAATCACCAATTAAATCATTTCCAATAAATAATCACAATTAAAACCATTTCCAATGAATAATCACCAATTAAACCATTTCCAATAAATAATCACAATTAATTATTTTCTCCAAAAATAATTAATTTTCAGCAATGAATAGTAATAACAATATTACTATTTATAATTCGAAATTATATATTAATTTAATTAATTAATAATTCCGAAAATAATAAATAATTATTATTTATTCCAAAAATAAAATAATAATAATATTTATTAATACTAACCATGATTAACACTAAGCAAGCTTAATCAATAATATTAAAACACTAACAATCATCCTTCAAAGCACTAATCCATAATTAAACTAATTAAACTACTCCTAAGCAAGATTAATCCCTAAATAAGGATTAGGAAATCGACTCACGGTTTAGCGATTCCGATGACACGAGCGCGACGGCGGCGACGAGGGGAACGCCCGGGAACTTCCGGCGCGTCGGGACGAGGCGGCCGGGACCGGGTCTCGGCCGAGGGCGGCTGTCCATGCGGTGAGAAGCGCGAAACGGAGGAACTAGCGGCCGTGGCGGCACGGGGGCCGCGGGTGGGCGGCCCGGCAACTCCGGACGGCGGCCAGCGGCTCCGGCAAGGCAGGCGGCGGCTCCGGCGAAGCTGGACAGAACCGGAAAGGGGAGAAGGAGGGCGGTGCAGCTGGTTTCAAGGGGGACAGCAGACTGGGTGGCTCCGGTGCGGCGGAGGAGCTCGGGAACGGTCCCCGGCGGGCCTACGGCGGTGACCGGCGGCGGCGGGCAGCGGCGAAGCTGCTGGCCGCTTCTCTGTGTCACGGCCAAAGGGGCCGAGAGGGAGAAAAGAGGCACGGCGACAGTGGCGACGGCCGGGATGGCTCCCAAACGGCTCCCGGCGATGGTTTCGGGCGGCCGGATGGTGGCGGAGGACGGCTGGACGGCGAGGCGGTCATCCCGACCCCAGATCCGAATCAAGAAGGAGGGAAAGATGGAGGTGGCAGCTGGTTCGCGGGGTGGCAGCAACGGTTCGGGCAGATCGCCGGCGACTCCGCGTCTGGGCAAGGCGGCCGACGTTGCAACGGTGGTGGCGCGACCAGAACCGGAACAAAGCAGCAGTTCGGACAGAGGAGGGGGAGAGGAGCGGTGCGGCCGGGCAGGTCCGGCTCGGCTCAAAGCCGGCGGACGGCGACTCACCGGCGACCGGACGACGAGCTAGTGGGACGGCGGAGCTGCGGTGGTGATGGGTGGTGGCTGGTCTCGCCGGCGGAGAAGCGTAGAAAGCGACGAGCGGTTCGGCGAGGGAGACACTCGCGAGAAAAGAAAAAGAAGAAGAAGAAGAAGAAGAAAAAGAGGAAGCGGCTGCGGCGGGGGGTATCGACGTGCATGGGGGAAGGGGAGGAGAGAGAGAGAGAGAGAGGGAGAGAGAGAGAGAGAGAGACACGCCCACATGGGCTGTCGGGCAAGTGGGGGAGAAAGAAGAAGAGATAAGGAGAGAAGACTTAGTCAAAGAGGGAGAAGATAAGATGGGGCAAGTGGGGGAGAAGGTTATCGACAAAGGGGGGAAACGTGAAGAGGAGGAGAGAGAAAGGGAGCGTGCAGGAGAGAGGGAGAGAGAACGCGCGGGGAGAGAGAGGGAGAGAGAGAAAAACTCTAGAAAATTAAAATCAAACAAGCTTCTAGAAGGGGGCAATTCGGTCTTTTTACCCCTGAAGCGCGGTTCCCAAATATCCGGTCCTAATCTCGGCCCATTAATCCAACTCGAGCAATTTCCGGGCTTACCGAAAATTTGGGATGTTACAAGTACCCTTTGATTTTGAGTTTGATACGGAAGATGATAGTGGGTCTATGAATCTTTTTGTCCTTCAATCTTACCCTCATTAGACCATCAAATTTCTAAGGTTTAGTACTCTTACGATTTGGATAATTTTATGGTTACATCCACTAACCGACGCATTATCTACCCTACATGTAACATTTTTGCTACTAAATGCTTACGTTGTAATAAGTTATGCATCCTTTTTTCCCATAATCAAAGGAGAGTGAGAAACCGTTCTCACCACCATGCTCAATTTCTAATGCCTAAACTTCCCCCTCATCTTTACCCTTTTAAGATTTTCTAACTCCTATTGCTCTCATTTCCTCATCTTCTACTTCCAGGCTTGTGCCTTTAGCCGCTGAACTCGATTTTACGTTTAAAGGTCCGTTGATGATCCTATTTCTAGATACCTCTATCGTACTTTAAAAACAGCTTGACCATCAAGCATTTGCAATAGGGATAATTTAAAAAAAAAAAAAAAAAAAAAGTCCTAAACCTATTGTATGACAGTCAATTCAGACATAAGTATTTTAATTGTGCAATTTAGTCTTAAACTTCTTATTAATTTGTCAATGTAGTCTTTCCAGCTAATTTTGGCTAGAAATCACTCATGTGAGGTTTGTAGCATTAGTCGTTTTACGTGATATAGTCAATACTAACATAGATGATTTTTATAATTTTTAGAAATCTATCTCAATTTTTTCTCTTTTTTTTCCTTATTCTTTTATTCTTTTTCCCGCTATTTCCCTTTTTTTTTTGTCATTGACCATCGATGGGGCTTGCGAGACACTTGCCCAAGGTCAGTGACCGGTGAAGGGAAATAGCGGGAAAAAAAAGATAAAGATTAAAAAAAAAGAAAAAAATCAGGAAATTTTTTAAAATTATAAAAATCATATATGTTAGCCGACCATGCCATGTAGGACATCTAAAATTGATTGGACCGCCAAATGAGTGATTTTCGACCAAATTAGTCAAAAGATTACATTGATAATTTGTTAAAAGGTTTATGACTAAATTAGTAAATCGTTAAAGGACTAGAAACTAAATTGATATGATTGAAATGTTTAGGATTAAATTGGTCATTGCACAATAGGTGTAGGACAAAATTGTTATGATTGAAAGGTTTATGATTGAATTAGCCGTCTTATAATTAGTTTTGGACTTGCACTATATTCTCGCTCGTTTTCAACAGGATTCCCAAAATTTGAGTGTTAACCCAAGCAGCCGTGAGGACGCTCTAACAAAACAGGAATAAAAATTTAGTTAGTGTGAATACATTGCCAAGATTATCAATTCCATTGTATTATCATTGGATAAACGTGTAAATTAATAGGTATGCTTATTGCTAATGTATTTCGATTACTTGGATTTCTTCCAATTTGTATACACAACCTTATTTTTTTGGTCGGTCAATGATGACTATATTATCTCTTCTTAAGTTCTTGTTAGTTTGCTTTAGCTTTTCACGGGGATTTACCATCATATCAAGGAAATAGTCTTCTTACCAGATTACCCGTAATTAGTCGTTTTAGAACTATTCTTTCCATGTTGTCGTATACGAATGCAAGTGCTCGGAATTTTCTTTCTGGGCACCCTTTTCTAAGCTGGCTTGACTATTAGTCTATGGCTAATGACAATAATTCTTCAAGGCTCCAGCGTTAATCTATTGGAATACCAGATCCTCAAACGATGTCGATCACGGATACTTCAATTGGGTCTCGGTCATTCAATGTCCCCGTTCACAGGGGAACTTTCTTTGGCTTGAGCTTTCTAGAAATGTAGTTCATTTTCTTTTTTTCATGAAAAGACATATAAAATCAACTCTCATGAGTCGATACCAATTCATTGATTTCAGCTCGGCCTGATGTAGGGAAAATATGCCGAGATTAGAAGATTTTCGATAAACTACTCATGATGTACTTGCTAACTATGCAAATTCCTTATTATTTGAACTGTTGGATTAAACTTTGAAGTTCCATATATAAACCACCATCGACAAACCGTTATCTCCATAGGAACATTGAAAATATGCATCATCAATGAACTCATGTCATCATTATTTGTTTGTTTTTCTCGCCCGCATGTTGAACCGCAAAAGCCGGATGCGAGACTAAGTGTGGGAACATGTCATGTGAATAATAATAAACAGATATTCATGCAAACTCCATCAATGGTTGCTTTAATGGACAAAGATGAAATATCTGTGTCAAGTCAACTAGTTTCGTTTGGTGCTAATTGCTAGAGTAAGGAGAGATTATCGACGTGTTTTTGTTTGAAAAATACGACATTGATTTGTCGCCATAACTTAGCAAGGAATAGTCATATGAATAATAAACGAATATTCATGCATACTCCATCAATAGTTGTTGTAATGGACAAAGATGAAAAATCTGAGTCGAGTCAACTAGTTTCATCTGGTGCTAATTACTAGAGTAAGGAGAGAGATTATCGACGTGTCTTTGTTGGAAAAATACGACATCAATTTGTTGCCACACTTAGCAAGGAATAGTCATACGAATAATAAACAGATATTCATGCAGATTCCATCAACGGTTGCTTCAAATGACAAAGATCCAATAGCATAGTCAAGTCAACTAGTTTCGTTGGGTGCTAACTTTTAGAATAGAGAGAGATCACGGACGTGTCTTTGTTGGAAAAATAGAACATCGATTTGTTGCCGTACTTAGCGAGGAAAAGTATCTGGATATTTTCCAATTTGGCTACTACACGTGGAAAAGCGAATCTTGAACTCAAACTTCAAATGGGACCTGCAATTGTTGCAGAAGGACAAGTTGGCTTCTGACAAGTCCACCACAAAACAAAGTTTATTAGTTTCATGGAGACTTTCTCGATAGTTAAACAGTGGTGGCGTGCATCCAATCTGATTCATCATGCTCTTCTTTTCTAGCAATATGAAACTGGAGGAGCAAACTCTGGAAGATGAATTGGGAGAGATGCCACCGGTGCTGCTGAAAATGACATCTTAGATGGCATTGATGATTCTTGTTGAATTTTTAATTTTGACAATTCATTTAACCATTTATTAATTACATAAAAATTAAGAATTATATTTTTAATCTCTATAGATATTAATTTGCATAACATATAGACATTATGAGCACTTGCACTACTGGTGTTAAAATTTATTAAAAAAAATCAAAAAATAATTAAAATAATATTTTTAATTATTAAAAAAAAACGTAGCAGGGCCGGGCTAGCGCTGGGCCTGCCCAGCTCTTTCTTCTTTTTTTTTTTTTTTTTTTTTCTTCCCCGCTCCTGCCCGGCCCTCTTGTTTTCTCGGCCCAACCCACGCCCTTTCTCTTCTTCCTCCCTACACGCCGCTCACGCCTTCTGCAAAAAGGAAGAGCGACAGAGGTACAGAGACAGGGGAGCAGCAGGTCGCAGCGTGATCCCAGAGTCGGGGATCAGGCCGGCCGCGACAGGCTGGAGGTGGCAAAGCCATGCGCACCTGTCGCTGGCCAAGCTTAAAAGGAAGAGAGCGAAAGGTTTTGCGGGGGATTTTTTTTCGCTGCTCGAAAGCGAGAGAGAGAGGTACTGAGCCAGCGAGAGAGAGAGGTACTGAGTGAGCGAGAGAGAGCGAGAGTGCGAGTCAGAGAGAAAGGGAGCCTCGGCCGTGCATCCAGCCGACGACCCTCCCAGCGACGTCCTCAGGCCGAAACAGGTAGGTTCAGCCTCTCCTTCTACTCTGTTTTTGGGCGTGACCGCCCGGAGCTCGTGGCCGTTTGGCTCGCGCAAGCTCCGGTCCACGAAGCCCATGTCCTGGTCTCTGTGGTACAAGTATTCTGTACTTCGAGGTCGCCGGTGTGGGTTCGATCTCCAGCTCGGGCCGGAAGCCCTTCCGCCTGTTGTGCGCACCAGATGTTTGAGAAAATGCATAAATGAAACCTTGGTCTTTTTGGTTCGTTATCGCCGAGTTCTGTCGTTGTTGTTCATACTCACGTTAAATTCGAGTGATAGGCTTGTGAGTTGATCTGGAATATTTCTTGTTTATTGTATGTTAACCTTGGCCCAAACACGAACCCCGAATGAGTCTGAGACTCCTCCTTTAGCTTGTGCACTCCATGTGTTTGACGAAGTGCCTCATTGAAACGAAGCTTAACTCTTCATTTTCTGCGTAACCTGTCATAGTATTGCTGTCCCGATGTCTCCTTTAGCATTTTCATCGTCTTCTGATGGTTTGTCTCGCGGCCTTTTGAGTGGGTCGGGGTGTGTTTGCCTCTCACCGGAAAGAGACTCGGTGGCATACCACCGGCCAGCTAGTGATCGGCTGTGGCTGGCGTTGGTCGGACCGAACGACCGACGCCGGACAGTGGCCTGATGGCGGCCCCTAAGCACCAGTGAGGGTCTGTTATGGTGGTGGAGCTGGTTGGGCGTGGGCATTGTTTGGGTGAGCTGCGGGCAAAGAAGAAGACGCGGAAGGGAAGAAGAAGAGAAGAATAGGAAGTGAAAATTTCAAATAAGAGCCTTTAAGTGGGGCAATTTTCTCAAAAAAGGAAATGATTTAGAATGGACTTTATTTCAAAAAAGATATAAAGTGGCCAAGTTAGTCTCAAATAAGGACCTTAACTCACTAAATGACCGGCTACTTAAATGGAGGTAGTTTGGTCAAAATTTGCAATTGGATAAAAAATTGAAGAAATGCCCAAATGATTTTCAATTTTTTCACGTTTTCTTCCTTGCTCTCCGACGCTGCTCTCTCTTGATCCTTGGCTGCGCCGCTCCCGGTCCTTGTCGCTTCACTGATCCTCAGCTGCGTTGCTTGGGTCTTCGCTGCTCCCCTAATCCTTGTCACTCCTCGCCTGCTCCTCGTGGCTTCCGTCCGCCATTCACCGTTCATCGTCGGTTCTTCTTTCCCAGGTTCATCGTCTACAATCGTTAAGTCGTCCACGAACTTCAAGTCCGTTTAAGGGAAAGCTATCGTAACTTGCTGAAACAACAGGTCACCCAGGTATGGGCATGTCGTGGAACATCACACTAACGGCACTGAGGCTCTCTTAGACAAACTCGAATGCCTGTTCCAATTACTGTCACAAAGCCTGCTCCTCTCCTCTCGTTGGAACTATCTTCTCGCAATGTTGTTTTCGCTGGTGGAGTAATTTTCCAGCTTTGGAAGAATTCTGGTGGATCAGCAGTCTGGGCTTTGCAATGATTGTAGTTGGGGTCAAACCAAAAAAGAAAAAAAAGTAATTATAGTTTGGGAAATCATTAGGAAGTTGGCAGGTGTTCTCACATTTGATCAAAATTCATCTTGAGGATCATCACAAGCTTATAGCTCACAGAATCTATCTGTTTATCCATCATCCTGGATATTGTGCATCCTTCATTTGGTCGATTGGCAGTCAGATAATACTGTGCAATCCTGTGTTGATGTTTGCATTCGCAACGCTAGTTTGGCACTTATTTGCAACACAGTTACCTTATGAAGTGTTTTTCACGTAATAATTCTTCAAGTGAGAGTATGAGGAATATGAGCAAACTGTCTTTTAGGGGTTCCGTTTGTGAAGTGAGTTCTGCGTCTCAAGGTCTCAGGAAAGAGTGTAGCATCCTAGATTCAGTATTGTCCGGTGGAGGCCTCAATGCAGTTACTTGGTGCATAAGTACAGCAGGAGTGCCAAAAGTTGGCACGAAAGGACACTTAAGTGCCAAAAGTTACAAAATGTACACTTAAGTGCCACTTTTAAAAAAAAATGGATCACTTAAGTGCCAAGTCGTCGGAACTTTGCCGGAAATCCTACGTGGCAATTTTTTTATTAATTTTCTTACCTATGTGACTCGTCGGAAACTGAATCGGCCAAAAATCAGCCAAAACGACGTCGTTTTGGCGACATGGATTTAAAAATTATTAATTAAATAAAATTAAATAATTAAAAATATTATTATAAAATCAATTTTATTTAAAAAAAAAAAAAAAAAAAAAAAAAAAAAAAGGTGGGGAGGGAGGAGGGGATCGACGAGGGCAGCCCTCGTTGCCGCCGCCGTCGCCGCCCCACCTCGCCGGATCGGGGGAGGGTCGTGACCCTCGCCCGGATCCGGGCGAGGGCGCGGAGGCCCTCGCCGCCGGCCGACTGGGGTCGCCGGCCACTAGCCGGGGCCCGGCGACCCCGGCCAACCCTCCCCCACCATCGCCGGCCCTTCCCGACGAGGTGGGGTGGTGACGGCGGCGGCAGCAAGGGCTGCCCTCGCCGATCCCCTCCTCCCCCATTTTTTTTTAAATAAAATCGATTTTAATTTTTCAAAAATCTGACGTGGACAATTTTTTTAAAAATAAATTACCATGTGGATTTTTTATTTTGAAAAAATGCTCCGTCAAGCAAATGAAGTCGTCGGAAAATGGACACGTGGTAATTTGGCCGGAATTTTTCGCCGTTGGCACTTAAGTGATCCATTTTGCTCCGATTTTGGCACTTAGGTATACTTTTTGTAACTTTTGGCACTTAAGTGTCCCTTTGTGCTAACTTTTTGCACTCCAGAGGTCCGTACCCCAGCTACTTGGATTGGATTTAACAATGTTAACGCATCTATTTCTTAGATGAAACCCTGTGAGCCCTCCATCTACAGATTGTTATAAGTTGTAAAGCACAATTTCACAAATTAAGAAATCATCTCCGCTCAGCATGTTTGTTTTTTGTGCAGACTTAACTTTCTGCACGAAGGCTTGTCATTCTTGTCCTTTAGTTCTCCGTTTAGTTATGCTTGTATTGCATTCACAGCATGCTTTGTATTGATTTATCGAAATGGCAAGGTGATGGAATGGTTGAGTGGTACATGTTCTAAGTTCCCAAATAAAATCTGCTGCTGTTCAGTGATGTCTATTAACCCTACAATATTCGCATGGTTGTTATTTTTTGTTTTCTCTTGGTTTTCTTGCTTATTTGGAGCAAGTAGAACTATGTGGCAAGGTTATCATATTCGATCTACTAATCACTAAATAAAGCTCCATAATTTGCTTTAGTGGCGTTATTCCAATTTTCAAGCGATTGTCGCCACTTCTTTGCGAGCTTAATGGGATGCCAATGTACACTCATTGGTCAGTACACTATACTGTGTATTAATGACATAGCCCAGGATGAACAACTAGCCAGTAGCCATGTGCTGGCAACTTTGTAAATTTTTCCTTGAGCTGTTCAATTGTTTCCTGTCATAAATTGTTCATTCAATTCAAACCAATTTTGTCTCCAGCATGCACTGAAGGGAAAACTATTTTGCATATGGAAACATATCTGTGATAGCAAACTATATCGTAGTTGAAGGGAAAACTGGTTCAAAAGATCAGTAATAAGCACTACGTATCATTTATTTTGGTATATGAAGATGAAAACTGATAGTCACATGAGTCGAAACACTCTTTGACAAAAAAATATAGGTGAAGTCCATGACAATTTCATACGAAACACTCGACGAAGAGCAATGAACTCAGGGATGAGCTTGTCATGGGGTGGCCAACAATCTTTGATTCCTGGAGCATCTGAGAACTCCTTCATCCATGTAAATAGAAATGGAAACCTCTCACCTTCAGCCACTTTAAGACTGAATGTCTCCTCAAATACCATTAGTAGATTGTCCAACCATCCAATTGTGATGTCCAGATATTCGATGGTGTCTCCGCCGGAGAATTTCTTCCATCTAAGCTCTTCCTCAAGGTTCTGCAGGTGCTCACTTCCCTCAGCAAGAGCAACTTCTTGCTCTTTGCCTCCACTTATAAAAACAGTCGATACTGATGTGATATTCATGACATGCCCACAACTCGAGCCGTGAGTCTCCCAGTGACTCTGCAAAATTTATTAGAAGAGTAATCTCTTTTCCATCAGAAGATATAGGCAGCCCAGTGAAGAATTCATCTGCCTCCTGCAGATTACCACGAAAGCATTGGTCAGAGAAGTTTATATCTAGCTTATTGACAATAACAAGGTCAAATTACTAACTTAAGGATGCCATAAAAATCGACAAAAAAGAAGAATTTCGACCTCGTTTTCTGCAATGTCCAAAACCCGCAACTCAAGCTTTTGTCCTCACCGCTCCAAAACATTAGAAGTCACGAATCTTACTGTTAAATTCACCAATGAGCGCATCTGCTGAATGCACAAAAGTTCATAGATCACAACAAGAAAAGCAAGCCATTGAAGTTTAAAGTCAGAGGACAGAATAGAAGCCTTTGTTATTGAGATGCTGGCGCGAGGCAATCCCAAATTTGCCCCAAGGGAGAACCCTCCTCGCCAGCTTGGATCAATTTCTTGGGGAAGGGCATTAGTGAGAATGGAAATCCCTTTCTTTTGTGATTGCAGTGGCATTAATGGCCTGCATGGTAACGCTTCCGGGAACAATTAATTCTGTTATTTTGTTCTCAGGAGCGGGTTTTTTTTGTTGCCGGGAACATAAATGCATTTGGTAAATTTTTTATTCTTTAGGATAGATTTGGAACGGAATTAAGAATAAAAAAAAAGTTAATTCTTGTTCTCGAGAACAATTTCAAGAATTAGTATTTTTTCCTTTTCCTTTTTCTTCTTTTTCTCTTTTCTTTTCTTCTTCCTCCCTCAGCCCATTGCCAGTAATCTGTAACTGGACCTTAAGAGCAGTCAGCAGGTTTGGATCTGCAAGAGCAATGTTAAAATTTGGAAAGAGTGTAACAAAAACAGTTCCTACATTCATTGTTGTTTGGATGGTGCACCGTCGGCGAGTGGCTGTGTGATGTCCTGGATTTCGACCCATTTCGGCACGTGTGAAATGATTATTTCATCAATGCGTTGTTGGTTACGTTTACTCGGAGTTGGCCCCTCACGAGTTAATTGACTGTTCGAAAAGGCGATTAAGACGGTTGCGCGTACGACTAGTGAATTCAATCAGAGACTGGCCACTCGACCATAAGAATCAAGCAGGGATGATACCATACTGTTGCAGGTCAATTAGCGAACGGAAATAAATCGATTCGGCGGAGTACGAGGTCGGATCGCGGGTGATTCCGCACGACGAACGATATTAAATCGAATTCCTGTTGGCCTTGTATTCAGAGTGAGCAATCGATCCATCACGATTACATGACAACCGAGGATCGTCCTAATTTGAATATACACGATTGTGGATTGAAAAGCTATCGATCACGGGTCAAACGCGTGGAACATCCTAAACGCTGCCCGAAAGTCAGGTCGTGCCAAAGTCGCGACTGGTTGAGATTAATTACGAAATTCAGTTCGATTTCGGGTACAAACGTCGGGACAAAAATATTGGACAATGCCTTATTAATTCCCAAATTTTCCGATAAGTCCGGAAATGGCCCGAGTTAGATTAACGGACCGAGATTAGGACCGGATTTTTGGGAATTGCGCTTCAGGGGTAAAAAGACCGGATTGCCCCCCTTCTAGAAGCTTGTGTGATTTTTAATTTTTAGGGTTTTCTCTCTCTCTCTTCCTCTCTCCCGCGCGTTCCCTCTCTCTCCCGCACGCTCTCTTTCTCTCTCCTCCTGTGCCCCTCTTTGCCGCACGTCCTCTCTCTCCTCTCTTTTCTTCTTTCTTTTCCTCCTTCCCCATGCGTGTCAGCCGCCCACTCCCCCGCTGCTCTGACCCTCTGACTTTTCTCTCTCTCTCTCTCTCTCTCCTCCGCGGAGCCCCATGCACGATCGCCCCCTCTCTCCCCTGCAACTTCTTCTCCTTCTTCTTTTCTGTTGCTTCCCCTCGGCCGGAGCTGCTGCTGCTTTGCTTCCCCGCCGACGAGACCAGCAGCCACCTCGTCGCTACTGTAGCCCCGCCGTCCCGGCAGCTCGCCGCCGTTCGCCGACCTCAAGCCGAACCGGCTCCACCCAGCTTGTCCTCCTCTCCTTCTCCTCTGTCCTGCCGGTTTCTTCTTCGGCAGGCTTCGGTTTGCCTGCCGCCGCCTAGCGCCGCTTCGGAGCTCGCCTCAGCCGCCCGAGCTGGCCACCTCCGCCTTGCACGGCTGAACGCCGCCCTGCTGCCTTCTATCGCCGCCCTCTCTCTCTCGCCCTCAGATCTGGTTCAGCCTTCGCCGGAGCCACTCGCCTGGACGCCGGAGCGGCGAGCCGCCGCCTCGCCGTCGCTCAGTCGCCGCCGTCCCTCGCCCGACCACCCCAGCTCCGCCGCCGTCGCCATGCTCTCTCTCTCCCCCTCGGCCCCTCTGGCCGTGGCTTGGACACGCGGCCAGCAGCCTCGCCGCCGGTCACCGCCATAGGCTCGCCAGAGGATCGTTCCCGAGCCCCTTCCGCCGCCACGGAGTCTTCCTTCCCGGAGGGTCAGCTTGGTCCGAGACGTTTCGGCCGAGACCCGGTTCCGAAACACTTGGTTTCGGTGAACCGGAGGCACCGCTCGTCCGCCTCGTCGTCGCCGTCACGCCGGTGTCGTCGGTCTCGTCGTCGGATGAGTTTAAGTTCTAAACCCTCGATTAGTCCGATAAACTTGTTTAGGGGGAGATTAGATTATCGTTAATCGTAGTTAGGATGTGGATTATAGTTAATCGCGATTATGTGTTGTTTACGTAGTTAGGATGTGGATTATAGTTAATCGCGATTATGTGTTGTTTACGTAGTTAAACGTGTTTAAGGACAATTATCGGTGATTAGTTGGGGGTAATTAAGGATTAGTGGATAATCCGTATTAGTATTATTTAATTAAAAATAAATAATCTATTTTTAATATTATTTATTAAATTCCGAAATAATTACTATTTATTGAAATTCGGAATTATTAGTATTTGTGGAAATTCGGAATTATTAGGATTTGTGGAAATTCGGAATTAATCTTATTTATTGAAATTCGGAATTATTATGATTATTTTTAATAATAATCGAATATAGTTTAATTATGAATAATGTGGTTTATTTATAATTAAATTGTGGGAATTATTTGACGTGTCGTTTATTATGAAAGCATGTTGGATTGTTGTTTGGATTAATTACTTTTTGATAAGTAATTGTGGTAATTAGTGATTTATGAGAATTACCGGTTGTCATATTATTGTGAGACGAATATTGTCTAAGACAATAATTGATTGATTTGCTGATTGCTTATTTATGGCTTATTGATTGAAGCACGTATATTACAGGAATTATGTGGTATTTCCTTATGAAATTGGTTGATTATTGGATTATCGCAATATGGCGATTCATGGATAATGTGTAGAATACTTACTGCTTCGTATGTGGACCTCATGCATGTCGTGTGCGGATTATGACGTGTGCTTACGAGTCCACTTGTGCCCTAAGGCGTTTGTAACGCGGGGTGGAGGTTGTGCCCTGATGCGTGTTTACGCGGGGAAAAAGTGGAGCCCTGAGGTGTATTTGTTTGCACGAGGAGGCAGATGAGATTGTGCTTTGAGGTGTGTTTACACGGGGAAAAGGTAGAGCCCTGAGGTGTATTTGTTTGCACGGGGAGGCAGAGGATATTGTGCTCTGAGGTGTGTTTACACGGGGAAAAAGTAGAGCACTGAGGTGTATTTATTTGCAAGGGGAGGTAGAGGAGATTGTGCCCTGACGTGTGTTTACACGGGGAAAAGGTAGAGCCCTGAGGTGTATTTGTTTGCACGGGGAGGTAGAGGAGGTTGTGCCCTGACGTGTGTTTACACGGGGAAAAGGTAGAGCCTTGAGGTGTATTTGTTTGCACGGGGAGGCAGAGGAGATTGTGCCCTGATGCATGTTGACGCAGGGAAAAGGTAGAGCCTTGAGGTGTGTTTACATGGGGAGGTAGAGTAATTGTGCCCTGATGCGTGTTTACGCGGGGAAGTGTATAATTGGAACACAAGAGTGCATGAGAGATAAATAACATTGTGTTCTGATTATATTTGTGCTTGTTGCACTGTTTATGATATGCATGAGTTAATACCGTGCAGGGTGTGCAATGGTCAGGTGAGATCGCCTGTGATATGAATCGAGTGTGATTGATTAATGTAAAGCCGAGAGTGCAAGATGCATTACTGGTGAATTGCATGTGTATTACCGTGTAGGGTATGGCATGACCGGGTAAGGTCGCTTGTGAGTCGATTGCTTGTCGATGTGCTTATGATAGTATTGATTGTATTAAGTCATTGCTTAAGATATATGGTTGCTCTGCTATTGACTTGCTTGAGGTATTAGACCGCACCATAGGTACCTCGAGGCGAGTTGGTGTCCTAGCCAGGGATTAGGGCAAGAACTCGCTGAGATTTACATCTCACTGGTTATTGAATAACCATTTTCAGGTCCGTTGAAGGCAGATTCGACTGGTGGTGCGTTTTGGAAGAAGTAGATTAACCCTGACCTATTTGTTTGGTCGGCTCTGTAGGAAGTAGCCCGTGGTAAGGGCCTGATTGTGTAGACTTCCTAAGGTTAATCAAAAGATGAATAAACTTGCATCATTGATTGTATTTCTATTTGATTTTCCTAGCTATCCCAATTTGTTAAATGGTACGGGGATTTATTATCGCTTCCGCATGCGCTTAATTGAAAGATAAAAAGAATGGTTGGCGACGCGTCCTGGGACGTCGCATTCAAATGACCGTAAGTGGAGAAAGGGGATCGTCGCGTGCTCGAGGGTCGGGGTGTGACAGACTGGGCGAAGTCTTGCGAGCTCGGCCTTGCAGATCTGGGTGAGGTCGAGCCTTACCAGTGGCCAAGCGAGCCTCGCCCAGGCGGCGTGAGGTCGGCCTTGCCCTAGCCTGGTGAAGCCGAGCCTCGCGCCGCTTGGCGAGGTTGAGGCTCCCGATGGCTGGGTGAGGCTCACTTGGCCATCGGTGAGGCTCGGCCTTGCCCAAATTTGCGAGGCCGAGCTTGCGGTGGCCAGGCGAGCCTCGGCAAGCTTGTTGGACCTTGCCTAGCCGGTCGCCGGCGACGGCGACTGCAATCATAATTAAACTAAGGGGGAAATCATATTCATCGCATCCTAAGCATTCATTTAAGGGCGATTGTATCTGAGAATAATTAAAATCCTAAGATGAAGCCGTAAGGGCTTGTTCAATTTTAAGCACAATTTTAAGTTCGATGATTTTTCGACATTTTTGAAAGAAAATTGTCCAAAAATTATTTTAGAGCTTTTTAGGGAACTCTAAAACAAACTTGGAGTTTTTGGAATTTTTGGAATTTTTTGGAATTTTCAATATTTTAATATTTTATTGATTTTCTGATTTTTTTTTAATTTTTTAATTTTATGAAAATTAATTCGGACCGGGTCAAGAGACCCGGCCCTACTAAACTGACTCGGAACCTATTGGTCCTGGTTGGTTAAAAGAAGCTGGGCCGGCCCTAAATCCACATGAAAGGCCCACGAAAAATTCTTTTTTTCTAAAAAAGCCCAATTTGATTTCCATTTTTCTAGCCCAGCTAAAAACCCGGCCCGCAACAAACTCAGCCCAACGGAAGCGGGCCCGCGGCGAGGCCCATCTTCTTGCCCCCTATTTATTTTCGGCATTTTCTTTGTTTTTTTTTTCTGACTTTCCTTTTTTTTTTTCTTTTTCCCTTTTCCTATTTTTTAATGTTTTTTTTTTTTCTCTCTTTTTAAATCTTTTTTTTTGTCCTTTTCTGCATGCATATTTCTTCCCCATGCACGCCCGACGCTCCCCCATTTTCTCTTTTTTTTTTGTCTTTTCTTTTTTTTTATTTTTTTTTAATGTTTCTTTTTCTCCCTTTCCTTATTTTTTATTCTTTTTGGTCTCCTTCTTCATTTCTTCTTCTGCATGTTTCCCCCTGACGTGCCTGCATGATCCTCCCCCCTCTTCTTCGCCGGTGCCCACCTCTACGCAGGACGAGCCGTCGCCGGCTTTTGGGGTTGTCACCAGGCCATCGTCTGGCTTCGGTCATTCGGTCCGACCTAAGCCAGCGCCGCCGGCCCCTAGCCGGCCGGCGTTTCCGAAGGTCGCCGGAGAAGACAATAAACCGAGACACTAAGGACACCCTCAGCCAAACTAAACCGAACCTTCGCTGACCGGACAAACGAACGCCGCTGCGCCGCTCTCGGTCGCTCTCTCAGTTCTCCGTCTCTCTCCGCCGGATTCGAGCTTCTTCCCCTCGGTCTTTTCCCCCGGACTTCCTCTTCTCTCTTCTCACTTTTCTCTCTCGCTTTTTTTTTCGTTCCCGATGCTCCTGGAGCCGTTCTGTTCTTTTTCCCCTCTCTATTCCTCTCTCCGATCTGGTTTTTCAGAACAGCCCCCTTTCACTCGGCTCTCTCTTGCTCTCTCTACCTCTCGGTCTCTCGGTCCGTCCCCCCTTTCTGTCTCTCTCTGACTTTCTTTTGTTCTGTTTTTGCCGACCTAACCCCCTCCCCCGATTTTCTGCTGCTCCTCCGACCTGCACCTGCACTTCATTTTTTATTTCTCTTCTGCAGGTTCTTGCTTCGCGCGTGGAAGAAAAAGAAGGGAAGAGGGAGGAGACGGACGGGCCGGGCCGAAACCAAAGGAGAAGGGCCGGCCCAGGCACCAAAAAGAGAAGGGGAAAGAGGAAGGGGCCGGGCAGGCCCAACCCTGGCCCAGACCCACGTTTTTTTTTTAAATTTTTTTTTGTAAAAATTTTCGTGATAAATTTTAAAACTAGTGATGCAAGTGCTACTAATGTCTATATGCAATGCAATTTTAATGAAATTTTTTTGTTAAGGGGTTAGAAATTAATTCCTAATTTTCCAATGCAATTAATAAACACTTAAATAAATCGCCAAAATTTAGGTGTTAACATGACTTGATAGGCAGTCTTGTCTTCCAGCGACAAAAAAGATTTCACGGATTTGTACAATGTGAGAGGACGACTTTGCTTATTTCATGGTTTGAATTATTCATTAGCATCTCGCCGGTCTCATTCTCGTTAAGTTGACAGGTTTAATCCAGAAATCCCTCTAACCTCTTTAGTGAGCTCGCTAATGACCACCACCCGCAACACCTCCCCGACTTATATATCCTGCTGCTGCTGAAATTCAGCAACTCTCACTTTATCAACAGTTTTAGACATCATCTTTCCACCATCTTCTGCCCAGACGAGTTCTGGGACCCCGATGCTGCCGTCCCAAAACGAAGTCGCTCTCGTTATAGAGTTTTAAAAATCACATATACGTGAGACAATGAAAAGAATTGCTTGTCAAATTCGAATTTTTTCACTTATAATTACATCCTTAATACTTTTCGGTGGAAAAAATGAACCCTTTCATGTCCTTTTAAGAAGAGAAAGTTTCTATTGACAATTTAGATTTTCAATTAGGGGGGAAACAATATGTATACTCCCTCATGTATTATGAGGTCAATCTAGTTTGGGTTCATCGGATAATACTCCATCTAACCTTTTAATTTCAACTTAACATCTAAAAATAATTAAATAAAGCACGTGAAAATTGTAGATTAAATTTAAAATAAATGATCACGAAAATTAGATGGGGTCTACCTGCTTTTTTTTTTTTTTTCTTACAATTGTTCTGTACACTAATGCTCGAGGTAGTGGGGTAATTTAATCACATCCGTAAAATATTTTAAAATCAGAAAATTAGTTGAAATTCTTTAGAGGGACAGTAAAAGTTTTTTTTTATTGAAAGAAAATTGTATTCGGTACTCAGGAGGATTAAAAAATGCAAATTGAAAAGGAGCATTAATATTGAAAAACAGAGCAATATCCAAAAACCAAAGAGAATCAACGGAGTACCAGTAAAGTTAAGCACAAACTCATTCCACAAAAATAGATCTGTCAAACAAAATCGATAGTCAATCACTGGATGTCATGTCTTTGTTAGTAATGAACTCATGTTGGAAATTCCTTTTCCAATAATTACGATGTTACCAGTTGATGGTGTGCATTTAGATTTGGTTTCCTCTACACTATTGTCATATGGATAAAATTAATATAGGCTAAACAAACATAGGTTTAATATGTGGAGGAGCAAATTTTCATAATTCAATGAGACGCAAAAACTCCTTGCGATCATCTTCGAGCACAGAGGCAAAAACCCTATACATGAACAAAGCAGAGGAGTATCAAATCTTCAAAAACATATTTATTAAACTCCTAGTCTAGATTGGGAGAAGATAGCACCCAAATCTAGAACTAGATAGAGAGAGTTCAAACTCTCAAATCAAGAACTAGATCGGGAGAAGAGAGTTCTAAATCTCAACCCGAAACCTATCATGTTAAAATCAATTCCTAAGTTTTTGAACATGAAATCTAAGATCAGAGTTTTCTAATTATTTTTTTACAATAAAGTATTTCATAAGAATGATGTTAAAATGTTACTTTATATATATATATATATTTTTAAAGTGCCATGTTTTATTCTCTATTCAGGACTAAATAGTAGAGAGCGAGAGTGAGAAATGGCAAATGAGGGCTTTGATATGAGAAATAAGAAAAGTATCAAGGGTTGGATTTCTAAAACATATTCAAAATCCATGCTTCTCGATCGGTGGACGGGTTCGGCAATCAGAACAAACACGATAATACAAGAGTTTTGGCGTTCTTAGGAGGACGACTTTCTAGAAACATCTCGGCAGCAAATATCTTGGGGTACCAAGTTATTGGGAAATTTCCATGTTTTTATTTATATTAGGATCTCTAAAAAATCCGCGTTTTGGGTTAAGACCCATCTCAAAATTACTTTTCAAATATGCTATGATCATCACTGATGTGTGTCTATTGGAAAAATATGACATTGATTTGTTGCCATACTTAGCAAGGAATAGTCATATGAATAGACGGCTATTCATGCAAATTTCATCAACAATTGCTTTGACGGACAAAGATCATATGGTAGAGTTGAGTCAACTAGTTCTGTCGAGTGTTAATTGCAAGAAAAGGAGAGAGAAAGGGAAAAAGAGACATGTAGATCAAGGTTTGGGTGATTTTTTGATGGGTGATATGAAAGTTTTCTATTTGGATTAAAGAAAATATTAAAATGCTTCGTATGAGGCCTCGTCGTGTTGAGTGATATAAAATTTCCATGATTTTATCCATATTAGGATGTCTAAAATCTACGTATTGGATTAGGACCCATCTCAAATTTACTTTTCAAATAGGCTATGAACATTATTTATGTGTATTTATTGGAAAAATACAGCACCAATTTGTCGCCATACTTAGCAAGGAATAGTCATATGAATAATAGACCAACATTCACGCAAACTCCATAAACGATTGCTTTGACGGACAAAGATCAAATTGTAGAGTCAAGTCAACTAGTTTCGGCGGGGTGCTAACTGCTAGAGTAGAGAGAGAGAGAGAAAAGTACCTGGATATTTCCCAACTCTGCAAGTGTAAAAGGGTGTTGCTAAAGGTGACGGTACCGTTATTCCTCGTGAATAATAGTGCCTTTTTGAGCACACTCATGTGATTGGCAACCAGAAGAGACAAAATAAGAGACATTGAGAACAGGCAGTCGCCTCCCCCAAAGACAAAGTAAGAGACAAAATATCTTTTGCACCGAGGGGATCCTTGTTGATATCCAACTATAGATACACAATAAAATATGGGCTATTCCTATCTTGTTGGGAAGAAAAATATACAACTTAGAATAAGGGATATGAGATGTGCAGTCATTAGTATGTTAAAATAAGGCATGCGGTTCGATTGAATGCCTACACTAGAGGGACTACTCCTAGCAGTCCGTGCAGATGGAGATGGGACAAACAATTTGTCTGGCGTCCACGGCAAAACACGTGGTGTAGACTGACGCCGTTGTTGCCTGTGATTGCTTTACCAATAGTGATGGTGCCTTGCGAATCTTGACCTCAAGCATCAAGTGGGAGAGAGAAAGGGAAAAAGAGACATGTAGATTAAGGTTTGGGCAATTTTTTGATGGGTGATATGAAAGTTTTCTATTTGGATTAAAGAAAATATTAAACTGCTTCGTATGAGGCCTTGTCGTGTTGAGTGATATAAAATTCCCATGATTTTATCCATATTAGGATGTCTAAAATCCACATATTGGATTAGGACCCATCTCAAATTTACTTTTCAAATAGGCTATGAACATCACTTACGTGTATTTATTGGAAAAATATAGCATCAATTTGTCGCCATATTTAGCAAGGAATAGTCATATGAATAATAGATCGACATTCACGCAAACTCCATAAACGATTGCTTTGACGGACAAAGATCAAATTGCAGAGTCAAGTCAACCAGTTTCGGCGGGGTGCTAACTGCTAGAGAGAGAGAGAGAGAGAGAGAGAGAGAGAGAGAGAGAGAGGTACCTGGATATTTCCCAACTCAACAAGTGCAAAAGGGTGCTACTAAAGGTGACGGTACCGTTATTCCTCATGAATAATAGTGCCTTTTTGAGCACACTCTCGTGATTGGCAACCGGAAGAGACAAAATAAGAGACATTGAGCACAGACAGTCGCCTCCCCCAAAGACAAAATAAGAGACAAAATATCTTTTGCACCGAGGGGATCCTTGTTGATATCCAACTACAGATACACAATAAAATATGAGCTACTCCTATCTTGTTGGGAAGAAAAATATATAACTTGAAATAAGAGATATGAGACGTGCGAGCATCAGGATATTAAAATAAGGAATGCGGTTTGCTTGAATGCCTTTACTAGAGGGACTACTCCTAGCCGTCCGTGTAAATGGAGACTAGACAAACAATTTGTCCGGTGTCCACGGCAAAACATGTGGTGCAGACCGACGCAGTCACTGCCTGTGACTGCTTTACCAATAGTGACGATGCCCTGCGAATCTTGACCTCGAGCATCAAGTGGGAGCTGCCATTGTTGAAGATTCTGACAAGTCCACCATAAGCCAGGGTTCATTAATTTTGCGGAGAGGTTTTCGACAGTTAAATAGCGGTGGGGAGAATTGCCAAAAAAGTCCTAAACCTATTGGGGTTGTGCCAATTCAGTCCTAAACCTTTTTTTTTTGACCGATTCAGTCATAAACCTTTTGAGATTGTGCCAATTGAGTCCATCCGGCCAAATTTGGCCGGCCGAGGCCGACGTGGACGCCGGCCGGCGCCGGCGACAATATTTTAATAATTTTTTTTTGATTTTTTAAATTATTTTTTGATTTTTTTTTTTTATTATTTTCCGAATTTTTTTATTGATTTTTTAATTTTTCTGTTTCTTTTCTTTTCTTTTTTTTTTTCTCCCCTCTCCTCCCCTCCCCCCCAAGCACCGCGGTGGCGGCCACCGCCGACGAGGCGCCGGCCCTTGCGCGAGGGCCGCGAGGGCCGCGAAGCCCTCGCCGGCGACCTCGCCCGGACACGGGGCCGCCGGCGAGGGTCGCGGCCCCCGCCCGCCCAGATCGGATGAGGCCGGCCGCGGCGAGCGGCTTCGCCCGATCCGGGCGCCGGCCGCAGCAAGGCGGCTTCACCCCAGATCGGGGCGAGGCCGGCCTCGCCATGGCTCGGCCGCGGGCGAAGGCGGCCTCGTCCGCGGGCGGGCGAGGCCATGGCGGGCTCGGGCGAAGGTCGCCATGGCCTCGCCGGCCGCGGGCAAGGCCGCTTCGCTCGCTGCCGAGCCATGGCGAGGCCGCCTCGCCGCGGTCCCAGTGCCTCGCCCGATCCGGGCGAGGCCGCCGGCGAGGGTGGCCGGTCGACGGGGCCGCGACCCTCTCGGCCGCCGGCGAGGGCCCGCGGCCCTCGTGCAAAGTGGCCGGCAGCCTCGTCGGAGCTGGCGGCCCTGCCGCCGGTGAGGGGGAGGGGAGGGGGAAAAAAAAAAAAAAAGAAAAAAGAAAAATTTTAAAAAATAATAAAAAAATCGAAAAATAATAAAAAATTCGGAAAATAATAAAAATTATTAAAATATTGTCGCGGCGCCGGCCGGCGTCCACGTTACCCGCCGGCCAAATTTGGCCGGATGGACTCAATTGGCACAATCCCAAAAGGTTTAGGACTGAATTGGTCAGAAAAAAAGGTTTAGGACTGAATTGGCACAACCCTAATAGGTTTAGGACTTTTTTGGCAATTCTCCCAATAGCGGTGGCGTGCATCAAAACTGATTTATCAGCCTCTTCTTTTCTAGCAAAATCAAACTAGAGGAGCAAACTCCGGAAGATGAATTGGGAGAGAATGCTCCTGGCGATGCTGAAAACGGCATCTCAGATGGTACTCGTGATTCTTATGCTTGATTTTGCAGCCGTGGCGGAATCATCTCCTCAGAGTCTGGCTTGGCCGGGCTGTCCGGACACATGTGGCAATCTCACTGGCATTCCATATCCTTTCGGAATCGGTTCTGGCTGCTTCTTGGATCCCCGGTTCGAGATTGATTGCCAACGAGCCTATGGCATCTCTACTCCGATACTCAAGAATCTGAGCGTGGTGGTTAGGGATATTTCGCTTCCGGATAGTTCAGACTCTCCAGGCCTCATTAAGGTCAGCCAGCCCATATTGTACTCCCATCTTAATTGTTCGACCAACCGGCAAAACGACGCCCCGGTGGACTTAAGGGCCAGCAACGGCATTTTCAGGTACTCCCAGATTCATAACTATTTTGTTGCCGGAGGTTGTGATAGTCTGGCCATGATGGCCAGCATAGACAACCCTAGAGCGATGGTAGGATGCAAGTCTTCCTGCGACGGAAACAGGACTCTTGGATTCGACCAGTGCTCTAGTGGTACCGGTTGCTGTATGACTTCTATCCCCGATGTTATCAGCAAATACAGCGTGGAGTTCAAGACTCTCAATGGCGAAACCACAGCGCCGGAGGTTGTAGAATGTAGCTATGCCTTCTTGGTCGCGAAATCATTGTGGTATCAAACTGATTTGAATAGTTTACCGCTGGACGTTCCAGTGATACTCGAATGGGCGATCACCTCCCACGAGTATAGCCTGCTGAGCAAACAAAAATATTGGCGAGGCAATGACAGTTCCGCCTCCTGCCATACATACTCAACGCCCGGGTTTCGTAGCCTGATATATTGTTCTTGCAATCAAGGCTACAGAGGGAATTATTTTCTTCCCCACGGATGCCAAGGTGAGAATAGAACGTCCACTTTTATCTTGTCTCTCAACCTTATTCAATATCCCAAGCTTGCTAGGACGATATGCGAGCTCGAAACGTACTAAAAGAACCTGCGAATATAGCCAGAATAATTAGATTGTTGATGGATGCTCACTAATTGGTAACACAGGAGAATCCAAGGGAGAATTCGACTGCTGAATGTTTCGTCCGATATATATCTATATTGAAACTGCTTGTGCTTTCTGCTTCTTTCTTTGATCCCATTCATCATTTACTATCGATCAGATATCAATGAGTGCAAAGAATATCCAAACCTCAACTGCCGAGGGAAATGTGTGAATCGATCGGGGTCATATAACTGCATAGAGGATAAGGTCATCACCATGATAGGTACGTCACTGTCCGCTCCTTTTTTCCCTTTGGTCACGGAAAGTGACTGCCTAAGTATACACAAATTTCATTTGCATGAATGACGAAAAATAATACCATTTCTGCTCAATTTAAATTGTACTTTCATAATCCGCATATTCAATTATGCTTTTAACTGGAATCCAAGAGTGAAGAAAAACTCTTTGAATATTATCTACTAGCTTCCTAAAACAATTGCGGTCGACATTTTTCTACACAGGTGTGGGCACTGGTGTCGGAGTCATAATATTACTTTTGCTTTCTTGGAGGTTATTAAAATTCCTGAAAAGAAAGTGTCAGGCAAATACGAAGCGAAAATTCTTCGAACGTAACGGTGGACTTTTAGTGCAACAACATCTATCTTCCATTGAAGACAGTCGCATTGAGAAAGGCAAGTTGTTCACGTCAGCAGAGTTAGATACAGCTACGGACCATTTTAATGAGAGTCGCATACTGGGTCGGGGTGGTCAAGGGACAGTTTACAAAGGAATGTTGTTGGATGGAACGATCGTTGCGGTCAAGAAATCCAAAGTCATTGATGCTGGACAAGCTGAACAGTTCGCCAATGAGGTTGTTATTCTCTCCAAAATCAATCATAGAAATGTGGTCAAGCTGCTAGGAATCTGTCTGGATAGTGAAGTCCCTCTTCTAGTATATGAATTTGTTCCTAAAGGAACTCTCTACCAATATCTTCATGATCCGAAAAGGGAATTTCCCATTTTGTGGGAAACACGATTAAGAATTGCTAGTGAAGTTGTTGCGGCTCTTTCATATTTGCACTTTGCTATGGCCATACCGGTTTATTATCGTGATATCAAGTCGTTAAATATACTTTTGGACGAAAAATATCAAGCCAAAGTGGCAGATTTTGGAACTTCTAGATCAATTACCATAGACCAAACTCACTTGACCACGAGGGTGCGAGGAACCTTTGGATACTTGGATCCAGAGTACTACCAAACAAGTCAATTTACAGACAAGAGTGATGTCTATAGTTTTGGGGTTGTCCTTGTCGAGCTACTAACCGGAGAAAAGCCAATTTCTCAACTAAGAGCGGAAGAGGGTAGGAATCTATCCACGTACTTTGTCATTTCGATGGAGAAGAACCGCTTGTTCGATGTTCTTGATAAGGAGGTATTAGACCATGACGATAAAAAAGAAATCATTGCGGTGTCTAACTTGGCGAAAAGATGCTTGGACCCTAATGGAAGGAACAGGCCTACAATGAAGGAAGTGGCCATGGAATTGGAGCGTGTACGATCACTACGAAATCCTGTGATTGTCCGGCAAGATGATGAAGAGATGGATTGCACTAGGACTGGATCTGTCTGCAGTGCGGTCTCCACGTTGATGCGATCGGAAGCAGATGTAGCGCTGACTTCGTGGTTATATGATTTGCCGAGATGAAGATGCATTTCATTGTTTCTGTCCGATTTTCTATTAATATGAAACCTGGCAGTCTCTCTCTATATGCCTCCATGTGTGAGTTATGGAATAATGTCGATTATACTAAGAAGTGCTCTACAGAAACGATATGCTAAAATTCATGCACCCTTTTGATATACGCTTCTTGATTTCTTGTTATTCTACATTAGGTTTTCACTGGGTTGTACTACTGTGAATGTCTCATAAGTTTCAGCCGACTGCTTGCCTTTTGTTGCACGTACCTGAGATGCAAAGTGATTTTTGGTGCATTTGAAAGCTTTAAAGTTCCTCGAATAAAAATTATAATGTTTGGTAAAATTTTACTGTATCACTTTGAGTCAAGATCTGCATGGGCAAGGCGTAAAGCCCAAGGCAAGTACCCTTTGATTTTGAGTTTGATACGGAAGATGATAGTGGGGTCTATGAATCTTTTTGTCCTTCAATCTTACCCTCATTAGACCATCAAATTTCTAAGGTTTAGTACTCTTACGATTTGGATAATCTTATGGTTACATCCACTAACCGACGCATTATCTACCCTATATGTGACATTTTTGCTACTAAATGCTTACGTTGTAATAAGTTATGCATCCTTTTTTCCCATAATCAAAGGAGAGTGAGAAACCGTTCTCACCACCATGCTCAATTTCTAATGCCTAAACTTCCCCTTCATCTTTACCCTTTTAAGATTTTCTAACTCCTATTGCTCTCATTTCCTCATCTTCTACTTCCAGGCTTGTGCCTTTAGCCGCTGAACTCGATTTTACGTTTAAAGGTCCGTTGATGATCCTATTTCTAGATACCTCTATCCTACTTTAAAAACAGCTTGACCATCAAGCATTTGCAATAGGGATAATTAAAAAAAAAAAAAAATCCTAAACCTATTGTATGACGATCAATTCAGATATAAGTATTTTAATTGTGCAATTTAGTCTTAAACTTCTTATTAATTTGTCAATGTAGTCTTTCCAGCTAATTTTAATTAGAAATCACTCATGTGAGGTTAGTAGCATTAGTCGTTTTACGTGATGTTGTCGATACTAACATAGATGATTTTTATAATTTTTAGAAATCTATCTCAATTTTTTTTCTTTTTTTTCCCTTATTCTTTTATTCTTTTTCCCGCTATTTCCCTTTTTTTCGTCATTGGCCATCGATGGGGCTTGCGAGACACTTGCCCAAGATCAGGGACCGGTGAAGGGAAATAGCGGGAAGATTAAAAAAAAGAAAAAAAATCAGGAAAATTTTTAAAATTCTAAAAATCATATATGTCAGCCGACCATGCCACGTAGGACATCTAAAATTGACTGGACCGCCAAATGAGTGATTTTCGACCAAATTAGTCAAAAGATTACATTGATAATTTGTCAAAAGATTTATGACTAAATTAGTAAATCGTTAAAAGACTAGAAACTAAATTGATATGATTGAAATGTTTAGTATTCAATTGGTCCTTGCACAATAGGTGTAGGACAAAATTGTTTTGATTGAAAGGTTTATGATTGAATTAGCCGTCTTATAATTAGTTTTGGACTTGCACTATATACTCGCTCGTTTTCAACAGGATTCCCAAAATTTGAGTGTTAACCCAAGTAGCCGTGAGGACGCTCTAACAAAACATGAATAAAAATTTAGTTAGTGTGAATACATTGCCAAGATTATCAATTCCATTGTATTATCATTGGATAAACGTGTAAATTAATAGGTATGCTTATTGCTAATGTATTTCGATTACTTGGATTTCTTCCAATTTGTATACACAACCTTATTTTTTTGGTCGGCAATGATGACTATATTATCTCTTCTTAATTTCTTGTTAGTTTGCTTTAGCTTTTCACGGGGATTTACTATCATATCAAGGAAATAGTCTTCTTACCAGATTACCCGTAATTAGTCGTTTTAGAACTATTCTTTCCATGTTGTCGTATACGAATGCAAGTGCTCGGAATTTTCTTTCTGGGCACCCTTTTCTAAGCTGGCTTGACTATGAGTCTATGGCTAATGACAATAATTCTTCAAGGCTCCAGCGTTAATCTATTGAAATACAGATCCTCAAAAGATGTCGATCACGGATACTTCAATTGGGTCTCGGTCATTCAATGTCCCCGTTCACAGGGGAACTTTCTTTGGCTTGAGCTTTCTAGAAATGTAGTTCATTTTCTTTTTTTCACGAAAAGACATATAAAATCAACTCTCATGAGTCGATACCAATTCATCGATTTCAGCTCGGCTTGATGCAGGGAAAATACGCCGAGATTAGAAGATTTTCGATAAACTACTCATGACATACTTGCTAACAATGCAAAATCCTTATTATTTGAACCGTTGGATTAACCTTTGAAGTTTCCATATATAGACCACCATCGACAAACCGTTATCTCCATAGGAACATTGAAAATATGCATCATCGATCAACTCATGTCATCATTATTTGTTTGTTTTTCTCGCCCGCATGTTGAACCGCAAAAGCCGGATACGAGACTAAGTGTGGGAACATGCCATATGAATAATAATAAACAGATATTCATGCAAACTCCATCAATGGTTGCTTTAATGGACAAAGATGAAATATCTGAGTCAAGTCAACTAGTTTCGTTTGGTGCTAATTGCTAGAGTAAGGAGAGAGATTATCGACGTGTTTTTGTTTGAAAAATACGACATCGATTTGTCGCCATAACTTAGCAAGGAATAGTCATATGAATAATAAACGGATATTCATGCATACTCCATCAATAGTTGTTGTAATGGACAAAGATGAAATATCTGAGTCAAGTCAACTAGTTTCATATTGTGTTAATTGCTAGAGTAAGGAGAGAGATCATCAACGTGTTTTTGTTGGAAAAATATGACATCAATTTGTCGCCATACTTAGCAAGGAATAGTCATATGAATAATAAACAAATATTCATGCAGATTCCATCAACGGTTGCTTCAACAGACAAAGATCCAATAGCATAGTCAAGTCAACTAGTTTCGTTGGGTGCTAACTTTTAGAATAGAGAGATCACGGACGTTTCTTTGTTGGAAAAATAGAATATCGATTTGTTGCCGTACTTAGCAAGGAAAAGTATATGGATATTTTCCAATTTGGCTACTACACGTGGAAAAGCGAATCTTGAACTCAAACTTCAAATGGGACCTGCAATTGTTGCAGAAGGACAAGTTGGCTTCTGACAAGTCCACCACAAAACAAAGTTTATTAGTTTCATGGGGAGGTTCTCGATAGTTAAACAGTGGTGGCGTGCATCCAATCTGATTCATCATGCTTCTTTTCTAGCAATATCAAACTGGAGGAGCAAACTCTGGAAGATGAATTGGGAGAAATGCCACCGGTGCTGCTGAAAATGACATCTTAGATGGCATTGATGATTCTTGTTGAATTTTTAATTTTGACAATTCGTTTAACCATTTATTAATTATATAAAAATTAAGAATTATTTTTTTAATCTCTATGAATATTAATTTATTAAATTGTATGACATATAGACATTATGAGCACTTGCACTACTGGTGTTAAAATTTATATAAAAAAAATCAAAAAATTAATTAAAATAATATTTTTAATTATTAAAAAAAGAAAAACGTAGCAGGGCCGGGCTAGCGCTGGGCCTGCCCAGCTCTTTCTTCTTTCTTCTTTTTTTTTTTCTTCCCCCGCTCCTGCCCGGCCCTCTTCTTTTCTCGGCCCAACCCGCGCCCTTTCTCTTCTTCCTCCCTACACGCCGCTCACACCTTCTGCAAAAAGGAAGAGCGACAGAGGTACAGAGACAGGGGAGCAGCAGGTCGCAGCGTGATCCCAGAGTCGGGGATCAGGGATCACGCCGGCCGCGACAGGCTGGAGGTGGCGAAGCCATGCGCACCTGTCGCTGGCCAAGCTTAAAAGGAAGAGAGCGAAAGGTTTTGCGGGCGATTTTTTTTCGCTGCTCGAAAGCGAGAGAGAGGTACTGAGCCAGCGAGTGAGAGAGGTACTGAGTGAGCGAGAGAGAGCGAGAGTGCGAGTCATAGAGAAATGGAGCCTCGGCCGCGCATCCAGCCGACGACCCTCCCAGCGACGTCCTCAGGCCGAAACAGGTAGGTTCAGCCTCTCCTTCTACTCTGTTTTTGGGCGTGACCGCCCGGAGCTCGTGGCCGTTTGGCTCGCGCAAGCTCCGGTCCACGAAGCCCATGTCCTGGTCTCTGTGGTACAAGTATTCTGTACTTCGAGGTCGCCGGCGTGGGTTCGATCTCCAGCTCGGGCCGGAAGCCCTTCCGCCTGTAGTGCGCACCAGATGTTTGAGAAAATGCATAAATGAAACCTTGGTCTTTTTGGTTCGTTATCGCCGAGTTATGTCGTTGTTGTTCATACTCATGTTAAATGCAAGTGATAGGCTTGTGAGTTGATCTGGAATATTTCTTGTTTATTGTATGTTAACCTTGGCCCAAACACAAACCCCGAATGAGTCTGAGACTCCTCCTTTAGCCGGTGCACTCCACATGTTTGACGAAGTGCCTCATTGAACCGAAGTTTAACTCTTCATTTTCTGCATAACCTGTCATAGTATTGCTGTCCCGATGTCTCCTTTAGAATTTTCATCGTCTTCTGATGGTTTGTCTCGCGGCCGTTTGAGTGGGTCGGGGTGTGTTTGCCTCTCACCAGAAAGAGACTCGGTGGCATACCACCGGCCAGCTAGTGATCGGCTGTGGCTGGCGTTGGTCGGACCGAACGACCAATGCCGGACGGTGGCCTGATGGCGGCCCCTAAGCACCAGTGAGGGTCTGTTATGGGGGTGGAGCTGGTTGGGCGTGGGCATTGTTTGGGTGAGCTGCGGGCAAAGAAGAAGACGTGGAAGGGAAGAAGAAGAGAAGAATAGGAAGTGAAAATTTCAAAAAGAGCCTTTAAGTGGGGCAATTTTCTCAAAAAAGGAAATGATTTAGAATGGACTTTGTTTCAAAAAAGATCTAAAGTGGCCAAGTCAGTCTCAAATAAGGACCTAAACTCACTAAATGACTGGCCACTTAAATGGAGGTAGTTTGGTCAAAATGCCCAAATGACTTTCAATTTTTTCACGTTTTCTTCCTTGCTCTCCGACGCTGGTCTCTCTTGATCCTTGACTGCGCCGCTCCCGGTCCTTGCCGCTTCACTGATCCTCAGCTGCGTTGCTTCGGTCTTCACTGCTCCCCTAAACCTTGTCACTCCTCGCCTGCTCCTCATGGTTTCCGTCCGCCGTTCACCGTTCGTGGTCGGCTCTTGGGCATGTCGTGGAACATCACACTAATGGCACTGAGGCTCTCTTAGACAAACTCGAATGCCTGTTCCAATTACAGTCACAAAGCCTGCTCCTCTCCTCTTGTAGGAACTATCTTCTCGCAATGTTGTTTTCGCTGGTGGAGTAATTTTCCAGCTTTGGAAGAATGCTGGTGGATCAGCAGTCTGGGCTTTGCAATGATCGTAGTTGGGGTCAAACCAAAAAGGAAAAAAAAGTAATTGTAGTTGGGGAAATCATTAGGAAGTTGGCAGGTATTCTCACGTTGGATCAAAATTCATCTTGAGGATCATTACAAGCTTATAGCTCACAGAATCTATCGGTTCATCCATCATCCTGAATATTGTGCACCCTTCATTTGGTCGATTGGCAGTCAGATAATACTGTGCAATCCTGTGTTGATGTTTGCATTCGCAACACTAGTTTGGCACTTATTTGCAACACAGTTACCTTATGAAGTGTTTTTCACGTAATAATTCTTCGAGTGAGAGTATGAGGAATGAGCAAACTGTCTTTTAGGGGTTCCGTTTGTGAAGTGAGTTCTGCATCTTAAGGTCTCAGGAAAGAGTGTAGCATCCTAGATTCAGTATTGTCTCGTGGAGGCCTCAATGCAGCTACTCGGATTGGATTTAACAATGTTAACGCATCTATTTGTTAGATGAAACTCTGTGAGCCCTCCATCTACATATTGTTATAAGTTGTAAAGCACTATTTCACAATTTCACAAATTAAGAAATCATTTCCACTCAGCATGTTTGTTTTTTGTGCAGACTCAACTTTCTGCACGAATGCTTGTCATTCTTGTCCTTAGTTCTCTGTTTAGTTATGCTTATGTTGCATTCACAGCATGCTTTGTATTGATTTATCAAAATGGCAAGGTGATGGAATGGTTGAGTGGTACATGTTCTAAGTTCCCAAATAAAATCTGTTGTTGCTGTTCAGTGATGTCTATTAACTCTACAATATTCGCATGGTTGTTATTTTTTGTTTTCTCTTGGTTTTCTTGCTTATTTGGAGCAAGTAGAACTATGTGGCAAGGTTATCATATTCGATCTACTAATCACTAAATAAAGTTCCATAATTTGCTTTAGTGGCCTTATTCAAATTTTCAAGCGATTGTCGCCACTTTTTTGCAAGCTCAATGGGATGCCAATTTACACTCATTGGTCAGTACACTATACTGTGTATTAATGACATAGTCCAGGATGAACACTAGCCAGTAGCCATGTGCTGGCAACTTTGTAAATTTTTCCTTGAGCTGTTCAATTGTTTCCTGTCCTAAACTAGCAAATATTCCATTGTTCATTCAATTCAAACCAATTTTGTCTCTAGCATGCACTGAAGGGAAAACTATTTTGCATATGGAAACATATCATCTGTGATAGCAAACTATTTCGTAGTTAAAGGGAAAACTGATTCAAAAGATCAGTAATAAGCACAACTTATCATTTATTTTGGAATATGAAGATGAAAAGTGATATTCACATGAGTCTTAACACTTCGACAGAAAAATATAGGTGAAGTCCATGACAATTTCATGTAAAACACTCGACGAAGAGCAATGAACTCAGGGATGAGCTTGTCATGGGGTGACCAACAATCTTTAATTCCTGGAGCATCTGAGAACCCCTTCATCCATGCAAATAGAAATGGAAACCTCTCACCTTCAGCCACTTTAAGACTGAATGTCTCCTGAAATACCATAAGTAGATTATCCAACCATCCAATTGTGATGTCCAGATATTTGATGGTGTCTCCGCTGAAGAATTTCTTCCCTCTAAGCTCTTCCCCGAGGTTCTGCAGGTGCTCACTTCCCTCAGCAAGAGCAACTTCTTGCTCTTTGCCTCCACTTATAAAAACAGTCGATATTGATGTGATATTCATGACATGCCCACAACTCGAGTCGTGAGTCTCCCAGTGACTCTGCAAAATTTATTAGAAGAGTAATCTCTTTTCCATCAGAAGATATAGGCAGCCCAGTGAAGAATTCATCTGCCTCCTGCAGATTACCACGAAAGCATTGGTCAGAGAAGTTTATATCTAGCTTTCTGACAATAACAAAGTCAACTTACTAACTTAAGGATGCCCTAAAAATCGACAAAGAAGAAGAATTTCGACCTCGTTTTCTGCAATATCCAAAACCCGCAACTCAAGCTTTTGTCCTCACTACTCCAAAACATTAGAAGTCACGAATCTTACTGTTAAATTCACCAATGAGCGCATCTGCTGAATGCACAAAAAGTTCATAGATCACAACAAGAAAAGAAAGCTATTGAAGTTTGAAGTCAGAGGACAGAATAGAAGCCTTTGTTATTGAGACGCTGGCTCGAGGCAATCCCAAATTTGCCCCAAGGGAGAACCCTCCTCGCCGGCTTGGATCAATTTCTTGGGGAAGGGCATTAGGGAGAATGGAAATCCCTTTCTTTTGTGATTGCAGTGGCATTAATAGACCGAGGAGCATCGAAAAGAGGATCAGAGCTCGGGTCTTCCACAAGAATTGCTCGTTCAAGAGGACTAGGCTTTGTGACTGTAATTGGAACAGACATTCTGGTTTGAGAGGAGAGCCTTAGGGCCGTTGGTGAACATGTCAAGGCGACGTATTGTTTCAACAAACCAGGATAGCTTTCCCATAAACGGACTGCACCAATATGAACGACGTTGGAAAGTGAGTGAAGCTCGTAGACGACTTAAAGATTGTGGACGATCAACCTGGGAAAGAAGAGCCGAAGGTGAATTGCGAACGGCGGACTGAAGCTCACGAGGAGTGACGAGGATCAGGGGAGCGGTGTGGCTGAGGATCGGTGGAGCGGCAAGGACCGGGAGTAGGGCGGCCGAGGATTAGGAGAGAACAGAGGGGAGAGGAAAATTTATTCTTGGCCATCTTTTGAGAAAATAACTCCAATTCAAGTTCTTAATTGGAATTTTCCTAAAAATGAGGAAAGAAAGTTAAAAAAAAATGGAAAAATTAAAAAAAGAAGAAGAGCAGGTCGAGTGGATTGGGGCGAGCTTGGGCTCTGGTAGATGTGGGTTTAAATTTATATTGATAGGTTTGAGCTTAGCTTGAGAATTCTAAGATGTAGCTTGGGCTGATTAAAGTCGGATTGGGCTCCAATAGATAAGCCCATTTCTGTCCTGGCTTCTTGGCCCATGCCCGAGAGTCTAAATACAGCCCATATTTGGACTGGGCTCAACAGCCTAGCCCGGACCCCATTTTCGGATTAAAAAATAAAAAATAAAAAAATAAAAATTCAGAATTTTTTTAAAATCAGAAAAAGCTTAAAAATGAGTTCCCATAAAAATGTGCGAAAATATTTGAAGAAATATCGTGTTCAAAATTAAACAAACTCTTAGGCTTTACGATAGGATTTGAATGTTTTGATTTAAGATGAATACTCTTGATAGCGCACTTTCAATATGTTGGTTGTTATTTTCATTTAGCCTAGTTATGGATGACATTTTTCTTATTTCCTAGCATTAGATTCTTGCTTTTTCTTGCAAATTTATTTAATGCTTTTTGATTACTGATTGTTATTTTAATAATTGCGCATCTACATAATTATCTCACATTTTAGTGGATATGTTTAAAATCAATTCACATTGCCTGACCAAAAATATTTTTGAAATGAACAAAATTAAGTACTGAAAGGCATTAGTAGATTAATTAGTATAATCAAATTCTCGACCTTAGATTCTCTAGTTGTTATATTCTCTAATTGCATAAGAAGTGAAGTACACTCTTATATCTCATTTGATTTCTAGCTAATCCTAATAGGTTAGTGACAACTCATTATTAGAAAATTCTTATAGCGTTGATTTGAATACCCAAGGTCATGTAGGATATGGGTTTGAGAAAGTACGCGTCTAATCAAAGGCCATATGCCCATATTTTAGATAGTATCCCTAAAACTGTGTCTTTCTTCCTCAATGGCTTGGCGACTCTATTGGGGATTTAGGTCTAGGCCATAGAGGACTTAGCCTAAAATTGATCATGTTCAAAAATATTTTTGTTTGGTGGTGAGGATGTCGGGTATGTCCCTAACGTGAGTGTTAAATGTTTTTTCAGTTGGGAGTTATAAGGAGGGAGTGCTTGTTAACCTTTGTTTTGTAGGTGTGAAGTTGGGAATGAATGTTTAAATGTTTGAACTTTTGAAGCACTATTTGCTTATGAACTGTTATGCATGTATTCTTTATATTGCACTATATTTTAGTACACACAACCTGCTGTCGGACTTGAGCCGCATAGGACCACTTAAGATGATGTTGAGGTAGATATTACTCCAACCACAATTCTATAGTACGAGTTGTCCATCTCAATTCCGAAGATTCTTTCTTGGCATCAAGATTTACTACCCCGGTCTGCTATCCCACGACATAGGTTAGCTCTATGACCAAGTGAGGAGTCATTGAAACCCCGACTAAGTAGCGATCATGTTGATTCATTCTAGTAAACCCATGGCTAGGAACGGTTTGGTTTGGTTCGGTTTTTTGGAAAAACCAAACCGAAACCATCCCGAACCAAAAATGCAGTTTGGTTCGGTTCGGTTCGGTTTGATGCGGTTTTTCGGTTTTTCTATTTTTACTTTGCTTATTGGAATTTAAGTAAAGAAAAGATGATAAAGAAGAGAGATTGTTTAATTTTTATTAAGAATTCCAATTCGGTTCGGTTAACCAAACCAAACCAAAACCGAACCGAACTAAAAACATACGAAATTTCAGTTCGATTTTTAATCCGGTTCTTAACACCCCTACCCATGGCTCCATTTCACTAAGCCATCTAGAGTAAAAATCGAACCATGTCCCATGAACATGTCTCTATGGTTGATTGTTTCTTCCTACTAGTTAGATATGGCTACGGACCATTTTAATGAGAGTCCCATACTGGGTCGGGTGGTCAAAGGACTATTTATAAGGGAATGTTGTTAGATGGAATGTTTGTTGTAACCAAAAAATCCAAAGTTGTTGATGCTAAACAAGACGAATAGTTCATCAATGAGATTGTTATTTTGCCCAAAATCAATCATAGAAATGTGGTCAAGTTGTTAGGAATTTATCTGGATGGTGAAGTCCTTCTAGTATATGAATTTGTTCTAAGAACTCTCTACCAATATCTTCATGATTTGAAAAAGGGAATATCTCGTTTCGTGGGAAACACAATTATGAATTGCTAGTGAAGTTGTTGTGGCTCTTTCATATTTGCACTTTGTTATGGCCATACCAGTTTATCATGGCAAAATTAAGTTGTCAAATATACTTTTGGATGAAAATATCAAGCCAAAGTGGTGGATTTTGGAACTTCTAGATCAATTAATATCGACCAAATTCACTTGACCACGATCGTGCGAGGAACCTTTGGATACTTGGACCTAGGTACTACCAAACAAGCCAATTTATGGACGAGTGATTTTTGTAGTTTTAGGGTTGTCCTTGTCGAGCTACTAACTGGAGAAAAGCCAACTTCTCAACTAAGAGCATAAGAGGGCAGGAATCTATCCATGTACTTTGTCATTTCAATGGAGGAGAACCACTTGTTCAATGTTATTGATAAGGAGGCATTAGACCATGACGATAAAGAAGAAATTATTGCTGTGTCTAACTTGGCGAAAAGATGCTTAGACCCTAATGGAAGAAACAGACCTACAACGAAGGAAGTGGCCATGGAATCAGAGCGTGTATGTTCACTATGAAATCCTGTCATCGTCAGGCATGATGATGAAGAGATAGATCGCACTAGAAGTAGATCTGTCTGTAGTGCGGTCTCCACACTGATGCGATCGGAAGTAGATGTAGCGCTAACTTCATGGTTATATGATTTGTCGAGATGAAGATGCGTTTCATTGTTCGTGTCCAATTTTTTATTAATATGAAACCTGGCAGTATCTCTATTTGCCTCCATATGTGAGTTATGGAATAATGTCGATTATAAACTAAGAAGTGCTCCACATAAATGATATGCTAAATTCGTGCACCCTTTTGATATGTGCTTCTTGATTTCTTGTTATTCTGCATTAGCTTTTCACTGGGTTGTACTACTGTGATTGTCTCCTAAGTTTCAGCGACTGCTTGCTTTTTGTCGCACGTACCTGAGATGCAAAGTGACTTTTGGATTTTCAATCTTTCTAGTTTTACAATATGTTAGTTGGTGCATTTGAATGCCTTAAAGTTCCTTAAATAAATATATGATGTTTGGTAAAATTATATCGTATTACTTTGAGTCAAGATCTGCATGGGCAAGACCTAAAGCCCAAGGCAAAGTACCCTTTGATTTTGAGTTTGATACGGAAGGTGATAGAGGGTCTAATGAATCTTTTTTCCTTCAATCTTACCCTCATTAGACCATCAAATTTCCATGGTTTTAGTATTCTTACGATTTGGATAATTTTATGGTTACATCCACTAACCGACGCATTATCTACCCTACAAATAACATTTTTGCTTCTAAATGCTTACATTGTACTAAGTTGTGCATCCTTTTTTTCCATAATCAAAGGAGAGTGAGAAACCGTTCTCACCACCATGCTAAATTTCTAATTTCTAAACTTCCTCCTCATCTTACCCTTTTAAGATTTTCTAACTCCTATTGCTCTCATTTCCTCATCTTCTACTTCCAGGTTTGTGCCTTTGCCGATGAACCTAATTTTATATTTAAATATCCATTGATGATCCTATTGCTTGATTTCTTTTTTCTGCTTTAAAAATAATCTCACGACCAAGCATTTGTAAAAGAATAATTATCCAAAAAATTCTAAACCTATTTTACAATGGTCAATTTAGTCCTAAACATTTCAATTGTATCAATTAGTCCTAAACATTGGGACAATTTGCTAATTTAATTTTAAACTTTTTAATGATTCGTCATATAGTTCTTCCGGCTAATTTTAACCTAAAGTCGTTTATGTGGAGTCCAGTTGGTGCAGGCTATCCTCCATGGCATGGTCGGCCTTGACGTAGATGATTTTTATGATTTTTAAAAAATTTATGAAATTTTTCTCTGTCTTTTTTTTTCCCCTATTTTCTTTGCCAGTCACCGACTCTCTTTATCCTTTGCCTAGGCAACAGTCCCTTAGCAAGAGGTTAGTGAGGGTTGCCCTCACCAAACTCAACAAGTGCTACCCTTGCTTGTGATTAGTGAAGAATGTCCTTGCTAGATTCAACAAGGGCTGCCCTCACTTGAGTTCTCTATGATTTACAATATTTTATGCCCTTTTGTGATGAAACTTAAAATATGTCCATGACGAAAATCAGTATAAAATGATATAGTATTTGCCATTTTATGAGACTTTGGAACGAATATATGAACCTACACACGAACAACGGGTAGATAACCAAGACTTGTCAAGACAAAAAAAAAAAAAAAAACAGTTATTTCTCGGAACTGTGGACAAGAGCTCCTTTTGATTAATGACCAGACGGCGAGCCAACTCGAAAACTTCCTTGAACAATCCGAAACAAACCTTGTACCGGGAAAGCGATCATTACAGATGTCGTCATGACATGGAGTAAGCTAAAAATCTAGAAGTTACCGACACCGGTCAACAATGGAAGGACTCTCATTCGTGCATCCCGTGTTTATGTATATGAAGACCAATCCTGTAATTCTTCTCCCAGCTTCAAACCGAAAACACATTTGGAGCAAAGCACACCCACCAGCAAATCAAAACGAAAACAGGACGATGATCGCCGCAAGTGGCGTTCAACCAGTTGCTGTTTATTGGCTTCTCTTTCTGCCGCTGTCGATCGCTGCAGCAGCAGCTGCCGATGAAACACCGGATCCGCCTCCCCCGTTGGCTCTGCCCGATTGCACCCCCGCATGTGGCAGCTTGACTGTTCCATACCCGTTTGGGATCGGGTCCGGCTGCTTCCAGGATGAACTCTATGAGATTGAGTGCCACCGTGGCAGCGAGAGCGCCCCTGTCGCCACGCTGAAGAACCTCATGAATGTGACAGTGCTCAAAATTTCCCTACCGGTGCCGGGCGACTCTGAAGGCCCTGGCGGATTCATTGAGGTCTTTCAGAAGGTCCTCCACCACGTCCAGAGACAGTGTGACCAGATCATTCAACCGAACTGCATGTTTGGAGCTGGGAACGGCGACATCGTGATGCCGTTGAACTTGACGGGAAGTCCCCACATGTATTCGCACACAAAGAACGTGTTCGTGTCTGGTGGATGCAACAACCTTGCGTTCCTGGTCAACCTCAGGATGAAGTCAGCGGTCGTCGGCTGCAGGTCGACTTGCCGTTTCAATGGGACTGATTTCTACTCCTACTACGACTGCGTGAACGGGATTGGCTGCTGCATGAACACGATCCCTTTCGGGCTCCAGGCTTGCGGCGTGCATTTCAAGATGGACAATGACGCACCGTTCGCCGTTCCATTGAGCAGGTAACTCCAACGCTCTCACGAATTGAAAGTTTTGGATCCCTGATTTGAGCATCATGCTAGTTTGATTCTCACACCGTCAACAGAGAGAATAATCTCACTCTTGAACCACCTTGCTTCGAGTTTCTGCTGAGATTAGTTTAGTTTTGAAGTCGGCTTTCAATTGAAAGCTGGTATTCAAAATACTGGAAATCCAAAATTAGTCCCTATTAGCTTTAGGCTTTCAACATTTGGAATAAATTTTTCTCTTCCAAAACTATTATCACTAATTCTTCATATTTGTAATGGGCTTAGTTCAATTTAAAAAATATATATATTACTTCTCAAAACCCATTATGAAAGTTTTTTTTAGCAAACGTACATTCAATTCAAAGTCCATTTGCAAAGAAATTTTACCAAACACAATTGTATTTTCCTGAGTAGCTTTGGGCTTTCAGCAGTTGCATTGGACTCAAAGCTTATTTGCAAAGCTGAACCAAGCGCACCCTCTATTCGGGTCTTGATGTCTCCGGTGTGAAGTTAGTCAAAGTGTTCAGTTGATCTGGAATTAAATCGGCTAAGGTGGGATTTCTCGTCGAAAAGAAAATGTTTGCTGTAATAAGCTGTCATGATATGGAAAATTGTATTCTAAGTAAGATTAGTACATTCGGATTCCGTGATTATTAGATATTACTACCATCGGGGGTTTAGTCACCTACTCCCGTCGGTGCTTTATATGAAGGCTTTTTGGAAATAGTTGAGTCAAAAATAATCCTATGAACCGTCCACACAAATGCAGGTTCGCTTTCTTAGTGGATCGATCGGCGCTCGATTTTCCTAGACACATGAACGACATAGGACGCTTACCATCACATGTGCCCGTGGCTCTTGAATGGGGTATCTCCAATGAAACATTTCTCAAAATGCCGATTTCAGTTGGTGAGTACCAATAAGACGTTCATGGGCTCAGCTACAGGTGTAGCCACAACGACAGCTCTTTCTCCGCTCTTGATAACCCCAGGCCTTACATGCAATGCCGCTATAGGTCTGGCTTCGCCGGTAATCCCTATATAGCAGGTGTATGCAAAGGTGAGGCGACATGATAATTCTTGTCATTTATATTATAATATTTAAATAACAAATCACATATTCATTTGATAAATTAAGTTTTTAGAACGGTTAGTAGTAATTCGACAGAATTTCACATATAATTAGAGTGCATGAAGTCCCAAATTCAAATATTTATAGGCTCGCATTTATCTTCCCAATTATATATTTCCATGGTTTAGGTAAACTTCCTGGCTGTCCCTGCCTCTCTACCTCCTGTATGTATGCCCTTCTTTTCTTGTCTATGCTTTGTCCGCTTCATCTTAGTTCATCTCACCCGGCATTCAAGGAATACATTACGTTTGCGCATACTACTAGAAAAAGGCTGTTGGTTCTAAGATTGTTGTTTGTAACCTCTTTGATTGTTGGCAGATATGAATGAGTGCTTAATCCCAAATGCCACTTCTTGCCTGGGGAAGTGCGTGAACCGACCTGGCTCATATGTCTGTGAGGGGAGCAACCATAACGTGGCCATAATAGGTAAATGTTATGCTCTAGATCATTTGTCAATATAGGTCTAAAAGTTCTGATAAGTCACTATGCTTCTGTTCCCATCTATTTCTCCTAAATTCACGCGCAATTGTTTTGTTTCCTTTTCTTTCGAGAGGCTATGTGTAATTGAATCGATTTCGTACTGTTCAGACTTAAGAGGAAACCATGTGAGTTGATCTTAGTTACCTCCAACAAATGAGAGATTTCTCTAAAGCAATTGTTACTCGACTTTTGTCATGAAGGGGTTGGCAGTGGTTTTGGAGCCGTCCTCTTTCTGGTATTGTTGTGGTGGTTCTACAAACTCATGAAGAGGAGGCGTGAAATCAAGCTCAAAACGAAGTTCTTCAAACAAAATGGTGGTCTTTTATTTCAACAACTATCTCATGACGAAGGGAATCACATGGAAAAAAGTAGATTCTTTACTTTGAAAGAGTTAGAGAAAGCTACTGATAGATTTAATGAGAACAGGATTCTCGGTCAAGTTGGCCAAGGAACGGTCTATAAGGAATGCTGATGGATGGAAGAATCGTTGCTGTTAAAAGATCAAGAATCATACATGAAGGACAAGTCAAACAGTTTGTCAATGAAGTTATGATTCTCTCACAGATTAATCACCATAACATCGTTAAATTGTTGGGATGTTGTTTGAGAGACGGAGGTTCCACTTTTGGTGTATGAACTCATTCCAAATGGAACTCTTTATCAGCATTTGAATAATCCTACTGAAGAATTTCCAATGTCATGGGAAATGCGATTGAGGATTGCCACCGAAGTTGCTGGAGCTCTTTCTTACTTGCACTTTGCCGCCGCAATACCCATCTACCATCGAGATGTCAAGTCAGACAATAAGTACCGGGCCAAAGTAGCGGATTTTGGAACTTCAAGATCTGTCGCCATCAATCAAACTCACTTGACCATAGGTGGTCAAAGGAACAATCAGGTACTTAGACCTCGAGTATTTTCAAACGAGCCAATTCATGGACAAGAGTGATAGGTACAATTTTGGAGTAGTCCTAGTTGAGCTATTGACGGGACAAAAGCCAATCTCAGCAACGAGGTTGGAAGATGGTAGAAGCTTAGCTGTATATTTTATTAGGTCAATGGATGAAAACTGCCTACTCAACATCGTCAATGCTGGAATGGTAAACCAAGCTCAAGAGGAAGATATTATGGGAGTTGCAAATTTGGCAAAGAGATGCCTGAACTCGAATGGAAGGAATCGACCTACAATGAAGGAAGTGGCGATTGAGTTGGAGTGAATACGTGCACAACATGTCGATCCTTCCACTCCCAAGCAAAATCATCAACCGATTGATCTGTAAGGGCTCGATCAATTCAAGTTTGGCATCATTGCTCTACGCCAGCGTGGTCCGCAGCTCAACTATCATCGTCGGACTTCGAATTGCTGCTACGTGATTTAGAACGATAAAGATATGCGATCTTAGTCACTTGTTATCGTATCTGTATTTGTCGGGCACGCAAACTATCCTCTACCAAAACATATCGTCTTATTATTATTATCCATCAAGCATAGAATCATTTTCAGATGACTTGGTAGGCAGTCTTGTCTTCGAAAGATTTCATGGATTTGTACAATGTCAGATGTGAGAACAGTCTAATTGCATTTACAGGACGACTCTGCTTATTTCCTGGTTTAAATTATTCGATAAATTAGACTGAACAGAGAATATTAAAAAAGGATGGAAACTGAGTATAAAAAAAAAAAATTAAAATTAAAGTGTGGACGCGCGCCAGGGTGACTTCCGTGAAAAAGGGTACCCAGGCTTATGATGGACTGCCATGTCTTTATTATTCTGTCATGCGCATGGTCCTATATAATAAAGTTACTATAGTGTGACTCTACATGTGTCAATCTTATTTTATGATTTATGAAACTTCATATTTAAATCATAAATGACAGACAAATAAAATAAATATATTCGATGGAACAACTTACTTTTATTAATGATTGTGTCAAGCATATCTAATTGAATAAACCGTGCAAGCTTGAATTAATTTTAGAAGACCATATCTTAAATGCATTAAAGCAAGATTTCAGGGGTAACTTTTTTCTAACTTCTATAACATAGATGCTAGATCCATAAATATTTTGAAATCAGAAAATTAGTGGAAATCCTTTAGCGTTATAATGAGTCAGTTCAACCTGAAAATTCAATGACTTGATGAAGAACTAGTAATATTTTGTCGTCAATGTTTGGTGATTTATCCATATATCAAATCACTTTATACAATGACAATAGTTTTGCCATGCTCAGGCTCTCATAGAGTCTGTATTTCATCTTAATGAGGTCATTAGTGAGCACTACCGTCATTTGTCATGGAACTTTTGTGTCCCAATTTCGATGTATTGTATCAAACATAGGTAATTGAAATATTGGTGCATGCCTAACTTCATGTTAGAAGACCATATCTAAAATACACTAAAAAAACTTAATGTTCAGGGGTAAATTTTCTTCTTCTTGTTTTCTTTTTTGAGAATTTTTTTTGTACATTAATGCTAGAGATAGTGGGGTAATTTTATGGGAAAAATTTCAAAAAAGAGTCTCAAGTACTCTCAATTTCTCAAATAAGGGTCCGAAGTTGACTTTGTTTTAAATAAGGGCCTGAAGTGGTCATAATTGTTTCAAATGAGGGCTTGACCTTGTGGGTCATCGGTCTGCCTTTGTCCGGTTAAATTTTTCGACCGAATCAAGGGCATTTTTGTCATTTGTCACTTTTTTTTTTTTTGTTTCATCTTCTTCATCATTGCCGGTGGCTGGCCATAAAATATTTTTAAATCAAAAAATTAGAAGAAATTCTTTAGGATGATAATAATAATTAAGTAGGGGCAACCTGAAATTGGGTGACTTCACAAAGGAAAGGTAATATTTTAGCCATATTTCAAAGCGCCTGCAATGATTTTATATTATTTTATGGATGCAGATATAGTAATACAAGATTTTAGCATTTTTAAAATTGTGATTTTCGAGAAATTTACTCACATGAATTACAAACGGACACGCATACAAACGCCATAAACGATTGCATTGACGGGGACAAAAATCAAAGAGCAGAGTCAAGTCAACACGCAGTGGCAGCATCGAGGGCTCCGATGCCAGCGCAATGGCAGCAACCATTGATTTAATGATTGATTATTTGGACCTTAGGATGAAATTCACATGATTAAAAATTCAAATGGTTTGGCTCTCTATAGATGACGTCCATTCAAGACGTAAATGCACGGAGTCAAAAGTTTTATAATTTAAGTCTCTCCACATTATTAAATTTCGCAACAAGTGCAGAATGCAGAACCGCGAATCTTGAACTCGAACTTCAATATTGAAGAAGGAAATTTTGGCTTCCCACAAGCCGGCCACAGATCATAGTCTAATGGGTTTTCCTGCACGCCAGAATTCGTTTACTGGTTTCATAGAGAGGCGTTGACAATTCGATAGCGGTGGTGTGCATCAGATCTACGAACTGGACAGATGGCCGAGACTCGTCAAGAAGCAAAAACAGTTACAGATTATGAGTGTGTATAGCATCTATCTTGGGTATTTGATCAGGAAAAAAGGGACACAGGTAAGAAGGGTTTCATGCCTGTTCTACAATGTCTGATCAAAGCTTCTTAGGAGATCGTATGTCCTGTGTATGGAGTAGATTAAGCGCCTATTTGTTAACATTTCTATTTTTTATTTTTCTGTTCTTTAGTTTCTTGAAATAGAAAAAAAACATAAATCTATTTAGTAATGTTTACTAGTATTTTTATTCCCCTGGAATAGAAAGTTATTCCAAGGAATATATTTGGAATTGAAATGAGTATAAAAAGTTACTTTCTTATTTCTGAGAATAATTTCTAGAAAATTATTTCTTAAGTCATTGTTACTCTTGATTACTGCCGATCACGGCCCGCCATTCGCCCTTTGCACGGTGACCGGCGGTCGGTACCAGCGATCGCACAACTAGTGTCGGCCGTTGGGTTGCTGGTCACTATTGCCATCGAGAGAAAAAGGAATAAAATATTTTCATCGGTACCAAATGCATTCCTTGTCTTTTTCTATTCCGAGAATCAGAAATTTTTATAGTTAGCAAACCCTTGTTTTACTTAGAAATTTTTCTAGGGAGTAGGAATAGAAAATAATTATTTCTCAAAAGAAATTGTTCTCAGGAGTAGAAATATTACTAAATACACCTAAGGTATTGAGATAGAAGAGGAAATTCAATGAAACACGTGTCAGGAATAGGAGCTATAGGAGGTTAGGTTGTCATGATCAGAAAGAAAGTGACTCTTGAGAATGCCCTAATTTAAGTAGCATCGACACAAATATACGATACAATATGACATGACACAACATGACATGCTACTACATTATTTCTAAAAAAATTGACAACTTCAATACGTTTGGACACATTTTATATTAAAAATATATTTTTATATATAATGATAAATTATTATTTTTATGATTATTTCAATCAAATTAATTTGATTTAAATTCACAAATAAAAAAGCCTAAAATTTATACTAAATATATTAATCAACCATTTGTTAAAATTGGGATATTACCTGTCACAAGAGGGGAAGTGGGAATCATGACATAAAATAAGGTTTCCTTTCTCCCTTTCCTCTTTCTTTTTTGTATTTTTATATATTCACCTCTTGACTTATATTACATTGAAAATTTTTAAAATTTGATCCATTCAAGTCAGATGAACATGTTGGGATTTCGAACTCGCATGTTCAAAGTGTTGACTGTGTATCAGATGTCCAATTCCGACACAGAAAACTCTTGAAAAGTGCTTATGCTTCCTAAGCCCCAAAGTCATACTTTGGACCTTCTAATAAATGGATTATGGACATGAAATCCTTTTTAATTAATGACCAGACGGCGAGCCGGCTCGGCGCCCGCATTGACCAGCTACTCAGTAGTGCCCTGGAAAACATCATTAAACAATCCGAACCAAAAACTCGTACTGGGGGAGGAATCATTACACATGCCGTCATGCATGGAGTAAGCTAGCATGTAGAAGTTATAGACACTAGGGGTGTCGACGGGTCGGGTCGGGTCGGGTCTTGATATTACCCGACCCGATCTGAACAATAAGGGTAATGTCATTTGACCCGAACCGACCCAACCCGAAATGTATAAAACATGAAGCAAAAAAAACAGGTCAGTTCGGGTTTCGGGTTTTTTATTAAAAAATATTACAAAGGGAATTCGAAATGCTCTTACGTGACACCGCGAGATCTTGTCCAACCCGTCCATGAACCGTGACACTGTGAAGCCTTGTCCAATCTGTCCGTGAACATCTCCGCAGACAAATAATTTTTTAACAAAAAATATGACAAAGGAAATTCGAAATGTTCTTACGTGACATCGCGAGACCTCGTCCAACCCATTCGTGAATATCTCCATAGACAGATAATTTTTTAATAAAAAATATGACAAAGGAAATTTGAAATGTTTTTACGTGACGAGACTTCGTCCAACTCGTCCGTGAACATCTCCGCAGACAGATAATACTCCCTTCTCTAAAGTTCTGCGTTGGCCGTGAAAAAGAAGCAAATCATATGAAAAGATGGAGAGAGAGAGGGGGGGGGGAGAGGGAGAGAGATCGTCTAATCTGTCTGTGAACATCTCCGCAGACAAATAATTTTTTAACAACAAATATGACAAAGGAAATTCGAAATGTTCTTACGTGACGTCGCGAGGCCTCGTCTAACCCATTCGTGAATATCTCCACAGACAGATAATTTTTTAATAAAAAATATGACAAAGGAAATTTGAAATGTTTTTACGTGACGAGACTTCGTCCAACTCGTCCGTGAATATCTCCGCAGACAGATAATACTCCCTCCTCTAAAGTTCTGCGTCGGCCGTGAAAAAGAAGCAAATTATATGAAAAGATGGAGAGAGAGAGAGAGGGGGAGAGGGAGAGAGATTGATGGGGGCCGACGACAACGAACCCGTGAGATGAGACGTATTGGATGAGTTGCGAGTAGAAGGAATTGTAGAAAAGATAGCTTGGATGGGTGTGTTTGTATTGAAGCCTTTAATGTGTTTGGGTCGGAACAATGTTTCAATTCTAACTTGACCCAAAACATGTATTCCATTTGTGTTTATGATTATTACTCAAACAGTATTAAGACCCGAAACATGTACTATATTTATTTCATGTTCGGGTTGTGTTCGGGTCATGTTCGAGTCAGGTTGGATGGTTTTTTTGGACACCCCTAATAGACATTGTCAACACTAGAAGCGCTCTTATTCGTGCACAAGTTTGTTCATGCATATAAAGACCAATCCTCTAATTTTATTCTCAGCTTCTACCCATTTGGAGAAAATCATACAAACCAACGAATCAAAACGAAATGATGGTCACGATGATACCTGAGAGTGGCGTTCAAATTTGTCGCTCTTTATTGCCTTCTCTTTCCGCCGCCGTTGATCCCGTGGCAGCAACCTCAGATGAAATAGCGGACCCGCCACCCCCGGTGGCCTGGTCAATTGCATTGCCACGTGTGGCAACTTGACGGTTCCATACCCGTTCGGGATCGGGTCCGGTTGCTTCCTGGATAAACACTATGAGATCGAGTGCCACCGTGGCGGCAACAGCACCCCTGTCGCCACGCTGAAGAACCTCATGAATGTGACAGTGCTCAACATTTCCCTACTATCGCTGGACGACTCCGAAGGTCCCGGCGGATTCATTGAGGTCTCCCAGCCAGTCTTCTACTCCGAGCCAAACCTACCAAATTGCATGGGCAAACCGGTGAACGGCGACATTCCGACGTCGTTGAACTTGACAGGGAGTCCCTACATGTACGCGCAGACAAAGAATGTGTTCGTGTCCGGGGGATGCAACAACCGGGCGTTCATGGTCATCACCAGCATGAAGTCGGCGATTGTAGGCTGCAGGTCGACTTGCACCATCGACAGGATTGGCACCCACAACCACTGCGTGGATGGGATCGGCTGTTGCATGAATACGATCCCTTATGGGCTCCAGGCATACAGCGTGAATTTCCAGACGGAGAATGGCTCATCGGCGGTCGATGGATTGTGCAGGTAACTTGAATGCTCTGACAAATTGAGAGTTTTAAATCCCTAATTGAAGCATCCAATGCCAGTTTGATTCTCACACCATAAAGTGAGAAAATAATCTCACTGTTGAGCCACACTGCTTGGACTTCGATTCGGAATGTTGATGTCTCCCGCGTGAGGTTAGTCAAATATTCAGTTGATCCGGAATTAACTCGGCACAGTAGCATTTCTCTTCAAAAAGAAAATGTTTGCTATAATTAGCTCTCATGAAATCAAAAATTTTGTTCCTAAGATTAGGACATTAGGATTACCTGATCATGAAATGTTACTATTGGTGGGGTTGAAGTCACCTTAGCTTTCGTGGTTGCTTTATATGAAGGTCTTTTGGAATCTCTGATTCAAATTTAATCCCATGAACTGTCCACACAAATGCAGGTACGCTTTCGTAGTGGATCGATCGTGGTACGATTTTCCTAGCCATATGACCGATGCACGAGCCTTACCATCGCATGTGCCCGTGGCTCTCGAATGGCGTATTTTCAGTGAAACATTCTCCCAAATTCTAAGTGCAAGTGCAATACGGTCCTTACTTTATGGTGGTGAGGTCAGCTCCCGGTGCAGCCATTATGACAGCTTTTTCTCCGGTTCTGATAACCCCAGGTCTTTCGTGCAATGCCGTTGCACGGATGGTTTCGCTGGTAATCCCTACATACCTGATGGATGCAAAGGTGACGACCCGATGTCTCTTGTCACTTACATGTTTTGGTGTATTTGTATACTCAAACTAAGAAGGTGGATTATTGTCATTATTTATCAGATCTATCCATTCTACATCATACTTGCGGAAAAAATTGTGTCTGGACGAGGAAATGGACAAGAATACGGACACTGGACCAGGATAAAAATTCAATGAATTCCTATGTCTAGTTCTTCTGTATGTCGTATGCCTTCTTTGGTTGCCTACGCTTCGTCCGCTTCGTTCTAGTTCATCGCATGCAACATTCATGTAGTTTTACTACTACACGTGTGTTTGGTCCATTAAGCAATATACTACTTAGGCACATACTACAAGAATAAGGGTTCATTGTATTTAACAGTGCTCTAAGAAAGTTTTTGTGTAACCTTTTCGACTGTTGGCAGATATAAATGAGTGCTTGTCCCCAAATACTACTTGTATTCTGGGGAAGTGCGTGAACCAACGTGGTTCATATGTCTGTGAAGACAAACCCAACAACACGGCCGTGATAGGTAAATATTACTCTCTAGATCATTTGTCAATACAGGTCTTAAATTTTGTAAGTCACTAAGCTTCTCTTCCTATCTATTTCTCCTTAATCCAGACGCAACTGTTTTGTTTTCTTTTCATTTGAGAGGCTAAATGCAATCAATCGATTTTCTATTGCTTACATTTATTTAGGAAAACCATGTAAGTTGATCTTAGTTACTTCGAACAAATGGGAGATTTGCCTAAGGCAATTGTTCTCAACTTTTGTCATGAAGGTCTTGCCAGTGCTTCGGGAGCCGTACTCTTTCCGGTATTATTATGGTGGTTCTACAAATTCATAAAGAGGAGGAATGAAATCAAGCTCAAAAAGAAGTTCTTCAGACGAAATGGAGGCCTTTTATTACAACAACTTTCTCATGACAAAGGCAATCATATGGAAAATAGCAAATTGTTCACGTCGAAAGAGTTAGAGAAAGCTACTGATTATTTTAATGTCAACAGGATACTTGGTCAAGGTGGGCAAGGAACTGTCTATAAGGGAATGCTAATAGACGGAAGGACTATTGCAGTTAAAAGATCAAGAATTGTAGATGAAGGACAAGTTGAACAGTTTGTCAATGAGATTATGATTCTCTCACAAATTAACCATCGTAACATTGTTCAATTGTTAGGATGTTGTTTGGAGACGGAGGTTCCTCTTTTGGTGTATGAATTCATTCCAAATGGAACACTTTATCAGCATTTGCACAATCCAACTGAAGAGTTTCCGGCATCCTGGGAAATGCGATTGAGGATTGCCATCGAAGTTGCCGGAGCTCTTTCCTACTTTCACTTCACTGCAGCCATACCCATTTACCATCGCGATGTCAAGTCTTCAAATATCCTTTTGGATGATAAGTACCGGGCCAAAGTAGCAGATTTCGGAACTTCAAGATCTGTTGCCATCGATCAAACTCACTTGACTACAATGGTCAAAGGAACAATTGGGTACTTAGACCCTGAGTATTTTCAAATGAGCCAATTCACGGACAAAAGTGATGTATACAGCTTTGGAGTTGTCCTAGTCGAGCTATTGACAGGGCAAAAGCCAATCTCAGCAACGAGGGTGGAAGATGACAGAGGCTTAGCTGCGTATTTTGTTACGTCAATGGACGAAAACCGCCTACTTGACATAGTTGATGCTGGAGTGGTAAACCGAGCTCAAGAGGAAGAGATTATGGGAGTTGCGAATTTGGCAAAGAGATGCTTGAACTCGAGCGGGAGGAATCGACCTACGATGAAGGAAGTGGCGATGGAGTTAGAGCGAATACGAGCGCAACATGTCGATCCTTCCACTCCCGAGCAAAATCATCAACCGATTGATCACGTGAGGGCTCGATCAATTCAAGCTTGGCATCATTGCTCTACGCCAGTGTGGTCCGCAGCTCAACTATCATCGTCGGACTTTGAATTGCTGCTACGTGATTTAGAACGATAAAGATATGCGATCTTAATCACCTGTCATCGTACCTGTATTTGTCGGGCACGCAAACTATCCTCTACGAAAACATATCGTCTTATTATTATTATCCATCAAGCATAGTATCACCATCAGATGATTTGTTAGGCAGTCGTCTTTGAAAGATTTCATGGATTTGTACAATATAAGATATGGAACAGTCTAATTGCATTACAGGGCGACTTTTCTTATTTCGTGGTTTGAATTATTTGTTATAATAAACTGAATAGAGAAGATTAAAAAAGGATGGAAACCGGGTACAAGAAAAAAACATAAAGACTAAAGTGTGGATGCGCCACGGGGACTTTCGTGAAAAAGGGTGCCCAAACTTATGATGGACTACCATTTCTTTTTACTATGCCATGCGAATGATACTACATAATAAAGTTATTATAGTGTGATCCTATACTTGTCAATCTTCTCTTATGATTTGTGAAATTTCATATTCAAATTATACATGACAGACAAGACAATCAATATTTTCGATGGAACAACTTATTTTTGCTAACTATTGTGTCAAGGATATTTAATTGAATAAACAGCGTAAGCCCAATTTAATATTAGAAGACCATATTGTAAATGCATTGAAGCAAGATTTTAGAGATATTTTTTTTTCCTAACATCTATAACATTGATGCTAGATCCTTAAACTTTTTGAAATCTGGAAAATTAGTGGAAATTCTAAGTGTTATAATGAGTTTGTAATATCTAAAATTCAATGACTTGACGAAGTATTAGCATTATTTTGTTGTCAATGTTTTGTGATTTATCCATATGTCAAATCACTTTAAATGGTATTAATTTTTTTATGTAAATAAAATGACAATAGTTTTGCCATTCTCAGGCTCTCACAAAGTTTGTATTTCATCTTAATGAGGTCATTATTGACCACTGCCGTCATCTGTCTGGAACTTTTGTGTCCTGATTTTGATGTATCGCATCAAACATAGGCAATTGAAAGATTGGTGTACGGCCAACTTCATGTTAGAAGACCATATCTAAAATACACTAAAGAACTTAATGTTCAGGGGTAAATTTTCTTCTTCTTGTTTTCTTTTTTAGGAAGTTTTTTGTACATTAATGCTAGAGATAGTGGGGTAATTTTTTTGGCATTCTTAGGATAGTGATTTTCGAGAAATTTGCTCACGTGAATTATAAACGGACATGCATACAAACTCCACAAATGCTTGCATTGACGGGACAAAAATCAAAGAACGGAGTCAAGTCAACATGCAGTGGCAGCGTCGAGGGCTGCGATGCCGGCGCAATGGCGACAACCACTGATTCAATCAATGATTTTTTGGACCTTAGGATGAAATTCACATGATTAAAAATTCAAATGGTGCTGGTTCTCCAAATTTATAGGTGACGTCCATTCTAGACATAAATGCACGGAGTCAAAGTCTTATAATGTAAGTCTCTACACATTTTTAAATTCCGCAACAAGTGCCGGATGCAGAACTGCCATTCTTGAACTCGAGCTTTAATGTTGAAGAAGGAAAATTTGGCTTCCCAGAAGCCCCCCCACAGATCAATCATAGTCTAATGGGTTTTCCTGCCGGCCAGAATTAGTTTATTGGTTTCATGAGAGGCGTTGACAAGTCAATAGCAGTGGTGTGCATCAGATCTCCATCGTCGCCTTTTTCGCTTTTTCTGGCAACAACATACTGTAGGAGCAGAACGCGAAGAAAGAATCGGGAGAAGATGATCCTGGCGATGGCCTTCCTTATTCTTCTGCTTGCTTTCGCGGCTTCGGCAGAATCACCTCCTCAGAGTCTGGCCCTGCCAGGCTGTCTGGACACATGTGGCAATCTCACAAACATTCCGTATCCTTATGGAATCGGACCTGGCTGCTTCTTGGCTCCATGGTACGAGATTGACTGCCAGCAAACCCGCGGCATCCCTATACCAGTACTCAAGAATTTGAGCGTGGTGGTGTCCGATATATGGCTACCAGATCGTCCAAACTATTCCCCAGGCCTCATTAAGGTCAGACAGCCGATATGGTACTCCCGTGATAATTGTACGTCCACTCAGCAAAACGACGCCCCAGTGGACTTAGGGGCCAGTAACGGCATTTTCAATTACTCCTCGAGTCAAAACTATTTTGTCGCTGGAGGTGGTTGTGACAGCCTGGCCTTGCTAACTAGTACTAATTACCCCGTGACCACCTCAGTATGCCAGTCTTCCTGTAGAAAATCATATTATTTACCACGGTGCTTTAATGGTACCACTTGCTGTCGTACTTCGATTCCCTATGGAGTTGCCAGATTCAATTTGGAATTCAAGACTGTCAATGGTAAAGCCACAGCAACAGGGAATGCAGAATGCAACTACGCCTTCTTGGTCGAGAGAGCATGGTTTGAAAAAGATGATTTCCGCATTTTACCGACGTATGTTCCGGTGGTGCTCGAATGGGGGGTTCCCAACTATGACAATGAGCTACTGAGCAAAAACAGGCGCAACGATGTCAACTCCGCCGTCTGTGCTTCTGTTGGGGAGATAACATATTGTTATTGCAATAATGGCTATAGAGGAAATTACTATCTTCCCCAGGGATGCCAAGGTGAGATTAGAACGTCTACTTTTATTCTGTATTTTAGCCTTATTCTTTATCCAAGGCCCAGTAGGATGAAATGCGAGCTCGAAGCCTATGAAAAGCCAGCAACGAAGCTGGAATAATTAAATTGGTCAGATGGATGCTCACAAATTGATAATATAGGAGAATTCAAGAGAGAACTAGACTAATGTTCAGCTTGATATCATACATATTGAAACTGCCTGCTCTTTATGCTTATTTATTTGATCCCACGCATCATTCAATATGGATCAGATATCAATGAGTGCGAAGAAAATCCAAACCTGAATTGCCGAGGGAAGTGTGTGAATCGACCCGGGTCATATGACTGCGTAGACAATAAGATCATCACCATGATAGGTACGTCACTGCCTTTTTTGTCTATGTATACATCAATTTCATTTACATGAAGGTGAAACATATAACCATTTCTGCTCTATTTAATTGTACTTTCATAGAATGTGCATTCAACTATGCTTTTTAACTTAATTGCTTTTTCCTGGTCTATGCATCTAGCAATTAGATTGCATCTTCGTTTCTCACCCACAGACGATGCATAATATTTAATGATCTCTCGAATTATTTTGTTGAGTGAATCCTGCTATTTTTTTCTTTCTCTCTTCAAAGCCAAGAGACACTTTTGAAATTGGTGGAAGCTAATTTGTGGAAGATGATAGTGAAATTTGTTACGTAAATCCAAGAGTGAATAAAAACTCCCAGAATATTATCTATTAAAATCTTATAGCATCGACGGTCGACTTTTTTTGGTTTCTTTACCCAGGTATGTTCACAGCTGTCGGAGCCGTAGTGTTGATTTTGCTTTGTTGGTGGCTGTACAAATTTATGAAGAGAAGGCGGAAGGCAAAGCTCAAGAAAAAATTCTTCAAACGTAATGGGGGTCTTTTGTTGCAACAACGTCTATCTTCTATCGAAGACAATCACATGGAGAAAGGCAAGTTCTTCACCTCCATGGAGTTAGACATGGCTACAGATCATTTTAACGAAAATCGGATACTGGGTCGAGGTGGTCAAGGAACTGTCTACAAGGGAATGTTGATAGATGGAACAATCATTGCGGTCAAGAAATCTAAGGTTGTTGATGCAGGACAAGTCGAACAGTTCGTCAATGAAGTCGTTATTCTCTCTGAAATCAATCATAGAAATGTGGTTAAGTTATTAGGATTATGTCTAGAAAGTGAAGTCCCTCTTCTGGTATATGAATTTATCCCCAATGGAACTCTCTACCAATATCTTCATGATCCAGACAGAGAATTTCCCATCTTGTGGGAGACGCGATTAAGAATTGCCAATGAAGTTGCTGGGGCTCTTTCATATTTGCATTCGGCTGCAGCCATACCAGTTTATCATCGAGATATCAAGTCGTCAAATATACTTTTGGACGAAAGATATCGAGCAAAAGTGGCGGATTTTGGAGCTTCCAGGTCAGTTTCTATTGATCAAACTCACTTGACCACAATGGTGCAAGGAACCTTTGGATACTTGGACCCGAAGTACTACCAAACAAGTCAATTTACAAACAAGAGTGATGTCTATAGTTTTGGGGTTGTCCTTGTTGAGCTACTAACTGGAGAAAAGCCAATTTCTCAGTTAAGAGCAAAAGAGGATAGAAATCTAGCCTCATACTTCATCATTTCATTGGAGGAGAACCACTTGTTCAATATTCTTGATAAGGAGGTGTTAGACCATGGCAAGAAAGAAGACATTATTGTGGTGTCTAACTTGGCGAAAAGATGCCTAAGCCAGAATGGAAGATACAGGCCTACAATGAAGGAAGTGACAACAGAATTAGAGCGAGTACGATCACTACGAAATCCCATGGTCGTCCGGCAAAATTATGAAGAGATCAATTGCGTTAGAACTGGATCTATCCCTACTTTGGGTGCGATCCCCACGTTCATGCAACCGGAAGCAGAAGTGGAGCTGACTTCAATGGAGGAGGATCAATCACTCTTAATGCCGAGATGAAGATGGACTTGGTTGTCTCTGTCCAATTTATTGTGATATAAGATGTTGCGATCTCTTTATTTACCTTTATACGTGAGTTGCAAAATAATGTGATTATACTAAGAAGTGCCCAGAAAAAATACATTAATGAATTCACGCTTCCTTTTGATATAATCTTTGTACGTCAGTATCATTGAAGGCTATATGGTCTCTTCTTGAGTTCTTGTTAGTCCACTTTAGCTTTTCACTGGGGTTTACTATTGTGGATGTTTCATCAGTTTTAGCCAAATACCTGTGTTTTGTTGCACATACTAAAGATGGAAAGAAACTTTCGGGTTTTCAATCTTATTTACTTCACATTATGCTATACTTAACGAGTGCGTTCGGATGCCTTGTAAGGCCGGTATCCCTTGCTTTGGACTTTGATTATTTAGGGAAGACAAATAACTGAGTTTAATGAATGTTTTGCTTTCCAACCTTACGCTTATCTAACCATCAAATTTCCATATTTCATTGGTCGTGCCATTCGGATAATTCAATTATTACATCCAAAACTTACGCATCAACTACACTACTCTGTAACATTTTTCCTACAATATGCTTACAATTTTCCTGAGGAGATATCCATCTTCTTTTTTCCCGTAATTGAAGGACAGCGGGAACCCGTTCTTACCACCGAGTTCAGTTTCTAATACCTAAACATCCTCATCATCTCACCCCTCCTTTAAGATTCTCCAACTTCCTTTGCTCTCTCATTTCCTCATCTTCTACTTCCCAGTTTGTGCCTTTAGCTGATGAACTTCATATCATGTCGCAATGTCCATTCGTAATTCTATTTCTTGATCTGTCTTTTTTCGCTTTGTAAACAGTGACAACCAAACACTTGCAAAATATGCACACGCCGATTATCAACACCGTTGACCAAGTTTTAAGATTCTGTCCATTTCATTGTCGTTTTTAGTCCTCCTTAGGAAATGGCGTCATTTTGCCATCATATGTGACTGCCTTTCAAAAACGACATTGCATGCTGGTTGCCCCTTACTCGGCCGTCGTTGCTCACTCGAACGCCCCCTCTCTCGGCCAATTTCATAATTGCTCCATCGTTTGCTAGCCATGTCCCTAACCCTCATTCACTTAGGAGAGAGGTGAGAGAGACAGAGGAGGAGGAGAGAGGAGGGGGTGGGATTCATCATCATATGGAGGGAATGCCGCACCCAATCTCAAGGACGGTGGAAGTCTTTAGCAATTTCAAGGGCCGACCCCATGTTCTTGATAAGAAGGTATTAGACCATGGCAAGAAAGAAGAAATTATTGTAGTGTCTAACTTAGTGAAAAGATGCTTATACCATTATGGAAGGTGCAAGCCTACAATGAAGGAAGTGGCAATGGAATTGGAGAGAATAAAATCGTTATAAAATCCCACGGTCGTTCAACAAAAAGTTGAAGAGATCGATTGCATTAGAAATGAATCTACCTGTGCTTCAGGTGTGGTCTCCACATTGATGCTATCCAAAGCAGATGTGGAGCTGACTTCGTGGGAGGAGGATCCATCACTCTTATACGATTTGCTGAGATGAAGATACATTTCGTTGTCGGTGTCCAATTTTCTATGATAGGAAACGTTGCACACTCTTCACTTTCCATTAGACGTGAGTTATGGAATAATGTTGATTATCTTAAGAGGTGCACAGAAATGATATACTAGATCAATGCACCTTGTTGTTATGCTCTTTGCATATCTAGCATTACTGAAGACCATATCATCTCTTCTTGATTTCTTGTTAGCCTAATTTAGCTTTTCACTGGGGTCTGTCATAGATATTTCATATGTTTTAGCTAAGTGCTTGTTTTTATTGCATTTATCAAAGATGAAAAGTAAATTTCGGCTTTTTAATCTTTGTAATTTCACCCTATGTCATCCTCATCATGTGCGTTTGAACGCTTTCCAAATAGATTTGACCCTTTATAGTCCTTAAAAGTTATGATATGTAGTGAAATATTAGTGGGTCACTGCAAGTTAAAATCTGCTTGGGAAAAATCCCAAGTCCTGCGGCCTTGGCTCAATCTAGCCTGACGAAATGTAGATCCCGGCGACGAGTGACTCGACAGTGGCGGCCCGGTGGAGGCCACGCGACCTCAGTGAGGTCTGCTTCTGCAACTTCAATGTCTCCATGCCTCCGCCTCTCACTTTGCAACTTCAATGGCGCAACCTCGAGGGTGACTCGTAAGAGTCGTGGACGATGGGCAGATGATCCTCTTCGATGGCAAGCGACGGCAGGCAACGGTGGACGACGAGAGAGGGCTGCTTTGTCTGTTTCTCTATCTCTTTCAAAGAAATTTTGAAAATGAATATCCAAATTGATAATATAACAAAAAAATTGTGTCATCCAAAACTCTATATCAAAAAAAAAAAAAAATATCATGACAAAGTTGCTTTGCGATGAGTTTCTTAAATTTTTATAACCAAACAATTTTGGCTTTCAGGGAAAATACCTTGAATGCAGATAAAGTCTTAAACATCAAAAGAATAACCCAATCACCCACCATCAGTTTTGGGATGCTACTACATGCTCCACGGTTTAGATCCACGTATTCAAATGTTTTTTTTTTTTTTTTGGGGTGGGGGCAAAAGAAAGAACTTGTTGAAACCAGAATTTTGTTCACCTTCCAAGTGGCATTTTTGCAAAAATACATAAATAGAAAATAGTAAAAATAAAAAATATAGTGGCAATAATAAAAATTACTTAAAAGAAAATAAAAAGCCCAGTCCGGCCTTCAATCACCAAGCCCATTTGGCCGTTTAATCCTAATTGGGTCCCCTAGCCCATTAGTTCGCGCAGCCTGGATGCCTGACCCATGAGGCTGAAGCTTCGATTCATTTTGGCTCATGGATAATGGAAAAATGGCCCATTAGAGAAGAATTCAAAAGAGAAATGATTAACCAACAGTTCTTAAGTTACAGTGAGAATAACAAGATATTGTAGATCACAAAAAATCAAATAATAAATGATTATGTGAGATCTCCTATTTCAAGAATTTGTGACTTGTAATAAGTTATTATTCTCATAGTAGTCTAAAAATTGTTATGCTAACAAAGCTAAGTTGAGAAAAAGCTTTGCCATTTTGGTTTTTCCTTGCACACTCTTCGAAGAAGAGTGCCGAGAGGAAGAACGAGCGAGAGGAGAGAAAGTGGTAACCGAAGCAATGTAGCGAGGTTGCTCATGGGAGACATGGGAATCCCAAAGATCCACTCTTTGAACAAGAATGAATCGTAACTTTAGAGTTTCCAAAATGACAGAAGACAGTGGATTCCTTTCATTCGGGAAAGGAGAAGGGGTCTATGTAGTTGAGCACATGATTCCAACCTTTGCCAAGCAGACGAATGAGAAAGGAACACGGGAATGCCCGTAAGCATGGTCTAGTGCACACATGTGCATATATGTGTGGATCAATTCTATCTCTTGCCAAATAAGTCAAATGATCTCAAAAAAGAAAATGAAGATAGGATGTATTTTTCATAGTTACAGTAAATTAAATACTATCACTCAATTAATTGTCGTACTATATCATTGATCAGATCAAAGTGGGGCAAAAAAAAAAAAAAAGTTTAACAAGCCAACAAAAGGAGAAAGTGGACGTCCCACCTCAGATAAAAAGGGTGGGAACACACGAAAGAGAGAAAGGGAAATCAAAGAAAATAAAGTAAGTTAAAAAAGAAAGGAAAAAGAACGAGAAAGGGAAAGAGGGAAAGAGGGAAAGAGGCCTTCTGTGCTCCATTACACCTAAGGCTCGCCAAGTTGAATTTATTTCGTTTTGCAAATCTCAGTTAGTGTTCATGCCATTCATCATTTAATAGGAGAAAATTTCGAAATTGAGTTCTCGTTTCGGATCCTTGGAAATTATGGACAGATAGGTTAAATTTAGGAGTTCTTAAGTCGAGAAGTTAGGGGGGATTTATAGTTTAGAATATTGTGAAGCCATGGGGTTTTATAAGACTTAGATTCTGGCTTGTGATTTGCCCGAAACAAATTTCCAAAATTGTGTGAGTGTGCTAAACAATAATTGGACTAGCAAATTTCAGTGTCGAATTTTGTTGATTGCCAGCTAAATTTTGGGTTTACCAAGTTACAACTTTAAATTATTTTTTTAAAAATTATTTAGAAGCTTTGGCACAGACTGAATAAAAATCACGAACATTGTTTTTCAGGTTTGGGTTTTTAAATCCAGACAATGCTTTTACCTACCAGTGAGAATATTACACATAAATGCACTTAGCACATAAAGTCTAGTCAAATAGATAGCTCTAAACATTTATATCTGCTGCTACAGAAATTTATGGACAAATTAATCTCACCCAATACCTTTTGATAAGAATCAGCTAATGAATGTAGAGTTCAATTTTGTGCAACAATTTTGAAAGAATAAGGATAGCATTCACAATTCCCTTATCCAATATTTATGTGGGTTTTCTTCGACAAGCATATTTACAAAATAATTGTCCAAAAAGCCCTAAATCTATTGTAATTGGTCATATTGGTGTTAAACACTTCGATTGTATTAATTTAGTCTTAAACCTTTTGATTATTTGTCAATTTAGTCATTTTGACTGATTTTGGCAAAAAATAACTAATGTGATAATTTTTGAATCTATTTTTAAATTTTCAAAATTTTCATTTTTTCTTTTTCCTTTTTTTTCCCTTCCAACAATTATGGGTGTCACAAAAACCCATCCAACCCAACCCAAACATGACTCGAACACGACCCGAATACGAAACAAGTATAGTACATGTTTCGGGTCTCAGTACTATTCGGGTAACAATTATAAACACAAATGGAATACATGTTTTGGGTCAAGTTAGGGTTGGAACACATTAAAGGCTTCAACCCAAACACACACATCCAAACTATCTCCTCTATAACTCCTTATACTCGCAACTTATCGTCGTTGCCTCTCAGGTCGGCCCCCATCAATCTCTCTCCCTCTCTCCCTCTCCCCCTCTCTTTCTCTCCTCATCTTCCATATGATTTGCTTCTTTTTTGCGGCCGATGTAAAACTTTGGAGGAGAGAGTATTATGTGTCTGGGAAGATGTTCACAGACGAGTCGGACAAGATTTAACGGCGTCACGTAAAAGTATTTCGAATTCCTTTTGTCATATTTTTTATTAAAAAATTATCTGTCTACGGAGATGTTCACAGACGGATTGAACAAGGCATCACAACGTCACGTAAGAACATTTCGAATTCCTTTTATCATAATTTTTTATTAAAAAAATTATTTATCTCCGGAAATATTCACGAATGAGTTGGACGAGGCCTCATAATGTCACATAAAAACATTTCGAATTCCCTTTGTCATAATTTTCTATTAAAAAATTATCTGTCCGTGGAGATGTTTACAGACGAGTTGGACGAGGATTCGCGACGTCACGGTTCATAGACGGGTTGGACGAAATCTCACAGCGTCACGTAAGAGTATTTCGAATTCTCTTTATAATATTTTTTATTAAAAAATTGTAATAGTTTTTAATAAAAAACCTGAAACCTAAAACCCGAAACCCGACCTGACCCGATCCAAACCGACCCGTTTTTTTTGCTTCATATTTTATGCATTTTGGGTCGGGTCGGGTCAAATGACATGACCTTTATTGTTCGGGTCGGGTCGGGTAACATTAAGACCCGACCCGACCCGACTCGTTGACACCCCTACCGGCAATAACCAGTAGCTAGTCCAAGCAAAAGCTAGCAAGACCTTGCCAACCATTGGCAAGGGCCGACGATGGCATGCAAACCATGGGTGAGGTTGCCAAAGGCCACCCTCGCCAAACACCCCTCTTTTGCCTTGCCGATCCTAGTTTGTGGTGGGTCGTTGGCCATTGTTGAGACAGGTCACATGCCAAGACAAAAAAAAAAGAGTAGAAAATAAAAAGAAACTAAAATGAGAAAAGGATAAAAGAAGGAAATTTTCAGAAAATTTTTAAAAAAAATTGCAAAATGAATCAGTTCTGAAAAGATTGAATTATAAGGCAGGACATAAAGAAGAAAGGAAAAATTTTAAAAAAAATTGCAAAATAAGTCAATTCTGAAAGGATTGAATTATAAGGCGGGACATAAAGAAGAAAGGAAAAATTTTAAAAAAAATTGTAAAATGAGTCAGTTCTGAAAACATTGAATTATAAGACGGGACATAAAGAAGAAAGGATTCCATTCACACTTTCTTTCTTTCTTTATCAGCAATACGAGCCTATCATTACGAACTCATAGAACTCATAGAGGAGCTTGGGAAAAGGGGGAAATCCATTCCCACTTCACTTACAGCTAAAGCAATGCCAAACCATCCCGCACGGAATAAAAGCCTTCACTTGTCCCACAGGGACCCCAAATTTCCAGCGACACCGTCGTGGTGGGATCTCTTTTTTGGGGTCATTGCCTTTAGTCTCTCGAGCGACCAACGATTTTCACGAGCTTCTCTCAGCAGCTGCTGCGAAATCACAATGCAATCAGTCAACACGGTCATTTAACTTGTTAGAGAAGTTGAGCAGCCAAATTTGACCGCATAAAGTAACAAAGCAAATTCCCTAATTGTGCCATAGACTTGGTGTCGAAAAGTCAAGCAAGCCACTTGCGTGGAACTTTCGAAATGGTTTCTTTTCTCTCCTCTATTTGCTCCTCTCTATTTACAGAAAGCTAGGGATAATGTCCATCATCTTGTGAATCCGTACATTTCGATTTCGTCTCTTTCTAGTAACCATTTTGATGTCTATCTTTTTATTTTGGCAAGAGTGGATTATCCATGAAAATGCATCATGAAGAGAATACTTGAGCATTTTGCTGAAATATGCAGTATTCAATTTGTATTTTGGAAAAAATCCTCAGTAATATGTATATCTAGGATTCCCTTGATTTATTTTCAGAATAAGAATACTGGTAAGCACATTGAGTCCAGAGACACATACTCATTTATTGGACATTTCTTGGTGAAGCAACACCTGTTTTGGTAATTAACAACATAAAGTCGTAATTAGCATTCCCGCAAGTTGCTAAGTTGATTATATACCAATCTAATATTTATTTATCTCATTCTTCTTGATGTTGCAATATATGAGCGCATATTGTTCTTGGATAACTTTTTTTGGAAACACTGGAAATAAAATTATTATTATTATTATTATTATTATTATTATTATTATTATTATTATTATTATTATTATTATTATTATTTTGTTGATATGATAATTTTCATTCATTTATCTATACAATATATGAGCGCATATTGTTCTTGGATAACTTCACTATGAGAATTTCTTCCAGACTTCTAGAACAGACATATTATGTTGAGACCCCTTCAAAAGTTCATTGAAAAACTCACTATAATTCTTAATTCAAAGTTTATCCTTACCAACTATAAATTGATTGGACTTATCATCATATATTATAAAAGTGATGGGAATTGTGTTTGATAATTCAATTTAAAATAACATGCCCTCAATACTTTATTACGTGCTTGTCCACTTGCAATTTTCAAATGTAAATAATTGGAGAAATATCTCCTAAGTCAAATATAAGATATTATGTTATAATAGGCACCGTTATATTATTAAAAATATTTCAGATTCACATAATAATCTTCAATAAAATCTACATATACATAAATAATCATTTTTAAACATTTATTTTCAAATTATGCATAACAATTAGAAATAAAAGACGAATTAAGAATAAAAAACTAGAGTTTTGCTAATATTTGATTGTTGCTAATGTGACCATTTAAAAGCAAACTAATGGATAAAACTCGTGAGTGAACATGCCATGCGGCTCAATCTTGTACGAGTTTTACTTATAGTAATTAACTTTATCTTCATTATTATTCTTTCACAAAGATATAGATAGTTTTTTAAGATGATTGAATGAATTGCATAATATATTTTCTGATTGCTCTTTTTATGAATTCTTTTTAAAAAATATTATATAAATACGCCCTTATGTACTATGAGGTCAAATTAGTTTGGGTTCATTGGCTAATACTCCATGTTAAAATTCTAATATTAACATAACATTTGAAAATTATCAGGCAAAGCATGTGAAAATAGTAGTGTAAATTAAAATTTAATAAAATAATTCCATATATGAAAAAATTTATGATTCAATTCTAGGTCGTCTAGGTTGGTTTGTCAAAGGAGGAGGAAAGAGAAGGATATTCATCATTGGAAACTGTATAAGGGAAAAATTCCAAATCATGATCTAAAGTGCTCTCATTTTTTCAAATAAGGGTCCGAAGTGCCCTCATTATCTCAAATAAGAATATAAAGTGGAGATTGTTTCAAATAAAGGTCTGAAGTGACCATATTAGTCTCAAATAAGAGACCAAACTCACTGACTTGAAAGGTAATTTCATCTTTTTAATTTTTTTCGTTTTTCTATTTTTATAAAAAAACAAATAGATAAAACTAAGAATTAAAAAAATTAGAAAAAGGGGGAAACATGGGCGGGAGGACTCCTTTCGCTTGTGGCCACCGCCCCATCACAAGTGGTATAGCAGTAATGGTTGGCAGGGTGGCCAATGCTTGGGTGAGGGCCGACGACCCCCGTTGACTAGATCTTGGTGAGGGTTGCTTGCCCTTGGCCCTCTTTGGTAGAGGTCGCTAGCCCTCGTGCATGCCCGACAGCCTTTGCCTAAGGCCCCTAGACCTCGATGGGGGCCTTGAGCAAGGGCCGTTGGGCATGTGTGAGGGTTGGCAATCTCGCCCAAAGGGGGCCGAGGTTGAGTGACCCTCCCCCAGATCTAGGAAAGGGTTGTTGCACCCTCTCTTGTCCCTAGCAAGGGCCAGTCAACCCTCGCCCAAGTATCGGCAACCTCGCCAATTGTAGTCACCACCTCACTAGCGATGGGGCAATGGCCATAGGTGCTTGTGTGTTCCCCCACCTTTTTTTTTTTAAAGTTTTAATATAATTAAATTTAAATTGTGTTTGGATAAAAATAATCTTGATCATTCAAAACTTTTGTTGACTAACGAGCCAAGGAGGCTAGGCCTTTATTTGAAATAATTATAACCACTTTAAACCCTTCTTTGAGACAATAAGCGCTCTACATCTACATGTCTTTATTTGAAATAAAGTTCATTTCATACTTTTATTTAAGAAAATGAAAGCATGTTAGTTATATATTTAGAATTTTTCCCAATATGAGAGATCATTGCCGAACCATGATTTGTTAGCCCTTGAGTTGAAGGGGATACCAGCGTATGGTACTTTTCAACAGGACGTTCCTCTTGATTAAAGTAAATTGGGAAGTACGAACGCGCAAAAAATTCCTAATGAGTAACGATCAAAAGTAAAAGAATGGTATAAAAAGGAAAAGTTCAATTGTATAATAAAAAAAGATAGAAAATAACCAAATTTTTTTTTTTTGCATAAAGAGAAGGATATGAACTCCACCAATGGTTGCATTAAATAGCAGAGTCAAGTCAATAGCAGAGTCAAGTCAATAGGTAATGGGGAGACCCAGACTCGGTCCACATAGTTATCCATGTACCAGTATAAATTCAGCTGGGGTTCAGCAGCTACCACAGGGCCCTTTCCTCGCTTCCTGAGGAGGAACGAGAAAGAGAGAGAACCTTCTTCTTTTTCTAACAATAGCAAACTGAGGGAGCAAATTGCGGAGGACGAGACGGGAGAAAATGACCCTAACGATGCTGAAACCGGCATCTGAGATGCCCTTCGTTATTCTTGTGATTGCTTTTGTTGCTGCAGGAAAATCATCTGCTCAGAGTCTGGCCTTGCCAGGTTGTCCAGACACATGTGGCGATCTCACCAACATTCCGTATCCTTTCGGAATCGGATCCCGCTGCTCCTTCGATCCCCGGTATGAGATCGATTGCCAGCGAACCCACGGCATCTCTACTCCAGTACTTAAGAATCTGAGCCTGATGGTGTTAGGTATCTCGCTACCAGAATATATTCCATACTCCCCACGTTATAGTTATTTCCCGCTACCAGGTGATTGTTCATACTCAGGCCTCATTAAACCAGGCCTCATTAAGGTCAGCCAGCCGATATTGTACTCCCATCCTAATTGTACGACCAACCAGCAAAAGGACACCCCGGTGGACTTAGTGGACAGTAACGGCACCTTCTTATACTCCCAGAGCCAAAATCTTTTTGTTGCCGGAGGTTGCAACAACCTGGCCTTGATGGCCGACGACAATCACCCCTCGGAAGGCACCATCGTAGGATGCAAGTCTTCCTGCAAATCTGAATCATCAAAAAGCTTTAATGGTACCGATTACTGTTTTACTTCGATTCCTGATGGAATCGCTAGGTACAAAGTGGTATTCAATACTCTCGATGGCAAAACCATGGCGACGGGGGATGCAGAATGCAGCTTTGCCTTCTTGGCCGAGAAAGTCGTGGTGGTTTGATATTTATTCTTCCCTCGCTTTCAACATTTTACCGCCAGCTGTTCCGGTTGCGCTCGAATGGGGGGTCGCCATCGACGAGTTACCCCTGCGGAGAACTGAAAGCCCCGACATTTACTACTCCAACTCCCGGACCTCGTACACTTCTTGTTGGTGCAATGAAGGCTACAGAGGGAATTGTTTTCTCCCTCAGGGATGTCAAGGTGAGATTAGAATGTCAACTTTTATTTTGTATCTTAGCCTTCGTCTTTATATCCAAGGCTAGGGAGGACGATATGCGAGCTCTAAACCTACAAAAAGCCCACGAATATAGCTAGAGTAATTAAATTGTTGGAATCGGATGATGAATGGTCGCAAATTGGTAATACAGGAGAATCCAAAGGAGAATTTGACTGTCTTATGTTCGGTCTGATATCATACCGACTGAAATTGATTGTCCTTACTGCTTCTCTCTTTGATCCCATTAATGATTTTATATCTATCAGATATCAACGAGTGCGAAGATCAGACCATCTGCCGAGGGAAGTGCGTGAACCAACCGGGCTCATACAAGTGCATAGACGACAGCATCACCATCAACATCGTCCGGATAGGTACGTGGCTGCCTGCTCCCTTTTGGTTTCTATATACAATTATTTCATTTCTATGAAGGTGAAAAATATTACCATTTCTACTCAATATAATGGTACTTTCATAATCCGTGCATTCAACTATGCTTCTAACTGAATTGTATTTTCCTAGTCTATGCATTTACCAAATTGATTGTATATTTGTTTCTCACCCATAAAGGATGCATGATATTTTCAATTTATTTTGTTGAGGGGATCCTCCATTTTGTCTTGCTCTCTTCAAAGCATGAAGGCACTTTTTCAAAGTAATGGAAGCTAATTTGTTAACGATGAAGGTGAAATTGGTTACGTAAAACTAAAACCAAAGAGTATATAAAAGCTTTCACAACATTATCTAACAGCAATTCCCGTTGACTTTTTTTTTTGGGACACAGTTGTGGCCACGGCTTTTGGAGCTATAGGAGTACTTGCGCTTTCTCAGAAGTTGTACGAATGCATCCAAAGAAGCCGTGTGGCAAAGCTCAAACAAATATTCTTCGAACGAAATGGCGGACTTCAATGGCAAGAACGGTGGTCTTCTATAGAAAACAGTCACATGGAGAAAGGTAAGTTATTTACCCTAATGGAGCTAGACACGGCTACGGACCATTTTAATGAGAACCGAATATTGGGTCGGGGTGGTCAAGGAATTGTTTACAAAGGAATGTTGATAGATGGAACGATCATTGCGGTCAAGAAATCCAAAATTGTCAATGCAAGACAAGTCGAGCAATTCGTTAATGAGGTCATTATTCTCTCTCAGATCAATCATAGAAATGTGGTCAAACTATTAGGATTATGTCTGGAGAGTGAAGTTCCTCTTCTAGTGTATGAATTTGTCCCCAATGGAACTCTCTACCAGTATCTTCATAACCTAGAAGGAGAATTTCTTGTCTCGTGGGAGACGCGATTAAGAATCGCCAATGAAGTTGCTGGGGCTCTTTCGTATTTGCACTCTGCAGCGGCAATACCAATTTATCATCGGGATATCAAGTCGTCCAATATACTTTTGGACGAAAAATATAGAGCCAAAGTGGCAGATTTTGGAGCTTCTAGATCGATTACCATTGAGCAAACACACTTGACCACAATGGTGCGAGGAACCTTCGGATACTTGGACCCTGAGTACTACCAAACAAGTCAATTTACCGACAAGAGCGATGTCTATAGTTTTGGGGTTGTCCTTGTCGAGCTTCTAACTGGAGAAAAGCCAATTTCTCAACTAAGGGCAGAAGAGGGCAGAAATCTAGCCTCATACTTCGTCATTTCAATGGAGGAGAACCGCTTGTTCGATGTTCTTGATAAGGAGGTATTAGACCATGGCGAGAAAGAAGAAATTATTGCAGTGTCTTCCTTGGCAAAAAGATGCTTAAGCCCTAATGGAAGGGACAGGCCTACAATGAAGGAAGTGGTGACGGAATTGGAGTCAGTACGATCACTACGAAATGCCCCGGTCGTCCAGCAAATTGAAGGAGGGATCGATCGCATTAGAACTGGATCTGTCCATGCTTCACGTGTGATTCCTGCATCGATGCGACCAGAAGCAGAAGTGGAGCTGACTATAATAGAGGAGGATCAGTCACTTCTATCGCCAAGATGAAGATGCATTCGGTTGTCTCTGTCCAAATTTCTGTGATACGATACATTGCAGAATAATGGATTATACTAAGAAATGCATAGAAACAATGTACTAGATTCATGAACCCTTTTGGTGTACTCTTTGCATGTCTAAATTAGTGATGACTATATTATCTCTTCTTGATTTCTTGTTGGTCTGCTTTAGCTTTTCCCTGGGGTTTACTATTATATCAAGAAAATAGCCCCCTTACCAAATGCCCCTAATTAGTTGTTTTAGAAATGTTTTATCAATGCTTTATCCGTCAGGTACTTCAGTATTGAAATATCGGTCTCTTTCCACGCCTATGTGTTTGCCATTTCTTCGTATTGTATCAATAATTCCGATTGATAATCCAAATATTTTGCAACAAGGCGATTTAACCAAAATAAAAAATATTTCTAATGTCGATTTCTCTATAAACACGAGGTGTGTGCCTTTTTACTGGTCTATGTAAATCAATGAGCATATGAAATAATTTTATATGGCTTTTATAGGGAAAATGTTGATTTGATTATTATAACAATCGTACTTCATACTACTTCATCTGATTTCTTTCGGTCTACTTGTTGTGTTTCGAACTCCTGAACTCAATTCCATCGGTCCTGTAATATGTATTGTGTTTTGCTTATTAACAGCTAACTTTATTTCTGACAAAAAAAAACTTATTGTACGGTGAAAGTACTCTACATGTGATTTTTAGCTACTCTATCAACGATCCCAAGTTCTCTAGTACGCGTATATATAAATAAATTCACTCATTTTAATGCATTTGTGATGATCTATTTATATAAGAGAGAGTTGCCAAAAAAATCCTAAATCTATTGTAATTGTGTCAATTCAGTCCTAAACCTTTTGTGATTATGCCAATTTAATCCATTCGGCCAAATTTGGCCTGCCGGAGCTGACATAGATGTCGGCCGGCACCGACGACAATATTTTAATAATATTTTATTATTTTTTTAAAATTTTCTATTTTTTTTCCTTTTCTTTTTTTTCTCTTCCTCCCTCGTCCCTCCCCGTTGGCGGCAGTGGTTAACCAGCTCTGACGAGGCTTGCTGGCCACTACGTGCTGCGAAGCCCTCGCTGGTAGCCAGCAAGGGTTGCGGCCCTCGTCAGATCGGCCACCCTTGTCGACAATCTCGTCCAGACCTAGGGGAGGCTACCAGCGAGGGTTGCAGCCCCCATTCGACTCCCCACCCTCGCTGACGGCCTCTTCCATACCTAGGTTTGGCAACTCCACCTAGATCTAGGCGAGGCTAGTCTTGCTGTGGCCCCTAGGTCTCCTCCACGTCTGGGCGGGGTGACGCAAGAGGGGAGAAGGAATAGTGGAGAAAATATTGGCTGAATCTAATACTCTGCGTAGGATCACATGTGAACCATTCATCGATGGACACGTGTCCACCCGGCCCACGATCCAAATTTACCGCACTGCAGACTCCCTTTCTCTCCTCCCTCTCTCTCCACGTTGATCCGTTCCGTTACGGAGGATTAACAAAATCGCGAGGAGTCAGGCGAAGGGTTAAAAATCTCTATAAGCTCTCTCTCTTTCCTCCGCGAAGCGCCAGGCGACGGCGGAGGCGGAGGCGCAGGCGGAGGCAGAAGCGTGGAGGACATGACCAGGGACATGCTCGATGAGAGAGAGAGAGATGGTGAGAGACGCTGCGCAAAGCTCCGGTGTTCTCCGCCGTAGCTCGTTCTCTTCCCTCACGACGCCAAGGACGGACGCCCATTGATCGCTGGCCAGAGTTGTTCCGCCACAACGTGATCAAGCTAACCTCATCGTTGTTGTTCCCAGATATGAGAATCTGAGGCCGTGGAGCTTTTCCCTCTGCTTTAGTGATTTTCATCGGCGTGACAACTCCGTCGACGACAGACCTAGGATCCTTAGTCCTCGTTTTGGAGCAAGGTACGGTCTCATTTTTCTATGGTGATTTTGAATCCTCCTGTGCTTAAAGAAAATGTTCACCGGCTGAGTGTTGTTTGACGATCCGAACATGATCTTAATTGTTTGCGATGACTTGAAATGGATCCTTCATTTGAGATTGGCATGGAGGCATCCAGTATGGAAAAAAAATGCTTACAATCTGTTTGATAAAATACCTGAACCAGGCGTCTAATGGTTTTGTTGAACGGCTGAATTGGAAACTATGTTGCATCGACTCAGATCGATGTCGGCTTGATTAAAATGCATGGTTATTTGTTGCTAAATCGCTGTCTTGACTCATGTCGTCAACGTGAGAGCCGAGTTTTCTAGATTGTGCATGTTTACGGCTGAGATGAATCCTCGGTATAAATGGAGTTGAGTGTTCGATAGTGCCACGTATTGTTGGCTATGATCTTCTTATTGTTTTTTCGCATTTCCTTATTCCCATTTCTTTGTTCTGTATGTGTATGCCCCGGCCGTGTTCAATGGTGGTCACCCGGTGATGCTATTCCGGTGATTAACGGTGGCGTTCCGGTGAGACGATGAAGAGCGAGCGTCAAGTACTACACATCGGCTACCTATCGAGATACGTACATTTCTATCCGTATGTTTTGGAATGTTGAGTTTTGGTTGAAGATTTGTGCCGTGTTGGCAATGCTAGTATATTCGGGAAGAAGCTCTGTGCAGGGAAGACGACGTGCGGTCGGTCGCAACAGTAGAGGGGTAGAAGACGAAGAGAAAAAGACAAAAACAGAAAAAGAGGGAGAAAAAAGAGAAAAACCGAAAAATAAAAAAAATAAAAAAAAAAAGGAAAATGGGCTAAGTGCTGGCTTGCATGGTGGGCTGGGAAGAGTGGGCTAGAATCTAAGAGGGCTGGGAGCTGATAAAAAAATCAATAAAAAAATTTAAAAAATGTTTAAAAAATCGGTTTTAATCCGACGCGGGTCGGATCCGGTAGACTGTAGGGTCAGCAGGTCGGATCGGGTAAACTCAGTCCGAACCCGTTCCTCAAATATAAATATAATAATAATAAATACTATAAAATTCAGAAAAGTCACAAAAAAATTGAAAATTCTAAAAAATTATAAAAAATTCAGAAAAATTGAAAATTTCTTAAAAATCAAAACCCATACTTCATGCAACATTGGACGTTCAATTTTAAACAATACCCTTAAACCTATTTTCTCTCCTGAGGGGTTAGGTCACGACAGGCCAAAGCCTCTTGAATCAAAAGCATACTCCTCTGAGGCATCGATGAGGTTAATCCCACCTGAATCAATTTCATCCTGAAATGAGCAAGTATTGACCCCCTTCTTGACATATTCTTATTCCCTCGAGTTCCACCGGGACTTCCTTCATAGTGCGCCTTCTTCCACTCGAGTTCAAGCACCTTTTTGTGAGGTAAACAACTGCGGTAATCTCTTCTTTCTTATCTTCATCAACGACTCGTGGATTGATGGTGTCCAAAATTCTATTCTCCTTCATCGCAGCAATGAAGCATGCGACTAGACTCCTATCCTCTTCTGATCTAGTCGAACAAATTGGCTTTTGACCAGTTAACAATTCTGCAAGAACTACTCTCAAGCTATAAATATCACTCTTCTCGGTGAACTGGCTGGATCAAAAGTACTAAGGATTCAAATAATCAAAAGTGTCATGTACTCGTATTGTTGGGTGAGTTTGGTCGATGGCGACTGATTTTGAAATCCCGAAATCTACTACTTCTGCCATGTACTTATTGTAGAATAAAGTTTGTAGACTTTATATCTTGGTGATAAATGGGAAAGGAAGCTGCAGAATGGAAGTAACAAAAAGCACCTAAAACTTCAACGGCAATACGCAATCGCATATAAGGGTTCCATTGGACGTGCGTAGGCGTGCGTGGCCCGTGCACCCGCCATGCACTCGCCACGCACTGATTGTGTCGTGTAGGAAATCGCACGCTTTGTGGTGGCAATAGAAGCACATCAAGGTAAAATAATAAAGTATTAATCACGAAATATCTTTACTAACATATCTCATTTCTTATATGTGCTATTAATTGGATAAAATAACATATGGAAAATGATAAAATGAGTACCATGCTAGTCACAATTGCAAAATTTGTTCATTGTTGTTCCTCACAATTTATTATATGATGCTATATACATGTTATTAATATAACATGATATTCTGTGAATTAAGAATCCAACACTTAATTCAATAATTGTCACCCATTTGAAAACACATTTTTATGCATGTGATATTCACATGCTTACCTATTTTCCATTTCTCATGCATATACATTCAATAGTCAATATTTTTTCACACCTTAATCTGGTTGAGACGTCTTTAGCTCCTTCATAGTGGTGAACACTTCACCCATCAACCCTACATCTGCCCATCTTAAGTTCTTTTGGAATTATTATATGAATGAACTAAAAGTCAATTCAGTGCTAAGTATTAATGTTAAGATGTATCATCATGGGTGAATCTTCTCGTGGTTCACAATATCAAATTTATAGTTTGAAAAAAGAAGATTTGACTTACGATAACCTATAAATAATGATGCTGTAGAGGCCATAATAGCACTAGTTACAGCGTATTTGTACATAAGCATGTTTGGCAAAGTTGTTTTTTTATAAAATTTTGGGGTGATTGATTAAATAAACTAGTGCTATAAACCTTTTATAATGAGGGATAGGAGGGATATAAGGGATGGAGGATTGAGGATAGGTTGAATAGCGAAATTTATAGGTGGACTACTTTTTATTTTCAGTCATTGCAATACACTTATAAATTTCGCTATCCAACCAATCATCCATCCTCTATCCCTCCATTCTCTCCTTATAAAAATTTTATAGCATCCATTGGTTTATTAAACTGATCACCCTCAAATTTCATTAAAAAAAAAAAAAAAAAAAACAACTCTAAGTACGAGTATGCCGTAACTTATACTGTTGTATCCTCTATAACATGATTATTGATAGGCTATAATAAGTTTAATCTCTCTTTCTCAAGCTATGAATCAATATTGTGAAGCATGAGAGGAATCGCCCAATCATGATACATTAACATATCTACATGGCTCTGAATTGACCGTTAGTTCGTCTATAAAATGATTTCAAAACTTTTCAATGATGAGTAGATGTTGGGGTGATGGATGGAGCGTCAACTTCTATGAAGAAGCTAAAGACATCTTAAGACCAAGTTAAGGCATGAAATGATGTTAAGCATTGAATATATTTGCATGAGAGAAATGGAAGAAGTAAGCATGTAAGTTTTACTATTGATGTATGTGATTCTTGAAAGAGTGATATTAATGTATGTGATTCTTGAAGTGCCTTGCGCTTGCTCGATCCTTCTTGGCTGGCTTCGATCAACAACACTTGATGTTTTGCTTCAAAGCACGACATTTTCCAACCTGAGGTACTCAAGAACAAGGCTACCCTTCGAGATGTATCACTTGGGCATCTCCGTGGACAGGGACTTGAATTTACTCCAAGCGACACTCCTACTGAATGAGAAGTTACAAAGCCTTAAGTGCAAGTTCACCAATGAAGAGCATCCATAGAGGAGCAGCGGTACCATGAAATGGTCAGCAATCTCACACGACCTCGTTTCCGGTCTTCATATAGAATGAAGCCACCGGCTAAGATTAGGCATCCAATAGTTGAGAAAATCAATGACGATGTGGAACTTCCTCACCTCAGGCGACGTGTGGAGGATGAAGAGAGAGAGATATACCTTTCCACAAGGGATAAACGCCATTAAAGCATCGGCTGTAATGAAAGGCCATCTCATTATCCCTGTGGACTTTCTTGTTTTTTTATATAAAAAACCACCTAGGTATTAACATCTAATTAAAAAGGCCACGTTATGTTTTTTGTCAGAAGTATTTAAGTAATTATTTTTTCTCTAATGTGGTACTGAAGTATTCATTTGTAAGGTTTTAACACTAAAGTAAGTATTATACGAAAGTTATGACACTTATTTTTGTTGCTTTTGAGCTTAACATTGTCGGTCTTGTAACATGCATCTTGTTATGCTCAATAATAGATGAAATTATTTCTGATAGAAAAATTGGTCGTACGTTTAAAATATTTACGTGTGCTTTTTACTAAAATGTATTTTTTAATCATCCAAGCATGGCTTCTTTCCCAAGGTTAACGTTCAAGGCAAATTACTCTCCGTAAATCTTTTAGTAAAAGAGGAAGAGAAAGATTTTAATTTGCCTTTAATTATCTCAATTTCAATTTTTTTATCCCCATTTATATAAATTAATTTCCTAAATTATTTTGCATGGCGATTAATATTGTAGACGCCAATTAGATATCCATACTGTAGCGTGCAAAGGTATTATTATAATATTCTAAAAAGATTAAGACCACAAAAAGTCTCAAATTATATTCACTATAACATAAATATCCTAAACTTTTTCCGTATCATTAAAAATTCCAAACTATGTCATACATATATAAGTTTTTGTTTGTATCATATAACACAAATACTCGAAACTTTTTGTTTGTATCATAAAAAATCTTGAACTTATACTAGTGCAACAAATATATCCAGAATGAAATTGTAATAGAAATCATATATGTCATACATATATAAGTTTGGGTTATTTTTTCGTAACACAAAAAAAAAAAATTAGGGTATTTGTGTCGCAGTAGGCAATCATCGGAATGTTAGGGTTATTTATGTTATAGTGGGTAGTATAGTTTGAGGCTTTTCATAACATTTACTCATTAAAAAAAATACTAAAATTATTGCAAAATGTTCATGGGCTTAACACATGGTCAAATAAATTTATACGAAAAGAAAAGATAAATATGTATAAATGCCTAGTCTTTCCTGCGTGGATTTGGCAGGAATTGATTTACTTCATTCATAAAGCGAAGATACCATGCATATTTAGTGCACCGTACAGTTATTAAGCCAACATAGATATTATGAGCTTTACGGATCTAGCCTATTTAAATTTATGATAAATGTTATCTGCTACATCAGTGATCTCAAGTTTCCTATTGCACGTCCCCGTTAGAATTACGAGTAGATTCACTCCTTTTAATTTATCTGCATGGTTTGCTTAGATTATGATAGACAGAAACTCAACGCATCTTATTTATTTACCTTTATGATAGTTCTCATGAGCTTGTTGTGTAAGCTCGATCATTAACCACATTAGACTCATCATGAACAGATTGTATTCAATATAAAATTTTCAAATTTATTAGGACTATTTGAGTTTCATATTAGGTCTCAAACAACAGATACGTGAAAAAAAAATAATTAAGTGCAAAATGTCCACACCTTGCATTACAATTCATATTAGGTCTCAAACAACAGATACGTGAAAAAGAAATTAAGTGCGAAATGTCCACACCTTGCATTACAATAAATCTATTGCCCTCCATATTGGACTCATCATGGGCAGATTGCGTTGAAGGAATTTCTTTTTTCAATTTTTTTACGACAGCGTCATATTAGGTCTTTGGATAGAAAATGTGCGAATCTTTTAGAGTTAATATCAAGAAAATTTTAAATTCATATATATGTGACAAATTTACCTTAAACTAATTTTTTAATCACGAAAAATCCCAAAATATTATATTTTTGAAATTTTACATTATATTATTTTTCATTAAATTGGATTAATATCATAAAAACCACAAAATGGAAGGATAAAACCCTAAATTAATATAGATGTTAATAGTCATATATCACCCAATTTAGCAAATTGACAATAAAATTTAACGAAAACTAATTAATGATAAATTTATCACAAGTGTATCAATTTAAAGTTTTTTGTTATCAAAACATTAATTTATGATATTAATTATTTTTTAAGTGTGCGAGGCACTTCCTTTCTCAGTACCCTTTTGTCTATATGGGTTTTCAAGTGCCTCGGACTATTTAAAGGTGGCTGGACTACGACTATGGCTAATAATACTGGTTTCAAGTATTTTCAACATTAATCTATTGAGATGCCGGTCGTCGAAAGACGTTGACCATTGATGCTCCAATTGGGTCTCGCTCAACCTGTCTTAATGTCAATTTTTCTTTTACTCCGAAGGATCGATTTTGTAGTGGCGCATGATGTTTTTAACATATGTAGGGACTGATGTTGAAAACTGGCCACAACTTATTTAGGTTCCTTTGTCAAGCTTCGATGAGTCCAGCAAAAAACATCTGGCTCAAGCTGTGAAAATTAAGCAACTGTTTCATTAGCCCAATCTAGTAATCTAATCTGCCGTCTGCCGCCCGAATCCCGTCTTCGAGCTCACATCTGCGCAAGTATTATATGGAGTCCCTTCTTTCTACATGATGGTGCTGGAGAAGTAACTCATGTATGTGCATGAGTGCCTTTGGCAATGGTGGTCACTTGACTTTTCCACTCCATTCTCTTGCTGACATTCCTACCGCACAACGCACCAGCACAACCCATGGCGTCTCTAGCAAAGCGGGGGTGCTCCCCATACTGTGGAAACGTTGCCATTCCTTTCCCGTTTGGAATTGGAGAAAACTGTTATTTCAACAACTGGTTTGAGGTCAAATGTGACTTTGAGCGCCCGTTCCTGGCGAGTGTGGGCTTGGAAGTCCTGCAGATCACCCTGGCGATTTATGGAAAAGAACAAGGTGTCATTCTCGTCCAATCTCCGATCATATACTCAAACTGCAGCGGTGTGGGAAATACTAGTGCTTCTATTAGCTTGGAATGAAGTCCGTCTGTGTTCTCTCAGACCAACAACAGCTTCGCCACAGTGGGCTGCAATACGCTCGCGTTCCTGAGTGGCATCGAGTCAACGGTCACTGGGTGCGAGTCGGTTTGCGGTGAAGGTGCGTCAGTTCAGCCTTTTGTCCCTCCTACCTAAGTATATTAGCAAATGTCCAAGGTGATATCTCTACATAAATTGAGATTTGATTGACTCACTACAAACTAGTCAATAAGCCTCTACAATGCACTGAGTTGACTTTTATTGGGAACAAATACTTATGCTTCAAGCAAGCGTTTGGAAAGCTCTACAAATCGAATTAATGAAAGGATAGTGATTTAGACTTGTAACTTAAGGAGCGATTCTAATGCTTTAGCATGAAACAAAGAAGAAATCACAGCGCAATATAGATTATATTGTTTGTCATGCTTGGTTCATATAATGGCATATTTGTTTCGAGGAAAATTTCATAATAAAGAAAATTACTTTTCAAAATAATTCTTTTTTAAGAAAATGTTTTCCCTTTTCCTAAATTAGTGAATTTTTTCTCCTAACTTTAAAAAAGTATATTTTCTTAGACCATAGGGTATGTTTATTTGAGTGAAACAATTAGTTTGCTAAACTTTCTTATGTTTGATTTGCTAAAAATGATCAAGCAACGGAAAACCACCTATAGTCAAAGAAAATATACATTCTTAAAGTTACAAACAAAAAAATTCCCTAACCTAAAAAGGAGAAAATAATTTCTCCGAAAACAATTTCTTTTATAATTAATTTTTTCCTAAAACAAACATACCCTAAGGTTGGATTACATTCCCATATATCTACTTTTGGTTAATTTCATGCTAACTTTTGGAATAACTAAATATGGATCTATTGTATTATATAGTCTTTGAGCGCCTGCATTCCAAGAACATAAATCTCTTGATAGGTTAGATAATTTCAATTTACAAAATTAAACGTCAACCATGATGTGGAAGACAGTCAAATTAGTGGTGAAGGATAATACAATTTTATTTAATTATCTCAAATGAAATTGCATATTGAAATGGTGACTGCAGATGAATTAAAATGTGTATTGGAGAAATGTATTTAAAATGCAAATTTCATCTATCCTATTACATGGCTTGCAGATTTTAAAACTCAAGTTTCTTGTTTTGGTAAAATTAAGTAATAAACCAAGTGGTGTTGAAGACTATTTGAATTCATCTTTTCCCCTTTTTCAAATTTTCAGTTTTCGATATTTGAGCTTTTACTTCTGTTTCATGTTAACCACTTCGAATTTCTAAGCTATATAAATATGAATTCTTCAGGTCTCTTTAAATCATGAAAAATTCTTAATACCTTTTAAATCAAAATACTTTTTAAAGGTTTTTTTTTGTGGGTCATGTGTCACTGAAAGGGAGGACCGTATGTCAATAATTGATAGCCCCCCTTACGCACCAAAATACGTATATATGGTATTAAATACTTGGCCTGAGTGTACAGCCGAACTCACTCCATTGCTGAAACACGACTCATCGGGCTCATATTCATCAGCAAATCCATCCTAGAATTTAGCAAGAATTAACCATGTCAACCGCATGCATGACTACATAATAGTCTTTCCCAGAAAAATGTTATGTTTTTATTGAGAAACGATTCCACTAGGAAGTACAAAAAGAAACTTCAGCAGCTGCTCTGGGAAAAACTGCTGCCAGACCAAAATCCCTGCGGATCTCAAGATCTTCAACGTGAAAATAGGCAGCATCGGTCCTGGTAAAGATGAGGATGGATGCAAATATGCTTTTCTGGTCGAGAGACAGTGGTTGGTGTACAACATGACCGACCCACTGACCTGGCCGTCCATGGAAAATGTTCCGGTGGTTCTGGATTGGGGATTGAACACAGTTGCTCTCGATGCACTCGGACTGACATACTATCCTGCCTCTGACTTTACTTCCAATGCTTACCGTTGTGGCAATACCTCCGACTTGTCATACCTGAAATCAGAAAACTCAACCACGCAATGTGCTTGCTACCTTGGGTATAACGGAAATCCTTACCTTCCATACGGATGCCAAGGTAATCTTTCCCAATATTAGTATTTCCTTAATCAAATCCTGAAAGATTGGTTTACATTGCTTGGAAGACATCACCGCAGATTAATTGCAGATATTTAATACGTTACCTTTTATCCGAGGAGTCACAATCTACTAGATATAAATGAGTGTGGATTCCCTGCTTACTGCCAGGAACATGCGTTGATAATCCTGGGAGAAACACATGCAGATTTCCTGGAAGCAAGAGGTCAGGTTCATAATTATAGGTAATTTTCCAACTCGGTTTCTCCTGACTTAAGGAAAACATATATCAAAGCATTTTAATATATGCTTTTATGTCGCACAAACAAATCTTGCATTGCAGTCATTTGTAAAGCTAATTTGCATATGAGCCTGAGACAAAAAGTTAAAACCTCAGTAGCATATTGTAGGAAATCTTGATTTGCATTAATTTCTTTGATAGAGGAAATACACCCATCATTCTAGTCAACATACAAACAGTTTGTCATCTAAAATTTCTTATGGGAAATCTCATTTTACCAAGCAAACGTTCTTCCATCCTCTATGAATCAGGAGTTAGCATAGCTCTCGGACTACTGTTTCTGTCCATCTACACTTGGAAACTTGACAGAGTTATCAAGAGGAAAAAGAAAATTAAGTTCAGGGAAAAGTTCTTCAAGAAGAATGGTGGGCTTTTATTAGAGCAACAACTATATTCAGGGGAACGCAATGTTGAGAAAACCACATTGTTCAAAGTGGAGGAGCTGGAGAAAGCCACGGATAAGTTCAATGAGAATAGAATACTCGGTCAAGGTGGCCAAGGCACCGTCTATAAAGGAATATTGGCAGATGGAAGAATCATGGCAATCAAGAAATCAAAGGTGGTTGATGAAGGACAGCTTGAGCAATTCATCAATGAAGTCGTCATTCTTTCGCAGATCAACCACCAGAATGTGGTTAAGTTGTTGGGGTGTTGTTTGGAAATAGAAGTTCCTTTACTTGTTTATGAATTCATCCCTAACAGAACCCTTTCGCAATACATTCATAACCAAAGCGATGAGTTTCTGTTAATGTGGGATATGCGATTGCAAATTGCTATTGAAGTTGCGGGTGCTCTTTGTTACTTACATTCTGCAGCTTCAATTCCCATTTATCTCCGAGATATAAAGTCTAGACGAGAAATACAGGGCAAAAGTAGCTGATTTTGGGACTTCAAAATCAGTGGCCATCGACCAAACTCACCTGACGACACTAGTGCATGGCACTTTTGGTTATTTGGATCCTGAGTATTTCCGATCGAGCCAGTTCACTGAGAAGAGTGATGTTTACAGTTTCGGAGTAGTTCTTGCAGTATTGTTAACTGGTCAAAAGCCATTCTGCCCGGCTAGATCAGAAGAGGATAGGAGTCTAGTCGCATACTTCATTGCTGCAATGAATGAGAACAGACTTTTTGACACCATTGATCCACGGGTCGTTGATGAAGCTAAGAAAGAAGAGATCACTGCAGTTGCTTACCTCGCAAAAAGGTGCTTGAATATGAGCGGAAGAAGGCGACCCACCATGAAACAAGTCACGGTCGAACTAGAGGGAGTAAGAATATCAAGAATGGGGTCCAATGCTTGCTCGTTTCATGAAGAAATTGATTCAATTGAGACTGACCTCATCGATGCCTTAGAGAAGTATACTTTTGATTCAGAGGACTTTGGCGTTAGATACTGGAGTGGAGTCATGTTTCCAAGTTGAACCATTAACATCTTAAGAGGAACTATGAATGGATTTTGCAATGCTGACAGGACATGGTTTTAGAGATGAGATTTGTTAGTAATGATGTTTTGAGATTAGTACCTTAGTACCTAAAATGTTTTACATTGATATGCTTCTGTTGCTGCCACAAAGCTTGTAATTTCAATGTGACCACCAAATCTTTCTTTTAGAGATATCAATTATGTTTTTGTAGCTAAAACTTCCATGCCTCTCGACAACGGTATTCCAAGGTTCTTTTATTTTCACCTATGAACTAACCATCCATAATCTGCAGACTTCTATTGGTGAAACTTAAGAACCAGTCATTTAGCTAGATATCGTGATGTCGGTGAATAAGTCAAACTTATGACAGCTATCGATAAAAATGCAAAAACTCTGCATACATTTGAACTTTCATACCTGTTATCTTACCTGTATTTGTCGAGCACGCAAACTATCCTCTACCAAAACATACCGTCTTATTATTATTATTGATCAAGCGTAGTCTCATCATCAGATGACTTGGTAGGGAGTCTTGTCTTTGAAAGATTTCATGAATTTGTACAATGTAAGATATGGGAACTGTCTAATTGCATTACAGGGCGACTTTTCTTATTTCATGGTTTGAATTATTTGATATAATAAACTGAATAGAGAAGATTTAGAAAAGGATGGAAACTGGGTACTAAAAAAACATAAACACTAGAGCGTGGATGCGCCACAGGGACTTTCGTGAAAAAGGGTATACCCAAACTTATTATGATGGATTACCATGTCTTTATTACTATTTCATGCGAATGACACTACATAATAAATTTATTATAATGTGATCCTATACTTGTCAATCTTATCTTATGATTTGTGAAACTTCGTATTCAAATTATATATGACAGACAAGAAAATCAATATTTTCTATGGAACAACTTATTTTTGCTAACTATTGTGTCAAGCGTATCTAATTGAATAAATCGCATAAGCCCGAATTAATATTAGAAGACCATATCATAAATGCACTGAAGCAAGATTTTAGAGTTTTTTTTTCTAACATCTATAACATTGATGCTGGAAAATTTATGGAAAAACAAATCTTACCCGCTTGCTTTTAATAAGAATCAGCTAATGAATGTAGAGTTCAATTTGGTGCAACACTGTTGAAAGAATAAGCAATACGTTGTGTAGCATTCACAATTCCCTTATCCGGTATTTTTGTGGGTTTTCTTCAATAAGCATATTTATGAAATAATTGTCCAATAAGCCCTAAATCTATTGTAGTTGGTCAATTTAGTCATAAACATTTCAATTATACCAAACTTTTTGACTATTTATCAATTGGGTCCTTCTAGCTAGTTTTGGTAAAAAAATCATTAACGTGATAATTTTTGAAATTTTTTGAAATTTTTTCTTTTTTCTTTTTCTTTTTTTTCTTGTCCTTTTCTCTTGGCTTGTGGTTAGTCTCCAACAATAGCCATCGATTGATCCAGCCAAAAGTGGGCAAGACCTTGCCAAGGGTTGACGAGGCCTTGCCGACCATAGGTGACGTTGTCAATGGCCACCCTCGCCAAACAGCCCTCTTTTGCCTCGCCAGTCCTAGTCTATGGCGGGTCATTAGCCATTGCTGTGCCAAGACAAAAAGAAAAAAAAAAAAAAGCAGAAAAAAGAATATAAAAGGAGAAAATGAGAAAAGAAGGAAAAATTCAGAAAGTTAAAAAAAATTTTGCAAAATGAATTAGTTCTGAACAGATTGAACTGAAACGCGGGATAAGAAAGAAAGGATTCCATTCACACTTCACCTACAGCTAAAGCAATGCCAAACCATCCCCCAGGGAATAAAAGCCTTTACTTTTCCCACAGAGAGCCGAAATTTTCGGCGACATCATCGTCGTGGTGGAATCTCTTTTTCGGGGCCATCGCCTTTAATCTCTCGAGCGACCAACGATTTTCTCGACTTCTCAGCAGTTGCTGCGAAATCACAATGCAATCAGGCAACACAGTCAATTCACTTGTTAGAGAGAAGTTGAGAAGCCAAATTGACCGCATAAAGTGAGAAAGCAGATTCCCTTCTTGTGCCATAGACTTGGTGTAGAAAAGTCAAGCAAGCCACTTGCGTAGAACTTTTGAAATGGTTTCTTTTCTCTCTTCTATTTGCTCCTCTCTATTTACAGAAAGCTAGGGATAATGTCCATCATCTTGTGAATTCGTACATTTCGATTTCGTTTCTTTCTAGTAACCATTTTGATGTCTTATCTTTTTATTTTGGCAAGAGTAGATCATCCATGAAAATGCATCATGAAGAGAATACTTGAGCATTTTGCTGAAACATGCAGTATTCAATTTGTATTTTGGAAAAAATCCTCAGTAATATGTATATCTAGGATTCCCTTGATTTATTTTCAGAATAAAAGTACTGGCAAGCACATTGAGTCCAGAGACACATACTCATTCATTGGATATTTCTTGGTGAGGCAACACCTATTTTGGAAATTAACAACATAAAGTCGTAATTTAGCATCCCTACGAGTTGCTAAGTTGATTATATACCAATCTAATATTTATTTTTCTCATTCTTCTTGATGTTACAATATATGAGTGCATATTGTTCTTGGATAACTTTTCTTGGAAACACTGGAAAGAAATTATAATTATTATTTTGTTGATATGATAATTTTTATTCATTTATCTATACTATATATGAGCGCATATTGTTCTTGGATAACTTCACTATGAGAATTTCTTCCAGACTTCTAGAACAGACATTTTATGTTGAGACCCCTTCAAAAGTTCATTGAAAAACTCACTGTAATTCTTAATTCAAATTTTATCATTACCAACTATAAATTGATTGGACTTATCATCATATATTTTAAAAGTGATGGTAATTGTGCTTGATAATTCAATTTAACATAGCATGCCTTAAATACTTTATTACGTGCTTGTCCACGTGCAATTTTCAAATGTAAATAATTGAAGAAATATCTCCTAAGTCAAATATAAGATATTATGTTATAATAGGTACTGTTATACTATTAAAAATCTTTCAAATTCACATAATAATCTTCAATAAAATCTATATATACATAAATAATCACTCTTAAACATTTATTTTCAAATCATGCATAAGAATTAGAAATAAAAAAACTAAAGTTTTGCTAATATTTGATTGTTGCTAATGTGACCATTAAAAAGCAAACTAATGGATAAAACTCACACGTGAATGTGCCATGCGGCTCAATCTTGTACGAGTTTTACCTATAGTAATTAACTTTATCTTCATTATTATTCTTTCACAAAGATATAGATAGTTTTTGAGATGATTGAATGAATTGCATAATGTATTTTCTGATTGCTATTTTTATGAATTCTTTTTAAGAACTATTATATAAATTTTTGCAAATCCCATTCATGTAAGGCAATGACAAAAGTGCCCTGATTTTTTTTCCCTTGTAATTAAATCTGCTAATATTTTTCTGTGGCAAATCTATTCGAGATTTCATATTTAATGTTTTCCTTTTTCTACTTTTCCCAACAATAATAAGAGTCAAGACTATCTAAATTTGAAGATTGAAGATTTTCTCATCAAGCTTATTTAACAAATGTCCTGGACACTCGTTAACCAGGCTATTTATAATGATAAGTATAATTTACGTTCGGACTAGAATCCTTTGTGAAGATGATAGATTCCTTTTAAGCACACCAATTTTGACTCCTTTGTCTTTGAATGATTATATATATGTATGTATTTGTACCTTGAATTACAATACATCGATCCTGATCCATATTAGATTCATCATGGACGGATTGTACTCAACATAATCTTTTCAAAAATTTTCGACCGTTTCATATTAGGTCTCAACAATATTTAAGGTGAAAAACGTCCGCTCCTTGAATCACAATAAATCTATCGTTATCTCACTAGCTCATCTTGGGCAGATTGTGTTCAATAGAAGTATTTTTTTTTTTTTCTCAAATGTTTTTGAACTACAAATCCATATAAATTTTTTTTAAGTGCAAAACGTAACAAGAACCAAAAGGTAGATAGCACGAAAACACAATTTCTTTAGAAGTCGCGTCTAAATTAACATATGGTGTTGAAAATAAAAGATCAAAACGCGTAGAAAGAATGGACCATACCCAAACCCGTTGGTCGGGTCAAGGATTCGCGACGTGTCGGCTCGACAAAACCTTCGGGAAATCTCTACTTTAGATTTGTCTGGCTCTCCGGTCCATCATGCCGTCTACCAAGTAAGTGCTGGGTACTTTCTTTCTCGGCACCTTTTCTCAATGAGAAATTCTCATGTAGGTTTGGAAGTGCCTAGGACTATCTAAGCTGGCTCGACTAGGGCTAGTAGTTCCAATATTTAAGTCTTCAGCATTTAATCTATCGAGTTCCGGTCTTTGAACGATGCAGACGATGGGTACTCCAATCGAGTCTCGGTCAATCTATGTCTAAACGTCAATCTTTCCCTTAACTCCGAAGGGACAATTTTCCATAAGGTGGTATTTAAAGTTAGATTTTGCATATCAAATTGAACCAATCAATCTAAACTAGGCGTATGGGGTTATGCATCAAGATCAAGAGATTTTCAAGGAATTGCCGAGTAAGAATTGAACTTGAAACCTCGAAAGGGAGGGGGGGTGTTGAATCCACACCTCCTTAGAGGGGATTGAGGTCAAGATGATTTAGTTTTAAATGTGGGTTTCATTTCTCTTACTCTATACGGAGGCATGGCAAAAGTTTGAGAATGAGACTTAGAGTAAAATTAATAATAATAATAATAATAATAAAAGTCTTGCTTTCCACCTTTCGATTTCGTATATAGATAAGCGTCGATGCTAACCATCGTCATGCTGACATGACACACTGATACATTATTTCTCAAAAAATAGAAAATTTCGATACATTAGGACATGTTGAATATTAAATGTATATTTTTATATATACATGATAAAATATCATTTTTATGATTATTTCAATCAAGCTAATTTGATTCAAATTCTCAAATAAATAAATAATAAAAGAAGAGCCTAGAATGAATCTATGCTAAAAATATTGTTTCACTATTTATTAATATCATTCATTATTTTAATTTGATGAATTCAAATCTCTTTCAATAATTCATAAAACTTGAAGGAAAAAAAAAGTAACTCACATTTTGGAATAGCATGTTGGAAGGAAAGAGAAAAAACAAAATTGGTGGGTAAGTTGTATATCACGAGAAGTGAAAGTCAAAAGAGAAAAAAAGACTAAATTTTTCTTCTTTCCCTATTTATTATTTTTATACATTTATATTTTGACCCATCATTTATTGAAAATTTTTAAAATTGATCCGTGCGCGTTGGAATCACGTGTCAGAATTTCGGACTCACATATCAAAAAGTGTCAGGAGAGTTGACTAAGCCTCGAATTTTTTAACACATGTTGACCAAGTGTTGGACATATGTTAGAGTATTTAACTTGACACGATACAACATGAAAGTTTCCGAAAAATGTCAGTGCTTTTTAGGCCGTTGAATAGTCAAGCAAGCTACTTGCGCAGAACCTTCAAAATGATTTTCTTTCCCTCTTTGTCGGAGTGCCGACATGACATAATATGAAAACTCTAGAAAAGTGTAAGTGGTTCTTAGGTAGTAGAAAAAAAGTCAAGCAAGCTACTTGCATAGAACTTTCAAAATGATTTCCTTTCTTTTATTGTTGAAGTGTATGACACGACGCACGAAAGCTTTGAAGCTCTGATGATGCTTCCTAGGCCGTACAAAAATCAAGCAAGCTAGTCGCATAGAACTTTCAAAATGGTTTCCTTTCTTTCCTCTATCTGCTCCTCTCTATTTGTAAAGAGCTAAAGATAATGTCTGTCATCTTGGGACTCCGTATATTTCGACTTTGTTTTTTTACAGAAATCCTTCCCATATTTCTAGTAACCATTATGAATTAACTCAATTCCTCCTCCTTATACGAATATATATATAAATGCCAAGTCTTTCCCATTGTGGATATTGGTAGGAATTAAGTTAATTCATAAAGCGAAGAAACCAAACATATTTTATGCACCGTACAGTTATTAAGCCAATATAGATATTATGAACTTTACGGATTTAGCCTATTTAAATTTATGGCACATGCAATCTGCTCCATCAATGAGCTCAAGTTCCCTATTACACGTCCCCGTTAGAATTACGAGTAGATTTGCTCTTCCTAATTTATTTGTATGATTCGTTTAGATTATGATGGACACAAGATTAACTAATTTTAAATTATTTACTTTTATGATGGTTCACTTATACTTATTAGTAAGCTCGATCATTAACCACATAAGACTCATCATGAACATATTGTGATCATCATGAATATATTTAAGTTTCATATTAGATCTCAAACAACATATACGTGAAAAAAAAAATTAGATGCAAAATCTCCGCCGTTTGCATTACAATAAATCTATTGCCATCCATATTGGACTCGTCATGGGGAGATTGCGTTCAAGGAAAGGTTTTCTTTTCCAAAAATATTTTTGACTATAACTTGAAAAGTCCTAAAATTGCTTCTCTTGGGCTTCTTGCGGAGCTCAGCATCCCTGGACATAAAACACTTAGAGAGTTGAGTTAGAAATAGGGCTCGAAAAAGATACTATACCAAATTAGGGGGCTAGATCATGCAAGTACTAGCACAATAAAATGAGAAACACAATCATGTCAACTCACCAATAATATATCCATTTAACAAACAAAATGGCCCTTACTTGGTATATCCACCCGCTTCTTGGTGAGGAACCCTGAAACATCCGAGGAACCTTGCATTACAATAAAATTACTGTCATCCATATAAGACTTGTCATGGGCAGATTGCGGTCGAGGAAAGGTTTTCTTTTTTCAAAATTATTTTAACTATAGTATCATATTAGGTCTCTGTCATAGAAAATGTGCAAATCTTTCTAAGTGTATCTGGCAAGTGCGATGTATAGGTTTTTAAGTGCCTCGGACTATTTTAAGCTGGGTCGACTACGACTATGGCAAATGGCACTGATTTCAAGTCTTTTTCAACATTAATCTATTGAGATGCCGGTCGTCGAAAGATGTTGACCCTTGAGATGCCAGTCGTCGAAAGACTAAATGAACAATGTCTCGCTCAACCTGTTTTCACGTCTAATTGTCCATCTCCTCCGAAGGATCAATGTTGTCGTGAAGAACGAAATTTTCAACATACTTAGGGACCGACGTTTAAAATTGGCCACAAGTTATTTAATTTCCTTTGTCAATCTTCGTTGAATCGGGCAACAGAAATCTGGCTCAAGCTGTGGAAATTGAGCAACCATTTGATTAGTCCAATCTAGTCATCTAATATGCCGTCTGCCGCTGGAGTCCCGTCTTCGAGCTCACAACTGCGCAAGGTATTATATGGAGTCCCTTCTTTCTACATGATGGTACTGGAGAAGTAACTCATGTATGCGTGCCTTAGGCAATGGTGGTCCCTTGGCTTTTCCACTCCATTCTCTTGCTGACGTTCCTACCGCACAACGCACCAGCACAAACCCCGGTGCGTCCAGCAGATTACATCCAAATCTGCGGAAATGTATCGATTCCTTTCCCGTTTGGAATCGGAGAAAACTGTTATTTCAACAAATGGTTCGAGATCAAATGCGAGTTTGAGCGCCCCATCCTGGCGAGTGTGGGGTTGGACGTCCTGCAGATCACTCTGGCCACTTATGAAGGAGATCCAGGCATCATTCGCGTTCAATCTCCGATCATGTACTCTAACTGCAGCGGTGTGGAAAATACCAAAGCTTCTGTTAGCTTGGAAGGAAGTCCATTTGTGTTCTCTCAGACCAAAAACAGCTTCACCGCTGTGGGTTGCAATACCCTGGCGTTGCTGAGGAACGTCGACTCAACGGTTACTGGGTGCGAGTCGGTTTGCGATGAAGGTATGTCAGTTCGGCATTTTTTCCCTCCTACCTAGAGATATTAGTAAATGTCCGAGGTGAACTCTCAACATCAATTGAGACTCGACTAACTCACTTGAAACTAGTCAATAAGCCTCTGCGATGCACTGAGTTACCTTTTATTGGGAACGAATTATTTTTGCTTCAAGCAAGCGTTTGAAAAGCTCTACAAATCGAATTAATGAAGGGATAGTGATTTAGATTTGTAACTTTAGGAGTGATTTAAGTGCTTTAGCATGAAACCAAGAAGAAATCATAGTGCAGTGCTGCTTGTGATGTTTGTCATGCTTGGTTCATATAAGGGCGTGTTTGCTTTAAGACAAACTTCATAATAATTGAAAATACTTTCCAAGAAATTCTTTTTCAAGAAAATATTTTCCATTTTTCAGATTTTTCTTAACTTTAAAAAATATATTTTCTTGGACCATAGGGTATATTTGTTTGAGTGAAAGAATTAGTTTTCTCAACTTTCACGAGTTCATTTTACTAAAAATGATCAGTCAATGAAAAACTACATACGATCAAAGAAAATATACATTTTTAAAAGTAGGAAAATGAATTTGCCAGCCTAAAAAGGAGAAAATATATTCCTAGATCATTAAATTTTTCTTGAAACAAACATACCCTAAAGATTTAATTACATTCTTGAATTTTCGAGTTTGGTTAATTTCATACTAACTTTTATATTAACTAGATGTGGATCTATTGTCTTATACTCTTTGAGCGCCTGTACTCGAAGAAGCATAAATCTCATGAAGGGTTAGATAATTTCAATTTACAAAATTCAACGCCAAACATGATTTGGAAGACAGTCAACTTAGTGGTGAAAGATAATATAATTTTATTTAACTATCTCAAATGAAATTGCATATCGAAATGGTGACTGCGGATGAATTAAAATATTTTGGAGAAATATATTTAAAATGCGAATTTCATCTATCCTTATTACATGGCTTGCAGATTTTAAAATTCAAGTTTCTTGTTCTGGTATAATTAAGTAATAAACCAACCGGTTTTAAAGACAATTTGAATTCATCTTTTTCTTTTTTCAAATTTTTAGCTTTCAATATTTGAGCTTTTACTTTTGTTTAATGTTAACCCCTTCGAATTCCTAAAGCTATATAAATATGAACTCTTCAGGTCTCTTAAAATCATGAAAAAATCTCAGTCACTTTTTTAAATTGAAATACTTCTTTTATATATATTGTAGGCCATGTGTCACTGAAAGAGATGACCAATGTCAATAATTGATAGCTCCCCTTATGCACCAAAATACATATATATTGTATAAGATACTTGGCCTGAATGAATAGCCAAACTCACTCCATTGCTGAAACACGAACTGCTCGGGCTCGTGTTCCATTGGCAAATCCATCCTAGGATTTAGCGTGAATTAATCATGTCAACTGCAAGCATGACTATAGAATAAGTCTCTCCCAGAAAAATGTATGTTTTCATCGAGAAACAATTCCACCAGGAAGTACAAAAAGAAACTTCAGCAGCTGCTCTGGGAAAAACTGCTGCCAGACCAAAATCCCCGCGGATCTCAAGATCTTCAACGGGAGTATACGTAGCATTGGTGCTGGTAAAGATGAAGATGATTGCAAATATGCTTTTCTGGTCGAGAGACAGTGGTTGGTGTCCAACATGACCGACCCACTGACTTCGCCATACATGGAAAGTGTTCCTGTGATTCTGGATTGGGGATTGAACAAAGTTGCTCTCAACATGCTCGGACTGACTTACTATCCTGCCCCTGACGTTACTTCCTATACTTACCGTTGTGGCTCTGCCTCCGATTCATCATACCTGAATTCTGAAAACTCAACCACGCAGTGTGCTTGTTACCATGGCTATGACGGAAATCCTTACCTTCAAGAAGGATGCCAAGGTAATCTTTCCCATATTTAGTATTTCCTTAATCAAATCCTAAGAAATTGGTTTCTGTTGCTTAGAAGACGTCACCACAGAGTGATTGCAGACATTTTTACGTCATAATATGTTACCTTTTATACGAGGAGTCAAAATCTACTAGATATAAATGAGTGTGGATACCCTGCTTACTGCCAGGAACATGCGTAGACATTCCTGGGAGTAACACGTGCAGTCCAGGAAGCAACCAGCTCATGTTCATGATTATAGGTAAATTTCCGACTCTGTTTCTTGTGACTTAAGGAAAACAAATGTTCAAAGCATTTCACTATATGTTTTTATGTCGCACAGACACATCTTGCATTGCAGTCATTTGCAAAGCTAATTTGCACATGAGCCCGAGATCAAAGAGTTAAAACCTCAGTAGCATATTGCAGGAAATCTTGATTTGCATTAATTTCTTTAATAGAGGATATACACTCATCATACTCATGAACATAAATACAATATATCATCTAAAATTTTGTATGGGAAATCTCATTTACCAAGCAAACGTTCTTCCATCCCGTATGAATCAGGAGTTAGCTTAGCCCTTGGACTACCGTTTATGTCCATCTACTCTTGCAAACTGTATGGAGTTATCAAGTTGAAAAAGAAAATCAAGCTTAGGGAAAAGTTCTTCAAGAAGAATGGCGGGCTTTTATTGCAACAACAACTATATTCAAGGGAACGCAATGTCGAGAAAACCACGTTGTTCAGAGTGGAGGAGCTGGAGAAAGCTACGGATAAGTTCAATGAAAGAAGAATGCTCGGTCAAGGTGGCCAAGGCACTGTCTATAAAGGAATGTTGGCAGATGGAAGAATAGTGGCAATCAAGAAACCAAAGGTGATTGATGAAGGACAGCTCGAGCAATTCATCAATGAAGTCGTCATCCTCTCACAGATCAACCACAGGAATGTGGTTAAGTTGTTAGGATGTTGTTTGGAAACAGAAGTTCCTTTGCTTGTTTATGAATTCATCCCCAATGGAACCCTTTCACAATACATTGATAACCAAAGCGACGAGTTTCCGTTAACGTGGGACATGCGATTGCAAATTGCTGTTGAAGTTGCAGGTGCTCTTTGTTACTTACATTCTGCATCTTCAATTCCTATTTATCACCGAGACATAAAGTCCACAAACATTCTTCTAGACGAGAAGTACAAGGCAAAAGTAGCTGATTTCGGGATTTCAAGATCAGTGGCCGTCGACCAAACTCACCTGACGACACGAGTACATGGCACTTTTGGTTATATGGATCCTGAGTACTTTCGATCCAGCAAGTTCACTGAAAAGAGTGATGTTTACAGTTTCGGAGTAGTTCTTGCAGAATTATTAACTGGTCAAAAGCCAATCTGCTTGGCTAGATCAGAAGAGGACAGGAGTCTAGTTACATACTTCATTGCTGCGATGAATGAGAACAGACTTTTCGACACCATTGATCCACGGGTTGTTGATGAAGCTAAGAAAGAAGAGATCACTGCAGTTGCTTACCTCACAAAAAGGTGCCTGAACATGAGCGGAAGAAGGCGACCCACCATGAAACAAGTCACGGTCGAACTAGAGGGAATAAGAATATCAAGAATGGGGTCCAATGCTTGCTCGTTTCATGAAGAAATTGATTCAACAGAGACTGACCTCATCGATGCCTTAGAGAAGTGTACTTTTGATTCAGAGGACTTTGGCGTAGATACTGGAGTAGCATCATGTTATCAAGTTGAACCATTTACATCTTAAGAGGAACTATGAATGGATTTTGCAATGCTGACAGAGCATGGTTTTAGAGATGAGATTTGTTAGTAATGATGTTTTGAGATGAGTACCTTAGTACCGTAATGTTTTACATTGATATGCTTCTGTTGCTGCCACAAAGCTTGTAATTTCTTTCGATGTGGCCACCAAATCTTTCTTTTAGAGACATCAATTATGTTTTTTCAGCTAACGCTTCCATGCCTCTCGACAACGGTATTCCAAGGTTCTTTTATTTTCACCTATGAACTAACCATCCATAATCTGCATACTTCTATTGGTGAAACTTAAGAACAAGTCATTTGGTGAAACTTCAAAAGAACAATAAAAATCATTTAGCTACATTTGAACATCGAAAATCTTCTGTGAATAGGTCAAACTTAGCTATGGATCCACATATAAATACCAGGTTATTGGCATCTCTCGTGATGAGGCCACAGGTCTCTATTATTCTACGTCATTTGAGACATGAGAAGACAAACAACAGAAAAACGGTCAGAGGATCATTAATTGATGAATGCAATGTGATAAAAACAGAAACCAAGTATTCTTCCAAACAAGCACTGCCGTAGTGTTTTGGTTAATGACATAGATTGAATCTGAATTTTAGTTCATGAGCTTCTCCCCTTGACTCTCTTGACACTCACATTTTCAAACGAAGAACGGGATATCATACACAGAACAAGAGTCATCTTAGAAAATATTCATAAACAAATTTCAGAATTGAAGTATTAACAACCTCATGTCTTGCCTGAATGTACTTTCCTCTTCTGCTGTCTGGCCTGTCTTCAATCTCTTAACTTAGTGAGTGTTTGGGGTAAGCATGGTCTAGGTGGCATGGTCTAGGTGGACAGTTCTCACAACTATGGACCAGTTCGAAAAATTTAATATGGGAACCATCCATTGGTTTCATAAATCCACCTTGGACTCAACCGCTGGTCCAATCCAAATTTCAAGTGGATCCATGGAACCGATTTCATAAGCGACCATGCTTACACCCCTCCGCTCCACCTTGAGCAGATCCGGGCTACTGGCTTGCTACTCTTCACCTTCCTCTTCTGATCCACAAGAAAGCAGAAAAACACCATCGTGCCATTGGTCTATTGTTTCTTCTTCACAAGATTCTCTCTTTGTTTTTCGTGTTGGAAGTTTTTAGATATTGGGGCTGGATGATTGTGGGTTTCGGTAGTTTTGAGCAGAGGAAGGGATTTAGTCAGCTGAGAAGGGATGCCTATTGAAGCAAGTTATATATGGGGAGGAGGCGGCTTTAGAATCTTTATTTTTTTATATTAAATTTTTTAAATTTGGGGGCTTTAGAATTTTAATTTTTCTATATTAAAAATTAAATTTTTCATATTAAAATTAATATATTATTATAATACCGATCCGATTCAGATGGGTGGGTGGGTGGATCCACCCATGAAAACCCACTAGGTCAATAAATTAGAATCAGGAACTGGACCAGGAACTGGACCGGTCCTCATAGAAACCACTAGTTTCGGGCTAGTTTAATCTTATTTCAAGTGGTCTGTGCAGTCTCCATTTTTTTGCACACCCCTAATGAGTATGTTGAAAATTGTGGCAATCATTTCTAATCATTCATTAATTGTGTAAGAAATTAAGGATTAATTTGTAACCCCTAACAAAAATAATTTTCACCAAGTTGCATAGTATATAGGAATTAGAAGCATTTGCATTAATAGTAATAGGATTTTCTTTAAAGAAAAAAATTATTTATTTAATTAAAGAAGGAGAAGAAGAAGATAGAAAAAGCGAGACCGGACCGAGCCCAGGCAGGCTTTCCTTTTCTCTCCTTCCTTTTCTTTTGCCTGACCCGGCCCGGCCTCCTTCCTTCCTTCTTACTTCCTCCCTCTATTTTTCGTGCTCGCTGAAGAAAGGACGGAGGACGCAAGGACAGAAACATAGCGGTGGAGGCAGAGCAGGGAGTGAGGAGCGCGACTTTTGGGTCGGGATCAGGCCGGCGATGGCAGCTGGCAGGGCAGGAAGCCGTGCGCGCCGGCCGGAGGGCTTAAAAGGGAGAGAGGGCCGTGAGTCGCAAGGCGGTTCGCACGGAAAGAGAATGGGGGAGAGAGTGAGAAATAGAGAGCGAAGAGAAAGGCCGAGAGTGGAAGGCCTCCTCCAGTAGCCGCCGCGCCTGGACCTCTGCCGCCGACCCTCGTTGACGTGTCCCTTTCCCCATGGTAGGTCTCGGTGCGATTTTTTTTCTGATTTCTTCCGGGTTGTGTCGATTTCTCGAGGATCCCGGCTCGGAGGCGCGCGCGAGGTGACCAGACATAGTCCAATCTATCGAGCTCGCCCCCATTTGCCACCGCCGAGCCGGGTAGGGAGCTCCACCGACCGCCCCCTGTTTTCCCCAATTTGTGCCCTTTTCTCCCGTTTTTACAAGAGCAACTGAGCCGGCGTTCGTCGTCCGAGTTCGCGTGCGTTTCGGGCTCGCTCATACTGTTCTTCGTTGACGTTGAGCATTCCCAGCCGAATTTTGTTGAATTTTGATCCAGTTTTGATTCTCGTTCTTGTCCATGGCTGCCTTTCATTTTGCGCACCTGAGTGTTTGATATAATACCCCAGTTAGTGTTAGTCTAAAATGAGATAGATGCTTTGTTTGTTTCTGTGAAAGCATATCTTGGATTTTTTTGAAGTATTTTGCAATGACTCGAGATGTCCTCTGATTAATGTAGGATGAACTCGACACCACAGTGCGCCTTACCCTATAAGTCAGCACGCACAAGACTCGCTCGATGAAATGGTTCTTAGAAGTGATTGAGAAATATGTTCTATTTCTATTTGAATCCAAAGGCATGTCCCGACACGATTGCTCGGTCATTATTTGTTAAGCTTGATATTCATGAGATTACCCTGTCTCTGTATTCTGTTTGATATATTCTGTGTTTTCTCCATCGACCGTGGTGCATGGCGCAGCATCATGGTTGTTGCCAGAGGTGATTTTGCTTTCCCAGTGGTGAGTCATGGTGGTAGTTAGTGCTAGTCTGGTAATGAGCCTATGTGATCGATTGTTGAAGTATTTGCTCATGTTCGGAAGATTTCCGTGTAGGATTCCAATTTTTTTTTAAAATTAGGTAAAAGATTAAAAATTAATATTTGAGTTTTTTTTCTCTTAAAATGTGTAAAAATCTCATATAAAAAATTTGTACTCAAAATTGAACAAGCTCTTAGAATCTTAGAATTATAATGGGTTTGAATGTTCTTAGTGACAAATGCTAAGTTGTTGTTTGCTTGTTTCTATTTCAATTATTACTTGATTAAGCACTTTCGACATGTTGATTGCGGTTCCTGCCATTTTTCTTATTTCTTAGCATTAGATTATAGTTTTTCCTTGCAATTTTTTTGATAATTCATTGATTGTTGATTATTATTTAATGATAATGCACCCGTTCGATCAATTTTGTTCGCGCCTGTTTATCTTCACTATATCTTGTACTGGCCCTTGAAGCTTTGCGGATCGCTGTTCCTGTGCCCTGGGCAATCCTTGACCACGTCACGACATTAGTCCTCCCGCCAGTGGTTTCCCCATTGCTGTAAACAACCCTCGCCCAAGAAACAACATTGGCATCTCGTCAAAGAATCTCCTGGCCTCCAGGAAGCTTCTATTTGGCATAAACCTACACAAAATACTCGCCCAAGAAACAACATTGGGGTCTGGAATCCTTCTAAGTCCCAAGACGAGTCCACATCACCCAGCTGAACAAATTTATCTAGCTTTAAATTCCACGACACAATTTCTCTATTCACCATTTCATCAAAAATTTGCAATGCCGAACGTACTTTCTCATTCTTGGTATACCCTGCAAGCACAAGCATTAATTTTAATGAAACTAAATTCTTAACCGGCATCTCATGAAAAAGAAGCTTAGCTACTTCGTACTTGCCCTTCTTTGCATAACCCGCTATCATGGCATTCCATAAATACTACGGGAATTCAATCAAACAGCTTCCTCACTCCCTCAAGCTGCCCACTCCGCATAAAGCACGTTATAATGGAACTTCAAGATCGACTGTTCCTTTTACACTTTTTCCCACTGATAAGCTCCCTCCATCCGATCACCATGCAGGCACCCAGCAATCACGGTGTTCCAAGGAACCCAGTTCCGATGAGGCATTCCGGCGAACAGCTTCCGTGCATCGCGGATCTCCCATTTTTGGCATAAACAGCGATCATGGAGTTGTGCGTCGCAGTGCTTTTCAGGTTCATGTCAGAGAAGACGCTTGATGGCTTCTTCAACCCGGGGCGGATGGACCCAACTGGGTGATCTTGGATTTTTGGTCGAGAAGATGGGCTTCCTTGACTCTCCTAAGGCCCTGAGTCCCCCTTCTCACGACGCGACACACACCGCGCGCGACTCTGTTGAATAATTGTACTGCTTGCGAGTGGTCCTTAACTAGCTCAACTGCAACAGCTAGCTAGTCAAAAATGGTGGCTGAAAACGAGCTCCATGCAATGACAGTAATCTTTCGTGCTCTAAAGAACAGGGCGTTTAACTAGGCCTCTCAGCGTCGTTGAATATGGGAAGAGTTCAGGAAACTTGCCAATTTTTTTCAAATTTAAGGAGTTTACCGACATTTCCTTTCAATTAGTGAATCACTAACTTCCTCGAAATTTTACAAGTGTGGTTAGTAAACCGCCAACGCTATAGAGAATCTACCGACATTTTAAATAAATTAGCAAAGCATCAGCTCCTTTCGAATTTTATGAGTGTGTAAGTCGTAAAATACAGACCTGCAACGAGTTTACTGAAATCTCGATGAATTAGTTAGTTACCGGCTCCTTTCACATTTGCACTTGTGGTTGGTGAGCTACCGGTTTCCTTGAAATTTTGTACGTGCAATTAGCCAAGTACCATCCCCATTGGAAACTTCTTACAAGTATGGTTCATATACCATGGTGAATTTACCAACCTGCAAAAGAATTAATGTGACGCCCTAGGCACGCCACCCTCTTTCCTAAATCAATGCGAAAGCAATTCTACAAGTCAACATTATAACATGAATTTAAAGAAAATTTAAGTAAGGCTAAATAGGTGTGGCTTCCATTTCCTTTATTTGAATACATAGGCAATACATCAGAAAACTCTACTCTTAACCTAAACATCAAGAGCACACCAAAAAGAGACTTGCTCCCCTACTTCAGCCAGTAGCGGCTATCTACACCTACTTTGGCCACCAGCGCCCATCATCGTGACCAAAAACCAAAAAGTGACTGTCGCAAATTTGAACAAATGGAAACCGGCTATCCTATTCACTCATCCCATGCGCGTTCACTCCAACCATCACTATCTTGCTCCACCTCCTCCGGATTGCTGTAATCCTCGAGTCCGCTAATGCTATTGTCATCAAAACTGTTGCTATTATGGCAAATGTGCAGAGGTCCTCTCAACTCATCACCCACTCAGATAAAGTAGGCTATGAAGTGCATTGGGATCTTACGAGTACACCCTATGTCTAACCAAACGGTCAAACTTTGACGTACAATATACGTTGAGACCATGGAAAAGTAAACTCTTCCAAATAGCCCTTAAACTTATAAGGCAGATCGTAACAGGCTACCAAGAGCGTATCCATTTTTAATTATCAGAAAAATAGTAATTCAGCAAGAGTAAGCCAAAGCTTAGCAAAAGATAAGACAAATACATAAATTAGCCAATCTAACGTACTCTCAAATTCCTATATTTGCCAATAATAACTAATGCAACATTATGCATGAAAGTTCTCATGTCATTTAATGCAACTTGAAATCATGCATAATGCCAAATGCAAAACACACATTGCAGACATTCCATTGGCATCCATGCCACATAACTTAATCCATCCTGTCTCATAGATTTAGCCGATGGTATTAGCCGATGGTAAGTGGGTACCATGCAGGTCACTTCCAGTTCAATACTTAACCAGACTACTAAGGAACTCTGTTATCCCCTAGGCATCCCACTCCAAGGCATTTAGGAAACATAGAGCATCCTAGGAATCCTTCTCAATATCCATTCTAGGCTATTATCAGGGAAAATTTGCCGCGCAGACCTTAATTCACATATTGCCATGGGTTGTCAACCATGACCTCATACTTGTTCACATCACATTCAGCATGCACAATGTCACGGAAATCATATATCACAAATTCGTGCATGGCAATGATGAAACTGTTGCATTAACTTGAAAATGCATCAAACTATTCAAAAGACAGATTCTGCTAGTTCATTAAAAATTCGAAATCCTTATCATTTGAGTTCATATCCCTGCAATTTATGGCTCATTGGAAAGATTAAAGTTGCACTTATCACCTCCAGAAGAGGTCATTTCAAAATTTCCACGTTTTCCCACAGAAATAAACCCATTTTGAAATTCTGCCAAAACAGCTCAACTTTGCACAGTTTTGGAAATCGCCTAGATTAAAATAGCAGATAACTTCCAAAAATGCTCCAATTCGGATATGTTCTAGAAAATACTTAAATAAACATTTTCCATGAGAAGTCAGATTCTAAGACAGTACACAACTAGATCATTTAGATGCTTGAAAACTGGGCAAAATAGTGTTCCAAAATCATCTTAAGTAACCCTTCAGAAATAACTTCCACAAAACTCATTTCATCATAAAAAAAAAGTTGCGGACAACTTTTATGAGGAAGGTCGTCCAGATTCGAGCTATAAAAATTAGTAGAAAATTGAGAAACTGTAAAGGTCACACATGCGGTAAAACTGGGCTTCATGAACCCAAAGCAAAAGTAGATCGCCAAACCACAAAAATCAGTTTGGAATAACCTGATATTAATATATGTGATACCTCAGGATGTATGAATCAACTTTGAAGAAGAAATTTTCTTAAAATTTGGCCCGCAAAAGTGCTAGCAAAATCGGGAAGACAGAAGGGTATCGTTTACTCGGTTTTCTGGATTGCAACAAAACTCAAAAAATCAACCCCTTTTCTCAAAACCAGCCACTTCCACTCGACGTCACAATATACCAGGGGCTAAAACAACATATTCCAGCACTCATAAGACGTCTTCAACACATCCAAAAGGATTTCTTGGTCTAAAGACCACATGCAAGGCGAACAAAACATCTAATGTGACATGCAAAGCCATAGCAAGTTAGAACCGCAACATGCAAAGTTTGTAGCCTCATTTCATGCCTCTTCCAATGTCATTAATTGGCGGAATTCACTGGTTTTCATGCTTGAACAAAACAAAATACAGAACCACACATGCAGACGGCAAAACCGAGAGAAAGAGAGATTGAGTGACTTAGGAACAAGTCCTATCTCCTTGCCTTAAGGTTAAGCTTCCTTTTGGTGAGATTTTGGGTGAGAAAACAGCAAGAAAGAGGAAGAAATGAAGAGGAAAGGGTTCAGGTGGTGTCCGGCCGTGAGAGAGAAATGAGAGATGAATGAGGGTTTTTGGCGAACAAAGGTGAAAAATGAGGAAGGGAGGAGAGAGAGAGAGGGGCGGCCGAATTCCTTAAGAAGGAAGGGGAGGAATGATTAAAACTTCTTGAATACACTTTGTGCATGAAAATGTAGGGCTTTGCCACTATTCACCCATGATTATAGGCCTTCACGGATTTTAGGGGCAAAATGGGAATTTTGGGGTTCGGTTTAGGGACAGCCGATCATAGGGTCATTAAGACTTAAGGATGGTTCATTATATCCTAATTTAATCACACATGATTCCACATAAAATATACTTTAGGGTATAAATACCATATTTGTTCAATTGGCTATAATATTCCTATTTAACCCAAGAATATAGTCGAAACTATATTATATAATTGTCTAATGAATTCTTCCAATGTTGTCGGACCCAAGTATGTCAAATGAATTTTCAAAGGCGTCTCGAGATATTTTCATTTCCCCTCAACCATTACCTACCTTAATCTTTATTTAATTATCACTAAATAGGTTAGCGAAATTTAGGATGTCACAATTAGTGTATTACAAACTTTACAAATGTAGTTGGTAATTTAAACACCATGGGAAAAGTACCAAAAAATTCATAAACCTATTGTATTAGTGCTAATTTAATTATAAACCTTTCAATTGAATCAATTTAGTCATAAATATTTATCATATTAGTATCAATTTAGTCCATCCGATCAATTTAGGCCGAAAATCAATGATGTGGATGTTAGTTATCTTATATGGCATCATCAGCGTTAACATGGACATTTTTAAATGATTTTTTTATTCATTGTTATTATTTTTAAAATTTTTCTTTTTTCCTTTTTTTCTTTCCTTTTCTTTCCTATTCTTCTTCTTTGGACAGTGGCCAGTACTGGGCATGGCTAGCCAGCCATAGGTGGGCTCGACCCTCATGGTCACAACTTGGGCGAGGGCAATCCTCGCTAGAGGCCGTAGGGGCGACCTTTGCTAGATCCGACGACGGTCAAGCCCTTGTGGCGTTTAGTGAGGGCCACCGTCCCCAGGCTATGACCGTAAGGGTCAAGCCCTCGTCTCTAGCCGATCGCTAGCCATGGCCAATGCCGACTATTGTCCAAAGAAGAAGAATAGGAAGAAAAAGGGAAAAATAAGAAAAAGGAAATTTAAAAAAAAAATCAAAAAATTATTTAAAATTGTTCACGTTAGTGCTGATGATGCCACGTAGGATGGCTAGCATCCACATTACTTATTTCCAACTTAAATTGGTCAAATGGACTAAATTGGTACCAATGTGAAAATATTTAGGATTAAATTAATCCAATTGAAAGATTTAGGATTAAATTGGTACCAATACAATAAATTTAGGACTTTTTGGTAATTTTCTTTGATGAAAATACTATCTCCCAATTGGTTATTGATGAACTTCTTTTAATATATAAACAGTTATTTGCTGACATTTGTAACTAATATTATTTTATATGCATGTCACGAATATATCAACATGTCAATTTCTTGGAAACTATACCAGTGTGATCGATAAAGCTCAAACATTTTAATGGTTTTACTAATGTTCAGATGATTAGTGTTGTTAATATGTAAGATCGTTATTTGTGGATTATTGACTTTAGGTTACCATTCAAGTGTAATAATGATAAAGTATAAGACATACTACAAATTACACAAAGTAACCGACATTATTAAACAATATTTTGATTGCAATGAAAAATAAATATTATTTGAAAATACGATGATGTTGAAAAAACATACTCTTTTGAAATTTGATCAATCTATAATAGTAAGAAGAGTTTTTTCTCCCATAATATACACTTGTATTGTTCGTGCCACCACGTGTGCAAAGTTGAATAAACGCGATTAACAAAGTTTTGACTTAAATCGCAAGAAAGTTTGCATCTTTTCTTGTGGCCTTGGGTTCAAACCTTGTTAGAGTACTCTAAGAGTAAAAATATTCAAAGAAAAATTATATAAATAGTATTTGAACTTTAGTTAATATATAATGTCATCTCTAACCTTTTAGTTTATTCAATGAGGTCATTGAATTATTGAAATATATTTAATATAATTTCTGAATTTTTTTAATTTTTTTAATTTTTTTAATTTATTTAATGTAATCCTTAAACTATTAGTAAATATTCAATTTAGCACCTAAATTATATGAAAATAATCGATGCCATCGTTACATTAATTCAAGTTATCTGAATCTACTAATGTAACTTTTAGCCAATTAAGTTTAAATGGTAGACCGGAAAAAAAACCTACACGTAGATTCTCCATAAAAGATTTTCATCTTAAATTAGAAAAACAAATTTCCATACGGAATATTTAAAGTCCTTCATTTATTTTTTCTTTTTTTTCTTAAATCGATGGATAAAAAGATGGACATGCTGACTCATCATATTTAAAAAGCCAACTCATTATATATTAGTCAACATCATCAAATAACATTTGATTTATCATTTGAACAATTAAAAGGATTATATTGAACATTTACCAATAGTTTATAAACAATATTGAATAGATTAAAAGTGTGGAGACTTTATAGAGCATCTATCAATAGTTCATAAGCAGCATTGAACAAACTAAAAATAAAGAAGATTACTTAGACATTAGACCAAAGATCATGAACCATTTGTGCTATATTCCTAATCCCAAATGCGCCATTCTAATTGGAGGTGTGCTTCCTTGAAATTGCTTAGCGAAGTGAACTCGTTGAGTGGTGCGAAAGCTAGTCCAAACATCATATAATCACTAAATAAAAATAAAATTTGAATAGGCATTTATAAAAATATAAAAATAAATTTAGAGTACGCTTAAGAAAGGAAATGAGTAGTGGTTTTGGCCGTGGACGGAATGGCAGATGCATGGAGACTGGTGGTCAGTTAGTTGTCATTAGAAGGGGTAACTTATCTGTTACATTTTTCTCAGTTCTTCATAGTAGTGAGATAAGATGGTGTTTGGGCTTGACAATGCAAAATCCAAAAGCTCAACAGGAAAATGAAAAACAAAATGCAAAATTGTTTATCCCACATCACCTTTAAAAATAAGGAAGTAGTAAAATAAACAGATGAAGACGCTAACAAGCGCTATTCGCTGAATTTGCCTTTTGCGAGCATCGTCATTTATGCACTTTGCATGCACTAATTGATCATCCGTCTGTACTTGAAGATACCGAAAAGACAATATTTATAGGATTTTTCCGCCGTTTACTTAGATAAGCAAAAACAATCACGATAAAAATAAAGAATATGTGAAGTCGGCGTTCTTTCCTAAGACCGAACACGAGTCTCACGACAGACAACTATTAAGGGTCCAAATAAAATAAGAAAAAAAAAACCATAATAAGGTTAAACAAAGGGTTACTTGCATCCGACGAGTTAATGTCTTACGCCGAGGAGCTGGGCTTCTGATGTGGGTAGATGGAGAGACCCTGATTTGCACGAGTCTGAAACCAAAGTCCAAGTCGCTTTTCAAATCATTTAGTAGTCTACTGAATTCTCAACTCGTGGGGGTATCAAACTGGTTGGGCGGGAGAACCTAGAAGGCTACCCCTCCATCCGCTAACGTGCTTTCACCTAACCCCCTTCCAAACAAAAATGAGTCCTCTCCTGTCCTTCCTCACCTTCAACGGACTCGACGGTCAAATCGAAAAGGACCATCGACCTTACAAAACCCTGGTTTTTTCAAATCAAGAAACGGGGCAGAATCTTTGCTGAACTACGTCCTTTCCACGGCCAGCAACAATGGTTGTTAATTCATCGTCTGAAAACGCTGTCAAACTTTAGCTTACGTTCGCTTTATTAATTCAAGGTTATAAATGGTGCTCAACTTCCGAGGATCTCTAGGTTTTCTTTTTTTTGATTTGTTTCATCGAATGGAGAATTACGATTCAGTGCAATTCATAAACGTTGGAAAGCTCCATGAAATGCTGGGAAACGGGCACTCGCTCCTCTTGACTCTCGTGTTGCAGGGACCACGTGAGATTCGATCTGCACTTCCACGGTTCCTCCGACAGAAATCGAACGATGGAGATTAAATTGGAGCATTGGCCCATATCTGTCTTTTCCCTCTTTATTTCCTAAGGATCCTTCAATTGTACTAGCAAAAGCGACACGCTTTGACTTCCGAAAAATAAAAATTGAACGAAAAAATTGATCCAAAAGTGTTAAAAAAAAAAAAGAGAGATGACAGAAATTTCGATATTTTCTGTCTGCCCTAATTTGCCATCTTTCATCGACAAAAAACAGTCGAGTTGGTAATTCCATCTTTCAATTGATATATATTTATAATCACCGACTACCCTGGATTATAGAAATAATAAATAAATGAAGTAAAATAACCACATCCTTATCTGGACCGATTCCCAGCACAGGCGGGAATCATCTGCCTTGAGAACAACCACAAAATTCTTTAAGGCAACCCATACAAATAGCAATAAAAAGAATTCCGTCCTTTAGTATATTATATGAGTTCAGAAGGTTCGCTTGAAGATCCCGACCGGGGTGTTAGGTTGGGCTCGTGGGGGAGTTAGATTTATCTAACACGATCCCCAACATTCCCCTCTCAGGTATCCACATGCGATTGCCTAATGCACTAAACTGCTTGGTCTACTTCCTGGAATGGTAGTTACGGGGTTAAACTCCGTTCCTTGATAACTAGTCCTCGTGGTAAGGTCAAAAACCACACAAGACTCCCACACCCACTCCCTGCTTAAACTCGAGCTGCTCGCATAAGGATACTGTTTCCTTTGGGCGTTGTGCGTCTGCCTCTGTTCCACTGAATTGTCCATTAGCATCGTCTAGAACAGGTCCAGGGAAAACAGAGACAGAGGGGACATGGGCTCGGCGGAGTATCAGCCATTGCTGCTCGGGCTCGACTCTCACAGCCGGATACCGGACCTGTCATCGGTGGCGATCGAGGAGTTCCTCGAGCACCGCCCCGTTGCGCTCCGATGGTGGCCGCGCCTTGTGGCATGGGAGTCGAGGCTGCTCTGGCTGCTCTCGGGCTCGTCCATCGTGACGTCCATCTTCAACTACATGCTCAGCTTTGTGACCCTCATGTTCACTGGGCACTTGGGTGCGCTGGAGCTTGCAGGGGCTTCCATTGCCAGCGTGGGCATTCAAGGCCTTGCCTACGGGATTATGGTAATGCATATGTGTCTTTTCAATTTTTTAAACTTGTGGCAATTTATGTACCGGAGTTACGGTGATGGAAATCCATATCCGCTCGTGATATCACAATTCGAGTTCCAATTCTTTAGTCGGCAACAATCAATAATCTAAATCTTTTCGTTTGTTCTTGGGTTCTGTACAAGGATGATGCTGTCTCAACTCTTTTGCCTGCACATACCTGGCCTGTACACCATTTCGTACTGCTCTGCCTTTCCGTGCCTTCTTTGGGAAAGTCGATACATAGTTATGTCTTGATGCCGTAAATATAGACATGCCAAGAAGTTATTGAGTTAGACTCAATTCAAAGAATGTAGTGACAAAATAGGCCTATTGCCGAGCCCAGTTACGATAGATAAATTCAGTAAAAATCTTGACAGTGGTCTCTCAGCCTGTCCATGCTCTGTTCATTGGCTTTAGATCGAGTCCTAAATGTGATCAGTTAAGAACTTATCCAAATGAATATAGACAACAATCTCTCCCATTTATGGAACACTAACCCAGGTTTGTTTGTGATTCCAATGGACAGTTGGGAATGGCTAGTGCCGTGCAAACCGTCTGTGGCCAGGCCTATGGTGCGAAGAAGTACTCCTCGATGGGCGTCATTTGCCAAAGAGCCATAGTCCTGCATGTGGGAGCGGCTTTCCTGCTCACATTCTTGTACTGGTACTCTGGTGCGGCACTCAAAGCGATGGGCCAATCGGAGAGCATCGCTGAGCAAGGCCAGATTTTCGCACGGGGCCTAATCCCCCAGCTGTATGCATTCGCAATTGCATGTCCAATGCAGAGGTTCCTCCAGGCACAGAACATAGTGAACCCTCTGGCTTACATGTCTGTTGGGGTATTCCTCTTGCACATCCTCCTCACATGGATTGTTGTCTATGTGTTGGACTACGGCCTCATCGGGGCAGCTCTAACCTTGAGCTTCTCCTGGTGGGTCCTCGTCATCTTAAACGGGCTCTACATCATCCTTAGCCCCAAATGTAAGGAGACCTGGACCGGCCTGTCGATGAAAGCATTTAAGGGAATCTGGCCTTATTTCAAGCTCACTGTTGCTTCTGCCATCATGCTTTGGTATGTGATTAGGACCAGTCACCATGTTCATTAAGTCTTGATCTGCCATGACCTGACCTTTTTCTTCTTCATGTAGCTTGGAAATATGGTACTTCCAAGGTCTTGTGCTGATTTCAGGTCTCCTTCCCGATCCCACCATATCTCTGGACTCCATATCTATTTGGTAATGCTGGCAAAACTGTTTCTTCCTTTGTCACAGTAAGCCAAATTTGCATTTTTCTTGACTTGATGATGCTTTTTGCTTTCAGTATGAACTACTTGAACTGGGACATGCAATTTATGCTGGGGCTAGCTGCAGCCGCCAGGTTTGTCACTCCAAACATAAAATACTAGTAATGATATGGAGATGCACTTGCAACAATTATGACCATCGAATTTGCGCACGTTGCAACTCTAAGCAATATAACAGCGCATCATGGTATGAAGTTGCAGTAATTATTTTGTCTTGCTAATGAATTCGGCTGTTCGTTGCAGTGTCCGTGTAAGCAATGAGCTTGGGGCAGGTCATCCTAGTGTAGCGAAGTTTTCAGTCTTGGTCGTGACTGCAACCAGCATTCTCATTAGTATAGTGTTCTCAGCAATTGTCCTGATATTCAAAGTGGGATTGAGCAAACTCTTCACAAGCGACACTGAAGTTATCGAAGCAGTTTCTGCAATAACTCCTCTGTTGGCCATCTCTGTTTTCCTCAATGGAATTCAGCCCATACTCTCAGGTAACTATTGCTATGAATGCAGTAATAGCTGTTAGTGAAGCAGTTGATGATCCCTCCTTTTGCAAATGGTATTTAACTGCTATTGCACTTGATTTGCAGGTGTGGCAATTGGAAGCGGGTGGCAAGCCGTGGTGGCCTACATCAACCTAGCCACTTACTATATAATTGGTCTCCCAATCGGATGCGTTCTTGGTTTCAAAACTAGTTTAGGAGCGGCGGTAAAGTCATCTCTCTCTCTCTCTCTCTCTCTCTCTCTCTCTCTCTCTCTCTCTCTCTCTCTCATATACACACATATTCATGATAAGTGCTCTTCATTTCAGGGTATCTGGTGGGGAATGATTGTCGGGGTTCTTCTACAAACAGTAGCCCTCATCATATTAACCGCTAGAACAAATTGGAATGCTGAGGTAGCTGTAGTCCTGAATTGTTCATCTCATATGGTGTCATGTCATACATGGATACTGATACCAAATTCTCTGCTTTTCTCAGGTCGAAAAAGCTGCAACTCGCTTGAAGAATTCGGCGAATGTGGAAACATTAGACCTGATTGATGACGCATAGGGGTTGCTTATATGATCTCAATTTTTCTTCCAGCATTTAGATCGCAATTCCCGCATTTTTCTCTCAATGTGAGAGAATGATGGGGTGAAATATTTTGATAGGCTCCTCTTTATCATTTTTTTGCTTATCGTGTATATATGAGCCCAGATTTGTAAGAGGGGAAGGGAACCCTCTTCTTGTAACGGTCAACGATTGTGATAAAGAGCCTTCATGTATTTCAATCATCCGCTTTGGGGAAATTAGGAGATGGGCCTGAGTAATGCCGATGAAAACTTCATTTCTCTCGTCACCATGCTGTCACTAGAGGAAACCCGGGACCGCTCGTTCACTACATATTGCATTAGGTGTGGACAATCTGATTGTTGACTTGTGCAGAATGGGGAAAAGATCAGAAGCGAATGGTTCAGGGCAGGCAGCACGTGCAAACTCCTACTAGATGGTGAAAAACAGATGCCATATGATAAAGCACCTACTAGTCTTTTTGATGCATCATTGTCATGAAGTGCTTAGCACCTGCAACATAAGTCCAATATGATAGGACAAAATTACTATTACAGCAAGAAATGAACAAGTTTCACAATCATATCATAAAATAGACAAACGATGAGATGCGACTGACTGCAAATGCAAAACATAATCAATAGTCCTGCTCAAAAACTCGGTCAATGCACTTACTGAGCCGGTTCATTCATTGATAAGCAGCGGAATTCCCGTGCACGTCCTTTCCACGAGCTGAAGATATTGTCTACATCGAACCCTAACAGTCATCCACTCCCATCTGCGGATTAGAAACCGACACTTCCCTCATTCATGCCGTCATCGCTATGCTCAACCATTCGGTTCACTTTTCTTCAGTCCCTGTGTTGCAGTTGCCAAGGAGCCAGATGTTCTGTTGCTTGAAGAAATTACAAGATTGTGAACATTAAAGCAACTATGGAATAGATAATTTCAACAACAACGATGTAATCAGATCATCGCTTCACAAGGACGTTAGCTGTTCACTCATGAATGGATATATCCGACGCAGTGTTCTTAAAGCTAGTACATAATCTAACAAGCTAATAATACTTTAACAACACAAGATGCCAAGATGAACTCCCTCGCCAATTTTAGCACCTTCGCTCTTGAAGCAATTGAAAGGAACGTTAAATCGGTAACATCAATGGGAAGTTGAATTGTACGGACTAAAAAAGCGTACCTTCCCACCAACTAGTCAAACAACCCCCCAACCAAAAAATAAAAAAGGTCGATTTACGTACCAACAAGTCAACTCCAACATTGAAAAGGTTGATTTACATTGGAAAAATAATGAAAATGTTCTTTGAACTTTAATCTAATATATAATATCATCTATCAATTTTTATCATTTAATATGATCCCCAAACTATTGATAAATTTTTAATGTAGTTCCTCCATTTGCTCAAATGGCAATTCAAATATTATTTCAAGACATAGATTATTAAATGTTGAGTTCAATTTTTAAAATAATGAGTTGATATGTCTATCTTTTTATCCATCAACTTGGGAAAGGGCAGGAAAAAAATTTAGGCCATTAACCTATCATTAGTTGATAACATGGATTATCACAGCCTAATTGGGGATGAATGTATTACTTGGATGATCCACATGCAACTTTTTCTTGTCATCCACCATTGATTGCAAGTCACATCAGCAAATTCACTTAACTTATATTACCAAAAGTATTTTTAGGGATTAAATTAAACATTTATTAATTGTGGAAGGACTATATCATTGCACATTCAATTAGAGTTCATGGACTATTTGTGTGGTTTTTCCATTTAAATCAGTATATAAGAATTTGAAGCTTCAAATATGCCATTTTTCGGGCTGTTAGGTATATATTAAGATTATTTATGATATTCCGAATATCTATAATATTTTAAATTATTTTATGATATTTTTGGTATTAATATTCTGAATATCTTTATGATTGATTGTGATCGATTGCATAATATTTTGTTGCTATAGATAGTCAACATATAAGGCCTTGGCTCATCTACTCTTGTTACAACGTACTAAAATTATATAAAAAATTCTCTTTTTTCTCTCTTCCGCATTTTCCGCATTTTTCTTAACTCAGGGAAGATGCGGCAGTTACTTTCTTTTCTGTGACTTTTTATCTTGTCGAAAGATGAAGTACCAAAGATCTTCCTTACCAAAAAAAAAGTACCAAAGATCTTTGTACGAAATGCAATAAACTCCAGAGAAAATGCTTAAGGCTCTAGAGCATAGATCATGATCTTGTACGAAATACGATGGACTCTAGAGGAACTTTGACTGTGGAACCAGATAACGATCGCCTCGTACTCCATCGCTGAAGAATCTTATGCACCTTTGAATTTAAGACAAACTTTCGAGTAATTGACTGCCGTTCGATGGATGAAAATGAAATCTATTTGGATCCCAGATTCATGCAGCATCATTGTTTCAAACTCGTTCGATTTGAATATCGAATTTTCTCCACCACGATCACTATCATTATTAATTAGATGATAAATAGTCGAGATGGGTGGCTTGAACCGGAAAGAGAAGAAGCGTAGGCCAACCAAATGGCCGCTCCCCCTACTCTTCCGCTTAAACCTTCCTTTGGAGAGCACACCCTCGATAGTAGGTGTGAGATTGCGACTCTACTCAGTTCATTTAAAGACTAAACGTGCGATTTGTGATGACTTTTGAACAATCTTGTGGACAAGCGCTTTGAAGACTGTGTAGATGTATTGTCAGCTTCGGAAGATTCCTTTGAGGCGACAAATATAGAGGTTAGCTCTATCTAACATATCGTTTGTCTGTTCCTCAGCGATGGATGAACAGGGTTTAGAAGAAAGAAGGGTAGTTAACTTTCAACGTCAATTCACCGCCTATTTGAAAAGGCTTCCTCCGAGACCCTTAATCAAACTGAGTTCTGGCCTACCTAGGAACTGTGGGCACTATCAAGCTTTCCTTGTCGCGAAGGACGATGGGCTCAGAAGAGGCAGAGCAACAGCCCTTGCTGCTCGGATTAGACCCTCACGGTCGAATCTCCGACTTGTCGTCTGCCACAATCGAGGAAGTTCTTGGGCATTCAGTCCCACTCCGAGGGTGGGCGCGTCTAGTGGCATGGGAGTCGAGGCTGCTCTGGCTCTTATCCGGCTCATCCATTGTCGTGTCCATCTTTAACTACATGCTATGTTTCGTGTCGCTCATGTTTACCGGGCATTTGGGCGCCGTGGAACTTGCCGGAGCCTCCATGGCTACCGTGGTCATCCAAGGTCTTGCTTATGGCATAATGGTATTTGCCCACCACTCTTTAAAGTTCATTGAATTTATGGCTGCCGGTTCAATAATCACAGTTTAATGCTCATTATTTGGTTACCCTAATAGTTGCATTCGCTTATCTGAATTGTCTGACATCACGAGCATATATGGTCCTGTTTTATTGCTGGAAATTCTGTAACTCGTATCAAGCCATAATGCCGGTGTTATTATATCCTATTGATTCACGAAGCATGTAAAACAAGTCATAATCTTTCCTTGTCTTCCGATATCACACAGTTGGGCATGGCCAGCGCGGTGCAAACTGTATGTGGCCAAGCTTATGGGGCAAAGAGGTACTCGGAAATGGGCATCATTTGCCAAAGAGCTATGGTTCTGCACTTGGGAGCAGCTGTCCTTCTCAGCTTCATATACTGGTTCTCCGGCGACATACTCCTAGCGATTGGAATATCCGAGACCATCACTGAGCCGGGCCAGTTATTTACGCGGGGATTGATCCCTCAGCTATATGCATTCGCACTTGCCTGCCCAATGCAGAGGTTCCTTCAGGCACAGAACATAGTGAACCCTCTGGCTTACATGTCTGTGGGGGTCTTCCTCTTGCACACCTTCCTCACATGGCTTGCTGTCTATGTCTTGGACTATGGCCTTCTAGGGGCGGCCCTGACTCTGAGCCTCTCGTGGTGGATTCTCGTCCTCATCAATGCACTTTACATTGTCCTGAGCCCCTCTTGCAAGGAAACCTGGACTGGCCTATCGATGAGAGCTTTCACAGGAGTTTGGCCTTACTTCAAGCTCACAGTTGCTTCCGCCGTAATGCTTTGGTATGTGTTTGTTACAGAACTGCTTATTACACTCATTCAGTCTTTTTCATTGCCACGGTTGAGCAAGGTTTAAGTGGGCAGATCTCAAGACAAAAATTTGCAAGCTACCCTTATGGAACCATTTCCAAAGCTCAAACGTTGTTGCATACACTTCTAGTCCGGGGTCAGTTGTAGGTTCTACCGAGAAACCTATTGTTCTTCTAAAGGAAGTAGTTGTTAATGCTTTCTTCTCCTTGTAGGACTTTTGGAAAGGAATTTACCCTAAAGAATGAAAAAGTGAGACCTTTAGATAGTTTAGGACTGAGTGGAAACTCTCAGGTCGTGTGTGCTGGAAAAAGGTGTCTTTTTTTTATGAAAAATTACTACGTGGAAGCTTTGCTTAAATTTGAAAGTGAGATCCTTTAAAAAAAAACAGCCTAAAGGATTGCCTTTGGAAAATGGAAGATTGAAAAATCATCTTATCTTAAAATAGAAATAATAGAGGTCCTACCTCACAGCTGGTGAAGCGAAAACAGATTCAGTTGTACTCTCTGACCATTCTTGAAGGTCTGATTTAGGGCAGTCATGCACAGCCAGGAACCAACTCTGTTATGTTATGGTCAGTTCCACTTTCAAAAACTTCTTTCGAGCATGAAACTGACTAATCATGTTCCAATCCCACTGGAAACCGACATTTCAAGGGTGGTTCCAGTTGGCTGTCTGGATTGAACGTGCCCACATGCCTAACTGTCGCAAAAGTGACCTTAGTTCCATCTGAATGCAGCTTGGAAATATGGTACTTCAATGGACTGGTGCTCCTAGCTGGTTTCCTCTCCAATGCTACAATAGAATTGGACACTATGTCCATCTGGTATTTCTGCTAATCACCCTTCTTCTATTAGACATGCTAGCTTCATCCTCCTAACTTGATGTTTACCCTCATTTTCAGCATGAATTACTGGAATTGGGATATGCAGTTTATGCTAGGGCTAAGTGCAGCAGCCAGGTCTGTCACTTCAAAAGTTACAGATTGTTGAATGACATTTCAAATAGTATAATAATGTTCCTTTATATTATTGGTTAGCAATCCCCTTAATTTTGGCTAGTATCATTGACTACTCTTTTTGCTGGCTGCACAAATGCTGATGACTACTGTTGTTACACTTTCCATCCAGTCGGTGGTTTAGTATGATCCCTGTTGTACCTTTGTTGGCTTACAGATGATTTGGTGATTGATTGCAGTATCCGGGTTGGTAACGAGTTAGGGGCAGGTCATCCAAGAGTTGCAAAATTTTCAGTTGTGGTAGTGAATGCAACCAGTATTCTTATTAGTATAGTGTTCACTGCGATTGTTCTCATATTCCGGGTTGGTTTGAGCAAACTCTTCACGAGTGATGAAGAAGTCATCAATGCTGTTTCTGAAATAACTCCTCTGTTGGCCATCTCTGTCTTCCTGAATGGCATTCAACCCATACTTTCAGGTAACTGATATCATATCGGGCATGATATATAACTGTAAGTGCTAGCATGCCTTGTCAATTCATGTCTGCATCTTTTGGTTCCGATTATTGTAAATAATAAACCAGTACTTAAGAAGTGCAGTAATCTGTGTCCAATTTTTCGGTTAAACGAGCAATGTCATATCAAAGTCATCTCTGTCCTAATGTTTTTTTAGACTTTGTGTTGTCTAATCTGGTTATGGGCAACATTATTAGGCCTGGCACTTGATGTGTTAACTACTCAAATCAATGCCAAATCAAAATTCATGCTTCATGAATCATGAATCTGCAGGTGTGGCAATCGGCAGTGGTTGGCAAGCCGTGGTGGCATACATAAATCTGACCGCTTACTACATCATCGGTCTCCCCATAGGATGTGTTCTCGGTTTCAAAACTAGTTTAGAAGTGGCGGTATATCAACAATCTCTCTCTCTCTCTCTCTCTCTCTCTCTCTCTCTCTCTCTCTCTCTCTCTCAAGCTTCTCAACCTTTTCGATCTTCAGGGAATCTGGTGGGGAATGATCATTGGGGTTATTCTGCAAACAGTGACATTGATCATTTTGACAGCAAGAACAAATTGGAGTGTGGAGGTAATAGCAGCTTCACATCACCTCACATTTCCATCATTTCCCGAATACAGCAGATACTGAATGAATATGCTTTCTCAGGTTGAAAAAGCCGCAGCTCGTGTGAACAGTTCAGCAGAGTGAGACAGAGGAGAATTAATTGGGAAATAGAGAGAGGGACATTGCCTTCTAACTCTCATTCTGCCATTTCACATTGTTACCATCCCTAAAGCACAAGGATTCCCAATCCCGGACCAAGACTGTGGAACCTCACCGTATCTGTACCAATCCTGTCGACGATACGATCAAAGTACATGGTCTTGCTCGAGACTGGAGGACAACTAACTGAATTTCTTCTTCATATAGATGAACACATGTGGCGTCAACTAATTGTAGTTTCCACATCTTTTTTGGGTCTAGTAACCCTCTTTTCGAGTGTTTTCTACTTTATCGCGTGATTGAACTGTTGTGCCATGATCAATAACAAGCATCGTTCCATTCTGCTCAGTATCCTTGAGAACATCAGATGAAGTCTGGTCTGCTGATAACATAGAAAAGCACAAAAAGAAATAGTTATTCTGCTAACTGATCTTTCTACGATTAACCAATATGTTACAGAACAATTGAACATCCATCAGAACTGATCATCCGTTCTACTCAGATACAGTAATGTTACAAATGCCGTGTCCGATGAATGTGTAGTTAACCCCTCGCCTTGTGTACTTAAGAAGGACAAACAATCGATTACCGAAGATCCAGAACAATCGGTGGAATTCCTCCCATCCCGGTTGCAATAAGAAACTTGAAAGAACAGCAAAAAGGGAAGACCAATGATGAGACCAGTCCCAATTCATACATCAAGTTTTAATTCGATCGAGCGATGAAACAGTGATCGTTCTTCGTGCTCCCTCTGTTCAATTTAAAAGCGGTCATTTAGTGAACTCAGGGTATCATGCCTGGACATTTAACACTGTCTGCGTCACAAAATGCAACATGACAACAATAATAATAACCATCAATGACGATTCGCTGCTTCGTCGGCATGAATGCTCATCTATGGCGAACACCGAACTAGTGACTTGTGCTCTCGGTCATGGGACACTCTTCTCCGATCTCGGCTCACGGAGACGTGGATCCCCTATTCCGTACGGTGGATGAATTTCAACCGTTAATCTAGGAAAATGAAAACTTTATCTGCGTCCGAGACTTATCAACACACTTGTAAATCGCAATGCGGATTGAGAGCCAATACTTTTATCCAAGTCTCTCCTTTTATACCATCATAATTGTTGTGTGCGCAACTACTCTGATACCACTTGTTACGGATATGGATAAGCGAACCAATAAAATTAGTCGAAAAGAAGGAAAGAGAATCGAACACCAAATTTATATGATTCAATCCGAATATCGGAATCTATATCTACAGAAAGAGCAATGAAATTTCACTATAGAAATCAAGCGATATAACGAAGATTACAATCATTCAAGCACTCAAATGATACAACAAAAATTATAATCATTTAACCATTCGAACACTCAAACACTTTTTTAGTATTTTTCAGCTCTCAATTACACTCAATAACTCATAAAGTGTTTAGTCCCTCATAATTTCTAGTGAAAACTCACTTAATGAATTACGTAAATTCTATTAACAAGAATTTAATTGACTAAAACACCCGGGTGTAATTACAACAAGTAAACTCTCTCGAGAACTAGTAAACTCTCTCCAGAAGAACTCTCTGTTCTCTCGGCCACCGAGGACTGGCGTCCTCTCGGTGGTCAAAGGCACACATTCTCCTGCGCTCCTTCTCTGCCTTTTATGAAGAGCTGAACTTGCCTGGAGACAAATCAAGCCACGACTTCGGCGCCTCCCACGTCTACTTCCTGAAGCAGCAACGACACCCTCCAGTTTTTATGGCATGCACGTCATGCATGCAAAAATGCAAGAAAGAAGAAATGGGATGCCCATGGACTCTCTCTCGTCATGCATGCAAAAATGCAGGAAACCCCTTCTTTTTCTCCCTCTCAAAGTCAACGATGATGGCCACATATTTTCTTCTTTCTTTCTGCACGTTCACATGGCATTCCGCACCCATCGCATTCTTCAATATCTAATGCAAAGCGGGCCACCGTCAACTTTCAGGAGAATTGCAAAAAAAGTCCAGGACGAGGCCGCCAGCGAGGGCGGCCTCACGCAGTGGCCGGCAAGCCTCATCGGAGCTGGCCGGCCACGTCTGCCGGCCGGGAGAGAGGGGCAAGAAAAAAAAATAAAAAAATAATTCGAAAATTATTTAAAATATTATCGCCGACGCCAGCCGGCATCCACGTCAACTCCGGCCGGCCAAATTGACTAAATTGGCACAATCGCAAAAGGTTTAGGACTGAATTAGCACAACCTCAATAGGTTTAGGACTTTTTTAGCAATTCTCCCGTCAACTTTCCTCATTCATTTCCCAAGTCCAACTTGCAAAGATGAATAGAAGACAACAAAAGAAGCCACCGTAATTAATCTCTTCATGCTTGCGGCTCATAAATGAAATCCACATGCAATGTTATCGAATTCGAACTTGAGATATATTTTCAATAATAATAACCCACAAAATAAGTAAAATTCGACAACAATGGTTTGCTTTTATTTGAAAAATGCAATAAGTACAAAATTATGTTTTGACCCTATTGACCTTTGAAGATGTGGGTCCTAAACACACAACAAGGCCCATGAGAGAAGGCAACTGCACAGGATCACCATCTCCTCTATGGTCAAGAGCCTAAAATGTTTCTCTAGAGTTTAGAGGTGAGCATGGTCTGGGTCCAAGTGGGTGGTTCCCACGTTGGCATTGAGAACTGCCCACTAATGACAATTCCAAAATATTGGAATTAGGAACCGCTTATTAGTTCCATGGACTCACTCAAAAATCGGACCGAAGATCCGATCCGATTCCTGATGGATCCATGGAACTGACCCCACCAAGATTCTCTAGACAAATCTGAAATTCCCGTGGCTCATGGGAGAAAGCATATTGGTGGGTTGTGTCGTAGTTGAGGGTTTGAAGGTAGGAAGTACGTTTATGCCTTTTGTTTGTTGTGATTGTGATGTTTCTTGCATCCCGATGAGAGAGCAAGGGCTGGAACCGAGATAATATTGCCAGAGCAAGGACGAACCAGGATATTGTAAGGATAACTATTTTGTTTCTTCCACTTTCGCTTTAGCTAAAAGTGAATTGAATTTTTTTTTTAAACATAGTTGTTTATTTATTTACTAGTCCAGTTCGGATAGACAATTCCATACCTAGAATCGAGAATCGGATTAATACTCACCGATTTTATAAATTAGAATTGAGAAATGAACCAGTTCCTATGAGAATTCCCGATTCGGTTCGGTTCCGGGTAGTTCCCGATTCCTTTGCACACCCCTACTATAGTCCATTGCATTTCATACAAGATCTTCAGTGCATTGTCGTTCGGCAAGAAAAAAAGACAGAAAGGGAAGAAACTATCACATATAGCCCAAAAATAGCATATTTGAAGCTTTGGATTCTTATATACCAATTTAAATAGGAAAACAACACAAATGATCCATGAATTTTTAAATGTGCCATATCATCTCTGGATTTTTACTTTGTTTAAAGCGGTCTATGAACTATTAGTAAATATTCAATCTAGTCCTTAAATTACATGAAAATGCTCAATATCATTCTTTTGGCAATTGAAATTAACGAAATTTGCTAATGTGGCTCGTAAAAAAAATTACACACGAATAATCGAAGTAAGATATTCATATCAAACTAGACTATAACAATTCACGTCATCAAATAATAATGGTCATGTTAAAACCTAATTTTTTTCTACCTTTTTCTAAAGTAGATGGATAAAAAGATCGACATAGTGACTCATCATTTCAAAAATTCAACTCAATATATAACAATCCACATCCTTAAATAACATCTAATTTGTTGTTTAAGCAAATGGAATGATTATATTAAACATTTATCAATAATTCGGGGACCATATTGAATAATTACAAATTCATAGACAACAATGCATATTGGACCAACGTTTAAAGATCATTTACGTTAGTTTTTTTTTATGTAAATCAACTCTTTTGATGTGGGGATTGATTTATTGGTGGGATGGACGTTATTATTTCATACAATTCAACTTCCCATAGATGTACCGATTTAATGTTCCTTTCAATTGCTTCAAGAACGAAGGTGCTAAAATTGGCGAGGAAGTTCAGCTTTACATCTTGTGTTGTCATTAAAGTATTATTTTAGCTTCTTAGATTACATCCTTGCTTTAAGTTTAGGAACACAGACTACACAGTGTTGGATATTTTATTCATGCGTGATCAGTTAATGTCCTTGCAAAATTAGGCGTCAAAGTGATAAACAAATCTGATTACGTCGTGTGTTCACATGGGAGCCTCTCTCTTCGGGCGAGTTCACAATGGCATCGCCTGGGAATCTACTAGGAATCGGGCTCTGCAAGTCCATTGGTTTTCCTTAGTGTGGCACACATCGTTAGTGCCAAGGCATCAGTTTTTACTTTGGTTAATGGCTAAGAACCGCTTACCTACCCAAATGTTCCTCCTTTCGATTGGGAGGCTTACTGGCGCTCTGTGTGCCTTCTGTAAGTCTAGTCCAGATACTACTGATCACCTTTTTTTTTATTGTCATATTATGCATTCTCTTGCTGTTTTTTGGGCGGGCAAGTGCAATTTGGCTTGGTCGGGAGGATCATGGAGTGATACCATGGTGTGGGCCAATATAATTTTTTTGGTAAAGGCTTCCGGAAGGAGATTCACAGATTCTCCTTTGCTGCTGTCTGTTATATTATTTGGAAGTCTCGTAATGACATCTTATTTCGAAGTAAAATGATCTACATTCTAGCTATGAAATCTTATATACTCAAGACTGTCAAGGACAAGGTGTTGTCTGGACTGTTGGTTCAAGACAATATGGCTAATAGACGCCTTCAAAGAGTGTGGGGTTTAAGTACGTCCATTTTTACTGGTTAAGTCCTTATGAGATCCTCCAGGGTGTTATGATGTTATTTTTAATTCTACATATGCTAGTTACCTTTGGATTGTGGCTTCTTTTCACTCAGTAGACTAAACTGAGTGCAATTTGGAGCGGTCATCCTCTAGTTTGCATAGTTGATAGTTGGCATTTATACAAGTTTACCTTACCAAAAAAAAAAAATCTGATTACGTCGTTCTTATGGAAATGATCTCTTCCGCAGTTGCTTTAATCTTCACATTCTTGTAATTTCTTCAAGCAACAGAACATCCGCTTCCTTGGCAAATGCATTAAAAGGACTGAAGAAAAGCAAGCTGAACAGTCGAGCATATTGATGACGGCCCGAAGGAAGGAAGTATCGGTCTCTAATCCACAAATGGGAGTGGGCGACTGTTAGTTTCGTTCGATGCAGATAATCTCTTCAGCTCGTGAACAGGAGGTGCACGGGAGTTTGACCACTTATCAATGAATGAACCGGATCAGTAAGTGCATTGACCAAATTTTCGAGCAGGACTATTGATTTTCTTGAGCATTTGCAGTCCATCCTTTGGCATCTCATCATTTGGATATTTAATGACATGATAGTGATACGTGTTCGTTTCTAACTTTATCCTATTGGGTCAGGCTTACTTTTCCGGTGCTCAACATCCAACGACAGATGACGCATCCAAAAGACTGGTTTCTCTCATATGGCATCTCTGGTGAAAGCACGGTGACGAGCGAAATGAAATTTTCATTGGCATTCCTCAGGCCCATCTCCTGATTTCCACAATGCGGATGACTGAATTATATGAAGGCTCTTTATCACAGATATTGACCGTTACAAGAAAAGCGTTCCTTCCCATTATGCCAAAGATGATAAAAAGAAGCCTATCAAAATATTTCACTCCTCCATTCTGTCACTTTGAGAGAAATTTGCAGGAACTGCAATCTGAATGCTGGAAACCGAATGGAGGTCAAATAAGCAACCGCTATCCGTCATCAAGCAGGTCTAATGTTTTCACATTCACCAAAATCTTCAAGCGAGTCACAGCTCTTTCAACCCAAGACAAGCAGAGAATTAGATAGGGGTGTCCATGTCTGACATGAAACCAGATGAGATGAAGAATGCAGAACTACTGCTGCCTCGGCATTCCAATATGTTGTGGCAGTTAATATGATGAGGGCTGGTGTTTGTAGAAGAACCCCAGCATTCATTCCCCACCAGAAATTCTGAAATGAAGAACACTTATGAGTATTTGTGTGTGTGTGCCGGGGGGGAAAAGAGAGAGAGAGAGAGAGAGAGATGTATGAACATGAAACGCTCTGATGGAAATTCAAATTGACGAGGGGGTTTTTTTAAGCTATTACCATACTACTGCATGTACACTTTTTATCAGTCAGATCCATAAGTTTTGTTCTAGTTATGAGCCAAATTCCAGTAAAATGGTGCCAACGGGTGCATTGCCCCTGCTTAAAACGGTTTCAGCAGGGAAGCCGTCCTTACAGAAAATCACGCCCAAAAGATTGTTTCTAACATTGCCGTAGAGGCATTGGGTTGCAGTGTGAGAAAGCCCTAAAGTCATTTATCGTCTAAAAGAGAGAACAGACCTCGACGCGGGCAATCCCTTATCAGCCAGCGACAAGCCCCCACGTAAGGACGATTCTGCCTCTTGAATATACCCCTCGTTAACTTCTGCTTCAACTTCTGTAGTTTCTGTGCAGAGCCCACACGGACTTCGCCAACTGATGAATCATCCCCATGCTCACTGAACTCTGTGGATTGGCTCCAGGGCATCTGTACTTTCAAAAACCTCTACAAATTTCGCTCTCTTCCGTTCCGTTATTTCCCTGACACTTCAGCTTCGATGAAGCTTGTTCTCTTTTCACGTACAAAGAATAAGGAATTTCAGCTCAAATATACTCAATAGCCTAAGATAATAGCTAATGATGGAGAAAATATTTAGGTACATTTGTAAGTTCTAGTAGAGAAGTCTTATATTGAAGAATTGATATAGTGTAGAATAGTTAATATATCATACTTTGTCCATAACTCATTAGTTTAAACTCTAAGGTTCAAGTGGGTGATATTTTGATAGACTTTAGGCTCCCAACAAGTGACATCAGAGATGATGATTAACTGATATTTTAATTCCAATATGTATGGATGTTTGGTGAATATTCAATTTGACATTTTAAGTGAAAATGGGTTAAACGGGATATTTTGATAGAATCACACTTGGCCAACAAGTGTTTATTAGTGTTTAGTGAATATTCAATTAGAACTTTTAAATGAATGTGGACCCAACTTGATAGGTTGGCAGGCTCAAACTTGAACTTCCTCATAGTGGTCTCCCCAATGAAATATTGAATTTTTGTTGCATGCTCTCAACAAGTGTCAAAGCCAATGGTTGATTAGTATCCCACCTCCAATATGTATCGATGTTTGGTAAATATTCAATTTGAGCTTTTAAGTGGAAGTGGATCTAACTAGATTAGAGTCCCTGATAACAATCTCCTGGACTTCTATTACAGTCTCCCAACATAAAACTCAACTAACCTCACTTGTTGTTGACACCTAAATTTTGATTGATCATTTGTAATTTAATGCACAAAAATTTAGGGATTAATTTTAACCCCTAAACAAAAAATATTAGGATTAAATTGCATAGCATATAGTTTTAGGAGCATTTATTATTGCATTTGCATTGGACATGTGGCAGGACTTCAATTGATGGTTCTAAGCTTTAATTTAATAAGTTGAACTAAGCCCACAAGGGAAAAGAATTTGGTTAGGCCCGTTAAGGAATGACGAGTTGGAATATGAGAATATTTTCGGGAATATAAATGTTCCCGAGAATATTCGCATTATTCTTTCAATATTTAAGGAATGTGTCGGATGAAATATTCTCGTTAAGAGGTGACGAATTGGAATATAAGAATATTCTCGAGAATATGAGAATATTCCGGGAATATGAGAATGTTCCCAAGAATATTCTCATTATTCTTTCAATATTCAAGGAAAGCGTTGGATGAAATATTTGAAAAATATTGCACGTGGGATACAAGAGCTAAATAGACAACGTGCAAATTTATCATCTTTCCTTAAATAACATAGTCTTCTCACCTATAAAAAGGGGGCCACACACACTGAAGAGACACACAAAAAAACACAGCCACAATTGAGAGAAAAGGAGTGGCAGCGCAATATAGAAAGAGAAGAGAAAAAGCGTCTCTTTTCGCTGCAGGTCTTGAAGGTCGACTCACAAAAGGAGGCATTTTCCCAAGAGACAAGGTAGGTAAAGTTTCTATCTAAATTAATTCTTGAATATTTTGTTTTGTTTTCTCGTTTAAAGTATTGCATGCTTGATTGAATTCCAATTCAGTGAGGTCGTTGTGTCGTGTTAAAAAATCTCAATAATCAAAAATATTGAGTCGCGAGACGTCGGATCAGGTTTTTGATTGTTTTGGTTTTCTATCTTGGGTCGGGGCTAAATTGCGTGCTTTACATGATTCAGTTGCATTATGTGTTGATGTGCCTTTGTTCGAATTGATTTGGCTTATTAAAGAAAACCCAAAAAAAAAAATATAGTTGAGTTAGATGTGCTTCTTATTAGAATATTTTAGGATAGTTTTCATGTTTATATATAGGTTTTTTTATTTATTTCGAATTTTGATTATAAAAAAAAACATAAAAATTGACATGCTCATGTCATGTAGAATTAGGTCATCTTCCGTGTATCATCTAGTCATTGCATGTTTAGGGTCATTGAATGCGTGACATACTAGGGTAGTTGTATTAAATATTTTCTAGCATTAGATTAAGTCAAATAATTAATGTAGCGTGATATATAGCTTGCTTATTAGGTTCCACATTGCAGACTATCATAGTTAGACAATGCATTGCACGTAGTTCTAGGCTTCATTAAAAAGTGAAAACCTTAAAAAAATATTTAAATGAGTGCGTGTTAATTAGAAATCATATCTAGGATTATTGATAATTTTTAAGCTAACATCGCAGATGCTTTCGTAGCTTTAAGGTAAGTAACTTCCTCTTTTTTCTTGCAATTTATTTATTGCTTTGCTTTATTGAGTATTAAATAATGGTTGCGCACTCGAATGATCACATTGCATGTTAGGTGGTAAATTAAAATCTACATAAACTGCCTGCAAATCATTTTTTTTAAATAAAAGAGAAAAGGTACCGAAAGGGCGTTAGAGAAATCTAACGTAATCAAGTCCCCGATCCCATAGTCTCGGTTCGTAGGAATAAAGTAATTCTCCCGTTACTTTATTCGGGTTTCTAATCGACCCACCAAAAAAATAGATTAGTGACGACTCCACGTAAAAATCATTTGCATGCTAAAAAATTTAAACCCTAAGTTGCGAATTGGTATGGGATTAGGAGAGCCCGAGCTAAGTTTAGCCTTAGTAATCCATTAGCCAAACCCTAGGTGGTGCACCCGAGGTGAGGTCGCGACACTTGTGAACGAACTAGACACTCGTTTCCATAATGAGCACCATAAATATTGAGAAGAAGCTTGGGCCACAAAAAATCTACAGCTTTTGAAGGTGAAGTTTGTTAAAAAAAAAAAAAGGACAATTCATTATGTTGTGTATCCCCCAATTAATGCAATCTCAAATGCTTTGATTATCAATTCTAGTATTAAGCGAAAGGTTATACTTACGGATCAGGTGGTAAAAGAGAAGGAGCACTACATCTAGGTATCAACAACACGAAAACTTTGTTATATTATAAATTATACTCATTTTGTATCGAGACTGAAGATAAGAAGAATGGTTGGGCTAACAAACGTCCATCTCGTTTGTATTTTGGATACCTATATATCGCTAGCGAATGAACTACACGCTCATTTCCATAATTAGCACCACTATTATTGAGAAGAAGCGTGGGCCACCAACGCCCCCCACTCCCCCCAACGACAATTAATTGAGAACAAGCGTGGCTTACCTTTCAAAGAGGACATGAGATCTTGACTCTAGGGGTGAGCATCGGTCCAGGGTTGACCCTAGACTGACCCTGGACCGGCCCAACCCTGCCAGTTCTGGTCTGGTTCCCAAGAAGACTAAGGTTGGTCCTTGGTCCTGAGATCCCTGGATCAATACTGTGTAGGTTAGTCATCAGTCCTAGGAGTTTTGGGTTGGTCCAACCCGGATTAACCCTGGCCTTATATATTATATTATATATAATGTATTTTTATTTATTCTAAAGAGTAAACTTTAATTCAAATGACGTCCTCCTCTAGTACTCTTATTCTCTTCTTTCTACTTTATCCTCTTAATATTCAATTTGCCATGTAAAATCGAAAGAAACAATTTCACTTGTAAGCAATCTTGCCTCACTCACCACTTGACACTCACTTCGCTCACTTTTGGTTACTCACCACTTGACACTTACTCTGCTTGCCATGCTCACCTCACTTGTCGCTTGACACTTACGCCGCTCACCTCTATTTGCTAACCTTGCTCGTTCTAAGTAAATCACGAGGAAATAAAAACCCTAATTAGAAATTCTTTTCACTTATGAGCAACACTCGTCTTGCAACTCTATAAGTAATTTTAATTGTTTTTATGGTTTATTGCTTTTAGCAAGTGTGAAATTTTTATTATTACCTTATTTTAAATTTGTTGAATATGTATTAGTATTTATAGTTAGTTAAAATCACAGTATCGATAAATATGTAATTTAAAATAATTAGTATAATTTTTCAAAAATACAAAAAAATGAAAAAAAAATTAACAATTGGTCTGGGTTAACCCTGGAACCAGACCAAACCCATTGGGTCGGTCCGGTCCTCAGTCCTAGGCTTAATAGGGTCGATCTTCGATCCTAAAAATTAAGGTCCAACACTGTGCGGATTGGCCTTACCCCAATTCGGACCATGCTTATCCCTACTTAACTCTACTCAGTTCATTTATTGACAGTGCTCCAAGTGACAGGGTCCGTACTATTTAATCTGAAAAGATTTCTCATCAGTACGTGTTTTCCTATTTCTGGAAAAATCGTACAACAAACGTACATAAACGAGCTATATGCTATACTTTTAACTATCCTCTGGCTCGAGACTGAGCCGTCGACATTATTGACCCAGTTTTGATATCGCATTAAAACATTCAAGCAAAAAGCTTAAACCGGCGGATAGAGGAAGACATGCATGCTTGTAAAAAAAAAAAAAATTGTAGATCCTGTAGACAAATAACACATTTAACACGGTAGATATATCATCTGTTTCAGAAGATCCTTCGGATCCACAAGTATGGGGTGTAAGCTCTATCTAACACGTTGTCTGTCTGCTCCAGAGCGAAGGAAACACTGGCTTAAGGGAAAAAAAGAAGAAGGTTAGTTAGCCTTCAACCTCAATCTGCCGCCTATTTGAAGGAGCTTCCTGGGACCATTGATCAAACGAGTTGTGGTCTCTCCAACTACTGTATGCGCTATCGTGTTTTCTGTCACAAAGAATCATGGGCTCAGTGGAGCCGGAGCAACAGCCATTGCTGCTCAGACTAGACCATAACGGTCTAATCTCCGACTTGTCATCTACCACGATCAAGGAGCTCCTTGAGCATTCAGTCCCGCTCAGATGGTGGGCCCGTCTAGTGGCCTGGGAGTCGAGGGTGCTCTGGCTCTTATCCGGCTCATCCATTGTCGTGTCCGTCTTTAACTACATGCTCAGTTTCGTGTCGCTCATGTTTGCCGGGCATTTGGGCGCAGAGGAACTTGCCGGAGCCTCCATTGCTACCGTGTGCCTCCAAGGTCTTGCTTATGGCATAATGGTATTTGCCCACCACTGTTAAAAGTTCATTGAATTTATGGTTGCCAGTTCAATAATCATAGTTTAATGCTCATTATTTGGGTACCCTAATAGTTGCATTCACTTATCTGAATTGTCTGAGACAACAAGCATATGGTCCAGTTTTATTGTTGGAAATTCTAAAAACCGTATCAAGCCATAATGCTGGTTTTATCATATTCCGTTGATTCACGAAGCATGTAAAACAAGTCATAAACTTTCCTTGTCTTCCGATATCACACAGTTGGGCATGGCCAGCGCGGTGCAAACTGTCTGTGGCCAAGCCTATGGGGCAAAGTGGTACTCGGAAATGGGCATCATTTGCCAAAGAGCTATGGTTCTGCACTTGGGAGCAGCTGTCCTTCTCACCTTCATATACTGGTTCTCCAGCGACATACTCCTAGCGATTGGAGAATCCAAGGCCATCACCGAGCCAGACCAGTTATTTAAGCGGGGAATGATCCCTCAGCTATTCGCATTTGCACTCGCCTGCCCAATGCAGAGGTTCCTTCAGGCACAGAACATAGTGAACCCTCTGGCTTACATGTCCGTGGGGGTCTTCCTCTTGCACACCCTGCTCACATGGATTGTGGTCTATGTCTTGGACTATGGCCTTCTAGGGGCGGCCCTGACTCTGAGCCTCTCGTGGTGGATTCTTGTCCTCATCAATGCGCTTTACATTGTCCTGAGCCCCTCTTGCAAGGAAACCTGGACTGGCCTGTCGTTAGAGCTTTGAAAGGAGTTTGGCCTTACTTCAAGCTTACGGTTGCTTCCACGGTAATGCTTTGGTACGTGCTTGTTGCAGAACTGCTTACTACCCTTGTTCAGTCTTTTTCATTGCCGTGGTTGAGCTAGGTTTAGGTGGGCACGTCTCAAGACAAAAATTTGCAACCTAGTCCCATGGAACCATTTCCAAAGCTCAAACGTTGTAGCATACACTTCTAGTCCGGGGTCAGTTGTAGGTTCTACCGAGAAACCTATTGTTCTTCTAAAGGAAGTAGTTGTCAATGTTTTCTTCTTCTTGTAGGACTTTTGGAAAGGAATTTACCCTGAAGAATGAAAAGGTGAGACCTTTAGATAGTTTAGGACTGATTAGAAACTCTCAGATCATGTGTGCTAGCGAGTGTGGTTTAGCACCTCCCCTTGACTCTATGTTCAATTTGGAAAAAAGTATTTTCTTTTATGAAAAAGTACTATTGGGAAGCTTTGCTTAAATTTGAAAGTGAGATCCTTAAAAAAAACAGCCTAAAGGATAGCCTTTGGAAAATGGAAGATTGAAAAATCATCTTATCTTAAAAGAGAAATAGTAGAGGTCCTACCTCACAGCTGGTGAAGCGAAAACAGGTTCAGTTGTACTCTATCACCATTCTTGAAGGTCTGATTCAGGGCAGTTATGCACAGCCAGGAACCAACTCTGTTATGTTATGGTCAGTTCCACCTTCAAAAACTTCTTTCGAACATGCAACCAGCTAATTATGTTCCAATCCCACTGGAAACCGACACTTCAAGGGCAGCTCCAGTTGGCTGTCTGGATTGAACATGCCCGCATGCCTAACTGTCGCAAAAGAGACCTTAGTTGCATCTGAATGCAGCTTGGAAATATGGTACTTCAATGGACTGGTGCTCCTAGCTGGTTTCCTCTCCAATCTACAATAGAATTGGACACGATGTCCATCTGGTATTTCAGCTTATCACCCTTCTTCTATTGGACATGCTAGCTTCATCCTCCTAACTTGATGTTTACCCTCATTTTCAGCATGAATTACTGGAATTGGGATATGCAGTTTATGCTGGGGCTAAGTGCAGCAGCCAGGTCTGTCACTTCAAAAGTTACAGATCGTTGAATGACATTTCAAATAGTATAAAATGTTCCTTTATATTATTGGTTAGCAATCCCCTTAATTTTGGCTAGTATCATTGACAACTCTTTTGGCTGGCCGCACAAACGCTGATGACTACTGTCGTTACACTTTCCATCCAGTTGGTGGTTTAGTATGATCCCTGTTGTACCTTTGTCGGCTTACAGATGATTTGGTGATTGATTGCAGTATCCAGGTTGGTAACGAGTTAGGGGCAGTTCATCCAAGAGTTGCAAAATTTTCAGTTGTGGTGAATGCGACCAGTATTCATATTAGTATAATCTTCACTGCGTTTGTTCTCACATTCCGGGTTGGTTTGAGCAAACTCTTCACGAGTGATGAAGAAGTCATAATGCTGTTTCTGAAAGTAACTCCTCTGCTGGCCATCTCTGTCTTCCTGAATGGCATTCAACCTATACTTTCAGGTAAGTGATGTCGTATCAGGCATGATTTATGATTGTAAAGTGCTAGCATGCCCTGTCAATTCATGTCCGCATTTTTTTGGTTCCAATTCATGTAAATAATAAATTAGTACATTCTTAGGAAGTGCAATAATTTGCATTCTGGTTTTTCGGTTAAACAAGCAATGCCATATCAAAGTTTTCTCTGTCCTGACTTTTTTTCAGACTGTCTTATGTTTGTTTTGTCTAATTCGGCCAGGCGCAACATTGTGAGGCCCGGCACTTGATGTGTTAACTACTCGAATCAATGCCAAATTACAGTTCATGCTTCATGAATCTACAGGTGTGGAAATTGGAAGTGGTTGGCAAGCCGTGGTGGCGTACGTAAATCTGACCGCTACATCATCGGTCTCCCCATAGGATGTGTTCTCGGTTTCAAAACTAGTTTAGAAGTGGCAGTAAATCAACAATCTCTCTCTCTCTCTCTCTCTCTCTCTCAAACGCTCTTTGATCTTCAGGGAATCTGGTGGGGCATGATCAATGGGGTTATTCTGCAAACAGCAACCTTGATTATATTGACTGCAAGAACAAATTGGAGCGTGGAGGTAATAGCAACTTCGCATCATCTCACATTTCACTGATAAACATGGCATATCGTAACGAATGAGTATGCTTTTTTCAAGCTGAAAAAGTTGTGGCTCGTGTAAACAAGTGGGCAGAGTGAGAAAAACAAGATTTGGTTGGCAATTAGAGATGCATACCATTGTAATCGAACTCTCCTTAGCCATTTCACCTTATTGAAATATTTTAATAATAAATCACATCTTCATCAAATAACTTCACATTTTATAATAACTATATAAAGTCTCATAAAATCTAACATGACATCAAAAAAATAAGATCCTGAATTCAGATCTTCCGAGTCTCTATTTGTTTCCTTAATTACGTATTTCCACGCTTTAGGCTTTGGCCAAAGTCGAGCCAAGTTCTCACACACGGTGGGGCAAAGGGACAAAGCAGGATCGATCATTATTCGTGCTCCCGCTGTTCAATTCAAAGTGGGGTCGTCCAGTGAACTCGGGGGGGCATCATTGCCTTGGACATTCGACGGTATCTTTGGCGTCCCCATAATGCAACACGACAGCAATAACAACAAACCAATTAATGACGGATTCATTGATGAGCAAAGCTGGTTTGACCGCCCCGTTATTTGCAATGCCATGATGCTGCCGCTTCGCCGACACGGCATTACTCACGTCCGGCGGACACCGATCTCGGCGCAGGGAGTCAATGCGGATGAATCCCGACCGTGAATTTATGGAAAAATGGAAACTTTATGACGTTCCTGAGACTCGTCGAGACACTTGGAAGAATGCGGTGCGGATTAAAGATCCGACATTTTGACCCTAAGTCCCCCCCTTGCTTTTGCGCCCTCATGGTCACTCACGAAGTAATCGAATCCGACAGCCAGATGATTGCGCATCGGTCAGAATTCGCGATGAGTACGAACTTACATTTTTGACCCTGATGCCCTCTCCGAACAACGTGGCTCCGGAACACAGCAGAGCCCACGGGAGGAGGCAAGTGTACAGGATCACCACCCTCCCTCTCCCTCTCTCTCTCTCTTTCTCTCTCTCCTCGTTCCCCCCCTCGCCATTGAACCATCTGCGCATTCAATATCGAACCTCCACACCCACCCTTCCTCCACCACCTCCACCTTTCTCAGATCCATCTCTCTCTCTCTCTCTCTCTCTCTCTCTCTCTCTCTCTCTCTCTCTCTCTCCGTTCTTCCTGTGGTTTCTCCTACGCAATTCAAGGGTAAAGGTTGCTGCTTTCTTGCCGACGAGAGCGGCTCCGCCGTTCCCTGGGCCCGGCGGCTGCGAATTGGACGGAGGGCCGTCGCCGTCGTCGCGTTTGGTTGATCCCGTTCGCCCCGCGGCGCTCGACGGTCTTGCGATCGCCGTCTTCCTTGGGGATTTGCTCGTTCAGGTCAGAGCGTGCTTCGATTTGAAAGTCTGCCTGCGGGGCCTGAATTGCGATTCGTCGGGTCGTTCCTGATGACTTCGTAGGATTTGAATTTGAAATTCGCGTGACAGCCCGTTTCTGTTGGCCGGAGGTGCGGATGATTTGACTTTCTGGGTGCCACGTTTATCTAGCGATTCTAGCTCTGGTGAAAAAAATTGAATTTCTTTTTTATGTTTTTATGTGTTCATAACGTGATTGGATCTGGTTTCCTATCGATGTGTTGGGTGCATTGTCAATGTAGCTGGAAAATAACCGAAAATGGGATTTGATTCGTGTTTAGTCATAAGCAATGGTTGATTCGGTTTGCTATTCCGGTTGATCGGTGAATTTTTCGGTGGTTTCGGTTGAATAGAAATTGAACGTCCTCTGGCATGACTTATTCTTTGAGGGTTCTTGTTAGCCAGCCCTCGAGGCACTACTTCAACATGGATAACTGTAGAAGTTGAGGACTTTTTGAGACAAGCTTTTGCATTACTGGAAACTAGAACATGCAAAAATTTTACCTTTTGGCCTTCAGAACGCTTATCAAATGAAGCTGAGTAAGCCCCTTGGGGACACTCTTTCTACAATGCAAGCCAATTTCATTCTATATTGACATAGAAGCCACGCTAGATGTTAGTGGATTTAAATTAGAAGTTTGGTGCATGTGGGCAAATTTAAATTTTTGTATGTTATTGCCAATGCCTGCCTGCCTGCCTGGCCTGGCCTTTAGCCATGTGCCTTATGATAACTGTCACATTACTGTTTACACCTTTCTGTCTTAAGACTCGATAATCACGGCGCCATAATGGAAATCTGTGTCTAGTTTGTTTGCCAGCGAGGCTAATTAAGCTTTCTGCATCATTAGCTATTGTCTTAGGTTATTGAGTATATTTGAGCTGAAATTCCTTATCCTTTATATGTGAAGAGAAGAAGCTTCGTCGAAGCTAAAGTATTAGGGAGAAAAAAGGAACGGAAGAGAGTGAAATGCGTAGAGGTTGTTGAAAGTACAGATGCCACGTAGCCAATCCACAGAGTTCAGTGAGTATGGGGATGATTCATCGGTTCGTGAAGTCCGTGCCAATGGGCTTTGCATGAAAACTACAGAAGTTGAAGCGAAACTTGATGAAGGAAATATTCAAGAGGCAGAGTCGTCGTTACGAGAGGGCTTGTCGCTTAATTTTGAGGTGAGTCTAAAAATTTTCATTAGTTTTATGGCTGATCAGGGATTGCTTGCATCGAGGTCTATTTTCTCTTTTTTGACGATAAAAAACTACTTGAGAGCTTTCTTACACTGCAACCCAATACTTCTAGTTTGTTGGCAATGTTAGAAACAATCTTTTGGGAATAATTTTCCATAAGGATGGCTTCTCTGCTGAAACCGTTTTGCTAGGGGCAATACTCCATTGGCACCATTTTAATGGAATTTGGCTTATCACTAAAACAGAACTTATTGAGCTAACTGATAAAATGTGTAGATGCAGTACCATGTAATAGCTAAAAGAACCCTCGTAACAATTTGAATTTCCATTGGAGTGTTTCATGGTCATTCATCTCTCTGGGCATTGATTCACCTGCAAACTTCTTTTTCAATATAAACATGGTGGTATTAAGGTCTTGACTGCACTGAAAATTATCCTGCTCCGACTGTGATTAAGTGATGCTTGAGTGTATGGTGTGCATGTAATTGGTTGCTAAGGAAAATCTCTTCAGTAGTTTAAAATCTTTCTTGTTTGTCAAATTGTTCAGTTTTATGGAATAATTTGAAATTTAAGTTTTGTAATCATAAGTAAAGTGACTCTTGCTTGCTTGATAGAGGTTATTCTACTTGTGCTGCCATATAACTCGAGGGCAAAATCCTCTCTCATAATTCTTGTAACACTGACCTTAGAACATTTCCCTAGTGAATTTGCCGAAGGAAAAGTGTGTCACAGTGTTCATGGATGTAAACCATGAATGGATTAATGATATGGCTAGAGACATAATAGCTGGCCTTTTGAAATTTTTCATTAATAGAATTTGAGTTCAATCCAAGGCCCTTCACTCCTTGAATTATCACTAATGTACTAGTCCTTTTGTATCCTATGTTGATTACAGATTTTCAATGGGAATGAGCTTGGAATGTAATGGTCCTAACATTAGAATGCGTTATTTATCTATATGTTCAGTTTCTGAAATTCTTTTTTTATATGAATTTTTTTTTCTTGGACAAGAGCTTCACGTTTCATTATTGTATCAACTGCATGTACAGGTAAGGAAAACTGTAGCTGTCCTTTTGAGCTGTTTTCAGCTTTTGACATCATGTTAGACTGTTGCTACATGGTTTTCTCCTAAATTTTTCAGGAAGCAAGGGCTCTTCTTGGGAGGTTGGAATATCAAAGAGGAAATGTAGAGGGTGCTCTTCGTGTGTTTGAAGGCATTGATCTCCAGGCAGCTATACAGCGGCTGCAACCATTTGCTGCTGAGAAACAAACTTCTAGAAAGGGCCGCTCTCGATCAGAATCACAACATGTGGTTTCACAGCATGCTGCTAGCTTGGTCCTTGAAGCCATATATTTGAAAGCAAAGTCTTTACAAAAGCTTGGCAGACTGAACGGTAAAGTCCTTTGTCAGCAGTTTTTGCCTTGTGGGCATCCAGATTTATAATTCTTTTGCTTCTTCCTGATCTTTTTGTAACCATGAGGTAAAACGGCCTTTTTCACCTTTCTATTTCACAGAGGCTGCAAATGAATGTAAAAGTGTTCTTGATGCTGTTGAGAGGATCTTCCATCAGGGAATACCTGATGTGCAGGTGGACGTTAAATTACAGGAGACAGTTAGCCATGCTGTGGAGCTTCTCCCGGAGCTTTGGAAGCAGGCTGGGTGCTATCCTGAAGCAATGTTATCTTATAGACGTGCCCTTCTTAGCCAGTGGAACCTTGACAATGACTGTTGTGCAAGAATTCAGAAAGCATTTGCAGTCTTTCTGCTGTACAGTGGAGTGGAGGCTGGCCCACCTAGTCTAGCTGCTCAAATTGATGGATCCTATGTCCCTAAGAATAATTTGGAAGAGGCCATTCTACTTCTGATGATTCTGATGAGAAAGTTCTACCTTGGTATTGTCCAGTGGGATGCTTCAGTTATGGAGCACCTCACTTTTGCACTGTCTCTATGCAGCCAAACTTCTGTCTTGGCTAAGCAAGTTGAAGAGATCATGCCTGGCGTATACCATCGCATAGATCGTTGGAATACCCTGGCTCTTTGTTATAGTGGGGCAGGACAGAACAGAGTTGCCTTGAATCTGTTGAGGAAATCACTACACAAACATGAACGACCAGATGACCTAACAGCATTATTGTTGGCTGCCAAAATCTGCTCGGATGATTCCTTGCTTGCTGCTGAGGGAGTTGGATATGCACAAAGGGCAATTACTGCTTCTAAGGGAGTGGAAGAGCATTTGAAAGGTGTGAGCCTGCGGATACTAGGTCTATGTTTGGGAAAGCAAACGAAAGTATCTTCCTCTGATTTTGAGAGATCTCATCTTCAATCTGAAGCTCTAAAATCTTTAGAGTCTGCTTTAATTTTAGAGCCCAACAACACAGATTTGATTTTTGAGTTAGGAGTTCAATATGCAGAGCATCGTAATCTAGATGCAGCATTACGCTTTGCCAAGCTGTTCGTTGATGCAACTGGAGGTTCATTATTGAAGGGTTGGAGATTACTTGCTCTAGTTTTATCTGCTCAACAGAGGTTTTCTGAGGCTGAAGTGGTCACTGATGCCGCTTTGGATGAGACTGCAAAATGGGAACAGGGACCCTTGCTTCGATCGAAGGCAAAGCTTAGAATCTCTCAATCACAACCATTGGATGCTATTGAGACATACAAATACCTTCTTGCATTGGTTCAAGCCCAAAGGAAATCTTTTGGGCCTGCAAGAAGTATTTCTCAGGTGAAGTTTGTATTTCGCAAATACCTGGTCTTTGTTTCAGAATGGACAGTTATTTACCAACTGACAGACATCCTGGTTTTGATAAAAATAAAAAGAAAAAGAAAATAGACTTCTTGGTCAGTAGTAAAACAGAGTCATTGGATATGATCTATTTGTATCTGATAGGTATGGGGAATTGAATGATCCTTCCGCCTAGGTATATCTGCTATAGTGTGCATTGTGCAGTGCGTTAGAGGCTTGAGTCAAGCTATAAATCTCACTTGGAGTTAGACCACCAAATCATCTTTTCTTTATCTAAATTATGTCCTAAATCATAATGGTAGTTTGAGGGTTAGAATGATTGATTTTTCTTTTGCATTTCTTGATTCAGCGGGTGCAGTTGCCTCTTCGAGATTGGTGTGCCAATTCTTTATCTCTTTCTTTCCTGCATTTAGATTAATGGAAGAATGGGATGGGTGCACAATGTGTTTTTTCTTTTATTATTCTTATTTTGTAATTCATTTTGCTTGGTAGGCTGAGGATGATAGGGATAATGAGTTTGAAGTTTGGCATGGTCTTGCAACTTTGTATTCTAGCCTTTCACATTGGAAAGATGCAGAGATATGCTTGGCAAAAGCCAGAGAGTCGAAAGCATATTCAGCTGAAGCTCTACAAACCGAAGGTATAAGTCCTTCTGCAGGTCAATCTATTTTATGTTGACCTCTTACATATTGAATATGCTAGCAACACCATTATGTTCTGATTTGCACATAATGGCAGCATTATCTAACTTTGCTTGCTTGAATCCCTTAAGGATGATGAAAACATCCATCTTGTATAACAAAACAAAAGATCCATTGAAATGTTAAATTTTGCATTAGCTGACAAAAGATAGCACTGCTTATAGAGCGTTTTCTGGAAGTGGACAATTAATGATTACATTGCACCTCAGACATGCTACATTTGACATCAGCTCGAAAACCCGCTGCTAGCTGCTATATGTTCATTCACTTTGCTAATGTATATCGAATGCATTGTGATGAGATTCACACCCAAATTGATACTGAACCCATTCCTTTCCTGCTTTGTTTTGAGCTTTTCTTTGTTTCTGAGAAGCATAAGATTGTTTAGTAAAAAGAGAAGCACAAAGATATTTAGACTTGGTAAATACAGCATCTAAAGCAATGTGAAAAATCTGGTTACGGCTTTCTCTCTGTTATGGAACGTCAGTTAGTTCCACAAGATCAGGGAAGCCAGTTACTTCGAGTATAGCTTCTTAAATTATTCTAAATATCCACTCTTGGAGAAGTTTTATAATCAGGCCCTGACTGTTTTGCATGTTTTTGGGGAAAAAAAAAATCCTTAGGTAACACATGCCATGAGATTTAGCTCATGCTATTGTGGCAGCATTTTTTTGCAGCCTTCTCAAATAGGTGGCATCTTATGCCATGGAAAAGGCCAGAGCATGCTTTATTTGTCACAATGCCATTGTTTTCATTCCTGAGTGCTGCTGCTTTATTGATGAGTCATAGTGGAACATGCTGTTAGGGTTAATTGGGGACAGTTTCGGACTTTCTGGAAAAATACCTTGGGTTACCAATTCTAGTGTACCGTTCCTGACCTTAGTTGTTGAAACTCAGTTACGGTGAGGGAAAATTATAATCTTGTAAACTGGTTGCTGAAATGTGGATTAGCTTGGTGTTTATAAGATCATAGTTGGTGCTTTTCTATATTCTATTTGAATGGGGTCTAAATACATATTGTCATGAAATGAAGAATGAAGATCTTATGGGTATTTTTCTTATGGGTGATCTTGCAAAGCTAGAAATTAGGTCCTTGATTCTCTATAACGGTTTTGTCTGGGGTTTTGTACCAGGTATAATGTATGAGAAACGGGGACAAATACATGAAGCTTTGTCTGCCTACATTAACGCTCTTTTATTGGAACCATGCTATGTCCCTTGTAAGATCTTGATCAGCGGCCTCTTATTGAAGATGAGCCCGGCAGCACTGCCTGTTGCAAGAGGTTTACTTGCAGATGCATTAAGGATAGAACCAACCAACCGATTGGCTTGGTATTACTTGGGTCTGGTTCACAAGGATGATGGTCGCATGGCTGATGCTACAGATTGCTTTCAGGCAGCCTCAATGCTAGAAGAATCCAACCCAGTGGAAAGCTTCAGCTCTGTGGTGTGATCAATGTTCCCATTACAGGTTGGATATGTTTTAATCTTTGATGTACTGCTGACGCATTTGATGTGTTGACCATAATGAATCATCTCTAAAATGCAGCCTGTGCGATCTTCAACGTATTCATCAATGTAGTGGTCACCTCTTCAGAGTTGGAGTAGGGATTAACTTAAGGAGACATTTTGGTTGGCTACTCTTTTAGAGGTCGTTGATCTTACGTGAACCTACTCCACAAGATAGCAAGAAATGAAGGGGAACAAGGGCGTAAAATGCAATGGAGGAGAAAAAAGAAGATAAGAAACAGCATGAGTCAACTATAGGATCATATAGAGGACGTAGTCTGGAGGAGATTTTGGTTACTCTTGATTGATTTTTGCCATTCTTGCTCAGATATGTAAATCTTTGTGTTGTTTTCACTGAGCAATTGGGGTTGGAGGCGAATTAAAATTATTCATTTTCATTATGCTGGTTCCTGATGTATCAATTGTATATTTTTTCTTTATTACATAATCCAAATTGTGACATTTATAGTGAATTCCTGCATCCTTGGTTTTCAGAGTCCTAAGTTTGACGAATAGATGTTCTATCTAGATTATTATCAGTTGTCACTGTAAGAACTGGAAATAACCCTGGCAATCTCACTGTAGTTTTCCTTTTAATGATTTGGTTTTCTGGAATTTATATCATTGGAATAAAAAATCAGAAGCTTCGTGGGTAACTTTTTACTTTTTCAATAAAAAATCATTGACAGATATCACTGATTTGAACTGATCCTTGATTCTATTCCAACTCATCCTACGCATTCTCTTTCTGAAGTATGAGGTGACGTAGTGGAGGGTATGAGATTGGTAGTGGCTGATGGGAGAATTAAATTCCGGACTAATAATTGGGTTGATGGAATCGGTCCCTCACCCATTGGATTTTGCCATTTGCTTTTGTTCAGGACGTTGATTGTGTTGTTCATGATTTTGATCACCAATCTAGTGGGTATCTTGCCTCAATCAATTTTGCTAAGACTTCAGTCCTTGCTACCACCTACAGACTCTGACAATAATGATTTGCTGCTTTGGGATAGCAAGATCAGTGGGAATTTCATCGTTAAGGAAGCTTATGAATTAATCTTACCGGAATGACTTTTGCCTACGAACTCACTCTGGAGCTTAGTATGGAGATGGGATGGATCGCAAAGGATCAAAAGTTTCTCGTGGTTGGTTTCACACCAACGTTTACTTAATAATTAGAAAAAATTTCTCCATTAAATCACAGCAGATCTCTATTGTACTTCTTGCCTGCAATCTTTTAAGACCACCTTACACATACTTTGAGATTGTAAGTATGTAGAGGCTATTTGGCAGAAGATTTTGCCAACAGGTTTAATGGGTCGTTTCTTTTGCTCTTGATTTGCACATATGGTTGTTGGAAAACCTATCTGCTATGGCAATCTTGGTAAAAGGATATGATTGGCCACTCATATTTGGTGTAACTTGATGGCATTTATGGAAGTGGAGGAATCAAAGATTATTCCAAACAAATTTTCCTTTCTAGGTACAATCTGATCTTGGAATATTATGTCTACTTGATTAGTAGAAAAGAGATTGTCTATCAAAAGGAATAAAAGAGATAAGTTCGTGGATTGGACCCCCTTCCTTCTGATTGGGTCAAACTCAATTTCAACAAAGCCCTTAAAGGCAACTCGAGTCCAATTTTAGTAGGTGGACTTATTAGTGATGACTCGGACAATTTGATTATTGATTTGCGCATACAATGGGACTGTAGTCTTCACTCAAAGCAAAACTCCAAGGCATTTTCTTGATCCTCAAATTGGCAATTTCATTAAGTGCTGCCAAACTTATTGCGGAGATAATAAACTCGCAAAGTCATTTCTCTCCTCCATAAATCAACTTCACCGCTTTGTTTTGACGACATACACATTTAAAATTGGAAGTATGCTCGCATATTTTCAACAGGTCAAGATTCTTCAAAATTTAGGAAAGGAAATGCATGTGCACACTGGCTAACAAATTGGGTTATCCAACCCAACAGTACGGGTGACAATCATGCTTTAGATAGGCCACCATAGATTGCTTCCTTTGTTGTTGGGAGATCAGATTGGATTATGTTTTACAAGGAGAAAAGCAAAGCAATTTCAAGCTCAGTCCCTTCTCTTTAAAAAAAAAAAAAAAAGAGGATGATTGTTTAGAATGATCTCAAATCGACAATTTTTGCTCTAACTTCTTTTATCTCATCAATCATATTGCATAGAAAAATTTGTATACATTATTATACTTTAGTCACTGACGGTCAAATACCTATCAAAAACTTTAAAATGAATTGATTGCATCATCAAAATTTAATGAGAAAAAAGTCCTCAGAATTTCCATGTTATATCGAATTTCTTAACGCGAAAAGCATGCACATACTCTAACAAGTTTGACAAGGTACATTATAATCCAATACTATATCCCGTCTTTCATTATATCTCCAGAGTCAACACTACATAATAGAAGCCACTACACATTAGTGACGAGTTTGATTGATCAAAGTAATGGAAAACGCTGATTTTCCAAGACATTTCCCACTATGCCAATCAAATTGGCAATAATGTGTTAGCCATATCACACGGACACAAACAAAGACAACACGATATGCTCATAGTTAAAAGGAGAGAGGCGGGCCTGGAATTACATACGGGAGATCAAGAGAGGGACAGAGATGGAAGCCTCCTCGCCCATTACTGGGTGGAAGAGATCCAATTCCCCATACCGCTCCAAAACCCGCATTCGGCAATCTTCTGCAGCCATCAGACCAGTAGAGAATGCGCCATGCACAGATCCTTGGTAGTCCAAACTTGTTGCCTCTCCAGCAAAGAATAGGTTATCCACCGGGATTCTTAGCTTTTCATAGAGATCATGGGGCTTCCCCACTGCACTATAGCTATATGACCCAAGTGAGTTAATATCCGTACCCCAATGAGACACGAGATACCGAATCTGCACCATTCAAACATACTTGTTAGAATCCTTCAAATGATTGAAAGAAGATCGGAGGGGAGAAAGACAGGCTATCCTTAAAAGTTGGAAGTATATAGCTTAAGTTTGAAAAGACAAGATAAGGCTTGCAGAAGATACCGGGGAAGAAGCATCAGGAAGGATCTTCTTTAGTTGCATGAAAGCAAAATTAGCAGCTGCTTCATCAGACATCTTCTCAATGTCCTTAGCCAGCTGCCCAGCAGGCATATAAACAAGAACAGAATGACCTGTTGCCTTGTGAAGATTTAGAAAGTAGCTGCACCCATAAGATGAATCAGCAACCACTCCCAGAAATTCCACGTTGGGCCAAAACACCTTTTCAAAATGCAACACAATCTTGTTCTCAACCCCAACACCGAGATCGGCAATTGCTGCTTCCTTCCAATCAGGTAGCTTAGGCTCAAACCTAATGCTTTGGGATTTCAATACACCAAGAGGCACAGCAACAATTGCGGCATCTGCCGCAAACGTTCTCCCATCTTCTACAGTTACCTTCACTCCATTGTAACGCCTCACAATGTTGGTAACTCTACAATACGAACCAATAATTAAAGGTTAAGAATGTTACGACATACAACTAATCTGAACTTCTAATTAACCAGGACAAACACCGACCTATGGCCCAAGCGGACATCAAGACCTTTAGCAAGGGTGTTTATAACAGGGAGATAACCCCTAACCATCAATCCATGTCCACCAGGCAGCAATTCTTCCTGTATGCAGTATTACAGAGTATACCACATGTCAACAAATGGAATCACAATTATATAACAATCTAAAAACAAACCAATAAACCCTTCCAAGCAGTTCATCGTGCAGCAACAGTATCACAAGCAATCAATTAATCAGCTAGACTGTAACTTAACCTGATCCCAGCCTTTCAGCGAGATGTTATCAGCATCTGTGGCAAACCAGCCTTCCATTCTGCAAAGATACCACTGTAGTACCTTGAAGTCAAGCCCTTCCAACCTGTAAGCCATGTTATGAATCAAACAAACATCAAGAAACAAGATCGAAACACCACTAATAAATGATTCTGCATCAAACCTTAAATCAGGCCTCCGTTCAAAAACTATAGAGAAAGCCCGTTGTATGGACATGTCTTCACTGAATTCTTCCCTTACTTTATTCGCCTGCAGTCAATTAAAAGTAAAGGACAACATAAAGAAACAGCACAATATCGTTTGAGGGCCCGATCTTCAAATTTCACAACCTATTGGATGTACACATTTGCCGAACTTGCAAGGGATAAATTGCAACCTATTATGGCAAACAAGATCCTTTAGAAGCCATACCTCTTTCAAGATAATCTCAAATGTTTTGCCAACTTCAACAACCAATTCTTGAGGAACTTGCTTGCCATCCATGTCAAAGAGTGCATAACTACAAGAAATGTAATGTCTGGTCAATAAATGATTTCTCATGAGGGAAAATAGTAAATTCAATCTTTGCAAAATGAAGCCTGTGAACTTGACTGAATAGAAACATGTCAATGACAGATGGAAAATCATTATCTTGAAAACACAAACTGCCAGTAGAGTATTTCTAGGCCCATAGCTGAAAAAACCTACTTCTTATAAGCATTACTTTGTCATAGGAAAATAACATGGGAGGAATTCCCATCCAGAGCAAACATAATTACAGAGAAGCTGCAAACAGAAGAGTCAAATGCCTAATTTCCACAACTGAGATATAGAGAGCTAAGATTAAATTCATGATTCTGAAATCGATAAGCATTAGAAAGCTTCCTCTAAACAGGTTATTAAAACTCACACCAGATACTTATTTTATTTGGAATCACTTCAGACATGTTAGGAAAGGGACAGATAAATCAAAAGATGTAAAAAGAGAAGAGACAGCAAAAGAGCATGAACCAACCCAAAAGATTAGCACACTATCGACAGAGGTACCTTTCCAAGTCATGGTCATACAAGACAGAGTTATCACCACTGGTTCGGTACAGAGGTAATCCCAATCTCCCAATCAATGGGGCCAAAGGATTCTCTTCGCACACCCCATGCAACCTGAAAGATCAACATAACATCAGACTCATACTCTCATGTTACACTTGTGCAAGAAGCACAAATAATTTACCATGAGGCCCCAAGATCCACAGGGAAGCCACAAGAGTAGTCAGTATGAACTCGACCACCAAGTCTGTCACGTGACTCCAGCAAAAGGACCTAATCAAAAAGAGAAGCCAGTTCAGAGGGGAAGAAAGACTTGCTGTCAAAATCCATACATCTAAAATTAGTTATTTAAAAAATATATTTATATACACAAAGGGGTAGATTAGAAAAGATTATCAACATCATGCAAACACCATGGGAGCCTGTAAAAGTTGGGAAACTTGTTGAGTGAAACAGAAAAACAAAATTGCTCCCTAAAAGTCAAAGTTCAGACTAAATCATAAGCTGAACTTACAACGGAACTGCTTCTTGTCTGGACCTTGGAAAAGGTGACTTGACTCATATAAGAACTGGAAATTTTGTGTTATTGCACCATTTGCGAAACAGTCACGTATCATAATCAAGTCTATCGGAATAATCTCGACATGCTTGTAATCAGAAAAGTTAACCATCATGCAGTGACATAACTAGTGACAAGACATGGAGATATTTCTGGTTAAATGAATTAGAGGGAATTAGCAAAAGTAAATCTAACAGTTAAACGTGTGGATGTGGAAGACTTTTAATTTACAATATCTGAACAAAGTTATGCAGCTCTAAGCACCAAAAGTGGTGCAGCTTCTTTGAACTCCAGAATGGGAGATAACAGTAATCTGACAAGTTAATAATAAACTGCCAATAATACTGGTCCATTAAACACTAATCTATGAAAAATGCATATCACGTACACAATCATGCTCGACCTTTCAAGTACTCTGTTCTTTCCAATTCTGAATTTCTTATGTAACAGTTCGTCACCATTTTATTAAATATGTGAAGTTATGTATCATCAAAAGCTACATTGTGTACAACAGGCACTAACTAGTCAACAAGTGCATAGTGTTCTATGCCATTAAAAAGGATAACGTCAGAAGAACCTATTTGGCCAATAATTTCAAAATAAGCGGACATAAGCAAATGATGAGACTAGTAATGCCATTCTGATGTTATTTATATTACAGAACAAAAAAGGTACTTCTATCAACAATGTTAAGGCCATATTTAAGACCATTGATCCTAATTTTAATTTCATAAACCTACAAACTCTCTTTAGGCTTCAATAGTGGGCAAGATTGGCAAAGTATCAGGAAACATAGTGATATTACACCTGGAGAGAGAGAGAGAGAGAGAGAGAGAGAGAGAGAGAGAGAGAGTTCCGTGTTCAGAATCCTAGGTAGAACTAAAAAATACCGACTTTATTCTCATCTTTCATTACCTGAAATGAGGCGTCATAAAGGGCACGAGCAGCGGCTAGTCCAGCAATGCCACCTCCTATTACTATAACTGATGGTGACCTTGCCTGTCTTCCTTTTGTACTAGATGAATAGCACAAAGCTACATAACAACATATTGAACTCCAATTAGGAATCTGGGTGAATAATCCCCAATCAAGATAATTTGTCCAGATCAGAATTTAACACGTGAAAGCACATAATGCAAGCAAAACCCATCTCGAAGATGCACTTTGACTATTATCAGACTTGCAGATTCTGCATGACGTATCCTCTCAAAATGGTAGTTGATCTTCAAACAATCATTTACAGTATGAAAGAAAGCGAATATATAACATGTTCGCATATGACATTACAGATTTCGACTATTCATCAGCAGGAGCGATGAGCAAGATTGAAAGTTCCTCTGATTAACTCACTTCCTGAGATCATGTAATGATGCAAAAATAGGACTAGCATGAATACCAGCGCCAAGTAGTACCCAACCAGCAAACTGAGAACTAAGCGTTGCATGAGTTACCCTACTGGAATCACTAAACTGCTGCTATATTGAATCTGAATTAAAAGATATCCCACAACTTACCCAATAAAAAAACCAATTTTACTTTCAATACCTACACCAGATAAAATCACGGCAACCATAATTCCTAGCAACTAAGTTAAACCTCAAGTTTATGACATTCTAACATCAAAAATGCAATCTCCAGACATCTCCAGACAAAACCATCGACCACCACGTATGTACCAGGCTAAAGAAGAATTTTTTATAGTACTTGAGTAAGAGTTGATGCTGCACTCACAAGTTATAAGCACATGATCGATATGGCTCATAACCAGTTCGGGCAACGTAAGGTTGATCGTCGCAAAAGTGAATGGATCAAATTATTTTATTCAAACTATTTCCAATCTCGGCATCCAACCACTAGAAATCAATACGGCATATAAGAAAGAAAAAAATCAGTAGCTTTCAGGCGAAAAACTGCTACAAAAACGTTCGCCGTCCACAGTCGAAGCACTCTGTTTCTAAGAAAAATAAAATAAAATCAAGGCAAGGAAAAAAAAATTATATAGAGAGAGCGAGAAACGGCAGCTTTCACATGAAGGATGTCCCTTTCGACAAAATGACCAAATTCGGGGCCAAAAAAGGAACTAAATTTAAATAATTAAAGAAAAAGCATCCACCGACAATCCGATTGAAGAACATAAAAATTACGAGAAAATGGCTCAAAATGCCTGCGATTCAACCGGCACAAACCTGAGCTCAATTGGCGATTACTCCTGTTTCCAGACTCCATACCGAGACGACGTCTGACGATTCAGGCTAAAATAACAATCGCTACTGCTTCTACTATTGCTGCTACTACTACTGGAGGGAATCGAAATCAGCAGTCTTAATAAAGGGTCCAACAACGACTTGTTCTCGAATTTGAAGAGACAAGGAGGCAACTGGGGCGAGAAATGGAGGATGAAGATCAGGAGGCAGGTGATGAAATGGTTCGAGTTCGAATTCAGGATACCCAGCTTCCCCAACCAGCTCATGCGCTTCGAATTTTTCCCACCAATATCAAAACCGTCCCCGTCTGTCTCTCTCTTGCTCTCTAAGAAGAAAACACGATTCCTCGAGGCTCGATCGAGAGACAGAATCTGCGAAATGATCCGATGGATCGACGATCGGAGAGGCTTTCCCGGCCGACGCCGAGGAGCTCCAAGCAATTCCAATCGCTGCCGACGATCGTAGATGCGATCGGTCGCAGAGGGATGGCCAGAAGCGCGGTAGAGAGAGAAAATTCTAGAGAGAGATGGACGAGCGTTACGCTAAATTGGCGTTCTCCAGCTGCCTTTATAGAATTTCTCCAGCCTGCCCAGCCGGGGCGACAGGGAGAAAAAGCGCGTAGATGCGCGCCGGTGTACGATCGAAGGGCCCCGCCTCTAGGAACCCGACGCGTGGTGACCGTTGGGGGCACTTCCGTAATTTCGGCTCCCCGCCGGTTGGAACCTTTCCACGTCGCGGTAAAAATCGGCGAATCGGATTATAGGCTAAAGATTCGATTGATCAATGTTTAAGGCTAGGACAATTTTTTCATGGCAACGTTAAATCCACGTGAAACCTCAAGTCGATTTCCCGCCCCCAAAACGAAATCGCATGGTGATTTTTGCCCGTTTATTTAAGCCACGATTTCCTTGCCGAATATAATATAAAAAAATTTGATTTAGCATATATTTTTTGACCTATTATATCGCTATGAACTTTTTACATGAAGAAAGGTAAAGATTGGCCGATAAGATAAGTAATCTTTATATAAACTAAGTAATATTCAATACATATCGATACATCGATGACTTTGACACCCGATATGGTAATCCAAGAGAAAAATCGGCTACTAATGTTTTTTTTTTTTCCGACATTAGAAGGAATATATCACAAAATTTGGCTGTGATTTACTTGTCAGCAATATGGTATTAAACAATCAAAATATGAACACTTGTACAAATCAAATAGATATCTAAGATAAGGCAATAATAAAAATCTCCATTTGCCAAAAATAACAAATCATAGAAGACGAACACATAAAATGAAATTACCCAATAAATTGTTCAAAATACATCATATAAACCATGAATTACACACAAGCAAAGTTGGCTCGGGTTGGATTGAATTATAAATACGACAGAAAAAGGAAGAGATGTTGAGCACTTTAAATTATATACTAGAGTCTTATATATATATCAACAATGTTTCTTCGGGTTGAACCGATTCTAAAGTCTAGAGACTAAGGACTAACCTACACATTACAGGTTCCAACAACCTCAAGGTCAAGGACCAGCACAATCCTTAGGAACCAAACTAGGACCAATCATGTCGGGCTCATTTTGATAATGGTGTGCAAATGGACCGGGATCAAAACCAGATAGCCCAAATCCTAGGCTAATATATACTATATTTTTTAAAATTTTAAATCTAAAAAAAAATCCTAAATCCTAGGCTACTAACTAGTTTCATGTTGGATAACTATCTACTTATGCTCATTCATAACAAGTTTGGTGAGCATGCTCTCTTGATTACACACTTCTTAACATATTAATATTGTTGGTTCATTGGCTCTAATTGGGAATGTCTTTGATGAGGTGATTCCAATGTGTGATTCTTTATTGCATATCACAATGCTAATGTGTGAAGCTTGATAGAACCAATTTCATGGACCTATCAGAAACCAGACCGGATCGACAATACTGATCTGTGGAATTAACGGGCAGTTTTTTATTCTAATTTTTCGGAATGAATCCTTAATGGGCGGTTCTCGATTTTAGAGTGGGAACCACCCACGTGAACCAAGCTCACCCATAAGTCTAGGGTAACCCTTGAACCAATACTCGGCCCTAACCTCGATAGCTCGACCAAACCCTAATGAATACACACATGGCTTCGATTTCATAGTAATTTTCGTCATGAAACTCTCTTTGTAAAGATAGCATTTTTTCGCGGCACTTTCATGGACCAATCAATTTCTTTCTATGTTTTAGCGATCAGGTGATGTTCAAATCAACTTTTGCACATCTCGATTAAGCCATCTTCCCATACGATCTTACAGGGCGGTGTCCGCCCAATATCAATCGACTTTCTTCTATCTTGACGGCCTGAAACACGCAGCATGAGAAAGTCAGGAGGCTAAGCTAGATGACTTCGGGGCAAAGGCAGTATTTTTTCCTCTTTTTCGTGCTTTATAATAAGACTCAAAGCCTCGATTTACCAAATCGCAATGCTCATTACTCAAGACTTTCATGGCCAGAGAACAAAAACCATGAGCACAAGCAACCTCCTAAGTACGGTTCCTCTTTGAATTCTCATGCCTAAATCGTCAGCTTGATTTTTTCTATAAAAAAATAAAAATAAAAATCCCTTCTTCAAGGCCAAAAAGATTAAGTAATCGCCGGTGGCACATAAAATATTATTTTTTAAATTCCTCCACTCTTGCAACAAGCCCACGCGACTCGGACACCTCATGGTTTTATTTATGCTCGAAATTCGTCGGTCAAATAAAATCGCGTAAAACCCGATTACTCATCATCGCGCACTACATAAAACCCCGGAAATTATATTTGTAATTCCGGGAGAATTTATTTAAATAAACACGTGTACGCAGTCAAAAAGATGGCATAAAAATAAAAAAATTAAGATCAAACATGTCGAATGTTCGGCGTGGCTATAGTCAGTCGACACCTAACACCCCGCATTTGAAAAATTTTGTTTGTTGGGGGTCTTAATCGGTGAACGTAATGCGTCAAACGTTACATGCAAATCACTAATCAATTGCTGTTTTATTTGATTTTTAATTTTAGTGCGTCGACCCTTTTAGCTTATGGATGGAGATGCTTCTCCCAACCAGACTAAAAGAGCACAATCTAAAATATTTATATATATTTTTTATATAAGTTATGCTCCTTGTCGGACTTCCATTTCCTCACCACTTTCACCAGATATCCGAGATATTAATAAACAGATCATGATATGACATGATCAGTTTCTTTTAGATGTGATAAGCCTATGAATTTTACTTTAAAGCAGCTGACGTTTAAGTATATTGTCATTTATATTAGAGAATCAACATCGCTTTCGTTGATCACTAGTCGGGATGGCAAATGCTACGATAAACTTTGTGCGCTACCTAATTTCGTGAAAGTTACTAAAATGAAGTTTTTGCCTTTAGATAAATATCATAATCACTGTGTATATTATTCAATGAAGTTAATTGAGTTTTTTAAATAAATATATATATATAATAGAGAATCCTCGCCATAAAAAAAGTTGGACGCTCTAATTAGATGTAATGTGGAACCGGTTGATCTTCTAAGGATATGTAATTTTCTCTATTATAATTTAATGATATAATAGTTTGTTTTGCTATAATATATATATGTGAGTATCAACAATATTACGTGATATTCATTCATAATGCAAATACCAACTCTACCTACTTGGTTTACTTCTATAAGAAGAAGAACCTCTGCAAATATGACCTTTTACCTATCCCAATGCTTCGGGAGGGACCAATTATTCAATTATTTGAATGAGTAATTTTAGGATATGTGAAAATGAAGTGTAACGATTGAAAATATATTTAGTAGAAGTTGAAATAATTCAATTTTTCCCAACGTATTTTAGATTAAAAAAAAAATTAGAAGAACATCCAAAAGTAGGGAGGGTAAAATTATTGGACAAAATTCTAAATAATGGTTTAAAGTGTTATTGTTTTCTCAAATAAGGGCTAAAGTGGACCTTCTTTCAAATAATGACTTAAAATATCCTCTCTCTTTTCAAATAAGGCCTTGAAATGAATTTCGTTTTAAATAAAAACTTGAAGTAACCATGTCAATTTCTAATAATGACTTAACTTTCCAATTAGTCAAGGGCATTTTCGTCCCTTATCTTTTTTAACTTTTTTTCTTCCTTTTTTCTTTATTTTTTCTTCTTTTCTTTCTTCTGGTTTTCTTGTTCCTCTTCACCAAATGGTCGGGCTAGCCACCGATGATGCCTAGAGAAGGCTAGGTAAGGTGACCTTTGCCTTGGGTAAGGCTACCCCCTGATTATGGGTAAGGCTAGCCCTTGTTAGATACGGACGAGGGTCAACTTGCCGACTATGGGCAAGGCTACCTTCACTAGGCTTTAAAGAGGTTGGCTCTCGCCCAGTGCTTGACAAAAGTCACTGAGCCCTTACCAACATATATTGGAAAAAAATAAAAGAGAATAATAAAATAACAAATAACATAAAATTAAAATTGTCTCTTAATGAAAATACCCTTGGCCGACTGGATTATCTAGCTTGCTGACAATCGGCAAGGTTAAGCTCTTATTTGAAATTATCATAACCACTCCATACCTTTATATGAGATTGTCACAGCCACTTTAAGTCTTTATTTGAGAAAATAATGAGATTTCAGTTCCTCAATTGAAATTTTCCCAAAGTATCACTATGTTTCCGAATTTTTCTATAAAGAAAAACAAATTCTTGAAAAGCACTCAAATAGGCTGTGCCACGTGCATACCATTTATCACCCTTTTGTTTTAATACAAATGTAATTCCCAATTTTAAGGATTTAAAAAATAAATGATTTGGAAAATATTTTTCTTATCATAATTTATTGCATTGCTTACAAAATTTAATGAACAGAAAATAATTCCATCATTCATGAAATCGTGTAGATATATAATAAAAAAAATTTCATTAAGTAATTTTTCAACCACAAGTTCAAAAAATAATTATTTCCATCTATTACTATTAGGAAAATATTTTTCAAATAATTCTTTTTGCAAAATAAAGAGAGCCTAAGGTAATTATTAAATATAATTATTGGGTCTCAAGATCCAAAAAAATCCTAGATTTATTGTACGGTAACAAATTTAGCTTTAAACTTTCTAATTGTACAAATTCAATCCTAAATTTTTTAGAGAATTTGCAAAATTAGTCATTTTAACCAACTTTAATAAGAAACCATTAACGTGGTTGACTAGTCGATGCTGGCCATCTTAGTGGCATTTCCAACACGTCACCAGCATTGATGGTTGCAATATATTACATTTTTAAATTTTTTTCTATTTCTATCTTTTTTCTCTTTCCTTTTTTTTTTCATTGACTAGCCCCCAAGTCTTAACAAGGGCAAGCAAAGCTTGACCCTTGCCAAATTGACAAGGGCTAAGGTCAACCTCACCAACCAGCAATGCTATAAGCAACACAACATACCTATACAAAATTACTCTTAAATCGTTATTCTTATATTTTTGCCTTATAAAATGGATGGTAATGGATAATTATAAATTTTGAGTGACACGTCACGGTCCGGAATGCAATTTTCCAATCAGGCTTAAATAATCGTGTAAAGTAATGTCTCGAAAATCAGGAAATTAGCGAATTAGCAGATAACCCCACGAATTAGCGTTGCACCCTCTCGCTCGTTTGAACAGCCTCCTTCATCACTGACGAGAGGTTGGGAACTCAACCCCGACATTACGTAAGGCTCGGGACTATAATGACGTCATCAGTCACTTTTACCAGTTACCGCACTAAACTCGGAAAAAAGAAAAGTAAAAAAAATTCTCTTTTCTTTTGGCGGGAGGGAATCTGAAAAAGCTGTCCCAGGACACGGACAAGACTTTTTGAAAGCCAGTAAGCTTTTTGGAAGTGGCGCAGTGCGTCGTCCCGTCCCGAATGGTCCAAAAATTCACTGTCCAACTCGACACTTTTTTCTCGGGCATTTCCCTTTTTGTTTTAATCTCATGGACCGGTCCAAGCAAGCAATTGGTGAGCATTCTATGTTAAATATGTATGGTAAAAAATATAAATTTCAAGGGGGCGGATGGACTATTTCAATTATAAATAAAGACCTAATTTCTAAGCTTTTATCTAATGTTTAATAATGTTCTTGTAACTTTTTTTAATCTTTGACATAATCGAGCCCTAGCCATGGTCTTTTCTTATTATTATTATTTCGCAGCCATCCTTAAAATTTTTATACATATAAAGAATATGTTGACTTACATTACCGTATCTGTGCAGGCTCGATTCAAAACAGCAAAGTGCAACATCAACAAAACAATTGAAAAAAGAAGAAGAAGAAACACCATGGGGCAAGGAGGGAGAAAGAAAGGAGGAGGGTCTAGGCCACAATCCAACCACCGATGATGGTCGTTGGCCCTCATAGAACTTAGCCTCGAGTCCACAACTATTGCCACATTTTAGGCAAGGGAGGCCACTGCCTACGCCCATAGTGGGGCGGGGGGCAAGGAGCATGCCCATCACTTTATGGTTCAACAGCCACGACTTCGTCTTTTACTAGTGCTTGTAGTGGCAAGTCACATGGTCAATCAAAGGTGGGGGCTCGGTTTGTCAGCGTCGTGAGTTGATTCTCTCTCTCTCTCTCTAAAAAGCAATGGCCAACCTCACCTGATTACAGTGAGGAATGCCGAACGCTAGCTAAAGTCACTAAAATAGACTCTACATTCACAATAATTCATAAATTCACACAAAATAAATCATTGTCACTTTTTTGTTTTGGTTCTATCCTATATCTATTTTACATGTTACTATATATGCTATGTACCAAGTGTAGGTTATGAAACCCTACTCCCTCACTTATACGTCCCTACTCTAGCCCTCGAGAAGGAAGGGAGTCAAACTCCCAACCTCCTCCTTCCCAAAGTGTGAACGGTAGTTATCAAGGGTTGTCCTAATTAGAGATGAACGATTTCAAATTCTGTATAAATTCCACTTGGAATATGGAATTTACCAATTGGAACAGATTCGTCATTTTTTGAAACTTATAACCTACTCTACAGTTTCTACAGTCCATAACCTCTCCATCATATGTTCAATTTATATTATTAATTGAACGATTATAATAAATTATCATATTTACTAACCACTATAATTTATTGATTATAACTTATTTAGACACATGAAAAAAAATATGAATATTAACAAAGTAAAAATCTTAGTCATAAAATGAAAGCTCAAATTAGTAGTTCATATTATATACTCATCATCAAACTCCATGAATACACACAAAGACATAAATCAAGAAAAATACAAAAACTTGTTCTAGATCATAACTTACAGGTTCTAAGTTCCCCTAACCTATAACTTGAAACCTACCTATCCCCTAAAACCTATTTTGTATACCTTGAAATGTGGAACCGAATAGATTCTCACCGATTCAGTTCTTAAGTTCCAAGTTTTACTTTGAAATCACGCTCATCCCTAGCCCCAATGATTAATCAACGTCACTTCAAATTTGAAAAGATAGGCTACATCACTTACAAAATATAAAAATTATTAAGAAATTATTCAATTATGATATGTTTCCATTTTGGTTTCATAAAAGTCAAACCCAACCATAAAATGTAGTTTGGTTCAGTCCAATCTAAGAGCTCGAACCTTTTGGGTTTACCCTCTTAACAAGCCAAACACAAAATTGTGAAGTTCACATAGGACATTACAAGAAGAATAAGAGATTAATGGAAATTACAACATGCGGCCCAACAGTGTCCGATGAAAAATAGCATTCTTACTACAAGTAGTGCATCTGTATACATAGATAGATTGAGTCCTAGCACATTTTCTCTACATAGTAGCCATATCAACTCAGACGATCATGTCCTCCCCCCCTAATTCGCACATGTAACTAGAAATTTAGAGGACGTGAAAACTCAGACCTCGATTTTAGGTCCTTTAGGGCAAACCCGAAAAAATCCAGACATTAATGAGACGTAGATATCGGGTGCCATCGAGGACGTTATCCTGTCCCATGCTGAAAAGTGAAAGTCCGATTGGGACCAAAAACGCAACAGCGCACATGAAACGACAAGATCGATCGCCGCTTTCACCGGTCACCGACCGACCACGTTTTCTGTGGACCCCACGGCAGGACGGGGCCCTTTCCATTAAAAAAAAGCTAGAACTGACTCTTTCGTGCGCAACGTGGAAAACGTCTCCGAAGTAACTAACTCTCGAACCTCCGTCCAGCCCACGTGTTCACAGCGTATTGGCTAAGGAGAGAAAAAGAAAAATTCAAATTTTGCAACGGGAAACACGTCGTGCCCGTCCACTCAACTTAATTATTATTTACACGAAAATATCGATCCATAAGAAAAAGTATCCGGGGAAAAAAAGTATCTTTAGATATTGGCTTTGTATAAATTCACATTTCGAGTTTTGAAAAGTTATCACCGACGTTCCTGATTTCGCCATTCCATTTCAAGTCACAACTACCGTTCGCCCCTATTCGAAAAGGGTAAAAAAGAAGGAAAATGGCAATCGCTAGTGGGTGGAAAAAGATTAAAAAGTGACTTTGATTTCAGTTGGGCCTTTGCTTTAATCTTGAGAGTACGGTCAACCATGGCCCAAAGCTTTGCATTGTTGTTGCATTCGTGCTCCAATATACGAGAGAATCTGGACCCGAATAGATTTTTAAAAGGTGAGAAGAAAATAGGTGAGAGATTCACCCTAAAATAGGTGATCCAGTAATATCACCCCCAGTATTTCATTTTAATCAGGAAGGAAAATATTAACTGGAATTAGGGGCCCTTCAATGATAAAGGCAAATACGACGTCAAAATTCTGATTCTGATTATCGTTGAATAAGGAATGTATAGTAATGTCTCGCATTAGGGGTGAGGAGGAGTAGGTGAAATATCTCAGTTGCTTAGCAGGCCAAGGCGGTTGGATACAAGACTTGCTCTAAGGACAAAGGACAGGAAAATGGCAATCGCTAGTGGGCGGAAAAAAGATTGAAAGCGACTGTGATTACAGTTGGGCCTTTGCTTTCGTCCTGAGAAGACGTTGAGATATTTGGGACAGCCATGGCCCGAAGCTTTGCTCTGCTGTCGCGTTCGTGCTCCAATATAATGAGAGAATCGAATCCCTCACGTGTTGCAGACGCCCAATCTCCGTGGCTTGCATTTCGCCTTCCTCTGCCCGGACGACTAATCCAACTTTTTTTCCTTTGTCCATACATATGGATAACCCCAACGACTCTCCCCAAAAGATCAGGACAGAAACCCTCCCTCCATCCACAATCGTGCTTTGTAGTAAGCAATGAAAGAGGGAGACGAGAAGAGAAACGGGGTATGTGATGATTTTCCATTCGCTCCCGAGCCTATAACCGTCACTGTACCTGTTTTTTCTTGACCAGTCATTTGAACCAGAAGTAGGCTCGACAGCAAAAAAACAGATCAGTAAGTTTCGGTTTGAGTCCATTGACACCAAAAGTTGTCCGAGTGCTCAGTTGATATTTTCAAATGTGACCAACGAGGAGGTAACCGTCAAAGAAGTGGAGGCAATATAACTGTCAAGTAGTGGAGTGATAACCATGATTCTAACCATTTGTGTAATCTTCAATTGTGGATAATAAATACCCTAAGCATACTTTTTAAAAGCCTAACCCCAAATCAATGACAAAACTCAACATTCTCTTGCAAATTTATCTTTCACTTTACTGTCCTACCATTTACACAGTCGGGTTTGCTTGTCTTTAGTCTTTGTACCTTTAAATTTTCCATCAATCATTTTTTTTTTCCAAAATCAACAACGGACTATTCTCATATTTTGTCAATTTCCACATAGATCCACATTTTGAAATATTTTTCATTAGTAACTTTTTGGTGAAACATGTTTTTGGTGGGCACATTTTGTTGATGCCAGGGTGACTACAATGGCAAGAATGAGAAATCAATAAGAGTTCGACAATACTGTTGACAACAAGAAGTCATTACCATAAATTGTTAATGAGGCTACCGAGCAGTTCGAGTCTCGACCACTAGAAGAGTTGCCAAGAGTAAGTGACAAGGAGATGTTGATCTTCCGAGGCACCTCAGTGAAGATCCATTGGGGGAATTTGCACCAACTCCCAGTATGATGTTGTCCATGAGAAGATTGCTTGAAGAGTAGCAAAATGATATGACTAATCACATTGTATGCCACATGTTGGATGCACTTAAGCCAATAGTCATCAACACTATGAATGACGCTCTATCGAGGCCAATATCATCCAATCAACTACCAACATTCAAAGCCAATCCTATGGTATCAAGATATGTTCCTAGTTCCTTTACTTTTAATAATGGAAACTATGGTTAAAATCATCTACTTGGTAATAAAAAATTGATAAACTAGATTGGTCAACATATCTATCTAATGTCGATAGTTGAAGAAAATGCCAGGCCAGTCGTTATTATGGCACCACAAAATGCCAACATCCCCTTTAGGCCGAACTTACTGACCAATGTCGATATAAATAATCCAGCGATGCTAGCATCACCTCTTAGGGGTGAGATGACCAACCAAATTCTCAATTAAATCCAAAACAATTTGCCAAAGAAGTTGGATATGAATTGGGTTTAAATAGGAGGAATTGTTAGGCTTGTTTGGAGGAAACCTTATCAAGAATGAGCTGATAATTAACATTTTCATAGAGGTTTTAAATTTTCTGACTTTGCCATCTTCACTAGCGAAGATGAAAAATCGACCATTGAACAAGTTTGTCGATTTTTAGTGCAATATGGAGAAGTAGGAACGGCTGAATTTTTGGACTTATTTAATTTCTCTTCGTCAAAAACTTATTTCACTTGGTATACTAATTTACCACCTAATTCGATGTCTAATTTAGTTACGGTAAAAAGATGATTCCATTCTCAATTTTAAAGAGCGATACCTGAGGTGTCAATTGTTGACTTGCCTAGACTTTATCAAAACAACAATGAGTTGATTAATTAGTTTATTGCTCAGTTTAAGAAGGCTAAGATTATGTGCCTCACTTCACTCACTAAAAAAGAATTTACAAAATTTGTCCTTTTAATGGATTGAAATTTAATTTGAAAAAATATTTGAAGGCCAAGACTTTGTTGTTTTATTTCAATTTACACTGAGAATGTTTAAGTATGAGCAATTGTATAAAGACAAAGATAAAGGGTCGCATGAAGATTTTGTATGAAACATGGCTTTAATGGAAAGATACGAGTCAGTTGATGAAGCTAAACAAGATGAAATTTGGCAAGGAAAAATCAAATTTGCTTATGGTAAAGGGGCATATGACGATCCTTGATTATCTAATTCAAAAGACCCGCATGATTGCTAAATCATTTAATTATTTTAAAATCATTCTTTTAAGATGGCACATATGTTGACACAAAAAATTATCCAAGTTTTCAGTCAACATTCTTAGATATAACTAACACGTAGGTAATTGTTAAGAAGTGGAGGCGACATAGTTGTCGAATAGTGAAGTCAACAATTTCAAATGCAACCGTCAAAGAAATATCCGTCAAGGTAATGGAGTTGATAACCATTTGTAATTCTCGAGTAGTTGAGTCAATAACCATCAAGAAGTGGAATCAATAACTGTCAAGTAATAGAGTCGATAATCATGGTTGCAATCGTTTGTATAGCCATCGATTCTGGGTCACAAATGACCTAGATATTCTTTTTTGTGAAACTCAGTCTCCAATCAATCACAAATATCAATGTTTTTCTGCAAATTTATCAATATATTTACTTTTCTGTAATTTACACGGCTAAACACGATAATCTTTGTACATTTGAATTTATTGTCATCACAAGGGTCTTTTTCACATCTTTTGTCGAATTTCACATCGATTCACAATTTGAAAAGCTTTTAGTCGGTAACTTTTCGACCTAACAGGATTGGCTCGAATCTTCTGGCCCCCCATAATTTTGTATGGCTGGATTGTGTATTAAAAGCTCAGACAAATTGCGACGTGATTTGATGTGTGAACTGTCAGCTAGGAGACCCATCTGTGGTCCGTGGGTCTTATCTTTCAGGGCCGGACATGAACAATGGGGCCCGTGTCCTACACGCATAAGTGAAGCAAAACATGGCAACGATTTATTTCTCAAGGAGAAAAAAGACTAGGCCGAAAGACGAAAGGGTTTAAAGTTGATAACTGAACTCAAGGTGAGACTGATTCCATAGTCTAGGGTATAAATAACTATCAAAAAGAGATTTTAATGGTTTTATATGTACATGATAGAACAGCTGTAACTTTTCATTTCCAAACTAGGCTTGCAATTCCATAGTGCAAAAGTGGGATTTTTCCTTTTGGATCGGGAGAAAATAATTTGTATAATGGTTTGTCAAGCGACAGCTTAATACCACTAATCCATCAAATGTTTCTTGCAAACCGCACGTATTGCACTCTGACCACGAACATATCCTCATAATAAGAACACCCAACTGAATTGGCGATGCCATAAAAACGATGTACAGAGTCGTTAACCGATCTGATTGACTAGGTTCCTTTTGTGGGGGACTTTAGTTAATAATGAATGCCATGAATGCATGGCAGAAAAGATCCTACAAGGGTGAGGTGATTCTTGATTGGAGTTTTCTTATGGCAAACATGCTCGGCGAGTTAGGCTCCTTTGTTTCGCGGGAGATATTTTCTTAGAATCGATTGCTTGAAATAATTAGTTAATGAAAAATATTTTCATTATCGACAAATAATTTATATCTAAATATTTCCATGTACGATGAAAATAATTTTTGTTCATTCAATTTTGTAAATGATACATTTAGTGAAGCAAACGAAGCCTAGACGGGTCCTCTATGATTAGTGAAATTGACCCAACATAATTAGCAAAGTGATTACTGATTAGCGATGGGTTTGTGTGCACGCATTTCGCTAATCTAATCTCTCACACTAACAAAGCTAGAAACAATCTCGTATTTGGGCCAGCTCCCTTGTTACACGATTCAGGTCCAATCTTACGCAGCCTCTGTCGAATCTGTTGGGCCTAAAATGGGCTTTTGTCTTTGATGGGCCTCAGTGGGCCTCTCTTCTTTTGAACAATCTCCCTCCTCCCCCTCATCCTTCTTTCCAATTTCATCCCTACATCTACGTGCATGGAAGCACGTAGGTTCGACGCCCCTTGAGACACGGTACACGACCGAATGCGCTCACGACACGCGTCATGCACGCATCGCCGCCCGCATCCGCTGAGTTCGGAGATCTCCATGTCTTTTAATGTTCGATTGCTGTCGTGCAAATTTTGTTGTGATCAAGAAGATTGTAGGAAACAAAGAGAAGATGTCACAGGAGCAACCGAGACGGAATGAAGCAGGAGCTTGCGGGCAAGAAGAACTTGGTGCCATCAAAGACAACCCTGCAATTCTAGAGCAGGTGATTTCGGCTCACTAGGTTTTTTTTGTATGATCTCTTTCGTAGATAAGTTCATTCTAGACAACACCAGGAGGATTTCCGACCATTAGTTTAGCACAACTCAATTTTTGGCTACTCTAAATACGTGTATGTACCGATATGGCAAGCAAGTGACGTGCCGACGTAGCACACAAAATATCATTTCGGATTAAGGTACGGAAGATGGGCCTCTCGTGGAGGTCTCTCCTTTTGGAATGTGCGTGAAGCACATTGGACCTTGTTGATGTATCTAGACAGTTTTTGTAGCTAATCATCAGTCAATTCATTAGACCATACATAAGAATCATCAATTTGCATATTTAAAGTCTAGGAGGGCGGATCTGACAGATGATTGTTAATCTCGTTTCATCATAGAAAATTCATGACATGGTCGGCAAAAGCGCATACAAATTTTTAGATATATACCTATGTCGTCATGTGCGAGACAAATCGATAAAAATGTGAAAATTTTTAACGATAATACAGAGAATGATCCTGTCTCTTTCTTCTCTCTCAAATACCCGGGGCAAATAGTCTTCTCGTTATCATACCCTCATTTTGTTCTTCACAGATCTTAATCCATGTTCTTCTTCCCTTCCTCGCAGGAAGCTGGTAAATGTAACCATGACAAGCTATGTGACATCGCGACCGAACAGATGCAGCTCCGCGACAACTTGAAGGATAACCTCGCGTTGCTCTCCGTCGCGGCAGCCAAAGATAATAAATGCAAACGTAGTTAACTCGAACTCGTCTTCTCTTCTCATTGGCACCACCGAACCTACCGTCAAGCATGTGTTTACCGTGTGATCGGTGATGTAACTCTTTCGTTGTCCCTTTTTAGGTCTATCAAAGACCTCCAATGCTCTCTTCCAACATTGTAGTTCACATTTCACACTGTCTCTGTGCTCCGTACGCAAAAGCAACTCGCCATGTTCCGATCGCGGGAATGATTGAGGAAACATTACAATAATGTACGGAGAGATGCGCGCAACTTGGCACGATGCATTGTCTCATGGACTGCCTACACCACTGAGCAAAAAACCCTAAGATCAGATTACAGCACTGAACGAAACCCTAGATTAGGAAGCGTAAAACAAGATCAGGAAGCGATGTTGAGAAGAGGAGAAAGTGAGCTTTGCCCTCCCTGTGATTTCACATCGGCATGGGGGTTGATGTGAAGTGGGGCAAGTGGGCATTTAAGAGGGGGGGGGGATGTGTAAGTTGGCGTCGTGCTGGATGGTGCGATGCTGATGGGGCATCAATCTTCCTCAGGACGAAGTCCCAGCTTGTGGACATGAAACATGGGCAATTAGATCGGTACAAGAACGTGAGAGGGAGGAGGGGGGTCCCCATGAAATTTTGGGGACATCTTCTCTCCCTTTCGAGCTCGCAACGTCAAAAGGAAAAAGACGGGGAAGGGGCCAAGGGGGGATACGTGGAAACAAACCGGAGCAATCTGCACCACTATCTTCTTAGTGGCTCTAGTTGAATATATTATCTCTTTTGCATCCTTACAAAACAAAACAACCCTGCCCCCTCCTCCTCCAAACACTCCCTAGATATATAGGTGCGCGAGCGACTCGGACGTAATGATTTGAATTTTTCCCCATGAAAAATGGCCAGTGGACGATTAAATTGTGCTGATTTCGATTCAGCTGATTTAATATGAGTTTCTCTTGGCATCTTTTCACTACTGATAATTCGTGTCCACTTGTCGTATTCGAATCTCATAATTGTGTTGGTTATGTTCCCAAACTTATGGATGTTAAATTCGTTGGGTTTTCGTTTTGTCTGATGATCGTATCAGAACATGTCGGTTCGTGTCGGAACCTAACAACCCTATATTTTCTATCTAACAAGATACTGACATGTATGTTAACAGTTAAAGACAATCTTATTTGTATAGAATCTGTAGATACTTTCCTAATAATAGCCAACTTTTGCATCATAATGCTGATATAGTCTCACCTAGTTTTGCTCCAGAAACTCTCTCTCTCTCTCTCTCTCCAACATGCAACTTGGTGAGGAGAAGATAGAGCCGGGATCTTTCGCAACAGAGAGAGAGAGAGAGAGAGAGAGAGAGAGAGAGAGAGAAGAGACACATCAAAGTGGGCGATAGCGCTATGATGCTCACTGAGAATATCACAGTCGAGATGATGGCGATGACGAAGATGAAGGCATTTTCGCACCGCTCCCACTTGTACAAGAAAAGTAGCCAAAGCAAAAATCTTTCTGTGACCACTCAGCGGATGTCTCGGCTTGGAATATGTCGTCTGTGTGGCACAGCAGCTGCGTCCTAGATTTTTCCAAATTTCATGAAACAAGGCTCCATCTCCCTGCAACAGGATGTCGCCGCTCTTTTCGAAAAATGATTTGGCTTGTTTCGTCACGTCGGTGATGTAACGGACACGTTTGCTCCGATCATAGGATTGGCATTGAAGAAATAGGTTTTGCCTCCTAAGTGACTGGAATGATGACCTTCCTCGTGTGGCATCAAGATCCCTTCGCAGATGCGTGTAGGGCAATGATGTTCATGCTGTCTTAGGGTCCAGTCAGTAGTACCTGATCGGTGAATAAATGCTGAAAATGACTTCCACAAAGCGACAACGAGACTCGTAGGACATCTCCTCGATCCCGCAATTTGTGCCAAAGTCTATTAGCTCATCGTTAGTGGCCTCCTTTGTAGGTTGAGATGGATTAACATTTATAAGTTTTGACATTCGCGTGTTTAACGCCTCGTGTTTTTCATGCAAACGTCATTGAATAGCACAACAAGTGCTCCTTCGCTCTTGTTTATGGAATGATTCATTAGCTGACATGTGCAAAACTAGCATAGCTTAAACAGAATGAGCATTAGCACACCCTAGTGAAGTACTACTCATCAGCACTTCCCCACCAATCCCGACTGAAGAATTTGATTAAACTTGAGAGAACCACCGCCATTTCCGTGCAATTTTGCACCAGTGACACCATGAACAGTATCAATGAGCATCTTGTCTTTGCTTTAGTGCTGGAAAGTGGTTGGAAGAGAGGAAGTTGCTTTCACTCAGTGTTTGATAGAATATAGAGCAGAAGATAAGGAGCAACAAAGCTCGCTCTTGCGTAGGCATTGACAACCTAGGATGCGAGGGGTGCAAAGCACTTATAGACCGAATCACGGGTCCTTTAACTTTGTGTAGAAGGGACTAGAATTCGGTCGAGTCGATATGTTTCTGCTATTGGAAGTAGGAATAAGCAGCCATTAACATATGATTGTAGAGTGCAAGAGCTTCAGGATGTCATAAAGCAGTTTCTATCTGCATAGAGGAGCTCACTTGATGGAGAAAGATCAACTCAATCTTGGCCAGAATTTTCGGGGAAGGTACTTGAAGATAGTCATCGACACTCAGCATTTGAATTGATTCTGTTGTAGATTATGAACATCAACCCAGAATTTCAATTTTTCTTCAATTTCTCTTCTTAAAGGAAAGAACTGCCATCCTGAAAAACACTGAAAATTACGCGAGCTAATTTCAAAGGAGGGAGATCAAGTGGAGAAGTTCGGAATTGTCTGTTCAGGAGAGGTCCATTGGAAGGTGAATTTCAGACACGATGACTGCCAACTTCGATTAGATGCCAACAAATAAACTGAAATGTATATATTAAGTTCATCAGCATATTTTGTAGAGCAAATAGTCAATAAAAAAAAAAGGGACCATTTCCTGAGACATAATTGAAGAATTTTTTTAATAGGACTAAAGGAACAGGAAGTCCAAAGAAACAAAATATGTATAATTGTACTCCCACTGTCAACCCTTTCCCATTACAAATCTCACCTCCATCAAAACCATCAATTCTGCGCTTCTAATGGTGTTAGCTCCAGTTCTTCCACTTCCTATATGCAATGTGCAGAAATTTACTATACAATTGTACTTGGTAAGAATAGTAAATTGACCATGTAACTCTTGCAAATTGCTACCAAAAAATCTCAATGACCAAGAGGGTGGTCTTCTTATCAGGCCAATTGTGGCAGATTCAACGGCAGCAATGGAGCCAGCTTCATCCATACTCACTAACCCTCATAGTAGATTTTAGTAAACTCATCAATGAGATGAGTCCATAAATCAACAATTAGCCAGGATACGGATCAAGCAGCCATTCAATGTCTTCCCACTGAAGAGTACGACCTCTTACGATCTGATATTAGTGGGAATGCAAGCTTCCAAAGAGCATGGCCACTTGTTAACCTGCCATTACTTTAACAGGACATGATTAGATCTACCCATGCATCTTTTGCGGCATTTCTTATAGGATTTTCACGACCTTAAAGTACACATCATGTCCCAACTCCTAAACTGTTACGAAGAAAAAACCTAGGGATTTCCTAGTTCATTACATTTCTGGAAGGACAAACGACAAAGTGACTAACCCATCTTGCCACTTAAAGCGTCATTTGTAGCTCCTCCACCAGATTGCCCACTAACACTGCCAGGCAGTGCATTTGTTTGAATCTGCTGTACCGTCTGAGGGCTGAACTTGAACATATTCATGGGCTGCAAGAAAAGTTCGATACATGATCAAGGGACCGTAGTCAGTCTCAAAGTGCCACAACAATTTTTGATTGCATAAGGACTTTCAAACCTGTGATGCGGCTTGCATGTGGTGGATGCCCATGTAACGCGCAAATTGCTCGGGAAATGAGGGACTTTGCATCTGATTCTGAAAATTCATAGGATTCAGGACTGGAGTATGGCACATTACTGACTGATTTGGGTTTGGAGCCATTGGGATTGATTGATCAACTATCGGGACTTGAGGCAAATGCATATTGTTGGATAAAGTGGGCAAATGCGGCGGGCACATCGTCATACCCATCGAGGACATATAATGCTGTACTCCAGGAAACATCATTGGAGCCATCCCACCTCCCATCCACATTACCTAAAACACCAAGGACCCAAGGGTTTTTAGATATCCATGAAATGATTAGGTGCTTCTATTTCCCAGGTTTTATGGTCGAAGTTTAACTTCAAGCACAACGAATATGAGGCCAAATACTTAATTCTCCAAACAGCAAGTGCTTTTTCTAAAAGCTGCCATAACAGGAAGAAGATTTCACTCGACAATGACAGGGAAGACATATGACCACCCTCATATTGAGCTGGACTGCTATCTGAATGTTTTCTGTTCCATGGCTTGAGAAAGGACCACATACCTGTAGCTGCAGCTGAAGAGACTTTAAGTATTCAATAGCTTCGTCAAGCATTGATGCTTTGTCCGTCTGCCAAAACAAATCAACTCACTTATAAGCATCTCAAGAACACTTTGCTGCTACCTTCTCCTATAATACAGAATGAGCCATTTTTGTATCTAGAAATGCGTTTGTGGGGCTGATTTATCGTCACTTAGCTGATTACTCATGGAAATTATGTGTCTAATTTTGGCATGCATAACACTATCAGTCCCAGCACTAATTGAAAGAGCAACAAAGAAAATGGAATTTAAAATCCAATAGAAGCAATGGTTTACAGATTCTGAGAGAATCAAGAAATCATCAAATTGTGTGAATAGAAACAAAGGAAGACCTTGTTACAGTGAGGTATAAGCTCTTGCAATGCCTTCATCTTCTTATTGATCCTATCCCTCCTCCTCTGCATCAACGGCCCAACAGTTATGTCCAATAAAATTGCAGAGTAATTTGGTTTAACAGGCAAATAATGTTCATGCAATTATGTCCACACCCTTTCAGAGAGGTTATGCACTTCGGCAGCACGAGTCCTGCGGGTTGATCCAGACCTTGTTGCTGGCTTCTTTCCACTAGCAGCTTCTGGTTCAGCAGCCTGAATAAATCTGATGTTAGGTTCAACAAAATGAAATTTGATCAATAAAGAAGAAAGAGGGATCGTTACTTCGCTTTGGCACTCAGATTCCTCATTATCTCTGCCCTTCCTCTTGTGGCTACTTGCACCAGCAGATTCCTTGAGGGTTCCACCAAAACTACTATCCGATCCACCAGAAGATGAAGTAACAGTCGGTTCAAGCGTCTCTGTTTTCCTCCCCTCACCCTGAGAAACTACCTTTTTATGGACATCTTCCTTAAAAGTCCCGGCAGAAAAGCCGGCTGTGCCGGCCGCATTGCTCGATGCCCTGCTAAAATCTGGGTCATTTACAATTTGGTTGCTTCCACAGTGGCTAGACCCAACCGTCATAACTGAACACTCTCGAGCATCGCCTCCGAAGTGAAGACTAGAAGGTCTCGGATCACCCTTGACAAGGGCTGCAAATTGAGAAAAGTTCACAACCTTTCCCAAGTTTCCAGAGACATTGTTTTGTTGAGCGGATTTGGTGAACTGAACTCGTGGAGGCGGCATTTGGTTCCCGGAAATTTCAGGAACAAGTGCACGCTTAATGGTGGATTGCTGGTTACTTGTATTTAGCGCATCATCCAAACTGCCTGATTTCACGATCTTCTCTGCTTCGACTTGCCTGACTGCCTTATCAATCTCCATCGGATGAGGCACCGGTAATTCATCGAAGAAGTTCGAACAGAATTCCTTTTCGAAAGTATCGTCAACTGGATAATGGATCCATGAGACCGTCTCGTCATCTTGAATCAAATTGCTAGAATTCCCATAAGACCCACCGCCTCTCATAATCGGCTGATCATGTTTCTGCTGATCATGTTTCTGCAATTGACTGCTCTCATGCTGGTTTGAGCTTGGCTTTCGATGGTTTTGACTGTGCATAACAACCTGGCCATTCTGCCATAGTAGCTCCACCAGCTCCTGGTCAGACCTGACCAATTCATCAACAGAAGGATGAAACTGAATCAATCCAAACTGAAAAATATAGTGTCCTTTGAGAGAGAGAGAGAGAGAGAGTACCCAATGTTTTTCTTCTGATTGGTTAGAGGGAGATCATACTCAAAGTTCCAATCAGGAAGGCAAGGATTCATGGCTGGACACCAGACACACAAAGTTTCTGCAAAGAACCACAAAAAAGGAGCTTTAACCAAAACTGGGCAAAGCAGTTAATTTATAGAATATGCCGTTTAGGGACCTTGATTAATTTAATTAACTGATTCTTAAATGGTTGACTGGGACATGAAACCGAAACAGCAAAAAAAGATCGCCACCATTTTTGGAAGTACAGCAATCAACGCATGAGAAAAGCACAAAGGGAACAATAACTTAATCGGCAACCCACTTAACTGAAGTTTGAGGCAAATATATTATTCTTAATTCAGCAACAGTCCCTTTTAATTAATTGTTAATTTGACAACGAAGGACAAGAATAATCACAAACCCACAATTGACCCATATCTTTGAACAGAGAAAAGAACAATTAAAGAAACAAATTTCTAGCGAGAGAAAGAAAGAGCCATGAAACACAGGAGCTGAAGCAACCGAACGCACTGTGCTACAATTAAGAAATTAATTAAATATTTGGAAATGAAATGATCCATGCTGTCCAAAACCAACGAGACGTGAGACACCCATGAACCAGTTGAAAGCTTCAGACCAGATAAAAGAAGAGAGATGTTCGAGGGAACAGACTAGACTTCAGAAAGGAGGAGTTTTGTCAAATACCCGAAATGGAAAACTGTGATGAAATAAAACGAACCTGACCAGAGCCAATCTTTTGACTTGTTCTCAACAGGGTAAAGAGAAAGAACAATCTAAGAGACTTGCAAGTTTCAATACTCTCTCTCTCTCTCTCTCTCTCTCTCTCTCACACACAGAGAGACACAGAACAGCAGTTGTGAAATGATTAAGTAATGAGAAAAATGAGAGAAGACTGAAGACCAGAGCCTTTTAACTCCAGTTAGAAAGAAAAGGACAGCATACAGAGGGAAGAAGGGTCAGGATTATGCAATAAATTGGGTACTGTAACGCCCGATGACCTCTCACACGGTGTATAATTTAGTCAGCCCCCACAAATACCAAAAAAACAACCGAAAAAAAGAGAGAAAAAACTGTGCACAAGGGACCACAGTGGATTAGTATTTCTTCTTTTTCTTCTTTTGGTTTCTTTTTATCTGGGGTGGGAGGCTGATTTGGCTTGGGAAATCTACAACTTCTCAGCCATGGGAAGTGCAATCTGAAGATGCACAAGGGTGGTGCCACGTGTGCAGTTGCCATTGTTATTTTATTGGTCTTGATAAGGGAAAGAATTGTCAGAAGATTTCTGAAAAGCCTTTTTTTTTTTGGGTGAATTTTGCTAGAAAGATTTCTTGGAATCTTGGGACAACTCATTCATGGTAATACAGAAAAACGTGGCCCCTGGGGGGGTTGTTTATCTGGATATGCCACATGTTGGACAAATGGTGGTGGTAATTGCAGATTTAAGAAAATGAATTTCCGGTGCTCACATGCATGAACTATGCATATAAAGATGGATTCTTTTTTTTTCTGCTTTTATAGTAGCTTATTTTAAGGTTTTCAGAGCCATGTTTCATGGTGTGTTCACACGTAAGGAGACATTGGGTGGCCACGCTCGTCTGTTCTTATCAGGAAGACGATAAGGGTGGCCGAGCGAACAACAAATGGGGGAACAAGTAGGGGGGAAAAAGGATGATGAGGATTTCATTCTCTTTTTGGGCCACAGCAAATTAGTTGTGTAGCATCGAAGCAACTTGGTATAAAGCTCAGGCCTTGATATTCCTCTACGGAAAGAAAGGGATCGCGACTGAAAATGAAGAGGAAAACGCTGTGAAAGTGAACAGAAGTCGAGGAGACTTCGATCATCAAGATTCTTAAATAGGCTTGACATGCGTACAAATTTTTACAGAGAGAGCGAGATTATTGTTCATTAATGATTTGTCACGACATGAAATCCGCCGGATATTACGTGAGAGTGTCTTAATCCGGATGCATTCGTTGCGCTAAGTTATAGTCAAATTTGCTACATTGGAATCTTATTTATCTCTGCTGGGCCTATCTACGGTCTACTCAGCATCCAAGCTACTGAGTATTTCCTTAACTTTCTGGTCCCTGCAAGATCAAAGAGATTCTATCATTTCATGTATAATAATGCAGCTAAACAACATGAATTATGGAGTGTTGGAGCGAAATATTTCGGGGTGTGGTCCCAGGGAAGGGGACAACCTCAAGAAAGAAGAGATTCATGAACTTGATCATCTCTAGAACTTGAAGGGGCAAAAAAAACACATGAAAAACAAATGATTTTGGACCACCTTGGTCCATTTTTCACATGAAAGGAGGGGATCACACTGCTTTGCCCAAAGATGCCGCCGCGCTTTTAGACTGGGGATGCATTTCTGAGCTATAAAAATTTTGTTTTTCTTGAGAAAGAGTTGTTGGGGGTCGGAGGTCATTAAATACCCCGATCATCTTGCACCAGAAGAACAATCAATCAGGCAAGATCATTGTATCCACCCATTTCGCGGCCTTACTATGATATTTCATTCTGCCATTGGCGTTGCGCGTCATATCACCAGGCCAACATCATGCCTAAGTCCGCTCTCCTCATATATGGTTTCCAGTTAAAGACAGGCCATCGATGCCATAAACTGGGAGATCCCAGAGAAATTACTTCGTCATAACCTAGTCTCGAGAGTTTACTCCTCGGTTCCTGCAATGGAATCCGAGTCAATGTCGAGCAAATCTCTAGGAATCACTATCTAGGCATCTTTGATTGGAGCATTGCCTTTTATATTATGCTAAAGACCTTTCTCAGAGAAGCTCTAAGCTCTCATATGGCCCAGAAGGTGGAAGAAGAAGCAAAAAGCATATGAGAGCGAAGGGAAACAAAAAGGATTAAAAAAGAAGAGATGCTCAGATTCAGACGCATCTGATTAATGTGGATAAGGAAGGCACAGAGGATGGCCCCATAAGATTGCCAGAACTAAGTGGGTCTGTCTCTGCTTTGCTTGTCACAGTTCGTTGTCAAGGAATTTGACTTTGTGTCCCTAGAAAGCTGGACCCAACAATTTAAAAGCTGAACCGACTTGATCCACTTGAACAAATGAATCTAGTGATTCACTTAATTGCTCAGTGATCATATCACGCAAAAAGTTGACGTACTCGCAAATTATGCAGTGTTATTTGGTAATGAGCGATGATAGTAGACGATTTTGGGAAATGGAGAACGTGGGTAAGGCCATTAGATGCTTAATTCCTCTCAGATCACCTTAATCGAGATCCACCCTTAAAAAGATGAAATATGATACTCAAGACAGTACAAGACAAAGTTCTTTTGTCTGTTCACACACAGGTGATTCAAAAGTCCTATGTACTCGTTTAGGGATCCATAGACTTCAATATCAACCGTGACAGGAACAATACAAGATGTCTCACTGATCATTCCACATCTCATGTGCAATAATGAGTTTCTAACGAGAACATATTTGATATGACAATTGAGTCAAGACTACCTCATATTCGTTTTCTCATTCCTAGCCAAGGAATATTTTCTTTTAAATAATCTCCCATCGTGGTATGAAACGCAAGGTTCTGCAAAAGGCTGACCATTCATAGCCATTATTTTGCTCTCCAGGCGACACTAACATGGGAATCCTAAATTTTATCTCCTTACAAAATAAATGATTTGACAGCTACTATAGTTCAGCGAAACCAGTAGGTTTTCAGTAAGATAGCAATGCCATATCGATGCCCTTTCAAGGGATTTTACATAGGAATGTCTGTGAACAGAGAATTTTCCAATGACTTCCTATGTCAAAGGATGGGATGAAAGAGACTGCCTCTTTGCTTCCTCAGGATCACAATGCCTCTTTTGATTGCTGGGAACTTGCACTAAATGACTATACCGGCATTTTGATATCAATTGGTTATGAGAAATCTGTAGTTATATAATGCTGGGGACGTACAGTAAATGACACTGGTTTCACAAGTTCTCAACTGGGAAGCCTACAACAGGGCTTATGTCTGAGGCCAGTGACCGCAGCTCATCGACCTCCTCACTGGTGAGTCTCCACCCAAGTGCACCCCCAAATTCACTTGCCTGCTCAGCATTTTTGGCTCCAGGAATGGGGACTACGTTACCCTGTGCTATGAGCCAATTCAGGACAACCTACCAAGACAGAAGGCATGTTTAACTAGTCTTTTCCATGAGGAGCTCATTATGGGACACATGCATGGAATGCCAAACGAGAACATGAAGTGGCCATAGATGTGGCATGATGCACTGTACCATGTATTGTTTGATGAGTATCTTGGTGCAATTTGAGTACAAGAATAACATAAGATGCTGATGCACTGCAAATATATGCAGACTTCTTTGTCTGCGGCTCATTTTCTGCACTCTGACTGTGGTGATTGCTTAATCTGTGATGCCTTTTTAAAAGAAAGGAGTATAGTCACCTGCGTTGGAGTTTTCTTGTAGCTGTCTCCTATTTCATTTATTCTGTTCAGCAAAGGTTGTAGCTGCAAGCATCGAGAAAAAAATATTCAAGAATGAATCTCAGGGATTGAGGGATGAAAGTATTTCATATACAGTGGATGGTTTACCCTAGTGAGAAAATCAGGGGTGTAGATCTGACCACGGGGGCCACTTGGTGGATTTTCTGGGGTATATTTTCCAGTTAGTGCACCTGCATAAGTTGAACCACCATGTCAAACTTCAGAGCCTGTTTGAGGGGAAACTAAAGATGAATAATCAACAAACTACAGTACACCCCTAATTATGTGTTTGACAATAATGGATGGAGAGTTGAAATACAAATCAAGTTCTCAGTCTTATTAATTCCCAACTTGTCTCACACTAATTAGGCCAAGCAGTTTACATAATGAAAGCATTATAAATTAGCTCACTCCTAAGCACTACTCATTGTCACTAAAGACCATAAATCTTTTTTCAAAGTAATAAAACATTGTTTGCTTTACCAATAACATATTCAAGGTGGGCTGATTCACTCTTTCTTTTCAAGTTCATGCACAAGCAAAGAACCTAATAAAGTGCAGAATGCTAGTTTAGTGGTTTCCATTTACTCATTGTGTATCATTATCCAGATAATAATAAGTTATTAAGATGTTATGATGACTGGCCTAAAATTCCAAACTATTAAATCTCAATGAAGAACAGATCCTTACACTACTGCCATCCTCAACAATAGCTTCATCGACTTTCTCCAGTGATTGGCACTTACCTTGAGCTATTGGTGAATACGCAATCAAAGTGATCCCAAGTTCGTCACAGGTGGCCTTTACGCCATTCTCCTCAGGTTTTCTGTATATGAGGCTGTAGTTTACTTGGTTTGAAGCTAGTGGTATCCCTCTCTGCTTAAGCTTCTCATAGGCTTCACGAAGCCTCCTTTCTGGACATCAGTGAACATATCAAAATAGGCTTATGTATGAAGTAATAGTACACAGAGGATTTCAACCTCATAATAAGATACCTTATCTCTCTAAAAATGGGAAAAAAGAGGGTAGCAAGTTGCCATGAAACAGTGTCTATAAGCATGCTCTGGAAACAAGGAACATACCACCGTAGTTGGAAACTCCCACTGCTTTCACAAGACCTTGCTCAACTGCATCTCCAAGACCATCAATGTACCCTGACAATAATTTTTGAGCAAACTTGTCTTAGCTATCTCAGAGAGTGCCCAATGAGAGTGCCTAATGGAACAAAATGCGATATCATAGAAAACCTTCATTTCCCCATACTCCAGGCCTGAGAAACAGCAGATTTCTTTCATTAGTCACTTTTCTTGATATCTATAGCAGGGTGAAACTAGGCAAATATTATACAAGGCCCAAAGGCACAGACCAGTGCAATTGGTATAGGTCCACTGAATCAAGTCCTAGGCGACAAAGAGAATCTTTGAGGGCAGTAATGACACTCTGACGGCCCAGTCTCCACGGCAAAGCTGCAAACTTCGTCGCAACAGCAACCTCAGTTTCTGGATCCTTTTCTTTCCTTTCCTTGATGAATCTTCAAGAATTCAACCAAAAACAATTACAATTCATGTCAGAATGACTAGATGAAAATCTACACGACCCAGGATATAGTAATACCTGCCCAGTAGAGTTTCTGAGTTTATAGCACCAAATGACATCTGCAAAAACAAGACTACAGTGATGTAGTTTCTCTTGGATTACAGAATTTCCATAAATTTATCGAACAAACAGAGCAGTCCAGATTTTACTTCTCACCCTCGACCCATAAACCTCAGCAGTATCAAACAGGGTTATTCCACTATCAATACTGCTTTCAAAAGCGCCCTTTGCAGCCTTCATCTTCCTATCTGCCATCAAATCACAAGACAAGGTTTCTACATGAATTATCTCAAGGGATAATCTGAAAATGAGAATAAAACTATGACATGATTGAGAAGAAGCAGAATAGGTAACTCAGTAAGTGCTCTCAGTGAAGCAGAGGACTTCCTTTAAATGAGGAGCCACTAACTTACTACAAAATTACATTTGCAAGAAAAAGGTTAGTAATGACCACTTTATTTTTTGTTCACTTTCAGTATCATCGTTCAAGAGAGACTAGGCAAAGCAGAACCAAACAGTACCAAAAGATGATCTCCAAAAAGGAATCAGAGAGGTATGAGGCAAAGTTTAAGGCACAGTATCATGGCTTTTGGTTTCAGATTGTATTTCAGCAAAAGATGCAGAAATAGAAAGCCCAATATAGGGTAGCTCACATTTAGGCATCTCTGGAGTTCCAAAAAATCATAAAGCCCAATCATTATAAGTAAAGCTAGAAGTTTGCGGATAGGGTCCTCAGACCACGTACCTCAGGCACACGCACAGTTCAGGGATCCTCACTCACAATTTACATAGTTAGTGGTGCAATTAATTACGTGGTAAGTGTGCTTGGAGATAGATGATTCAAGGATAGAGCAACAGAATGGCCTTGTTCAAAACAAGCATCTACACTTTACAACACAATGGTAATTGGGATGACAGACCGTAAAATCTTCATGTTAGAATAAAAGCCAGAAACTGAAGCAGCAAATAATTCACATCCACCGGATTAAACAATCGTGTGGAGCTTCCCAACCAAATGAATTGCAATGGAGATACCACTCTGAGACCCAACAGCTTCACTTAACAGGCAAAGCCTCGCTCGAGTAGCATTTCAACAGTAACCCATGACATCAGCATTATCATATAAACCAAGGATGATACTGCTGGTTTATATTACTCACAACTTAATAACAACATCATACCGACTTTATATATAAAAGAGGCTTCAAAAGAATTCTTGAAAATGAAAAGAAAGAGAAAAAAAGGAGCGGTCCACTAATGTCTAAACAAGTCGAATAAAATTTTGAGCACCTGGCTTGTAATGTATCGCGAGCAAGAATGGAATTGCTCGACATAATTAAGCACCGATTATCAATGAGGAGTTCATCAACATTCAAGGAGGAAAAAAAATCATCATGGCCATGTAGGGCGAGCTCAATTACCGTCCCATTCGAAGTTGTTCCAATAGCTGGTGTCGCCCCAAGACCAGGCCCCGATCCCGAGCCTCGTCACCTTCAAATCGGAGCTGCCCAACTTCACCTTCTCCTCCTCCACTTTCAAGGTGGCGGAATCCCCCGACGCGATGGCCCGCACCTTGCGACTCCTGGCGCGGGGGTCGGCGACGGCGAAGCACGCCGGCGCGGCGCTGCTCAGGTGCATAGCCATGGCTTCTCCACCCCCCACCCCCCTTCAATCGACCTCCACGACCGAGCTCGGCCGAAGCAAAAAGGCTGCTCCTTTTCCTCTTCCGGGCGCGAGCAGAGGCGAGAAAACCAATGGGTCCTCGGAATTTCAACAGCCGAAGTCTGCCCCCGACAAAAAGATGCGGAGAATGCAAAGACAGAGAGAGAGAGAGAGAGGAAACAGAGCAGAGTTCAGACAAAGTGTGTGAAGAAGAGAGAGGGAAGACGAACGGGAAGAAGTGGAAGAGCAAGAAAACGTGGTCTTCCCGCGGTCCACGTAGGATTCGCTTTCTTCGCACATCCTGTCCTCCACGTCATAATCACTCTTCCATTTTTGCTTGATTTATAAATACGAGATTATCTTCTCGACAGTTAAGATTCGTCGAGACATTGAGTCTTTCCCTAGCATTTTGTTCAATTCGGTTCTTGGTGGCTTCCATTCAAGCAATAAATCTAATTGGAAAGCAAGGTTCACTAATCAGATCAATACAAGAGGGTGCTGAGCTTCTGTTAGAGTATTACCAGAAGGCATTATGTGGATGTATTCAATCGAAGACCTCTACGCTTTTTGTTGAAGCCCTATCCAATTTCTGGCTTGTGGGTTTAGTTTCTTAATGTAATTGTTATGAAAATGAATCTACGTGGAGCTCATGATTTACGGGAGGATCTTTGTGTGTGACTTGCACAATCACTTTTAATAAAAAAACCCGAAACCCGACCCGACCCGACTCATATTTTTGCTTTATGTTTTATGCATTTCGGGTCGGGTCGGGTCGGAGGACATGACCTTTATTGTTCGGTTCGGGTCGGGTCGGGTAACATCAAAACCCGACCCGACCCGACCCGTTGACACCCTTAGCATTAAATGATATCACTGTCACTTTTTACCGTCGATGTCACTTCATGACCTCTATTTCTAAAAATACGACTTTGCATTCCATGAGAAAACCTTGCCAAGGTGGATTACCATCCATTCAAACTTTAGCCCCGATCCCAATTTACTTGTCATCATCACGAATCCTAATCTCATCACCTGTCGTTGTTAACGATGGTCCTGGCACCTCCGACTACCCAATCAATCACGTCTTTATGACCGCCCCCTCTCTCTTGCCTTGGTATCTTACCTTGAGCTCAGATGATCTAGTGACCCGTACTTTCTGTGAAATGAATTTCGACATCCCTAATACTTCACGCTAGTCAATTCCATTGTCGCATTCGAGATCGATTCAATCCAAAGTCCCGAACGGTCTCGAAGAATGGTATTAGCTCGCGACCACGACTGGAGGACAAGACGGGGAAACACGGGCGAGGAAAGCTGTACCGAACAACCTCGGCACGTCTCTCTAGTTCTCTCGGAGTTCCATGTCTACTTTCGTCAATGTCGTACTGCAGCTCCATCCAATATTAATCCTTAAACTAATCACCTTCGTCACTTCCCCACATCATAACCTCGCGTGAACGGAAGCCACGCCTCGAGAGAGAGAGAGAGAGAGAGAGAGAGAGAGAAATTCCTGCAACCCGCCTCGAACCCAGTTTTCATTTTTGTCTTTCTCTCTCTAAAGATCTGATGATGATGGAGCTCGGCGGCAGCTTCAGGCTGCCAGGAGGACGGTCCTTCTCGAGGCCGGGCCGATCCAGCAGCTCCCGCCTCCTGTCGGAGTCCGTCTCCGCCGAATGCGCCAGGATCGCCGGCTACGAGCGCCTCTCGGAGTCCATGAGGCTCAGCACCGACCCCGGCGGCGGCGTCGGGCTCGGCTGGGGTGGCGACCGCAGGAGGACGGGGGGCAGGGTGGCGTCGTTCCTCACCAGGGTCTTAGGCTTCGGAGGGAGGGCCTCCGGCCACGAGGGGCGGCAGCGGCCGCCAGAGGCGGAGGAGGGGGGGGCGACGAAGGCGAAGGCGCCCAAGAAGCGCTCGTCTTGGCTGCCGGATCCCGATCGGAGATGGCCGGTTCAGGGCTGGTGATGATCGGAGGGCCGGCGAGGGCGTTTCGGGGATTTCACGCGTCAAGTCAAATCTTTTGGAGCCGACGCGGGGTGTTGTAAGGATGATGGAATTTTGACCGGGGGAAAGCGGAAAACTCTGCAAAGTAAACGGAATTCGGAGGTTTTAATCGTCATTTCACCGGCCAAGTCCATTTCTTTTTTCTTTTTTCCCCCAAAATTCTCACTTTTTTTAAAATATATATATATTATTATTTTTTTCGCAATATAAATGAGGTGAATTGGATTTGTTTGCTTTACTAATTTATATTAATCAGGCAGTTGCTATGCTAGAAAGTAAACGAAAGCGATAGTTTAGTTTTATGTATTGTTACCAACTGTCCCTTTTGGTGGTTTCATCAATTTTGAGCTGTCAACGATATGATGACTCCCATCGTTTCACGGCTAAGCAATCCAAGCATTTCTTTACTTATCTATAAAGTTATCGAATTAAAAATGTACGAATTATTGATGTGATGAGAAAAATCCGAACAAAAAATTATGGTGATTTTTGTTCTTAAATAATTATTAGTAAATCATACCCTTCAACGAAGTCAATTGCAATTTTTAATATTCTAATTATGCGTATCACGAGAAAGACAATGCATTGAGAGCGGAAAACTTTTATTTATTCACTTTGGGTGTTTAGCAAGCGCAATTAACGGAGTCTATTTTTCTTTAATTGCTCAGTAAGTCATTGTAACATTGCTTGATAGAATTATTAATTCAAAGCCAGTCATATACTAAAACCATTTGGCCTTACCATATAAGAAATGGGATGATTCTTTAAAAAGTCATAAACTTTTATACGACAGTCAATTCTATTCTAATTTTTTTTAATTTAATCAATTTAATTATAAATATTTTAACAATTCGTTAATATAATATTTTCGATCAAGTTTAACCAGAAATCAATGACATAAACATTATTCGTTTGATACAATAAGACGATTTCTTTGAAATTTTCTATATTTTCTTTTCTTTTCTTTTCTTTTGTTCTTTTCATCTTCAACCTCTGGATAAACAATCGCAGGATTCGCCTCCACCGCAAAGCTTTCTTTGATAAATCGATGCTCAATTGTAACTCTTGATTTCCCTTTCCCCGATTGCGTTCTGTTTTAGCTCTAATCTCTCAATTTGAGTCATCAATGTTGTTCACTCTCATAAAAGTTCGCCTGGGCTAGGGGTGGCCAGCGAGGGCAACTTCCTTGGTTATTTCCCTCAACATAGACGATCCGCGAAGGAGATTTCTTGGACGAACACGTGAAATGACGAAATTGAAGAATCATCCTCCGATGAAGCATCGGATAAATTTCGCAATTGCGAAATAGGGATTTGGGAACTCAAACGATGAACTCCAAATCGAAAGACAGAGTTGAGTGAAGATTTAGATTTATGGACAATTGGTTTATTTACCTAACTGTTTGCAATCGTAGCAAAGTGAGTTCGGTCCAAGTTGAGAGGAAAAAAAACTAATCAGAAAGACTACATTTGTTAAAATACTTAAATAATAAATCACGTCTTTATCTAATAACTCAAGCTTTTAAAACAGTTGACGGTGATCCTACAAAATATTACATAGTATTAGAATAGGAAGTCCCAAGTTCAAAGCTTTGTAAGCCTCATTTACCTCTCCGATGAAAAGATCTCACTAAATAGTTGGTGACTAAAAGGTTTATAATTGAATTGGTTGCGCTACAATAAACTTATAAATGTTTGGTCAATTTTCCCCTAGAAAAGTGCTTATTAAGAGGTTACGTGAACTTGACCCCCAAAATTTGCCAAATTACTTTATAGTTCCAAAAGTTGTATAGTTAGGTCCATTGAGAGAGTAGGTGAACTCTTTTTACTATTTATTATTGTTCGTTAAGAACTACGATGAAAATAGCATACTAATACTTGTGAAAATATTATGATTGATCTTGACGTCGATTTATCTATTTTCAATACACTATAACTTCGATATTTATCATATCTAAGTTAGAAAATAGAATTTTGGTGAGACAAAGCATAAAACACTAATGTGAATTATTAAGAAATTGGGTAAGGATGTTATTATGGATTCTTAAATGCAACGCTAATCCAGCTTGTCCTTAAAAACAACGTTATGTGCCTTCCATTTGATGCGATGTTATATATTTACTCTCAAATATAGGTTATAAGTACATTGATATTTGCCTCTTCTTTTTTTCATTTTGCCATACAAGAATTTTTTTTTTTTTTCAAAACATTTAACACCATTAGAATTTTGGATAGGGGAAAGTTACTAAAAACTCCAAACTATATCCATTATGATATATTCATCCCAATTTTTTTCATACTACTAAAAATTTCAAACTTATACCCATGTGATACATATACTTTAAAAAAAAAATTATGAGATACCAAAAACCTTAAACTTGTATCTGTATAATACATCTACTTTCCATCAATATTCTGTCAACAAGCACCATTAATGAAGGCTAACGTGGCGCTTACATGGCAAAAATATGCAAACTAATTGTACGTTTTTCGCTTCTCCTTTTTCCTTTTCCACATGACAACCTCATTAGCAACGTCGGCGATGAAGCGAAGTTGAAGCTGTCTTCACTAGCCTACCTTCTTCCAAAGGCATTTCTACCTATGAAGGCCACTAGCAGTAATCCTTTTAGTAAGATACCCAATCTAGATTACGTTTTTTATTTTTATGTGTCGATACTCGTACGCCCCACACCCCTGTTTTGAATTATATATTTTTCTTCTCCAACTGGATTGGAATATCTCCATATTCTACATCCTACAATTCAGACGATGTAATTTAAAGACTTACTCATGTCTAAATCATTTTTCCGTATCCACGTGCCAAACTCATTAGCAATGGCGATGATGAGCATGGTGGCAGTGGATACACCGGCTAGGTGCAAACCAAGGAAGAAGACAAAGGGGAAAGAAAACAAAAAAGAGAAAAGAGTAACGCACAATGAGTTTGCATATTTTTGTTATAAGGATGCCATGTTAGTATCTTTTACCTTCTATCATCCCAGTAGGTAGTCGTACAACTTTTGACAATGCCCGTTGATAAAATTAAAGAAAGGTGAATATGTCTCACATGGATACAATTTTGTGATTTTGTATCACCCAAAAAAATTAAAATAAACATCTCATACAAATATAAGTTTGAGATTTTTGTATCACGAAAAAAAGTTTAAAATATTATGAGTATAATTTGAAATTTTTTATGAATTTTTCTTTTTTAAAATATTAGCATTTAAAATCATCTTTAACTTTTTTGTACTTTTAAACAAAAGACTAATCCTTTTCACGTACTCTTATGCAACATTCTATATGCTCGAACATCACCACAGCATCTTTGAATCTAATGCCAACACCAAAAAGAATTTCACTGAGAGAATCATGAGACTAAAAAGATTTATGTTCTGTAAGTTTATGCTAATAAATTTATTTATCTCTCAAAATTAAAAATTGTTTTTTATTGTTCAATTATGGTCTTGAAAGCTTCTGCAGTATTTTGTCTTTGAGTTTTATATTTTTCAGAAAGTGTTTTAAGTTCTTAGGCTAGATTATATTTTCATCATCTTATTTTCCTTTATGAAAAAACGAGATTTTTTTTTCCATTGTACTTATTTGAGCAATGCAGAGATGGAGAAATAGAGAAAGTGAAATTGTGAAGCTTAACTCCAAGTAAAGACGAATAAACTAAAAGAGTTTTCCATTAGAAATGTCCTTTGGGGTAAGAAAGAAACCCAAAGTACAAGAGTATTTTGTTTTTGTTTTTATAATGGAGTAGATAATAGTTCTACGAACATTTTGTACCAAGTTTTAGTGAATTTTATTTTACCTATAGTGTTGATAAAAATTCAAAATAAAATGCTTAGATGCTCCAATAAATGTGGCATCTAGTAAGAAATGCACGAAACTGAATTGTAAAGACCCAAAATCAACTTAGATCCTAGAAAGTGCTGAGATGAACATCGATTTTGGACAGTGACCTTTGAACATTCGTGTCGAACATTATTGTGACCAAGTTAATTAAGTCAGGATATGCGCAACTTAGTCTCGAAATCAAAACGGTCCAAAAGAGTTATGAGAATATCTTTAGAACTCAACCATCATGAGTAAGTATCTCGACCTCGACCTAAATTATATGCAAATAAATCACATGGTAACTTGAAATACCTTCATACGATATGAAGCACGAGTATAAAAATCCAACTTCAATGTGAAAGAAAGCTAGAGGTTATGGTCGAAAAAAGTCGAAGATATAAAAAAAGAAATCCTCAATTTTCAATATTTAGTCATTTTTAAACAGTTGAGTGGATTTTAATGTGGACACTTTTGTTTTGTGGTAACTAGGACTTGTTAAGCTTTGTCAAGATCTACTTTGTCATTTAAAATAATTACTACATATTAATTTATGTTTAAATAGTAAATTTTTTTAATATTGAGTGCAATGAATGACGCGTCCACTCAATTTATAGAGAGGGGCCAAACTGTAGCTCTCGGTTCTGATGAATATGAGGGTCAATTAAACCAGTACAACCCTTTTTCAGGAGAATTCAGATGATTGAATGCTCACCTGGGTTGGCAATTCATGACAACGTGCACCTGATAGAGTTCGCCGGATCGCAATCTGTTTTAGGTGTCTCTGCCTGCTCCATTCCGAGTCGGGTCACGATTCACGAACCTGTAAAAGTACTAGATAAAACTCGGGACACTTTCATTGGTTGTAACAATGGAATTCGTTTACTGTCGCTCTTTCGCAAGAATCTGTAGCCTCGGCCAAGCATACACATTGTGTCTCAACCCTAGTACTTCTCGAGGGTAACATATCAGTATGAATGCAAGGACGAGCTTCACAGAATGACAAGCTGTCCAAAAGTTAGGCTTTTCTCTTTAAATATAACATTGACAGTTTTATATAGGATTACAAGCTAGCTTTCGCTCAGCGTAATTATTCATAAAAAATCTGTCGACCTGCCATGCCAACGACTATCAACTATCTAGTAGTTTCCCCGTGGCTGCCCTTTCTTATTAGCAGTGCCATCAACATGACTTGCAGTTCATGCCAAATCATCTCATGGAGAGAATTAATATTCGGCTAGGGCTGAAGTCATGAGAAAGATATGTTTCCATAACAGAATGGTGCTGAAAACCACTCAAGTTTCACAAGGAAGAAACTGAAGCATATTAATCATTTCGTACACGCATTTTGAAAGATGGCAATGTTCTTTTCATCTTGTCGAGTCTCATTCGCATTTAAGTAGTTAGGATAGTGTTGTGTAGCAAAAATCAAATGCGCTCATGCACATTGTGTATTTAGCATGTTGTTTGTGGAAAACAGTTTCATAGAGGTGATGAAATCAACAGAAATTTTGCCATCCTCTTTCTCTGTCACTCTCTAGTCTCAAGCCAAAGAGTTCTTCACACCCAAAAACATTAAAAAGTAGATGCCTTCAAACTCCTTTTAGGGTTAATGAGTTCTTCTGTACACAAGTAAATAATAATTTCAGTGTTTAATTAACCGGGGCATCGATGACTGCACATCAAAAGAATCAACTAGAAGTTCTCTGGGCTTCCAGTTAAATACTTTTTATTAACTTCAAAGATTAAATGTTGATAACTTCTTTATTTTGCTAACACTAGCTACTTAGTTCCTTAGTGCCTTCGTATGTGTGCTAGTGTTAACAAATTGATCAGAACTACTTTTTTCTTCTTTTTGCAGTGGGGAAAAGCATTCACCAGAAGCATTGATTCTAGGAGTATGCATGAATTCGAGAAGCATCGGTTGCTGTATATTTTACCAATCCATTCGATTTATATGCAATGAGATGGAGATTTTTCCTGTATCTATTGATTAGCTTTCAACCGATGTACACATTTATCCTTCTGTAGGAATAATAACTACAAATGAATTCCAATCGAGGCTACAATTTTTAGCATCCACTATTGTTATTGGACAGCCTCAAGTGAATCAGTTCCTGCGAATTAAATCGGGAGCTTGCAAAATAAATCTTATATTTCCCTTTTTTTCAACCTGCATGTGATGGAATGCAAACTTCATCTGAAAAACTCCAGTCACAGATGAGAGTGAAATTATGAACTCCAATTCCCTTCAAATACCTCAAGATATGAGGGAGGGAGGGGTAACCCTAACTCCGAAATCAGCTAGGCCTGCTAAATTATGTAAGTTTTATTGGCATCGCATGACTAACAGGTACAACAACATGACTTGCAGTTCATGCCAAATCTTATATTTCCCTTTCTTTCAACCTGCGTGTGATAGAATAATTCAGATGCAAACTTCATCTGAAAAGCATCCAGTCGCAGATGAGAGCGAAATTGTGAATTCCAATTCCGTTCAAATACCTCAACATATTGGCGAGAGAGAGAGAGAGAGAGAGAGAGAGAGAGAGAGAGGGGGGGGGAACCCTAACTCCCAAATCAGCCAGCCCTGCTAAATTATATAGGTTTTATTGGTATCACATGACTAACAGGGACAACAACATTGGTAACTACCAACTAGTCAATTAGGATTACTATAGACGAACTCAACAGTAACGATGAGCCTTACATGACTAAAATTGTATCCTTCTGTTGTCTCAGCTTTATGTTGCCAAGCAGCTACTGGTGAGCATCACACCAAGGAGGCCTCAATCAGCAATTTCCCTAGCATACATATTATTAGTAAAGCTGATTCTTCTCTCTTGATGAATGTAAACCCTAGTACTTGCAGCAACAATTCTCCGAGCAACGGTGCAATATCTAAGCTGCTGGTGCAACCCCGCCGTCGTCGTCGTCGTCGTCGTCGTCCCCGTCCCCGTCATTTTCTCTGAAGTGAATGACATGGGACACGGTAACCGAAGCCGGGAAGTGGCTGATAACCAACATATTGCAGGGCAAACCAGGTTGTTTGCTGTTGACAACCACCATTATGGAAATGAATGATGTGTCGTGTGAGAACACTTTCCTCAAACAAGTCTAAACCAAGCAATGTGCAGTGATAAAAAATGAGGCCACGAAGCCCTGTATTTATATAGCTCAATATGAAATACGCAGTGGCGCTGTCAGTGCATTTGAAAAATCTTCACAGACACACATGAGTCAATTCTCATATTGCATTCCTTTTCCCTCTCTCTCTCTCTCTCTTTTTCTCTCTCCGCCACTCTCTTTTCACTTTTAAGTAGAAAAATGCTAATATTGGAAATATGGTGAGAATTTAGAATACGAATATGTGGATGAAAGGGTGTGAAAGGTGACATGGTCAAGCAACTTTCCACACACTTAGCCCCAAAAGGCAGATGGAGAACGCATGCATGAGCTGAGCTCATGGAAGGTGCCTGTCGCGCACATTCCACACATGGAGGCACCATTCCATGCACACTCCTTGTCTACGTTTTCACGTGCAGATGCATTGACAGCATGGAACCTGTACGGTCTCAAGGAGGTTTCTAGCTTTGGGTCACAAGGTCTCCCACGGGAGAGAGAATAGAGGGTGTGGCATATGGGATACTATTTGACACCTGGCATAGTCAAACGGTCAAAGAAATAGTATTTTCCATCTGTAATATCGATGACTCATTCCGATTTCTGACACTTCAAAAATAACATAAACCGATAATATAGTTACTACTCAAAAAACATTTTATGTAAGTTATGATAGCTTTATAATTACAGACAAATTAACGTTTTTTTTAGAATTTTTATTTAAGCGAATAACATTCACTTATTGTGTCTAATTTTATATAAATTTAGTAATGATCACATTGAGGGAGGAGAAAATTTCCTCCCTCATTCCTTTTAGGTTTCAGTTCATGGCAGGAGAAAAAAACAATGATAATTAAAATAAAATATGACTAACCCAACGCTTTTAAAGTGATAATTATTACTCATAAAGAGAGGACACGACATCTTGACCATGTGACTTGGGAACATGTCAAGTTGGTGATCGTCTCTCTAGCTTCTATGCTTATTTCCAGTGTCAGATTCATGAGCTTGATCTTCACGAAATTGCTTGATTCTGGGCTATGAAATTGGTTACTCGCCGACAATATTAGGTTGGAGATTTCTCAGTTGCCTGAGCTGATCTCACTTAGTTTGTGCTGCTACATGTGGGGTTTTGCGGTTTGGGAATGAGCTGGAATCATTACCATGTCTTGGACTAGTGTGCCATGATTGGAGACAGACTTCTAGCTGTGCCTGACTTAGGAGTCGGCCTCTGATGCGGGTGCCACCTGTCTAACTGAGTACGGGTGCTGCATTCATCGGTAGTAGCAAAAGATTTCTGTACAAGGATCGATGCTTTGTCGTGGCCAGTTGTCAAGATATTGCGCTCTATGATTAGGACCAGAATATTCATAATCCCAAAAGTCTTGAGAAAAAGGGACATCTATATCTTGAAAAGATTGCGTGGGGTTTGTCTGTGTCGCTATTAAATCTGCTAAGCTTACTAGACGGCTTCTCTAGTCGATTCATAATCCTTGGAGTAATCCGACCGGACTTCTTGATAAGCATAGAACCAGAAAGACTGAAACTTTATGATTTTTAACTTCTCAGAGAACTCATGGGATTTCCATAAATTATTCACATGAAAGGTCTACAATGCTACATCCAAATGTCCTCCTGTAAACCCTTGCAGTAGGATATGCACATTTAAGCTTCAAGACTCCTACATCACTTGGGCGGTTACGGAATCTTCGGCTAGAGAGAAAGAAAAGCCGTGGTCTATGGAAAAGAATGGTGGTGTGAACTTTTGGTTCTAGATCGCAATCTGCTAGCTAGATCTTTTCCAATATGCTAAGTGATGAAACCAACAAACGAATTCTCCCAAGTGCTTTAAAGGATAGTTTGTTGGTTGACAGAAGATTCCTTCTATAATCCTCAGCACTCTCGCAATGGGAAACTCATTGACTATAGTATGCTTGAGAAGAAAATGCCCATAAAGTCACTTGAGCTCTTCAGGAAATTCCATGTCATTGGAAAATGTGAATCACCTGAATGAATGGGTATTCTTGATGCACACAGCTATGTCTTTCAATTTAATCCTCCATTTTGTCCAAAAATTTTATCTGATATTCCCACATCATTTCCTTAGTTCCTTCATAGAATCTTCCTGCAACAAGAAGTTCGAGAATTTCTGGGGGTTGGCACTAGCATATGTAGGGCGTATCTCTCTAGTAGTGTATCTGTCAAATGGTGTTCTAGAGACATGCATATATAATGGAGGAGGTTCTTTGGGCTTTGAAAGAAGATCTGCAATAAAATTTCTCTCCTTTGATGTGCTTAGTATTGAAGGAGTACTTTGAAAACCATTTTGCTCAATATAAACTGCAGAATATGGGGCTGCTTTTTGCTTGAACTTCCACATTTGAGGGAAGAAGACATGTCAGATTTCTACAAGTGATGGCTAATAAAGCGGAATCTTAATTTCTTTATTCCATAATTAGTCCTTATTGGACTAACCATTCGCATTCCTTTAAAGTAAGTTATGCATGCTCAGGTTCATGCCAAAATGGCTTGCCTTTGTGGGACTGATGACTTCATTCTCTTAAAAGGCGAGTGAATGAAGAAGCCTTCATTTTTCCATGGAGGATAAGAGCATTTTGGGAGGAATTCAGGATGAGACTCATAACATGAGCTTATGAGAGCTTGCACGATTGGGTCGATATTACCGGGTTAGATGAGATATAATCTCCTAGAATCAACAAACCCTTTGCATTCTCCTTTGCATCAGAGACCATTGGATAGAATTCCGAGCTTGGGAAGTTTCTTGAGAATATCCCAACCAATTATGATATCTTCATCCAAAAATGGTGAACCAATGATTTTGATAGTAAAAGAGCATTGAGGAAAGAATTGAATCTTGATGGGTTTGCTCTCTACTTTATTGGCATATGTTATGCCAGAGGCTGAGGTAAAATCCCTAGTATAAGGCTTCGTGAATTCTTGTCGCGGGATTTTAGGATCAGGTCCTGTATCTATGAGAGCAACTACTGATATTGGGCTTATCATATTTAGAAGGGTGGGATATGGTTCAGGAGGACGGGAAGTTTTCCAGACGTTTTAAATATATAGGGTTATGAGTCTTGTTAGAAGTACGAACCACCATCTGGACTTGGCGAACGAGATCAGTCAGTATCGCTGGTTTCCGCGATTGTTTAAATGGCACAGATGATTCTATCAGAAAGGCTCTTCTCGTCACGCCTCTCTTTTTGGTCTGACGACATTCTTCTGGCAAAATGACCTTTTGCGTCCACAGATAAAACATCCAGCCTTTTTCTTCTTGCCTGAGGATCTCCTTTTGCAAAGGAATCTCCCCATTTCCCTTTCCATAGAAGGGAGGAATTGAATGGATACTCTCCTAAAATGCCTCTTCGTCCTGCAGGAGCATGTACAAGAAGAAGCGTGCTGTAGCCATTTAATTTGCAGGCGGAGCTTTTGGCAGGCTTTGGCTAATTCCCTATTATGATGCAAGTAATCCTCAATTCCTTTCTTTCAAAAGCATATTTCTTCTATGGCTATATAATTGCTTGCCAGATAATTTTTCTAGATCTTCCTTCCACTGCTTAGCAATCTACTTCGGAATGGATGATAGTAACACCGGTTTGAGACTCGGGTCTGCTCCCATGACTCGGAATAGCTTTAGCATCTTTTTGAAATGACTGTCAAGATCATTTCGTTTATAAGAGCAACATTGCCTATGAAAAACTGACGTAGAATCCGGATCACTCGATTGAAGTCCCTGTTTGGCCAAGAAAGCAATCTGGTCTTGTTCAGAATGAGACGTCCACTAATCTCGAGGACTTACGGTGAATCTACTAACACGTTCTGAAAGAATATCATAGTGGCCAGGTTCCGGTTTCATGAATGCAAATGAAAACTCTGAGGCACAAAAGTTTTGATGTCAATGACAGGTATTCATGTGGTACTCTGGAAGGCCTCCTCTATGTTATCATCCACGATTACTCAAATTACGACAGGCAAAAGTTTTTTTCAGGAAGCAGCACTAGTACTTCTCCAGAAGAAATGGTGTCTCGATCAAATTGCCTTCGAAATCTCGACAACGAATTTCCACTCTTACCACGAGCAACTCACTAGAGGAAAACAATCAGCAGAAAGAAAACAGCAGCCGGTGAATTAATAAATGCCAGCCTTTGAACCTTTTTCTTTCGGGTGCCTGCATTTTAACTTACTTGAGAACAACTAATTTTATTATTTTATTCCCGATAATAAATTTGAAATAAAAATCCATTTGATCAATCTTTTGCTCTCACAAACAATTTATTCCCAAAAATAAATTTAAAACAAAATCAAGAATAAAAAAAAAAATTACTTCTTTATTCCCGAAAACAATTTCATAATCAAAACCCAATTCTTTTTTTTTTTTCTTTCTTTTTCTTCTCATTCTTCTTCTTCTTGTTCCTTTTGGCCGGTCGCTGGCCCCAGCGATGCCAAGCCACAATGAGGCTTGTGCCAAGGCTCGTTGGCACAAGCCTCGCCATGGCTAGGCAATGACCTTGTCCATATCTAGCAAGGCTAAGCTCACCTAGCAATTAATGAGGCTACGCCTTGCTGAGCCATTGCCAAGTCAGCATCGCCCAACCAAGGCAAGGCTGATTAGGTGGTGGCCCAACAAGGTCGAGCCCTTGCCCAGCCATGGCAAGGCTTGGCCTCGCAAGCCTCATCAAGTCACCGTCAAGTCAGCCCCGCCTTGGCTAGGCGACACTGACCTAGCCTGGTGAAAGTCCGCCTTACCCAGCTCACGGCAAGGCTCAGTGTCGCCGGCCTAAGTCTGGAGGAAGAGAGCAAGCTGAAAAGGTTAAAAAGGGAAAGAAAGGAAAAAATAAATAATAATAATAAAATAGTAAAATCATATGAAAATGGTTTGGACTATAGATTTTAAAGGTCCTACCAAATGCATTTCTATCCCGGAAATAAAAATTTTGGGCAGCTAAACACCTTCAAATGCTCATAAATTGTTCCCGGGAATAGAATAAAAATAATAATTTCTGAGCAGAAATTATTCCCAAGAATAAAATGGCTACCATTCGCACCCTAGTTCTATCATTTCATTGTCAGTTACTGCATATCGGAATGGGGAATGCTCATTAGCATAAGACATAGTTCAAGGCACAAGAACGACTTCGTGCGGACTTAATATGATCATGTCAAGACTATTCATATAACTATATCGGCTCAAGGCCCATCAATGCCAGGCATGAGAGATGATAAGGAGATGTATCAATCAATCTCATGCACTTTCTTCGGGTAATCTATTCGAACTTCTTGGCCCTGAGCTTCCCTTTGGGGATCCTGCTGAGAAGAACAGTATCCACTTTACGATAATGATGCTGAAGTTGGTCCAGGACCTGGTCGCCAAAGCTGTCAACTTGATTTTCATATCGCTCATACAGAACAGGTAATGTGTGAGCAGCGACGAAACCTTCAGCAAGAAGGAACCTTTTAGCAATGCAATCACTGAAAAGAAGTATGAACCATGAAAAGATACAAGTGAAATGGTCCTGTAAAAGTGAGTGTTTTACTGTAATGAATTCGCTTATGCACTAAAGTCTATGGCCATGGGAGAAGAAAACAGCTCTCTTCTACTAATTACGGTCTATTGCAGCAGAATACCGTGCTAAAGTGAAGGTCTTGACAGTGATTGCTTTCTAGAAAATAGTGTATAACAGCATGGCTGGTGCATTCCTACAGGAAGTAGAAAATTCCCAGGATTTTATGATGGAAGGAACCATGGAAGTGTTGATCATTCATTGTCTCCTATCCTTAACATGAAACACACTGTGAGTGTTCCAAGATTTAGCTCATCGTCAGGGTCAGTGATGCTGATTTCACATGAAATTAAGGCAGCCATCACAAGATAGACACAGGCACCATGCCATGGGACTCCAAACTACTATCTAAAATAATACCAGCTATGGAGGAATATATTCTCATGTAAATATCTTCTCACCAATGTACAACACAGTTATAAAATTGCACAAGCTCCCTATTATAGCTGCTGCCCATAAGCTCCCCACGACCTGAAAAGCATCTCATTAGCAGAGCAAACATTGCCAAGACAAGCTGACTGCTAAGCTTGTTGCAACTTACAAATATAATGAGTTTCTTACATCCGAAAAGCATTAGAAGCTGAGCATGAAATATCTCATATTGCTTAACTATGGTCTAACTGTTGAATTAAAAACCATCAGTGTCCTATCAGCAGAATTTAAATGTCAGAAAACATTTGAAACGGCAACAACAACATGCTGATGTCCAAATTAGGCTCATAAGACATCACACAACAAACAAGGAAATCAAAAACTCACATCCAAGAAGAGGAGATTTTAAATGTGGCAAAGGCTGTTATAGGTGGGCAGTTAAGCTATGCTGATTGTTAATGCAATGTCGTATCAAATGCACATTAGAGAAAGTTCTCTCATACCATAATATGATTCTTGCACTCATGGCGTATGATGGTCTAATCATCCACAGTCAGTGACCTAAGAATTTCCATGTAGTCATTGTGCAATCAGTGGTGATTTCATATATATGACGACAAACACCCTCGATCCAAAACTAACAAGATATTGTCCTACTACCGAAATTATCCAGCAGAGACATCACCCACCATCAAGAGATTCTCTGCCAGAATGATACATAAAAACTCGTATAGGAGTACACCAAATTTAGAAAGTTGATATAGTGCAGTCCAATTCAATATCTTAAACAAAGTCAATCAAATATCAGCAACGGAAATAATCATGATGTTAATGCCATATTCCTTTGGCCATCAGCTTCAAGCTCCAAAAATGATAAATACAAACATGAGATGTTTGACAACCAACTGCCCTGCTGCTCGCAATGATAAAAGAAGAAAAGGACTACCATCAAGGACATCATACTGTACAATACAATGACAACAACCAAAAAGAAAAGGGAAACACTGAACTCACAATGAGGAATTGTTTCAAGTTCCCTCCCAGAGCAACATCCTGGAGGTATTCCAAAGCTTGGTTAACCTCAACTCCTACAGACTTCCCAATGTTAACAAACAGATCACGAGGCACCACAAGACGAGGGGGTCTGGATGCTGACCTGCTAGAAAAGAAGAAAATAATTTAGAACCTAGCCAATATTGAAAATTATCTATTGAATCAAGAAAAAGTGAAGAACACATGCAGGAATCTGTTAACCTGCTGAATAAGCCAGAAGCATTCGACCACAGAAACTGAGCTAGCATGCCAAGGATCAGAGCAAAACATACAAGCGTCAGAAAGTGGTACTCAAGCCACTCAAAAAGCACCCATATAGCAGTCGCACCGACTAAGACACCTGCTGAGATCTTTTTGTTCCTCCACAGTAACACATCAGCAGCTGCATAATTTGGTCAGGAATATGTTAAAAAAGTATCACAACTTCACCAAATTGAAAAAAAAAAAACTAATTAGGATATCATACATTTTCCACCCCCAAAGAGATGGTAAAGCGGCTTCTGGCGTCCAAAGAGCCTTTTAAATTGAGAAGCAACTGCATCGGACTTGTCCCCCTCAAGGAATGAAACAGACTTCTGCTTAGGAACATTTTCAGCAATCGATTCCGCAATCTCGTTGATGAGATTCTCAGCTGTTATTTTCTCAGGCATCGTTCCTGGGATTCAACGAAGCAAACCTTTCGGACATTTAGGCCTCGCAAGTGAATGAATAAGTCTTAATCCTTATGAGACGGCCAGAAGCAAATATCATGCGAACATCTTTGTAAACTTATTCCTGAAGCTTAATTCTATATGCAGGGGCAACCCTGTTCACATTATAAACCAGTCCAACATCAAAAAAGAAAAAAAATAGATTCAACAACTGAAATTCTTGACCAGCAGCTACACCTTATCAATGCTAAAGCACCGTGGTGCTGCTGCATCATTTTTCAATTTCTGGAATTCCACGGAAATTGAACTTTCAAACTTAAATCGTATAATTTGAAAAAATCATGATCAAGGCCATGAGCTAACACCAGAGCAGTTTAAACGGTCCCAGACTGATAGCTTTTAATTAAATTCCGCCGTCATGCGCAGCAGATATCGGCATCAACAAACCGTAGAAGCCAACCATCAAAACAAGAATCGACATATTCTCGACAAAGTGCTCACGGAAGGTGCCATTGCCGCGTCCTAGGTCTGAACAGCAAACTTCTACACAAGCCATTGACACACACTACACTCTCGTCTCAGTCGAGTACCGCTCCGAAGCCCTTACAAATGGGGGTACAAAACATGGATTGCCGTCACCGATCGGTGTCTCAGTACAACGAGCAGCATTTCGCGGGAAAATCGTCGCGTCTCTACGGTTAATCCCGTAGAACAGCATTTCGCCGCGCACGCGCACAACGGAACCACCGCGATCAATGAGCTAGCCACAGTACATATTCACTCCAACGCAGGAAAAAAAAAAAAAAAACCGTCGCCGGAGCAAAAAACACAGACTAGGAAATCGTACGGCTACTAGCTCAGATCAGGAACAAAACAAGATGTACGACCGCTACAAGAGATGCCGAACAACGAAGATCATGATCACGTAGATAAGCCCTACGAAATTTCGCTTAGCAAGCGAAGAGAATCAGCCGCGATCAACGCGACACTAACCGGCGGACGAATCGAGAATCGCAGGACAAAAAGCAGCGCGGAGTGCAAAATCGAAGAGCCGGAGAGGTCACGAACCGTATGGGAAAGAGCGCTGCTCGGCTTCTTCTTCTTCTTCTTCTTCTTCTGCTTCTTCGCCTTCGTGGTGCTGCTGCGGAGGTTGAAGATCAGTAGCTGGGACTGAGAGAGGAGGAGCAGGGGAGCATCGAAGGGAGCGGAGGAGCAACGGCAAGCTTTGAGATTCTGATAAGACTGGCGGACTGTCGTGGCCATTTCGTCATTATTGGAGGCCCCCTTCTTTCTTTTCTTAGAGTTTTTCTCTCTCTTTTCTCGCTAAATCATAATAAAAAAAAATAGAAATATATTTTGCCCGTGGAAACCGCTTGACTCGATTTGACTCTTGAATTTTATTTATTTGCCAAGTTTTTTTTCTCTCCCGAGGAAATTTAAAACACCGTTTCCGAATTCTGTTTTTCCTTGTCCCTTCTTTCTTTCTTTTTTTCCCCGGAGCTTTCATATTGAATAGAAGTGATCAATTCCTAATTTGATTCGATTTCAAGATGAAACAAAGAATTAAGTCGAGAGAACGGGTTCTAATTTTTTGGAATCAGAGACTAGATCGGATCGATCGCTTCGATCTAGTTCCATCTGTTCCAATAGAACCAACCAATTAAAAAATAATTTCTTTAAAAAAGATTAGAATTATTATTATTTTAAAGTTTATTACATTTTTAAAAAAATTAAATAAATATTTTTAAATAAAAAATAGTCGGCCTGGTCCGGTTCTCCCCGGAACCAGGAATTGGACCTAAAATCACTAGTTTAATTTTTATGAAATTGGGAACCAACCGACGCCTCGGGGAATTGGACCAAACTTGTCCATTCGATTTAGTACGAACAACTCTCAATTCGGGTGGTCTGATGTGCCTATCCCTAATATTAAATACCTCTGATTTGTTTTGGAATGTGCATTTTTGAAAATTTTATCTGTAATCTTTTAAAAGCTTAAAAACATTCTTTTTGCCATTATTTTTGTCGCTTGGAGGGTAAAAGAAGAGTTTTCTACATTGTTAATTAAGACGCTTCGCTTTGCGTCCAAGACAAGCTGTTGAAACATATGGCATTTGATATAAAAGAAAAAAGGCGTTTATTTCAACAAATTAGGGGAATCTAAACTAGTAATAAAACTTATTGAATTACCAAAAAAAAAAAAATTAACCAGTAGACTAAACTATCGTCTTCACGTTACTGTCGAACCCATAACCCTAAGTGCCTCACAATATTTGATACATCCAAGCATCCAAATAAATACACCACTGCTTAGTTCACTCCATGTGAGAGAAGCCTCATAGTTGAGTAGGGGTGATGGTTCCCAGTCCAATCCGATTCCAAGGTGGAATCAAGAACCGGACTGAGGGGACCGATTCCCAATTTTTGGAAGCAAGGACCAGACCAAATGGTCCTAGGATTGGAAACTGAACTGAACTGAATTGACTAATTCGATCTAATAGAACCAACCATTTAGCAAAAAAATAAAAATTTAAAATATATTAGAATTATTATTATTTTAGGATTTATTGCATTTTTAAGAAATTAAAAAATACATTTTTGAATATAAAATAGTTGGTCCAATCTGGTTTGGTTCCCTCCCATAATCGAGAACTGGACTGAAAATCATCAGTTTCATTTTTACGGAACCGGGAACTGGGACCGACGCACTTGAGAATCAAACCAAATTGGCCAGTTCGAGTGGTTCTTAATTTGGGCGGCCCGATATACATAGTCGAGTCCACATTCCATGACATAGTATCAGCGACATCACCCGATTGTTTTTTTTTGAAAGTGGCTTTTTTTAAATACCTGTGCACAAGCCTCATCGCTTAGTAAATGTTTTTACAAGCTAGCTCTATAAATCAATGATACCAATGGCATTGGCTGCGTTGGCAACACGGGTATTTACAAATCATGTATTTCCTTATTTCTCATTAGGTCAATAGGATTTTCTTGTATTTTATAGTGATTTATTCATTGAGATCCGGTCCTGATAGCCCACAATCGTGCCGCATATGCTATGCTAATGGTGTGGCCTATTGACGTTACTCATGATAGCATGGTTGGTTAGTACTTAATATAGTCAAATGACTTCATCGGATTTGGAATAAGTAGTAATTGCGAACATCTAGGGGTCGGGCCATGTTAAGCAGGACGTGCCCTTAAATTCCAATAACGCCAGGCTCGAATCGAGAATCAATTCGCGTCATGTCGATTGGCCCGACGAAAAAGTGATGTGGCCTAATTTCTCAAAAGATACCCACCCAGCGAGCACTTTCTGACCCCGTTTCATAAATGTAGTACGGAGCGGCATTATGTCAGGAATAATTTTCTTGGGGAAAGGCATGTTTTCGCTTGACGATAGCGGGGGAGAGTCTTTGTTTATTATGTCGTAATCCTAGTGGAGGAGGCACGTGAAAGTGTAAAGTGGGGGGGGGCTTGTCTGTTCTTCACCTCATCTTGCCCTTGCACGGCAGCACCTCACCTACCATTCTTGAATTGTTTTGGATTCTTTTGAAGGATCTGTTCAACTTTGAAATCAATCCAGGTCGAAGGCAACCGTGCTGTTTGACGGATTGGTTAAGCAAACAATAGGGGTGATTGAGTCTAGAGTAAGTAAGATCCAGACCTAAAATCTGTACTCGACCATATTATAATCAGTTCTACTTTTTTGGACACCGTACCCAATCCTGTTTGCACTGGACCATGTTTTGGACCCGACTTTATTTTTTCGGTCCAAGAATAGGATCTACCCTATTTTTCATTGGACCTATTTTGGATAGTGATCTCACAGTAGGAAGCAGTAGCAGGCTTGGTAGTGGTCTGAGTTTGGTTATGGTGAATGAATAGCTTACTGAGGCAACAAGCAGCAAGCAACCATTGACGACAACAAGCAGCTGCAATCATCAAGGCCGAGAAGATGCTTGTGGATATAGCCCACTCACCTTGGCTCAATCCGCCTCCACTATCGAGCCTCATCCTCACTTCTTCCCCCCTACCTCTGCTCCAGATCTGGTTAGTCCCTCTGCCTCCTCCCCCCGCTTCCTCCTCCCATCAAAACGAGGGAGCTCGACTTTTGCTCCCCAAAGACAATTTGTTCCGTGATTGAGACTTGAGAAAGTGAGGTGTTTCCTTTTTTAAGCTAGGGGCTTTTCAATTTATTTTTTTAAAGAAAACCAATTCCAAAACCAGTCCGGGTGGGTTTCCGCTTGGAACCGGTTTCATCGGGAACCAATTCCCGACCCTATTTTCCAGGTGGTCCGGTCCGGTTCCCGGTTAAACCCGGTCCGGTTGCACATCCCTAGCAAACAAGGCCCAATTGGCAATTGCACGAGAACGAATGTGACCATAAGTAACGTCTAATGCACAGTCTTCTGAAGCTTCAAGTAAAATTAAAATAAAATAAAATGCATTCTGGTCATCCCTTGGCTGGAGTGGCTTCTAAAGTTCCATTTCCCCATAGAGATTTGACTTCTAAACAAAGATCATCCCTGGACGTCAAGTTATGCTTAGCAAGATCAAGTAAAGGATTGGCCACGTTTGGCATCATATTGGATGTCACGTCACTCCAACCAAAAGGAAATTATGCCGTATCCAAATTTAAGATGACATTCTAGTCCTGAAAAGCAAGACATTTATAGGTTCGTGAATTTTGATCTAATGTGTATCGTGATATCTGAACTTTTAATTTGTTTGATATAATTTATTAATCTTAGCCTAATATATAATGACATGCAATTCTTGGGTTATACAAAAATATTTAATACTGTCCTTGAACTTAAATTAATGAAAGATAGTATTGAACATTTTCGTATGATTCAGGAACTAAATTGAACACGTGTAGAAAGATTTCGAGGATCATATTGAATAAATTAAAAGTTCGAAAATTACACTAGTATTTGGATAAATTTAAGAACCACATTGTACATCGAGTCAAAATTCATAAACCATTTATGTCATTATTCATTACATAATTTAGCCCTATCAAGGTCGAGTCAAGATAAATAACCTTCTTAAGTATCGCCATGGATCGCCTACCCTCTACCGGATTCAAGTGCACGGAATTTGATCGAGATATCGAATTTCACATCGAAATAAATTTCACAAAAAATAGTTCACCAAAAGAAAAGAAAGAAGAGGGGGGTGGGTTTCGTCTAAAAGTAAGTGGGCCAAACGAAAACGAGCCCAATTTCACCAATTTGGGCCTCTCACACGTGTCGAATGTTGCTACGTGCTTTCGACCCGTCTTTTGTTTATCGTTATAGCCTCGTTAGACCAAAGAAGCTCATGTCTCCACACAGCTGACGTGGCGGTCGCCGGGGCCCGGAAGTTCCACGTGGAACCAACGAGAACCACCACAGCCTTATCCGACATCAAAAATGAAATCCGCTCATCATCCAAAATCCGAACTCGGCCAATTCCCTTCACATATTCCCCCTCCCCGCTTTCCTTCTGTACCATCTTTCATAATCGATCGATCGCACTCCATTACAAAGAATCCCAAAGCATCAGCAGCAGCGAGAGAGAGAGAGAGAGAGAGAGATGGCGTCGACCACCTGCTTCTTCCACCACAATGCACTCACCACTCCGGCCAGGACCCCGTCCCAACGCTTCGCCCCGAGTTTCAAGCCCGCTCAGGTGGCCTGCCGGACCCAGAAGCAGGCTGCCGGCGAGGAAGAGAGCAGCAGCGCCGCCGAAGTGTCGCGCCGCCTGGCCCTAACAGTGCTCATCGGCGCCGCGGCCGTCGGGTCCAAGGTGTCCCCCGCCGACGCCGCCTACGGTGAAGCTGGTACGTCGCGGTCTCCCCTTGCTTCTTTTTTCATTGTCTGCTAGATCGTCATTGCTCGGTGCATCCGTTCTTCGCGAGCTTATGTATTTGAGAGTAGCTGCTTGTCGTTCGAGATATGATCTATGTACAGGCTTGATGCTAGAACTATTTCCGATAGTTTAGTCTCGAACTGAAGTGCTTGATCGTTTTCTCCATCGTCGAGCTGTTAGAAATAGGCACTGATCAAGATGATGAAAGCTGAAAGTCGTATGGTAATGCGTCGAAAAGAACTCAACTCGAGAGCCCTTGAAGCTCGGATGCCATTCGAAGTCGAGTACATAGACAGTCGGAATCGGTAGTTCGAACTGTCGGAGAGCGACGATAATGATGTTTTGTGTCTTACCACTTGCCTGCGGTGTTAACGAACTGGTATCGTTTCTGAGTTTGGAGTTGCTGCACATTGGCGTTCACGAGAGCCTGATTCGAAACTCTGGATGTGAAACTGTTGCAGCCAATGTGTTCGGGAAGCCGAAGACCAACACGGACTTCTTGCCGTATAACGGCGATGGGTTCAAGCTGTCGATCCCTTCCAAGTGGAGCCCGAGCAAGGAGGTGGAGTACCCCGGCCAGGTCCTCCGGTATGAGGACAACTTCGACGTCACCAGCAATGTCTCCGTCATGGTCACCCCCACCGACAAGAAATCCATCACCGACTATGGCTCTCCCGCAGACTTCCTTGCCGAAGTAAAGCCCCGAACTTTTCCATGTCGGGAGTCACGCGAAATGTTTTAGTCGAGCGCGCGATGAGCTGATAACGAACGCCTCTCATGTCTTTGCAGGTCAACTATTTGCTGGGCAAGCAGGCTTACTTTGGCAAGACTGACTCTGAGGTAATCTTCAATCCTACATCACCATTTCACTGGCTATCCAGACCTTAGAAACGAGTCCTATGTATCATCCGAATTGCAAGTTTTCTGGAATTCGAAGCTCCATATGAGATGATTTAAGGAGTGGATTTTTCACCGTTAGTTGAGACATCGGGAAAATTCGAGCGACTTAAGTAAGAATCCCGTGCGCACTCGCCGTTAAAGGTCGCGATTCTCATCTGTCCCTCTGCTATTGCTGCACTCTTTGCGTGACCTCTGCCTCAACTTTAACATGTCGTCTCGAATTACATCTTTTTTCTCGATGCGAACCTAAAAAAATTTGGTGCACAGGGCGGCTTCGAGAGCGATGCCGTAGCGACAGCCAACATCTTGGAGTCGTCGACCCCTGAGGTTGGCGGGAAGAAATACTACTTCATCTCAGTGTTGACGAGGACCGCCGACGGGGACGAGGGAGGGAAGCACCAGCTGATTACCGCCACCGTCAAGGACGGGAAGCTATACATCTGCAAGGCTCAAGCGGGCGACAAGAGATGGTTCAAGGGAGCCAGGAAGTTCGTCGAGAGCACCGCGAGCTCATTCAGCGTGGCCTAAACACCGTCGCGATGAAAGGGCATTTTAGCTTGTAAATCAATCTCCCAGTGAATGAATCCTCATCTTGGATTTGCCCCCATCTTGTTTTTGGTTATGGAGTATCCAGAGATTAGTAATCATATCGAGGAAGTTGAATCAAGAAACCTTGTTGATATCAAACATTTTCAAGGCATATAATCTTCTTGTAAGAAAATGCTTGTGGTGGGGGGGGGGGAATCATCGATATCCTTTGAAATCTTGGACAAGCTTTTTCATATTCCACTTCAAGAAACATTCGTCACATGAGGGTGGCATCCTCATGAACAAGCTTCTTTGCATTTTTCCCATATGATGTTGGGAACGAGGACAGCCATTGATCAAGAAGCTGTTTCGAAAACTCGTGTCGTGGATGACCTAAAGAAGACGGTTGAAGGACTATCGAGACGGCGTTGATCGCTCGGATCGTCTCACGGGCCCTCGCCATCATGTCAAGAGGGAAACTTACTAGAGTTGGTAAAATGGAGCCGCTTAAAAAAGAAATTGGTAATTTTATTATAGAAAGAAATTAATAGATCGTCTCCAATCTAACCGTCTTGAAAATGTGGAAATTTGAATCCCTACCTCACTCTTCCCACCTAGTGGTAATTCCATCCAACTTGGCTAAGAACAAAATGTTAATATGGTTTTTTGTTTAATTTCTCTCTCCTAAGGTGTGTTGATGTGGCTGAAATAAGAAGGATAATACTAAAATGACGTCGTTTTGGTCTAAATCTAAGTTTTTAATCTATACATTATTTAAATTAAATCAAATAAAGTTGATTAAAAAAAAGCGCAAATCTAAGTAAGGACTAGCTAGCATTCATCACTAGAAAGGGCTGGTGATGGTGGGGCAACTCGACCAATGGCTAGCGACCCTAGTTGACCAGCCCTTCACCCAAAATGGCCAAGGGCCGCCACTAGTGAGGCTGTCGTAGGCCCTTGCATAATTTTGCCTTCCTTCCTTTTTTCAATTTTATTTAAAAAAAAATTATCTAATTTGAATAATACTTTGATTTAAAAACAAATTTAGACCAAAACATCATTTTAGGCTTATACTCTATATTTGGGCTACGTCAACACCACAACAAAGTAAAAAAAGAAAATGACATAAATATTTTCTATTAACAAATTTATATAAAGTTAACGAAAAGACTTAAATTGTACTAATTTGATAAGTTTGAGGGCTTAATTGTACTTTCTCAAAATTTAATGATTCAATTGTCTTTTTCATAACAAGTTTTAGAACTTGTAATACACTTATCTCTTATTAAAAAAAGTTGATGATTCGAAAACGACGTAATCGATATTGATAGATGGTTCGAATAGGAATTGATAACTTAGTTGACTGTCCTTATAGTTGCCAGTCATCTTTGGAGCACGTAGATGAGGTCCACTCCTATTGTTATTGCGACTTGAACTGCCGCCCGAATATTCGACTTCTGATCCAATCCAACGGCCAAAAGTCTTATGAACGTTGGAGTGACGTTATAAAAGTGATCCGAATATCGAATAAAAAAATTGTTTTCTTTCCTTTCTTTTTTGTTATCTTTTCAATGACATCTAAAGTTGCTTCCCTATTTTCTCAATTTCAGCTTTCTATTTTGATTAATATCACGAAAAAACCCACACCGATACACATATAATAAATTTATTTCAAACAAATTTTTTAACCATCAAACACTCTAAATCGATACACACATGATAAATTTATTCCCATTACTTTTTGAATACGTTAATTTACTTCAAACTAATTTTTTAACCATCAAACACTCTAAATCGATACACATATGACAAATTTATTCCCGTTACTTTCTGAATTAGATAACATAATGAGCTATCTGAATTAGATAACATATGATAGCTCATAGCTATACTGATTTTAAGTTTTATCAGTTTATATTTTTCCGTTATATTAATAAAAAATAATAAATAATAAATTTATTGTAAATATATCAATTTAAAAATTTTAATAATCAAAAAATTAATTTATCAGTTTGAAATTTTCGAGATATTAACATTTTCTATTTTGGTTATTTCAGCACAACTATCATAACCTTTTTCCTGTACTTTGCTCTGGTTTACTAACCTAACACACTACAAGAAAAGTGATCCACAGACCCAAAAAAACAGCCGAAATCCTGAAACAATGATCTAAACTACAGCAAGAAGACAGGCCTAAGAGGAACAAAATCTCAATGAGATGGAAGAATGAGAAAGCAGTTCCCGGTCAAAGCGAATGGCCGTTTTCGTACTTCTTGTATCTTCCTTTCAATGCCAGCTACCGAAAGTATCAAACTTACAATATAAACCGGCCAACGCACTCCTTTAGCCCGCAGAATAATTGAAGTAACAGAAAAGATGCAGGATTTTACATTTGGAATTTGCAATAACCAGATAATGGTAAGCCTACAGACAAATACCAGTTCAATATCTGCCCGAGCAAGTAGAACATGTTAATCTGATATGAAAACATAATCAACAAATGGATTATAAAGTGTACGATCAGAGCACGATGCTCCATTCACCAGATGGCCACAAGTTATGAAATAGTAGAAATTTATTACCAGGATGTTTGCTGAAGATTCACATGCTTGGTCCGACATGAATGTGTCTGCTTTTAGATGAACATAAGAATATTTACACCAAAGCAATGGCTAAGAAAACGGCACCAGCGCCTGTCAGCTGGCTGATGAGCGAGCTACCCAGCTGACGAGCCATGCGTCTTTGTTCTTCCTCTTCAGCTGTTGCCATTGCCATTGCCATTACAGTAGTGGACACCGTTGGAGCGTGCACCCTTGTGCCTCGTGTTTAGCTCTTTCAAGCCCCATATCCGGATGGTACGGTCGTCACTGGCCGACGCCAACATATGGTGGTTTGTCGGGTTCCAGCTCACGCAGTTCACAGCTCCTGAGTGACCTGGCAATGGTTCGATCTGCTCCCCCGAGCCTTTGTGCCAAATGTAAACCTAAACACATAATAACAGGAAAGTTCATCATTACTAGAGAGTACCACAGATAAGGATTCGAAAACACCTTCAACACACAAAATTAATTTCTTCAGCCTCCAAATTCTCCTCTGTTGTGCCAAAGTGGTGGAAAAGAATCAAACCCACAATAGAGTATCGCTATCGAACTTTCACATAAAAAGTTTATAAAACTTCCTACCAAACCCTCTCTCGCTGTTGCATGCACTTGCAAACAGTACGTATCATTAGAGAAAAACATCATGAGCATTCTAAAGGGGAAAGATTTGACTCACAACCTAGCCACTGATAATGGACAGCAATTATTGAACATTGGAAGTGGCCTAAACCATGCAACTAGACAAATTTCAGGAACTCCAAAATAAGGCAAGTCATAATTAACAAAAGATATAAGCAGCGCAACTTAGTGCTGCCAGAGGAAGCTAATTGTCAAGTCAGGACTCGGGACTGAATCTCTTTCAGACTTGAAAAACATGAGTCAATGATCGAGCCAATAATGTCCCAGAGAGAGAGAGAGAGGGAGGAAAAACCCACGAGACTCTTCATCCATTGAAGTGAACAGTAAGCACAAGAGCCTCTTAAGTAGGATTTCCAACGACATGCAGTCATTGCTTAATTTATGCAAATGCAGGCCCTGTTTGGTTCGGCTTTGGGAAGAGGCTTTGGAACTCTAAGGGACATTGGCCAAATATAAACCCGTTCGGTTCAATTTTTTGGAGGACTTAATCAATATGCAATTGCATCTCCAAAAGGTTCTAAGAGTCTTTAGCCCAAAGCAGGTCTGGAGATCTTTTGGGAAGTTGCATCTTCGGAATGCAAGTCTGTTCGCTGTTCATGTTATTGTTATCTTTTTTTTTGGTAAAGATGTTATTGTTATCTTCTTCTCTGGAGAAGCAAAGGGAGGCCAACGACCGCCGGCCAAGGGGTCACTCGCACTGGCAATCACTGCCTGAGGAGTCACCCGATCCCGACGATTGCCACCTGAGGTCACGGTGACCCAAGTGACCCCTGCCTGAGGTCGCATAACCTCAAATGAGGTTGTCTAACGGCCAAGTTGCTAGATTTAAAAAAAAATTATTTAAAATTTCTTTTTATAAAAAAATTATTTAAAATTTCTTTTTATAAAAAAATTAGCAAAAATCATTTGCAAAATGTAATTTTTACTAAACGGCATTTAAGCGAAAATTGTCTTGCAATGCATTTTAAAATTACAATTTACCAAATGTTATTTACATTTCAGAAAACCCCTTTAGCCCAAAAGTATTTGCATTTTACCAAAGAAATTTGCCCAAAGCCAAACCAAACGGGGCTATATAAGACCTTGTTGTTAAAAACTTAACCACTTTTGCAAAAGAAAAACTGACAGGTAATGCACCCATCTACTGTGTTATTTCCGAAACCCTAAAGCAGAATTATAGATTGAGTTAGACCAACATGCTCAGATATTAAAAAATCCCCTATCGAGCTCCATGCATATGTAGTTTCACGTAACCAAGAGACATGCATATGTGCTTCTGTGCTACCAAGACCAAGCATATGCCTTGTATCTTTATAACTAAAGATCAAATAGAAAAAACACACCTGTGAGTCTTCACTACCACTGGCAACAAAGGCCTGATTGAGTCCACCAAAACAAGACCTGATTACAAACCGACTGCGCTTAAGACCTTTGTACTTTGCAACCAGGCTGAGATCCCCTCGTATATCCCAAAGGTGGATCTCTTGGTTCAAGAGATTAACAAGCAAGTATCTATTATCCTTTGACAATGAGAAAGAAGTTATTGTTTGATGTTCTTCTATCATTCTTTCAAATTTCGCTTCCCGGTCAAGTAAAAGTATTGCAGTTTCTCTACATATGCTTATGATCTGCTTTCCATCGCTTGTAATTTCCAAATCAGAAATACTAAGAGTTCTCTGCCCTTTCCAGCATTCAATCTCTTTCCCCTCCAAGTCGCACATGCATATGCTCCGATCACTAACACCATAACATATCCATCTTCCATCTGGAAACCACGCACATGAAACAAGGCCATGGCCAGCTTTCTCGTAAACATGGAGGCATTCACCAGAAGAGACATCCCAGCGTCTCACTGACTCCCCAACTCCACAAGTGAGAAGCTGTTGGTCATCTGGACTCCAACAGACAGAAGAAACTGGCTTCTGGTGGCCAGTCAATTTATGCTTCAATGAGACGCTGCCATTCTCATCAACCTACAATTAGAACACCATTCACAATCACAAAGGAGACTGAAATTTAGCAAAAAAACACAATTTCAGTCACTTACCAAAAGAAAACGGATATCCTCAGTCATGCTTGCTCTTCAGAGAATAAACATGCTCAAATTTTCATAATCATAATTAATTCAAATTTTCATGATAGTCATTTTTTAAAGATATCATTCCAAATTCCTGTCTCATGAGATGAGACCCATATTCTTTTCCAATACAGTGGGAGTTTTTTTTTTTTATAAATTATCAGAACAAGAAACAAGAAAGATCAGAAAGTTCAACATGGTAAAAAGATTACCTAAAATGATATCTTCACATCAGTAGATGAAACTTCTACATCGAGAATGTAACCGAATGTGGCTAGAAATCACAAAAAGTAACTAGACAAAACTAAGTCCAATCCAATTAATTATCAGATTGCATGATGAGCCAAATTAGGTAAAGGTGGGTGGATAGACATTTGACTTCAAGCACAGTAATTATACTTAAAAGTAAGCATTCTCCCCCCCCCAAAAAAATAAATAAAAACCTCAAAGCAAACAACATTACCTCCCAAATGATTGCTGATCGATCATTGGATGCAGAAGCTAAATATTTCCCATTATGTGAAAATTGCACAAGCCAAACTTCATCGTTATGTGATTGTAAAATCTGTTCCAAGAAAAGATGGTTATATATAGTAAGCTCTAACCAGAAATTCCTGACAAATAATAGGAAACAAACACTGCTTCAAGCTCTCATCAAGAAGTCAAATAAATTAAAATACAACCATTACATAAAAGGTTTTGATGCACTACCTGCAAAGTCCGACAGGGGATTTGATCTTTACCGCATTGATGATCAGTGTACAGTGACATTTCCTTATCTATAGAGTTATGAAACATACATGCATCTCTTTGCAGGACAAGGGCCTGCTCCAGCAGATGTTCCAACCTTCTTTCAGGAATCATAACCGTTGGAGGAAGTAATTTTTGCAATTCCTCCAGAAGCACTGAACGGGACCTTGCTCTTGCACTATTTCCTTTATTCTGATTAAGAAGCCCACATGATGATGGAGAGACAATGCATAATGAGAGCTCACGTACCCTGCTATATTTTATGCAAAGAGGTGTGATCTCTGTCCTTAATGTCTTCAGAGCAACCATGACTTTTTCCTGATCCAGAAGTTCTAAAAATTTCTGCTCCAATATCAAGAAAGAGGCAGACTTTACCAAATTCTCATCTGAGAGACCAATTTTATGTAAAGTCACCACACTTTCATCCCAGAGCCCATCAAGTATCTGTTGCATGAATATGTTTACCACAGAGGAATGCAACGTTATCCCAGACTCTTCCTCCAAGCGAGCACCACTCTTCTCATAACCAAGGGAATATAATGCCTTTGCTATAATTCGTACAAATTCAACTCTTTTGATCACACCCTTCGAACCAATAACTTCTTTGTCCCCTTCAATTGGTAGGGGCCGAGCCATTAAATCTAGCGAAGAGCCAGCTACAGGCTCTGTACGAGATGAACCGTTTGCAAGACCTCTCAAAACTCTGGATGATAACTTCATGCGTTTTGAGGCTGGTTCACTCTCATCCTCAACACCTCCCATGAAAAGTGCACCTCAGCCCATATATTATTGAGCTCGTAAAAGGCCAGATCTTAGGAGAAGTTTATGATCCAAAGTAATGGACAAGTTGCTTTTGACTATGCTCTGCACAAAAAAGCAAAAGAAAGCATTGAATAATCTAAGATTTGGCATCCATAGGAGAAAAAAGAACCTTTCCAGATATGTCTTCACTAAAACAATGCAAAGCTAAACAAATAAATGATTGGCACAGCGAAGAAATTGGAATTCAAATACAATCACATCAGCCAATTATCTTTATTAATGCATACAGCATCTTCTCCAAGTTCCTTTTCAAGGATACTACAAAATTCTTCCCAGGCTCTTCACTGTATTAGGGATAGATCTGAAGATAGAATCCATAAAAAAGTCACCTTCAGCACTTCCCTTGACTGGATGACATCATATTCACTTCTTAAAGATTTGTGACGCATTATCCAAGTTATAATTAATCATCTGCACCAAAAACAATCGTTCCTTTGCCAAAGTAAAAGTTCTAAACTTTCTGAAGAAGTATGAAAAGCTTCATAAGCTTGGCACTAGAAACATTTGATTGGCAGCGAATTGCAAATACCAACTATGACATTATTGGCAGCCACTGGACTGATCTTCAGATTGAGCTCGAAACAGATGTTAATTTTTATTTAAGCCAGATAAGAACCAGATTCACCAGTCTACCCACAGACGCTTAAAGAGAGAACATCAAGACTTCGATACTATAGGTAAACATACTATAACACTAATAACAGCAAGAAGAAGACATCTTTTGTTGAGTGATTTGAACTTGGAACCTAGGAACAAGCCAGGTTTTATTGGGAAAATGAATATATTTGTGTCAAATAAATACTAGAATGCATAGATATTAACTCGACATTATCATGCACTCAAGGAGATAGAGTTAGGAGAATGCTAGCTGCTGTAGGACAGGTAGGGTTTGTGGGTTATAAACTCTTCACCTACTATATCCACCATAGTCATTTGATAATACAGCCCTAAACAACAAGAAGAGTCGAGCCAAGGTCAGATGAAATGCTCCATTTTGCTTTCACAAGTATTGAAAAATCCTCTGGCCTAAAAAAAGAAAATGCAAATCAGCATTCCCAAGTCTGAGGGATTTAAAGGACCTCACAGAACATTCCTGAAGTGAAATAAGAGACTACTGCACCGTACAACACACAACACGCATGAATAGCCACTTTGCGTCGAAGTTGCATTACCACAAAAGCTCAGCAAAAACAAACCATAGATAATGAAAAGAAGTGTAGACATACAAAACACAAAATACTGGAAATGCTAAGACGTTGATTTCAAATTCCTCCAGAAGAATGCTATTTTTCAACCAAAGAGATCATCAAGGAAGAATCCAACCTACCCACTTAATTTTTCAACCAAAGAGATAGTCAAGGAAGAATCCAACCTATCCACTTCAGTTCCATTGGTTAAGAATAGTTATGCACTTCAGTTCCATTGGTTAAGAATAGTTATTCTCAATTTAAATGGTTGAGCTTCTTTCCTTCTGACTCACACCCATTACCAATTCCACCACCACCCATAAACATGAGTCAACAATATCCTTACTCTAAGAAATCTTTACAAAATGGAACCATCTACTGTGAAAAGATCCTACAAAAGGAAAATTTCCATACGAGAAGGAATCATGGGTATATAATGAAACTATGCTTGTCAAACTTTCTCAGTTTGCATTTCGCAGTTGTGCTAGATTTTAAGGTTGGACTTGTGAACAAATTTAATGCCATTTGGAACTTCAAACTTCAAAAAAACCACATTTATTGGGAACAGGCATGTTCAGGAACATAAAACTTTCAATTAGAGAAGTTCTCGAGAATTTCAACAAATTCAGCACGTCAAAAGCATAAGGCAACTTTGCCTACTGATAACAGCCACAGAGGAACTGCCAGTGCTATAACAAATATGACAATGTGAACCTCAACCATCCCCTCAGACTAGTAAGGCGGTTTTGCTCTTCCTAAATGTTTGAATGTTTGATTGTGAAATAAATTTCAAGTCAAATAGCAGCGTGCTAGTGCATTCTTTCCCATTTACTCAAATCGAAGTCGTCTGCCCCTCGGATGGCTTAGATCCTCCTAAGAAACATCAAGTCATCAAGCTACAATTTAGTATAATGAACCCGACATAGATGGATGCCGTCCAGATATGGGGTGAGAAATCGGCAGAATTGAGAATGAAAAACCTTGCCGCGCAGATTTCCGGCCTTTTATTCACTTTATTACTCGACACAAGCATCAAAAAACAGCTAGGGACAAATGAAGAATCCAGCCACACCAGCCACTGGATAAAACGAATCGCCAAACTCGACTTGATGCCGTGCCACAACCATGACGACAAACCATACCCAGCCCGACTAAACCCAGGACTCACTGAGAATAACATGCAACTACGACAAGAAAACCACCGTCACCGCAGATAAAAAAAGCAATCGACCCAAGAACGCAGAAAAGATAAAAGAAGACAACATCGGAGAAATCAAGAAGCAGATGGCAGAAATCTTGTATACCCAAGAAGCGACTACGTAATGAAAACCCGATTCAGATCAGGGGAAAGAACCCGGAACCCAGAAAAACGGGGGCAGATGCAGATTAACGAGCGAAACCGTCAATAGTGGTGGAGATGCGCAGGGTCTGCAAACAAGGGAGAGTTCCCCATTTTTCAATCAAGCTACTTGTCGGCACCACCGAAAAGAAGCGTGGGCACGCAAGCACCGGATTTAATTAAATGGGTTGGGCGACTTTCGCATACCCAGATAAACAAAAAGAAGAAAAAGAAAAAGAGCAGATACAACTAAGCGAAGAGGACGAACATTAATCAAAGATGCGAAATTTACACGGATTAAACACACGAATTGGGCACGACAAGTCGAGAAGCAAAGAAAAACCACGCAAAAGGGTCAAAAGAAACGATCCTTCCTGTTCTCATACGGCAACTTAGGGGGCGGGGGAAGAGGGGGGAAAGGAAAGCTTCGATGATGGCGATGTGGGGATACCTTCGTTAAAAAGGTAAAGAGGGGATGATGAACACAGAGTTTTTCTAGAGGAAGCGGTGTCTTTGCGTGGAGGAAACCGACCCCCAGTGTTAGCGTCTATTTATATGGTGCCATTGTTTTGCGCCTCGGTTACTGCCAGTGGCTTCTCCTTCTTGATAGATGACGAGGGAGAGCGCAGCGCAGCACAGCGATGTCCGTGGGGCTGCTCCGTTTCGCCGTCGGGTTGGGCCTGCTCGCGTGGGTTTTACGTTCGGCTCGGCCCGCGACGGGAGATCCGAGCGCCTGAGGATGGCGGCGGGGTTGGGCTTTCGTCGGGGTACCGGGTCGAGATTGTGGGCCGAGCTGCCGATAAAGGAAAGAATTTGATCTTGACCGGGTTTCCCGAAAAAAGGGGGGGTTCGGATCCGGGCATTGAGCTCGACCCGATGCCGGTTTGGAGGATGGATGAATTTTCTACCGTTCTTTTAAGTGATTGGAATGAGTTGGGCGTGTCAATTAGAGAAAAAGAATTCGAAATGCAGTCATATGGTTTTCTATATATTATTCCCCTGAGTCAGACTTTCATGTCTTTACCGTATATTTGATTTGAATTTCGATCGAGTTTGAAATGTTATGGTATCGATTTGTTGAATTTCGAATTAGTTTTGACCCAATAGTGTTGGTTCAATGTATCGATTAGGCTTGTCGAATGGATAAGCTGAGGGCCAGAGCTGAATTGAGTCGAAAAATTGCTCAACCTATTTTCAACCCGATCATTTAATCAGTATTGACATGTTATTTATACAGTGTGATTTTATCACCCACGCTTCACCCAATCCGGACCCTAGTTATTAGCATTTCCTCTGTTTAGATCGTCACCTTTGATGACCAGTTGACTTCATGCACTGGCTCTCAAAGTTGATGAAGGAGCTCAAGGTTCTAAGATGGATGTCAGGGAAATTGCACGATCTATTTTCGACCCGATTCATTTAACAAGTATTGACCCTTTTTTTAAATATTACACCATGCAATTTTATCACCCATATCCAATCCAATCCGAACTCCAGTTATTGGCAATTCTTTTCTTTATATTGTTGCCTTTGAAGACTGATCAACTCTGTGATGTGATGCTAACAAATAAGAATGCAGATCTTGTTCGACGACTAACAAATGCCCTCATTCACATGAAGTAGTTCGCTACCTCCTAAGTATCGACATCCCACCATTCTGTTGTTGCTACCTTGGTGTCAAGCGATAAATTAGTATATTGAAAACTAAATATGAAAAAATAAAGTTAAGAAAAATTCAAGGGTGTTTTTTGCCCCAAAAAAAAATCTCATAAGTCTAACAAATAGACAAACAAAACAAAAAATAATAACAGCAATATTACAAATGTGGAAATTCCTAAATCTGCAACGTTGACGTCACTTTGTAACCACCAAATATTTTTGTGGGTCAAACAGAAGTCTTCTTTTTCATTATCAATGTGTTTTTTTCTCTTCCACCTCGAGCCCAAAAATTGGAGACGAAAAAAAAATAAAAAATAAAAAAAGACGAAGAAGGACAGTGGGCCCAAAAATAAAGAATAATGATCTTTTTATCTCCTCGTTGATGTGAAAGTTAAAAGATCAAGACCATTATCACTTTAGCTTTATGGACACATAAAGTATATCATATTAATAAGTCATTTTCTTCCTTTTTATCTTTTTTTTTTGGTACAATTTGCGTGTTCCAATATTTATTATAGAAAAATAATTATTAAAAAAACATATTAATTTATATTTGGTATCCCAATATGTATGTTTGTTTTGTGGTTACGTGTTATAGAGGAATTTGATACAACTGGTTTTCTTTTTTATTATATTAGAGAGCGCGAGAGCAAAATACTCTTAACATTACTTTTTAATTAAATAAGTTGGAAATTGATTCTTTCCAAACCCGCCAGAATCCATCCTTAGTCGATCTTAGGATCATCAGAACTATTTCTACCGATATTCAAAATTTTAAGCAACTCATATCTCGCTTGAGCCATTAAATATGAGTTAAAATATGGGTCCACGACCCATTTCATGTTAGTACCCGAGTTATTTATCTAATGTCACATTGCCAAACTAATATTGCCGAGATTATATTTTTATGTATTTAAGTAATCCGAGTAAGGTGTATTCATGACAAGTTTACCCTTATCGTATTAAAATTTTCTTGGCCAAGTCAAATTTTACATTGGGTTTTGGACCCAGAAACCCTAAAATCAAGGGTACTCCTTGGATCATTGGAGGTTTGAGGGTTTCTTATCAAGAAGCGAAAGCCTTATGACACCAACTAAGAGCCGCCCCCTATGCTTGTGTAATGAATATACCGATGGCGGGTTGACATAACCGTATTCCTTATTTTAACGTATCGGTACCCGCACGCCTTAACCACCAATTATTATAATATCTTAATTGAGTTCCGCCACCAGATCTACCCTCTCGTTGTTTTATGTTCAGGGATGCTAAGATTCGTAAGAGACTTAGACGCAATAATTTAAGAACTTACTTATATTCAATGAATTTTACTTTTAGAAGACCATCTTTAATTGATCCTCCGGCATTCTTTCCAGCGAGAAAGAGTCAATAGCATGGGCCTTAAGGTCTTCATTTTTGGGTCAAATATTTGGGCCTCAAAGTTAGGCGGTACTACTAGGATGACGTGGAAAGGGAAAATAATGGTCTTTGCGCAGTCCAACTCGGCGGATGAAAAAAATTACCGGGTTTTTTTTTTTTTTTTTTTTTTTAAAGTCTAGGACTTTTAGAAATAAAATAAAAATTAAAAGGAGAATACTAAAAATTAAAAAATAAAAGAGGAATAGGAGAAGAAGGAAACGATCCTTCCGGACAAGGATCAAGAAGGCATGCGGCGGCAATCACGCATGACTTGACTCTAGGACAATCCCTTGGCAAAAACGTGCCCTGAAATTTTTGAATCTATTCCACGTTTGGTCAATCTAGTTCTCAACTTTTTGATTATGCCGATTAAGTATTAATTTTTTTTTCATATTTTACTAATCGAGTCTATTCAATTAATTTTAATTAGAAATTGATGATGTGGACGCCATCTATATTATGTGAAATTTTTTGATTTATTTTATATTAATTTTCTTCCAACCCTAACAACAGTTGCCAGCCAACCCTTGCCGATCATAAGTGGGGGTTAAGGTCGATTGACCTCCATTGACCACTAGGGAGGGTCATGAAGCTCACATGGCTTGGAAGATAAAAAAAGGAAAAATAAATAAAAGAAAAAAGAATTATATTAGAAATTTTCGCATAATATAGATGGTGTACACATCATCGATTTTTAGTTAAAATTGATTAAATAAACTCAATTGGTAAAATACAAAAATCTTAATTGGTATAATTAAGGGTTGTCGAAGACCGTTTGTTAGTAACCAGAGAATTACTTCGATTGCAATACTTCTTTGTCATATGACTCGAGCTTTCGAAAGCACAAGTTCCTAATTGAGCCGTCATTCAATCTTCTTTATTGACGCCTTGACCAATTTTCGAGCGACATCCATGCTATGAGCAGATATTTCACTTTCACCATTGACCGGCATGACTCGATACTATATAATCTCGGAGTAACTTTCAAAAGACACGGTCCTTCAAAGTTCACTTGTCGGGCTAGTGATTAGCTATTTGTTATATTTTTGGAAGATCTTTTCAGTGACGTGACATCCAATCGATTTGACTTTTCAATTTGGAAAATTTGAGAGATAAGGCAATGAGCACGCAGCACTCATCCCGACATCTCATTTGCTATGCCACTTCCGTCCCGAGATTGGGCACGTTTCAACCCGTTCTGGCTACTAATATCACATTGGATGGCCATAGCGCATGATTCTATCTGAGGAAGTCTAGCTCAACTTGTCCGAATTGGAGGTTTACCATTGTCAATACATTTTCAATGGACAGATGCCTGAACGAAGCGATCCAACCCGCGTTGATCACCATTACTTAGGTATAAGGAAAATCTAGACCCTGAGAACTCCACAGAAGGAAAACTCTTGCCGCACGCAATTGTTTCCGATAGATACATTGATTAATTATCCTTTATTAAGTATTCTAGATCCATCGTTTATATCAAGAAAAAGAAACATACATATTAATTCGTAGATGAGTAATAAGTGCACCCGGAGTTAATATTGCAACGGAATCTACAATATGATCATCGACCTTTTATAATTTGTTCAATGTGATATATGAAGTGTAGTTCAATATGTAATATAGCTTTTGAATTTTTAATATGTTCAATATGATTTCCGTATCTTTGTTATTTGTTCAATATAAAATATTTAATCTCGTCCTCAAACTTGAATTAATATAATTTAGGGATTAAATTGAACATGTATGAAAATTTCATGGATCATATTGTATATTAAATTAAAGTATAGGGATTATCTGTATAATTATCTCTTATCAGGCGGTGAAAGGAAAAGGAGAAAGAAAAAACAATTGCCGTTTAAAAACAAACGCTGCCGTGGCCCTTTGGTTCACGCGAGCAGAACCCGCGATCGCGAAGCGGCGAAGGCACAAAAGAAAAGGCATATGCTCTGTCGCCTCCCCCGCACCTCCCGAAACGCCGCAACGCCGCCGGATTCCGTCGCGGACGCTCGCCGGCGACGGGAGCTACCTAACATCCGCCGGTTCCGTTCGACCTCCTCCTTCGCGCTCAGAGGCTCCCGCGTCGAGCGGCGGATTCGCATTCCCGGCATCGGGGAAGCAGAGGCGGCGGGGCGGAGATGGGGAAGAAAAGACAGAGAAAAGGAGAGCAGCAGCAGCAGCAACAGCAGCAGCAGCAGCAGGGGAAGAACAAACCCAATCGGAAGGTGGCTGAGCTGACGCGGATTCGGATAGCCGAGAGGCTCGAGCAGTTTCGCGCGTCCAAGCAGCAAGGTACGCTTTCTTCTTCTTTTTTCCAGTCGCTCCTTGGTCGGCTCGAAATGCCCGTGTTTCATCGTCGGCGTCGCGTTTGCTTATACAATTTGCGTCGTGTTTTTCTTTTGTTCTTCCTTCTTTCCGGGGAGTGGCTAAAACGTGAGAGAGCTCGTTCGGAGTCGATGTTTGCTGTAGTCTGTGATTGGTGTTTTGAGCTGGGCTGCTGCTGAATGCTCTTTAAGCACGACGAGCTTTGGGGGTTTTCAATTCGATTTTTTGCGTGTGTATGAGGATTTTGCTTGAGCGGAGACTTTGGACTGAGGTTTCGGAGTGATGTGGCAGAATGTCTAGGCTCAATGTCGTTGAGCGGTTCGTGTGTGCGGAATTTTTTTTTTTTTTTTTTTTTTTTTTTGATTTTGCAGTCTTTCTTTAGGATTTCTACTGCATTGGACCCCTGAATTTGCTTCACTTCCTAATGTTTTAGCTTTTCAACCATTATTGTAACGTGGGATAGTGAACTTAGATGGCCGTTTATTATTTGGAGTGATGCATATGTATGTGCAATTGGCGATTCATATCATATTGGAGTTAATTTCTCGTGAAAGCATGTGAGAGCATTTTCCGAATGTCTCATATTCCTCCCACGCCATAGTTGCCTCAAAAGAGGTGGTATCCCATTAGAAAAACAGTGCCTTTACGATGATTAACTGATCTATGGGTTAATAAGTGTCCAAAACTGTTCTCTGTCTCTAAGAATTGCTCCTGAAAGTTAGAAATAAACTGAAAAAGCCCAAGTACTTTCTCCCCTCTTCATTCATACCTGACCAGTTGCACCAAAACATACGAACATTCGGCGGGTTCTTTTTTGGGGATTTTTAGAGTTGATTGTTGTGCTGTAGAGATATTAAATGTGTGCATGGAGTAGCTACATACTGTTTATTCCACCGTTTAGTATTGACTGAATTGTTATCTCAGTTTTCTTCTTTAACTTATATATGACTATTCACTTTCTTCTTGTAAGTACTTTCGTTTATGTGCTAATTTACACATCTTGAATCAGAAGCTTTCATCATATTATGGTTAGCAGGATGAATAACAAGCTTTGGAAACTTAGTTTGGGTTGAATTCACTAGGATGTTCTGGTTTAGGGCTATTCTTGCTTCTTGGGTTTCTTTGTTTTATTTATGTGGTTTGCTCGTTTGGATGAATGTGCCATAAGAAGGAAAAGAAAAAGTCCTTTGTCATTTTGTGAACATTGCATGCAGTGTTAACATTTGATGAGAACCTGTCAAATCATGAACGAGCTGTAGTGCATGAAGTCTGCAGGAAGATGGGAATGACATCTAAAAGCTCTGGGTGAGTATTAGGATGTAAACTTTTTGTGTCACTATGAACATTCTTGTGTGATTTATGCTTGGGTAAGTCATTGCGGGGGAAAAAAAACGGACACTGATATTGATAATTTGCTTTTGGAATTCCTTTTCTTGGATGGTCATGGTTCAGGCGTGGCAATCAAAGGCATGTTTCTGTTTACAAGTCTAAAGGCAAGGGTGAAAACTCGGAAGAGAATGGGAGTACGTCTTATTTGACATTATCTCAAGAGGCTAAGGAGATTTTGAATGATCTGTTCATAAGATACCCACCGGGCGAGGGAGTGACTAGTGAGCAAATTGCTGTAAAAAATATGGAAAAAAGCGAACGAAGAAAAGAAAGACAGAGAGATGACATATTTTGCAGGCCTCCCATGGATAAGGAAGATATTACAAAGAAGGTGGAATCACTTTCTGCTAGATTAGAGAAGGCTGCAAACTTGAAGCAGGTTCCAGATCTATTATCTTGCTCACATCAATTTGTAGAGTTCTTTTCTTGGTTACGGAGTGTCTTTACTCATATTTTCAATTGGTGGGACTATGGTTTATAAGAGATACATGGTAATATCGAAACTTGTCTGATTTTACACGTGCAGATTACTGAAGAGAGATCTAAGCTTCCTATTGCATCCTTTAGGGATGTCATCACGTCAACTGTAGAGTGTCATCAGGTTACTTTTTACCTTATGCTTAATATCTTATAGGCTATTCTTATTGAACTTATGCATTTGTTTTTAGTATGCTGATTTCAAATGTTGTCATTCAAGGACTTTTCTGGACAAACGCTTGACTAGAATCTTGAATTCATTGTTGGACTCATTGCTTGTTCTGTATTGAAAGCAGGTAGTTCTTATATCTGGTGAGACTGGATGCGGAAAGACCACACAGGTTAGGTTACCAATTCTTTGCTTTGCTTTCTTTATGGTACACAAATCGTGTTTAATCTGAAATATTCTGCGGAGGCATGCTTGCTATCCTGTGGCTGTTGCTTTTCCCATTGAAGCCCTATCCCTCTGTCACATTCCTGAGTACTTGAAGAATTGGAAGGCATAATACTACCATTTTCATGTAGTTTTCAGAAATTATGGTTTAATTGAAGTTAATTTGAAGATTGAATTTCATTAGTTCCCAGTAAACTGTACAGTCGGTTTTAGTTTGTAAAGTTTCAAATTCTTGACACCTCTTTTTGGGGTACAATAATATCATTTGCAAAGCTTGAACTTCTGGTTAAACGCCCCAAACAGCTCAAAGGCTATTCCCTGCTCCTACCTTCCGAATCAAGAGGGGTAGTCACACTCTCATGAGAGATGGTGGCCAATAGGCAAGCCCTAGTGTTTTCTTAAGTTTATTCATTTTGAATCTATTTTTCTCTAGTGGCTGTGCTTTTAGAAAGATGAATTTGCTTGGAATGACATAACTGTTGGGTATATTTCTTTCACAATTTTGCTGTGGCACAAGTCTTACATGTTTTGATCTTTTGTTCAAGCAAACGACAATCCTGAATTGGTGATCTCAACTGCTCATCTCAGAGCTGACTATATGTGGCCTTAAGTTGAGGTTGATTAAATGATATTAAGGGCAATTGTTGCTGGCGTCTGACATGGAGGCCATGTGGTTTGACTTTGTTTATAGGATGACATTGAACAACTGTATATTGCATTTGTTTACATGATTTGGTTGGGTGATTACGCTGTGAAAGTATCTGGGCTTACATGTTTTGGTTGGGTGATTACAATGGTGAAAGTATTAGGGTTTACATGTTTCAATACACTACCTTTTCGATTGTAAGTTTGACATCTGGAGATGGTTTCTTGAATTATTGCGGTCCAAGTGGATGCTGTTATTTATACATTAATTATTCAAGTTCTTTATACAATTTAAGAAGCAGATCCTTGGCAAAGGAAGACACCTATTTCCGATACGGTCTGAGGATTAAATGTAGCGTGTATTCTTCAGGTCCCTCAATTTCTTCTGGACTCAATGTGGGCTAAGGGTGAGGCGTGTAAAATTGTTTGTACCCAACCTCGGCGAATCTCTGCAACATCAGGTGTGCTAATCTGGCTGATTAAAACTCACCTTCTCTGACTCATATGTAAAAAATCTGATTGTCTTCTATTTCTGTGTAGTTGCTGAGAGAATATCCTCTGAAAGAGGAGAAAATATTGGAGATGATATCGGATACAAGGTAATCAGTCATATCTCATCAAGTTAGTAGAGTGTAGTGCATCTAGGTTCAAACTTCAATTACCTAACGGACTTTATGAAGATATCGTTTTTTTTGTGAAGCTTAGATGCTTGGTTATGACCTGTCTAGGTATTACGCCTTTCTTGTTACTGTTATATTGTGTGGTTGGGGTAGTCTAGGATGTAGTAAAATCTTCAATTGGCTGAGCATATTTGTTGTCAACTCATTAACCTGCGGCAATTGAATTGTCAACTGTAGAGTAATTGTAACAAGATTCATTTGTTTGCCTGCAAAACTTGGTCTCTCCTAATCTAGAGATGGACCAAGTCTATCTCTGAGACTCGTGTTAGGTTACCCTCAATTCCTACATAACTGTTGTATTGAGCAGCTGGCATTAAATCCTTAAGAAACCCTTGGCACTGCTTAATGTACAATGCTTATGAAGTTGCAAATTAGTTGGAAATATCTGTAGCATTCCTGTAGCTTGTGTCTCTATTCTCAAACATGTTTCGCTGGATATTCCAATGCTTTTTACTTGTTACAGATCTTAATGGACCTATCATTGGATTAATAAGGAACACTAGTTCCTCTTGTTATGACACTGATTTTTATCCGTTTACTTTTTTTGAATATGTGGGTAGCTGGTAATTAATTATATGCTTCCAAAATGTCAGATACGGCTGGAAAGTAAGGGAGGGAAGCACTCGTCAATTGTTTTTTGCACCAATGGAGTCTTACTGAGGATTTTAGTTTCAAGAGGAGCTGGTAAATCAAACGGAGAAGCCTCCAATAGGCACTTGAAGCATTGTTTATCCGACATAACTCACATAATTGTGGTACTGTGTCATGAACCTCTCTCTATTTTTGTTTATGAGTAGAGCCTTGTATGAAGGATGGCTTTTCCTGGTTGGATTAATTGACAACAGTCAATTTTTATCACCCTGAAGAGATAACAGTGTTGCAAATGCAGAGTCTTGGGCAGTTATCCTTGCTCTACGATACTGTACATAATGCTTTGGTACTGATTGAATATTGATTTTAGCAGCATCTCTTAGTTGGGTCTGTTATGAGTTAGCCATACTTGAAACAGTTTATGGCTGAGAAGTTGATTGCTGTAGCATATGAGAGAAAGCAGACCGTTCCGACTCAAGATCGTTTTAGTGGCATTTTAAGTCACTTTCTTAGCATCATTTATGGGGTTTCTGAGGGAACCAGAATCTAGGATCTTTGCCTAGACTTTTGGTATTTCAGTGTTTCTGATCACCTAGGTTCCAAGTTAAGGGGACATAAATCTGCAATGAAATGGTGCTAGCTTGGTGTAGAAGTAACTATGGTGACAGTTGCAGCACAAGCCTGATAAGTATCTGAAATTGTATGCTATGGCTTGAATTCTAAAGTATTGCAAACCGGTAAAATAAGATTTGCACCTTTCTTTCTAAGGATGAAAGTCAAGCTGTTCAGAAACTATGTTGTTAGTAGCTACAGTATTTATACTGCAGCAATTGCTACAGCATGCATCCTGTTCTCAACCAGAGTGACAAGCCAACCCATCCAATACCATGCCCCCATGGTACCCCCTCTAGGCAAGTAATCTTTGTGAGGCATCAGTGGGATTTATAAATATTGTGTCAGATTTGTTTAATTTCTATCATGAGAATGGGTTTAATTCTTGCTAGTCTTGAAGATGCCTGTGCTGTCCATTGATCGCTCCACATTATATGGGCAAGTTGTCTTTGACCGAGAGTATCGGTTGAAGGGGTTTTAAAAAGATTGTGCTGTTGGAACTTGACATTTGCCAGTTTTATACAGCCATTTATATCTTTGCTTCCTACGATTTCTATTACTATCTCAATCACAGCATTTACTTGTTTTGATGGTGAACAAAAACCATTTTGCCTGGTAGACTGGTAATATTTCCTTTTTCACTTGGTAGGATGAAATTCATGAAAGGGATCGCTTCTCGGATTTTATATTGGCAATTCTAAGGTAATTTTGATGAACATGGAGTCTCTCGCAGTCACCACTTCAGTTCAATAGCAATTTTCATGTCTGTGTGCACCAGTACGATACATGTCATAAATAGTGTGCACTTCATTTAGAGAAAAAAATCAGTAAGATGTGTTGTGTGGACCCATTCAGCAAACCTTCTCCTACTATGCTAGCAATGATCTGAATTGTGTGGAAGGTTGATGATTCTGTTTCGACTGGTGGGCTGAAGGTCTGATGGCATTGCTGGAGGCTGGAGATTGATGTCGGACACTTTGCTGTGTGCATGCGGCACAACTTGGGAGGGGTTCAATAATTCCATCTATTAGTTTACTAGGACTAAGACTGCTGCATGAGTTGGCAACAAAAACAATTGGGAGGATTCTATCTCTGTTGATGAAATTTGATGTTAACATACTGCTTTTGTTAGTCTAGCTAGTGTGATGATGTGAATACAGTGGCAGTTATAATACTTGTATAATTTTTTGCAGAGACATGCTTCCATCGTACCCACACCTGCGCCTGGTTAGTGCCTTTCTCCCTTATTCTCTGTATTAATATATGAAAATGGAATTTAGACAATTTAATTACAGACAATCTACTGTCCTGTTGTATAATGGGATGATAATTCTGCATGGACTTTCTTATTTTTCTCCACGGTTAAGTGTTAATAATACTCTGAATGTAGAACATTTGCCTCTTTTTTCTTTTCTTCTTTTTCTTCCATATCATTCACTAAATTTCCTCAATTATATATTTACAGATACTAATGAGTGCCACTCTTGATGCTGAACGATTCTCCAACTATTTTGGTGGCTGCCCAGTTATTCGTGTTCCGGGTTTCACTTATCCTGTAATGGCTACAATAATTTTCTTACAATTTTCTCATTTTGGGTTTAGTTTATCCTGCAGGACTGAATATGGGTATTCTCCACTTTGCTTTTCAGGTAAGGAGTTTTTACTTGGAGGATGTGCTGACAATGCTTAAATCAGTACAAGACAATCACCTGGATTCGACTACGTCCAGCATCACTGATGAAAACCAAATGCTGACAGAGGAAGATAAGGTCGCTTTAGATGATGCTATTAATTTGGCATGGTCCAGGGATGACTTTGACCCACTAGTTGATTTGGTTTCTTCGGAAGGAACTCCACAAATTTATAATTACCAGCATTCCTTAACTGGGATGACACCTCTAATGGTGTTTGCTGGTAAGGGAAGGGCAGGTGATGTTTGCATGCTGCTCTCTTTTGATGCAGACTGCCACTTAAAAGCGGAGGATGGTACAACTGCACTGGATTGGGCTGAACGTGAAAACCAACAAGAAGCCGCTCAATTGATTAGAAAGCAAATGGAGAGTACCTCTTCAAATTCGGTGGATGAACAACTGTTGCTTGATAAATATCTTTCGACAGTTAATCCTGAACTAATTGATGTGGTTCTAATAGAGCAGTTGTTGAAGAAAATATGTACTGATTCAAAAGATGGAGCAATTCTTGTTTTTCTTCCAGGATGGGATGATATCAATAGAGCCAAGAGTAGATTACTTATGTCCCCCTTCTTCAAAGATACATCTAAGTTTGTCATTTTACCTCTTCACTCCATGGTCCCATCTATGGAACAGAAAAAGGTTTTCAAACGCCCACCCGTTGGTTGCCGCAAAATCATCTTGTCAACTAATATTGCTGAGACTGCTATCACCATAGATGATGTTGTTTATGTTATTGATAGTGGTCGAATGAAAGAGAAAAGCTATGATCCTTACAACAACGTGTCAACTCTTCAGTCTTCATGGATTTCAAAAGCCAGTGCAAAGCAACGAGAGGGTCGGGCAGGCCGTTGTCTACCTGGTATATGCTATCATCTTTATTCAAAACTACGAGCAGCTTCTTTGCCTGATTTCCAAGTACCTGAGATCAGAAGAATGCCAATTGAGGAACTTTGTCTCCAGGTGATCATTTTTGTGCAACTGCTATATGCTTTTAGATAAGGGAAAGCATGTCTATGGGGCCTCTCACTTCTAGCTTTTAATTGGCCATGCTATTTGAAAAAGAAACCTGTGAAACTTTGGTGTATAAGACAAAAACATGAAGTATTTTTTGGTAAGGACAAAAACATGAAGTTACTCCCTCTACTTTTGCTTTTTCTTGTGTTTTTTGAATGTTGAGCAGAAATATATGTGAGAAAAGATCTATTAATAGAAGACGTGAGATGGTAATTTTGGAAGTCATAACTTCTAACCATTGTATTTAGTATTGAATAAATGTCAAAAGGAATCACACTTCCAGCCTAAATGTCAGAGCAAGAAGCTTAAGGCATCAAAACATGCTCATAATGTTTCTCCTTGCTTTAATAGTATTGAGTGGGTATTGATAGCAAGCCGTGTCGAGCCCAAGAGAGTGCTGTATTTATTTGGTTAGTATCTTTTGGCAGGTGAAGTTGCTAAATCCAAATGGCAACCTGGAGGACTTTTTGCAGAAGACTTTGGATCCTCCGGTTTCTGAAACCATACGGAATGCAGTCAATGTACTCAAGGATATTGGTGCTTTGTCTCTTGATGAAAAATTGACAGACCTTGGGGAGAAGCTTGGTTCTCTGCCTGTTCATCCACTGACAAGCAAGATGCTTCTCTTTGCCATATTGATGAACTGCCTTGACCCAGCATTGACTCTTGCATGTGCTTCGGACTACAGGGATCCATTCACCCTACCAATGTTACCGAATGAAAAGAAAAAGTCAGCAGTGGCTAAGGCTGAGCTGGCTTCACTGTACTATGGGCAGAGTGATCAACTAGCAGTTGTAGCAGCATTTGAGTGCTGGAAGAAAGCTAAGGAAAAGGGTCAAGAAACACGCTTTTGTTCTCAGTTCTTTGTATCCTCTGGCACTATGAGAATGTTGTCAGGCATGCGGAAACAGCTTCAAATGGAACTGACACGTAATGGGTTCATTCCTGAGGATGTTTCTAGTTGTAGCTTGAATGCGCATGATCCAGGTATCATTCATGCTGTTCTGGTTGCCGGTTTATATCCAATGGTTGGGAGATTAGTACCGCGTCATAGAAGTGGAAAACGTTTTGTGGAGACTGCTAATGGTGATAGAGCTCGTTTACATCCTCATTCAATTAACTACAAATTATCATTCTTGAAAACTAATGATCAGCCCTTATTCATGTATGATGAGGTAACACGTGGGGATGGGGGTACTCTTATACGAAACTGCACCGTGGTGGGGCCACTTCCAGTTTTGTTGCTAGGTACTGAGATTGCTGTGGCTCCTGGTAACTCTGACGATGACGATGACGATGGTGATGATAGTGAGAGTGACTATGATGAAGACAGCGATGAGAACCCAACTAAAAATAACGACAAGTCACAAGGAGGAGATGGAGAACAGACATTGTCCAGCCCTGATGCACCAGTAACGGTGGTTGTTGATCGATGGCTTCCCTTTAGTTCCACTGCACTTGATATTGCGCGGATATACTGCTTGAGAGAGCAACTATCTGCGGCAATCCTATTCAAGGTGAGGGATTCTCTTCCAAATGTTTATATTCTTAAACTTGGGTTGTTTCATTGGGTCACTCTGGTTTCATGATTTTGACCAATTTCAACATTGTTTTATAGGTCATTCATCCACGTGAGGTTCTTCCTCCGGTCCTTGGGGCTTATGTATATGCAACAGCGTGCATCCTATCTTATGATGGTTTATCAGGGATCTTGTCACCCTCAGGACAGGCTGACTCATCAATGTCCATGGTGAATGTAGATGAGAGTGATGAACTTGGGCCGGAGAGGAGGAAGCCCGGTGAGTTCCTTAGATTCCTGATGAGGCCTGACAGACATCATAACTCAACATATGGATACTGGGAAGCTGGGTTATCTCTGTCAATGGAAAAGCAGAACTATAATGACTTGTCAATTCAAAATGTTCAGCAGCCATTTTCTCCAGCTTCTACAAGTGTGCAAGCGAAACCTCCAACTGAGGTTTCTACTTTTGTTGGCTATGGTCCAAGAAGTCAGAAACCTGGGTTCGCTGCATCCAGGAAAAAGCAGAATACTGCATCCAGGGAAAAGCAGACATACAATGACTTGCCAAATCAAAATATTGAGCAGCCATTTTCTTCAGCTACCACAAGTGCACATGGAAAATCTCTATCTGAAGTTTCTACTGTAGTGCACCATGGTCCAAGAGGTCCGAAAGCTGGGTTTTCTGCATCCTGGAAAAAGCAGAATACTAATGGCTTGTCAATTCAAAATGTCCAACAACCATTGTCTTCAGCTTCTACAAGAGGGCATGAGAAACCTCCATCTGAAGTTTCTACTTCGGTTGGCCATGGTTCAAGAGGTCCGAAAGCTGGGGCATCTGCATCAAAGAAGAAGCAGAAAAATAATGGCTTGTTGAGTCAAAATGGCCAACAGCCTTCAACTTCAGGAAAACCTCCAGCTAAAGTCTCTACTTTAGTTGGTTATGGCTCAAATACTTACGGACCTTATGGTCCAAGGGGAGATTCTCTTAAGAGGCAGCGTGGTAATGGCTCTGGTTAAGGTGGTGATCAACAGTTGGACAGAAGTGCCTGGAGCAAAGTAATTGATAGCGCATGAAACTGGTCCTGGTTGCATTTCAAAATGAGTGAAACTCAACGGATTAATGATAGCCACTGAATTAGCAATGCTTCCGATCCATGAAAAGCTTGAATCGGTCATACTAGGGGCTTTTATTTACATGCTAACACAGCAGAAGATCCTGACTTGTGTCGATGCAGTGTTCTGTACCTCAGCTGAAACTAAGATGATTGGACCTGAAAGATGCAAGTTGCTTCAATCCTCATTGAGGGTCCAATGACAAATGAAAAGCTGGGAAGGGTTGCATCAGTGATGAATTTTGCATTTTGACTATGAGTTGGGACCTCTCTTCAGCATGCGGCTTCTTGCTCATGCCTTCTCTGTGGGCCTTCTGCTGTTCCTTGCTTCTACTGTATGCTATCATTTTCTTTTGCTTTGATTTTATTTATAGATGAACCAAGTCTGCTCTTTTTTCCCCTCTTTTTGGTCAATGATGAATGAAGTCCGTCACTGTTGGTTACACTAGAATTATAGTTTTTCTTCTAATCATATCGGAAATACAATTCTCTCTTGCATTTCTGCGTTCTTCCTTTGATCTGGATGGATAGTTGCATGCTGAGATCTAGCTTTTCCTTGCACAAGGGGAATGAGATGATTTTGAATTACCCACGGACAGTTTTTAACGTTTTCATGAACCTCTCGAAAAGGGTCAATCTCATGTCTTGAAATCGCTACGAGAAGACTGTTTGTGTGGTCCGGGACGATGGAGAGGGGTCACAGCTCACGTTCCTGTACTCGTTTCTTGAGGTCAACCAAGCGTCTGGTTCTTGGTATGGTGGTGGCTCTCCGTTATGTTGTTACGGTGGGGAGCAGAATTTGATGCTGAATACTGTTTTCAAGTACCACAGCTTTCCAACCTTGATCAGGAGGTATGATAAACCGTTTTCTTTTGAAGGAGCTACTAGATTGAAGACGGTCGGGGTTCAGCAAACGTTGCCAATCGGTATGATAAACCGTGTCTTTCATTGTTCTGGTCATTCTCGTTCTTTAGTGTGCACCTGGGTATACGGAACTAACATGAGCAATTTGATCGGTTGACGCACCACATCAATGTCTTATCGGGTGATGGCGAAGAACTTTCCAATGGCATCAAGCTCTGAGTTTCCCGCTTTTTGATGACTTTGGCGCTCATTAAGTAGCTACGTAGATAATTGATCAAGACAATGAAATATCTTTAAAGCAATTAGTACGGGAGGGTGGTTCTGCAGCTCATTTTGTACATCTCTTTTTTCTGGGTCTGAATTTTTTGAACTTCTTTTACTAACGAATGGTGGAAGTTGTCTTCTATGTAAGAGACCTAATTTTTAAAAATTTATCTAAATTAATTTGGTTAGAACTCCATGGGTTGGGTTTAGATGGTGAGGGAGCTTGTTCTCATCATAATCTTTTGTCAAGCCTTGTTGACAGCAATTGAAGGGCGAAACCATGAATCCACTGGGCAACCAGGGAGAGCGCATTCTTAAAGATTGTCTAGGGAGGTGGACTAATCAAAGTGCGCGAAAGTTAGCCCGCCCCACTTGATTGTCATGCTGGAAAAAGAGAAATTTGGGATTAAACTTGAAAAGCAACTATTATTAGATGTTGGGGTTGATGTGATCTCGTCCACAAATTAATCATGAGGTGTGAACATGATGATAGTCCTTAGATGTGCATGTTCAATCCACTCACTTTGTGCAAATAAATTTAAGATTAGAGACAATATTGAATATTAAGCTAAAGTTCATGGATTATATTGAATAAATTAAAAGTTCAGGTCTACATTGCATATTGAGCCAAAGTGTATGGATTATTTGTGTCATTTTCCTTTAATTGATCAAGGCAATGCGATATTGTAAAAGAAGCTTCATACTTTTTCTCCTTAGAAATACCTTCTTCCTCTTTTCTTTGTTTGAGAAAAGAATATTAGGAACATCAAAACTTTTTTTTTATTTACTTGAGTGTTATAATTTTGAAAAATTGACCACTTCTAATTTGCCTATCGGAAGAGCTAATGTCGCCACCGGTTATCTAACATGACTACTGGTAAACAATATTTTAATATTTTTTAAATATTATTATTATTATTATTATTATTTATTTTTGCTTTACGACCAGCAAAGATCATCGGCAATCTTTGCCAGCCATGGAACCTTCACCTAGATTGGGCAAGGGTTGCCTTACCCTCGGTTGCGAAGGCCTTGGGCAAGGCCATTGAGGCCTCACTAGCCATTAGAAAGGCCCCAACGGCCCTCGTTAGCTCTAGGTGACCATGGATGATGCCACTTAGAGCGGGTGAGGGCCCTTGCTTGCAACCACCCAAACTTGGCAAGGGCTATTGCTATCTAGCCCACGATTGTTGAGGTCCCGCTAGCCTTGCTTGAGGTGCCTACGATGAGGGCGAGACGGCCCTTGCCTAGATTTGGCTGTAAAGGCCTTGGGCAAAGTTGTCATGACCTCGCTAGCTCTCACCAAAGGCTCATGACCCTTATTAGTCCTAAGGAAATTTTTTTTTCAAAAAATAATAATAAAATAAAATATTATCTACCGGTAGCTACATCGGATGATCAATGGTTACGTTAGCTTTTTTAGCAAGAAAGTCGGAAGTGGCATTATGGGAACGAAAAAAATTGGACATGAAAGTAGGCACTCTTAATGTTTTTACTCCTCTTTTTTCTTTATTTTTATGTTGAAGCAATTAGAGACAAAACTTGAAAAACGACAATCATTAGATGTCTTCGGAAGGAGAGAAAGTTTCGAGAGGGAGAGGGGACTTCAAGAGTCAGAAACTCGACGCGATCTCGATCCACAAATTGATCGTGAGGTGTGAACACAATCGAAGTCCTCATTAGATTTGCAAGTTCAATGCGCGAACTTACTAATCGGTTTGACCTCGCCAAAGTTCAATCTCTCTCCCTCCAGGTTCAAGATATTTGCGGGTCTATATTATGTTAAAAATTATCATATCGACTTTTTGGTATACCGTCTCAATTGTTATTGAATGTGTATGTATACAAATTTATATTTATATTTGTCAAAAGTTATTAATGAGTTTGTGACATAAACATCAGGTTACATATAAAATTTATTGGTGCTGAAGCCAACCGATGAAATTTATCTTGGATGTAAGACATTGTAGCAAAGCCTGGCTTGTATATGCACTGCCCTCGAAAGTTTAGGACGGCAATGAAGAGCTTTGAGAGTTAAATTAGAAATTTGACTTAAAACGTTTCACAATAAAATTGAATAAAGAACCTTGTAAAGAACGATCGAGTCTAGATTTGAATATGCATAGACGCTGCTGCTACTCGTTTTGATTTATGCTGCATTGCTTCCTAAAACGGCGTGTATGCCAATTTTACTATAGCGGCGTGTTCAGAATAATATCGATTTGTCTTAGGGTTTCGGTCCATCTCTATATTAAAATCATCAACAAGCGTACTAGGGTTTTAGGAACACCCATTTGATTGATTTATATGAAAAAGGAACTTGGAAACTTGGAAGTCCATGATTAAGACATTTTAAATTCATGGGGTTAAGCCAAGCAAAAAGCATGCGGATTGACTTTTTGTCTTTTTGTTCTTTTATTTTCTTTGAAACTTGCAACGGTGATCAGGTCCTTGGTCAGTTTTATCGGGCAAATAATCTCTTCTTTAATAGTCTGTTATTGGTACCAACTCCAAAAAGCCTGGCAAAATCCTACTTTCCACATTTGAGGCAGATTTGGGACTAAAATTAAAATTTAGAATTTTTTTTAGATAAAAGAAAAGTTCGGGGTAGATTTGGAATTGAACCTAAAGTTTGGAATTTTTCTTGAGATAAAAAAAAGTTTAGTGTATAATTAGGACTTGATCTAAAGATTAGGTTTTTTTTTTGAATTGACCCTTTCCACGTTCAGATGTCGCATCATTATTAAAAGTCTTCCTGAAAAGCAAAAGCAAGGATGGACGGACAACGTTCATCTTTGCCGGCACAAGTTTAATCGATTGAATTCCCTCCAATCTCAATGAGCCTCTCTCTGCCTAGCCAATAAAAAGAAGACAAAAAAAAATATTAATACATCATTAAGCATCTCATATCGCTTACTTATGAAATTTATATATTTTTTATATCGTTAAAGCTTAAATGTCACTTTTTTAATTAAGAAAAGACGGCAAGTGAACCATTCATTATGCAATTCAAAAACAATCTCCACGGCTATCTTTTGCCTCTTTCTTTGTATCGTAATCAAATCACCATCGACTCCAACCTTGATTATTCCCAACTCGATATAATCAATCATTTTTGTAATCATTGTGACTATAGTCAACTTTGGACAGCCGATTAGGTTTTCCTATTCCCATGTGCAAGTGAGGTTGAACATCAATTTGCGTTTGTTTTCAAGGTTTTCAACAGGTGACTTGAACATGAAACTTGTCTTGATTGAAGATGCGAATCCCAATCAGAAAGCTCCCTGGACATCGAACACCGAGGCAAAACTTCAAAGTTCAAACTTGTACTGCTATGACTCAGCACTGATATTCCAACAGTCGTCTCCATTTTTTTCCTCACCTGGACTGCTCGGCTGTCTACTTAAATCACCAAAGTCAAACCATTCCTAATTGACCCAATTAAAATATAATATATGTATCTGTGTACATACATGAAATTAGATCTTTAATATGGTGTCAGGTTCCACGGCACGACAGCTGAACACTTAGGGAGAAAAGAGATCGGACGGACTAAATTAGCTGTAAAATTTAGTTGGGGTAGGTAAAGACTTTCCAGTTCGATGATGGTGCAAAATCTGAGATGATGTACATATGCCAGCACTAACTAAAGGAACTGGCGCGCCAAGATTGTTCGTAATGATCGTGAGAAACATGGGTTAAGGAACTTGTGGTCCTTGCTGCTGCAGATGTACGACGGAATAAAAATGTTTAGGGAACTCCAAGAAAGATATGATATCAACTCATGGAGATCGGTGCAACTTGAAGTTGCATTCAAGCATTACGAATAAAATAAAATAAAAGGGCTTTCACGTACTCCTCCTTCGATGGTGGAGATGTCCGAACAACCATATGTATCGATAAAAATGAAGAAATGGATATCCATGGCCGATCTTGTTCAGAAATGGAGCTTGAACATATGGTAGAACTCAAGATCTACATGCACAAAGCATGTCGTGCGACATCTACAGAATTGTATTTTGTACCTTGAGATCTTCATGCGCGTCCAGCCTTGTTACAATTAGCAAGTGAAAGAGATTAGATGCTTTCACATCAAATTGGAATTGACCCCATCAGCAGCTAGGCTACTTTCCTGTACCATTTTCAGGTATATTCAGGTAGTTAACATTTTCATTTCGGTTCGCGGCTAATCTATTTGTTAAGATTTGGTAAATATGTACACCCTCCACTAGCTAGGCTTTTCCTAAAAGCTCGATTTATTCCGGTATGGATTGCTTCTTGACTTTGATAGCACCCTTTTCGATTGCTTTTTCTACCTAGATGCTTGAACCAAACATTTGAATGATGAGTGCACAATGAGATTGATGATATTTGTTGGGTCAATACCATTAAAAAATAAAAATTAGTACCCCACAACACATTTACCCAAAACTAGTTTTCTTCTCGCAAGGGATCTTCAATTGATACCCATGACCTTACAGAAAATCCCAATCCAATGCTCTTGTCCCAAATATACAAGATGTCTACGCATCAATACATGTGGATTTTCCACATTAGAAAGTCCTATATTTGTATGCCATGTATGTTGACACACATGTGTCTTAACAGAATGTTAGACAAAAAGCTGATGGAGGGTAAATGTGGGTTAATGTTATTGGTTTAGGTTTTTTGTGATAAAAAAGTTTATGTGCTTCCATTATGAGATTTTTTTGCTATAGTTTCGGATAAATATGTTATGGAGGGTTTTCGTTTGGGTTTTTAATAGTATTAATCTTATTGTATTTGGCACTTACTATGATGCACATGGAATGAGAAAATTTAGGTTTATTACCAAGAAAAACTTCAAATTGGTATACTTGCGATAAATTTATCCTTAACTTATTTTTTAATCACTAAAGATTCTAAATTTGTATACATGTAACAAATTTACGTTTCATTAGTTTTTGTTAAACTTCACTGTTAAATTTATGAGTTGGATAACATGTGACAATTGATAAATACACAAATTTGAGATTTTCGACTAGTTTATGATTTTTTATGATATTAGTCCAATTTAATGGAAACCAATAAAATGTATATCAGCCTTACTAAAAAAATAAAATAAAATAAAATGTATATCAGTATGGGATTTTCAGCAGAAAAAAATTAATTCGAAATAAATTTGTCATAAGTGTACTAATTTGAAGTTATTAGTGATAAAAAAAATTAATTTTGGAGTAAATTTATTGTAGGTGTTCTCACTTGAGGTTTTTCGTAATATTAACCTAATAATTTATTACAAATGCCGTGGATAGCATCAATCAAACTAGAGATGATAAGTAAATGCTCTCCGCCCTCCTTTCATGTCAACGCCAACCTAAGTTTCTTAAACTACGATTTAACCACCCCAGTACCACCCGCTTACCTACTTTGTCAATGGCAATTTGGTTATTCCGTGCAAAACCTCGACAGAGTTGCATGTTCTCATTTCTGGAATGAACATGCCTAATCCAGGCAAAGAAGGGTAAATTGGCAATGGTGATTTGAAACACGAACATCAGATTTGTTGTGCGATTGTGACATTATTTTCTCTTAGACCCCACATGCAACTGTGCTAATGCTTACCCAAATTGAACAGACTAAACCGTGTTTTCAATAAAGCAAAGCATCTAACCTGTGCATGTCATGCATTTAACACCGCAATCCGAAAGATAGCAAGTTGCTCATACAATATCTCATGCTAGAATCCACTCGTTATTATAAATTCAATAGATCACAAAACCCCAAAACCGAACCACATGGTTGCATGCTTTGCTTATCATGACATGGCATGGCATGGTACAGCACGTCACCGCATTTCATCTTTATTGTAAGGACAATCCGCCCAATTCAATAGGTCATGAAACCCCAAAACCGAACCACATGTTTGCATGCTTTGCTTATCATGACATGGCATGGCATGGTACAGCACGTCACGGCATTTCATCTTTATTGTAAGGACAATCCGCCCGATTCATTACCAAGAGAAAAAAAGAAGAAGGATTCTCTCGTTTTGTATCAAGTTTTTATCAATCCCTATCCTCCTTAACTAAATCCCGTATCTTTTTCATCAATTCGACCTCTTCTCTTCTCCCCCTCCTCTCCAAAAGAAAAGATCCTTCGTATCTGATGGCGAGCAGGCACAATTCGAAATGTCACTGTCTCGCTAAATAGAATTTTTAAGAAAAGGTTATGAATTCCCGGTCAATAAAGAACAATCATTGCGATAACGAAACATTTTCGGCTTTTGAAAACAGATGAAGGAATCTATCATGGAGAAGACAAAGTGGTTGGCCTCGCCAGCCGCCAACTCCTGAAAATTCTGAGGCGCTCTCCTTTTTTGACGTCCGACCGACGACGCATCATCCTTCCCCCACGCCGACAAATTCTCGTGTCCCGATCGAACTGCTCTGGGCGACGGTAGCGAACAAAAACTCAAGCGTCATCTCCCTAATGTCCTTCCTGGATTCAAGTATGAGTTTTAGTGAGGGCCTTTGACTTGGTAAAACCTTGCTGAAATTTCCACTTAATAAAATCAGACAGTGAGTAAGACTTCACTTTCATTCACACGACACACCATCAAAACAAGGGACGTAAGATGTCTGGTCAAAAATAGTTGGTTCTTTCTTCCTCTTTTTTACCATCGAGTCATATTTTAAGTTTAGGGTTCTCCGTCTATTATATGAGACCCTTAGCTTTCCTTTGTCATTTCACCAATTTTTTTTCTAATTAAATTAGCAACAAGTTTTTGGTTATCAAAGTTGTTGATCCATGTCTATTTGGTTTTTTTAGACTTCTAATTTTTTTATTGAGTGGATATTCTCATTTGCCTTACTTACTAACTCTTTTCTATGATTAAATAACCAATCATTTTTTTTATTGCTACCTCTTATTTGTTTTTTTTTTAATTATAACTTCTCTTATTTTTGACAAGAGAATCTTCTATCATTTATCAACTTTTACTTAACTTTCGTACCAACACCATATGTTTACCAAACATTATGTGAATCGCCACATCTATTTGGTCACTTCCTCTTTATTCTTGATTAAGTAACTCAATAGAAAAGTTAATAAACTAAAAAACGTAAATAAAAATTGGAAAGTAATTCAAATGAGAGTGTAACCCATGACTAATTGATTGATAAATTAATGAAATTAAAGTTGATAACGTGGAATTAAGAAAGGTAAATAGTTGGTAAAAGATAGAAAAGTTGTGGTAATAAATGAATGATAAACTTGGAACTTGGTAAGTAACTAGAATAACAGTTAAGTAACCCAAAATTGGTTGATAACTCAATATGAAAAGAGTTGGTTGGTCATTCTAATTAATATTGACAATTTCTTTAAAAAGTCGGTAAAAGTAATGGGTTATTAAGAAATGCAAATAAGAGGCTGTAGATGACAAGAAAAGTTGGTAGATCGCGTTAATTTAGGTTGGTAACCTCTAAAAGAACGAGTAAATACAAAGGTTTAGCAACTGAGGCGAATAAAAATTAATAACTCAATAGAAAAGTTAGAAAATTAAAAGAAAAGTTAAACATCGGTAAGTAACCTTAATGAAAATTGGTAATCTAAAATCAATGGTTAATTTAATGAAAAAAATTGGCAAATAAATCGAATTTAGGTCAATAATTTCTTTGCACATGTGAAGCATTGGTTAGCTATGCAAGCAAAGAGTGGTGAGTTAGCATAAGAATTACTAGTTTGCAAACTATAACAAAATTTGGTGACTTCATGAACGCATCTACAAATTACATAAATATTATTTTCTTACCATTTGTTTTTCGACATTGACGGTACTCATTGAAATTTACTCGAATAGGACAAAAATCCATACATTTTGGCATGAACTAACATGACATGACGATTTTATCACAATAATTTTTAATGCTGAGCATAGGTACTTCACTATCCTTATACCTATTTAAAACATACATAATTTATGACATATGATGAATCTAAGCAAGTTTTTAAAAGGCTCAAAGGAGAAGAACATGTGGGAGATCCGCATTGGGGTGGAAGATCCTGCAATGTTACCTCCCGTATTCCCATTCACTCGAGAAGAAAAAGATTGAGTTGGAATTACGGGAGCTTTTGGTGGTGAAAGTAGACACAAAGTCAAATCTTCGAATCTGACTATCGCTAGAAAGGCGGATATAATAACCTGCCGCACCTGGAGTGAAAAAGTGGAGGTGAAATCCTTCTTGCTAGATAGATGTAGCTCTGCACAAAGTCTAATAATTGACTCATCTACCTTGTACTCCTGGTTACTAGACTTTATGCATATGTACAACAATATTCAATCGGCTCACTGTCCTCGTACCTACTTAATACATACATAATTTAATGACATATGAAATTGAAAAAGTGGAGGTGAAATCCTTCTTACTAGGTAGATGTATGCTTTGCACAAAGTCTAATAATTGACTCATCTACTCGTACTCCCGATTACTAGACTTTATGCATATTTACAGCAATGTTCAATCGGCTCACTGTCCTCATACCTACTTAAAACATACATAATTTATTATGGATGAAATTTCCTCTTTTTTTTTTTGACAGCGGCCAACAACAAAAGAAGACGGAAATGTAGAGAAAAAAAAAAAAGAACTTCTAATTGTAGTTAATCCCAAAGTGAAAGTAGCCTATTGGAGCTAAATCCTTTCGCTTGGTCTTCTGTGATATTATTGTAGACGATTGATTCACCCATTCTTTGTTCATATCAAAGAATCCTAGCCAGAAAAAAAAAAAAAAAAAAACTCTTGGAATGAATTACAGAGGCTCCCAATTGAGCAAAACCCTCGAAACAGTTTGTAATCTGATGAAGGATTTAATCATGTCCGCACTTCACGTTAGTGACGAAGAAGAGCCAACGAATTAACTGTGTGTTTACAAGTCTTTTCATAAGGAAATCTTTAGGAAAAAAAAAAAAAAAACACTAGTGACATCTGTATTATATATAATCGTACCACAACCGCCACCAGATTTTTGTGACTAAGCAATAAAAATTGGGTCTTAGCGCATTCAATTTGACTATGACTTGACACCGTCGAATCCGTCTAATAAATGGTCTTCGTGGCGTGCTTTCTTCTCCCCAGCCGAGCATGATCAAGGGGGAGGAGATTTCAATGTGGCCCCTCCTCTTTCCAAAGATTAGATGTTGCCGGAAAGGCTCATCTATAAGGGCAGTTATTTCTTTTTCGGTCACGAGTGTGCACGACCCCGCTTTAGAATCCATAAATGTGAACTCAATTAGGTTCTCCCAATAATCGTCCATCGTCGCTTGCCCCACGCCACTCACTCGGTTAAGTATCCGTCGGAATGCATTAAAAGAGATTCCAAATTCCTTTTCAATCGGACAATCTGTTTCTTCTCAAAAGGTTAGACATTTTTTTTGGCATACTTGATTTGATTCCAAATATAATCTCTATCCACGTAGAAAGAATAAAAAAGAATTCCAGCAGTACTTTTGCTCCCACGCGGTGCCCAAGAAGCATGATGGAACGCCAGTGTAGGGTTTCTTCCACCAACGACGGAATTTAAAAAATCTTCTGCCACTTTATTTAGTCACTCCTTCGCCCTAGGGCTTCGCCGATGACATCATCTACGTTCGAAAACGAAGCATTAAAAGAGATTCTTCAAGCGGAACTTCATTAGGGTTTTGCGATCTCATCGCATGGAGTCAAGTGCTGCAAGTCCACGCACTACTCGACGAGCCCCAGCATTTAAAAAACACGACGTAGCAGGAGGCGAGCGCCGTCCAATCTTGACCCCGAGGGCATGGTGGGTGGTGGGGTGCACCCCACATGAAGATAACGAGGAACAGACAAAGAAACCAAGAAAAATTCAACGCAGTGATGGGTAGGTTCCACTGCTCCAGTAGTCCTCCGACCGCTCTTTTAGGTTGCGGAACGACTTGCCACCACCGAAGGGGGTGGTGGGTCGGCGGGCGGTGGTGGGCCGGTCAAGTCAACCGCGCGCGCGTGCCAGCGGGAGAGGACGGATCGTCCGAAGTTGCGAGGTCAAGTCTGAGGTACTCGGTGGCATCGCTCGCTCCACGATACCTGCTCTCCAGTCAAAAGCGAACGCAACATCGACGACCTTAGCGCACTCTGCTGGCGCATCCGGCGACTAAAAAACAACAAAAAGCGGATCGAAAAGCTAAGTCTACGGCCGTCCCCCTACCCCTACTACGGTGGCTAGGGCACGGCAGGGAAGATAAAGACAAGCGCGGTCAAAGGATGTGGCTCGTCAAGAATTCAGGGCGCGGTCAACAGGCGGGAGCTCCCTCTTTTTGATCGCGACGAAACGCGAGGACATATCTGGCTAGAGAAAAAAGACAAGAAGACGAAAAAATATTCGATCCAAACGTATCTAGCAGGAGTTATAGATTCGTGTCTTAATATTATGTTGCTCGTTTCGTCCGACGTGGATCGAACTCCGTGATAGATTGAGGTCCGGGTGGTACCTCACGAGCTTTATGGGTTTCTTGAGACATGAGTCGAAGATAGAGCGAGGAGTCCGAACAGGGGGATTGTCGGTGCTTGGCGAGACGATTGAATTTATATCATGCATTTAATTAGCACATACCATGAATTTTGCTCCTTAACCATTAAAAATCGACATGCCTTTTGAGAAAGAAAATATTGAATTTGCCGAACAAGTTAGGAAAGTAGGTAAGCTAAAAAAGTTCACTTTATGAGATTTTCATATAAGGAGTTGTTGCACAAAAGTAAGTCCATTTTTGATATATATGCTCATTTCGTGAAATTATTCACTACTCCAATCTTTTGAGTCTTACACATCAACGCAACCACCTCTATTAATTTATAATAATTAATAAAAATGGTACTCGAATCAGAAATTTCGGCCCAAAAGAAAATGCAGAATTTCTTGACTTTACCCTTTTATTTGATGGTTGAGTATACTTCTTCTTCTTCTTCTCTCTCTTTTTTAAAGAAAACATCGGTTTTGTGGTAGGTCCCGAGTATGAAGTGACACGACTGGCTCCACATTGCTTGCACCAAGTACAGGTTTTCTTCATCAAGCTAGACTGATTTAAAGAACATATTTGAACAGGAAAGTGCGATAATATTAAATAATGTCTCCATATGTGAAAAGAAGTTCTCAAAGTATTAGGATAACAACTACTAGGAAGAATTTGAACAGATGTCTTATGTGCTTTATATTATTCATGAAAATGATTCATGTCCCATTTAGAACGAGAAACGACTTCAATCATATGATGGCCATGTATTTTCTCCTTCTTTAGACGTGGAAAGCTTCGTGGTCCTAATTTTTGATCACTGAATTTAGTTAAGGGAAAAAGAAAACTAGGGCAGCCATTACTTTCATTGTCCCAACCTTCCCCTTTGGTATTTTTTTCTCGTGCATTTTGTCACGCCTAATTTATAAATATCATCAAATGAAGAAACTTCAGAAAAACATGGTGCATCATCTAATCAAGAGCCTAAGATTCATCTCCATTGCCAGCCCTTGATCTTGAAAACCTTTTTTCCTTTTCTTCCTTAATTGTTTATTTATTTATTTTTGTTTTGGGAGACAGGGCCTTGATTCCTTTGCTGCAGAGATGCATATAGAATTTGTTTATAGATGAAATGCACATTTTCTATCCATTCTTGCAAAATATCAGATGCAACTATGTCATCCAATACATAGTTAATTTGGAAAATAAAACGACCGTTAACGAGTGTCACCAAGACATTTGTTGAATAGCTAAGTGATAAATATCTCAGTTTTTTATGCATGCATGGACAAACCTCGAGTAATCCTTTATTTCTAAAGCATCAAGGTTGCCTGGATTTTGGTTTTATCATATTGAGATCTCGTCTTTATTGACTTAAACTATTGACAAAAACCGAGCTACTAATATGTGTTTGAGGCTCCTTAGCACCCCCTCCCTCCATAAAATGAGATTCAAGAAACCCTAACTTAAAGAAATTACCTTCCAAAATAATCATGCTTTTTATATCCTATATAATGTTCGCATGTCGCATGAGAAAATCAACACGTAAAGATATTTGCACATGGAAAATGTTCAATTCTATAAACGACCCAAAATTTCGGTGTTGTACACGGCTGACGGCACTCCCGATAACCTGGATTTAGTCCGAGATGCTGCACCGTCCTAGCTGCGATCATTCCTTACGAGGGCAAACATGCAGAAGATGATTGGTGCGTACCGGCGGTACAGTTGATGATTCCAAGGGCTTAAAAGCAAAGGAGAAGAAAACAAAGAAGGAGATGATCGATGTATATAAAATATCAGATAACGATAATTGTCCCGTATGCAATTACAGAGATACCCTCTTTTGTCTCCAATCATTCCCAAAAGTAGAGTCCACTGCCCACAGGTTTGCTTCCAAGCGGGTGTGCCGATACCTTGACTCTCATTGCGCTAGAGACCGCCGAGAAAAGTCGGGAAAAAAAAGAAAGTGCCAACGTTTTTCAAATGCTTTCTCATAGGCTAGTGTAAATTTTTACGTCGGGATTTCTAATAGTGTTAGAAGTAGGTCCCAGTTCATTTGGCATGCGGGGAGATCTTGTCATTAAATAGCATGTGTCGTTCTTAATCTGACTTATCGTTTGTTTATGAAGATCTATATGCTTTTTTTTTTTTTATACGTATGGTCTCTTTTCACCTATCGATTTAAAACTTTTGATTTGGGACGTACTAACAAGCACTCAGCAAGCTGATTCAGAAAAATGATACAAGGGAATGCACGATTTTCAATAGATCCTAGTAAGTATAAATCCACACCCGAATAATGTTAGAAGCTAAGAAGTACTGAAATTCTCCGAAATTTTCACGTTGTGTCAAACATTCCAATACTCTTTAACACTTGATCAACTCTCCTAATGTTTTCCGACATATAAGTCTAAATTTCCGACACGTGATTCCGACACGCACGAGGTCGATTTTAAAAATTTTCAATAAAGGATGGATCAAATATAAACATATAAAAAATAAAAATAATAAAAATAATGAAGGAGGAAAGAAGAAAAACTCAGTATTCTGTTCTCTTCGACTTTCACTTCCCATGACACATAATTCACATCCCAAGTTTAATTTTTTTATCTTTTCTTCCGATATGCTCTTGCACGCGAGTCCTGAATGTGGATTGCTTATTTTTTTCTCTAAATTTTATAGATTATTGGAATGGAATTAAATTTGCCAAATTGAAATAATGGATTAATGTTTTTAGTGTAAGTTTATTCTAAACTCTTTTTTATTATTTATTTATTGTGAATTTGAATAAAATCAATTTGATTGAAATTTTTTCACAAACATATGTGCACACACACATTTAATATATAACGTGTTAAAATTTTTTATATTTTGAGAAATAATGTGTCCGACATATTATATTGTGTGTCGATATTAGTGCTAGGACAATAGGACAAAATATTTAAAGAAGGAGGAAACAGTTGAGATTGCCTTTATTCCCCGTCAATATCCTCTTTTTTTATTTATTTTCCATGCATCATGGATGATCAAGAAGCTGCTCGTCGCTCCCCCTCTCTCTGCGTTATATTCCTTCCTCTCTCTATCTCTCTCTCTTTCTTTTTAATTATTAGTTGCCACGAACGACCCCTTTTTTCCTACTTTTGAAATCGCACCCCGTTCAACAGTGGCTACCCATACTTTTGTTTTGTTTTTTTTTTTTTAATTTAGTCAGTACTGGACTCGAAAGTTGTCCAAAAAGTGAAAAGGGCGCCAATTTTTACTGTTGATTCCATGTCGTGTCTTGTAATGATCCCGTCCTCGGTCCGTCTCAAGGATTCAATCCGAGCCGAGCCGAGCCGAGCCGGCCAGCCAACCAGCCAGCCCTCCCCACGTCGTGCTCGACCCGGCGGTGCCTTCGCGCTTATATAAAGAGTGTTCGCACCTTCACTAGCTCATCAAACTCTCTCTCTCTCTCTCTCTCTCTCTCTCTCTCGCTGACACTTTCCTCCTCCGTTTTCTTGCTGGTGTTCCGAAAGCGAGTTCCGGCTCGATCTGTCGGAACCCTAGTCCTTATTCACTCGTACGTTCGCTCCTCTCTCTCTCTCTCTCTCTCTCTCGATCTTGGACAGAAGAGTGCACGAAGAAGTTAGCTCTTGTTTGAGCTGTTAGAGAACGTTGGCGGGTTTTGATTTGTTTTGAGTGTCGTGCGTAGGCGAAAAGAGTTCTGTACGGAGGACGCAAGAGAGAAAAGGCAAGGATGTGGAAGCTCAAGCTTGGAGAGGGAGCGAACGATCCCTACCTGTTCAGCCTGAACAACTTCGTGGGGAGGCAGATATGGGAGTTCGACCCGGAGGCCGGCACCCCCGAGGAGAGGGCCGAGGTCGAGGCCGCCCGCCAGAACTTCTACAACAACCGCTTCAAGGTCCGCCCCAGCTCCGACCTCCTCTGGCGCTTCCAGGTACACACATATACTCTCTCTCTCTCTCTCTCTTCGAGCCGTGCTTGTGCGCACTCGTGCACATGCCTTCTTCGTTTCGTGGACGACGACGGCAATCGCATCGAAAAGAGTTTTCGCATGATTCTTCACATCAATTTATGCGTGCCCTTTCTCTTGATATTCATTAGTACGAGGCCACACCAAATCAATGGAGGTTCTACCTTCTTCTCTAGCGGTGAACGTAACAAAGCAGTAGCGAACTCCGACGAAGGAGATCGTTCGTTTTGACGTTTGCCTTTCCTCGGAGTTCCTCTCTTTCGCTCTCTCTTTTCTCGTTTTCATGTCAGCATCGCACTGTGCATGAGCACGCCACAACGTCACCTCGATCGGACGAGTGGCTGCCAGCCCTGAGGACTTAAACACGATCAAGACCTTAGATAGCTACCCTCTTGCATATCCTTACATCGCCTCAACCATGTCTTCACAACTTTCCTCATGTCGATCCGCTCGATCCGAACGAGATCGAGAGCCTGATCGGACCGGCACGACTTAGGAGGATGCGTGCTTGTAGATTGCAACACATAACCACATATCTCATCCCTTTTATGCTCACGAGTCACGTACCACTTCTCTAGCTTCATCTATCTTCGCGACAATAATGTTGAGCTCATTAATTTCGAGGGCTCCACGTATGAGCTGTAAAGGCGGCGAGGAACTAAACTATAACTAAACTTTATTGAAAAAAATGTCCAGAAACCTTAGACAAGAAAAATCACGCTCTTTCGTTTTCTTTCAACACATCATATTTGTCACCATGAACTCACCAATCAAGTAAGTTCCCCTTACTTTTCTGTACCAAGCCCGATCCAAGCCAAACTTGTCGCGTCGTTAATATGAACATCCCCCCGTAAACATCGTTATAAACGTGACATAAACGTGCGGCACGCATCTTTTGCTTACACTACTATTGGGAATGGCCGACGAGACATCACCTTCATTGTCATTGGTCCTCGGTTTCTATGGTGGTCAATTTGTCCCTTAGGGCTTGGATTTCTAGCGAAGTGCATGAACGACGTGTGGCAATTTTGGACCGAGTCGCCAGCGATGGCTGGGCGAGCGGAATTTCCATAGGGCTTCATCATCCGCCAGTTTTTCTCCGCACGTCAATTTAGAAAAAAGAAACACGACCATTTGATGTTGACCCGCAGAAACCCTGGATGGTCCAAAGAAAGATTGTCTGATAGGTTCCTCAGATCAATAAACAACTGGAGAAAAGGAAGGAAGAAGAAGAAGAAGACGACATAATATTTGCTTGCCAAGCTGCGATGTCCAGATCCCTTGATCTCCGGGAATATGATATTCAATTGATTCGTGTCGCGTCATGTGTTTTCGAAACTTGTGATGAGTAATCTAGCGCGATAAGTCAAGATGAGGCGCCCCGTAGATCCGACAAGTGCCCTCGTTCATCTCCTTCGAAGTCAACATTGCACCGCTCTAGTTTCTCTTGTTTGGGTCGTCTGCTGCGTCCGCAGACCCGAGAACTTCGATGACATGGCAGGAATGAACGTGCTCGCCGCTGCTCCTCACCAGTCTGCAGTCTGCACGTGGAATTCTCGATCCCCCTCTTCCATTTCCTTCGCTCGATGGAATGGGTCCCCGGCGTCCATGTCGTTTTCGCCACGATTCTTAAGAAAACGAAGGAGGTAGGGGAGTAGATCATCGTCATCTTTTCGGGTGATTTCCCACGAAGCAGCATCGGTCGACCCAGTCCAAGAATCTCTCGTCTTGTTCGACCACAATCACCTGTTTTTGACTTTCTGCAGCCCCCTCCATCATTTTGCCCGCAAGAAAAGAAAAGCCGAGTCGTCCGGACGCCCGTGGCCCCCATCCCCCTCCCCCTCCCCCTCTCTGGTCACCAACCGACAGTTCTTTTACTTGTGCGCTCGTTCCGACCATGGTTCGAAGAATTGGACGAAGGAAGAACGTGCAGAGATCAGAGGCCTACGTTACGTACGGCGTCAAGCACTTGGATTTTCATCTGGCCCTTGATTTTCGAGTGGGAACGGGTTGAAATTTAGGACATCAGACAGTCAAGATTTGGTACCTGCGAAACTAGATCGAGCTCGCGCTCCTGTCTATTGGGCGGCCGTTGACTTTTGACCTTTTTTTTTTGTTCTTTCGGCTTTTGCAGTTCCTGAGGGAGAAGAACTTCAAGCAGACGATCCCGCCGGTGAAGATCGAGGATGGCGAGGAGATCTCCTACGAGAAGGCGACCGCCGCCGTGCAGCGGTCCGTCAGCTTCTGGTCTGTTCTGCAGTCTAGCCATGGCCACTGGCCCGCCGAGAACGCCGGCCCCATCGCCTTCTACTTCCCTCCCCTGGTGATTATCTATCAGACTTGATCGATGTCTCCGACCAAACGATTCGTGTCGTGACGTCGTAGTTTCTCTTCCTTTTTATTTTTTTGTGTGTTTTGGTTGTGCATTGTGATGACCGGAGCTGCGGTTTGCATTTGCAGGTCATGAGTCTGTACGTAACCGGACATCTGAACACCGTTTTCCATGCCGAGCATCGCAGGGAGATCCTCCGCTACATTTACTACCATCAGGTAACGTCGAACATCCTAAGACCGATCCAAACCGAACCACCTTGTGGGTTGTGACTGTGTTACGTTAAGCTGAATTTTGCTGAAAATGATTGTGTGCGCGTGTTGCAGAACGAAGATGGTGGCTGGGGGCTGCACATTGAAGGCCACAGCACGATGATCGGGACGGTCCTCAACTACGTCTGCATGCGTCTGCTCGGTGAAGGGCCTGACGGAGGCCTCGACAATGCTTGTGAGAGAGGGAGGAAGTGGATCCTCGACCACGGCACCGCCACCAAAACCGCCTCGTGGGGAAAAACTTGGCTCGCGGTATTTTTAAACGCCTGATCATGATTAGATCTTCAGCGAATTTGTTCCGTTTGAGCGAAATGCATGATCGCATTGTTCTTTATTTTGACGGTTGGACTGTATTATCTTTCTTGTAGATTACTGGTTTGTATGAATGGACTGGATGCCACCCAATGCCCCCAGAGTTCTGGGATTTCCCTTCATTCATGAGTCCAGGTAAGCAATTTGATTGGCTTAATGCCCGGATGAACTTTTCTTATACTCTGCCTCTGACCAGAGGATTCTGTTTCCTCTGTTTGATGCCGAATTGGGTCGATGCGTAATCTCTGTTAAAGCTTGTTTTTTCTGACTTTTGTTTGCGTCATAACTTGTATTGCAGCACAAATGTTCTGCTACTGCCGTCTGACTTACATGCCCATGTCGTATCTCTACGGGAAAAAGTTTGTCGGTCCGATCACCCCTCTCATAAAGCAAATCAGAGAAGAAATCTACAACGAGCCTTATGATCAAATCTCATGGTGGAGAATACGCCACTTGTGTGCAGCAGTAAGTTTGACGGATCGCTTTTTGTTAGATGATAATGTGATGTAATCGCACAGGTTCTGAAAGGATTCTGGTGGTCATTTCAGGAAGATGCACACTATCCTCACACGAGATTGCAAACCCTCATGTGGGACACTCTCTACTTTGGCACTGAGCCTCTTCTCAACCGGTGGCCATTCAAGAAGATCAGGGACATTGCCATTAAGAAAACGATGGAGCACATTCATTATGAGGATGAGAACAGCAGATACATTACCATCGGTTGTGTGGAAAAGGTAAATGCCAGTATGAAGAATGAAAGAGTTGAATGGTTCTGATAACTTTAAGCGCAACAACATGTATGGTGTTTCTAATACTCTGCTGTCCAATTGAACTGAACAGCCGTTGATGATGCTTGCTTGTTGGGTCGAGGATCCGAATGGGGAAGCTTTTAAGAAGCATCTGTCCAGAGTCGCAGATTACGTCTGGGTTGGAGAAGATGGAATTAAGATGCAGGTTCGTCTTTATAGCTACCGAAAACTGAGTCCTAAAAAGAAAATCTTTAGCCTTTTGGCTTCCTAACATAAAAGAAAGCTACTCAAATTGTTGAGAATTTAACACTTTCCAATTGTTGCAGAGCTTTGGAAGTCAAGTGTGGGATTGTGGTCTCAGCCTTCAAGCGTTGCTTGCTAGCGATCTCATTGATGATATTGGCCCTGTCCTTAAGAAAGGACATGAATTTCTGAAGGAATCTCAGGTGTGTGTTAGTCCTTGAGCTATTTCTTCGATCCAGTTGAGGAGTTTACTCACCTTCTCTTGTTCCTCATAAATTTAACTGAGACTGTTTGTCTGTAATTTGAAAAGATCGACCGAAACCCCTCTGGCGACTTAAAGAAAATGTACCGTCACATTTCTAAAGGAGCATGGGCTTTCTCAGACAAAGATCATGGATGGCAAGTTTCGGATTGCACAGCAGAAAGTTTGAAGGTGAACATTTTTTTATCCCAGTGTTCAGGTTGAGTACCAGAATTCATCCAATTGGCTATTCCTAATTAAGTTCTCTTTCATTCCAGTGTTGCCTAGTTTTTGCTATGATGCCGCCAGAAATTGTGGGAGAAAAGATGGAAGCTGACAAGCTATATGATGCTGTCAATGTTATCCTCTCTTTACAGGTAATAGATGAGTTACATTACAATTTACAACTGTCTATGTTTAAGTAGGGGGAGGAGCATGTGTGAAATTAGAAAAATTCTGCTTAATCCTCCATGGTCCTCTGTCTGAGGACAATGGAAATAGTGAGCGTTGCTAATAAGCATCAATAAATTGTACAGAGCAAGAATGGTGGTTTGTCAGCCTGGGAGCCATCAGGAGCTGGATCATGGCTAGAGGTATCGTCTCGACTTTCTTAAATTCTCATTTCGAATTTCTCAGGAGTTCCCCTAGCCATCAGATGGTAATAAACCTTTCTACTTGTTTCTTCTTCAGTGGCTTAACCCAGTGGAGTTTCTTGAGGACCTCGTCATTGAGTACGAGTAAGTAAAGTTACAGACGTCTGTATTTTGTGGATCATCTTCAGCTTTGAAACTTCCTCTGATGATTAATTAAAATTGGATACAGGTATGTGGAGTGTACTTCATCTTCAATCCAGGCACTACTTCTGTTTAGGAAGTTATACCCTGGGCACAGGAAGAAGGAGATCGACAAGTTCATAGTGAATGCTACTCAGTTCATTCTAGACATTCAAAAGCCTGATGGCTCATGGTATGTTTTATCTTCTGGATCATTAGATGCATGAAATTTTTACCAAAGTTAAGGTAAGCAGTGGTCCAGCGGAGATTGACTGAATCAAACCCCTATGCAGGTATGGCAATTGGGGCATTTGCTTCATCTATGGAACTTGGTTTGCCCTAACCGCCCTGGAAGCTGTCGGCAAGACTTATGAAAACTGTGAAGCCGTGCGCAGAGCGGTTGAGTTTCTGCTTACCACTCAGAACGAGGACGGCGGTTGGGGAGAGAGCTACCTTTCATGCCCCACCAAGGTTGTTTTCATTCAGTTTCCTCTTTAAATTAGTAATGGGTTTCTGTCTCCGTGTCTCTCTCTTCTTCCAGGTGTTCGGACAGTTCGTTCCATTACTGCTCTTCGACTAACTGGATCGTTTGTGTTCTTTGTGACAGTCTTACAAGCCTCTTGGTCACACGAACTTGATACATACGTCACTGGCCATAATGGGTTTGATCCATGCTGGGCAGGTCAGTTGATCAATCGCTTTTGAAATTGTTACTCTTTGCAGTTCTCCAGAAGAAAATTGACATTTGCGTCGATGATTTGGTTAGGTCGAGAGAGATCCCACACCTATTCACAGGGGCGCGAAGATCCTGATCAACGCTCAACTAGATGATGGCGATTTCCCTCAAGAGGTACAAACGGAGAAACTTTAAATGGAGAAAGATCAGTGACATCCATATCTTGGTGCTGCTTTCTCTGGGTTCAACTGCTGACATGCTTCTATTTGCATTGACAGGAGCTGATGGGCGTCTTCATGAGGAACTGCATGTTGCACTACTCGGCCTACCGGAACATCTTCCCCATCTGGGCACTCGCGGAGTACCGCCGGTTCGTTCCCTTGCCTTCCAAAGGACACTAGATCCGACCCGTTCCATCCAAGGCACGAGCACGGGTGAAAGAGCCCAATAAACAAGAGCCAAAGTCAGCGTCTTTCTTGTATAGGTGTTCATCTGTTTCTGTGTAAATCTGGCCCGAAATAACCTTAAGCCACCCCCCAAAAAAAAAGATGCGATGTCTGTATTCCCTTATTACTATCCTTATCGTCTGTAGTGTCCTGGAAGACATGGAAAGTCATGGACCCTCTGCTCTCGAAACGAGAGAGAGAGAGAGAGAGAGAGGCGTCTCCGTCTTCTTGTAAGCGAATGAGTATTCTTTTTTCCTTGGAAAATGCAAATAACTAGATCTTCTGCGGAATATTTCATGCTCTGTTTTTTGACTTCGTCGTTAACGAGCCACCTCACTCATGACTCTGACCTGGGAACCCCGCATCGTCGCCCTTATCCAAATTCCATCGTCAAGATCATCACTTTACGGAACTTCGCAAAACACCCACCATCGAAATCGGCGGAAAGATGGCGGAGGAACAAGAAAATCGCAGTCCCAACACGCCGATTATCGTAGCCATGAAGGGCCACCCAGGCACCGGCAAGTCGACCCTCGCTCGCGCCTTGTCCTCCGCCCTCAAGATCCCTCTCCTCGACAAGGACGACGTCCGCGACTGCACTCTCGCCCTCCAACAGCGGCACCAGCCCCCGGAGGACGGGCTCCTCAACGACCTCGCCTACGACGTGGTGTTCGCCGTCGCCGCCACCCAGCTCGCCAACGGCCTCTCCGTCGTCGTCGACTCGCCCCTCTCCCGCCGGGCCCGCCTGGACCACCTGGTCCGGCTGGCGTCTTCCCACGGGGCCCGGGTCGCGGTCGTCGAGTGCAGGCCGGGGGACGAGGCGGAGTGGCGGCGGCGGCTGGAGGCGCGGCGGGACGCGGGGAGCTGGCACAAGCCGACCACGTGGCGGGACCTGGAGCAGCTCCTGGAGGCGTACGGCGGGTGCACGGAGTACGACCTCGGCGGCGTCCCGCGGCTGGTGGTGGACACGACGAGGGGAGGGGATGGCGGGACGGCGGCGGCGGCGGCGACGGCGACGGAGTTCGTCGCCGCCGTTCGCGAGGGCCGGTGTGGCCACAGCGCCGCGCGTGGAGAGTGAAGCGCGCGTGGGGGGGGAGTACATGGACGACGAGACGAATCGCGTTGCGTCCGTCGGATCAGGACGAGAGTTCAACGGCCGTGATCATCCAGGGGGGTGGGCGGGGTGGTTTGTACAGAGATAGCTGGGGGACAATGAATTGTCTGAACAGGCCGAAATCAGTGTAAATGCGAGTCGGTCGATTCGCTGCACCGTTTTTCTTTTTTCTGTTGCAACTTTCCACACTTCGGTTATGTTAGAAGACTGGGACCTTTGGTTGGTGTTTGTTTCGATCCTACGACCTGCGCCATGCACATCTCTTAAAGTCGAAGCGACGCAGCGAATCCGTACAGATCTCAAGTGAATTTGCTTTTTCCGAGTTTTGCAAGTCTCGTTTTCTAAATTTTCCATCATCGCATCGTGTTAGTTTTGTAGAAGGATTTTTTTAGAAAATAGCGTAAATGATCTTCATACTTTCGCAATAGATTTTCTGAAATTTTTATTTGATCAATACGGTCTCTAGCTTTGACTCTATATTTAATGTTTGTTTTAAACTTTCAGTACATGTTTGATTTAATCCACTATAAATTAAATCGAAGAGTGATTGGTTCTTGATCCAATTCAATGAAACGGTCACTTGACAATTCTACTTCCAAATTTCAAAATTATGAAGATAAATCTTTCTTCCAAAAAGGCACATAATGGATCGGTATTGAACTTGGTACTCTTTTAGGATTTGTTGTTATTTTTAAGAAATTAATAAAAATTGAAAAGAATATAATGGGCCCAGTTTGGTATGGTATCCCTCGAAAATAGGAACAAGACCACAAATCACCAGTTCCAAGGAGCCGAAGGCTGATCCGAGTAGTTCCCAATTTAATCAGTTTGATATGATCATCTTTAGTTAAATTAATGAGGGGATAATATTGAGTATTTTCATATAGTCCAAGAATTAAATTGAACATAAAATAAATTAAAATTTTATAAATAATATTATAATTAAGGTAAAATTCAAAAATTATATTACATGTTAAGCTGAAGTTGAGCGCCATTTTCGTCATTATCCATATATATATATATATATATATATTTGTTTCTCACCTGAAGTGCAAAACCTTTTCGTGTCCCCTCGATTCGTTTTGTGAAAAAGAAATGGAAGCGGGGGCAGAGGTGGTGATCTGATTGGTCGTCATTCTTTTGCTTACGCCCTAACGATGGGGAAGTCGGTTTTTCCTTCCTTAGTCAATCGCGTCGGACCGGAGCTGCGAAGGAGATGAGAACGAGACGCTCGCTTTCTTTCCTTCTTCCCCTCCTCTTCTTCTTTGGACTTTCTTGATTTCGGAATCACAACCTCCTGCCTTTTTTCCGCATTCACACTCTCCGCTTGAGCTCGCGTCCAACCATCTGGCATCTACGCGCCTTTCCGTCCCGAAGCGCGAGGGGTTCGTGGAGGTTTCGTGGCGGCGCGGAGTGTCGAGGGAGTCCGCTTCAGTAGGTGTGATTCGAGCTCTTGTGTTCTTGTTGCTTCTTCTTCTTCTTCTTCTTCTTGCCTTTTCCTCTGATGAGCGAATAATCATTTTCGAGTTGTTGGAGAGGTTCACCGGGGCAAAAGGGTCCGTCGCCAATTCTTTTGATGTCTGCGATCGCCGGAGAATTCGGGCGAATAAAGTTGCCGTTTTGGTTTGTTTAGTGTCTCCGGGAGGTACTTATAAGGATACCCTTTTGGCGTTTGGGGCTAAAGATAGCTAGGCTCGGTTCTAGTGTTGAGACTGTTGGGAGGCAGTGATTATTGACGACTTGTGTTTTGACAGAAATGGAGAATGGGTGTGAACTGTCTTCGCCGTCGTCTTATCTTTCGAACGGGTCTGCCGATCACGACGCGGCGGTTCCCGCCATGAATCTTGAGTCAGGGAATGACCCTGATCTCCTGAGTTTGCACAAGCTCAGCGATAGTCTCCACAAGCTACTGGTCGATGCCGATTATGCTTTCAGTGATGCGGAAATAGTGGTTGAGGGCATCTCTGTGGGAGTCCACAGGTGCTTGTTGGCAGCTCGGAGTCAGTTTCTTCACGAGCGTTTCAAGAAGGGAAACGGTGACAACGGAAGGGAAGGAAAACCGAGGTATCTCATGTCGGAATTGGTAAGCAATGGTCATGTTGGATATGAGGCGTTTAATTTCGTGTTGAGTTACATATACACGGGAAAGCTCAAGCTATTTCCAGTGGACGTGTCGACATGCGTGGACGATAGTTGCGAGCATGACGTGTGCCGCCCTGCTGTTAATTATGCCGTCGAGTTGATGTATGCCTCAGCCACTTTTCAGATAAAAGAGTTAGTGATGCTTATTCAGGTATTTCATGCGTCTGGAATGATTTTTTTTCCTTTTGCTGCCTGGATTAAATACTGTTGCAAATATATCTTACCAATCTGTACACAGGCTGCTCTTCAGTAGCTTCCATACAAAAGTGAATTTCATGTTGAGATCTTCTGGTAATTTATGTGGGGGCGAATTGCAAATTAATAAGATGATCTTGGGTATGTGGCTAGATTGCTGGATGTACGTCAGGACAAATTAGATGGGAAACCGACATAAGGAACGTTCTGCAAATGTGAATTTTATTCACAAAAGCTGCGTTGAAAACTAAATGTTAATCTCTGGTTTCCGGTGGCAGGCTAGAATAGGAAAGTAAGGGCAAATGCTGAATACTGATTCAGAATTCAAAGAATATTTTCGTTTTCGAAAATATGTTTGCCAGTAGTTTGTTAATAGATCTAATCAAGCTTGGTCGATCCATATTCTTGCAGCGTCGTCTTTTGCACTTGTCGAGAAAGCCGCGGTCGAAGATGTCATCCCCATACTTATGGTTGCTTTCAACTTCCAGTTGAATGAGCTTCTCCCACACTGCATCGAAAGAGTTGCAAGATCTGATATGGAGAGTATTGTGTTAGAAAAGGAGCTTCCTCACGAGATTTATGCTAAAATAAAGGTGCAACGTAATGGATTTAGCGAGGCTGCTGAACCAATGGTAACCGAAGTGGATCCCTTGGAAAAGAGTATCAAGCAGATCCACAGAGCTTTGGACAATGATGACGTCGAATTGGTCAGGCGTCTCCTACATGAATCGACTGTCACTCTAGATGATGCTTATGCTCTTCACTATGCCACTGCTTACTGTCATCCCAAGGTTTTCAAGGAGGTGCTTGGACTAGGATTGGCTAATCTTAACCTCAAGGACTCTCGAGGATACACAGTACTTCATGTGGCTGCGAGGCGAAAAGAACCGTCTATTTTAACGGCTCTGCTGAAAAAGGGTGCCTGTGCAATGGAAAGCACGCCAGATGGTCAAACAGCTGTTACAATTTGTCGGAGATCAACGAGGCCCAAGGACTATAACCAGGAGACAAAACAGGGGCAGGAATCTAACACAGACCGGATATGCATTGATGTCCTTGAAAGGGTGATGCAACATATTTCAGTGGCTGAGTACATGTCAATAGCACCAGATGCAACTCCTGATGACATTTTCAGGCTCGAGTACCTTGTTGGCAGAGGTAAACCTGAGTGCAGAATCGTTTACTATTTTTTTTTTTCTTGAGTTGGTCTTTATTTCTTTGGCACGGTTTGCTTTCCTTCTTGAATGTTGAGGAACCTCACCTAATGCGGGTAAATATTTGGTGCATAAAATGCGCCCATAACTTCATGAAAGAATAAGGCGTGTATCGAAACTCGTGTTCAATGTCGTTGCCATCAACTTAATGGGAGCATCTTATCATGGGAATTATGCGCTTCACTATGCCAATCACTTGTTGTGATCCCAAGTGTTTTCCTGTTTTCTATCAGTAGCAGCTGGGTAATTCCTTCACAAATTCATCAGAGAAAAACTACTCTTATCTTCCAAGATAACTTGAACAATAAATCTCTTTGAGATTGCATGTGTGGTCAACACTAACTCCATCGACACTTTGGAACTTACACTAGAGTCTTCTGGTTGTGAAATTCGTTGCCCTGGCACCCACATCATTGTTTTGCAAATATGGATTTGGTTATCTGAGAGAATACTGGAAGTTCTATCTGCCCGGTGTTGATCACCGCTTGCTTTCATTGTGTCAGTAAGATTTGCAGGGATGTTTTTTCCTGTTGAAGCCAAGATAGCTATGGAGATTGCAGATGCGGAGTGGACCTCATTGTATAAAGGTTTAGCATCGAAAAGCTTGAATGGGGATTTCAAGGAGGTTGATTTGAATGAAGCCCCTGCTTTCCATGCTAACGGACTTCAATTGAAGCTTCAAGCACTGCGTAAAACAGGTACCAACTGGTTTATTGATTTATGAACCTTTACATTCTAAGTTCATACAAATGCATGAATTTGTTGAGTAATATAGAGCCAAAGAAATGTCAACTATCTTTGTTTCTAGAATGACATCATCTAGAGCAACTCGAGTGGTCTTAGTGGGCTAATGAAGCTGTTGCTGATAATTGGGGAAATAGCTTCCCAAATTCAATGCAACTACTGGGGTACCAAACTTTTTTCCTTGCCCTTTCTATTGGAATTATGGCCCTCCCCATTTTCCCTGCCTCTATGAGCGGTGTAATCCCAATGAGAATGCTTTCGATTGAAGATCCTAGACAATAGCCCTTCCAATGTCAGCCAATCTTGTTTCTCGGATTATCATTGTTCTATTGAAGCTAAGGGCTATTTGCCAATTTAACATGTATTGATGTGAAACTGCTTAATTTTCGTCTAGCAAACAGTGCTGTACTTTTCGTCTCAACATAAAGCCTCACTCACCAGTCCCAAGGTTGACATGTTATTTCACAACTACGATTACATAAACAGGTATTAAACTAAAAAGCCACCATTGCTGACAATTAAAATTCTGACATTGTACGGATACTCAAGATGTCTGTGTTCAAGTGTATTTTTTATCAACTGGTTTCTCACTAATCCCTGGATGATGTTTGCAAATGACTGGGAATTCAGTGTACATGCTCACACAGATGTGTATATCTACGCCTTATGAACATAACCAGCCCAAAGCATTTCTATAGCTCGTGGCTTCTAGTTTTTAAGCTGTCACTAATGCTGATAGGCATCTGTTTCGCTTCGCAATAAAGCACCGTAAAAAGTACTAAAAGCTTCTGCACCAGGCTTTTACCTGAGAAATCTAAACCTTGAAGGATTATGTCTGTATTCAGTGGGATGATGTAGGTGTGGACTGGACTAGAAGCCTTGGGACAATCTGGAAATTCTAGTCTGCTGATTCCTATAACTAAATAAGGTCGTTAGTCATTCTAACATCTACAGCTCATCGAAATTACTGTGATTGCAGTGGAAATGGGCCGCCTCTTTTTCCCTCATTGCTCAAAAGTTCTCGACAAACTTCTGGATGAGGAACCCGACGATTTCTTCCTTGATCAGGGCACAGCTGAAGAGAAAAGTAGTAAAAAAATGCGTTTCGTGGAACTGAAGGAAGAGTTCCATAAGGCCATTTGCAAGGACATGGCCGAGAACAAGAAATCAGGTCGGTTTCCTGGCTCATCATCCTCATGTTCTCCGAGACAAAGGATCAAGAAAAAGTGAATTTCTCTCGCCGGTACATCTTCAGAATTTGCAAGAATATGAGTGGAGAGAGAGCATTCTTTTGGAAGAGCGGAAGTCTTTGCCTGTGCGGTAATGCGTTAACTCTGAACATACCACGCATTACAGTGCTTGCCCTGTAAATTATGTAGGATATACCAGTGACTGGAGAAGAGAAATAGTGATTCTAGCCATTGTCCTCATATGAACCAAACTGCATCAGATAAATATGTAGTCCATGTCCTCCATGGATTGGCATTTCAGGTGTGTTGTTACTTGTAATAAGAGTTTGTCGGATGTTCTGTACTAATAAGTACTTTCATGCCGAGGTGTAGATGAATCGTATGGAGCTTTGATCATGAACCTGGTGATTCCATACGCGATGCTGGTTTTCCCCTGACGAAGAAAACTGTTGCATATTAATTCCCACCACCTCCTTTTTCAAGCAGTGTGTCGTCTGTGCTTTGGGATTTCGCATTGAATGGATCCCTTCATTTCAGCAGCATCTGCCAACCGAACGAACGGATGAGACTTGACTGGACCTGGCTCACATGGACCGGGTTTATGGAGTCATTGATCATGTAAGTCTCATCCGATCAGTGGTTTGTAAAGCTTCCTACCGACATATTTGCTTCTACGCCCTTGCCGACAGCATGAGTTGGCTACATATCTCGGCGTGAAATCATCGAAATGCATTGAATTATCTCGACTTGTTCGCACACGGAAACAGGGAAGTCCTCTTCATTTCTGCTTAGCCCACCAAATCCACCTAATGAGGACAGTTTGCTTACCAATATATCAAGTGACTACGATGATTATAGGTTGTAAGGCCATCTTGAAATAGGTGAACAACTTCTATTTGCTACAAAAGAGATCCTGCTCAGGCGAAATGATTTACCAGTTCTTCATGGTAGATTTACGGTAATAATCAATGGTGTTGACCGACGTAGTGATGTCACATTCTTGTCTATGCTGCTTTTTTTTGGGAGGGGGGCTGCATTTTCACAGATTTGGTGCCGGTGAATCTGTCTACTGGGTTTTGTCAACGACTGTCTAGATAATGTTCTTTGACATCATATTTAAAAAAAAAAAAAGGCAATGTTTAGTCAAGACATTTGAAATGAATCGAAGCATGGCAAGTTTTTACATGTCATGATCATATGACACGAGCTGTATTATTGTATAACTTAATAAGCTCATTTTATGAATTTTTTTTTTGAGATAAGTACATTAGAAAATTTAAAACTTGTCAAAATAGTGTAATTGAGTTTTAAAACTTTTAAAATTTTAATTAAGTCCTAAAATTTTCAAAAAGTGTAACCAAATCTTAAAATTCATCAAATTGATCAAATTAAGTCATTTTGCTGATAATACTTTTTAAAAGTTTTAGGATTTGATTGTACTTTCGTAATAGATTTTAGGACTTGATTGCATTTTTTGAAAATCTTATGATACGAGTATACTTTCGTAACAAGTTTATGATTTAGTTACATATTTTGAAAGTTTTATGATTCAATTATATTTTCGTGATAAGTTTTGGGATTTCTAGCGTACTTTTTTTTTCTTGTAATTTTGAAAGTCAAAGACTTGAAGATAGAGAGACAAGCCATCAGTTGGAAGTAATGACTACAATTTTGTTTATAGTTTTTGCAATATTTTACGACTTATAATAAGGATTGGCATCAATCAAATTTTTGTTCACATAACTATTTTTACATCGATTCCAACCGTCAATTCCTACAAATTGGTTCGAGACAACGGGAAGAACATTTCCTTTCTAAGGCAAAGTTAAATCTTTGTTATATCAATGGGACGTCCATTACGTTTAGTCCAGGCCGTATTATCTTATATTATACACACACACACAAAAATACAACAAAACTATGTTCCTCTAACTGTCTTTAACAAGCAATCTCCATCATTCGAACATTGTTTGACCCAGTTCACAAAACATAACTTGATGCGTAATCGTCCCTCATTTGCATGGCTACAATGGCCCTGTCCTTGTCTCTTGACGTCGTCCTGACCATCGAATCTATGGCTTTCCCATTTTTCCGGTAGCCAGACATACGCTTAACAAAGACGATAGTTTCAGAAAGCCGAGGATGAAGCCCTTGAAATATTAGTTAACTAGAAATCCGATTCATGCATCGCTTCATGAGCTCTCTTTGCACTTTACACAAGATTCAAGAAAGAATTTATGTCCGCTTACCAAATATTACTCGAGAACATAATAAAAAATAATAATAATAAGTAATTGGGCCCAAAAATTAGCTTATCACTTTCTCACGTGATGAAAAAAATATGTCCGTGTATTATTAGCTTTAGCGAAAATAATATATATCGTCTTTGAATTTTGATTCAATGCGTTATCTGGTCCATGAAATTTTAATATTCAATGGATGATATTTCACATTAAATGAAAGGCCAGATTTATCCGGGTGCATTTATGACGTCAGGCCAAATCAATCCGAACCCCCCTCATTCATTAGTAATCAATTCGGGAAATCAGAAGAAGCGGCCGTACACATGCGGGCGGAGGTATGGTATGGTATGGGATGGTCGGTGGGTCCCGGGCTCCGTCCATGTCGGTCTCTGATTGGCGGCACTGATATTGACGTGACGAGTTTGACCGCCACGTCACCCGCTGGGATTTTCGATTAAAATAATTCGGGGGGGTTTGGGGATTTTATTCTTTTATTCCTATTTTCGTGCTTTTTTAAAATTCGGTTCGATTGCCCTTTATCGATTGTCAGAGGAGACGCTTTGCTTCTGGTAAAGGGACGGGAAATAGAGCAGAAAGAGAGAAGTATCGGCTCGTGGCGGGTTGCGTGCACACTGCCCCGCGAAACTTCGCTGTCTCCATCGCCTCGAGAATCTTCTTCGCCCCCGCGTTCGCCCCTCCGCCCCCCGCCGTCGAGCTCCTCCGATCGCCGGTAAGGCCTCGATCGCCGGAGCATCTTCTCCTCCGCCGCCGGCGTGTGTTCTCGCGTTGCGGCCGCGTCGTCGTCGGCTTTTCATTTTTATTTTTTTGAGGTCCGAGGTTTGTTTCGTCCGTTGATGATCTCCGGGACCGCCCGTGTCTCCCTCGCGTGTTTGCGGGCGGGCTCTTGCTCGTTCGTTCGTCGTTTCGGATTTTTTCGCGTTCTGGGACTGGCTGGAACCCACCCGAAGAAGGTTTTTGTGTGCGTGCGTGCGTGTGGGGTTGTTTGATCTGTGGCGTGAGTTGCGGTTTTTCTTTTTTGGCGTTCGGACGGGCGTCTTGCGTGCTGCGAGTGCTGCCCGCCGTGTTATTCGCTCTGTAAGGAGTCGTCGTGGGGACATTGGATTTGCTCTGTGATGAGCCCGATTGTCTTGACAGTAGACATTCATGCAAGGTTCCGGGGTGCGCGGTGTGGATTATCGGCTTTTGATGGAGCAATGTGGTGTGCTTGCTGTTGCTTGTTTTCAGAGTATTGAACCATGCGAGTTCTCGACTTTGTTCACTTTTCGCTTTAAGATGTCGAGTTTTGTGCTTTCAAAGCTGGATTTTTTTATTTTTTTTTGCCGGGTGTCTAGGGGAGTGTTTAAAGATTGAAGTGTTGGTCCGAGTTTGCTTCTCTTTCTGTAATTGAATAGTATCTCCGGAACAGGGATGCATCCGTTTATTAGTTTTAGAAGCATCTTACTGCAGACTGAGATGACAACTGTTTTTCTTTTTCCTGGCTGCAATCGATGAGTAGTTCAGACTGGTCACTTCAAGCATTATGCCTCTGGTTGATTTTTCTCATCTTCTGACAGGATGCAACCTCGTCGATTGTCACCATGTTTTCCCTTTCTTTTTGTGGTTTGTCATTAGTCAATTGGAAGTATTCTTAATGCCCTAGAGATGGGCTTTTGTATATAATTTTCTTATTATTTCCCTGAGTTTCAAGAATTTACCAGCATTACAAATACCTGGGAACTATAATTGAAAAGAAGCTCAACCAATCTGGTTTGTCCATAATTTTTGCAAATCTCTGGTGGTAGCACTTTCTCAGCTTCTTTTGCAATGTGTGGAAGCATTCTATCGATAAGTTCATGCATTTTATCAGGTCCATTGCCAGTGTAAATGCTAAGTTATACATTCGTTGTTGGATGATTGAAATATGGAAGAATTTTGCTACATCATTATCTCCAAGTACATATGACTATCATCCAAAGGTGAATATATAAAAACTTTCTAACATTAGTGGTGGAATCCTAATTTCAGTTGTCAATAATTCTGTGTCTTTAAATTTCTGTTGCTTTTCCAAGGAATGAAGATACTCTAGATGGAAACAAGGCCAGCATATGATGCCTGAAATATGTTATGAAGAACTCATTGATTTTATACTTTTCTTCTTAGTCGACCTTATTGGTCCCAACCTTTAATCAGCTTCTTGTTCATTGTGGAAAGTACTTATGTGTGAATTTTGTGATGTTCATCGATGTCCTCTGGACATGAGCTTCCATTTCAATAATCGTCTGGCAATTGGTAGATTAAGTGGTGCTGGAGTTAGAATTTGTATTATTTCAGTTAAACTTATCAAAGTGACTTCTGATTGCTGTTTCTTCTTTGTAACTCATCCACTTCTTTTCTTTGAATTTTTAGAGAAGAGGATAGAAGAATAAAACAGCAGTGATAGTCTGGTCAGCAAAGAATTTGACGTGTTTCTGGACAGAAAAGCAGAGCAATGGCAGTTAGTTATTACCAAAATCAGGCTGAATATCTGCTGAAGGAGTATATGCTTGCTAATCCTTTCGTTCCTTACACATCTGTTGTTGGTGGGATTCTTGCTTGCAAAATGGTAGGTTCACAATTTCCTTTACTAGTATTGCCATGTGGGGCACGTGAAGTACTAGTCCCATCATGTTGCTTCCTACACTATAATTATTATTGTACTAGATTTTTTTGCCCTAAAGCAAAGAAAATTGTCAAAGTCGGCAAATCTCTTTTTGATTATCTATTTTTATTTCTTTTTTCTTTTTTCTTTTAATACGGTTATGTTTTGATTGTTTACATCAGGTCTATGACCTCGCGCAGTTGATTAGTGCACTGAATTTTAAGAGCTATCCAAGCCTTTCTTACATGAAGCGCGTTGAGTGGAATAATCGGTAATTGGATAATTGCCTTCTGCCGACCTTTTCTTTGTATTTTATAACATGGAGTTTCTCACCCGTGTAATTTGTGCAGGGCCATATCAACTGTTCATGCGATTTTCATCACTGTTCTATCGCTGTATTTGGTGTTTTGGTCAGATATATTTGCTGATTACCAACTTAATGACCTCATTACATTTCGAAGTTCTTCACTGTCCACCTCCATACTAGGGGTGAGGACGCCTTCCATGTTTTACCACTTCAAACTTTTTTGTTGTTTGAGTTAATTGTTGGCTCCAACTTTTCTTGCATAGCTTAAATATATGTAAGTGATTTTGTAGTCTCCTCTTTGGTACTGGTATTGACAGAGGAAACATATGTTTGATCTAGTGATAGTCTGCCCTTATAAAGAATCAAGGAAAGTCTCGGGTTCCACTCCCTTTTTTTCCGTCACAATTCTTTTTACTCCTTGCCTAGCAGTGGAAAAGAAACTCAGTGCATCACGTCATAAGCTGATGCAAGAGGATTGGGGAGTATTTCTCTGTGTTGCAAGTGTAAAGGACGACGTATTTTGGATGCTTACTGGTAGCCTATACCTTCAAAGTTTTAGGGTATCGACATCAAGTTACAGACTCTGTTTTTGCTGAAATCAAGTTACAGACTCTTAGATGCTTAAAAGTGTATTCTATCTTTTGTTAGTTTCCCAGGTTTTGAGAGCTTACGGCACTAGTGATGTAGAATAAGAGGTAGCGCTTAAATTCTGGAGACTATGTAACTGGTTTAAGTCTTCTTTTATACAAAGTGAAAAACCTTTGGATGAAATTCAGAGCTTTAGAATTTACAGTAACTAAAAGCTTGTGAAGAAATAATTGAACTTAAGTTGAGTGCATCCAATCTTTGATCCTACATTAAATATCTTAGTATTTTTCTTCTGTGGTTTTGCTTTGCTTGTGGAGAGTCCCTCACTGTATGGTTTGCATTTGGTTTGTCCATAAAAATTGCTGTGCCTAAACTATACCTTACTATTTTACGCTGTAGAAAGGGAGGCCTGTCAGTAGCCTTTTAAGTTGATTACTTTTTTTTTTTTTTTTTCTCTTTCCCCATTTTATGGGCATTGTATGCCATAGGCTTATCTCTTTAGCACAGTTACATCTCTATGTTGTTTTGCAACACTGTGGAAAACATTAATACAATAGGATTTATCCATAGGAAGAGGTAACTATGCTCAAATGGCTGATTTAAGGTTCGCTTTGCAACTGACATGTGCTTTGGAGTTAATGCTCTGCAGTTCCATTGTATTGTCAATACAGTAATGAAAACTAAATACATAGCCATTTTGAAATATATTCACTCCTGCTTGATTTACTGCAATGCCTTTTAATTCAGTGATCTGAATTGTTGCTGTGTGGCTCTACTATTGATTTACTTGCAGGTTTCTGTTGGATACTTTCTCACCGACCTTGGTATGATATTCTGGTTTTATCCGTCACTAGGTGGCATGGAGTATGTGAGTACGCTATCTTTAAAATTTTGGTGGAAGTCATATAAGATTTCTGAGTGTTTTCAGTGTTCTATAATTTTCATTGTGAAATTCCCAAGTTGGTGTCAACCATGTTCTGCTTCTGGGTGGATGCAGATTTGTGTTGAGAGTGTGATAGCTTTTGGTCATAGTTTCCATCAACAACCTTATCATATGAAGAAATTCTTGGGTTTTGACTATTTTATTGCTCTTAATGTAAAAATTGGCACTGTCTGTGACAGGTAATTCATCATCTCCTATCAATAGCATCATTGGCATATGCTATGTTAACCAGCGAGGGACAAATCTACACCTTTATGGTTCTCATCTCTGAGACAACAACCCCTGGAATCAATTTGAGATGGTATTTGGAACAATCAGAATTTGATAGATGCTTGTAGCCTTTTCTCATTTATATTATCATTTTAACTTTTTTGATTCAGGTACCTTGACACAGTTGGAATGAAGAAGTCTAAAACATATCTCATCAATGGTGTTGTCATATTCTTATCTTGGCTGGTAACTTCATGCTATTTCTGTCTGTTGAGTTGTTAAAGTGATTTTGTTAGCTACAGTAAATTTTATGCATCTTGTAATTGTTTGACCTTGAGTAACACTCTTATTTCACCTGTGCAGGTCGCCAGAATTCTCCTGTTTATCTACATGTTTTACCATGTTTATTTGCACTTAGACCAGGTAATGACCTCTCATTATCTTTATCTGTTAAGTTTCATTACAAATTATTTCTAAGGTTGGTGTTCTCTGGAAAAATTATGGGTTAGAAGAACTTTATATTTGTAAATTAATGTCTTGCCAGATAAAATGCTTTAATTTCCTTTTTTTCCTTTTTCAAAACCTCTGTATCTTATATTTATAGTGGTGGTCTTGGTTGAGGGCTGCCATGTGTGATATATATACCTGTTAAAATCCTCAAACCATTTTATCAGTGTAGATTATCCATCTCTGCACAGGTCAACCAGCTGCATGCGTTTGGGAAAATCTTGGTGTTTGGTGTACCAACAGCGCTAACTGTGATGAACTTATTGTGGTTTGGAAAGATCATCAAGGGATTGAAGAAGACTATAACGAAGAGGCAGTAAAAGGTGTATGAGGTCTTCTGCTGGTCTAGCCATTAGAGAAATATAGTTGATCAACTCATGTCTGACTTTCCCTTGGATAAAAAAATGAGGGAAAGATAAAAAGGTTCAGGACCCCTTAAGGTTTAGATGGAGAAATTCTGGCAATGGACTTGCTTGAAACAGCGTCTCCGGTGTCAGAACTTTTATTATATGGTTGCATCCTGAGCACCACTCTTAAATTAGATGTATATAGTGTAAAGTGCTTTTTTATTTGGATCTGAATGGAGATGAAGTTGCTGGAGATCAATGCAATTACTGGCGAGTCTTCTGCCTTTACCTTATGTGTGGTTACCCAAATACGGTCCACCCTGTGGAAATTGTGGTGCTGTGACGGTGCATTTTGATCAGATTGTGTAGACATCGCTTTGGTCAAGGTTTAAAAGAGACCGCCTGCCTTAATATGTAATTCCTGAATTCGGGTTCAGTCCCAATCCAGGCTCATCTGTTTTGAGATTGCTATTTTGGGAGTAATTGGGCTGGCTTTTTCAATAGCCACTCTCCAGATATGATGTCCATTATAGTTTTCAGGAATGAACCATTCAGGCCTGTATTCCTGAACTCTCAAGTTATCCAATGGCTTGATTGAATACAGTACCATCCTGCTTTATTTTGACCCGTCCGAAGACGAGATTGGACCATGTTATCAAGACATATAATGAAACGAGTGATTGATGACGAGATGGAGCAAATAAGACTTATTTGGTTCACCAATAAGTAGATGTAATCGTGGGCACTTGCATACATACGGAACAAAATACTGGAACAGATGAAACATTAGCTAATTAATCAATCCACCACTCTCGGTATAAAGGCCGATTGCCCCTGAAGGATTATTAACATGAGAGATAAGTTCTCAATATAATGCCTATATCTTTCTAACACTAGCTGAGGCTGGTAAAGTAGGGGGGCGAAACCTTAATTGTTCAGATATTTAAGTCCAAGTTGAAGCGACCGGTTTCGGGAGGATGATCACCGGCGTTGGAACCGAACTGCGAGATGGGATCGTCGACCACCAACGGCCATGATGGCTCTTTATCTTCTGCCGCTGCACATTGCGTTGTGACCGAGGAATTGAACGATAGCGAGAGCTCGCAATTCTCGCTTAGCTCACCATCACCTTCTTCTCTTGACGTCTGTGCCTCCTGCACAACCAAAAACAGAGAAAGATTAGCCTTCTGAATAATGATGAAAGGGGATAAAACACACGGACACCCACACACACACACACACACACACACATATATATATATTACCACCTCGTATACATTAGCGTCGACTCTCTTCGTCTGCAAAGGCCATCCATAGCATTCTCTATCCACCACCCTGCAGAGAGTAGAGTAAACGCTGAGACAATATTTCGCATGGCCTTGCTCGAGCTAAGTTATTAATGAGTTAAATACAAACTTGGTATTCTCAGCAGCAAGTGATATCAGACATTTGATCTCATTATGAGTTAGATGGATGCTATTGAAGTATCGGTTAAGATATAAAATATATTCCACACCGCACCATAGTGGATTAAGCTTTTAGAGTAAACGGTGGTTTATATAACTTCAAATGTATCAAAATAATCAAAACTTGATCCCCACTGATCTATGCATTTCATGTCACCGTATTCATTCTTGAAAATAAGACCATCCACTTTTCCAAAACCATCCACTCACATCTTAATCCTATATTTTCTCAAAATTTCCTTTGGGAGTAGAAGTTTCACAGCTTGCATTGGAATAACTAATTTTCTGGTATGGCGATATTAGAAAGTACTATTTAGCACAATCATTTCAATAATGACAAAATCTTTGATGATATTAGGGTGATTTTCTCCTTCAATGTATATGTACACACTAATCCAATTTTCATATTAATTGAGTAATTTCGATTACTTTCATGTAGGGATGATCAGTTCGTAGTTTGATTCAATCCCACCAAGAAATCGAGAACCTAACTGAAAGGACAAATTCCTAATTTCTAGGACTAGGGACTGGACTGGCTAGTCCATGAACTAGGGACCGGACTAGTCACTTATTTATATTTTTTTCCTATCCACAATTGGGATTAACATGTAACATAGATAGTCCTAGTTCTTTCTAACAAAAAAGAGACTATAATATGGTCAACCAAACTCCAATGTCACAATATAATTTACCATATTTTGCATGTCATTATCTTTCAGACAGGCACAACAAATAGAAAAGTAAGATTAGTGATATCTCCTCATGAAGACTCATGGAGCAAGTAGTCTTCTGCCAAAGGGCACTACTCTCAATTTCTCATCCTCATCCCAAATTGAGGGACAATTGGGGGATTGAGGGACCGAGGGAAAGATTAAGTTTTTTAATAAATCAAATGAATAATATATATGTAGTCGATATGTCCAGTCCCCACCTTTAAACTGGAAACTGGATCGATCAACCACCAATTCCAAGAATAGGAATTGGAAATCGGACCGACACATGTGAGAATTGCCCATAACCAGCCGATCCAATCTGGTCGGTTTTGGGTTATTCCTAGTTCTAGCAGTTCACGTTACACACTCTTACTTTCGTGTCCTAATTTCTTTATCGTAAAAGTGAATCAATGTACCCAAACCTTCTTAGCGAGCACTTGTAGGTTTTGCCATATACACCGAGATAATGATAGTCAACTATTGGGATTATATCGTTAATTCATGCGATTTCATAATTGCACAATTTTATGCTCCTAATTGAATTAGTAAAATGTAGAAAGATATATAGGTCTTGTGGGTGAAAGTGTGCTTCACAAACCTACATAGAATTACTACTATTCCAATATAGCTTTACTTATATCCACATTATACATTCTGTAAGTTTATGTGATCGAGTGGCATGTACCTTTCCTTATATAAGTACGTCAATGTATGGAATAGAGATCAATTTTGCAAAAGAAAGGCAGGGTTGTCCCGCTCAGCAGGGTTGTCCCGCTCATGAAGTGAGATGCATCGCTACCCAAGAGGGAAGAACCATTTTTAGAAAAGGCTGAAGATTCTTTGTGACCCATGCCCAAGACTCAGCACATGGAGCTAATTCCACTCAATGGACACATGCTCATGCAACTTAGTATTTGATTTCGAAAAATGGAGACATAATTGAGGAGCTAAGCGGAAACGATAATACTGATCAAAATAAAGAAAAAAAGGCTGACCTGTTAGTGCAAATGATTTGAGGCTTGTCATTTTCTTGATGATCTGCTTTATGGACATGAGAGCCCTCCCATGGCCAAAAGGCTGCATTAGCCACTTTGCTACCGTCCTTTGAACTTCTGTACATCTGCATCCCCATTGATTTTTCAGTGCATATATTGAGAGAGAGAGAGAGAGAGTTTCAATCTATATCAAATGAAACACAATCATAGAAGTCATTCATATATACTCGCCAACGACCTTTAGGTAGATCAAATAAAACCAGATCGTAATAATTTAACAAGCTTTGGATCCACACTGTAGCTCAAAGTAGCCATCAAGTATTGCTACTTTCTGTCAAATCGTTTCTTTATGAAAAGAAACACGTGACTCAATGGATACTATTTTATGTTCAAGGCTTCTATCGCGTAAGCAGTTTTAAAGATGAGCCCACACAAGGAATTCTCATGGTTTGCTAGTTCTGAATAGGTCAGGGGGAGCTCAGATCTTTCCAGGCACGACTGAAAAGAATTTGCGTCAACTTTGATCAACAACTTTTGATACTGCATTATTAAAGAACTCGCGTTTATAGGGAATTCTCCGGCATGGCCTTGATGACAGGTAATGACCAACATTCTCTTTCTGTGTTTCGCAGCATTTCAGTAGGATATATGATGAATACACATGATAGAACTAGATGATATCGTAGGTTCCACAATCAAAGAAAGAGCACTGGGGGAAGCCAGAAAGCTTATCAATTGTTAAGTTTAGCACAATAAAAGAGGGAAAACAGAAAAACAGTTGCACTATTCAAACAAATTAGGTATATCCGAAAAGATGGCAGAAGTGCATGAGTTTACATAGTATAATAAACCCAGGTAATTCTATATTTTTATGTGTGTGATTTCTATAGTTCTAGACTTAAAATCTTAAGTGTGCAAAAGTTAGTTTGGATACCACTTGACCGCTAAAAAAAGTAGACTGAACAACATAAGGAAATACATCAAACAATATGATGAGCCACACGACTACTGTTGTAAATACCCTTTGTGGGACCGAGTAAGAATTCCTCTTCTTGTTTGTGCATCATCAACCCTATAAAGTTCACTAATTTGGTAAGCAGATTACTCTTAGATTGTAGAGAAGAAGATGTCCGCAAAGAATAGCTCCATGCGTACGAAGAGTGTTAAAGAGGGAAATTGAGGGAATGAGGCTATATAATCTGTTGCGAAAAACTTCCATATTTACCCTTAACGGTGACCATGAGTCATGCCTTTTTGTGATGCAAACCCAACAAAAATAGGGCTTTGTGCATTAGGTAATACATGGCGACAAGAGCTTATGTGCATTAAGTCTTGTAAATTAATATTAATTATTTCTCTATCAGTAACTAACTCTTGACTATATCCACTTGTAATGTTCAAGATGAAGATCGGGCAATGTGAATTTAGGGCTTCAAACGAAAGATTAATGTAGTTAATAGAGGTGCATATAAGATTAACCAGAAAAGGGTTTGCATTTACTTCCGTTTTTTAATTTTTAGTGCAGAGAATGAGATCAATCCACTCAGCAGTCAATTCTATCTGTTTTTTGAAGGTCGATTTGTAAGTGTTGCCAAATTTTGAAGTAGTGAGTAGAACGTGTATTGTATCTAAACGAAAAAGGAAACAGAAAAACATGTAGGGCATACGTAGAATGAAACAACTGATGCAATAGATGATGAGCTCTTCCTAGGGTTTCTTTTTCTGCTCGAAAGTGATGCATCCTTCGTTTTTCGTCCTAAGAAGAATCAGAAAAGTAATAAGCAAAAAGATCCACCAATCTCCGGGCGAGAGAGAGAGAAGTATACCTAGGAACCATGTTCGCATACTTTCTGATGCCAGTTGAGAGAATGATTGATTCTCTAGAACCCTAAAGTTCTTGTATGGGTAATCATTTTACAGTTGATGAAACTTTTTCTTTCCTGATCTTGTGGCTCTTTATGACACTGTTACCTTTTCTTCCACTTTTAAAGAACGTGAAAACCAGAAAAATCGAAAAATCTATACCTGAAGATGGCTCTTGACATGAGAAATCTTCAGTCCTTCCACGAGCATCATCTGCAGAATTCGCTTCGGTGTTGCGTCTGCTCAAGAAAAAAAAAAAGTAAAGAAAGAGAATCACTGTATCCATCTCCCTCTCACACAGACACGCTCATAAAAAGAAAACAAATTTCATCTGGTCAGTTTATTGATCTGCGTCTGATGTCTTCTCCCGGAGAATCCATCTCATATAGACAAGATCACATCTGGGAAGCTTACTGTTTTTTCCTCCAAGCTGCTCCACAGCCTCGACAAAATGATGGTGGAGCTCTGGTGTCCACCGGAGCCGGGGAACCTCGGATTTGTTGTAGCGCCTGACCTCGCTCCTCCGGGACCTTTTCATTTCAGCACCTGGGTTCGTCATGATCATCAAAATGCTCATTCTGGAGAGACTTTAGTTTGGTCCACATGGCATATAAATGCGGCTAGGACTTTTCAGACCCGAGATATAAGAAATTTTTCTTAACCCAAGGTGCGAAAATATGGGCAAGTCTAAAGGCCATAGACTTTTAGTAGTCTGTACATGCAAAAAGTTCTTTATTATCTATCTATTCTATGATTGTACGTGGAATTACATAACACACGAGATACGTACTGTAGAAGCAAAGCCTAGCTAGCCCCACCTACTTTGAAATTGCTGTTCTTCTTTTTTGGTTATTTTCTTGTTTCTTTGCTCTTATTAGGCCATCTGAGGGCATAAATTAAGTAGACGGATTCTCTTAGTTTGACTCTGTGCTTTGTCTTGCGCAGCGTTAGGGTTTTTAGGTTGGTTAGATTAATTATAAAACTTGAGTACATTGATTAGCTTAATTATTTATTAATGTAATATGGCAACGAAAAGGGAAAATTCGACAAGTTCTAAGCACGACCTTGCCAGTCATAACACAGTAATGTAGGATTCGAATAAGCTTGTCTTGAACAACCAACCTACATAAGGAGGGCCAATCCATAAATATCGAACCAACAACTTTGTTGTGCACACACATATAAATTAGCAAGGTGATTAGTTCCTGGTGATTATACAATGAATGACTCCTTTCAATTAGTTTGAATATAAAGTGGCTACTTGATCTTTTGCTCAGCTAATCGAGATATGTAAAATGTAAATTGAAGAAGATTACATCTTCGTGACTTCATGGATACGGTGATGAGCATATGTGTATACAATTACTAAAAAGATTTCGGCAAGTCCATAAAAAGATTCAATTAGTCCGATTCTAAGATGGCTAGCTTGTTGATCTTTTGCTCACCTCATTGAATTATGTAAAGGAAAAGAATTTACATCGTCGATACAGAGATGAGCATACGTGTGTAATCGCTCAACTAGGCACACATGTTTTAAGGCTAAGATAAGTCAATTAAACAAAAGAAGCAATGTTGTGTGCTCATAAAACTTTGTGGCTGTGAGGTAGCCTTGGATATAAAGATCAGGCATTGAAAAACGGCAAAGCGATACCATGAACCAAGTCAAGACGAGGATAAAAAGCTATCGCCCCATTATTAACTGGCTAGAGAATTTATAAGCCACTTTGGAGTTGATTAGTCAAGGTTGGGGATAAAAAAACAGAGAAAGAAAAAGGGCGTATAAATCATTCTCCTATCACTCTCAACGTCAATAAAAGACGGTGCCTACTTTTGGTCCCACCCCTCATTAAAAACTTTAATCAATCTTTGTCATTGCCGTGTTCCGCACTCACTCTTCTCCCAAATTCAATGAGCAAGAAAGTTTGCACAGAACCATTGTCATCATACGAAGGATTCACTGCATCTACCTTCACTTCATCAGTATTATAATGGTCGCGAAGACGGGCAACCAAAGAGGGAGATAAGAACGAAGGACCTAGAGCGCCCGCACCGTAAGCAAGCGTATTTCGTCGCAGCTCCATTCAGAGTATTGCAGCACGCGAGAATTCCAGAGTTGTCTCGTCATAAAGTAGTGCGTTCTTGCGATGAACAAGCGACTGTCATAGATCACATCATTTTGGTACGAGGGCTGTTGGAAAGAACACCGTTGCTGTCAATTTCCAGACAAATCACGTCGTGTCTCGGAGCTTAGGAGCTTAGGAGCTCCATGACACCGAGGCATAGGACAAGATATAGATACATCAACCTTTTCTTGACTGAAAAAAAAAGGCGAAAGAGGACTTTCTGGGATGCCAAACAGGAGAGAGAAGCCCGAGACTAACTTTCGACCTTGCTGAATGAACGTATTCATCATCTTTATGATTAGGGCTTTTTTCAAGTCACGTGATGTGTAGTATACCCGCCCTATTTTATTCGGACCCTTTTTGGCCTTAGAGAGTTAGGTATACGACCTCATGCTACGATGCTACAAGTAAGTGTGAAAATGCGAGTGCTTTCACATGTACGTCGTTGAACGCGCCCATCGTTCATTGAATATGCTCTCAAATACACGTGAGAGGCGATCGACAGTAGGTGCTTTGCGTAGTGCATACAATGACCTCTCTCTCTCTCTCTCTCCATAGCGTTTTAATAGGCATGTGAATAGCATGCCCTAGGAAGAATGAGACAAGCTTTCGAATCATTTGATAAAAGAAAAAAGGTCGCGGTCCTCTTTATATTTGGGTTTTCTTCGTTTCTTTTTCTCTGTCTTTCCCATTACTTTGTCGTGTTCAAATTCACTTATACGAGTGAAACTTTATCCGTTTTCCCCTAATCGAGTGCTTAACCATTGGTTGTCATCGAGCAGCTTCGTCCTAGTCAAATTGGAATCTTTGAAGTTGGGGGCTTCCTCGTTTTGGCTTATTTTAACGTTTCGTGCGTCCTCGTAATTGATTCCACCGTCCTCATCACGCATCGGAAACTGCTGAAAGTAGGATTGACAATTGTCACGAAGCTTCCCTAGTTCATCATGCTATTGGCAATTTTGATTAATCCTCCGATCGCGGCTCGACCATCATCTAGCTAATTATCTAATTAATCCTCTTATTCCCCCCTCTCGCTAGCCGGTACTAGTTTGGCTTGGTAGCTGGAAAGTAAACATTTGTATAAAACCTTATCGTTCGATGCTTGTCTTTGTTGACCACGCCTAGGGAAGAACCCAATTCGAATTTGCTCTAGGTTTGACGAAATGCTGTGGGCTTTTTTAAAATGGGGCCGGTCGGTCGGTCGGTCGATAGGTTTAGTTTCCACTTGGTACAATCTCTTGGGCTCATGCCACGAAAGAGTAATTCCTTACAAATTTTCCTAGTTTCGATATGAACGACTTATTTTCGATCGGATTGGAGAAGTAAAACCTAATTTGGTGTGTGAAAATTATCCAGGATGCCACCTAATCATTAGATCGTCACAATTTTCTAAATGCCGCCTAATCATGATATACATTATCAAGTAGCTAGAATGACTGAATTTTTTTCTACAGGGGATATAATTGCATTAATGATAGTGAACCCTTCATTTCTTCTCCATCATGATGGAGAATGTTTTTTTTTTCTTTCAATTCTAGAGAGGCAGGTCTGATATGGAAACACTCACCATCATCATCATGTCTATTTTGGCGGATGTGAGCGCATGTGTATGGGAAATGTAAAAGGGAATGAGAACACCACTTTGATATGTCAAAAACCTTGTCATCATATCGATCGACCTGGGAGGAAAAAATAGAAGCTGAGAATGTTTGTGTCTTCTACGGCTGTGCTTGTTTTACATTATTCCATTTGTCTAAGGTGGCTCTTCAATTTCAAGTGCTTTCTCTCTTACGGCATCTTCTAGAAGCTTGTCCTTGAAAGTAACCCTAATTCATTCGATGTGTACATAAATTTTGGACTTCAAAATGGGGATTTCCGTAGTTTTATTTAACGCGTGATTTGTATATAAAAATAACTTTTTTTTCTTGTGTTAAAATGTGAGATATCCTAATAAAGTTGAGACTTTCATGAAATTTAACTTGATTGGTCAATTTTCAAAATCGTTTTCCCCAAAAACTTAAATTGGCAAGAGGGTATATACATTTTCTGGGACAGCTGGATCCTCTTGAGAGTGAAGAACATTCTTATCGCTATCGATACAACTCATGTGATTTGGTCAGGTTTTGGTGGATTAATAGGATAAGCAAGATGAGAGAAGAAAATGACATGAGGAATTTGGTCAGGTTTCGGGTGCTTGTGGTTGTTGAATGTGGAGGGTTCGAGTTCTTTTGTATTTTTGCTTGACACCAAAAAAAAAAAAAAGATTTAAAAATGTAAAGATGTCGATTCATCTTTTAAGTGCAATAATTTCAATTGTTATAAAGGAGAAATGAGAGATTTATGGAACGCTTGACAATTATGATGATTCAAACTGAGCAGGTAAGATTTTCATTAGTCACTTGTCAATCACCTCGGTTATCGTAAATCGCGAATTCATCCAACTATGGTTATGTGCGGTCATAGGGTATTCTATATATATATATAGGTGGAAGTGGCCACCAGGTTCGCTACATTAATAGTACAGATTAAGGGATCCACGTATCACTTAGGGCTCACTAATAAAACTGAAGAACAAGTTGAGAGAATTTAATTATCGATTATTAAGTGGTGTGGTATTTAAATATTGAAAATGATGATAAAAAGTTGTCTGATAATAGATTAAAGGGTTAAATACTAAAAAAGAACCCAAGATACACCCTACGATAAATTCACTTTAAACTAATTTTTTAACCACAAAAAATATGAAATCAGTATATTTGTTACGAATTTATTTTTTGTTAGTTTCTATTGAATTGGATAAATACCACAAAAACTAAAAACTTGTACACATGTGATAAACAAAAGCTAAAACTCCAAATCATTACATTTGTTAACCATCACTTGTTATTTAACTCAGCAATTTGACAGTAAAATATTAAAAAAAACTAACAAAGGGTAAATTTGTCATAGGAACACAAATTTGGAATTTTTCATGGTATTAATCTTAGATTAAATAATAAATCCTACTAGCTTTTAATCAAACATGGAACATTGAACTTAATTGGAAGGTTTAAAATGTTAATTTAGATCAAACATCTTATCACTTAACCAACGAAGTGGGTCATTAAGTCATTTTCGACTTGAAACAATTGATTATGTTGTGCCTAATTAGAAGATTTTTTTGTCAAAGCGTAATTAGAAGCTATCTAACCTGCTTAATAACGATAAATTCCAAAAGTTAAATTTTTCGCCACTAAATGCAATCATCAAACAAACCCATTAATGAACTGTAGGTCATACAACTGGAAATTTTATGGTACTACTCGAGTCAATATCTTGTGTTGTATCAATGTCACATTGAGGAAGTGAAGCCACGTGCTCCTTCGTACAATAGAGGAATCGAAATTAATGGAAGACGTTTCCCTCGTACAATTAACAAATGATTAACGAAGAAGAATCTCCATTCTGACCAGAGACAATAAACAAAAGGAGAAAATCAAACATCCTCCGCATACCTTGCCAGATCTCTATCGTTCATCCATGCGCGCAAAGGAATATCTCAACCTTGACCTAGAACGGCGACCCACATGGAAAACACAGAGCAGTTGATTCCAGTAGGGTAGCTCGAGATGAAGCAGCAGTCAAAAGGGTTGATACAAAGCAGATTTGGCAGGTTTGGTTTAGTAAACCAGAAATCAACCTGTCTGAATTAATTATATATATCCAATCATATAGTTTGGAGGATCATAGTGCAAGCTAGCTAGATGACATCTGGAGCTCACTGTTCAGACAGGGCAGGGGCTCACCTCACCTTGTCGATTCCATGATCGTTTTTGAGGTCTCTGCATGCTGTCTGTGACATAGCAACATCCCTAAAGGACTTAGGGTTGCACTTTGGAGGACGCAGTCTTTAAGATCTAATGACTCTAACCGAGATCTCGATCAATAAGGACGAGTAGGTGGGGCGCCAATGCCTGCACCTAACCCGCATAATTGAATGAAGGCAGGTTCGTGATCTAGATGGAATGAAAGTTTGATTTGCAAATAGTTGTTTCATGTCGATTCTTTTTTCGCAAAAACAGGGGCAAAAAATCGACTAGATGAGAGCTGAAGAACATCCGACACGACTTAGAATTCCAAGAGTGACTTCCCGATATTGTAGATCTTATGGCGAGCACATTTCGACTCTTCCATTACCCCATAACACCTAAAACTTTAATGATATACAAAAATTTGACATGTAGATTCACATATAACTTTTTTAGAATTTTTTTCAAAATCTGTATGCTTTTTAAAATATTAACGAGAAAGCAAAGGGTTGTTTGTTCTTTCTTTCACTGAAGCATAAACAAACATCGTATTAATTAGCTAACATCTATAATGATATGGCATGAGATGAATGACTTTACTAAAATTACTAGAAAAAATTATCATGATAGTAAATACTAAATCACGTCTTCATTCAATGACGAACCGAGAGAGAGCTAAAGAGAGCCATTGCCTCCTTGACCCTCTTGTGCATTTTTAGCAGATGTATCATGTAGTTTCGATGGGTTTCGAGATATTGTGAAATTTTCTATATACTGCTCTTTCCATTCAAATTCCCGCATCTGACGCTACATTTATTGCAAGAATTTCAACCCTTGAACAACAAAACTCTGCATAAAACCAAAAAGGGAACGATAATTTCGTTGGTGCAAAGTTGACAAGTCAAAAGAATTGTAGCACCAGTGCCATCTTTTAGGGTTTTGCGCAACAGGTTCTTGGAAGCCATGAGTGCGTAGGATTGAAATTTCTTGGAAGCATGATGATACCACCATATGACACCAACGACGCCATGAGAGAGAGAGAGAAGATCGACGCAGTCGTCACGGAAAAGCGAGCTATCCATACGCACGCCGAGCGAGCTGACCTTTTCGGCGACACCATAAGTGGGATTTGCTTCTGGCTATCGCATAATTCAAGGGTCCGAGATGATGCCCTTTAGAAAAATTTCAAACCTTAGACAGGGCTTTACCTTCTGTCCTCTCTAGCTTTGGATACCGCATAATCAGCGTATGCTCATGGCCAGTGAGATCTCGGTCAATTTCCGTCCGACACAAGCAAAATCGTCGGCAAGATTCGTTCTTAAAACGTCACGATGAACATCGATAGACTCTTTTCATTGTCTTCTTTCTGGGATGTTAACTTCCCCCAAGAGAAATGGCATATCACGTCCCGTCGTCGATGTCCCTAAAGATAATTTAGAGTGGGATGAAACAAGGATTTGAAACTGAACCTTAGACTAGTTAATTTAGGATTATCGTTCAGCAACCCGGTAGGACTGCTATTGGTAATTGTACCCCCAACGTACATTTACACGATGATCATTCATTTTTTCAGAGATGATATTGAGAATTCAGTTTTGCAATGAAAGGTCTTCCCTCCTGGAAATTGGGATTATCAATTTAGCAAGAATATGGTAAATAAACTTTACCAAAAAAAAAAGAATATGGTAAATAAAGAATGTCCAAAGCCCAATCGTCTCACGTAGCCTTGACATGTAAAAAGACTTTGGCCATCTCTTTCAAGTCTCATTGAAAGAAAAGAAGTGGGAATGATCAGAATGAACAGTAAAATTCTAATTACATGGAGAAATGGCCCATCAAGCTGAGATGTGAAATGGCTCACGATCACAAGAGTAGGCCCAATGGCCCATCAGTCATGCAGTGTTCAAAGTGCTAACTTTTTTTCTTTTGTCAATTATACTCTATTTATATTCTCATTTTCAAACTTTTATCCTACCTCTTACAGGACATGAGAATCAAAACCCATACCCAAAACTAAATTGTCCCCACCTCAACCCTAACCCCTCCACCTCTCCCTTCCCATTTGAAAGAGTGGTCATTAGGACAAACCCTATTAGTCTTCAAAGTGCTAACTTCGCAATCACCACTATAAATTCTTGCCATTTTAGTCAGTTGCAACATTTACCGGTCTCCGCTACAACAGTTGCAAGCAGCCTCGGTTAAGCGACGATGTTGCGTGAACTCAATTGGCCGGTGTCAAGAACGAGAGAGAGAGAGAGAGATTGTACAAGAACTAATTGGTCCATGCACGTGATCTTTACATTCACTGCTTCCTTGTACAAGAACTAATTGGTCCATAGATGCGATCTTTACATTCACTGCTTGCTTCCCTAATCCAAACAATGAAGAAACTAATAATCAACGCTGAGCTGATCATGGACCCTTCTTCCACTAGCCAATTATGGCTCCTTATACGTGTTGCTACATCTGTATAACATGGGAATTTACAGAGGTCAACCTGTTCTGCTACAAGCCCAACACTTACCCCAAAAAAAAAAAAAAAGTACCAAAAACCCAAGCTCTTCTCAACCAACTCCTGGTCAGCTCATCAATCTGTTGAAGGCCCCACTAGTGCTCTTCCATAAGCCGCGGGCAGTGACATGAGCTTCTTTGCCTTCCCCACATAAGCTCTCTTTGTGAAGTTGTCGTAGTCATTCGCTTCGATGGAGTCCAGGATCTGCTTGTATAGCAGCAGTGACGCCATCACAGGCCACCTACTCGCCGAGTTGAGCTCCACGACGCCTTTCTCGGCCTCGTCGAAGAACTTCCTAGCCCGCTTTATCTGCTCTTTCATGAATGTCCTCCACTTGTCGGTCACTTTCCCCCGAAATATGTCCTCATCTGATAGCCCGGCGCGCGCGAGCTCATCCTGGGGGAGATATATCCTTCCTCTCCTAGCACTGTGTGAACAATTTGAATTGCAATGCGGATGAGTTTTTGATAAAATCACCTAGGGTGCTCACATTGCTTCAACAATCCAAGCTAAGATGTCCAACAATAAAGCCGACATAAAACTACTCAAGCAGGTTTTCCTTCTGTAATAGCAGAAACTTACTCTTCGCCGACGTCCCTGAGTATGTTGGTCAGCTGATTAGCGATCCCAAGTGCCAATGCAGCATTGTAGACGCTTTCTGTGGATGCCTTCGATTCAGGTGCGATCCCCATGACTGGTACACTCATCAACCCGACTGTCCCGGCTACATAGTAGCAATAAAGGTAGAGCTCGTCAAAGTTCATGTATCTCGATTTTCTCAAGTCGAGCCTCATGCCCTCTATCATGTCCTTGAAGGGCTGCATTGAAGTAGTTATGGTTCAGTTATCGAGTGATTTGCGGATGATACTCTTAACCGAAATCATAGTAACCAAAATCGAAGTGGCAATTTCAAAGAGCGATAGGACTTCTACCTGAATGTCCACCGGGTACTTCGAGATGGTGTCTGCCAGAGCAGCATCGTACATGTCATAAGGACGGCCCTCGAAGAGATCATTTAGTCTTTTATCCCATCTGTCCAGAGCCTTAGGAGTGATGTGCGCCGCGTTCGGTCCGTCCACAAGCTCATCAGTCCTCCTGCACCACACTGCAACATACAGTGACCCAGCTTATTCATTTCTCTATAACCCAGTTCAATTTTAGCGATTTGTCAAAATGTTTTGGATCGCAAAGGTTGCTGCTTTACATATGCTTGGATAATACGATTGATTCTGTCACACATATGCACAAATTGGAGAAAAAATAGATGTGAATGAACTATAGTCACAAGCGCATGCTCGAAAAGAATGGGCATGTCAATACCGTAGATTGCCCAGACAGCTCTTCGTCGCATTGGTGTCATCAGTAACGTACCTGAAATTTGTGAGGAAAGCAGCACAGTTAGCTACTATATCCCAGAATGACTGAAAAGACGCGTCTGAGAATTCAGTTCACATATCTTTTGTGCCAGAATCAATGTAGGGTATCGACATGTTAAGATTTCGCACAAATCAATGGTGAAAAACTGAGTAACAGGTATCTCAGATTGTCGAATTCCCGTATGCCATCAGATTAAGCAAAATGGAGACAGGCTTACGAACCACCAAATCGCCCTCAAACCCAATTTCCGAATGCACAAAAGCACAGATGAATAATTTGATGCGAGTTGAAATAAAAATTTGAACTCGGCAACGTTCCTGTTGCAGCCAGTGGCCAAAGGAAGCCCAGGAAGTTGGAGACAATGCAGGAGATAAAGGTCAGCCAGGAAAGGTGCGGTTTCATTGGTCCCCATATTGTTTTCTTATCGATTGAGAAAGATAAGGATATTCTTCCTCTTTAGGCTTTAACGAACATCGACTTTTTAGAATTCATAATCAAAAAGATGGAAGGCATTATCGAAATCTCCGTAGATAAAAATTTAGCACCGCACGCGCGCGCGAACGCGCAGGGAGATAAGAGCAAAGTGTACCCAAGTAAAACGTCTTGGCGTACTCGGCGCAGACCTCGCCGCACCTCTCGTAGGCCTCGTTCAACAGGTCGCCGCCGGTCAACCCCTCCGCTTCCTCCGGCTTCTTCACATCCAGAGCCTTCTCCCGCCTCTGCTCCCTCACCAGAGCCGCTTGCTTTAGCACGACCTCGTACACCCTCTCCACCGAGGATCTCGACGGGCTCGCCACCGAGCTCGAGATGGCCGACACCGCGCTCACCACGCGCACTCCCGTGTACAGCCTCGGCGCCCTCCTCTGTTTCTTGCCCGTCCTGGGCTCGAGATTGAACAGGGATGCGGCGTTCCCTTTGGGGCCAACGACCCAAAGAAGAACACCAGACATCTCTCTCTCGCACGAAGAGGTCAGTGGCGAGGACGGATCTCTGTATTTTCCACTCGGGTTTTGCTCTCGGGTGGAAAGATTCTCCCGAGCCCTCCCCCACTTTCCCGTGGAAATGGAACAGTACGGAGAAGAAGGAGGAGGAGGAGGAGGAGGAGGATGAGGAGAGAGAGAATGCGTTTCTGGAAAAGCAAATCCTGATGGGCGACCAATGGGAGGTTTTACCAATCTTCCTCCACTTAAATGGGACGAGAGGGATGAGGGGGATGACGACTCCAAAAAAAGGTTTCGAGGGACAAGAGAGATGCCTTCTCTCTCTTAGCTTGAATATGCTCTCCCTCTCTCGACCTGTTCTGCCACATGTGTGGCCAATGTTGTGTAAAGTTCAACCCCACCCACGCCCTTGGTCCGGAAGGCCGTTGAGCGAGTGAGCGTGGCGCATGCACATCGCCAAACATGATAGGCCTCCCCCTCCCATGATAGAAGTGTACTTCAATACATGTATTGTACAAGCTCAAAACTTTCACATTTCATTCAAAGAAACTTCGAACCTCCACACTTTTAGGGATTGGGGTAAAGATATTTCACGCGTGAATTTCGACTCTCATGTTCTGCAAAAAGACAGAGCAAAAGTCTTAGAATGTAAATTAGAGCAGGGGTAAAATAAGATAAAAAAAATCAAAAAAATTGAGAAAAAGAAGAAGGATGGGTAGCTTTTAGACTACGTAGTGGGGAGAACATTTTTCCAACATGGTCTCGAGTAAAAAATGTTTGTAATTTATGGAGGAGACTAGAAAGTTGACTCCCTCAATTAACAAAGACCGGCCATGAATGATCCGGTTTCCCATTACTTGGATAGAAAAATTCGAGTCATCTGAGCAAAATTACTTAATGGGTATTTGGGTCCCCAAAAAATATTCGGAGAACAGCCATTAATAGCCGCATAATTTTGAATAAGGTAGTCGGTCAAGATTGATCTCACCTTCTTTTTATATTTGGGGGCGGGGGGGATCATAATGAAATGAGACAAATAAAGAAACTATAGCTAGCTCATGCTACAAACAACATCGCCCCTTAAATCTAGGTTTAAGATTTCCATAGTGCAGCATGATTCATCGACATGGGTGCCTAGAAAAATGCATTCTGACTCATTATCTGAGTCAATGTGATGCGTATCAGCCGTGATGCGATTTCTTTCCGACATTTTTTTTTTCATATCTATTTCGGACAATTTCCAGACCAGGTTCAGCATGGCCACACATGTGACAGCAGCATCAATATGGTACTAGAAGATGCCTCTTGAGAAAAGAGAGAAGCAAGTGGGTGTGAATTTGGGCCCGGTGAATGGGATTGTGCGGCTGGAGAAGTGGGGCCTAAAGTGTGGAGGCACAGGCACCGTCGAAGGGGACGAGTGAAGGAGAGAGGGACCAGATCGATAGGGCAACATCCGGCACGGCACGCACGTTCACAACTGTCATAATCTTACTTGATATTTGTCATTTTCTACGAGGGTATCCCCGTTTGCTTGAAGTGGGTATCTCGAAACTCTGTCGTCCGATGCGTGGTCGATTTCTGAACGTTTGAATACGTGAGGTATATTAGTCTTGAATGTTCAAGATCCGATGCGTTCGAGTCTTTTCCAATAATTGCTCGGACAAGTCTTTTTAATGACATGGTACGTGCTCGGACAATCTTTTAATGACGCGGTACGTTGGAATGTGACGTGCTGCTTTTCTAATATTTTCTTTAGCGTATGCGGCTCCACATCAAGGGAAAAAAAATATCACAATTTTATTGAGGAGGAAAAATGAGAAAACAAAAATTTTGGAAAAAATAAAATAACCAGAAGTTATATTAAAAAACCGAGAAATAAAAGAAACCAAGTGAGAGTGAGAGAGCACCACCACCACACTCATGTCGCCCAAGGCCTCGGGGAAGACACGCAAGCCCTTGCCCTAGATTTGAATGAGGGCTCATAGGCCCTCGCTTGTGGTCAACATAGGTACCCAGGCCTCGCCTAAGTGCTAGTGGCATAACCCTCACTCTCTCTAGTCTTTGTTTTTTTCTTTTAAATAAAAAAATTGGCTTTTTCCAATTTATCTCTAACTTCTTCTATTTTTACTATTTTGGTTTTTCTTTGACTATTTTTCTATTAGCGCCATGTTTGTAAAAACAAATCGAAAAGTACACCAAGCCAAATTCGGACATGCCGCGTTAGTAAATTTGGCTATGAACTCATTGGCACGACTAAATTGCACCAAATCAAATACATAAAAGGGCTTAATTGCATAAATTCAAACATTAAAGACTTGATTGCCCATGAGGCCAAATGTTTAGAACTTTTAGTGCAGTTTTCACAATACAAATAGACATTGAGGGGGTGGCCTGATTATTAAAGTTCACAAGGTCCCCCATGTGGCCGGTGATGCAGATGTCTTGAATTTAAATCGTTGTAATACGGTGAATGTAGTTTTAGATTCTTTAGAGACACCATATGTATGAATTAAATCGAAAGAACTTCTACTCATATAATTTCAGAAAACCATTCCTGCCACTCATAGATGGAGCCTTATCATGTATACTTGAATTATTAAGGGTAAAAGTCACTAAAAACCCTAAATTATGATTTGTCCTAAAAAAAATTTGTGTTATTAGAAATTCCAAATTTGTATATGTGTGAGACATTTATTCTCCTTTAAAGCTTTGTAAATGAAAACTGTTAAAAATATGCCTACATAAACGCCGAAAAGCAAATAATGTTGACATAGCACTCACGTTACTTAAAAGAAATTTTAAAAAAAGAAGAAGATGTTATTTTGGCCTAAAAATCACCCATCAAAATATAGACGGTAGATGGTAAATATATGACATAAGTACAAATTTGAGACTATAAAAATTTAAGATAAATATGTCGTGGTGAATACAATGTAAAATTTCTAATTTCAAAAAAAGATTTCAAAATAAAAATGTCATAATGATTTAAATTTTTTATGGCTTTTTTTATCTATTATTAATCGAGTCGAAACCACAAATTTTTTTGTTTTTTTTGCCCATTCTTTCTTTTTTCCAAAGAAAACGGCGACTGCTCCAACTTCACAAGCTTGGGTGAAGATCCCCGCGCGTTTAAAAACGAAGTAACATGGAAAGACGCGTGTTCCGTCGGGAACGGGAATACCGTTCTCGCATTTGTTTAGCATTTGCCCTTTTGCGCCAGGTACGGAGCACGACCTGAGTCCGAGGAATCTGGATTTGACATCTTTGGACTGATCCAGCTGTTAATCCTAGAGATTGCTACATTAATTAAGCCAAAAAAAAAAAAAAAAAAAAAGGTCCTATTTTTTCATTTTATTCCTCTAATGTCATGGCGGGCGGGGACAAACGATTCCGGACCGTAGTCGATGTTTGGCCTTTTTTATTACAAGTGTACAATATTTGACCTACATATCACTAAACTTAAAAAATTTGTCCCAAAATAAATTTAAAACTTTTTGTACAACGATGGATTCACTCATAAAATTTTTAGTTAGTTATGCCAGTGTAGTTTTAAACCTTCTGATAACTTACTAATTCAGTTTAAAGCCGTTCAATTATATTGATTTAGTCATAAATTTTTTAACGATTTATCAATTTAATTATCCTGATTAATTTTGATTGAAAATTACTAATGTAATTGTCTAGTTAATACCGATCATCCCACATGGCATAGTCGGACAGCCAGTGATAACATAGATCATTTTTTTACATTTTTGTATAAATTTAATATAATTTATGTTTTTATTTCATTTCTTTCCTTCTTCCTCTAACTAGTTGTTCCCTAGTGACTGACCACTAACGAGGCTCAACCCTCACCAAATTTGCAAGGGCGAGCCTCGTCTGAGGTTGTGAGGTTGACCTTGCCCAATGATGATAAGGTCAAACCTTGCCAGTGGCTAGTCACCAATAGGCTAAAGCAAGAAGGAAAAAAAGAAGAAAAGAAAATGAAAAAATTATTAGAAAATTATAAAAAAAAAAAAAAAAAAAGAAATTATTAGTACCAGTCATATCAGATGTGATAATTAGCGTTGACTAGACTACTACAACAATGATTTCTAGCCAAAATTAATCGAAATGACTAAATCAATAAATCGGTAAATTGTTTATGACTAAATCAGTATAACTGAAAAGTTTTGGACTAAATTGATAAGTTGTCAAAAGATTTATAACTACATCAACACAATTGAAAGATTTATGATCGAATTGGTTGTCATACAGTAAATTTAGTATTTCATGGACAATTTTCTCCGCCAAATCATTACACAAAAGGACAAACGTTTAAAACTTAGAAGTAGATCGATGTTAATAGAGTGACACTTGTCAAGACAATGAAGCTATATACATGAAAAAAGAAGAGACGGTATAACTAGACAGGTTTGTGAAGTGCATATCCTAAATGAAATGATATTGCGGCCGACAAGCGAGCGGTCAATTCGACAAGTGGGCTGTGTCCAATGGCCGATGACTGTGGCGTTGCCATATATCATTTCCTATAAGAGCTTTGTAATCCAGTTGCACTAAACAAAAGCATTCGATTGCGACACATTGGAAACTCCGGTTACTGAGTGATTGATTGGGGGCGGTCCACCAGACTAATAAAAGAAAGAAAAGGAAAAGAACTCTTTGAAACTCCACTGCGACAAATTGAAAACCTTACATAAAAAAATAGCAGGCGGCCGAGTTACGTGAACTGATTCTGCACCTGAAAACGGTCGTTGCGAGTGGCATTGCACATGGACAAACATCGATCCCGCCGGATGTTTCGCTGTCGTAGAGTCGCAGGGAATTGGACAGGAGAAAACGTACGAAGTTGAGGTAGTCTTCCCGTAAACTCCCCATTGAACTGATAAAAAAAAAAACTCCCCATTTGGCAAAGGTAGTACCCAACTTTCATTTGCACTTTATTCAAAAAAATAAACTTCTTGATTGAAAGAAGAACAAAAAATTGCGAATTAGGTTTTTTCGACTTTCATGCGTTTGTCTTTCTGAAATTATTTAGTCAACGGGAAATCATTTATGGTCAAAGATAACATTCGTGTTTAGAATTAGAACAACAAGTTCTCTAATCTGAAAAGGGGAAATGAAAATGCTATTAAGAAGTTATTCACAAAATAAACACACCTTTAGATAAAATTTCTGGAATTCAAATTTGAGAGAATTTAATTTGCAAAGAAATGAGTGATTTTTAGTGTTTAATTTTCTTTTTACAAAGAAAAAGGGGAAAATTCCCAAAAAAAAGCTCGAAGTGCCTTCATTTTCTCAAATAAGAGTCTGAAGTAGACATTGTTTCAAATAAGGGTTTAAAATATCATCATTTTCTTAAATAAATGCTTGAAGTTGATTTTATTTCAAATAAGATGGCATGACTTTACGGCGGTTAAGGCCATTTTCATCATTTTTCTTTTTTTCTTCCTTGTCTTTGGTCTTTCTTCCTTCTACAATGGTGGCCAACCACTAGCAATGCTTGTGGAGGGTTAGGCAATGGTCACCCCCACCAACCTGGTGAGGCCCACACTTACTAGCCATAGGCGAGGGATGGCCTCTCCCTAGGGGAGGTCACCCCTCATCAGCCCCAGGCAAAGCCGACCTTGCCAAATTTGGCGAGGGTGGCCTCGCTTGTGGCTAATGGGGGCTTGCAAGCTCTTGCCCATTGCTAGTGAGTGCTTGCAGCAATCAGTGAGGGTTGCTGGCCTTTAGCAGCAGTTGGTGATAGTCGTTGAGCCCTGCCAGCCTTTGCCACTAGTTGAGAGGGAGGGAGGGAGGGAGGGAGCGCGCGCGAGAGAGAGAGAGAGAGAGAGAGAATTTGAATGAAAATGCTCTTGACTAGTCGGAAAATTTAGCTAGCCAACGATCGGCAAAGTTAGATTTTTATTTAAAATAGTCATAGCTACTTCAAGCCCTTATTTGAAAAGATGACGTGTCTTTTTTTTTTTCAATACAAAAGTGCGGCGAGATTTTTTGAATTTACCTTCTTCTTTTTTGTTTTAAGAAGAGGCGACGAAAAGGGTGCCATGGATCGAGATGGATCGGTTCTTTTTTAAATCATGATTATGACCTTAATGATAATCTCGATAATATAAGAGAGGACGGTGAACTGGGCTCCCCATGGCCTCATGTAAAGACTTGTATCATATTTTTAGAGTCAAGTATGATTTTGGAAAAAAAAAGTACACACAATTCCATAAAATTTTAGGAGTAATAAGGACGTGAATGATAACCATTTTATTCTAAAAATCAATTTTTAAATATCCCCTAGATGAGTTTCTCAGTAGAAATTCGTGTTTGATAATTACACAAAATTATTGAAATTCATTCCTGAGCGGTGATGGTGAGTGGGCAACTGGCTAGTAGAAAGGGCAAGGAATGAAAAAAGTTTTTATTTCTTATTTCTATGCCAAAAATAGAGATGCATAAAAAGTTTACTTCGATTTCTGGAATAAAAACTTCTTCCAGAAATAGAAAAATGAAAGTGCATTACAAAATAGATTTCTATTTCAAACATATTCCTAGAAACAGAAAAATAGTTCTTGTCAGAAATAAAAATAATTATGACGCACAACATAAGTGTTTGCCTCATTCTCTTGACTTTTTCATTTTTCTTGCAATTATCATCATGAAACTGCGTTCACTTTTCTAATGATAAATTCATTGTGCCAGACATTTCAAATAAAGTAGTTAAAAAAAAAAAGATAGAAGCTACTAAAAATTTTAAATTATATTTATTGTGATAGATTTGCCATTAAATTATTATCAGAAATTAATAAAGAATAAATTTTTCATAAATGTATCAATTTGAGGTTTTTTTATAGTTAAAATATTAATTTAAAATAAATTTATGTTGGAAATATTAATTTTGAATATTTTGTGATATTAACTCTAGAAATGGAAAGACTGTGTCAGGCCGAAAGAAAGGATGTGTTCGTGCATCATTTGGCAATCCCCCACCCATCAATTACTTTCTTTCCGTGCGTAGTGCGTGGTGGCGGGCAGCAGGAGGGATCTCCATTTTCAGGCAGAGTAGGAGGAATCTGGATTTGACATGCTTGGACTTGTCCGGTTGTTAAGGGAAAGATTATCACGTTAAATCTCGAGGTGGGTCGTGACAACGTTTTCGGACTGGACCCACACGCGTGGGTACTCACTCAATGTTTGGCCTTTCCTTTTCCATTTTATAACGAATGTACAAAATTGCCCTTCAAAATCGCTAGATCACTATGCACGAGGGAAAGAAAATGAATTAAAACCTTGAAAGTACATCAATGTTTTTATTTATTTGTCGTACTCTAATTCTTAATCCACTCTCGGACTTTTATTTTACTTGTACTGGTCAAATGGGTAGATCGGGTTGGGTTTGGATGGGCCGGATCGAGTTTAGATCAGGTCGAAAATGGTCCGACCCATATTAACCCATTTTGACCCATATTCATATAATGTAGATCCAGTAACTCATACCCAACCCGATCCGACCCATATTGCTAAAATTCATTATTATTATAGAGAAACCTAAACTCACTCTAACCTCTATGCTAAATAAATAAAACTTCAAATCAAATTAAAAAAAAATAGTAAATAAAATAAAAAAATGTCAAAAACCTATAAATTGAAATATTTTTAAAGAATCTCACTGATTAAATATATCTTTATAAAAAAACCTATAAATTAAGATGAGGTGGAGGCGAGCAACGAAGGGCGGCGATCACTGATAAGTCACCACCACTCACCGAATTTGAAGATGACTCAAAAAAGAAAAACACGTTTTACAGTTGGGTAAAAATGGGCCGAAAATAACTCATACATTATATAGTTTGATTGAAAATGGGTTATACATCTGACCAATTTTCGACCCATTAAAGATAGAACATGACTCACAAAATGGGTCAACGACCCATCTTGACGCTCTTAATTCTACCTCGAAACTCCTACTTAAAATCGATCGTCCCCATCTCAACCCTCATGAGAATATGGGGATTTGAACCCCCATCCCATCTTTTCATGTAGAAAGGGTGGTCATTAGGACAAATCCTAGTGATTAAGTACATTAATGTTTATAGAGCAAGATTCTCTAAATGATTAAGCTATTTCCAAGGGGAAAAAAAAAACAAAGAGAGAAGCAATCGGCATGGCTAAACCGATTTGGAATGTCCATATATGAATGAAATGATGTAACATACTGCAAGCAAATAATTCAATGAGTGATTTTTAGTGTTTCCTTTTCCTTTCACAACAAAAAGTGGAAAATTTTAAAAATAAATCTGAAGTGCCATTATTTTTTCAAATAAGGACTCGAAATGCTTAGTTTTATTTCAAATAAGAATCTAACTTTACGGCAATCAAGAGCATTTATGTCAATTTTTTTCTTTTTTCTTTTTTGGTTTTTCTTCTTGCTTCGCTAGTGGCCAGCCACCAATTATGCATGCAGAGGGCTAGGCGACGGCCACCCTTGCCGGCCATAGGCAAGGCAACCCTCCCCCTCAAGAAGGTCGCTCCTCGTGGCCATTAGCGAGGTTGGCCCTTGCTCATTGCTAGCAAGTGCTTGCAGGCCCTCACCCACCCCTACCAATGGCTAGCAAAGGTCGTTGAGCCCTTGCCAACCTTTGTTAACAGCCATCGGCCGATGCTGGAAAAGAAAAAAGAAGAAGAAAATAGTAGAAAGAAAGAAGATTTGGACAAAAACATCCTTAACTGGTTGGGAAATTTAGTTGACTAATAACCGACGAGGTCAAATCCTTATTTGAAATAGTTATGGCTATTTCAGGCATTTATTTGAAATGACTATAGTTATTTTAGGCTCTTATTTAAAATAACCATGACTATTTCAGATTCTTATTTGAAATAATGTATATTTGAAATTTTTAGTTGAGAAAATAAATGTATTTTAGGCCTTTTTTGAAATTTTCCAAAAAAAAAAAAAAAAAACAAAGGAAGGACCCTCGAATCGATGGTCCAAAGACGGAATAGCGAAGGCGGACGCCAGCATGCACGTTCTCTGTTTGGTTTTTCCTCTGGGCTTATTCAAATGTTTTTGTCCTTTTCGTTTTTGGGTTTTGCCTTATTGGAATGACCAAACGACAATATTTTCCATTAAGAAAATAAAGAGGGGAAGATGCCCCCCTTCCTTTCTCGTGCCACGCAGTTCGGATGACGACCGAGTCGTCTCGCGAGCGAAGCGTACGGTGAGATTTTCTGAATTAATAATAAAGACTCGACGTGTCTTGTTTCTTTATATGCAAAAGTGCCTAATTTTTACCTTATTATTAGGTTATGATTCCGCCACGTGGACAAAAAGTTCTCAGCCTTGGGTAGGAACGTGGAGGGTGTGGTCGTGGGGGTACATCTCTATGTCGATAATATTTTTTAATGCTCCTTAATTATGATCACGACCTTAATGATTATCTCGATAATATTTTTTAATCTCAATAATATATGAAGATGGGAAATGATCAATTCGATTGGACAATGAACTGAGCTCCCACACTGTCCTGAGCTCCCCGTGGCCTCATGCAAAGACTTTTATCGTATTTTTAGAGTCAAGTGTGATTTTGGTAAAAAAAATTACACAAAATTCCATAAAAACTTTTGGGTAATAAGTGTTTGCCTCCTTCCCTTGGTTTTTCATTTTTCTTACCGCGATCGTCATGGACCTTTTTTTATTTTATTTTAATAGCAGGTGTACAAAATTGACCTAGAAATCCCTAGATCATTACGCACGAGGGGAAAGAAAACGAAATAAAACCTTGAAGTACATCAATGTTAATAAAGCGAGATTGTCCAGATGATTAAGCTATTTCCAAGGGGGAAAAAACATAGATAGAAGTGCCCCAGTTTGGAAAGTCCATATAGTAAATGAAATGATGTGACGGTCTTTCGAGCGAGTCATGTGCGATAGTTGATAATAGCCAATCGCATTATTTCTTGTGAAACCTTCCGTTTGTCGGAATAGTAAGCGAGTTACGTGAGCTGATTTTGCATCTCAAGACGGTGGGACTAGTTGCGAATGCATTGCACATGGACAACATCAAAAATGGCCGGACCTTTCGTTGTCGTGGACTCGTACCGGATGGGTCGGGAGGAAACGAAAGGAATTGCAATGGGAAATTCTATAGTTACGTGCAAGGTTGAGGTTCTCTTCCTGTAGAGTCCCCATTTGGCAAAATGCCATAAACGCTTGGGCTCTACCTGCATTCTTAGGTAGTTCTAGTACCGATATTTTTTTATTATTTGCATTTTCTTCACCCAAATGAAAAAAGGGAATTTCGCCTAAGAAAACAAATGCATAAATTTCTGGGTTTTAGTGCATTTATCTTGCTAAAAATGATTAGTCAACGAAAAATTGTTAAATCTCCCAATCTAAAAGGTATATCGAGAAGTTCTTGTGCAAATGAACACGCTCTTAGGTAAATTTTTGTAAATTCAAAGCCGGAGGAAATTTAAGATACGCAAAAAGGTGAATGACTCTCTAGCGTCCGATGGTCCAAGACATGAGCGAAGGAGGACAACTCGGCGCACGTTCCCTGTCTGGTTTTCCTTCTGTCTTTATTCATTTTTTTTGTTTTTCAACTTCTCTTTTTTGGTTTCGTCTTATTGGAACAACAAAATGAAAAACAATAATTTTCATTTAATAAAATAAAGAAGAAGAAGAAGAGGGAAGATGCCCTTTTACTTGTACATCGCAATGGGACGACGACGGTGTCGCCTTCTGCCTTGGCTTCGATTGGAACGGAACGTGCGGTGAGATTTTCCAAGGCGCGATTTCAACGGACGAGACTTTCGGCCGAGCGTTTCCCGCGACAAATGGAGCATCGCCCCACGTTTCCGATCGCCCATGAAATTTAGGAAACTCTTTTCCCGTTTCCTTTTTTTTTTGCTTTCTTTCCATGCAAAAAGTGCGTGTCCCAAACAACCAAAAGTGCCTTAATTTTAGGTTATGAATCCTCCACGTGGACAAACACTCGGCCTTAGGAACGAAAAGGTCGGGTGGCTCGTCACGAGGATCGATTTTCAGAATGTTGATATGATAGATCGATTGTTTTTTTTCCTTTGAAAACGACACGGTTAGCCCCTCAATTTTGACTAGATGTAAGATGTGATGTTTCGACTTGTGATTTGTTTAGTGTTGTTTTTTGAAATTTTGATATATATATTTGAACATAGCTAATTTGAATATTCATCGAAAGTTTATAGAGAAAATTGTTCTGTTTTTTTTTTTCTAATGCTCCTTAATTTTGATTATGGCCATAATGGATATCAATACAGGAATACGATGTGAAATGGATGGATTGCGTGGCGAATCGTGCCCCTATGGCCTCCTCAAAAGACTTCATCATATTTTTCAAAGTTAGGTGCGATTTTGGTAAAATTACACGAAAATTCCACGGAACTTTAAGCGCTTGCCTCCGACATTCATCATTGTACCCCGATTCTTGATTTTTCATTTTCTTTCACTAATGATAAATTCATCGCATGTAGGAAAAAAGAGCAAAAAAAAAAAAAAAAAAAAAAAGGCCGCGAAAACTCTCGCGGCTTTTGAGGACAGCGGGCGTCCACGCCCCCTCGAAACTTCAATCATTATATAACTCTTGCGTAACTGGGGAGAAGCCATATTTTCTATAGCCACCGTCGCGATCATTCCAGCGAAACAAGCCACTTCCATCTCTAAAGTCAATATTCATGTGTAATGTAGAGAAAGCCGCGAACCCTTCAACGAAGAAAGTTTCAATGGTTCTTATAACGATAGTAGAGGACACTACATTTGAAGGGGAAGAATGATACATTTTTATTACTTAAAGTTCAAGTGCATGTAAGTTGGAAAAGCGAAAGGAGTGTTGTACAATGATTCAAAGTTCACCCTAAAAGGATAAGTGTATTAAAAATCCTAAAATCTGTAAATATAGTATAATTTAGACTTAAATCTTTTAAAAAGTGTAATCGAGTCCTAAAACTAGTCATGAAAGTGTAATCGAATTATAAAATTTTTAGAAGTGCAATTAAATTATAGAATTTATCAAATTGGTCAAAATCAACTTCTTCATTTGATAGTATTTTTTGGAAGTTTTGTCAAATTGGTCAAAATCAACTTCTTCCTTTGATATAAACATGTTGGACCCACTTCAAATTGTGTTTTGGGTTCAAACCATATTTGGAACTTTATCTTTATAAACTATAATCTGAATCTAAATATCTAACAAAAGAGGATGAAAAGAGGGTCGTTTGAAACCTCCTTGGAGAGAGTAGCGAGAGTATACAATGGATGTGATGTGAGTGGGGTTCCGGCAACCTGCTCCACTTCGTGCATTTTTCTCCCTTTCTTATTCCTTTTTTTTTTTTTTTTTTTTTTTTTTTTCTCAATCTTGTTCTTTTTTTTTTTTTTTAAATGGAAAACATTACGCAAAGCATCTAATATATATATATATATATATTTGTAAGTTATACAAGTAGTACGCGTCTAAAAAATATAATTTTCATAATTTACGAGCGTCATTTTTGTTGTTGACATCATTAGATTAATAGACGTCGATAGTTTTGTCTTATGATTCAAAACGCTTTAGCAATGATTACATGCTATTTATGTTATGAGATGACATATATTGCTAATTATCTACATTACACATGTAAATTAATGACGAAGTCGATGAATAGTAATACAAAATCTTTTCGAAATTTGTTTTTAGTGGGTTATAAATTAAATGGCTCTGGAACCATCCATTTCAATTAGTACACCCTAGGCTCTAGATCTAACATGTTCTACATAAAACAACAACTAAATTAGTGTTGTTCTATTATTTAGCTTGGTATTAGACCATGCATATCAAATTTCCGATGGAAAAGCCTTCTATACAGACTATAGGCATAAAATCAGCTATACCCATTATTTTTCATAACATAATTTACACGGCGTACAACATATCTATGTTGCGTACGAAATTAAAAAAATGACACAAATGATTATTGAATTTTGGTCCAAGATGTAATGTCATATTTGAACTTTGAATTCGTTAAATATGGTCTCTAAACTTTGGTCCAATGTTTAACGTGGTCCCTAAATTTTTAAATAGATTCATATAATTTAGGGACAACATTGAACATATACCGATAATTTAAATTTATGGACTATATTAAATAAATTAAAATTTTTTGACTAACATTATATATTGGGCAAAAGTTTAGAGACTACATTATCCAAATTAAAAATTTAGAGGCAATATCGTATATTAGATCGATAATTTGTGCTTTCATCCCGAAAAGGTTCCTGTAACGGAGGAGGAATAAAATTCTCTTTGAAAGCCAACTTCAAGTTGGGGCCTCGATGGTGACCAATCGGGCCGAGCACATCATCTCGGGCTGGCCTGAGTTATAGTCTGCAGTAGAGAGTAATAGATAAAGAAATAGTGATATGAGCATGCACGGCGTTTAGATATTCTTCATTATATAGGTTAATTTATATGCGGTTAAAAATTAAAAAAGTTTCAAGAAAAACCGATGGACTGTAGAGCTAGAGTCGCGATCTCGAAACTTAGGAGTAACACCATGAGTGTAGCACACTGCAGCAAAAGTGAAAAAGTAAGATAATGGTCTGTTATAAGCGAAATTTCAACTTGTCAGTATAAGAGTTAAATAATTGACTATTATCAATCTAAAAGAGTCTGTAAAATCATTGGTGACCTCCAAAACTATCACCAATAATCGTGTCTTCGGAGTTTGTCTCTAATATTTGTCTTATGTGTATATAAGGCAGTATTTGTAAATGTTAAAGGCCATAACGCACTTTCTCTAAAAAATAATATTATGTGCTTTGTTATGAATTCCTAAAGCTCTCTCACATTTTCATTTTTGTCTAGTATGTTTCTTTAAAATGAGGGATGTTCTGATCAATTGTAGTGGTATGCTCCGCACATGCCATAATTGTGACGTCTTGAATTTTGACCATATATTGGGATTATATGAAATTGTGATATTAATCAATACCTTGTTAGTACAATTACTCTGGATTGATCATTCATGAGTTAATGGACCATTCGGAAGTGCAATTTGGGATTGATACACGTACAACCAGCAGATTCAATCAGGAATGGATCATTCGATCATAAGGATCTAATGGGAACAATACCACTTTATTACCACTCAATTAGTGAATGGAAATCTATTCGGTAGAGGTACGAAGCTGAATTGCAGGTGATTCTACCTGACTTCGATATGTGTTTAAACCGATTATTTTTTGACTTTGTACTCAAGATAATCAATTGAACCCCCAAGATTACATGACAACCGAGGATTGCCTTTGGTTTGAAAATTGACTTAAACATGGATCTAAAAGCTATCGATCATGGGTTAAACGTGAGAGAAATCCTAAAATGCCACCCTAAGGTTTAGACTGTACTAAGTTGCAATTGATTCAATTTAACCCCAATTTTAATCCAATTTTGGGTATCAACTTTTTAGAGACTTTACGACTAAACAATTGGATGTTGCCACATTTATTCTCGAGTTTTTCGGTGAGCTGCAAAGTGTCAAAAAAGATAATTTTGAACTGAGGAATTGGGCCCACAAATGGGCTGGCCTCAAGTTGGCAGCCTAGTGGGCCTAGTGCCCATCAATGACAACTCAAAGGGGGCTCAAGCTAGCCCATCTTCCTTTTTCTTCAACCTATAGGCCTTCCTCTTCTAGAAGTTTTTCCAAGTTGGAGGACTTCTTGTCCAAGTTCTCTCTCTCTCTCTCTCTCTCTCTCACAGTTGCCCAACCCACCCCTCAACTCACTCTCTCTTTCCTCTTCCTTTTTCCCTCATTTTCCTCTCCATTTCACTGCCCCCTCAGCTCACTCTCTCTCTTTCCTCTTCCTTTTCCCCTCATTTTCCTCTCTATTTCACCGCCTCTTGTTATCTACCATCGCTGCTGCCTCTGTTGCCGTTCATTAGAGCCGCTGCCACCATCCACTGTGTAGTTGTTGCTATATAGAGTTTAACCGTCGCTTGTTGGTACCCACCTGTCATTGTCGGCTACTTGTCTAGCCCCCAAACCACCGCTACCTTCTATTTTGCCGAAAACAATTTGTCAAAACTGTTTCACCAAAATCTGGCCATTGTTCGTCGTCTGTTGCCATCATTGAGCAAACTTTGCATGGCCCTCGTCTTTGCCGTCATCCTGGTGTCACCGAAATCGATTAGAGTGTGAGTTAATTTCCTAATCTCTTAGTTAGGGGTTAATCATGCTTCAAGAGTGGTTTAATTACTTTAAGTATGATTAGTGGTTAATGATGATGATTTATGCTTAAATATGGTTTATATACCTTAATTATGCTTAAGTTGGATTAGGATAAGCTAATAGTGGCTCAATTGTGCTTTGTTGTTAATTAATTGGGATTATGATTAATTAACATTATATTATATTCTAATCTTGTTTATGGTTGATTAATTTGGTTAATGAAGTCTTAGTATTAGTTAATTATGATTAATTATTTATGGGAATAATTAATCATGATTATATTATTTTATGGAAATTACTTAATCATGATTATATTATTTTATGGAAATTACTTAATTATGGAAATATTAAATTATTTTGTGGGAAGGAATTAATTATTTATAATATTAATCAATTTCGAATTATTAGTTAATTATGGGATAATTAATTATTTTTGAGAAATAATTAATTATGATTTTTTATTGATAATTGATTAAATTGGACAATAGTTATACTTATTTTAATTATTGCTTATTTATTTAATGTTGGTAGTTATATGTATGATATTATTATATGGCCTTTGAAATATTTATGGAATATTTTATGAAAGAAAATTACTTATGGTATAGTAATTATTTATGAAAGGGGCAAATACTTATAATTATTTTGTGAGAGTTAGTTATTTATTAGAAAAATTAACTAAAGTATTTTATCCGTATATCAATGAGTATTTTTGGAGGTTGTAATTAAAGATTATGCTTATTCCTTGGTAGTCAATTATTTATGGGAATAATTGATTATCGATAATTGGTTGAGACACGTGACTAGTTGTCGGAGTGACTAAATGTGGATAAATTATTGGTAACAGTTGATTTTACGAGGATAGTTAATTGTGGTTACTATCTCGAATGTTATGTGAGTATCATGACGTTGGTTAGTGAGGACTGATTGTTGGATTATGACTTGAACTGTTATATTTGAAATTGCTAAATTATGTAAGTTCACATAACCATTGATAATTGTTGCATTGCACTATATGTGTGATAATTGCAGTAACATGTTGCATGAGCACGAACTATGATCGCATTGGCGATAGAGAAAAGAAAGAAATTGTATGGTTAATGGTTGTGTCGCATGGTCACATGAAGGGATACCCGACATTGCTAGAAAACTGCTAACCCTTGGGGTTGTGCCATAGCCTTTGGGTCATCTGATTTTTATCGGTTACTTGGCAGTGGTCATATGCTAAGTTGCGATAGAGCCGGACCAATACTCCTTTAGGAATGTCGTCTAGGGGGAGGCCCATGATGCGGTTGTGCCCACGGGGGAATAATGCTTGGTTTTTAGACCAATAGACCGCTAACCATAAGGTTATATCGTGACCCGGAAGATCGTAATAATTGAAACACATGTGGATACTAATGTATAGGAAAGTTTAATATGTCTTCTAATTATGTGAACTGCTGGTTGATGTTGTTCTAGCATGAATTATATTGTATCCTATAGGGTATGTGTGCCAAGGTAAGGTAAGATTGATTGTGGTTGTATTTAATGACTAATGGTTTATACTGTGATTGAGTTTCTATGCTCATAAATGATTTAGGCAAAGTAGGGCTCGCTTTGCAATTGGTCTGACATTGGTATTAGGTTGCCTAGTTGGGCCACACCTAAAGCGAGTGAAGTTCCTAATTGATGCTTAGGATTTTAATTTACTGAGTTTATTTCATTCGTTGTCGTTAAACATTTTGAAGACCCCAGTATAGTGCCATACTTGATGAGGTTTGGTGTCCTCATGGATATAAGCATTGCCGTCACCATGCGACTTGTTCTAGATCACAATTATGTTTACAAACATCATGTGACGACGATATGGGTTGATGAGGGAAAGATGGACCACTACATCTTGCACGTTTTCAAGGCGTGGTTAGTTAGGCAAGAGGATATGATTTATGGCCTCCCTGAGGAGTTTTGATGGACCTCCACCTCACGTGGGTCCGAGTGACGAGGTGTGGGATCCTACGGATCTTGATCTCTTGATGGCACGGTGGTAATCCCTCGTTGGGCTAGTCTGACACTTTTGAGACTAGCAATTAGGCACCTGATACCTAATCTTTTTTTTACGTACCACCCCTCCTTTTTGGTTGATTGTAGATTGGCCAGGCTTGGTCCCCTTTTTATGTAGGCCTTTGGAACATCGCTCGAAGAAAAGCTTGTATATGTATGGTTTCTAAGGCTAACCTTTGCAGATAAATAAAAATGTGGTGCTATTGTTTTACTATTGTATCTTTCTGCTATCCCTACTTGATGATTGACTAGGGTGTGTTTAGTATCATTTCTGCATATGTTTAATAACAAGATAAAATGAACCGATCGACGATAGAACCACTGGTATTGCATATCTAGAATCACAAATATATTAGGGTTGTCGCGAGCCCAAGGGTTGGGACGTGACAATAATGTAGAACCTATGTATCAGAATTCTACTAACTTAAAATTTTCTATGATATGAATCAAAAAATGAAAAGAAATTTGATGGTTAATAGGTAATCCCTATTCCTAGGCTAAAAGGCCGTGCTACATTTATTTCGGAAAAAATCACACCTCTTACATGAGTTTTCTTTTATGAGTATTAATGAATACTCCTCACACTCGATAGCTGTAAAATAGATATCTAAAGTGGAGAATGATATATCTGATGTGAAATATTTATACGTTTTTTTTATACTTATTGTTGAGAAGTAATTCTGTGTGTTGATACGTACATATTTTAATGGTATATTTGATGGAATGCTGAGGGTTGATTTGTATGACTGGTACTAATTTGAAATTCTCCAGAGTGAGAAAAAAATTGATTTACAATAAATGCGCTGTGAAATGCTAATTTATGATTTTACCTGGTGATATCACTAAGATTTTATAATTAGAGGAAATTTCATTAATTCGGATTGGACTGGCCAACGGTTCGTCTCGTGACGCGTCATCCAGCCGGTGAAAAAGGGCAAAAAACCGGCGCGCGTACCCATCACCGCCAGAATCGTCGCGTACGATTGACGACGACGAGAGCGCCAAAGTTAATCCCATCATTTTGCAGGCGGCCCACACATCATTTCCCTCGTCCCCTTCGTTCAAATTCGAAACGAACGACGACGACGACGACCACCACCACCCTGCTGCTGCGCAGACTCTCTCTCTCTCTCCTTCTCCTTCTCTTTCTCTCTCTTGCGGGTGCTGATGCGCACTCGAGTTTAGGGTTTTCCGAGCGAGGTTCGGCCGGACGACGACGTGAATTCCGAGTGTGGGGAGGAGGGATGGGTTGCTTCTTCGCTTGCTTCCGCGTGAAGGAGGACGGCGATCGCGCTCAGCTCCCTCGCTCCATCCGCTACCAGAAACCCCCCGTAAGCTCTCCACGCCTTGTCTCGATCGACGGCGGAGGAGAAGGAAGTCTCGTCTTTGTTGAAGCGTTGTTGTTTGTGCTAGGAGCGCGTCGTCGTTGCTTGTGCGTTGTTCGTTCCGCGTGAATAGCTTCGCGGGAGCGACGGATCTCGTCGCCGGCGGATTAGGTTAGCGAATTGCGTGCTGTCGTGAGAGGGTTGCGGGAGTGGACGAGCGGAAGCGAGGCCGCCCTCCGCCTCTTGCGCGTTCGTGATTTTCTCGGAATGAGTCGGGGCAATTCGAGTAGCTCTTAGTTTTTTTTTTTTTGTTCCCCGTTTCTTTTAATGTTTTGTTGTTGCTTTTGATTAGGATAGCTGGATGAAACTAGCTTCGTCGTTTCGTCGTTCTGCGATCTGGCTTATTCTTCCTGTCATGTCGAAATTCAGCTTCTGCACTAGTCATTGTTGGTTATCTATTTTATCAAGAATGCTGGAGATAGTCGACTCTCTGTTGGCATTTGTTTATGTTTACTTGCTGCATTTCGGTAGCAAAAGCAGATTCTGTTTAATTTAAAGCTCACTGCTGTCTTCTTTTGTGCATCGTGCCTAGGAAGCAGTCGTTTCTCGGAACCCCTTAGCAGCTCTATTTCTGTCTGATGGTGAGTCTTATCCTTTTTAATGAAATTGTGAATCGATTCAAGGATGAAGTGACGATTACTTTGCTTTTTTGTTTGAAAAAGGAAATGTGGATTCTCCTCGCAAGGACAGTGAGAATCTTGGTTATGGATCTCCACTTATCAGCAAGGAGATCAGAGATGAGGTACACCATTAGTGTTGACAACATATATTAATGTTTATGGATCTCCATTTATCAGCGAGGATTCTCCTTGCAAGGACGGTGGCTTTCATATCTCCATAAGTCACACCATTAGTGTTGACAAAAGAAAAGAAAATGTTTGCAAATGTTAACACCACTCTGTTCCTTTTACTCTATTATATTTTCTGTGCACATTCTCCAATTTTTTTTTGGTCAAATAAGATGAGTGTCAGAACTCATTTTCTGCTGAGAGGAGATTTCACTTGAGTTCAAAGCTCACTAGACTAGATACGCATCAGATGATGTATGGTATAACCATTATCCAGAAGAAACAATTCTCAAAGTTGTAGAGAAATTCTTCGGCCCCATTAAGAGTTTCTGGATGAAGTAAAGTAGGTTATTGAGATGCGCAATCCTTAATGGTGATAGCTTTATCTCTTGGGCCTTGGACTTGGCATACTTCTACCAGACAATATAAGTTACTGAAGTGAGAAGAGGACCATGCATTTGTCAACAGGGTCTTACAGTTACATGCCTTAGCCTTCCACTTCCAGTGGGAATCTACCTCTTATTTTTCATTGTAAGTTGGAGGTTTTCAAATGACCTCTATAGTTGTTATCATTTGATCAACTTTTAGACTGGTTCAAGCTTACTCTGTCACAGGACCCACATATTTTTGGGTTTCTGATGTAACATGTTTTGTGAGTGACGATCATTAACTGGTTTAAGAAGGTTGAGAGGTTATCTATAGGGATCATGTTTCTTGCAGGCAGAGCCAATTAATTCTTAGAATATTGTTTATTGTAGTTATTGTGTTTGCAATTACATGAAAAGAAGGAAAGTTCACTTCATAGAGGATGCAGTCTCCAATATTGAGATCATCCATATATTCATATTTTAGAATACTTGTCTTGATATTTGACAGTTTGTAGGTTCCATGACATTCATTTTTCTCTTTAACAGAGTAAGTTCCTTAAAGCATGTGGAACGTTACAGGAAACCCCTAATGAAATTCGGAAAGCTTCTAACCGGCCAATAGCTTCACCAACTAAGGGTACAGATTCTGAAAATTCAAAGTTTCACTCGTGGCTTCAAGTTTCATCCATTGAGAGGCTTCAGCTAGAGCTTAATAACCAACATGAGTTGTCCCCAACACCTCTAAGACTCTCTGAAAAGTGGGGAAAAGGTTCAAATTCTGCTGAGCATACAGCTAGCAGGTTAGATGCTCTATAAAGAATCTGACCATTATAAGCTTGATAATCAGAACAAGACTCAGTAGGCAAGGAGAATAGGAACTAATTTCTTTCCATTATTGCAGCTGTATATTAGGCGAGCAGAACATGGGAACTTCTTCCATTAGCTCCAGTGAGGGCAGTTGGTCATTCCATGTCAAAAGTACTAGCAAGCATCATAAGAGACAGAATGATAGTATCACGACAGCACTTTCACCCTCCAATTCCAATGTGAATGCTCAGTGTAGGAACAAGTCAGTACGTTTTGAATGTGACTTTGATGGGTTTTCATCCAGAGATTCAACATCTGAAATTGCAAGCCGGAGTTTTAAAGAATCTGAATCACCTGGTATTCAGAGTAACTCAGATGTTGGGCCTCATCCAACACCAATGAAGCTAACAGAGGAAATGCAAACTCCTGGAACTGTTTTTCCTGCATACATGGAGAAATTATCACCTCAAAAGGCACATATAAGGTCAGAGTATGTGCATTCAGTTCTAAATCCTTTACAGAGCATCTCACAGTGGAAGTCACTAATGGATGGGGAGTCTAATTGTAATCTACCTTTAGATGAGTTGGAAGACTCTTCTGAGCAACCTGGAAGCACAAGGAAAAAATCTGAAACACACATCAAAGAAACTTCAGCAAGAAAAGAATCAAAAGTGGAAACAAGCTTATCTTCCTGGTTGAAACCACCTCAGAACAATTGGGATGACAATGATCACAAATTTAGGGCTGTAGCTAGCAGAAAATCCCAATTTCATTGTACTCCTGGTGATAGGCCAATCATTGGTCTTGTCGCAGCACATTGGAATGAAAATGAAACTCAAACCTTGCCAAAGTGGTGGGATGGTAATGGGATCCCTAATTCAACTAACAAGTATAAGGAGGTACCTCTTTGCGGCCTGTCTATTCCTTTGTGACTCTAAGTCAACTTTTTATTTGACACAAATTGTTTTGTTTTTCTTCCCCCAGGATCAAAAGGTGAGTTGGCATGCAACACCATTTGAGGAAAGGTTGGAAAAGGCGTTGTCTGAGGAAAGTTCTCTTTCTCAAAGGTATCAACACATTGAATTTTATCTTGACATGGTGATATTTTAAAAACTGGCATGACACTATAGGTATTTGCTTAAGTAGTGACTCATGATTGAGAAATTAAAACCACATTTGCACACCTTCACCTTGAAAGCTCTGTAAAGAAGGCACAAAAAGGATAAGGAAAGCAAACGAGGTCAGAATCTTCAACTGGAAGAAACGTGCAATGCTCTGGGTTCTGGTCTTGTCCTTAATGGCAACATGTGTGGTAGACGTGTAGCCTGTTCTGCTTTGGGCAATTTGATGTGGATTTGATGAAATATAAACAGCAGGATGAATATATTGGTCTAGACATCAACTGTAGCATTATATTTTGGAAATGCTTTGAGCATCGAGTTTCAAATTTATTTGTTCTGCTGATAATTCATGCACCTGCTATTTCTCCTAGAAAGCTTGCTTGCCATCGATTTAACTTTTGTTGCATACCCATTTCTGCACGTGCTTTTATTTGCTTTTCTTGTGAAATATTTGAACCTCATTTTCATGTTACATGGCCTCCAGGAAGCAACCTCAAGGAAGGCCATTAACTTTTGAAAGGGATGAGGAAAGTGACACTGCTCTATCACATTTTCGAAATTCAGCCCACTCTGAGTCCGTTGTGTCATGCTAGCGAATCCATTCTCCCTGCTTCTCATTTGGCTATGCTCGACATGTGCGTGTAATTAATGTGGTTGGCATATCAAGAAGAGTAAAGATATGAATTTTACATCAACATTAGCTTCCCAGGGCAACTTGTCTTTGTGATATCTGAAGGCATCTTTGCCTTCAGCCATTTTGGCCGCTAGATTGCTGCTTGCGTTGTACCCAGGTGATGGAAATCATCTCATTGGGGGAAATCTCAAATCTTTGCATGGGTGTATTTCTGCTCGACGAGCCATGCAAAGGGTTGCTTATTCATCAGCTTGTAGCATTGCTGGACTGTAATATATGGACATGTTACATGCTTAATGGATGTTCCTCAGGATGATGGTGAAGATACCGTTTTGTCTGCTAATGGTTTCCATCTTGTCTAGACAACAGATTACTCTCTTTACTTCCTCGTGCCTTCATAGCTTGTCTCATCAAAGTCGGTAAATCCCGAGCTTTAGTACTTTGCTCTATGGTTCATAACACAATATTTCAATAGCATTTTGCAGATATCGAACCTTTAAGTGAATTGAGGTAGTGAGCGTACATGTACTTCTGTCCATATTAATCCAGCTATTTGGCGACTAAAACGTCATTTCTAAGGTGCAAACAAATGAATAATTGAAATACAATTGATGTCTTGCAGGTGGGTATTGTGTTAATAGAAGAACACCTGTTTTTGTTGATAGAAATGAGGTTTGAATGGGCTTTGATACCACTATCGATCCTCAAGCTAAAGCCCAGTTATGAATGTCCCATGTACACGCATATCATACTCGTATTTGTCCCATACCCGAGCAATGTGAGTCTCATAATAAGCTAATACTCGATTTTCATGATAAGTCATTGCGTATTTGCCAATCCGGCTACGAAGAATTTCCTCCTTTGTGTTAAACAACCAAAAGAGACGATTGGCGTATCAATGATTGCGTGGATCCGTAATGTCGAGAAAGTTCCTTGGATGCGATACGATCCGTGCATTAGCTGTAACTCGCGTAGCATCTATTTTTGGAACCCCTTTCCAAATGAGAACTGAACAGCACATGGGCTTACCCTTTCGCATTCTGCTGGCTTCGTTCCCCCTCAACAAAAGTCAAGTCATAATAATAATAATAAGTAAAAAGTGGTCTCTTTTATAGGCTAGTAAGTCCATAGAAAGTGCTGAGAACTTTTATTCAAATGTGTACATGTTACAAAAGAAGCAGATTACACACTTCGAGATTCAGCAGTACAGGTTTTTTTTTCCAACGACGGAAGCGCGTTTTCTCAATTTTCACACAGTCGTGTCCTCCGACAAGAAAGGAACAGAATTTAGTTGCTTGAGCAGCCCTATTTGAAACCTTTTATGATTTTTGCGTTCATGAACATGTAAGTCAAAAAACATCCGTTAAAACCTCACGTTCCTATTCATACCAACCTGAACAGAAATTATTTGACCCGTAACCATAGCTGTGATCATTATGTGTGTCGCGCATGTTGCTTTTTCTAGGAATTCAAATGATTAGAAAACAAATTAGCATTCAGTGAGTCCATGTCATGTGTATTTCTCGACACTTACCCTCGCGCGCAAGCCGGCTCATACTTGAGATAGACAGTGCAGAGGACGTGACCATACTGACAAAGATGAACGGGAAAGACCAGATAAAGATGAAAGGTCAAGCTGGCGATTTGTACTATAACGCCATGCTAGGCGAACCATTTATCGCACAATACCAGCACGACAACTTTGTTACGATTGTAGGATCTCTAGAGATATCCCTCGGTCATTGGCGTCTCAAATAATTCATTCTGCTTGTGAGAAGGTCCAACATAAAACTCGAGCTAATTAGTTGAAGGACGGTGCATACATGTTACTGAAGTCCGATGATGTAATATAAAAGTCGGCCCTCCTAGATTTTGGTTGTTGGGTCATTAGAAATTCCGGGTTGATGCACATGGTTAGGTATCCCGCGTGTGTAAACGATAAAGTTTACGTGAGTTACGTTTCCGGTGATTCGAATTACTCTACGTGTAACATTTTTATAATGACACTTTATGGCTAAAGACAATGAAGTAAAACTGATTAAATCGCAATTACGTTCACGGCCGAAGGAAAAGGACTCCCTCGGCACGAGACATTGCTCTCTCTGGTCAAAAGGGTGACTTTTGTTTAATCAAATGAATTAAAACTACGGCATTTAATTAAGTCACAATTAGCTATAAATCATTCAGAAAAGGACCACGAAGAAAATTGAGGTGTTGAGGTACTGTGTGCTTCTTTTTGCCAAGTGTTTTTCCGATTGATGACTTGAGGAAATTGACTTTGCTTTGAGAGGGAATGGGGTTCATAACATTGAGACGACATGGATAAAGAGGGATGGCCTCTCTTTTCAATGGATTGTTACGCTTGCATGTTGATTTCAACCAAGTTAGGGTTTGGACCATGTTGTGATAGCAACTCTTGTCGATTTCATTTCGTATGTCCAAGGGCATTCGATCACAGTAAAAGACTTTAGGGGCAGATGATAATTGCGTATGCGAAACTAATAGTCATACGTATTGTCCCGATTAAAAGGCTTATGTTCGTACACGCAACGTGAGGTATAAGAAAATGCAATGTCAAATAGCGAGATGCTTACTTCTCAACTCATAAGAATGATCGTCATTAAAAACAGCAATTCAAGTGATTATTTGAGTTACTTATTGACGTTTTTTGATTTGCCCAACTTCTTGTCATTTACAAACTTTTATTTGCAAGTCTTAGCTACACCTTAGAGTTACCAACGCCTTTTAGTAATTACCAATTTTAATCAGAGTAACTAATTGACTTTTTTCTAATTAAGCCACCAACTAGTTTTGGGATACCACCCTTCATTTAAGTTGCTTGTCGAGTTTATTTGTTTTTTTTTTTTTGTGGGACTATGGAATGAAATTACCAAATCTAGTTGGTAGTTTAATTAGGGAAAAAGTGGATATGTCACTCAGATAAAAATTTGTAAATTCATATAAGAGTCAATTAATCTAAGGGATAGGTAAGAAAGATGAACAAAAGTGGGTAATTTGCAAATTGTTAAAATGATTGATAAATTCATAAAAGTGTAGGTAAGTTACAGTCAAGTTATTAAGAAATCTAGTGATGAGTAATTTTCTTGTCAATTGCTCTTTTAACTTATCGACTCTTTTAGAATTCTACTAATAAGGAAAAGTTTATTGGAAATGAAATAGTATAATTGTCCATTCTCGTATAGCATGTTAAAAGGGAAAAGTTTTATAAAAGCCCTAAATCTATTCATTGGTGCCAATTTATTTCTAAACCTTTTTATTGGTGACACTTAAGTCCTAAAAATTTTGACTTAATGTCAATTCAGTCATTTTAGCTAATTTTGGCTAGATATTATTGACGTGAGTGCTAGTGGGCCTACATGGCATGATTAACTCTAACGTGGACAACTTTCAATTAATTTTCAAATTAGTTATTTATTCATTCATTCATTTCTTTTTTTCCTTTACTCTTCCTTCAACTGGTCGTTGGCTATTGGTGAAGCTCAAGCTTGCCAAATATGGTGAGGTTGTACCTTGCCCTCATCAAATTTGGTGAGGGTTGAGCCTTGCTAGCCATGGACGAGGCTTGTCCTTGCTAGATCTAATGAGGTCTTGGCAATGCTCAACCCTCGCCAACCTAGTGCGAGGCCACCCTTGCGGCCTCTAGTGAGGGTGACCCTCTCTAATGGCTAAGGAGACCTCATTGGCCCTCACCTTTGGCTGATTGCCAAAGTTCGACGACTTGCTGGAGGAAGAGGAAGGAAAAAGAAAAGAAAAGAATAAAAAATAAATAAAAAAAATTGACCGTGCCACATAAACCAACTGACGTCCACCTTAGCAATATCCTATCAAAATTAATTGAAATGACTGAATTAATACTAGATCAAAAGATTTATGATTGAATTGACACTAGGTTAAAGGGTCTAGAACTAAATTGATACTATTAAAATGTTTAGAACTAAATTGAGATCAATGTAATAGGTTTAGGATTTTTCTAATACTTTTCCTCATGTGAAAAGATTAGTGCATGCATCAGGTGTACCTAACAATGAAAGGATGTAATATGCACTAATTTCTGAACAAGGCGTATAGCAGAAATTGCATAAGATTGTGTCTTCTAGTGTCACGGACTTTCAATGTACGATAGATATGGCTTAGTAGAAATGAGTATAGATAAAACTCACTCCAAAAGTTAGCATCTTTGCTTTTGCTTTTTCTATTTTGCGACAGAACTCAGCAACAAGTTTCCTATGAAGTAATTGTGTTGATGGAGACATCGAGAACTTTTATACCTCGCAAGTCATCGGACCTCATTACCCGCTTCAAACTAACGTCTTGTATGGTTCCATGACTGGATCGTGTGTTGATCAAGATGGAGAATCTTGCGCTTTGGGCCATCAAATGGAGCCCGATCTAACATGCATGATTTCTTCTTTTGACTGCATGTCCCCCCCGGGGGGGGGGGGAGATGTGTTAAAATATATTGTTTTAATCATATGTGATTTGAGCCAAACCCCCTTATTATCAATTCAGAAGAGTCGGTTCCCTTTAGACACATTGGAAAGAGAGAGAGATGTGTAAAAATATATTGTTTTAATCATATGTGAATTGAGCCAAACCCCCTCAGCATCAATTCAAAAGTGTCAGCTCCCTTTAGACACATTGGAAATCTCCTGCAAATTAAATAGTCTAGAAGACATGTGCAAAAGAGAGTGCAATCCTGTTATGGATATGTTACCTTATTCATTTCTGATTATATCACGGTAAAAAACCTCAGCAACTTCCAGGATTAGATTTCAAAACATATCATGCTTAACGACAGCAAGACCCAGAATTCCAACACAGAATTTGAAATCAAAACAATGTCAAGGTTGGGGATGATAGCATTCCTGTTGGAGCCAGAATAGACAAGTTTCACAAGTTTGCTGCGAGGGGCATCAAAGAAAATCGGGGGTTTTCTATGGTCTGGTTTGTCAGACAACGAAAGAAGGTTCTAAATAGACTTTTGTGGTGCTTCTGGAGCCAAAAGTTCAGAGGACTGACCCATAAACAAAAATATCAATCGGGAACTTGGACTTTTTCCATCAAATCTTTCTTTTTTTGGGGGGCATAGTCGGGCACTAAACAAAACACTTTTATTCTTTTTTAATCCTCTCTCCATTGACTTGAAACCTCATCTCAGCCTTCATGATCGTTGCTGCATCTATCTCCCTCTCTGTCTGTCTCTCGCTCCCCTCTTGGCCGTATACGTCTGTTTTTCCATCCCATGGACCACGGACAGAAACTCAGAATGAAGAGAGTAGTCCTCATAATTCCATTCCACATGCCATCTCTAGAAAGCAATCTAGGAAAAGTCTGTCTGGGCCTCATACCATTATTCGGTTGACGTGGACACTGCAGTGCGAAAGAGATACGTCATCTACGACTCTATGAACCTTACGCTATAGGTTATCAGAATTTCTTTTCTCAGGTTAGGTCTTGGCTCTTTTTTCCTTCCGTATAGGTTTGCTGCTCATGAGAAACGACGCATCCGTTAAGAGTTTCAGCATGGAGAACACCGCCATCAGATGCAAGATCCACATCTACGTTAGTTCATGATCAGATAAGATTAACAATCAAGATGGTTTGCCAAACATACACAACGAATCTACTAACTGGTTTGATGAAGCGAAGCGATCAAGACTTCATTACTCAAAACATGCACGAGACTGTGTCGGGCAACATTATCATGCCGGTTGCATTCATATTAATTTTTCTCAGTGATAACCATATGGTAAGGGACACGGAGCGCCTCCAAATGGATGCCAATGGTTGAAAGATATACGCAGAAAGGTGAGGTCTTCACCAAGATTTCTTTTCCAATAAATTCATTATCTCAAGCGGCTGTGTTTGTTGACCTTGCCCTATTCTTCGGTTAAAATCCAACAGCACTAATTCGTGATTCGCGATGCTGGGTCAACCGTGACGAGGACTTAGGCATGCTTGGGGACAAGTGCCTAGAACAAGTCGTCCTCGTTAGAAGGATCTTACGTATACATACACCCTTAATCAGCATGATATAGCCATACAGCCCACAGTACAGATGCGTCTGTGATTGACCAGCTGATCAGTTGCAGACTCTCGTACAGACACTAAAATATACTTCCCAAACCGTGCGCAATTTAAAACTTCAGTATACGAGAATCAACCAAATTATTGGTTGGGTTCAAGAGAAAACAAAAGCTTTGCTAAATCCCACAACGCGAAGGAATCATAAAAATCGAAAGTTTGCCAAGTTATATGGAACTCGACCCATGAAAAGTATTTAAATTTATAAATTAGATAAGACTCAGATCATAGTCCAAATGGATGGCTTAAATATGAAATTATTTTGAAATTTATGATATGATAAATTAAATTTATGACATGCACTGAGATCACATACCCATTGATTTTTCAATTGCTAAGTCAATACCATGCATGGTCAGGCCTCCATTCGGCCTCTCTACTAAGGGAGTTGGTACGGCTGCGTCTGCCTTGCGCCCATTGGGTCTCAGGACCCTTAGCATGGAAAAAAATTGCATGTTCGGAGGGGGATTGCCCGATTGTACGATTGTACCAGAGAGATTGCGACAGATCATGACTTAACTATGCTTCTAATTCCACGCCTCCGTCGGAATTGTGTTGCATCCTCAAAGAAAACTCTGTACCTGTAGTCTCCTCGTTCAGTTTGTTTTTTATTGGGATAAGTACGATTAGTTTGAAAAATCAAGGTCAATATATATATATATATATATATATATATATATATATATATATATTCGACTTATACTTTTGTATTTTGGTGAGAATTTGGCTTATGATTCTTAAATTTCCTCAAAAGCAACATTCTAGAAATAATGACGTGAATAACATGACATTCGATAATAAGTTGACATAGAAAGTCTAATCGTTTTTTCACTTGTCGATTTCACGTATAACATAGAAATAAAACATTTGATCAAACTAATATGGTAACATAACTTTCAAGGATTGATTTGATGATAAAATGACGGGGATCTTACACCTAAACAAGTGCGGGGTCTCAAAATCAATTCTCTTTGTCTTTACATGACCGGTTTGTCAATCGATAATAATTCAAGAATGCAGAAAAAGGAGGGCTACTAGAATCCTATAGACGTGCAAGTACAAACATAGCCCACAGTGACTTTGAATTGTCTTTCTTCTATTCAAGGAATATTGCATCGTTAAGCAAGTGTATGAAAATTTATCAATATATTAACCAGCTATATGAAGAAGTAAGCACGCCATACATTGCGAATTCCGAGTCAAATGAAGAAAATTTACCAAGCTAGTCCACTTTAATTAGGAGGGCTTTGGACCATTTTTCTTTCATTCATTTTTTTTTAATTTTTTTATGTGGGTGTGGAAATTCATTTCAGAAGCAACATGATCAGTGTTTCCTCTAGAATCTAATCTGATTAGACAAGGTAAATAATCATGTTAAGAAAGCTTAGTCGCCAGATATGTTAAAGCAATAGGGAGGGCTTCCCTCTCTCTCTCTCTCTCCTTTGAAACTGTCCATATGAAAAGGACAAAGAAAAGTTGAAACACAGCCTGAACAAGTCAAACAATCAGGGCCGCTCAGGTTGACTTTCCCTAGTCGATTTACGCAATGAATGATAATAACTTCAAGAAATTCAAGAAAAACCCATTTGCATCAGGTTTTTCACCGGCCATAAACAATCTCAAAGTCAACATGTTGATAAAGTTACTATTTATCAGCATGCCGTAGACAATTCTGAATTCATTCTAATATATCTGATCACATTTTAAATAAAAACAAACGATTCATTGTATTTTGTAACTTGAAAAATTCTAACTTTATAAATTATAAACTTGTCTTATTCCGATTGATTGTGCTTATCGCATCAGCAGTAAAGCGACCTTTTTATTTTATTCTCTATCTTACCTTTGACCATTCTTGATGGAATGGTAAGATTTTATTCAAATTTCAAGCAACATATGGATGATCATTGAAGATTATTTCGATGAATCGGTACGGGTTGAATTTAGGAGAGATGACGCGAATCCAACGCGTGTATTTAGGAGAAATGGCGAAAGAATACTACATGTTACTCTATTAAGTGATCAGGAAGATCAGTCGATCACGTCACCCATAGAATCAGCCCAGCCAACCGATTTTCTTTTCCTTTGGAAAGGAAGAACTTTCTCTTGGTGATGGCGACTCCATCATCATTTAATGGTTTACATTAATAATCAAAGTCCGTTCTTGACCGAAGGCAAACCACATGATCTCTCTTTCATATGCAGACATCCTCATCTCCCACACGCACTATAAGAAGCTCCTGCTTTAAGACCTGAATGATGAGTTAGGGCACTCCCAAGAGACAACAAAGAATACTAGAGAAAGAAACAGGAGAGGGAGAGGGAGAGGGAGAGGGAGAGAGATGGAGGTTATACAGAAGAAGAACATAAGTGAGTGCAGTGAAGAGAAGATTAAGGAGGACGAAGATGGAAGCAGGACGGCCCTTCCAGGGTTCCGGTTCCATCCGACGGATGAAGAGCTCGTCGCCTTTTACCTCAAGAGGAAAGTGGAGAAGAAGCCTCTTAGCATCGAGCTCATCAAGCCCGTCGATATCTACAAGTACGACCCTTGGGATCTTCCAAGTAAGTTTCTTTTCGCATTCATTCGTATTCTTCTTTATACAGTGCTTCATACTGAACTGATCAGAAAAATCATCTCTTTAATCGTATTTGAGGAATATTACATAGATGACGACCTTAATATGTCATATCTTGAATTTCTCCAATAACCCTGCAGCTCATCTCATAAGAAAAGATCAAAAGAAGAAATTTTTTTGGTTTCGATATGCATAGATGAGCACATGTGACTGTCCGTTGGTGAGTTTGTGCTGAGAATCTGTTTGAACAACCATAGGATTAATATTCAATGGATTACCTCAAAATACAGTTGTTTTCTTCATATAAACTAGCTACTTATTTAGCCGGCAACGATGGACGGCACACAAGATGGTCACCAGGATTCCAGTAGTACTTGCTTGCTCAGCAGAAAAGCATGACTGATTTTTAATCCCTACTCGTGAAAAGTTACAGGATTTCCACTATCTGTATCCATGAATATGTATGTTATCCATTTCCTAGAGGTTTGATCATCAGATGGTTCTTCTCAGACAGATCCCTCCTTACCCGACACATAATAACTCTAAAGAAACTGCGAATAGCAAGTGAAAGAACCACAGTATCATCACTAAGCACCTCGGACTTATTTCTTCCGATCACAGTCCACATATATGTCCTCCAATATCGTAAAGGTCGAGAAATCGTTTTAGATTGAGGGTGAAGCAACCAATTTCTCCAACGCTAGATTGAGAAAAATTATTACCTTATTCGGCCACTTGTGTTACATAAGTCCTATAAGATTCGAAGAACGAAAATATCTAGAGTCGAACGAGCAGCATCTTGGTACTGTTGTGAAAAGCAAGAAGATAAATCTCCTGATAAAATGAAAAGCTATCTGTCTTATTTTCTTCGAAATTATGATGATTATAGCTGGTAAACAAGAAAAGGGGACTTCTTTTCTCTTTTCACCGTGAAAAATACATATGTACGTACATATATACGTACATATATACATATATTTAGAGCTCTACCTAATACCTTTTTATTTTTTCGTCGGAAGTTCTACCAAATACTGAGTGTGTGAACCATAGGGAAAGTTTCAAACTTGTATCTGACTAAAGTTCACCATCATTTTGTGAATACTTTGAAGAAGTAAGCACCGTTGGGGAGAAAGAATGGTACTTCTTCTGCATGAGAGGGAGAAAGTACAGGAACAGCATAAGGCCCAACCGAGTCACAGGGTCCGGGTTTTGGAAGGCGACCGGCATCGACAAGCAGATACACGCGGCCAAAGAGCCCCACGACTGCATCGGTCTCAAGAAGTCCTTGGTCTACTACCGTGGGAGTGCTGGGAAAGGCACGAAGACTGACTGGATGATGCACGAGTTCCGGCTCCCGCCGTCGGGGAAAACCGGCCATGACAGTCTCTCCAAGGCCAATGGCATTGCTCTAGAAGCGGTAAGAATTTTCACTTCATTCATTTTCACAGCGGTGTTGCTCCACATTCTAGATTATGTCAATGAGTTTTGCAAAGATCATCTACACTACTGCATGGGAATGATGTAGAGAAACACAAACATCGAGCTGAGTGTTTCTGGATAAATTGTTTCTGTATTCTTTTCAAGTCTTTAGCTCACTTTTGATAAAAAATGCTTGAGTCCGATAATAACCTGTTCCGATCTTACACGTTAGACAGCGTCAGGAGATTTATCAAATGAACTGCAATCTTCCTTGCACACACCAGACACATGTCAAACATCATCGGATTGAAGGATCGTCTTCTTGCTCTTTTTCTAGTGTATAAATTGGTCAAATATATCATGGTATGGTATGCAATGTGAACGAGTCTACTCCAGAATAATATATTTCCATAGGTCGTCGTACAATCTTGAAATTTCTAAGTGAGTTCATTCACCATCGTATTCTCCTGTGTGTAACCTTCTTTCATATCAGAAAACAGATCATGTATACAAAAATTTGATAGTCGTGTTCTTACTGTATCTGACTTTCGGTACCCCACAAAAAAAAAAAAAAAAAAAACCTGAATTTGATTTTCTTTCTTTGGTGGGCTTTGTAGGAGGTCTGGACACTATGCAGGATTTTCAAGAGAATCCCATCGCACAGAAAGTACACGCCGAACTTGAAAGAGCACAGCACCACCCTCAAGCAGAACCCAACTGACTCAGGCTCTAAAACAAGCAGCTTCGAATCTGAATCTGCCGAGCAGTACGTGAGCTTCGGGGATTCGGCCGTTGTCACCCACAGTGAGAAGAAGCCGGTCATCACGGACCATCTCGACGACCGGAACTACCTGCTCTTTACTCAACTGAACTCGATATCTCAGGCGCCGTTTGCAGCGCCGGCCTGCTCCGGGTTGTGGAATCTGAATGGAGAGGATCTTCTCATGCACGGGAACTGCTGGGACGAGCTGAGGTCAGTAGTTGAGCGAGTCGCCATCGATCCTTGCCAATCTTTCAACTGGAGATAGATGCCTAAATTAACGTTTCTTCGTTGATCGAGCTCGTAGGCCCTCCTGTCGGAATAGGGGGCATCATATATGTGTCCGAATCTGCTAAATAAATATCCTACGTTTTCAAAAACGGTATAGGGTCCCGTTAGGCGGTCTTGATATGGTTTCCGCAAAATCATGTTATATTGGGATAAGTAGGGATACACTGTGCAAAGGGTTCTAACTTCCTCACAACATAAAAGCATCGATTGATATGTATTGTTTGATGTGTATGTATATAGGAGGGAACGAACTTGTACTAATCTAGGTTTCTAATTTACAGCATTATCCGATTGACAGCGGCTCTCATAGCATCGCATTTTCAATCATGAGTTTAGCCGCTTCGATTCATATGTTTTGAGAGGGAGAGAGAGAGAGAGTCGATTGATTACGTTTGGATACGAAGGACACGCTATTCTCCAATGTTCTTCACATTGGGTGGCTAGGACTCGGTCTGAAGGGACAAATCGCAAAGCAAATATTGAGAAAATGACCTGACCTTCACACGCAACGAGAGAGAACTAGTCATACCAGTGCGAATTGAAGCCTAGTCAATTGAATGCTTTCTATTTCTCCCTTCATTGGAAAAATGTCACAGCTATTTGGCACACCCCTTGACTTGGTATCTCTCTCTCTCTCTCTCTCTCTCTCTCGTTTGCTAGAACTGCTGTTCATTGTATTTGCTCGATACCGATGTCTAAGCGATACAACACAAGCCACCGAACATTTACCGCAAGTCATGGCAAGCAAGGGCCCTACACGCTTACTACAGCGGTTCTATCGTTATTATCGTGTTGACATTCAGGAAAGTTAAAGTCCTGTTAGTGACTAAACATGCACAATTTTCTACCGGCCGACAGCTATAAAGCTCTTGCTACTTGGCATTTTTCCTAGATCTAATCTCCTTCACAAGAAGCGGTCCCGACACCCGGCAAGGTGGGGGGGGTGTGTGGTCCTGTTAGATATTATATGGATTTCTTGCCTTTAAGGGTACGCTCAATAACATTTATGTTCTCGATAATAAATTTTTTTCAGAAATAGTTCTTTTCTATTTTTTATTCCTAACAATTTTTAGTAAAATAACGCGTTTGATAATTACATAAAATATTTATTCCTAAAAAAAAAAAAAGAATAGGAATACATTTGATGAATCCCATAAATTTTTTTGTTACATAGAATTCTTTTAATTTTTAATAATTTTTTGATTTCTTTTCTTATCTTCTTTTTTTCTTTCTTCTTCTTCTGATGGCGATGGGTGACAGGCGGCGGCAGCGACGATCGATTAGAAGAAGAAAAAAAATAACTTATTCCAAAAATTGTTTCGAAAATAAGAAACTATTTTTTTTTCTATTCTTGTCTCTATTCCAAATCTATTTTCCAAAATAATTTTTTATTCCGGAGAATAGAAATATTAGCTGAAGTTACCAAACGGATTTTTATTCTTTTTCTATATTGGTAAATAAAAGGATAGAAAAAATAGCAATGTTGACAAACGGTAACCTAGCGATGAAGGTTGACTCTTGGGTAACTTAAGGTGGCAATGCATTTCGTCGAATCACCATCACGAGACATAGCTAACATAACCCGCGCCAACATAGGAGAGACTACATCTTCTGAGCTAACTCTTCGCCACAATCGAAGTGGGCTCCTGAGAAGAGACTGATGCAAAACCAGCTAGTCTATTTCCAATTTTCTCGGGCATCGGTTCTTGGGAGGTCCGGGAATCCTATAGTTCGGATTAGGATAAATCCTAGTCTGTCAAGTGGCCTTCTCTAAATTTAACTCTCATTAATATTATCCACATGATCCTCAATAGAGGAAGAAATTCAACCCCCTTTTTGCAAACCCAAGTTCAGCTCTCAGCACGCCTTGCAATGGGTAATGCTAATCCTTCTTCTTAAACATGTCTCATATACAAATTAACTCTTTATACCTTAATTGGAAAAATCTGAAACACAGACACTGACTATTTCAAGCAACATCAAGACTGATTGAAAATTTTACGTTCAGTTCAAATCATCTGCTCTACATGTACATTGTAGGAGTCATAGTTGAGCCCCAGCTTACCCAGCAGAATACTCAGAATGGCCTCCGGTGGACATTCTTAAATACCAATGCCATGGGAAAGGTTAACAACTTCTGAAATTCCAGAACGGGAGAAAAGAATAAACTCCGAAAGATTTGACGTCTGTGCTCTTTTAAGGTAAACTCCAAAAGCTTACCTTTTCAGGTAGAGTGCCACTCCCTATGTTTACATTCCCTGATGCTATTAATTGCTTTATTTGTTGAATCAGTCTCTTCACACGATCAAACATTAAGACTGATGGTATGAGTTCTGTCCTTGCACTTGATCATTATTAACTGGTTGACTAACAACAGGAATGTCCAAGCTACGTCCTTCTGCCTGAGAAGCAACTTCTCTAACGTCAGATATCCTTGCTTCTGTAGCCTGAATATCATTCCACTCTCCATCTGCAATTGGCCGGAGATTTTGTTGATCACCAGTCACATGGATGACATTTTCTCCGGAAACCGATGCTGCTCGAGAGACACTGAGACATGCTTTATCCACGTTCTCCTCTGAGGAGTCTACATGTTTCGTCAACGGAAGGGCACTTCCCATATCTGAGCAAGACTCGATTTTTTCCTCAAAGACCTGCTTTGTGTCCATGTGTTGTCTGTCCAAATAAAGCAATCAATTCACTGAGCCCTTATATGAGTGACATCATATAAGAAAGGGTTTCTACATCATTCTAACTATTCCTACTGCATCTCTGTTCAGTTGAATTTACATGTATAGAATACATATAGGTCAACATGACAACCAGCTAAGAGATGCAACTGGAAAAACAATATGGAATGGTACTTTTCTTGGGTGTCATCAAAAGTAAAGACTGTACCTTTGAAGCTGCACTTGAAGGACATTCACATATTCAAGAAGCTCCTGTTTATCCTTTGTTGCAGCCAACTCTTTCTGCTCAGCCTCCCTTATTCTAGCACCAGCATCTGACTCTGCAACTCTGGCCCTCTCCTCAGCCCTGACAACAGCTGCTTCCAAGATAATAGCACGATCTCTAGCTTTTGCAATCTCAGAACGCCATAATTGTGCCTCCTGAAGAGCAGAATCTCTCTGCTTTATTAGTTGATCTCTTTCTCTGCTTAAAGCCATAATCTTTCCTTCAGACTCTTTCAACTGCACATACAGAGCTAAATATAGATTAGCACCAGACCAATTATTGAAAGGAAAACAAAACTCATCTACAAAAAAATAGAACTCGGCTATCTATGCTAGATGGCATTTCCATGTATCCTTTATAAGGTATTTGGTGCCTAAAAACCAATGTGTGATACACTCATCAGGGCAGTTGGACAACATCCAAGATGTGAAAACTGAACTACCTTCAGTTTTGATGTTTCCACCTGCTTCTTGTAATCTTTTGTCAAACGCTCAATTTCTTCACAAGCTAGTCTTCTTTGTTCATCCATTATGTGAGCTGCAGATGCTGCAGCCTCAGCTGCCTCAGCAGTCTCTGAAAGCTTCTCTGCTATTTCTTTAATAGTTGAATCCCGTGCCCGAACGCTCCTGGCCAAATTTTGCAGTTCCTCATCCTTTACTCTAAGTGTCTCCTGCAAAATATTCCAGCATTTACAATAAAACAAATACACCAGTAATAAAAAGATAAGCGGACTACCATTGCCCATCAAGTAGATAACTGCATAAGGATCTAAAATTGAGACCATTTCCACCAGGCTGGGCTCAGTATAATCACTAATAGGATATATAATGCAAATTAATAACCCTAGAGCAAAAGTTCAATCTTTTTGCAGATAGAGAAAGGATCACTACTCATTACGTGAGAGGAATCGTGTATCTTACAAAGGCAAATCACCAAGATGTTCAATGCCCAAAGCAAGGAACAACTGAATATGAAAGGAAAGGATTTTGTCATACCGACAAGTATTCACATAGAAAGCCCTTTCATCACTGCTTTAAGAGTAAGATCAATTATTTTGTACCTTCATGATTGTCATATCATCTACTGGACCATCAATTGGCTTATTTGTCATCATCCCCAGAGCATTTCTCATAGAAATCTGCATTGCTGCTTCAATTTCTTTGGAACATTCCAATGCTGTTGAATTAGCTGCAGCAACTACAGTTGCAACTGTTCCTAATTTAGCAGAACCATTCCCACTTAAGGAATTTACAGCTTCTTTATGAGCCTTCAGGACCAACTGAGTTGCACTGATTGTTGGAAGATGGAAAGATAGAGAATGGTAAGTGATTGTCCCACAGAGAGAGAGAGAGAGAGAGAGAGAGAGAGATTTTCATCTTCTGGTATAGATGGTGGTTGGTTGGTTCATTTTTGCGTGCAAGTAAAAATGTGAGAATTACAACAACTGATATGGTCACAGAGAGAGCTAAGCACTTCTTATGTTAAAACAAGAGGAAAAGTTCAGCAATAGTGAAGAATTAAAATGGGGATAATGGAATATTGCAAAGACCAATCTAGTGTAGCTTGAAAATAATAATACAAAGACACAGTGCACACTCCACAAATAAATCTTCATCACAAAAACAAATTCATAGACCTTGGTATGTAGTCAACAGAAAATCCATACCATGATGATCATATTCATGGATGGATATCAAAGCCTCCTGCCAAAACTATAGCAAAAATATTGTTTGACTTTAACTGATTGTGAGAAATTTCTAATGATCTTAAGAGATGATACACATACATTTGTGAAGATCTGTGATATTCAGATTTAAAAAAGAAATCTATATTAGGTCCACTGAAAGTGGAGAACTCATTATTACCACAACAAATCTCTACTCTTTTCTCCCTGATTTCAGCTTTAGGATCAAATCACTGGAGTAACAGAATTCCCGAACCCTTTCAAAACTTCCTTACATGTAAGTTTTCAAAATCTCTGTGATGGCAAACGAGAAAAAGAGCCAATGTTTGTTAAACTATGAAAATAGAACGCAAGATTCAACTTACTGAAGAGTAGATACCCAGGCTCTGGCCGCACCAGGAGTTTCAGCACATAAAAAGTAGTCTTTCTTTGTGGGAGTCCCAATGTCTAGGAAATAAGGTTAAGAAGCACACAGATTCATTGAAACTGTATGTGAAACATATCAACTGGAAGAATTACAATTGACATTAACAGGTTCATAGCCAGAAATCAAGTTCTGGGACAAAGGATACAGAAACAGCAGCCATCATACTTTGGCAATCCACTGAAACATAGATAAATAGAAGGTTTAAAAACCATAAATCATGAAACAAAGTTCAAATTAGCTCAACAAGTCCAGAAATGTTGTGTAGAACAATTTCTAAAAGAATAAATCTTACTGGAAGTTTACAGGAGACACTGTAATGGTGCTATTAGCATCGAATGTTATGGTACCCTTCAGAGCTGGTTCATTTCTCCTAATTCTGATACAAACAAACAACAAAGAAATTTAAATGATAAATACAGACTTTTATGAATGAAAGCACAAAAAATTCCAGTTCAAAATGACTGACTTGTATTCCATTCTTCCAGTTGTTGGGTCAAGGATCACCCACCGCTCGTTCCACTTCCTCAGCTATTAAGAAGAGAAAATCACATGCAGGATCTTTTCATCAGACAGATCATGTGCCAGGGAAAGAAAAAACTTTTTAAGTAGACAGACTTTCATCAGTGGAGATAGTAAAACTGACAGTGGCCATGCCCTGGCTGAAAATCTAATACCATTGCCACCAAGCAAGAGCGATTTAAATTTTAAACAGGAAGACCAGGTCTAAGTGCCTTTCTTCCACTAAAGTCAAGCAAACCATATAAAACACTTAACCTAACTTCAAAGACATTCCAAATTCAAATGCAAAAAGCTGAATTTCTCGCTTGACAAGAAAAGAAATAGATCTCATTTCTCCCTTATGGCAACTGCCTTAAGGTAAAAAGAGGGGAGCACATCTATAGTTTGAGCTGTCAAGTAAATTGGTCGATGATAATCAAAATATCTAAATTTCGATAGGGCACCAGACTCCAGAAAATGGAAGTCATTTAATTTTTTAGAGAGGCATCAAAGTGGAAAATTTTAACCGCATAAACAAGTTTTTTTTTTTTTTTTTTTTTGTCTATTACAAAGATATAGCAAACTTTTCCAGTCCCTCTATGACATGAAGATGAACTGGTTTTTACTCCTAATTCATCAGATAGAAAACCCGTTACCTCAAACTATGAAACACCGGCCCTCTTCTATCCTGTACATGATCATCCTTCTGAATTCTACCCCGAGAATTGTCAAATTCTTCGCGAGTACATGCCCTCCTCTAATTTGAACCACTTCCATATCTCTAATTCGAATCACATTTGCAAAACTATAGAGACAAATAACCCGACACCTGACTTAATTTCTAAAAATGTAATAGATACTCCACAATTTCCATTCACGCAGTGATCAAGGAAGGACCCATAAGACTCATCGACGCATTGATCAAAGGTGAAACCCCGATTCAAATCGCTGCCGTACAACAATGAGAACCTAAAACCAGGCGACATTCAAACAAAACAACGACTAGATCGCAAAATCTCACAGAGAGAGAGAGAGAGAAGAATTTACAGTTTCGGATCGCTTGAGGAGCGGGCCCTGCAACAAGTTCCTGCCGGAACCGGACGCGAGCTGCCGCTTGATCTTGTCCAAGCTGTTCTCTGCATCCGCGGCCGCCTGGAAACACCACGATCATCGCAAATTCCCTTAGCTCCTCGCGCCCCCGAAAAGAAATAAACGAAAACGAACGCAAACGTACGCTCACGACTACGAGATGGTAGTGCCGCGGAACTGACCGTAGAAGCGCCATTGGAGGCCATGGCGAAGGAGGAGCAGTCGGCAGCAGGACCACGACGGAGGCTTCCGGGGGGCCCCGAATCGGCGGAAGAGGAATCGTCAGTTCTCGTCGATGATGCCGCCACTGCGAGAGAGCGATCGAGGTTCCATGTCCCGCTCCGACCGAGGTGGGCTGTTAGGTTTTGATGGACTTGCAGGTGGAGATGGCGATGTCCTCCTTACGTTACTCTTCTTGTCCCTCATTATTTCCCCTTTTTCATATATTCATTTCTTTGCCCTTTGGGCCCGGAAGTGTTTTTATTTTCGATAAAGCCCTATGTTTTTTAGGTTCTTCGTAAGATAGACCCATCAAATGAGTGAATTAAGTCAAAAAAATAATCAAGACCGAATCCACTAATACATTGATATCCCGAATTTTAACTGTGTCCCAAAAATTTTTAAACAATGCCATTTCAAAACTTTTTTGTGTTGTCAAATTCCAAACTTGTACTAATATGATGAAAAAATTCATACTTTTTTGTTATATTGATACAAATTCGGGTATTGGTGAATGAAGAGAAACTATATGAGATATTATGTCATGACGAGCAAAGTTTAAAACTTTTTGGTTCAAATAGAGTATTTTTATCACACTAGCACAAATTTAGGAGATTAGATAACACAAAAATCGGGTATTATTTTGATAATTAGCATAATTTAAGATTTACGGTGATACTTTTATGTAGAATGTATTGTAGTGCATGAATTATTTTCAAGTTTTCATGTTGCGTAGTTGAAGAGATGAGGATCATGGGCTATTGATGTTCTTAAGGCCAAAAAGACGTCGACTCACCGTTGCACAATGACTGGGGTATTGGGCTGATAATTTGATCATAAGACATTATGCAAAACACTAATAAACTTAATAGCAATCTTTTTGAGTTCTGCCATTTCAACCTAGGAGCGGAAGGCTACTACTTTCAAGGAAATTACAGGGAGTCTACCTTCCCTAATGGTCCCCCAAGTTCCTAAATGTAATTTTATCTTTCCCACCTAATAAAAAAATATTCCGTGTTTAGCATTCGAGAGTTTAGACGAAATAGTTTAAGAAATTGTTGAAGTCCATTTATTTATGAAAATGGTAAAAAAAAATATATTTTTAAACTCAATTTATTTCGTAAAAAATAAATGATTTAAAAAATATTTTTTCTAAAAATGATCAATTGTACCTTTTGAAATAATTAATTAATGAAAATTATTTTTATTATTGATAATATTTTATATTTAAATATTTCCTTGGACAATAAAAACATTAAATTTTATAAATGATATAAGAGATTATTTTTAAGAAAATATTTATTTAAATTATTTATTTTTTGAAACAATCGCATCATAATGCAAGCACAAGTGATGCAGGCTGCGGGTGTCCGACATGATCCGACCCGGATCCGGAGCCAACTTCCCGGTTCCTTTCTTTTTGAAAATCCCCTAAAACCCTAAAAACCCATTTCATCACCAGCATCCTGGTCGTCATCGTCATCGGCAAATCCTGATCCAGCGACGTCCCTTCGCCGGAAAAGATCTTCGTCAACTTCTTCCTTCTCTCCTCAGGCGCGTCGGCATCGCTGCGACCGCTGCAAGCGTCACCGGCAGCGTTCCGTAGCACCTACAGATGCTCGCGTAGCGACGGCGATGGCGGGAATAGTAAAGGTGCCGGGCGCGTTCGACGTGACTCCGCACAAGGTGTCGCTCTGCATACTCCTGCAGGTCTACGCTTCTCCGAACCAAGTGTTCGTGCCGTTCCCTTTCTCTTCCTTCGCTCAGCACAACCGCCTCGGCCTCTTCTTACTGGCCCTCACCAAGGTACTCTGCTACTCTCCACGAGTAGCTCCTAGGTTGCGGTTCTTACCCGCATTTCCAATTCGATGCGCTCAGGGATTGCTGCTCAATTGGCTATCTCCTGTTGAGCTCTGATTTGTTACTGTTTTTGCTCATGTGAGCGTATGAGCTTGTTTTTACGGTCGGATGTGTGATTCTGTGATGCAGTCGTGTGACGATATATTGGAGCCGAAGTTGCATGACCTGATAAATCAATTGAGGGAAATTGGAAGCTCATCGATCGATTGGTTAGCCGACCACTTAATCAGTAGGCTGTCCTCTCTGTCTTCTCCGGATGATCTATTTAACCTCTTCACGGAAGTGCGAGGTCAGTTTGGTTAATTCATGTTCACGTAGTGTTATTCATTTCTCCCCGTGTTTGCACAATGAGTGTGATGCCAGGCGAGTTAGCTCCTGTGAATACTCAAGACTGCAGGGTGTAACGTGCTGCTTCCTTGTCGTCTTGCATCTCTGTACCTATCTTTCACCTCGCTAAGTAATGATAGCTTATGAGTAGTGCTAAAGCGCAGCCTAAGAAAACAGAAAAAGAGGGAAACTAAACAGCAATTAGAAATCCCAATCCTACATAGTCTTGTCGACAATATACTTCAATTCTTAGGTGAACACTTTTCACTTTCCCAGTTGGTTTTATGCCTAAATTGAATAAAACTATATCATCCTTGAATTGTGGATTTTACAAATATCATAAGTACTTTGAATATTTTGAAATATTCTATATGGTTATCAATATTGCTGAGAGTGCCTCATCTAGTGGACACTGAACCATTACTCAGGATATTCTTACTTTATCTTTCATCTTCACAGTTTAGTACTTGACATGTTGCATTGTTCTCTCGTGAACTAGTTCTAATAATTCAATCTTCTGCAAGGGTACAAGTTATATTGTAAGTCTAACTTTACAGAAACTATTACCCAGGTGTCCTTGCAGGCCAAGATGCCAGTGTTGTTGAAGATGACCAGATTATACTGGACCCAAATAGCAACCTTGGAATATTTCTTCGTCGCTGCATACTTGCATTTAATCTCCTGTCCTTTGAGGTACTCTAGTTACCCTCCTTTAGAACTGCTTATATTCTCCTTTTCTCACTTTCTTGTGCCTGCAAGCACATAAATCCCCGAAATATTGTTTTTCACATGGGCTAAAGAAGATCAGTTTGAAAATGTTATTTGAGCAATTATTGTTAATTTGACAATAGGAATGTTAAATATGCAGGGTGTTTGCCATCTTTTGACCAATATTACTTTGTACTGTAAAGAAGTCCTCTTAAGCAGTGCTCCTCATGAGGCCCACTTAGATGGTTCTGGTGTTAATCTTATGGAAGCATCAGAGTATGAAAATATGGAGCTTGAGAATTTTGTTTTTGAGAAAGTTACTGAAGAAATCGAGGCTAAGAAGAAGGCGGGAGAGCGGATTCCTTTTCACCTTCATGTGCCCACTCCGATCTTTGGTTTGGTTGAAGGTAGCCTCGACTTTAAGAAAAAAAAAAAAAAATCTTCCGTTAGTAGTGCCCTCCCTTGACGGCAGTACTTTTTCAGATGTTTGCATGTAATTTAAGAGAGTATTCTGAATGATGATGAATGCTTCAGATGGCTAACTTTTGGTAATGGCTTGTGAATGTGGGTAGAATGGCAAATGAGAAGTAATTTTTGACAGATCATTTTTTACGGTGAAAATGGAATTTGTAATGCATTTCATTCAAGTTGTTAAATGCTTTCTAAGAGAGCACATCTAAGAATACCAGGAGTCTTGATAATTATAGGTGGAGTGCACCTTGGTAAAGTTGCTCAATTATTTATATAACATCTTAAAATGCTGAACAAGGCTATGGTAGGAACTACATTTTGAAGGTCATTACATGGTATTTTCACTGTTAACAAAAATTTAGAATCTTCAAATTTCTAAAAGCACCACTTATCAGAGTCTGGGCTTGTTTTTGCTTGCCTAAGTCAATAGAGATTACATGAGATCAGGTCATGGTTTCAGTTTGGAGTCACCTTATGGGAAGAAAAGGTGTATTTTTTTCTACAGTGCTATTGCTCTTCTGTTTATTATTAGTTGAAGACCTGTCCACCCAGAAGGGTTGCAAGCTAGTAACTTATTGGTAACCTCAAAATACAGATATCGAACTCTCAGCAAAATCAACGTTTAAACAGAATGCAAAAGGGAAAGAGGCTAGTTCTTATGCGATGACACTTGATGATTCATCTGGGACTGTTGATCATGGCTTTTTCCTGCGTTCAAATTGGCAAATACAAGGATACCTGCTAGAGCAAACGGATGCAATTGAGAAGTAATTCTTTCCTATTTTTCCTTTCTTCTTATTTCTTTCTTTTGTGTTTCTAAGCAAGAGTGCACTTGATTTTGTATTTGATCTCAATGACAGGAATGGTAGCTCTTTCCCTTTAAACACTCTAGAGTCTATGCTTGGGCAACTTCAAAAATTGGCACCTGAATTACATCGTGTAAGTTGTATATTGTTGGTTTTATTCTTTTGACCTTTTCTTTGAAGTTGTTGACTTCTATGCTGGAAGCTGAAGTATTTGGTGGTGGCTTTGGTTTCAGGTACACTTTTTGCGATACCTAAACAGCTTATACCATGATGACTATGCCTCTGCTTTGGAGAATCTGCATAAATATTTTGATTATAGGTGAATATTGATGGCTAGTATTAAATGATGATGCCATTGTGCTTCAGTTGTTGTGAAGCCCAGTCCTTGCATAACCTGCATGAGATTTCTCATCCTGAAATTTTAGTTGTAATTGGAGACTTCATGGTTGAAAGCATTAAAAAATTTGACTTAATGACAACAATGACTATTATTCTATTTTTGGACAAGCAAGAAGTTAAAAAGGCGATTAATTTAGTATAAACTCAGGCTTTAAAACTATAAATTGATGTCGACTTGTATTTTCAATCACTCCGAAAATTGCTTTATGAAGTGAAACAAAGTGATTTGATCACTTCAAAATCAGGATTTGTGGATTGTGATAATTGTGAGCTAGCATCCCATTTGGAATTTTGAGTTTCTTAAGTTATTATTCTGTCAAACTTTGGATTCCTGTCTATCTATCCCGAAGCTTCTTCTGACTGTTTGTTGGTAAATGATCTCTGACAAATACTAATTTATATGTTGTCAACATAAAAGTGCAGGGATAGAAGGATTTGATGGTATTCCTCCCTCATCTGGCTTCAATAATTCCGGAAGATATGAGATTGCTTTATTATGCTCCGGGATGTTGCATTTTCACTTTGGTCATCCTAAGCAAGCTGTGGAGGTAAGAACAGGAGAGCAGTCTTATCCATTTGATCCATGAAAAGCAGCGACCAACCCTGTTTCCCTGTTTCCCTCAAGTCTGATTCGATCAGGTTCACCATCTTTTTTCATTCTTATTAAGTAGAATTTTTTTTCTTCTTTTTTTGGTGTTTAGGCTTTGACTGAAGCAGTTCGTGTCTCCCAACAGGTAATCCATAATCTCATCCCTCAATGCAAATTTGCTATTCATTTCTTGTTCTTTTCTGTTTAAAGTTTCTCCTTGCTGTTATCTATAAAAGAATAATAGCTTGTTGACCGATATTATCGTCTGATCAGTGCTTTCATTTTCATATGGTTTCCAATTTTAATGTGACTACCTAGTGGCAAATAACTTGAATTTATTCTTCCCTAAGGATGAATCAGATGTGTATTGGTGTAGCCAGATATCCCTTTGGGCAAATTAGTTATGGATGTGTCATGAGCATGGTGCAAGATAGATTGACCCAGGCAATCCCTTCTAAGTCTGTCTTGTGTTGATAAAGTATCCATGTGATTTCCAGAACCTGCTGTTCATGGGAGTTCTGAATGCTTGGACACATATTGTGGATTAACTGTAAAACGACTTGGAAGAAAACTTGTCAACTGTTTAAGATTAGAGATCAGTAAGGCTGCTTTCTTTCAAAAGTAGGCCTATCACAGACTTATTTAGAAAAAAAAATCGGTGCCAATTTTTGCCAACTTTGGAGATTAGTCAGTACTGTCTATGATGGAGCTTGAAGGGAATGAATTCAAAGCTTCACATTTTACGAAGCTGAGAGTGTGTGTGATTGGTCATCATGGGGGGAGGAGAATGCATAGATTGACCAATCTTCAACTGACATCCTGGTCTCTATTATATTCAGCTTGAGTGGATTACCTTACGGAAAAATTTTAGTTCATGTATCTAAAGATGAGAGGACTGCATCCTATTTGACTCCAAACCTTAGTTCATTTTCTGCTTTGACAAGTATACTGTCAGAGAACATAATTCATGGACTGTTAAGGGTCTGAGAATTATTGCCATTGCTACTATACAATAGCAATATGCTACATCTAATGCACATTTGGCCATCATTTAGGCAATCCTTCTTTCCTTTTTTCACACAATGCCTCAGGGGCACTGCAAAAGAACTAAACTGTGAATTCTAGGTCTATAATTTAGAGATAAGCTGGAAAAACAATAGCCTTCTTGGTTTTCAGACTGAATTATATATTTGTTTGCTGGAAGAAATAGTTGGCAGCATTTCTGATGGTAACTGTTGTTTTGGATAGTGTTGTTCTGCTCTAAGTTTGTTCGTGGGCTAGCCTAAAGAAGCCGTCTGGGTCTTTAGTGCAAAGACAAATTTTGAAACTGCGAATGTTACATTCTCACTGAGGTTGAATTTCTTTACCTTGTGCAGCACAGTAATGATACCTGTCTTGCCTACACTTTGGCAGCTATATGTAACTTGCTGTCTGAAATCGGTATATCAAATGCAAGTGGACTACTTGGTTCATCATATTCGCCTGTTGCCAACATGGGAATGTCATTATCAATCCACCAGCAGCTCTTTGTACTTTTGAAAGAATCTCTAAAGAGAGCTGAAAGCTTGAAGTTAAAACGACTGGTGGCTTCCAATCATCTTGCAATGGCTAAATTTCATTTAATGGTGAGATAGAAATTCATGTCTTGTATTGTTGTATGCATATGCTCTCTTTTTAAGGAGAAAGGGCAATGTTTGCTGAACTAAGTAAAATGTCTGATGGAGTGTTTGAGTTGGTGATACTGTTTTTGCAAACTGAGGTTTTGGTCAGTCAGTTCTCCTTTGTGGGGGGGGGGAATCTTTGAGAGGGTTTGGCATATGTTGTAATCCTGTTGCTTTCTGGTGGACAAATGTTTTAATCCCGTTGCTTTCTGGTACAATGTGCAGCATGTACAAAGACCTTTGCTATCCTTTGGTCCCAAAGCTTCCATGAACCTTATAACATGCCCAGTTAATGTTTGCAAGGTAATGTCTTTTAGTTTGAATGTATTGCTATTACCCGTTCATGGACCACATGCTTTTGTTTACCTCATAATTTGCTTAATTCCGTTTCCTGCTTCCTCCAATTCTTATTTCAGGAACTGAGATTAAGTTCTAATTTAATTAGTGACTTCGATGTTGAAAGTTCCATGATGATCACTGACGGTTCATTGAGCACTACTTGGCTTAAGAATTTACGCAGACAAAGTGGTTCATCAGTAATTTTTGAAGAAATTGAACCTGGGAATAGATCTAATGCTTCCAGTTTCTTTTCTCAACCTAATTCTATTCCTGGATCTGTGTCGCAACTGGTTGGTGCTTCGTATTTGCTCCGTGCCACAGCATGGGAAATGTATGGCAGGTAATACTTCGTTCAGAGGTTAAGTTGCCATTGGAACAGATGGTTTTAAGAACTGTGTATGGTTGAACCTGTATGGAATAGAACATCTTAGTACTATTGTATTAAGCCAATCATGTGTAGATGTAATCATTATCTCTCGTGATCTAATTCTTAATAGAATATTTTGTGAGCTTTAGCTCAGGAAGCACTAATTAAATATTTGAATTGACTTGTCCATTGTCAGGTTCTAAAGTATGTCTAGCTTTTTCTATTTTCATGATTGCTTAGGAGGTTTTCTCCCTCTATGTAAAGCATATGCTTGTTGCAGATGTCTGGTGCCATTTTTTTTCCTTCAAGGATAAAGAAGGCATTGGGTAGGCAGTCATCCATCTTGATTTTCCAAATAGGCGGTCATCCATCTTGATTCATATTTAAATGGATATTCCAGATTATATGGGTTCTACATCTGTGTTTTTGTTAGATTTTGTTTTGTTGTATCATGTTTCTGTAACTCACTCTGGTTCATGCTGTTATTAATATATTAAGCACACAATGAGGGGCCAATTTTATCTTTAATCAATTTGAGCAATTATTTAAGCATATTGAATCCTCTCTGCAATGAGATAATTGCATCAGCAATTGCCTAGACATATTGCAGAGGTTTCTGTGGGCTTCTCTTTTGGTTGTATTATGATGAGGAACTTTTTCAATCTCTCTGTTATTGAAAAATTTTACTAGACATGATGGATTTTTCTGTGGGAGATATAGTTTAGAACAAACAAGGACTTTGCTTCTCTGTTAGTGAAAGTATGGTAGATTATTTCATGCATGATGATAAAATATTATTGTTACTGTCTGTGTGACTTCATGAAGCAACGAGAGAAGTTCTTTTCAACAAGGAAAAAAGTTCTTTTGATTGAAAGACTCACACTGTTAAAGATATTGGTTGTTTACAGTAGTTTATCGTCTGTGAACTCATGCAACAGTAGAAAACTTCTCTTGCATTAAAACTTGCTTTAAACCTGGTTAGTTCTACTTTTGGGAAGAATGTCTTAAGCTGCATAGGCTGTGTAGTGTTTTAGTCAACTTTTCATCGGTTGATTGGATTTTTAGTTGATTTTATTATTGATACAAATGTTATGTTCATTGAATTATTTAAGAGGAATTGTCGTTAGGCATTCTGTTTCCAATTTAGATGCCTCACCTTTATATTACCTGCAGTGCACCTCTTGCTCGAATGAATGCTTTGGTTTATGCGACTTGCTTTGCAGATTGTGCCAGGTAAGTTTTATACCTCTGATACATATATGTCCTTACGTGTTACTCTTCTATAGGCCTTTTCTCAATATTCAAGCTTATTTGACCTAAGTTTTGCTACTCTATTCATGTTTGCAGTTCAGTTGATGCAGCAGTGGCTTATGGAAAGCTTATTCAGTATTTAGCGGCATACAAAGGATATAAAGGTTGAGTTAAATGATGTAGAGCCACTATAGGATTCTGTCCTTTTTCTCAAAAAAAATTATTCTAGGGCTCTGCTATTTGCCTGTTTCTTTTTGAAGGTCTAAAACAGGAACTTGGTAGTATCAATGAGAGTTCATAGGAATTTTGTAGCCAGGGCCATGGATACTCCTTGATCTGTTAGCTTCTTCATCGTTTTCTCTAATTTTGAATTTTCTTTATGTTTAGGTTGGTTGCTTTTCTGAGTATCGATGTGGTTTATATAATTGTGTGAACTAGAGGGCTTGATTTGATTTTAGTTGGATCAGGTTTTGCAATTTGGTGAAGTTTTACATTTAAATGTTAACTGTACTTTTTACCTTTATTTTCTATTTGCTCTTTTGCATGCAAGATATTCATAATAAGGAGAGTGAAGATTGGAGAAAATTGGACTTTGATTCCATGTTTCTTTTCAGCAAAATTGCTTTCTGTAAAATGTTCTCCTGTCCTTAAAATTTTTATCTACGGGCCATTCCTTTCTTATTTTACCATGGATGCACAGGAAGATATCCTATGTGCTAGCTTGTATAGACTCTTCACATCATCGTCCTTAATAAGGATTTCTTTTGTCTTACTTCTTGTAGCTGCTTTTGCTGCTCTTAAGACTGCGGAGGAGAAATTTATATCAGTTTCAAAATCACAAATTATGGTATTAAAATTGCAGCTACTTCATGAGCGCGCTTTACATCGGTATGTGTGCTTTTGGAACCTAACTCTACCTTAAGTTGTAAAAATTGACATTATCAAGTTACTCATGATGCAGTGGACACTTGAAGTTGACCCAACAAGCATGTGATGAGCTTGCAGTCCTTGCGTCACCTGTCACAGGTGTTGACATGGATTTGAAGGCAGAAGCTAGTTTTCGTCATGCCCGTACTTTGCTTGCTGCCAAGCAGTTCAGTGAGGTCTCGACATATTTAAACAACTTCTGATTTCCATTGAGTGATATTTACATAGTGCATCATGCATACGTATGAACACAGTTTACCTACCATGCGATTTTCATTTAGCATCTATTGGGTAGATATAGATTAACAGAGAAGGAACCATGTCATATGCCAGTCCTCCACATTTGCCATTTGGTTTCCTTTGTCATCTGCCAAAAGTCTTCTCATACTCTAGATGTAGTACTAATGTCTGCATGGTGTTGCTGTTAGTTTTAACTCTGGAAATGGAATGAAAGATGGATGTTTTTATGTTTTTCATGTTGATGGATTGTTTTAATGTACTTGTCTTTGCAGGCTGCAGCTGTTGCGCACGGACTCTTCTGCATGTGTTATAAATTTAATTTGCGAGTACAAGATGCCAGTACCCTCCTCTTGCTTGCAGAAATACACAAGGTGCGGCAGTACATAACAATTCCAGCTTGCTTTAGAGAGCAAGCGAACTTTAGATGTCCCTTTCTAATAATTTCATGTCAATGATGGCCCAAGAGTAGAAATTTTATGTTAGTTTTTGTTTTAGAAGTCACTGTGCACTGCTGAATGGAAAGAATGCCATTATCCCTTTGATGTCCTCTTTTGTTTATTAACATTTAACTCTCTTATCAGAGATCAGGCAATGCTGTTTTAGGAATTCCATATGCATTGGCCAGCCTCTCGTTTTGTGAGTCATTCAATCTGGATCTTCTAAAAGCTTCAGCTACTCTAACCTTGGCTGAGCTCTGGCTGTCTCTTGGATCAATCCATGCAAAAAGAGCCTTAACCCTCATACACTCTGCCCTTCCTATGATACTTGGTCATGGAGGTTTGGAGCTTCGTGCTCGTGCACACATTGCAGAAGCAAAATGCCATCTGTCTGATGATAGTTTTTCAGGTATTTAGTGTTCTAATTGCTAATGATACCTTTGAAGTCCTTTGTGCCATGCCCTGTTAATGTTGCTTATGCTGCATTAGAAAATGTTAAGGCATTGAGCACAATGACCAGATTGAGCTCCATATCTGTTAGTGCTGGTTGTTTTTCGAATGCATCCTTGAAAGAGGCTTCATTGCTACTATTTTGTTCCTCTCATTACCAATATTCAATATGATACATCCCTTCAGTTAACTTCTCACCGTGTGGCCTGGAGTGGTGTTATCTGTAGTTGCAGGGATTTATTACCTTTTCTGAGCACACCACAATTATGCCACCCTTAACTTTTCTTTTAATCCTGGTCGCAGTTCCTGAAACTCCAGGGATCGTGCTGGATTCTCTGAGGCAGGCCTGTGATGAGCTTCAAATATTAGAGGTAAGTCAACTCCTTGTAAGTGTGCTTATTACATTAGTTTCTTCAAGCCTAGTTGCAGAGCTCTTATATTCTATGGAAAACAGGTTCACGGAGAAACCGAAAATTCATATATGAAGCATCTTGCCCTTTCCTGTCTCATATGGAAACCTTTATATTAAAGCCATGCAATTATCCTTACAAGAACATCAGTCATCGTCATGACTCTTAACTATGTGCTATCTGGATATACAAAAGAAAAGGAATCCTACCTTTCAACAGAGACAAACAAATCAACATATAAATTTAGCCAAATTTCTGAACAAAATAATGCTCACGTTTTTCTTCCTGTGACATTAAAAAAAGAACGAGGGGAGCACCTGCACTATTTTAAATTGTCTTGCATCAAATCTCCTCGATCTTAATGAGTTTGCCAGTCTTCTCTCTTCTCGTCTACATGTGGTGTGTATATTTATTTTATTGTCTTATGTACTTAGCTCGTAATTGAATTGGTACTACATGTGCTCTCATGTGCATTGGTGAGAAGTTTACTCGATTAATTTATCGTACTGTTGGATGCAGTATCATGAATTGGCAGCTGAAGCATTCTACCTAATGGCGATCACATTTGACAAGATGGGGCAACTAGAGGAGAGAGAGCGAGCCGCATCATCCTTCCAGAAACACATTATGGCGCTCGAAAATGTCATTGACGAGGAAGATCCTCTCTTAAATTGAGTGCAAAAGGAAACCGCAGTTGCAGAGTCGATGAGGAGAAATGTGTGATACAGTAGTAGGGTTGTATATTATGTGGATGATGTAAAAAACAATTTTTCTTGTTTATCTTTTGTGTTGGCTTGCTTGTGCTTTAAGTAGCTGTTGAATAGCTCCATGAAGTGCCCAGAGAATCATATTATATATTGAAAACGTGATCCGTACAAAAATTGTTTCTTTGCCTAAAGAAAGCCTGAACCTTCTCTCCCCCGATCACCTCCCCGCGTGAGTCCAACCTCCCCCCTCCCCCTCCAATATAGTCACAGTCCGACCCTTCTCCCTCAGTCACAGACACCATTTACAAACCAAAGCCACCAACCCCTCGCTACGAAAAACCATGGGCAAGCAAAACGATGGCGTTACTACCGGCTCCGATGACTTCAAGCTCGTCGGCTTCTCCTACTTTGTCCAGACCAATCCCCAGTCCGACCTCTTCCCTGTCCGCGGCTTCCACCACATCAAGTTCTGGTGCACTGATGCCACCAACGCCTCCCGCCGCTTCTCTTGGGGCCTTGGCATGCCAGTTGTTGCCAAGTCGGACCTCTCCACTGGCAATGCCACCCACGCCTCCTACTTATGCCGCTCTGGCGACCTCTGCTTCCTCTTCACTGCCCCCTACTCCCCCTCCATTGCTACCTCTGATGGCCTCGACCCTTCCTCCATCGCCTCCCTCCCCTCCTCCTACTCCGCCTGTGTCGCCTTTGCTGCCAAGCATGGCCTTGCCGTCCGCACCATCCCTGTCGAGGTAGAGGATGCCAAGGCTGCCTTCCACATTAGCATCACCCATGGCACTAGGTCTCCCCGCCAGTCGTCCTCAATGGCCGCGCTACAATCACTGAGGTCCACCTCTACGGTGACGTTGTCCTCCGCTACATCAGCTACAAAACCCCAGCCTCCGATCGTGACGGCTCCTCTCCCGACTCCTGGTTCCTGCCTCAGTTCGAGCCAATGGATGAAGTCTCCTCCTTCCTACTAGACTTCGGAATCCGAAGGCTCGACCATGCCCCTGGGAATGTCCCTGAGCTCGGCCCAGCATTCTCGTATGTGAAGCGGTTCTCAGGCTTCCACGAGTTTGCTGAGTTCACCAAGGAGGACGTCGGGACCGATGAGAGCGGGCTCAACTCGGTCGTACTGGCAAACAACGACGAGACGGTCCTCCTGACATTGAACGAGCCAGTGTTTGGAACGAAGAGGAAGAGCCAAATCCAGACATACGTGGAGCACAACGAGGGCCCAGGGGTGCAGCACCTGGCACTGATAAGCGAGGACATCTTCAGGACGCTTAGGGAGATGAGGAAACGGAGCAGCATCGGTGGGTTCGAGTTCATGCTGCCCCCACCGCCAACGTATTACCAGAACTTGAAGGGCCGGGCCGGGGATGTGCTGACGGACGAGCAGATCAAGGAGTGTGAGGAGCTGGGGAATCTGGTGGATAGGGACAACGAGGGAACTCTGCTCCAGATATTCACTAAGCCTGTGGGCGATAGGTAAGTGATGGACTTCATGCAGGCTCTCTCTTTTGGCTCCGATCGTTTACCGAAATCTTTTTAATGACATTTAAAATGGGAATAACCATGACATGCATGAACTTGATAGCATAGTCCTTCGGTTTCATTAGTCAGCCAAGTTACCCAAGTTCCTTTTCTCTTGTCTTTCGGTTAAATTTGTCACTCTAACTTGATATCAGGAGCAAAAAAATTGCCATAGATCACTGTTTTATGTGAGGATCAACTTGAGTAATGGTACGTGGCATTGATCTTTTCCAAGGCCTTGGTATCTGCTGCACCTCCTTCGATGTTGTTTATCTGGCTTCTCTTTGCTTCCTTGCCGAGCAGGCCAACCCTATTCCTAGAGATCATACAGAGAGGGGGGTGCATGCTCAAGGACGATCACGGAAAACCGTATCAGAAGGGTGGGTGCGGAGGGTTCGGTAAGGGCAACTTCTCGGAGCTCTTCAAGTCCCTCGAGGAGTACGGGAAGATGCTCGATGCCCGACGAGTTGCTGGGCCGGCCTCTGCTGAGGTTTGTCACTGTATGTTCGAGTGCTGGTGCATGATAGAATAAAGGCTTTCAGCTGATGAAGTTGGATGGTTTGCTCATCGCTGATATGTATTCACGAAAACGTTCTCTATGCTTGTGAACAGATTATGCTGGTGGATGATTAAGCGATCTCATAATTTGTACTTGTAACCCCGTGTTGAAAGTGGAGTCATATTTTGTGTGCTAAGTACACTAAAATTGATTTATAAAATCAATACATTAAGTGATATAATATTATATTTACTTATCATGATCCACTTATTTAAATTGCACGCTTGCAATCTGCTATGTCACTTAGTATATCAATTTTGTTTATTGTATTCTTAAAATACCTAACCTTACAAATGTCAATTTCATGTAACTATGACAATACATGTGCTCAACATGAGATAATCAAGGCACAACGAGAATCTGCAAAATACATGTAAAACTCTTTTAAGAGTGATCACGACTTGCTTTTAACCTAGTTTCGCACAACTTTATCGTAAAGAAAGTGACTCTTGCACCTTCAGGTCAAGAAATACAATATCTGAACCATGTTTTTGGTCCGGGTTTTATCCAAGTCGAGTCTCAAGTCGGGTCACGATAGACATACATCCACATATTTGGGTCGAGTTGGGTATCAGTGGGAACCGGAACCATTGACACCCCTGATGCTAACTCCAATCATGACTGGCCCGTTCGAGTTGGCCCTCCCCTTAAACCTATCCACAACATAAAAAAGAGCTCAAATAACTGAGGAGCTTACCAGGAATTATTTCACCTTTTAGATGTATGATCTAGGACTAACAATCTGGCTATTTGCGGAATTCGCACTGCAAAGCAATTCATACCGCCCCGAAACGGCAAAAGTAAGGACCATGAACTTTTTCCTCTCTTCTAATATTCTCTGATAACCCTAACTTATGCGGTTTTTTATGGGACAGGAACCCTAACAAATTCAATAATTCGAACTGCAAAGGACAGTTACGGAACAATGCATCTGCATGCTGCTTGAAAATGTCTGCCCATCATTCCTGGCAACCTCCTGGCCTTCCTCAGTTGCACTGGTCAAAAGCATCGCCACCACTGACTGGATCGTGCTTAAAGTGTCGCTTCTGCCGCATTGGAAGATGATGAGGCATTGAGCACATTGAGCTCGATATCTGTTAAGCGCTGGTTGTTTCTCCAATGCATCCTTAAAAGAGGCTGAATTGCTACTATTTTGTTCCTCTCATAACAAATATTCAATAGGATACATCCCTTCTAACTTCTCACTGTATGGCCTGGTAAGTGGTTTTTTTTTTCATTTTATCGGTAAGGGGTGTTAACTATAGTTGCAGGGATTCATTAGCGTGAGAGGAAAAGTAATTTGTATTATTCAATAATGTTCTATATATACATGAAAAAATAAACTCTAAAAATCCTAAAGACTATTTTACCCTTATATTTTAACCCTCCCCCTCAAGCTGGAGCATAGATATTAATCATACCTAGCTTGTTACAAATATAATCAATCCTCCCATTATCTAGAGGCTTAGTAAAAATGTCTGCAAGTTGTTTGCTAGTTCAAATATGACTGGGAAGAATCAATCCACTTTGTAGCTTCTCTTGAATAAAGTGACAATCAATCTTAATGTGTTCTGTTTTCTCATGAAATACGGGGTTGGAAGTTATATTCAATGCGGCTTTATTATCACATCATAGGGTCATAGGTACTGAAGCTTTAAAGTCTAACTTAGTCAATAGTTGTTGGGTCCACACTAATTTACATGTCACTTGTGCCATGGCTCTATATTCTGACTTAGCACTAGAGTGAGCAACAACATTTTATTTGTTACTCTTCCATGATACAAATTCCCTCCAAACAAGGTACAATAACTAGTGGTTGATGTCCTATCATTTGGAGACTCTACCTAATCAGCATCAAAAAAATCCTTCAACTCTGCTATGGTCATGGTTTCGGTAAACAATCCCTTTCTCTAGAGTCTTCCTCAAGTACTACAATATCCAAATAACTGCATCCCAGTGAGATGTATTGGGGAAGAGAGGAATTAGCTTACCACACTAACTAGAAAGACAATATTTGGATGGGTAATTGAGATAATAAAACTTATCCACTAATCTCCTATGTCCCTCGGGATTATCAAAGATCTCTCCTTCCTCATCAATCAGTTTAGCCCCTTGTTCCATAGGTGAATCAAGAGGTTTTAATCCCAACATATCTATCTCAGTAAGTAAATCAAAGACATATTTTCGTTGTTATAAGACAATACCTTTCTATGACTGTGCAACTTCAATTCCTAGGAAATACGTCAATTTTTCCAAGTCTTTAGTTTGAAACTGATGCTGAAGATAGATCTTTAGCTTTGCTATACCAACCAAGTCATTTCCTGTGATGATAATATCATCAACATACACAATCAAGAATAGTTTTCCTCCCCCCGACGTTCTATATAAGAAAGAGTAATCATTTCCATATCTAAATAGTCCAAAAGAAAGTATAGCCTTAGAAAATTTTCCAAACCATGCTTGTGGGGATTGCTTCAAGCCATATAAAGATTTTTTTTTTTTAATTTGCAAACTCTCCCTCATACTCCCTCTAAGCAACAAACCCCAGGGATTGCTCCATATAAACTTCTTCATTAAAAATGCCATGCAAGAAAGCATTTTTAACGTTAGCTAAAAACAAGGGCTAATTATATATGGCAGCAAGAGAGATCAAAATTTGAACATAAGTAAGTTTGGCAACAAGAGAAAAGATGTCTAGATAGTCAACCCCACACACCTGAGCATACCCTAGCGATAACTCTTGCTTTTAAACGAGTAAGAGAACCATCAGGATTAATCTTCATAGCATATACCTATTGACTACTAATAGTAGTTTTGCTTGAAGGAAGAGGTATCAAATCTCAAGTTTGATTAATCTGAAGAGCCTTTAATTCTTCTTCCATTGTTGTCCTCCAGTTAGAACTTTGTAATGCCTTAGCTATAGACTTAGGGACAAAATTATGTTCAACAATAGATAAAAATAATCGAAAAGAAGGAGACACTAAAGAGTAAGAGATAAAGTTTGCAATAGAATGTTGAGTACAAGTATGTGTACCTTTGTGATGAGCAATAGGAAGATCAAGATCAAATCCAGAAGGAGGATAAGCTAATGGTAGATATGGAGTAGAAGACAACGTAGTAGTGTTAGGAGGAGAGGGGGGAGCAGTAGCTACTCAAGAACGTCGAGTATAAACTTTAAGAGGAGGTGGTTCCTGTGGAGATACTAGTGAAACAGTTGGAGCAGTTGATCAAATAGTAGTCATATATAAGTCTTCATCCAATCCAGACATGATAATTAGAACATCATGATAAGGAGTGGATTCAAAGAAAGAGACATCAACATTTATAAAGTATTTTCTCAATGATGGAAAATAACAATGATATTCCTTTTGAGTATGAGAATAACCCGTAAACATACTTTTGATGGCATTGGGATCAAGTTTTGATACTCCAAGTTGATGATCATGAATAAAACAAATACAACAAAAAATTTGGGGTGGTAAGACAAATAGTGACTTGTGGAAACAAAGTGGAAAATGGATTGCCACCTTGCAAAATAGAAAAGGGCATGTGATTAATAAGATAGCATGCAATTAAAAAAACATCATACCAAAAGGTTTTGGGGACCTTCACCTCAAAAAACATAGATCTAGTAACTTTCAATAAATGTCTCCTTTTAGCAACACCATTTTGTTGTGGTGTATTGTGATATGAAGATTCATGAATCATACCATGTTGAGTCATAAAATTAGAAAATGGTGCAAAAAATACTCCTTAGCATTATCAAAACGCAAAACTTTAACACGCACACCAAATTGAGTATGAATTTCAAATATAAATGCACGAAATATAGAAAATAATTCTAAATGATTTTTCATTAAGTATAACCAAGTAACTCTGGAATAGTCATCAACAAAAGTAACAAAATATCGGAAACCTAAATTGAAAACCACATGACAAGGACCCCATATATTTGAATGAACTAACGAAAAAAGGAGTCGCTACTCATTTAATGACTCAAGGTGGATAGCTAATATGATGTAATTTGCAAAGTTGGCATGACTCACATTCTAGACTAGAAAGAGACTGAAAACTTGAATATGACTTCTAAAGACTATGTAAGGAAGGATGACTAAGACGACAATGAATCTGATAGAGTGATGCAACACTAGAGCAAACAATTGAAGAAGCGTCCTCAAACACGTACAACCCCTTAATCACATCATTTACCAATCGTCCTCTTCGTAGCCAACTCTTGACAAATACAAGAATCAAGATAGAATGTCATTGAACATTGAAAATTTTTGGTTAATTTATTAACGAACATGTGACTAAATGGAAATTATGGAAGATAAAGTACTGAAGACAATGGTAATGAAGGAGTTGGATGAACAATGCCAACCTCCTTAACATGTGTGGATGATCCATTGACTAAGTTAACTGTGGATGAAGATGAAGTAAGAGAGAAAAATATACCTAAAAGGCCTGACATGTGATCAAAAGCCCTTGAATCGATGACCCAAGGACGAGAATTAACTAAAAGACATGCAGTAGCATTATCTATCTATAACAAAGTGGTAGTGGAAGAAGTAGATCGTGAAAATCTGAGACTGGTTGTATCGAGTAAATTCCTCCTTAAACATAACTATCTTACCATCAAAAGACTGTGGAATGGAGTTAGTGCAAGATGCAACATTTGCAAACTATTTTTGCTGCCTTGGTCTTCCATGTAACTTATAGCAAAGTTTTTGAATATGACTAGGTTGACCATAGTAATGACATGTTCGTGTGGCCCATGAAGTATTAGTAAACATGTAAGATTGTCCATTAATGTTTTGTTTACCTTGGCCTCTTTATGTTCCTGTGCCTCGGCCTCCCCCATAGCCACCAGGTCCACCATACCCTCTATGGTTTCCTCCATCACTCCTACTAAGACTGTTAGTCCTAGACTGGGAGACAAGAGTTGAACTATCTATTATAGATGTACCTAGGGAAGACTCACGAGAAACTCAAAGAACCTGAGCAAATGTATCAGTGAGTGATGCAATAGTCTCTCCTCCAAGAATATGACTTCTAACGGTTTCATGTTTAGGGCCAAGACCTCCTATAAATCTCATTATAGCCAATTATTCTCTTTGAAGTTGCATTTGCTGAACATTGGCTGAAATAGGGAGAATAGCATCCAACTCCTTATACATTTTCTTAGAGTTAGCAAAATATCATGTAATAGAGCATCCCTTCCTTTCGAATCGGTCAAACTCTTGTGATAACTCGTAAATTCAAGACAAGTTATTATGACTAGGATTTAACACATCCGAATACTCCCATAATTCCCTGATGGTGTCAATATGAATTACTAAATCGGCAACATTACTTTCCATAGAGTTTAAAATCTGACCAAGAATACGAGCATCAATAGCATCCCAAGTTGCATCATCCTTGGGTTTTGTCTCTATTAAGTATCTATGCTTATTCCTGCTTATCAAAGTAAGCTTCACAATTTTCTTCCATATATGAAAGTTAAAACTACCTTAAGCTTTCTATCAGTAATTCTATTCGATGATGAGGAAATAACCTCAGTTGTTGCAAAACTATTGTTCTTAGAATCATCGTGGCTTTTACTCATCATAGATCACCCATTCTCCAATAAAAATAAGAGAGTTCTCACAATAGCTTTCTTTCGATAACTCAGCCCCAACAAGTCAATAACCCAACAAAATTGATAGTTATCACCAAATATGTTAGATTCCACTTATATATCTGCAGTAATCAGCATAAACATCACCCAAAAATCAAGACCCAATAACCCATCAACTAGAAATCACGATCCCAGCAACCCATCAGCCAAACATTCTCATCCAGCAACCAGAAATCACGATCCCAGCAACCCATCAGCCAAACATTCTCATCCAGCAACCAGAAATCACTACCCCAGCAACCCATCAACCAAAAATTCGCATCCAGCGACTAGAAATAAAAAAATCAGCTATCACGAGATGAACCAGCGACCAGCGACCAAAAATCGAGCTACGTAAGTCGTGCCATGGAGCCGTGGTAGTTGGGCGAACCACACGAGTGTCCTTGCGAGCCGCGCGAAGCGAGATGGAGATCGCGTGCAATAGAGAGTCATAGGTGGAAAAGGATGCTCGACGGAAATCAACTGTGATGGGAATGTTCTGGCGAGTGGCCGATAGTGATGAGGCACTATTTAATCGTCTAGGTTAAGTCCTAGGCTTTGATACCATGTGAGAAGAAAATTAATTTGTATTATTCAAATATATTCTATATACATGAAAAAATAAACCCTCAAAAGTTCTAAAGACTATTTTACCCTTATACTCAAATTATTACCTTTTCCGAGCACACCGCAACTACGCCGCCCCTAACTTTTATTATAATCCTGGTCACAGTTCCTAAAACTCCAGGGATCGTGCTGGGTTCTTTGAGGCAGGCCTGTGATGAGCTTCAAAGGTACGTCAACTCCTTGTAAGTGTGCTTATTGCATTAGTTTCTTCAAGCCTAGTTTCAGAGCTCTTATATTCTATGGAAACCGGTTTTGTGGAGAAACCGAAAATTCCATATATGAAGCATCTTGCCCCTTCCTGTCTCATATAGAAACCTTTATATTAAAGCCATACAAATGTCTTACAAGAACATCAATCATGGTCATGACACCTAACTATGTGGTATCTGGATATAAAAAGAAAAAGAATCCTACCTTTCAACAGTGACAAACAAATCAACATATAAATTTAGCCAAATTTCTGAACAAGATAATGCTCACGTTTTTCCTCCTGTGACATTAAAAAAAGAACGGGGGGAGCACCTGCACTATTTTAAATTGTCTGGCATGAAATCTCCTCGGATCTTAATGAGCTTGCCAGTCTTCTCCCTTCTCGTCTTCATGTGGTGTTTATATTTATTTTATTGTCTTATGTACTTAGCTCGTAATTGAATCGGGGCTACAGGTGCTCTCACGTACACTGGTGAGAATATCGTACCATTGGATGCAGTTTCATGAATTGGCGGCTGAAGCATTCTATCTAATGGCGATCACATTTGACAAGATGGGGCAACTAGAGGAGAGAGAGAGAGCCGTGTCATCCTTCTAGAAACACATTATGGCGCTCGAAAATTTCACTGACGAGGAAGATCATCTCTTAAACTGAGTGCAAAAGGAAACCGCAGTTGCAGAGTCGATGAGGAGAAATGTGTGATGCGGTAGTAGGGTTGTATATTATCTAGATGATGTGAATAACACATTTTCTTGTTCATCTTTTGTTTTGGCTTGCTTGTGCTTTTAGTAGCTGTTGAATAGCTCCATGAAGAATCATATTATATATTTAAATCAGGATCCGTACAAAACTTGTTTCTTTTACCTAAAGAAAGCCCTGAATTCTCTTCCCCGATCACCTCCCCACAGGAATCCAACCTTCCCTCCCCCACCCAAAAAAAGGGCTGATTTTCACCGCCTCTCTTTTGTTCAAAGGGTAAGGAGATGAGCTGCCCGTCTTCTCTTTAACCCACACTCTTTGACTTTTACCGCTCAATCTCTAGACAACTCCACTCCCTCTTGTCTCGATATTTCAGCCGCTTCCAATTGATTTTACACTCGCCACACCTGCTGCATGCACGAGAGACGCCTAGAGTTTTTGGAGAGATGGTTTCTTTCAGCCATAGAGAGGCAGATTCATTGTCCCTCCCAGTTCAGTAGTAAAAGGACAGCGATGAAACCTCAAATTTGTGAATTAACCTGTTGTCACCTTTAGAAAGAAGCTGGTGGCATGGATGATCGGTTCCCATTTTGGTCCGGTCTCACCCAAGAACCAGAAACCGGACCAGGATGATTGGTTCCTAATTTTTGGGACTATGGACCAAACCGACTAGTCCTGAAACTAGGGACCAACTAGATTGATCGGTCCGGTCTGGTCCGATTCCAATGAACCAAATCACTTATTGTTATTACATTAAAGAAAAAAACATCCATATGAACTTCCAAAAATATACATCCCCTAGTTTAAACATGCGTTGTTAGAGAGGCCAAAAAAAGAAAAAAAGTGGAACTCTGAATCAACAAAAGTTCAATTCACACTTTTACCTTAGTCCGGACCTAAGCATGTCCTTAAAAGGCTTAAGGGGAAAACCCATAAGTGAGCCACTTACCCCACTTCCTGGAGAGTCTTCTGTATTCCTTGGCCTTAAGGAAGAAAAATATCTAGGGGTCATTAAAAAAATATACGTCCATGTGGGCTTCCAAAAGTATACATTCCATAGTTTAAACACATGTTATTAAAGAGGCAAAAAAAGAAAAAAGTAGAATGCCAAATCAAAAAAAGTTCAATTCACACTTCTACCTTGATCTCACTCAAGTTAGGGTTAACAAGAGGAAAGGAAAGAGAATTGGGAAAGTGAAGTGATGGTAAATTTTAGAGGGTCGTTCTTTTTGCTTTTTATTGTTCAAATAAATTTAGAGGATTGTTCAGAAATTTAAAATGAATAAATGAAATTATCGGTTCGGTTGGTTCGGTTCCCATCTTGGAACTGGAAACCGGACCGACTAGCTGCCAATTTGAAAAATGGGAATTGAGGACCGAACTGACAGGAGACCGCCCCAAAATCAACCGGTTCGATCTCGCTTCATGCGGTTCGTGTTACACACCCTTTGCTGGGGGCCATCTGCATCGCTCCCGACCAGTCCCAGAAAACAGAGTTTCGGTTTCATTTGGACTGCTTCGACCTGAAAAATCCAAACAAACATCACCTCTGCATTCTCCCCCCGCCTTTATATTCGCTGTCCCACTCCGCTCCCTTCTCAGTCACCTGACACCATTCACCGACCAAAGCCACCAACCCCTTCGCTTCCGGAGAAACATGGGCAAGCAAAACGACGGCGCTGCTCCCGGCTCGGACGACTCCAAGCTCGTCAGCTTCTCCAACCTCGTCCAGTCTGACCGCTTTCCCATCCGCCGCTTCCACCACGTCGAGTTCTGGTGCACTGACGCCACCAACGCCTCCCGCCGCTTCTCCTGGGGGCTTGGCATGCCCGTCGTCGCCAAGTCCGACCTCTCCACTGGCAACGCCACCCACGCCTCCTACCTCTGCCGCTCTGGCGACCTCTGCTTCCTCTTCACCGCCCCCTACTCCCCCTCCGTTGCCGCCTCCGACGGCCCCGACCCCTCGTCCACCGCCTCCCTCCCCTCCTTCTCCTACTCAGCCTGCGTTGCCTTCGCCGCCAAGCACGGCCTTGCCGTCCGTGCCATTGCCATCGAGGTCGAGGATGCTGATGCCGCATTCCATATTAGCGTTGCCCTTGGCGCAAGGCCAGTCTCCTCACCGGTCGTTCTCGACAGCACCACCACCATAGCTGAGGTCCACCTCTACGGCGACGTCGTTCTCCGCTACGTCAGCTACATAACCCCAGCCTCCGAACGCGACAACTCCTCTCCGGACTCCTGGTTCCTGCCTCGGTTCGAGCCAATGGACGAGGTCTCCTCCTTCCAGCTAGACTTCGGAATCCGGAGGCTTGACCATGCTGCCGGGAGCGTCCCCGAGCTCGGCCCAGTGGTCTCCTACATGAAGAGGTTCACCGGCTTCCATGAGTTTGCTGAGTTCACCAAGGATGAAGTTGGGACCGAAGAGAGCGGGCTCAACTCGATTGTCATTGTGAACAATGACGAGACAGTCCTCCTGCCGATGAGTGAGCCGGTGTTTGGGACTAAGAGGAGGAGCCCAATCCAGACATACCTGGAGCACAACGAGGGCCCAGGGGTGCAGCATCTGGCGCTGCTGAGCGAGGACATCTTCAGGACGCTGAGGGAGATGAGGAAGCGGAGCGGCGTCGGGTTCGAGTTCATGCCGCCACCACCACCCACATATTACCGGAACCTGAAGGGCCGAGCTGGGGACGTGTTGACGGACGAGCAGATCAAGGAGTGCGAGGAGCTGGGGATTATGGTGGACAGGGACAACGAGGGGACTCTGCTCCAGATATTCACTAAGACTGTGAGTGATAGGTATGTGATCAATTTCATACAGGCTCTCTCTTTCAGCGAGGATCGTCTATCGAAAACTCTGGACATGCACGCACTTGATAGAATAGTCCTGCAGTTACATGACTTACCCAAGTTACCAAGTCCCAGCTTTTTCCTTGGATTTTTATTGAATTTGTCACCCTAACTTGATATCAGGAACAAAAAAATTGCCATACATTACTGCTTTAACTGAGGAACAGCTTGAGTAATAGTAGGCCAAGGTATCTGTTGGCCCTCTTTTGATGTTCTTCATCTGGTTTCTCTTGCTGCCTTAATGAGCAGGCCAACCCTATTCTTTGAGATCATACAGAGAGTGGGGTGCATGCTCGAGCACGACGACGGAAAACTATATCAGAAGGGCGCGTGCGGAGGGTTCGGTAAGGGCAACTTCTCGGAGCTTTTCAAGTCCCTCGAGCAGTACGAGAAGACGCTCGATGCCCGTCGAGTTGCTGGGCCGGCCTCCGCATGAATGGATGCCTTTGGCCATTTCTTTCCTTAAGTGTGGTTGTTTTTTTTATTTCCAATAAGCATCGTTTATCGCTGAATGTTTGAGTGCTGAGTGCCTGGTGCATGATAGAATGAAGGCTGTCAGCTGATGAAGCTGGATGCGTTTGCTCATCGCTGATATATATTCACGAAAACTTTCTCTATTGCCGCGTTTTCGTCTTGGTGTGACGGCGTGCTTCACGGATGGGATATGATCCAGCAAGGAAGGATGATATCCTTGTGAATAAATTATGCTGGTGGTTGATTAAGCGATCTCATAATTTGTACTATGATTGATTTGTAAGATCAATATATTAAGTGATACGATGTTATATTTACTTATCATAAGATTCACTTATTTAAATGAACACTTGAAGTCTGCTGCATCACTTAATACATCAATTTCGTAGATCGTATTCTTCAAATATGCAGCCTTATGAATATCAGTTTTATTTACCTATGATGATATATGTACTCAATGTGAAATGAAGTAATCACGGGACAAAATTTTTTACTAATCAACTTATAGGTCAGTATAAGAGGCCTACAGAATTTGCAAAGTACGTGTAAAACTCTTTTAAGAGTAATCACGACTTGTTTTTAACCTAGTCTCGCGTAACCTTGTCGTAAAAAAAGTTACTCTTGTACCTTTAGTTCTTGAATACAATATCAGAACTGTGATTTTGGTTCGGGTTCTATCTGTGTCGCACAATACACATACATCCTACTCGTTTGGGTGAAGTCTGGTATTAGTGGGAACCCGAACACAAGAAAGAGCTCAAGCAATTCAGGAGCTTACCAGGACTTGTATCACTCTTCAGACGTATGATCTAAGACTAATGATCTGGCTCTTTGCAGAATTTGCACGACAAACTAATTCATACCGCCCCGATGAGGCCAACAATAAGGACCATGAACAGCACGTCGCGTACCCATTAACTCGTGAACTTTTTTGGTCTCTTCTGATATCTCATGCGGTGTTTCATGTGACGGCAACCCTACCAAAATTCAATAATTCGAACTGCAAAGGACAGTTACGGAGCAATGCGTCTGTACACTGCTTGAAATGTCTGCTCATTATTCCGGGCAACTGGCCTTCCCTCGGCTGCACTGGTCAAAAGATTCACACCACCGGCTAGATCGTTCTCGAGCTCTTCGTCCGTGAGCGCCTCGGACATGGGATGGTTTTCCAAACAGCCTTTCATCCATTCTCCCTAGTTCTTTAAGATCTTTACGCCCAAAAATGGCAGTTACTTCTGCAGCTTGTGGCTCCACTTTCTAACTGTTATAACGACGACATTTCTTAGCCTCCACAGTTGATGGCTTCCGGGTTCTATGGCTCCATGATTTGACGATTGAGTTGGCCTTACAGCTGTGCTGATTTTCACAGCTGTACTCAACGTTGCCGGCCCCACTGACTTCAAACAACGGCCTTGCTTATAGTTCATTGCAAGTCACTTCTGATTTGACTCTCTTGTCGGCCTGACCGATCCTCATTAACAGATATTCATGTCTCAAGGCCTCGTAATTGTCCTTTGCATTGTTAGCGCACATGCCATATATCTTGTCGATCATCAGACCTGTAGGCTAGGCACTCCCAACACCTAGCAAGTTCTATCTGCATCGCGTCTTACTTGATCTTGTCACAACCTCCCTAGCGATGAATCACCACAGAAAACTAATGGTTCAGGTGGGCACACGTGGTTACTCATTAAATGAATGGTACATCGTCTAGCGCATATTCTCTCAAATTCATGTCAATCGCAAGTTTGGGATTTTAATTAAATACTGCTAAACATGCAATTTGATTTATTTTAAAACTGCTGTTAATCTATTATGGGTCAATTAAAAATTGAAATAACATTTTACTTTTACGAACCAGAAATTTCATAGGTATGTGAAGTTGTTTACATTAAATTATCCTTATAGCCTTTCGCTATTTTCTTTTTATTTTAAAAGCGTTTTGCAAACAGTCTTGGTCAATTTTAATCCTAAACAACTATCATACTAACATGTGATGTATGATCAGTGGGTGCGCAATCAATATTGTAACATTGAGAACAAAGCGATAAATTAAATGGCTGAGGAAGATGAAATCGGTGTACCAAGCAAGCAAACGCACGGTCTTGTCAATGCAGGATTCCTACAGCTCACTAATCAATGAAAACGTGAAAGCAGCGTGATGCACATGAACTAGTCATTAACATGAACCTATCCTAATTATTTTTTTATTTTAGTTTAATATGCACGAATTATTAAACTTATGACATGTGGCATGTGTTAATTAAATACAATCTATACGTAAGCTGGTCCTAATAGCAGGTGAAGGAATTATGAAACCCTTATTATTTTTCCTTATATTATTAAACATAAGTAACACCTAGCAGATCGAATGAAATCAAGTTAGAACCACATCATTCCAAATTAGGCAGTTGAATATTCGAATCGAGTGTATTTTAGGAACCCCCAAAATGAACTTTCAGCTCAAACAAAAACCGGCGGCAAGGGGGCGAGACCAAGGTGAGATTGGACCGTCAATTTCATGTGTGTCACTCTATAAATTGCTCTTTATTGTGTCTCACCTCTTTGATTTTGAGAGAAAAGGGAGTTTATGTAGGCGTAGGGTTAGGATTATTTCAAGATATAATTAATTCACCACCTTCGTAATTTAGACCAAGTCAAATGTATTAGCTCTCTCGTCATAGGAAACTAAGATATCATCCTCTCATTATCTCCATATAATTAAAATTTCCAAGGTATAATAATATTATTTACTCCAAGTTTTTATCAAACATTCCAATCTTTCCTAGTTTGGCGCTCACCATGTGACTTTCGGCCATGTGGGATATACAATGGGCTTGGCCCAATTTTGTGCTTTTTGCAGGCTAGGTCCAGATAGTTTAATCAAGCTCAGAACTCTCTGCTTAAACCCATTTAACTCCAGTCCAATCAGAAAGCAATGCATATGGGTTTCATAAAATAAAATGCTCCAAATATGTAAATTAATAATATGTTTATTTAATGTTCGGGGGCTAATCCCTAATTTTTTTATAAGCAAATGACTAAATGAGTCGCTAAAATTTACTTATCAATAGGTCTCTCCTAATTTGAGTTAAACGGTTGGAAACTTGGGCAATTTCTTTTGGTGATAGAACAACTAGTAACCCTGCAAAGCCGCAGCCAGTGTCGTCAACAACCCAAATCCTTTCGGGATTATCATGATCAGATGGAGCAGGGGAACAACTGAAGGTAATGAAGAGATAAATCAAACTGACTTGAGGAGAGGGGAACAGGAAATTGAGAATCGCTCGGCGGGTTTGCTGCTATGTTGAAGGAACCGAAGGCACAGATGGCAAGCGACATTCGGTCAGCATCTCTCCACTATGATCTACTTTCCAAATGCAAACTCGTATAGCCTAGAACCGGGTGCATCACAACATACGATGGCAAGTAAGATAGCATTGCCATACTACAATTGTGATGACATTATTGCAACTAGTCAAAGCGAAAAAAGAAAATATGGTTGAGGGGAAAGATCATATGATCATCCGCAAAACGTGCTTAACATGCTCGCCGGTCATTATTGCATATGCATTCTGTGGTATTCAATGGATGCAGGATCATGAATTGAAAGAAAGCTGAAGCATTCTGTCTAATGGCGATCAGATTTGACAAGCTGGGGCCAACTAGAGAAGAGAGAGAGAGAGAGAAAGAGAGCTGCATCATTCTTCCAGATACAGCAGTAGGGTTGTATTTTGATCTGGATGATGTACGCAACCCATTTCTTGTTTCATCTTTTGCTTTCGTGCTTTGGGATTTGAAATCTTGTGTCGGATGTCTTGGAGTCTGTAATATCACAACTCGTATACTTATTGAAAATGTGAAGAGGAGAGACAGAATTATTTTCCCTCCCCGTTCGGTAAATAAAAATCTCAGTTTCACTTTGAATGCCTTGAGCTGAGAAATCCAAGAAACGTCGCGCCTGCATTCCCCACGTGAATCCAACCTCGGCCCGTTTTTCACGAGCGTCTTCCCCATACTGGCTCTCCCCATCCCCTCCCTCCATATATTCACAGTTCCACCCCCGCTCCCTCCCACAGACACGGTCACAGACGCCGTTCACAAAACCCCGGCCTCTGGTCGCAACGACTCCTCTCCGAACTCCTGGTTCCTGCCTTGGTTTGAGCCGATGGATGAGGTCTCCTCCTTCCCGCTAGACTTCGGAATCCCGAGGCTCGACCATGCTGTCGGGAGCGTCCACGAGCTCGGCCCGGCAGTCTCGTACTTGAAGAGTTTCACTGGCTTCCATGAGTTTGCTGAGTTCACAAAGGACGACATCGGGACTGATGAGAGTGGGCTCAACTCGGTCGTGCTGGCAAACAACGATGAAGCGGTCCTCATGCCGATGGTCGAGCCAGTGTTCGGGATGAAGAGGAGGAACCCAATCCAGACATTCCTGGAGCACAACGAGGGCCCGGGGGTGCACTACCTGGCGTTGATGGGCGAGGACATCTCCGGACGCTGAGGGAGATGAGGAAGCGGAGCGCCAACGGCGGGTTCGAGTTCATGCCGCCACCGCCGCCCACGTATTATCGGAACCTCAAAGGCCGACCTGGGGACGTGTTGACGGACGAGCATATCAAGGAGTGCGAGGAGCTGGGGATTATGGTGGACAGGGACGACGAGGGGACTCTGCTCCAGATATGTACTAAGACTGTGGGTGATAGGTATGGGATCGATTTCATGCAGGCTCTCCCTTTTGGCTACACGATCGTCTACCGAAAACTTTTGACGACACTTGGACACGAGCAACCGTGGCATTAGGGGAGCGCATAACAGACCATCCAAATTGAAACCACCCGGACTAGTCGATTCAGTCTGGTTCTTGAGAGAATCGACGAGTGTTGGTCTGATTCTCAATACATAAAAGTAGAATCCGTGTTCAGGAGGTTTGGTTCCCAATTCAAAGAGGGGACTGGATCAAACCGACCACATACACTTTTTTTTAATTTCTTCAAAAATTAGTAGAACATAAATTAAGTATTATCTTGTCTAATTATACCACAAGTTATGGCACAATAATTTTTCACTCATCGTTGCTTTCATCAATATTTTAAGATTTGTCACACTTTTATTATGCACGACCACTCTTTAGCGGGGAAAAAAAGTGATTGGCTTCATTCAACTAGACCTAAACCAATGGTCTAGGCCGGTTCCTAGTCCTAGGACCTAACAGTCCAGTACCCGGTTCCACCTTGGAACCGGACCAGATCAGTTTCTTGGATTTTGGTTGAATCTGTCATCCTTGATATCAGAATAAATAAAAATTGCCATAGATTACTGCTTTAAGCGAGGACCAACTTGAGTAATGGCAGGCGGGATTTATTTTTTCTATGGCCAAAGTATCTGTCGGCCCTCCTTTGATGATCCTCATCTGGTTTCTCTTGCTGCCTTACTGAGCAGGCCAACCCTATTCTTAGAGATCATACAGAGTAGGGTTTGGCCATTTCTTTCCTTTAAGTGTGGTTTCTAATGGAAGCATAGTATGTCACTGCATATCTGAGTGCGCTAGGTAAGATGGAATAAGCACTCTTTGCCAATTAAGCTGGGGAGAGTTTGTGCTTCTCTGGTTCACGGGCACGAACCCTTTAAACGTCACAATCGCCCCTCCAATCACCACTGAGGCATTCAAGTTGCCCTGCCCTCGAAACCTTCCATAACATGACAAATCGCTAGAGTAACCTAGGAGATTACCGCAACCACCATCACCTTTCAGATATATGATCTAAGACTAACGATCAGGCTTTTGCGTAATTTGCACAGGGCAGCAAGTCGTACCTCCCCGATGAGGGCAACAATAAGGATCATGGACTGCAACTCGGATACCCTTACTCAGGAACCCCTTCCAATATTTCTGATACCCCTAACTCTGTTTCATGTGACTGCAACCCTAGCAATTTCGATACTTCGGACTCCAAAGGACAGTCATGAAAAGCTACATATGTAACTCACTGCTTAGAAAATTTCCGCTTGTATACAGACATAGAGCCATTAGTCGATTTCTAACATGGAGATGGACGATGCATCTCTATGCTTCTTATGTCTGCTCGCCATTCCTGGCAACCTTCTGGCCTTCCTCAGTCGCGCTAGTCAAAAGCTTCACCCCAGGATCGTTGTCGAGTTCTTCCTCCACGTGTGCCTCGAACCAGGGGTGGTTTTCCAAACAGCCCTTCATCCACTCTTCAATTTCTTCAACATCTATGATGGTGAATATTGTGCCACCAACAGCCGGAGAATATGCATCTTCCATCTGACAAGGGAGGGCTAATCACCCTGCGTCGGTGATTTTTCTCTTTGAAATGTGGATCCGGAAATAGGATGAACGGCTGTCCATACAACTGAGATATCTTGGTATCTCAACTTCAACTTTGACTCTCTTATCGACCTAACCTAGCCTTATTAACCGACACTCTTGTCTCGGTACTTAAGTAATTTTCCTTTACAGTCATTACCGACACAAAGCTAATGTCACGTCGGCCGTCCAAACTTGTCGAGTAGGAACTCCCAACACTTGGAGAATTCTATCCCCGCTGCGAACCTCTCCTAGTTCGAGTCGGCAATCGAGGATTCAGCATCTTGCTGGTGTCAAAATTGTCGGGAAATATGGCTCAAAGAGCAACTAGTGACCCCCCATAGCCGCAGCCAATATAAGCACTTGGGATTAGGGATGTCAATCGGTTCAATTGACCGAAACATAACTATTAAGTTTTCTAGTTTGGTTCGATTCAAAACTGAACCGAACTAAAATTCTCGACAATATTGAACAATCTATTTTCTTTATTACCTCTTTTTTACTTTAGTTTCAATAAACAAAGCAAAAATAAGGAAACTGAAAAACCGAACCGAACCAAATTGGATTTTCGATTTGGTTAGGGACGGATTTAGTTCGATATCACACCTTATCAGTAGGAAACAATCGAAGGTAATGAATAGAATGATAATATCGATTTGGGGAGGGTGGAACAGGAAAGTGTGAATCGCTAAGTAGGTTGCTATGAGCTCATGCTCGGCAAAATTGCTTCCCAAATCCATTTGATTTGTAAAGGCAGAGGTCATCCGTTTCTCTGTCATGTCTCGTCAGTGGAGACAAATTGTTGCCAAAATATTAATAACATATTGAAGGAATCGAAAGCACATGTGATAAACAACATTTGGTTGGCATCCTGCATGATGATTTACTTTCAAAATGCAAACTCGCATAGCCAGAAGGGGTGCAACACAACATACAATCACAAGCAAGATAGTATTCCATACTTACTAGAAATTGTTATTTATTAAAAATAAAATTTCTAAACCTATTATACATATTTCAATTCACTGCTAAATATTTTAATTTGGTCAATTTAGTTTTTTGCATTTGGACAATTGCCAATGGAATCCTTTTGGCTAAAATTGACCGGAAATTGTTTCTATGAACAATTTTTGCGTATTTAAAAAAAATCTGAATTATTTATTTTTTGCCTTTTTTTTCTTTTACTGTGATGGACAAGGTCATTGAAGTTAAGAGTGTAAGTGGTTGGGTTCGGTTCGGTTTTCTGAGAAAACCGAACTGAACCGAACCGATAAGAAAATATAATGAACCGAACCGAAATCCAAACCGAAGCGAACCGAAATTTCGGTTCGGTTCGGTTCGGTTTTTCGGTTTTTCTTGATTTTTTTTAGCAATTTTGATTTAGCACGAGAGATGGATATTTCCAAATTTGGCCAATGGTAATTTCTTGATTTGAGGAAAGTGCAGAATCCATCAAGCATGCAATTTACTTATGGATCCATTCTCTTGCCTTGCTAGACAAAGGCAAACCAGGTGAGGAAGCTTGCTTCTGTAGGGCAAGTTGCTTCTTCAATTCAGCTTCCTCCTTCTCTCTCCGACGCTGATCTTTCTTGGCTTCTTCCTGCTTTTTAAGCTGTCTCTTCAACTCAATCTCTTCTTTTTCATAACGCTTCTCTTCCTTCTCTGCCTCCTCTTGTGAGTGCTTCAATTCCCAGATTTCTTTTTCCGAGAATTACTTCGATTCGCAGGTTTTGGCTCATTGGTTCTGGTCACTGCTGCTGCCGCCGCTGAGATCTGAATAGCCTCTTTGCCGCAGATATTCATCGATCACGTCTTTCCCCACTTCTTGCCCGATAATGTTCTGAGCAGAAATTTCAAAACACAAAGTTGAAACCAATTCACAGCCAATTAAATTGTCTGCTCATGAGAAATTTATATCATTTGCTCGAAGAACAAATCCTTCATAAACTAATCGGCAATCCACTGTAACATACCCAGTCTCTTCCTACAAATTAAAACAAGAAAGCCCAAGATTTCTGAAGTGGTTTTCAGATGAAAAGTGAGAATTTTTAGGACGATGATCCACCTTGACTCCTCTACCCAGATAAAATTTCATCGAGAGATCAAAAAGCGAGAAACCCAATTCACAACAGCATCGCACCATCGCGGGTAACCGGAAAGAGACGCGGAGAACACGAGAAAGACGAGAGATTTTACGTCGAGGTACTCCTTGGCGTCGGAGGGTTGAGCGAGGTTGCAGTAGGAGACGAGGCCCGTGATCACCCTCGTCCAAGTCTAGACCCGACTCCGCTCGCTTGCAGAGATCCAGCAGCGCCTTCTCCAGAACAGGTGAAATCTGGGAATTGAGGCGCTCTCCTCGAGGCAGCAGGCGATTGCCCCATTGGCAGACCCGCACTCCGCCGAGCTCGGGTCTAGGGCAAGCTCCCGCCTCTCCATCATCTCGCGACAGTACGCGAGAACCCCCTGGATTTCGGCCTCGAGGGAGGCGATCCGGTCGCGTCGCTCGTTGGCGCCGAGGCTCTTGAACAAGGAACGAGAAGAAGAGGAATTCCCTCTTTTGCGCTTCAGAGCCCCCCGCGAGCGTGAGGCCGACGCCGGCCCGCTCCCGCCACCCCCGGCGTCCGCCATTTTTCGCCGGAGATACAGAGAGAGAGAGACAGAGGAGACAGAGGAGGAGAGAGCGAACGCCGCCAGCGAGAATCGTAGGGTTTCGGGAGGCGCCGATCTGCAGTGGAGGGGAACGCCGACGGAATTCACTCCTCCTTCACCGGAGCATCGAAAGCGAAGAAGAAAAGTTGCGCGTCATTTCCGGTTTTTGTCTTGCACCTTAGAAACCGGTTCAATTCGGTTAACCGTTTGGTTCGGTTAACCGAATTGGATAGGTTCTAAAATAGAAGATATAATTTGATTTTTTCGGTTAACCGAACCGAAAATCGAACCGAACCGAAAACGCATGAAATTTTGGTTCGGTTCGGTTCGGTTTTCGGTTTTCGGTTCGGTTACTGACACCCCTAATTGAAGTTAACATATGAATATGACTACGCCACCGAACAAGCGGAACATCAGCAAAGAACCATGCAACAACGTCGTCCTCTCAAGATCCACATTGACAGCATGGGTACTGGTCGGCATCAAATGCAACTGTTCATTTCGTATTACTCAATTATGAGTACTAACAATTCTCTCATACTTAATTTAGTAGTTAAGTAACGCTATGTAGGATGCACATAAATAAAAGTCCGCGTCAATTTATTTTGATCGTATGATTTCAACGTGACATTCTAATAAATTATTTCACTGATCTCGATTTATATTTGAAAAGCTAATGCGGTGTCATTTTGTAGGAGGATCTATGTGCTGAATGTTGTGAGTTCGACTCTAGAGGAGCTATGGAATCTGAGTTACCTCACATAAATGTATGAATCCTATTTTTTCTAATTTTATAACCTGTCTTACGGACTTTTTTAAGGCTTAGCATCCTGCGCTTGATTAGCAATTTAAGTTCCTGAAAAAAATACCGAAATATGACATGGCAAGACATATTTTGCACGTGTCAACCTGAACAAGTGCTCTTTTTGTTGTGCCATGCATTTCAATTTGATTTGACAAGGGTCGATATAAAAAATACGGAAGAGAGAAATTATAGAATTTCAGTATATTTTAATGTTAACTCAAAGAAAATATATGAATCTATTTATAGATTTTATTGGATGCATGATGATATAACAATTAAGATATGCAGAATTAAAGTGAAATATACGAAAAATCTCAAGAGATATGTAAGATTAATAGAAATATCATAACCATCTTTGACATAAAAAAAATGTCCTAAAAAGTTATCATGACTATTTTTAGTAAGTTATGATGTTCTAGATCCCGTAAAATCCACATGAATTTTGCGAAGCTAGAGGACGTCTGTCAACTGCTAGGAAAAATTAGTGCGTGAATCAACATTCGGTTCCAATTCAAGATTAGGTTTCACTAATTCAAGTGAATCAACATTCGGTTCCAATTCAAGATTAGGTTTCACTAATTTAAAGGCTAGTCCAACATTAGGGATGTGTAAAATGAATCGTTCAAATCAAGAACCACCCAGGATGGATCAAACTAGTCGGTTTGATCTAGTTCTTGAAAGTATCGGTCTGATTCCCGATTCCTAAAAGTAGAATTAGTATTTAGGTAGTCCAATGTCCAATTTCAAGAGAGAATTGGATTACACCAACTACATATATCATTTTTTAAATTATTTTTCAAGAAAATTAGTAAAATGCGAATTAAATATCATCTCGTTCAATGGTACTACAAGTTACAGTATAATAACTCTTCATTCATCATTTATTCCGTCAATATTTTAAGATTTGTCATATACTCTCGGTATGCACGATCACTTTTAACGAGAAAAAAGTGACCCATTTCATTGAAAAATATCTTTTTCATCCGAAGACACCACCTTAGAACCATACGGGATAGAGAATCAATTATCCCCCTAACCAGACACGATCTATTCTCGTTCCCACATGTGGGTATGTCCGAAAAGTCCCCGGTCTTTATTTCCCAGATCGATGCTGAAGATCTTCAACAACCAACTTTTTTCTTCGTTCGGTCGAAGCGACGAGATCTCCAGCTGCTCGTCCATCTAGAAAGGTCACATCTTCCAATTTCCCCCGTCAGCCTTGGAAATTTCCACCCCTCCCCTTCCTCTTCCTCCTTCCTTCCCGGAAGAGACGCTGGGCCGTCCGCGTCACGACCGGCCAGCCAATGCAGAGTTTCAGTTTCACTTGACTCCTTCGACTTCCGAAATCCGAAAAACATCGCCCCCCGCGCTCCTTACTTACCGTGAACCTTATCCTCCTCCTCGATAGCCTCGCCACGTCACTCCAAGCTTACCCCATTTCCCCGTCACGCCGTCGGACTCGCGGGCGCGTGTCCCCTCCTCTCACCTCTCGCCACGTGTCCCCGCGCCCTCGCTTTCTCCCCTCCATATGTTTAATATCCCATTTTGCCAACAAAAAGAAAATATACCACCCCGCTCCGTCCTCACCGTGACTGCCAACCGAGCGAAAACCGGCGGCGACTCGCTTCGGGGCAAAAAACCATGGGCCAGCAAAACGATGGCGCCGCCACCGGCTCCGACGAGTTCAAGCTCGTTGGCTTCTCCAACTTCGTCCGTTCCAACCCCCGGTCCGACCGATTCCCCGTCCGCCGCTTCCACCACATCGAGTTCTGGTGCACCGACGCCACCAACGTCTCCCGCCGCTTCTCCTGGGGCCTCGGCATGCCCCTCGTCGCCAAGTCCGACCTCTCCACCGGCAACGCCACCCACGCCTCCTACCTCTGCCGCTCCGGCGACCTCTGCTTCCTCTTCACCGCCCCCTACTCCCCCTCCATCGCCGCCTCCGAAGGCCTCGACCCCTCCTCCACCGCCTCCCTCCCCTCCTTCTCCTACTCCGCCTGCGTCGCCTTCGCCGCCAAGCACGGCCTCGGCGTCCGCGCCGTCGCCGTCGAGGTCGAGGACGCCGACGCCGCCTTCCATACCAGCGTCGCCCACGGCGCCAGGCCGGCCTCCCGGCCGGTCGTCCTCGACGGCCGCGCCGCCATCGCCGAGGTCCAGCTCTACGGCGACGTCGTCCTCCGCTACGTCAGCTACAAAACCCCGGCCTCCGATCGCCACAACTCCTCTCCGGACTCCTGGTTCCTGCCTCGGTTCGAGCCGTTGGACGAGATCTCCTCCTTCCCGCTGGACTTCGGAATCCGGAGGCTCGACCACGCCGTCGGGAACGTCCCCGAGCTCGGCCCGGCGATCTCGTACGTGAAGCGCTTCACCGGCTTCCACGAGTTCGCCGAGTTCACCAAGGACGACGTCGGGACCGGGGAGAGCGGGCTCAACTCGCTCGTGCTGGCGAGCAACGACGAGATGGTCCTCCTGCCTATGAACGAGCCGGTATACGGGACGAAGAGGAAGAGCCAAATCCAGACCTACCTAGAGCACAACGAGGGCGCCGGTTTACAGCACCTGGCGCTGATGAGCGAGGACATCTTCCGGACGCTGAGGGAGATGAGGAAGCGGAGCAGCATCGGCGGATTCGAGTTCATGCCGTCGCCGCCGCCCACATATTACCGGAACCTGAAGGCCCGGGCCGGGGACGTGCTGACAGACGAGCAGATCAAGGAGTGCGAGGAGCTGGGGATTCTGGTGGACAGGGACGATCAGGGGACACTGCTCCAGATCTTCACTAAGCCTGTCGGTGATAGGTATGTGATCGATTTCAGTCAATTACTTTGGCTATGGCATGTGAACCTTTGAATTGAGGATGGATCGTGCAAACATGGGTTTGTTACTCAGATTGCATCTTCTTTGTATGATTTGGGTTGAATTTGTTACTCTAGTTTGATATCAGGAGCAAACATTGCCATGGACTACTGTTGTAAGTGAAAAACCAATAGTTTGTAGCAGTGAATTTCAAATCCAAAGCATCTGTTGATCCTCCTCTGATGTTGTTCATCTGGTTTCTCTTGCTGGGTTACTGTGCAGGCCAACCATGTTCATAGAAATCATACAAAGAGTGGGTTGCATGCTCACGGACGATCACGGGAAACAGTATCAAAAGGGCGGGTGCGGAGGTTTCGGAAAGGGCAACTTCTCGGAGCTCTTCAAGTCCATCGAGGAGTACGAGAAGACGCTAGAAGCCCGGCGGGTTTCGGGGCCGGCCTCCGCCTGAATGGATCCCGTTGACCATTTGTTGTCTCAGCGTGGGATTCTTGTGGATGCATAAGTTTGTCGCTGTATGTTCAATTGCTAAGTATGAATAAACACTCCTTGCCAGTGATTGGGTGCTTTTGTGCTTCTCTGATGAACATTGATGGAAAATTCTCTATCATGGGATGTGATGTGAGGGCGCACGACACGGCATGAACCGGCTAAGAAAGACAAGACTTTGTGTACCAAACAATAGTGACAGTCCTTTTGTTGTTGCCTCTTATCTTAGTCGTATGGTTGGCCTTTCGACATTACAATGGCCGCTCCAATTATCACAGGGCATTGAAGCTCGCCTCACCTCAAAACTATCCAAAATATGAAAAAGAGTTCTCTAAGTTATTGCAAGAACTCATACCACAAAAATGAGGATCGTGAACTGTAGCTCACATGCCTTATAGAACCCTAAACTCTCATGGTGTACTGTGTGACAACATTACAAATTAAGTACCTCCAACTCCAATTAGTAGAATCGCTTTCTAGGCAAAGTGGCATTCACGGGATAACAGGACATCCGGAGCTACAGAGTCAAGTGTTTCTAGTAACACGTTAGCTTCGCTTCCCAAGAAAAACAATTGGCGAATTGAGCATACTCATTCCCAAATGAAATAGTTCTACCGAGTCATTTCATCGAGCAGGTCATAGCAAAGCTCACAACAATTATTTATGAAAACACTTCAAGATGTAACTAAACTATCAACATGGAGCCTGCACCGTTAACATGAAAAACCAGGTTACCAGAATTTCAATAGTATCCAACTCGACTTTGCAGCATCATCAATCCGGTTGAGTCACCGGATGAAGCTCATAAAACCGCCTGTGAGACAAATATAAGAAACCCTGATTGATACTAAAAGCATGAATTTTGAGCATCTTGGAGAAGGAACATGTTGAAAAGGGCAACTTTTTACTATCGCTTGCCTAACAAATATGTAGCATTTTGTTAATCATCTATTTTTGTAGATCCAATTAGATTGGCTAATTATGCGATCCTGCCAAGTATTGATACTAAAGCTCCAGTTCTGCTAAAAAATTCCGCTTGATGGAATTTCCAAAGTGACAAAGTTCAATAAAGTACAAACCAGCGAGAGAGAGAAAAAAAGACAGAATAAGTAATAAAGAAACAGGTATGAAATTTCTCTTTTGCATTTAAAAACTATCTCAATCTTTCAAAGGATCCCAAAAATGCACAAAAGTTCAATTAAGATGGTCCTAAAATATTACTGCCGGTACACAGACATAGAGCCATCAGTTGATTTCTATCATAGAGATGGGGTGATCCGTCTGTATACTGCTTGAAATGTCTGCCCACCATTCCTAGCAACCTTCTGGCCTTCCTCGGTCGCACTGATCAATAGCTTCACCACCGGATCATTCTTGAGTTCCTCCTCCGTCAGCGCCTCGAACATGGGGTGGTTTTCCAAACAGCCTTTCATCCATTCACCAAGTTCTTCAACATCTGTGATGGTGTAAATTATGCCCCCAACAGCCAGCGTATATGCATACTCGTCTAACAAGTGAGGGCTAATCACCCTGCGACGGTGATTTTTCTCTTTGAAATGAGGATCCGGAAATAGGAAGAACATCTTTGTCAGATGTCCTTTCTCAAAATAGTTAGGAATGTACTTCATAGAGTTGGTCCGTACTACTGAGATATTTTGGTATTGACCGGGATTGGTCGTCCTCAATGCAGAAATGCGCTCCTTCACATATTCGGTCACCTTGTCCCTAATTTCCATCCCGATCATGAGTTTGTCAGGAAATAGGGTTGAAAGAGCAACTAGTAGCCCTCCAAAGCCACAGCCAATGTCAGCAAACTGAATCCTTTTGGGATTATCATCATCAGACGGAACAGGGAACAACTGAGGGTAATGAAGAGAATAATCAAATTGACTTGGGGAGAGTGGAACAGGAAAGTGTGAATCACTTAGTGGATTGCTGTGAGCTCGTGCTCGGTAGAATCGCTTCCTAGGCAAGCCAGTCGATTTGTTGAAGGTAGAGGTCGTCTCTTTCTCTATCATGTCTCTTTATCTGTAGAGACATATAGTTAGCAAAACAATAATCATATGATGAAGGAATCAAAAAACAAAGATAACAAACGGCATTTTGTTGTCATCCTGTGCGATGATTTACTTTCAAAATACAACTCGCATAGCCTAGAAGGGGGTGCATCACAACAGAAAATGGCAAGCAAGATATTGTTGCCATTCCTACTATGGTCTTTCACGAGAAAGTGACAACATCTAGCAACTAGTCAAAGTGAAAAATAAATACAGTTGAGGCAAAGATCACAATTATCCACAAAACATGAAGGTGTCTATGAGGTCGGCAGTGGTGCCAATATAGAGTTTTTTTTTTTTTTTTTTTTTGTCAAGAGTGCCAATATAGAGTTTACATGGCCGAAAATCAATACAAGTTATAAGAGTCAAAATGGCATCTAATGCATGTCCAACCACAATAGTATAAACATCCCATGGTGAAAGTTGCACTTCAACTAGGCTCAACTGAAAGCTGCTATATGATCCTATACTGTGAACTTTTAAATTCCTCCGTCACTTTCTTAAGACTATGCCCTTGTCTAGCGTCGTTTCTTAGGAAAATTCTTAGTGGTCACCTTCATGGCATCTTAGTTTATATTAACTCCATAGACGAGCACTTAGATCATCTTCTTCATCCTTTTGTGACTCTTAGAGTAGGAAATTCATCAACCTACAAAAGTGCATGCTTATGCAACCTTCATTGCTTATTGAATGAGATAGAAGTTCCCAATTGTAAGGAAAAGCAACAAGAACAAGCACGATTTGAGCATCCCAACTAAAAGCGCGTCTCCATCAGTACAGCTACATAAAAGCATAAAAAATCCAGTAACCATCATAAAAGAGTCTGGCAAATCTGTCTCTTGCACAAATCTAACTATTAAATGTAGATGGATTGGGAATTGCAAAGAAATTATGAACTACTGATGTCGCAACCTTTACTGCAATGCTCTAGAAAATTAATGCCATATTTGATCATCCATGAGCATGCTCATCGCATCAAACAGAAAGCTCTCTCCATGCTTAATTTCACTTGGAACCTTAATAGATTTCATATGATTCATTAGCATTTTGATATCCTACTGTAAACCACCATTCATAAGAATCCCCTAATTTCAACAAATACAGCTCATCTGACAAGTGCAAACATCTCTTTTACAACCCATCATGCCTGCAATAAGCTTGCCTCTAGAGTAGACTAAAACCCACATTCTCATAAGCCTAATTTGTAGCCTAGTTTGTGACGTTGCTACCAGGTAAACTCCATACTAAAACAGGCATCACTATCATCGCCAACAACACGGTATAAAGGCAATCGACTGAAGGTAGCATCCATAAGAGAAGAAAAGTCAGCTTCAAACCAATGGTGGGGGAAGCCAAAAAAAAAAAAAAATGTAAAACATTGAAAATAGACCCAACTTTTGTAAGATTGCCTTCAGAGTATATTGACGACGTGTTTTAAGAAACTTAAATCGAGAGCATTTCCCAGACTAAAATAGGAAGCGCACACGGACATCAAACAATCATGTTAGCTTCACTTCAAAAGAAAATATTGGGAGAATCGAGCTTTCCCATTCCCAAAATGCAATAGTTTCATTGAGGCACTTCGTCGAACAGGGCGTAGCAAAGCTCACTACTATTTTGATATGGGAAAAAAAGCACGTAAAACCACGAAACGGCTTAACATTCCTCACACAGAACTACCGCAATCAGTCAAATAATCAAATCAGTAAAAGATGGAAGTGCCGAAAGTCCCAGATCGCCGCATCACACAAGCCCAAACTCGGACCGGTTCAGAACAGCGTGACAAATTACATACCTGGAGGTGATGACTTGGCGAACAGGGGCGCGACTTCTCGCGCGACGCAGGAGCGAGCAAGCGAACGATCTGTAGAAGACGAAGGACGCAGTTTCTGGTGAGTGAGCCGAGATTGCGAGTTCGTCGTAAGACGATGGCTCGGCTGAGAAAATATAGAGGACGGCGGCTTATCAGGACGCCGTGGCGGCGGTGCGAAGCAGTGCCCGGAAGAAAGTGAAGCAAACGAGGTTTCTTTCGGTGACGAGACTTCTCTTTTCTTTTCAAATTAGCGGATTTGGCCGAAAATATTCTAGAAGTCGAAATTACGGAATTATTGCAAAAGGAATATAGTGATAATCAATATATTTATGATAATTTTTTTTTTTAAAATTATATAACATAATAATTCAACTTTGTAGTTGAAACTCAAGCCGTGTTCCCTCCGTCTCAAAACCCAAAACCCATACATAGATAGCAAATTTGACCTTTTTTTAATTTTCGATAAATTAATGAATATAATAAAAAATTAAGAAATTAATATATATACTACTTAAATTAGTATATCTATCAATTATCACGTATTCAATGATCACCTTTCAATATAAGGAAGGGGAGATGGGGACAATTAATTTAATTGTTGACATGATAAAAATTTAAAAGTGAGTTGAGAGTTAAAATAAGATAAATTAGTATCGTATAATTCAATAATTTGATGATAAAATTTAACAAAAATTAAAAAAATAAAATTATTATAAATATATTAATTTAGAAAATTAATTTAAGTAAGATTGTCACGGATATAATAACTATTCCTTTCCTGTTATTGGTCACGTGGTCCCAGGACGCGCGCGAACCAACGGCCACGATCGCGTCGTCCCACGGTGGCAGTCGCTTTCCCTCTCTCCCGAGGTATCGGGGCCACGACGAGGATCGCGGAACTCAATCACCATTGCCGAGAGCTCTCAGCAGCTCCGATCTTCATCCTCTTCCTTCCTTCCTTCCTTCCTTCCTTCAACGACGAGACCCACAAATTCGCGACGGTTTCATTCCATCGCCGGACTTCGATTCGCGGCACGGGATGCTTCGCGTCCGCTGTCTGGCTCGAGTCTCCGCCTGCGGTCTCTCTCCGAGAGCCGCGCCTCGTCCGGCAATCTCGATCTCCCCGACGAGGAAGGCGGCGGCGGGTTGTGGCCTCAGATGGCGAGCAATGGGGAGCACCAGCGCCTACACGACGTCGTGCGATAAGCTCCTCTTCCGTCAGCTCTTCGAGAAGGAGTCGTGCACTTACACTTACCTGCTCGCCGACGTGTCTCACCCCGACAAGCCCGCCGTGGTTAGGATTCTCACATCCCGTTTATCGCATCATTTTTTTGCTCGTTGTGCGATAGCCGCTGCTTATTGGATTGCATTGCACCACATGCTTCGCGCTGACGTTTCGATTGTTTAGATTGCAGAGTGTTATGTTAAGAGTAATTTGATGGAGTTTTCGGATTGGTTTTAACTGATACCTCTCCTTGATATTGGGGTACGGAGTCTGCAATGATTAGATTAGCGTGATGATGGTCGGATATTCACCAGTTCCAGCTTTTTTGTCTGATTATCTCCCTGAACTTGATGATCCTTCTGTCTCCAACGCCGAATTGAGTTATGGCTTGTTGCATGCAACTTTTTTCTCATTTCATGACCTGTTGTCATAGGCTTTTTATTGGATACTTGTTCAAAAATAAAAGTTAGAAATGCCTTAGGTGTCCAAAACATTTTAGGAGTCTCAATCACTCTATAGGGTACCCATGTTGTAATACGCTGATCACAAATCAAGGGAAATGAAATAAAGTTCAGTTATTAGCATATCAAACAAATGGAGTGAACTGTACTGTACCTAATGGTGAAGTTCTGGAGATTTGCCGCTTAAACAGGAACAAGGAAATAGTGGAGTTAGCTAATATCTGCAGAGAGTTGCTTATAACCATAAAGGTAATAGATGCGAGGTGAATCTTGCATTTGCATTATTTTGAACAACCTGTCAAGATGCCACCAAAATTACGTTCCAATCTAGTGTTGTATGTAAACTATACTCATCGTGTCTCCACCTTTAGCTTATGAAAGGTAAGGAAACGCCTTTTGAGCCACAACCAAAACCATAGAAAATCACCCTACTAGCAGCTAATCACGATGCGAAGATGGACAAGTATATGAGGGTATTTAGGAGGATAATTTATCCAGGATTGAAGGACTGAAACGATCTTAAAGAGATCAGAAGTATTATTTTTAATACATAATGTGTCAGGAGGTAAGTTTATCTGAATAGCCTACACTCGATATCTTCATGTATTCTTTTGTGTTGCCTTTGATTTATCTGTGCTGCTATTCTATAATCTTTATCCTGAAGCCAGTCTAACTGCTGCTGGTGTGTCTATGGGGATGTATCCTGAAATGTATGTGTCTTACTTGCAGTTAATTGATCCAGTTGATAAGACAGTTGACAGGGACCTCTCTTTAGTGAAAGAGCTTGGGTTGAAGCTGATGTATGCAATGAACACGCATGTACATGCTGATCATGTGACTGGGACTGGTTTGATAAAGGTAGGCCAGTCATATCTTTTGTCGATCTGTCTCATGTGCAGAAAATGCTTACTTGCTATTACACAGCAGTGCCCCTTGATCCAGCTTGTTATCCTTATATGGCAGCACACATCAATTGCACCCCTTGCTTTTAACTTTTCTCAATAGTTACTCTGTCTTGCAGGGGAAAGTCCCTGGAGTAAAATCTGTCATTTCGAAGGTGAGCAATGCAAGAGCTGACTGTCTTATAATAGCAGGAGAGAAGATTCATTTTGGCGATCTATTCCTGGAGGTATCACGACCTGAACTTTTATACTTATTATGTCACCAAGTGGACAATGCAATTTAGTACTAGGGCCAGTCATTTAATGGGAGGATGGCGATTCTCTTGAAATGAGCTTACTACGTAGATCTGCTTTTGGCATAATGCACGTTTAACTGCAAACTCATGCTGGGTGATAATTAGCATACATTAGAATCACTCCAACCTAAAAATCCAAAGGCAGTATTTGCTCTTGCATTTGAGCATTGGATTATGCTGTGAATTCTAATATTTGTTCTGCAATACAAAATATTAAAGGGACTGGATTAAAGTGATTTAAATCTTTTAAAACTATGCAGTCAGTGCTGCAAGTTGCATATCCTGCCATTAACTGGCAGCAGTCACTCGCTCTGTCATGAGAAAGGACATTGACCTGGATTTGCATGTATATATATTAACATCAAGTACCTTCTTTTATCTGTTCTTCATTTGTGTACTTCTTTTTTTTGGTTGAATTCACTTGTGTACTTAAGTCACATGACATTTCAATAATTTTCTTCTTAATGGCAGGTCCGGGCTACACCAGGACATACGCAAGGATGTGTTACATATGTTACGGGAGATGGACCTGGTCAGCCCCAACCAAGGATGGCTTTCACTGGAGATGCCTTGCTAATTCGAGGGTGTGGACGGACTGATTTCCAGGTCTAATTTCTTGCAGAATCCCCCATACTCTGTAAGAGTGCAAAAGTTCAGCTGTTATTATTTTAATCAATCAAAGACTCAATTGGAAACCCTTTTATGAAAGGGAATGGTTCTATTTTGTAGTTTATAAAATGGAACTCCCATACTTAGTCTGAAGCTTGATATTAGTATCTTGACGATGTGCTTGCAGGGTGGAAGTTCACTTCAGTTGTACCAGTCGGTGCATTCACAGGTAAGGAGATTGGAGAAATGAATGTCCTTCACTGGAAAATAGTTACTTCTTCTTTGATGCTTAACTTCCTCTCTCTCTCTCTCTCTCTCAGATTTTCACTTTACCCGAGGATACATTGGTCTATCCTGCTCATGATTACAAGGGATTCACTGTATGAATAATCTGATCCTTGGCTCCATAGTGTCAAATTATTGCAAAATCACAGACACTCTCAGAAAGTTCCTTTTTGTAATTCAGGTTAGCTCTGTAGGGGAGGAACTTCTCTACAATCCCAGGCTCTCGAAAGATGAGGTGAAATTTTCAACTTCACATACTTTTCCATCACATTAGATGTCACCTGCAACTTAGTTATCTGCAGATGCATTTTAATTGTCTCTCCCCATAGAAACAAGGGCTTGGCCAGCAGTGGTTCACCCTTACCAAGATTATGAGCCCCATCTTATCAATGAGGGAATAAATAAATGAACATTTTTCTCTTTCCATGCCTTAAATGATTCTCGTTTTTGACATACTCATATAAATTTGACCTTTTACTAAATTAAATCCACTGATGAAACAAGCGAACTGAGACGAACTAACTATATGCTAATTCATTTCTGGCATAGAGATACATGACTGTGACGGTTAAGTCAATTTGCTTCTGTGAAGAGGAACATTTGCTTGATTTTGATCTCATGTTTTGATATGTTTATTTTGTCATCACCATGACCGACATAATCTCTCTCTCTCTCTCTCTCTCTCTCTCTCTCTCTCTCTCTCTAACTACAACACCTTTTTTCCTTCATATTGCAGGAAACTTTCAAAAGTATTATGGAAAGTAAGTAATCACTTCTTAAATTGGAAATATCAATATTCAGATATTACTTTAAGTTGAAGGCCACCTGTCAATACTTCATATGATACTGACGTAGCTTTTAATGATGTGTACTGCAGATCTAAACCTCTCTTACCCAAAGATGATTGACGTGGCTGTTCCTGCAAACCTGGCCTGTGGATTGCAAGACCTGTCTGCAAAGCCAGCCGAGGCTGCATCAAACTAGGCACAGTCCAAGTTATAGGCTGATAATGTTGATACTATGTAAGCAGTGATTGTGGAAGGCGATGCAGTTTGGTTTTCACATATTTGTTTATGGAACTTAAGCTTAACTGAGAAGAAACATTGTCTACCTTCCATGCAGTCCAGGGACATGGTCAGTGCACTGAGATTCTCCTCATAACCTGGCAGGGGAAAAAACACGGCGGCTCCTCATAACCTGGCAGGGGACATGGTCAGATTACTACTGATTTTATTGTTGCAAGAAGTGGCGGCTGCCATCATCCCCCACTATTCTATCCACAATCAATCACCCCTCAGACACTCAAAGATATGGATGCTCCAAGATTAGTGTATTTCTAGCTTATTACTGTTTGCCTTTACTCTTACCTGGATCCGTTTGTGTATCTAGAACATAAAGATGGGAAATTAACAGTTAGTCACTCACTATTCAAGGAAATAATTGCTTCAAGTTTTCATAATTTTCTCGTGAAGTGTGGATGCAGAGTCAGTCCTCACTATAACGTTAAAAACTGGATGTGGAGTTCTCTTTTTGCGGAACAAATTATATGCGCCTCATGGTGCGGAGTTTCTGTTGTTTATATATGAATGTCACTGGATGTTTGGCTAAGAAAAATCGAGATTCATGAGAGGTTTCTCCCGCTGTAACATGTCACGAGGCTTCAGTCAGAGCTCTCCGTATTCAAGTTACTACGCTCCACAACTTTGAAGTGTCATACAAGATTCTAGTTGGCAGTGTTAGGATTATACACAATCCGGCCACTCCCGTTTCAAGAACCACGGTCAGGTCGAGCTAGTTCACCGTACAAGAAAATCCGGCATCAAAACCATGGTACTGAATTATATTTGCATGTCGAGCGTGGAGATCGTGCCTAGCCCGAAGCAAAACTCGAGGAAGCTCGAGCGTGGAAAAGGTCAAATGCCCTCTTTTTTAAATATGTCGACGACGAAGTCAATCCTCACTTTAGCACGTTACAGAGCGTGAAATGGCGCGGGCTCCTTTGTCGGCACAGAAGGTGTGAATGCGCCTCTGCAGGTGAGCTCATTTTCAAACAACCATCTTTATACAATTACGCCATTGCTTCTTTCACCAAACACACCGAATCCTTTTTTCATTCTGTTAATTAATCAAACTCCGTACGGTGTCGGTGTCAGAGCGACAGTTGATGACCATTGCCATCCAATACTGTCCTACTGCTGAGCAGCATCATGGTTGCCGTCACGATCCACTTAGGACGTTTGGTAGCTCTTTCGCAGAGCCGGAATCAGCCCTTCTAACTTTACGTTTTCATTTTTTTAGATGAGAACGGTGTCTCATTCGTTCAGCATCTTGGTGCACGTGAAAACAAGAAGGTACTTCCAAACGCTTAAGTTCAAACCTACTCGGCGTGGACTCTTGACTAGTAAAGGACGAAAAGGCTGACCATGAATTGGGCGGTGGTCGAATGTCCAATTGCTTTGCTCGAAGCGGGTTGGTCGCTTGCATATCATATCGAAGAAAAGACCAAGTACAAATGTCACTCAACTAACTTAGCATTTTCCCCTCTTTTAGTCTCTTCATACGATTCAGTTCGAGACTCTCGCACACTTTTCTGGAGACTATAGTAACAACGGCAGGTAGTTCTCTCCTTGATTTCGTATATATACTCTTAGTAGACTAAAAAGTTTATATGTAGGAATGAAATGGGAACATGATCTCTTGCTATTAGAGCAATACATTGATGACAGCACTCGTTCAAATACCAAAGTATCTGAACAAATCGGGTCTCGGTACCTATCGATCCATTGGCTACATAGGAGAGGACCTTATGAATTGTCTTGTTTATGGGACAAAAAACAAAGTGTGTACCTAGGTGGAAGATCCTTATACAATGGAACCAACGACGGTTCATATTCCGATTCGCTTCGCAATAAGATTTTCCTACCAGTTCACCAGCTAAGCCCACCGATGTCGGCACGAAACTCACCAATCCACATCCGGGTTTGGTCCCCCATTGACCCGGTGATCGGATGGACAAGATTTCCAAACCTCAGACCCAAAAAAGGGGATGGGAGGAAGTCGAGGTCAAGTCAACGCAAATCATGAGACAAAAATGGAGAACAGCTACTGGGGTGAGGCGTCAACAGACCTTTCCCCCCGGCTCTCTCTCTCTCTGTCTCTCTCTCTCTCTCTCTCGCCTTTCCTTTTGACCTTTCCACTCCCGTGTCTTGCTCTATTCGAAGCAGCTCGTTGCTTTCGCCGTGCCCTTCTTCAATCTGTAGAAATCTCTGCCTCAACCACTCGAGAAGAGGAAGACCACCATGAATTGCAGAGCTCCCCTCTTTCTGGCAACTGTTGTAGGCCTCCTCCTCCTCATCAATGTCGCCAGAGTCGTGAAACGTGACTACGATGCCTCGAATTCAGACAGCATTGAGTTGTTACGCGACATGAGCTTCGGTTCCATTCCCTCTCCAGGAAGCACTCCTGGCAGCATCACATCCCCATTATCAAATGCCGAACAGGGGGGACGTGATCTTGTTTATGGTGATGGTGATTTTACTTATGCTGATGAAGGAGAGACACCAAAGCTTCGAGTCCCCCACGGATCGACCGGTGGTGGGACTGAGCCGGACAAATCCTTCACGGCCAAAGATTCGGCTCGAGCTCAGACCAATTATGGGGAGATGGCAGAGATCAGAGAGCGGAACCCCATCTCAAGGCTCAACAAGGGCAAGGATAAGCTGAAGCTGCATTCGAAACTGATCAACTGTTCGCCTTCGCAGGAATCCGAGGCAGACGGGCTTCCGGGCACCCTCGTGGCTACACTAAGATATGGAGTGGTTCAGCACTTTCAAGCGTACTTTGTTGATGTATACATAGGTACGCCGCCTCAGCATTTCCCTCTGTTACTGGATACAGGCAGTGACTTCACTTGGATCCGATGTGCTACTTGTCCCGATAGCTCCGACAAAGACGAGCTCTACTACGATCCTGAGGACTCCACTTCTTTCCGGGAGATAAGCTGCCACGACCCTCGGTGTCGCCAGGTCCAAGACCTGGATCCTCTGCGGCGATGTGTGTCTGAAAACCAAACCTGTCCTTACATCTATGGCTATGGAGACGGCTCGAACACGACCGGCAATTTCGCGCTAGAAACATTCACGGTCAATCTCACGACACGGGCCGGCGACTCCGAATTCGCGAGGAAGGATGTGATGTTTGGCTGTGGTTGTTGGAACGGAGGCGTATCTGCGGGGGCTTCAGGGATGCTGGGTCTAGGAAGAGATCCTCTGTCTTTGACCTCTCAGTTTCAGTCTCCAAATGGCCAATCTTTCTCTTACTGTCTCGCGAGCAGACATCGCAATCCCAACGCAAGCAGCAGATTGGTTTTCGGCGAAGATGACAAGCTTTCAAGCCGCCCCGGTTGGAATTTCACTTCCTTTCCTGGCGCCCATGAAATTGCCGACAGCACATTTTACTATGTCAAGATAAAATCGATCATGGTCGGGGGAGAGACTCTCGACATACCCCGGGAGGCATGGGAAGTGTTGCCGGATGGGCGGGGTGGGACGATCATAGATTCGGGCACTCCGCTCAGTTATTTCGTCGGGCCCGCTTACAAGGCCATTCGGGAAGCGTTCGAGAGGAAGGTGAAGGCGTACCCACTGGTGGAGGATGAGGAGCTCCATCCGTTCTATCCGTGCTACAATGTGTCCAGAGCGCCAAAGCTTGAGATGCCCGGGTTCAGGATCGAATTTGCGGACGGGGCGACATGGAACTTCCCAGTCGAGAACAGCTTCATCCAGTTACCGGACGGGATCGCGTGTCTGGCGATGATGGAGCAGGTTAATTCCCCGGGGTACTCGATAATTGGGAACTATCTGCAGCAGGATTTCCATATGTGGTTTGATATGAAGAAGTCTAGGCTGGGTTTTGCGCCCAGGAGCTGTGCTGATGTTGCTGATGTTTGACACTTTCTGCTGAGGATTGATTAGGAAAATTTTGGAAGCATGGGATTCTTCTCATTCCCTTTTTTCCTCCTTACTTTGCCCCTTGCTCTGATTCGTGTTGCACACAAACACGTATAATTAGGTCATTTCATTTTTATACAAATATAAATATATATAAAGACAAAAGTTGGGGCAAGCAATGCATATCCATAGACCTGACGGTCGGAGACAAAAAAACAAAAATGTCGCTTGTGGCCGCACGTAAGACGAGGAATGGTAGGACAAGCAAACCGATAGACCCTCTCATTCCGAATGAGTCAGTCCTAGGAAAAGGAAAGGATCCCTATTTCTCTAAAATTTAAGTCATAAATCTCCGCATCGCCACCTCATTCGATTCGATTGAAGCTGACCAGCTTCTCATCACGGCTTTATCTGCTGAGCTATTAACAGCCGGGAAATGTTTCCATATTGGATACGTCACCGTTAAATTACACGACTTTAACATTTTTAGAAATTCACTTACGACACGAGTCAGGCTTATGAAATCAGAATTGGAACGCGGCTGTCAAACTCATTTCTCAACTACACGCATCGCATCAGAAATATTTTAATATCCATGAAGTTCTCAAACGTTCCCCCTTTTTATCACATAATCACCGCAAGGAATCTTCACATATTCTGTGAATTGAAATAACAAGATTTAAAAATTTGATAAAGCTTCTAAGAGGCGATGGCAATCCTTCAGAGATGCTAATAGTTTTCACCAAAGCGGTGGTAAATCATGGATACGTGAAATCTTTGCATCTGATTATCCTATATGTTGCTTCCATTGTTCTTCCTAAATTTTCAACTAATGAATATATAATTCAAATTGCCGGCTCATCCAATCTTAGTAAGAACTCCACTAGATAATGAAAACCTTCAATCTTATTCTAATGTTATTGCATTGCCTGTCAACAAAGCCCCTTTGTTGTTGACACCTTCTTCGTCCTCTTCTTCCATAACTCAAGCTTCTCTCGTATTGTCGATCAAATACCATCGAGTCCTACAACGTCACAATTGTCTTAAGTTAGACCAAATATATTTCCTACAAAGGAACTTTCTTCAGTCAATTGATTCTGATAGATCAACTAGCAAATTAGGATGAGATACATGGAAAGTGGTCTTTTCACACAACATAAAACTCCTAAGCTAAAAGAAAGCATTTGTTTCACGAAAAATGAATAATTTCAAAAATACTTTCTTAAATATAATTACTTACATTGCTTGAACTAATTGGTCGATAAAAACGTATTCATTATCAATTTTGTTAATGTCTAAATATGTTTGTGATCGATGAAATTAGTTTTTATTTATTCATTTTTGTAAACCTTAAAAAATAACTAATTTGTTTAACGGAAATATGTGACTTGTAACGGTTAAGTCAATTTGCTCCTGTGAAGAGGAACATTTGCTTGGTTTTGATTCTATGTTTTGATATGTTTATTTTGTCATTACCATGACCTACATAATCCCTCTCTCTAACTACGACACTTTTTTTGTTCATATTTGCAGAAAGCTTTCGAAAGAATCATTAAAAGTAAGTAACGGCTTCTGGAATTGGAAATATCAATATTCAGATATTACTTTAGGTGGAAGGCTGCCTGCGAATATTTCATATGATATTGAAAGGGCTTTTGATAATATGAACTGCAAATCTAACTTTTGCTTGCCCAAAAATGATCAATGTGTAGAAATTCTCAATATAAATAATTAATTAATTAAGAACAAATCATATCTATATATGAATAGAAAACACTATAAAGAATATGCATAACGAAATAAAAACATACATGTTTGAATCATTAATTTACTTAAAAGGAAATTGATCAATATGATTGGGAATCTACGATTTGTTGGAATGCCAAATCGTCCTCTCTATGACATATTTCAACGTAGTAGCTTTCAATAAAATGAAGCAACTGATAGATATAATCTATCATTTTATAAGTTAGAAATGAGATTTAGTAAACCTTAATCACTAGTGTGTTAACCAAACCCCTCTCATGACAAATTTCAATTATATACAATTGCTTACACTTTACTGCCCAACTAGGACCATTATCGATATATGTCAAAAGTCAAATTAATAAGATCATTAAATGGTTCAACATATATTGGAATAATCATTAATCCGATCATATAAAATAAAAAATCAATTAATTAATATAAAACCTTATTATAAGAAATTTCCAACACGATGCGGTTGTTCCTACGAACTTGGTCTGTGGCTTGCAAGACCAGTCTTAAGTTTAATACAGAAGAAAACTTTTTCACCTTCCATGCAGTCCAGGGACACGTTCGGTGCACTGAGATTTTCCTCATACCCTTGCAGGGGAGAAACCTCGAGTTTCACGATTATGCACAGGCTAAATGTCGGGTTCCTACTAATTTTATCGTTGCAAAAATTAGCGGCTGTCGTCATCCCCCACTACTCCATCCACGATGAATCTCCCCTCGGACACTCAAATCAAGATGCGGATGCTCCAAGATTTGTGCATTTCTAGCTTTTTACCGTTCGCCTTTACTTTTGCCTGGCGACGTTTGCGTATCTAGAACATAAAGATGAGAAAACAACAGGTAGTCAGTCACTATTCAAGGCAATTATTGCTTCGAGTTGACATAATTTTCTCGTGGAGTGCGGAAGCAGGGTCAAACCTCACTGTAGCATTGAAAACTGAAGGGGGAGTTATCTTTTTCGAGGAAGAAATTCTACGCCCCTCGTGGCGCGGAATTTCGATTGTTTATATGTGAACGTCACTAGAAGTTTGGCTAAGAAAAATCGAGATTCACAAGGGGTTTCCCCCACTGTAACATGTCGTGAGGCTTCAATCAAAGCTCTCCGTACCGTATTCGAGTTACTTCGCTCCTAAACTTTGTGGTGTCGTCACTTAACATGGACAAAATTTCTAGTTGGCAGTGTTAGGATTATGCACACTCAGGCCGCTCCCATTTCAGAAACTGCAGTCGAATCGAGCGAGAAGATCGTGTCTAGCCTGAAGCAAATCTGAAAGGAAGCTCGAGCGCGGAAAGGGATAAATGCCCTATCTTTTGAATATGTCGACGACGAAGAAGTCAATCCTCACTTTAGGGCGCTGAGAGCGTGAAATAGTGCGAGCTCCTTCGTCAGCACAGAAAGATGTGAATGAGCCTGCTGCACATGTTCACCAACCACAATGGATCCTCATTTAATTCTGTTAATTAATTAAAATCCGTACAGTGTGTTGACTGGGTCAACCTCTTGTGGGGCCCAGCTAAAAAAAAAAAGAAAAAGAAGAAGAAGAAACTGCTTTGTGCAGTTTTACGTGGGTCTCCACGTACGAAAGAGTTATAAAAAAAAGAAGGAAAAAACAGCCAGTGAAGAAGAGAGAGCGCGGAGAAGAAAGAGACCAAAAGAGAGATCTTTGTGATCTCATTTCGAAGGCAAGACATTGACCGAATTTACTCAAATTCGAGTATGTTGTTCGCGAGACCAATGGCTACGAGTTTATGGTCTTCGTTCGTCAACAATCGCCTCCAAATTCTTCGATTACGGTTAGATTTTTCGAATCCGAATTTGTTGATTCATCTTTGTGACGAGAAACTGTGATTGTAATATTGACGTTAATCCTCTAGTGTGTGATTAAAAAAGCATAATTGGTGTATCATGTTATTCTTTGTTGATGACCATTGCCATCCAATCCTATCCTATCGCCGAGCAGCATCTTTGTCATCATCACGATCCACTTAGGACGTTCGGTAGCTCTTTGGCAGAGTTGAAATCAGCCCTTCTAACTTCACGTTTTCCTTTTTCTAGATGAGAACGGCGTCCGCGTCTTAGTGCACGGGCAAATTACAAACGCTGAAGTTCAAACCTGCTCCGGGCGGAGCCTTGACTAGTAAAGGACGAAAAGGCTGACCATGAATTGGGCGGTGGTCGGATGTCCAATTGCTTTGCCCGAAGCAGTTTGGTTGCGTGCATATCATCATATCGAAGAAAAAACCCATGTACAAAAGTCACTCAACTAACTTAGCATTTTCCCCTCTTGCGATCTGTTCATACCAATCGGAGACTTTCGCCAACTTTTTTTGGAGACTATAGTATCAATGGCAGTTAGTCCAATCCTTGATTTCGTATATACACTTTTAGTAGACTAAAATGTTTATACGTAGGAATGAAATGGGAACTTAATCTCTTGCTATAAAAGCAATGCATTGATGACAGCACCGGTTCAAATACCAAGGTGTCAGAACAAAACAGGTCTTGGTACCTATCGATCCGTGTGAAAGACGTCGACATAGGAAAGGGCCCTTATGAATTGTTATGTTTATGTAGCTAAGTGGAAGATTCTTATACAATCGAACCAACGATAGTTGATGTTCTGATTCACTCTGCAATGAGATTTTCTTAGCAGTTCACCAGCTGAGCCCACCGGCGTCGGCACAAAACTCGTCGACCCACATCCGGATTTGGTCCCCTATTGACCCGGGCGATCAGAAGAACAAGAGTTCCAGTCCTCAGACCCAAAAAAAGGGTGGGAGGAATTCGAGGTCAAGTCAACGGTAATCATGAGACAAAAATGCAGAACGGCGACCGAGGTGAGGCGTTGCCCTGCGAGTGTTGAAAACGAAAGTCCACGACAGACCCCTCCCTCTCTCTCTCTCTCTGCCTTTCCTTTTGGCTTTTACTTTTGGCCTTTCTACTCCCGTGTCTTGCTTCATTCGACGCAGCTCGGAGCTTTCGCCGAGCCCTTCTTCGATCTGTAGAAATCTCTGCCTCAACCACTCGAGAAGAGGAAGACCACCATGAATTGCAGAGCTCCCCTCTTTCTGGCAACTGTCGTAGGCCTCCTACTCTTCATCAAGGTCGCCAGAGTCGTAAACCATGACTCCGATGCCTTGAATTCAGATGGCATCGAGTTGTTACGCGACATGAGCTTCGGTTCCATCCCCTCTTCAGGAAGCACTCCTGGCAGCATCACATCCCCATTATCAAAAGCTGAACAGGGGGGACGCGATCATCTTGTTTATGGTGATGGTGATTTTACTTATGCCGATGATGGAGAGACGCCAAAGCTTCGAGTCCCCCACGGATCGACCAGTGGTGGGACTGAGCCGGACAAATCCCACGCAGCCAAGGATTCGGCCCGAGCTCGGACCAACTATGGGAAGATGGCAGAGATCAGACAGCGGAACCCCATTTCAAGGCTCAACAAGGGCAAGGATAAGCTGAAGCTGCATCCTTCGCAGGAATCCGAGGCAGACGGGCTTCCGGGCACCCTCATGGCTACACTAAGATATGGAGTGGTTCAGCGCTTTGAAGCGTACTTTGTTGATGTTTACATAGGTACGCCGCCTCGGCATATCCCTCTGTTATTGGATACAGGCAGTGACTTCAGTTGGATCCGATGCGCTACTTGTTCCGATTGCTCCAAGCAAAGCGGGCCCTACTACGATCCGGAGGACTCCACTTCTTTCCGAGAGATAAGCTGCCACGACCCTCGGTGTCGCCAGGTCGGAGACCCAGATTCTCTGCGGCGATGCATGTCTGAAAACCAAACCTGTCCTTACATCTATGGCTATGCAGACGGCTCGAACACGACTGGCAATTTCGCACTAGAAACATTCACGGTCAATCTCACGGCACGGGCCGGCGACTCCGAATTCGCAAGGAAGGATGTGATGTTTGGCTGTGGCCGTTGGAACGGAGGCGTATCTGCTGAGGCTCCAGGGATGCTGGGTCTAGGAAGAGGGCCTCTGTCTTTGGCCTCTCAGTTTCGATCTCTGAATGGCCAATCTTTCTCTTACTGTCTTCCGAACAGACATAGCAATACCAACACGAGCAGCAGATTGGTTTTCGGCGAAGCCGACAAGCTTTCAAGCTGTCCCGGTTGGAATTTCACCTCCTTTCTGGGCGCCCAAGAAATCCCGGACAGCATATTTTATTATGTCAAGATAAAATCGATCAGGGTCGGGGGAGAGATTCTCGACATAGCCCCGGAGGCTTGGGAAGTGTCGCCGGATGGGCGCGGTGGGACGATCATAGATTCGGGCACTTCGATGAGTTATTTTGTCGGGCCCGCCTACAAGGCCATACGGGAAGCGTTCGAGAGGAAGGTGAAGGCGTACCCAATGGTGGAGGATAAGGAGCTCTATCCATGCTACAATGTGTCCGGATCGCCAAAGCCCAAGATGCCTGGGTTCGGGATCGAATTCACGGACGGGGCGATGTGGAACTTCCCAGTCGAGAACAGCTTCGTCCAGTTCGCGGACGGGACGGGGACGGCATGTCTGGCAATGATGGAGCAGGTTAGTTCTGTGGGATACTCGATATTCGGGAACTATCTGCAGCAGGATTTCCACATGTGGTTTGATATGAAGAAGTCTAGGCTGGGTTTTGCAAACAGGAGGTGTGCTGATGATGTTTCACACTTCTGTTAGAGGATTGATTACGAAGATTTTGGGGGTTGGTTCTGTTCTTTTTCCCTTTCTTCTCCTTAACTTTGCCCCTTTTGCTTTGCCCCTTGCTCTGATTTCCTTCGATCGAGTTTCGGATGACTCTAGCATGAATGCAAGTGAATGAATCCCATTAGATCGATCATTTCTTTATATTCAAATATATTTTCATATTTATATTTATATTTGGGGGCAAGCAATGCATATTCATACCAGACAGCCGAAGGCAAAAACGAAAGAGTCGCTCGTCGCCGCACGTCATACGAGAAATGATAGGACAAGCAACCACTAGCCTCTGCCCCAATCAACCGATTGGACCCTGTCATTCCGAGTAAGCCGGTTCTCGGAAAAGGAAAAGATCCCCCCATCCACGTAAAACGTCCGGATTCAAGTCATGAATATTCCCCATCATCACCCCGTACCATTCGATTGAAGTTGACCAGCTCACTATTAAAATCTCACCTATCCAGTTGCTTTTAGCCACGAAATCTTTTCATATTGGATACGTCTCAAATAAATTATGCCAACTTAATTTCTTCGGGAGTTTGCTCATGATGCGAGTTGAGCTCATGAAATTACCGTTAGAATGTGAGGTGAATCGAATTCATTTATAAACTCCTCACATCAATAATATGCCGATATCCATGAAGATCTTGAACCTCTCTTTTTTCACATATTTGTCAAGGAATGAAATCTTCAAGTATTCATAAATTGAAATAACGGGATTTTAAAATTTAGTAAAAACTCTAAGATGCGATGACAATCCTTCAGATGTGTGAATAATTTTCACCGAACATAATGATGAATCATGGATATATAAAATCTTTATATCCAATCATCACATATGTTTTTTTTTTTTTTTTTTTTTTTGGTAAAGATCATCACATATGTTGCTTCCAATGTTTTTCCTAGTTTTTTTTATTAGTGAATGTAATTCGAATTGCCGGCTTCATCCAATCTTAGTAAGAACTCCTCTAGATAAATCAAAAACCTTCAATCTTATTCTAATGTTGTTGCGTTGCCTATCAACAAACCCTTTGTTGTTGACACCTTCTTTTTCCTCTTCTTCCATAATTCAAGCTCCCTTGTATCGTCGATTAAATGCTATTGAGTCCTACTTGACCCCATCATCACAATCACTCTAGGGTAGACTGAATATGTTTCCAACAAGGAAACTTTCTTTGATTGATTGATTCTGATAGATTGACTAGCAAATTAGGGACGGATACATGGGAAAGTGTTATCGTTGCGCAATTGAAAACTCCCTGGCTGAGGGGAGCATTTGTTTCACAAAGATAAATGAATTGAAAATCATTTTTTAAATGATAATTTATATTGCTTAAAATAATTAGTCAATGAAAACGTTTTCTTCATTCAACAATAATTAATGTTTAAATTTTTTCATGGACAATGAAAATATTTTTTTTATTCATTTTTATAAGCAATATAAGCGAGCATTTTAAGAAAAATATTTTTCAAATCATTTACTTTCCAAGAAACAAACAAACTTTAAGTATATAAAAAAAAAATTCAGGTTTCTGCATCTAAGTTTTGGGAGATGACAATAGAGAATTTCTTTTCTCATCAAATTGACGAGATTCTACAATATCAACTACGCATTAATACTATTTTACTGTCAATCCGTGTATTAATGGAAATTCGACTTTTGCTTCTATGGGTGATGCTAAATCTAGTGACGGCATTTTCATTTAAGGGCATATTTTCTTTTGCAGAAAAATGAATTATATTGGAAAGTAATATTTTATTAATAATAATTACTTATATCACTAAAAATTATTAGTCTATAGAAAATATTTTTATTATCGATAACAATTTATGTTTAAAATATCTTTATGAACGATGGAATTTTTTTATTCATTAATTTTTGCATCTGATATAAGCTATCATTTTAGACTAATGCTTTCCAACTCTTTTTATTTTTTTCGCGAAATAAACTGAATCCTAAATTAAAAAAAAAGAAAAAAAGGATATGAATAGCAGTCTTGGGTTCTCAGATCCATTTACATTACTACTGGGCTTACAATTCATGGGCCTTGTGTAAGGCCCAGTAGAGCGCTCTCGCGTTAGGGTTTCCTCCCATCCAGCGATTCTTATATCCGTCTTCTTCATCGATCGAGCGAGGGTTCTCCCGGAGCAGCCGAACGAACTCGCAGTCGCCGCGCTCCTCTTCCTCCTCCTACTCCACAACGACGACGATGGTGACTTTCAGGGTTGGTTTCCTGATCCTTGAACTCCGTGATTCGGCTAGATCATCGTTTGTTGCTGAGCATGCGTTTCCCGCGCGCCGTCGTGCTCCTAGTGTTGCGGAGATTTTTGGTTTTCGAGCTGCTTCTGTAATTTTGAAGGTGTTATAGATGCCTGTTCTTGTTTGCTTATTGTTGTTTTGGGTGGACGTGGGCGCAGTTTCACCAGTACCAGGTGGTGGGGAGAGCTCTGCCGACCGAGTCGGATGAGCATCCGAAGATCTACAGGATGAAGCTGTGGGCCACCAATGAAGTCCGTGCCAAGTCGAAGTTCTGGTACGTCTCGTTGCTCGCTTTGAGTTTTGCTTCGTTTATCCGAGGGAAGGGAAGTAGGCGAAGTATCTTTTCCGAATGCTGCACCTTGTTAAGTGCTCGATTATGGCGCGGCGCGGAGGCTGTTTTAATTGGGTTACGTTATGATAAAAGAGGAGATTTTTGGATTATTCAGCTTTTATTCTTGGGATTTGTTGCTGATTTTATTCAGAAAAAAAAGAGCCTTTGATCCAATGATTTTGGGCGATCTGTTGACTTATTTTGGGGGTTCAATCAGGTATTTCTTGAGGAAGCTGAAGAAGGTTAAGAAAAGTAATGGACAGGTTCTGGCCATCAACGAGGTACTGCTCATGCTTTTCCCACATTTTTCAGAAGATGAGATTAGTTGCTGGTTAGAGGAATTCGTGTTACTAACATATTTTGTAATTGAAGCCTAAACTCATTGTTGACTTTAGCTTCAACGCATGTTTGTTTTGAAAATGACTTCACCTTTTTGGTATGTGTATGCTTAAGTCTAAGTTAGTCTGTAACCTTTTTAGTGGATGACTGTCATCTGGATCACAAAATTCACAAAGTTCACATGACTCTAGGAGAGTGCTGACCATTTTGACGATGAGGGTTGAATACTATTGCCTTTGTCTCACCAAGTTGATGAGAATGTGTTGGTTATCAGTGTGATAATCTCACGTTTGTTTTCTTCATTAGGTTAGGTTTAATTTTGTCTCATGTCTGTGAAGAAGAGGCTGTTATTTGGGTAAGCTAAGGTTGCTTGATCTGAAGGTGGAAGCATAATTGGAGTGAAAAGCTTTATTTGCTGCTTCACAAACGCTCTTCCTTATTGCGCCTTTTGGATATAAATCATTGGATCACGTCATCCAAGATTAATCATGTCAAGGCTTTTCTGAAGCTCTTCAGATGACCATGACAATATTTATGAACATGCAAGTCCATGACTAAGTTTTGAATCAAGAAGAGTGTAGCATGGCATCAAGCATAATGCATTTCTGTTTGGAGTTATGGCCTCTTAGCATGTCAGTTTCCTGCAATTTTGTCCCAGACGACCGGTTAGCAAGTGCATACCATTTCCAGTGAATTGATTTTGGATTTTTTTTTTTTGCTGAAGTAAAACTAAATACCTCTACTCATATTCGTTCTGTTCCCTGATCTTTGTTGCTATTAATTTATGGGAGAAGAGCTTCATGCCATGCATTTCTGTTTTTACTGAATGTGCTTGTCAAAAGTCCTAATCATATTTGTTAATTGCGTTCACAGATATTTGAGAAGAACCCCACTAAGATCAACAATTATGGTATCTGGCTGCGATATCAGAGCCGTACTGGGTATCATAACATGTACAAGGAATACCGGGACACAACTCTGAACGGAGCAGTGGAACAAATGTACACTGAAATGGCGTCTCGCCACAGAGTGAGGTTTCCTTGCATCCAAATCATCAAGACAGCTACTGTTCCAGCAAAGTTGTGCAAGAGAGAGAGCACCAAGCAGTTCCACAACTCCAAGATCAAATTCCCCTTGGTGTTCAAGAAGGTCAGGCCTCCAACGAGGAAGCTGAAGACCACCTACAAGGCCTCCAGGCCCAACCTCTTTATGTAACTCTTTTATCTCTTACTGCGCCTTTCAGAGCTATGCATTTAGCTGGTAATTGATTTCTGGAGAAGCTAGATAATATATTTTATGGTTTTTGACTGATGGGTGACGTTCTGTATCCATCAAATTTTGGGTATTGTTTGGCAAATTTGTATTGGATTCCGCAGACATTTTCCCATGGTTACCTTAAACTGAAAGTTTCATGTCAATGTGAGCTTTAGAGCATTTTATATCTCAAGTAAGACTCCAGTGGGATAGTCGTATCCAGAGAGAATTCACATTTCATTTGCTTGAAGGATGATACTTGATGATAATTTATGATTGGAAAGTGCAGACGTTAGGTGAGGGGGTATCTAGTAGATTCATGATCTATAGAGGTTGGTAGAGCTTGAACCTATCAACTTGACAGAGTGGTCGCTCGTCAATATGGATATCGTTGACCTTTTCTGCAAGTGCCAGAATTGTATGGTGGTGTAGTTCACGGAGCCATGTCTCAACTTGCATCTGTCCATAGGAATGGTAGCGCAGGCTTCAAAGGCTTCGATCAAGCCATTGACAATCAAAATGAGGTTGTGGCAGCAAATCTTGGGGGAAATGATTTCATCGAGAGAGATTTTCCTTCTGTTTTCCTTTTGGGTTTTGACAATGTAGTCATGCGTTGTCCTTGTTAGCTTTGACAATGAGGTCGCCTGTCGTCCTTGTTACAGTTTAATGACGATCTGAAAATAGCTGAGCGAGTGTAGATATGCAGCATTAGTGAATTGTGCTGCCGTTTGTATTGATCGATCTTTTGTCGTCTCTCGGTGGTGGAGGGATGAATCCAGTAAGATTTCGACACAGAAGACTTGCCAAACAGCTTCAAATAAAAATGTACCCAATCGATAGATGCTCGATAGAAATAGATGCTTACCTTGCACTCACATTCTCTTCACAAACTGGAGATGTTTGTTTACAAGCAATGTGCACTAATAAAATGAACACTTATGATTACCATATCCTGAAAACTAAATAAAAAAGAGGCAAACAAGATACAATATAATACAAAAACACTCCTCGTAGGAGAATTATAAAGCACCAAAATCAGAGATGAAGCGACGAGCAGAGAGAAGGCATCACTAGAGCAGATTTTGAACCGCACTTGATCCAAAGATTGCAGAAGGATGCATAAACGCAGAAGGCAAGTGAACATCTTTTCCTGCCATACCATTCACATCACCCGTGAAAAAAGAGCAACTTGAATATGCACATAAATCCCCGGATGTAGTAATAAAGTCCAGAGGGAGTGTCCGTGGGATTAAGAGACTCCCAATCTATCTCGAAGAGTATCAAAAATTGACGAAGCTGCTGCATTCTGTGAAAACGTTAATTTCAGTCGACCCAACAATTCGCCATCTTTGGCCTGAGAGGCAGCATCGGCAGCCTCTTTGGCCATGCCAATTCGAGCATAAGCCTACCAAAAACAAGACATGCAAAGATTAGTATGAGAAAAAAAAAGACAATAAAAAAAGTTAAAAAGAAGATAAAACCACCGCATCTTTGCAACAAGCATAAAGAAAGAGTCTTTCAGACTTTCTACTCATCTTTTATGCTCAAAAAGAAAAACTCTCCAAAAAGGAAAAGTAAAAGAAACATAAGAGTACCTCAGCTCTTTCCCGAGGATCTGCAAGTTTTGGGATATACTTGAGGGCCTCACCCTTCTCATCAGCATCAACACAAGCCTCCACAAATGGTCGATAGCCTAATCAAAGAGACCAACGGACAAATTCAGAGAGGAAACCTAATCTTACCAAGACCAAGAGCATCTGATTGGTTTTCAAAATTAAATATCATCTTGTTGTAAACAGTAAAAAGCCCATTAGTGATTGGTATGATCAGTTCCAACAGTTATTCTTTTGGCTCAGATTGTGCTTCAACAATATAATCCAATGGGGTTCATCATTACTCTTGCCCAATCAGAAAATTGATATACTCCAAGGACATGTAGAGAAATGACATTGTAAATTCATACATTTGTTGGACAGCCTAATGTCAAATGATCAGCAAACAAACATTGCACAGTATTTTGTTTCAACAAATAGCTGACAATTTCCAACAAGTGAAAAAGGTCAATATGCTAACCAATCGGTGGTCGCTTCTCCTTTGAAAACTTCTCAAGTGCATCCCAATCTCTTATAGTAGCCAGTGCAAAAACTTTCAGCCAGTACCATCTCTTTTCAGATACCTAAGACAGTTCCACAGAAATTTGAAATGTCAATTGTGTAACTTGCAGACAGAAGTGATGTTAGAAGAGAAGGGAGCTGAGAGTTAGCAAAACAAAATGTTCAAGTCAAATATGTTCTATCCATGTCACCTGAGCAACGCATCATTTAATAATGTTGAAATAACTAAATACATTGCCCCTGTTTTGGAATGAGACCAATGACACTACCATACCGACCTTAAATTCAGTTCTCACTTTCATCGCAGCTCTATGATTTCCCAAAACAATACAGGTACGTATTGTATCACTGATGCTTGAGTCAACAAAGATCGGCTGCTTAGTAGTGACTTCTAACTCATGTTGTATTCTGCAAAACAAAGAGAAGAAGAACATCCATCTTAAGGAGAAGACAAAAGGACAATTATTAAGTCAAGTCTCACTGATAATTCAACGAAGAACCTTAAAAAAAGGAAAAAAGGTAAATGAAAGAAACATTACTATTCATAATATGATAAAAGCAACTAGGACGCTTCCAATTTTCACTTCTTGGAAGATTAACATCATTTGCAAGCAGCTAAACTCATGTGCACCGTAAACAAATCATCTAATAACTCTTTTCCTTAATCCACTTAAAACACTCACTTCAAACTTCCACACCCGCGCGCGCGCGCATGGGGGAAGAAGAAATATGCCAAGATGAGGCTCATAATCACAGGTCGGGACATGCACAACTTTCAGCATGATAAAGAGCCTCGGATGTCGTGGTCACAATCTTGACATGAGAACTACTTCATAAAACGCTAGATAAGTATTTTTAGCCTGCAAGATACTTTACATACATTTATCATCCAAGTTCTGGATATCCAACAAGAATTAGCCCTTGTGCCAGAATTTACTCAGAATGTTGCTTTAATTGTTCCATAATGGGGCAAATGAGAAACTGAATACATTCTATATTCGATGCTTTTCAAGTTAATAATAGCTATCACAACCGCAAGAACAACCCATTACTTGCTATGTTATACTTCATGTGAATATAAAGAATGTAGCAGACCTTAACATATTCTGAGAAAAAATGGAAGCAACGTTTTTGTCAAAATCCTCTATTGACTTAAATTTCGATAAAATCATTATGATCTATTAAGATTTTGTTCTTCATTTCCACAAATAAAATCAAAGATCTTATTATTTAGTGATTGTCTACTTTATTCTCAAAATGAGAATAACACAAGTTAACTATAAATAAAAGCTCATTCCATGACGGAAAATGGATTGTTTGAACTTATTACTAAATGCACTTCTAGATGCTTAAAACTTGAACATTCTTAAGCGAGAAGATAAAGCTCTGAAAATAAGACTAGATTGAGAGTAAACCTTAGCAATTTGGCATGTTCCTCAGCAGCCTTTGACTCAAAGTTATGTTCTCTAGTCTCCGCAAAAAGACCATGAGCCTTGTCAATAAGTTTTATGCGGGGGCCATGGAGAGGAGATCCTTTACTTGCCATTGGATTTTTGCCAAGTTCCCATGATTCTTTCCACAAAAGGAAAGCCACCTCCTATAGAGCATGAAACTCCATATGAATGAACCGATAATTGAAAATTCACCATTTAAAAACTAAAGAGAATTGTTTTATTTGTTAGCTTTGATGCAATTTCGGCAACAATATACTATTACTTTTACATAGCCCAGCCCCAGAGCCCTTTTGCCCAGTTGCACATTCTAACAACTGAAAAAGCCTAGAATGGCTGGAATCTAGTCCAGAAGGGTTCATACCAGTAATGTCTAAATATCATATATGAATCTGAGTGATTGCAGAGCCGATCAAAGCATACTATGAAGTACAACAATGATACCAGCGCAACTTAACCATCTATTGACACCAGAACAATCCCTCATGTTTGATTCCTACATAGAAGAACTAATAGGGCCACCATCCCCTTTGCAAAGAAGAGAGAAAGAAACTTAAGAGTCCCTGGTGCCTCAATGGAGTATAAAGTAGATTCATACTTCAACTTCACAATGAAATTTATGAAAGCAGTATTTATGAGAAGATGGACAAATATAGATAAATAACCTAACAAACTGAACCATTATTGACTTCTCATTCGACACTCAGCCAACAGAGAGAATGCACACAAAAAAGCAATGAAAAGCAAATTATCAGACTCACTTGAAGTTGTCCAGTTGAAAGAAAGAAATCCTTCAGAAATTCATGCTTGTAACATCTGCAACCAAAAAATAAGTCAGAATTTATGCAAAAAAAACATATGCTCGACACACTATCAGCCTCACTCCAGCCACATTTGCTGCACTTTATCTATCCTCAAATAATTTTATGTTCACAGGAGATTGAAATTGAAGTTGCTATATGACCCCTTGCACATCCCTCTTCCACTGAAACCTATACATGGTAAGACTGTATAATTTCAGAACCATGCTTGAAGCATGGCTACCTTTTTCCTTCTCTCCTCAGGTTGACCTCTTCACTGTAAAGAACAAAATATCTGAGGACATCAAATCCACTTCCCTCTTTGGCACATTGATAGGGAATGATTTAGCAAAGGTATAATCCATACTTATCATGGTCATAACTTGGATCTTGTCTCCCTTCCCCCATCATCACCCTTATTAAACTATTTTCTTAGCCCTTGTAGTTCTCAAACAATTGGTCTACTATGATCTGACAGTAGTATTGAGTATATTTCTGGCCATTATGGTGCACCTTGAGCCTTCAATAACATATGGGACAGAGTGCAACACATTACTTTTCAGGCTGGTCCACTCCATGCATTTTTTTTTTGTGTTAATTTCTGCGGGGTCAGGGAGGGAGGACCAGAAGATGCTATACAATAGAACCTGTAAATACCTTGAATATGTGGTGAACAAATCTCGTGCAAGAGGTTTGGCCTGAATCATCCCAAAAAATTCTAAAGCTGGCCTCTGCAATGGACAAGAATGATTGTTGAACCATAAGAAATGCACTTGTAAGCCAGATTATGCTCCAGATATGTGGAAGATACTGAATGTTTAATATCATGATGGTTACAGAAGTACTAATATCTACTTTCTTAGAAAGCAGTACCTTCTGCCAGATGTGGAAGAGGACAAGATAAACAAGGTCAGTATCACCACTTTCAGTTGCCTTCATCAGAGCTGTATCTTCTTCCCCTATGCTCAACAGAAGAGGAACCTGGATGAAGAAGAGGTATGAGTACATATTACATATTTAAACTATCAGCTTGAACCAGCTAAACATTATGCATGAGATTGCAGAAACACAGCATTCAAGAAACTATCAACCCAGAGGCTGACCTGTTTGGATGGACGGGGTTCATGTTCAATGAGCATGGCCGCTAACTTTCGTCGGCCATTCTTATCTGCATGAGCAGCGACTGCTGCATATGATATGCCTTTGCACAATTGCAGCTGAAATGTAGAAGCTCTTAAGTCAGTCATTGTACAACATACTTCCTTATATAGTTTATTTCAAGACATTCAGGAGACATACAAAACATATCTTAGAACCTTGTCAAGTAACATTTCAAGAAGTGCGACATCTGGAATTGCCAAAGAAGCTGTAATTTTCGAACATGCCCAATGCATTATCACCACCTCCTACAAAGACAAAGTAACCCAGAAATATGAACCATGAATAAATGATTAGCATTGCTTTAGTCACATCATAAGCCAGAAACCAAACTTAAAGCTGGTCTCCTAATGACCAAAAGAGATCCTTCACGTTGTGTATGGTATGATCATCAATAGGATATGTTGCCAAATGAAATGATCCATACAACTGCAGCTGGACTGGAAGGGAATGTAAATGTTTTAATGGACAAATGGCTCATCTCTGGACTATATTGCACAGGTGGAGCTTGAGCCAAGATGAAAAGGGCAATATGTTTGGCTTTTCATTTGCACTATCCAATAAGGAGGAAGTTTTCAAACTTCATATACAAGTTTGAATTCCTTTCCACACTTCCAAATATGTAGCTCATGAAGAAATAAAGAAATGAAAGGGCTTACAAAGATAGACTTTGGCCACACAAGTAAGAGTGTGAGCGCAAGATTGTGCCTGGGGACGATAATTAGTTAATGGATAACAATAACTTGTCACAAAGTCCAGGATACTGACACCAAGACAAGTATAGGGTGGCTGTGCCATGATAATCTCAAGTTTAACTCATTTCAGTAACTTTAACAAATATCGCAAGCAAGATTTCATTTCTCAGCATCAGATGTGCACGTGCTTAGAATGTCTCTTCATGTTTGTGCACCGATAAGAAGTTGTGTAATAAGCCTCCAAGGTAACTCACCTGGTTCATTCCCAGGTACTCTGAAATGCGAAGGGCGAGGAGGTGTTGGTGAGCATTAATCAAGCGACCAACCAGAACTGATGATGTGAGCGACTACACACAAGAAGTACTTTCAGAAATCATCACCAAAAGTATGCAGGGGCAACAGAAATGATAACATAAATTTGGTGAACTTTAACAACCTTATATTGCTTAATGCTAAGAGGCATTCCAACATCAGGATTACGGACAGCATTCAAAACCCGCAGAGTTTTACACATCTCTTGAATACGATCACGTTGAAAATGACTGCCAAAGCCAACTGGATATCATTACCGAGAGCAAAAATCAGGGGCAAGAAATACTATTATTGTTCTAAAATGCAGTATGTCACTGGATATTGCAAGAACAATCTAGGAGAAACTAATCAATATAGACTGTTTTGCATCCTATCTACTTACATGAAATAATAATGACAGAAAACAAAACAGGGGATAATTCTTTTCCTGTTTCATTGCACAATACGGAAACCCAAAAGCTTTATGGTTCTTACACTATAGTGTCAGCAACGTTTCATAGTTAAAATGCTTACAACTAATATAAGAATTTTGCTGAAGTTGCTCTTATGGTCTTCTAAGAGAAATAGCATCTCATTATAGATGAAAGTCACTCAATACACAAAACACTTTTTCAGCTTAACTCTTCAGTTGATATTGCTCTGTTGTGCATTCCACTGATGCAACAGACTTATCCAAGATGATATTTGCTCAAAGATTGATGTTTTCACTAGGTCTGAGTGAAGATGGACCCTTGTCGATTGACAATTAAGAGAAGAATTCTAAACAGATTATGACTCTCCTTTAAGTATAATAATGAAGTTATCAACTAGGAATTGAGTACCAAAAGGATTTTAGTAACTTCCCTTTTTAGATCAAGTAGGATATTATGATTCTGTATTCTATATTATTTTCTCATTTAGAGGCTTCCTATTTCAACTAGGAGTTTCACTTCTACAAATACAGTTGTTATAAAGTTGATGATTATTTAAATTTGGCAGTACTTTGCTCTGGGATTGTGTAATGCAATACTCCTTTTGGGTGTGATGCTTAAGAAACCCTAAGTATGATGCTTAAGCATTTCTGCACCTGAAGCCTAAATATCTATTCTTTGTTGTGACAGGTCATCCTATATCATCTACTTAATTCATGAAAGTTCCTTTTACCCAATTATGTGTTTAGCTCTGCAAATTCTACTCTTCTGTGTATTCTACTTAACACAAATTACTCCCGTGCATGTTCTACTTAATTTCATAAAAGTTCCTGTTTCCTAATTAAATGTGTTCCATTTTCGGCAAAGCTTGCTAGGGGATGATACTGATAAATACCAGAGGTTATCGGAAAACAAGCTCTTTTTGTAGAAGTTCAGAATCAAGTCCTCGGCTGAAAGTAACTCTACATATGCATTTAGCATGATGTCTATTCATTCCCGTATCCACATTAATCCATTGAAAAGCCAGGTGTGGGAAGCTACGTACAAATTAACACACTCATCGATATGATTAAGAACCTGATTTCAGAAACCTGAACAAATCAAATTACCTGCAAAAGGCTTGGCCATAGCTTGCAGCTCTCAGTAGTGTTCGCTGACGTTTCTCATCAAACTCATGTCCTGCAGCATCTATGCATGCTTCAACAGCCTCAGGCAAGGATGAACGAATTAACCGTAGATTTTCATCCGCCTGTGTCAAGTACCAATCAGGATTTTCTCAAGAAAAGATAATCTCTATCTATGAACGGTCACAAACTGTCATTAGGTCATGAAATAGCTTCCTATCATCTATTACCTTGTCCTCATTTCACAAGAATTTTCAACAAAATATGTAGCCACCCTAATTTTAAAATATAAAAATGACGAAATTACATTAAAACAAACTATTTAGATTCTAGTATGTGAGAAATGTACAAGAGCAGAACAAAAAGAAAAAGATAACTTAACTGCCTTAAGAACTAAAACTAAACAAAAACAGAACAAAAATACCATAACCGTAGCACCAATAAGAAGAAGAAGAAGAAGAAGACCATTGCTGTAAGAAGAAAAACTCAAGACAGTAGAAACAGAAGCTTCAGTTCCATCAAACATTCTTCAGTTGCATTCTCCTTAAATGCACCACATGATTGAGAATCACCATTTTGTACACCCACTAACACTTATTGCAGTATCAACTAATAAATAGCCAGATATCTACCACTAGATGCAAGGAAAGTAGAGGAAATATTACCCAAGGAAGATTGGCAAGGATTTGCAAACCCAAAGGCTAAAGAAACACTCAAAATACTATGGACACTAGGCAATGATAAATGAGGTACTTGCAGTTGCAAATGGAAAAAGGCCGACCTTAGCGCTTCGCCTGTCAAAGTGATCCAAGGCATCATATAGTAAAGCTGCTGCTGACGTACTTCCAATTTTGAAGATAGACACAGTGGAATCAGGAACACGTTGTAAAAATTCCATACTACTGTTGGAGAGTATTCTCACCCCATCACACTCAGGGATAAGTACCACTGGCTCATCATAGAGATAGCGCACCGGTTCTCCAATAGGACCAACCATCAAGACCATGTCATCCCAATAAAGTACAATACTGTCCATTCCACACCAAGCCATCTGCTCAGGAGGCAGTGCTGACTGCTTACATAAAACCAGCGATTCATTATAAAAAACCTTGCTAAATCTCAACCTAAAAATATCCTTTTGTGAACATCATCATGATGCTATCTGTCAAGTAGCAAAAAAGATACAAACAGTTCATCTGCACCTGCTGGCAGCAAAAACATGCATCTTTCTAGAACGATAAAGAGATATAAATATTTAGGTTCTAACATCCTTAGTGCAATTATTATTGGCATTCCACTTGCTAAAAGCAAGTATTGCACTTTGGCTCTTCTTCAGGCAACACTAAACTGTCTTGATTATTATCATAATGATTCACAAAAACATGTTCCATGCTTTAAAAAGTTCTCATCCTTGGTATATGACGAGCATAATCTACTAAACCAACAGAAACTCCATTACTGGGTTTGATAGTATTCTGTTCTTTTATTAAAAGAGAAGTCATTCATAGTCATTTGGTTATGATCAGTAACGTTCACACTATGCATTACCATTACCATTCGAAAAGCAACCCACCTCACAATTGCAAGAAAACTTGATCTCTGAAAAATCTGTGGGCATGACCAAAAGCTGCCCATCATGCGTAAAAGCCGCCAACCACTTGCCATCCCCAGACACTGCCATCTTCTGCAGTGGCCCCAGCACTTCCCCTCCCACCTGCTCCACTCTCTGCACCGAGTCCTCCTCCACCACCATCAACCCGCCTTCTGAAACCCCCATTAAAACCTCCACATTCCCCGACATCACATACTGTGGCTCGATCACCGCCACACATAGCGGCGAATCCTCGAGACCCGGATCCGACAGCTTATATGGCTGTGGATTCTTAAAATCCGACACGCAGAACAATTGATTCGCCTCAGTTATACACACCAATCCATTGCCCCAAAATACGCAATCAACAACGTTCTGCTCGAAACACTCCTTCCCCATAGAAATATTGGGCTCCAGAAGCTCGGCATGGATATTGTACCTGAAAACCGTACCGTCCTGCACGAGGCAGATCAGCGTTTGGTCGTCGGTCCACGACATGCCGATCAACCGCCCCCCGGGGTGCTTCCACACGGTCTCCGCGATCAGGACGCCGGCGGAGTTGAAAATCCGGAGCTTCCGGAGCGCGGACTCGGCGTACAGCTGGACGATCTTGGAGTCGTCGCGGATCACGGCGATGGGGCCGCCGAAGGAGGCGCAGGCGACCTTGTTGCGGCTGAGGTCAATGTGCTTCCAGCGCATCGGGTAGAGCTCCGGCTTGCGGTAGTAGCGGTTGTAGAGGAGCAGCCACTCCGCCGCGACGGATACGTTCGCCATGAGTGAGGGAGCGAATGCGAATTAGGGTTTTTCGTGGGGAGTGAGCACTGGTCGCGCATCAAAGGATCGAGGAAGAGCGAAAGCGCAGAGCCATGATTGAGCGATTGAGATGCGAGGCGTTGCGAGAGAGAGAGAGAGAGAGAGAGAGTGCGAGAAGAATTGTTCGAGCAATGAGAGATCAAGGAGACCGGATTGCTCTCGTTCCAAAGGTCTTCAATGGCGATGCGATGTTGCAGAGCTCCTGGAGAGAGAGAGAGAGAGAGAGCAAGGTGACGGAAACGAGAAACGCCGGAACAAATGCGAGGGACAACGAAGCCTCTTGGAGTGAAGTTTTGGGCCGAGCCGGACAGCATGCTGGGCTCAATTGGGCCCAAACATGTATGGGCTTCGAGCCCATAACAACCGATTTCGATAGAGTAAAACCCTTTTAACTACTTTAAATGAATCGCGTCATTCGATTCGATTCTAGGCATATAACTAATAATTTAATTTAACCATTAAAATTTACTCCAGTAGCCACCCTTCTTACATAAAAAGGAAGAGGTGAGGGATTCAAATCCCACCTTTTTAAGAGAGTTGAGATGGGAACAATTTAAATTTAGGCGGATGTTTCGACTTTCACACCCTATAAGAAGGCAGAACAAAAATCTGAAAATGAAATTTAAAGTAAAAGTAGAATAGGATTAACAAAAAAAAATGATGATTTAGTTTGACAAACGGAATATGAGCTAGATAACTCTACCTGAACGGGAGCAAGATTACCTAAGTTGGTTATACATAACTTTAAATGTCCACAATGGATTGATTTCTAACGAAACTGACTTAACAGTTGAGGTGTAAATTAAGCACAGGAAGTGAGATTGAGGGCCACCCACATGTTGCTAGTCATAATTAAGGTTAGTGTGGTTGTTCAATAGAACTCGGGATTTACTTATCTATATGAGATTTCTCATAATAATAATAATAAGATAGTGATTAAGTTAGATGGATCGTGATATGATGCTTTTAGGGTGGCTTTTTTTTTTTTTTTTTGGCACAGAAGACCGTTTTATGGAAAAACATAAAATCTTTCTCCAGTTTTCCGTAAACGTAAGGGCACGGATTTTATTCTCTTTGGCCGCTGATTTGAGGATGCTCATTTATGTAATGATGGGAGTCATCTTGTTCTTTAACGAAGATGGCAAAGACGAGTTATTTTCCAACCACCAAAAAGGAATTGATTCAAAGCACTTTCACTGTGAGTTAACAATGGCTTAGGATGCGTTTGATTCGGCATTTCTAAGAAACTTACAGGCTTGAAAGTCCCTTAGAAAAATACTGGACCGTTTGGTAATAATTCAGAAATGGCTTTCAACTAAAAGCCAACCTTGAGAATACTTAAAGCTCAAAGCTAATGGGGACTAATTTTGGGCTTTCAACATTTAGCCAAATACTCAAATTAATTTTTCTCTTCCAAAACTATCCTCAATAATTCTTCATATTTTCAATTTTGTCCCTATTTAATTTTTTTTTTTATTGAAAAAGGAGGCAATCCCTTGCCAGTCCGACAAAGGATTTAGTTCAATTTTTCAAAATATATATCCTCAAAACCTGTTTCAAAAGTTTTTTTTATCAAATACACATTCAACGCATAGCTCATTTGAAAAGAAATTTTACTAAACACAATTTGCATTTTCCCAAGTAATTTTAGATTTTCAGCATTTGCATTAAATTCAAAACCCATTTGCAAAACTGAACCAAATGCATACTAAGTAATCTTTATTTTGATTTAATATCTAAATCACGAAGTGATACTTTTTCTTTTTTTTCAATTTCGCTTCCATTTTGCTATAGGGCAATTCAAATTCGCCATGAACTTTGCTATGCGCACGGCAACGTTTTCAACCAATGCCGTTCAAATGTTCAAAAACAAACCTTAATGTTTAAGAAAAATTAGTTGCAACCCACATTATTTGATTGAGAAATGAATATGGATTTCTTGATCCAAGATGAAGGAATTGGCTTTGCTTACATGTTTTTCGGTTTGAGTTCATGCCTTGCTCTGGAATCCCCACATGACGTTGGCCTTGCATGGTGGTGAGATCCATCTGCTTTATTTTTTTTCAAGGCTTATGATTGTCTGCTAAACAATTAATGGCATGAAGATGCGACGACTCACCAAACGTTTCAATTGGTTTAGCTCGTGGGGACTGGATTTGATTTGCCAGCAATAATAGGCAATGATGTTTAAATGTGAATAACGCTAACCGCAACTGCAATTGCCGCGGTAATTCGATCAATCCTCCCGAAGGGAGTCCGTGCATATTTCTTTGGTTTGGCTTAAACCGTGTCCAGCCTTGTTCACTGGTTCCCGATACTAACTGATGCTATGGTCGTGACGCGTGATTAGGATTACAATCTTGCTGTGTATTCAGTAATGTGAAAAGCGTATCGTGCTGTGAAAAGATTGGTTCCGTGAAAGGACGATGTGGAGAAACTCGGGATGGGAAGTAGGATCGTAGCAGGGTCATTGACTTGTTGGGTTGATGGAATCGACATGAGTATATGCCTACAAGAAACAGGATCCAAACCAGTAGCTGAAGGACTGATCAAGTGAGGCATTGGATGAGACACAGAGAGGACCACAGGAGGAGCATTGTGTATCTGCACAAGGACGATCAGCCAAAAGTTGCATGCCGCGAGCCTTGTGTTGGTCCACCTGCTTTTTTCCTTACCAAACGTGAGATCTCCCACCGCGTCTGCTTCTACTTGTACATGAGTCTTTACTTCTTCATCTGATCCGACTCATGCCAAGCGCAATCCATGGAGCTCTTGTTTGCAAGATAAAGCATGGCTTGCTCGCGTCGCGCCGGATTGCAGCTCGACTTTCGATGGGTGTTAAGCAAAAGTCGAGCTCGAAAAGGCCATAACCGGCATATTAAGCATCGACTCTCAGTGCCAAATTCGTTTCTCCACGTCTAGGACTTAAGAGTATATACGCTGTGAAGGAGCACTTTATCAAGCATGGCTTTTTGAGTTTATTAGAGTGATGGACAAAACCATTCAAACCTAGACCTATTTTATCATAATGTATTTCCCTATAAGGGGTCACCCAAGATAGTGTCACACAGCAGAAAACAAAGCATCTCTCGCCCACAAAAGATTCCACTCACACTGTTTCGCCCATTTTCTGTTTTGTCCACCCATATTCCCTTTTGCTCTGCAACTCCACGTTCATAAAGCCTGCCACAGAAACACGAGGGCACCCCACCACGTATTGTTTGAAAGATCACCTCTCTTTGCCTTGTTCCCATTTCCACTCGACGTGATTATCTTTTCTATGGATTATCTTTTCCATGGCCCCCTTACCTTCCATGGAATTTGCCAGATTTGCTTTTAGCAATCATTTCAACGAGTCTCTTTTTTTTTTAGTATTCAACAAAAAGTTTGTGAGAGTTGTGGACTTTGGAGGATCTCTACTCTCTCACAATGATAGCTGTTTCCTAATATAAACGAGCCCAGAGAGAGAGAGAGAGAGAGAGGCCATTGCAGTGTTTTACGATAGTATTCAAGCCAAGCTAGCCTTCACTCTGTAAACCCATCCAACAAATATTTGATTCTCTCATATCAGCGCAATCCACCAGTATCCACCATATATAGTCCCAGTCTGCTCTAGCCTATGCATTGTCTCAACCAGTAGAGACATGCTAGTTCCTCATGAGGTATGTTTCCAAATGAGCTCGCTTTTGCTGGTTTTCTCATTGCCAATGGTCGCCAGCTCCTCTCAAGAACGAAATGGAGGAAGTCATGCAAGCAGCAATGCTGACGCTCATAAGGTAAGGAACACATCATCCTGCTTAAATCGTTCCATCTCAGCACCCTGAATACTCGTTTTTCAAAGAATTCCCTGAATATCTTGCTTTTGCAGGTGAGCTCTCGGTTGTTGTTCGAAATCACGCTGCATGGGTTCCTCCTCTGGGTTTCATTAGGGTTGCTGATGCCTCTAGGAGTTCTTGTCATTAGAATGTCAAAAAGAGAGGAATCTGGGAAAAAGCTCAAGACTTACTTTCGTGCCCATGCTATTCTGCAGGCAAGTTCAATGACTAATCCTGTGAATCTACTCCTGAATTCCAACTGTTTCAGACTAATACCACAATTTTTTTTCCCTAAATAAACCTCCACCACCCTGGAGAAGGATAACATATACAGGCTTTCCACATGGTTGATCAAAAGTTGATTCCCCACAATGCAACTTTATGATAATGATAAGAAATGATTACTCTTAACAGAAAAATTTCCATAAGCCAGTAGTTTATGTTCACTACCGTTTTTTGAAAAGGAGGAACTTCATTTACCACTCAGAATTAACCGTTCTTAGTATGATGATCACTTGATTATTTAAAGAAGTCGTCAAATAACTCATCTCTAGATCATACTGTTCAGTGGATTCGATATTTTTGTACTGTCCAACATCGATTGCTAATTATGAATTGGAGAAAGATGTAGACAGATCATAACCCATGTTGGAATTCTGTTGAGAATGATTAGTCTCCAAAAGAATGTATGATTCAATTATGACCGCTCTTTTCCAATTCTTGAAGTGTGTATTAATCAGTTTCTTTCTTGAACAGATGCTCTCAGTGCTCCTTGCCACAGCAGGAGCTATCATGTCAATCAAGAACTTCAGCAACTCGTTTAACAACCATCACCAAAGAATGGGTTTAGTATCATATGGGATCATATGGCTGCAAGCTCTGGCCGGTTTTCTGCGCCCAATAAGGTAAGCAGTCAGTTTCGTCATCATTGGAACTCAATACTTATGTTGGTACTTTTACTACCTAATCCTTTCATTGGGTTTAACAGAAAACATGATTGCCGAATTGAATCCAATTTAATAAGAAACGCCAGCAGAAGCATTTTATTTTTACGCAAGTTCTGGCATTTTGTACATTAGTTCTGTCTTTGCTCCCATAAGTGGCTTAAAACGACAATGCAGAATGCAGTGCTTCAATTACCACAGAAATCGTCCGTAAGCATCACAAGTTTTCCATCTCAACAAGCATAACTAAGACTTCATCAAAAGAAGCAACTGAAATTACCATTACTACTACTTTCTCCTTCTTCATTTTCTTTTGCATCGGAAAAGCCATTGCAACTTTGACTACAGATTAGAAGTACTTAATGCAAATCCCTACAATGTTTGATCAATGTTTCCCAAGATTGTGCAGTTTCATGCTCAGTAAGTCTCTTTCAAACTCGCAGAGGATCCAAAGGAAGATTTCCATGGTTTTTTGGTCACTGGACACTTGGAATCACAGTTTCACTACTGGGAGTGATCAACATATACTCAGGTTTACTAGCTTACAGCGAAAAGACATCGAGAAGTATAAGGCTCTGGGTGATACTTTTCACTATTGAGGTCTCTTTCATTTCATTCTTCTACCTACTGCAAGACAAGTTGGAGCACATACAAAAGCAGGGAGTAATTCTGGGCAACGAAGCTTCAGGAACCATTGATCAGATGGCCTCACACAGTGTCAAGCAGGAGTCTTCAATTGAGTCTGGTTGAGATTTTATATTGCTCAACGCAGTGCTATTAAAATTCGAATTGATTATTTTTATCCATGTTTTATACTCCAGTTTTCACATACTTCTAAACCACGATATCGGCAGTGTGTGAGGCATACGATTTTTTGGAAAGTTTATTAACAGAAACTACACTGACTTCCCTTCTGCAGTGGAGATTGGATGTGCAAAGTTTTTTCCAAGGAAATTGAAAGGTTTAGAGTGCCTTTTTTAATTTTATTAAGTATCCAATCATGAAGGTAATCATGCCTAGAAAATCTCCAGATCCCGTCCTTCAACAATAGCAAGTGAAGATGCAGAGATTTCTGTGAAAAGTGCTCACTAGATAATTCATCTGGAAGCTTACGAAATTCAATAAAAAAAATCTTTTAGAATTGTTTATAAGCCGCTCAATTCCACTTAGCTCATGGACCATTTCCGCTTGGAGTAATAGCGTGAAGTTTTTGCAGACGTCTCATATGAAACAATGTTCCACACAAAATCTAGTGAACTTCAAACAGACTCACTCGACGCCAAAAGAAACTTAATTATCGCGTTCAAGGGTTAACCACAACCTCTTTTGCAAACGATAAACAGAAAGAAAGTGGCAATGATTATACAATTGTGATCTACTAATGCCGTAATGCAAGTTACGGAACTACATCCTCAACAACTCTATTTCTCCATATCAAATTTCTTGCAACAAGTTTAACTGGTTTTGGAATCAAGCTAAACCGCATCTCCAGGAAAAGTTGGTGTGCACGGTAACCCTACTTGTCTCAATACACGCAAGATATAGACGCAGTAAACAACTGAAACTAACAACAGCCTCGTGTTGAATAGGGTGCCATAATCTGTGTAAAATATATACTATAATTCTCAAGGAAAAAGCTGCACATAACCAGTTATTATTGCTATCCCTAGAATTACGATAGGTGGAAGAAGTACAAAAGCTCCGATGGTGGCGAAAAAAACCGAATCGTTCCTCTGAGACACTTCGTTCAGGTAAGTTTGTCTTCTGATGTTTCTCTTCTGCGAGATGGTTAAGAACTTTTCGCTCACCTTCTTCAAGTTCTTCTTACCCAAGGGAACACTGAAATCACCTTGTCTGTCCCCAACCAATTGCGCAAGTTGGTCGCGTATGGTGAGTTTACCAATGATACTGTCGCTCTTGAACCCTGGTCCCCATACATGAATTCAGACATAAATTGGCAGCAATAGCAATGGTTCCTCCTTGCAATATTCTCAATAAATGCACAGTTCCTTAATATCCTTTCGAAGGGAAAAATTCACTCACCGTTCACTGTTGCGCTCGAATTAGAAGCAGTGAGTTGCTCCAGAAGATCCAGTTGTGTACGAGCAGAAGAGAGTGATCCTTGAGAAGGAAAACAATTACAAGAGGTAAGTAGCCAATAGATAATACTCTAATCTCCATAGTTCAAACCATCCAGATAAAAAGACCCATTTCAAAGGACTGATGAAGCACTAAGTACACGGAACGATTCTAATTTTGAATTCTCAAATTGCTAGTTTCGGGGACTTCAACCAATTTCCACTCCAGGAAACAAAAACACAGATATAGCTAATCGGATACAGTGACCACATATCTTCAATCGATCAAGAAAACTCCCAAAGGAAAAAAAAAGGAAGCAACTTTGCAACAGAGACCAGATCAAACTATTCCCAAGCTGCAGATACAAATGATGGGTACAGTAACAGTAATAACGAACAAAAGGGTCATTGCCATTTAAAGGATTCAAGCCCCCAAAACGACGTTGGAGAGAAGTACCAGAGGAAGGAGCAGGAGGGTCCTCTTCCGCAACCTCGCCGCCGTCGGCTCGCTCGGCCCGGGCGAGCGCTCTGAAAGAGGAAGGAGAGACGGAGCTCGGCGACGGCGGGGCGGAAGACGAGAGCTTGAAGAGAGGAGGAGGCCTCTGTTTGGGGATCAGAGGCGGGGGCGGGGGTGGAGTGGTGGAGGAAGGCGCTTGGTGAAGAGAAACCGTGCGACAATACAAAGCCATGTCTGTCTGATAATGTCTCTGATATTTTTGTGTCCGGGGAGTTCTGGTTTTCCTCCATCAGTACCTCCGGTCCTGTGGCGCTCAAATTCAGTTGGAACTTCGAAGTTTTTTTTTTTTTTTTTTTTTTTTTTTTGTCGGAATTTCTACTGTGATTTATTATGGCCACTTATTATAATTCCAACATGAGAAAATGGCTCCGCCACATACTTATATTCTCCATGTTGACAAAGGGAAATAAAAATAAAAATGCAGGGTGGTAAGCGTCACTGGATGCCGGCAAAGGTATTCTCTTTCTCCATAATAAATTTTGGAATAAAGGGTTGCACTTGATGGGATCAATAATTCTCGTTTGTATGCCGAAGATTTTGCTTTTCCTAAAGTAAATCAATAAGGAAAAGGTTCTCTAAGCTCTCCAATATCGAGAAATGTTAATATTCAAAATGTCGACCTGATTTGGTAAATATTTATTGATGTAAACCCACTCTCTATGATTTGAAGTGAATTCGAACAATAAAGGTGAACACTACCGGACAATGGCCGATCTCAACGATGGTGGTTATACCCCGCCCATCTCTCTCTTTTCAATTTTTTTTTTTTATGATATGTATATTAAAAATCTTAAAATTGTGACAAAAGTGTAATCAAATCTTAAAAGTATAACTAAGTCATAAAAAATTAAAAAATTAAAAAAAGAAACAAACAAACAAACTCAAGTTATGGTCAAACCTTATATTGCTACAACCACCGAGAAGGGCACCGGAGGTCGGCTAGGCCTCCCTTGCCGACCACAAGCAAGGCCTTGGTGGCTCCATGCAAGGGCTTGCTTGCTCCAATCTAGAGGAGGGCACAACCTCCCCCATAAGCTAGGGCTGGCAAGGCCTTAGGATAGGACGACCCTGACCCTTGTCTCAAAAAAATACTAAAAGGGGGAATTTTTAATTGGGGACAAGAGTACGGAATTTATGATCTACGCATGGGTTCGAAGGTTGCTTAGTGTCCAAGGAAGTCTAGGAAGAGGAAGACCCCATTTTTTTTATGATATGTACATTAAAAGTCTTAAAATTATCACAAAAGTGTAACTGATGGTGCGTTTGTTTCAATTAAAATAGTTTCTTGAAAAGTGTTTTTCAGACTTTCCGCTGTTTGTTTTCAATGGAAAATACTTCACAGTCAACATAAATATTATGTATTATTTTAGGAAAATAAATTCTTGTGCATGAGAAGGGGAAAACATTTTTAAGTCATTCTCTTTTTATTAGGTCATTTATGTCCTTTTTCTTTTATTCTCCAAAATCTCTTCTTCTTCTTTTACACTAATGTAAATTGTTAGTTTAAATGTTATTCAATCATTTTTCAAATGCGATCCAAACGCCTGAAAACATTTTCAATCACATATCATCAAATATAAAAAAAACTAATCATTTTCTATGAAAATAATTTCCTAGAAAACATTTTCCAAAAATAGTATGATTTTCATGAAACAAACACATCCTGAATATTAAAAGTATAATCAAGTCATAAAAAAAAAATTAAAAAGAAACAAACAAACTCAAGTTATGATCAAGCCTCGTATTGCTACAACCACTAGGAAGGGCCACCGGAGGTTGGTTGGGCCTCCCTTGTCGACCCCAAGCTAAACCTTGCCCCCTCCTAAGCGAGGGCTAGCAAGGCTTTAGGATAGGATGACCCTGACCCTCGTCTAAAAAAAAATACTAAAAGGTGGAATTTTTAATTGGAGACAAGAGTACGGAATTTATGATCTACGCATGGGTTCAAAGGTTGCTTAGTGTCCAAGGAAGTCCAGGAAGAGGAAGACCCCATTGATTAAGGAACCGCGTGCCCGTGCCCTTTTGCTGTTTGCCCGATCCCCACAGGTTCTTTGTCCAATCTTCATTCATTCGCTGAAGTCAAAGCAAACTCTCCTTTTTCCCCCAAAATGCCCCTCCCAATTGGAAGCGCAACTTCCTCTGCTACGTCCGGTCAGCCGATGGCCAGTTTCGTAATTTCAACAGCTCGTTAGCCGACAGGCGCCACGAAAGGAAACGCGACCGTTGGAGAGGAAGAGTGCCCGCGCTCAAAAACAAAATTTTTCCTCTCTGGCAAATGGTGGCATCGAATCAGATTCCAAAAGCTTCCCATAAAGCAACAGAGAACCTTTAAGTCCTCGTCAGACTCTCCATCAATCTCTCCGTATATTTATGGGAATGGGTTGAATATGAAGAGCGAAGAGAGGTGGAGTTGATGATGACGAGTTGAACCGAATTGATTTTGATGGCGAACAGAAGCACAGGGGAGATGTCGGTGAACGAGGACCAGTCTCAGGCTCAGGCTCAGCCTCATCCCTATGCATTTCAAGTGTCCGGACCTCGCCATCTCTCTTCTCCCAACTGGAGGCACCTCATCAGCTCCAACTGGTCCGTCCCTCACCTCCTCATGTCTTGGTTAAAGCTCCAACCTTTTACCTGTTTCGATGTGAAGTTTCTTGAGTAAAGTCCATATGGCTGTACTTGTCCATTTCAATTGGGGGGGACTTGGGCTTTCATGAAGCGGCATTCAGAATTAGACCCATTAGCCAATTTTTTAATCTATTTCTCAACATGAGGTGCCAAAACCAAACCATGGCCTATCTGTTCTGATATATCTGCATTCTGCAAAAACTGAGATCCACAATGGGGTTGCATCTTGCATTTGGGTCATCGAATTACATGTTGATTTGATAGTTGAGTGTCATTTTTCTGTAGCTTCTCTTTCGAATTGCCTGGTGTTCAGATATTGAACGTTTTTCTGATATAGGCAGTGGCATTAGATTATCAAGATTTCGCTGCTTCTTAATCGGACATAGTTCAATCCAGTTAATAATGACTTTGTGCATCCAATTGCTCATGATGTAAAGACATTTAACCTGCTCTCCATTTGAAGAAGCATCCAGCTATTTACTCACCGAATTAGTGAAGTAATTAAGGAGCATCCAGCTTACTTCTGTGCTGTTTTTTTGTTTCATACCTTCGGTTGAATTTCTTCAATGGATGATGACTTCATCAAAGCTTGAAGGAACATTTTTCATTGTCTTCAAACTGTTACAGACTCAAGTAGCCCTGTTAATTTCTTATGGGCGGTCAGATCTTTTTATGAGAGTTTTGATTTTATGACTTTCTTTCTTGCGTCCAGGAAGGATGGGAAATACAAAAGAACTGTCATGGCTTGCTTCATACAGGCAGTGTACCTCCTAGAATTGGACAGACAAGAGAACCGGTCAGAAGAAAATGCTCTAGCTCCAAATTGGTGGTTGCCATTCAAATACAAGCTAGTTCAAACCCTTATCGATGAGCGGGATGGATCCATTTTTGGGGCACTACTAGAATGGGACAGATATGCAGCGCTAGCGGATTTTATATTCATGAGACCGAGCGGAGTGCCAAAAGCAGTTCTGGCACTCAGGGGGACATTACTCAAGAGCCCTACAATTCGTAGGGACGTCGAGGATGACCTCCGGTTCCTAGCTTGGGAAAGCTTAAAAGGTTCTGTAAGGTACACAATAGCACTGGAGGCGTTAAAATCGGTCGCTGAAAAGTACGGAAGCAGAAATGTTTGTCTCGCAGGGCATTCTCTAGGAGCAGGGTTCGCTCTTCAGGTGGGGAAAGCATTGGCTAAAGAGGGCATTTATGTGGAGGCACATTTATTCAACCCTCCTTCTCTTTCGCTGGCTATGAGCCTAAGGAATATTGGGGAGAAAGCTGGGGACGCCTGGAAGAAGTGCAGTTCTATGTTTGCTTCAAATGGTGAAAATAAGGCAATCGGTGCTGCAGAAGAGAGGAATCCTGTTTTGGGATCGACCAATTGGGTTTCGTACTTCTACGGGAACAAGAATTCTAGCACTGGGATGCAAAAATGGGTACCTCACCTGTATGTGAACGATAGTGACTATATTTGCTGCTATTATACTGATCCCGATAAGGATGCCAGGAAAGCAGATCCGGGACCTGAGAATGGTCATGTGGCAGCAAAGCTGTTCGTGATGTCCAAGGGAAAACAAAAGTTTGTTGAAGCCCATGGACTAGAGCAGTGGTGGTCCAATGATTTGGATCTTCAGCTATCTCTGCAAAATAGCAAGCTTATAAGCAGACAGTTGAGGAGCTTATGCCACCTTCCAGCCCCGCAAAATCCGCAGAGGAAGCCCCAATAGCATATACGAGCAGGTTGCTTTCTCTTTGTCAATAACTCGTTCACTAGTGGGACCTGTTATGCTAGGATTGTGGTCGATGCCTGTGTTTCAAGAATAGGGCAAAATAAACCTCATGTCAGCACTTTCCATCTTCTAATTCAATTATGCAATTGTCTGTCATCTCAACTTTTGCCAGAGTCTTAACAGGAATCTTCCCGCTTGCTTTTAATTGCATCCGAAAACCACATGTAAACCTCATCGGTTGTCTGCATTCCTTTGTCAAGATGACGTTGGTTAATATCCATCTTACCATAAGCACATCATGCAGAGAGGTTTAATTTTCTCCTGCAGAACCTGTTGGTAACAATTCGAAAATCAAAATAAGAAATTATTGCTCGAGTCCAGACAACAAACATAATAGCAGTTTTGAATATGTTTTCCGAGCTAAGTGTTGTCGAGGAAATTATGGAGCTATAACGGCTGAATGAAAAAACTTCTGCTGGAGAAGTTTTTCCCTTCTTCCTGTTTTCTTTCACGTGAATTGGAAAGAATCAAGGTGATCTTGGACGGAAGGTATTTGCACCTACTGAAACTTAAGTGAGCATTTGTGATGATAAGCAAGTCTACGATTGTCTTCGCAGTATTTACTGGGTTGGATGAGGAGTTGATAGGTGAAGGTCAAATTCCTATCTCAGAGTCTCGTCATAGTTCGCCAAGAAAAAAGAGTTGAATGTACTTCTCCTTCATTTCGCAAATGACCAGGCTTGAACCCTCTCGAGAAATTCAAAGCTAGCTCTTACCTAGAAACTGTCAGCTCTTTCTTTGGCAATTTCCAAGCCCAGTGAAGTCATTTTCTAGCGATTTCCTGGACTTCTCCTTCATTTCGCATATGACCAGGCTTGTGAAATTCAAAACTATGAGTGAGATGTTAAGTCATTTCCTGGACTTCTCCTTCATTTCGCGCACGACCAGGCTTGAACCCTCTTGTACACCTGTCAAAATGGCTATATAACCCATCTATGACCCATTTAAATATTAAATGGGTCATAAATGGGTCAGGTTTTCTTTTAGTATAATTCATTTATGACCCATTTAAAGAAAGCCTAACCCATTTAATATTTAAATGGGTTATAGATGTGTTATACACCCATTTTTACAAATGTATCTATAATGGGTTTAAAAATTAAAAAGACTAAAATACATGGATTATTAATGAACTTGAATAAGTTTAAAATCTTTTAAAAAGATTATAAGAATAAATTTTCCTAAATTTAGTTAGATAGAGAAATGTTTTAACAATATGAGTCGGGTCGGGTATAGATTGAGTTGGGTATGGGTCAAAAAATTTATACTATGCTTAAATGAGTCATAAACGGGTTAATGGGTCAATTTGGATCAGACTATTTATGACTCGATCCAAACCCAATCCAACCCACTCATTTAACATGTCTACCCTCTTGCGAAATTCGAAGCTTGTAAAGTGAGCTCTTTCCCAGAAACAGTCAGCTCATTTCTTTGGCAATTTCCAAGCCCAGCGAAGTACTTTTTAAGTCATGTTCTGGTTCACCGCGTTGTGCTTTCTTGTTTTGGGGGTCATTTCGCAGATGACCAGGCTTGAACCCCTTGTGAAATTCGAAACTACGAGTGAGCTGTTAAAAGTCATTCTCTAGTCATCTTCTGACTTCTCCTTCATTTCGCAGATGACCAGGCCTGAACACTCTTGTGAAATTCAAAGCTAGTAAGTGAGCTCTTACCCAGAAACAGTCAGTTCTTTCTTCGGCAATTTCCTAGCCCAGTGAAGTCCTTTTCTAGTCATGTTGTGGTTCAACCCCTTGTGCTTTCTTATTTTGGGGGTCTGCCCTGAGAGAAAGGCTTTTGAACTACAATTTCTCTGACAATTTATGATCATTTAAGTCAAAACTAAAGGTGTGGATTGGAATTTAGCGCATAACATACGTGAACAGACAAATTTCTCTAAACATTCCCAAAAAAAAAGGAGTTCGTTGGGAAAAAAAGGAAAGCGACTCCGCTGGGGATCGAACCCAGAATCTCTGGTTCCGTAGACCAGCGCCTTATCCATTGGGCCACGGAGTCATTGCTGGTAAGATCTCTCATTATTATCTAGTGAATTGCATTGCGCTGCCCCACACCCCCAAAGAGAACACCAAATCCTCAGCTTATACATCTGAAAGGAAGAAGAAGAAAGGAAAAGAGCATCTGATATCAGATTTTTAACAATCTTAAGTTTCCATGAAACTGCCTTCTCTTGTGTGCCATTATATGAAGAGTTAATACCCTAAAAAAACCCCGAACTAGTGCACACACTTATGACAAATTTAACTCAAACTAATTTTTTGATCACAAAAACTCAAATCCGATACATCTATGATAATTTATTCCAAATAACCATAAAAATCTCTAAATTGGTACATTTGTGATAAATATATCCTAAACTAATTTTTTTAGCTGCCAAAAATCTCAAAACTAGTATATTTGTGACAAATATACTTTCAGTTAAATTGAATTAATATCATAAAAAAAAAACCACAAAACCAATACAACTATCCCAAACTAATATATTAATCAACTGTCACATGCCATCTAACTTAGTAAATTAACAATAAAATCTAACAAAAACTAACAGATGATAAATTTGTCAAAAATATACCAGTTTAGGATAAATTTGTCAAAAGTATACTAATTTGGGGTTTTAGTGGTCAAAAAATTTGTTTGTAATAAATTTGTTGCAAGTATACCAAATTAGGATTTTTCAAAGTATTAACCCTTATATGAAAGCAGGAAAGAAGAGGAAGAACTTCGAAACCCTGAGTACAGTACACGCTCTTTTTACCCAAGACCAAGTCTCGAGAAATAAAGAACGTCGCGCGACTGTTATATCAGCAAAGTAAGGGAACATGATCACAACACGTCTCGGTGTTCACATTCATCTGAGGGTCGTGCCCTTTTATCAATCTTTTCTTGAATACCCAACATTTTATGAGTGAGATGGCAAGATTTTCAGGGTCACTTTCTGTCGTCTTTACTGAAGCAACCTTATGATGATGTCGATGGACAATTCATACCCGAATCAGAAAATGCAAGAAAAGAAAGAAAAAGATCTAAATAGAGATGCAGCATGATGTGTGGATTGCACTTCAGTAAAAGAGAGAAGATAAAACCCCTCTCTCTCTCAAATGCCGAACATGGAGGATTGCCAGTAATAGGAGGATCGACTGTAGAGGCTCTGAGTAAGCTCCCGATCGTTTAAACCTCGTCAAACCAAGACTGATCATTTTGTTGCAGCTATAAACAAGTTCTGTAAATTTTTTCCCCAGGAACTGGAAAGCTTGTAATAATATGTTAGAATAAATTAAGGAAGTAACACTAACACATGAAAAACTCTGTGGATGACCATGAAATAAATTCATGCTGATGATAAGCAGAAAATGAAGTTTCTGGTCATTTTCTTCCATCCGGGTTATTGTAGCTCCTTTCGTTTTGTTTCAGGGAGAATAAAATGGCAAAAACTAGAACTCATCGCAATGCTTTTTTCCCTCAAACATATACGTCAGATGCTTTCGAACATCGCAAGAGAAAATACACGATCCTTATTCACTGATTCCGCGAGGAAGTTTGTAGATTCATGAAATGAGGGCAAGAATTAAAAAAGAATAAAATTGTACATATATAACATTGCACATACTCATGAGAGGCGCAGCCTAGATACAAGGTCGACTTCCATATACACACGCACACATAAGTTTCTATTAGGGGATGAACAAGGCCCTCTATGCACGGTATAAACCAGGCATGGTTTCTGGATCCTATACATTTTTTTTTTTGGTCTGTAGATCCTATAAATTACACAACAACAAAAACCATGTATGGTTTTAACTTTTAGCTTTGAAACATATATGTTCAAGTCTTATGCATAGAGCAGTTCTAGGTGATCACTGGATCATGGAGATCACAAGGCCTCTCTTTCAGATCACAATAGCCCAGATAGCTCATAATCATATATGCTGACCTCGGGCTCCAACCGAGGCAAACTGTTGCAGGATGGAGTAGCTGGCGTCATCTCCATATCCCGAAGCCATGACTCAAGATCCTCGTACGAAAAGCTTAGGCTTTTGGAATAGACAGATGCTGCGCTGGGCGAGAGCGAATCGACCATGGGGTCGCTGTTCGAGGTCGAATGCTCCAAAATCATCAGCTCCTTCTCGAAAAAGTATGTTTCATCAAAGATTTGGCGATTTGATACGCCGTCAGACGACACAGACGAGGATGTTTGGTTGGATAAGTACTGGTCTGAGGATGTTTGGTTGGATAAGTACTGGGCCAAGGAGCCATCTCCTTCACGATGAGGATGATGATGATGATCCTGTACCTCCGGGGCTGTGATCACCTTCGTTGAAGATGCATGATGAAGAAGAAGACAATCATCATGCTCACTTGTGCCATTCCCAGTGAGTGTCTGGACAAGCTGCTTGAAGCAGGAGGTATTTGTGATGTAGACTTTGGGTCTCTGGACTTTGATCAAGCTGTTGAACTGTTGCTGCTTTTGTTGTTGTTGTTGTTGTTGTTGCTGTTGATGCTTCTTTTGGTGCTTGGATATTTTGAGGGAGGCTCGGCTTAGGGTTGCCATGTTCTTCCCCATGGGAACTGATATAAGAGAGGGAAAAGGGCAAAAACTTAGGGATCACCTCCTTGGCCTTGCTTCTTGGCGGAGGATCCGAGGACGTTATATATAAGAGCTGTTATATGCTATCAAGATGAGGTCGTTATTGATCAGAGGTGCTGTGGGAAACCCAAAAACAAGCCACGGCTTTAATGGTGCGAAGAGATGCTGAAAGCGATTTTTATTATAAAACTGGGTTTAATAGATTGGCAGTCCCTTTCCACGCACATATGGACGAAGTCTCTCTCTCTCTCTCTCTCTCTCTCTCATGAATAAGACGGAATATAGGTAATTGATGATCAAGGCACAACGAAATTGTACGCGTGGATCGGTAAGCGATGAGAAAGATGCGAAGAAATTATTTATCAGTTTACAAAACAATGCATCTAACTCGAAAAGAATATCAGGATAAAACCGATAAATATCAAAATCCAAGATTGATTTTTAAAGTGACATGATATATCCCTTTTAATCATTTGTTAATGATTTGTTGATTTAAATATCCATTTGTAGCTATACTGATTGATATATCAAATCATGAACTGAATTCCAGTCTCACCCAATTTAGAATTAAGTTTTCAAATAAGTGAGATGCCGAGAAATTATTATGACCATTATAAATTAGCTATTTAGCTGAAGTTAGTTCGGTAAACAATGCATTTTAAGCAAAGTATTAGAGAAGTGAGACCTGGAAATAAAGGCACTGGCCTGTCTGAATGCCTAACATAAATTTATTAAGTCACCCAACAAATAATATTCTATAAGACCTAATGCCTCTTGGGCATTATTTAAAAGCAATAGATGCCGAGGTTTGGCTTTTGCATGGAAGATGTGTGTACCTGTTTTTTGATTGTTGACGCCCGGGAGGGTCAATTCTTGAGGCTGGTCAGGAACAAGTTAAGCGACCATAAAATAACGTGGCAAACTATTGAATTGATTGGTAGGCTGGGTCGCATTTTTGCGAATAAAATAAATGTTATAATGCAGGGAGTAGCAGGGCATATGGGGCACGCAGCCTACTATTCAAGCTTGTCGTGCTCTGTTTGATTTCTTGCTGTTACATCCATGTAGCCTCATGCTTTTGCCTATGGTATGTGATAGGTTGGAGCGTGTCGGATAGCAATTGCTTATTGCAAATATAAAGTTTGGAAAATGAAAAGCTAAAAGAAGAATTTAACTTGAAGAATAAGAGTGGCAAAAGGAGAGTGGGGGTATAGGTAAATCTATGGATTGCCTATCAATTGACATGTATTTAAACGGATCAATAATGATAAGTTCCACAACATTGCCGCTCATTGTTCATATGTCATTGTTCTTGATATACAAGAAAACCTATTTGAAATAAGTAAAAACCTGAATTCATGAAACATACTTTCAATCTCATTGTACAATTAAATTGCAAGCCAAAGCCCCCATAGGTGTGGTTCGAACATGAAATTCCTTGCACTTTCATAGGTTATAACGTGTATTCAACTTAGGTTTGATGTGATTTCAATCAAACATAGAGCAAGAGAACATAGGTCAAATATGGCTCGATTTTCTTTTTTCAGTCGTGTGGAGACTTGACCAGGGACTCTGCAACGTCATGCCCACCCCATTTGACAGAAATTGCAGTGTCCATAGCAGAGGAGATCTGTTTTCAAGTTTTTATGAAGCGATGAGCCTCTCCAACACGCACAAAGCTGTCGACTTCAGTTATACGTTCCCTCACTTGTGCAGATAGCCGTCGGTGATACAAGCCAGGTCCGAAAGGGACAAGCGATGAGATGAATAGTTAAATGGCAAAGCACAGCAACGTGCCCCGCTTCTTGGCGCCTCCCTAGTCCCTCCTAAGACGAACGAAGCCGGGTCGGATTCATTGAGTAAACTACGCGTACACGTCGCTTTCTGAGAAGGGAAAATAGAGATATCCCGTCGAAATCATTCTGTGTGAAAGAGCCTATATACTACGTAGCCCACCATATTTATATAGATGCACATACGAACTCTCTTTCCTACATCACGTCAAGATCCACAATCTTGGCTTTGGCTGTCTTAAATGCCATTGGCACTCCCCTCATCAATTATTATAGAAAGCCCCTTTCATGTTATAGCCAACACCGTTGTATAAAACTTGCTGAAACATAAATGCACGTCATTTTCATTCCCATGGTCTAATCCTAAACCTACCTGCTTTACCTAGATTAAATACATATAGCAGCATTCTTATTTGAGGTACCTCAGCAGATGTTACAGCTTCAGACATGGAATGAATGTGGAGCCACCCAGAAAGCTGCGTGATTACTATTTTAGTAGCCCTTTGGCTGCAGATGAAGAGGGAAAATGTGGACAATGCAGTATGATCTTAGCGAATTACATAAACTGATGTGGACCCTTATCAGCAAAGGTGATGTACGAACATGTGAGTACGAAAAGGACCAAGAGACAGAAAGGGAAAAAATCAGAAGAGTTTCAATTAGGGAAGAAAGGATCAATTCGGCCGTACTCAATAGTAGATCAGCCCTGTGTCTTGGATGGATCAATTCGGCCATACTCAATAGTAGATCAGCCCTGTGTCTTGGAAAATATCCAATGAAAAAGGGTCAATTGATCTGCCTTAGAAGCTACAGCAACATGCTGTAGAAAGACGTTGGCTCAGCACCCATTATACCGGTCGAATTTGACAAATAGTTCACACTGAGCTATGGACAATTTAACTAAAGAATTTCATAAACCTCATATGCATTTACAGTGATGACTGACACTAGGACTAGCACTATTACAAGCCTTCTCCAACAATCTCAAATGCAACATCGCCCAAAAAAGAGAACGGGGTATGCTCTTAATATAATAACTTCAATAGGGTTATATGCTCGCTTGGAGTATTACCGAGCCACGGAAGCATTCTCTGTCAAAGATGACCCCACTTGAAGCATAAGGGGATACACAGGACTGAACTCCTTGTCCCCTCTTGCCCTTACTTTCGCAGCATAATCATCCAAAGTTGCTTTCACGCCTTTCCAGATCTGATCCTCTCCTTGTGAATCCATCCACAATGAGTACTGCAACGGCGTGAGCTTGTTTCTTTGTATTGGGGACTGCAGGTCATCCGGACCACGGGTGTAGAGATGGTGAAGTATAACACTGACTGGCAGATCCTGAAGAAGAGGAGATGCTCCCAGCTGAGATGTTTCCAAGAATATGAGAGGCCTAAATGCCCGAAGGGCTCGGTATGGCGCCCCTAGTTGTTCCACCTTGAACAAATTCTGGCTGACCGACAGCTCCAGCTCGGCCATGTCTCTAGCCAATCTCAGCTTCCCTGATTCTGATAAAGGCCTCACAAGAGCAGCATGTCTGATGAAGAAAATCAAAACTCGTGAAGCCATGTTTCTCACAAGCCGAGTGCATATCATTTCTGTCCCTCCGGTTGTTGCGTTAGCTGGAGGCAACATCCTGACTAGAAACTCAGTACGGAAGTGAAGAATGCACTTCTGCAACTCCTCCATGTAGGGTGATACATTATTGTCCATAGCAGCATCCATCCCAAGCACACCAATGTTCTGGTCATGAATTTGCAGTATGCAAGATTCCAGGCGATCCAGCATCGCTTGAAATAAGGATGTCACTGCATCACATGCAACCTCATATATTGCACCCAGTGCAGGGGAAAGCTCATCGGCCGCAACAGGCGGGAATTCCCGGATCATAGATGATATACGGGTGTGAATTTCTTGCAAATGCTGACATATGGTGAAGTTCTTCAATTGGGCTGCTGTAGCAAGGCCCATCACTTGACGTGCTTCAGGACCAGTAGATATCTGAATTATAAAAGTTGCCCTCAGCCATTCAGAATTATGTTATACAAGAATCATAAGGTTACTTCATTTTAACCCAGATGTCACAAATTCGAATTAAGGAAACCATCACTACAGGTAAGGCTACGTGAAATCGATTGTCTCCCCTGTATTTACCAGAATACTTTTTTCCTCTGGCCATAAATCAGGATAGTGTGTTCTCCATTCATCCTAAAAAAAAATCAATGCTAAAACTTACTGCTAGAATCACACAAACACAAATGTCCCAATAATAAATATTCACCTAACATTTTAAAATTAAAAAAAAAAAAAAATCAACTGACCTATGCAATTCAGTATGAAAAATACATCTTCATCTATGCATCTAGCATATAGATAAAGATCCTAAACATTTCAAGCGATTGACTCTTGTTTCAACTACTAGATTAAGATGGCTACCCTGTCAAATCATTTGATCAAACAAAAATGTTTAATAGTGGAATAAGCAGGCTCATTTACAGTGCGAAACTGTTGTTCTTAAGTCCATATTATCATCTGGAATTCAATCTTTACCCGGAAGAATCTTGGAGCAAGCATTTTCATACAGATGGCTTCTCGAACTTTTACAAACTATGAAGCATGCAGTAGTGGCAGGATACATATTGTAGTGGAGCTCATATTCCAAGGCAAATTTTTATGATTATTAGCAATGGGTAGTATGCTCTTCAAACTCACGAGACTTCACATGAGAATGGCCAACATGTGAAATTCTGGACTGACTTTGGCATGGAGATAAATTTCTTTGCATAAAGTAATATTTTGTTCTCACAAATCGTAAGAAGACCACTTTTTCAATGAAGTACCCTTACAAGTCACAAAAAGAAGCTATAGCCCATTTCCAGCATGATTATACAAGATATGACAGTCAAAAGACATGATCATTTACAGAAACTTAAATTAAAGCATGCTTTCAGTAGACAAACCATCCAGCTTCAAGTCAATTCTATATATGCCTGTAAGGCATTCTCCATACTATGAAAGTTCTGCTATTCACTTCTTTAGATGCTATTACTAACCACATCATCCAAAAGAGATAACAGAACTATCTTTTGTCTTGTCTGTACAAAAATGAGCAACAGCTCTTGCATTTTTTTGGAAATTGATTAGCTGAAAAACCAGATAACATGATCAAAGCAATAGCCAAAACCTCCTTCCAAGCAAAATGCTTCTCCTAGGTTGACTAGCTTTGATAAAGAGGGGAAAAGGCATTTGTTTATGAAGCTGTCGAATTCAAATTCCCCTCTAATCAAGCTCCGTTTTCTAGTTTTCCTTCGGTGCATATTCACAATGTTAACAACCCTCTAACCCCCGCCCCCCCACCCCACCCCCCAAACCCAAAAGGGGGCAGCCGCAAAACCGGGAATTAGAAAGAAGACTAAAAAGGACAAAACCAATGCCACCTGAAAGAGAAAAGAATAAAATTGCTCATCCACAATCAACTTAACATTTATTGTCCTGCTGTAAGGGCAAGCTAAGTTCCCTATATATGCTCTAGAGACATTTCATCCTAATAAATGGACTGATCGAATAAAATCTGGAATTATGCAAAAGAACAGAGAAATCTACCTAAGTGCAACATGTAATGTCTAGTAAATTACCTGGTTCTCAGCTCGTGCTGCCAGCTGGCGCAACGCCTTACCAATTTCATGCAAGACAAGCAGAGTTAAACGCCCATCCAACTGGACAGCTTCAATCTCTTCATGTATTCGTGACACAATTCTTGAGATATGTTCTTTGGAGGGAAGATTTCCACGAGTGGACACAGGGAATACATTGTTAACAAGATCTGTAAGACGTTTAAAGCATTGAACCAAGTATTGAGTCTGGAATATTTCTATTGCTGAAACCATTTGATCTTTTACTTCAGGAGTGATAGCTGGCAATACACCCTTAACATCAGTGTCGCGTGAAATCCGTTCTAGAAGATTCTCAACCATGGAAAGCATCTTTGGGTAACCCTCTGTAAACATATCTTTAACAAAACTCGATCCAGTGAAGGCAGATTTCATTTGGCTTGCAAAGGCCTTAACAAGTGCCTCCCAGACACGGTCTGATAACATCACATCACCCTCCTGAGCAAATAAAATAACTTTAGCAACGGTATACAGTCTAAGTGAGAGAAAAAAGAGGAAATCACAAATAATCGGAAAGTCAAAACATGCCCTCCCAAAATTGTTATCTATAGATAGATAGTAAAATGCTTTTCTAAATTTTTGTTTTAGAAGTAATATTTGGAAAACCAAATTGCAAATAAAATTGGATAATTCTGGCGTAGCAGGAGGAGGATCAATTGGCATTGTGTTCAAAGGATGAGAACTGCAGAGACTAAAAGACAGAGCTAGCATATTTCCTCAGGTCTTAAGAAACTAAACTTTTTATCTACAAGCGGGCAGCCAAAGAATCATTTCCTTAAGCAAACTAGAAAATTAAGATTATGCTCCCGTACAAGAAGGTAAGTGATGCAAAAATCAGTTTATAACTTGTTCGACCCAGATGAATCAGTGCACCAAATCTCCCCAACGGCAGATTGATCCAGCCAATGATGCAAAGCTTCAGCTTCAGCTAACTGATTTATATGTATGGTCTTCAAAGTCTTATAACACAACAGAGAACATCAAGGAACATCCAAATACAAACTAAATTGATCATGCCACAATCCTAATACACTAACCTGAATAACGTCGTCAAGCAGCAATACATGCGTAAATGGATCCCTCTTCTTCGACAACACCCGCTGTAAGTGCCAAACCGCAACCACAACTGAGTGCAGTTGCTCCATACACTCCTCCATCCTCTTCCAAAGCGCATCCCTCGCCTTCACTCCCCCTCCGATTTGTGGCGTCCCGCTCCCTCTAATCCCTCCCGGACCATACACACCTCCTCCACTGGTTGATATCGCCTTCATATCCAATGCGGCATTAATACTCTTCACTCCCATTCCCTTATACTTATTCACCAACTGGGCCACAGTGGCCTTCAACTCACCTAGATTGTAGAACACCTGCAATCCAGTACCAACCTCCGCCTGGTTCAACCCTTCCATGCCTCTCTCCAACACCTTCATGGCCTCGCTCCTAATTTTATCCCCGATCTCGCGGATCCACTTCAACTCTTCCTCAATCACATCGATGCCGGCCAGATCGTACTCGTTGCATAAACGGAGAATGTCGCAGTGGAGCTGCGCGGCCTTGCCGAGGTCGAGCTTGTCCGGATCCGCGGAATCCGATTCGCGGAGCTTTTTGGCCAAGCGGAGGAACCGGATGGTGTGCTGCAAGAGATCGGTGGATCGATGGAGGTTGGAGAGCTGGAGCGTCTTAGAGTTGATGGAGGAGAGAGGTTCGGAGAGCTCGGATCGGACGTGGCGGAGGGAGGACTGGAGGGAGGAGACGGAGGAGCGGACGGAGGAGAGGGAGAGGTCGGCCGACTGGAGGGAGGAGAGCTGGGAGAGGAGGTGGTGATGGCGGGAGAGGACCTCGGAGCGGAGCTGGGACTCGAGGAGGCGGATGGCGGAGTGGAGCTTCTCGGCGGTGGAGGCCGGGGAGCCGGAGGAGAGGGCCGCTGAGGAGAAGGTGGTGGAGGAGAAGGATGGGGAGAGGAAGGGGGAGAGGATCGGGTCGTCGGCGAAGGCGTCGAGAGGGGAGGACGACGACGACCCGGCAGCGGCGGCGGGAGGGGTGGGGGATTTGAAGGTGGAGAGGCGGTGGAGAGGGGAGGACGGCGACGGGGAAGAAGACAGAGGCGATCTCTGGAGTGCTGCCGGAGAAGCCATATTTGCTCTGCGTTAATCCTTCTCGTCTGCGAATCTGTTATAGTCAGAGAGTTGCCATCATCGTCTTCTTCGTCCTCTTTGAGAAGCGAGATTCGTCGATTTCAGTTGCAGACTTTGAAAGCTTGCAGTTATCTGTCACGTGGGCTGGGCGTGACCGGCCCAATTGAGCCTAAAGTGGCCCATTTCGTTCAAGCCCACGCTCGATCTAGACGGAGGGAACCATGCGGGAACCGAAGCGAATCGAACCCGATCGAACTGTATTGCTTCGCACGGCTTTTGTATCTGATCGACCCGAAATAGGTTTTTCGAATTGATTTCTACATCAGTTACAATAATAGATGAATTAGACTCTTTTTTTCTTCTTCTTTTTATCATTCGTACTCTATTCTTATTCTAACTTTAGCTTTTAGACTTTTATATTATTCCTTGCAAAGCATAAAAATCGAAACCCACACCTAAAATTAAATCGTCCCCACCTCAACTCTCTGAGAATGTGAAGATTCGAATCATCACCTTCCCTTCCATGTAAGAGAGTGACCATTGGTGGTTGATGAATCTGACCTTGTGCTAGTCGTGAAATAGTTGGTTCCCCTTTTTATATCTTCAACCACTCAATAATTTTTATGAATGCAATTGTATAATTCTATCATGGAAAGATTTCACTCTTCGTCCCTATACTTTATTGTTTTTCCTAATTAAGTTCATGTATTGTTATATTGCCTAGTCCAATTTTTTCCGATTTCACAAACTTTCCATTCAAGTCCTCTATCTCAAAACCTGGTAATCCTGGAGCAATGACGGAGGCAGCAAAAATCAATGGACCTAGAGACCATAGTTGGTCAAGGTTTAGCTATGGGCCAAGCATTAGAAGGTACTGCAAGACAACCCAAGACGATGGGAAAAATATAAGTATTTTATTGCCTAGTCTTACTTTCATGGAAGCGCTAATCTTATCGCTTTTATTTGCAAATCCCTTTTGGGTAATTCGATAAATATAAAAAAAATACACATTTTTTATTATTTTTTTAATGGTCAGGACTTGGTCCTTGTTCTTTCAAATTATATCAATATTTCTCCCCTACAATTACTTATTCGTTGAGGACTAACCCCTTAGGAGGACAAATTTAAGGATGAGAAATTAATATATTGATTCCCTTTCTTCCTCCCGATTCTTAGCAAAGTAAACTCTTCTTTTTTTTTTAGAAAGTGTTACAACAAACGAAAGTATTCCCATTTGAGATGAAACTCGGTACCTGATTCTATCAAATCAAATTTGGCCACTGGGCAGTAGTTATTAAGGATGAAAAATTGATGTGTTGATTCCCTTTCTTCCTCCTGGTTCTTGGTAAAGGAAAATCTTTTTTTAAAAAGTGTTACAACAAATGAAGTATTCTCAATTGAGACGAAACTTAGAACTTAATTCTATCAAATCAAATTTAACCACCCTTTCTATATTGAAAGGGAAATGTGAGAAATTCGATTCTCTATCTTTTTAAGAAAGTTAGGGGTGAGAAAGTTCAATTTCAAGTGTTGATTTTATAAATATATAAAATTATGTGGGTATCCATAGGGGCATGATTGAAAATATTTAGCCCATGAAGACGATGCGGGCATCAAATATTTTCAGTCTAGGCTGAATTACTTGACTCGAATGCGGAGGCTGAGTTACGGTCGGTTCCCGAGTTGCCCTTGCCCCCCTCTATAGCTAGGACAGGCTGGCGAAGCAGACATGGTCAGCTAGCGCGATGCAGGATTTCCTTAAGAATCTAGCTGAAAAGACTCGGTCCCCTACGCAGCTGTTTTGTCGGAAGAGATCAATCATGCGGATTTTGCTAGACGAGTCGTTGGGAGATTCCAATTCTTCATGGGCGAGGTTGATCGGGCCAGCGAGGAAGGCCGTAAACAACAGACGATCCCGCTTGGCAATGCTTTTTGCCTGTTCAATCTCATGCTGGATGTAATTTGAACCCTAGTTTTTACACTGATCAGGGGAACTGAAGAGCCTCAGCGCCGGCCTTTCCCCAGAAAAGTCGGAACGCTTCGTCTCCATCCAGTACGAAGAAAAACTGAAACGACGAACGGATTTAGCAGTAAATAACGCGCGGTACAAATCGCTCCATCCACTCTCTCTCTCTCCCTCTCTCCGCGGGACCGAAGGAGCTCAAGAGATCGCGAGAAAGAAGACGGTCGTCGTCGTGTAATTTTGCTGCCACGAAGCTCTGAAATCGTCGGAATTCTTGTTGCTCGATTGATTACAAAATGAAACATTTTCACAAAGAATGTATACCCAATTACAGCTCCACAGATAATTTAATCCCAACCAAATCAAAGAACGAAAAAAGAAAGGTCGAATTGCTTTCCTTAATCTAAGAAACCAAAACCCGGTCAAGACTTCGAATAGCGAAGCTCAAATTAGTGAAGAAGGCGAGCGAGGGAGAGATGAGGAGGAGATCAGAAGTGGCAGCCGCAGCAGAGGTAGAAGAAGCAGAGCGTGGAGACGAGGACGATGCCCTCGACGACGGACACGATCCTGAAGACGACGCCGTCGACGACGGCCATCTGGAAGCCGAGGCTCAGGCTCTTCTTGCCGCCCTTCCAGTTGATCCCGGGCAGCTTCCACGGCCGCCGCTCCCTGCTGCTCATCGCCGCCATCGCCTTCTTCAGCGACCACGCCTTCTTCTTCGCCATCTCCTTCGCCATCTCCTCCGCCATCTCTCTCTCTCTCTCTCTCTCTCTCTCTCTAGAAGACTCTTTCGAGCTGTACCTGTCTGTGCGGTGGCGGAGGATGACGAATGACGACGGGGGAGAGGGGGAGCGAAGTGCTTAAATACGACCGGAGGGGGCGATGATGCTTCATTGGATTTCTCGAAAAAGAAAAGCGAAGAGTGCGCGAGTGCGGTGCTGGCTGGCCGAGGAAGGTTAAAGGGCAGGGGCAGATTCGACATTTGGCGGAGGGGAGAGGATTCCTTACAGCTAAGACCAGACCACTAACCGTTAACGACGTTGACACTTCACCACAGTGATCGCTTACTCCGTTCTTCCTCGTTCGCATTTCACGCTTTTTTGTTTTGTTACAAAGACGACGTTCACGAGTCTCCTCGGAATATATTTATCTTCCGTCTATTTCATGTAAAATAAATAATTTTAAAATATGTTTTAAAAAGTATTTTTTATATCATTTAAATTAATTAGATAATAAAAAATATTTTCACAATCAACAGCCATTTATATTTAAGTAATTTTGTAAGCAATATAAGTTATTAGTTTGAGGAAATAGATTTCCAAATCGTTTATTTTTTGCGAAATAAACGGAATCTCATTTTAGAAATGACTTTTTGCTGAATTTGTTGTTGTTACCACATAACACGAAATGAATGGGAAGCTCGGGTGTCTATTCATCTTTCCGTGATGTGGCTAAGATACAAGTATTGCAAATTCATAAAATGAAAAATTTATTAATAAGTATTTGTGAGACACTTGTTAAATATTCAGATAAAAGAATAATAATAATTATCAAATGATTATCCTTCTCATAATTATTAGATTGGAAAACATTTCTTTAAAAATAGTCGTTTGTATCACCACAATGATTAGTGTTTGTGGATGTTTATGCTAGCTAACCAATGAGTGTATCACGTCATCAATTGAGACTTGACTATAGCTTGACACTTGCTAAAAGGCTTACTTAGCAAAATGATGCTCCTATTTACATAGATTGGCATAGCTTACCCCTTTCATTCTTGTAAATACCTGCGACTTGCTTTTAATGTCCTTGCTAGTAGGTTGGCATATTAAGATTAATATATCAAATTGATGTTATGAATAATGTGACGAGCCATTACATTTTTCTGTGATCGTCTTCACTTAAAAGGCTATCACATCACTCAACATATCAAAGTATTTTTATACAATCTAAAATCATAATATGTAGTCTAATTAGGATGTTAATGTTCAATTCCCATTTTTATTTCTTTTAGATTTTTATGAACATAGTTGGTCACCTAGAGCATGAGATAGAACCAACTACCAATTTTGGCCAATTGAATCTCTATAAATTTACTTCAATCTGATACGCTTGTCTCTTCTATCATTTTCTTTTACGCGAGAACTTTTAATTCCTAGAGTCTAATCATGTCGAACTCAAAGAGAAGACAATATTCTGATTTCGAACCTACTCAGACACGAGACTAGTCCATCTTTTGGGGGAGTGATGGAATCAATTTGGCAGGACACGTGCCATTCCGATCGAAGCTTCTGCGTAGAAAGAGGAGAAACACTTAGAAAAGTCTACACTATGGATTCTCTCTCTCTTTCTCTCTCCCCCCAACGGCTCTTTCCAAAAGGCATGGTCGACAAAGGTTTGGTTGGTTGTCGAATGTTGATTATCAATGATGAGCATCTTTGTCAAATCAGTGGCGTGATTGGAGAACATTCGTCCGTTGGTTCATCGACACATCTCGGTCCTTTCCGTTTTCTTTTGTTCTTGGAGCCTTGGGTTTTCCTTTGGACGTTACTTTCGTGCGCTGGCCTTTTGGACATATTCTCGACCCAGGCCAATGGCAGCGATCCTTAATTTTTCTTCCCCCTCGCACATGCTGCGACATCGGCATGTTGTCTTACGAGACGGCAGTCTCGCTTGTTAGGTAGTTCGAGCTCTGGCCAACGTGTGTAGAAGTTCGGAAGGGAAACGAGGCGGTCGCTTTGCCCCAGCTCAGCCATCGCTCGCTCTCTTCGTCGTCTTCTTCTTTACGACGTGAAAAGAGAAGCTTAGAATTTCGATGAATGCCCACGCCGCTGGAATGGGAATCGGGTTCGGGCCATGTGATGCTTTGTGTAAGGTGAGCATATCGAAATGACCGGATCAGAAATTATCTTGACCAACCTGGACCTACTTGTTTAGTCTAGTCATCAAAGGTATCGGTCTGATTCCCAATTCCATAATAATAAAACCGGTGATTCTTGATCCAATTTCTAGTTGCGAGGCGAGGATCGGACCAAGCCAAACTGATAGACCAAACCAACTCCTTTTTTTTTTAATTATTTCTTAAAATGGCAATAAATTTTAAAATAATAATAATAAGTACATTATTTTTTATTTCTTTTTAATTTCTTTTGTGAAATAACTAGTTCCATTAAATTAGATCAAACCGATCGGTCCGGTCTAGTTCTCGATCCAAAAAATTGGGAACCAATCCTCTTGGACTAGCTCCCCAGTTCTTAGGTGATATTGGACCGAACTAGGGACTAGTCACTTTTACTTTTGTGGGGTGGGACAGGTTCGGCAATGATGTAGGTTCGATTCTTGAGTGTCCGTGAAGGAGAGAGGCAGTTGCCGTGTATCAACGCAATTGTCCATTTTTTGTCTAGGCGAAGCTCCACGGACGATGAATTACTCGATCAAAGAACATTACGCGCGCTCACACTCAACGTATTGTGAAGTGATCGCTTTCGGCTCATCCTGCAATTTTTCGGGACTTGCTTCGGTGACAAAGTGAAACTCTACAGTTGCACGAGGGAAGACGGCTCGGGCGTTCTCGGCTAATCGAAAACGCCGCCGATGGATGTTTCACGTCCGTTCCCTAAGTTGCAGAAATCACCACTATATGGAAAACTCGAATGGTACATAAATGACTACATTTGTGGGACATGGGAAACACATGGTGGCCGCTAGCCAATGTGAACGTGCCCCTGGAGCAAACGGGTCCGTTCCCGAATTTGCAAGCCTGCATCATTTACTTATTTGTTTGTTCATTTTTCTTGCTACACTTGGGTTGGGTCTGTGCCGGATGAAAAATTTTAAATCAATTTTAAGGAAGAGCTTCAATTAAAATAGTGTCGAGAGATGGGCCTCTCGAGCCACGATCGGTCCAATTGCAGCGTGGCAATGGCTACAAACAAACCCGAGGCCCGTCATGGGAAGGTGGGTCCCATTCTGAATGGGACTGGATAAATCGTCTTCTAGCGTGAGAGGATATTCACGGGAAATTACCAAAAAGTCACGGTATATTCAACTCTAACATTTTAATTTAAGCAATTTATTTATAAATCTTTTGAAAATTTCTCAATATTATTATTTTGCTAATTTTCACTAAAAATTGTTGACGTACGTAACACAACCCGCACCGATGTAGGTAATTTTTATTATTTTTCTGATTTTTTTCCCTTTTCCTCCAAGATCACCAGCCTCCTTCATGGCCCACAACCGACCACAAGCTAAAGCTCGTGAGGGCCAGCCTTGCTCGCTAGCAAGGCTCAACGTGGGTCAACCTCATTGGCTTTGAGTGAGGTTCGCCCTAGCCAGCTAGAACCTTGCTCGGGAGGCGAGGTTGGCCCTCATCAACTCTCGCCCATGACTGGTCATTGACTAAATATCACTTGCCCCATGGTTCACATTCTCTGATGAGCATTCTTTCTGCAGTTTATTTTACCGATTCTTTACCGGCATCTTTGACCATTATTATTTATCTCTAGTTCGTACTATAACCATACCGATTGTTTCCTGTTCAAATCATCGCAAAACCCAATTCAATTTAAAAAAATCCAAAGATCTAATCTCTTGAGTGAAGCATCTTTCGTCGGCACAAAGGTTTTTCTGCTCGAGGGACGTAACCTCATTGTACACCAAGTGGGACATGAAGTTCAGACAAAGGCATTTCTCAACGCTAGAAAAGCACGATAGGGCGCGTGAAGTATTATTGGACCGGACCGGACCAAGCCCCCAAACGAAAAGCCCAAAAGATCGCAGGTCGCTGTCTCGTAATGCGACCTCCCGGATCTCAGATTTTGCTCCGCCGCGTCCCAAGTATTCCCAGCAAAACATCGTGTCGCCGTCGCTGTGCTGCGCCACAGGCACGAGAGGGGCTCGAGCTCTTGAATCGCACCAAGGGGCGCTCGCTGAAGTCGCGCGTCCCGCCACGTCGAGCCGAAAGACGTGCTAGATTTTTTCTTTTTGTCTTCGCGCGGTCAAATTCGCCATCGAGATCCGAAAAATATTCAGTGATATGAGTGCTAGTCCCATCGACGACATCGACACGTCCTGCTAAAGTCTAAATTTTAACCCCATCATGTAGCCGGGTTCGATCGATTCAGGGTATCGTCGGCTCGAGAGCATTACTAGATTGGTCGACGAGGTATAAGAAGAAGGACGAATGCAGTCGGGGCTTCTCTTGGTCGTCATGTTAGATCGGAAGCATACGATGCTGTGGAATACGAGGACATCGGGAGCGAACGAAAGTCTTTGGAGAATGATAAGGATGTCGCCTTTTTGCAGGTGTTTTGACGAGGGAGGGACCGAACGCATATTGGTTTTATAAAGTAAAAAAAGGTTTCGGCCTCAAGTTGGGGTCGATCCAATAATGTCATCGCTTCACAACCCACGTGAAGGAAAAGGACTTCGACTCCGATGATTGACCACCCATTTTATAAGTTCAATTTTGGAGACGGATCATGTTAAAAAAAAAAAATTTGCTTCTTGCTTTATTGGTCACCAAGTAATTGATGAGCGGAAAAATTATTCAAAAAGTTCTAAACCTATCATATATCGGTCAATTCAATTGTAAATTTTTCAATTATATCAATTTAGTTTTAAAACTTTCGACGGCTTGCCAATTTAATTGTAAACATTCGAATTATATTAATTTAATTTATTAATTTAGTCTTAAATCTTTTGATAACTTACTTATTTAATCATTATGAACAATTTTGGTCGAAACCGCAAATGTGGGCATTGGTTGGCCACCAACCCTCTTACATGGAGTTGATGGCATTGACACAAACAAATTTTGCATTTTTTTTTTTCTTTTTGCTTTTTCTTTCCCTTTTTGCTTGTGTCTTGTCCACAAGCAAGGGTTACACTTATTGAATCTAGCAAGGGTGGCCCTCCCCTCATTAGATTGAGTAAGGGTTGATCCTTGCCTATGGTCAGTCACTGCCATTGCCAAGTATCGGCAATAGGCCAAAGGGAAAGAAAAATGAAAAAAGAAGAAGGAAAAACTTAAAAATAGAAAAATCATCAACGTCAATTTCAATTATGTCATGGAGGATGGTTAATGACTATGCCTAAGCCATTGATTTTTAGCCAAAATTGGCAAGTCATAAATTTTTTTATGATTAAATCGGTAAATCATTAAAATGTCTATGACTGAGGTATATTTGGCAACTATTTTATTCTCAAGAACAATTTATATATAGAAATGATTTTTTCTAATTCTATTCCATTTATAAGTTTTTGGGTATATGAAGATATTTGGTAGTAATCCAATTTTTTTTATTTTTGATAAAAATGAGTTTGGTACAACATTCGAATTATTTTTGACTTATGTTTATTTTTTAAAAATATTTTTCATTACAATTTTCTTTTTCTTCTTTCTCCTTTAACCGGTTGCCAAAACATCGCCGGCCCTTGGCAAGGTTCCAAAGAGGTCCTCGGCTAAGGCCAAGGTCAGCAATTGACTAAAGGAAGAAGAAGAAAAAAGAAAAAAAATTGAGCTTGATTCCGGTTGTTTTTGGAAATAAAATAATAACTTTTTAACTTCTTGATTTTATTCTAAATTTATCTTTATGGATTTCTCTACTTGTTTTGTTTTGGAGAATAAAATGATGGAATCATGCATTGCTTAACATGTTACCAAATATGCTTTAAATTGACATATAAGGGTTATTATTAAATTTACAAGTTGCCAAACTAAATCGATACAATCGAAATATTCATAATTAAAACGGTTACTGTATAACAATTTTAGGAATTTTTGAACAAATATCCCATTGATGAACACATAAGTCCTAAATCAGAAAAAAAGAAAGTAAATTAATTGGGTACTTAGCTAATCTTTAAAAACTACTCTGAATGGTAAATGGACACATTAGTTCCAATGACAACTCAATGAAAAACAAAGCTAATTAATTGAGTACTTAGCTAGTACGTGAAAACTACTTTGAACGGTAATTGATGAACACATTCCGATGAGTCGATGATGACTCAATGAAAAAACAAAGCTAATTAATCGGGTGCCTAGTCGGACGCTTGGAAACTATTTCGAACGGAATGCGAATATATTACACAAATCTATGGAAAGAAAGACGATTATATTAAGATTCGAAAGGTTTCTAATGTTTATTTCGGACTGGAGTCAGATCAAACGAGATGAGCCTATGGGAACGGCGAAAACAGGCCGACGGGGGACGCACCCTAAGCCCGGAGTTGAGCCGAGCGTGGCGGGATCGCTCATCGAACGACGCACTGGATTTTGTAAAAGCTAATAAAACTAATGATTTTCCGCATGCGCCAGCACGATGCCGAGCGCTGAATATACCCGGGATTACGCAATCGATCGACATGATTCGCCGAGACGAAAGCGCGCTCCAACGGGCAAGTCAGGCCACACGTATCGCTTTTGAGATGGCGGTAATGGAGCGATGCTGGGTGTCTCCGAGAGCGGGGCCACCACGGTCCGCCCGCCCGCCCGCCCGCCCGCCTCGAGTCGCCCCCACTGATAGCGACCGGGTCAACCAAAAGAGGTTCATTCATATTATTATTAAACGGACATGGTCGCTTTTCGAGGAGCCCGCACGAGAACAGGAAGTGTTCAAAAACCGCGACTCCTCCTCCTCCTCACTCCTTCCGGCCCGGCGCCATCTCTCTCGTCCCCGTCCGTCCGTCCGTCCGTACGCGCTTCGTCGCCTTCGCCGCGGACGAATCGAATCGGCCCGACCGGGCTCGCCCCTGGGCCTCTCTGCATTCCCCCTAGGTTTCTACTCCGACGACGACGACAACTCCGACGACGGATACGGCTCCGGCGACTCCGATCCGAGGGATTCCCCGATGCATGCGCGGGACGCTCGGTGCTCGTGAAGGAAGAGCTAGCGAGCGAGCGGGCGAGAGAGAGAGAGAGCGAGCGAGAGAGGGGGAGCGGAGAAGGCTGAAGATGCTCGGGGAGCTATGGGGCGGCGCCGATCGCTGCCCTTCCGTGGAGATGCTCCTCATCATTGCCGCTCTGGTATGCGTCGACGGCGCACTGGCTCTCCTCGCCTTCTCTCAGGTCTGGCCCTATCGCGCGCCCCTCCTAGTCTTCGTGTTCAGTCGTCTGGTGAGCTCTGTTTGTTCCCGAGTGTTGGTCGCGTTGCTGTCCGGGGGTTTAGTGATCGGGTTGGTTATCGGCCGCTCGAGCCGATTCTCGATATAACTTCGCCTGCTAGATTTTGATGGTTTGAGTATCTAAAATTCAGGCCCTCTGTGCTGACGTTGGAGGTCCTGGTCCCTGGGGGTGTGAACTAAGAATTAGGACTTGCGTGCCTCTTAGGGAGAAACAGTAGGATGACTATTGGAGTGTGTTTTTAGTATTTGAGCATGTTGAGGAATTTGGTTTCATGGAGATATGGCGTGAGAGAAAACCTCGAAGAGTGTTTCTTCTGTGTCTCGAGAGGGGATAAAGACCCTCTGAAGACTGCCCATGGGTCTAGAGAGGGATCAGGTTAAGATTATTTTTAAGTTGGGCTCTCTTGCAAGGTTTGATATCCACTGTGCTGTGGCAGGTGGGTGCCCTAAAATTTACTCTGTTTGGTCTGTCTCCATCTGATCCACGTGTTTCTGCGCGAGACATTTATGTAGTCATATATTGTCTGGATTGGATCTTGTGCAGTAGGGAGTTGTCTATTAGAACATAAACACTGTTAGTTGAAGACCTGTATAGACCATAGTTAGATTTGGAGCCTTTTAGAAAGTACTAATTGAATCAGATTAAGTGATATATTCATGACAACTAGATCAATAGATGTTATCCAGGATAAGCTTGTGATATGCGCTTTTACTAAATTTACACGTGCTGATCTTGGAATTAGTTGTCTCCCTTTACCTCTCTCTCTTCTCTCCCTGAGCCTGTTTGGCGTGTGACATATGCTTTATTGCCAGGCTTTGCGGATTCATCTACGAGATCAGGAAGCTGGATGGACTCGTCAGAAAGTAAGTATTAATTTATGTCACTTCGCAATGTCTCTAAGGCTAGAAGCTCCAATGGACCTGCCAAACTTGCTGAACAGTGTAGGAGTTTGGTCATTGTGCTTCTTTTAAGTCTTACTATTAATTGTATTGCTTTTTTGCATCGCAAATATTGTTGTATTATGGAATCTGTATGTCAGTACGGCACTTGCTATTTTCATTCACTGTACTGGGCAGTATCAGATGGAAAATTTTTCTTTGCAGGTACTTCACCTGATGATTGGGTCATCCAACTTGGGTAAGTCCACTTATTGTTGTGTTGCAAAAATATCAGCATTACTGCACTAAAACCAATTGGGCACCCAATTCTGCTGTCCAATATGACTGAAGTCTGGCAGGCAAGAAGTGTAATTGAACTTTCGAGCAATAATGTTCCTTAATGGAAGTTCACTCTACAATCAATCAGCTAGTGTAGAATATTTGGATATCAATGGACAACTGGCATTATATTTCATGCTACAACCATCAACTTGTGTGAAAACTTAGTGTATAATCAAACACCTGCCAGTACTCTATTGCTGTACAACACATATATATGTGTATCTTTTAATACCTTTACAAAGCTGGTTATCGTGTCTGTTTATGGAGAACGTTGACATGGATATTTAGGATAAAAATCCTTTTATTCTCCTTTATCTATTGACTTTCATAGAACAATGCAGATCTACTGTATAGAAGTACTGATTGCATTATTGGTAATACCAACCCTAATCTTTTCTTTTGATCATTTCATGCATTTTAAAAACGGACGATTAATATTAGTTGGTTGGTATCCCTTGACACTCCAATTCACCTTGGGCCTACATTGCTTACAACTTTTTCCATGGGCTCCGGCTCCAACCACTTGACCATGGCTTGCTTGCCAGGCTTGCGTTGTAGGTCTGGGTCAATATACAACACAAATCCCTTGAGCATGTCCTCTGGCACTTCTGGACCCTCTTATGTAAGGGCCTCCTGTTGAATGAAAACAATCTGATTAGGATCTGTGCTTGTCAATTTCTCTAGAAGGCATTGTATGGTCATTTTACGAATGTTGAGTGGTTGTCCTACCTATGAGCAGCGCCCCCCCCTTCTTTCCTGTAACGAATTGGAAAATAGCCTATATGCAGTTAACCATTGAGGCGACTACTTCCTATAGCATCTTTTTCCTGATCCTATCTATTTGTGTGTTAGCTTTGGCTGGGTTCAGTAGAACTGGACACTTGCTAAGTGGAATTCTTCTGCTTCGGATAATAAATTGAACTTGTACCTAATGTGAATTCTCTTTCTGTAGTTCCAAAGAAGATAATGTTTTAACTTTTAATTGTTGCTTGACTTGGCTTTGGGCAGGTTATTTTTTGTTTTTTGTGCTTACAGTAGTTGCTAGCTGTGGGAGATGGATCTGCTGGTCCGATATGTGCGGATTTATCTTCATGGGTATGATTTTCTAGTTTTAATTAATTACCTCTGGCATTCTTTCAGAGGTTCTCTTGATGTTTCCATTCCATCTTAACAGTGTAAATAATGCTGCAGCCTATCCAAGCATTCTATTTCTTGCTGCATTCCTTCTGCTCCTGTCTTTCTGGTGAGTTTCTCAGTATCTTTCAATGCATTAGGCCAGTAAGATTTGAGTTCTTTTGACATGTGTCACTTTTTAATACCAGAAACTTTGATATAGACAATCTTGTTATTGCATTAGGGTGTCAGGATGTCTATTCTGCACATGATTTTTTGATGATTGGATTTATTGGTGTGGTTAGACATCTCCAACACAAACTTAACATATGAAGACTCATTAAGCTTTAAATGTTAGAATGAGTTCATACCTGTGGTCTATGCAGATCTTTCCTAATGTGTCTTTGCAGAATGTTTTTGCTTCTTTAGTTATTTTTCTCATATGTGCAAAGTAGAGGGATATCCAAGTAATACTTTTCAATTCTGTGTCTAAACTTCACTTTGCTCTATCTGTCAAAATTTTTCTTGGTTAAGCTTTTTGATAAGTATAGATCTTTATATCAATCCTTAGAGAGTTGGGATGGCCTTTTGTCTTAAACATATCTTGGTCAAATTCCTTTGTGCCTTGAATAAGCACATTATGTTTTACTTTTGCCACCTTCTAAAACACGATTCAAGCATGTCCATTTGGAAGTAAACCTGAGATGAAGTAGTAAGATACCCTTAGAGTGTACATACACCTATGTCTTTCTATCCAATTTAGTAATAATTTGTTTGGTATGCATATGCTTCTTCTATGGGCAATGATTTTTAGGGTCGACTTTTGCCATCAGGCAAGGGATGAAGGGGATGGTGAAGATGATGAAGGGCATAATATGCAGCAGGCCTTGTTGGCAAATTCAATGATCAGACAAGATCAGTCAGATGAGGAAAGCGGTTGCAAATGTTGCTCATTCAGAAATATTGAAGTTGAAGGCCGGCAAAAATTTGTTGCTGCGGTATGAAAAAGTCCCATTTAAAGTAATTACTCAAATCAGGATATTGTATTTCTGCTTTAGTTTCTTCTAAAAATGGATTTACAAACAAAAGAGCTTTATCCATTAATGTTTGTTGTCTAATTCGAATCTTCATTTTTCTGTTAATTGGATACCAATGTACCTGGATCTGCCTTCCTCAGGTTATCATGCTAGTATTTGTCCTAATGATAGCATTCGCTGTTATTATCTGGATTGGCAATGGGAACAATCCCATTGATTCTGTGTCAATTGCTCAGGTATGGTAAGCTATAGGATGTTCTTTTATATTTCCCCCACTTCTCCCCTCTCTCCCTTTCTATGGATACCAATTCAGTCTTAAAATTTCCAATTTTGCCAATTTAGTCCTAAACTTTTGCACGAAATTTCAATGTTCCTTGTAGTCAATTTTTAGCAGAAATAGTTGACGTGGTAGTTCATTCATCATTGGCTGTTTTACATGGCATGCTGCCATGTCAACAATTTCCAGCAAAAATTTGCTAGAAGGACTACATCTTCATGCAAAGGTTTAGGACTAAATTGGAAAGTTTAGGACAGAATTGGCATCCTTTACAATAGGTTTAGGACCAATTGGACAATTGAAAAATTTTCTGCATCCTAACAAAGTGGCACTCCTTTTCTAGCCATGCAGTCTGCACAAAAATGTGTTCGATTGGGTTTTTTTTCTTTTCTTTTCTTTTTTTTGGGCGCAGGGGGGGGATGTTCATTGCCTGTTCTATGGGGGGTTGTGGGAGAAGTGGTCTTCTACTGGGGATCAATGGCTGATTATTAGGAGAGCAGAAAAATAGAGATAGTTAACATGCATTCCTGTCAAGTAACTTTTTATTGTAAACAATTGCTTTATTGCTATTTTTCATAGTCAGTACTTGCAATTATCATGCAGATCTATACACAGCTTATTGCAGTAGCATTTCTTTTACTTGGGGGAGCTATAGTATGTTATGGTGAGACACCAATTATCTGGTGAAGCTTACTTAAATTGTCTATCTAAGTTATTTTTTCTTTTAATTCATGCCATATGACAAGTGATAAATAGGTGGTCTTTTCATTGATCATTTTCTTCCTGTCGGAGACGAATGATTAAATATGTCACTACTTCCTGACTTCAATCTTATTTATAGAATGGGACCATGTTTGGACTGATGGTGCTCGCGGAACTATCTAAAAGCTACTGAACAAAAGCAATTTGACTGTATCAAGTACTATGGGCTAGTCATACATGTATGACTTTCATGCAATTTTCACATTACCTATCTCCCGCTTCTCCTCTGATATGAACCATCCTTAGATCATTTTGTATAAACCAAAATAGGGCATTTGCTCATGGTTGATGGTAAGTGATAGGCTGCTATAGGCAATTAAAGAAGCCTTGGTGTCAGGTCAATATTAGAATGTTGCTCTTAATCTCCTGCTTCAGGATTGGGGTAATGATCAGTCATCAAGTGGTTAAAATAACAAGAAACCATGCTTAATCATCTACCAGTAAGTTTCTCTTGTAAACCCTGTTTTAATGCTCTTAGTTAGAAAATTTAAAGCAGACATTTGCTATTAGAAGAAGCTACAGGAAATTACAGCTTCCACTACTGGTAAACATTGCACTACCTATTCATCTTGTATCTATTGCCTGATAGAAATTGAAGACAAAAAGAATAAAAGAATGTGGATATGACACTAATCTAAACTTTCCTCATGTCAAACACATCTGTTGTAATCAAGGGAGTCATATGTTTTGAGGACATATTTTTGTTTTTTTTTGGGTAAAAGTAAGTATTATAGATGATTTTATAGATGATTTTCAACCCACTCATTGGGACAACATGTCACTGGAGTGGGGGGGGGGGGACTAGCAAATACTACAAGGATCCTAGAGCGGCACGTGACAGCCCTCGCTCACAGAACTATACAAAAATATTTGGGTCCAGTCCCCAGCTACGCTGCAATCTTCTGTTTCTCGGGTTATCAGCAACAGAATTGAAGGATAAGGCTTTGTCCTTGACTGCCTTGATAAGGTGCTGTTTCAAAGATGGCACATAAAGATTGGAGGACTGGAAGGTGATGTCATTCCTAGTCTTCCAAATAACATAACACAGTGCACCATAAGAGAATCTGACCATGTCACCACCCTTTTGAGGACATATTTTTGTGATTATGATAGCCTAACTATTTGAATCTCTACTTTTTTTGGGGTTACTTTGACTAATTCCACCAGTGTAAGCTTGCCCTTGTTTGCCATTAATAACTAAGATTACTTGGAGTTAGATAATCTATCAAATGCTGATTAGTTAGATAAGAATAGTTCTTAAAATACTCATGAAACCATACCTCGTTTTTGCCTTATGAGTTAGAGGTTTGAGTTGTATCTTGGGTATTTTTGGAGCATACCATGTGTGTTGAATGCACCCATTTTGTTTGCATATTTTAGGTATAGGCTGCTTAAGTTCAAGATTAAGTGTTTCAGTAATTTTGGGATCTATACGTTTTTGTGTCAATTATATTTCAGGTATCGCTTTGTTCTTAAAATTGAGTAAAGTACGGTCCGAGAGTGCTTCAGGTGATATGTGGAAGGTAAGTCACTAGTCAATCACACTTTTCTTCCTCTTAAGTGCTCTCTGTTGAAAAGGGTGGTGAGCATATACTCTGCAGTTCTGTTCTCTCTGGATTTTTAACTGAGTTACTATTATGGTTGCTACTTTCTTCACATGTGCACAGAATATCCTCTGCCCTGCCTTTTAACTTTTTCTCAAATGTTGTCAATGGATGCAGGTGGCTGGTTTAGCAGCTGTATGCATGATTTCTTTTACATCGAGTGCTTCAGTAGCTTTATCTACAGAAACTCCAGTATGTATTGAGCTGATACATAAAGATCTCTTATTGTTTCCTTCACCTGGGCTTCCTAACTCCAATGCACCATTATATTGCAGCTATTCTATAGTTGGTGCCTCTGGGATATTAAAGGAGCAAAGCAACCACTTCTTCTGATTGTCTACTTTTTTATAGGTACTACATTCGATGCCCTTATATTTAATCTGCCTACCTCTTAAGAGATGCCTGAAAATAGATGATACAATGCATAAACTGTTATGACTCTTGTACAATCTATGCCAGCATCTGGAAAATGGACTTTAATTTCCTGTCTTAAAGTCTTAGCTTTTCCATTTTTTGCTACGAAAGTAAAGTCTATCCTGGATTTATAGGATATGATATTGTTTAATATCTATGATAGATTGGTGCCTCTGTAATGCTTTCTCCCCTGGGGAAAAAATATAGTGGTCGGTGGAAGCATTGGGATTATTCCTGATAAATTCAGCCGTGCTTGAGGTAAATTAAGATAATATTGGCTTGTTTTCTCTCAATAACTTAAAATAGAATCAAGGCATTGAAGCTTTTACGCACCCATGTAAGTTCTCTCTCTCTCTCTCTCTCTCTTGTGTGTGTGTGCGCACGTGGCCCTGAGGGAGTTGTGGGGTGGGGGGTTAGGATTTGATGGTGTGTGTGAATGAAAATAGGTGGAATGAGGAAAAGTTTACTCTGAGGTTTCTGGATACGAAAACAGGGCCAGATTGATAACTTCAACTAATTTATTATTATTTTCCCATGCTTGGAGTGAGGTACTATGTTATGCTAAGAATTGGTTAAGTCTTACTAGGGGAATACATATTATTAAGTTGTGGAACTAATAGTTGCATTATCTTCATTCTTTCCCTTTGTTTTATTTCATGTTCTGCTATTTTAAGAATCTGGCCAATGGACTGTGATTGAGTTTCCTTGTCTCAATTTTTCTTGAGACTGAACATCTCCTTTGGTGCCAGTGTCTGGGCTGAGTTGAGTAGATTTTATGGGTTGTTTCCAGGTTCATCAGTGCCATCAGCCTTTCTTTATGGGTGATCAGAGAATTGCCACGTCCAATAACATCCAATACTCAAGGGAATTATGCAACAGTAACATTTATAAGTTTTGGTGCAACAGCTGCACGTCTTTTTAATCAATGGGCTGCTGCAGCTAGCTCAAGAAACCAGGTTGCTTGCTAGTCCATCAAGTTTTCTGAGTAACTATTCTTTTTTCAAGTGTCTTAAGATAGTTTCAAACATGAGGCATATGCAGTACTACACCTGGACCTTTTTCTCCCTCCTTCCAGTTAATAGGTGCTCCACTTCTGTCAATAATTACTTTGAGGTCCTTAATGTACTTATATATGAAGCTCAACGGTATGAAAATTTTATTGTTGTTATGCTCTCAATCTCTCTTTAAAAACATGTCATGTGGGTCTTCTTCCCAGTACTTTTTTTGCATTCTGTATTTCTTAAGAATGCCTTAGGGGTTGAACCTGTGAAAATCTGTCAAATTTCATTGACTAGGCATTTTAATTGTCGTGTTTTCCTTAGTTCAGGAGAGGGCTTCCCTTTTAATTTGACTTCATAGTATTCCTCTTTAATGCTCTCTTCATGCAAATACACCGAGTCATTGTGGTAGGGGCATTCATGCTTACCACAGATTTTACCAGACTTGTTTTAAGTCCTGCAAATTGGTTTATACAGCCATAGTATGACATTGTCAATTTTGGGTGTCATTTTCTTATTAGGGAACAGCGTTGAGTTAGTAACTTTTTGAAGATGTTTTCCAGCGTCTGTGCAAATATTGATGCTTAAAGCCTCTTCTTGATGTTTTCCTCTTCCCCATTGGTGACAGGACGTAGGGGATTAGTTGACTGCATGCCACAGGCACTGGAAGAAAGTTCTATGTGGGCATGGTATTTGCCTTTGCGCTGCTTTGACAACTTCCGAGAAGGAAATGCCAGGTGACCAAGAATGGGGTTCTGCCATGATTCTGGCTTTGAAGCTGAGCATCAAGACCAAACTTTATCTGGGACGGCTCTCTGAGTCTAAGAATCCGAAAACAAAACCGCCCCCCCTCTTTAATGAGTACAACGGAACCACATGTATATACCTACGTTGGACAAAAGAATCTCCTTTTCCTCAGAATGTGATTATGTCCACTTTTTCCTTTAAGAGTTAAGTTTTCTTGTGAGTCAGTCCTCCGTTCTGCTATTCAAATTCAAAATAAGAGATTATCTCTCTCTTACCTAGTTTTGAGAAAGTGCAAGTGACCCAATCATCAGATGTTCACGGGATGTCGTGGCCTATGACGCTTTATCAAGACACGAGGGGAAACATGTTCCAGAGGATGTTGGGCTAAACTGGGGTGCGTCAACGTAGAGTCGAGGGTCTGGACTGGTCAAAAGAGACCACCTGTTTCTACAGAACGACTTTTCTTTGAACGTATTCTCTTCAACCTTCCGTGAACCGTATGATATGGGACGCGAGGGATGCACGCTAGCTTCACAAGCACGGCAAGGCCTGCTAGGTCGGTAAAGGCCTTGTAGCTACTTAAAAACGGTTGGAGATGGACGGCCTTCTTGCATTAGAAGAACATGCTATCAGCTTGGTAATTGCTTCCGTTTCAATTGAAGAGGAATCGATCAGTTCTCTTCTTTTCACCCCTTCTGGGGAATTCAGTGGCTTGGTAGTCGAGGCACCGTGCAACAGGCGAATGAGGACGGTCTGTCCTCGGATATTTGGCTTAGCACGTGGTTTGGAGATTGGAGAATAGCAAAAGTTGCCACAAAGAACTCGCAGTGTCACCTTCGATTGATGTGTTGTTATTGAAGTGCCCAACATGTAAACTGGACCAGAAAGGGGTCGAGAGCAAACAACGCAGAATCCGAGTAGACAGTGTGATTAGCGAGATTATGAGATCGGAGTATCGATTGAGCATCGTACGAACAAGCCTACGGAGTTGGAAAATGCAGTCTACGCTCGGTGATGGCATTTCCAATGCCAAATAATTCACTTCAAAAGCCTAATAAATATGCACGACCGTTGGCTTCTTTGGAAGATATGCGAGGTTTTGACCTACATTTCATCTTCAAGCTACGCTAGCGATCAAATTTAGTAGTAGCGCAACACGCTAGGGGTGAGCAATCAGGCTTGTTCAACTCGAGAACTTGCCTTGACCGGTTCGGTTTCAAGTTCTATGCTTTAAATAGGCCAGTTGTACATGGAGTCCGAAACATGTAAGTTCGGTTCTAGGGAAGAACCTAGAATCAAACATGTTTACCCTTAATCATAAGTAATTTTACACTTTTTTTAAGATAGAAAATCTTTATTGAAATTGAATATATTTGATGATTTATCATCCAACAGAAAGAATTGTATTCATGTTTGACACATGCAAATTGTATATATAATAAAACGAGAGGAAAAAAAAGCATCAGCCAATTTTCGGATAGAACTTGAGACCAACTTGTTGGTTCCAAGTCGGTTTTAGGGTTTATAGGGTCGATTTTAGGGGGCAAAAATTGAAAATTGAAAATTGAACTTGATAGGGTAATTTCTAGGGTATGAACCTTAAGACTATCACCCGACAACATGCGGTGGAGATATTTAGTTTTGATTCTCTGATTGGCAAATGCTGCCGAATGCAATGACAGGGTGCGTACTTTTCGTTATGGTGTGGACGTCCAGGTTTCTTAAACCACCATATAATCTCATCAATCGCAACAACTCCTTATACGGTCGTCGTCGAATAAACTAGCTAGACAAGAGATCCTGTTCTTAAGTCGAACTATGCAGGAGCAATTTACGGATGGTCTCTGAATTTGGGCCAAATATGTGTCGTTTTCAAATTTTTTAATTTGTTTAATATAGTCTTAAATATTTATTAAATGTTCAATCTAGTTCCTAATATTCAATATTGTTTTTCTATTTATTCAAGTTAATGGAATTCATTGATTTGATTTCCAGTTCGGTAAGTTTGAATGGTAGAGACAAAAATGACATTATATGTGGATCATATACGTCAGATATTCAATTCAAATCCAAATATTATAATCAACGTCATTGAATAACATAAATAATCATTTTTCCAAATCAAACAACTTAGAATGATCATTATATTCTAATTCAAGTTGAATACTTGATTTTGATAATCCACGCATAACCTTTTTTTTTTTTTGTCCACTGTCGAAACATATTGGATCAGTAAACTTCGTTAACTTAAACCGATAAAATGATAGTATTGAAAACCTTCACATAGTTTGGAGATTAAATTGAACAAGTACCAAAATGGGATCATACCGAATGAATTAAAAGCTCAAGGACGACGTTACATATTGAATCGATGTTCAAGAATTATTCGCGCCATTTCCCCAATTACGTGCCGATGAATTGAATGAGTTTTGCTAAGGTCATTTTCACATCCCTCCTTCTAGCCGAGGAAAAAAAGGGCCTCGAGGTTCAGGCCCCAAGCCCAACACACGAGAGAGGTAGAGCCCAAGGAAGAACAAAACCGAAATAAACCGAAAATTAAAACGTCGTTCGCATTCGCCCTTTCGCGCGCAGCAAAGCAAAAGAGAGAGCCGCATTTTCTCACTCGAGTCGACTCGACAAGAAGCACAAAAAGCCAGCCGCGCCACCTTCCGAAAAGCAAAGCAAAGCTCCAATCTCTCAGGGAAAATCGCCATTTGTTTATCAATCATCTCCCTAATGGTTCATTTATAAGAGAACAGCAATGGTGTCATCTTTCTTTTATGAAAATTCTGTCTTTGCTGTTCACTTCTGTACATTGTTGGAAGCTGGGTCTTATCAGTTGTAAGAGTAGAGCATATATTAAATCCTTTTCCTGCATGCTCATGAATCTTTCTCAGTGGTCTATTTTATTCTTAGTGTCTTCTTTACAAATATTATGATGCTGCATGGCAATGTTGAAATTGCATCAGTTGGACTTCAAACGTGGTTCTCTTCCTATTCTGTAGCGAAACTTCTCCTTTTCCTTGCTTTATCTCTCCTATTAGGTCGCTTTCATGCATTTGAGAGGGCTCATAATATGGATCCAACTTCATCCGGACGGGGTATTCGCCAGTTTAAGACTTATCTCTTACAGTATAAATCTCAAACTCTATGCATGCCTATTTTCTTCCTTCTTTCTTTTGTTTAAGATGTTAACAAGGAACCTATGCTCTTCCTTCTTTCTTTTGTTTAAGATAATTACGAGGAGTCGACAACATAAGTCCATTAACTGCACACTTTCCACGATACTTTCATAGCCAATTTTTGCATTGATTAGCTTCCAGATATATCTTATCATGCCCTAAAAAAACAGATTACAATAGCTCCTACACTGAAGTTCTTAAGGGTACAAAGAATGTTGTATGACAGAATCAATCCCACCTAAATGCTACAAAAGCATAGACAAAGAGAGATTATTGGATCTACTAGAAATAAAGAAAGGTGAAGATTTTTAGTGACATTTTACTAAAATAAAGGTGAAGTGTTTATTAGATTAATAGTCATACGGTACAATTTCACAGTTGGACTCACTGTGTCTGGTATATTTGCTGCTGTCCTTGCGTTTTTACCTGCCGGCTGGGCTCTTATTCTGGTAAGTCCAGTACAATCTTAAAAGAAGCCTTATGTATCAAGTGGGTTGTTCTCGACTTAACCGAGTCAAAACTACCTAATTGTGCGCAAATCACTCCTCACGTTCATATTGTGTTTAGTTCCTACGTAAATTTTCAAGTGGTGTGGCCTCCCCACGTGCTTTCTATGTTACCGTTAAACTAACGAGATCGATCTTCTCTTGCTCTCGACAGATTGGGCAAGCATGCAGGCCGTTGCTTAAAGTGTTAGGACTCTGGGATTCGTTGAAGGAGCTGGCGAGAGCGTACGAATTCATAATGGGGTTGTTGTTATTCATGCCGGTCGCCAATTTGTCGTGGTTCCCATTCGTTTCGGAGTTCCAAACCTGCCTCCTCTTCAAAACAAGCATTCAGCAGAGGCCTTCAGATTTCGATGATTCTCGCAGGAAGGAAAGAGAAGACCGCATGAGGCCCCCTCATTATGATGGGATCTCAGATAGCTCACGTCCTTCCTGCTGTCTTCAGATGTGATTTTTATCCTCCTTTGTGCTGCATGAACTTGCACAAGAGGTTTAGGTTCCTGATCAGATAGTGGCATCAAGAAGGTCGTTTATTGTCTGTACTTTCACCTTGACACCTCCTCTCTTTCCCTGTTCTTCGGTTTATTGCTGTTAGCAAGATATTTTGTTCCGCTGAATTTTGATTTTTTGAACTTTGCAATATCAAGAAGCATGCCCTCTATTCCAAAATGTGCAGTTAAAGTTGATTTCAGGAAAGCCTATGACACTTGATTGGGACTTCCTAGAACAAACTCTCCTAGCGTTTGGCTTTCCCAACCATCTCACCAAACTCATTATGGTTTGTGTGAGTATTCCTAAATTCTCCATTTCTATAAATAACGAACTTCACGGCTTCTTTTCTAGTGGTCGATGCTTAAGACAAGGTGACCCCATATCCCCTTATCTCTTTACTTTGATCATGGAGGTACTTTCTGGGATCATTGATTCCCACACTCGGCATTCGGACTTTCGATTCCACTGGCGATGCAAGGCCACGCATCTCTCCCATTTATTTTTTGCGGATGATGTCTTTATCTTCAGCAAAGCAAGCCTCCCCTTTATCAAGTGCATCAAAGATGGGCTCACTTTATTCTCCAATTGGAGCGGCTTGATTCCAAATACTAATAAGAGTGAGATTTTCTTATCGGGTGTATCTGAAATAGTAAAGGATCAAATATTGCAAGCTCTTGGCTTCTCTCGGGTTCGTTTCCGGTTCGTTACTTGGGTGTGCCAATTATAACATCCCGTCTGAACAAAGTGGATTGCAATGCACTAATATGCCATCTCACTTCTCATGTACAATCTTGGACACATTGGTTCCTCTCTTTTGCGGGACGCCTCCAATTGATTAAGTCAGTATTGCATGCCATTCATGCTTATTGGGCTTCCATATTTTGGTTCCCTTCCTCGGTGGTAGATAAGATTGAGCAAATTTGCAGACAATTTCTTTGGAAGGCCCCTCCATGGGGTCGGGGGATGCTAAGGTGTCTTGGGCTGATATTTGCCTTCTCACCTCGGAAGGTGGCATTGGAGTGAGAAGAATTAGGGACACCAATAAAGCGGCAATGGCTAAACACATTTGGCTTCTTTTTAGCGATAATAAATGACTTTGGTGTAAATGGATCCACGCCACTTATCTCAAAAGGAAGAACTTTTGGACCGCCTCGACTCCATCCCTTTGCTCCTAGGCCTGGCGCAAGATTCTAGCATTGAGGACAGAATTTAAACCCCATTTCAAGTGGAAAATAGGAGATGGTAAATTGACATCACTTTGGTTTGATCATTGGCTAGACCTCGGCCCTCTTAATTTGGTGTTTTCAAACAATTACATCTCCTAGTCAGACCTCCATAGACAAGCAAAAGTGAAGGATTTGTATTCCCCAGACGGGCTCCAACTCCTCCAAGAACTGGCGTTATGGCATATATTGGCTCCTCAGCTTTCCATTAGCCAAGACACTCTTACTTGGATCGATGACCCCTCGGGCAAATTCTCCATGGCTTTGGCTTGGAATGTTATCCGGCGTAAGCACAACTCGGTACCTTGGTCTTCCTTTGTTTGGGACAAGGCCTTTGCTCCTAAACATCAATTCATTTTATGGCTCATTATTAAGAATCGTCTACCAACTTAGGTACTCCTCATGACTTATGGCAGAATTCCGAGCTCGGCATGCCCCCTCTGCAATTCTAGACCCGATTCAATTAATTACCTATTTTTTGACTGCTCGGTCTCCAAATCTCTAGCTACTTTTTGGGCAGCCAAATGTAACATGCCTTGGCACAACTCCACCTGGACTGACAATCTTCTACGGGCTATTAAATTTTTGTCTGGAAAATGGTTTTACTAGGAAATAGCTCGTTTCTCCTTCGGCTCATTGTGCCAACTAATCTAGAAGACTAGGAATGAGATCCTATTCCAAAGCCATAACCTCTTCGTGTCTGCCTTGAAGCTACATCTATTCAAGGCAGTAAAAGATAAAAGCTCTTTCCTTCTCATTGGTTGAGGATAGTCCCAGAAATAGAAGAATGCAACACAGTTGGGGGTTAGACCCTCGCATTTTCACCTTAGAGCCGCTTATGGCTTAGGGCATGAATTGTAATCTTTTGGCTCCATTGGAGCGTTAGTCTATTTGGTTTTAGTTTGACGTGCACGGTACTTGTCCACCCCAGCGACATGTTGTCCAGCGGGATGGCTGATGGTACCGTGTCCCCCATTTGATGTACAAGCTTTGGTTGTCTATTATATACTTACCTTACCAAAAAAAAGGAAAAAAGAAAAGAAGGCATGCATTATACGTTTTGCTGCTAATATTTTGTTCAAATCTGTCTTATAAATGGTCCTTGGGTACATTTGACCTTTCATGAATCTTTACGTAATCCGTGAACCCATGATCTTATTTCTCCACCATCAATAAATTTCGGACACCCGTGTTTTCCACACTAGCGATTTCTCAAGATTGTCAAATTGCCATGTGCATTAACTTGTAGATTATAACATACCTTCTAAGAGTATCAACAGGTTCGGCTTGGTTTTTCTGAAAATCTGAATCGAACCGAATCTTTAAGATGAGTGTCTGAACCGAATTGAATCACAAACTGAATTGAAAACCTGGTTCGGTTCAGATTGGTTTTCCGATTTTTGTATTTTATTTTTAACCTTTATCCCCAGCGGCGCACAAGATATTGGGAAAACCAAACAGGGTTTGCCTTGACCCCCAGTTCACAGAACCAAATAGCAAATCACATAACTCCGCGGCACCTTTCGCCACCGCCGCCGACAACGGAGCCCCTCTCTCAGCCACCCGCAACATCACTCTCGACCACCCACTCGCAGGACTTCGGCATGTCGTCGTTGGTGGAGTCATCTTCGATTTGGTGGAGACGGTTGTAGCAATTAGCAATCTCTAGTTCAAACCGGTCGACCTCACTCGCAGTTTCCAGCTTCCTCGGCGTCTCCCTTCTCGCTCTTGAAGCCTTGAGAACTCAACCTTGCCTCGAACTTTACATCTTCCACCACGGAAACGTGATCAACGCCCTTACCTGGCTCGCTTTCGGTATCGTGAACGTCGTCGCCAGTCATGGCCATCGATTCAGGCTTGGCGACGACGAAGGAGAAAAGGACAGCGAGAACGGCCCTCCCGAACAGCTCGTGAACCCACTCCACGATCGGATCACAGCTGAGAAGAGATGGAGTAGAAAAAGGATATAGACAAATGAAGAGGTAAGGACTGAGAAGTGGAGATCACCCTACATCTCTCTCAAATAGGAAACGTCTTTTATCTCTCTTTATAAACCGAACTTATTTCGGTTCAGTTCGGGTAACTGGACTAAATCCAACCGAACTGACAAAAAATAGGCTATTTTTAAGTTACCCAAATCGAATCGGAAGATTCGTAATTTTTGGTTCAGTTCAGCTCACGGTTACGGTTCAATTAGGATTTCAGTTCGATTATTGACACCCTTAAGTTAGGAATGTAAGTTGTTTGGTTTTCTTGGATCCCTAGTTGGTAACAACTCAAAAACAATATTAATGTATATTAAGTTTCGGTTAGGTATTGGGGTCCTAATACCTTCTGGATCTGTCATTGGTTACATATCAAGAACAATATTCATGTAAATTAAAAATTAAGCGATTATTTATTTATCAATGATAAATGAATCCTTAAACAATCCAAAAATCCATTATATATTATTATTTAAATTTGTTTATGGATAATTTACGTGGTGTCTTGAGCTAAAACGAAAAACGAATGAAATTTCAGAGCTCCTATTATCGACTATAATTGACTCTTACAATTTCGTTGAAAGAGTCATTGCAGTTTTGTAAAAATTAAGGTATGTTATTAATTTCCTTTTTCCTCGGACGCTCGTCATCTCCTACGTCCGAGCATAGAACCCTCGTCGAGTGAAATCAATTCACCCCTTTTCCTTAAAAATCAATCGATCAGAGAGAGAGAGGGGCAGAGATTTTGTGGCGTCATCATTTGCATTCGTCGTCTTGGTTTGGAGTTGAGGGGACGAGAAGATGGGAGAACGAAAGGTGTTGAACAAATATTACCAGCCGGGTTTCAACCCCTCAGAACTACCTAGGTTTGGGAGGCCCAAAAGTCGGCAGATTAAGGTTCGGATAATGCTTCCGATGAGCATCCGATGCAACATCTGTGGAAATGTAAGGTGGTCGTCGTAAGTGAGATGCATTTAGGTTCAGATATTCAGATTTTACTTCAAATGCACCAAGTGCTCTGCTGAGCTCACGATCAAAACCGATCTGCAGAATTCGGATTACGTTGTGGAGTTAGGAGCGACCAGAAATTTTGAGGCCTGGCGTAAGCAGGATGAGGTGGTGGAGAAAGAAAAAGGAAGAGGCAGACTGAAGAGATGGGTGACGCAATGAAGTACTTGGAGAATAAGACATTGTATAGCAAGAGAGATGGATATTCTTGATGGACTTGATGAATTGAAATCAATGAAGTCTAGACATGCAACTGTGGACGTAGATGCAAAATTAGAGATTCGACAATGTACATCTGCTGCAAAGCTGGAGGAAGAGGATGAAGCGCTTCTCAAATCTATTGTATTCCATACGTCCAAAGATTTGGTCCGTAGAATCGAAGATGAAGAATCTAAGGATGAGGAAGATTTGACTCCACCTTCTACCAGTAATGACGAATCAGTGAACGATACTCTCAAGAAGAGTAAACTTTCTAAGATATATTCGGACAAGCCAACAGATTCATTGACAAAAGCTACTTCCTCTGTGCCAATTGTTGTGATAAAGAAAGTTGCTCCAAGTGTGAGCATTGGGCTACGGTCACTACTTCTTAACTATGGAAGTGGCGATGATGATGATTGAACTTTGGTTTAGTTGCAAATGGTATTGTTCATGTTCTCGTTGTATAAGAATAAAACTTTTTGATTTTATCTCGATTATAATTTCTGATTGAAGGGAAATACATGTGAATTATTTTTTGATGGAAATTTCTTTTTGTTTGATCTGAAAGCTTTAGCCATTACTTGATTGCATAGTTTAAAATTTAAATATTTTAACGCTCCTCTCATATAGTCTAGACTTAGGCCTAATTGGGCCGGCAAATAGGGTCGCTTTGATACCATTTAGAAAGTTTAACCCAAAAATTTAAACTGTTAGATGAAAAGAAATAATTAAATATTCTAACGACGTCTATCCAAAAATGCAAAGATTTTCCAATGATTTGAGCATAAAAGCCAAAATTTTGTTGATAGTAAATTCTATAATGATGGTTCTAAATGCATCCGGGAATTTTTCGCAATTATCTTAAAAGGCACAACTACTTTCTAATAGCTCAGGGTAAAGAACCGAGACAATGGAATTTTGATTTCCCCGGTCCTATGAAAAGTTTTAGACCCATCTGGAGTTTGAGAGGATTCTGAACTTGATAAATAAATTGGTATTTTTCTCTAATTGTCAACATCGAACTCTCCTTTTGAAGTGTTCGGGTCAACTGGTTTTACATTATGTCATTTATAGATGGAAGTAGAGCTGAGGACTTTCGGCGTGTTTATACAACTGAATGGTACTGTCGCACAATGTTACTTGCCTTGCAAACTGTAGTGTTGCGCACTGTAACTTGGCTTACTGACCCTTTCAGTCTGTTGTATTGTGGTATCCTATTCTGCCATCTCTCTCTCTCTCTCTCTCTCTCTCTCTCTCTGTATGGTGATCATGGCCATACCAGGCAGGTTTTGCCCCTCTGCGCATGCTGATGATGCAATTCTGGCTTGTGTTGCAGATCCTTTGTCAGGGGATGTCAAACATATTGGGAGTCAGCTGATACCTTTTAGATTGTTTATCGTTTTTTATCACAACGCATAACATAATTTTTGTGGATATTCATTTAAAAATGTATTCACATTAATTTATCGTTGATGCGGCAAGTCTGATCACCAAAGTAGCAGCGACACATCAAAAGTGCAGGGGATGATATTGCCTCTGTAACTCGCAGCTGCCGGAAAGTAAGCAAGGTCAAAGCGGGCAGATCTAAAGTGTAATTAGTGGAAACTTGATAGAAAGTCTGACAGTCTGGATGAATTCAAGTATGGATTTCCACTGAATGGCTTGTCAGTCGCCTCAAATAAGTGGTGGGGAAGTGGCAGTCCAGGAGATTTTGAGTACATGGATGCTACTGAAACTGGTAGAGAATGCATACCGAAGTCCGACGATGTGGCAGATGATGGTTCCAATGTTGAAAAGAAACCTGAAGGTGAGAGAGAACAGCGATTTCATCCTCCACGGGGCTAGTTTGCTGATAGCTGTTTTAAAAGAGCCCTTGAAGAAGGATGGGAGGCACTCAAGCAGGGTTTTTTTAGGAGCCACCATGCTCATAAGAGAAATTACTGATGCTTAACATTTTTCAATCTTCACTGCCAAAGGGATGGATAGATGATTAATTTAATCTGAGGGATACTCAAAAACTGTAATGTAAGTGATTGACTTCTTAATTATCGCAGCTGGAGATAAAATGCTAGAAAGAAGTGTTGCTCGTTTGTCTTTAATCGTCTCACTTTCAAGTGTTGAGGTGCTCCACTCACCATCATGTTCTTTTCATCTGTCTGTTGCTTCTGTTGGCATTTTCATTAGTTTTTTTTTTTTTTTTTTTTTGGTCATAAAAGCTTTCATTACTAATGCAAAGTTTGATTACATCTAGGTCCAAACTCAGCACATAAAATGGACGAGAGTAATGGTGGGGGGCGAGAAATCCAGGTCGAATTCAGGTCGCCTCGTAGATGGGCCTTAGCCACCCAATCTGCGGCTTGATTCGCACTCTTGGGCTCATATAGCAGTTTCACTCCTGATAGCTGGGCCAGCAGAGTTTGGCAGTCCAAGATGATCGAGTGCGAAGCCCACGTTGACTCCTCAAGGCCCATGATGAACTGAACAGCTGAGAGATTATCTGAACTAACTTCCACGTGCAGAACAGAAGCAAGAGTTCCAGATCCACGTTCTGTTCTCCTCTCCCTTATCCACGACAAAGCTGTTCTGATGGCTAGGGTTTTGGCTACAAGTGCGAGAGGAGCAAAAATCGATCTCACAAACCCATCAATCGATCGCCTTCATCATTTCGCAAATCCCGCGACGGAACCCTCTGCGTTGATCCCTTCCACGCGGCATCTACGTTGATTTTCGAGAACCCGAGGCGGCGGAAGCCAAGTTCCCGTCGAAGGTGAGTTTCTGCTGTGTGTTCTTTGATTCCATTTCTGAAAAGTTGGTTCAAGAGGGAAGCTTCTCTCACCATTTGGTCGAATCCAATTTCGACCTTCAAAACGAATTTGTTTATGTATTTCCAGATCAACCACGAAGACTTGCGAACGGGGCTTTTTCCGAGGAAGGGCTATCCGAGGTAAGAACTTCGTATACCTTCTTATCCATCCGTGAAATGCTAGTTGGGGTAGTGTCCAATTTAATTCCTGATTTTGCCCATTGTCCCGGTCCAAGCACATAAAAGGAAGAGATGTTCGGTTGATTCCGGGGCACTTCCGCACAATGGGCAGGTTTGTTCGGAACTATTTTGCGTCCGTGGAGGTTTACTTTTGTAGGAAGAGCGTCGTGGCATGTGTTCCATAGGAAGAACTGAATTTTAGGGGGAATTTGTAATTTCCAGATTCTGACCCAGAGATTTTTTGGGGTCTGATAAGATGATGATGCTGGCTGTGTTGTCTGTTTTTTGTTCTGAGAACGTAGTTGATTGTAGCCGCTTTTAACCTGATACGAACCTGATTTATTTGCAATCCATAGTAGTCTATCAGGTCCAGGGTTGTAGCTTAGAGGCGTTGCTAAGATTTCCTGTAATAAGTTACCTCCGAATGTACCCTCCAGCAAGTCAGCCTTCCATTCCCTTGTTTCCTGATCTATGAAGTCAGCTACAAATACTGGTTCATTTTGATTAGCCGGGCCTCCTATTTTCCCCGAGACCAGCCATCGATCTTCTCTAATTCTTATGCTTCTTCCGTTCCCCACTTCCCATTTTATTTCTGGTTCAATAGCATCCCTCCCTAGAAGAATACTCGCCATCCCGGGACGGTCTAGTTCCTCGCTTAGCACTCCAAAGACTTTCACCAGAATAATAGAGTCCTTTGAATAATCTGCTCCAAAGTGCGTCCGTTGATTGACTCAACCTCCATGCTGTTTCCCCAATAGAGCTCTATTAAAGTCACTCAAATCTCCGAAACCGAGTCCACCTTGATCTTTCCTCTCCTTTAGCAATTCCCATTGTTTCCAATGGATACCTTTGCGATTCATATTCTGTTTCCACCAAAATTCTGAGATTTTCTTTTCTATAGCTCTACAAATGGAGATAGGAATTTTAAACATGGACATAGCGTGCGAGGAAGCGCTTGGATGACTTGTTTTAAGTAGCACCTCTTTTCTTGCTTTTGAAATTAATTTTCTTTCCAGCCCTCTAGTTTCCTATCCACTCGTGCTAGCACCCACGAAAACATGTCTTTTTTTGTATTTCCCCAGTCCGAAGGTATCCCTAAATATTTCCCCGTCTTTTCCATAATAGGCACGCGTAGCTCTGCTGCAAGATTAACTTTTAACCCCTGTGGGCAACTATTCCCAAAAAATATTCCAGACTTGTTGAGGTTAATAGCCTGACCTGACGCATAGTAATACTGGTTGAGGATATTAGAGAGGTTTTGAGCTTCCTTGAAAGTGCCCTCTAGGAAAAAAATAGCATCATCCGCGAACAACAGGTGTGAGAGAGTAGGGCAATGAGGGTTCAGCTTAATTCCTTTAATAGTTCCTTCTTGCACTGCTTTAAACATTAGAGAAGATAACGCATTTGCCATGAGGATAAAAAGATAAGGGGATAAAGGATCACCTTGTCTTATACCGCGTGATGGCTGAAATGTCTCCGTTTTATCTCCGTTAACTAGAATACGGAAGGAAGCTGAAGAAATACACCATTTGATTAAGGAAACCCATTTATCACAGAAGCCTATTTGCAGTATATAGTCACAAAGAAAGTCCCATTCCACCCGGTCGTAAGCTTTTTGCATGTCTAACTTCAACACAGCTTGAAACTTTCTTTTCCTTTTCCTGATTTGTAGTTGGTGTAGAACTTCTTGCACAATGAAAATATTGTCTTGAATTTGCCTACCTTCGATGAAAGCACTTTGTTCGGGAAAAATAATATGTGGAAGCCGGGGTTTCATCTATTCGCCATAACTTTAGCGATGACTTTATAGTTAAAATTGCATAAACCGATAGGTCTATACTTGGGAGATGTGTTCGGATTGGTGACTTTTGGAATGAGGGTGAGGGGTACAGTTCATTGCAGGGTTAAAAGTGCCATATTCGAAGAAAGAGGCCACCATTTTGAATATGTCTTTTTGTATTACAGACCAATTGCTCTGATAGAAAAGTCCATTTAGTCCATCCGGCCCCGGTGCCTTAGTAGGTCCCATTTGAAAACTGCTGTGCGAACTTCTTCCATGGTAATTGGTCCTACTAATGCTGTATTCATGTCCCCTGTGACAGTCCGAGGACATTGTTCCAATATTGGACCGTAATTCCTAGTCCCAACCGATGAGTATAAGGACTTATAGAACTCTAGGATATGCTGCTTTAGTACCCAAGGGTCTCGAGTCCAGTTCTGGTCGTCAATCCTTAGAAGAGAAATCCTGTTTCTTTGCCTCCGCTGTATAGTTGTAGCGTGGAAATATTTAGTATTTCGATCCCCCTATTTCAGCCAATTCACTCTAGACCTCATACTCCAAAACATTTCTTCTTGCCTCCATAAAGCATCAATTTGCTCTACTATCCGTGTGTATTCCTCTCTCGTAGATGTCCCGACAGCAGCATTTGTAAGTGCAGTCAATTTTCTTTTCAGGAAATCTATTTGACGACTCGCATTCTTAAAGTTCTTTCTGCTCCAGTTGACTAGCTCCTTTTCCACCCTGTTTATCTTCCCTATTATATCCCCCGAGGCATCCGCACCCTCTTCCCAAGCCTTCTTGACTATATCTGAACACTCTGGCTTATCTAGCCAAAATGCCTCAAATTTAAAGGGTTTCTGCTGTCTGAAGCTCGGAGGATACAGTGATAGAAGAATTGGGATGTGATCGACCCACCGCCGGAAGAGCATACACCTCAAAGATTCGGAAATGCGGTTCTCCATTCAAAATTACAGAATGCCCCTGTCTAACCTTTTCTTTACCAGTGATCCCTCGCCCTTTTGTTTGACCATGTATATGCACAACCTTTACTTTCCATGTCTATAAGTGCACAAGAATCCACAAATTCCCTAAAGGCCACCATCCTATAGCGATCCGCTCTCGTTTACCAGCTTTTTCCCAATGGTATAATATCTCGTTGAAATCGCCTATACATAACCACGGGAAGTTATTAGGATGGTTATAGTACCTCAAAGATTGCCATAATGTTTGTCTGTCTTGGAAATTTGTTGGCGCATGGAGAAAGGATATCCTCATTAAGGTGTCGTTATCGCGATCCCTGCAAGTCACCCCCATCCATTCTGCTGAAAGGTACTCCACATCCATTATAACATCATCATTCCACATTATAGCTAATCCTCCCGCCATACCAATCGGATCCATAATCTTAGTGTGTCTGAGCTGAAGACGTTTAGCAATACGCGTAATCACCTCTGATTTGTTTTTGGTTTCCATAAGGAAAACCAAGTTGGGCTTTTCCCGAGCCACAAGTGCTCGGGAGGTCTGGACTGTCAAGGGGTTGCCCGGCCCTTGACGGTTCCAACTTATGATTTTCATGTCCGCCTGCGGTGGCTTATTAGGGCTAGCCACCAAAGCCCGAGTATGGACACCTTCCCACATTTGGATAGGTGTTTCTAAGAGCTGCCTTTCATCGATTAGAAGATCTGGGTTCCCTCTAGCATTATACGGAACAAACCTTTTCTGTTTTTTAGCAGTAGGCGTCTTCATCACAGCTTTACCTTTTTTACTTGAGCCTGCTCTATTCTTCTGGTCATAGTCGATCTTGAGAGTATGCTGATCTTGCTGAATACTTTTCCCTTTCGAAAGAGAGTCATGGATTATAACATTAACCTCAGAGGGAACACTTTGTACGTCTGGATTATATAACACCATAGCTTTCTCATTTCGGGATTTCATGTCTTTTTGCAGGTTTGCGTCATCCGAATATCTGGGAGTTTCCGGCACCATTTCGTCTTCAGCACAATCAGATTCTATTTCCCCAAAAAAAAATTTCCAGCATGGACTCAGTTCCTTCACTTCAGCTTTTAGCCACGACCCATACCGCCCGGGTCTGTCTTGAGGTAAGCCCGACTCCTCATATGGAATTTTTGAACAAGCTGTATCATAATGACCAATGCAGCCACATGAATAGCAATAATGTGGTAACCTTTCGTACTTAAAATCGATCCACCACTTCATTCCTCCCAGAGATATAATAGTCCCTATTTTTAAGGGGTTGAGCAGGTTCAGTCTGACTTTTGCCTTGCCAATTCGATTGGAGCTAATGTTTCTAGCTTCAATCTTCACTTTCTCCACTATGCCTAATTTCCCGCTATATGTGTAATTGCTTCTTCGTGATTGCAGCTCTAGGTAAACCCACAAAATGTACCCAAAAGGCGCAGAATGAGAAAAATCATATTGGTGCTCGGGATGTTTGGGTCTCCTTCTTGCAAGACAAGGAGATTAGTTGCAAATGACCAAGGACCCGACTCTAATACTCTAACCTTCTCCTCATACGAATTAAAGGTAAACAGGAAAAATCCCTGTTCTATGATATCACATTTCACCGTTTCAATCTTCCAAGCTTTCTTCATTGTACTTAAAAACGCTTGGAAGTTCACATTAGGTCTAGAGAAGAGCTTGCCATAAAGCAGGAGTTTACTTTCTTGATTGACAAGTATCGGGAATGAGGTTGCTCAACTCGGTAATATCTTCTTCAGCCCATAGGTCCCCCATTCGTTTGCACAAGGTAGCCATTCTCGGGTGATTTTCCCAATCCCCTTCCATTTCTACTAGAAGGTAATCAAGAGAGGAAATAGATGCGGTAAGGTTAACACCGGGATTCGGAATGAAGGGAGCCCTATTTCAACAAAAAGAAATTTGAAATGCTAGTCTATGGACTTTTGTAGGGAAAGAGGATGTTAGGGTTTCGGGAGAAAAAGAAAGAAACGAGAATACAAGACCTAATCTGGTGGATGTTTTGTCAACACTCCCATGGTAGCGATTCTGGTGGAGATTGAGGACAAAGTGTTACCGATGGGAGCAAATTAGCACAATGAAGGGAGATGCAATCGTATGGGAGCTTGAAGATGGGGTGGAATGGAAACGAACCTTTCACCTTGGATGCTGAAAGGATTCTGCCATGGAGGTACCCACAGTGGTAAAGAACTGGGGAATTAGGGTTTCAAAAGCCATATATCCCCGCTGGGATAGAGAGAGCTCACACCAAGGTGAGAGAGGGGCTTCGAGGAAGTAGGAAGATGGCATTTTCATTAGTTGAGTAGCAAGAAAAGGATATTAATTTGCTGGAATGGCATTTACATTTCTCAAATTCAGCAGACGTGCATAATTCAGCCAATGACATCTAAAAGATTCACATGTTCGCACATCACAAAGATGTATCGAGCTGATAGTCCCGTTCCCCCAGCAGCATATCTAGGAGTTCCTAGGTTTTGTTCTCCAATTTCTGCCAACTGTGCTTAGCCGCATTGTTGGCATTGAGTTTGTTGATGGATTTAGCATGAGACATGCAACCTGAGCTGGGACACCTCGTATCCAAGACATTATTGGCGTGGATGGCTATGCATCTCATGAGAAGAAAGCACACTACTTGCTATATCATTTCGATGGCCAGGAAGATGACTTATGATAGACCCCATCAAGACCCATAACTTACATGTAAAGTCGAACAATGCTTTTCTAAATTGATGCCATCTTTGTTATGTTCTTTTTCAGTTGATTGACTTGTGAGATATGTCACTTGGTAATTGTGGTAATTTGATAGACGGTGTTGATATAAAATAAAGTAAAAGACTGAGCTTAGTCTTTAATAGGAGAATGGTTGAAGCAGTTCAGGGCCACAAGTTCTTGGAGCAATGTGAATAGGCATGTATTAGTTTCATTGAACTACGAAACCCACGAATCTAACCGATGACGGATTCTCGCCCTAAAAATTGTCCATGGAAGAAATCTTTTAATACCCTAAATTGGCTCTATCCTCTAGGCTATCCGTTCCTATATCTAAGTGGGTGGTTTCGTATATCCAAAGCTAAAATTTTTCTTTCAATGGTGGATGAAGAAACTACCAAGCTCTTTGGTGGAGAAGAGAATGCCAACTGGAAAGATATGAAGCAAAACCATGCACATCAATTTCACCAATGAGAAATCAGATGGAGATCCTACCCCTCTCTAGCATAAATACCCAAACAACATTCCACATCTCCAAGCAAATCCAAAAGCCAAAACTCATCTCCAACATTGTGAACTCCAACGGCTGCCCCTGCAATGACTTTGTCTTCTCCTTCGCTTGCTGGCCAAGCCGTGAAGCTTGCACCCTCTGCTTCTGACCTTCGCGGCGAAGGCCGACTTAGCCTGCGCAAAACCGTGGCCAAACCGAAGCCCGTCGCCTCCGGTAGCCCGTGGTATGGGCCAGACCGGGTGAAGTGCCTGGGCCCATTCTCTGGGGAGGCGCCATCCTTCCTTCCTAGCGACCAAGGATGGGACACCGCGGGCCTGTCGTCTGACCCGGAGACCTTTGCCAAGAACTGCGAGCTCAAGGTCATCCATGCGAGGTGGGCCATGCTGGGCGTCCTTGGGTGTATCTTCCTCGAGCTCTTGTCCTAAAATGGGGTCAAGTTTGGCGAGGCGGTTTGGTTTGAGGCTGGTGCACAGGTGTTCAGTGAGAGCAGATTATTGGACCATTTGGGGAATCCGAAACTGATCCAAGTGCAGAGAATCTTGGCCATCTGAACCACACAGGTGATCCTAATGGATGCGGTGGAGGGATGCAGGGTCGCTAGGGGGCCCATTCGGAGAGGTGACCATCCCGACCTACCCCGGTGGGAGCTTCGACCCGTTGGGCCTCGCGGATGATCCTAGGGCTTTTGCGGAGCTGAAAGGTGAAGGAGATTAAAATTAACAATAATAAATAAATAAATAAATAAATAAATAAATAAATAGAGGGAGGTTGGCCATGTTCTCCATGTCTGAGTCCTTTGTTGGGGCCATCGTGACAGGGAACGGCTTATTGGAGACCTGGCCGATCACCTTGCTGACCCTATCAACAACATTGCCCGGGCTTATGCCACCGACTTTGTGCTCGGAAAGTGAAGCGTGCGATGGACTAACACACTGAATTTGCGAGGGCTTTGGAGTATCGAATCACATCTATTATTTTTAACTTTTTGACATGTAATTGAATATGTTAATATCACCAAAAACTTTAAACAAAAACTTTTAAATTTACCAAAAATCAATTTTTTGACTATGATTATATCAGATTTATCCCAAATTAATATTTGACTAACAAAAATCTATATATTTATGACAAATTTATCATTTTTTAATTTTCATTAAATTTAATTAATATCATGAAAAACCATAAAACAATACTCATGTAACAAACGGAGGGTAAAATTCAAATTGGTACACCTGTCAATTATCAAATATCATCCAATTTAGTATTTTGACTGTAAGATTTAGCAAATGATGAATTTGTCATAAATGTTAGTTTTAAGTTTTTGGTGATCGAAAAATTAATTATAAATATATCTGTGGAGTTTTTTTCTTTATATTAACCTTTGAATATCAAATGGTTGTTGAGAATCTCAGTGAATAGTGACCAAAATCTTTAATTTCCCTGGCAACTTCAATGATTAGACAAGATCGGTGAGATGAGGGAAACGGCTGAACATGTTGCTTATTCAGAAATATTGAAGTTGAAGGTCGGCAAAAATTTGTTGCTGCGGTATGAAAAGTCCTATTTCAAGTAATTACTCAAATCAGGATAAAGTACCAACGTATTTCTGCTTTAGTTTCTTCTAAAAATGGGTTTACAAACAAAAGAGCTTTATCCATTAAAGTTTGTTGTCTAATTTGAATCTTCATTTTTCTGTTGATTTGATACCAACTCACTCGGAATTGCCTTCGTCAAGTTATCATGCTAGTATTTATCCTAATGATAGCGTTCGCTTTTATTATCTGGCTTGGCAATGGAAATAATTCTATTGATTTGGGAAAAGTGTCAAAAAAATCCTAAACATTTTGTATTTGTGCCAAATTAATCATAAACACTTTATTAGTGTCAATTTAGTCCTAAATATTTTGATTTGGTGCTAATTTAGTCCTAAAAATTTTAACCTAGTGCCAATTTGGTCTTTTCAGCTAATTTTGATTGGATCTTGCTGATGTGGCATGACCAATGCTGACGTGGATAACTTTTAATAATATTTTAAAATGTTTTAAAATTATTTATTTATTTTCTTTTTTTTTTTTTTTTCCTCTCCTCATTCCTCTAGCTAGTCATCGGTTGGGTGATTGGCCATGGGTGAGGGCCGACGAGCCTTGTCGGCCACTGGCAAGGCTTAGGCCCTCACCAACAGCCACGAGGGCAACCTTGTGCTTTTGACTAATTCCACCAATATATGCTTGCCCTTGTTTGCCATTAATAACTAAGATTACTCGGAGTTAGATAATCTATCGAATGCTGATTAGTTAGATAAGAATGGTTCTGAAAATACTCATGAAACCATACCTCGTTTTCGCCCTACGAGTTAGTGGTTTAAGTTGTATCTTGGGTAATTTCGGAGCATTCCATGTGTGTTGAATGCACCCATTTTGTTTGCATATTTTGGGTATAGCCTGCTTAAGTTCAAGATAAAGCGTTTCAGTATCTTGGGATCTATACCTTTTTGTGTCAATGCTCTATTTGTCTTTAAGGTATCACTTTGTTCTTAAAGTTGAGCAAAGTACGGTACGAGAGTGCTTCAGGTGACATGTGGAACGTAAGTCACTATCGATCACTTTTCTTCCTCTTAAGTGCTCCGTGTTGAATAGGGTACCCATTTCGTGGTGAGCATATACTCTGCACTTCCGTTCTCTCTTGGATTATTAATTCAGTATGGTTGCTACTTTCTTCGCATGTGCATAGACTATCCTCTGCCCTGCCTTTAACTCTTTTCTGAAATGTTGTCAGTGGATGCTGGTGGCTGGTTTAGCAGCTGTCTGCGTGATTTCTTTTCCATCGAATGCTTCAGTAGCTTTATCTACAGAAACTCCAGTATGTATTGAGCTGATACATAAAGGTTTCTTATTTTATCTCTCCCAACTTCAATGCGCCATTATATTGCAGCTATTCTATAGTTAGGAGCAAGCAACCGCTTCTTCTGATTGTTTACTTTTTTATAGGTATAACATTTGATGCCCTTAGGTTAATCTGCCTACCTCTTGAGAGATGCCTGAAAAGAGATGATGCAAGACATAAAACTGTTATGGCTCTTATACAATCTACGCCAGCATCTGGAAAATGCACTTTTGTTTCCTGTCTTAAATTCTAGCTTTTCCTTTTTTTTGCTACGAAAGTAGAGTCCATCCCTGCATTTATAGGATATGATTTTGTTTAATATCTATGATAGACTGGTGCCAGTGTAATGTTTTCTCCCCTGGGGAAAAATATACAGTGGTTGGTGAAAGCATTGGGATTATTCCTGATAAATTCAACTGTGCTTGAGGTAAATTAATATAATATTGGCTTGTTTTCTCTCAATAACTAGAATCAAGGCACCGAAGCTTTTACGCACCTGTGTAAGTTCTCTCTCTTGTGTGTGTGGCCCCGAGGGGATTGTGGGATGGGGGTTAGAATTTTGTGGTGTGCATGAATGAAAATAGGGGGAATGAGGAAAAGATTACTTTGAGGTTTCTGGATACAAAAGCGGGCCAGATTGATAACTTCAACAAATTTATTTTTATTTTCCCCTACTCAGAGTGAGGTGCTATGTTATACCAAGAATTGGTTAAGTCCTAACAAGGGAATACATGGTGTTTAGTTGTGGAGCTAATAGTTGCATTATCTTCATTCTTTCCCTTTGTTTTATTTCACGTTCTGCTAGTTTAAGAATCTGGCTGATGAACTGTGATTGAGTTTCCCTTGTCTCAATTTTTCTGGAGACTGAATATGTCCTTTGATGCCAGTGTCTGGGTTGAGTTGAGTAGATGTTATGGGTTATTTCCAGGTTCATCAGTGCCATCAGCCTCTCTTATGGTGATGAGAGAATTGCCACGTCCAATTACATACAATACTCAAGAGAATTGCACGACAGTAACATTTATAAGTTGTGGGGCAACAGGTACACGTCTATCTAATCAATGGGCTTCTGCAACTAGCGCAAAAAACCAGGTTGCTTGCTAGCCCATCAAGTTTTCCAAGTACCTATTCTTTTTGCAAGTGTCTTAAGATACTTTCAAACATGAGGCATATGCAGTACTCCAGCTGGACCTTGTTCTCCCTCCTTCAGGTTAAAAGGTGCTCCACCTCTGTCAATAATTCCGTTGAGGTCCTTAATGTACTTATATATGAAGCCCAACAGTACGAAAATTGTATTGTTGCTATGATCTCAATCTTTCTTTAAAAACATGTCATGCAGGTCTCCTTCACAGTACTTTTTTGCTTTCTGTATTTCTTAAGAATGCCTTAGGGTTGAACCCGTGAAACTCTGTCAAATTCCATTGACTAGGCATTTTAATTGCAGTGTTTTCCTTAGTCCAGGAGAGGACTTCCCCTTTAATTTGATTGCATAGTATTCCTCTATAATGCTCTCTTCGTGCAAATACACTGAGTCATTGTGGTAGGTTCATTCATGCTCACCAGACTTGTTTTTAGTCCTGCAAGTTGGTTTATAGAGCCATAAGATGACACTGTCAATTTTGCGCGTCATTTTCTTATTAGGGAACAGCATTACATTAGTAATCCTTTGAAGATGTTTTTCAGCGTCTGTGCGAATATTGATGCTTAAAGCCTCTTCTTGATGATTTGATCTTCCGCATAGCTGACAGGACGTAGGAGATTAGTTGACCGCATGCCACAGGCACCGGAAGGAAGTTCCACAGGGGCATGGAATTTGCTTTTGCGCTGCCGCGACAAATTCCGAGAAGGAAATGCCAGGTGGCCAAGAATGGGGTTCTGCCATGATTCTGGCTTTGATGCTGAGTGTCGAGACACCTTATCCGGGACGGTTCTCCGAGTCTTAAGAATCCGAAAAGAACACCGCCCTCCTATAATGAGTACAATGGAAAAACATGTATATATTGGACGAAAGAATCTCCCTTTTCCTCAGAATGTGATTATGTCCCCCTTTTCCTTTTAGGAATTAAGTTTTCTTGTAAGGTGGTCCTCCACTCTGCTATTCAAATTCAAACTAAGAATATTTCTCTCTTACCTAGTTTTGAAAAAGTGCATGCGACCCAATCATCATACGTTCACGGGGTGTCGCGGGGCAATGCCACTTTATCAAGACACAAGAGGGGAAACGGGTTCCAGAGGATGTTGGGCTAAAGTGGCGAGCCGTCAATCTGGAGTCTGCGGTCTGGACTGGTCAACAGAGACAACCTGTTTCTACAGAACGACTTTTTTTAAAACGAATTGTCTCATACTTACCGTGGACTGCATATGTACAGGACACGAGGGATGCACGCTAGCTTCACAAGCCCGGTAAGGCCTGCTAGGTTGGTAAAGGCACTGTAGCTACTTAAACACAGTTGGAAATGGACGGCCTTCTTGCATTAGAAGAACATGCCATCAGCTTCGTAAATTGATCCTGTTCTAAGCGAAGAGGAATCGATCGGTTCCCTTCTTTTCGCCCCTCTGGGGAATACAATGGCTCAATAGTCGAGGCACCGTGCGGCGAGCGAATGAGGACGGTCTGTCCTCGGATATTTGGCTTAGCATGTGGTTTGGAGATTGGAGAAAGAAAAGCGAAGTTGCCACAAAACATTCGCTGGGTCACCTTCGATTGGTGTGTTGTAATTGTAGTGCTCAACACGTAAACTTCGGACCAGAAACGGGGCAAAAGCAGACGACGCAGAATCCGAGTATACAGTGTGATAAGCGAGATTATGGTGACCGTAGTATCGATTGAGCACTGTACAAACAAGACTACAGCGTTGCAAAAAGCAGTCTACGCTCAGTAATGGCATTTCCAGTACCAACCGAATCACTTTTTAAAGACTAATAAATATGCACAACTGGTGGCTACTTTGGAAGACATGCGAGGCTTCAACCTGTATTTCATTTTCGATCTATGCGAGCAATCAAATTTGTTAATAGCGCAACATGCTAGGGGTGATCAATTGGGCAGGTTCAACTTAAGAACTAGTTTTTGGCCAGTTCCATTTCGAGTCCTATGCCTTAAATGGGATAGTTGTACATGGGAACCTAGAACCTGCGAGGTCGGTTTCAAGGAAGAACCTAGAATCAAATTGTTTACCCTTAATCTTAGGTATTGACCAAACAAAAAAGCAAAAAAAAAAAACCCTTAATCCAAATAATATTAGTCTTTTTTTCAGTTAGGAAATATTTTCTAAAATTGAATATGTTTGACATTTTATCATCTAACGGAAAGAATTATATTCATGCTTGGCACATGCATATTCTATCTATAATAAAACAAGAGAAAAAAAAGCTTTGGTCAATTCTTAGATAGATTCTGAAATTAACTGGTTAGTTCGAGGCCAGATTTAGGATCAATAGAGTCGATTTTTGGGGTAAAAAATTGATAGAATCTACGAACCTTAATATACATGCGATGGAGATATTTACTTCTGGTTCTCTTATTGGCAAATGTGCCACATGCAACGGCGTGAGGCCTTTTTTTTTTTTTTTTTTTTTTTAATGGCGTGGACGTCCAGGTTTCTTAGACCACCATACTAATCTCATCAACCTTGACAACTCCTTGTTTGGTCGTCATCGAATGATTAGCTGGACAAGAGACTTTGTACTTTAAGTCGAACTATGTTAGGATAATTTCACAAATGGTCATGGACTTTGGCCAGATATATAATGCCGTCTTTAAATTTTTAATTTTTTCAAAGTGGTTCTAAATTTTTAATAAATGTCCAATCTTGTCCCTAATATTCAATGTTACTTTTTCTATTGATTCAATTTAATGAAATTTGTTAATTTGGCTTCCAATCTGATAAGCTTTCACGCTAGAGACCAAAAAAATGACATTATAAACGGATTATCTATAAAAATGTTCAACTCAAATAAAAGATACAATAATTCACGTCCTCAAATAACATAAATAATCATTTTCCCAAATTGAACAACTTAGAATGATCATTTTATTCTGAATCGAGTTAAATATCTTACGTGGATAATTCATATGTAAACTTTTCTTTTTGTCCACTGTTCAAATGTTCCGAATAGTAAGCCAAATTTATAAATTCTATTAACTTGAATTGATGAAAGAATAATATCGAAACATTTTCCTATAATTCGGGAATTAAATCAAACATAATGCCAAAAGTTCAAGAGCCGAATTGAATGAGTTAAAACTTTGGAGACGACGTTCTACATCAGGCCAAAGTTCAAGGACCGTCCGTGTCGTTTTCCTAACAATGTCCTCGTGAATTGAATGAGTTATGCTGAGGTCATTTTCATATGCATTGTTGGTGAGGAAAAAAGGGGCCCACGAGGCTCTAACTCCAGTTGCTCAGGCCCAAACCCAAACCCAGGCCCAAACCCAAACCCAACACACGAGAGAGCCCAAGAAAGAACAAAACCGAAACAAACCGGAAATTTAAAATCGGGGGTGGGAGGAAAAGCAAGAGGCGTTTCCTTCCTCGTCCGCAGCCGAACTTTCGCGCGCAACAAAGCAAAAGAAAAGAGCCGCATTTTCTCGCTCGACTCGACACGACAAGAAAGCACAAAGCCAGCCAGCCAGGGAGGGGGGGAAGGCAGTGGTGTCTCTGTCTCCCCGCCACCTTCCAGAAAGCAAAGCAAAGCAAAGCAAAGCAAAGCGAAGCAAAGCAAAGCTTCAATCTCCGAGAGAGAAATTTGCCATTTGTTTATCAATCAATCAGCGCCTGCCCGAAAAAGCAAAAGCACTCAGCGAAACCCGAACAGTCCCTTCCCGCACACATTCCTCTCATTCTTTCCTTCCTCCCAGAGCAACTCCCTTTTCCCCACTCACCACCCAAAGTATCTCTCTCTCTGCGTATATAAGCGGCGAAAAAGATGGCAATGGGTGCAGTCCACATCACACTTCCACACCCACATAAGCGGCGGAGGGCGACGACGACGGCCGATCGCTGGACACCGACTTGGCCCCGTAGAGACCCGAACTGCCGCCGGAACCGGAGGAGCCGGGTGATACTAGAGGAGGCGGCCTTCTCTGCAGGGGGGTACCCCGCCGCCGCCGCCGCCGCGGATGGCGAGCTCGAGCGGCAGCAAGCCGGGGCCGGGCTCCGACCTGTCGCGGTCGACATCGAAGAGGATGACGAGGGCGCAGACGATGATGGTCGACCCGAACGACGACAACTCCGCCGTCGACAGCGAGCTGGTGCCCTCTTCCCTTGCCCCCATTGCGCCGGTCCTCCGTGTGGCCAATGAGATCGAGAAGGAGAATCCGAGGGTCGCGTATGTGTGTAAGCTCCTCCTCCTCCTCTCTCTATCGCGTCCCATTTCTGTTTGGTTCGCTTTATTTCCCCTGTTTCCCATTGTTCGGTTCGTTCTATGGCAAATTATCATAGGCGACTCGGTGGAGACAATGTCAAGAATGACATGCCATGTAGTTGTTCTTCGACGGTAAAAGTACAATCTTTTTGGAGGACCAACTTAGACAATGAACATTCTTACAGGACAAGTCACTGTCTAAGTCGAGGTGGTTGAATTTTGATTATGTCTCTACCATTGTTCACACCTCGGGCATGCTTGATTTTCTTCTTCCCTTCTTATTTATCAAGCGACTTCAATCGTCAACCTTTCCGGTAAATAACTTGAAATTTAGCCCGAGAGGGAATTGGTTTTCTCAACAAGAATTATTTATGGGCATTGTTAGCTTTTGAAAAAAAAAAAAAAAAAAAACATGCAACAGTTGTTAACGGAAGAGTCTAGTTATCAAATTTTAATGGGTTTGATGACATGAATTAGATGAAAGGGATTAAATAGATGTGCAAAGTGAAGAAGTGGAAGAAGGACGTAATTCCACGGTTATTTTTTTTAATATACTCCATGATGATTAGCTGTATGTTTGTTCCCATTTATATGCTAACTAATGCATTCAAACAATGGCGTTTCATAGAGAAACACAGAACTCTCTCATAATTTGATCTGACATCTAGTGTCTATTTTCTTATCTAATGTCTGATTATCTAACTGAATCTATCTAATATAAGTTTGACAAGTATGGAAGAAAGTCATTTCAAAGTCTACGGTCGAGATATGTCTTCTTAAGAGCTCATAAAAAGGAATCCTCATTACAATTATAGGTCAAGTGACGTTATAGTTTGCTTAAACATAATTAATGACAATAGCTCTCTGTGCGTGCACTACTCTTTGAATTCGCTTTACCATTAAAACAGGGAATTCTATGTTAGAGCCACAGATGTTTACTATTCAAACACCAAAGTAGCCATGATGAGTGTCTAAAGCATATGGTCGATATGAACATTGTAATTGATGGAGAAATAAATGTGAAGTTGTAACATGACTTGGTTTGAGTCACTGTGGAAGCCCTAATGGTTCATTTATAAGAGAACAGCAATGGTGTCATCTTTCTTTTATGAAAATTCTGTCTTTGCTGTTCACTTCTGTACATTGTTGGAAGCTGGGTCTTATCAGTTGTAAGAGTGGAGCATATATTAAATCCTTTTCCTGCATGCTCATGAATCTTTCTCAGTGGTCTATTTTATTCTTAGTGTCTTCTTTACAAATATTATGATGCTGCATGGCAAGGTTGAAATTGCATCAGTTGGACTTCAAACATGGATCTCTTCCTATTCTGTAGCAAAACTTCTCCTTTTCCTTGCTTTATCTCTCCTATTAGGTCGCTTTCATGCATTTGAGAGGGCTCATAAGATGGATCCAACTTCATCCGGACGGGGTGTTCGCCAGTTTAAGACTTATCTCTTACACAGGCTTGAGAAGGTATCTTTCCTAGTTCACAAGGTCACTTGGCCTGTTGCGGCTGCGTTGCTGTATGCTGAAACATTAATGCAGTTCTTTTATACATCACATCACTAGCAGTGGCGCACTTTCTTTTTTCATGCTGTGACAGCTAACCTAACAAAAGTGAATGTGGTTGTTAGATCTGATGGCCAGAGACTGCATTTTCACATTTACTAAGCTATCAGGATGCGAGAAAATCATGTTGAGCGATATTACCATGGATTTGCAGTTGTAGATCATTTAAGTTGACTCAGACATAATCAAGGACTACCCTATTAGACTGGATGTATACATAGGACAGTATCAGAAAATAAAAAAAGAAGCTATACAATTAAGACATATGGATAGATAAGAGATCGGCAACTTCAAGCAGAAAATCACTCCACAGCTGACTTGCCAGCAATACCAATCAGCTTTGGAAATCTTTTCTGTTTTCTCCGACTAGATCTTCCATGTTACACAAGATATCACTGAGCTCCACTTTCTCTGTCAAAACCGCCTGATATGCCTCCCAGCTTCTGATTGCATTTATTACACCAGGGCATGACCCAAGATATCCCTGCCAAAAGATCCAACAATGTGATAAATGTCAGCAACCACTGAATAAGTAGATGTACCAATTGTTTTTGCAGAGAAAACGAATTGACTGTTGCAATTTTCCTAAGCTTCAGGTTGTCATTTTTCTTTATTGTTACCTGGAATCGAAGTTCAGAAGTGAAAAAAATAAAAATAAAAAGAAAGAACAAACCTTTGATGGAGCTTTAGCATTCCTTATATTTCCAAGGAAAGTGATTATGATATTCAAACTCTTGAGAGCCCCATAATAAAACTCCACATCAATATTTTGTCCTTTGTGAGGTTTTTAAAAGCTTTATCATCCCCATATTTTCTGTTTGGGAAAATGGTCTTAATGAAATGGGTCTCTTAATCTCCCATGCTTTTCAAGGGCTTCTTGATTTAAAGCACCGGTGAAAAACAGCACTAATGTTTCAGATAGAGAGAAGCTAAAAGCTGCTTCTCTCTTTCAATAGAGAACAAACATTAAAGATCAGTAGAAAAAGTTAATGATAATCTAAAAAGGCATTTGAATGTAAAGAATATCTAAATGTCACTATTCTCAGTAGCTTGAAATGTCTTTTATTTGTCTATGGCCCTGCTGTTGCTCCTATGCTGTTAGGAATATTGGCTGTTGATAATGATGTTACATTCTTGTTATCGGTCACCATTTCTTGTTATAGTTTGTAAGGAAAATCGTTTTTATTATATTCTGCCTATTCTTTTGTTTGTATTATGTGCACCATATGTCACCGAATTTAGCCTTGGTGGGGGAAAAACCAGCACATGGACTGGGTTGTAACTTGTATGTAAATTGTTTAATGTCTGACATTCTAATTTTGTAGGAAGAAGAAGAGACGCCTTTTCTGCTTGCCACAAATGATCCTAGAGAAGTCCAGTTGTTTTACCAGATATTCTGTGAAAAAAATCTCAAAGATGCCGAATACACCAAAAAGCCGTAAAGCTCTACTGATACTTGATTGACTGCCGAAGAACCTCTTCACTTTATTGATTCTTCTTTTTGCTATTAATTCTTGAAGGGAAGAAATGGCAAAGATAATTCAGATTGCCACAGTATTATATGAGGTTCTGAAAACCGTGGTCCCTCCCCATAAGATTGATGATCAGGTTCCAGTGAAAGAGTTTTAGTTTCCTAGCCTGCGTTCATCTTTGTGTTCTTTTGTGTGGCAAGCACTGAATAATGGTATCTGCAATTGGCTTTTGCTCTACAGACAAAAAGGTATGCTAAAGAAGTTGAGAGAAAGAGAGAGCAATCTGCACACTATAACATTTTACCATTACATCTAATTGGGGTTAAACCTGCAATCATGGAACTTCCTGAGGTAAATTTTCAATTTCTGAAAGTTTGCATTGGATTTTCTCAACGGTGGGTTGTATTACTCATCAAGTTTTGTGAAAAGTCTAGATTAAAGCTGCCCTTCGTGCCATACGCAATGTGGGCAATCTTCCAATGCCCCGAGATCATGGAGCGCCGAATGTTGAGGATGATGATTTTATAATGCCAAAGCAGAGGAGTCTGCCCATCACTGATATACTTGATTGGCTTTCATCTGTTTTTGGGTTCCAGGTAAAACTTGTCCTGAATGTCCTATGATCATTTGTATCCACTATTGTGCCTTGATATTGCTTCAGGTCCTCTTTTAGCAAGCTGATTCTAGGGCTGCGCATGATCTCTGACTCCATAGTGCACTGAAAGTACTCTCGCTTGTTTATATTTTACAAGAGAAGAGGCGGCTTATGCACCATTCATAATGATATAGAAATTTTTGTTGGTGCTTAAGTAATGGTTGGAAATAGTAGAAAATATCATTACCAAATGATGTCAACCAACCTTTCCATGTGGCAAGTTTTCCGTACGACCAACATTTGGGAAACCGGACCGGACTGGTCCATTTGAACTGGTGACTTGACGGTGGGTGAGGCTCAAGTACTTTTGGAAAGTAAAGGACATGTGGCTGAGCTGGGGTTTGAACCTGTGTCCTGCCATTAATTTGAGCCCAGATCTCATCCAGCTGCACTAGCAACTTATTTGGGTGGATAATTTTAGACCGAAGAACTGAACCCCTTCAGAGAAAGAATGCCCATTAGTGTTGTGGAGACTGAACCCGTGATTTCTGAGAGTAAAATCACATTCACTCTGACCTAAATCAATTGCGGGATTACTTTAGTATATCACATATTTGACTCAATTTGACTTAACTGAACGGTTCAGATGGTCTCACTGGCTAAATTGCAAATTGCCAGCCTCTCAGTTTCGTAGCATTATGGTTTGAAAACATTGCTAACAACTTGAGTCGCCTGAATTAACTGGTGCATTGCTTTGCAGTTGAATCATGATAGTGGTTTCACAAACTTTTATGTTACACATCACCGTTTGCTTCCGACAAAAATGTCTTGCTAATCGTATCTCTTAAAACATATGAACCTCGGCATCCTAGTTGGGTCTAGGTTTAGTGGCGACATTGGGCTTTAAATTTGTTTTTGGCTAGATATAATGTCAAGGATCTTATGGCTTTTCTAGTATTTGTGTTTTGAATACACAAAGTAATGACGTGTCTCATGTGGAAAGGGGCATTTTTACCTATGTAACCTGGTCAGCTCTATGTAGTGGACTTAGCCTTCTGTGATTTCTCAAAAGCAAATAGAGTTTTTTCACTTTTTGACCTTTCTAATTAGTTTCGTAGGCCAGCTTTACTTTCTGGAATCTCTAATGAAGGAAATCATCTCACTAAATATGGATTCTAATCTTGTTGCTGAAGAAAGGAAATGTGGCAAATCAGAGGGAGCATTTAATTCTCTTACTTGCCAACATGGACATGAGGGACAGACATGAAGAAGATTTCATTGAGGTATGTACATCATTTTTCTGCATTGGTTTATATAGAAATAGCAGATTTCACTTAAAAATGAGGTGTCATTGAATCTTGGACACATGCTTCCTGCAGTTGAAGGATGAAACTGTTGAGCAGATGATGGAAAAAATTCTCAAGAACTATCGATCTTGGTGTAATTATCTTCATCTGAAGCAAAATCTTCAGTAAGCTTTTCTGCCTTACTATCACATAAATCTTTCATTTGAAATTGAGAAGGAACAATCACCGTCTGATATGCCATGGGATAACCAATTTGCAAGTCTGCTCAATCTTTTAGCAAATCACAATTTTTCCTCCAGGTTTCCCTCAGGTTCTGACAGACAACAGTTGCAACTTATCTACATCGCGCTCTATCTTCTAATATGGGGGGAAGCTTCAAATGTTCGATTTATGCCTGAATGTCTCTGCTATATCTTTCACATGGTTCGTACTATGGTTATCTCAATACCTATATGCTTTCTAGTCATCCAAAGGCACATACAGTATGTTTTCTTGATGAATAGAAGTCATCTCAAACATATATGGAGATTTACTATTAAAGGAAGTAAGGATTTATCCCACATAAATAATCAAGAAACAAGGATGGTGTGTACACATGCTGCTTGAGGAGATGATGCACACAATTAAAGTTGCTGTCAGTATATAGAAATTGTGCGCCCATCTCTCATGAAATTGACTTAACCCATGTCATTTTAAAGGGTATGTAGACCATTGGGTTGTTTAGCTTCAGCCATTGATCCCGACAAAACATTGCATTTTTGCTTGATGTGCCTAGACAGCCTACAATAAGGTGGAACTAGCAGACTTTAACTTTGTTTATGCATACCTTCTTCTACCTAAGAATTGCATCCCTCCAAAAACTGCTTTGAGCAATGCCTACTATCACTTTTAGGATGACAGTTCCCAACCTAAATGGATGTTTTGGACTAATTTTTGTGACTGTTGGCATAAATGAGTTTCTGATATTGATCGGCTTTATTCATTTTAGCTTCAGACATGATAGTAAACTTCTGGCTTTCAATGCATCCCTTTGAAGCCTGAAGCCAAAGTAAAAGCTGATTATGTTCCATCTAACTACTGGACAATTTTCTTTGGGATAATCGGGTTGTTCAATGTGGTGCTTATCCATCATCACACCCGACTTCGATAATCTCTTCCTTGCTGAAGCAAAATCTGCTTGATCAGCCAAACATATTGAAATGAACCTGTCAAGAGCAAGACTACAACCTTGGAATTATTGTTTGTATTTTAAAGGCATTCTAATAACATGTCATCGATTTATTACCTGTTGATTGCATCTTTGAATTGATGTGTTACTTACTAGTGGAGAAGAACGTGGCAGATCTTACATTTTAATCAGCAAAGAAACCTAGTAGCTTTTCCTATGGAGTAAAGACAAGGCATAACTTTTCTTACCGGGAGTTGATTCTTCTTTTGAAAAGTGTTACACTTGAAAGTCAAGCCTACCTTTCTTGTATATGATGCTTTTACTAGTAAGTCTTTTTTCCCTTGTTGGCTATGTGATATTAACCTCCTTTTTGTCTAATGGAACAAGATGGCGGATGACGTTTATGGCATCTTGCATAGCAATGTTCATCCAGTTAGTGGAGATGCATATCAAACAGAAGCACCTGACGACGAGTCATTTTTGAGAGATGTAATATCCCCTATCTACCAGGTCCTTCGCAAGGTATGCTCCTTTCAGTTGATGCCTCAAGTTCTTGTTTGCCATGTCAAGATCTGAAAATTGAGTAACGTGGTTAAAGGAAGCTAAGAAAAACCAAGGAGGCAAAGCAAGCCATTCGAGGTGGAGAAATTATGATGACCTAAACGAGTACTTCTGGTAAGATCTTTTGAGTGGGAATAACTTTATGACTCTGGCAGAAGCAAGTCAGTTAATTCACATTTCAATTTCCTCAGGTCTGACAGGTGTCTTGATCTAGGGTGGCCGTTGGATATGACAGCTGATTTCTTTGTGCGACCAGACTATCATCAACCTGCAGATGCAGTATTCCTTGTTCTCCCTCTGTGTGTGTGTGCATGTGTGTGCGGGTGCACGCGCGCGCGCGCAGCCCTTTGCGTCAATTCTATGTCCAACTTATGGCCATTTGAGATTAGATGCCACTCAATTTTATGACTCTTCATTGTCTAGAAATATAAATAAATGACCTACAAGTTAACTAAGGAAAATGTTACCAGAAACCATTTTCCAATTTGGTTAACCTGTTAGACAAGGCAATGATAATTGGCCGAGCAGTCAAGCTTCTGAAGATTTTCCGTTTCTGGAACCTTAGCTTTGTTTAGCAGTGCCATTGATACCTTTGTCATCAGATTTTCCCCCCGTTTCCATTTCTTAAAAGGTTACCTTAGGAAAGTGATTACATCTCTAGGCCAGATTATGGCCATTCAGCAATAAGCGTTGCTTAACTCCTTTAAGCACTGTTCTGTGTCCTTCCTGTTTCCGAAAGGGCAACACAGCATTGTTAGAATTTAAAATGCTTGTCTGATAGGAATCCCTGTATATTTGATCTAATTGGCATTAAGAAAATCTCTACATAGATTTTAGTAGCTCCTTCTCTCCATTGACCAGGTGAATTTGAAAATTATAGTTCAGGAAAGTGATTGCATCTCCACTCTAGTTTAGGGGCATCCATCAATAGGCATTATTGGCTCCTTTAAGCATTGGTTCTGTGTTTTAAACTCCCAATTTCAAAAGGGGGACATAACATTGTCGGAATATAACATGCTTGTTTGATCCAAATGCCTTTTTTTTATCAAATAGGTAGTGATGAAACTCAAAATAGATTTTAGTGCCTTCTTCTCTCCAGTGATGTAGTGAATTTTGAAATTATTAAGTCTGAGCCCATTTTGCACTTCATTGTGCACCATACGTCTGTGACTTTTGCTTTTTTGGCATTGTAGCTATCAGGAGCAGTCTTACTAGTGCGAGTAGTAAGCTAGCTTCTTTGACATTGTACATGGATATAATGGCTAACTGAGATTATCCAAATCACAACGTTTTCCTAAAAGAAAACATCTAGAAGTTTCATGGTTTAGCAAATTATATGAGGAAATCGAACAATTAGGGGACGGAGCACAACGAAATACCACAAATTGATCTTTTTCTCTGGTTGGCATGTCTATGAACCCATGTTGATCCTGATCAATAAAAAGAAAGAACCCATGCTGATATATATACTTATATTATTGCAGCATGTCAGTGAGAGTACTACCGGGAAGACGAAACCCAAAACTAATTTTGTGGAAGTTCGCACCTTTTTGCACCTCTACAGAAGTTTTGATCGGATGTGGATATTCTTTGTATTGGCATTCCAGGTAGCCTTGATGTTGAGTAGCATTACGTTGTAGACTTTCTGTGCAAGAAATTAAACGAGCTTCATTTTCTTGGTTCAGGCCATGGTAATTATTGCATGGACTCCGTCGGGGTCTTTCATTGCTCTCTTCAAAGAGCATGTTCTCAGACAAGTTTTGACCATCTTCATAACTCATGCTTTCCTGAACTTTCTGAGGGGTATGGTGATGTTTGTACTTTATGTATCTTTCCCCATTATTATCGTAGACTAAATGTGCTAATCTTTGCTACATATAAAATAAGACTAGACATAAGCCGGCACTTTCTGCGGGATAACCATGACATGATAAAAATAGTGTTTAATTGAAACATCAAGAAAATAACCAATATAAAAATTGATCTAAGTTAAATAGAAATGTGTACGGCTCATTAATATATCTTTAAAATGTGTCCAAGACGTAGTTAGAGGCAATCTTATTATTGAGGAAAGAAGGCGGGAGTAGAACAAAGTCTTAAATATGAAGACGTAATGATTTATTTGTCCTGTAAAGTAGATACATACCAATAAAGATACGTCTACATCACATATGGAAATCGACAAGACATAAATATCTTGATTCTTTTAGCAAGAAAGGAGTGGGCATTTGCAAAAAGAAAAAAAAATTAGAAACAAATGGAGTGATAATTTAATGAATAAAATTAAAGAAGATATACATTTATGGATGTAAATGAGCATAAAAAATTTAATGTTGGGGGAAAGCGAACTCGGGAAGGAAAATTCAGACAAACTCTCATCATCTTTTCTCATTGCATGCGAGGTTATCAAGCCCATCCATTTTTATGAGCCACAACTTAGTAAATTGAAAAAGAAGCAGAAACATGTTAGTTAAAAACACATGATTAGAAAAAAAAAATACAAGGCACACAAATCTTTCTCTTTCTCTGCAATAATGTTGCTTTGGTGCCACACATGACCTACAGTAGAGCATAGGTTCACAATGCAAAAAGTAGGAACACTTAAATCAGAAATCACTAGTCAAATGTGACTGGCATTTTAAGGAGACAAAGTAATTTAATATCCTATCTTAAAATAGTAAGTGAAAAAAGAGATAAATATCCTATCCTTATTATACTAAGTGAAAAAATACCAATCCTTTGCCAGAAATAAATATCATATTCAAATTCATATTTCTCAAATCGAGAAAAGGGATAATGCTTCATTCATTAAAAAGGGGACAATGTATTGTCATGACTAATATCGGTGCGTACTATAGACTTGCTTCAGCATCTCCAATGGTCATCATACATTACTTCAAATCAGATTCTTTATGATTTAGGATGTAAATTTTCATTGAAATAAAGTTTTAGAAGCCAATTCATATCAAATTTATTTTTGCAGAATAAAATGTAAATAGAAAAGAATGGGAGTACCTTTGACCATTTGTAGAGTAATTACCTGTCTGATGCCTCTCCAATCTCTATCATCTCCGACAAAACTGCATCAGAAACAAAAGAATTAAAATAATCGAAAGAGAAACAGAATAAGCCCAATATATAAAAGGGATTAATATGTCTGTAACCGAAAGTTTGTAATAGATAGTGTAAGAAATAAGAAAAGATGGCGAGAATACTCACTTAACTGTGTAACATTTGAGGGAATCTCCGTTCCTTCAAGCCATCGAAGTCATCGAGCATTATCCAAGAAGGTATCATCAGAGTAATATGAAAAAAGAAGATAGTGGTCAACTTCTTTCTGAAAGATTGTATCATGTGGGCGAGTCTATTTGGAAATTAATATTAATATCTTATAAAGAGAGAGCTAGTGCTTGTGTAGTTGCATGTGCAACATTCTGGAAAATTCATTAGACTGCAACCTACATATCATTAGGACTTTCCAAAACCAGTTGAGCCTTAGGAAGGAGAATATTGGCTTGGCCTTGCTGCCTTCTTTATGGAGAATGCAGCAAATCCAATTATTGTGATAAGGAGAAGGCATTTCTAGCTATCTCAAGTTTTATTTGTCAATCTTAGAGGCAATCCTTAGGAAAGGCCTTGTTATAATAGATCTCTATAGTTACTGTGTAATATGGACCATTTATGATTACTTGCTTATGTATTGGCAAATTTTATGAGAGCCATTACCATATAATCATTTCTGACACTGCCTTCTTCCTTTCCTTATCTGCAGCAAGTCTGGATATAATTCTAAGTCTAAATGCCTGGAAAAGCATGAGATATACGCAGATTCTCCGATACATTCTGAAATTTGTGATGGCAGCTGTTTGGGCTGTGGTTCTGCCAATTAGTTACTCTAGCTTAGTGCAGAATCCAACAGGAGTCCTGAAATTTATCAGCACCTGGGGTCAAGATTGGAGGAACCAGTCACTCTTTTATTATGCCATTGCAATTTATATGTTACCAAATGTCTTAGCAGCTATAATTTTCTTCTGTCCTTACTTAAGGAGGACCATGGAGCGCTCAAGTATGTTCCCTATCACTGTTCTTATGTGGTGGGCTCAGGCAAGTAGATGGCTTAGACTACCACTTTGCTACTAAAGGCCTTAATCACTTGTTTGCATCATCTTTTTTCCTTCCCCTAAATTGTATGTTCATAATATGCAGCCAAAGCTTTATGTGGGGAGAGGCATGCATGAGGACATATTTTCGCTGCTGAAGTAAGAAGAAAATTGCTTTGATTAATATGTCGTGTTGTTATGCTTAATTGGTGTTAATTTTGAAAACAACATTTGCTATGTCAGCACTGTCTTCTTTTTCCTATTTTCAAGGATGATCCTTTGTGGCTAGTTCTTGAGTTTGTGCTTAAGTGCAGTCCTCGGACATAGATCCATCACCCTAAGTAAAAAGATATGCACTGCTTTATTTGAATGACTTTGCTAATCATACATCGGTTTATTTGTGTCTTAGGTACACCATGTTTTGGATCATGCTGCTTGTCTGCAAGCTGGCTTTCAGCTACTATGTTGAGGTTTTATCATCTTTTATCAAGTTATAGTTGTTTGGATTATGTGGGGTTTGCTTTTTCTTACAGCTGAAATTGGGGATCTCTTGTCTTTACTACTGGTACATAACAGTTGGAGCAACTTTGCATGTCTAAAACCAAATAAATGTGCATACTGTTGTTATCATTCTTTCTACTTAAAGATTTTATAAGTTCTATGATTCCTGGCTTTGTTATCTCAGTAAAAATTAACAGTTAAAGTTTCTTGAAGAAAATTGATGCAGTTTAGCTAGAATCAATTCTGTCATCACATCATTTAACCTTTCTAATGTTAAAAAGTGTAGAATACACATATAATCACCTTAAAAAGGTTAGAGATTGGAGAGATACCCACATGATGGAAGTACTGGCAATCTTGTCCTCATGGATGATGCTGCTTTCCTTGAGAATAAGTGATCCCAAATTTACTATGACATTTTGACTTGAAAGATGACATAAATGGCAGGATAGGTGATGAATAAATCTTGAATAATCACATACAGGGAGATGTGAGTACATAGTGTGTTAACTAATCAGCAAGGCTTGCTCCAAAGCTATATAAACTTTAATGTGTCATCTAGAAATTCATATTAGTTACTTGCTGAAAGAGGTTCCAAGTCTTGTTTCAAGGCTTGCATAGTTGGTGGAATAACTGAGTATTGCCTCGGTACTCTGTCAAGATAGTTTTGACCATGTCCATAGAGTAAAGGGAAATTTTATCCAGTCAGTTGATTGTGGGGTCATTGTTTGTCAAGCTATTGTGATTGTGGATGTTGTTAGCTTTAGTGGTTCAGGAGATGTAGCTATTCTGCCACATTCTGCTCTCCACTTTCTCTTTAAAAGATTCAAACATGTGTATTTGGTGCGTAGATTCTGCCACTCGTTGCACCAACACAATTAATCTTGGAGATGCATCTGGATAATTATCAATGGCACGAGTTTTTTCCTTATTGTAAGTTTTTTGCCACTCGTGATGTTTCTAGTATTTTCTAACTGGAGGAAAAGCGCATGCTAATATTCATCTGCAGCTGCAGCGACACATAACATTGGAGTTGTAATTGCAATATGGGCCCCTATAGTTCTTGTAAGCAGACTGATAGTTTTGTCATGATCCCCATCTTGTGGTATGCTGTATTTGATGACACCATGCCGTGTGTGATGTGTTCTCAGGTCTATTTTATGGATGCACAAATTTGGTATGCCATATTCTCTAGTCTTTTTGGTGGTATTCATGGTGCTTTTAGCCATTTAGGCGAGGTGAGTGACAATTCTTTCTTCATGCAAAATTATAATGCCTGAAGTGTTTCGAATTTTCATGACACAGACAGTTTAGGTCTTAGGTTTATGCTTAAGGTACTACATACTTCTCCTTGTTTATAATACCTTCTTGCTTTTCTCAAGATACGAACACTAGGGATGTTGCGGTCCAGATTTGAGACCGTGCCCAAAGCTTTTAGTGAACTTCTTTTGTCATCATCATCACCACCAGATGCTAAGAGAGCCAACAGGAGGCTAATGGTATATCCAATTGTTGGTTGATCTAACATCTCGTGTTTATTCATAGATTTTTATTCAACAAGTTCCTTTTTTGTTAGCCACTTCATAGATTTAGGGGTGGCATTTCTTTTAAATTGATGTTTATGATGCGTTTCTACTTTCCCATGGCAGAATGAAAGCATGCTGCGGCAAAATATTGCAAACTTTTCAAGTATGTGGAACAAATTTATTCAGACTATGAGAGAGGAAGACCTCATTAGCAACAGGTATAATGAGGAATTCCACTTCCTCAATTTAACCATCAGTCTTCTGCCTCAAACGGATATTCTGACACTTTCATTGGCCGATTAATTCAGAGACAGAGATTTGCTCCTTGTACCATCTTCATCAAGTGATGTATCTGTTGTGCAATGGCCTCCCTTCTTGCTTGCTAGCAAGGTATGCATAGTTTCACAAGTTGATTTCTACTCATGTATTTGCTCTAATAAAGGCTTCTTGTCGTTATTCTTTAATACAAAAGATTCCCATAGCATTAGACATGGCAAAAGATTTTAAGGGCAAGCAGGATGATGACTTGTTTAAGAAGATAGAGAACGATCCATATATGCATTCAGCAGTGATTGAATGTTATGAGACTCTCCGGGACATTATATATGGCCTTCTGGAAGATGAAGCTGACAGAATGTAAGCAAGAAAACTTATATATACTTTAGCCTGTAACTCCATATTTAATATGTTGTATCATACTGGTGGCAATTTTTCTTCTGTTAAGGTAATTGAGAAACCATGCTTTTCTCAATTTTTACAGGATGATACGGCAAATCTGTTATGAAGTAGACATTAGCATACAACAGCATGGATTTTTGAATGAATTTAGAGCAAGTGAATTGCCTTTGCTTAGTTCTAAGTTGGAGAAATTCTTGACCGTCTTGGTAAGTGTTCTCACCTATATCTAACTTCAGTTTTAATATCAATAAATACATAACTGTAAAATTATTCTTGGAGGACTGACCAATGAATCATTTTCTCTCCTTCCCTCCAGTTGGCTCAGTTTCACTAGTATCTCAGTTCTTAACTTCTTTTGTTATTTGGGCAGCTAAATGACTATGAAGACGCAACGGTGTACAAATCCCAGATAATCAATGTCCTCCAGGATATCATGGAGATAATTACCGAGGATGTCATGGTGAATGGGCATGAGTAAGTTCTGACAAACTCGCTTGTTTCTGTTGGTGCAAAATGTTTCTGTGTCCTTGACTGTGGCGCTTGTAGAATCCTGGAAAAAGCAAACATTCATATCCTCCGTAAGAATAATGATGGAAAGGAGCAGATGTTTGAGAAGATCAACATTGGCGTTGCACTACCCAGAGACTTGAGAGAGAAGGTGTGCTTGACTCATTTTTGTTTGAGAAACCACAAATAATTAAGTAGTAAGTAAAATCTCATTCTTTGACTTCTAGGTTGTTCGGCTCCATTTACTTCTGACTGTCAAGGAATCTGCCATCAATGTGCCTTCAAACTTGGAAGCTCGTCGACGCATCACTTTCTTTGCTAATTCTTTATTCATGAGAATGCCAGGTGCTCCAACAGTGCGCAAAATGCTGCCCTTTAGGTCTGTTTTTACATGAATACGTACTATGCTTCATTGAAAGATATAGCCTTGTTTGTTCAATTCAGTTGCTGGAAATTGCATTAACTTTATAATTTAGTCTCATTGATAATAAATGCCAATAGAATGAATTGGTTTTGCAATTGATTTAGTTGTTGTGTGGTTTACTAACACTGCTGCCATTATAGATTAAAAAGGAAAGTTGGAAATCCAATCACTATTTGTGCAGTTTTTGTGCTACTTATTGGCATAGTTAAAGATGAATCATATGAAATTTCTAATTTCATATCTTCTAAAAATGTGTAGTTGTTTTGAGGTGAAATCATGTTCATGCTTATAGATATTTATAGATAAATTCATGACTCAAAAAGACAAGATATGACCATATACAAATTTTTAATTGATGGTGACGCTACATTTCAATCATGTATGACTACTGAATGAGAAATCAAATATAAATTAGATGGATCTATCTAGTTTTATTAGCTATTTTATCAAATCACATCCAGATTAATTACTCATGGTACTAAAAAGATATCCTAGGTTTGACTTGGTGGCATTATGATATTTTCTCTAATTAATGTAAAGATTATAGGGATTGAAGCTCCTCTACCTCTAAGCTCCATTCTACCATTTTTCTGTATATATATATGCGCCCATATGTACATATATCAAAGATGGTTGTGTAATAGATACCTATTTATCATTTTCTTTTGGGCTCTCCTCTGCTATTACGTCTTGGTCAGTGTCTTGACTCCATACTACAAAGAAGATGTCCTCTATTCCACTGAAGATCTTAACAGGGAAAATGAGGATGGAATCTCCACAAAGTTCTACCTGCAGAAGATATATCCAGGCAAGTTTGCCCTTTGGTATATTATAATTCACTTGTTCACTTGATATAATTTGACTGACGCCTTGTGCCATGCAATCTAGATGAGTGGACCAATTTTGAAGATCGGATGAAAGATCCAAAATCTATGTACACAGAAAAGGACAAGCCGGAACAGGAACGTTTTTGGGTCTCTTACAGAGGGCAGACTCTGGCTAGGACAGGTTGAGAATTTATTTATTTGGAAGCATATACTAAGCGTGAAAGTCATATATATCCTTGCTTTGCTGTTGTTCTTACTTTGTGCATTTGCTGCTAGTGAGAGGGATGATGTACTACAGGCAAGCTCTAGAACTTCAATGCCGTCTTGAATTGGCTGGAGATAATGGTTAGTCATTTAACATGAAAGAAAGAAATGCAGATTTACAGCTATTGATTAGTTTTTGTTTGAAAGTTTCTATAAGCAGTGGCATTCAGGTACTGATCAAGACTCAATGTCTCTGTCACAGCTTTAAATGATGAGGACGAGAGGGCTCCCCCAGAACTTGCACAAGCTCTGGCTGATTTGAAGTTCACCTATGTTGTCTCTTGCCAACTCTATGGGAATCAAAAGAAGTCCAGTGATGCTAAAGAGAGAAGCTGTTACAGTAATGTGTTGAACCTCATGTTGATGTAAGTTTCAAGGATGTTACTTTAATAGTAATCATCAGAAAGTTCCAAAGTGGCTGATGGATATCAATGATACTAAAATTTTCTAGGTATCCTTCTCTACGGGTTGCTTACATAGACGATAGAGAGGAGTCAGTGAATGGGAAATCTCAGAAGGTTTGTTACTCTGTTCTTGTGAAGGGAGGTGAATCACTCGATGAGGTAAGTTAGAATTTAGTCGTCCTTATGGTTGAATATTTGGTATCAAGTGGGCTAGAGATTAATCCACTTATTGGGTATAATATTGATGACCCCTCTAATCTTTGCTTCTTACTTTGGCTAGAGTTTGATTCTACATCTTTGGTTTTCTAGTCAGAATGCTGTTTAATTTTCTTAGTCTGTGCAATTGGCTGTAGGGCATTAATTTAAACAATAATTTGAGACACATCTAAAGCTATTATGCAAATATATGGCGAATTCTGTTGGCATGTTCCTGCACTTTCTGTCAATGCATCCTACTTCTTTTGTTTATAGGGTTGGGCTTCATAATATGTGCTCTACCCCAACCTAACAGCTTGAGCTTTCAGGTGGAAATTTCTAAAATGTTCTGCCCTAGGTCTAATATCATGTGTGGGGCTACTTCTTTGTTAATTCTATGTATTGTTAAACAATATCTTTAGGTAGGATTATCTAACAATTTTAAATCAGATTGTTTGAAAAAATTTCCAGACCTTTCATTCAACATCCATTTTCTTGAGAACTTTGCATTTTCCTATTTTCTTCTTCCTGAGTTTATTGGAACTTCCGAAGTTGATTTAGTGTTCAACTGAAAATCCTGTTCATGCTAATTCGGATTATTTTTGAACTGGCAATTGAGAAATTTCATTCATAACAGTTTTATACCTCCAAAATATCTGTTATCAAGTTCCTTTATTCTTCTCTTGATGCTTAATTCTTTCTAATTCAAAATGTGACGGTTTTACCTTACTTTTTTCTTCACATAATGCTGTCATGGGGCTGAAGGACTAATTCCTGTCTACCTTTTGCACCGGCTCTAATTTTGGAGATTTTGGGAAGCTACTCTACTGTCTTCCATCTGCTTTCTGTCGGTTTATCACTGAAACCTTGGGAATTATAGCTGGATCAAGCTAGGGCTATCTACTACTAGAGCTAAATAGAAGCGGTCTTGATTGCAAATTTTGGAAATGCTAAGACCAGTAATTGACTTCTGGTAATTTTCTCCAAAAGTGATGTATGTTGATTTGACTGAATGTCAATGATAAACCTTTTTCGCAGCCTAAACGTGTTTGGCAATAGAAATATGCAACTAGTCACCTTTTAGATTAACTAGTTTCAGGATGCACAATGATGTTTGTCAAAGTCAAGCAACTTTAGAGTGTCTGAAATGCATTTGTTTACTTTTTCTCTCAGAAAGATGAATTATCTGATCAGTTACTTCTATCACAAAGAAAACTCAATGAAATATAAGCTCTTTGTCAAGCCTACAAGGAATTCTGTCTGTCAATTAATTGAGAGGGGTTCCTATTGGGAGCTGTTGGTCTACTAGCAACTGTCTTGGATGTATTAATGGGGATTATATCAGTATTCAATATGTCAATCAGCCCAATAACGATATTAAGCTTTGAAGTATATGAATTGAAACATTTACTCATCTCTTAATAAGGATGTGGTGCAATCTTGACTGTTGGGATATCGGTGGACCTTTTTCTGCAAATGGATAATCTAGTTAATTTGTAGGAAATATACCGTATCAAGCTTCCAGGCCCTCCAACAGATATTGGTGAAGGAAAACCAGAAAATCAAAATCATGCTATCATCTTTACTCGTGGGGAGGCACTGCAGACTATAGACATGAATCAGGTAGCTTTGTTATGTCTTTTCATTGAATATACAGGAGGATAAAGAATCTTAGTTTTTCTTTCCTTGCCTTACTTCTAGGATAACTACTTTGAAGAAGCTTTCAAGATGAGAAATGTACTGGAGGAATTCCACAAGGATCGTCGTGGAAAGAGAAAACCTACTATTCTGGGCCTGCGGGAGCACATTTTTACTGGAAGGTGAACCTTGGAATACATTTATGTGCTGAAATCTTCCATTATTTGCTGCTTTATCCAGTTCAAAGGATCTGGTTTGAAAGAGATCAGAGCAGATTCATCCAATGTGAATGGTTAGAACATTATTTTTTCACTTTTTTTTACAGTGTTTCATCACTAGCTTGGTTCATGTCCAATCAGAGACCAGCTTTGTCACTATCGGCCAGCGAATCTTGGCAAATCCCCTAAGGTAAACCAAGAATTTGTGGCTTCATGCATTTCTGTCAACTCAATCTTTGTAGTCACCAGAGTCTGCGTCTCCAAATGCATTGATTTTTCTTTTCTTAAGATTTATCTTAAAGCGAAGGGCAGAAAACTCGAATTTTTGTGTAGGACTATGTTATTTGTTCCTTCTTGAGCCTGAACATAAAGATTCACATACTCTTTTCGATGGCACTTACATGTTTACTTCATTTACTGATGAGAGAGACATCTCAGTGGACTTGTGCGAATTATTCTTTGTTTCTTAGAGAAGCTCAAGAACTTTCACTTACTTCCACATTTGCAGCTAGGGCATTGAATTAGTCTAGCAGAAAGAACTTTTTGATCAGAAGCCTGGTCATTGAAAACAATGGGAATCATTATGATTATAAATCTTTAGTTTTTTGGATTGTTTCAAGCCACTGTCCAGGGTATACTTTTAGCAAATATGGAGTTTCAAAAACCACAGTATGGTAGGTTTGGTGATTTGCATGATTGTATCATAAATTCAACATCTTTAAACAAAAATTATGGTACGTACGATATCGGTGTCTCTAGCAACTGGTCTAATGAATTTTTTTATTTATTCTTCTGGTGTTTCAGATATTATTTCACGTCTTCCAATTTGATTAGGACATTATTTTTCTCAAAAAGTAAATGAACTACTACTTGTCTTCATTTTAGGCTCTTAAGAAAAAAATTTCTGGAAGTGCTTGGAGTTTATCTTGTGCCATGCACAGGAAAGAAGTCTCATGTATATTGATAAAGTTAACAAATCTCATTAATTAGTTCTATCGATTATGAATTATTACTTACAACTATCAATTAAGGACTGTAATGCAGCTAAATACATATACAGAAATAAGTGGTGGCAGACATTTCAATATGCAAGGAATTGTTCATTATATATGCATGTGAAGCAAAGAATTTTCTTGATTTAAAGTGAGATTCACACCGTAGAATGAGTGCACATGGACATGTGGACTTTTTCTTGTACCTTATAGCATCCAGAATAACTCTAATATAGAAGTTGCTTTCCTGGGATATAACTGTGAACATTGTACCGTACTACTATTAATCTAACAAACACTTCACCTTTATTTTAGTAAAATGTCACTAAAAATGTTCACCTTTCTTTGTTTGTAGTAGATCCAATAATCTCTCTTTGTCTATGCTTTTGTAGCATTTAGGTGGGATTGATTCTGTCATACAACATTCTTTGGACCCTTAAGAACTTCAGTGTAGGAGCTATTGGTACCTGTATTTTTAGGGCATGATAAGATATATCTGGAGGCTAATCAATGCGAAAATTGGCTATGAAAGTATCCTGGAAAGTGTGCAGTTAATGGACTTATGTTGTTGACTCCTCGTAAGTATCTTAAACAAAAGAAAGAAGGAAGAAAATAGGTATGCATAGAGTTTGAGATTTATACTGAATGAGATGTACAGATCTGATGTTTGTGGTAACTACTAATCCATTTCTATATGCTCTCACACTACAAGCAATAACTTATCTGTGCATTCGTAGTGAGACTCTGATTCAAATTAACTGAGAGGTCAGATCAGCTTGTTCCAAGAATGATCTAAAGGCAATTGTGTTTCTCATTCTCTTGTTGCAGGGTCCGTTTCCATTATGGCCATCCTGATATATTTGACAGGATATTCCACATAACACGGGGGGGCATAAGCAAAGCTTCAAAAATAATCAACTTGAGTGAAGATATTTTTTCTGGTAACCCTAGCATATTTATATGATATTTCACAGGGACAGGATCTGACCATTTCTCGCTGCAGGGTTTAATTCAACTCTCCGTGGGGGATTTATAACACATCATGAGTATATCCAAGTGGGAAAAGGGCGAGACGTAGGGATGAACCAGATCTCCCTTTTTGAGGCAAAGGTTGCAAATGGAAATGGTGAGCAGACACTTAGTCGTGATGTTTATCGGCTCGGGCGGCGATTTGACTTCTACAGAATGCTGTCATTCTATTTTACGACTGTCGGTTTCTACTTCAGTAGTATGGTAAACCAACCACTCCTCTCTACTCATTTTGCAGCAACTCTCTGAGTTCATTCAAATTTGGGATAAAAATAATGTTGGAACTTTTGGTTCACAGTTTGTAATTGCGGTTCCCTGTCACATGGTAAATGCTTGGTAATCAAATCAGTTAAATCTTGTGAATCTTAGGGGTTATTCTAGGTCCATTCTGTCTTTTTGAGAGTCAGTACAATTAATGGAGTAATTCCTTGAGAATGGGGTCATAGTTCTTCCTTGGGTGTCTAGTTCTGGTGGTTGATCCATGAGCAAGTCATTTCCACTTTGTTAATGAAATGGTACAAAAATATCGGTTTGGCTAAATCTGTTCCGAGATTTGGCAAGGTACATCAAATTGCTGGGCTGTATTACCATGGATGGAGATTTTTTTTTGGAGGGGGGGGTATTATGTTGATTGGTAGGCAATTAGAATTCTATCTCATTATTTTTCTTCTGAATTTTGCATTGGCAACTCATGGTAGCTTACGTTTTTACCGTTTTGGACTTTTTCATTCAGCTTACCGTCCTTACGGTGTATGTTTTCTTGTATGGACGGTTGTACATGGTTATGAGTGGGTTGGAAAGCGAGATTCTTCAGAATCCTACCATACGTCAGACGAAGGCACTTGAAGAGGCCTTGGCTAGCCAATCTGTCTTTCAGTTAGGATTATTGCTGGTGCTGCCCATGGTCATGGAAACTGGCCTGGAAAAAGGGTTTCGGACTGCCCTCAGTGATTTTGTCATTATGCAGCTGCAGCTAGCTTCCGTGTTTTTCACATTTCAGCTTGGAACAAAGGCTCATTTTTATGGAAGAACAATCTTACATGGAGGATCCAAATATCGAGCAACGGGTCGTGGGTTTGTTGTTTTTCATGCAAAATTCGGTGATAATTACAGGCTTTATTCACGAAGTCACTTTGTGAAAGGTCTGGAACTGTTTATACTGTTGATTGTCTATGAAGTTTATGGGGAGTCGTACCGCACTTCAAATCTCTTCTTGTTCATCACTTTCTCCATGTGGTTCTTGGTTGCTTCATGGTTGTTTGCACCGTTCATATTCAATCCATCTGGTTTTGACTGGCAAAAGACCGTAGATGATTGGGCAGACTGGAAGAGGTGGATGGGTAATCGTGGTGGAATTGGTATTCAACCTGATAAAAGTTGGGAATCATGGTGGGAGGAAGAACAGGAGCACCTGAAGTATACAAACATAAGGGGAAGAATCCTTGAGATAATACTTTCGGTTCGCTTCTTTATTTTCCAGTATGGAATCGTGTACCACCTTCAAATAGTTCGCCATGACAAGAGTATATGGGTAATCTATAAATTTCATTGCAACTTTCTCTTTCCTCCTGTTGCTGATTTGTCCTCACAGGATCATTCTCTAATGCTCTTTTTTTCTTTTGTAGATTTATGGACTTTCTTGGGTGGTGTTGCTAACCACTCTATCAGTTTTAAAGGTACGCCTATACGATATATGGAGGTTTTGTTCCTAGATCTGCATGTTAGCCACACGCATTATTATGAGTGAAGTCCAGTTGATCATTATTATTTTCTGCTGCTTTTCTGTTACCTTATTCAAATCAAACCACAACAAACATGTTCTCCTTTGCAAATTATTATTGCCTTGATGTTTTCAGATGGTATCCATGGGAAGACGAAGATTCGGTACAGACTTCCAGCTCATGTTTAGGATCCTGAAAGCACTTCTTTTCCTTGGATTCGTGTCGGTTATGACGGTCTTATTCGTCGTATGTGGACTCGTTGTATCTGATATATTTGCTGCCGTCCTTGCGTTTTTACCTTCCGGCTGGGCTCTTATTCTGGTAAGTCTGGACTGGCGCGATCTTAAAAGAAGCTCCATGTATCAAGTGGGTTGTTCTTGACTTGCCCGAGTCAGAACCACCTAATTTTGCACAGACCACTCCTCACGTTCATATTGTGATTAGTCCTACGTAAATTTTCAAATGGCGTGGCCTCCCCACGTGCTTTTCATAGTACTGCGAGACTAATGAGATCGATCTTCTCTTGCTCTCGCTCTCGACAGATTGGGCAAGCATGCAGGCCGTTGCTTAAAGCGTTAGGACTCTGGGATTCGTTGAAGGAGCTGGCGAGAGCGTACGAATTCGTAATGGGGTTGTTGTTATTCATGCCGGTCGCCATTTTGTCGTGGTTCCCGTTCGTTTCCGAGTTCCAAACCCGCCTCCTCTTCAACCAAGCATTCAGCAGAGGCCTTCAGATTTCGATGATTCTCGCCGGAAGGAAAGAGAAGACAGCATGAGGCCCCCCTCATCAGGATGGGGATCTCAGAGTATATACCCCACGTCCCTCGCTACTGTCTTCAGATGTGATTTTTCCCCTCCTTTGTGCTGCATGAACTTGCACTAGAGGTCTGGGTTTCCTGACCAGCCTCTTTAACATTTGTAGTGGCATCAAGAAGGTCGTTCATCGTTTATACTGTCACCTTGACACCTCACCTCTTCTCTTTCCACGTTCTTCGGCTCAATGCTGTATCCTCAGCAGGATCTTTTGTTCTGCTGAATTCGATTTTTTGAACTTTGTAATGTCAAGAAGGTATGTATCATATACATTTTGCTTTTAATATTTTGTTCAAATCTTGTCTTTTATATGAGGCCTAGATTCTCTGCACTAGCAATTTCTCAAGATAGTCGAATTGCCACGTGCACTAATTTATAAATCATAACGCACCTTCTTGATCCATCATTGATTGTGTCGATTAGATGTATTTATAAACAAGTTAAAAACTCAAGAACGATGTTTATTTAAGTCATAAATGGGTGAGTATTAATCAATAATAAATGGATTTTCAAACAACCCGAAAAATCATTACACATTGTTATTTAAATTTATTTATGGGCGATTTACTTGGTGTCACGAGCTCAAAATAAACAGAACTTTAGGGTTCATGTCATCGATTAAAATCGATTCTTAAAAAATCGTTAAAAAAGTCATTGAAATTTTGTGAAAATTAAGGTAACTATGCTACTAATTCCCTAACACACCGGGTACTTTTATTATCTGCAATATTTACTAAATTACACAAAGAAGTTATTAATTGAAATTTACAGATTAAAACAGAGAAATTGCTAAATACTCAAATGTCTTATATTTGTTTCGCAATTTCGAAAGGTCTTATAAATATCCATAAATTGAAATTCTTCAGCCCGCTTTTTCTGTCCCTCTAAATTTCGCCCCCATCTCCTTCATCCCTCCCCGCCCATCGCTCCGATCACCGGAGACGACGCCACGCCACCGCCGACCTCCGGCCACCCTTGGAACATTCTTAGCCGCCGTTTGATCTGCGGCGAGAGAGGGAATGGACTGCGCGAGAGGCGGCATCGCGAGGTGAGAGAAGCCTCGACTGGTTTTTCCTTTTTCCTCTTTTTTCCTTGGACGCTCGTCATCTCCGACGTTGTTTGGGCCGACTCGGTACGCACTTTAGCTGTCTCTGTTAGTTTTTGTTTCCTCCTGTTTCTTCCTGCTCTCCAGTCTGTGTCGGATATTTTTATGGGGTTTAAGGTTTGATCCGTGCATAGAACCCTAATTGAGAACTTGTGGGTTCGAGACCATTCTGGCTGTAAATCGAGGCAGTGAAATCAATTCGCCGTTTTCTTTAAAAAAAAGGACAATTGATTAGAGAGAGAGAGGGGCAGAGATTTTGTGGCATGGTCATTTGCTTTCGTCTTCTTGGTTTGGAGTTGAGAGAAGAAGAAGAAGAAGATGGAGAACGAAAGCTGTTGAACAAATATTACCCTCTGGGTTTCGACCCCTCCGAGCTGCCTAGGTTTGGGAGATCCAAAAGTCGACAAATTAAGGTTTGGATAATACGTTCGAAGAGCATCTGATGCAACACCCGCGGGAGGGGACTAAGTTCAATTCCAGGAAGGAGATCGTCGTGAGACGTATTTGGGGATTCAGATGTTCAGATTTCACTTCAAATGCACCAAGTGCTCTGCTGGGCTCACTATCACAACTGATCTGCAGAATTCGGATTAAGTTGTGGAGTTAGGTGCGACAAGAAATTTTGAGCTTTGGCATAAGCAGGATGAGGTGGTGGAGAATGAGAAATCAAGAGGGAAGCTGAAGAGATGGGGCAATGCGATGAAGTGCTTGGAGAATAAGAAATGAAGAGGGAAGCTGAAGAGATGGGGCAATGCGATGAAGTGCTTGGAGAATAAGACACATGATACCAAGGGAGAGATGGATATACTTGCCGGACTTTATGAATTGACATCAATGAAGTCTAGACATGCAAATGTGGACGTAGATGCAATGTTGGAGGTTCTGCAACGTACATCTGCTGCAAAGGAAAAGAAGCTGGAGGAAGAGGATGAAGCACTTCTCAAATCAATTATATTCCATTCATGCAAAGATTTTGTATGTAGGATCAAATATGAAAATTCTGAGGATGAGGAAAATTTGACTTGACCTTTAGCTAGGAATGACAAATCAGTGAACAATACTCTCAAGAAGAGAAGTTTTTTTGAGGAATTTCCAAACAAGCCAACAGATTCATTGACAAAAGCTACTTCCTCTGTGCCGATTGTGGTGATAAAGAGAGCTGCTCCAAGTGTGAGCATTGGACTACAGTCACTACTTCAAAACTATGGAAGTGACGATGATATTGATGATAATGATTGAAATATGGTTTAGTTGTAAATGGTACTATTCATTTTCTCGCTTTATTAGGTTCTGAGTGAGTCATTTAAGCCTCATGCTTCTTTTCCTTTGAATTAAAATTAGAAAACTTTTTGATTATCTCAATTGTAATTTCTGACTGAAGGGAAAAACATGCGAAGTATTTTGCAATGGATTTTTTTTTTTTTTTGGTCCAATTTAATGTTTTAGCTGTTAGATGATTGTGTGGGTTAGTATTTAAATATTTTAACACTACTCCTCACATGTAGTCTGGACTTATGCCTAATTGGGTAGGTAAATAGGAGATCTGGAAAGATTTGAACTCGCTTTGATATTTGTAGAAAGTCTAATCCAAAAGTTTAAAGTGTTAGATAAAAACTAATATTTAAATTTTCTAACTACATGTATGCAAAGATGTTCCATTCATTTGAGCATAAAAGCCATAAACTTGTTGATAGTAAATTCTAAAACGATGAAGGGTTGCGCTCGTTGTGGGACTACCCAACAATTTGAGTACATTCTGGAGCTGGATGCATTAAATAAATGCATCCAGAAATTTTTCACAATTATCCTAAGATAGGCGCAACTAATTTCTGAATGCTCATGGTAAAGAACGGAGAGAATGGTATTTTGATTTCCCCAGTCCTATGAAAAGTTCCAGCCCCATAGTCCTATGAAAAGTTCCAGCCCCATAGTCCTATGAAAAGTCCCAGCCCCATCTAGAGTTTGAGAGGTTTTTTGACTTGTTAAATAAGTTGGTATTTTTCTGTTATTGTCAGCATCAAATGCTCCTTTTAAAGTGTTTGGCTCAACTGGTTTTACGTTATGTTTTCGGCATGTTTATACTACTGAATGGTACTGTTGCACAATGTTACTTGCCTTATAGACTGTACTGTTGTGCACTGTAACTTGGCTTACTTACCCTTTCAGTCTGTGGTATTGTGGTATCCCATTCTGCCATCTCTCTCTCTCTCTCTCTCTCTCTCTCTCTCTTTGTGGATGGTGACCCTGGCCATACCAGGCAGGTTTTGCCTCTCTGCGCATGCTGATGATTCAATTCTGGCTTGTGTTGCAGATTCTTCGTCAGGGGATGTCAAACTTATTGGGAATCTAGCTACTAGATATAGAATCTGAGACCTTGCTTTTATGTCGAAGACAAGTAAACAAAGGTAGGTATAGGTTTGGCAACTTGATTCATATTTTATTCTGAAGCAGGCCGAGATTACCTATTACAGGGTGTGATGTACCCACCTTGGATTGTTTATCGTTCTGAATTACAACGCACATTCTGGAGACGCAGTTTTTGTGGATATAAATTAAAAAATATATTCATATTAATTTATTGTCGATGCAGCAAGTCTGATCACCAAAGCAGCAGCGGTACATCAAAAGTGCAGGGGATGGTACTGCCTCGTAACTCGCAGCAGCTGGAAAGTAAGCAAGGTCAAAGCGGGCAGATCCAAAGTGTAATTAGTGGAAGCTTGATCAAAAGTCTGACAGTCTTGGATGAATTCAAGCATGGATTTCCATCAAATGGCTTGTCAGTCGCCTCAAATAAGTGGTGGGGAAGTGGCAGTCCAGGAGATTTTGAGTACATAGGTGCAACTGAAACTGATAGAGCGTGCAGACCGAAGTGCGATGATGTGGCAGATGATGGTTCCAATGCTGAAAAGAAACCTGAAGGTGAGAAAGAGAACAGCGATTCCACTCTCCGGGGCGCTAGTTTGCTGACAGCTGTGAGAAAAAGAGCCCTTGAGGAAGGACGGGAGGCACTCAAGCTGGGTGCTTTTAGGAGCCACCATGCTCATAAGATAGGCAAGAAAGAGAAATCACTGATGCTTAACATTTTTCAATCGTCACTGCCAAAGGGATGGATAGATGATTAGGTTTAATGTGAGGGATACTCAAAAACTGTAATATAAGTGATTTACTTACCGCAGTTGAAGATAAAATGCTCAAATGAAGTGCTGTTTGTTTGTCTCTAATTGTCGACTCTCAAGTGTTGAGGTACTCTACTCACTATGATCTTTTCAATTGTCTGTTGCTTATGTTGGTATTTTCATTTGTTGAGCGGCAAGAAAAGGAGCTGGAATGGGCTTTACATTTCTCAATTCTCAGAAGACAAGCGTAATTCAGCCAATGACATCTCCTAAGATTCACATGTTCGCACAGGACAAAGGTGTGCTCGAGCTGATCCGGAGACCTTTGCCAAGCACCGCGAGCTTGAGGTCATCCATGTGAGGTGGGCCATGCTTGGCGCCCTCGGGTACGTCTTCCTTGAGCTCTTGTCCCGCAATGGGGTGAAGTTCAGTAAGGCGGTTTGGTTTAACGCTGATGCACAGATATTCAGTGAGGGTGGGTCGGACTACATGGGGAACCCGTGCTTAATTCTGTGCACAGAGCATCTTGGCCATTTGAGCCATACAGGTGATCCTAATGGGTGCAGTGGAAGGATGCAGGGTTGTTGGGGGCCCACCCCAAGAGGTGACCGACCCGATCTTCCCCCGGGGGAACTTCGAACTGTCGGGCCTCGCGGACGATCCCGAGGCATTTGCGAAGCTGAAGATGAAGGAGATTAAAAAAAAAAGAAAAAAAGAAAAAAAAAAAGGGAGGTTGGCCATGTTCTCCATGTCTGGGCTCTTTGTCCAGGCCATCTTGACAAGGAAAGGCCCATCGGAAAACCTGGCTGATCACCTTCCGTGAGCTTATGCCGCCAACTTTGTGGCCGGAAGTGAAGTGAAGTGTGCGATAGATTAACATAGTGAAAATGCGTGGGATTTGGGGTGATTGAATTGCATCTGTTTTTAACTTTTTGACGGGTGATTGAATCTGAGATTGTTTATTGAGAATCTCGGTGAACGGTGGCCAAAATCTCTAATTTTCTTGGCAATAGTTTCACTCTCGAACCTTGAGAGTGGAACCGGATTTTCAATGAAGAATTAATTTCCATAGAAATGGTAGTTCTGGAGGATTACGAGTACCAGACACCTTCATCAGATGAGTATGACTAACAATGAAATACAAGGAGATTTTGCCTGGGCAAAAAATAGACGCTAGTGACAGCAGACTGCATTAGCAACTCTACGCAAGCAAGTCAATCTTCATCGGATGAGAAAGCTTGAGCCCAAATTGTTAGTGTTTCACGTGAATGGATCCGGATTTATTGATAGTCTTCGAGGAAGCATTGATTCCCATAGAAATGGTAAGTCTAAGGTTACAAGTTCTTACCATATTCATAAATATGAGTGTGATTCCACTGACAAATGACTGCCAATTCTATGATGTTTTCTCGTCACCTGATTTCCCTCCTTCACTCTCGTTTGGAAGGACATGATTTTTCTGCTAGCACGGGTCGGATTGTGTTTGCCTTCTCAGTATTTGGAAAGACGTAAGTTTCTTAACTCTCCTCGCGGACGATCATTTCTCAGAATTTACCTTCTCAGTTCCTTTCTGTGGGACCAACTTCCCTCCGGAGCCATAAGATAGCTTTTCTTCTCTTTTGTACAAAAGAGAAACTTTAGAGCATCATTTAATTTTAGATTATTGACGTACATCGAATGTGAGGGAAAATTTTAGTAAGCTTGATGTATGCATGTAAAGCGCATGTCTTGTTGGAATAGCCTCCTCGTGCTTAAAGCATTGTGGATGATCTAATTGTTCAAAGAATCTAGTGTACTTAAACTGAGCCCCATGTTTTGGCATGAAATTGAACAGCGGCTCGGGAAAGCACTTGGTTCTGATCTTTTGGGTTGGCTCAGTCTAACACAAACCCGAGCTAGCTTGTGATTAATCTGCTACCACGAGAGTTTTTCATGGAATTGGCATGCTCGCCTTTCTTGTTTAAGATTAGAGTTTTAGTCACCACATTTGTGTAATCTCTTCGACTCACCTAAAATACAAACCTATGTGTCATCAAATCATCTAGTCTATATGAAGTAGAGGTAGTGCAGTAACAAATGCTAATTAGTTGAGTGATCTAAGAATTCTGAACATCGATTAAGAGAGAGAGAGAGAGAGATCATGACTATAGCTTTTATATGGTCTTTTTGTCTCGATCCCTTCTAGTTCTTGAAGATACAGTAAGGGAAGACAATGGTGAAAATTACGCCTCCATGTTCTTGCTAATCGATGAGAAACCTTTTAAGACGTGCAAAACAACCTGTCTCCTATTAGCCTAACACTGCAAACCATACCTAACTGTCCCCAAACAAAGAATATCCCCTTAAAAAAAAAAAAAACAAAACAAAACCCCCTTCCTTAATTAGCCTAATTTTTCCCCTGCCAAAGACAATATTTTACTGCGTATCTCAGACAACAGTCACCATCATCATCATCATCAACTTGAGTGATTACGATCTGTTATAATGACAATTAACAACTAAGCCTTGTATATAATGGTGTGGGTGTGGTGGGGGGGAACTTTGGAATGACACTCTCAGACCGTCTGTTGCAAAAGCATGTAGTGTTGGAGCATCTCATTGGACCATCAATACAGACACTGAGAAACCAACAGAATTACAAATTCCTACCGAGCATATTATAATGCCGGAAGATCTAATTGTTTCTCTTTGGAGCCAATGCTGATGACACCCTCAAAGTGAGAACAGAATGAAAAAGGCCACTTATAGAAGCAGCATCAATCTGTTCAGGAAGAGAGGGAACTAGCTAGCTATATTTTAATGGTAGCTGAACCACCAAGTTGGAAGCATTATATAATTTGTATGTATGAGTATGGACAAGTGACCATATGAGGCTCAGAAAAAGCCCTGTCCTTTTGGTGCTTAGATTAATGGGCATTGGATGCTCTCTGAGAGTCTCAGTTCTACCCTATCTATTATCTGTCAAACCAGTTTCTTGAGAGCATGATGCTTACAGAATCATTTCCTTCAATTCTAAATCATTCTTTTATCTCTCAAATATCTCAGTACAGATGTGCATCCTCTCTCTCTCTCTCTCTCTCTCTCTCTCTCCCCATTCAAAGGAACTTAAAGGCACATTCTATCATTTTGACTATGCTGATCTCTACATTCAAGAATAGCTTGAGAGAAACTATCAGCGTATTGTTGATCCCTAGTGTATATGCTTGGAGCTTGAAGTACTTTCTGCCCACAAGAGTTACAGCCTATTCATGGGGTCAAACAATGTTTCTTCATGATAGACTTCTATAGAAAGTGCAACTTCTTGAAACTTCTGCTTAATATTTATGACTTATCCATCAAACTAATAATCGGTTATGTTAATCATTATATTACAAAATAATTCTGTATGGATTTAAATCACCTAAACTTTCCAAACTATTATAATGTGTTCACTATTGGATAAATGTAAATTTTGAAACATTAAAAGCAAAAGTTATAAAACCAAGTCAGTAGTAACAAGTCATTTCATAAGGTGAAGAGCATCTTCATCCACTATAAAAACATTTGGGAAAAAGTAATGTGAATACTACGATTAACCTATGTAACTGATAGATGTGAACATCCACGACTAGACATCCAATAAACAAAGTTATGTACATATTCAGCACATAATTCATATAACTTTAAATGTACCGATTTTATACGCATTTTGATAACATCATGTATTATTCTCAAAGGGAGTTGAATTACCAACTATCCCAGAAAAATAAAATAAAGAAATTTTGTCCCTTCTCACTCCCAATCAAATGTCCATGTAAGATCAATACTTCCTCCGCAAAGAACTAATGGGTCCTTCGGCTTTTGGACATGCATGATTGTTGCGTAAATAACGTTGTTCACTTTATCTTAGGCCGAGACAAACTTTACAAAAGAAATATAAATAAATACCAAGTAATAATCTCAAATATTGTCCCTTTCCCAAACCCTTTTTCCTACATGAAGTACGAATTAAACTTCCAATATCACCTTTTCGATGTCTCTCTTTCTAGGTGATTTTCGTATTGACCAAACAATCTCATTCTCGAAGGCGTCTCTAGCCCGTATAAACAAAGACATCCCTTTTGAATTTCACTAAATGAATTAGCTCAACTGGCCATGATAAGTCCAAACAAAAGTGAAATTTCGGGGGAAGAGATAATTAGGTCAACAAATTGATTAAACTTAAATTGTAATTTGGAAGAAAGGTGCATTTCCACGTGCCGCTCACGTGATTAAAGTGCATATGTGATCTGTTTAGGAAGATGTTCATAGAAGCTTGCGTACCGGCATTGGTAATTGCTGTTGAAAGCACAGCTCAAAAATACCCCTCAAACAGAATTCTCAAAAATCAGTAACGATTTTACTATAGCTATCTGAGAATTAGTGTATTGGAAACATTGAACTTTCTTCATTGGGTCCTTAAATAAGTGTTCTGAGAACACCATTAATAAAATTTTATTTCTCAAATCTATTCTCTTGAGCCTCGCTTCATTTTAAGACAACCGGTTAGAGATGCTCCTGTAAAATGGGGCTATTTGGGAGGCCCCGCCTCGTTGGACTAAAGTGCATATGAACAAAAGCATGGTGAGAGTTTAAGGTTGTCAAATAGAAAGATGCCACAAATCATGTGTGTAGACTTTCTGGCATGATATGTTGAATAAAAAATACTTTAAAATCGACCGTTCTCTTATAAAGTATATTCAACCAATGAATCCACTAACATTTCATCGAGAATATATGACTTAAATTCCTAACCCTCGAATCTTTTAGATAATTATCAAGGGGTTAGCAACTGAGAGTGAATGCTTCTTTGCTATTTACTTATCACAATCATTTCATAACTTCATAATTCATGTTAATATAGGCTCTTTATGAATTGCAAATTATGTGAAATTTGCTTAATTGGTCCACAAGAAAAATAATAACTCTATTTATTGTTCTTTTATCACCGTTTGTGAAAACGTACAACGTCTCGATTGGATTATATCTTTGCCTATCTACCAAATGGGACCATATGAGTAGTGCCAGATCAGCTGCTGCTTGCTTGTGTTAGGCAACAGATTGGCAGCTTTCCAGTGGCACAACATCTTGCTAATTCCATGATAAAATAATAATTACCAAAGAGAAAAGATATTATAAAAAATAATAAAAATTGGGAAAAAATTGGAAAGAATTTCTTTGTTGTGATGCAAAAGTTATGCTTCGGACAAAAGCCAAAGACTCCTTCGCTCTCCCTAATTGGTGGCTTTTCCATTATCTCCTTTTCACTTTATTTTTTGAAAAGATTAAAAAAAGGGGAATAGTAATAATGATGGCCAAGAAAGGCACGTCTTTTCTTAGTTTAAATTTATATTAAAATGTTAAGGTTTAGCTTTTAATTAAAGCTTGGGAAGGTTGGGTTTAGTCAAATCGCCTTTGACATGATTATCCCTAAACAACCGTTGGGGCGAATATGTAAATTATGGTGGCCATCACTATCGGAATTCACGCATTTGAAAACTATTTTTATTTTTTTGGGGACTTGGTCAAATCTCCTCATGAAGGTAATCCATCATCGATCATCATGTTGAATTTCATGCAAGAAAAGGAACATCAAAAATTAAAAATATTAAAAAAAAATAGAAACTTCAGTTGAGTGTTATAATTTGTTACCGTTAATTCCTGATTAGCACCACTCTCTTTTGTAGATGCATGTTTAGTATACTTATATATACTTTTTCAAAAAAAAAATAACATTTCATAAACATGCGGGTTAACTAGTGAAAATTGGCTCAATAGTAAAGGAGCTAGCATATTATAATTGTAAATTAGATGCATGACACTAGTTTAATTCAATAATCGAACTATAATTTTAATCTTACCTCGACAATGAGAGGTTATTGAGCCAACATCAAGTGATTAGTATGTTTGGATCACCACTCAATCGGCAATTTGGATCTACCAAAACCATGACGTTAATGAGGTATTTTGCATACTGTCAATGTACTTGGTTGGGCGGATCTTCCTCGATATAGAAAGCGAAAATTACATAACATTAGTAATTGCGAACATTAAAAAAAAAAACGGAAAAATCACAACTGATATTTTCTCAAGTGGTGTTCACAACTCTTTATATTTTTTGGGAGCTAAAACCAAATTATAGACACGATGGCCAAACATGTTGTCAATGAACTAGAGCAGATGTGGATTTCTTTCTATAATTACGTCGAGGATCAAATGGATCAAGAAATTAAAGATTGCGGATGATATGCTGATATTGCTCCGTGCAACGATGCATGGGAAATTGAATTTTTATAAATCCAATTATTAAATCGAGGCCGAGTACTTGGTTAACAAGTTAAGTCTGCATGATTTTCCAAGGCAAATAGTGACGGAAAGCTTGCAAATGACAACACACGTTATCTTTTTGACAATTTTTAAACATTTTTTTTTTGTCAAATTGTCTTTTTTACAAACAAAAAAAAAAAAACTGAAAAACACCTCGAAAAGGTGTTGATCCTTTTCAAAGCTTCCCACTCGAGCACGCATACACGCGCAAAATAATTTTTTTCAAAGTTATAAATTAGGAAGGGATTTTAGAAAGTTAGAGAGATTACTCCTAAAATTTCATTACATTGAATATTTAGTAATATGCTTTCATTTATTGTAGTGAGTATTTTTATCATGGCACATTGTATTGCACGAGAAACTATAAAATAATCTATCAACACTATTAGCTAAAAATCATGAAAATAATCAGTGGAGTTAAACTCTTTAATTGAATTTTGCTCATGAAAATCCACTATAAGTTATGCAATATAATATAACTAGTCCAAAATAATAAATCAATCATTTTCTTACCATTTACAAGTTACTCGATAATAAACTAATACATTCCATAATCAATTTGTGTGAAAATTAAATCAGTTTATATTGGTCAAGTCAATTATGTGATTAATTGCCACAAAAATGGACATTAGATTATCGTATAAAATATGACGGCTAATATCATTTTAACACATAGAAGAAGTGGAAATGGGCATTATGTTGCCTTTTGGAAGCGTGGCCAATCCTAGACGTTGAAATTAGAAAGGAAGCCGAAGTGACAATCCTAAAGCCCCACCCTTGCATAGCAAACAAGACTATATTATCAATTTACTAATAAAGAGTATACGGAGATACGGAGAGACTTCCTACTTGTTGATGTCTTGGCAGGGTTGCGGTGGCGGACCACCAATGCTAGACCTTTAAATCGCGAGTGGTGCAAAATATCTAAACTTTAAATTGAATATTTTATAGTGTATAAATTTTAGTGTGAATTATCATCCGTTGTTTTATCTGTAAAAGTTTTTAAATAGAGAGCATTCCATAATTTGGAAGATAAAGGGTCAATTTTTTTTTCCCCACGATATTTTTTTTTATCTCAAATTTCCCCTGATTTTTTTTTTTGGGGGGGGTGGTGTTTTCAAATTTCTCCATTGTCAATTTTCCAAAAGCTCAAACGAAAAAGAAGAAGAAGAAGCAAGGAGAGGTACTGGCTTCTGAGAGAGAGAGAGAGTTTCGACTATCAGTTTCCCCTTTCCCCCCGGTTGGGTTGACTCTCGCTCTCTCTTTCTCTCTCTCTCTCTCTCTCTCTCTCTCTCCTCTGTCTTTTATTTAACCTTTATAGCCACCACACCAACAATAAATTCCTGCTCTGTTCACCTCTCTCCCCTTTTTCCCTTGCTTTCCCTTTACTCTCTCTCTCTCGTTTCCTCCATTGCAAACCAAGCTTTCAGTCCTTTCCAGCTCTCTGATAGGAGGCTCTCCTCTCTCTCTCTCTCTCAAACATTACACGCACCAACCCCATTTCCCCCACCTTACGCTTTTTTTTTTTTTTGGCCTTTCTTCCCTTTCCTCCCCCTCCCCCCAAAAGGATTCCCCATCTCTCGCCACAACTCTACCACGCTCGCTCCCCTTCTCATGATTCTGCCTTGGAGATTAGGATTTTGTCTGGGCCTTGCGTCTCGCCACTTACCCTTTTCCCCGTTCTTGTGAATACAGCTCTCTCTCTCTCTCTTTGGCCCACTCCAGGTGACTCCATCCTGCTGCTTCCGACCTACTCCATCCTCCTGCTGCGACATTGCCGAATTGGGTCTGTGATTTCAGGTCCTCCACGGAAGGAAGCGCATCATACCCGTGCTCATTGAATCTCCTTCTGGTCATAAAAAAGAAGACTTTTTTCTTGGCCCTTGGAGGAGGAAGATCAAGGGGGTTAGCTCAGATCACATCCAAGGTATTTGCTTCTTCTTCTTTTTCTGCCTCCCCCTTGAATCACTTCACTTTCTTCAAACGGTCTCCCGGTTTTTTTTTTCCTTTTTATCCGTCTTACTTGGATCATAAGCGATGCCTTGGTATATTTATTATGGGTTCTGCATTCGGTCCCTTTTTAACCGACTTTTGCAACGCCCTTTGCTTTTCCATGAATATGAGATGTTCTGTCATCGCACGCTTCTTCTTTCGGTGTTAAATGCCTGAAAAACGGTTCTTCCTTATCAGGTTCCTTCCTTATCCGTTTCGTCTCGCCTTTTACTCTGTGTTGTTTAAGTGTGAATTTGACTTCTTTATTGCGAATGAGAGCTAGGAAACTCGCTGAACCATATGATGCTAATGCAGCAAATTTTTTTCTCAATTCTGTGGCAGAGGAAAAAGAAAAAGAACCGAGCAGTTTCTAGAAATTCTGGCATTGGAGCATCAGAGATGTCATCCGGGAGTTCTTTGAACTCGAAATTGTCGCAAACTTTCCTGGGAGTGAAGTTATGGGTTTTGATTGGCATCTGTGTTGGCGCATTCATAGTTTTGATTCTCTGCGCCTTATGTATCTGGGTCACATTGCGGAGAAAATCGAAAAGGACGGACGTGTTCTCCCTTTCCCAGATACCGAACGTGTCCAAGGATATCAGGGTCGACAGAGTGGGTGGCCAGAATTTCCCTGATCACCCAGAAACTGTGTCCCTCGCAGTTAAGGACAAACCGATAGAGAAGAACTCGGAGAAGATGGTCGTCCACTTGGCCACGAGCAAATCGAGCGATCCGGATAACCTTAGTCAGTGCAGCTCTATTTACAACCAGGAGAGGGGATTAAGTTCGCAATCAGGAGAAGAAGGAAGCTCTGGGAATGTTCGAAAAAATCCATCTTTGCCTTACGCTGGACTTGTTACTGCCTCTCCTCTAATTGGTTTACCAGAAATTTCGCATCTTGGATGGGGGCACTGGTTTACACTCCGGGATCTAGAGCTTGCGACTAATCGTTTTTCGCCACAGAACGTGCTTGGTGAGGGTGGTTATGGAGTTGTTTATAGGGGCAGACTAATTAATGGAACTGAGGTTGCTGTCAAAAAGCTTCTCAATAATTTGTAAGTATACTTCCAATTAGATGACCTGCGATTTCCCAAGTTTTAATCCAAACACATGTGATCAACTTTACTATGATCTGGATATCCAGAGGACAAGCTGAGAAAGAATTCAGGGTTGAAGTGGAAGCAATTGGTCATGTTCGGCATAAAAATCTTGTTCGACTGTTGGGATATTGTATTGAAGGAGTTCACAGGCAAGATTTATTTGCTCATTCGCTAATTGCACTATTTCCCTTTTCTTTTTAATTGTACTGCATGATGGAGATTGTTTTTAGTCCTTAGTGCTTGTACACAGTACTTGATCTGCTGGATCAATGCATTATGTTATTGGTATTACCTTTATCTGACTGCTCGTGCTTCTAGCACTTATTTGATGAAAATGTCCTTTGATATGCCTATACTTCAGGATGCTTGTTTATGAGTATGTGAACAATGGAAACTTGGAACAATGGCTGCATGGTGCTATGTGTGAACATGGTGTCCTCACTTGGGAGGCCCGCATGAAGGTTATCCTAGGAACTGCGAAGGCGTAAGTATAGGATGCAAAATCATCTCTCTTCCCCCAATTCGTTTCATAGTTTGCAATGACTCTTTTATCGACTTCTGCAATTAGGACAGAGTTGATTTGTCAGTTGTCGGGATTATTGGTCCTCCATTAAGTTGATCCAATTTTCAACAATAATAGATGCTTTAACTCATTTTTGTGGGCTTAATTAAGCCTAATATTTAGTGGAAGACTGAAAGAAATTGCCCTGCCTTTCAGGCTTGCGTATTTGCACGAAGCAATAGAACCCAAGGTTGTTCACCGGGACATCAAGTCGAGCAACATTTTGATGGATGACGAATTCAATGCCAAGGTGTCTGACTTTGGATTGGCTAAGCTGTTGGGATCAGGAGAAAGCCACATCACAACCCGAGTGATGGGAACATTTGGGTATGTCTTGATCTTGTCTTGTCTGCTTTGTGGAGTTTGCCTGTTTGAGAGTACAGCCAGGTAATCTGTCCTTTGACCTCGTACCTTACACATGAATTACAGATATGTGGCTCCAGAGTATGCCAACACTGGAATGTTGAATGAGAAGAGCGACATTTACAGCTTCGGTGTCCTCTTGCTTGAAGCCATCACTGGAAGGGACCCAGTGGACTATGGTCGACCAGCTAATGAGGTACCGGATCTTAAACAAAAATTTACTTGTCGTGTCTCTGCCGAAGCTCTCTCCCCCTTCTCTGGTAAACTGCAAGTATAGATGCTGAGATCTGATGCTGTATAAGTCTGATAGACTTCATTGCGGTTTGCCACTAGGATAGTTTCCTGTCGTTGGGTTAATGTAATAGAGCGCTCATTGTGAAAACTCATAAGCTCTTCCAATGCGCTTCTGCTCATGGCAGGTAAATCTCGTTGAGTGGCTGAAGGTGATGGTAGGAACCAGGAGAGCAGAAGAAGTCGTGGACCCGACCCTTGAAGTTAAACCAGCAACGCGTGCTTTGAAGCGTTCCCTGTTGGTTGCACTCAGATGTGTTGATCCTGAAGCAGATAAGAGACCAAAAATGACTCAGGTTGTGCGAATGCTCGAAGCCGACGAGTATCCATTTCGCGAGGTGTGTAGTTTTTGGGAAGTCATCTACTTTGTTAACTGCATTTATACTGCCTATGCTTAAGCATCTATCCAAAGTGTGGCCTAAGAGCATGATGTCAATTCTTTTCCTTCTTCTCAGGATCGAAGAAACAGAAAGAGCCGCACGGCCAGCATGGATATTGAGTTGACAAAAGAAGTTTCTGGCTCAGCTGACGTGGAGAGCCAAGCTGATCCGGAGAGCCAGAAAATCGAGATAACTCAGGCGTAGAGCTGACAATATGGATTCCTAATTGCTTATTGACCCGGTTAGATGAAAAGCCTATCGATACATAGAGATTGAAAACCCTTCTTTGCAGCCCTCGAGCTCCTCCTATGCGCGATGGTGGAGACGGTTCATTTGGTTCATGAAGCTGAGATTTCTACTTTGGTTTTGTTACTACTTCCTTCGACACAGTTATGGAATGATTGAAATATTTTGCCTCCGACTCCCGACAGACTGTGAGAGAAAGAGATTGTACAGATGGCGACTATGGTAGTGCCTTTTTGTCGAAAGCATTCGTTCTGGTTTTCGGATCACAAATGGTTTTCTGGGGCACTGGTGTAACATCCAAGTCCTGCTCATTGGCAAAGTTTGAAAAATACATATGTTTCCCTCTTTCCCTTTTATGGACAATCCTCCCTCCCTCCCTCCCTCAATGTAATATTTATTCATGTCCTACGACATACATGGGCTTCATCTCCTTCTGTTGGTGAAGCTTCTTATTGATTCTGCGGCCCTAGTTTCAGTCCTATACTTTCTGATGCATCATGTTCTAGACGGGTTCTCGATCAAAACATACAGAGGAAAATCTCAACCGGTGCATAAATTTCCGAGTCGTTTCACGAGAAGTAGAAGCCTAAAAGGGCGATTTACATTCGTTATCTTGGCTCAATCTCAATCCGTCCTAAAAGCTCCACCTTCGGCAAGTTTCTTAGAATCCAGAGGATTGAAACGGCTCCGAAACGCTTTCCTTTTCTCTGCTTCCTTTCTTCTGGGCACCGTGAAGTGGGGGATTGCAGGAGCCGAACGTGGCCGCAAAAGTTGAAATCAGAGACCGTGGGTGGTGTCAGCTTTTGACTTTCAAGATCGTTCTGCGACATCTAACGGTCGATATACATGTACAGACATGTCTCTATATAATATATGTGTATTTGTTTTGGGGTGCGGTAGGGGAATAATGTACAGGATAATTCCCACAAATAGGAGGAAGGAGAGAGAGAGAGAGAGTGGGACCTTGCTGGCGTCACGCCTAAGTGGGACGGGAATCATCTTGGCGCAATTATTGGCCGTGACTCGTGGCGGAAGCATGGAGAAAAAGGCCGACTGGTCTGCGTCCGACACCATCGACTGAGCTGGACCGGAGCTGGGCCGATCCTTCTGCTCCCTCGGAATTTAATCATTTATGACGTCGTCTTCGGTCGTCCCTTTCAGCGTTTCGGACAAAGATTGATGCTTCCGATATTTTGACTTCTGACTGAAATTTTGTGCAACCCGAAATAGAAAGAATTGAAAAAAGAAAAAAGAAAAAGAAAAAAGCACAGACGAAGATCAAGAGTCTACTCATATTAACGGTTTGAACGGAATCGCCCATCATGATGTGCAGTTGAAGAATTACTTGCTGAGAGATTAGAGTGATTATTAAATAATTGACTCGAATTAGTTTGATTTTGATATGAGCATTGGCCGAGCGAGATGGCTATGATCGAAAGCTTTATGCTTTTCTGTGAGGTTGCCTTTGGTGTTTTTCCAAATTCAATAGAGAGAAGCAAACATTTTGCCATTATGTTATTACCAAAGTCCATACAAAATTGAGTTTATGTTTTCAAATGGCTAGGGCAACCTCTTGAGGATTGATTGATTGGAATCATTGATCGAAATGGTGAAAGTCATTATTTATTAACAACACAAAGAATTCATTAATTTTGGCTAAATGTACAATGTTACCCATAAAATTTTTAATTTATTCAATGTAGTCCTTGAATTTTTGGCACATACTCAATTTAGTCCCTAGACCATGTAAAAATAATCAATGTTGACCTTTCATTAATTTAAATTAATAGAATTTACTAATTTGACTTCTAATCCAATACGGTTCACAAAAAAGAGAGTCATAGGTGGATTATACATATAAAATATTCAATTCAAATTGAGCAATAATAATATTTTTGATTTTTTAATTTATTCAATTTGAAAAAATTGATTATAAATGGTATTTAATTACATAGATTATTATATCCTAATTTGAGTTAAATATCTTATATGGATAATCCAAGTTCAAACTTATCAAATTGGAAGCCAAATCAGTAACTTCCGTTGTAATAAATTAATAGAAGGATGTCATTAGTTATTTTCATACAATATGGGGACCGGATTAAACATTTATTAAAAGTTCATCTATCACATTGAATAAGTTAAAATTCTAGAGGCAAATTACATATTAGAAAAAGTTTAGAAACCGAGTTAAGAAAATCAAAAATTTAAAGACAACATTACACATTGGGTCAAAGTTCAATAACTATTTGTGTAAGTCCCCCTAAAAAATGAAAAAAAGATGCCCATTGTCAGGAGAATATAAGTCTGATTATATTAATCTAAATAATCGTCATTTTATTCCACTGCCTTTTGTTATTTCTGCTCGTTTTTATGCAAATTTCATTTCCTCTCTTATACTCGCTTTGTGATTAAGCTGGTTTCTATGGAGTTTTTGCAATGATTTAGAATTGGTAATCTCTGTTAATTAACATTATCTTAAATCTGAGTTATAATCATAAATAGTTCGTGACTTTAACTAGAGAATCTGACTCAAAAGAGAATTTGAACCGGAAATTGTACAATAAAGGGGGTTATAAAATATTGATCTTCGGAGAGAGATTAAATAATTGCTCGATATGATAACTTTATTAACATTCTTTTAAAATAGAATTTCGATCACTAAGTTTATTAAAACAATCCAAATTTTAAAAGATTCTCCTAAAAAAAATCAAACTGTAAACTTTTCTTATTTGACCCAAAAGAAGAATAAACGACAGTTAAGAAAAGGTGAATAAAAATCCCGAGATTGATTGATCTTCATTAAATGTATGTTTTTCCTCTGTCATCAATCCTGTCATTAACAAGATCCTCATGAGAGATAATCTTGACCATTTAAATTACGGAATGTATCTAAAGTTATTTGAAGGGTGGATACAGCGCCAGCGTTTTATTTTTTTTTACTTTTGGAAATATTCTATGAATAAAGAAATCTAATCAACGACCCTTCCGAATATTGAGACATGTCTCCTGCATCTTCTAGCTCGATTAGCAAAATCCCTCGCTAATCAGATTGAAAGAGCTATATTAGGTACTCGATTATGACGAGATTTAATCTAAGATATTTTTCACATTTCAACAAATCTTAATCGACCGGAGCTTGTTTCACAAAAATGGAGAATGAACAAATTATGAGAACCAATGACTTTGGCTAGCAATGGTTCTCTGAGTACATAAAAGCGGAAGACTCAAAAGATCCATGGCATATGGACCTTCTTTTCTAGGGCAAAACCTTTATTGCATCACACTTTTGCTCATTTGTGTAATATGACCCATGTTTACTAAAACGAACAATAAAAGGGTAAAGAACTCACATGGCATCTCATCTCATCTCATCCCATATATCTCTCCTAAATAATTTTTTTAAATTAATCTTTTCCATCCTGCAAATTCAAATCCAGTTTTGCTTAGCAAAGACAAAAATTAAATCCATTTTCTAATGGGAAAACAACACAAATAATTCTTGAATTTTGGTCTAATGTATAATGTGGTTTCTAAATTTTAGTGTAATGTACAATGTGATTCATGAACTTTTAAACTAAAGTTTAAGAACTGCATTATATATTAGGCTAAAATTCAAGAATCATTTACATCATCATCCCTTTTCTAATTGAAATGACCCAAAGTACATTTTATTTTCCTTCATTACTCTTTTATCCATCTTCTGTGCATACATATTGAGAATGAACTTCCGAAAGGACAATGAGACTTGTTCCACGCTCCTCTTGAAAAATTTGGACTGGAGTTCACGCATAAGAGAGATTCTTTGTATCGATATAAATTATCTTAAACATAGCATGATTGTCCTGCCCTAGTTTGAACATGTGCTTGAACTATCTATATATATGTAGACGACATTTTCTAATTTGGTAATATTGAAGGTAAATTAAAGATTTTTTTTTTTTTTTTTTTTTTTGGGTATCATAATATGATGAAAAGCACTAGACTGGAAAGAAGCGATCGCACGGTCCAATGAATATTGACAAAATATAATCTCCTTTCATGAAGATAATCTCCACCCCACCATTTCTCCTCCGACATGGGTAGATGAACAGAGCCAGCAACTCAAGACGATTTCCGAGCGGAAGAAACGATGGCTCCCTTCAGCTCCCCTCGTCTCTTGGCCGCAATCTGTCTCCTCCTGTTTTCCCTCCAGCTCTCTGGGCGGCCCTCGGCTTTTGCGGAAGCCGACGCCACCGCATCTTTCATTCAGAACCTGTGCAGCCAAACCCTAGAGCTCGACGCTTGCAAGAACTGCGTGTTGTCGGCGCCCACCCGGGACATCCCGGAGCTCACGTACTCGGTCCTCTTCTGCATGTACACCCACGCCATTCACGGCCATGAACACGCGGACGAGCTCTCCCACACCGCCGCGTCCTTGGGGGTAAAACAAGCGCTCGGGGTCTGCAGGGACACGCTCTTCGCAGCGTCGAACAACCTCAGCGACGCACTGTCGATGGTGAAGGGATCAGAGTACAGGGACGCATTCGAGAATATGAACAACTCGAGGCGGAGCTTGATGTCGTGCGCATACGCATTGCGGAAGTTCGTGACGGGGGACGGCGACGCAATCCCGACCTCGCTAGTGGACGACATGGTGCTCGTCAAACGCTTGTTCGATGTGGGGCATTATTTCTTTTCTCTTATAATTAAGATTAATGATAGGTGAAGATGAACTAGCTGGAGTCGGTTCTAGTTTAATAACGTAGGAAAAGATGGTCAAATTCGTAGAATATGATAATACGAATAAATGACATAAAAAGTGCAATGCAGGATCGAGATAATACCGCATATGGATTTGTTGGCTTATGTCTCTTTAATGAAAAAGTTAGGCAATTTTGTTGACAAAAAGTTGTCTTTGCTAGGTTGGTTTCCTTTTTCTAGCTAAAATAGTGCAACGACTTGGCCCGTTTCACGTGGATCGAGCTCTTAAAAAAACATTCCAAGCAATCATATAAGGTGGTGACCATTTGAAGGTGGATACTAAATTAGAAATCTCTATTTACTAATATGAATATGGGATATCATAGATCAACCAATTAGAAGTGGTGCTTTTAAGGATGTCACTCTATCATTCTAGACCTGTGAAGATGCATTCAGATTAAATCACGCGAAGTCAAAATTTTCCTAATACTAAACCTCGGCCATTTACTTTCTTATGTGACCAAGAATTAATGTTGCTGCCGGTTAACAAGCCATTAATTAGGCATCAAATTGAAGATTCCAACGATGTATCAAAGGTATATATACACATAATCAATCGATTGATTTCCACGTCAATGAAGCATGATTATAAGAAGCGCATATATTGCAATAATGCGGTCGACGAGCCGTCAATCAATGCCAGTGAATAGCTCCATATGAAATGCAAGCTTCATTTGTGACCTTAAAGTTTTCTATAAATTGCCTTAAACTATCCATGTATGCTAATCTCTAACAATTTATTTGTCACTCCACAGGAAAAATAGTCCAAAAAGTCCTACAAATATTGTAAACCGGTTAATTCAATCCTAAATCTATTAATTGTTGCTAATGCGCCTAAAAATCAGGCAATTATTTGCGCACTCGCACGTGGGTATTGTAAGATCAAGCCCACTTAATCTATTGTCTTCAATTATAACGTTAGAAAACTCTCACACTAATATATTGGCGCACATATTGTCCATCCAAGCAACATCAGGATGTCCTAATAAAACAGCGGCGCAAGTGGAATTAGGCCGGGCGGGCAATCATATCATCATCGGAATCCTCCGACGCCTATACATTAGACTCTAGGTGTCTTAGCTCCACTAGTTGTGATGATGTGTTATCGTACCTTTCTTTTTCTTTTTTTCCGTTTAAGCTGTAAGACTTTTGCCAAGTGATGCTTGCTGCGAGCGCAATAGAGGATTAGAGTGACAGCTAGATTCATATTTTATGATGTGGACAATTTCATCAGCGTCCCTTAATTTCCATCATATGTGATGCTTTAAAGTACAATATGCTAAAAAAATATTGAATAGTGTTAAAGGAGAGATTGGATTTATGAGTAGATCCCCAGCGGAGCAACTTGGAAGACGAGAGCACAGATGTAGCCAGAATTGATATACACATAAGGAAGAACTGGAATTGGAAGAGGGGGCTTTTCAAGATTCATCATTGCTTTCATGGGTTCACAAAAACTGGGATTCACTTAGTTGCAAAAACCAAAACAAAAAGAAGAAAATTAGTTACACTAATAAAAGGCTTTCGTCGGTAGATTAGATGGGATCGACTAATTGATTGTCCTAATGATCGATGTTATCTTGATTAAGGACGTGGAGAGCCAGAAAATCGAGATGACTCAGGCATAGAGCTGACGATTTGAATTCCTAATTACTTATTGATCCAGTTAGATGAAAAGCCTTTCCGACATACCGACACATAGAGTTCGCAAACCCTTCTTTGCAGCCCTCGAGCTCCCCCCTACACGCAATGGCGGAGATGGTTCGTTCGGTGGATAAAGCTGAGATTTCTACTTTGGTTTTGTCGCCACTGCCTTCGACACGGTTATGGAATATGATTGAAATGTTTTGCTTCCCACACTCGAGAGAGAGACAGCGAGAGAAAAAGATTGTACGGGTAGCAATATTATTAGTGCCTTTTTGTCGAAATTGTTCCTTCTGGTTGTCGGATCACGAAATGGTTTTCTCGGGCACTGGTGTTACATCCAAGTCGCGCTCATTGGCAACGTATGAAAAATGCATACATGTTTTCCCTCTTTCCCTGTTATAGACAATCCTCCCTCCCTCCTTCCCTCATGTAATATTGTTCATGTCCTAAATCGAGTGCCTCTTTTTGGCTCAATTACTATAGTTCATATCTAGTCATAACTAGACTTGTCAAAATGAATTATAGACCATTTATTAACCCATATATGATTTGGTGAGTTGTTATATGCCTTAGTTATATTTAGTAAATAGGTTATAAATGAGTTTATGAGTGTTAAATGAGTCATAAATGGATTGTAAGTGGATTTACAACTCATGACTCTCTTTATTCTCTCTTGCCCTTATTTGGTATTGCACTCACTCACTTTATATTCTCATCTCAATTAGGTATAGATTTTCTCAAATTGAGTTAAATATGAAATTGTTTTAGTAATATGAATCGGGTTAAATCGAAAAATTTGTATTACAAATAATGGATTATTATTGAAATAATGGATTAATTTAGGTCGAACCATTTATGACCCAATTCAAATCTAACTCGACCCAATCCATCCATTTAACATGTTTAGTCATACGATAATATACATGACTTTATTTACTCTGTGTTGATTCTGCGTTCCCTATTCTTAATTCAATTCTTTTTTATGCATAATGTTCTAAACGGATCCAATCGAAACATACAAAAGAAAAATCAGAAATGGCAAATAAATCCCGAATTGCTTTTGCGGCGAGTATAAGCCTAAAAATGCTATGTATGTTCATTATCTTAATTTAATCCCTGTCGGTCCTAAAGCTCCATCTCAGGCACGTTTCTCAGAAACCAGAGGATTGAAACGGCTACAAAGGCCTTCTCTTTTCTCTGCGACCTTTCTCCTGGGGATTGGCAGAGGCGGAGCGTGGCCGCAAAAGTTGAAATCTGCGAGGGTGGGTCTCACCTTTTTTGACTTTCAACGTCGTTCTGCGACACCTAACGGTCGTCTTTTTTTTTTTTTTTTATATAAATTTTCTGGGGTACGAAAAAGGAATAATGTACAGAACAATTCCCATAAATAGGAAGAGAGAGAGAGAGAAAAGAGAGAAAGGGTGGGGGGTGTTTGCTGGCGTCACGCCTACGTAGGACGGGAATCTTCTTGGTGCAATTATTGGTGGGGCAAGCGAAAAGGAGACTGTCCGCGTCGGACTCCATCGACTGAGTTGGATCGGAGCTGGGCCTCTCCTCCCTACGAATTTAACCATTTATGACGTCATTTTTGGCCGTCCCCTTCTGCGTTTCGGAGAAAGACGATGCTCGCGATTAACAAATCTGTTTTTATTTTACTTTTTCAGACCTCATTTTTGTATTGGCAGTATATTAGTTAACTAACAAATCTCTCTCTCTCTCTCTCTTTTTTTAATGAAAAAAGGTTTAAAGCAAAGCACACAAGTTTAACATTGTAAATTTACCATCCTAATTTTATCATCTAATAAAATATGAAATAATTAAAAAAATATAATATCCAAGCGCTTATCGATTCCAAGATCAATAAGTTACAATTTTCTTTTCCTAAAGTTATGTTTTACTATGAACTCAAATTGAGAGCTCGGTAATCTTTCGATATCTTTAAAGAGAACGTAATTGATATTATCAATCATAAGCTCTGGATTTATAGTCATAAAGAGTTCATAACTTTAACCAAACAATTCCACTCAATAAAGAGTTTGAAACAGAAGTTGTGTATGAAAGGGAGTAATTAGTAATTTAACTTTAGAGAGATTGTAAATAAATGGTCGAGATAGTAATTTTATTAACATTCTTTTAAAATGGAATTTCAATCACTAAGTTTATTAAAATGCTCCAAAGTTTAAAGGATTCTGGTAAAAAATGATGAAACTGTAAACTTTTCTTTATTTGACACAAAATAAGAAGAAATTATATAGTTAAGGAAAGGTGAGTAAAAATCTCGAGATTGATTGATCCTCATTAAATGTATGCTTTTCTTCTATCATCAATCTTACTATTATTGAGATCCCCGTGAGAGATATTCTGGACCATGGGATGGTTATAGCATGAGCCTTTTACTCTTTATTTTTGGAAAATTTTCTATGAATGAAGAAAAGTAAGCAACTATGCTTTTGAATATTGAGATTTTGTCCCCTGCATAGTCTAGCTAGATTAGCGAAATCTCTCATAAATCAAATTGAAAGAAAAATATTAGGTACATGACCACAACAGGAGTTAGGGGGCATCGGTTACACGGAAAAAAAATATGATTTTGAAAATATTTTTCAAAAAATAATCGCTTGTGTCGCTTACAAAAATATACTATTGCTAAAGTCATTGGTTCTCTTAATTTGTTCATTCCCATCATTTTTGTGAAATAAGCTCCAATCAATATAGATTTGTTAAAATGTAAACCATACAAAGTCGGAAAAATATAGATAAATTTGTAAAAAATATTCCAACTATTTCGTGTAAGATATATTCAACTGGTATGATGATAGTATAAAAAGTACTACTGCGTATAGTGGAGTTAATTTTTTTTTACCATGTATATTGTGAATCGTGATAGAACAAAATTATAGATATAGTGGATTTTACCACTTACAAAAGATCATAATATAACCAAGTATTTGACTACAAATTATCTTCTCTTAAACCTCTACGACTTTTATGGAAAAAAAATTATAATAGAATTTTTAAAGAAAAGAGTTATGCATTTCGTTTGTATTTTTTGAAAAAAATGAAATTAGGAAAAATTCTCTCCCCAATGCATTATATTATATGTAATTATATAGATTTAGATATGTACATTTAAATTTAATTTTTCAAATGTTCTTTATTAAACTTCTCTAGCAAGGAAACTGACTTTTTATTAATAAACATCCACATCTTTTTTTGGTAATATAAGGGACAAAGCCCAAAAGTTACATAATAACATGTTTAATGAAACTAGATCTAACCTGATCTCCTATCAATAAAGGAATCAAATCTCTTGATGGTCTATTCAAGATTAAGGCATTATTTGCATCACAAGAGCGAATGGCCCAATTTGCTAACTAGTCTATACATGAGTTTCTTTCTCTAAAATAATGCAGAATTATGCTGAAAATACATTAAAAATTTCTGAATATGAGAAATGAGTGTGTCACCAAAGTTCAAAGTAAGAGTTGATTTCTAGAGCAGTGAAATAGTGGCTTGTGAGTTCATTTCTACGATGAGTTTGGGGATACCCAAAGAAATTGCCATTTTAAGACCCAAAAGGATACCCCACAGTTCTGCTTTACGAGAAGAGTACACTTTCACAGTATGAGCAAATCCACCAAGCTAGTTACCTAATTGAAGCAAGGATTATGCAGAAGTCCACCTATTGAAGCAAGGCCTGGGTTACCTTTAAAGGCCCCATCTGTGTTAAGCTTGACCCACCCAATTGGAGGGGCAGTCCAACCTACAAGCTTATCTCTTCTTTCTTTCTGAAGAGACAATCTATGTTCTGTCAGACGAGCCGATATAATGTCTTTAACATAATTTAGAATAAAGGATAATGGTTCTTTGGCAAGACTAAAATCCTTCTCAAATAATCGCTTATTCCTTTAATTCCAGAAATGCCAACAAGCAACTGCAAAAATAAGGGACCAATTATCTTGGACCCTTGTTGATGGATTAGTTAGATTTGTCATCAACCATGGGTGTAGCTCTTGAATACATGTAAAATGGTCTTCGGAAAGTGGGCACATCGCACAACAAGAATCTATTGTGAGTTTACGTCAAAATCTTTCATTATTAGTGAGCAAACACCGGTGAGAGACCAACCATAGGAAGCTTTTGCTTCTTTGTGTTCCAATCCCATTTCCACACTAAACTCCACAGTGGATTAGACAGCATTAGTTGCGTCGGTGCAATGAATTTATAAGCTTCTTTAACTGTGAAGAAACAATAAAACATCCACATTCAATGCACTCAAAGTTAGTTTTGGTTAGGGATGGCAACCGGTTAGGGTGGGCAGGGGTTACGTCCCCATCCCAACCATAGAAGTTCTATGGATTTCCCCAACTTGTTTGCCCGCTTAATTCCAAGCTTAAAAATTCTAAATTGTGCTATTTGGGAGAGGAACAATAGCTAGAAACGGCCATTAATAACGAAAAACATAATTCAATTTATGTAATAACCTCCAGGAAATTTTTTTTGCAATTCGAATGGATAATATATGGGCAAATAAACTATGAAATTCGAATTCTTATTTAGATTTGGAAATCATGAGAAAATGGAATAAATCATTGGAAGTTATATCGTGTCAATATTGGAAGTTATGCTGAAAATAAGAAAATTTATATTATTATAGCAGTACAATTTATATTAATCCCTAATTCCAGCATAATTTATTAGATGGTAATTGAATCACTCGTGTTCAAAAGCAATTAGATGGCACTCTGCTTATGTAATTGAAATGACCCAGGTCACGTTTTTTTTACTTCATTGTTTTTTTTTTTTTTGTCCATTTTCTGCGCATGCAACTGGGAGCACCCTTTTGTGAGTAGGCCCGCCAGAGGAGACGTAAAATGTGGGATGAACTTCCGAAAAAGATAAAAGTAATCCGTGAAATATTCTGGGATTAGGTTAGGAACGAGGTTTCGCACTTGATGATTATGATTATCTTAAGCAAGAACATGATTGTCTGTACCCTAGTTTGACCATCTCAATAAACTATCTATATATGACGTTTTCTAATTTGGTAATATTGTAAGTAAATTAAAGAAGTCTCTTGTATCACAGTATGATCAAGCAAAGCACTAATTAATACTCTAACGAAATCTGATCTCCTTCCTCGTAAAGACAATCTCCACCCCTATAATTTCTCCTCCGACATGAACAGATGAACAGAACCACCAGCTCAAAAACGATTTCCGAGCGGAAGAAAACGATGACTTCCTTCGGCTCCATTCGCCTCTTCACCGCATTCTGCCTCCTCCTGTTTTCCCTCCAGCTCTCTCGGCGGCCCTCGGCTTTCGTGGAAGCCAACTCCACCCCGTCTTTCATTCGAAACCTGTGCAGCCAAACCCTAGAGCTCGACGCCTGCCAGGACTGTGTGTTCTCGGCGCCCACCCAGGACATCCCGGAGCTCATATACTCGGTCCTATTCTGCATGTACACTGGGGCCGTGCACGGCCACGAGCACGCCGACGAGCTCTCACGGACCGCCATATCCCCAGGGGTAAAGCGAGCGCTTGAGGTCTGCAGGTACACGCTCTTCACGGCGTCGAACTACCTCAGCGACGCGCTCTCGATGATGGAGGCACAGGAGTACAGGGACGCGTTCGAGAATTTGAGGAGCTCGAGGCGGAGCCTGGTGTTGTGCGCGTACGCGTTCCGGAAATTCGCGACGGGGGACGGCGACATGATCCCGACCTTGCTGTTGGACGACATGGTGCTCGTGAAGCGCTTGTTTGATGTGGGACATTATTTCTTCCGTCTTATAATCAAGATTAACCATAGGTGAAGACGAAGTAGCTGGAGTCTGTTCTTGTAATAAAATAATATGGGAAAAGACGATTTTTATTACTGTCGATAGACAATTTTTTATTGAAAATATTCTATTATTAGGCCATAGACAAAATGATAATTTCATAAAAAGCCAATATAACAATCATATCGTTATGATAAATTCTAGGAATAAATCAGGTCTTGCTCATCCTTATAGAGCACGTGCTCTTTTTCTTGGCTAGCGTTGCATAGAAGTTAGTCCGTTGACTTATTGGCAGCATATATAACATGTTCATACATGTATGAGCATATGGCTTGGTTGGCTTACGTCGCTTTATTGATGAAGTTAGGCATTTATGTTGACAAAAAGTTGTCTATAATAGATCGGTTTCCTTTTTCTAACTAAGATAGTACGATAGCATGACTTGTTTCATGAGAATTGAGCTCATAAAATGTTAATGGAAGCAACAATACAAAATTGGTGTCCATTTGAGAGTGGATGTCGACTTATGAACATCTTTCAACTGATATAAGCTCGGAATGTCACCTATAGACCAATTAGAGGTTTTGCTTTTAGGGTGTTGATCTTTTATAATTCTAGAAAAATCATGCAGTCAAAATTTTCCTAATACCGAACCTCTCCCAACTTATATGTGGCCAAATAATTAATTTAGCTGCTTGTTAACGGGCGATTGACAAGGCATCAAATTGAAGATTCATACAGCGTGTGTAGCCTACATGCATACAATGAATCAACTGATTAAGGCAATCAATTAATTTCCACGTCATGAAAAGCATGATTATAAGAAGAGCATATATTGCTATAACACGGTCGATGATCCGTCAATCAGCACCAGTGAATAGCTCCATATGGAATCCGAGCTTCATTCGTTAAATTTCCTCAAACTATCCACGTAATGCTAATCTCTAACAATTTATCTGTTCATGCACAGCTTTTTCTTGTACATATGCTTGTCCGTATCTCGTCAATAGTTATCTAGCCATTCGCTATCTTTCCACGTGCTTTGGCAAGTCTATGATTAGTGGGGCCTCAGCCTATTAAGGCGTAATTAAGTGAACAAAGATTTCGTACAAATTGGATAAGAAATAATGATTTTTCTTTCATATGACATTATACCCGGAAAAGCTGTGCATTTCAAGGGTAAAGAGCAAGCAACAGATAATATTCATGACAAACACAATTCAAGAACGAGAAAAGTCCGACTGGCTTCTTCCTCTCCTTTGCAAGAGACGCGACATTCCGCCTTTTTTCTCTACAGCATCAGAAGCTGATTTTTTCACCATGTCAAGCGCAGCTCAAGAACATACAGCAATGGACTTCTTTACATAGGAATAAAATAGGCAGATTAGTATGTCGATAATAATGCAACACAATTACAAAGCAACATGAGATCATGAGTACTCAAAGGTGCTATCTCTGCGACCGGTGCGCTCGCACCTCACTACAAAAAAACATCAATTCTCAAGGAAGTCGGAATTGGAGTTCGGGGTCCAGGTTTTGGTAGAGTTTGGACATTGGGTCGTCTTGGCGATTGTTTTCCATTTGGAGTAACTGAGCCAGCAGCTCTTGTTGAAAGTAAGGAGGCTCCACAAGACAAGTTGATCGGAAATTCGGAGGCATTAACATCCCGGCAAAGTTGCTGGCCCGAAGAGTCGCGGGGCTGTGATGATTATGTTGGCCTTCGTATGTCGTGACCACGATCGAGGGATCTTGGAACGATCTCTCAACTCGCTTCTTCACCATGCATCCTTGGCTAGTGCACCTGTAGTAACTTCTGCAATTGTTGAAGAAGTCAAATAGATTATTCATAGCATTTTTATTGTAAAATCTCATTCTAATAATTTCCCAACGGGCAATATAGTTTTAGGCTGTCTTGTGCTGCTATACCTAACTAGTACCTTAGTTCTCTCACGGTTTTTAGATTGAATGCCCATGAAGTAGTCAATACAGAAGAGTACCAACAAAGGGACTCAGGCCGGTTTGCACATCGAAGATGTTCGATGATCAATCCTTAAGTTTTCTCTTTATAATTTATGGTTACTTCCAATCATAAGGCCTTTTTTTTTTTCTTTTTGGTCGAAATGAGGCAATGGTTTCAATCACGGTAAAAGGTAGGTCATATCCCGTCATGATGGGAATAATCAATTCGAATACTCCTCAACAACTTCATAATGGCGATCTAAGTATTGATACAAAGAAAGCACACATTATTCAGATTACAGCTTTTACAAAGAAGGGGAGAAGGTACAAACCATGTAACAGGAAGAACCTTAAGATACAGTTTAATTAGCTTCGAGATCCCTATACAAATGCCAAATAGAGGTCATGAATTGTCAACAAAATGCAGTAGACAGCTCCATCCAAAAGATGATTGTCAACCAAGAGAAAAGACACGGAATTTGCATATGAATTAGAGATTACTAACTTGTCAAACCATTATCACTTTTTGAAACTTAATCGCACTTCCCAGAAACTAAGTACTAAAGGAATGGTCGACTATGTACTGAAGGTACAGAAGTTAGCTCTTTTTTTCAAGAATAACGTTGGACATCCTAGTGTTCGTGAAGATTTGCGTATAAATGTTTATGTAGAGATGTAACATTTATCATCTTCGCATAATGAAAGACTGCAAATGAATTGGACTGGAAATCATACCTTGGGTAAGGGCTATTTTTTACTGCTTTTTGTCCATATTTTCTCCACCTATATCCGTCTTCAAGATTATCAATCTCACTCTTCGTCAAGAAAGCAAACCGAGGCTGCCTCGGGCGCTTTTCTTTCTTTTTTACTTTGTCCCTGCAGAGATTATTAGGCAAACTAAAAGTGATCAGATCTACCAGCGTCACTTTGCTGAGTTCTATTGACCAAGTTCTGAATGTTTCTTGATGGATTCGCGTTGTAGCTTTCGCTTTCATTAAACAGCAGCTTGAGCATACAAACTAGGGTTTCTATAGCTTCTGTCCATCTCCACCTTGAGATCCGCAGAAATTGATGGAGATCCGTACATTGGATTTATTATTTCACTTTTCTTTAATGAAATAGTCAATAAAGAGACAAAATCAAGATGTGGTGAACATGTATTCTCGACCAAAAACCACTTGAAAACACACCTGAAAAAAATTAGTAAATAGAAATTCTGAGTCTGACGGAAGAAATAGGAATTTCTTGCTTTGAAAAAGTTGCACAACATTTTCTCACATCCAGAATCAAATTGGGACTAGATCTGCTAAAGATAAGCAAGTATGAGATGGACCCGTCTCAAAACTTACCCATTTTTAGACTTCTCTTCTTGGCCATGATCTTCATGACGTCCTGTTGATTGCTCATCTTGGATGATCTTGCCCTTGTCTTTGTCTTCTGATCCAACGTTCGCCATATCTTCAGATGATGAAGACAGGGCCGATGAAGAATTATTTGGGGTCGACTGGTTGTTATTCTCGCTCAAGATTGATGCACCTTTTCTCGAACCTTCTGGGCTAATTACTTCAGAGGATGAGCAACAAGACATGTCAAAGGCTCTTGAGAGAGTGTTGTAATCCATGGAACCATCTAAGAAGGCTCTGAAGGTAGATTTTGAGGGAGCTGATGAATGATCTTGTGTAGCTTCTAGTAGCTGTTGTTGCTGAGGATGATTATTGTGGAAGAAGGGATTGTTACTATCATTAGAGGAAGGGAACGGTGAGAAACTATAGTTGAAAGGATCAAAAATGTTGTAAGGATTGCTTTTGCCTTCAGACATGGTGGAAAGACAGGAGCTGCAAATTATGAGTTGAATTAGAAGAAAGAGTAGAGAGAGAGAGAAGGTGCGTGTTGAAGCTGCAATAGTGTTGAAAGAAGTTTCAGATGGGAGCTTTGGCTGAGGTTGCCTTTGTTCTAGTGAAAAGGATAGCACCCAGAAAGAGAGAGAGAGAGAGAGAGAGAGAGAGAGGTGAGGAGGGGTATGCAAATAATTGGTCTAAAGTAAGCGAAAATTTCAAATTGATTGAAATAGTGATGTGTCTGACTATCATTGAATGTTTGAACACAAACTGCCTTTTAAATACGCGACAATATTCTGTTATATTATTTTATAAATTATTTCTCTAGGTAAAGTTTTGTAATTTTAGCATTACTTTAGCGGTTTGAGCAAAAGGCAATGTGGAGTACAAACATAATGGGTTATATCTCTTCATCACTTCTAACTGAGATCAACTTTCTCCATAACTTTAAATTGATAGGTTATAAATATCAACTACATGCAAACCTAATTAGTCGGAACGCCCTTTAGAGAAGTTTTTCTCCATATATAATTTTGTAACTTTAGCATTAATCCGGGTGGTCTAAGCAAAGGACAACAAATACATACCCTTTGCAATTCAGCATAGCCTCGAATCAGTTCATGCGTATGAATTCCATGGAGAACTTGCATATAGTGAACTATTGCCGATCTGTTTTAGGCAGCTCAGGCAACTATCAATCAAGCTTTGGAACTATGTATGCTTGTCTATCTTGTATCTGTGTACATGTACATACGATCATACTTTGAAACAGGTTTCTTTCTTTTTCCTTGTGCTCACAGGTACGGGGGGAGCATACGACGAGGAATACGCGAATTAGGGTTTCACGGCAATACAATACGACAGCAGAAAGATGAGGTCGCACGTTACGACCGGCGGGTGCGGGGCCGAGTGTGATTCCAAGATTGCGGCTGGTGCGAGCGACGATTTGGGGGTGGGCACCGTCATTTGACCGGGCGGCGCACGTCACTCACGTGGCTCCCCTCCTTCTCTCTCCGCCCTATTTCCCGCTCACGCCTCCATCTTCGCCCCCCGACACCTCCCATGAATCGTCGATCGGGATCCGTGCAAAATGATGATGCCTTGTCCCATCAATCAACCCCCGCGGATATCGAGAGGTCCTCGTGCTGCGTTCCTAGGAGATAGAAGATACGGGGGAAGCTACAGGCAAATCCCTCCATTCAAATTTTGATAGATGAATTATCTACCGTAAAAATCATAATAATATTTATATCGTGATAGAATGTTTGATTTAAAATTTTAAATTGATAAATGAAAGGAAGATTTTATATATACAAAAAATATATAAATCTCATGATTAAACGATATGAAATGTTTAAAATGATACAGTAAAATGAAGTAAATTTATTTTATTAATATAAAGTATATATCTCTTCTTGTCACGTGATATGTGAACCCTATACCCATTCCTTGAATCTATGGAAAGGTGTGTATTATTGTCGAATCTGTCTAATGAATTTTCAATGGAATAATCATGGATCACACGACTTCAATTTTCTAACCTTTGAGAAAGAAGACAAAGCCAAAACGCATAGCACATGTAACCACATGCCTCCACAACATGTACATACACTTGCGCATAGGAGTTGTTCGTGGGCTGTTGAATTCTGTGGAGGACTCAAGTGAGCTAGAGCATGAGTTTGCTGACATTCTCGTCAACCCAATCGACTATGTAATGACACATAGTCAACAGATTGCATATTATTTCTAACTATTCTAGCAAACTATTCATAATTAAGTTTTATTTTTGGGTACATATAATATGAAACCATGCGGAAAAAGGATCTTGAAGACATAATTTTCCCAAAGTATGCATTTGGCATGTTTTACCGACCAGCTAAACCCTAAGTAAAATCCAAAACGCTCCATATAGATTGGAGACAGTACAAGAATATATGCATGGAGGGTTTTTTTTTTACCAATCCCACGATTTGCTCTTTTCTAATGATGATTTTTTGGCAATGTCTTCTTCTTCTTTTTCTTTTTTCCAGTGGTTCAATGCTTCACTCAACTTCTTGCCTGCCTAACGTACGAAAGTTGTTAAGGTAGCAGCTCTTGGAACTCGAGTAATATATGGTTCGACTTCTGCCACAAACTCCACTGCTCCACTACACTCGGGTTCCAGATTTTACACGCTTTCCACTCGCGCAAAATCAAGAATCAACTCAAGAATGACAGGACGGAAGCGCACGCAATCCTTTACGCACGATCCGATTGAGGATTTCCGTCCCATTCATGAGTGGTGCAAAAAGGGTGGTCGCAATCGGCAGAATACAAAAATTGAAAAACTCTCGAAAGACACGTGCACAAAAGTACAAACTGGGATCCAAAGCGCTGTACGATGTTGCCGTGAGAGGAATGGATCGGTCTATTCTTTCTTTCTGAAAGAGATTGGGGGTTCTGTTAAGTGTAAACTAATCACGTCTCTTATCGACCTTCTAATCTTGGAAGGGGATGAGCTTGTTAATGTTCATTGCGATGGCGCAGTTCAATGGTAGCTTAAATTAGATCCTTCATAACTTGGACGGATGATTTTCTTATTTTATGAAATAAAAACGACATTATTTTAATAGAAAAATCATTTAAAAGATATTGATGAAAGATATATGTCACGCATAGACAAAATTTTAAATTTTTATATTACAAGAAATATATCATAGTAAACATAATTTTGAGTTTCTCATGGTTTTTTCCCCTTTCTTTTGTGATTAAATTGAAAAGGACAAAAAGAAGTGTGAGTAAACTCTAGAAACAGTGTATGTAAATATAGGTTTGGTAGTGATAAACAAAGTCCCACGTCATTCATTCGTTTAAAGTGGTTTATGATGTTGGCGTGATTTGTCAATTAAGACTAATTGGAAAACTTGTAGGGCCGATTATTTATATTGTGTAATGTCTTTATTTTGAGAACCCACCAGATTCCTAACTTAAGATAGTGCATAATCTAAAATAGCATTTTCTTCTTTTGTAGTTTTTTCTCTGTACAACTATATATATTTGTACTCATTCAGAAAAAGATATGAAAGAGAGAAAAACATCTTTGTTCATCATATATTGGCAAAGCAAGTTTGTTATCTTCTTCTCTTTTTTCTTTTGACTTCGTTCGTTAGTTGGGACAAACAACTAAAGTTCGCTTTTTGTTGGGGGGATAATTGATAGATGTCTCCAAAAGAGACTATTGGTACCAATTATGGCCAAAAAATCATTTTGATGGACGACTCTAATGGTTCAGCTGAAAAAAAAACAGGAACAGATTCTTTCTCCATTTCATTAGATTTCTAGAAGAGTTAGGTATTTGTGAAAAAACTGTTGGCAGCAGCACTACAACAAATTTGATAATTTGAGACATAGAAATTTGCCTTTGAAGCTTATAGTGGTAACTAATCCTAGTCACGGAAAGTATTTAAAGAACAGATTATTATCCATCTCTAAATTTATAATGTCTAGGCTCAGTTTATTTCATAAAAATAGATTATTTGGATAATATTTTTTGAAAATTATTACTTATATCACTCATAAAAACCAAAAATATTTCTATCATCCACATAAATATTTAAATATAAATTATTATCAATAATGAAAACATTTAAGTGTCAAATATTTGGCCTCTAACAGCATCCAATGGCAACAATCCTTTTGCCTCCTTAAGCTTCTTTTAAGAGAGAATAAATCTACCTCATGTTAGGATCTATTGTGGCAAATTGATTAGTTGTTATATGTTCTTTTAAAAAAAGTAAACAAATCAGTTCTTTCTGATATTTAATTTCAAAGGACAGAAAAATCTGCCTCTTAACTATGAACTTTTTAGGCAAAATAATCAGGAACCGCATAAGATCAGCAACCTTATTTATAGAAGAAATTCAACATGCTATATGAAACGTCCAATTCAAGAGTCACGACTATCATGTCGTGGAGCCCCTCATCACACATTGCCAAGATATTATAGTCAGATGAGACCCCTAGCTTTCACAGGCCCCATTTAGGCAAAGCACTTGTGAACTCACGACAACAAGGGATCGCGCCTCGCAATTTTGTCCCCTAAGCTAATCGCCTCGGTGGTGACTAAGGGGGAACACCACTTTCCCTTGAGAAATCTCATGTAAGGAGGCGTTTCGTTCCTTTTTAAAGCCTTTCCAAGTCAGGGCTGACGCGTGGGTTTCGGAACACCGCATGTGATGTATTTTACAGCAAAACTGGAGGTGGATTGTGATGAATGGAGTCCCACATCGACCTGACATGAATGTCCAAGGTTCTTTATAATACCTTGTGGAAGGGGCGGCTTTGTCTCTTTCTATTCATTTCCACTCTTTCCCGATTGACACAACATGATCTCTTTATCGGCTACAATTTCTTTTTAAAAATTGTTCGTGAGGACAAGCGACTAAAGTTCATCATTTTTTACTTTTCCTTTTGGGGTTGTTGGGGGAGATAATTGGTGGAGCTCCCCAAATGACATTAGCAGCATTTCCCAAGCGAAAAATCTCAATTTGGTGAGCCAAGGCAAGGCAGAGGAAGATGATGATGCTGCAGTGTGGAAACATGCCCAGGGTCGTTGCTTGCAGGCCTTCATTGAGACCCCTCTGTTACGCTTCCGCCCGCACCACTGACACGGAGCAACTGCGCGCTCAGCTCGATCAGCTTCATGCAGAGGCGGAAACCACCAGAACCAAAGGTATCTCCTCCTCCTCCTCCTCTCTCTCTCTCTCTCTCTCTCTCTCTCACACACACACACACACACACACACACACACGAGCAAAAGTTGTCTGTCCTGGCCAAATTCGAATGTGGACGGCTCTTAATTCGGCTTCATCGATTGCCCTCGAGTACTTCTTTATTGGGTCGCGGCCCTTGTAGAATTTGGAGTTCGTTTGATAGGAGAGTCACCTCGATGTTGTGCAGTTCGCTGATAGCGAACATGTTTGCTGTAAAAGTTCCAATTTTTTTTTTTTGGTAGCTAATTGGGATAGTTTTAGGTGAGTACACCTGCTATGCTGGGGGAAGTAAGGCGAGGGAGTTTGCTTCTAGGCTGTTTCACTTTCTTCCTCGAGGAAATTTCATTGCCCATTATGTGAAATTGGGTTGTTTTTCCATTTCTTTTCCAATGTTGTCAGGCTAAATTATGGGTAAGAATTTGGGTCTATGAGGGAAGCTTGATTAGACGGGGAGATGGGTTCTCAGGTTGCTGTTGTTCTTTTTTGCCTCGTCAGGAGTCAATGGACCAGAAGAACACTCGGAGGAACTTTCTCAAATATCCCGCCAAAAATATAATTTAATGTTGCATTTTAAGACACAAGTACAACATGGGTGTTTAGGCACAATAGTAGGGCATTGACATATCCATTAGACGTGTATATTACCTTGTATATGTAATCTGTTTATTTTGCTGTTGTAATATTCAAGTTTTGGATTGGAGTAATTGATGAAGTAATAGGACGTGCTCCTACATCATTCACTTTCTTGTCTATCTATTTCCTTTTCCTCAATGAAGAAGTAGGATGTTCTTCCTCATCTTGTCAATGTAGTTATCCCGACATCAACAGATAATCTCCATTCATTGCTAAACTCATCCATACAATGTTTTAATACTTCAGAGGTCTTGAATGATTATGGTTTTTAATTCAGCAAATAATGCGAGGTTGCGGCTATTGCGGTTATCCGAGGCTGCCGAGAAGCTTCGGCAACAGGCATCCATCAACGTCCAAACAGGGAAGGAAAATGATGCAAGGGAACTGCTGTTTCAGAAGAAGAAAATAATGCAGGCTCTGGAGAAGTCAAATAGCCGGATCCGGTTGCTGGATGAACTCTCTGCTAAGCTAAATGAGGTGTGTTACTGTTATGCTTTTTGCTAAAGGAGTCACACTTTCTCTCATGGTATGCTACTAATTGCCCTTAATTTCTAAGTTACTTGGAATGGTCACTTTTGTGTTCTCTTTGTAGTTGATATCAAACTCAGACACTCATATTTGTTGGTTTTTCTGGTCTTTGACATTTTTGAAGTTATTGTTCCTTCATTTATGTTATCTTTTTCATCAGTTGGGTTAGTTGGTACGTACTCTGGTACTTAACCCAATCTTGTCTTGCGAACCATGATTGTAATATTGATTTTATTCCAGGCAATATCTATTAAAGAGTCTCAGCTTATCGGAAATGTAGCTGCAGATCTTGCAGTTAGCAATAATAGTATGTCATATCCAGTTCGCATAGTGTCTCCACAGCAGGACATTGTAGAAGTTGTACATGAGAAAGAAAGTTCTGATCCTGACGATTCAGAAAATGGTGAAAGGACAGACTCGGATGCTTCTTTTAGTCCTGAAGGAAATCTAGCTTTTGACAATAATGCAGACCATATCGAGGAACCTATCAGTGTCAGTAGAAATATTGAGAATCACATGGCCGATAGGTTGAATAGAATTGCTTCTTTTGATGATTTTCTGGAGGGGCTTGACGAGCAACTAAAGAAGATTGAAGAAGAACTCACGACCATCTCAAAGGTCTCAACTTTCGTATTAGATAACAAGGAGAATCAACAAAATATTAGGATGCAACAAATAATTGAACTTGTTGAGAGTGTCAGGGACATCAGGGAGAGGTACTTTCTATTGTGCATAAAGTTATACAAATTAACCTGCTGTTCTCTCTTCTTACTGCTTGTAGGTTATTAGTCCCACACGGTATTTTACATCTCGCTTCTTTTGGTCAACAGGATCTCAGGTATGATGCAGAAAGTGGAGACTACATAGTTTGTGAAATGTTGTGTTTGACTATCTTCTAGCTGGCGGTAAGTGATTGTGTATCAGATTTGCATACTTTGATTATCTGGTTATCGTTACTGACATTTTCATGTAGATTATCGACAGGAATTAGTGAAGTAAATTAAGAGAGGAATGTTGAAGCCTAAGCTATTTAACTGTTTTGAAAATACGGACAATGAAGCCCCAATTATGATTCTTGTTTTATGAAATTTATGCTGCACTATTTGGTATGAAATTGACGAGAAAGTAGAATTCTTTATCCCATGTTTTGCTGCCACTTTGCACCTCCTATCCAAAATCTTTTATTTTTAAGCAATATAAAGTAGTAATCAGGATAAATTAAATGGTATTCAGATTACTCCTCAAGAGAATGGCCAGAGTACATAATTTTTGTGTTTTAGAAGTAAAAATGTTACTGCTAATTATTATCATTTAATCTAGCCATATATGAGTTCTTTGTAGCTTCTCCTGGTATGCCTTTAGAGTTGTTCAAAATGGATCATGAATTCTTATGGCTTGTTTTCTTGCTTCTTCATGTAATTTCATTGTCCTGAAAAGAGAGATTGCAAAAGGTTGATATCTAGTTAGATTATTCGGCAACTTTATGATAATTTATTAGAAACCTCTGTCTCGGTTACCATTGGTTGTGTGCTTTGAGAAACAAGTGACAGGCCTATTCATGGAAAGATGCCTTATGACTCTGACAACTTCGATCTTTCACCCTTACTGCCACTCTACAGAACCATATATGAGATTTTCACCTCATATGGCTCCTTGTTCAATTCTTTCGAAAGTCATTGGGTCCTTTTCCTTGTTCGAGAATCTCCTCCCTTCTTCCACTCCGTCCCGAAGAGTAACTAGGACCAATTCAGTTACGTTTTCATGTTCCAATTGTTTTTTAACAGTTTGGGGAATGGAAACTGAACTTCCTTTTGGTTCTCCCCGAAAACAACGTTCATTTTTTGAACCCATTTTTAAAGGACTCAGAAAAAAAATTATCAAATTGAAAAAGAATTCTTTTTAGTTTTTTCTGTCAGCCTTTCAATTAAGGTGTAACTCTGCGACTTAGCCTTCAGGAAATGTGAGTACAAAGATTGTTCATGAGTTTGGATATCATATCTTTCAAAATGCAGTGACTAATAAATGATAAATGACTTGTTTTAGGTAAAGCTATCCAACCATGTGCATATCTTGGAATTCTGAGAGGAAAAGTGCACGGAAGTTTTATTCTAACAACAATTCGTGTCAGCAAATCATACTTAGACTTCTAATAGGACTGTAGTGAAATTAGCAGAGTGACATAGAGATGAAAGGACTTAAATAATTACTTTGGTTTCACGTGATTGAAGTGAAGATCTTGTCCTCATTTAGTCCAACAGCAAGATGGAGATCTTAAAGCAGTGTAAGAAAAAATCACACACATCTCTGGATTGTACTTTTCTGCTGCATCTAGTGAAGTGCTTCATGATTTTCTAGTGGAACTGGGGTGTCCTCTACATGAGACATCCAAGAGAGAGGCAGATAATTGCAATCAGAGCACAAATCTCTTCAAAATCATTTCCCTCATAGTTCTGTTCTTTATAAGTGACTAGAGGATTCATGAGTGGGTAACATGTTTTGTACACAGGGCAGTTTCTCCTCCTACATATCAGTAAAAACTGCTGATACAACTGATATTTCTGTGAGCATTGCATGAGATCTTGAATCTGGATGGGGAGCTGAGAGCTGACTTCATTGGAATGATCATTGAATAGCTAGCTTCAGTTTGAAGTCTCTGCTCATCTTTGTCTGAGAATGGGGGGAAGGGCTCCAATCATAATCCTCATCCAACTTCATCTGGTGTAGGACTTGATATATAAAGGTCACTCAACTGTCAATTCCATGCACTCTGATTGTAGAGAGCAAGGGATTGCTTTCCAGGACAGCAAAGGTAGAAATTTGTTATGTCAATTGTTATTCAATGTGTGGTTCAGTCACTTTCCATGAGATCAGCCAGCATGATTTTGCCACAATTGCTGTTGTCTAAAATGTCAAATTGGTTGCAGATCGGTGCAATGTCCTTTTCAGCTATTTTACCCTTCTTTTCAAGCTTGTATACAACGTACTCAGCTTTGCTGCAGGAATCAAAGTCAACATTAGAATTTCTTCCTTCCTTGAAGCTGTGTTTTTAGTGCTATAAACTCAAAGAAGAAAGCTAGCAATGTTTTTCAACAGAGTGTACTGTATGGAAATAATCTTACTATTTAAGATGAGCTCCAAAATAAGCCTACTGTCCCTACAGTGTAAATTTCCATTCTGCAGTTATGATATATGAGGATAAAATATATTCTGCATGTTCCTGTTAGTTTTACTTTCCCATTCTGTCTTCTTCATTTCCCAAATTGGTTAGTGATCCATTTGAACCCATAATGCTGGTCTTGTCTCTCAAGATTTGATACCATGCTCCTGTTGCAAGAGCAGAAGTTGGAATTTAGACATCATGAGTTCTCAACTTCAAGGGCAATGCTTGACATCATTGTATGCTAATAGCATCTCGTATATATATCTCACTTAAAATATCTCATGAATTCACATAGCATTCATTGCTAGGAAGGAGTCGACACCTCTAGAACTACTCATTCGGAATAAAGGGTCTTGAATATGGACGTACTTCATATTTTTGAGGCATAAACTGATAAATGCATTTTTCTGTCCATCTCCAACCAAAATAATCAGATCAACTTTGTTCTGCTGGAACTCATGTTTTAGGTCATAATAAAGACTATCAAAGACACGGTAGCCACCTGAACTAGCAAAGTGAAAGAACAATCCAGGAAGCTGTTCAGATTTAAAATTTGCTGATGATCGTACATCCAAGCTAAATAGAGGCTTATGTTCTCAAGGGAAAGACCTTGATTTTGTGAAACTTCCAGTCCTTCCCGTGCTGTAGGGTGACGCCATACGTTTTGCTTATTTATCGACTTTATGTTCAAGATGATTGAGCAATCTATACTAACAAATGAACTACGTAGGATGAAGCCACTTACACTGCTTCAAAATGAATAGCGTACACTAGCATACACACTATTGAGGAGGGACAAACGTGAAGATATGTGCTCAAGGTCATCTTTGGTATGTTAATACCGAAAAAAGACCAAATCACTCAGTCTACCATATTATTTAAAGATGTACTAGTACTATACCAACTAGGAATGAGAAATCATGTGATCCAACTTCAACTGAACATTTTAGGCAGTTCAATTCCAATGCCTCACTTGTTGATCAAATGAATGCTATATTTCAATAACAACATCCGAGGGGGCATTTTTCTTCTTAAGAGTTCAAAGGCCACTAGTTTGATCGGGCCATTACTATTGACTCTGTGTCTTAAAATAATCTTTCTAATGTGATCTTAAAGGTGGCTCGATGTGTTGTCGGTCGTCTCCCGGTCCCATGCTTTGCCAGCTTTAATTTGGTGTTCTTGAGCATGTTTTGGCAATTATCTCATGGTATTTTCTGATTCACTTTACATCTGCACTGCAAGTAGCACTAGATTTCTTCAGGCTTTCATTACCCAGATTCCATTCTTTCCCCTTTTTTTTTAACCACAATGTGACCATTTTTTATGAGCATCGAGATTATCTGTTTCTGTTACAGAGCTTATTTCTCCGTGCTAAATATACAGCTCAAGTTATCTGTCTTTTCCTATTCCTTAATCTAATTGCTAGATCCACTGTAATGGCTATTTGAACGCGATGGGAAGAAACATAGCCAGCCAAAACATTGGCAGCTAGACATTGCCCTCGTCTTTACCACTGGCAAAGGAGAAGAAACTTAGAAGAAGAGCAACACAAGAAGCAAGGCCTGAAGCAAGTAAACTGTCAACCTATCAGTAAAGAGGAACATGCAACCCCAAAACCAAATTGCACTACTCAGCTAGCAGAAAATGACGTGGACGATATGTTTTCAGATGATTTCAAAACAAAATGCCTACACAATCAAATTTAACATGGCATAGTTCACTCAGAATTTATTTACAGAATTACATGCAGCAAAATATGGATGACATGTCAGCTGCAGCACCCCTTAATAAACCTTCCCCATCTCCTTCATGTTCCCAATCCGACATCTTCGCAGGCCATGAAGCCCACGAGGAGGGGTTTTCTTGAAAAGCATCATAGAAGCAATAGGAAAGGAAAATACTTGAATTTTTTTTATATTTTTTGAAACAATCATCGAATTTCAGACTCCTTGGCACAATTTTATCGTCATACGTCTCTATCTCCCGCATAAATAAAGGGTTGAATCAGTGTATTTGCATTCATTGTTATTCATAATTGTGGAGCCAATAATGCGTTAGTAGCATTTTACCGCCTCGAACATAAATGACCACTTTTGATTGGCGGCTTTTTTCACCGTTTTTTTCACCTGCAAGTCATTCTCATCAGTAAAAACGTTTCAATCTAGGGATGGAAAGCTAATAAAAATGGTAAGAAGTTCCAAGACTTACAAGAAATTCACACACTTCGCTCTTCCTGAAATTATTAGTGTCATTCATAAAACCATATATATATAAGACCAGACCACGATTGATAGTTAAAAAAAGAAAAATCTACTGCATCAATCAAAGCGCACTCACATGAAAATACGAAAAACTTACTTTCGAACTCCAAAATCAGAGCTACAGAGCCACCAAAGCAACTAGAGCCACTAGAGCCACCACAGCCACAAGGGCCACCACAACCACTAGAGAGCTTCAAAATATTCTTCCACGGCTTAAACATCATTTACAATTAGCATCTCATATTTCAAATCTATTGGCATCTCGTATTTAAAATCTATTGACGATCACAGAGGCAACAAGAAGCAAGTCCCAGAGCAAGTAAACTATCAACCTATTAAAAAGGAATATGCAACCAGAACTAGATTGAAAAGCAGAAAATGACGTGGGGATATGTTTTCAGATGATTCCAACGAAATACCTACACGATCAAAGTTAACATAGAAGAGTTTATTTGGAATTTATTTATAGAATTACATGTAGCACAACATGAAATGACATGTCGACTCTAGCACCCTTATAAAAGTTCTCCATCTCTTCATGCTTGTGGTCCAACATTCTAGCAACCATTCCTGATCCAAAATCCTAACAGCCATGAAACAATACATTTAGCCACAAGAAAGTTTTCTTCAAAAGCATCATACACAATAAGAAAGGAAAATACCCGAATCAATTTCATATATACTTCATAATATTCTTGAAGTTCCAAACTCGTTTGTACAATTTTGTCGTCATAGATCTCTTTCTCCTACATAAACAAAAAGCAAAATTAGTGTATTTGTATTTATTATTATATATGGTTGTAGAGCTAATGATGTGTTAGTAGTATCTTACTGCCTCAGTCACAGGTGACCACTTCTGATTCGCAACTTTTTTATTCTTTTCTTCACTTGCAAGTCATTCTCATAAAATAAAATAAAAAACTCAATCTAGAGATGGAAAGCAAATAAGAGGTCCCAGGATTCACGGGAGATTTGCACTCCTTGCTCTTCCTGAAATAATCTTCACCATCCATAAAATTATACATGTAAGAATAAATTGCGACTAATAGTTAAAAAAAAACAAAAAATCTACTGCATCGATCTAAGCACACTCACATAAAAATATTAAAAGCCCACTTTCGATTCCCATGATTAGAGCTAGTAGAGCTAGTAGCGCCTCCTTGGAGTTTGAAATATTCATTTAAGACTTAAATATCGTTTACAATAAATATATTGTATTTCACATTCATTGAGATTGACAATGGCAGATACACAAAGGAAATAATGAAATTTTTACGTCAATAATAGAAGGCCAAGATCATGGAATTATTGATCTTGTAGCGATTCAATAAAAATATATATATATCCAAGTTTAAGCAAATCATCAATTTAGGATTTACTGATAAATGAAATTTTATATAGAAATAGTACTCTTACTTATTTTGATGATCCTTAATATAGAAGAAAATTGATTTGATTGAGTATCGAAACTTACCTAAATTAAGTACTGGATTAAGCATTGGGCTAAATTTGATAGACATGGCTAAGTTTTTTAAAATCATCTTTTGAGTCAATAGAGAGAGAGGAGAGGTCAAAGAGTGTTCGAAGAAAATAGATGAGCCACATCTAACTTGTTAAACCAGAGACAGAGTTAAAATTTTGTAGCTCCGATTTGAAGATCAAATGTTGATGGAATTGGCTCAAATTTGAGTATGTTGTTCGTGGGACTAATGGCTACAAATTGATGGTTTTCATTTGTTGAGAACCACCTCCGAATTCTTTGTTCATAATTCGAATTTTCTTGCTTTGAATTTATTGATTCACCTTTGTGGTGAGGAAATGTGCTTGTGATGTTGATGTTGAGCCTCTATTGAGTGACTAAATAAAGCTACTTTGTGTATCATACTATACTTTGAATTAAATCCATTTTAAGTCATATGAATCATACATATTATGCATACATTGCATAAGGGAGAATAAAACCAAAGAGAGAGCTAAAATTTTGTGACTCTGATTCAAATGTCAAACATTATGGAATTTGCTCAAATTGAGTATGTTTTCGTGAGGCTGAAAGCAACGCATTGATGATTTTCATTCATTGAAAACTGCCTCCGAATTGAGTATAAATAAAATGCCCTATCAAGGACTAAAAGTTCATATTCCCGTATTCTATCAAGGACGTGTGTCAAACGTCTATCCGCTCGTTGTCATTCAATGCTTATTGGGCAGCAACGTACGCATTGAATCGTCAAAGTAGTTGGGCACTCCTATTCATATTCAAAAGTGTGTGGGGGTAGATAAGAGTATAAGTAAAATGCACCCGGCGCCTACTCTTTCGCTTCGTCCAATCCTTCGGTAGGTTTTGATACTAAATTAAATTATTTTTGACAATCAAATGAACCCTAGAAGAATTCCTGAACTCTTTCTTTTTTGACCAGCTGGCCCCCTAGTACAAGTTTACCGGAAGATAGCCAGGATTCTTCTGTATCAACGATTTTACCCCTAGGACTACTATAGTTTACCGGAAGATAGTTGGAATTCTTCTATATCGATGATTCTACGGTAAGATAAAATTCTCTGTTGCTAACCGTTGTTTCCTTTCTGCATTTGCCGATCGTCAATGGATTTGAAACGGTAAAGGATGTTTAAGCTCCGACACAATATCCCAAAGCCCAAAGCTAGCTCTGCTAGCTCGAAGCCCAAAGCCGGCCCTACTAGCTCGACTAGCTCGGCCAGCTCGGCTAGCTCTGGTAGCTCTAGTTGCTCTAGCTCTGATCATGGCGATAGAAAGTGGGTTTTTCCTTTCTTCAGGTGAGTGAGCTTAGATCCATGAAGTACATTTTTCTTTTTTAACTATTAGTCGCGGTCTATTCTGACATTTATGATTTTATGGATGACAGGGATGAATTCAAGATGAGTAAGGAAAATTTATCTTGAAAAAAGCTATGAACCAGAAGTGGTCATCTATGTCGGAGGAGGTAAGATACTATTAATGCATCATTAGCTCAATAGCCATGAATAACAATTTGGCCCTCTCTTTATGCAGGAGAAACAAACCTACGATAATAAAGTCGAGGAGTCATTTAGAACTCTGGAAATGTTGTGAAATATATAAGAAACTCATTCAGGTATGTTCCTTTCTTATTGCTCGAATGATGCTTTTGAAGAAAATGTCATCATGGCTAAATGAATTGTTTCATGGCTGCTAGGATTTTGGACTGGCTGCTGGGATGTTGGAAGAGATGGAGAACGTTTCTTAGTGGTGCTGCAACCAACATGTCATTGCATGTTGTGCTGATATAAATTCTGAGTAAACTCTTCCTTGTTAGGTTTAATTGTAGATATTTCGTTGGGATCATCTAAAACATGATATTTTCTGCCATCTGACTGCAGCCTAGTTTTGGGTTGTATGATTGTAGTTTGGTTTTGGGTTCCATGTTCCTCTCTAATAGGTTGATAGTTTACTTGCCCTGGGCCCTACTTCTTGTCGCTTCTTTTAAGTTCTCCTTTATCGATGGTAAAAACAAAGACAATGTCTTGCCGACGGTTTAGCTATCTATGTTTCTTCCCATTGCATTTGCTATGCTCTTACAGACGAACTAATGTATCATTCAGCTATTTTACCCATCTCTTTAAGAGAATGGCCAAGTGTACTATGTGATTGAAGAAAATCAAAGAGAGAACTAAAATTTTATGGCTTCAATTTGAAGGTCAAACATGGACGGAATTGGCTCAAATTTGAATATATTATTCATGAGACCGAAAGCTACACGTTGATGATTTTTATTCCTCAATAATTGCCTTCGAATTCTTCAATCGCAATTAGAGATTTTTTGTTATGAATTTATGGATTTACCTTTATGTAGAGGTATTTTTCATTGTGCATAAAATCATATAAATTAATCTACTGAGTTTTCTCTTCTTACTACTTGTAGTTTGCGAAGTAATAAGCTTGTGGGATTCGTTGTTAGTCTTGTATAACTTGGTCTTCTAGGACTTGTTAGTCTTTTGGGACTTATTGGGCTTGTTGGGATGAAAATCGAAAAATCAAGTCGATATTCTTGAGAATGAATCCATGATTTTATAGTTGGTGACACATGTTATCCCAATTCTTGAAGTTGGTAATACGAATTTGAATGTGGTGCCAATTATCGTGATTTTCCAAAATTCTCCCCATCACCGAAATCGAAGCTTTGGCTTGGGCTAGCGTAGACAGGACTAAAAGTTCGTATTCCCTTATCCTATCAAGGACGTGTGTCAAACGTCTATCCGCTCGTTGTCATTCAATGCTTGTCGGGCAGCAACGTATGCATTGAATCGTCAAAGTAGTTGGGCACTCTTATTCATATTCAAAAGTGTGCGGGGTAGATAAGAGTAGAAGTAAAATGCACCCGACGCCTACACTTTTGCTTCGTCCAATCCTTCGATAGGTTTTGATACTAAATCAAATATTTTTTCGACAATCGAATGAACCCTAGAGGAATCCCTGAACTCTTTCTTCTTCGACCAGCCGACCCTTAGGACTAGTACGAGTTTACCGGAAGATAGTTGGGATTCTTCTATATCGACGATTCTACGATAAAATTCTTTGTTGATGATTGTTGTTTCCTTTCTGCATTTGCCAATCATCAATGGATTTGAAATGGTAAAGGATGTTTAAGCCCCGACACAATATCCCAAAGCCCAAAGCTAGCTCTACTAGCCCGAAACCCAAAGCCAGCCCTGCTAGCTTGGCTAGCTCGGCCAGCTCGGCTAACTCTAGTAGCTCTGGTTGCTCTAGCTTTGATTATGGCGATAGAAAGTGGGCTTTTTCTTTCTTTAGGTGAGTGAGCTTGGATCCATGTAGTACACTTTTCTTTTTTAACTATTAGTCGCAGTCTGTTCTGACGTTTATGATTTTATGGATGACAGGGATGAATTCAGGATGAGTAAGGAAGGCAAATCTATTGTGAAAAAGCGATGAAAGAAACTGTGAACCAGAAGTGATCAGAGGAGGTAAGATACTATTAATGCATTATTAATGCATCATTAGATCAACATCCATGAATAACAATTTGGCACTGTCTTTATGCAGGAGAAACAGACCTACGATGATAAAGTCGAGGAGAGTCGTCTGGAACTCGGGAAATGTTGTGAAATATATAAGAAACTCATTCAAGTATTTTCCTTTCTTATTGCTCAAATGATGCTTTTGAAGAAAATATCATCATGGCTAAATGAATTGTTTCATGGCTACTAGGATTTTGGACTGGCTGCTGAGATGTTGGAAGAGATGGAGAACATTTCCTAGGGGTGCTGCAACCAACATGTCATTGCATTTTGTGCTGCATGCGATTATGTAAATTCTGAGTAAACTCTTCCTTGTTAGGTTTAATAGTAGATATTTCGTTGGGATCATCCGAAACATATTATTTTCTGCCATCTGACCGCCGCCTGGTTTTGGGTTTGTATGACTGCGGTCTAGTTTTGGGTTCCATGTTCCTCTCTAATAAGCTGACAGTTTACTTGCCATGGGCCTTGCTTCTTGTCGCTTTTCTTTTAAGTTCGCCTTTATCGATGGTAAAGACAGAGGCAATGTCTTGCCAACGGTTTGGCTGTCTATGTTTCTTCCCATTGCATTTGCTATGCTCTTATAGACAAACTAATGCATAAGTTATTTTACCCATCTCTTTAAGAGAATGGCCAAGTGTACATAATTTTATGTGGTTAAAGAAAACCAAAGAGATAACTGAAATTTTATGGCTCCAATTCAAAGGCCAAACGTGGACGAAATTGGGTCAAATTTGAATATGTTATTCGTGAGACCGAAAGCTACATGTTGATGATTTTTATTCCTCAATAATTGCCTTTGAATTTTTCGATTGCAATTATAGGTTTTTTGTTACAAATTTATTGATTTACCTTTATGGAGAGGTATTTTAGAACAATTAACAGTAATCCTACAAAATCCCATATCAAAACTAGAGATCCTATTGTCTCCCCAATTAAATATGTTCATGCTTAGTATTAGGAAAAATGACCAAACTAAGCACAAGCGTAATAATTAGATATTAAATTACGAATTCATATAATATTTTAAAATTTTCAAACAATTGATAATGGTTTCACAAAATCTCATAGAGTATGTAGTTATAAAAATATTTTATAAATCGGTTTGTAGATAACACATCACGCAAAATATCAAACAAAATAATTATTTCGAGATCTTTTCTTATTTTTATTTATTTATTACCTCAATGGTGTAAATAAGCAACAAGCAAGTACAACAAAACCTTTGAACTCATGTCTTCTCCTCTCCCCTCATCAAGAAAAATATACTAAAAAGACTTATAACGATTACTACCAAGTCTTCAGTTGTGCTTATCCAGGGTGTTATGAAAGAAACAATACATAAGGAGTCTTCTTGTTAATAACCAACAAGCAACTCTCTTCTCGACCACCCCTCTCTTGTCAGCACATCTTACCCACAGATTGGGATAGATGCTTTCGGCAAAGATTTGACGTGTATTGCACGACGCGGGATGTGTGGGCCCATAAGGAATTGAATTTAGAACTACCCTGAGTATTATAATTTCTCTTCTGAAAATTTTTGTTTTTGGACTCATATATATATTTTAATTGCCTTCAGAAATCAAGATCGTATATGTGCAAATAGAAGAAAATCTCAACCAAATCATGAACGTAATCAGGGAGCATGAGCTGGCTGGAAAATGCCAGACGATGAGGAGGCCGACCTCAATTGTCACTTCCCAGTATAATCTATGTTTTTTTGTTTTGGTTATACTGGCTCGATTATCCTATGTAATCTTTTTTTTTCCCCAAGAACTTTGCAATGCAAAGATATCTTTTGTGCCATTCATTTTTCAGATGCTCCCCTTATTTTTATATCCTTGTTTTTTGTTATCTTATTTTGTTAATATTTTTAATTTGTGCTTTAAATGAATGGTTGATTCATAAGGACGGCCAATGCAAACAAATAATGTTGACGTCCATCGTCAAAATTTTAAACTCAACTACATGCATGCAAATCGCTCTTGTTCATCGACAGCGGTTATTATTTGACTTTATTTGTTTAATGACTTGTTTTACCTTCGGCCGTTGTCCTTTTGCTTCACCCCCATTGTCTGTGAAATGGAGGACTTTAATCCCCCATCTTAACTCCCTCTAGAAAAGCCTTGAGCTTCAAGGATTGAAATCCACGTGGCGCCATAGAATTGGGGGTGGGAATCCCAAGGAGAAAAGCCTTGAAACTTGGAGGAAAGAGCAAATGAAATGTGCATTCAGTCGAGTCCCAAGGCTATGAAGCAAGAGCAATTTGTGTGCCAACACAGAAGATTCTGAGCACAAGTACGCTGTCGCTTTACTGTTTTCAAGCACTTCACGGGCTCAAAAAATGGGCATAAGTACAGCGGGAGTGTCACAATTTGGCACAGAGGGACACTTAAGTGCCACTTTTCAAAAAAAATGGATCACTTCAATGCCAAGTGGTCAGAACATTGTCGGAAATCCTACGTGGCATTTTTTTTTTAATTTTTTTGCCTACGTGGCTCGCCGGAAACACTAAATTGGTGAAAAATAGCCAAAATGACATCGTTTTGGCTAACATGGATTTATAAAAATTTATTAATTAAATAATATTAAATAATATTATTATTATTATTATTATAAAATCGATTTTATTATAAAAAAGAAGAAGAAGGGGATCGGTGAGGGGCTGCACAGCCCTCGCCACCGTCGCCCCCACCCTCGCCGATCCCCTTCTTCTTTTTTTTTAATAAAATCGATTTTAAATTTTTTAAAATTTGACGTGGACAATTTCTTTTATTAAAATTACCACATGGATTTTTATTTTGAAAAAATTGCTCCGTCAGCAAATGAAGCCGCCGGAAAATGGACACGTGGCAATTTGGCCGGATTTTCTCGCTATTGGCACTTAAGTGATCCGTTTTGCTCCGATTTTGGCACTTAAGTGTACCGTTTGTAAGTTATGGCACTTAAGTGTCCCTTCATGCCAAGTTATGGCACTTCCGGGGTCCGTCCATCTCAAAAAATGATAGAGGTGGCCCATCATGATTCATGAAGAAGTTCCCCCGACTCATTTCACGAGCCAAGAGGAGTAGGAGGAGGACGATGTCATGACAAAAAAAAACCCTATATTTTGATTGGCTCTCACTTAGAAAGTTGAATGGAATCATCTAGCAGAAAGTTCATTTTCCCACATTATATATATATATATATATATTTTATTACTCAATCTTAAGATTTGGCGATTATGTGACTTACCCATTAAACAAATGTAGCTCTTTCCACTAAAATAATTTGCCATCAACACATCTCAACATCAATTTGCATTATAATTTTATTAGATTCTCATCAATGTGTACTATGATAATTGAATAAAATTGGAATGACACTGATTCATTAGTATATATGTTATATTCCTTGTTAAACTTCTGTGCAGACGAGCGGGTTCTCTCGATTAGAGGAGCGATGCACATCGCATGCGAACGGCCCCATGCAATCAAATGCACGAAAAAGGTGTACCTGCTGCTGAAGCGAGTCCCCTCATAACATGTGAAAGTCTGACATACTTGCTGCTTCCCTGATTCATTGTTGGATGGTCTCCAAGTCACCCGCTCTTTTCCAAGACCACTCCATTGTTTTTCGGTGAGATGAGCAATGCACATCACATGAGCACATCGCATGATAACAGGCCTACGCAATCAAATGCACGAAAAGATATACCTGCTACTCTAAGAGATTCTCACCATAACAGGTGAAAGTATTGTTGGATATATTGTTAATATAATCCAAATAATATGTTCACATACAAGCCCAATAGATAAAAGCATAGTTATTTGGGTCCATATAGGCTGGAGCCCAATAACTTGCATATATATAAACTCTAAGATTTCCCTACGCTGAAGGTAACACTATTGAGCGTTCCAAACTTGACGTCTTTTGGTGTAATATTTCAAGTAACATAAAACACTTTCTTCTCTCTCAAACCTATAACCTTCAACATTCTTGAAGTATTAGATTCTTGTGTCGGATTTGAGCGAGTAAGGTGTCTTCTTGAAGATTTCATCAAGACAAATTCAAATGTATAATTTACTTTCGATTTCGATGGTGGTATTGGGTATGATATGAGTTTGAAGTTTCCGGTGACCGAAATCTTTGATTCAAAAATCAAAAAATTATAACCAATTTTAGAGGGTGAAACCACTTGGGCTTTATTCTACTCGTCGAGATGAACATTTTGAGTGGTCACTCGCATCAATCGGAGGTCAGACGAAGAAGTTACGACACCTGGAAGTTTCCATTAGAATTTTCAGCAAATTTTGGCGAAATTGGCAGTCCATTTTAAGGTTTTTTGGCGCTCCAGATCTGTTTTTTGGGGTTTGTTTTGGCGAGCGGTTTGATTAAGGTTAAGAGAGTTATTCGACTTTGTGGTTCCGAATACTTCAAGGTGCACTTTGTCTAACACTTTGCTTTGATTATAATGGCAAAACGTAGTTCCTATGATATTCTAAAGTTGCAATCTTTTGATGTTACTGAATTTCATGGATGAAAATTACATATTCAATTTGGCATAAAAGAACGTGAGATATTATATACTGTGTTAAGTGACTTTGCATCTACCATTGAAAATGTGGATGAATATCAATGGAACAAAGATGAAGATTTTTGTAGAGATTACTTGTTGAACTCTCTAAATCCTAATATGGTTATGACTTATAGTGAATATAAGACAGCGAAAAAGATATGAGATCACTTGAATGCTCAGTTCTAAAAACAAGAGGGGCTCTCTAAAACTCTATTAGCAGAGAAATTTTTTGATTTTAAATTCACTATGAATTCAAGCATTATCTCTTAGGTAGTTGAATTTGAGAACACGAAGAACAAGCTAAAAGATGATAACTCTGATATGTCCAATAATCTCTTTGTCGGTCTTGTATTGAGCAAGCTACCAACTGAATGGAGTTCTTTCAAGACTGAAATACACAGATTGAAGGTACAGATGGGACTGAATGAATTAAAGAGGTATATTCACATTGAGGATCAAAACATTACTAGAAAGAGTTTGGAACAAGTAGGACAATAACAATCAGTTGCCAACTCAGTTTCACACTCCAATAAACTTAAGAAAAGGTTCAAGTCACCAAAAAGTGAATTCTTCAAGTCACCAAAAGGTGAGTCATCTTTACAGTTAGAGGCCAAAAAGACTATCTCCAAAAGGAAGCATAAGGGCAAGTGCCATAACTGTGAAAAGTTGGGTCACTGAGCAGCAGAGTCTAAGTTACCAAAGAAATCAAAGGATGACACACTACAAAATAAGGCTAATATGCTAATTAATGAATCTGAGCCTCAAGCCTTCGTTGGAATAATGAAAAATGGAAAGGCCTGTGTCTCTTCTCAGTGGTGGTTGGATAGTAGCGCTACTTGTCATGCTACAAATGACAAGAACTTACTCATTGAGGTCACAGAAGTGAAAGACACTGTGGAAAATTGTAATGGTGGTGAAGCAGATGTGACTCATGCTGGAACTGCAAACTTGATGCTTTCTTAGAATAGTACATTTACTTAAAAAGAATTTGATATCTATAAGTTTACTTGATAAAGCTAATATGTTTTTTTTTTACTATGAATGGTAGAGTAACTTTATCTGTTAACTCATGTTATTTCGGTTGTGCATTCATGGTTAATGGTATGTATAGGTTGAGTTTAAATATTGATAGCATGAATCATATGAATTCTACTTTGATTGATCCAAAGTTACTACATAATAGACTTGGACATGTGAATTATAAGAAAATGCAACATCTGGCTAGAACTCACAACATTCCATTAGATACTTCTATTCGATTTGACAAATGTGAAGTGTGTGCACAAACTAAGATCACTAGAAAACCCTTTAAATCGGTTTCCAAAATCACACAACTTCTTGAGCTAATACATTATGACATTTGTGACTTTAGAAATTACATTACTAGAAGTGGTCGAAAGTATCTAATAACATTCATAGACGATTTTTCTAGATATTGTCATGTCTATTTGTTGAAATCGAAAGATGAGGTTTTTGAAAAATTTAAGATTTTCAAGTCTAGAGTAGAAAATCAACTCAACCTAAAAATTAAGAGATTTAGGAGTGATAGAAGAGGAGAATATACAATAACAAGGTTCAAGGAATTTTGTGCTTTAGAAAGTATAATACTTGAAACCACTGCTCCTTATTCACCCCAATCAAATGGTGTTGCCGAGCGTAAGAATAGAACATTAACTGAAATGTAAATTCTACGTTACTTACAACTGGCATACATTCCTCCTACTGGGGAGAAGCAGTTCTAACTGCTAATCATATCTTGAACAAGTTGCCGCACTCTATGTTGTCTATAACACCTTATGAGATATGGTATAAGCGCCCTTGTAGATATGATATTCTTAAGACTTGAGGCTGTATTGTTTATGTAAGCATACAAGATCCCAAGAGACCTAAGATGGGACCTAAAACCATTACTTGTATATATCTAGGTAGTGCAGAAGATAATGCTGCAAATAGATTTTTAAATCTATCTACTAACACAATGATAGAATCTAGAGATGCAGTGTTCTTCGAAAACAAGTTTCTCAGAAATCAAGGCTTGAATTTTTCTGGATCTACAAATATGATTTCGGAATCTCCTGTAGAATCTGAAGCAGGCCCTTCTTACACTAATTCCATACAACTAGCTGTTAAACAATTTCCAGTTAGAGTATCTACAAGAGAGAGAGTTTCCAAAAGTTTTGGTAATGACTTTGTTACTTACCATCTTGAGGATGATCCATTCTCCTATCAAGAAGTAATGAGATCTAGGGAATCATTATTGTAGGCAAAAGCCATAGATGATGAAATAAGCTCTCTATTGCAAAACCATACTTGACAGTTAGTAAATTTGCCAAAAGAGGCTAAGACTATAGGTTGTAAATGGATATTGAAAAAGAAACTGAATAGTGATGGATCAATAGCCAAATACAAAGCACATTTAGTAGCTAAAGACTATAAACAATAGAGTGGAATAAATTATTTTGGCATATATTGAACACTTTGTAGTGCATCAAATAGATGTAAAAACAGCTTTCTTAAATTGGGAGTCAAATGAGGAAATTTACATGGAATAACCGGAAGGATATGTTATAAAAAGTTTTGAGGACAATGTTTGTAAATTAAACAAATCATTGTATGGTCTTAAGCAAGCACTTAAGATGTGGCATCTTAAATTTAACAAAGCGGTAAAGAGTTATAACTTTCAGTCTAGTTATTCAGATAAATGCATTTACCATCGTTTTATATCATATAAGATAGTCATCATTTGCTTATATGTTGATGACATGTTAATTCTTGGTTCCGATCATTCTGTAGTGAGTGACAAGAAAGCTACTTTAACTAGATAATTTGGCATGAAAAATCTTGGTATTACTAATACCATTCTTGGCATGAAAGTAAGCTTTAAACGGCAAGTCATCTGCTTTAGCCAGATTCATTATATTGAGCAGCTACTTTCTATTTGGCGATACGATAAGTGTAAACCAAGTGAGACATTATATGATTATAATAACAGACTGAGTCCTAATGAAGGAACCAGTGTAGATCAGTTAAAGTACTCGAAACCGATTGGTAGTCTCATGTATGCTATGAGTTGCACTATACCCGACATAGCATTTACAGTTGGCATGCTGAGTCGTTTCACTAATAATCCTAGTAAAGAGCATTGGGATGCCCTCAATAACTAATGAGATATCTTAAAGGTACTAAAAATTATGCTCTCTATTATTCTGGTTATCCTCCAACTATGGATGGATATTCTAATGCCTCATGGTGTTCAGATATTGAAAATAGTAAGTCCACCAGTTGATATATGTCACTTTGGGTGGAGCTGTTATTACTTGGAAATTCAAACAACAGACTTGTATTGCATTGTTGTCTATGGAATTAGAAATTTTTGCATTAGCCTCAGCCGGCAAAGAGGCCGAGTGCATAAAGAATCTGATTATAGATATTCCCTTGACTCAGCTAAAGATTAATTTTTTAAGCATATTCTATGATAATCAAGCCGTTGTCCAAGTCATTAAGAATGCTCTTTTTAATTCAAAACGAAGACATGTGAGATTGAAACATGTATTGTTGAATTATCTGAGAGAACAAGGGGTTATCACCTTGATCAATGTGAGATCGAATGATAACATAGCCGATACTCTCACTAAATGTATGCCTAAAGATTGATTATTCAAAACAGTAGGGGAAATGGGGTTAAAGACTACATAGGCAAGTCTTAATTACCATTTACTTACCTTCTAATTGTGTGTTTTGAATTATAGAATCTTCCTTTTTTGGTCACAACGATAAACACAGTTTATATATTTCATCGATATTCACAATTGTTGATTAATTTGAAAAATGTGAGTTATCTCATTCCAAACTTGATAAAAATGACTTTAACCTAATTCAAAGATTCTATTAGGGAAGATTGTGTCATTCCAAACTTGATGATACAATTCAACTAAGTTGGACTATCATTTTAGTTAAATGATATCATTCCAAACTTGATGCTAGATTATTTGACTTTAAGGAATTGGTAATTGTGACATTCCAAATTGAAACATAGAAACTGTTGTTTACATAAGAAGCTTATTAGTCTTGTTCTTAATTAAAACTTGATATTACACAACTAAGTTATTGTAAGTGACTTGACGATTGGTCATGTTCTTTTGAAACTAGACTATAGTTATTCTCCTACAAATAAACTTAAGTTGATGGCTCTTTGTAAATCACATTGTTTAGGTTTTATTCATAATTTATGAAACTAACTTAATGCTTATGAACATGATATTATGATACTTTATAACATCAATATATGTTCTTCTCTACCTGATGGAATGATAATAAGTTTTTATTCAAATGATTGAATTCATAATAATATAAAATTCATATTTGATATTCTACAGGGGATGGCAAAAATGGAGGAGAGCTTTATGAGTGGAATCTTGATCAGGATGATATACTTGATAAATGAAGATATGTTATTTAGAGCATGTGAAGACTTGACAATTTACTTGCTATTGTTTATTTTGATGGAATCCATTTATTTGAGACTTACATTTTGCTATCTCTATTTTGTGAACATTATTATGATTGTTTCTTATATTTGTAAGGCTTTGGACTATTTTGACTAGCCTACTTAAACTTGACTATTATGCATATATTAGTTGTGAACCGAGTCTGAGATTTATTTTAGAAGTTAGGATTTGGATGAGTTTAGACTGAATCTAAAACTCATAATACTTATTTTGATTTATTGATCTCATAATAGATTCATGATAATGATTATTCACTTATTTGGATTGCAAATGATGATTGAATTTAAAACTTTACTGCTGAAAAAAAAAACTCTTTGACCAATCTGAGTTGATTGTTTTGGATTGAATGTGGATGATTCATGTTTGTTTGAACATTACACTGACCACCATATTGGATTGTGTTGTATGGTGAATATAGGAGGAGATTGTTGGATATATTGTTAATATAATCCAAATAATATGTTCACATACAAGTTGATAGGTAAAAGCAGTTATTTGAAACATATGGTGAAGCCCAATAACTTGCATATATATAAACTCTAGGGTTTTTCACTCTGTTTGGAGATAACATTGTGAAGATTCCAAACTGGCGTCTTTTGGTGTAATATTTCAAGTAACATAAAACACTTTCTTCTCTTTCAAACCTATAACCTTCAACAAATATGACATATTTGTTGGTCCCCCGGTTCATTATTGGATAGTGTCCACGTCACCTGCTTTTTTCCGGGACCACTCCATTGTTTTTCGTAACGGTTGCTTCAAACTTCAGTCAAAACTGGCATTTTCTTCTCTTCTTAATAAGAAGCCAATCATATTAATATCATACAAATGATACAAACTCATTGTTTACTCTGCGTTTATTTACTTTAAAGACTGAATAATATTTCAAACTTTAATATGCATTTTCACTTTTGTTTAAGCAAAGTGGCGCCATCACGTGCGCATGCTTGAAGCGCCCCCAACCTCTACGATCGATCCCCAACACCGATTACGAGGTATCACTAAATGCTGAATTTTGCAAATGCGTTGAGCAAAATCTCTTCGGAAATTCTCTATCGATAGTAATAAAGCGGTATTAATTCCTTATTAGCGAGATACGTGTAAGACAGCCTTTAAGTTGGTTAACTTGGTTTGAGCACTTGCTTGCATCTTTCAATATCATCCTTGACGTAAGGAACGAGGGATATGATTGATGTTTCTATACGTCAAGAACAAGCTTGGCCTATTTAAAAGCTAAACACACCCTTCATTTTTTTCGGCCATAATATCCTAAATTACTAATGACTCATTTTAATTATTATAGCATGTATTTGTGTCGGATGATATGAGCTTTGGATGTATAATGTGACACGAGGATGAAAATCCATGTCACAATTCATCGGTGCTTGAATGTCTTTTCAAGAAAGCAAGTAATCGCAAATCTTTTTCAAAGGGGATCGGTCATTATATCTATAGTAAATTTGTCACATCAAGACGGAAGAATTACTTTATCAAGAGTTTTAGTTGAAGACGAATATGTAATCCATACTATTAATGGGTTTAAATTCAAGCTAGATACGCCATAAATAAGCCTAGTTTTTTAAGGGAGCGGGATTTGTGTTTTCCATTTTATGGTAAAATGAATATCAATTAACAAGAAATAAAAGAAAAGGAATATAGAATGTCAAATAGGTAAATGTAGACACCTAAATTTTAGTGATCCGATCATTCATTTATTATATATAAAAATTATGGATTAATTTTTAATCCCTAAACAAAAAAATTAGAATTAATTTGCATGGCATATAGTTTTAGGAGCACTTATCATTTAATTTTATTAATTGCATTTGCATTTGACTGACGGTAAATGGGTTTAAATAGATGGCTTAAGACAAATTGAACTAAGCCCCCAAGAGCGTGGAAATCGGTCAAGCCCATGATCTTCTTTATATGGTCAATTGCGCGTGCTTTGCACATGAGATGCCCAAGTTAGGAAAGATCGAAATGTCATTTTCTGAGTATATGTGGGAAGAGTTCTTTTAGCGGGTGAATTAAGAAAAAGAAAAAGAAAATAAGATTTAAATCAATCAAGATTAACTCAAAGAATGGAAAGACGTGTGAGTGGAGCGAGATAAAAAGAAAGTGGGCCGAGGCAAGATTTGACCAACTAAAAAAAGAAAATATTTGGAGAAAGAAAATATATGGTCAATTAAAGGGGAGTCGGTGAAAAACCAAGTATAAAAGCAAAGAAGCTGGACTCTCTTCACGGGGAGGCCGGACATTGAACACAGCCACAGTATAGAGAGAGCCACGACATGGGGAGAGAGCGTGAGAGAGGTCACGGCCAAGCATTTCGTGGCCGTGACCTTGAAGATTTTAAAAGAATCATTAGTTTAAATTCAATGAGCCCGGTGTTCTCATTTTATTTTATTTTATTGTAGAAAGGATATTAATTAACACAAAGATAAATGAAATACATAGAGAGAGTGTTAAATAGATAAATAAACTGATTAATTATGCATTTTACTTATACTCTTCTCTACCACCGCACACTTTTGAATATGGATAGGGGTGCCCAACTATTTGACGATTCAATGCATAAGTTGATGCCCAACAAGGATTGAACGACAACGAATCTAACTTAGATTTCATGTAAGCACTACAATTTTATTTTTTTGATTTTGTTGGCTCTTTTATATATATATTATTGTTTTTGGATTTAAGAATAGCAAATCTATGAACAAAAATTCTCATGAGCATATAGACGTTTGACACAAATAAGGGAAAATGAACTTTTAGTACTGTCTACGCTAGCCCTAGCGAAAGCATTGATATCAATGATGGGGAGAATTTTGAAAAATCACGATAATTGACAGCACATTCAGATTCGTATTACCAACTTCAAGAACTAGGATAACATGTGCCATCAACTATATAAAATCATGGATTCATGCTCGAGAATACCAACATGATTTTCCGGTTTTTACTCCAACAAGTCCAATAAGTCCCACAGGACTAATAAGTCTTAGAAGATCAAGTTCTATAAGACCAACAACGAAATCCTATTACTTCGCAAACTAACTGCTATAAGAAGAGAGAACTCATTAGATTAATTTGTATGATTTTATACACAATAAAAAATACCTCTCCATAAAGGTAAATCAATAAATTCGTAACAAAAAACCTCTAATTGCGATCGAAGAATTTGAAAGCGATTATTGACGAATGAAAATCATCAACGTGTAGCTTTCATTCTCACGAATAACATATTCAAATTTGAGCCAATTCCGTCCGCATTTGGCATTCAAATTGGAGCCATGAAATTTTAGTTTTCTCTTTGGTACTTTTCTTATAATTATAATTAATTGTGCATTTTACCTATACTCTTCTTTACCACCGCACACTTTTGAATATGGATAGCGGTGCCCAACTATTTTGACAATTCAATGCGTATGTTGTTGCCAAACAAGCATTGAATGACAACGTACGCATTGAACGACAATGAATCTAACTTTTCACGTAAGTACTACAATTTTATTGTCTTTGGGATTTAAGAAACAAAGATTCTCACGAGCATATAGGATAAGGGAAAATGAACTCTTAGTACTATCTACACTAACCTAAGCGAAAGCATCGGTATCGATGATGGGGAGAATTTTGGAAAATCACGATAATTGACAGCACAATAAGAAGAGAGAACTCATTAAAGGTAAATCAATAATTTCGTAACAAAAAATCTCTGATCGCAATTGAAGAATTGAAGGCAATTACTGACTAATGAAAATCATCAACGTGTAGTTTTCGGTCTCACGAATAACATATTTAAATTTGAGCCAATTTCGTCTGTAAAATTTTACTTTATAATTATAATTAATTGTGTGAAACTGCCCGGAAACGGCGGAAGGCTTCATCTTTCCTGCACGAAACCCTAGACAAAGCAAGACGCCAGGCACAGGTCGAAATTTGGCGGACATGGCAAAGCTCTTGGAGAGTTTCATATCTTCGGCGTCGAGAGAGCTGTGTCCATCGAGAGAAAAGAGAGCAGTATCCGTCGCCAGGAGAGAAGAGTCCGTCGAGATAAGAAGAGAGCCGGCCAACAGTGGGTGCGTTGAAACCCTAAAGATTATTTTATTTTTATTTTTTAAAATCTTTTTAAACGATATATTTTTTAATATTGTTTAAAAATCTGTTCATATTATCTATGTAACACTTTTATATTTCCTTTTAGCTTTTTGTTAATTAATATCCATTGTACAATTACAAAAAGAAAATGGGAAAACCGGGCTCATTGAATTTAAACTAATGTTTTTCTTTAAATCCTTCTATCATTTCATTTATTTATAAAAAAATATTCATTTTAATTAGGAACTTTAGAAGAGAAACTAAACGCGAAAAATGCCAATTTACTTGATAATCAATATCAACAGGTCTAAGAAGGTTTTATAGTAATCGTGATGTTTCTTTTTTTTTTTTATATATCTTTTTATCATTTTATTTATATATTGGATATTCTATTTTTTTCATTCAACTATGCCATTTTGTTGAGGAGAATATGGAGCTGTCAAAAAATGCCGAATACTATAATCCTCACATAATTTGTTCAATGTGGTTGAAGTGAATTCTCCGCTAAGACCAATTCTCATAGTTTTGATGAAATAGCCACTCTCTTTCCAAGTTCTTGAACTGTTTGAAAGTCTCAAAGATGAGTGATGAAACATAAGCTATGTAACTATTTTGAAAATACGGATGATGAAGCCCCAATTATGATTCTTGTTTTATGAAATTTATGCTGCATTATTTGGTATGAAATTGAATAGAAAAATAAAATTCTTTATCCCATGTTTTGCCACCACTTTGCACCTCCTATCCTGTTAATCTTTTATCTTTCAAGCAATATAAAGTGATAATCAGGATAAATCAAATGTTATTTAGATAAATCCTCGATAGAATGGCCGAGTTTACATAATTTTGTGTTGTAGAAGAAAGATGCTACTGCTAGTTGTTTTCATTTAATCTAGCCATGTAAGAATTCTTTCTAGCTTCTGCTGGTTTGCCTTCTGAGTTCAAAATGTATAATGAATTCTTTTGGCTTCTTGTTTTTGGGCACGGGCACATTAAAATAATACATTATCCATATAGGGCACTAGGTCAATTCCAAACTACAGCTGAAAAATCCTATCGGAAGCTCGTTTCCTGCTAAGTCGACTTATGCTTCACATATCGGCACTAGGTCCAATCTTCCTGCCCGTCTGTTGAAATTTTTTTAATCAGAAATAGCAAAGAGCAGATCTTTTTCTTTCATTCTCCTCAAAAGAAAACAAAGCAAGGGAAAACGAGAGAGGGGGCAAAAAGGGTCAAATGCTTTTCGTTGACCGAGGGGAATTGCCAACGTTAAAGGGTTCATTATTGCCGGAGTTAACTCCGGCGTCAACACTCAACCGTCAAACATGCTATTCCTCCACCATTCACGGGTTGGAAATTTTACATTCCCAGCTTTGAAATTTCTTTCAGCTCCATTTGGCTTCATTTTCTTCTGTAATGAACAGCTTCCTAAGTGACTACCTGATAGTCATACTGACTTGATTGAATTGGCTTTTTCTCCCTTTTTTAAATTTTTTTCATTTTCAGTCCCTAAGTATCTCGAGGCCCTAATGCAAATCTTTCTAGGTACTATTATCAAATTAGTCATAAACATGTTGTATGAATTAGTCCTAAATCTTTCGATTTTGCTAATATAGTCCCAACCGTTTGTAGGAAAATTTCAATACGGCCCTTCATATCAATTGCTACCGGAATCCTATGAGGAACAATGCTTGTGAATCACAACGTCAAAGATTTCCAGTGATAATTGGGCAAAAGCACTATATAGAAATTTCACACAAAAAATAAGATTAATATTGATAAAATTGAAAATTTTAAAACTGAAATGTCATTTGTACGATGAATTTATCACTGAATTAATAACTATTTCATTTCTTTTTATAATTTTTCAACGGGACCAGGGTCCCAATTTAATGCTTGCTACCTTAAATTTGGGCATTGGAGTGGAGAAGTGGGATAAGTTCGTATTGAATGATTGGCCAATAAATTATTCTCGACTGCCCCTCGAATTCGGCTTTATTAATAAAAGAAATGTACATGACCTTTTTATATGCGCGGTGCACCGGTGCCAAAAGTCTAGGGCATGGGGAGGTGGTTCCACATGTCAGCACATGATTATAAGCTAAGTCTAACCAATGTAATTACATGCAGGCTCCTCCCCCAATCTCACTTTCAATAGATCATTAGCCCGAGATCCAACGACGTCTATTTTATATAATAATGACCGGTGGTGAGGACCGGGAAAATTATCCAAAAAGTCATAAATCTATTATGCATCAATTAATTTAATTATAAAATTTTCAATTATGCTAGATCAATCATAAATCGTTTAACAACTTATCAATTCAGTCATAAACCATTTATTTATGTCAATTTAACTAAACATGTTGACTATTTGCAAAATTAGTCATAAACCTTTCGATAAATTGTCAATTTAGTCCCTCCAACTAATTTTGACCGAAGATTATTAATGTGACGGTTTAGTAAATGTCGATCGTCCTATGTGACGTAACCAACACTAACGCATTTTTAATTTTTTGTAATTTTTTCTCCTTTTTTTTTTCCTTTTTTACACGAGTCTGAAGGGGGTAACAACCACTAGCCAAGTGTTGACGACTTCCGTTGGCCACTAATCAAGACAACAGCCCCACTGACCCCAAGGCAATGACCACAAAGCCCTCACCGGATCTAGCAAGGGCTTGCGACCTCACTGTGGCCAACAAGGGCCGCAATGTTTTTGTGAGCCATAGCAAGAGCTGCAACATTCACCTACCATCAACAAGGGCTTCAAGGCCCACACCCAATGATGGGCAGAGGCCCCTAGCCCTCTAGCGGCCTAGCCCTTGTAAGAAGAGGAGCGAAAAAGAAAAGAAAGAATAGAAAATTAAAAAAAATCAATGAAAAATTCACAAAAATTGCAAGATTGTCCATGCCAGCAATGTCTATGCCACGTGAAATGGTCGATGTTGACTAGACCATCATGTCAGTAATATCTAATCAAAATTAGTCAATAGGACTAAATTGGCAATTTGATAAAAGGTTTATGACTAATTTGACAAATTATTAAAAAGTTTAGAAATAAAATGGGACAGTTGAAATATTAAGAACTAAATTGGCCGACGTCAAAAGTTTAGGACTAATTAGCCATCGTATAATATGTTTAGGGCTTTCTGGACTGTTTTCCAAATGAGACCCAAGAATGAATAATGCCAATTTGAGTTTGAGGAGGTTCTAAATGATTGATAAAAGAGTCATTTTCCTTCATGAATAATATAACCTCGTGCATGTCGTGCATGACAGATGGAGGTGGGGTTTCTAGATGTTTAACTAGTCAAGGAATATAGCGACTTTTGTTGGCCACATTGTGATTGTGACCATTCTAATCTTAAGAAAAGAGCTCGAAAGAGCAAATTGGTACAAGGCTGATTGCATCAAAGGAGTAAAGCTTAGGTTTTTAATCACCGTCTGCACTGCACCCAGAATCCCGCCAGATTTTGTTGATCTCAGAGTCCCCGCATCATTGGAAGCTGCAACCTTCATTTCGTCATCAATAGCAAGTTGACATGATCGTGCCAATCCTTTTCGCACAACCCACGCCGTCAACAAACGGCAACCAACCAACACCAACCAGCTTCGTCGACAAGTTCTACATCGCCTCGGCCGTTACAAAATAGCCACAACCATCCACCACCAACCAGCTTCGTTGTCCAGTTCTACATCGCCTCGGCTGATGCAAGATAGCCACAACCAACCACCACCAATCAGCTTGTCGTCAAGTTCTACATCGCCTCCGTCTATACAAGATAGCCACAGCAACGGCCGTTATCGACGATTTTATCTTCTCCACAAGCAGATTCAGCTTCAGAACTTTCTTATAAGAACCTACCATCAGATACCCATAGGCATTTTGCTATACAATCAAATAAGGGAAACGAGATTCGTTGCGATGTTAGTAAAGAAAACCTCATTTAATAAGCTCAGCATGTGTCTCAAAAGAATTCATTGCTGGCTTTATTATGATCCTACAGCTTAAAAAATTACGACGTCCCTATACTGAAATTATCATCCCATACAGGAAAATCATCCCCATGCAGGCCACTTTAACAGAAACGTTTTCAAATTGAGATCAATACTGGGAGAAAGATTTAGCTTAGAACAAATTTAACATCCTGGGTCATGTAGGACCCGTCTGTTCCGATGGAATTTAACCATACACTTCAATACTAGCCACAAATAATAGAAATTGGAACCTGATTCTGACAATTTTTTATGATAAAAACCTTCACCTTAATAATAGCTGGTTCATCAATGTAAGCCGGGCCCTCGTTCAGTTGGATGTTCCCGTGCCACGAAATTTTCCCTTAAATCTTTAGATCTACGTTCATAAATCATAGTAACATGTCATTCCACATACAAACTCTCCTGATGTTTCGCTTTCTTCAAGTCTGCAAACTCTCTAACAGCTGTAAAAACAAGGAAAGAACTCAGAGAAAAGGCCGGATAAATTTCCAGACTTCTTCATAATCGGCATGATCTCAGACCTTCAAAACAGTCTCGTACATAATTTGGTTGTGGCTTGCTACTGCTCTCTCCGGTCTACTCCTCTTGAGACTCTTAAGTTGATGGGCAATTTCACCGAGGAAAATCTACTCTGAATGAAGGGTCGACACTTTTTCATGTAACCGCACTGGGGAAAACTGCATTTAGAAGGTTGAAAAGGAAACAAACTATGCATAGGCGATTCACTGACAATATGGAACGCATGCTGGATAAAATAGAACGCATGGCAATGACTTCCTTAATCCTTATGGAGGACATGCATCTGGGGTTTAGGGTAAAAGCTTCATATAGTGAAGAGTTACCAGCAGTAGCTCATGAATCAAAAGATATATCTATAGCATTTTTGTCCATTTGTAAATTGTCTCTAATCATGATAGCTGCATAACAGAATAAATTTAAGTCAAACTGTGAAGCAAAAACCTCTTCATATTATAGCAGATGAAAAAATGGTGAGGGTAGGAGAAGGTGAAATATCACTGGAGGAAGGGAAGGATCAATATGGAGTAAGATCATTTGATTATTCTAAGTTGTTTGACAAGGTGGTTGGCTTAGCACCACGAGCAAGATGATGAAGCCATGGTGCATCGGACATCTATATTTCACTTGGAAGTGTTGAAAATGATCAGTCTATATGAACCTTCTGTGCAACCAATGGTCATAACAACATAGAGAACGTTCACAGGTTCAACCGCTGGGATTGAAGAATTGTACTATAGCATACTACTAACAATTTAACCTTGTAATCGTGCATTGGATTCAGACTTAAGGACTGCAAGCAGTTGTTATGTTCCAAAGAATAGATTGATACTCACCACAACTACAAACTTTATGTACCGAAGAATGCTAGAGGCCACAGAGGTAATGCTGATTTTTGTATGAGCACAAGTGACCTTTCATATGTGATGACCGTGTTTAACCAAGAACGAACTTCACTGCAAAGATTTAGTTGATAGCTAAAGATCAGGACTATGAATTGCATAGATATATTTGACAACTCATAGAGAACCAATAGATTATGGTCATATCAAGCATACTTTGATGTTATGTTTGCAGCTGAGGAGGGTATAACCTCCACCATTTGGGAGTAGATCTGCAGCAGTAGCAGGAACATTCTTTCTGGGGACAGACTCTGCTTCATGCTGAAACATTTGAACCAGCTCCTGAAGCTCCAACTTTCTAACCTCAACATCCTCTTCAACAATGGGATTTTTTAAGTCAAGGTAAAGGAGACCGATTGCAATCAATGCAGCTCCCAGGAAGAGCAAGAAGCAATTGATTCCAAAAAGTCCAGTGATGAGAGATAGGACAAGACCACACCCTCCAAAAACTCCTAGATTGTGTGTAACAGTAGGGCTCTTATCCTCAATTAAAAATAGGAAAATGTGAGCAAAAACCTGACATATAAGAATGAGAACAAGCAACATATCATACTTTCACAACACTTCCACCACACTAAGCTAAACAAAAAAAATAGAATAAAATGAGTACCGGACATATTATAAAGAGTAACTGCATCATTGTTTTATATATGAAGGTTCGCCAGTGGTATGATAATGCTAGTTGACATGAATGATTCTAGAAGGAGTCTAGTCAGAAAACCACTAATTTGTTATTGCAATTTCAAATGTCACTACCACCAAGTATCACAGCCACCAATTGTACCCACCAATCCACAAAACTAACGCGAACTTATAAATAACCAAAAACAGAGATCTTATCAGCGACATAGCTCATTATATGCTCAGTTCCTACATGTAATAGCTCATAAAATTCGGAAGGAAAAGGCTAGAAGATATTGTAACTGTAGGAAAACCTGTAACCATGCACGAACTAACTCTGCATGACATCTTGGGTCGTAAATATCCGGCCATGGAATGCTTCTTGTTCCTCAATCATTTCCCTTGTGCTCTTTCGTATGCTTTCTAGCAATGTACGTGCAGTATTCCCTCTCAAGTGTTGAAGAAGCTCAAACACTATTTCCTCTCTCGCATGAAGTGACCATTTCACTCTAGTAACCTAAAACGGCGACAAGCCAACCACACTTACAGATAATGATCTTTCAACTCAAATAACCTAGAAGGCTCAACGTGAAAGGAGAAGGCTCAGACGACTTGACGGTTTACCGGTATTTCTCCGGAAGTCCGGGAACCACCGGCCCGCGGGTTTCATCGTCAAGTCGAACCAGTGGTTTCTGATGACTAAACGGATCGGACTGCTCATTCTCAAAATCATTTAAGGCCGGTTCCATCCGATTCTCAAATTGTATCGGTCCGATTGCTCACCCGTTGCTATGTAAGGGGAGAATTGCCAAAAAAAGTCCTAAACCTATTGAGGTTGTCTTAGGTCGATCCTAAACCTTTTTTTTTGACCGATTCGAGTCCTAAACCTTTTGTGTTTTTGCCAATTGAGTCCATCCGGCCAAATTTGGCCGGCCGGCGCCGGCGACAATTTTTTAATAATTTTTTGATTTTTTTAATATTTTTTTGATTTTTTATTATTTTCAGAATTTTTTTATTGTTTTTTTAATTTTTCTGTTTCTTTTCTTTTCTTTTCTTTTTTTCTCCCCTCCCCTCCCCTCCCCTCCGCCCCCTGCCGGCGGCAGTGGCCGGCCAGCGCCGACGCGGCTGCCGGCCACTGCGCGAGGGCCGCGAAGCCCTCGCCGGCGACCTCGCCCAGACCTGGGGGCCGCCGGCGAGGGTCGCGGCCCCGGCTTCGCCCAGATCTGGGCGAGGCCGGCCGCGGCGAGGCGGCTTCGCCCAGATCTGGGCGAGGCCGGCCTCGGCGAGGCGGCTTGGCCCAGATCTGGGCGGCGCCGGCCGTGCCATGGCCTGGCCGCGGGCGAAGGCGGCCTCGCCCGCGGCCGGCGAGGCCATGGCTGGCCTGGGCGAAGGTCGCCATGGCCTCGCCGGCCGCGGGCGAGGCTGCCTTCGCCTGCGGCTAGGCCATGGCGAGGCCACCTCGCCGTGGCCCCCAGACCTCACCCTGGTCTGGGCGAGGCCGCCGGCAAGGGTGGCCAGTCTGACGGGGGCCGCGACCCTCGCTGGCCGCCGGCGAGGGCTTCCCGGCCCTCGTGCAGTGGCCGGCAGCCTCGTCGGAGCTGGCCGGCCACTGCCGCCGGTGGTGGGGGGGAGGGGAGGGGAGAAAAAAAACAGAAAAATTAAAAAAAACAATAAAAAATTCGGAAAAAATAAAAAAATTCGGAAAATAATAAAAAATTATTATAAAATTGTCGCCGGCGCCGGCCGGCGTCCACGTCAGCTCCGGCCGGCCAAATTTGGCCGGATGGACTCAATTGGCACAATCACAAAAGGTTTAGGTTTAGACTGAATCGGCTCAAAAAAAAAAAAAAGGTTTAGGGCGAACCTAAGATAACCCCAATAGGTTTAGGACTCAAAAAAAGGTTTAGGACTGAAATGTCAATAAGCTCTTTTACTCCAATTTTGAGTAAAGACGGAAAGGGTTAATTAAAATTTCGAAACACTAGATTCCATTATTTGTACAATTTAAAAGTAGGATTACTATCATAAAAAACCCCAAAACTCGATACACATAACAAATTTATTTCAAACTAATTTTTTAATTAAAATTCTCATCCCTAAATGAGTTTTAATGAGATAAGCACAGCCCAGAGGCTATTAAACAAAAGGGCTTGGGCTTAACGTACATCCGAATCCACCAAACTTACCTATGATACCAACTAAGGTTCTCATCCTCAAAAGAGCTCTTGTAAGGTGAAGGCAACCCTATAGGCTTTTAAACAAAGGGGCTTGATTTCTTCCAAGTGATATAAGACTCCATTCCGTAGGAGCTTAACATATGTGACTAATTTACTTTTGTCAATTTCCGTCAAATTTTACTATTAAATTACTAAGTTTAATAACATATAATAGTTGATGGGTGTACAAGTTTAGTACTTTATCATCCGTTTGTCACAGATGTACCAAGTATTTAATCAATTTAGCAAAAATTAACAAGGTAAATTTGTCACGGATATAATGGTTAAGGGTTTTTAATAGTAATTTGGAATAAATATGTTACAGGCATACTAATTTGAAGTTTTTTGTACTATTAACACTAAAAGCATTCCATCATTTATTTTTCTTTTCTTCTTTTGCCATCAATTTCCTTAATGAACAAGAAACGGTGTACAATTTCTAAGCCGAAGAGATTTGTTTCCCCACTAATTAGCTTTAAAAAGCTAAGACGCTGCTTAATTTCAGATCAATCAAGGGCGCTATTATGTGCTTCACCGCATAATTTACTTTTGTTTTCTTTTCTTTTCTTTTATTGGCATCCTTAAAGCTAGTCTTTGTCGCTATGCCATTGCCTTTTCGGACACCAAGACACTGTCTGATAACACTACAATTTTTCTATTCTTTTATTTTTTTTCCCTGAAATAAAAAAAGAACAAAAATCCGTTTACTAATGTTCACTAGTATTTTTATTCCCGAAATAAAAATTTGTTCTAAGGAACAAATTTAAAATAAAAATGATAAGTGCAAAAAAGTAGCTCTTATTCTTAGGAACAATTTATACTCATGACCAACCGCCGCCCGTCGACCTCCACTTGCCTATTGCCAACCGCCACCCGACAACCGTTGACGTATGACGGTTGGTGATTGGCGTCTAGCTGCTGCACGTCAATCAGCCGCCTCGGTTGGACGCCGAACACCAACCGCCAGTCACCGCCACCATCGAGGAGAAAAGAAATAAAAAAAATGTATCGATCAAATGCATTCCTATTCTTTTTCTATTCCAAGAATTAGAAATTTTTGTAATTATCAAACACCTTATTTTACTTAAAAATTATTCTAGGAAGTAAAAATAAAAAAGAACTATTTTTCAAAAAAAATTATTTTCAAGAGTAAAAATGTTATCAAATATCCTCCAAACGGCCCAAGAACATGAACAACTCCTATTATGTGCAACTAATACACCAAAAGAAGGTAAGATGCTATCGTAGATTTCGGTCCATCAGAGATTCAATCCATCCTCCAAAAGGGAAAGCGAAAAGAGGGAAAAGATGCTATCATAGATTTCGATCCGTCAGATATTGAATCCGTCCTTTTGGAAAAGATGACATCATAGATTTCGGTCCATCAGAGATTCAATCTGTCCTCCAAAAGGGAAAGCGAAAAGCAGCGTCTACATAATCCGATAATGGTCGTGGAATACCCTCTTCTCGAAATATAACATTACACTTCTCGGTCTCCATCAATAAATCCCTTTTCGCAAAAAATAAAATAATAAATTTGGAAGAAAACGAAAATTTTGAATTTTTTCTTTCAAAAAACGTGAGCAACAATTAAGTCAAGCCTTTAGCCTAAACTACAAAAGAGGGTCTAGGGGAAGGAGTATTAAAAATTATGCCATAGGTATATTTTCTTATCCCGCGGGTCAAAAGCAGAGGCTTTGATTGGGAATTTTATTAGGGTTTTGGACCGTCCCGCTTTAAGGACCATGTCTCCACTGATCCATTTCTTTATATTCTAACCATATGCTTGTCCTATTTGTAATGGTGATTTATAAAATATATATAATTAAGCATGCTGATGCTTCGCTAATGATGGCTTTTCTTGACTTTCTACCACTCATCACGCGTCAGCATGATCCTAGCAATTCCAGTACTTTCTTTTTTTTTTAATTCAAGCCAACATTAAGTCTATTCTCGCGACCGATCGGTGTTTCGTTTTCATTGTGTATTGATTTTCGAGCTAATTTTAGCTTTTTGTTAATTAATATCCATTCTACAATTAAAAAAAGAAAATGGGAACACCGGCTCATTGAATTTAACTAATGATTTTTTAACATCTTTTTATCATTTCATTTATTTACAAAATATTCATTTTAATTAGGAACTTTGGAAGAGAAACTAAACACAAAAAACGCCAATTTACTGAATAATCAATATTAACAGGTCTAAGAAGGTTTTTATAGTAACCCTGACATTTCTTTTTATCTTTTTTGTCATTTTATTTATCTATTTGACATTCTATTTTTTCATTTAGTTACGCCATTTTGCTGGGAGAATACAGAACCGTCAATAAATGCTGAATACCATAATCCTCACAAAATTCATTGACGCCAGATATTAATGGCCCGATCAAACTAGTGGCCTTTGAACTCTTAAGAAGAAAAATGCCCCCTTGGATGCCGTTATTGAAATCTAGCATTAATTTTATCAACAAGTGAGGCATTGGAATTGAACTGTCTAAAATGTTCGGTTGAAGGCGGATCACTTGGTTTCTCAGTCCTGGTTGGTATAGTAATAATACATCATTAAATAATATGGGAGACCGAAAGTGATTTGGTCTTTTCTCAGTATTAACATACTAAAGATGACCTTGAGCACATATCTTCACGTCTGTCCCTCCTATGTATGCTAGCGTACACTATTCAAAAGCTAACACCCTTCTGAAGCAGCATAAGTGGCTTCATCCTACGTGGTCCATTTGTTAGTACAGATTGCTCAACCATCTTGAACATAAAGCCGATAAATAAGCAAAATGCATGGTGTCAACGTCCAACATGGAAAGGATTGGAAGTTTCACAAAATCAAGGTATTTCCCAAGAGAATGTTAACAGCTAAAACAGGACAGAAGCCTCTGTTTAGAGCTTCCTGGATTGTTCTTTCACTTTGCTAGTTCGGGTGAATACCATGTCTTTGATAGTCCTTATAACCTAAAACATGAGTTTTAGCGGAGCTTGTACAAGGTTGATTTTGGTTATTTTGATTGGAGATGGACAGAAAAATGCATTTATGAGTTCATACCTCAAAAATATGTAGTACGTCCATATTGAAGACCCTTTATTCCAAATGAGTAGCTCTAGAGGGGTTGACTCTTTCCTGGCGATGAATGCTATATTAATTAATGAGATATTTTAAATGATATATATTAGATGATTTTAGCATAAAATGATGTTAAGCATTGCAAGTGAAGTTGAGAACTCGTGATGTCTAAATTCCAACTTCTGCTCTTGCGAGAGGAACATGATGACATCAAATATTAAGAGACGATCAGCATCATGGGTTCAAATGGATCACTAACTAATTTGGGAAAGGATTAAGACAGTATGGGAAAGTTGAACTAACAGGAACTCGCAGAATATATTTCATCCTCATGTATCATAATTGCGGAATGGATACTCACACCGTCGGACAGTAGGCCTATTTTGTAGCCTGTCTTAAATATTGGGATTATTTTCATGCGATAAAGTCGCAATACATTCCTTGCTTTCTTCTTTGATTTTTCATAGCAGTAAAAAGGCAGCTTCTAGGAGGAAGAAATTCTAATGTCGACTTTGATTCCTGCAGCAAAGCTGAGTACATTGTATACAACCTTAAAGAGATGGGCAAAATAGTTTAAAAAGGACTTTGCACCAATTTGCAACCAATTTGACATTTTAGACAACAGCAATTGTGGCAAAAGCACAATCGCTTATCTCTTGGAAAGTGACCAAACCACTCATTCAATAAAAATCCACATAACAAATTTCTACATTCACCATCCTAATTAAAATCCACATAACAAATTTCTACATTCACCATCCTCGAAAGCAATCCCTTGCTCTTTACAAACATAGTGCGTGGATTTGAAGGTAGGGTGCCTTTATACATCAAGTCCTACAACAGATGAAGTAGGATGACTATGATTGGAGACCTTCCTCCCATCGTCAGACAAAGATAAGCAGAGACTTCAAACTGTAGCCAGCTATCCGATAATCATTCCAATGAAGTCAGCTCTCAGCTCCTCATCCAGATTCAAGACCGACATGTATAGTGTATAGAAGAGGATAAATACTCAGTCCATTGTTCATTAGTTGTTTATGCAATCAGTTTAGACATCGTATAATAGACCACAGGAGTAATGTCTACTAGTAGCTATTCTTTCACATGAGGAACCACACAAGATCTATCTCTGCCATTTTGATTCTCATGCGATGCTCACAGAAGTATCAGCTGTACGTGCAGATTTTACACTTATGTAGGAGGAGAAACTGTCCTGCGTACACAGACATGCTACCGCTCATGAATCCTTTAGTCACTTTTAAAGAACAGATTCATGAGGGAAAAGATTTTGAAGAGATTTGTACGATTATCTGTCTGTGTCAGGGATGTGTCACATAGAGGAGATTCCACTAGAGAGTCATGAAGCACTTCCCTAAATGCAGCAGAAAAGTACAATCCAGAGACATGAATTTAGATCTCCAACTTGCTGATGGACTAAGTGAGGACAAGATCTTCACTTCACTCACATGAAAACAAAGTAATTATGGAAGCCCTTTCATCTCTACGTCACTCTACTATCTTAACTACAGTCCTGTTCGAAGACTAATTATGACTTGCTGACATGAATTGCCGTTAGAATAAAACTTCCATGCACTTTCCCACTCAGAATTTCAAGATTTGCACACAGTTCAATAGCTTTACCTAAAACAAGTCATTTATCATTTATAAGTCACTACATTTTAAAAGATATGATATCCAAACTCATGAACAATCTCTGAACTCACATTCCTGAAGGCTAAGTCCTAGAGTAATGACCTGATTGAAAGGCTGAGCCAAAAAAACAAGATCGAAGTTGTCGGAGTCATAAGGTATCTCTCCACGAGTGGGCCGGTCATTTGTTCCTCAAAGCACGTAAACAATGGTAACTGAGATGGAGGTTTCTAAAAATGATTCTAAAGTTGCCAAATAATCTAACTAGACATCAACCTTTCACAGTGCCCATTTTTAGGACAATGAAATTACATGAAGAAGCAACAAAGCAAGAAGCCATAAGAATTCAATGTATATTTTGAACAATTCCAAAGGCATACCAGCAGAAGATACAAACAACGCATATATGGCTAGATTAAATGAAAATAACTAGCAGTAGCATTTTTCTTCAACCCCACAAAATCATGCACACTTGGCCATTCTCTTAAAGAGATGGGTAAAATAGCTGAACAATGCTGTAAGAGCATAGCAAATGCAACAGGAAGAAACTAGACAGCCAAACCGGTGGCCAGACATTGCCTCAAAACCAGACTGCACTCATGCAACCCAAAACCAGAATGCAGTCATACAACCCAAAACCAGACTGCAGTCAGATAGCAGAAAATAACATGTTTCAGATGACTCCATTAAAATATCTACAATTAAACCTAACAAGGAAGAGTTTACTCTGAATTTACATAAGCATGTATGTTGGCTGCAGCGCCCCTAATAAACGTTCTCCATCTCTTCCCACATCCCAGCAGCCAGTCCAAAATCCTAGCAGCCACGAAACAATTCATTTAGCCACAATGATATTTTCTCCAAAAGCATCATTCGAGCAATAAAAGTGGAAAATACTTGAATGAGTTTCTTATATTTTTCACAGCATTTCTCGAGTTCCAGATCATTCTCCACGACTTTATCATCGTAGGTATGTTTCTTCTGCATAAAGAGAGGGCCAAATCGTTATTCATGGCTATGGAGCAAATGATGCATTATTAAAAGATGAAATGGGCTTTTATTTCAACTTTAGCATAATTTATATATTCAGAATAAATCCAGAATTTCATTGCTATCTAGGGAAAGTTCACTTTGAAGCGACTATTTCTTAGATACCTAAGTTGTAATATTTTACTTCACAATTGAATCAATTTAAAAAAACCTAAAATTAGGGATTTATCAATAGGTAATGTTGCTCCAACACCCAACCAAAGGGCCACTACAGTACCAATCAAAAAGACAGTTGCCAGATTTCGCAAGTATACGAGATGGAACCTAACCATACATGCCCTCCTCCAATTATATCTTCCAAATCCTAATAATATCTTACCTCCTCCGACATAGATGACCACTTCGGTTCATGGCTTTTCCACCGCTTTTCGCGGCTTTTTTCATGATAGATTTGCCTTCCTTACTCATCCTGAATTCATGCCTGTCATCCATAAAATCACAAACGTCAGAACAGACCGCGACTACTCACCTGAAGAAGCGGCTAAAATCTACTCACCTGAAGAAACGGAAAGCCCGCTTTCTATTACCATGATCAGAGCTAGAGCAACCAGAGGCCGAGCTAGCTTTGGGCTTCAGGCTAACGGAGCTAGCTTTTGCTTTGGGATATTGTGCCGGGGCAACATCCTTTACGGTTTCAAATCCATTGATCGGCAAATGCAGAAAGGAAACAAAACAACGGTCACACACAATGTAATGGTTGGGAGGAAGTCCATAAAGATGCAAAAGAAGATAATAAAATTAAAAAGAAAGAAGCGGTTGTTAACCGGGGAAAGAAAAGAGGATGGGGGACAGGGGAACTCCAACAAGTAATATAAGAGAGGGGAGGGCCCTCTAAATAGGGGTGTAAACGGTTCGGTTCGGTTCGGGACAGTTTTTCGATTTTCCTATTTTTGCTTTGTTTATTGGAATTTAAGTAAATAAGAAATGATAAAAAAGAGAGATTATTCAATTTTTGTTAAGAATTCTAATTCGATTCGGTTAACCGAACCGAACCGAAAATATTAACGGTCATTTTTCGATTAACCGAACCGAACCGAAAACATACGAAATTTCGGTTCGGTTCAGTTTGGTTTTATATTTCGGTTCGGTTTTTAACACCCCTACCTCTAAAAGCCGTACTGCTGCTATTGTTTATATACAAGAATTGTGTGAATTTTTTTAGCAGCCTCCTGCTATTGGAAATTGGTGATCCATTTTGGAAAATTCTAGAATCAACTAGATTGCTTAGGAATGAAGTAACCCAAGAAGATCAACTTGCAAAGGAGAACATTCTGGAAAGCATGAGAGTTGACTAGAAGAAGTTGAAGCCTACGTGAACAACATTCAAGAGAATTTCAGAATCTTCTAAGACAACTATACTTAGTCGGTGGAAATGCCTATAAAAGGCCAAACTCATGTAAAGTGGTGTGGGGAGTTGAGAATAAACTCCATGTTCTTGTACTCCTCCACCAATACAAAAACTTCATCCTACGGCTATGTTACGACATTTTGTTATACTAATGAAACTATTTTCCCTTTATCCTCTTTGAACTATCTTACCTTGTCCCTGTCCATTCTCTACCAAATACATACTATGCACATACACTTGCACACATCAAAACCTAAAATTAGGGATTTATCAATAGGTAATGTTGCTCCAACACCCAACCAAAGGGCCACTACAGTACCAATCAAAAAGACAGTTGCCAGATTCTGCCAAGTATACAGATGGAACCTAACCATACATGCCCTCCTCCAATTATATCTTCCAAATCCTAATAATATCTTACCTCCTCCGACATAGATGACCACTTCTGGTTCATGGCTTTTTCCACCGCTTTTTTCGCGGCTTTTTTCATGATAGATTTGCCTTCCTTACTCATCCTGAATTCATGCCTGTCATCCATAAAATCACAAACGTCAGAACAGACCGCGACTACTCACCTGAAGAAGCGGCTAAAATCTACTCACCTGAAGAAACGGAAAGCCCGCTTTCTATTACCATGATCAGAGCTAGAGCAACCAGAGGCCGAGCTAGCTTTGGGCTTCAGGCTAACGGAGCTAGCTTTTGCTTTGGGATATTGTGCCGGGGCAACATCCTTTACGGTTTCAAATCCATTGATCGGCAAATGCGAAAGGAAACAAAACAACGGTCACACACAATGTAATGGTTGGGAGGAAGTCCATAAAGATGCAAAAGAAGATAATAAAATTAAAAAGAAAGAAGCGGTTGTTAACCGGGGAAAGAAAAGAGGATGGGGGACGGGGGAACTCCAACAAGTAATATAAGAGAGGGGAGGGCCCTCTAAATAGGGGTGTAAACGGTTCGGTTCGGTTCGGGACAGTTTTTCGATTTTCCTATTTTTGCTTTGTTTATTGGAATTTAAGTAAATAAGAAATGATAAAAAGAGAGATTATTCAATTTTTGTTAAGAATTCTAATTCGATTCGGTTAACCGAACCGAACCGAAAATATTAACGGTCATTTTCGATTAACCGAACCGAACCGAAAACATACGAAATTTCGGTTCGGTTCGGTTTGGTTTTATATTTCGGTTCGGTTTTTAACACCCCTACCTCTAAAAGCCGTACTTGCTGCTATTGTTTATATACAAGAATTGTGTGAATTTTTTTAGCAGCCTCCTGCTATTGGAAATTGGTGATCCATTTTGGAAAATTCTAGAATCAACTAGATTGCTTAGGAATGAAGTAACCCAAGAAGATCAACTTGCAAAGGAGAACATTCTGGAAAGCATGAGAGTTGACTAGAAGAAGTTGAAGCCTACGTGAACAACATTCAAGAGAATTTCAGAATCTTCTAAGACAACTATACTTAGTCGGTGGAAATGCCTATAAAAGGCCAAACTCATGTAAAGTGGTGTGGGGAGTTGAGAATAAACTCCATGTTCTTGTACTCCTCCACCAATACAAAAACTTCATCCTACGGCTATGTTACGACATTTTGTTATACTAATGAAACTATTTTCCCTTTATCCTCTTTGAACTATCTTACCTTGTCCCTGTCCATTCTCTACCAAATACATACTATGCACATACACTTGCACACATCAAAACCTAAAATTAGGGATTTATCAATAGGTAATGTTGCTCCAACACCCAACCAAAGGGCCACTACAGTACCAATCAAAAAGACAGTTGCCAGATTCTGCCAAGTATACAGATGGAACCTATCCATACATGCCCTCCTCCAATTATATCTTCCAAATCCTAATAATATCTTACCTCCTCCGACATAGATGACCACTTCGGTTCACGGCTTTTCCACCGCTTTTTCGCGGCTTTTTTTCATGATAGATTTGCCTTCCTTACTCATCCCGAATTCATGCCTCGTCATCCATAAAATCACAAACGTCGAACAGACCGCGACTACTCACCCGAAGAAGCGGCTAAAATCTACTCACTGAAGAAACGGAAAGCCCGCTTTCTATTACCATGATCGAGCTAGAGCAACCGAGGCCGAGCTAGCTTTGGGCTTCGAGCTAACGGAGCTAGCTTTTGCTTTGGGATATTGTGCCGGGGCAACATCCTTTACGGTTTCAAATCCATTGATCGGCAAATGCGAAAGGAAACAAAACAACGGTCACACACAATGTAATGGTTGGGAGGAAGTCCATAAAGATGCAAAAGAAGATAATAAAATTAAAAAGAAAGAAGCGGTTGTTAACCGGGGAAAGAAAAGAGGATGGGGGACAGGGGAACTCCAACAAGTAATATAAGAGAGGGGAGGGCCCTCTAAATAGGGGTGTAAACGGTTCGGTTCAGTTCGGTTTTTTGAAAAAACCGAACCGAAAATACGGTTCGGGACAGTTTTCGATTTTCCTATTTTTGCTTTGTTTATTGGAATTTAAGTAAATAAGAAATGATAAAAAGAGAAATTATTCAATTTTTGTTAAGAATTCTAATTCGATTCGGTTAACCGAACCGAACCGAAAATATTAACGGTCATTTTCAATTAACCGAACCGAACCGAAAACATACGAAATTTCGGTTCGGTTCGGTTTGGTTTTATATTTCGGTTCGGTTTTTAACACCCCTACCTCTAAAAGCCGTCTTGCTGCTATTGTTTATATACAAGAATTGTGTGAATTTTTTTAGCAGCCTCCTGCTATTGGAAATTGGTGATCCATTTTGGAAAATTCTAGAATCAACTAGATTGCTTAGGAATGAAGTAACACAAGAAGATCAACTTGCAAAGGAGAACATTCTAGAAAGCATGAGAGTTGACTAGAAGAAGTTGAAGCCTACGTGAACAACATTCAAGAGAATTCCAGAATCTTCTAAGACAACTATACTTAGTCGGTGGAAATGCCTATAAAAGGCCCAACTCATGTAAAGTAGTGTGGGGAGTTGAGAATAAACTCCATGTTCTTGTACTCCTCCACCAATACAAAAACCTCATCCTACGGCTATGTTACGACATTTTGTTATACTAATGAAACTATTTTCCCTTTATCCTCTTTGAACTATCTTACCCCTGTCCATTCTCTACCAAATACATACTATGCACATACACTTGCACACATCAAAACACAAACTATCAACCATATCAAAACCACGCTTCCGCACACATCCAATTTTTCTAACACCTGCATTATACTTTTTCGGAACTGTAATTCTTTGAAAATGAATTTATACTCGGAAAAGGCTTTTTGGCCCATCGAAAGACTGATCCCCCTCACTTATCAAGGACGACGTCAAGTGGCGAAACCACTTATTCTGAATCACTTTGATTTGCTGCTACACCTGGCTACGATACCGCTTACCTTCTTGTGGCGGACATGGCAAGGGTCTTGGAGAGCTTCATATATTCGGCTTCGAGAGAGCTGGGTCCGTCGAGAGAGAAGAGAGCAGCCGAGAGAGAAGAGAGTCCGTCGAGAAGAAAAGAGCCGGCCAAGCGTTGAAACCCTAAAATTATTTTTTGTTAATTAATATCCATTCTACAATTACAAAAAGGAAAATGGGAAAACCTGGCTCATTGAATTTAAATTAATGATTTTTTTTAAAATCCTTTTATCATTTCATTTATTTATAAAAAAAAAATATTCATTTTAATTAGGAACTTTGGAAGAGAAACTAAACGCGGAAAATGCCAATTCACTCGATAATCAATATCAACAAGTCTAAGAGGTTTTTATAGTAACCGTGACGTTTCTTTCTTCTTTTTTAATTTTTTTGTCATTTTATTTATTTATTTATTGATATTCTATTTTTTCATTCAACTACGCCGTTTTTTTGAGGAGAGTATGGAGCCGTCAAAAAATGCCAAATACTATAATCCTCACATAATTTGTTTAATATGGCTGAAGTGAATTCTCCACAACTATCAATTCTCATAGTTTTGATGAAATGTTCATTCTCCTTTCAAGTTCTTGAATTGTTTGAAAGTCTTGAAGATGAATGAAGAAGCACAAGTTATGTAACTATTTTGAAAATACAGATGATGAAGTCTCAATTATGATTCTTGTTTTACGAAATTTATGCTGCATTATTTGGTATGAAATTGAATAGAAAATAAAATTCTTTATCCCATGTTTTGCCACCACTTTGCGCCCCCTATCTGTTAATCTTTTATCTTTCAAGCAATATAAAGTAATAATCAGGATAAATCAAATGTTTTTCAAATAAATCCTCAAGAGAATGGCCAAGTGTACATAATTTTGTGTTGTAGAAGAAAAATGCTACTGCTAGTTGATTTCATTTAATCTAGCTATATATGAGTTCTTTGAGGCTTCTGCGGGTATGCCTTTGAAGTTAAAATATATAATGAATTCTTATGGCTTCTTGTTTTCTGGCTTCTTCGTGTAACTTCATTGTTCTGAAAACGGAGATTGTGAAAGGTTGATGTCTAGTTAGATTATTTGGCAACTTTAGGATCATTTTTAGAAACCCGTGTCTCGGTTACCATTGGCTGTGTGCTTTGAGGAACAGATGGCAGGACCATTTATGCAAAAATGCCTCATGACTCCCAACTACTTTGATCTTGCTTTTTGCTCAACCCTTCAATTAAGGCATAGCTCGGGGACTTGGCCTTCACGAATGTGAGTACGGAGTTTGTTCATGAGTTTGGATATCATATCTCATAAATGACTTGTTTTAGGTAAAGCTATCAAACTATGTGCATATCATGGATTTCTAAGAGGAAAAGCGCAGGGATGTTTTATTCTAATAACAATCCGTGTTAGCAAATCATACTTAAGACTTCTAATGGGACTGTAGTTAAAATCGTATAGTGACATAGAGATGAAAGGACTTCCATAATTACTTGGTTTTCATGTGTCTGAAGTGAAGATCTTGTCCTCACTTGTCCAAGAGCAAGATATAAGAAAGGTTCATGTCTCTGTATTGTACTTCTCTGCTGCATCTAGTGAAGTGTTTCGTGATTCTCTAATGGACCTGGAGTTCCCTCTACGTGACACATCCAGGAGAGAGGCAGATAATCGTGTATTAGATAGCACAAATCTCTTCAAAATCATTTCCCTCATAGTTCTGTTCTTTAATAATGACTAGAGGATTCATGAGTGGGTAACATGTCTTTGTACGCAGCACAGTTTCTCCTCCTACATATCTGTAAAAACTGCATGTACAGCCGATAATCGAAATAGCAGTGATAGCCTAAAATAGATCATGTGGATCCATGCGCGAAAGAATGTCTACCAGTAGATAGTGCTCCTGTTGTCTACTAATAGATCAGGCACTACGTTGTCTAAACTGATTGCATAAACAACTAATGAACAACGGACTGAGAGCTTATCCTCCTCTATACACTATATACGTTGATCTTGGTCTTGAATCTGGATGGGGAGCTGAGAGCTGACTTCATTGGAATGATTATTGAATAGCTGGCTCAGTTTGAAGTCTCTGCTCATCTTTGTCTAAGAATGGGGGGAAGCGCTCCAATCATAATCCTCGTCTTAGGACGTCTCGTATGAAGGTCACCAAGCCTTCAATTCCATGCACTCTGGTTGTAAAGAGCAAAGGATTGCTCCCGGAGACCGCAAAGGTAGAAATTTGTCATGTTGATTGTTATTCAATGTGTGGTTCAGTCACTTTCCATGAGATCAGCAAGCGTGATTTTGCCGCAATTGCTGTCATCTATAATGTCAAATTGGTTGCAGATCGGTGCAATATCCTTTTCAGTTATTTTACCCATCTCTTTAAGCTTGTATACAACGTACTCAGCTTTGCTGCAGGAATCAAAGTCAACATTAGAATTTCTTCCTTCCTGGAAGCTGCTTTTTTAGTGCTATAAAAACTGAGAAGAAAGCAAGGAATGTATTCCAACACAGTGTATCAGTATGAAAATAATCCCAGTAATTTAGACCAGCTATGAAATAAGCCTCTACTGTCCCTACGGTGTGAATATCCATTCTGGAGTTATGATATATGAGGAGGAAATACACTATATATTCTGCAAGTTCCTGTTAGTTCAACTTACCCATTCTGTCTTCTTCATTTCCCATATTAGTTAGTGATCCATTTGAACCCATGATGCTGATCTTGTCTGTCAAGATTTGATATCATGTTCCACTTGCAAGAGCAGAGGTTGGAATTTAGACACCATGAGTTCTCAACTTCAAGGGCAATGCTTAACATCATTGTATGCTAATAGCATCTATATATATATCTCACACTTTAAATATCTCATGAATTCAATTAGCATTTATTGCTGGGAAGGTCAACGCCTCTAGAGCTATTCATTCCAAAATAAGGGTCTTGAAGATGAACGTACTATATAATTTCAAGACATGAAACCGACCAAAATAACCAGAATAACTTTGTGCAACCTTCACTGGTCATAAATGAGGACTATTAAAGACATGGTATCCACCTGAACTAGCAAAGTGAAAGAACGATCCAGGAAGCTGTTTAGAATCAAATTTGCTGGTGATAGTACATTCAAGCTAAACAGAGGCTTATGCTCTGATTTAGCTGTTGACATTCTCAAGGGAAAGATCTTGATTTTGTGAAACTTCAGTCCTCATGCTGGAGGCTGACACTATTCATTTTGCTCTTTTATCGACCTTATGTTCAAGATGATTGAGCAATCTGCACTAACAAATGAACTACCTAGAATGAAGCCGCTTACGCTACTTTAGAAGGGCATTAGCTTTTGATTAGTGTACACTGGCATACAGAGGAGGAACAGACACGAAGAGATGTGCTCAAGGTCTTCTTTGGTATGTTAATACTGAGAAAAGACCGGATCACTTTCAGTCTCCCATAGTATTTAACGATGTACTATACCAACTAGGAATGAGAAATCATGTGATCTAGCTTCAACCGGACATTTTAGGTAGTCAATTCCTCACTTTTTGATAAATGAACGGTAGATTGCAATAATAGCATCAGAGGGGGGCATTTTTCTTTTTGAAGGTTCAAAGGCCACAGGTTCTATTGCACCATTAATGTTGACTCTGCATCTTAAAATACTCTTTCTAATGTGATCTTAAAGGTGGCTCAATGTGTTGTCGGTTGTCTCCCCCTGCTATGCTTTGTCGGCTTTAACTTTGTGTTCTTGAGCATGTTTCTGTCAACTATCTCTTACTAATTTCTGATTTACCACTGCAAGCAGCCCTGGATTCTTCAGGCATTCTTTACCCAGATTACATCTTTCTTTTTTTTCCCTTTCCTACCACAATGCGACCATTTTTTGATGAGCATCAAGATTATCTGTTTCTATTACAGAGCTTATTTCTCTGTGCTAAGTATACAGCTCAAGTTATCTGTCTCTTGCCATCCCTGAATCAGATTGCAAAATTTACCTTAATGGCTATTTGGATTTTGGATTCACTCCTAACAGCTTTACTTCAACAAATTACCTTCCTAAGAGTGTAAGTGATTCGCAATTATACTTCTTGACACACTTACTCTCAATACTTGAAGCACATTGCTTATGGCCTTCAAAGGAAGACACTTGTATGCATCTTCATTCAATCGGTGATAACATCAAAACGAGTACTTCAACATTGATTAACCCAGAGACATGCATTCTTCAGTCGAACAGAGCATCCCAAGCATGAATACCTATCAGATGATAACAGTGCATACTTCCCGAAACTTTAGCAGGGCCAGGGACTTATCTTCCAAAATCTTAGGAAAGTTCAACCCGTCACGCTGATCAGAATCTCCTTCTAAGGCGTCAGTTCTGAAATTTTTTTTTTTGATCTTTTTGATTGCATATTATGATGGTTTGGTTCCAGTGATGTCTGTTGTTCTAATGTCTATCCAATAACAGCAATGTGTTGATAGTTGTCTAGATAATGACAGGAGTTACTAGTCAACTTAGCAAAGTTTCAGGAAAAAACATTGGAATTGCACAAATCTAGCAGAAGCTCACGGACCAAGCAGAAACAATTACCTGATAGATCCATCGTTATCAAGGTCTGCAGCAACTAGATCCCCAAGGGTCATCTTCTTCTGCAGAACCCATTTCGCGATTCTGCGACTCCTCTTGTCAGTCTCATCTCAGTCAGGTATAAAAATGCCCTGGCAACTGCCAATGAGCTTACCAGTAGCCAAATTATGGCGAAACATCTTCCTGCCAAGGTCGTGAATGCGTAGTCCCCATAACCAACTGTCGTGACCGATGTAACAGACAGATAAAAACTGTCTACCCAGCTCAAATCCTCTATAAAATGCACGACAATAGTCCCTATAGCTATGCAACTAATCACAACCGCCAAAGCCACGCACACTTTCATCCTTATTCTCATCCTTCCCTTCTCTCTGTCGATCATATAAGTCCTGACCATCGCATTGAACTTGTTTTGATCCACAGTGCTCAGCAAAACCGCCTCTTGCCGATCGCAGATGTAGGTGACCATGCCATGGAGCAGGATATCGACAAATCCAAAGCCCACCAGTATGAAAGCACAAGTGAACAGTTTGGTGAACGTCGAGTCCGGGACAATATCACCATAGCCAATTGTGCAAAGAGTGACCACGGTGAAGTACAGAGCATCGACCGGTTTGAAAGTGGTTGTGCCTGAGAAACTCCCGCTCGTCAAGTAAACCACAATGCCAGCAATTACGTACAAGATGAAGCCGATGAAGGCTTGCCGGACAATCAGAGGCGTCGATTTAAGGGGCAGCCGGGGGTCCTCCCCGTCAATGATGGTCTCCCTGTGAAAGTTGAGCACGGAAGGAGCCGAGTGCGACCGGTGGGCATGTCGCCTCTTCTTGGTGAAGTTGGCGATGAGATTCACCAAGGAAGAAGAGTGGGGCGTTGTGATTATGGGGATGATAGCATCGTTGGTTATGAGGCGCGCGGTGGATTGCCGCCTTGGCGTGCTGAGGCTGCCGAGGTTGAGATCAATGAATCCCGAAGGGAATTCTCTCCTGACTGACGATCTGCCCGATGTCTCCGCAGGTCCCGGCGTGGAGAGGAGAGGTTCATCATCCATGGCGAATCTGCGTCCTAAAACTCCCAGAAACCGTAGGTATTTCGGAGGATTTTTTTTTTTTCCTCTTTCCTCTTTTGGATAAAATACGGTGATGAAAAGGCCAACTGCAAGTCAATTTATTGCAGCGGAGAAGCATGGTTTTGAGAGGTAGTTGGGCTGAGAGTCAGATCAGCAGACGCCCCAGCATGGACCACGCTTTAAACTTCCGCACCTGTCACATTGGCTTCTAACTTCACAGGGTCGTGCACCTGCATAGTATCTGCCCTGAAAGCGGCAGTTTTCAACAATGAGCTTTTGACCGAAATAACAGTCAAAATGGGCAACCTCTGTTCTAGATGCGCGGAAATGGAGGATTCCACCATTGATTGACAAGGACGGTTCTTTTGAGTCTTTGGCAATTGTTTACCAAATTCAGTGAGCTAATTGACGCATGAGAGGGAGCGAGAAGCTTAGAACCCATGTATGCAAGTTCAAGGATAGCATATCGTGTTTTCTCATATCAAGAGTAGCCGAGGGAGTCGAAATTGTACAGAAGCCGACAAGGGCTCCTCGCACATGGAATTACATGTACAGGAGGCTCGGACCCGATTGGAAATCTCGGACAAACTGCAGAATGCTGAAAGCTTGCAAATCTAAGAAAAACTTGATCCGAACAACTTTGTCAACTCATTTTCCTCAGCCTTCACTGATGTAAAAACTGCGTTAGCGTTTCAGGACGGATGCATGAAGTGGGCGGGTCTTGAGATCTTTGGTCAGGCTTTTTGATTCGGTTTGGTCTGTCGAATTGTTTTCACAAAAAGCCGAAGAGCGAATCTTTTCAAATTTCTCTTCTTCCTTTTTTTTCCCCAAAAGAAAACAAAGGAAGGGGGCCAAAAAGGGCTGGATACTTATCGTTGACCGACGGAAACTGCCAACGTTAGAAGGTTCGTTGTTATTGTTGGAGTAACTCCGGCATTAACACTCTTTAACTGTCAACCGTCAAACACGCCATTCTTCTACCATTCACGCGTTGGAAATTCACGTGCCCAGCTTGGATTTTTTTTCCAACTCCACTGGGCTTCATTTTCTTCTATGAAGAACAGCTTCCAAGCGACTAGCTGCTACTACTTGATTGGATTAACATTTTCTACTTTTCTGTTTCTTTTCTTTTTTAGTCCCGAAGTATCCTGACACCCAATTACCAATCTTCCTAAAGATAATTATCAAATTAGTCATAAATCTATTATACATATGCCTTTTAGTCCTAAACTTTTCAATTTTGTTACATAGTCCTTAAGACCAATTACCGCTGGAAATCACCAACACTGCGACATCAAGTCATTGTCAACCATCCTACGTGACACATTATTTGTGAATGACAATGTTAGTGATTTCTGACAACAATTGGATTGAAGCACTAAATTGAAATTTCATGCAAAATTTAGGATTATATTGACAAAATTAAAATATTTAGAATTGAATTGGCATATGTATAATAGATTTACGGTTGATCGATAATTATCTTATTTTTTTATATTTTTTTTTTTTTTCCCAACGGGACTAAGTCCCGATTTAATGCTTGCTACCTTAAATTTGGACATTGGAGTGGAGAAGTAGGATAAGTTCATATTGAATGATTGGTCAATAAATTTTTTTCGATTGCCCCAGTCAAAAACCCCAAATCGGCTTTATTGATAAAATAAATATATGGCCATTTTATATGCACGGTGCGCCGATGCCTAAAGTCCAGGCCATGGGTAGATGGTTCCACATGTCAGCACATGGTTATGAGCTAAGTCAAACCAATCTAATTACATGCAGGCTCTTCCCCCAATCTCCCTTCATTAGATCATTAATCCGAGATCCAACGGCGTCCATTCCCCATCATAATGACCGTTGGTGAGAATTAAAGCCCTAAATCCATTGTACGATGATCAATTCAATCCTAATTTTTTTAATTATGCTAGATTAACTAAAAAAATTATGCTAAATCAATCTTAAAACTTTTGATAATTTATCAATTTAATCATGAACTTTTCGATTGTATCAATTCAATTCTAGCTGAGTGAGAGTGCTACCCCACCAATCCTTGAGCAAGGACTATGAAGCCCTTACTAAATTTGGCAAGGGCTTATGACCCCTCATTGTGACTTCAAGGGCAGTGAGGCCCTTGTGAGCCACAACGAGGGTTGCAACACTCACCCTCCACTAACAAGGACTGCCTCATCCAGTGGTTGGTAGAGGTTGCCAACCCTCTAATGGCCCTTTGTAAAAATAAGGGGGAAAAAAGAAAGAAAAAAATTAACAAAAAATCATAAAAATTAAAAATTGTCCATAATGTAGTACAATTGGCCTTAATTGGATCATCACATGATATTCAGTCAAAATTAATCAAAAAAACTAAATTGACAATTCGTTAAAAGATTTGTGATTAGTTTGACAAATCGTTAAAAGGTTTAGGACTAAATTAAGATAATTAAAATGTTTATAACTAAATTTGATAGTTATCAAAAGATTTAGGATTGAATTAACCATTATACAAAAAGTTTAGGACATTTTGGACAAATTTCTAGGTGAGTACCCAAGAATGAATAAGGCCGATTGAGCGTGAGGAGGTTCTAAATGATTGGCAAAAGAGTCATTTTCCATCATGAATTATATTAGCTTGTGCATGTCGTGCATGACAGATAGAGGTGGGGTTTCCATAAGTTTAATTTCTTGAGGAATATAGCGACTTCTGTTGGCCACACTGTGATTGTGACAATTCTCATCTTAAAAAAGAGCTCAAAAGTGCAGGATGGCACCAGGCTGATCGCATCAAATGAGTAAAGCTTTCGTGCCCAAAAAATAAAAATAAAAAAATTAGAAAGGAGTGAAGCTCAGGCATTTAACCATCGTCTGCACCCGGCATCACGCCAGCTTTTTGTCCATCTCAAAGCCCCCGCATCATCGGAGGCCACAATCTTTATTTCGTCGTCAAGAGCAAGTTGAAGAAAGAATCGTGCCTAAGACTGTCGTAAAAACCATTAAGAAATTACCTTCTTTTCACACGACCAACGGCGTCAACAAGCGGCAACCAACCACCACCAACCAGCTCGGCGCCAGGTTCTACATCTACTCCGTCGATACAAGATTGCCAAAGCGACCGCCGTTATGAATGATTTTATCATCACCACAAGCAATTTCAGCTTCAGAAATTTCTCATAAGAACCTGTTGACAAATATCTTTAGGCATCTTGCTAGACAATCAAATAAAGGAAACAAGATTTAGTAATAAGGGAGCATTTATTGAAAGAAAATCTCATTTAATATGCTCAGCAAGTGCCTCAAAAAATTTCATTACCGGCTTTATTACGATCCTATAGCTTAAAAAATCATAGGGACCCTATACTGAAAATCTCATCACATACAGGAAAATCATCCCCATGTACGCCATGTTGGCAGAAATGTTTTCGAATTGAAATTGACACGGGAGAATCCTAAGATTCATGGAGGACAGGTCTGTTCAGATGGAATTCAACCGTACACTTCAATATTAGCCACAAATAATAGAAATTGCAACCTGATTCCGACAAAAAATTTTATGATAATAACTTTCACCTTAATAATAGATGATTCATCAATATAACCCTGGTCCTTGTTCAGTCGGATGTTCCTGGAAATTTTCCGCTCAAATTTTTTTTATCTAAGTTCATAAATCATCACGCACAAACTCTCCTGTTGTTTCGCTTTTTTCAAGTCTGCAGATACTTTCTAACAGCCATAAAAACAAGGCAAGAACTCAAGAGTAAAAAAAGCCAGATAAATTTCCCGACTTATTCATAATCAGCCTAATCTCAGACCTTCAAAACAGTCTCGTACATAATTTGGTTATGGCTTGCTACCGCTCTCTCTGGCCTACTTCTCTTGAAAGTTGATGCGCAATTTTGCAGTGGAAACTCTGAATGAAGGGTAGGGAATTGCACTTTTTCGTGTAATCGCACTAGAGAAAACTGTACTAAGAAGGTTGAAAAGGAAAAAAACTACGCATAGGCGATTCACTGCCAATACGCCAACACAGGCTACATAAAATAGAATGCATGACAACGACTTCCTTAATCCTTCTTGAGGACATGCATCTGGGGTTTAGGCCAAAAGCTTCGGATGGCAAAGAGTTACCAGTAGTAGCTCATGAATCTAAGATATATCTCTGTCACAGTTGTCCATTTGTGAGTTGTCTCTGATCATGATACCTGCATAACAGAATAAATTGAAGTTGAACTGTGAAGCAAGAACCTCTTCATATTCTAACAGATGAATAAATGGTGATAATAGGAGAAGGTGAAATATCACTGGAAGGGAAGGATCAATTTGGAGTAAGATCGTCTGATTATTATAAGTTGTTTGACAAGCTGTTTGGCTTAGCACCACAAGCAAGATAATGAAGCCATGGCACACCAGACATCTATGTTTCACTTGGAAGTGTTGAGAATGACCATTTCATATAAATTTTCTGTGCAACCAAGGAAATGGTTGTACAAGCATAGAGAATATGACAGGTTCAACCACTGGGATTGAAGAATTGTACTTTAACATACTACAACAATTTAACCCTGCAATCGTGCATTGGATTCTGACTTAAGGACTATAAGCAGTTGGTATGTGCAAAAGACTGGATTATTACTCACCATAACTACAAACATAATGTACCGAAGAATGCTAGAGGCCACAGAACGCTGATTTTCGTATAAGCACAAGTGACCTTTCATATGTGATGAGCATGTTCAACCAAGAACAAACTTCAGTGCAAAGATTTAGTTGATAGCTAAAGATCAGGACCATAAATTGCATAGATATATTTGACACCTCATAGAGCAGCAATAGATTATCAGTATATTGGGCATACTTTGATGTTATGTTTTCAGCTGAGGAGATTATAACCTGCACCATTTGGGAGCAGATCTGCAGCAGTAGGAGGTACATTCTTTCTGGTAACATTTTTGCGAACTTGGGCATGAGATTCTGCTTCATGCTGAAACATTTGAACCAGCTCCTGAAGCTCCAACTTTCTAACCTCAACATCCTCTTCAACAATGGGATTCTTTAAGCCAAGGTAAAGGAGACCAATTGCAATCAATGCAGCTCCCAGAAAGAGCAGGAAGCAAGAAAATAGAGCAAATGCATAAGGTGACTCATCTGATCCTGGAATTCCATCCACATTGATTCCAAAAAGTCCAGTGATAACAGATAGGACAAGACCACAACCTCCAAAAACTCCCAGATTGTGTGTAACAGTGAGGCTCTTATCCTAGAATTAAAAATAGGAAAAGTGAGCAAACACCTGACATATAAGAAAGAGAAAAAGCAACATATCATACTTTCCCGACACTTCCACCACACTAAGCTAAACAAAAAAATAGAATAAAATGAGTACCGGACATATTATAAAGAGTAACTGCATCATTGTTATATATATTAAGGTTCACCAGTGGTATGATAATGCTAGTCAACATGAATGATTCTAGAAGGATTCTCGTCAGAAAAACTCTTAATTTTGTTGTTGCAACTTCAAACGTCACTACCACCAAGTATCACAACCACCAATTGTACCCACAATCTACAAAACTAATGCTAACTTTTTAAATAACCAAAAACAGAGATCTTATCAGTGACATAGCTCATTATATGCTCAATACCTGCATGTAACAGCTCATAAAATTCAGAAGAGAAGAGGCTAGAAGACATTGTGACTGTAGGAAAACCTGTAACCATGCACGAACTGTACTCTGCATGACATCTTGGATCGTAAATAGCCGGCCACGGACTGCTTCTTGCTCCTCAATCATTTCCCTTGTGCTCTTTCGTATGCTTTCTAGCAAGGTCTGTGCAGCATTCCCTCTCAAATGTTGAAGAAGCTCAAATACTATTTCCTCTCTCGCATGAAGTGACCATTTCACTCTAATAACCTAAACAGCAACAAGCCAAGCACACTTACAGATAATGATCTTTCAACTCTAATGACCTAGAAGTGCGACAAGTAAAGCACACTTATAGATAACAATCATTCAGCTGGGAATTGTTCCATTAGAAGAATATAAATGTACCTGGGTTGATAACCTTTGGATCTCTTGATTTAAAATTATCGTAAATAAATGCACATCTTCAAGGGTTCTCCTATCCATAAGAAGAAAAGGGAATATTCAGTGTATGTGTCATGCATATAATATGCATTAAAGTACTTTTGCTTCTAACAAAAGATGGTAGCATAAGGAGCACCTGTTCATAAACATCAATTCAATTTCATCAGCTGCACCGAAGATGTTTTTGCGGAATAATCTAGAAAACCAACAGGAAAAATGAATTAGCAGAAAACCAAGAAAATGACAACAAAAGCAATGTAATAAGTTTTCTGTTAACTAACGTAAAGCTGTGTGGAAGTATAAAAATTATAGCTGATTACAGTACTGTCTAACACCCGATTAGCTTATGCTAATTTCCAATATTAAAAGGGTAAAACATCAAATAGAAATGAAATCATCAAGTGCAAAACCCAATGTATCTCAAGTTTTGGAACTCAAAAAAGATAAAAGGAGGATCTACAGAAATATAAACAGAACCTATGGAAGCAAAAAACTGTGTGGTCTGTTGCATGAATAGCCAAAGCAGAAAGGTCATACATGCATTGCTTGCTTAATTTAACTCTCTTCCCTTATTATGAAGAAGTCGACAGAATGAATGAGTAGCCACATTACAGAATTGTGATGAAAGCTACTCCCAATACATAGAATGTTTGGGGTTTGACTCCAAACATCACCAGTAAACATCAAGAGTCACCCATGTCCACCAGCCAAAAAATCAATAGCCGCATTCTTTTTGAGGCAGAAGGAGATCAGACCTTCATGAGGCGGGCATCAAGATTCGCCTTATTTGTTGACAGCAACCGCTGCTGTCAGTTAATAAGGCATTTGCAAGTTTAGATCAGATGAAAAGCATACACACCTGTCATCCCATCGTGCTAGGCGACAGGCAAGATGTGCCACAACCTCATGAACGCATTGTGGGATGTTAGAACCTCCAGCAGCAAGCAGTTCCTACGTAAAGATTGACAAGAAAATGAGTGTTGCATTTGGAAATAGGAAATTGCAGAAAGGAAGATATATTCGAGAAAAAAACCAGAAAATGTAAATCGACAGACAAACCTGAACTTCCGAAATACCCAAGATGTTAATAACAGCGGCAGACCCTTTGATGTGCAGTGACGTGATTAAAAAATTTTGAGCCTGCCATGACCGTAAAACAATGGGGACATCATCTTCATCAGTGCATGACGGATCACCAGCTGACTGCCCCAACAGCTCAAATAGAAGGCCACCAGCAACTCTAACCGGAACCTGTAAGGAAATGAAGTCAAAATTACAGTACACCATACATTTAAGGCTTAAAAAATTATGTAGCAGAGAAGGTGGGACGAAACAGCAAGTCTGTGTGTACTTGTTCCCATGACACTATAGTCTTTGTGATCTATGATCTACTACCTGGTCAATCTTGACCCCCAAGTCATTATTCTTTAAACCTGCAGTGACATATGAAACTCATTGAGCATTTGACATCCCACCTGATCTGTACTCTACCTTGATTAGGTCAGAATTCCCAGTCTCTTTCCGCTGTGATAGAAGTTTTGCCTTAACATGGTTGGATGTTCACATTAACTAGGCAAGACTGAACCAGATTGTAATATCAGCAGCCTACCTACCAATCTTTCGCTATATTATCCCAAAACAGGGCTAAAAATTCCATAACACACCAATTTTTTTGTACTTGCTTATTTTACAAGGATCTTTTAGAGGATAAAAATAGGATACAAACCTCTTGTGGCATTGTATTGTCTATTTAGTGATTATAGTAGACTGGCATTTGCTAAGCTATCTTTTTCCTACTTACACTCACATCAACGTGAGCAGCAAACTTAGCACCAAGAAAACAAACTAGGATGAAGCAAAGGATGCTTGAACAGAAAAGATAGATTACAGGCTCAGATGTTCAGTCACGGGGGTATCACAGAACTAAGAAAGATGTCCATGCAGTGACTGTTTTTCAAGAGGATCAAAAGGCAGGAAAACCAAGAGTATGAAAGGCATTGCACCAAGTCAAATACAAGCAAATACCATCTTAAATCAATCTAATATGAAAGACAGTAATCAGACGTCTTAAGAATGTCCAAACTTCAATGCAAATAATCTCTTCTAACTTTTAAAGAACTGGCCAGGAAAGGATACGTCAACCATTACAATTTTTGATTACCTCATAGAGAAGGTGCTTCATTCGTTCACTTATCAGTCTACTTTCATCGCGCAGAGCAATACTTATGGCAGGATGTAGCCACTGTGCACTGCTCAACCATGATTTGATAAATGGGTGATCTGCGGCTACATGGCACCACCAAGTGGGGCCCACTGGCCTCTCCCAGTATGGAGTCGCTATGTCCGCAACTGTGACATCATCTTCGCTGTCCCCAAAGTCGATGAGCTGTGAGGCCCAGCCAGAATCAGCTTGCACGGTCTGGACAAGTTCATGTATCCTAACCCAGCCAATTGGCACCCAATGACCCCCTCGAAATTCTTCTAGAGCATGGCCATGGCCATGGGCAGAATCAAGCTTACTCGACGTGTCATTTCTGCTCACTGGGAAGGACCTGTCACTATTGCTGTCATGCAGGCCGCGGAATGCAACACCGGGTTGACATCCAGACTCACGCTTCTTTGTCGCCTGCCTCCCAGCTTGCGATGCTGTCTGCAACTTGAAACCGGGTTGGGAATGGCTTGTTCTGCTCCTGCCCCGTATAAACTCGAAAGCGCAAATGAGTCCATCAGTCCAAAGACCCTCCCCCAGCATGCTGCCTCCGCCAGCACAAAAGTTCGCAAAGCCAGGGCGCGATACCTCAACTCAACGCTCAAACATTCAGTTCTCACCCAGCCACTCCTTGGGTTGCCTGAAAAGATCATCTAAAAAAAATCTCACGTCACCTGAAAGTACAGCTTATAAACTTAGAAAACATTCAAACTTTCACGTGCAGACTGCAGGCTAATCTCAAATTCCTTAATTTCGGGCACTTCGGAACAGGCTCAGTTCAGCTTATAAACTAGACAAGAATCAAATATTCACGTGCAGACAGCAGACTAATCTCAATTTTCTTGATTTCGGGCAACGTCGGAACAGGCTCCTACTCTATTGCGACATAGTTCAGCTTATAAACTTAGACAAGAATCAAACTTTCACGTGCAGACTGCAGACTAATCTTGATTTCCTTAATTTCGGGCCCGTCGAAACAGACTCCAACTCCACAGCGACGTACGACGCGATCTTCCTCAAGCGGGCCGCCAACTACCTTGCTAAAACCATGGCGTAACGGCAAACGGCAAACGGCAAACGGACGATAAGCATGCGCGCCAGATTGGGTTTTCCTAGAGTTCGCAGCGCGATCCTTCGAAATCCGGGCAATGCCAGTCCGAGCTCGGCTGCTGGAGCCAAGCAGACCGACGCGATCAAAAGGAAAGGAGAAAGACGAAACTGGAAAGGCGCGCCGTACGAAATCTCCGGCATCCGTCGAGGTCGTGTGGCGAAGCTTTACGAGAGGAGAGGAGAGGAGAGAATCGTGGAATTTTACCTGGAGAGAGGGAGAGCGAGGAGGAGGACGAGAGTCGCGCCACGTAGCAACGCGGTGCCATTCGAGAGGAGCACCGCTGTAAGGATATGGAGAATGGATCGGTTCGGTTCGGAGCGGCGCGGCGCGGCGGGGGCGATGACGTGGAGATCCGGCGGGCTGTCCACGTGGACGGCGCCGCTTGCCGTTTGGAGCGCCCCGAATTGAATTTTAGGCGCCTTTCTTCCTTCCCGTGCGGGCGAACCGAGCATTTCGCGGCCGCGAAACACCTTTCCCAGTGGCGACCGGTCGTTTGACTTTCCTTCATTTGAGACTCGATATGCTCATCACTTCGTTGCAATTTAACGTAGATCGTGAAAATTGTAAAGAAACAAAATTGTCTTTTAATTCATTAATTTTGGGGACTTAGGCGTGGATCGTGGGTTTGGCATGGCAGCCCGCCAAGCCCGGAGTGCAATTGGCGGCCCCGTATAACTCAGATCGGGGGTGTGAAAAAAAACTTAGGACATATTTATTTGAAGGAAAACTGCCTCCGAAAGATTTTTTTTTTTTTTGACCTTTTGATGTTTAGACTATGGCAAACTAATCGATCTATCTAAATTGTTTTCCATGGGCTGAAAACAATGAGCTTAAATTTGCGGAAAATGATTTTCACTTCTAGCGAGGAAGAAATTAATTTCCCTAAACCACCAAATAAATAAAAACTATTTTTCTTGACAATAATTTAAGTTGAAAATATTTTTCTTTATGATAAAAATGTCGGTAAAACGAGTTCGCCCTTAATATTAATTTAACGGTCGCTGCATCAGCGCAAATCTTGTATCACCAAAAATTTTGTTGTCTGGGTCCATGAGTTCCCGATCCTACTTTTCGTGTTCCCAGAATCGCTGTCGCTGGTTGTGCTACAAAAACTTCAGCAGAAAAACATTGCTGACTTCTGAATTTACTAGCCGCCCACGAGCACAGGTCAAGATCAAAACAAGACCCTCTCAGAATCCTAGCCAGCTTAAGGTAGTTGGTCTCATAAGCAAAAATAGCATATCCATGTTGTTATCCATACCTTAGAGTTGGGGGAGCACGCCGAAAGCAACCCTATGCAGGTATTGCTGCCGGCTTATCTTACTATGAACTCCCGCATCTATGCTCCTATGCAAGCATTTGCACTTTGATGGTGACTGGTAGATGAGTGCCAAATATGTATACACATCTCTAACCGGTCCATATTAAGGAAGGTCAGGGTCACAGCATCAGGGACTTCAATTATGTACACTGCATTCTAACATTAGAGAAATTCATGACCAGCACAGAGATTGCAGCAGGAGCAAGCTGAAAAGACTTCCTTCTGACCACCGTCATAAGAAACGGCCAATATCTGTACCAGACCAAAGGTGCCAGTTTGAGTACGTTGAAGGGCACCCTACAGTGTATGGCATGTGGTCTTCTAGTATAGCTTCCATCACGATTTTAACCCAATAAAGATTTTTGGAACAGCGTCTCATCTGCCAGCTGATATTCTCACAACTTCTCTGTTGCTATTACTGCTTTGAAGTTCAGCATCTGACATTAAACATGTAAAATTTGATCCAGGACACCAATGTAGTTCGCTTCTTCTAGATCAGGACTCAGGATTTCAATCATGCATATAAACATTGTCCTCTTCATGATGTCTACATGGCGTAACTTCTCTGAGAAGCTCCTATGGAATCATTCAACATGTTGCAAAATCGGCCTTAATTTGTCTAATAAGCGGTAGATCTCTTCAACTCTTGGATGCAGTCTTCCACCAGCTACAAATTCATGAACTTCCCCATCAACTTCAATCATACTCGCTCCTGGTTCTTTCTCTATCTTCCTCGTCTTCATGGAAAACCTTGGTTCCAGTGCTTCTTTGTACTGATTTGAAACAGCTAGAATATTGGACATGAGTACATAAGCACAGCTCTCATTGGGGTCCAGCTCAATCATATTTTTTGCTGCCCGCTCGGCCACATCAGCCTTTCCATGATTCACACTGCCTGATAACAAAGACCCCCATATAATAGCATCCGGGTCCATGGGCATGCCTCTTATCATCTCTTCTGCTTCTTCAAGGAAACCGGCACGTCCCAACAGATCGACTATGCAACTATAATGCTTTATTGATGGTTTAACTTCAGGTCTTTCCATCATAAGCAGGAAATACCTTGTGGCTTCATCTACAAAGCCAGCATGATTACATGCCGTTAGAACCCCAAGGAAACTGACTTCGTCCGGCTTAAAATTGGACGACTGTAGTTGAGAGAACAAAATAATTGCTTCTTCTGCATGACCATTCCTAGCGAGGCCTAAGATCATGGAATTCCAACATGACAGTCCTTTCTTTCGTGCTGCCTGAAACACTTGATATGCCTCCCCAGTGCTCCCACACCTGCAATACATGTCTATTATTGCAGTGGTAACGATTGCATTTAGCTGAGTCCCACTTTTCTTTATGTACTCGTGAATCCACCGCCCTTGTTTCAGAGCTCCTAAGTGGGCAGAAGCGTTTAACAGACTAACCAATGTAAATTCGTTTGGCTCAATTCCTCTCCCCTGCATTTCCTCGAACAGTTTCATTGCATCCACAAACCTCCCATTTCTGACATATCCACTGATCATCGAACTCCAAGTAATTGCATTCCTCAGCGGTGCCTGGTCGAACAACCTCCGAGACCCATCGATTTCCCCACACTTGGCAAGGCCCATGATCATAGAATTCCAAGCAACCACGTCGCAATCCGTACTTTCATCAAACACCAGGCGAGCTTCTTCCAAGAACCCACAATTGGCATACATGTGGATGACGGTGTTTCGTATAAACGGATCATCTTGCAGACCCAGCTTCAAAATCCTCCCGTGCAGCTGAGCTCCGGCGCGAGCTAACCCCAGCTGAGCATTAGCCTTAAAAACCGAAGGATAAGTCAGTCTCTGCGGTTCGATCGGCGAACACACAAGCATGTCGATGAACAGAAAGATGGCGTCTTGCGGAGTAGAACTCTGGGAAAGTCCTCTGATCATGGTGTTCCAAATGAAAAGATTGGGCCTTTGCGTTCGGCTGAAGAGCCGCCAGGCGTAGTCGATGTCGCCGGAAGGGGAGGCGCAGAAGGCAAGCGCGCGGCTCGCGGCTCGCGTGCGGCTCGAGAGGCCCGTCTTGATGAGCTGAGCGTGGAGGATCTGGAGGTCCTTCATCGTGGCGCAGTGCTTGTCCAGCAGAGTGAGGTAGTGCTGTGGGTCTGGGACGAGGGTGGGCATGGAGGGCGGAGGGTAGTGGCAGGTCTTGCATGGCGTCATTTGGATTTTGCTCTTGGTTCTGGTTCTGCGTGGCGTCACGGTTCTTGATCCTCCATGGATGAGGAGAGCCCGCAAGGAGGAAGGAGAAGGCTCAGATGACTCGACGGTTTACCGGTATTTCCCGGAAGTCTGGGAACCGCCGGCCGGCGCGGTTTCATTGTCGGGGCGAACCAGCGATTTCTGATGACCGAACCGATCCGGTTCCAACATTACAAACCGAACCGGACTGATTCTTCTGCAAAACCAGTCGAGTAAGGCCGGTTCCATCCGATTCTCAAATTGTATCGGCCGGTTGCTCGCCCATTCCTATGTAAGGACCGAAAAAATCTTTAAAATGCAAATGTCAAGAAGCTTTTTATTCCGATTTTGAGTAAGGATAGAAAGGGCCAATCACGAACTCTAGATTTCACTATTTGTGCAATTTAAAAGTAGGGTTAACCATTAAAAACCTTCAATTAGTACATGTGCAATAAATTTACTCCAAATCAATTTTGTGACCACTAAAAATCTCAAATTGATACACTTATGATAAATTTATACATAAATTTACCCTTTGTTAAATTACTTAATTTGATAACATATGAAAATTAACAGGTGTGCTAATTTGGTACTTTGCCATTGTTTATCACAAATGTGCTAATTTATGATTTCTCGTGATATTAATCAAATTTAGCAAAAACTAACGGGTGGTAAAGTACTGATTTGAGGTTTTTGATGGTCAAAAACTTAATTTGGGGTAAATGTGTCTTAAGTGCATTAGTTTGAGGTTTTTCATATTATTAACCCTAAAAGTATTCCATTATTTCTTTTTCTTTTCTCCCTTTGCCATTGATTTCCTTAATTAACAAGAAACAGAGAATAATTTCTAAGTTGAGGAGATTTTTTATCTTTAATTAGCTTTAAAAAGCTAAGATGCTGCTTAATTTCGGATTAATTAAGGGTATTATTTCGCGCTTCTTGGCATGATTTCTTTTTTTTTTCTTTTCTTTTTTTCCTCTCAACATCCTTAAAGCTAGTCTTTGTCACCATGCAATTGCCTCTTTGGACAACAAACGGCCCTAGATAACATAAACAACTCATGTTTCGTGCTACCTATACACTAATAAAGATAAGATGCTATCATAGATTTCAGTCCATCAAAGATTCAATCCATCCTCCAAAAAGAGAAAGCGAAAAAGAAAAAGGAAAAACAAAAGCAGCACCTACATAATCCAATTATTGTCGTAGAATACCCTCTTCTTGAAATATAATATACACTTCTCAATCTCCATCAATAAATCCCTTTTGGCAAAAAATAAAAAAAAATAATTGAAAAAAAACCAAAAATTTGAAAATTTTGAAAAAAACGTGAGCAACAATTAAGCCGGGCCTTTAGCTAAAGCTACAAAAGAGGGTCTACGGGAAGGAATATTAAAAATTATGCATAGGTATATTTTCTTGTCCCACAAGTCCAAAGTGGAGGCCTTGATTGGGATTTCATTAGGGTTTTGGACCGTCCCACTTTAGGGACCATATCTCCACTAACTCATTTCTTTATATTCTAATCATACGCTTGTCATATTTATAATGGTGATTTATAAAATATACGATCAAGCATGTAATGCTTCGCTAATGATTGATTTTCTTGACTTTCTACCCTCGTCACTTGTTAGTATGGTCCTAACAATTCTAATGCATTTTTTTTTCATTTTCTTTTAATTCATGGTGATATTAGATATGCAATTCTCACAATCAATTGATTTTCAACTTTCGAGCTTGATGCATTGAACTTATAGAAATATGTAACGATCGGCAGGGGAATGATCATCGCCAATCGCATTATACCTTCGATATCTGGCATTCGGACACGACGCATAGACACGATACAAGGCATCAGGCAGGCAATGCATGGTCCTATCGCGCAAATCGCATGTGCGAGTTCGAGACGATACAGGGCGGCCTAGATCTGTGTCCAGTCAACGGGCGACACAATTAGCGGACCTGGTCTCGACCCTCGTGGTCGTGACAGAGCAATCTCTGCATACATCAAATCGGGGTCGGCACTGTCGCTTGTGGGAAAAAAGTGGAAAAGGACTAAGCCCAGGAGATGATGGTTCTTCTTTGCAAAGCAGGAAAAAGGAAAAGGAGGAGAAAGAGAGGAGGGGGATGGGGGCCCTCCTAGGACCGACGGACGTGGGAGCCAAAGAAGGAAAAATGCTTTATGCAACTCTGTGTGCCCCATGAAGTGTGTTTACTTGATTAACACCAGGACAAATTGCTTTGAGAAAAGCCATTTCAGCACTTATGACGGTGCCCCGGAAATGGAATGTCATTGAAGTGAATGAGGCAGATTGGAATAGAGGTTTTGATATTGGCTTACTTTGGGTGCGTTTGATTCGATTTTAAAGGAAGATAATCAGGAAATTATAAAAGATTTGGGGTGAAATGAGTTTTCTAAAATGTAAATAATGTTTGGTAAAGTGTAATTTAAGAACATATTGAGAAGCAACTTAGATGCTGTTGGGGAAACAAACTATAATTTGTGAAGGGCTTTTGCTAAAAATATACTTTTTAAAATTCATAAGTCTTTTTAGTGAAACTCAACCGCACCCAATAAGATTTAACTACTAGCTAACTTCTCGAGAGGCCGCATAACCCAAGCGTTACCCGAGATCGCTAGACCTCATGTAATTGTTGCCTAGGGTTGCACACAACCTCGGGCCGCCTTGCCTAAGGTCCAATGACATCAGGCAAGGCAATGCTAGTGCTAGCTTGCCAATGGCTAATGCCTTTGTTGACAACATTAGTGTTTTCGAGAACATCTCCATAATTATGAGAGTATGGTGATGGCAAAATCAGGAGAAACAATCCATTTGCATTTCAGAAATGCTCAAAATTCAAAGAACCTCCGGACCTATCTAGTTATTTTGGAACCCCAAAGGGCTTTAGGCAAATTGTTGCTAAACCCACCCTTTTATATCTCTGGGTATGTGCAGGAGCTAATCTAAATATAAAGTCACATGATCTCAAGCGCTAACCTCAAAATAGGTCCCGATGCTTTTTAACTCCGCTGCAGATGCGGCATCAGCGAGTGGAGTGAGGAATCGAATTAGGGAAATGATGATTGCGGTGATGGTGATGAAGTGAGGCAGCGCGTCGATCAGTGTGCCAACAACCGCAATCGTTATCGCGGATTAAAAACAACAAGAGGAGCAAATCAGGAGCATTTCTTCTTGAGTTATTGGAAACAAGATAATGATGCCCAGTTGGCGATACATATCGGCATCAAAGTTTTCCATCCTTCGATCTAGCAAAACAGTCAAATATGAATCGGATTTTTAAAAAGAAAAGTTAAAAAGATTTGATCGCACGATAAGAAAACGATATAGATCTTCCAAATCTTAGTCGCCTCTAGAAAAAGAGAAAAAGAAAGAAAAAAAAAAAAAAAACAGCTAATTCAAGAGTGGCGAAACTAGGAGGAAGAAAAAAGAAAAGTGAAAACACCATCATTACAATCATCACTCACAGTCGCACACCTTCCCACGCGCCAAAACTCAAAATCCCCGAAAAAACTAATTTTCCCTTTTTCCTCCCTTCTTTTTTCAACTCCCCCTGCCCTCTTCCCCCACCTTTTCCCTCCTTTTTGCACCTTCCTCCCCTCCCATCCCCATGTCTCCTCTCCCCTTCTCTCTCCTAATGTCTCTCTTCTCCTGCTCCCTCCCTCTCTCCCTCACTTCAAGTTCTCGTCTTTCCGCCAAAGGGTATAAAACCCGCCATCCCCTTTCGACCAGACCGCCCGCTATTTCTCCCGTCTGAGGTGCCGCGCAAGCCTTTTCTTTATCTCGTTTCGTCACAAGAAGAGGAGGGAGGAAGGAGGAAGAGAGGGAGGCTGGCGAGATTCGGAGGCTATATATGGGTGGACAGCGTGTTCGCTACGCGATAACCCTGCTATGCCATCTCCATCTCCTCCTGCGTTCAGGTGAAAACACTCCCCGCGTTTCTCTCTTGTGTTTGCTTCTCTCTGGAATTTTCGATCTTGAGTCGACACTGCGAAGTGCTCGAATCCCAACTCCATGTGCTAGTCGTCCTTCCTTGCGGAGTAAATTGAGCAGTTCGATTTTCTTTTTCTTTTTTAGCTTTCCGGGACTAAATCAATCGAGCTGTCAAATGGGTCCCCTCTGTATAGTACCCATTACATGATTTGCGGCGGATCGCGAGGTCTGATTGTTTCGTCGGATCGGTTCAGGGTGGTCTCCCGTGGATTTGGTTCATGTGAAGACACACTGGTGGTCATAGAATTCTGGAGTTGCTACAGTGATGTTTCCCTGCACACCCTTTAGAATGCCAAAAAAAAGGGAATATTTTATTGCCTGCGCCGTTTGGTTAGTTGACCTTTCGGCCCAGTCGCGGCAGTAATTCAAACCACGAATCCCTTGTCCCCTGCCTTTAGCCTCTTGGTTCTACATGGCTGTCCATCCTGTTCCTACTACTAGATCGGTATTTCCACATTAGAGTTTCAGTATCATTGTCTTGGTTGTGTTGTGTGTGACCTGGCCGTTCCCTGTTGAAAAATATAGGAGATGAATCGGAGAATCGATTGAATATTTTAAAGACAAAAAAGTGTGTGCAGAAGAAAAAGAAAAAGAGGGATCTGGCTGGTGGCGTGTTTCGGAATTCTGTTGCAGTACCTGATCTTTCAGTAGATGCAGTACAAGTCAAGTGTCGTTCTCTTTCTTACTGTTAAAAGTGGTTATGTACAAAAGAGAAAAATAAAGCAGAGCCCTCCTTTAACTTTTGTTGACAGCTTCAGGTTCAGGCTCGCTTGCGACGAGGAAGGAAGCAGCTGGATACGCCAATGAACTAGCCCAGGAAAAGAAGTACCAACCCTCCTCACCTTCCGGCCAAAAGGACATCACCAATCCAGTCACAACTGTCCCCACCATGATTCCGGCCCCTCTCGCTTCTGCCGATCCGGTGGTTAACCCGACCTCGAACCCCGAATTTGCCCCACCAGCTGTGATCGCCCCCATCACATACCCAGCCATGGCTACTCCGCCCCCATCTTTGAGCTCCAGCTGGTGCATTGCAAGCCAGAGCGTGTCGCAGACTGCTCTGCAAGTCGCTCTGGACTATGCCTGTGGGTATGGTGGGGCTGACTGCTCGGCAATTCAGCCTGGTGGGAGCTGTTTTTACCCAAACACGGTGCGTGATCACGCGTCTTACGCATTCAATAAGTATTATCAGAAGAATCCTGTTCCCACAAGCTGCAGCTTTGAAGGAACTGCTGTTGTTACCAGCACTGACCCAAGTAAGTCTTGGTTTTATTTTGACACTTGCATAAGTAATTCTATATCTCAGGCAATGTTGATTTGTTTACTGAGTGTGATTTAATAACTAGGTTTGGTGGGATAAGTTTGAAGCCCTCCTAGTGTTTTCACATGACATTAGTCCTTGCTGTTGCCAGTCACTTCCCCATCTGCAAAAATAGAGCAGATGATTTAGGCCCAAGCCCAAAGATGCTGCTTGGGCTGCCAACTTTTGCATTAAGCGTTAACCCTCTTGCCTGATAAAGAATCCCAATTTCCTTCTAAGAAAAGAAGTTTTAGCAGTTGTGGGCAGAGCCAATCTGGATCAGAAAGTTGCCTGCCAACCCAACTGAAGCAATATGTAATGACACAACTACTCGTGCATTTTAAGATAACACAGCCGGTTGTCTTGTGTACCAAAAAGAACAATAGCATGTTGTTCTGCCACTGGCAGCCATCCGCCCAGACTAGAAAGGAAGAAAAAAGTGATGACAACTTTGTGATAGTGAAAACTAGGTGGGTTGAGAAAAACCATCAGACAAATCCATTGGAGCATAAAACATTTCATGTGGGCCATAAGTTTATTATTTGATCTTCTTAATCTGTTCATTGCATATAGCTTTCTGCGATCAATCATCTGATTCCGATATGTGGGCAAAGACCCATTTGAAATCTCCCCTTTGCTGATTTTTTTTTCTGTTCATCCTCGTGATTTCCAGGTACTTCTACATGTCAATATCAATCCACAAGGTGAATTTTCCCAACTTTACTGTCTGAACTTTCCTTTTATGATTTTATCACGGAAAAATGAGGTAATCTTCGCTTTCTATAGTATCTCATGTATGTATCTGTATGAAATTTGCAGCACAGCTTCATCAATCTTGAACACTACAAACTCTAGTGGGGCCACGGTTTTCGGTGCCGTGCCTTCGGGCCCTCCCGCTTCATCGGCTTCCCAATTAAGTCGCTTCGCATCTCTTGTCATGACACTGAGTTGGCTGAGTTTTGCTTCTGGAATTCATTAACCAAGCCACACATTTGTACAGCAATGAGCTTTAGTTGGAGAGACTCTGGAGTGACAAAATGGAGTATATTGCTGATTTCTACAAAGATACGTGCGGCAATCTTGCGGCATGCCTGACATTACACTTGTTGCAACTTATACTGCTTTCTCGGCTGCTAAATGCTTGATCAGAACAGGGGATTATGTAGTGTGAGAAGAGATGATCATCTGATCTGTTGTCAGCTGTAGAAGCTTGACATTGTTCACGGTGTGAGGAAAGAACAATAAGCTTGTCGATATTGGAAATGACTGTAAGATGGGATTTTTGGTAAGCCCATGTTATTCCTGGGGAGTGGAATTACCATTCATGTAATCCGCCTAGATGTTTCTACTGAATCACATGATCATGTGTTGATTTTTGTCCAGAAGTTCATAGAACACTCAGTTCACCGAGATGTATTTCTTAGCGACTTGCATGATTATATACTGATATCCGTGAAGTGTTAACATAAGGGTGTATTTTTTAGTAAAGGAAGACGCTTTTCGAAAATATTCAGAAAATGTCAGGTTAGGGAATTTGTTTTCCTAATTTTAAGTACGCATATTTCATTTAACTGTAAATGATTTTCTATTAATTAATCTTAACAAACCAAATACGTAGAAGTCCATAATATGAATCTGCGAAAAAATTTTAAGCCTAAGAGTTGAAAGGCCAACTTGTATTTATGATCCCATCATGGACTTAGACTAATCCCACAGGCACATTTCTCAATCAACTGATTTCTCCCAGATGCATCTTCTTGGTAGGTCCTTTTTCACTACGGAATGTAATGATGGCTAGGGTTGCGCCTCGCCGTGGGTTTCGAAATGGGTGCTGGTAGTGGGGGCACAACAGAGGATGAGCTTATGGTCATTTTGGGTCGAAATAATTCTTTGGGACCATGCATGTTCATGATCATTCCCCTCCCCCAGGCATGCATTATGCTGTGCGCACATTGAATCTCAAGGGTGGAAAAAAGGAGGAGGAAAAATAATATAAATAATTCATAAACTCTGAAATTATATACGATATTATTTATGAACTTCTAATACGTTCGATGTTATCCTTGAAATATTCTCAAAGGTTCAATTTAATCACTAAACTTTTAATTTGTTAATTTGGCCCATTAACTTTTCATAAAAAAATCAAATCAATATTTCTATACTATTTACAAGTTTTCATAATTACACTATCGCCTAGATTTTAGAATAGCTTATAATTTAAATCAACAAAAAAATGCTATCTTTTAACTACTCTTTTTACCTTTGGGTTATTATAAATATTACTATAGTTCCATTTAAGTATATTTTAAGCTATGATCTCTACAATGCTAGAAATATAACCTCATTTAAAGTTATATCAATTCATGTTCCTTTCAATTAAAAAATAAGTGTTTTCATAAATATATTTAATAAAGACACTGATTTACACATAGATTTCTCGTACTTATATTAATCTAAACCTTGTTCCTAATCTTGTAGAGGATTAATTTTCAATTTTTTGTGCTTCGTGTCTCCTAACCGAATTTAGTTAGATCTACAAATTAATAAATTAAAATAGCAAGAATATCAACCCCAATTCAGTTCTAAATGAGGTTCTGCTTTTACTAGTATGAATATTATAAGATAAACTATACTTGAATGGATCAATCAAAGTATTTACAAAGACTAAAAAAGTAAGTGAAAAAAAGTAATAAAATGATAGACATTGAAATGAAAAGAAATTTTAAATTCCAGATAATATAGTAATTATGATAATTTTTTACCTTTTTTATGAAAAATTGGGGGCCAGATAAACAAATTGAAAGTTGAAAAGCTATATTGAATAATTCAAAATAATTTTGGGACCACATTAAATGAATTAGAAATTAATGATTACATTGCATATTCAATCAAAATTTAGGGAATTTTTGTGTCGTTTTTCCAAAAAGAAAAAGACATTGTCTATAAGAAGTCAAAATAATCTCTCTAGTGGTCCATATCACGTTGAGATCAGTGAGACACTTCATGGATTCGAGCATTTTAAAAAGAAGTAAAGAAAACGGAAGAAATGAAAAAGAAACTAGGGAAAAAACGATTGAATCGTGTGGCTGGAAGCACCTGTTTTCTTCCCTTCTGCTATTCCTTTTGGTTTTATGGTTTTTTATGCAGGCAAAGCATCATATATCTCATCGATGGGCTGATGTCATGATTTTGATGAGCGAACGTTGTTATTCGCATCAATCCGCGAGTCCCCATCCAACACCGTACACACATTACTGCATTCAATTGCATCATGAGAACCAGTAGCATTTATCGCATCATTCATTGCCATTGCTTGTGCGGATGAATTGACACTGCCGCGCCAGCTCACCCGATCGATTCCCGCTTCTGCATGCACGCACGCATCTCAACGTGGTATAGGAACTTGAGGTTGAGAGCCTCCGAAGACTTTAAATATACCCCACCAGAAACCGCAGAAGAAAAATAAGAGAAAAAGTCAAAGCTTGTGATTCTGCGGATAAAAAGAAGTTGATGTCCCGCGGGAATGATCATGGGAAGAGAAGTTTCTTCTTACCCCATCCTCATGCATATGCACTTTTCATGATTTCTTCAAGTGTAAGTCAAGTTCTCAACATTAGGATATGCAAATGCAGCTCTCCCAATGAGTTGGTGTTATTCTTATTACGATAGTTATCGGACTGAGTCATTACATAAATCCTTGGCTTTTTCTCGAAAGCTTTTGTTATTCAAATTATGGATGGAGTTTTTTTTTATTATCAACTTATGTGACATTAAATTCTTGCCAAATCAACTAGATTCGATTCAATGGACGGCCAAACATATTACATGCAAATTCTCAATCCAGTGTGCCATGTGATTGTATCTGTGCAGAGATTTGGGGGTTGAGTGTGGGATCTCTCCTTGGCTGTGCATGATAAATGTTGGCAAACTAGATTTCAGGCTTTTAAAGTAGTCAACCTAACAAACGCTCCATCCTAGGCAAAATAAAGTAAAATAAAGAATTTCCAACACCTCTTTGACTTGCAACTAGAGACAAAAGGAAAAGAAATGACTTCGAGAAGGATACAGAGAAGATGGATCGCCCATTGCATGCAAAAACTAGCAGAACTGCCGACTGATGAGAACAACCCGACAGTCGATCAATTAACACATGGAACGCATAGCTAATGAATATATCTTCACATCCAAAGTACTTACCGTGATTTCAAAACCTAAATATAATTATTACAAAGAAAGAGAGGAGGGTTCAAAAAATCAGGTAACACTAATAATCTCAAGCTAGCTAGAATTTCTTCTTCTTCTTCTCCTTGACGATCCCTTCGTTGCCTGCGAGCATCATGTACTTGTCCCTCCGGGTCAGGCTGGTGCACTCAAACCCCAGAGCATCAGCGAGTTGCTTCTGAATGTTGTTCGCAACGTCGTGGCTCGACAAACCGCCAGCGCACGTGAGCTCCTGGGGCAGTTTCTCCAGGATCTGGACGCGGTAACAAGGCCTAGGGTTCATGAGGAAGAAGATGGGATCCAGGCACTTGAGCCCACTCGCGGTCGTCCCGTAGAACATGCTCACATGCACGTCCATCGCCACTGGAACGATCTCGTCGGCCAGCTCGGCGAACAGCGAACTGAACCGGAGCAAGTATGGCTCCCTACAAGTAGTTCCCTCAGGACACACCACCAAGTCACCTTCACTCAACAGCTTCTGCATGGTCTCTCCATCTATGGCTCGGTCTCGGGTCAGCCTCACCGTCCTTATTGGGGCTATGATCTCAGACATCTTGCTGAGGCTGTATGTGACTGCAGTCAGAGGTTGTCCGAGGGATGTGCTGAGGAAGACCGGGTCGAGGAGGGTCCGGTGGGTGCACACGTAGAGGACTCCCTTCGCCGGGTCTGACTTCGTGGGTCTCGACCCGCTGATCTTGAACTTCACCCCACTTAATGTTCCCAAGAAAATGGCCACCTTGTAAGGGAGATAGATGCCCACCAAGAGCCTGAAGATAGCCAGGACGATTCCGAGCGGAAGCCACAGGAACATGCAGAGGGTTGCGAGCGGGGTTGGCAAGAACGCAAGCCTCCCGTCGTGGAACACCAGCGGCTTCGGATACTTGCTCCTGGGCAAGACCGCTGAGCCTGCACTGCCCTTGGCCTCTTCCTTGGTCACCAAATAAGCCTCCTGTCAATTTGCAAACAGACATATAGGTCAATTATCATAATTGTTTGAGGAAAAAGGAAATGTACAAATAAAGCAGCTACAGAGCAGCAAGCAAGTGCGCATTCTGCTGCATCGGAATTTCCTTGAAGAGGAAAAAGGTACGACCGTCATGCACCACGAGACTGTCCCGAAATGACACGCTAATTGTTTTTCCCCCCTCTATAAGGAGGTCGAGAGAGAATACTTTGGTCAGGTTGTATTGAATACAAAAAAAGAAGGAAAAACTCTGTACCTTGCAGAGGGAGATGAAGAGATGGTCATGGAAGCTCGGACCTCCAAGCCCTATCTCAGGCTTTTTCTCTCCAAAGTACGCCTTCAGTGCCCTGTGCTTCACCAGCAAACCAGACCCAGAGACAAGCCCGGTGAAGTAACCCCCCAGCGTCTGCAACTCAGTCCCTACCACATCATCAACACTCAAGTACTCCCTCAGGAAGCCCTCGACCATGACCTTAGGGACGCTAGTGAACACCACCTTGCGACCAGCCGAGGCCAAGACCTCATAGGCATGAGCGTTGAGTCCCTCAAGGTAGAATTTCGGCAACACAGCCCTGCTCACACTCTCCATATCCCTGACCCCGAGCCCACAGAAGGAGATGAAGATCATGGTCCTGAGCTTGAGCTCATGGTCCAAGAACCACAAGATGGGACTCAAAAGCAACAAGAGCAATGCCCTCAAAATGCTTCCACCTTCAAAAGCCACGAGCATGAAGTAAGGGAAGAAGGACTGGGGCCTTAGGAGTGCTCCATGGATGTCACAGACCACGGTCTCAGACTCTCTGCCTTGCAAGGAGCACTTGGTCACAGGAGGGAAAGGACTCTGCGGGGATTGTGGTTGGGCTTGGGATGATGGCGGTGATCGGAGAGATGGGTTCTTGGTGTTGGTGATGAGGAAGCCATAGTTCCTCATTCTCACGGCGGCTCTGTAGCATGAGTCGGCCAGGAGCTGGCACAGGAGCCAGTCTGCTAGCTTGAGCAGCACCAGTGGGAACACCATGGCTTATTGACTTCCCTGAGCTTCAATGTGAGAGAGAGAATTGATGGAGGAGAGACTGCACGGAGAAGGGTGAGACATGAAGAGGGTATTTATAGCGAGAAGCCATTAAAGTGGGGTCGAGTTGGGGGTTGACCAGAGCAATTCTTGGTGGTTAGCAACACCGCTAGTATTTAATACCGCATCCTTATATTTATTTTTATTTATATTGAAAAAAATATGAAGCACACATCACGTCAAATTTTACAGAGCCGCTTTATCCGCCTACAATTGAATAATTATACCTATCAACTCTCTTGAATCATTGGTATATAAAGCTACTCCGTAATAATTCTTTTACACCGCCATAATATATATGCTATAATTCCTCTCTTTATATATATGTAAATATATATTGCCAAGTATAGCATTTCTCTTTGTTTTCTTTCAATTTATTTCTCTCTGATTTTTTGTTTGGTAAAATGTTGTTCTGTTATCTGCCTTGAATGACAAGGTCTCTCCCCTCACCACTTTCCCTTCCACCGATGTAATGTCAAAGCGAGATAGGAGGTTGGCTTGTTGGTGACCGCCTTTGCAAGTTCTCTGTCATGTTTGAATCTCTCTCTCCCCCTCCCTCCCTCCCCCAGTCCGCAACATGCTCATTGATGAATAGGAAGGCGTGGAAATTTCAAGGAAACTTTTGGGTCCTCCCTCAATTCAATTCGACATGACAATGGAAACGGTTGACCAAAAATGCCATACATATTTTCCATAGCAGATGTACCATATGATCTATATTAAGCAAATAGATTAATGGATTGATGTCCAATCGCAACAATAGTATAAAGCAAATATTGCGGGATTAGAATATGCACGAGATTATATAGTTGGTGATGATTTGCAAGGCTACTGAATTTTCACTAAATAACGTGTCATGATACATCTAAATATACAATCAGTTGCTCTAAAATTAAAAGCTAAGTTAAATTAGATGGTTTCAATCTTTATGTTTACAGTGATGCTAGAGGTAAGACTAGATGCTAAGAGATATGAAAGAAAATCAATGTATCTCCTACATATTTCTTCATATAATTAGCCAATAATTGCTCGCCTTGGTGCATCTGTGACATTTCCCACGATAATATTTGTATGAGAATCATAGGTAAATTACAGAGATAACATGTGCGTCAATCGTTCTATGTTTCTGATTTCAAGCGTGAGTTTGGTTGTTGAGATCTCAACTGCATTTCACCAAAAAGGCACGAGACCTCTATACGGATTTCTCCCTTAGATTTTCCAATCAACCCAGCTGTGAGAGTCGGGTAGGTGAAGGCACTGCGAAATTCTTTGCTGATTTCATGTTCATTAGCAGATGCAGAAAGAAAATTCGATTGGACTTCTCCCAACTTTTCTTAAACTATCTTTTGATTGCGCAGCTAAGCTCATGCTTCCTCCCTCACTTGTTTTGGTAAGGTTCTCAATCATCCGCGAAGTATGCTATCCTCATCATGCATGTTTTCTTCTCGTAAAATTTAGTTGATTTGGACTTCATTGCAGATCTCATGCTTCTAGACAGAAAAATCTGGCTGGACTTTTTTTCTTCCCTAATTTTTCTTTAGCCCTCCTAAGCTCATGCGTTCTCCATTACTTGTTTTGGTGAGGTTATATCAATCATTCGCGAAGTGTGTTATTCTTCATCATGCAAGTTTCTCATCTTGCTGACGTTAGGTTAATTCAAGATTCTTGACTCCCAACCGGTTCGCGTTCCTTTTGACTCTTCAAAGGCGCAGAAGAGAAAAAAAGAAAGAAATTGATGTTTTGTTTTCTCTTCTGAAATATAAGGCACAGACGAGGCTGTCATGCACTACTGAATTGTTCATGCAAATGCAGATCCGTCGCGATTGGAACTAGATATACGGCGTCACGGCTTCCCTATGCATAGCACAGGCTTGGTTTTCCACCTATAGCCGGAGAAAAATATATGGGGGAGTTGATATCCTTCGAGTTATGTGACAAATGCCACGCATGTGACTAGGGTTTCTTAGTCTTTCCTGCTCTTTATTGTTGAACTTACTGTTTGATTAGCAGCATCCGTGGTAATGTACGTCACGCAACGCATGTATCTTTTTTCTTTTCTTCTTGTGTCTGGATTAGAGAGATATGGTATGAACTCAGCCTAATTAGACCATTGAGTGTCCGCCGGAAGCTACTGGTTTCTTCCCATGGATTGAACGTACATTTAGCTTGTGCGCACGTGCCTTGTGTAAAGATTTTACTCTCTTGCATGTGGAATGCTTGCGTAGAACTTGTAGCGGTTCCTTAACGTGCTCTGTCGGGTGAATATTGATTGTGGATTATAAGCTTAGAATCCCATGATCATTCAAGAAAAAAGACAGAGAACCTGAAAACACATGATAAGAGTTACCTGTTCATTATCTCCCCTTTTGTTTTCCCATAATGTCATTCAGCAAAAAGACAGAGAACATGAAATTACGTGATAAGTTCCAGTTCGCCTCCTTTTGTTTTCCTCAAACTCTTAGATGCAATCTCTAGTATCTTTTCATCTCTAATAATTATTATGTTTGAAAGATTTTGTTAAACTATTGCCAACTATTTTAAAAACTAGTAGTAATCCTACAATATTTTTCTTGGAGCAGGTAGTCTTGAGTTCAAGTTTTTCCAAGCGCATATTTACCTCCGTAATTATATATCTTGAGGCTGACTCTTAAGCCAAAGCCTAAGCTATGCATGAGAGAGATTATTAGAATGTTTAAATGTTAAACCACGTAGTCATCCAATAATTTTAAAATAATTGATTGTGATCCCACAAAATCTTTACATCTTCCTTATTTTTATTGTGGTCTCTTCAATAATTTCCCCCGTAAGTAATTTCGTGAAGTTGGCTGGCTTCCAATTGCATCTGATGTTCTCAGCCGGGCTCAAACGTTGAGACATGCATGAACAATGTTGATGGGCCTGGTGAAATCTAAGACCATTTGTAGTGGGTTTTTGGCCCATATCAAAGTGCTATCGAACTGCACAAGCAGCTGCAGCGGGTACTACTTCCTGCTAATCTGGAGAACAATGCTAAGAATATCTATCCTAAAATGGGTAGTGGAAAATTGAATAATATTAGCTTTTTTAGCTACCTAATATCACAAGTTGTCTTGTAGGGGTCACTCCTTTATATAGATGGGCATCATGATCCTAATGGGACAAAGGACCCCCCGACCAGAAGCCGTCCATCTTTATTCCTGAAGCATCATTTGTCCGGTCCCTCCAATGTGCACCATCAGTTTCCCTTTTTAAGTTTATGGACGGTTATAAAGCCTGTCATTTGACTTTCTTCATACCTTTTCTTTTTCCATCCTTACTTTTAAAGTCCTACAATCTTCCCAATCAAAGTATTTCTCGATTGTTAAACAGGGTTGCAGTTCTAGCACGTCTGGTTTAAAGCTAAATCCCTTGAAGACTGGAATTTACTGCTTCTGGTGTCCTCTAATACTGATATTCAAGAAATGGTCCAGCTTAGGATATCTAGGATTGGTTCTTTCCCAGTTCGGTATCTTGGATGACCATTGATGTCAGGGAAGCTTTCTGAAAGTGATTGTATAGTTTTAATTGAGAGAATTCCGAGTAGAATTAAAGCTTGGAGTGCCAAAAAGACTTTCCCTTTTTAGGGAGACTTCTACTCATCAGCTTTGTTATATGCAGCATCATCTCTTTCTAATGTGGAGCTTTCTTTCCTTCTAAGAAGGTCATTGAGAAGATTGACCGATGCTGTAATGTCCATTCAGGGTCAGGCTCAGATACGAAACCTAAGGTTGCCAGGTTGAATGGGTGGATGTTTGTCTGTCTAAAAGATTAGAGGATTGGCACAAAGCAGGTATTAGATGACTTGATCATCAAGCTTCTCCCTGTGATGCACTCATGCCAAATTCTAATGTGAAGGACAAGGCAACATGGCTGGTTGCTCCTTCCAAATGCTTCTCATTCATGGTGCTTGGAATAAGCTTCAAGCTCGCACTCCTAGGATGGCATAAACTTGTATGCTTGGCAACTAATATTTCAAGCACAGTTTTATAAGCTGGTTAGCTATTCCGAATTGGTTCTATCTTTAGTGGAACGAAAGATAGAGTAGCTAAATGTATGAATTCAGTGGATACGAGTAAAGATAGAGTAGCTAAACGAATGAATACAAGGGATACGTGGTTTCTATTAGTTGCCCTGGAAGTAGAGATCATCTGTTCATGGAGTGTCAAGTAGTCATTGGAGGTATGGCAATGAGTTCATCGAAAATGTGAAATTGGAAGGTCATTGTGGAGATGGGAGTGGGAGTGATACTGCATGGATCGAACTTTATTGTTGCTAATCATGCTATAATTTCTCATATTCAACATGATGTCTTGTAATAAGCGACCGTTGTTAAAAATGGAGTGGGAGCTATGGTTGGTCGTGTCAAAACTTGAATGTTATGTGATGTTAGTCATTGTGGGAATTTTATTATGTATTGAGTGAGTGCTATTTATATCAATGTGGTGTAGCTAAGTTCTAGAGTTGAAATCACAAAATTACTCACTAAGATCAATTCTAATATATCGGAATCGATAACCTAACCAATCAATTATTAACTGACCTCATAACCGGCTAGTTCTAGTGATTTGAGACATGATATGTCAAGGAAAAGTATGTCTTCTCGCAGTTGTTGACGTGATGAGGATGTACTCGTGACCCTTTCTCACTATTGTCCTCCACTGCTACCACAAAGTGCTATCTTTTAGTATACAGTTTATGGGACGATTTCTACTTTCTACTTTCAGCTTTCACTTCTTTTTAAAATTAAGAAGAATCTGGACTCACTTTTCAATAATTTTTTCCATGGCATCAGGAGATAGCGAGCATAGAGCATGAAAACGGAATCATCTTTCTGTAAATGAAAAGGGTTGTCAAGGACTGCACCATCGACCACGGCGACATATCGATGCAAGAGTCAAATTATGTTTGAAGTAAAAAAAAACGTAACAGATTAATGAATATTTTCCAAAATTACGCAATACAAAAAATATTCTCGAATTACGTTGGAGATGAAATATTAGAAATAACCTTTTATTTTTCAAAGGAATTTCGCTTAATTAGGAAATTAAAAGAAATGCTATTTATTAGATACTAACATTTTTTTAATCAATCACTTCTAAAGTATGTTTTATTGAGGGTCTAGTCTCTGCATATTCTTGTCAGACCCTCCCAAAAAACGAAAAATCTCAATATATTCATCAATGAAATCCTAAAAAAGGAAAAAAAATCTCGAAAGAATCCTTAAAGGGGGAAAAGAAACATTAAAAACGAAAACGGCCTGAAACGCGGCGCACGCGCTCTCTTTCTCTCTCTGTTCTCTTCTCTGTGGAGTCGAGTGCGTCTGCAGAGGACCAGAGAGGAGCAAGAGACCCTGTCTCTCTTAGCGCGTTCGTGGGTGCGTTTTGGAATGGAGAAGAAGGAGAAGACAGGGAAGAAACAGGTGCTGCTCTTCCACTGCGTGGAGTCCGAGGAGCTCGCCCGCAAAGTCGCCGATCACTCCGACGGCCTCATACACCTTCAGTCCATCAAGTGGAGGTTGGTCTCTCTCTTTCTCTCGCGCACATGTTCTCGAGCTGCATACGGTTTTGCGAAACCTGAGACGGACTAATACGTACGCGGTCGATTACTCCATAGTCCAAAGAGCTTCATCGTTTGTGAAAGCGCGAGAATTGGGCTCTGTCTGGTGTGTGTGTGTTTTGGGGTTGGGGGTGGATGAATCCAATTTTCGAGCTTTTGATATGGTCTCTGCACTGCCGTACTTAGTACGACATAGTGCTTTATGTTCTTTCGTGTTCTGTTCTGTTGACCGTTGTGTTTCCACCCTGAGGAACTGAAATTCATCGTCATGTGATCCAACGGCGGGCGGGTCTATGCTTTTCGTGACGAGCTTTGAATTTGCTATGCTGGCACTTATTTTAGAGCAAGATTGGGAGGAATTCAATTTTTTTTTCTTAGGGGATGTGTTATCGGATGAGGGCAATCAGTTGGACTATGAAATTATCAGCTAGGAATCAAAAGTTGTAACCTTTACTCCTCAAAAGGAGACAAAGTTGCAACTTTTTTTATTAGTTTCTCACGAACCATGGAGTCTCAACTTCTCATTTGTTTTTGGCATTTGGGCTTAGTGTACAATGTAATTCGAGGTAGATACAGTTGGACAACGGAGCTGCTAAACATATGTTTGCAATACACTCTTTGTTGAAGGGCTAGGAATGACAAATTTGACGTACATGCAGGAGCTTTGACGATGGATTCCCGAACCTTTTCATAAACAATGCACAAGATATACGGGGTCAACATGTGGCTTTTCTTGCGTCCTTCAGTTCTCCAGCAGTAATCTTTGAGCAGCTTTCGGTCATTTATGCACTTCCGCGGCTTTTTGTTGCTTCCTTTACTTTGGTGTTGGCATATTTCCCTACTGGCTCCTTTGAACGAATGGAAGAGGAAGGAGATGTGGCTACAGCATTTACCATGGCAAGAATTTTGTCCAACATTCCCATCTCAAGAGGGGGGCCAACAAGCTTAGTTATCTACGATATACATGCTTTGCAGGTATGGTTCATGGGCACCAATTGAACTCAATATATACCTTGAATTCTTCTTATAGAAAAAGGCTTTGACTTATTCCTTTTCTATTCTGCCGTAATAATATCTATAGAAACAGCATGAAATTGATATGGAAGAGCTTTTATTCCTATTTTCTCCCTTTGGCACTTATGTTTTTGCTACATTATTGGTTTTGCAAGTCTGTGACCATAGAACATGATCCATGCTGGTACCAACAAAATGTAGTGATTGACCTCCCCGTGACCATTGGTTAAATGTATTCAGTTTTCTGTGTTTGGAAGTTTACCAGCAGGTGGAAGCACAACTGATGCACTGGAACTCTGCATATCAAACTTATCCTATCCATTTCTAGGGCCTTTCAAGTGACAAAGGCATCATCAGATAGGATGCATCTTAGAAGAGAAATATTTTTGTTGTCACTTCTATGAGGTTGAGTCATCCGTCAAAAGTACTAAGAGTAGTTGGAGACAGAGACATTATACATCTTATAACAATCTATATTTTTAGGCCCTTATTAGTGTGCTTCCAATGGCTTTGCTCGTGTGGCAAAGGGTAGATGTGTGCCAGTTTGGTGTAGGCACACTGCAATTGTATGATTGAAGAAACAGACAAGTTCCATTTTGAGTCAGCAACTTATCTAGTTGGTATGTTTGCAACACTATTGATGAGGAAGATTGTTATTGATTCTTTTCTCTTCTTTTTGCTTTATATATTTAGGGGCACGTTCCATCTCTTGTGTTTATTTACCATAGTGCTTGCTTTTATAATGAAAGCATTGCTTATTGCATGTCTGGAAGTGCAGTTTTCCAGTAGTTTTATTGCATCGATTGGACCCTAAGGTTTTTCTCTTACCACAGGAAAGGTTTTATTTTGGGGACCATGTATTGCCCTTATTTGAGACAGGGATTCCTCTGTTAAAGAGACGCCTTTGTGAGCTTCCTGAGTCTGAGAAAGTAAGTAGATTGCCCAGAATTTCCATTTTTATAAGATCAGTTACTTGTCATTTGTGAGTGTTGTTGCTATCCTCCATTGATGATCTGTGTAGCAGACCTCTCTATTTTAAATCTCCCGTTTAATTTTATTTTTCAGATTGTCGTCGCATTTCCTGATGATGGAGCCTGGAAGAGATTTCACAAGCTCCTGGATAATTTTCCTGCTGTCAGTCCTGCTCTTACTTTCGGTTGAATATAGTTACGTTTTTATCATGTTGGATACTTGATATTCGTGTACAATAGGTGGTGTGCACTAAGGTTCGTGAAGGTGACAAGAGGATAGTGCGGCTTAAGGAGGGAAATCCTTCTGGCTGTCATGTAGTTATTGTTGATGATCTGGTGCAGTCTGGGGGAACCCTAATTGAGTGCCAGGTACTTTTGCACGTCATCTTTCTCATGTTCCAATGTGTATGACACTGCATTCTTGTAAATTCCAGAACTACAACAAATATGGAGCTCACTTTGTCATATCTTTTAGGTGATGCTAGTCAACCATCATAAACTGTGCAGCATGTAATTTCACATTGTTGAATATCGTTGATTAATGTCATTTCTTGATTCATATGCCATAATTGTGCATATTGCTGGTGGAGGAACAACCGTTTCTTATTCCTAAGTAATGTTTGGCGATTGATAATAAAAATTATTGTCTGATGGGAAATGCACAGATGTGGAAGAACTTAAACAAAAGGTTGGTTGAAGAAAGAGCAGTAGTAGAAGGCCTATCTATACATGCTTGCTTGGGGTTTGTTACACTTAATTATCAATTTTGAAGTGCAGGCAGATGATAAAAAGAGGCTGCATATGGCTCGATTGAGTTTTCATCTAGTAGAGGTGTCCTCCATAATTCTCTACGACTTAGGATTGACCGGAATGTATCTCACTGGTGCCCATAGTAATAGTTTTCCCTGCTTGTTATTGCATAGACGAAGAAAAAAGTATATTGCAATCAGTTAGTAGCTGGCATTTAGTTTAGTGGAGAAAAATATTGAAATAGAGGCATTGTTTCCAATATCCGTTTTGTTACACAAGTACCCTGTCTTGGTCATATGGTTAAATCTGGGGCAATTTAGCCCTATTACATTGTACATCAAATGTGAACTGCAATTTTTATATGCTGGACCTTATATTTATCTCTTTTACTATGCCAGAAAGTTTTGGCTGCTAATGGTGCCACCAAGGTGAGCGCATATGTTACTCATGCGGTATTCCCAAAACGATCTTGGGAGAGGTTCACTTGCAATGGAGGTATGCTACTTGAATTCCATGCTTCCAAAACGTTAAAATTATCAAATTGAACTTGAGCATCTTATATTTGACATCGTTTTTAGAGGGCTCTGACAAGGGATTCACCTACTTCTGGATAACGGATTCTTGCCCACACACAGTTAAAGATATAGGAAATCGAGCTCCTTTTGAAGTTTTGAGTCTTGCTGGATCCATTGCCGATGCTTTACAGATCTAAGTAGGCTTCTTAAAAGGAACCAACATGTTAGAGTTCCGAAGTGCAGGGAAGGGAGGCCTATTCCAATGGGGCTTTCTGAAGGATAGTTTCAGAATAATTCAGTTGGAAACGTTGGTTTAATTGTGTTTGCAACAGGGGTTCAACAAGAATGTACTGATCAACTTATTATGGAAATGGAGACATTCCCAATTTTAGCGATTGCTTATGATGATTCTTCTTGCCATTAGATTCTCCATTGAAATTGGATCCATGTAAAGGAAAATACACTTGCCATTCGTTGGCTCAATGAGATTATCATCTAGGCTTTTTTTTTACTGCTTCTATTTAATGTCACAATAGTTCACAGAGATTAATGACGCAATCTCATCTCCCTTAAACTTTTCTTGACTGCTGAATTAAGGAACGAGACTGGTGTGCATGAGTGCATGCTTACACCCTGGGAAAAGCATGTCACAACTGCTATTTGGAAGAAGAGTCCCAAGCATTATCCGAACTCATCTTATGACATGAACTGAATATGAACTGTTTTTCAATATCTCATCTTATGAAATGAACTGAATATGAACTGTTTTTCAATATCTCTAGATACATATACTAAAGCAATTAATCAGGTCTTCAAAACTAGAGTTTTCCTCATCATTCATTGCCTTTGCAAGCGCTCCAAGACATTCGTTAACATCTCCATACATTAAACATCATATCGCTGGTTACCACAGGAGAAACTTAAATGCAACTTGGTGTATTCTGTCAGCTTTTTGTATTTCTTTCTATGGATGAGCCATCTTCCCCATTCTTTGATAGTCCATTGCAGATTCTGCCTTCCTTTGGGGGTTTATGTTTGTGCATTCTAATTGCAACCGTCTGGATACATCCATTTATGAGAGGATGGAGAAATTCTCTTAAATTGACTGAAAATAGACCACCTCACTGATTTATGGCCAATAAATCTTTAAGCATCGCCAATGCTGATCATTCTCTAGCTGTAGCTCTTGCTGATCATGGACATGCTGATCAATCAATTGCTGTAGCTGATGCTGCCAATTATCCTTTAGCTATCAGTCAAGAATTTCCTCATGTTAAACTTGGAGGACACTGAAAGATACTGCCATCGAATAGCTAAATCAGATCACAGCCGATTTATAGCCAAGTGCTCTAAAGAAGGTTGTCCATGGCGTATCCATGCAGCTAAGTGCCCTGGAGTCCCAGCATTTTCTATTAGAACCCTGCATAGAGAGCACACATGCGAAGGAGTTCACCACAACCTTCATCACCAGCAAGCATCAGTGGGTTGGGTGGCAAGATCTGTCGAAGCACACATACGCGACAATCCACAGCACAAACCAAGGGAAATTCTGCGAGTTATCCGTGATCAACATGGTGTTTCCGTGTCCTACTCAACCATCCGAGATTTTCGTGATTCATGGAGCATTCATGATTGACGAAGAACAACCAAAACAGCTCTGGGATTTGCTTTCGGAATATTCTCAAGGACAGGCAATTCGATAATTGTGCCGTGGTCTAAAATTCTCTCGGCATAAATGCCGGTAGTTGATAGGTGAGGTGGTACGATCTCATTCGCCGGATAAAAACTCAATCAATCATCGTAATTCTAGAGTCTCAAGTATAAGAAAAGCGTTCAAGTGTAAGAAGAGCGTTCACCCCTTCATTTGTAAAGATCCAACTATTAGATTCTCTCTAGACTTTATTTCTTTCTCTATGATTCGTAGAATTTCTTTTTTTCTATGATCCGGATGAGTTGAGTGATCAATCAATCCGAAAAAAGAGGAGTTAAGTTTCGGATTAGGTGTTAATGATCCTAACTGATTCATAATATCCTAGTCACTCCATAATAGCCTAGTTGGCGCATGATCACAATCCCAAATGATCAGCCTTGATTTTGGGTGAATTGAGTGATTTGATTTTGGATAAAATGAGTGATCGATCAATCCGAAAAAGGTTTTGGCTTAGATATCAACAATACCAATCTTTGGTTTTGGGTGAATTAAGTGATCGATCAATTCGAAAAAAGATTTTGGCTGAATTGAATGATCGATCAATCCGAAAAAGGTTTTGGCTTAGATGTTAACAATCCCAACTGATCCAAAATAGCCTAGTCCGATCGGCCTATGACACAAGCTTGGTAAGAAAATGCGCATAGCATAGCCGCACTTATAGTACCTTTGAAGAAGGGTATGACCTTCTTCCTACCTAGCGAGCAAATAAGAAAAATAAAACCAGGAAGCATAACATCCGTTTTTGCCACAGGATACCGCAGGATAAGAAAACTGCTTTCAGGGCCTGTGCACATTACTCCGTGCCTTCTACTTATTTCCAATGCCCTCCGTGTCTACTTATGTCCAATGCCTGAGTACATTATGCGGTTCATAACGGAGTTGCGGAAGATTTTGGGTGTGAATACTGACAATATACTGACAACATGGCTAGGCTTACGACAACACATCGAGCCACCTAAAACATGAGTTCCAACGACACATCTCCTAAAACATGAGATTTAGCGAAGCTTGCACAAAGTTGATTCTGGTTATTTAGTCGGAGATGGATAAAAAAATGTTCGTGCCTTGAAATTATGTACTGTAAGAGGAATTCCAGTTTCAGTAAAAGCGAGAAAACAAATCAAAAGCAACAAAGAACTCACATATTAAAAAAAACTAGCATTAGCACACATGGAAATGTCGGCTGCAGCACCTCTAGTACAACTCATCTTTTCATACTCCTCCTGCTCCTCCTGCTCCTCCTGCTAACCATGAAACAATACATTTAGCCCATGATACAATACAATACATTTAGCCACTTTTTTTCGAAAGCAATAAAAATACCCGCATCAGTTTCGCATATTCCTGATAATATTCCTCCAATTGCACACTTCTCTCCACGAGTTTGCCATCGTAAATTGCTTTCTCCTATAGAAAGAGAGCCGTTATTGTTATTCATGGATGTGGTTCGTGGATGTGGAGCTAACTTACCGCTTCCGACATGGAAGACCACTCTTTATTCGCGGCTTTTTTTATAGTCCTTTTCACAAGCGATTTGCATTTCTTACTAATCTTGAAATCATCCCTATCATACATGAAATAGCACACATAAAAACAGAACACACGATTAATATTTAAAAAAGAAAATTTTATGGAAGCTCCCACTCACATGAAAATTCTAAAGGCCCACTTCTGATCCATGGCCCACTTCCAATCCCCGCTGGCGGAGCTACTGGAGCTTAGGGAGGCAGCTCGGGACTTTTCAGCTTGGAACTTTGAGGTGATATTCTTACTGCCCTTATATATCCTTTGGATTTACAGATCCATTGACCATATTGACGACAGCATATGAAAAAAGAAACAACAAAATCTTATTAGGGTCGCATACTCTTTACAAGGAACTTCCGGTGAACTCTACTAGACATGCTCGTTACAGGGAACTTCCGATAAACTACTAGTCCTAGGGGCCAGGTTTGGATTTACAGTCGTTACAGGGAACTTCCGATAAACTCTACTAGTCCTAGGGGCCAGGGTTTGGATTTACAGATCCATTGACCACATTGACGACAGCAGACAGCAGATGAAAAAAAAACAACAAAATATCTTGTTAGGGGTCGCATGCTCATTAAGGGAACTTCCGGTAAACTCTACTAGTCCTAAGGGCCAAGGGCAATCGCTCGAAGAAGAAAGTGTTCAATTGGTTTTGACGCTTACCCTTGACGACGCACAGCCCACGGATTGGACTAATCCACGGAAGTATCTTGGTTATTGCTATTGTCTTCGAAAGCTTCATTCATGTTGCGACTAAGACAATGCAAAATCTATTTATGAGCAAACTTATCTTCTAATTGAGAAGAATTCAATTACATATATGCGATTTTCAATTTCGAATCAAACGTTATTATCATGATCTGCCTAGATTATCCACTATCCATTTCAGTTATCAAATTCTATTGCTTTCTCTTCGCTCAAAGAGAAAACAGATGAATAGAAAAGAAGATGCAGCAGCGATTTCATTGATTCCTTCGGTACGACACAACCTCAAGCGACCTCAAAACTTTTACTATCCAGAAGACAAGATGAACACATGTCCAGCTTTTGATCTAAACCAACCAAACAGAACCACACGCTCGACAGTCAAGAAAACCAGACCAATCCCCAAGATGACAAGGTCGAGAGTCACAGCACGATACCCACGGTGGCTGAGCAGCGCTGCGCGTTCTGCGTTGAGGGCTCGTTCGAAGAGAAGTGAGAAGTGAGGAGGCAAGAGAAGAGAGCTCGTCTTCTAAAGCGCGTCCGAATCATTAATATCCTAACCGCTATCTTTCGTATTATTTTCTCTTTAGGCTCCGTTCGTTTCACGGAAAATATTACTTTTTTAGAAAATATTTTCCAAGAAGTTATTTTCTAGGAAAACGTAATTATTTTCTGATGTTCGGGTAAAACTTGATTTTGAAGTGGAAAATATTTTTCGTTCGCTTGGAAAAACATTTTCCTTTATAAACTCTTTTTCAATAATTTTTATTTTATTTTATTTTTTAAAATCGTTATTTATTATTTTTTAAAATATATTATTAATTTTTTTTTCTTTATTTTATGTTCTCTCCTTCCTTGGCCAGTCGCCGGCCATGCCTCAAGCTCACCTTGCTAACAAGGCTCAAGGCTCGCCTACCTCTGGCGAGCTCGCATGATCAGCTCACGAGCAAGGTGAGCTCAAGACAACGAGGCTCGAGCCTCGTAAATCGACATCGCGAGTTATGCAGCTTCAATTTGAAAAGTAGTTGAACTATTGGGAGGAAGAAGAAGCACAACGCCGTGCAAAAGCTAAGTGAGGGAGATCGACCAATTAGGGCAAGCGATTGACTTTGTTCTACTTTAGAAAATAGGGATTTGATTATTTTGAAAGGAGCAAAGAGAGGCAAGCACGGGGGCGTTGGGTTCGTGAAGCGAGGGAAGAGAGGATTACAATTTTTTATTTTAAAAATGGGTAAATTTGGAAATAAGTTTCCGTCTTGTGATGCCCGGGCATCACTGATCTAGCAAGCTCGGCTCACCTATCGTCTGTCACCGGCCGTTGCCGTGGCGATGATCGGCCGAAAAAAGAAAAACAAAAAAAGAAAGACAGAAAAATAAATAAAAATAAAAAATAAAAAATCGATTTTATTAAAAAAAAAAAAAAAATCGATTTTATTAAAAAATAACAAAATTCGAATTTATGAAAAAAAAAAAAAAATAAGTGAGGACTAATGGAGAGTGTAAGATAAGAGAGAGTGAACGTGGAAAATGTTTTCCACTTTTCAAAAGTGAAAAACATTTTCCCTCACTTTAGAAGATTTTTTTCCCTTCATGGAAAATGTTTTCCCCAATGAATTTATTTTCCGTGAAACGAACGTCGGAAAATCCGGAAAACATTTTCCTGAAAGTTATTTTCCAAGAAACGAACGGAGTCTTAAATCTTTTTTTCTTTCCCTTTTTTAAGAAAGACGAGATTTGTTTTGTCCCCTTTCCCACCACAAAAACTCCATTGAACTTACGAAATAAACTTATCATTTATTGCTTCGTCGAAATCTAATTCAAATCAAGATGTCAATTTCTTGTTCCAAATCTGCCCGATTTTTATTTGCACATATAGGATAAATGACTCTAATCCTATGTGTTTTTTCTACAACTTACTTCTTCTTTATTTCAATTCAATCATGTCTTATGCTAATGTCAAATATTCAACATTTATGATGTTAGTTGCTTGATTAAAAGCTTAAGATTATCTCTCATTATATAAATAAAGAATATTTTATGATCTATAATATAAGTAGTAGTAATCATAAATATATTATCAATTGGGTTTTTTCTAAATGAAGTCTAAATACTTCATTTTATTTGTCTATTTAACACTCTATATTTATATTTCCTTTTATCTTTTTGTTAATTAATATCCATTCTACAATTAAAAAGAAGAAAATGGGAACACTAGGCTCATTGAATTCAAACTAATGATTTTTTTTTAAATCTTTTTTTCATTTCATTTATTTACAAAATATTAATTTCATTAGGAACTTTAGAAGAGAAACTAAACATGGAAAACATTGATTTACTCAATAATCAATATTAACAAGTCTAAAAAAGTGTTTAAAGTAATCCTAACGTTTCTTTTTATCTTTTCGTCATTTTATTTATCTATTTGACATTCTATTTTTTTCATTTAATTACAATGAATTGAAAATTATTTTTACTATCATTGTCATCTTGATGTAATGAGGACGTGCTTACGATCTTTTTTATGACAATTCTCACTATTGTTCAGCAGTTACCATAAAAAGTACTATCTTCTAGTAGATTTCTACTTTCTACTTTCAATTTTTACTTTTATTGAAAATATAAAAAATTCTAGACTCACTTTTGCAATAATTTGGGTCCAAAGCATCAGTATATGAGCGGGCATAAAGCATAAAAATGGAATCATCTTTTATAAATGGAAAAGGTTGTCGAGGCCTGCAGCATCAAAAGATGAACAAGAATAAACCATGATCGCGACATGTAAGAGTCAAACTATATTGAATGAAAAACGGGGGTGAAAAATTGAAATTAGCCTCGCCCTCGTTAATTTTTGGAAGGAATTTTGCGAATAAAAGCTAAAAGGGAGTACTATTTCTTAGATACTAATTTTTTTAAGGGATATGTGCAGTAGAAGTCCTAAAACTTATCGGACAACGATTGAGTCACAAAAACTTACAAAAAGTCAGAATCGAGTCCCCAAAACTTGTCGTATTGGTTCATTTGAGTCCTTTCGTTAACACCGTCAATTTAGACTAACGGAAATGCTGACGTGGCATTTTAATTTTTAAATTTTATTTTCCACGTGGCATTTTAAAGTAATTTTATTTTCCACGTGGGTTTTTTTAAATTCAATTCTTTTTAAATTAGATTAAAAAACAAAAACAATTTTTTTTATTAAAAAACAAAACTGGAAAAAAAAAAAAAGTGCCGGCGAGGACTCCTTCAGCCGCCGCCGCCGCCGCCGCCGCCGCCCACGCCGGAAGGGCCGGGGCCGGCCCTCGTGGGGGGGCCGGTGACCATCGCCCGGCGAGGGGGAGTCCTCGCCGGCACCAGGTGAGGGCCGGCGACCCTCGCGGCGAGCGCGAGGGCGCCCAGATCTGGGCATGCCGGCCCTCACGGGGGGCCGGCGACCATCGCCCGCCCTGGGCGAGGCGTCGCAGGCCCCCGAAGAGGCTCGCCTGGGCTTGGCGACGGTCGTCGGCCCTCGCCTGGGGCTTGCGACGCCTCGCCCAGGGCGGGCGATGGTCGCCGGCCCTCGGTGAGGGCCGGCGTGCCCAGATCTGGGCGCCCTCGCGCTCGCCGCGAGGGTCGCCGGCTCCCCGTGAGGGCCGGTGTGCCCAGATCTGGGCGCCCTCGCGCTCGCCGCGAGGGTCGCCGGCCTCCCGTGAGGGCCGGTGTGCCCAGATCTGGGCGCCCTCGCGCTCGCCGCGAGGGTCGGCGTGCGCCAGATCTGGGAGCCCTCGCGCTGACCGCGAGGGTCGCCGGCCCCCGTGAGGGCCGGCGTGCCCAGATCTGGGCGCCCTCGCACTCGCCGCGAGGGTCGCTGGCCCTCACCTGGGCGCAGGCGAGGGCCCAGGGCCGTCGGCGCTGGCTCTTCCGGCGATGGGCGGCGGCGGCGGCGGCTGAAGCCCCTGCCCTTCTCCCCCCCTTTTTTTTTCAGTTATTTTTTTAAAATAAAATTTTAGGTTTTCTTTTTCAGTTTTTTAATTTAATTAAAATAAGATTGAATAAAATAATAATTTATAATGCTGATGTGGCATTAACAAATAATTTAAAATGCCATGTCAGCTTTTTCCGTTAACACCGTTAACGGAAGTACTCAAATGAACTAACGTGACAAGTTTTAGGACTCGATTGCACTTTTTACAAGTTTTAAGATTAAATTGTATTACCCTAACAAGTTTTAGGACTTCTGCTGAACATATCCCTTTTTTTAATCAATCATTTCTCAAGCGCGTTTATTGAGTTGTCTAGACTCTATATATTCTAGTCAGACCCTCCCAACCATATTCAGCAATAAAATCCTAAAAAGGAGAATCCTTAAAGGGGGGAAAAAGAAGCATTAAAAACGAAAACGGCCTGAAACGCGGCGCACACGCGCTCTCTGTTTCTTTCTTCTGGGTGGAGTTCTGAGTCGAGTGCGTCTCCGGAGGGCCAGAGCAGAGCAAGAAACCCTCTCCCTCTCTCTTTCCCCCTCTCTCTCTGTGTTAGCGGTTTCGTGGGTGGGTTTTGGAATGGAGAAGAAGGAGAAGACAGGGAAGAAACAAGTGCTGCTCTTCCACTGCGTGGAGTCCGAGGAGCTCGCCCGCAAAGTCGCCGATCACTCCGACGGCCTCATCCACCTCCAGTCCATCAAGTGGAGGTTGGTCTCTCTCTTTCTCTCGCGCACATGTTCTCGAGCTGCATACGGTTTTGCGAAGCCTGAGACGGACTAACACGTAGGCGGCTGATTACTCCAAAGTCCAAAGAGCTTCATCGTTTGTGAAAGCGCGAGAATTGGGCTCTATCTGGTGTGTGTGTGTTTGGGGTGGGGGGTGGATAAATCCAATTTTCGAGCTTTCGATATGGTCTCTGACGGCCGTACCTAATACGGCATAGTGCTTCTATCTTCTTTCGTGTTCTGTTCTGTTGACTGTTGTGTTTCCACCCCGAGGAACTGAAATTCATCGTCATGTGATCCAACGGCGGGCGAGTCTTTGCTTTTCGTGACATGGGCGAGCTTTGAATTTGCTATGCTAGCACTTATTTTGGAGCAAGATTGGGAGGAATTCAATTTTTTTTTCTTAGGGGATGTGTTATCGGATGAGGGCAATGAGTTGGACTATGAAATTATCAGCTAGGAATCAAAAGTTGCAAGCTTTACTCCTCAAAAGGAGACAAAGTTGCAACTTTTTTTATTAGTTTCTCACGAACTATGGAGTCTCAACTTCTCATTTGTTTTTGGCATTTGGGTATAGTATACAATGTAATTCGAGATAGATACAGTTGGACAACGGAGTTGCTAAACATATGTCCGCAATACTCTCTTTGTTGAAGGGCTAGGAATGACAAATTTGACGTACATGCAGGAGCTTTGACGATGGATTCCCGAACCTTTTCATAAACAATGCACAAGATATACGGGGTCAACATGTGGCTTTTCTTGCGTCCTTCAGTTCTCCAGCAGTAATCTTTGAGCAGCTTTCAGTCATTTATGCACTTCCGCGGCTTTTTGTTGCTTCCTTTACTTTGGTGTTGGCATATTTCCCTACTGGCTCCTTTGAACGAATGGAAGAGGAAGGAGATGTGGCTACAGCGTTTACCATGGCAAGAATTTTGTCCAACATTCCCATCTCAAGAGGGGGGCCAACAAGCTTAGTTATCTACGATATACATGCTTTGCAGGTATGGTTCATGGGCACCAATTGAACTCAATGTATACCTTGAATTCTTCTTGTAGAAAAAAGGCTTTGACTTATTCGTTTTCAATTCTGCCGTAATAATATCTATAGAAACAGCATGAAATTGATATGGAAGAGCTTTTATTCATGTTTTCTCCCTTTGGCACTTATGTTTCTGCTACAGTAGTGGTTTTGCACGAGCATGACCATGAGAACATGATCCATGCTGGTACCAACAAAATGTATTGATTGACCTCCCTGTAACCATTGGTTAAATGTATTCGATTTTCTGTTTTTGGAAGTTTACCAGTATGTGGAAGCACAACTGATGCACTAGAACTCTGCATATCAAACTTATCATATCTGTGTCTAGGGTCGTCCAAAATGACAAAGGCACCATCAGATAGGATGTGTCTTAGAAGAGAAATATTTTTGTTGTCTCTTCTATGAGGTTGAGTCATCCATCAAAAGTACTAAGAGTAGTTGGAGACAGAGACATTATACATCTTATAAAAATCTATATTTTTAGGCCCTCATTAGTGTTCTTCCAATGGCTTCACTCGTGTGGCAAAGGGTAGATGTGTGCCAGTTTGGTTTAGGCACACCGTAATTGTATGATTGAAGAAACAGACAAGTTCCATTTTGAGTCAGCAACTTATTAAGTTGGTATACTGGCAACATTATTGATGAGTAAGATTGTTATTGATTCTTCTCTTCTTTTTGCTTTATTTATTTAGGGGCACGTTCCATCTCTTGTGTTTATTTACCATAGTGCTTGCTTTTATAATGAAAGCATTGCTCATTGCATGTCTGCAAGTACAGTTTTCCAGTAGCTTTATTGCATTGATTGGACCCTAAGGTTTTTCTCTTACCACAGGAAAGGTTTTATTTTGGGGACCATGTATTACCCTTATTTGAGACAGGGATTCCTCTGTTAAAGAGACGCCTTTGCGAGCTTCCTGAGTCAGAGAAAGTAAGTAGATTACCCAGGGTTTCCATTTTTATAAGATCTGTTAATTGACATTTGTGAGTGTTGTTGCTATTCTCCGTTGATGATCTGTGTAGCAGACCTCTCTATTTTAAATCTCCCGTTTAATTTTATTTTTCAGATTGTCGTCGCATTTCCTGATGATGGAGCCTGGAAGAGATTTCACAAGCTCCTGGATAATTTTCCTGCAGTCAGTCCTGCTCTTACTTTCGGTTGAATATAGTTATGTTTTTACCATGTTGGATACTTGATATTCGTGTACAATAGGTGGTGTGCACTAAGGTTCGTGAAGGTGACAAGAGGATAGTGCGGCTTAAGGAGGGAAATCCTTCTGGCTGTCATGTAGTTATTGTTGATGATCTCGTGCAGTCTGGGGGAACCCTAATTGAGTGCCAGGTACTTTCGCACGTCATCTTTCTCATATTCCAAAATACAAATTGCTTATGTGCATGACACCGTATGCTTGTAAATTCCAGAACTCCAACAAATATGGAGCTCATCTTGTCATATCTTTTAGGTGATGCTAGTCAACCATCATATACTGTGCAGTGTATAATTTCACATTGTTGAATATTGTTGATTAATGTCATTTCTTGAGTCATATGCCATAATTGTGCATATTGCTGGTGGAGGAACAACCGTTTCTTATTCCTAAGAAATGTCTGTCGATTGATAACAAAACTTATCGTCTGATGGGAATTGCACAGAAATGGAAGAACTTCAGCAGAAGGCCTATCTAGGCATGCTTGCTTGGGGTTTGTTACACTAAATCATCAAAATTGAAGTGCAGGCAGATGAAAAAAAAGGCTGTGTATGGCTCAATTGAGTTTTCATCTAGTAGAGGTGTCCCCCATAATTCTCTACAACTTACGATTGACATTACTGGTGCCCATAGTAATAGTTTTCCCTACTTGTCATTGCATAGATGAAGATAAAAGTATATTGTTATCAGTTAGTAGCAACTAGCATTTAATTCAGAGGAAAAAAATATCGAAATGCCCTCTCCAAGGCATTGTTTCCAACTTCCGTTTTGTTATGTGATCTGTCTTGGTCATATGGTTAAATCTGGGGCAATCTAGCCCCGTTACATTGTGCATCAAATGCAAACTAAAATTTTTATATGCTGGACCTTACATCTATCTCTTTTACTGTGCCAGAAAGTTTTGGCTGCTAATGGTGCCGCCAAGGTGAGTGCATATGTCACTCATGCAGTATTCCCGAAACGATCTTGGGAGAGGTTCACTTTCAATGGAGGTATGCTAGCTGAATTCCATGCTTTCAAAATGTTAAAATTATCAAATTAAACTTGAGTATCTTATATTTGACATTGCTTTTAGAGGGCTCTGACAAGGGATTCACCTACTTCTGGATAACGGATTCTTGCCCGCACACGGTTAAAGCCATAGGAAATCAAGCTCCTTTCGAAGTTTTGAGTCTTGCTGGATCCATTGCTGATGCTTTACAGATCTAAGTAGGTCTCTTAAAGCAACCAACATGTCAGAATTCCAAAGTGTAGGGAAGGAATTACTCCATTTCTGTGAGGCCTATTCTGATGGGGCCTAATTTGGAATAATAAAGTTCAGAAACCTTGGTTTAATTGTGTTTGCAATGGGGTTCAACAAGATTGTACTGATCAATTTATGGAAATGGAGGCATTCCCAATTTTAGCGATTGCTTATAATGATTTTTCTCGGCATTGGAGAAAGGAAAATACATTCACGGCTTTGTGAGATTATTATCTAGGATTTTTGGGAAACAATAAAAAAGTTATAATTTTTTGCTGCTTCTATTTCATGTTGTTTCTAGGCTTTTGGGAAACAATAGAAAGGTTAGAATGTTTTGTTGCTTCTATTTCATGTTGGTTCAGAGAGATTAATGATTAGGTGAATTACATGTCGTTTCTAGGCTTTTTGGGAAACAATAGAAAGGTTAGTATGTTTTGTTGCTTCTATTTCATGTCGGTTCAGAGAGATTAATGACTAGGTGAATTAAGGGATGAGACTAGTGTGCATGTGTGATGTGTGACGGACTAATCGTTGAAATCATAATCATGCAACAACACTTGAGATTATTTTGGATCACTTGGGTTGCCTAAGTCAAATTTTTTTGGGATCGGTCAATCACTCAACTCATTTCCGAATTATAAAGAGAAAAAGCCAAGAAAACTCCAAAGAGAATGAAACTTGAAACTTTGATTGCTAAATGATTAGATAAATACAAATAGGAGGGCACCTTTTTTATATTTGAGGCATTTGAATTACAACCATTGATCAAATTTAAATCAAATAAGATCATATCGCCCCACTTAACAATTACTGACATTTATACCGAAAAAATTCTAGACTATGACAACTACCGTATCGCCTTTCTTTGAATCAGATAAGATCATACCGTCTCACTTAACAATTACTGACATTTATACCGAAAAAATTCTAGACTATGACACAATTACCGTATCGTCTTTCCTTGAAAACGTTTTAGAAGTACTTGGAAAATTCCAAATTTTCCAAAAGTGTTTTGGTCGTTCTTCTTCAATTATGCACAATCCATTGATTATAGAAACCTCGGATTTGTAACACAAGTGCATACTTACAACCCGTAAAAAGCATGTCAATGCATTATCCAAACTCATCTCATGACATAATATGAACTGAATATGGACTGGTTTACAATGTCGCTAGCCAAATATACTAAAGCAATTAAACAGTGTCTTCAAAACTAGAGTTTTCCTCATCTTTCGATGCCTTCGCAAGTGCTCCAAGACAATCGCAAATGCTCCAAGACAATCGTAACATCACCCATAATATTGGTTTACTGATTAAGAAATGGGAGTCCACCCAATAATAATATCAATAAATTTTGCTGGACGAACATGTTTGTACTCATCTACCGTGGTCTGGAAACAGCAAGGTTTTGGCCGAAAACTATCAAGTCACGACAATAGGCATGGATGCTCTTTTAAGAATTCGTCACCTGATTCTGCATCATGCATCGGAAAGCTACACTTTGTGCAATGATAAAGCATTTGATCATCCAAATATGGAATGTACATTTTTTACAAATGCATGCCAATGACAGAAGACAAATTGAGAGTGCAGAGGGCATGTTCTCTCCTGTACATTTGTGAAAACAGTACCTCTCGCTCATCCTACGAATATGTACGACCATGAGCAGGTAATTGTCCTCAAAAAATGACTGAAAAAGCTAAATACATTAGAAAGGAGAACCGAAAGAGACAAACTAACGCAGTGGTAACAATTGCATTTCCCCATTCAATGGCAAGCTTCACTATGCCTTTGAATAGTGATTATGCCGATCTCTACTTTGCATCTAACAAAGTCCCCTCAGACATAGTTACAAGCTTCAACCCGCACCCAAAACTCTGGGTCATGTCATGCATACAACTATGTTACCTTGCCCCTTTTCTGTTCCAATTTTGTACAGTTATGTACCTATCCAGGAGTTAGCTTTATAGCCATTATTTACCATGGCTAAGAGATGTAGGCGCACTGCTAATTCCTGTCGGGCTTCTCGTCCAGACTACCCTTTGGACTCTCCAGTAAATCCCCAGCATAAGAACCATCCGCTTGACGAATATACACATTCAAATTTCCAGTGAGTAAAGATTCCTGGAGGAATGACAAGTGCAAGATGCAAGGTCAGTCCAACTTTTAGCAGGGTTTCTAATTTAAGGAAGGAAAAGCTATAAGATCAGAAGAAACCACTAATATCTAGACCAGTGCTCCATATTTCAGCATGACAGCACCAGAGTTATGACAAGTTTGTATTAAAGGACTAGGTAGTCAACTGATGCGTATAACCAATACTTACAACTCCAATCATTCCTAGCATAAAGTAACTGAAATAATAAGTTAAAAGCAAAGGAACTTTCAACAACTCCCCTCACTTGACTTGGTGTTTTAAAGTTTAATAAGAACGAAGCAGCCTATTCCACAGTTCCAAAGAATGAAAATTCTAAATGCTACCTGATCCTCACTCTCTTGGCCCTCTGAATGAAAGAGAATTGGACGGCACCGCTTATCTTCATTCATCAAGCTTGAATTCTGAAAGTGAGAGACAAGTGCAACCTTGCCCTGGATTCGTGCATACGCCAGTGAAGCAACCTTTTCGCTGTTAAACTTTTCCCACTTCTTCCCATTAAATGTCTGCACAAAAATTCATTAGCACCAACAGAGCAATAACTCTACAACTACTCAAAGTGACATGACAAACAGCCAGAAGTCCCATCCCAACTGGATCATTTGTAGTCAATCTCTCAACCAACAGATCATGCATTGAAAAGGAAAAAACTATTTAGCAATGAGAAGTTCCCAATGAATAGGTAAGGAATCAGAAAACACCTGAAAGAAAGGAATAATGTTTGAGGGTGAAACCATATTAATGAAGGCATAGCCCACATTGCATTTATTCTGCAACAAGAGTAAACCTCAGCATCAGCAGCAAATCAGCAGACTGATAGTAAGTACCACCTCTTTTTGGATCCCAGAGTACAGTTACCTTGAAATCAATAGGCAAGTACAGGAAATCATATGTCCCTTTGTGATTTTCATCAATCGCGGCAAGCAGCATTTTTGAAGTGTACCTGCGAAGTAGATAAGTATTAGACATGTTAAGAAATTTCACACATCAATGGTTTTGCAATATCACACAATTTAATACATTCTCCTTACTTATTAGGGATGTTCTTGATCATCAAGGTAGTTCTAGTGTCTTCCCCATTCATAATTTTTTCTATATCCAGTTGATACTGCTTCTTGTTGTCCATCTGATTCACACCAGTCTGCCGACTTCGACTCCGTTCAGCTAATACTTCAATGCTGGTTTCTCCTAACCCAGGATATGAACCATTTCCATAGAACGAAGGAGCCTGCCTAGGCAATGACATCATTCCAAAATTAGGAGAACCATTTTCAGTTATGTTTCCAGGAAGGCCAATACCAGCATTTATATTGCCATGAGAACCCATGTTCATCATGTAATTTCCATTTGCTCGACCCAGCCTTCCAAAGGCAACTGAGCTCATGAATGATGATTCTGGTGACTCAGAGAAGAATCCAATATGCTTGTTTATAGGTACACCAGTTGGAGCGGATCCCACATGATGTAATTGTTGGGTACTCAGAAATCCATTATTGCGACTGGCATATGAAAATCCCTGTCCCTGTCCCTGTCCGCTGGAGACAAATGAACGCCCCACCGAAGATGTGGGCCAGGCAGATGAATTGGATCGCTCAGGATAGGGAGTGGGAGAACCCCAGAGAAATTGAGGACCGGATAAAGTTCCAACAGAAGATGTATTTGGACTTGACTCAGCCAAAGGAAAGACAGGTCCAGGACTTGTGCTGAGACTATGCTCAGGAAAAGAATTAGAATGAGGGAAGGTCACTCCTTTTGTAGAATCAGCGTTTGAATAAATATGGTTGACATGATTAATTCTTCCTTGATCCTTGCCAATGGCTGCAAAATTTGGCGAAGTTGATAACTGGCCTGGGAGAATCGAAGCTAACCCTGGCAGATGGTTGCTCTGTAGAGAATTAGGAGATCCCAGTCCAGGGGATTTACTAAAAGTATGCAAAGGACTCTGCTCAATGGGACTCGCAAACTGTATCCAATTACCTATCAAGGGGTTTCACATGTTTTAATCAATTGAGAAGCAAATTCTGGCAACATAATGAGAGCAGCTCACTTTTTGAAATACTAACCAGGAGGAGAGCTGGCAATTGGTGAACCAACTTGGTGCCGGAAAGCTCGAGATTCATCCTGTTCCAGCTCTAAGCTCAGTTGCTGCATCAAGCTAGACAAGAGAGATAGAGCCAAAACTTAGCTAGTAAATAACAGTTTTACAAGATATATGAGTCTAAGGAAAATCACTAATATGTGAATTGCATAAATGCCCTCCAGCATGTCTATTTTTGTTCATTGGAGGCTGGAGCCAATTTCATGCAAGGTTGCTACATAACAATGCTTAATGAGGAGAACCTAAGATGGAAGTCCAACCACCGTTTCTCAATGTCTTCCACACAATAGTTTTATTTTCGACTACACGGTAAGTGGATGAAATCTCATAAGGTTTGCACAATAGAAAGTCAAGATAAATATGTACAGCAACAAATTGAATATTCGATCAACCAAAATCTAAATGACACCAATTAAAAAAAAACTCACTTAACAAAATGAAATTACTAGTCTTATTCTCCCCAGTCTCATTCCACACAACTAACTAAGTTTAAAGTTCATCTGAAAACACTTCATTACAGATAATAGTAAAAGAATAGGCCTAACTGCAATAAAAATTCTCACTTTTCCTCCATTTTTCAATTTGATCCCCACTTTTTAGGTTATCAAAATAAATTCTCACCATTTGAACTCTCATATCAAATCTATCCCAAGATTAAATTCCCTATAAAATTATAGTTTAATTACCCATTCACCCTTTTGCATTATGTTTTTACAGGATCTCCATTAAGGCCATATTTCCTTTAAAAGAAAACCTAGTTTTTTATTTTTCTATTTACAAAATATAATAAACACATTATAGTAAATGAAAAATGATGTTATGAAGCAATATAAATGTTATACAATCACAAGAAAAAAAATTAAAGATAAGGGGTGGGAGAAAATCACAGGAGGAACAAAAAAACATGTCGACGCAAAATTGGAATTTGAGAACGAATCTAACAGATTTTTCCCTCTCAGTTATGGTGCTAAAGGATCTGGGATGGATTTGAAACAGATTTGAAAGGTTGGCTCTATTTCTAATAGGATTTAAAGGTGGGGATATGACTGAAAATCCTTTAAAGTTGGGATTTATTTTGTCAATTGTAGCTAATGATATTACAACAGTTCTATTTACTTTAAGGAAATTCAACGGCTTAAACCTTGTTTTCATTTAAGGCTGTCTCAAGAGCAAAATGGAACAGCAGACAAAACAGGAAGGCCTTTCCTGAGTTTTCAAGCGTGTACCTCATGGTTTCTGAGGTTGGGATTTACTTTATCAATTGGCCAAAACAATATTCCAAAAGTATTTATTTTAAGGAAATTTGGCGGCTACACCCATGCTTTTATTCAAGGCTGTCTCAAGCAAAATGGAACAACAAACAAAACAGAAAGGCCTGTCCAGAGATTTCAAGCATGTACCTCATGGTTTCTGTACCAATCATATAGCATTAGAAACCAAAGTCATGAGTACCTAGAATCAAACTTTCACAAGTATAATATTAAGATAGCCAGTATAATACTCACTTTCGACGTGCACCACCAGGTCTACTAGGTTCGAGCTTTATGCGTTTCCCAGCAATTTCGCTCCTGTTTAATGCTCTTAGAGCTGCCTCTGCAGCTCTCACGTCATAAAATTCTACAAACTTATGATGTCTCTTGTGGGGAGTTTCCCTGATCTGTATTTGTAGAAAATAAAATCCACGATACAAATTTTAGAAAGAGCTATAGAAGAAAGCAAACTACTCCATACAAAACAAGACTAAAAGCAATCACCTCTTTGACTTCCCCATAAGCACCAAATATTTGACGAAGCTCATCATTTGATACAGAAGCATCCAAATTGAAAACTACAAGAGTTCCTTGATTTATATCCTTCTCAGACGGATTATCCTGTATGCACAGGAGTATAGTCAATACTTGACAGCAGTCTGATCAACAGTTCAAGTAGACAATAGAAATCAAAGGTACCTTGGGTATGGAGAAATGAATATCAAGTTTTCTCCGTCTCAAGGGCTTATTTTGCAACGCACGCATCGCTGTGCGGGCAGCCCGAATGTCATAGTATGAAATCATCACGAATCCACGATGCTTACATGCAGTGTATAGAGTTCTTATATCGCCATATTGCTACCAGAAAAGGGAAAAGAAAGAAAATTTGTGATCAACAAACGAAAAGCAGTAAGCATTTCCATATCATTGAAACCCACATAAAAAATAATTAAAGATAAAAGGATTAATCAAACCTTGTATAATTAGATTGAAGTTACAAAAACAAACAAAAAGTGACTAAGAAAGAATAGAATAGCAGGAGTTATAGTACTACTGTTTCACATTTGGGTGCAAGCAGATTTCCCTTGAAAACCTATCACTTGACCAACTAAGACCATACGGAAAAGACAGCATCGATATATACATTTTCAGTGAAAATAGGTCGTGCTGAAATTTATCATGCCGCGAAAATGAAAAAAAATAAAAAAAGCCAGCAAATTTTCACTTATAATAATCTGATGATAAAAAGGAGCAGTATGACTTGAAACTGAGTGGCAGAGCTATGCAGTTACCTCAAATAGAGCTCTCAATTCAGAGTCTTCAATATTGCTATTAATGTTCCGAACAAACAGTGTCCTTGAAGGATGCTCACCATATGGATGTTCCCCGGCCACTGTTCCGGAACCATTTGTAAGACCATACTGACCAAACCCATTTGTAAAGCCATCGGATATGCTTATCTTTGACAAGCCAATAGTTGAACTGTCCTGAGGATCATAGTCCAGTTCCATTCCTCCTCCACTACTAAAAAAATCATACTCTTCTGTATCATCCAGCTGAATGGGCAATCCGCCTAAGTCAAGGCCATCCATTATGCCAGCTAGAAGCTCATCTTCATCATCAGGAAGCAAATTCCCAATTGCTATTGATTCAAGATCTTCAAGTGGATCAGTCTCTTCAAGTTGTTGGCTCAGCTTACTGAGCTTCGGGAAGTTGTCATCAATAGAATGGCCAAAATTCCCAGACTCAGTGAAGTTCACTGCACATATAAAGTAACATCCTTGTGAAAGGCTCAGTAGGGATAGTGTCTTGTTTAATTGCAAGGGCGCATACTTACACTTTTCATGAGGAAGGACAGGTAACGAGCTAGAAAACAAGCTAGTATCATTCGAGGAACGTGCATCATGCGGCATCCCCCAGGCACCAAATCCAACTTTTCTTGGAATATTTGCTGAAGGAACCTTGGAGGGACCTATAAACAAAGCACCTACTCTTATGAATAAGGACACAACAGGCCATATAGAATAAAGAGGCATTCTTTGCTGCATAAAAGTTCTGAGAAATACGAGCAAATATCACAAACGTGTTTGAAAAAGCTAGTTTGGTCCCATTGTTTTGGTAGGAAATATGAAAAGTTGATATTAAGATTCTATATGTTAATATTGATGGATTTGAAAGGTTTTTCATGTTTCGCATAGAATAAAAGTCAAATATTGAGAGCCACAAAATATTTTCTATATAATTTAAAAATTAAAGATCGCTTCAAACAAACCATGCATCATTAGTTCGGAGGATGTTTCAGTCAAATGACCAACCAAAAAAGTCCTAGAAAAGAGATGAGTTGGACTTGAATTAGCAAAAGCAAGAGGAGTCATTGAGGTTTCAAATGCTAGCTAAAAAGTAACGTGCCGTGCTTGCATATAAAGAAAGTCAAAATGTGAATCCCTCAACTAATAGTTTAAAAACATAAGGAAAGGTTCATGAAGAATATCTGAATCCTAGCAGTCATGTCAGAAATAGAAAAACTATCTCCTTTTTGCTGCATGAGTAACTGTTCCTATTCACGACATAAGCAAGTTGCCTACAGTAGGCAGACCAAAGATGGCCATCCTCAAAGGGTATCACCAAAACAATGTTTGCATGTGTATATACCCCATATCATGTCTGTCAATGCAGAGAGCCCCTAATAATATCCTTTATGTCATCATCTTCCTTTTTCCTAAAGAGAATGAGAACCGCACGCATAATACACAACTTACCAGGAGATACATTTTGAGATATGATCATGCATAATTTGAAGATAGCACACATTCTTCTAAAGAAACATTCAACCTTTTTTCATTATTTGCAATTAAATCAACCCACGGCTGCCCGAGGAGGAGAGAGGACCCCAAAACAAGAATCGAGTATTAATCCATACCCACGTAACTTTGACTCAAAGGATCAGTTTACCATGAGTTGGCAGCTTTTATTGCTTCTATACTCTTTCAAAATTACCAGGAAAGAGAAGAGAAGAATAGAAATTACACATCAAAATAAGCGGAAAGAAAATCGATGGAACCAAAATTGAAGTTATCATTCAATGTTCAGTTTAACCAAATAATCGCACCTTCAAAATTTCCAGAAGTCAAATCCTTCGAGTTCCGCTCCATTTAGCCACCAGCTGCTGTCATGTAGTAATTCAATGAGACTTGAACAAAGTATATTGAATAGCACAAAGCAGCCAGAAATCACTTAACATTTAATCAAAGAAAAGAAGCACACAACTAAAGACAAATAAATTATTCAAACTATAAGAAAACTGAACTGGGAAAGCAATGGAATAAACTGCAGTTAAGAAACTTTTCAAACACAATTAACTGCTCCCACTTCTTTCATCCGCAGAAAGACACCAAATTGGATATTACCACAGCCCAGAGAAAGCATCGGAAAGGTGAACAAGAGCATTCTCAGAGCTATAGAGTGCCTACGCACTAAAAGATATTGATCAAGTTTCTAACTCTGTATCCTTTCCCTACTTTCAACGGTCATATCATTGACGCCTGAAGCAAGCAACTAAAGCCTACGATTAATTTTCAACCTCGTGAGCTCTGAGTGCAAAGGCCATTCCCTTTTTCGCTACAACACTACTTACAAGAGCACGAGACTTCAGGTTTCGGTATAATCAATGAGTTAACTACAGCAAAAAAATATAAATAAATTTTGGCCAACTACAGATTTCGGGTCAGCATGAAATTCACAAAAGAAGGGGATAATGGAATCCCCATGAGGTAACCCTATGATTTACCATGGTAAAGGAGCGCCAGACCATTACAAAACAAAAACAAGTAGGAACATATTGGAACCCATAAACCACATCCGTCTCCAATCTAAATTTTCACTAAAGTCTCGAATGAATTCAATCATACGATGAAAATAATAAAGGAGACAGCTTGGAAAAAGGTAGTGGAGAGACAGAAACGTTTCCGAGTTTCGCAAAAATTTTCACGACCAAGAACCACAAACAAGTTCAATCATCGCAACAAAACGCAAACAGTCCTCCTTATCCCGACCCAACAGCCTCCAAAGTCGTGAACTTTCGGACCAACGACCGAAACCCAATGAACATTATGATGGAAATTCCGCACGCCTGCCTCGGGGCCCGACCGAATGCAATCATCGACAGGATCACCACACAAGAATCTCGCAAAAAATCAAGAACTTTGCAACCAAAAAAGGGGGGGTGTTGAGGAAATAAAAAAAGAAAAGAAAGAAAGACCCACCGTCGAATTATTCGAGCGGATGAACACGCGGGAGAGAGATTAACCTAACGAAGACACCATAAAAACCAACACCTCGCTCGAGCCCCCCCCGATGAGCAGCGAGTTATAAATGGAGTCCTTCGGCGATTGACCGAAGAGCCGTCCCGGATCAAAACACCCACCGACGCAAGACACGGAGAGAGTTCCGTGCAAGCCCAGATGATCTCTGTATTCAACCCACTGCCCCCCCAGTGCTGGCCTCTCTCTGGCTGCAAGACGCAGAAGAATTCAGTGAAGAAAGAAGAGAGCTTTGAAGAGAGAGGAGGAAACGGAGGAAAGACGGAATTTCAAAGAGAGAGAGAGAGAGAATGGGGAAACGGAGACGAGTATGATTGGAGGGAAGAATGAAGCAGCAGCCCCAGAGCACCAAAGGGGAATTGGCAATGCAACGGCAGCTCGATGAGATTTTTAGGGAGCAGATATGTTTTTCCTTCTTTTTTGTTTCGTGAGATTTAGAATTTTTTCGTGGAACTTATATAAAATTTTCGAAGAAGAAGATTCCTCTCCCTTTCCTCCGGTTATGGTAATAAAATATAGTACCAATACGGTAATATATATATATCCATCTAGGATAAAATCAGGATTATCTTGAAACATGTCATCTATCAATGCAAATCTTGAATAGGTAAGACAATGGAATCGATTGAACGAAAAAGGACAATGCGACTTTTAATTATGGTAACCGAATATAATAATATATACATGTGAGATAAATTGGTTTATCTATGAAAGATGTGATTTTGTGGTATGTTAATCTATTTGTGCAAATCTTGAATCAAGGTGACCGGTTGATTAATGGAATTGCCAATTAGGTCATTCGTTTCGATTGTTACAGTTCTAAAAAAATGGGTTTTGAAGTTCAATCTAGACTCGACATATTCGTTTTGCAATTTCTAACAAAGTATTATTATCATGGTACCAACCATCTTTAATTATAGACAACGTAGGTAGATGAACTTAAGGGATATACAATAACATGTGACTTGTTTTGATTTTGCTCTTGATGAAAGTTAAGAGTTCTAAATTCACCTAACGATCATACTCAAAAGGTTTACCTTTTCTCAACAACATACTTCGAGTAATTATTGTTTTGCCCAACCAAACCCTGTCTATGGACCTAAGCCTCTCGATCCTCATCCAAATCTTGGACCGTCGAGATATAAAACTTTTAAGAGGAAAGAGAAAAATACAAGGGAATAAGGAAGTTCAAAGCATATAAACACTATCACGTAAAAATAAAGAATGTATCGGTAGAGCCCACTGTCTTTATATATTTTAAAACACTAAAATCAATCAAAATATGGGTCAAATTGGTGAAATTTCATCTTTATTTACTAATGGAAGAGTGTAGTGCACGCACTTGATAAATACATTCAATGGACTTGGAAGTGTTCGACATTTAACGATTTTTTTTCTTTAAAGTGCTACAATACTCATTTCATTTATGATAATTATCATATTTGAATCTGAAGATTTTCTTAAAAGGCTCAAAAGATCTTATAATATTTTTTTTCTGATTAGAAGGGAATAATAATATTTATGGTATAAAGCGTGTGTACCGATAAGATAAAATAATAAGAGAGCATGAAATAACATAAAGATTGCAATCTTGAAAATCATGTAAAAATGTAGAAGAAGTAAAAAAAAAAAAATTGAGAAAATTTAAAAGGGAAACCTTCGGCCACGGTGTTATTATTTTCCCCTTGAAAATATCCACAAAGTAGATTTTTTTTTTTTTTTTTTTTTTGTGTTTCTCCAAAAGAAAAAACTAAAAATAAATTAATAAATTAAAAAAGGCAAAAAGGAGATGGAACATTCAACTGTATTTGAATCCACCTTTGGCGTCCGTTGACATCCACGACTCCCCCGGGGCGCTCTTCCTTTTCCTCCCAACGAGTGAAAAAGACTAAAATATCTTATCGGGATATCCCCGATTGACCAAATTACCCTTCGGATCCCCCCGGAATAACCCCGCTGCCCCTCCCTCGTTTTCCCATTCCCGTGGGCTCGCCGTTGTCGTTTTGTGCCCCTCTCTCGGGGACTCGGAGTGGCCAATCCGAGGGTGACGCGCATGGGAATTCGGTGCGATCGAATGCAGGCGATCCCGTTCCACCACCCGGGGGAGCGGAGGGAGGGACCTCCGTGACGTCGCCTCACGTCGGCGCACGAGCCGGGGCTGAGTTTGTCCCCTAATGAGATGCAGCAGAATTAAACAAAAACTCGGGCCAATCAGATGCCGCCAGGTCAGCGGGAGATCGTCCCGTAATTATAGAAAATTAAAAAGGTTAGCGGGCGATCATTGTGCATTTGTCGGCACGCGCGCCCGGGAAAAATATTTGGGTGCGCATGTCCCCAAAATTCGACGTTCCAAAAAAAATAAATATAAAAAACCTCGTGAAGTCAAGGTGACATGATTATTGGTATTATTAATTAATTAATAAATTTTGAAACAAGAATGAAAATATATATATTTATTAATTTGCATATTCACTCATCAAAAAATACCCATCCGATGATTATCCGAGAATATCTTATAGAAGGAAAAAAGATGATTGCAATTTTAGAAGCAGGAACTCCTCCTATTTTTAGTTTAATTGTGTAGGATATTGGCAGAAAAAATAATCATGATTCTAATGGACGAGACGAGAGGCAAATGTAGTGTCAGGTTTCTCTTCGAGGACCAAGACTAGCCTCACCCCCTCTATACGTACTAACAAACAATTTTTTTTAAAAAATAAATTTCAAATCATTATGTTTTACGAAATAGACAAAGCTTAAATGTAAACGCAAGTGATCGGATTCGTCCAATATTTATCTACTTAAGGTGACTACTCAATTCATGCTGTGGTGTGCTTTATATTTAACCAACGATAGTGGGGTCGAGAGGGGACACGGTGGAGACATAATTAAGGAAAGTCCATGGGATGTTCGAGGCAATTTTCTACCCGGCGAATGATTGATATGTTGTTTTACGTCCCTTTCACAAAAACAGGACCCTTTCCATAATGATTCTCCATTATAATCATAAGGAGTAACGACGGTAATCTCACGAGTAAAACCATTATGATAAATTCGCCGCTTGTATTTGAACAGCTTGATTCATCCGTTGAATCTGATATGATGCACATGAGCGAGCATCAAAGTCGAAGTCTCGACAGAACTAACGCTGCTCAAGAGCTCGGTGTGACGTGCTTCTCTTGTTTTGGTAGGATTCGTTGTGAAAGCAAGTGAGCGAACCAATGAGGATATCCTTGAAAAAAAATAAAATCGATTTCTGGTCAAACCCAGATGGAAAGTCAACGGTCCGGCTTCTATTTTGTATCGTTTACTCAATAAAGTAAAATAAGGAGGAGAAGGAGAAAAAAAGAGAGAGAGAAATTAGGTGAAGCGATCGCTTGAGCCGTTGAGGTGCCGTGCCCGTCCGATCAGGCGTGCGCGGCGGTCGAGCCTCGCTGGATTCTTCGACGACACGGCAATTGCCTCCGTGGGCTCACGGGTTGGGCCGATCATTTGGGCCCAGGCCCATTTGACAGCCTTCGAGTCTTGTCGCTCCGCTTGGTAATTTTCTTCTTTCGATCGAAGCAAACGAACACTTCAAAGTTTAATAAAGCACAAGAGAATTTTGGCGGCGGTGAGATCGGTTTTAATTTCGAGCCAAAAACAAAAAATCATTTTTCCCATTTTTTAGGTAGGTAAATCCCGGTTATATATCTTTTGTCATTGTGAAATTATAGTCGACATTCAATGCAAACACGCGTCGCTTACAAGCATTATAGCGACCGTTGCGAAGCAGGTCGCGAAAGTGATACCAAAGTGCTACGTACTAACCTGGAAATAGATGAGACATTTCGGATGTGCGTTTTTTTCTAACATGCAAATTCTAATTTTCCTCACTTGTCAATTTTTTAATGTGGTTCACGACATGGCGCATCCTCATAGGGACGGCCCGTCGAGCGGATAAGGAAACCCATCAGGAAGGTTACGTATAATGATTAAATTCATCAATCATTATTACGATAATGACATCTAGTATTTTACGTGAAGCTTTCTATCGTTGCTAGTTTTCTACATCCGGACAATTTCGTAGAGGACCGGGCACTCGCTCGTTCTTATATTATAAAGTATGCATATGCAATTGCATATGCAAAACCACGTGTCGAATTAAATAGAGATCATTTTTCCGGGTACACGTACTTTTGACGATTCCGGATTCGTAGCTACCAATGCGTAGCGGAACACGCGGATCGAGCCGAACTTAGTCATTCAATCTAAGAGAAATTTAACTAATGTCCAGTTAATTTTAATCGAAAATCGCTAATATGAATATTGATTATCATGACATGACCCTCGTTGGTCTTAAATTAAAAAAAAATTAAAATATTATTAAAATATTATTTAAAAATGTCAACGTTAATTTTAGTCGTGCCATATAGGATGGTCAATATCTAACAAATGATTCTTGTTAAAGTCGGTCGATGGACTCAACTGGCAAAAATTGAAAATATTTAAGATTTAATTGACGAAATTAAAAAGTTTAAGATTAAATTGGCAAAAGCACGAGCAACTGATTTTCTTCCGTTTAATTCCAATGGAGGGTAGAGTTAGGTGCGACCGACGGCCTTTATTATTTTCGTTATTTTTATTGTTATCATTACAAATATATAGTTTTTTAATTAATTTTGGGTGGACCACGTTGGACACGTGGCGGAGTGCGAGGTCGGGCGCCTCTGTAAGCTAAAAGCTTGAGAATGACTTCGCGTGGTGGCATCACATGGGGAGGGGGGACACTTCTTATCAACGGATGGAGATATGCTTTGGGCCGTATGTCTACGCCCCAAGATCCTCCTTCTCCCTTCCCGATCTCGGTACGATCATCTCTGATCGGGACGTTATCGTGCCCCCGAGGAGCCCCCCGTCCCTCCTCCTGGCCCTCGTACACCTCGTGGGCCGCACTGTCGGTACGACCTGCGTACGATGCACGTGCGATGTTTTTTGTCCGGCCGCGCCAGCCTCCGAGCAGCGACCGACACCGGAATCGGGCGGCCACGGATTTACCTTGCGGATTTCGGTACATATTAAATGGCCGGCCTCGGGTCGAATTGCCCATGCGAGAGATAATTTTAATTCTTCTTCTTTTTTCCTTTGAGAAATTTGGCGGATGAAGTGAATTGAGCAAATTCGGGTGTCGAATTATAATGTGATTCACGCATCGAACGCGACCGCCCCCCTCTCTCTCCGTTTGTTTAAATGTTGATTTTCGGTCCATTAGCATGTGCTCGATATTAATATAGTCAACATTACTATACTCATACCGAAGCACAAATTTCGAGGCGAGGAGTAGATTTTCAGCATGTGACCGACATTATGCGTTTAATTTCCTCGTTGTGATTGAGGTGAGGCTTGATCATCCCCACCAATTATAGAGGCTTGGGTCCGGCCGAATTTCATTTCAAGGGACACCTCCACTATATGGTAAAATGCATTATTAACATTTTTTTTTTGAGGCTATGATTGCTGAGGAGACTATGCAAAATTGTACAACTCGATTGCGCGTTGACTGGGCAATTGTAGTTTGTGGGTTTTTATGGTCTATAAATGTTTAGGTCCTTTTTTCGTCAAAAATATCCTTGTGACGAGAATAGGAGATTTTCCATATTTCCTTTTAATTATGTATATTTTTTTGTTGATTATGCATATCCTTGATTGATCGTAATTGATGATAATTGATATTGCAATATCTTATTACCTATATAATCAATTTGTAGAGTTTATAAGTATCTTGGTTATGATATATATTGAAATTATATGATTCCACGGTCTTTGTTAGAGACAATCTGGGAATCCTTCATGATTGGTTACGATCAAATCAAGGAGGATATGTAGAATCTTCTAATGATCTCATACAAAATTTATTCAGCTATTTAGTAACGCATAAATAATTTAAAAAAAAAAAGGAGCGGTGCATAATGGCATGATATGTTGACATACACATAAGTGAAACGTGTCACGGTTTCTACTTCGGCTAAGAGAACAAACCATGAACAAGATTAATCTAACTATCATATATAATGTGTTTTTTTGTGTGCTGTCACTATTTTGATACAATTGCTCGTTGTTGACACATAAAAATGATAAAGTCTTTTTAATCAACATGACACCGATACAGAGCTTGGTGTTAGATGATGATACTATAGACAAGTTATTTATGGTGACGCTAATTATTACGTTGTAAATTGTAAAAGAGCTTATCGACATCCATGATTATTTATGACCATAGTACAGTCAAGATGACGACTAGTCGACGATTGATGCTTAGATAAATGTTGAAGGAAAATATTGAAGACAATAAAGATGTCAAATCGACTATCAGGTCATTGGCAATCAAGAAGTCATGGATGGCTTGTACAAAAGATTGATGTGCAATCACGAAGCCAAAAATTATCATGGAGAGTAATTGTTGAGATGCAGATGAGTCCAACAACAATCAAAGAATTATAACTACTTATTAATAAGGTACGTACGTAATCATGGAACCCAATTGTGAAGCCTAAAATCATAAAAGACGCCGATGCAAATTCTAATTTGAATATTAATCGCTTGGGAGCAAGTTACATTTTGTAACAAGCTATACAAGCCATGTTGAATCATTGTAAAAAAGGATCCACAATTATCAACACAACTATATATCTTTCGGTTCATCAATTTATCTGTTCAGTTCCACATTTATTTTCCTTTAGAGTATTTAATTCTACTTTTTTGTTACACATTATATTTCCCATCCAAATTGCCCAAAATTCTTGCATGCTTCGAACCATAATTTCGAAAGAATATTGGTGAAATCACTGTATTTTATATATATAGGTTCTTCCATTCACCAAAACTCTTAAATCATAACTTTTTAAGCTAGCATAAAAATATTATAACGTATATATTTATAGGCTCTTCCATTCACCAAAACTCTTAAATTACAACTTTTTAAGCCAGCATAAAAAAATTGATTATAATAAATTTTTTTGTATCTTCCTTACGATATCGATTACGTCAATTACAATCGATTAGGGTTAAAAAACAATATGCATCATTGAGAAAAATGAATGCAGGGTCGAGGGAGATTTAGAGAATATATTAATTATATTTAACATAATTAAATAGATGTATAATAAGCCAGGGACTGAGTACATTCTACGTAGTTTCGACGCCTTCACTTTCGCGGAAATCGAAAAAGGAACCAAAAATGATTGAATGATGGAGACAGCGGGCCTGCCCCTTTTTATTCTATTATGGGGTCAATTCAAAAAAAAATCCAAAACTTTAGGTTTAGTTCCAAATATACCCCGAACTTTTTTTTGTCTCAAGAAAACCCCAAACTTTAGGTTCAGTCCCAAATTTGCCCCAAACTTTTCTTTGTCTCGAAAAACCTCAAACTTTAGGTTTAGTCCCAAATCTGCCTCAAACTTTTCTTTAATCTCAGAAAAAACCCCAAACTCTTAATCTATTCCCAAATCTATCCCAATTTTTTTTGTCAAAAAGAAAATCATCAAATTTTACTATAATCCTAAATTTGCCCTCATTAGCCTCTGTCCAAAAGCCGTATTAGTAATCCCTAATTTTTTATATCCTAAAATGGTTTTATTTTGAAAATAATTTTCTATAACATCTTGTTTATGTGTATTTATTATCTATGTGGAAATGACATGTTAAGTTGGGACTAGACCATGGGGTATATTTGAGAACAGATCAAAAATTGGTGATTTTTTTAGTACAAACGGAGGGTAAAACCCCAAATTAGTATACCCATTAATTGCGGCGTGTTATTTAATTTAGAAATTTGACAAAGTAAAATTTAACGGAAAATAATATATGGTAATTTTTTTGGTGGTCAAAAAAATAATTTTAGGTAAATTTGTCATATGTGTATCAATTTGAGATTTTTTTAGACAAAACAAAATTCGGGTAGATTTGGGACTAAAATTAAAGTTTAGGGTTTTTTTTTTTTTTTTAGACAAAAGAAAAGTTCGGGCGATTTGGGACTAAACCTAAAGTTTAGGATTTTTCTTGAGACAAAAAAAAGTTCGGGGTATATTTGGAACTTGATCTAAAGTTTGGGGTTTTTTTTGGAATTGACCCTTCTATTATGCTAAACTCGTTTCCCCGGGGGGTTTGGCTTTTTGAGAGAGAGATTGATTTGAAACGGACGTCCTTCTTGTTTAATCGTTTAATTAATCACAGCCCCAGTCTAAATTACTAATTCAGCTTTTATTTTTGGCTTCTATCAAGAGACTTTATACTCGAGATGAGCGATTTTAGGTCTCGTATAAATTCTCATCTCAATCCTATCACCTACCCACTTAAACATGTCATTTATTTTTCGAAACTTGAATTCTATCATATATATACTCTGAAATCTGAAACGGACCCTTAGGGTCGGTTTCAAGTTTTATTTATATTATTAATTAAACGATTACAATAAATTATTATGTTTAATGATCACTACTTGTTATTATAATTCACTGACTATAAAAAATATAAATCTTTGACAAAGTAAAAGTTTAGACTGGTAATTCTAAATTATATATTCATCATATCGTGGAATTGCAAGAAGATATACACCAAGAAAAATACAAAAAATTATTTTAAATTTTAAATTTTATATTATAGGTTCCACTTATCTAAAACTTAAAACCTATTCTACGTATCTGTAGAATCGATTTGGCTATTTGGTTTGAAATTCTAAGCTAGAACCATGCACACCTTTACTTTATACAACTTTATAGGCTTGGCATCGTGTGGTGGTGGTGAGTTGAAAAACATTATTGGGCTGAAAGCAACGCGACCCACTTTTGCAAAAATGATTGGTGATCTCATTCCCCTCATCCCACGTACCGATCACTTTCGAAAGGCCTAATATTAAAATAATTTCGGGCAATATATTATATTTTAGGGCGGAAAAGGGGGAGAAGGAATTTTAAAAAAGAAAAAGAAAAAGGGTAAGGTGCCTTTCCTGCTCATTTTCTACGGGCGGCACTCGAAAGAACCGATCATATTTAATACGAGGCTTTAGGTCCATTTGCTCAAATAAAATCGATCGGGACTGTCTTAATCGAGCTTTGCGTTTGGTCGAAAACAAGTTTTTAAGTGCGATGTTGTCAGTGTCGGGCGCACCAATTCTGCACTGATGCTAAAGGAGTTAAAAATGAATTTATGTGGAGGCTAAGGAACCACATAAGTACGCATTTACAATCAAAAGTAAGACGTCTAAATCTACACTCGATCATGCCCAAGAATACCCACACCTTAAATTAGATCACTTGTCTTTCGCGCGCAAATCCTCTCAATCTCTTCGCCTCTTGTCCATCGTACCTACCGTCAAGAAGTCGACTCTATATCAAAGCATGTTTAGAACTAATTTGACTAGCTTGAATGCCTCCCTACCAAGCTCATTTCGCCTGAATCTCCAGAGGTCGAGTTTTTATTATTTACATGAGTCGGTGATATACTATGTATCGAACGTTACACAAGTTATTATTGATTTGAGGAACATGGAAGTGAAGTCCGTGGAGAGTTTCGCATGTTGTATGGAAGTTTGGATGAACTAAAAATTGAGAATACATGGGGATAATTGTCCAAAAATCCTAAGTTTATTATTACACCCATGGTCCAATTGATTATGAGAGAATTGATAAATTCCTTTTCGGGAGCAATTGATCATTCCACCATGCAACATAAAACTCTCCACTATACTGCGCTCTCCAAATGCACTTGTTCCCCCCTTCTTCTTTACCACGATAAGTTTTTGCGAAATAACTTTGATGAGATGAAAAAAAAAAGTGTCATGAGACAAATCCTCCTAGCCCAACCTTAGACACTCTAATATCCTTTTTCAAACATATTCCCATTTGGAGACAGAGATGGATAAATAGACAAACCACATTGCATTGGTTGAGGCTGCTCTTAGCAACCGAGGGGGTTGAACACCAAAGAACACCAAAAAGTGAGTTATTTATCATCCAATCATTCTTTGTATGACTGTCAATTTAAGTGTAAACTTTTCAATTGACACAACTTAATCCTAAAGTTTTTGACGATATGCCAATTTAGTTATAAACTTTTCAATTTTGTTAATTTGATCATAAAATTGAAGATTTGTTAATTTAGTTTTAACCTATTACTTGAATAATTGATCGAAATGACTATATTGACAAATTGTCAAATTGTTTAGAATTTAATCGATACAATTGAAAAATTTATGATCGAATTGATCGTCATGTTGTAAATTTTGGAATTTTTAGACAATTTTCTCATAGCATGTGGTACTTCTTAGTATGGGTACTATGGATACGTGGTCCTTGACTAATCACTCTTTCTGACGTAGTGACATGCGGAGAGGACTCTTTTCACTCCGTGGTTCAACCCTTGCCACATTTTTTCCACCTAACTTCCGAAAGTGGTGTCAATGCGAACTTCGTAAAAGGACCGTTGGAAAGAGTGCATGTCCAGTTTTATGCCAAACTCAATGGTTTTGTGTTAAAATCAACTTATTTAATAGGCTTGCGCTAACTAATAAAGATTTCTTCATAGAGATTAGTGGTTCATTGACTTGGAGCAGAAATTTCGACATAAATTAAGTCTGCATGGTCCACTGGCATATCCTAAGAGAGGATTCTCTCAAACATACTGACTCTTTTTTTTATATATCACGTGATATCTTAATTCAGACTTTAGGACATATTCTTTCCGTCTCTGACTAGAAGAAATTTCTCTCCAATCAATCTTTTATGGTATATTGCATACTTAAAAAGTAATCTTCATGTAACTTCTATATCCAAAACACAAGACAAAAGAAGAGAAAAATCAACACTTTTGTCTCTTTCTCTCTCTCTCTATTCGTTGCTACTAAACTATTAACAGTCGCACTACTCCCACTCCGTGGCCATTTGGCCATAAAAACGGTCACCGAATGTCAATGGCCTCATATCAACCTCAATACGATGGCATGGCCTCTAAGTAATGAAAAACGCATGAGAGAGAGAGAGAGAGCATTGGCGGTAGAAATCTTTTACACAAGTAAAAGCTAATGATAACAAAGTTCATTGCTTATTATTGCAATTAGGCCTACCTGAGGGATCGCAAGATCTCTCTCTCTCTCTCTCTCTCCATTCCATCTCTACTCGAACCGCTCGACACGGTCAAACATCAGACGGATCCACGCGCGATCCCTGGTTCCTGAAACTTTCGCAATGTCTTTTCATATTTCCTGTTCGAGTGGACAGTGGACAGTCCAACAAGAAGCAACCACCAGCAACGCAAGACGGGACGAAACCCGGGGCTCTGGCCAATGTGTTTTTCGAGGTCGCACCTTCGTGACTAGAGGCATTTTAACAAGGGTCAATTCGAGGTGGGTGATATGTCCCCTAGCGTTTGGTGAGATGTATCGGGTCTGTCCATTTCTATTATGCGATGCCCCTGCGTAATCTGTAGATTTCTCTCCTTTTCTAGGGGGTTTCCTGGCAATCCCTCGCGAGCTCGTAAACCTTAATTTATTCGATACGCTTTCGGATTCTGTCCGGTTATCTTAATGCCCGTTTCCGCTGGAGTTTTATGGGCCCTTTTGTTTATTGGTTTTATTGCGAAGTTGACCCCACACCCCACACCCTCCCCACTTTTTGGGCACGTGTATCACGTGTCGCTCGTGGGTTTTTTTCTTCTTTTTTTCTTTTTGGTTTTAGTCTAAGGAAAGACAAAAGCCGTAAAGATAGGAGATGGAAAAAGGGATGATAACATCTGTAATAAATCCCAATTGAACAAAGCCTTTTCCTGCCATGATGGCATGATTTTCGGGTGTTTAATAGGGTTTACAAACACCGGTAAAAATATATAAGATGGTTTGTTTTCTCGATTTTTACTTAGTATTGATATCGGTGTCCACAAATATATGCGGCGCTTCATGTGCAGTACCGAGCATTTGGGCTTCATCTAGTAGAATTTACTTGCGATCGAATCATACGCGCTTGAATAATTCATGCACTTTGCCCTCGTTAGCTAAAACGGCATCTTGATCTACGAGATAAATTAGCTCGTAGCTTGCTAGTTCTACTCGTTTTAACCAAATTTCATTTACGGTACTCGACGGTGCTTTAGAGCGAAAAGGGCCGTGACTTTGAGAATATCTTCCCATGGTCAATTGAGCTGATAAATTCTAAGCTTTGCCAACTCCTTTTTCCCCATCAATCATCCCCGGAAATCACGACCAATCTCGAGAACATTGACCATCTGAATCGAGTCATCCTCAGTGCATAATTCTCATTGTTTTCTTCACTTCCGCGAACGATGAGCGGACGGAGAAGAGAACAAGAAAATTTTCTGGTCACGGACAATCTGTTCCAGCAAGGAAAGGCAACAATGGTTGATGCCGTGTGGCCGACGCAATACGAAACGCAGTCGTAATACAATTGTTAAACCAGCTACATTCCCACCACCACCTTGTTATCGCCCAACCGTCTTGCAACAACGACCCTCGATCCAATTGAGCATGCACTCGTCGTTCATCACGGTTGCCGTAGTGACTAGGTACAGCCTACCGGATCATAAAAAAGTGTCCTAGAAGGTGATTGCCCCGTGAGGATACTTGCCATTTTGGTGAAAATATAATTTATTCGACAATCTATCCCATGAAAATTATTAGATATGATCGAAGGACGGACTCGCCTGGACCTGACCAGATCGAGTTGGGGCTTCAAAACGAGCAATCTTACTCAAGCCTGCTTCAAAGTGGCCTTCGGCCTTTGTGGTATGGTCGGGGCCATGGGACTGTTAGGCACATAATCACAGCTAAATAAAAAATGGCCACATGAAAACTAGTCAAAATAAATAAGAAGTTTGTTAGGGTGCATGCCACCCATGCCGTACGATTAGTAAGTCACATGATGTAGACATCATAACCTATATGTATTCTCATTAAAAAGCAAGCTTTGTCGACATATGTATTTGATGCACGCCTTAATCGTACGCAAAAGTTTCGGGATTTCTTGTCTAAACTGGAGTCCAGTCGATAGTATTTTTTTGGATCGTATAGGTCTCACGCGGCCTGAGCCGTGACCGGCCACGGTCGCGATCGGGTTTTTTGTGAATTTCCCAAAGCCTCCTCCGCTGGTGGGGCCCGCCCGCCATCGGCTGCATCCGCCACCAGAAGGGCGCACGTGAAGCGGTGAGTTGTCCGACACCTTTCATGGATACCAGATGCCAATGGCACAGTTGTACCTAACTCGGGAACGCACAAGGAGGAGAAGGGTGAAGGGGGAGGGCGGTAATTCTAGAGACGGAATCGCGAAAGCCCAACTGCCGCCGCGGCCACCGCGAGCCACCGCCGGAGGCGGAGGGACCCACCTCGCCGAAACGCCTCCCCCACCACCCCGGTTTCCCGCATAATTACGATTCCGCCACGTCCGCCGCATACAGATTCGGATTCGTATTCGTATACGTCGTTCTCTTGGCTGATAAATTTCGTACTCTCTCTCTCTCTCTCTGTCCTCACCCAGCGCCTCTCTTTTGTCGGTGTGGTTTCAGATCTTGCTTGCTTGCTTGCTCGAGGCCTCTTTTTAGCACCACCCCTTTTCGTCATTCGCAATATATAAGCGGCGGAAGGTATACTACTGGGGAGAGAGAAAAGATCGAACCTTGGATTTCAAGGCTTGGATCAGAGGGAAATAGAAGAGAGAGGAAAAAAGTTGGTGGATGCATCGAATTCCGTGGAGAGAAAATAAGGGGGGTTGGGGTTGTGGTGGTGGGGGGGTTCTTCTTGTGGTGGCAATCAGCTCGGAATTTTGGATCCGGTAGAGATGCGGGAGCCGGTGCTGCTGTTGCTTGGTCGTAATCGGAGAAACACATGATAGCCAGAAAAGGGGTGTCTTGTTGGGTGGTTGAGGCCTTTTTGGGGAGGCAGTGCATGAGGGATTTATGCTTGGAGAAGGACTGTTCAGGGAGGAGAATAAGGCGGGACTCTTGTCTTGTGATTCGGAGCAGAGGCAGATGGGGCAAATGCGGCTGACTTGTTTCTGAGTGCTCGTTTTGAGCTCTTGAAGAGGGTTAAAAGATATCTGGGATTTGCTTCTTTTGGTCTCGAGTTTCCGAATTTTTGGTATTCTTGGGAGCTAAAGATTGAGGCTTTTTTTGGGAGGAATTGGGAAGAAGATGCAGCAGGATCAGAGGAAGAAGGTGATTGCTTTTAGATGATCTCTTGATTTTGTGCTAATTCTTTTTTGGTTTGAGAGTTTATTTCTTGGTTTCTGATGAATTGTGATTATAATGAAGCTGGTGACGATGCATCTAATCGTGTTAAGATGAGAGAGGAAGAGATTATTTGCAATGTGGTTTGACATGGTAATCAATGATGCCTGGGGAGTTTATGGAGTTTGATTTCACGGTGCACGTTCATGTGCTTCTCCGTTCGTGGATAAAGTTTGACTTTTGTTTTTTTGTTTGCGCAAATTTAGTGATGGGTTAACTTATGTGGCAGTTCGGTGGGGATATTTCGGGGGCTTATATCAGGATAAAACAACTGACTTTCATTTTTTATCTTTTTTCTTTTGGTTTCTCTCCCTCATTATAAGCGGGGTGCTCCTCATAATACATTTATGAAGTTCTTTGCCTCTTAAATTACCTGGGCTTCTGTTACATTATCACTTTGAAACAGCATAAATAAACGGGAGTTAGTTTTGATGGTGGTGGTGGGTTTCATTCTTATTCTGATCTTGATATCTGCAAATTGAAATATGTGCTTACGTCTCTTTCTGATCTCGCTGGATTCCATTGATTTGTTCTATCTGTCATTGGAATCTATTCTTGGTCTCGCGTTCTCTTTTCTTTTTGCATGCTCCACATCTTCCATCTTGGAACCGAGTTTTTTATGGATCACACTGATCTTGGATGTTTCTTAACTGGAAGTAGGACATAGTAAGTTGAATTTCAGCTGCTGGATATCTTTCTACTTTTCTGTACCTAATGTATATTTCAGGGATGACATGTTAATTCTTGAAGATTGTTTCATTATGCATTTTTGGTCTATGGGGCGCTTGGGAGCTATCTGATATAGAAAATTTTTACATGGGACAAAGTTCTGGGCATCACATGTTGATTGCCTTTACTTTTACATTGCAAGGTGCCCGTGTTTGCATATGTTGCTTAAACTGAAAATAAACTGTTCTGACTGTATAGAATTGTTAATCCTTGATACTTTTATCTGCCCTTGTTTTCTAAGTTAATTATTTTGCAGTTTTAGATTAGTATGTAGGTCCTGTACATATGTGAAAATTTTTCAGACTCTAAAGTCTAGACTTTTCAGAATAGGAGCTTCCTTTTTCTTCTAAGTTTGGTTTGCCAAAATTTTCATTTGAGCTGTTTGAAATGTATGATCGACCGCTAAAATGTTGGAAACTTCTGACTCGAACTTTGCGTAAATGAAGGATTTTCTTGAAATCTTAGAGGGCTTTCTTTGGAATCTCACAACTGTGGGGTTCTATTTTCGCTGATTAGTCAAAGTTAAGAGGTAAAGCAGAAGCACCATCTGGGAGTTTTGTGTTGTTTGTTGCTGTAGACAAGTCATTCGAGATATTTGATGGACATCTTTTGAGCATATCTAGCATTTCATCGCTTAGGGCATCAATCTCATCATCATAGTCTTAGTAATTCTTGGCATTGCCTGCTAAGTAGTTCTGGACACCATTTGTCGTGTTTTTTCATATCTGTTATGATCAATTTAGGGGTCCCTCTTGTTTTGCATTGGGAATTCGTGTCCTGCTGTGTGTGACTTTGCATTCACATGTGTAACTTTGCTGCTGTTCTCATTGTCATGGTTTTGAAATTTTGAACTTTTTTTTCAAGTTATTTATACCGCAAACATTTTTATGGTGTTTCCATGCTGAAAGAAATCTCTATGCCTCAGAGTTCTGCAGAAATGGACTTCTTCTCTGAATATGGAGATGCGAGTCGATATAAAATACAAGAAGTCATTGGGAAAGGAAGTTATGGGGTTGTCTGCTCAGCAATCGACACTCACACTGGTGAAAAAGTAGCAATAAAGAAGATACATGATATATTTGAGCACATATCTGATGCAGCTAGAATTCTTCGTGAAATTAAGTTGTTGAGGCTTCTACGGCATCCTGACATTGTTGAAATAAAGCACATAATGTTGCCACCTTCCAGAAGAGATTTTAAAGATATTTATGTTGTTTTTGAGCTGATGGAGTCGGATCTTCACCAAGTCATTAAAGCTAACGACGACTTAACAAAGGAGCATTACCAGTTTTTTCTCTACCAGCTACTTCGTGCTTTGAAGTATATTCATACGGGTATCCCTCTCCCTTAGCTTTGTTGTCATTTCATTCATTGTAGGTAAACAAATCTTTTTTCTTTTGCGCTTACCTACTAATCATCTCATTTAAAACACCCTGTTCATCGTATATGTGTTTTAATCGGTCTTCTTGCGACGCTTCATACTCCATTGTGGATGCTTACTTCTGTAAAAGAACAAAATATATTTTTCATTGGTCTGATCCACTGATTATCTATATCGTTCAAGCATGATTGTCTTCTTTTCAAGTTAGTACAGACTCTTTCTGATATTTATGCATATGATTGCAGCAAATGTCTACCATCGAGATTTGAAACCAAAGAACATTTTGGCAAATGCGAATTGTAAGCTCAAAATCTGTGATTTTGGTTTAGCAAGGGTTGCGTTCAATGATACACCCTCCACCGTATTCTGGACTGTATGTATCTTCTTAATTGGCCATTAACTTTTAATTCTTCCACATTGGTGGAAGATGGTCGCTAATGCTCCGCCCTTTACTTGATACAGGATTACGTCGCTACAAGATGGTATAGAGCTCCGGAACTGTGTGGATCATTTTTCTCCAAGGTAATGGTGGTCATGAATCTTATTAAGCTTGTCATCGTGCATTTTAAGATCAGAGACCCCTGTTGTGTCTTGTACCTGTAAGGACCAACATAGAGCTATAGCTCCTTTTGCAAGGCTTCTTACGGCATTTCCTTTGAATTAAAGCTATTTTGTTCCATCTATTCTTTTTATTCAGTTGTTTATAACAGTGATTGCTTGTGTTATGAGCACAACATTTAAATTATGGGTTTTGTTTGCTTTACTTTGCATCTGCACTTCATATGTTGGAAATTTGAGGCTTGATCTACTTTAATATCTTCTATTTGACTGTTTTACTGACCAATATGAATCTATTGCATTATTATGTTTTCTCTTCATATCTTTATGAAGTTCTCAACTTCTTAAATATTCTCTGTTGTTTTTTTTTTTTGGGGGGGGGATGTGGAGCTCTATGTTGATATGCTAGACAGTCTGGGCTTATAGCTTTTCAAACGGAGCACAACTTAAGTCATTGGCTTGAAGTCTAGATGAGACATGTGAATACTTTGGTAGATTCAACATGCCATGGCTCTGGGAAAATACATAAGTTCCCAGAGTAGTGGAACCCTTTATTTTTTATTTTTTAACAAGCTTAACTTACTCATAAATGAAAATTCTGTGTGATTCGAGGAACTCTTGTATGTTCTGAAATTTGTCGAGCTAGAAGTTGAGTTTTCTAAAGTTGGTGAGCACCTTAATCATCACATTGCGATTTCTTGGAACAACATTGATATGGGAACTTGACTGGATACAATCATGCATACAGGCAGAAACCTGTCATGATTGGCTGGGCAATTCTTTTGTTGGGTGAGATATGCAGCTATAGAATCTTTAAAGTGGTAGGAGCTAGACTTTTTTCCCTCAATGAGGTGGAATTAGTAAGCTAGCAAGTAATTGCTTGGATGTTAATGAGAGATTGTTCCAATTTTGATGGAGGGTTCTTGTTGAAGGAATAACACGACAGAAGGGCCATGACTCTGTTAGAGATGACAATAGCAGATACACTACTTGATTCTGACATAGCTAAGTGGCTTTAATGCTTTCGTAGAGACGCTGAGCTATAGGATATGCTTTGCACTTTTGTTATTTTTTGTTTCTCAAATAGAGATGTTAGATTTGGATCTTTTCTGAAGATAAGCAAATAGTTTGGCAACTTAAAATACACGTCAAACTCTCTTTGATATTGAACTTTTTGTCTGTCAAACTTTCAATGTTGTATGATTGCAATTCAGTATACTCCTGCAATTGACATATGGAGCATAGGCTGCATCTTTGCTGAAGTACTGACTGGGAAGCCACTGTTTCCCGGAAAAAATGTTGTCCATCAGCTGGATCTAATGACCGATCTCCTTGGAACGCCTTCACTAGATACCATTACAAGGGTATGGAATTAATTCTTTATGATGTTGTGGATTTTACAAGCAATTTATCTTCTAGATAAATACGAGGAAGGCAAATCCTTATAAATCATCAACACGTGCAGGTCCGAAATGACAAGGCAAGAAGATACTTAACTTGCATGAGGAAAAAGCAGCCTATGCCATTTGAGCTGAAATTCCCAAATGCAGACCCTTTAGCTCTGAGGCTATTGGAAAGGCTTCTTGCCTTTGACCCAAAAGATCGCCCTACTGCTGAAGAGGTTGAGATCATGTCTATCTTCATTTTATCTGATCATTTTAGTATCTTTAGGTTAGAGATACTAGATTGCCTGTTCTCTTCCAATACTTTCCTTGATGTTGTGTAGTCGTGTATTAAAGAATATGACCTTTTTGTAGGCATTAGCTGATCCATATTTCAAAGGACTTGCCAAAATTGAAAGGGAACCTTCATGCCAGCCTATTACGAAGATGGAATTCGAGTTTGAGAGACGAAGGGTTACCAAGGAGGATATAAGGGAGCTAATTTTCCGAGAAATCCTTGAATATCACCCTCAACTGCTCAAGGACTACATGAATGGAACTGAGAGGACCAATTTTCTATATCCGAGGTCAGTACCAATTTTATTGGGTGTAGTCAATCTGTCTCTTGGTTCTCTCTGTTGCTTGAGGAACATCGTCAACGCCCGTACTAATTGCTATAACTTGATCTGTCTGTTTTTTCTGCAATTGACTCACTGGTTGCTCCACCTTGATCTTTCCTTTGTCTATGTTGTATACAGTGCTGTTGATCAATTTAGGAAGCAGTTTGCACAGCTGGAGGAAAATGGTGGTAAAAGTGGTGCTTCGGCCCCTCTAGAAAGAAAGCACGTGTCTTTGCCAAGGTACATTTGGGTTTCGCAAACCCCCTTTTTGCTTGCTTCTAAATTCAGTTGTATGTCTAGTGTTTGTATCTGAGTTTTGAACCATGACATTGCATGCCTTGCACAATTGCAGGTCTACCATAGTACATTCGAATTCAGCTCTGCCAAAGGAACAACCAAAAATAAATAGCTATAAAGATCAGCCAACTCAGGGTGAGGAAGCTTCCATGAACTCATCCAGGAACTTCCAAGCAACCCAAAGACTTCCAATCGGTAGTTAACCTTCTTCCATGCATATTTACTTTTATCAGTGAATGGTGATTCTCGTGCTGATATTGTTGCTGCTCAGCCAAACCAGGAAGGGTTGTGGGTCCAGTTGTTCCATTTGAGAATAGGAACATTGCCAAAGATGGGTATGATCCTCGAGCGATGATCCGAGGTACCGTCTTCCCCTCGCAGGCAGTGCCTCCTGCATACTGCTACAATAAAGCGAGCATGGGAAAGCAAGAACGGCATGGAACTGAAGCTGAGAGAGAAGTGGCTGCTGCTCATGCCAAGCAGATTCAGCACTGTGGGATTGCAGCAAAGTTGGCGCCAGACGTTGCCATAAATATAGACACGAATCCGTTCTTTATGACGAGGATAGGAGGGGGCAAAATGGAGAATGGCGAGGAGCGGGCTGCAATAGACGCAAACTTTTTAGCAGCAAAGGCACAGTATGGGGGAATTGGTGCTGCAGCTGCCGCTGCAGCCAACACGGCAGCTCACCGGAAGGTTGGGTCTGTACAGTTTGGTATGACAAGGATGTATTGAAGAAGGGCATTAGCATAGTGTTGGCTTGTCTGAATACAGTGACCTGTGACCAGCTCATCTTTCCGGACAGAAATGACCCCATTCCGTGTGTTGGGCTCGCCGCGTAAGAATGACTACGGGTGCGGTGCAAATCTCGCTGAGGAGGCAGCATCTTAATGGGCACCCGGCAAGTACAATTGTTCAAAAACCATACTGTTAGTGAATTATACTGCTGATTCTATACTCCCTCCCTCCCTCCCTCCCTCCCTCCCCTCCTCCTCTCCCCTCTCTCTCTCTCTCTCTCTCTCTCTCTCTCTCTCTCTCTCTCTGAGTTGAAGCCTTTGAACGTGTTCTGGAGAAACGGTGTGTAGAATAAATAAATCAATGTCGGAAGATGCAATTAATTATGAGTTGGATCTTTACCCTCCGAACACATCTTAGTGAAAGGAGTGATCGAACATTTGTCACAGTGATGATACCCATGGTAAAGTGTGTAGAACATTTGTCAAAGTGCTACGATGCACTTTCCTTTTAGGAAATCCAAACACGAACATTTGGAAAACAAGTATGTTTACTATAGCTATGTGTCGGTTTTGAAGTGTTACCCGACAAGATGTACGTTCAACTGCCTTCTGGTTCGATTGGAGACCAAACAGACATGTATTGGAGCTTTGTCAGCTGTATTTTCATGCGATTACTTCATGTGAGCTCTCCTTTTCGTTCTCGTTCGTACACAATGCATTCCTAGCGAGATGAAGAACGCTTAAAAGGGTAGTGATCAGTGAAGGATCTCTCTCTCTCTCTCTCTCTCTCTCTCGCGGAGTATTAAGATTGATTTACAAAGAGAAGTGATAAAATAAGAACAAGCATTTCAAAGGTTGATCTTTCTCAACATCCGGTCTAAAGCGCATTCCGTTTGTTTTCCCTGGCTCTCTGGTCATCATGGTATACGATCGCCAACTACTATGAAAAATCAGTCTTTATGCGAATGCGATATGGGTGCTTGGATGTTCCTCGCTTGTCCAAATGAGCAGTCTCTCCATCAATTTTGAACATGAATTATGGGTGAGCGGCTAGATAGATAGATCGATATCATGCTGAGGGAAGAGACGGAAAAACTCGTTTTCCGCCATATATGTACTATGTAGTCACCGAGGCATCCTCTTCTTGTTCGTCCTTTAGCAAACGAACAAACCATCAATGCGCCTGGCTGGAAAAGTCAACCGCCGATGCTCAACATCTTCGAAAGTCACCCTCAGAATCTTCCGAACCTTCGATTCTACCTTCCCTGCAATTTGCATTAGTTTAATCCTATACAGGGAACCTTTGTTGACTTCTCCAACCCCACACATTCAACATATGAAAAGCGAAGAAAATTAGAGATGGTTTTATTGGCGATCAGACATGAACGATTGACCCGCTTCACCTTGTCATCTGTGGCCTTTCGGTTATTTAAATTTCGAAGAAAATATAGACGACGATTCATTAGTTCCTGCCTTCTCGTTTGTTACTTCTTTCCTGGTTCTAGCTTGAGCTGAGGACTGATCGGTGCAGAAGATGGCTTTCAAGTTCACAACCTTCGTTCCCAACGACGATCTTCTCGATGCTAATCCAGGCTCGCCAGTGTGCCTCACTGCTTTGTCTTCTCCCTTGTCATCTCCTCGAGCCTGCAGCAATTGCCTTGGCGGGATCAATTCCTCTGTCCATTGGTCAAATGCACCTGCTGCTCCGTGAGACGAGACACAACAGACTAAGGATCGTGCGAGGTTTTCATTTAACTTACGTTAGCTGCTCACTGGCAATCATGTTGGGATCGCTGGCTTCCTCTTCTTATGTTTCGATGTTGGAGCTCAAATTCGATTATTTCTGTTTCAGAATTGAAGCGATGGAGGCAAGAGGTGGCCAGGATTCAGGTGAGACAAGCTATTCCAAAGGAACAGGAAGTGGGTCTGTGGACAATCAGGTCAGGATTGTAAGTGAATTCGGCATCGGTTAAGACATACAAAACCAAAACATTTCCGGTTTCAAGAGTATTCATCTTCAGTTGATGCAATTATATGTGTGTTGATTTAAACCAGAGAGGATAATAGAAAATAGGGGCGGACTGAGCTTCTGTTAAGAATCACCACGCCATTTTAAGCTGACAATCGTATCTGTTGAGAGTTCGAGCTAGTGTGAGTATCTAAAGGTTGAAGGCCTAACAAGTGCCAAATGGATTAATTGGAAACTGTTTGACTCGAACTCCTCATAAGCAAAAAATTCTCTTGAAATCTTAAAATGCTTTCTTTAAATTCTCACAGGGGTGGGATTCTGTTTTTGTTGATTAGTCAAAGTCGAACAGTGAAGCAGAAGCACCACGGGGAATCTTTTCGTTGTTGTAGTTGGAGACAAGTCATTTGAGATATTTAATCGACGTCTTTTGAGCATACCGAGTATTTCATTGCCTAGGGCATCTATCTCATCATCAGAAAGTTCAATTCTTGGCATTGCCTGCTAGTAAATTCTGGGAACCATTTGTTGTGCATTTTCACATCTGTTATGATCAATTCAAGATTTCCTCTTGTTTTGCATTGAGAATTCCTGTCCTATTGGCGTGTGATTTTGCATTCACATGTGTAACTTCGGTGCTTCCTCCTAGACATTGGTTTGAAACTTTGAGCTTTTTCTAGTAAATATAACATGACATTTTATAGTGCTTTCATGCTGAAATAAATTTCCTGCTTCAGAATTCTGCAGAAATGGACTTCTTCTCTGACTGTGGAGATGCAAATCGGTATGAAATTCAAGAACTCATCGGGGAAGGGATTCATGGGGTTGTCTGCTTAGCAATTGACACTCATGCTGGTGAAAAAGTAGCAATAAAGAAGATACCCAATATGTTTCGAACATATCTGATGCGAGTAGAGTTCTTCGTGAGATTAAGCTGTTGAGGCTTCTACGGCATCCTGACATTGTTGAAACAAAGCACATAATGTTGCCATCTTCCAGAAGAGATTTTAAGGATATTTATGTTGTTTTTGAGCTGATGGAGTCGGATCTTCATCGAGTCATTAAAGCTAATGATGACTTAACAATGGAGCATTACCAGCTACTTCGCGCTTTGAAGTACCTTCACACGGGTATCCCTCACTCTTAGCTTTCTCATCACTTCATTCACTGTAGGTAATATTAATCTCTTTTCTTTTGCACTTATCTACTAATTATCACAATATAAAACAGGGTGTTCTCATATATGTACTTCAATCAGTCTTTTTTTGACGCTTCAAATGTCCATTTTGAATGCTCGCCTCTGTAAAAGAGAGTAAGCTAAAATTTTCATGGCTCTGATATTTTTGAAATAACACATGATGTTGACACCTTCCAAAAGAGATTTATGTTGTTTTTGAGCTGATGGAGTCAGATCTTCAAACCTAACGATGATTTTGAGGTTACCAGTTTTTCCTTTACCAGCTACTTTGCGCTTTGAAATATATTTATTCGGGTATCCCTCACTCTTAGCTTTCTCGTCACTTCATTCACTATAGGTAATGTTTGATTTTTTTTCTTTTGCGCCTATCTACTAATTGTCACATCTAAAGCACTGTGTTAATCATATATGTACTTTAATCTGAGTCCATGTTTTACGCGTCATTTGTCCATTGTGGATGAAGCTCGCAAAAAAGAAGAAGAAGAAGAAGAAGAAGAAGAAAAGAAATGCATGTATCTTTTAGGTCTCCGATCCGCTGATTATATCTTGTTAGAGCATGATAGTCTCTGGTGGCGAATTGTCTTCTTTTCAAGTGGATACAGATCGCTTCTGATATTTATGCATATGATTGCAGCAAATATCTTCCATCGAGATTTGAAACCAAAGAACATATTGGCAAATGCAAATTGTAAGCTCAAAATCTGTGATTTTGGTTTGGCAAGGGTTGCGTTCAATGATACACCTTACGCCGTATGCTGGACCGTACGTAATTTCATAACCAGTAGTTAACTTTTAAGTCTCTGACATCGGTGGAAGAAGGTCACGAATGCTCTCCGCTCCGTTCTTTACTTCATACAGGATTACGTTGCTGCAAGATGGTACAGAGCTCCAGAACTGTGCGAATCATTTTTCTCCCAAGGTAACAGTGGTCATGCATCTTATTTTCCAATGTTGGAATCTTGAACGGCATGAGTTCGCCATCATGCATCTTAACATCCAAGACTCCTGTTGTTTCTTGGTACTTCTTTGGACCGACATAGCTATAGCTCCTTTTGCAAGGATTGTCAAAGCATTTCCCATCGCATTCTGGCATTTCCTTTGCATAAGAGTCATCACATTCTGTCTGTTCTTTTTATTGAGTTGTTTTATTATGGGTGTCACTTTCATTATGAGGAGAATATGTTAGACGGCTGGCTTCTTTTGCTTTACTTTGCTTCTCACTTCGTGCGTTGGAAGTTTGAGGCTTGACCTACTATTTGACTATTTTACCGACCAATACGAACCTCTACATTATTCTGCTTTTCTTCTTTTTTTAATCTTTATGAACTTCTCAACTTCTTTAACATTTTCTCCGTAGTGGATGTGGAGCTCTCTGTTGATATACCACAGACAGTCTGGGTTTACATTGTTTCGCGCAGAACATGACTTTTCATTTGCTTGTTAAAGTCTAGACGAGACATTTGAAGGCTTTGATAAATTGAACACACTGCGACTCTCAGAACTTTTCGCAGAATGTTATGTTTTTTGTTGAGCTTGACTTGCTCATTGAAGAAAAAAAAAATCCTTCATTCTAGGAACTTTCATATGTTATGAAACTAATTTGTTGAACCTCCGAGTCAGAAGTTGTGGACTTTTTTTAAAGGTGGTAAACACTTCAATCTTTGAATAGCCATTTCTGGGAGAGAAAAGGGATAAAATTTGATAGAACAAAGCATACGAGCAGAACCTGTGATGATTGGCTTGGCGATTCTCTTGTTAGGTGAGATACGCAGCTACAAATTGTGTAAGTGGTGGGGATAGACTTCTGTTTCTTTGAGATGGAATTATTTATGTTGGCTAGTAAGTAATTGCTTCAGTGTTAATGAGACTTCGGTCCTATTGTGATGGAGAGTTCTTGTCGAAGAAGGCTGAAACAGACAAAAACCTTAAATGACACATCAGGCCATGACTCTGTTAGAGATGACAATACCGTAACTTGAATCCGACATAGCTAAATGGCTTTAATGCTTTCGCAGACGTGCTGAGCTATAGGGCATGCTTTGCAGTTTTGTCATCTTGTATTTCTCAAATAGAGATATCAAAGTTGGATGTTTTGGCTGGCAACTTAAAAGTTAAGATGTACCTATTCTGTTCCATACCGAACTTTTTGTGCGTTGAACTTACAATATTATGTGATTGCAGTGCAGTACACTACGGCAATTGACATATGGAGTATAGGCTGCATCTTTGCTGAATTACTGACCGGGAAGCCACTGTTTCCTGGAAAAAATGTTGTCCATCAGCTGGATCTAATGACAGATCTCCTTGGAACGCCTTCAATAGATACCATTGCAAGGGTATGAAATTATATCTTTATGATATTCTGGGTTTTATAAGTGATATGTCTCCTAGATAAATAGGAGGAAGGCAAATCCTTGTATCATTTTCAACATGTGCAGATCCGAAATGAAAAGGCAAGAAGATACTTAACTTCCCTGAGGAAAAAGCAGCCTATGCCATTTAAGCTGAAATTCCCAAATGCAGACCCTTTAGCTCTGCGACTATTGGAAAGGCTTCTTGCCTTTGATCCAGAAGATTGCCCTACTCCTAAAGAGGTTGAGATCGTATCTGTCTTCATTTTGTCTGATAATTTAGTATGCTTCTTCTTTAGGTTAGAGATACCAGATTGCCTATTATCTTCCGCTACTTTCCTTGGCGTTATGTAGTCATGTGCTAAAGAATATGACCTTTTTGTAGGCATTAGACGATCCATATTTCAAAGGACTGGCCAAAGTTGAAAGGGAACCTTCATGCCAGCCTATTGCAAAGAAGGAATTCGAGTTTGAGAGACGAAGGGTTACCAAGGAGGATATACGGGAGCTAATTTTCCGAGAAATCCTTGAATATCACCCTCAACGGCTTGAGGACTACTTGAATGGAAACCATCAGATATGATGCATTTCTCTTTATTTACTCGATTTGTCCAGATGCGTACTTAAAGCAAGCTGGTTCTCATGAGCTTTACATGCCATGTGAAAGTGAATACCTTGATGTTATGGCAAATTACTGAGTTGATGTGTCTAGAGTCAGGGTACCACCAAAATCGGACATTGTGCTCGCGAACTTCTCTCTTTAATTTTTGAGACATTCCTTGTCTATTGGATTGTGGACCTTATCATATGTCACAGCATCTCAATACGGTATACCCCAGCAGTTAACATATGGAGCATACGCTGCATCTTTGCCGATTTACTTGCTAGGAAACCATTGTTCCCAGGGAAATATGTTGTTCATCAGCTAGATTTAATAATGGATCTGCTTAGAACCTCATTATTAGATATCATCTCGCAGGTGATTATAGTGTGCAGATGCATTGTTTTTTGGATTTTGATATGACCTTTTACTATGTTTTTCTCTGACTAAAAATGAGAAGGCAAGGATATTCTTGACTAGTACGAGGGAGAAGCAACCTGTTCCATTCGCATTCACGCATATATTCCCCAATGCATTGTTTTCTGGGTTAGCAAGATGAGCTTTTAGTGATGCACCCATGACACAAAATTGGACTGTATGTGACTTCATACATTATTTCTAGTCATCATAATTTGCAGAAGTGACTGAGTATGTTGATGCCATCAGGACGATGCTTGTTGCTTTTGCTTAATTACGGCATTATGTTGCTACAAGACGGTACAAAGCTTCAGAACTACGCGGATAGTTTTACTCTTGGGTTTTTAGTTATCATGGGATTTTCTTACAATAATTTGTTGTCTGCGGTGTAATAAGCTTTAGGCTACAGAGAAGGGTAACTACGTCGTCTTTGCTACAAGTGATTAAAACTTTTTTTTCTACGAAGTGCTACGCTGTTCATGCTTCTTTAGGAGCTTATTCAATGACGCTAATTACTTTTTAAAATGAGTCATGTTTTTCCAAACCACCATTCTAGTTGATGGATTGCAAATATTGACATCACTCACGTTTATTTAAAGTTAATTTTGCATGTTGGTGATGTCTATAACTTATAAGGCACTGGTTGGAGGGGGAGGAGGTGGTCAAAGGAAACTAAAATATAGCCATTCTGAAACATCTTTGAAGAAGCCAAGAATGCATTATGCTTCTTCAGTTACGCTAATTACTTTTTAAGTTAATTTTGCATGTTGGTAATGTCCATAACTCATAAGGCACCGGGGGAGGGGGAGGGGGAGGGGGTGGTTGAAGGAAACTAAAATATAGCCCTGTTGAAACATCTCTGAAGAAGCCAAGAATGCATTATGCTTCATGAATGGTCCTGGTCGGTCTACTTCTCATGGAAGGTTCCTTAATTACTTAGGGATTGGAGACGAGACCATCGGATGTAACAGATTTCTCTCCATTCGCTTGATTTGTCCAGATGTGTACTTCTTAAAGCAAGCTGGTTTATGAGCTTTGCATGCCCTGTTGAAGTGAAGAACCTGCTGTTATTGCAAACTACTAAGTTGATGCGTCCAGAGGCGGGTTACTGCTAAAATCGTTCATCGTTCTTGCAAATATGTATCGTCCTTTGTCGAGACATCTATTCGTGGACCTTATCATATAGCCCTGCAACTGATATATGGAGCATAGGCTGCATCTTTGCCGAGCAACTTGCTAGGAAGCCATTGTTTGCATGGAAAAATTGTTATCAATCAGCTAGACTTAATAACGGATCTGCTCGGAACCCCATCATTACATATCATCTCGCAAGTGATCACTGAAAAACAACAGCTCAAACTGTGTGCTTTTCCGGATTTTAATATGATCTTTGTCTTTTCTTTCTGTTGGAAGATATATTTGAAGATACAAAATATTGTAATTGATTGTCATAAATCAATCTAGGATTAGATTTGATACACGTAGATTAGAGCATATAATCCTTCCTTATTTATTTCATTTCTTCCATTATATATAGGTGTCTTTGTACATTGTACAACACATTGAGAAATACAGAAAAATTATCTCATCTTCTTTCTCTCCTGCGTCTATCTTCCTTTGCTTCCCTTGAATTTCCTCATATTCTGACATGGTATCAGAGCCATAGTTAGCTCCTCATACAGCTTCCGCCTTGTGATTGCCTGCTTTTTCTTATAACCTAATATGCAAAATAAGGTTATTAGTGCAGGAATCAAATTCATCAACAGGAAATCAAGTGAAGAAGGGAACGTCTTACCATGGAGCAGAATTCGTCTTCAACACCAGACGAACAGAACGCACCACTGATGGGAGAAAGAACAACACAAGAAGCCCAAAATCCAACTTCAGGGGTTCAGGCCCAAGAACAGCCCAGTATGGCCCAGTATGTGCCATTGCAACCTTTTCAGGCTCAGTCTAATCTAGGGCAACCCACTTTGGGCCAGCCCATTGTGGGCCAGCCCACCGCGGGCCAACCTTACCAGTGGTTGCCAATTCAGCCATACGCATTTTATTTTGAGCCAAGCCCAAATACATCATTGCCAGGAATCCAATGCTACAATGTCCAGCCCGATGGGAGTCCACCAGCCGCAAGCGGGGCAAGCCCATCCATCGGGGCCGGGTTTTCACATGCGGGTTCTACAGGCGAATCGGGTAATTCGAGCCCAGGATCAAATCCCTACCTGGTTCCTCAACCCGGGTTCTTTTCGTACCCGTTTGTCGCAACCAGCGGCCGTTCGAAGCCCGGCGACCTGCTGTACACGTCAACGGCCGATGGACCGGAGCTGTGACTCATCACACAACAACTGTCCGGAGCCGACAACTACTCAAATTGGTCACGGGAATTCTGGCGAGCACTGGTTACCAAGGATAAGGATGGGTTTATTGACGGAACAATCCCGATTCCGTCCGACGAGCGAGCGGTGTGACTATAGAGAAAATGCAACCAACTCGTCCGAACATGGATCGGAAATTGCATCACCCCCGAAGTCGCGGCCGGGCTACCCCCGACGGAGGATTCGAAACAAATTTGGGATAACATCAAAGAAATGTACGGGAAATTGGATCGGGTGAAAATTTTTTCACTAACCCAAAGCAACTTTCAGATGCGAAAAGGGGAATATGAGCATAACCGCGACATTCAACAAGCTATCGGCCTTATGGAACGAAGCGGAAGCCGTCGAAGAAAAACTAGAGGGACCGATTCAACTATACAGCGATATCGAGCCATAAAAGAGCGAGAAAAGGTGACCAGATTTCTGTTGATATTAAACGAATCTTACCAACAGTTTCGCTCACAGATCCTGACGATGGAGCCTATGCCGCCGCTCGGACGGATATATCAACTCGCCGTTCAGGAAGAAAGCCAACGCCTCGCCACCTCTGACCACCTGAAGACCGGAGAAGGGCTGGCCCTCTCCGCCTATACGGGCGGACAGAGAGGGGCTGCGATGAAGGGGCGAGGAGAGCGTCGAAATGAAACCCTAGGGTTTCATCCTGCTGAAGAAAGAAAGAGGGAGATGGACGGCTCGGATTTGATGAGGAGATCTGACGATCCACGATCATCCCGCCCACTAATTGAATCCGACGGCTCCCATATTTCCTCATCACCCGGATCGAACGGCAATCGGAGCACCCTTTTTTCCGCAGGATCGGACGGTTCCCGTGAGCCCACGATGGCACCGTTTTTAAAACATCCAATGGCCCATCTTCTGCCACGTCATCAAAGGGTAATTTCAAAGAAAAAAGAAAATTATATTGTGATTATTGCAGATGTCCTCATCACACGATTGATAATTGCTGGAAATTACATGGGAAGCCCGGAGAAAAAGAAAAAAGGGATTTTTCAACAATTTTCCAAGTCACAGGTCAGCATCCGAACAAATTGAACTTAGTCATTAGTAATGACCAGTATCAAGAAATCATGAAGGCCTTAAAGAAATTGGATACTTCTGATAAGAGCAGGAGTTTTACAGGTATTTCATATTGCTTGATGAATTCAATTTCTAAAGATGCATGGATAATTGATTCGAGAGCTAGTGATCACATTGTCTGCCATAAAAATTTCTTTTCAAAGGTTGAAAAATTGCACTCACCTATTTCAGTGCAACTCCCAAATGGAAATATCACACAAGTTATGATGACCGGCACAGTTAATCTGAGCCCACTCATTACACTCCGAAACGTACTTTATATTCCAGATTTTCATTTCAACCTCATATCAGTTACTCGGGTTTGTGAGGAAAATTCCTGCAGAATCATATTCAATGATGATAATTGTTTCTTTCAGGCCCTTTCGAGGGAAACCGATGGGCTTGGGTAGTGTCTCTCAAGGGCTATATTTCTGGATTCATTTTCCTAGTGATTTCAGATTCTCTGATGTTGCATCGAATAAACAATCGTTGTGTAATACTGCTACCAATGATAAAAAATTTCTTAATCATCAAAGATTGGGACATAGTGCTTCTTTTCCTTATTCTCATTGCCCTATTTGTCCTTTAGCAAAACAGGGTCGTGTGCCTTTTCCAAATAGCAATTCTCGTACTGCACACCCTTTCTCTCTGATTCATGTCGATGTTTGGGGGCCTTATCACACACCACATCGTGATGGGTCGCGATTTTTTCTCACAATTGTGGATGACTTCTCGCGTGCTACTTGGATATTTCTCATGCAATCAAAAAGTCAAGTTCTAAGCCATTTGAGAACATTCCTTGCTCTATCCAAAAATCAGTTCGGAAAATCCATTCAACGCATTCGTACTGATAATGGAAAAGAATTTTTCAGTCATGAATGCATGTCTCTTTTTTCTTCCAATGGGATTCTACATGAGAGCTCATGTGTCTACACTCCACAACAAAATGGCATTGTTGAGCGTAAACATCGTCACTTACTAGAGGTAGCACGTGCTCTTAAATTTCAAGCTTCTATTCCTGAAATTTTTTGGGGAGATTGTGTGGTTACAGCTGCTTACCTAATCAATCGCATGCCAAGTCGTGTCCTTGATGGGAAGACTCCCTATGGAATGCTCTATGGAAAGAAACCAGAACTTCAACATTTGCGAGTTTTTGGTTGCTTATGTTATGTGACTACAGTAGGACCTCGGGATAAAATGAGTCCCCGAGCTCGTCGATGCATATTTATGGGATATCCTAATTTGAAGAAAGGATATTGAGTATTAGAACCATCCACTGGGGATTTCTTCATCAGCCGAGATGTCACCTTTCATGAAGACATATTTCCTTTTCGTGATGAATCATCTTTTTCCCAAGAATTGGATCAGGGACCAAATTCTCGTCATTTTCTCGTTGACGAAGATTTATCTTCCAGAGAGTCATATATTATTGCACTGCTTGAGCATCGACCAGAAGATACAATACCATTGTCTGACAAGACCTCTCCTTCAACGATAACTGTGGAACAATTGAACACACAGACTTATGCGATACATGAAGAAGAACCTCATTCCCTTTCAGAGGAAATTCCTTCAGCAAATACTGCCACTGAAGAAATATCCAGAAATGAGGAATCAATTTCTGAGCCGGATGCGCCTCGACGATCTAGGCGTATTATACGTCCACCTACATGGACAAAAGATTATGTCTGCGCTTCTTCAAAATTACCAAGTACTCGTTATCCTGTCTCTTCATATGTCTCTTTCCATCGATTGTCACCAGACCATATGTGCTGCATTAGTCGGGTATCTGAGGAGCAAGAACCATCCCATTATCATGAAGCAGTAAAATATCCACAATGGCAGAAGGCTATGGAGAATGAGTTACATGCTCTGATGGAAAATCACACATGGGACATTATTCCATTACCTTCCCATCGAAAACCAATTGGTTACAAGTGGGTGTACAAAATTAAGTATAAGGCGGATGGTTCTGTTGAAAGATATAAAGCTCGGTTGGTGGCCAAAGGTTTCACACAACAAGAAGGTTTTGATTATCATGAAACCTTTTCTCCAGTGGCAAAGGATGTTACAGTTCGCACCTTCTTATCGGTTGCGGCGTGTCATGATTGGCCTTTGCATCAAATGGATGTTCACAACGCATTCCTCCATGGAGACTTGGATGAGGAAATTTATATGGAGCTTCTACCAGGTATATGGAGACAGGGGGAGTCTAAGGTATGTCGTCTCCGTAAATCCCTGTACGGTCTCAAACAAGCGTCACGTCAATGGTACGCCAAGTTTATCAATGCACTCACCTTCTTTGCAGATTCAAACAATCCAAGTATGATTATGCATTATTCACTTGGACGAAAGGTACGTCATCCATTTACTTGATGATATATGTTGATGACATACTCATTATGGGAAATCATGAATCTGCTGTAAGAAAACTCAAGGAATACTTGCACTCCACTTTTCATATCAAAGACTTGGGGTCACCAAAATATTTTCTTGGAATTGAGATAGCCCGTTCAGACCAAGGGATTTCTCTTAGCCAACGGAAATATATACTAGAAATCATATCAGAAGCTGGCCTATCAGGATGTAAACCGGCAGTTATTCCCATTGAACAGAATGTGAAGTTGACCACAGCTGACTATGATGTGGGACTTCAACCTGAAAATGATGATTCTTTACTCAAGGATCCATCAATTTATCAGCGACTAGTTGGGAAACTCATTTATCTCACTATGACCAGACCGGATATTTGTTATGCAGTTCAGACCTTGAGTCAATTCATGCATAATCCAAAGGAATCTCATATGAATGCTGCATTGAAAGTTGTAAAATACTTGAAGAAATGCCTAGGGCTAGGGATTCTACTTTCTCGCAAGTGCAATATGGAGATGACAGCTTATTGTGATTCAGATTATGCAACTTGCCCTATGAGTCGAAGATCTATTTCTAGTTTCTGTATTAAATTTGGAGATTCATTACTTTCATGGAAAACAAAGAAACAACGATCACCGTATCTTTGTCATCCGCCGAAGCGAATATCGATCCATGGCCAAAACGGTTTGTGAGGTAGTTTGGTTGCGAGGATTACTCTCAGATCTTGGAATACAAGTCAAGGGACCAACTTCACTGTTCTGCGACAACGATTCTACACTCAAACTTGCGGCGAACCCTGTACTGCATGAAAGAACGAAGCACATAGAAGTTGATTGCCATTTTACCAGAGAAAAGATTCAAGAAGGTATAATTGAGGCAAAAGGAATCAGAACCACTGAACAGCCAGCGGATATTTTCACCAAACCTTTATGCCAAAGATAGCATACATATCTTCTGAGCAAGCTTGGTATCTTGGACATATACAAGTTACCAGCTTGAGGGGAGTGTTGGAAGATATATTTGAAGATACAAAATATTGTAATTGATTGTCATAAATCAATCTAGGATTAGATTTGATACACGTAGATTAGAGCATATAATCCTTCCTTATTTATTTCATTTCTTCCATTATATATAGGTGTCTTTGTACATTGTACAACACATTGAGAAATACAGAAAAATTATCTCATCTTCTTTCTCTCCTGCGTCTATCTTCCTTTGCTTCCCTTGAATTTCCTCATATTCTGACACTTTCAGATCAGAAGTGAGAAGACAAGAAGATACTTGACTAGTATGAGGAAGAAGCGACCCGTTCCATTCGCGCATGAATTCCCCAGTGCAGGCCCTTTGGCACTGCAGCTACTGCAGAGGCTTTTTCCGCCTTCAACCCGAAGGATCGACCGGCCTCTGTAGAAGTTTGTCTTGATGTCTGTACGCTTTCAAAACAAGTGCTTGAACTTGTGCTCGTTCGCTGAATTCGACGATCATGCGTGTATCCCGGTAGGCAGGCATTGGCCGATCCATACTTTCAAAGGCGTAGCGAAAATAGATAGAGAACCGGCAAGTCAGCTGATCCCACCAGCGTGAGTTCGAGTTCGACAGACGAAGGCTAACGAAGGTGGAGTTGCGGGATCTGATCTATACTGCGAAATAACGAAAAATCATCCGCAACTTTTAAATGCAACCTCAGCTTTAGCTTCTTGATCAGACAAAACATTATATGTACGGTGAAGGCGTGGCGTTGTCTTCTTCGTTCAGTCGTTTCACTTTCACTTCATCATTCAATTCCCCATCGTCAGCTTCCATCGCCACCCCCGGATCAAGACTAAAGCTAGAAGCCAAAACAGTCGGTTCTCAGTTGTCCCTTTCCAATACAAAAGCCGCCCCACGAGCCAGCCCACCTCGCCAAAGAAAAAAGGAAAGCTCATTTAATTTCGACAGAAGGACCTCAAGAGAGAGAGACCCTTCAATAGCGTTACGGATTCTAACGTTCATGAAAAGTCAAGAGATTCCATGAAATCCCATGACTTTTGTCGCGTTCCACGATTCCTCGTCCTTTTCTTTTCTGTCCAATCCCACGAGCCTCTCAGCTGGCTCGAGGATCCGCAGGAGGAGGAGGAGGAGGAGGAGGAGGGTAAGGATCAAAGATCGAGCAAGTTGGGCTGCACCGAGAGGAGACGTGCGACAATGTCTGACCTCCCTTTGTCTCCCGAAATGGCGTCGATGATGGGGCGCGGAGGGGGGAGGGTCGGCGCACGAATCCCATGATGCACCATCGTGCGCTCTCGCCTTGTCATTCCTAGTTGCATCGCCCTGCCTTTTCTGTCTTCCGCCTCACATGGGGTCCCCTTGTCTGTCCCCGACACTCCCTCCCATGCTCTGTTTTTTTTTTTCTTTTGGCCTCATTGATTCGCGATCATCGTATCGCGTGCATCCGATCCATGTCGATCGAGAAAATTTGTCCAAGTACATCGACCGTAGCTGCTCCGCACCCCGAGCTCTTGTCACCGAGCATCTCGTCTCTGAGTCGACGTCGCCCTGTCGGGTAAGCTGAGCGGCCCCCGACAAAGCCAAGATCGGAGTGAATAGCCGCGTACCGGCCATGTTCCCGGATCCAAAAAAAAAAAAAAAAAAAAACAAGTGGGTACTTTTGTAATTAGGGGGGGATTGAATACCAAATCAAGAATTTTGTCAAGTGAACTCATGCTTTTTAGACAACCAGTAATTTCCCAAATTGGGTATTTGGACAGATTGAAGAAAACTCAAAAAAGTGTGCTATAAATGCAACGGCGCAATTGACAAAAAATCTTGTTAACTCCAGTCCCTTTCAATCTTGAATTTTTTTCTCTTTTTTAAAGCTTGGTGTTGCGTGTCAAATGTGGGGGCGGTGGGCGGTGTTGGGGGATGTACCCGAATCGAGTACGGAAACGCCAGGGCCCGACAAAATTCAATTGGAAAATCCAGCAAATTCGAGAGAACAAAAAAACAAAAAATTCAAAATGACGATCGAATTTCTTTTTATTAAAATGGAAAACGAAGTTTTTTTTTTTTTTGGGGGGGAGGATTGAATCTTGATCCGAGAAAGTTGTCTGAGGATGAGGATGAGGATGAGGATGAGGACGAGGTGGGGGTGTAGCGAGTGGGAGGAACAGGGGATCGGGCGGTTCTGATCACATGGAGCCCCATATGCCCAACAACAACAAGTCCCTCTCTCTCTCTCTATATCTCCAACCCTCCCATCACGATCCCCGGTGGGACCCGTCCGCAGCTCGGCCAACTGGTTCCCTCCTCGGAAACAACGCCGCCGCCGCCGCCGCCGCCGCCGCACTCCGCCACCGTCCGCCGCTGTGGAAATGATGTCTTGAATTGACTCGACCTCGTCCTCTTTGAGACGCTCTTGCCATAAAAACCAAATTGAAAAAAATTTATGATCTTGGGATGTAAATCTTTAGAGCGGTTGTATCATCGTGTCTTTTTTATCAAGTCGATAATGCACACTCTTATTGTAAATTAATTTGTCGACGAAAAACTTTCTCAAACGCTCCAACGAACATTTTGCGATCTTGAATGGGTTGGTATACCGGTGGCTCCTTCTGAGCTAGTAGAATACCAATGAAATTGTCGTGCATCTTCTACCTTCTTCATTTAATTTAGGGCAAAAATTAATAAAAAAACTCTTGAACTATGTTAATTGTAACACATTTAGTTTCGACTTTTTTTTTTTAATGCCAAAAATTCTAAATTTGTATCCCTGTAATATTTTTACCATCTGTCAAAGTTCTGTCAATAAGAATATTAAAATTTTGTCTACATGGACATCATAAAATCAAATATTGTTGTCACAATACCCACATGATTTGAGTGAAATAAAAAAGGCATTGTTTCAATAGAAAATCAGTTGAACCTTGACAAAGAAGGTTTTTTTATATAACTATAAAAAAGTTTCAAGTGAATGTGTTATAGTGGGAATAGTTTTGATTTTTTATGTTACAAAAACAAAAATTCGAGGTGAATGTGTACGGGTACAGTTTGGGATTTTTTTATGTTTTTTTCTTTTACTTATTTGAGCAGAACATCTTGACTTTGATGCATAAAATTTGCACCATTATGTGATAGGGCGCTTTGTATAATATATTTCTCTTATTAATTACTATATTATGTATCATGCGATTCGACTTTACAATTTGATAGGTCAAGAGACTAATTGAGGTCTTCTCACATTTTAATTTCCAACACATGAATTCACTGGCCAAGAATGGTATCCACTCGCTTCATTTTGCAAGTGAGATTTAAATTGCTCCAAGACATAAGTATGAGAAAAATTTTGAGCAAACGTAAGTAAATCGATATGGACATGTTATTTCTAAAGTTAATAATTTAAAAAAATCTCAAATTGATATATTCGTGACAAAAGTTACCCTAAACTTAAAAAACCTCAAATCGGTATATTTATGATAAATTTACCATATATTGATTTACGTTAAATTTTTCTATCAAATTATTGAGTTGAGTGACATATGACAATCAACAGTTGTACCGGTTCGAGATTTGATTAGTTTGCAATTTTTCACGATATTAATACAATTTAACTGAAATTAAGGGAGGGTAAATTTATAAATATATCAATTTATAGTTTTTATAATCAAAAATTAATTTGGGATAAATTTTATCGTAAATATATTAATATAAATTAAATTTAGATAGATTTATCATCAATTTGAGAGGTCCGTGATATTACCCCCATCTCCAGTAGTCGATTAATTTAAACACGAGCAACCTTAAACAAGGGGGACAAAAATAATAATAATAAAAAAAGGGTAAGATTTGAGGGGCTCTAGGTGGGCCTCATCCCCCGAAAAAGGGACACACCACGTGGCAGCGAGGCCGAAGTAGGGGGGGCTACCTGGGCTGGAACTAGCGTCGTTAGGTTCGAGAAAATCATGTGATCGCATGTGCCACTTCCCCTCCGCTCAGCGCGATGCCTCGTCCGCTGGGCCCCTACCCCATCCATCCGTCCGTCCGTCCGTCCGTCCGTCCCCCACTCCGCTCCCTCCTTCCAAGAACCCACGCGCACCCACGAACGAACGAGGACCAACGCTCTGCCCCGCGCTGATCCCCAGCAAAAGTCGCGCCCCATCCGAGACGTCCAAGACAAAGAAGAAGAGATGACGAGACTGCTCCTCAAAAAAACGACAGCTTCGCAACGTGCGGCGCGGGCAGCAGCAGCAGCAGCAGCAGCAGCCCCCCCGGGTCGCATCCCTCGCTCGCTCCCGTACCCGCTGAGAGACGGACGTTTCGCCTCGAGTCGCGGGGTTCTATTCTGCGGGAGCCTGCGGAGGGGGGTTCCCGGTTCGCTACAAAAGAATGACGGGTCCGTCCTTGTGCCGAGAGGATCTTTTGGGGTCGCTAGGGACAGAGACGGATCTTGTGGGACGAGCTGTAATGGTCACATGTCCCTGAGAAATATTTCATGGGCCGCTGCTGCTGTTGCTGCCGCCGCTCCCTGCCTGCTACTGGCGGGGCTACTCGGCTCTCTCTCTCTCTCTTTTTCGTAGCTATAATCTTTTAAAGTCTGTTCTCGTGCGTTGGAACCCTCGAAAACATGTGAGGGGGGCGTCGTTGGAAATTCAATGCGCTCGTCACATGTAATGGTCATCATGCACGAGATGAAAAAGGGGGGGACTGCGAGTCGAAAGGCGATTTCGCGCTAGCTTCCTCTGTGTGGGCGAGGAGTTTTGATTGACACACAGGATTAAAATCAATCATAGTTTATGAGCATTATGGTGGAGATATCATAAGTTATAAAAGTCGAGTGCTTTCTCGAAATGGGTTTTTTTTTCTTATCGAGTGGGGAGAGGAAGGGAGGGGGAGAAAAATAAAGGAAGGGCACATGGGGAGCAGCATTAGGCTCACCATGTCCAGGCACTTTAATTGGAGAGCAGCAGCATTACACCTCCCACTCCAATCCAAACCGAAAAAAAGAAAAAGAAAAAAGAAAAAGAAAAAAGAAGAAGATGAAAACAGAGCTTAGTGAAGTCCCCCCTTCCTTCCCCTCCAAAAACCAGGTGGGCCCTGCTTCGTTGGCATTGACATTTCTGGAACTCAACAATAATTTAACCACTCCCCCTCCCCTGCCTTCTTCTCTCCTTCATTCACACATTCACAACTCACAATCTCAACTCAAACCTTCTCTCTCTCTCTCTCTCTCTCTCTCTCAAAGTCCAACCCGTCCTTTTCCCTCTCCATCCCTCCCATCCCTCTCTCTCTGTCTCTCCATTCTTTGTCCATGGAGATGGCTCAACACATCACGGCCACGTCCTCAGATCGAGAGACCGAGATGGGTGCTCCCAAGAACCGATCTTTAAGCTGCGGCAAGCACGGCAAGAAGCTGCGGTCCCTCGCGAGGCCCAAGTCGAGAAAGCAGAGGGACTCGAAGAAGATGAAGTCGCGGCAGGAGCGGAGGAAGAGCGTGGCGGTCGCGAATGGGAACAATGGCGGGCTCGAGGGAGACGACGATAAGGCCGAAGTGGAGAGGAAGATCGCGGCGCTGCAGAGGATCGTGCCTGGCGGGGTAGACTTAGGGGTGGACATGCTGTTTGAAGAGACCGCCGGGTACATCTTGGCCTTGCAGGGCCAGGTCAAAGCCATGAGGGCCCTCGCCAGCTTCTTTGAAGGGCTGGAGAAGGAGAAGAGGAAGCTCGGGGGATGACGGTGATGATGGAAGATTGGGAAAAAAAAAAAAAAAAAGAGAAAAAAAATAATTGGAGGACTATTATTTCTAGTCAGACTTTATCCTCCCTTGATGTCAATTTATTTTGTTCTTTGCAATATTGAAGAAAGATAGATATCTCTCTCTGTGTTTCTTCTCTTTTCCTCCTTTTGCTTCCCTGCCCTTTTGTTGCCTTTTCGGTTGCTTGGTTCTTGGCTTGGCATTGGAATGAATAGGGCACACAGAGAGAGAGAGAGAGAGAGACCAGCTGGTGCTTTGGACAAATTGAAAGAGAAACCGGGTTTAATTTTTTTAATTAATTTTTTTTCCCAAATCTGCTAATGTTGGTCATCATTTTGCTTTGATGATGGAAAGAGACTGTTCAGATAGCAAAAAGATAGAAAAAGCAAAGGTTGCCTTTGTTTTCTTCGGGAGCTTTTGTAGCAAGTAGGGCCTTTGTCCATAAAGTCTACATGGCCTTGAATGCCATGACCATGGGATGGTGATTGTTATCCGGAAGAACAGATGCGACAACAGTGACGCGATCATCTTGGCATTCTTCGGATTTGATACGTTAGCAGCATGTTTGGTCCTTCGTGAGATAAGAGCATGATTGTCTTCTCCTCTCTCTCCTTTTTTTATATTTTATTTTTGGTTTTTGTTTTGAATCTTTTCAATTTCTCTCTAGGTAGCACATCTTTTATTGCATGTGCCATCTGCAGAATTTCCGGAGGATAGATCCTAAAGTTTCTGTTTATATACAGATCTTGTGGACTTGTTTTTTACACAAGTCGCCATCATCACCATGGTTGAAATTCACATTTTTTCGGTTTAATCTTTGCTTGCATCATGTTGATGGCAACTGGCAAGCCAGGAGGCACAATAGTTTTCCACCCGAACAGTTGGATTAAGCTCATTGAACAATAAAGCTCAAACAATGAAAAATGATTTTTTTTTTCAGCTCATTCCGGAGGATTTTCATTTCCTGGAAATTGATTAAAAGAACGTCCTGTCCACATGACAAACATGCGGAATAGCCCATCTTGGCTTGGCCCAGAAAAAGAATAGCCCATCTTAAATTTTTTATGGGCCAAATAATAGCCCATCTTAATTGGATTATAATGAAATAGATCAAAAGGGCATGCTAAAACCTTTTCAGGGAAAGACACGGCGCGCATTATGACTTTCGTACCATGCTCATTTCAGCGCATGGACTTTTTTTTTCTCTATCACTGAGTGCCATGGCAATAAAAAATCAATCACTCCGATGCCTACTTCAGCGATACGTCTTACGTGTGGCTATTTTTAAAAGAATATTTAGATCCGACATGACGTCACAAAAGGGGGACATAAACAGGTCATTTTGGCTCTTTTTTGCATCTCTATTGAAAATGAAATTTTAATCACAGAAGAAGGAATGCAAGGATATCCACTGTTGCAACTTCTGAAACGACTCGACCTCTTTCGATAACCTGAGCTTGAGCATTGGGGTCTTAGACTTAGGCATGACCTTGTAGATTCAAGTCTAGGTATTGTGGATCCAAGCTCAAGTATTAGGATCCTATGCTTGGCCTTTGTGAACTCTAGCCCCAATGTTGAGACATTAGGCATGGGCATTAGAGCTTGAGATTGCCCTCAATGGACTTGGGCATGGGCACTGAGGGCTAGGGCCTAGGCACCAAGGCCCCCACCTTTGCCTCGTGGACCCAAGCGAGAGTGTTGAGTAGGTAGAGGCACTAGGGTCACAAGCTCGAGCACTAGAGGCCTAGTCTTGCACATTAAGACCAGGGATCTAGTGTTGGGCTTTTTATACCTAAAGTAATATTTGGGACTTAAGCGATTGATGTTCATGTCTAGTCATTCGATATTTTAAAAAAATAAATAATTTTTGTAAATTCAAATATAAATTTTTTGTCGATTAGGAAAATATTTTTCTAAATGAATCAAAGACTAAAAATATTTTTCACAAAATAACTTGCGAACTCTCAAGAAAGTTCAAACCAAGCCTTATCCCTTTCATTTTGGTCTATAGAAAAGCTCAGGGAGCTTCAAAGGAAACCATTGCAGAGCGCCATTTTTGGAACCAAATCCTCGTAATAACTAAGGGTGTGCATGGTTCGGGTGGGCGGTTCCCACCCGAGAATTGGGAATCGCCCACTAAGGACCGGTTCCAAAAAATTGGATCTAGGAACCGCTCGTTGGTTCCATGGATCCACCCGAGAACCGGACCGGCTGGTCCGGCCCAGGTTCCCGGTGGATCTATGGAAACCAATCTCACAAGTGGGCGAAGAAAAGAAATTTCATTGGACACGTATTGAAAAGATGATCTATTTAGACATTTCGCAAATGTTCTCGCGCTTTTTCTTTACCTCTCTTGGTAGGTTGCCTAAAAAAGAACAATAAAAATTATAAACATGGGGTTTCAAAATTTTAATTTTTTTTCAACTAAAAAAAATTATTTTTTATAATAAAAATTAATATATATTATTATTATAATACTATTCTAGTCCGGATGAGTGGGTAGGCGGATCTCGCCCATGGAATCGAGACCGACGGCCCCACCACCGATTCGGCCGGTCCGGTCCGGTCCCAGGTTTGAATGGCCCGGGCGGTTCCCGATTCTTTTGCACACCCCTAATAATAACCTATGCTGATCGTGAATTCTCCACATAAATAATTACTACAAGAAGACAACGATTGGGACTTGTGTTTGGAAGTAAATCTCGTTACATGTTACAACTTACATGCGTTCACCCATTTCCCACCTAAATCATCGTCCACGTGGCAAATCATACGTGGGGATCACTCGGGCGTTCTGGTCTTTACTCGATCAACGAGACCAACGGACGGCGAAGATCGTGGGAGCGGAAGGCGGGCCCCGTTGACCTCCCCACTCTATTCCGACCGTCCATGAGCGTCCCAACTCAGACGTTCGATCGGACCCCGCTATCCTGCGCCCGTCGCAGCCGAATTTTTCTCTCCCCAGCAGGAAACCCCTTTCTCCCATTTCTCTCATCTCCGGCTCCCAAAAGAGGGTGGTGGTGGTGGCTGGTGGGTGGAGTGGCGTCTCTGTTCTCCGCTTTTTCTGCTTTCCAGTAAATACAGGGGATATCTCGAAAAGGGTAGGGCGAAAGTTCCCATCTTGCGCTCGTCTTCTTCACTCGCCGACCACTGTGTGTAAGTTTCAATGCTTTAGATGCTTAAAGGCTTCATCTTTTGATCGATTCCTTCTGCTTTTGTTGATGATCCCCTCGTTTGCGTCGCTGGGTTTTGCTCGCCTCCCGTCGGATTGGATTGGATTGGGTTGGATTGGAATGGACCTCCCATTTTTCTGGGTCCTCTGAATTGTACACTTGGTGTGAGCTGCGTTTTGCAGGATTTCCATGGCGGACGAGGCGATTGTCAATGGCGTGGCTGATCCGGTGGTGGAGAATCCAACCCCCACGGATCAGCGTGGGGTTAATTCCGAGGTAAATGACCTGACCCTGAAACTGAAGTTGTTAGAGCTTGAGAAATTCAATCTGCTGCGCGAGAACGATGAGACCAAGGAGAGGGTTGGGGAGCTGATGGCGGAGATCGAGAAGCTGAGGCGCGACGATGGGGAGATGAGGGCGAAGCTCGAGAAGATGGGGAGGGAGGCCGAGTTGGCGGAGGATGGGAAGAGGGCGATGGAGTCCATCGTCGCGAGGGCTGCGGATTTGGAAATTGAGGTGTCTAGGTTGCAGCATGACCTGATTTCGGCGATGAACGACGCGGACGAGGCCAACAAGGAGGTGGCGGGATTGAGGAGTGCGGCAGAAGAGAAAGCGCAGAGAGTCGAGGGTTTGGAGAGGGAGGTGGAGGGTTTGAAGAATGCTAGGGCAGAAAGTGATATTAAAGTGAGGGAATTAGAGAGGAAGATTGGAGCATTGGAAATCAGGGAGAGCGAGGTGAGGAGTGAGAAAGTGAGGGCCGAGGTGGAATTGAAAGAGAAGGTTGAGGAGAAGGAGGGGGAGATTAGTGGGTTGAAGGAGAAGATTGGGGATTTGGAGGCAAGGATTGTGAAGGTCGGGTCCGAGCTGCAGAGCTCAAAGAATGAGAAGATGGGCATGGAGGATGCATTGAAGAAATCTGAGGAGAAGGCAAAGGAGATGGAGTCAAAACTGGTTGAATTGCAGAGTGAGTTAGAACAGGCGGAGAAGGTGATCAGTGGATTGAAAGACAAGGCGGTGGAGACCATCAATGGGAGGAGAGAGATCATTGACGCGATTGAGGACAAAGCGCCGAAACTGCAATGGCCGGTCATGGCAGCAGGGTCCACTGGAGCTATTGTTGTGGCTGCTGCCGTGGCCTATGTTTGCTACAGTAGGCGCCAAAGCTAGGATTCGATGAAATAATGAGCAAGCACGGAGGAAACTGAAGAGAAAGACAAAGAGCCTCGGAGTTTTTACAACTACTCTTATGTTTCAGTTTTGTTAGATGCTACAGTTTTTTCTTGGCTTTGTTTTTTAGCCTATGATTTAACTCTGTTCTGGTTTTTGGGTGTCTCGCTGTTTGTTTGATATCATATGTGGTCTCTGTTCAGAAGCTGAACCGCTATTACAAGCTATTGAGTTAACTAAAGTTTCCCCGACTTCCATATACTTTCAGTGGATCACTCATGTTCCATGCTCATTGCTGTTGTTGCCTTGAACTTGGATCGAGAATTTAGAGAGTTCTGACCTTTTGGCTCTGATACCCCGCTTCTTTCGTTGCTGGCTGGCTGTTTCAACGGCATGATTTGTGCGATCTCTGGATATGTTAGTCCAACGCTTGACTCAAGTATGAAGAGGATGTTAGTCCAACGCTTGACTCAAGTATGAAGAGGATTCCAGGTCCGAGCTCTTCAAGGAATCATTCCTCGGAAAGGGGTCAAGAAATCAAGTCATATGCTGATGCAGGGTTTAGGAACCAGGCTTTATGCTTCTACCGACATGGCCTTTCATTCGCAGCTTCCCCATCAAGAAATTCGGTCGTAAGTTCATTCGGGCTGTTGTCATTGGTTGATGAACCTGCGGGATGCGTTGTGCCTGGTGCGCATTTCCCATCTGCTTTCCCCATTACCAGGAGTCTGCAATTAGCGCTTCTGTTGCAAAGACACTCCTAAAGCTCGAAATAGCAGAATCTTATCGAATTCGCTCGTGTTCTCTGTTGGGAACTCACCAGACATCGCATTTCCCATTCGTGTTACAACCATCAGGTCTCTTCCATACATTCGGATACCAAAAATCTGAAAAGGGACAGTACTATATTTTACAGGGAAAATAATGCAGGAAAAACCAATGTTCTGTTTTGCAAGCTCTTTGATTCTCACCGACACAAAGATAACAACTCTCCAAAGCATTCAAAAACAAACAAGAAGATCCACATCTTTAGCAGCTTCGATATGGCTGTCCGTATAAAAAAAAAAAAGGAAAATTTCTAAGACTCATCAAATAGCACATCCTCGCGAGCCGTCGCAGAGATCTGTGCCGATCGGATTCTCTCCGAATTTTCTGTAACAAGAAATGAAAAGAACACGCCTTGACTCGTCTGAGCCATCGTGCGAAAGCGATTAGATAAACACACGATCCATTTGGTCGACCCCGAAGGCCCCAAATTGTCGGAAGGAAAATAAATAAATAAAGATCAATATCACACCGCGCTTCATCTCTCCAATTCTGCAAACATAGAAGATAGAGAAGGAAGATGGGTCAGTTAATCTAGGATTCTAATGCTCTATAACGCCGCGGGTTCTTTCTTGCAGGTATCGATATCCCGAGTAACTCTAGCATACATTGTCAGCATTGAAAATTTTTTTGCATAAATAAATCTCAAACACCATTGATTGGAGAGAGCAAATAGTTATAATTCGCAAATGAACGATAAATGAGGCTGCTCGTGTATAATTTTCTTTGCACAAGTTGGTGTATCTCTATTTTTCATAATGTTATTCAACTCATTAGTTGCATAAGATAAGTTTTACTTTACATAATTAAAATCCATCGTCCCTGGTAACTTCACTAGTGGAATATATAACATGATTTAGCAGAGCCACTTATGAATGAATACACCAATGTAGTCATCTTCTCGGTAAATTATAAGCATAGGTAACAAGAATCGCCAAATTGATTTTGTAATCGAATTAATTTCCGAACATTAATCGCTAAATAACACAATTCTTGATCGAGTGGAATATACGACACAGTTCTTAGATCTCTTATGGCTCTCCCATGCTTAATTAGCTTCTTAACCAAAACTCATAACTAGATAAAATACTCAAGAGGGATAGGCATTCAAAGGTCTCAAGAGGCTTAAAAAACCACAATTTTGCCATCATTAAATTGGTCGAAAATTGATATTCAAAAATCCTGTTCTAAAATAATGTGGCGAGTGGCACAGAAAAAAAAAAAAAAAAAACAAATTGTCGTTCTGGAAATTAACTAAGATGGTGTAAAAATGTCCCCGTGCTTCTCTTAATTTCGTCCCGTATTACTTTATCGTATTCAAATATAATTTCCTTTGATGTTAAACCTAATTACAGAAATTATAGCCTTTAAACCACATATTATTCCTTCATGCGGAATGTATAAATTCTAGAGAAAATTCGTACCTTACAATCACCTATCAGAGCGTCGCAAGACATCAAACAGTCCGCAGCAACTCCTCCAAGAAGTTGGTGGCACCGTGCGTCGACTCACCGATATTATTGGCTGCAAAAAAATTGAATAAAACTTAATCATGCTCGTGCCGTAAAAATTGTCGGATCATTACCATGTTTTGATCTTCCAATACATTAAATGAGTGACGACCGTATGATCAAATTTTGATAAAATGTACATCGATTTATATTTCTTAGTACTACTCTTCGAGCGAAAATAAAGTCCATGAAATCATATATCGAACTAATGTCTCTGCACGTGGCTAACAAGAGCAGTTCGTGGAGCGATTGTAGAAGAAAGTGCTTGAAATTGAAACTTGAAGTTTTTCTTAATAATTAATAAGGTTAAAATCACAAAAAATCCAAACTAATATACCGTGTCATCTAATTCGACAATTTGACGATAAAATTTTATGGGAGCCGATATAAAATTAATTTATCACAAGGGTATCGATTTTATGTCTTTTATGGTCAAAAAATTAATTTGAGATAAATTTATCACATTATATATTAGTTTAGAGTCTTTACGTGATACTAATTGTTAATTTAATACATCTTATATAAGAAGGTACCGAACGAACAAGAATAATAACCTTTTGTATAATTTAGAAATTCTAAATCTATCTTTTGCGCGTATATATATATATATAATCCTTCATTTGAAAATAACTGAGGACTCATCTCAAAATACCACGATGGTAATAGAGTGGACACTCACCGGGCTTCCGGTGCTTTCGGGGATCTCTCCCTCGTCGGTGTCATGCTCGGCCGCGACACCGCCCTCGGAGATGGCCGGAGCATCTGCCGGCGGCTGAGCCAGCGAGGAATCCACACCGTGTTCCTTTGGGGCAGCGTCAGCAGCGGCCGGCACCGAATCTCTCTCGTTCTCTTCTACCTCCGCCAACACAAGCTCCTCTTCCACCCTCTCTTCCACTCCCGCCACCACCGGAACCACCACATCGCTCTCATCCACGGCTACCGGCGCCGCCTCCTCAGCTCCCGCCGTCAGCACGATTCCATTGGCAGTCTCATCAGACTGAATCTCCGCTTCCGTCTCCTCTTTCCGTTCCATGGCGGCAGCGTCAACCTTCTCGGGAACCTCAGTCGCTGCTTCATCTCCCTTGACGACATGCTCGACAGAGACAGCAGCATCGCTCTGGGCGGCGACACTCTCTTCTACATCCACCAAAGGAACGATCTTTTCCTCTTTCTTGTCTTTCTCACCGTCGTCGTCTTCTTCGTCATCCGAACTGCTGCTGCTGCTGGAGCTCGAGTCTTTCTCTTCCTTCTCGCGCTGAGTCTCCGTCGCTTTCCCCAAATTCCCATCGACGGCCGACGCTCCCCTCAGTGACTGGACGTCGACTTTGTGGTTGTACTCGCCGTCTTCCTCGAAAGCTCCATCCTTTCTCTCGTCCCCTGTTTCCGCAACCTCCTTCAGGGTCGTCCCCTCCACTTTCCCGTTAGAAGCCGCCTCCATCAGAGGACACCACGAGCTTCTCTCTCTCTAGGAGGTTCGGGTAGCCTCAAGCCAAGACAGAGGATCGATTCTGAGATCTAAGAAAAACCAACTTGACCCAACCAAAACACTCGCTGTCTTCTCAAGCGAGTCCAGATCACAAGCCCCCCTGAAACGTATAACAATAATCAAGTGGATGGGTAGGAGATCGTGAAGACCAAAAAGGCGAGACTCGATCTATACAGAAAAAATTATAAATTAATAATTAAATGCCCATAACGAAAGAATTAAAGTGATGTGAACTGTATAGATATTAAATTCTTACAGGGGAGGAGAGAGAGGAGAGAGAGGAAGTGGCGTGCGATGCAGGCGATGAGGGGAAAGAAAGAAAGAAAGAGGGCACCTTTGAAGGGTGGTTGCTGATTCTCGTCCGATGAAGCCCCCAAGCAGGGGAGGAAGAAGATATCACTGTCGGAAAAACGATCTGAAAAAACAAAATTGGGAACTGTTCATGATGCGATTCGCCAATTTCCGAAGCAGGTATGATCCAGTTGGAAAGGAAGGATGGAGAAGAAGGAAAAAGGGTAAGGAGAAACGACAGTGATTGACTGGTGGTTGTGAAAACTCCGGAGTTGTTTCGTTTCGGTCTTCGAAAGAAAGAGAAGAAAGAACGGTAGATGGAAGGGAAACATCACCTTCTAAAGGTTTGCTTTTTAACACTGTGGGAAGAGGTCGGCAGCGAAAACGGCAGGGAAAGAGACGCTGTTTCCCGGTTCTTCCTCTTTTCTTCGTCAAAGCGACTTGTCCGGCCTTCGGTCTTTGAGCTTTCGTTGTCGTTTCTTTTTCTCCAAAGTGGCGACAGTTGTTGAGGAGGGCCGAGCCGGCGAATCCATGTTGTCCGGCCTCGGCCCCTAGGCTCCAAACTTTACCCCTCGTTCCCATGGACGACAGATGTCGTCGGCTTTCTCGGTTGTTTTTGAATTCGAAGCCACGCATGGACCAGCGGGACCTCCTCCTTCTCTCTTTGCAAACTACCCCCGACCGCCACCGTTGAGCTGCGCCATGGTCGCTGTCGCTTGCGGTCGCAGCCTTCGCAGCTGAATGGTTTTCAGCTTGAGATCAAACCATCGAAGACTTCGGGTCCAATTCACGGAGGGGATTCAAATTTATGATGGTTGATTAGACATCAGGCCATTGAGGCTCTCAAATCATGTTTGGAAAAAGAATCACCGCCATTGAAACCCTTGAGTTGTGTTTGAAAGACGAAATAACAAGTAGAAGATTTGAGTAGTGTTCGAAAGACGAAACAAGAAGTAGAAGATTTTTATGATTTCATGGTGATTAGACATTGGATTTTGTTTCTTAAAATTAAGATGATTTCATATACATTTTCTGATTGAAATTCAAATCATCAATTTCACTCTTTGACGGGTGCATGTACGGGCTCGTGAGTTTCTTTTCATTTGAATTTGGATAAATTACAACAAGGCTAGCTTTCTCATTTTTCAACTAACCACAATGGTAGAAACAAGTTTCTAATTTTCTTCATTTCTAATGTGCCATTTCTCTTCTCGTGTTATATATAATAACTGCATGAAGAATGGAAATATTTCTTTATTAACTATACTTGATAGGGAGAAATTTTCACCCATAATATATTATTAACCAGATACGACAGAACCTGAAAATGGAAAGAGGTCAGCATCAGCAAGTGCCGAACACTACTTAAAGGAAAACAAAAGAAGTGACAAAGCCGAAGATACAATGAATTCGAAAATCGAACCTGTCATAAACAGATGCAAAAGTTTATGTTTTTTTAACGAGGAACGGGTTGAGCTGACCACAGATCCGAACAAAATGAACTCTGCAAAATCTATTATTTCCCTTCTTCCTTTCATTTGGGTCAGATCAGACCATGCTAACCGACTTTCTTCTTCCTCTTTTGTCCCCTGTTCTTGTGGTCAAGCCGGCCACAGGCGAAAAAGAGAAGGGAAAAAGAAGGCGAACTTAATGGTAAAAAATGGCGAGTATGCGGTCAGATTATCACGAATGGTGCTGAGGCAAAAGCTGATGGAGGGTCTGATTAGTCTGTGCCATTTTGGTTGGGGGGGAGACGGGAAGGGGTCAAAACAAGCAACAGATTTCTGGTACTTTTGTTGACAAATGGTTAAAAACCCAGAACTGCTTTTAATGTTTGGAATCAGATGTTAAAACAAGGCGCTGCTGGTTCGGGATGGTCCTGTCCTGAATTTCACATGCAATGTGTTGTAGCTTTCGGCACCATTGCAAAGATCCCTTTTTTAACCTGCGTCAGTGAGCTCTGCTGCGAGCTGGAAGTTGCTTTCTTTCTGTCTCACGCTCGGTTGTACATTTACTTGCACTGAGAATTTACTAAGTTTATGCATATCCATTTATGAAGTCTGCATGCTTGAATGATGGAGCGTCCAATGCTTGCGAGAAAGCACCAATTGATTAGTTATGATGATCGATATCATTCCACGACCTCCATTGATGCTGAAGTCTACATGTGATTGGACTGAGAAAAATTTGCTTCACAATTGTATGAATCGTGTAATTTCAAGTATTAACCGGGGCAATATGTTGAGTAGAAAGATGGGATGCTTGAGGTTCGCGAAACCACTTTGTTGTGACATTATTTCGAGGCGATGGAAAACTCTCGAGATTGTTTTAATCATGTTTTTAATCGAGATTGCTTGAACTTTAAAATAGAGCTTGGAAAAGAATTTGCTTTTGCAAGTTGGGTCTTGGCCTTTTTCTTATGCTCCAGTGAGCCGTGTCTTGGAAACGAATATGTACAAAGAAATTGCCTAAGAATATTGTTGGAGTTGGGAAATGACGAAGCACAAGTACGACTGTGCTAGAATCACGATTTCTCTCGCTCAAAAGAACTGTGAAATTTGCACATCACTTTTTAGATGGAATTTTATTCGAGACATGTGGATGAAATGATCTATATGTCCATAGAGATTAGTTGGGCACAACACAACTTGGTACAAGAAAAGACACATGAGATTATCTTGATAAGAAAACGGCATTGCAACCATCAAAGTTGGCCAATAATAACACCATCACCAACTCTACAATCACGATCACCACAGCAATTCATGTTGATTAACTCGTAAATGTTAATTGAGTCCATGAATTTGAACATCTTGTAATACCTATCGAGCTTGATAATGTAGTGGTAAATGGGTGACTATTTTGTATGAAATCAAAAGTTAAAGTTATGTATAAAAAAATCTCTAACCAATTTATGCTTTGGCATTTGCTTTCTCATGCGAAGAGATTTTTTGACATCCAGCATGCTGGCAGGCTAGCAATGATGGGCTCATACACTTGTTGGTGGACTAAGTAATTATGATTAGAGATGAGCATGGTTTCGAGATAGAACTTGGAGTCGAATAATTGAATCGGTGAGAACTTGTCTTGTTCCATATTTTATGTGATCTTGTGGTATTCCATGATGTTCAATAATGAGTGTATAATTAAAACTATTAGTCCGAGTTTTCCATTTTATGACTGATGCTTTTGCTTTGTTAATATTTCATTTTTTTTTGTGTAACTAAATATAAGTTGTGGTTAGTGATGATTATTAAAGATGATGATTTACTGCACCCATTCAATTAATAATACATGTGAAATCTGGATAGACCCTAGAACTGACTTTATAACTTGTGATAATGTGGATTTTAGGTTTTGGGATATGCATGGTATGTCCTATATTCTAAAAAATGAGAAACCTGTTCCAAGTGGAACTTATGTAAAACTTAAAATCGCTTATCCCTAATTATGATTATAGTGGGTGTGACTCTTATGAAATTTTTGAGGGTAATTGGTCAAGCATCCTCCCACCTGCTTGCTCAAAAAAATAAAAAAAACAAAGTTACCATCACAAATAATTCTATACCAGTACACCTTGCAACATTTATTTCAAAATAATTTTCCCATCACAAGAAATTCAAATTGTTACATTCGTGCCATATTTATCCAAACAAATTCTTATGTAATAAAAGATTTCAAATTGGTAAGCCAATTTCCATGCAACAATTTCCTCATAAGATCTTAATAGTTTTGTCACAGGTGTAGGTTTGGAATTTCTGTGTAATGTGATAGGAGTGACACGGGTTCGGCATTTTCGACCGTATTATCTCCTAACAAAATCCATAAGAGCGCGTGATGCATCACTTCTTGAAAGCCCAACGGCTATTAACGAAACCCATTGGAGGGGTTTTCACATTGAATAAGGAACAGCTGGGGAGGGACTTGAATGTAACTGCCCAACAAAAGATTAGTCTAATCCAATCAAAGAAAAACAGGGAAGAAAGCCTGTCGGGAACAGGGGATGAGAGAGAGAGCCAAAAGAGCATTTGCCTCGCGATTCGTGTGGGGCGTTCTGAAAACCACTCGCCCTCCTCCTCCTCCTCCTTAAACCCCTCCAGCGCACGGAGAGAGAGAGAGAGAGAGGGAGAGAGGGAGGGACGCACCGTATTACCCTGCGGAAAGTGTCCTCACAAAACTCACTCCTCTTCTTCCCTCGCTTTGACCCCCTCTCTCTCTCTCTCTCTCTCTCTCTCTCTGCCTTGCACTCGTCGTCTTCTTCTTAGTACTCCCCTCTGCTCTCTGCAGCCTGCGCACGCACAGAGAGAGGAGAGAGAGGGACTGAGAGAGACCCTCGTCGTCTTCTTCTTAGTACTCCCTCTGTCTGCACTCTGCAGTCTGCTCCCGCACAGAGAGAGAGAGAGAGAGAGAGAGAGAGAGAGGTAGAGAGGGGGGCGTGTGGGTCAAAGCGAAAAGATCAGTGTGAAATCTCTGTCGTTCCGGGGGAATAAACCTAGGGCTCATACAATGTCTCCAGGAACTCCATTTATTAGAGCTCGCGGCCATGGCCTCTGTTCCTTTCCATGCAAGATCATGACTTTCTGGGAGAATCCCTTCTCTTCTCCGAGGTAAGCCTTAGCTCCTTCCCTTCGAAACAGAGGCGCGTTTTTTCCCCCTGCTTTCTTTTGCTCTTTACTCGTCTTTCTCTTGGGGGCATGTGATTTCGGTGAAGAAAGTCTCAGGTTTGTTGATGTAAAATCTGGACTTTTACCCAGTTTGTGGAGCCTCATTGCGGTATTTAGCTCAGTTCTTGTTGTGTTGAGGACTCGCTCGTTTCACTTCTTCGTGTTTTTAGAAAAGGGTCATTCTCACTTAAGGCTGTTTTGTTCTCGATCCCTACATGTATGTGAATGCAGAAAAAAGGTCTTAACTTTGGCACTTACAGTTGTTAATCTGAAAATTTTCGGTATGGATTAATGTCGCATATCTGATACTTCCGTAGCGCTGCTATTTATTTATGGAATATCTGAGAATTGGGACCGGATTGGGACATGCCCCTTAAAAAGTCCAGGGGCTGTTAGGTTTGAGAAGTTGTTGAGCTCTGAAACCAAAATTTTCAAGCTCTAATGCCATGTCGCAAGCCAGTGTCATTAAATCTTTGAGTGAGTTTGAAATGCCTCAAACTGTTATCTTGCCGGTGCTAGGACAAGATTGCAGAGAATGAGATTGCTGTGCAGAGAAGGTATTGTGTTAAAGGTAATCAACAATTTTCATGACGTCTCGTGTTAACTGGATGATAGGGATGGAAAATGGAGATTGAATTTGAGCATGCCTTTGATCGTTCATGCTCGTTTAGTGGGCTTTTAGGCTTTGTAAAGTGGTACATCCTAGGGAGACCGCAGTAATCTGGTCAAATGAAGGAATGTCTTCTTCTGGGATTGTAAATTGTTCCTGAAATAGTGGTTTCTAGTGACATTCGCTGTCAATTTTTGAGAAGCTGTGTAGTAGAAATTGACTCAAGCATCAAGTTCGTGCTGGGCCACTGCCGAGAAATCAGGGATAAATGAAGTTGGGAGACAGAGTGTTGGCGTGATGTCTATTTGATGAAGTAGGAAACTGGAGCTTTTAGTGATTAGGTTTCAAATTCAATCAGGTGGTTTGGTTAAAAGAGTCTTTGATCAGAGAACAGCTCATTGCCCATCGGGTGTCGGTTTGTCCTATCTTGTACAGACATTCTGGCTTTCTTGACTTGACTTTGTTTTGTAAAGTGGGCCAGGGATGTGATGACTGGCTTCAGAACTGTGATAATGTTTTTTTTTTTTTAAGGACAATATAAGCAACTCATACTATTGAGTCATGAGGTTCTGGAAGGAAAATAGAAGATGCGAACAGACAATTGACCCTTTGATAGAGCTCACGGGATTTTAATGAGGGCTGCATTTGTCGATTAATTCTGTAGAAAAATAAGACCTGGCTTTGGTAGTTCATTATTCAGTTGTTAAAAAAAAAAAATTGAGAAATGCACCTGTGTAAAGTCAATTTAGTTTTCGACAAAAAAAGAGTCAATTTAGTTGATCATATGAGTATCAAAGTCCTTGTTATGAGGTTTACTTCCACTTGGAACCATGAAAAGCTGGTTGAGCAGCAGTTTCCCAAGCTGCAAGATTTCCAGTGTTAGTGAAGGAGTTGGAACTCTTGTTCGACTGGTTTCTTCAGCAGCATTTAGTGAAGTTGCAGTTTCCTCTTACGAATTCCTTGTGTGTTCTGGTCTCTCTGCCTTAGGACAGCCATATAACCAGGGGATGAATTCCTTCTTGCACGCTGATTCTTCTAACTCCATATGACTCTGATACTTGCTTTTTTCCCTTGTGTGACAGGTCCCGAGATGGCAGTCGTCTCTGCTTTGCGATTTCGAGGGGTTCGATCAGCATATGTGATTATACTTCTCATCCTCTATAGTGCTTCTGGGGTATGTTCTAGATAAGTATGTAGTGTATGTAGTAGGGAATGAAGCCGTTGGTCCGTCGAGCATTTTATTTGCCTTATCATGTCAACTATCACTCTGAGGGATTGACAACCCTTGAGATGGTCTGAATGTGTGTGCTGAATTGAAATGCCGAGTGCTTTGTGGGGTTATCATTTTTTTGTGACTGTCAACTATACTTAAAAATTTTGTATAGGTTTCAATTTTGAATGATGCATTAGATCTCCTTTGCTACCATGGCTGAAGGTCATGCAGGGCTAAGTTATCGTGTCTATGGTTCTTTTCAATTCAGAAATGATGCTTCAGACAGATGATTATCATGGAGTTTTCGCTGGTTGAATGTCGCTTTATCTTTTATTTTTAGCTTTACTGTAAGAGACTGGGAGCTAGATTGGTTTACCAGGTGATATTGTCATTTGATTGCTCTTATCTGCAAACCGGAGCTTTAGCAAAGGGATATTGAAAACGCAGCGGGCCTGGGTTTTAATTCTTCAGGTCAAGGTTTTTGAGAATGAGGTTGTGAATGTATAATTTAGAAAAAGTATGGCATCATAGCAGGTCATGAAATTATACCTCGCACGACTTTCATTAAGCGTTCAGGGGATGTTTCTTATTGAGGCCATCAAGGAGATCATGGATACAACAATAGTGGCGAAATTGCCTTTTATTAATTATTACTTGTAGTTACACGAAAGAATGATGAATGAATTTTGCTCACTGCTTTATATCACATCTTGCGCGAAAGAATCGACCGACTCTGGTAGCGGAAGTTGATGTAGCTTCAGCTTCAGAGGAACCTCGATCTCTTGCACTCTGGCGGTAGACCCTGAGGGAACCGTTTGGAGTCGCTGCAGTAGTTGTAGATCATGTACTTCTGCTGCACCCAACGGAGCCTGTTCCTGCCGGACGCGTCCAGGGATTGCTCCTGCCACGCGCTCGTCTGAAAGCCATTGGTAGACTTAGAGGCGCAGGAATTAGACCCGGGCGAGACCACACAAGCGTCAGCATTGAAGTTCCTGAAAGATGCGGTGAAAGGAGCTTTCGTCCAATCAGTCTTGACGAGGCCGCCCATGGTCGCCCAGTCATCGGCGTTCCAGAGGCTAGAGTAAATCCTCATGGGCTGGTTGCTCGGGAAAGGCACGCCGATCGACTCCAAGTTGTTGAACACTCTTATGGGACTGTTGTCCACCAAGAATCTGAAATAGGAATTCGCGGGTTAGTCAGCAACCGGAGCGGTATTCAAGGTTTTTATAGAGAGGAAAAAAGGCCATCATGAGCTTTGGGGACATTACATGATGCGTCGAGCGTTCCAGACGATCGAGTAGGTGTGAAATGCCTTGGTGGGATCGAACCAGAGCTGGAATTGCTGTTCTCTGTTCCCTTTCCCCTGCGAGAACACGTTGGTGTGGAGCGTGTAGGGGTTCCCGGACAGATTGCCGAGGAACTCGAAGTCGATCTCGTCGTGTGTCGGGCCTTGAGAGGACAACTGCACGAGCCATAAAAGAGAAACCATAAGATTTTAAGCACGGAGAGCCCTCACATGAATACTACGTTTGTCGAAAGAGCGAACGGTTCATGAAAAAGACTTACGTAGTATGCGGTGACTGTGCCAGCCGAGTTGCCTGCCACGAGCTTGATCTCCATGTCGATCCTCCCGAAGAGGTACTCGTTCTTGGACTTGAAACCGGACCCAGAAACCTGGTCGAGAGACAGCGTGAGCTCTTGGCCGCCGTTGAGTATTTGGGCACGGCGGTCACCCCAGGTGATGTCAAAGTCCCTGTAGAAGTTGCCGGCAGAGGCAAGGGCGGAGATGGCAGCCAGGTGGAGCAAACAAATGCAGAGCCTCGTCGAGGGCGACATCATCTTGCGTCTTGACTGCGCTTTGGAGGAGGAGGAGGAGGAGGAGGAGGAGGATGTTCGGGGTCAAGTGTTACGATGATTATGGTGGGTTTGACTGGTGAGGAGATAGGAAGGGGGGACGAGGGCATTTTATAGATGAACGTAGGGAAGCTGTAAAGGGTGGACGAGAGAGCTGGCAAACGCGAGCTAGACAAGCAAGTTGGCGCGCGCGCGCGGTGAAGCTGGCAAGACTTTGAATGTCTTTTTCGTGAAAGACGAGTTGGAATAAAGAGAGAGAGAGGAAGGTACGTAGGAAGCAATAAAAGGTGTTAAAGGAAATGGAGGTGGCGATGGGGTTCAAGTGAAGACCACAGCCAAGACCCAACCCAGTTCAGCCCGAGCTGTCATCTCCTTTGTCTTTTTGGACAGAACACCCGAGGGAATACGCGTTTCGTGGTGGTGGTGGTGGTTTGGGCGTCGTGAGTTGGTGGCTGGCGGGGCCAACACCGGCCCGTGACTCGCCATCAATATGGATCGAGAGCTTGCATGCATCTTGGATAAAGCTGCCTTTTGTTTGGTTCTGATCCCGATCATGTGATGAACCGAGCTGTGCGGATGTCAAAAATCCGTCTAGCATCACATGCTTTGAAGTGCCTCCATACTTTGAAGCATCTACGGAAAAGCCTCGATACAGAAAAATGGAAAGAAAAGATACTCCGATTGCCTCGTTTTCAAAAGTATTCGTCGAAGGTTTTGCTGAAATTGAGATGCGTCTTTTGAAAGATTATAATTGTACGGGAGATTTTGTTAATAAGTATTTTTGAGCACTCTTTGAAAAACTAAGCAAGAAGAAAGTCGTCTTAGTACATCATCTCTCTTATTTTATGTGCAATTAGTGCATTGAAAATGAAAATATTTATTTATATAATATTGGGAGTACTCATTAACAAGACCCTTCAATAAAAACATCATTTTAGTCTTCTCACTATCATTTGATATCCTCCTCAAAAAATTTTCTTTTCTCGTTTTGGTTCGATTGGTGAAATTATCCGACAGAATCGTATTCTCCATTTTGTCTTGTCATAATACATGGAAAACGTTTGGAAGTAAGAAGAGAGAAGGCAAATGGTCATTCAAAATCCAACCATTGTGATTACCCCTTGATATTCCTGCCCTCAAATGTTCTAGAAAACTAGAAAAAAAGACGTTTTCTTTTTATTCAACTATGCACTTACTTTATATAATAACTTTTTATTTGTCGAGGACAAGTTACGACAATGCTTCCAATTGCTGGGATATTGTTCTCTCATTACACGGCATTTGGGAAAATTGTCCAAAATTCGAAAACCAATTAAATTATAATCAATTTAGTTCTAAGCTTTTTAATTATACATAATTTAGGTCTAACCTTTTAAGAATTTGTAAATTTAAACCTCAAATTTTAAAAAAATTACGAATCTAGCCATTCTATCTATGTTAGGCCAAAAATTTGCTCCAATGATGGTTTAGTTAGCGTTAATTGTCCTAAGTGGCGGTTTGACAACTGACCCTAATGTGGACCATTTTTTAATTATTTAAAAATTTTCCCTTTTTTTGTTGATTTTTTTTCCTTTTTATTCTATTTTCTTTCTCTTCTTATTCACAGGGCCAACGGGTCGCCTCCACATAATCCTAACCTTATGATTCATCATGCTCGATTCATTTAATCGTCAGAGTAGTCGTAATCCCGAGTGTATAGTTCCAAAGAATATGCCCACACGTCTCGCAGGTCCACGTAAACGAAGTCGTTCATCATCAGCTCGAACCCGAAGTTGCCCCAGCCGAGGCATTTATATATCCACTTTCTGCCATTGTGGTGACGAACTTTGTTGCAAGGTCAAGTTAATGATAATGCAAAGAAATCTAGAAACGACAATGCTTTCCACACCTGCGATTTACGTGCAACTCACGAGTAATGTCACATGGGACTCAGCGTGCGATTCGACTGCTCCTAAGAATAAAAGTCGTGTTTGGACCGACCTTCATTCTTCTTTTGGTCGAAGAGATGCGTGGAAAATAAAATTTTGATTTCTTTTGTATTTGGTCATTTCCTAACCATCATGAATTCACAAAATTTGATTTTCTTTTTCATTTTACATTCATGACTCTAAAATGTGTCGTGTTAGGCAATGCGAAGTTAACGACGTACCTAATGCCCGACTTAGGTTGATTAATTTTATTTTTTTTCTGATGAAATCTCTTTACATTATCCTAAGGCCTCCATATAGAAAATCAAAATCGAGTATAATAGTCCGAGAAAATTTCGTTATTGTGTATAAAAAAACATATGTAGGACGACGGACATTGATTGGACTGCTACATTCTAGTCAAAAATTAGTTGGAAGGATTCTATTGGCTATTCGTCAAAAGGCTTATAATTGAATCGATAAATTATTAAAATGTTTATGATTAAATTGACATGATTAAAAGGTTTAATAATGAATTGACCTGTACAATAAGTTTATGACTATGCTTTGCAATAGGTTTGGGAATTTTGAGACAATTTTCCCCGTGACATTTTAGCTGAATTTGCGCCGATGGTTCAAATTTAGAAGCCAATATGATCATGCCTAGAGTAACCTAAACAAATAGGGGAGGAAATGAGTATCCAAAATCATTTGTTTCATTTAAATTTGCATTAGCATAGGTACAAGATTGACCAAAGAGTTACATGAATTCTCGTGAAACCTCGTACGAAAATAATCAACAAAATTTTTTTGACTCTGTCTATTTCGCAAAAAATGAAAAATATTTTGAAAAACATTTTCTTAAAAAAACTCATTTTTATCACTTAAAATAATTAATTGATTAAAAATGTTTTCATTACCAACGGCAATATATGTATAAATATTTTTATGGACAATGAAAACATTTTTTGTTATTTATTTTTATAAGTGATATAAGCTATTATTTTTAAGAAAATATTTTTAAAATTATTTATTTTCTACGAGATAGACAGAGTCTATATATCTTCAAATTTTCCTTATGAAAACCTCGATTTCCTGCATTCTCGAGGAAGGCGGCGATGGTACCGCTTAAAGTCTGTGCAGTAGTTGTACACCATGTACTTCGTTTGTACCCATCGGAGCATGTTCCGGCCCTTAACGCCGATCGTTTGGTTTTGCCACTCATTGCCAGGCGTTGGACTTGCTGAGGGACAAGACGAGGACGAGGACGGCCAGACGCAGGCATTCGCATTGTAGCCCTTGTAAGAGGCGGTGAACGGAGCCTTCGACCAGTCGGTCTTCACCCGTCCGCCTTGTGTGGCCCAATCATCGGCGTCCCATAGGGTCGCGTACATTTTCATCGGTTGGTCGTTCGGGAATCGCACTCCCTTCAATCCCCAGTTCCGGTAGATCCTAATCGGAACTTCATCCACGTAAATTCTGGCCATTTTGCAGAAACAAATGAAACTTGCCATCAGTCGGGTGCCTCCGTAATTTCTTAAATGAATTTGATTATTGTTGGTTAGGCAATGTAGTATAAGCAAGAAATATGGAACCATATGTTATTTTTTCAATGTTAGAACTATCGAAGAAGAGATCTGTATGAGGGAGAGAGAGGTTATCTTACATGACGTTCTTAGGGTTCCACACGATCGAGTACAAATGGAAGTCCTTTGTGGGATCGAACCACAGATAGAACTCTTGTTCCTTGCCTCCTTTCCCTTGCAGGATCATGTTCGTATGGAGAATGTACGGATCTCCTGATGAGTTGCCCAGAAACTCCAAATCGATCTCGTTGTGGGTTGGTCCTTCGGAAGACATCTGCAATGTCGGTCGATGAATGTTGCAAATAAGTTAAATCGGTCTAGCAGTGAAATAGTATTGTTGTTGCACGAATAAAGGCTGCGGTTGATGAGAAAATGCGTGTGTAACACGCACATAAAATGTGGTGACCGTGCCAGAGGAATCTCCTGCGACTAATTTGATCCTCATGTCAAATCTTCCATATAGATACTCATTCTTGGATCTGAATCCTGCCCCAGAAGAATTATCGACAGAGAGCGTGACAAGCTCGCCTCCCTCGAGAACTTGATAGCGCCAATCCCCGAAGAGGACATCAACATCTTGATAGAAATTCCCTGCCGTGGTGGATACAAGACAAAGGAACAGAGAAAGTAAAACAACCGGGAAAAGCCTTGGGGAAGACATATCTGGCTTAATTAGCTCAAGAATCCCAGAAGGCTTTCCGCAACCTGGGAAAGCCCTAGAGGATATGATGTTCCCCCACGGCACACGGATATTCAAGAGGGAGGACCTTATTTATGTATGCAAAAAACACAAGTGCGGAGGATTGTGATCGGTGACAACTACAAGAGAGTCAAAATTTGGTAAAAATAGAGCTGTCTAAATTTGATTTGCCTCAAGAGATAAGAATTAGAGGAAGGCTGCAAATTGACGAAGAGAAGGTGTCCTCGTCGATATCTGTGAAACTAACTTTTTTTTTTTGCTATATTTAGTGACAGATTTTCACATCTGGAGGATCTGAAAAGGCTTCAAGCTATGACTATTTAGGCAACGTACCTTGATTAGTTCATGTCTAAAACTGGTAGTAATTTTTTTGTTCACCCAAGGGCTTGTCTAAACAGTGCTGACAATTCTTCTACATATGCAAAGGTAAAATAAGAAGAAAGTAATAGAGTTGGTCTGATCATTCGCAAGTGTTGTTCTTCCGTTTTCTCATTGGACAGTAAATGGCTGATCTAATCCAATTATGTATGGTTAATACCCGGAACTGGAGTTCTTTTATCTTGTCTTGCTTATTATGGGGACAAAGTTGAAAATCAACTTCTAGCTTTGGTCATCCGTGGAAATGGAGACATTCTTAAGAGATGATCTTCTTGCGATATGATTTCCAGCAATGCTGCAAGTCAAAATCAGACACGAAATTTCCCGACGGTTTGAGTGACCAGCAAAGCCATCGGGGTTTTACGTGTGCTGTGTCACGTAATACAAAAGGGATTCATAAAAGCAACAATTAGGCTTTCATTACTACTTGTAGCCTGATTTACAGAAAGAACAAAACAATTGAGCAATATGTACAGGCTAATTCATTGGAACGTTGTGCAAGAAAAGCCATTAGGTCCTCTCGAATTTTGGTTCTCAGTTCTTGCACTCGGGAGGGAGGCCCTGAGGGAAGCGCTTCATATCGGTGCAGTAGTTATAGATCATGAACTTCTTCTGCACCCACTTGAGCCTCTGCCTTCCGTTGGCGTCCAGCGCCTGAGTCTGCCACATGTCGCCACTGGAAGTGGTCGAGCTGGTGGTGGTCATGGAAGCACAAGACCATGCACAGGCATTGGCATCGAAGTTGCAGTAGGAAGCGGTGAAAGGAGCTTAAGTCCAGTCGGTCTTGATGCGACTGCCCATGGTAGCCCAGTCGTCTGCGTTCCACAGGCTCTTGTAAATCCTCTTGGCCTCTTTGTTAGGGAACGGGACACCCATCGATTCTTCGTTGAGGAATCCTCTTAGAGGCACATTATCCACCAAGAAACTGATAAAAAAAAAAAACCAATGAATTAGCGCGTGTTCAGGTTTAGCTAGAGAACTGTTGCTTCGATGAAAAAACATTAGAATGACTCGTGAACATACAGGATGCGTTGAGGGTTCCAGAGGACGGAGTAGGTGTGGAAGGCCTTGGTTTGGGGTCGAATTAGAGATAAAACTGCTGCTCGCGGTTGCCTTTGCCCTGAGTGAATACGTTGGTGTGCACAATTTAGGGGTTGCCTGACAGATTCCTCAGGAACTCGAAGTCGATCTCATCATGCGTCAGCCCTTGAGATGACAACTGCATATATAGCGTAGCAAAAGAATGTCGTCAATCTAATGACGTTTATCAATGCGGACTAAGTAGGACAGTATTATTAGCAGGGGTGGAAATTTAATGAATGAAGACACAAACATAGTAGGTGGTGACATACACAGAAAACTGCGTCAAATTCAACAAAGCTTTCAGCCTCGCTCTCGAGCCTCTCTCGCGATTACTGTAGCTCCGAACACAGAGCTTCCCCGTTCAGGCGGCCCCGGCGCCGGCGAAAACTGGAAGTCGAAGAAGATGTAAAGCAGTTGCGGATCTTCCCTTCCTTCAGGTCAAATTGCTTAGGTAACCCCCAAATCCCCCTACATTCTGGTGCGAAATGCTAGGGCTCTGTTTCTGGTTTTTCCCATGGATGCTGCGAACCTTCCAGCTCTTCCTACGAATTCTCTTGTGCTTGAGCGTATAGACTATCATAACCACTCAAAGATGGGTGGAGATCGTGCGCGTAGCCGTAGCAGGCCGCCGAAGGCTCGGCTGCTGTCCCATGAACGTGCGAAAGGCAAAGGGACAGCGCTGAACTATAATCCTCTGAGCTCTGTAGTCGGGGCGGGAGAGGGAGGGAACCCTTCTAGTAGTCGGGAATCTCTGTTAATTAGCCCAGGCGAAGTTGGGACTCGGAGAGGCCTAAGAAATCAGGCCCCGCTGCCCCAACAAAAGGCATCTCGCCTCCAGCGGTTCACTCTTGGGCGAATGTCGCAAAATCAGCAACTCAAGGTTACTCTCTATCCTATATACCTCATACCGATGTTATAGAGAATGTTGTGCATCTATCGGATCAAATTCGCAAGCGGTGACTCTTTATGGAAGGAATGCCTAGTTGGGTATTTCATTGGTAAAAAGCTTCCATTCAAGTTGATCGAGACAGCTTTGAGACACCTCTGGGGACACCAACTAAAGGACATTAAAGCGAACGATCAAGGCTTTTATTTTTTTCATATACCGGATCATGAATTCCGTAGGAAGGTAGTCGAAGGAGGTCCTATAAGCGTGGCAAGGGTGCCATTAATTTTGCAGCAATGGCGCCCTTACCGGAACTGCGTAAGGGAAGCCATATACCTCGGTCCCGGTATGGGTTCGGCTGAAAAATCTCCCCTATGATCTCCGGGTCCGCCCTTAGGGAATAAGTGCCATTGCAAGCCGTATCGGTAAACCTTTGTATGTTGATCAACGTACGGAGCAACTAAAGATGATTTCCTTCGCAAGAGTATGTGTTGAAATATCAGCAACAAAGGACTGCTGCGACTCATTGAAGGTGGTCATAAATGGGGTAACTCGTGTGGTGGAAGTGGAGTACGAGTGGAAGCCGGCTTCGTGTAAACTCTGCGGAACTTTTGGGCACAAATGCCCCGACCAAAACCCTGTCCAGGAGAAACAATCAACCCCCCCCGCTGGCCCGGTTATGGTTCCAATGGAGATCGCTGTTGAGGAGTCTTCAGATGGTCTTTATCCACCCTTGCAGTCAACCGAACAACCTGTACAGAACACCTCATGTGAAGTTCCTGCTGCTGCAACTCTGAAGGCAGCTGCTGTAGCTGATGAAGAAACAACACAGATTCCTGCCCGATTGTTGGCCCTCCCGGATGAAACTCCTGCTACAACGTCCTATGTTCCTGCTGCTGCGTTAGTGAAGGCGGCTACTGGGGCTGAGAATGAAGCGAACCAGGATTCTGCTCGATCGTCATTGGCCCCCTCGAATGAAGCTTTTACTAGGAGGACCCCTGTTGTTGATCTTTCTGCTGCTGGTTGCCGAGTACTACCTCTGTCAAGCCTTTCCTCTGCTGAAGTCGGACAGATTGATGCTGGTCAAGACCCATCCTGCCGAATGCTGGAAGCTGCGGTGGAGGCATCCCTCGATCCTCAATTCCCCCCCCTTCCTAGAGCTTCTGATATGGCAGCATTGGACCTTTATGTTCAGGTTCCCTGTATTGCAGACACGGCTGGTCGGATCACCCCCCCGATTGAAGTAGACACTGCTGAGGCGGTAGGATGGCAGCAAGTCAAAAGTCGCAAGTTCCCTGTTTTGCGACCATCTCCCACACGTCCGACATCCAAGGTAATAGAGAGCACGATGAAAAGGGCCAACCCCCGGACTACACCCTCGATTACAAAAGGAGTAGTGGATCTCTACGCCTCGGCCTCGTTTTCTTCGGAAGACGACTTGGATGATGTTGTAACTCTCCCCATGGAAAAATAAAGCTGGTCGCCTTCCACCTCCCTCCAAGTCGCATCCGCTCCTAACAAACCGGCTTTGACGAGTAGCCGGGGGCGACCCTTAAGGAGGTAAGCCTCCCTGTTTTTTGGGTAGTATAGTTGGTATTAATGAATGTTGGTTTTTGGAATGTCCGAGGTCTTGTAGACCCGGTCAGACAGTCTGAAGTCAGGAATTTTGTAAAGTCTAATCATTTATGTTGCGTTGGGTGATAGAGACCAAGGTACCACCTCCTAGATTTGGTACCATATCATCCGGTTTATTTCTGGATGGGTTTGACCGCAAATAATGCTTTTTCTAATCGTGGCCGTATTTGGGTTGGATGGAACCCGCTTTTGGTGGCCTTTGATGTTTGTCATATGTCTAGCCAGATTATTCATGGTACTCTTATAATGTTGTCTTCTGGGACTAGTATATATCTCTCAGTGGTATACGGTGAGCACACTTTTGCTACCAGGAGAGCTCTCTGGAATGACTTAATACATTTAAGCTCCTCTCTAAAAGACAGCCCATGGTTGGTGGCTGGCGACTTTAACGCAATCCTGGATTCCTCAGACCGTATGGGCAGCCCAGATACTTGGATTCCTGCGTTCGATGAATTCAAGGAATGTCTTCAACAGGCGGAGCTTTTTGATCTAAGGTATGTTGGGTTCCGGTTCACTTGGTCATCCTTTTCAGGTGTCAACAGGAAACAACGCAAAATAGATCGTGTACTTGTTAATAATGCCTGGTGCGCATTGTTCTCCTACTCAGAAGCATCTTTCCTTGCCCCGGGTATATCAGACCATACTCCAATGGTTGTAAGGATTCTTGCACCAAATCCACGACGTTCACCATTCAAATTCTTCAATATGTGGATGAATCACCCGGACTTCTCCATGATAGTTTCCCAGGTTTGGCAAGCACAAATTAGAGGTTCTCCTATGTTCAAGCTATATGGTCGTCTCAAACTCCTTAAAGGCCGTTTGAAGACTCTTAACAAGGAAGCCTTCTCAGATATCTCCAAGAGAGCATCTGATGCCAAACAGGCCCTTACTGATACTCAGGAAGCCCTAACCCAAGATCCTCAAAATGAGAGCTTGGTGGCCTTAGAGCATATCCAGCTCAAGAACTTCTATGCCCTCAGATCACAGGAGGAATCTCTATTCAGACAAAAGTCAAGAATACGCTGGCTCAAAGAAGGGGATCTAAATACAAAATTTTTTCACCAATCAGTCAACCATCGACATCTTCGCAACAGAATCATCTCGGTTTTGGATAGTTCTGGTCAGTTGGTTACTGATCCGGGAGAGGTTCAACAGGTATTTGTCTCCTACTTCCAAGAGGTTCTTGCCCCAGTAGAGATGCCCATGAGACCATCCATTCAGGAGCTCATGGAACTCATTCAGTCTCCGCTCAACGATGATCAGGTCACACTCTTATCTCAGCCTTTTCTACCATCGGAGGTCCGAGATGCCATGTTCTCCCTTGCTGGGAATAAAGCCCCGGGACCTGATGGTTATAATGCAGATTTTTTTAAGAAGAACTGGGACATAGTGGGTCCCTCAGTAACAATAGCTGTCTTGGATTTCCTTGAATCAGGACGTATGCTAAAGGAGATTAATAACTCTATCATTGCTTTGGTGCCTAAAGTCCATAATGCCACCTCGGTGACAGACTATAGACCTATTGCGTGCTGTAATACTATCTACAAGTGCATCACTAAGCTTCTCTCAAAGCGTATTGCAGCAGTTCTCCCGGATCTCATTAGCCCAGTCCAAACTGCTTTTGTAAAAGGAAGGAGGATTAAGTATTTTGTGGATTTCATTCCAAGCCACATATTCCAAAATGCGCTATTAAAGTGGACTTCAGGAAGGCATATGATACTCTAAACTGGGACTTTCTGGAAGCTACTCTTCAAGCTTTTCGGTTTCCGAACCACCTCATTAAGCTAATAATGGTATGTGTTCGCTCCCCGAAATTCTCCATCGCCATGAACGGCGAACTTCATGGATTTTTCTCTAGTGGGCGTGGACTTAGGCAAGGCGACCCTATATCCTCCTACCTCTTTACTTTAGCTATGGAGGTATTTACGGGAATCATTAACTCCCATACCCGGCGCCGGAGTACCGATACTATTGGAGATGCGGGACTACTCGTCTTTCACATCTCTTCTTTGCCGATGATGTTTTCTTGTTCGGTGAAGCCAGTCCAACCTCTATTTCCCGCATCAAGGATGGACTTGACTTATTCTCTCGCCCTGGAGCGGATTGGTTCCGAATCCCAACAAAAGTGAAGTTTTTATCTCCAGGAGGTTCTTTGGAGGTCGAGACCAAATCCCGCATGCCTTTGGCTTTAGGCGGGGTCCTTTCCAAGTCAAATATTTGGGTGTGCCTATTATTACGCCGAGGCTGAATAAAGTGGATTGCCATGCCCTAGTACGTCTCATTCGCTAGAGTTCAATCCCGGACCCATCGCTTCCTCTCTTTTGCGGGTCGACTACAACTTATCAAATCGTCTTGCATTCAATCCATGTGTATTGGGCATTCATTTTCTGGTTGCCTTCGTCGTAGTACACAAAATAGAACAAATTTGCGGGCAGTTTTGCGGAAGGGCCCGGCCATGGGGCCGGGTGGAGCAAAAGTGTCTTGGGAAGATGTTTGCCTCCCAAGCTGGAAGGAGGTCTAGGGCTTCGCAGATTCGGGATAGCAATAAAGCTGCCATGATCAAACACATTTGGAATCTTTTACCGACAAAGAATCCTTATGGTGCAAATGGATCCATGCCATCCATCTCAAAAGAAAAGAGTTCTGGAATTCGAGATCCTCCCACTACTTGCTCATGGGCGTGGAAGAAGATTTCGGCACTTAGAAGGGAATACTCCCCTTCTTCAAATGGAAGATAGGTGATGGCCTGTCCACTTCACTTTGGTTCGACCCTTGGCTTGATATAGGCCCTCTTACGGTATTATTCTCCAACCCCGACATATACCAATCAGACCTCACTAGGGAAGCTAAAGTAGCGGACATATACTCTCCCCTTGGTCAAACAATCCTCCGGGAACTCTCATCTTGGCATCTCTTGGTCCCCACTCTCACTCACGGCTCGGACTATCTCACCTGGGAAGCGGATCCCTCAGGCAAGTTCTCGATTGCATCAGCATGGGCAGCAATCCGTAGGAAATCCCATGCAGTTCCTTGGTCATCCTTTGTGTGGAGTAAGGCCATCGTCCCTCGACACCAATTTCTCCTTTGGTTGATTACCAAAAACCGCCTCCCAACCCAGGAATATCTTATGTCCTTTGGTAGGATCTCTAATGTAGCTTGTGCCTTTTGTAATACTCGACCGGACTCGGTCGACCATCTTTTTTTTTTGTGGTCTTCCTAACTCCCTAGCTATGTTCGGGCTTCCAAATGTAACCTTCCTTGGTATAACTCTTCATGGCCGGATAATCTTCTATGGGCCATCAACTCGTCTGGTAGAGGGTTCTCAAAGGAAATTGCTCGGTTTTCCTTTGGCGCCCTTTGCTACATTATTTGGAAGACGAGAAACAATATTATCTTCCGAGCTCGAGTGTACATGTGTCGACATGAAACATTACCTCCAAGGCGATCAAGGACAAGGCGGCGTTTAAAAGGGTGGAAGACAACTCCAGCAATAGGCGTATGCAGCAGGGATGGGGAATAGACCATAGTATCTTTGATCTAGGTCCCGAGTGATGCCTATGAATGGCTCCTCTGGCTTTTTGTTTAGTTCTTGTTTCTGTATCTCTTTGGTTCGTCCGCGGTACCCCCTCACTCCAGCGATCTGTTTGTCCTGTAGAGTGAGTGTCGGTGCCATGGCTCGCCTTTCCCTGTATAGGTTCTTTGCTTGAAAGCTTATAATACTTACCTTACCAAAAAAAAAAACATAGTAGGTGGTGACGGTGCCCGCAGAATTGCCGGGGACAAGCTTGAGTTGCATGTCGATGCTGCCAAAGAGGAACTCGTTCTTGGACTGAAACCCGGAGCCTGAGTACTTGTCGAGAGAGAGGGTGAGAAGGTCACCGCCTTGAGATATCTTGGTTCGCTTGCCGCCCCAGATGAGGTCGAAGTCCCGGTAGAAATTACCAGCTTGAGCCCCCGCCATCATGAGAGAGCTCATGACCAGACAGATCGCCACTAAAGCTACCTTCATCTTTCAACACTCCACCATCCAGTTGGGAGAAGAAGAAGCAGCTTGAAACAGAGGGCTTTTGCGAGTGTTGGACGTGATGGGTGCATGGGAAGAAGGTATTTATACATGTTAATCAGCGTTTTGTGTTAAAAAGAAAAACGTTTGACTCTAGAGAGAGGGGGGAGAGAGATTCTTCCAGCTGTAGACAGAGGACATGAATGTTTATCAGATGTTGTGTTGTTCTATGGATACTGCGCGTCTAGTTAGCTTCTACACAAGGCGGCTCTGTAAAGAAATCTCTTACGAGATGAACTGACTTTTGTCGCATTTGCACTCGCCGGGAAGCTGTAGCCTGTCGTCAAGAGCTTAGCTTAATGAATCATATCAAATCACTATAACTTGACAATATTTTTAGGGTCCATCTCTTAAATATATGCAAATCAAATGGCTATCTCGTCAGTAAAGGTTGGTTTGACTTTTTGAGGGTCTTTCAACATTTCCGACTGCATCCTCATTATGGCAATTGCCCATTCATCAAGTGGTGGCCTCTGGACTGTTCCCAACGAGGACTGTTCCCGACTCCTCATGGTGAGCTGGCTCGGTTTGGAAATAGGGGATGCGTTTAAGAAGCTGCACTGAACACAACGGCTCTCGGACATTCAAACATGAGCAATGGAAGTTTCCTGATAACATGGATGCTCATTCGCATGAGAAAGTTCTGTAATTACCCGTGTAAATGAGTAACTCTTCAATGCGACGTAGGAGGCATTTCTGGCTAGAGGGGCAAGATGAGAACTTACACGACATCTTTTAACTGTTGAGAATCGTTTACCACAGTCATTATCTACATATGGGAACGAGATCAAACACCAGTTTGCGCATATAAGAAGAATGTGAGCATGAGAAGTCAGAGAAGGATTAAGGCAATTAGGTTGTGCAATGTACGCACACGCCAAGTAGATATGATCTACCCTAGTTCCTTATTATGCATCGATATCCTTGGAGATGCGCGTGACAGGCTGACAGATTAAAGCCACGTTTTGCTTCGGTCTACGCAGCTGCCAGATCATGCGACCCGCACGTGTCATGAAAGAATGTCAACTTCCCCGTGCTTTGAGCCGCGTCTGCTCCTGCCAAGGGAGGCAAAAACGAAAGTCACATTAAAGAATACGCAGGAATCTCTCTCTCTCTCTCTCTCTCTAAAAAATTTAGGTCTTGTTTTCAAGGAGGGTGTCTCAACACGTACGTGCACACAGCTTGAGTAGTGGTTGCATGCATGGGTTTTGCTTCTGCTTTGTTTCCAATGGTGGAAATCTTGTCTATCTTTCCAAAGGGTGTATGGACCTGGCCAGGTGCGTATATGTCAACCTCACCCAAAGACTACCTTCACCCTTTGAATTAATTAATACGGTAATGAAATATTGCCAGCTGACATTTGGTCATTGCTTTGGAGGACTGTCTTGTCTTGGAGCCTTCGGGGAATCAGGTAGCCCATGCTGCTACGTTCGTTAATCTCCTGGTCAGAGCTTTTCCCAAAATGCCTGACCAATAAAAATATAAGTCCCAGGGACACTACAAGTATATCTGATATGGTTCTTAGCGATAGTATTATGTCAATAAATTATGAGCTAATTAGAATTATTAACTATGCCACACCACATAACTTCTCTAGTCCTCTCTAACTTTTTTTTAATATAGTTCATATGTGCATCTGAACAATTTCCCTCCCAAGCGCAAGCTTAGTATTAGGTCTGCTTCCACTTAAATCAAGTATCCTTCTGAATCAAGATGTCTCAACTTAATCTCCACCTTCCTTCATCGCAAGTCTTTTTCTCGAGACCAAACCATGAAAGTTGACATTGGGGTTGTGCTAGTATACCATAATGCCCATCTTCACCTCAAGTTTCTTTCTCTAGACTGAACAATGAAGGCCGTTATTAGGACTACATTGTTACACCACAATGCCACCTTCATCTCTAATCTCTTTCATCAAATTGAACCGTGAAAGCTTCTAAAAAACGCATTAATCATGAGATTACTTCTTTGAGAAATTCATCAGACATCAATACACACTGTAAGTGAGCCACCAAATCAACCATTGGCTTTAACACCAATGTTGGGAGTGCACAATTAGAAGCACAATACCTTCACCAGGGAAAATTTCCAAGAGAGAGAAGTTCAAACCAGTCCATATATCTTACCTTCACCAAAAAACTTAAATCAATGAGTTACGAGAGAACTAAGATTATTCAATACTCCACAACATCAAATCTTTGATGTGCGACTTTTTCTAGTACAATTCGCATGGGCAACTCAACATATCATGTTTAAAATTATTTCGAATGGAGGGCGTGGCAGTTCGGAGTTTCAGGAGCTCTTCTTGTATAATCAAAGTGGGTGAGGATGAAATTGCTGACATGTGCATGCCAATCTTCCTTCTCGCCGTGGTTGTGGTGCAATGAATATGCATCTGGGCGGTTGTATGTAGATATGCTTTTGAAATCGACTTCCGCTTTAGGAAACAATGACAGCTGATTAATTCAATGTTTGTACACACGTCTCAGGCAGATTAGAATATTCTTGTCGGTTACCCTTTTCTCTCCCAAGCAATAAGCAGACAGGTCATTCATGGATGCCGCCAGAGTGGAAGTGAAAATTATCTTTCAACATCAATTTCCAAATATAAGTAATTAATCGAACTAAAACATGGTAAGAACTTCAGCTATCATAATTTTATCAGCTCAAAATGAAATTTCAAGAGACTAATATTTTGGACTAAGGCCAAAACTGAAGGAATCATTCAGAATTAAATGTTTCTAAGAAAACCAATGGAAAAACTCTAGCTGTTCATAAATACATAGGTAGACCTGTTCCAAGGTCGGTATCAAAGCTCAATTGGTCCATTCCTAGTTATTGGAATTGGGACCGAATTGATTTCCTTCAGAATTTAATTGACGACACTCTGGTCAAACTTGGCCAGACGCTCATCTCTGAATACTACCCAACCAACTGGTGTACCTATTAAGGGGGAAAAAGAAATGAAGTCAAGGCTAGCTAATTATCACCAACGATTTGTTTTTCATTATTTCTTGTATCTCAATTTACAGAAAGAACGAAAGAATTTGGCAATATGTAGGCGCTAATTAATCAGAACACATGTGCAAGAAAATCTTTTAGGTGCTCTCAAATTTCAGCTCTCAGTTCTTGCATTCGGGAGGGAGGCCCTGAGGGAAGCGCTTCAAGTCGGCACAGTAGTTATAGATCATGAACTTCTTCTGCACCCACTTGAGCCTCCGCCTTCCGCTGGTGTCCAGTGCTTGAGTCTGCCACATGTCGCTGCCGGAAGTGGTGGAGCTGGTGGTGGTCGTGGAAGCACAGGAAGACTTCCCGGCCGACCATGTGCAGCCATTGGCGTTGAAGTTGCGGTAGGAAGCAGTGAAAGGAGCTTGTGTCCAGTCGGTCTTGACGCGCCCGCCCATGGTGGCCCAATCGTCCGCGTTCCACAGGCTTGAGTAAATCCTCATGGCCTGTTTGTTGGGGAATGGGATACCCATCGATTCCTTGTTGACGAATTCTCTTATAGGCACATCGTCCACCAAGAAACTGATAGAAATTAAGAACAACCAGCTTGTTAGCGTGTGTTCGGGTTTAGGTAGAGAATTGTTACTTGGATGAAAAAACATTAGAATGATTCGTGAACATACAGGATGCGTTGAGGGTTCCAGAGGATGGAGTAGGTGTGGAAGGCCTTGGTTGGGTCGAACCAGAGATAAAACTGCTGCTCGCGGTTGCCTTTGCCCTTAGTGAATACGTTGGTGTGCACAATGTAGGGGTTGCCTGACAGATTCCCCAGGAACTCGAAGTCGATCTCATCATGCGTCGGCCCTTGAGAAGACAACTGCATATATAGTGTAGCAAAGGAATGTTGTCAATCTCATGTTCCTGTCGATGCTAATTAAGTAGGAGAGAGATTAGTATGTTAGCAAGTGCACAAATTGAATGTGTGAAGACACATACGTAGTAGGTGGTGACGGTGCCAGCAGAATTGCCAGGGACGAGCTTCATTTGCATGTCAATGCGGCTGAAGAGGAACTCGTTCTTGGACTGAAACCCGGAGCCAGAATACTTGTCGAGAGAGAGGGTGAGAAGCTGACCACCTTCAGATATCTTGGCTCGCTCCCCGCCCCAGGTGAGGTCGAAGTCCTTGTAGAAATCACCGGCTTGAGCCCCCATCATCATGAGAGAGCTCATGACCAGACAGACCACAACTGAAATCACCTTCATCGTTCAACACTCTACAACAGTAAGGAGGAGAAGCAGCTTGAAAACAGAGGGGCTTTTGCGAGCGATGGATATGATGGAAGCATGGGAACGAGGTATTTATACACGTTAACCAGGGTTGTCAGTGTTTAAAAAAGGTTTGACTCTGCAGAGAGGCAGAGAGGGAGAGAGAGAGAGAGAGAGAGAGAGAGAGAGAGAGAGAGAGAGAGAGAGAGAGAGAGAGATTCTTCCAGCTGTTGACAGAGGATATAAAACCTCATCAAATGCCGTGTTGATATTGGATAGTGCGCGTCTGGTTAACTTCTACACCAGGCGGATCTGCGTCTCTTATTAGATAGAGCTCATTTTGTTGGCATTTGCACCCGCCAGGAAGCTGTCCTGAAGAGCTCAGCTTAATAAACTATATCAGATGACACAGTTGCCCACCATTTTTGCACTCGCACGGTCAGAATAGGTTCCTTCCTCTTAAATATATGGAAATCAAATGGCTATCAAACGTTAGTAAAAGGTGGTTTGACTTTTAATGGGTTTTCAACAATTCCGACTGCATCCTCATTATTGCTGTTCCCCATTCATTTGGTGGTGGCCGGCCCGGGCTTATTTCAGCCCTAGACTCCTTGGCTCGTTGAACTCAGCCATGTGAGCTGGCTTGGGTTGGAATTAGCGGATGCGTTTAAGAGAATGCACTGAATATAAGGACTCTTGGATATTCAAACACCAACAATGCAAGTCTTCTGAAAATGAATGTATGCTCATGTTCACAAGAAAGCTTTGTAATTATTAGTGTAAGGAAATCACTAACATGACAATTCACAAGTTGGCCAAGTCAATGTGTCATTTAGGACGGCCGACAATGATCGGATACTATATTGGTAATTCCTGGCAACAACTATGTGAAAGGACCATGTTGGAATTTTGATCAAAAGTTTAGGATTACCAACAAAATTGAAAGTTTATGAATTATTTGGCATACTTACAGTAGGTTTAAAATGACTTGAAATTATTCCCAGTAGAAGGTGCGAGATAAGAAATTCTATGAAACCTTAGCCTGTGAGAATCATCGACCAAAATCATTATCAATATATGGGAACAAGATGAATCGCCGGTTTGTGCATATAAGAAGAATCTTAGCACGAGGAAGTTAGAAAGGGCTAGAGCAATTAGGCTGTAGATATGAACTACCCTAGTTCCTCATTGTGCACCGACCTTCTTTTCTTTCCTTTGAGTTTTCCTAGGAGATGTGTGCGTGTGTGACAGGCCAACAGATTAGAGTTTTGCTTTGCTTCGGTCTACGCAACCCGCCCGTACCACAGAATAACGTCACTTTCCCATGCTTTGAGTCGCATTTGCTCCTGCCAAGGCAGACAACAACGAAAGCCACGAGAAAGAAAACGTAGGAATCTCTCTCTATGAGAAAATTCAGGTCTTGTTTTCGATGAGGGTGTCTCAAAACGTACGTGCACACGGCTGGAGTAGCGGTTGTACGCGTGGGGCTTTACTTCTGCTTTGTTTCGGAAGGTGGGAACCTTATCTATAATTTCCAATGGGTGGATAGACCTGACCCGAATGCAGATATATCAATCTCACCAAAAACAACCTTGACCCTGTTAAGTAATTGGAAGCTGGCATTTGGTTATTGCCTTGGAGGATGGTCTTGTCATGGAGCCTTCGGGGAATCAGGCATGTCTCTGTTGCTACGTACCGTCATTTCCTGGCGAGAGCTTTTCCCAAAATGCCTGAACGAAAATAAAGAAAAAGAAAAAAGTGCTAGGGACACCACAAGACTATTTGTTATGGTTCTTTGCGGTAGTTTCAACCGTGAAAACAAACGATGTATATCAAAAAAAGGTGTTTTGACGAACAATTCAAAATTGCAACCCCTGGTAACAATTTTTAGCAACACTTCTGACAATCTTTAGAAAATGGTCCGTCTGGTTTCAATGTGAGATGTCTAAAAAACTCATATCACTAAATAGTTAATTACTTAAAATAACATTTAACAACACAGTTTTTGGGCACATAGCACTATCGTGATATAGTGAGTCTATGTTGTATGAACTTCAATACCGATCTACATACAAAATTGGAATGTACTAAGTGATGTAACTGGTTATTTATTAGGAGCTACTTAGCAGACCAACTTATTTAAACGGCCAATTACACATCACATTGCTCTATTAGGTTTTCCGCGCACTTTTTAGCTATTTCTTGAGGTCAGTTACTTTTTTCTAGCTTTATATATGACTAAAATATCAAAATGGGGTTCAACTTTGTATGTCCATGATTATCCAAACTTTTGATTCAAAAATTCTGACAGGTGCAAGAAACCATTTGGAAGTGTGAAATAAAAACTTGATTTTTTTACTTGAAGAGATCGCCAAGAGATAGCCTAAGCCCAAGTCCAAACTTGAAATTTATCATGTTAGACGCATTTTAACTCAAAAATTTTAGTCAACCAATTGTGGGCCAAATAAGATTACTAATTGTTCTATACTAAATCAATTCTCTATTCCCGTGACTTTTTTTAATACAGCTCATACGTGCATCTCAACAATTTTGCCCTTATTTACAAACTTAGTGTTAGGTCTACTCCCTCTTAATTCAAGTATATTTTTGAATCAACATGCCTCAACTTAATTTCCATTATCCTTCATTACCGGTCTTTTTCTCCAAACCAAACCGTGAAAGTTCACATTGGGATTGCGTTGGTATACCATAAGGCCCACCTTCGCTTAAGGTTCGTTTCTCAAGACCGAAAAATGAAAGCTGTCGTCTAGACCGCATTACTATAGCATAACACCACCTTCATCCCTGGTCTCTTTCATCAAACTGAGCCATAAAAATTGCCCAAAAATTTTGTAAATCACAAGATTACTTTGAGATATTCATAGACTACGATACACATTGTGAGTGTGCCACCAATCAACCATTGACTCTAACAACAATATTGGGAGTGTACAACAAAAGCCCGAGACCCTCACCTAAAAAATCACTAAGAAGAAACAAAGTCCGAACCCATCAATATATTTAGTTGGACCCATTTACTCTAAGAAACTTAAGTCAATGAGTTACAAGGTAACTAGGATTATTTAGTATTCCACAACACATCAAATCTTTTGTGTGTGTGTGGCTTTTTCTAGTAGAATTTGCACGCACTTCTCAACTTATCACGTTTAAAATTATTTTAAATAGAGGGCGTCGCAATTTATAGTTTCAGGAGCTCTCATACCAAGTTTTGGGGCGGGGGGAAATATTGGTCTTCTTGTATGATCAAAGTGGGTGAGGATGAGATTGCTGACATGAATGCATGCCAATCTTTCTTCTCGGCGTGGTTGTGGTGCAATGAAAATGCATCTGGCCAGGTGTATGTAGATATGCTTTTGAAATCGACTTCCGCTTTGGGAAACAATTACAACTGATTAACTCAAAGTTTGCCGCCTCAAGCAGATTAGAATATTCTTGTCGGTTCACCCTTTTGTCTCCCAAGCAATAAGCAGACAGGTCATTCATGAATGATGCCGGAGTGGATATAAATAAAAATTATCTTTTAACGTCAATTTCCAAATATAAGTAATTAACCGAACCAAAACATTGTAAGTACTCCAGCTATCATAATTTTATTAGCTCTAAATGAAACTTTAAGAGACTAATATTTTGGACTAAGGCTGAATGGGAGGAATTATTCAGAATTACATGTTTCTAAGAAAACTTATGGAAAAACTCTGTTTTTTTCAGAAATACGTACACCGGCTCCAAGGTCGACATCAGACCTTAATTGGTCCGGTCCTAGATTCGAATTGTTGGAACCAGAACCGAACTGGGTTCCTTCGGAAGTCAATGGGTAACGCCAGTTTCAAGATCGAACTTGGCCAACGATTAAAGTAGAAAAAGAAATGAAGTCAAGCATAGCTAATTATCCACCAACGATTTGTTTTCATTATTTCTTGTAGCTCAATTTACAGAAAGAACAAAAGAATTCGGCAATATGTACACGCTAATTAATCAGAACGCGTGTGCTAGAAAATCTCTTAGGTTCTCTCAAATTTCAGCTCTCAGTTCTTGCATTCGGGAGGGAGGCCCTGAGGGAAGCGCTTCAAGTCGGTGCAGTAGTTGTAGATCATGAACTTCTTCTGCACCCACTCGAGCCTCTGCCTTCCGCTGGCGTCCAGTGCCTGAGTCTGCCACGTGTTGTCGCTGGACGTGGTCGAGCTGGTGGTGGTCGTGGAAGCGCAGGACGACTTCCCGGATGACCATGCACAGGCATTGGCGTTGAAGTTGCGGTAAGAAGCGGTGAAAGGAGCTCGAGTCCAGTCGGTCTTCACCCGCCCGCCCATGGTGGCCCAGTCGTCCGCGTTCCACAGGCTCGAGTAGATCCTCATGGCCTGTTTGTTGGGGAACGGGACACCCATCGATTCCTTGTTGACGAATTCTCTTATAGGCACATTGTCCACCAAAAAACTGATAGAATTAAAAAAACCAATGTGTTAATGTGTGTTCAGGTTTAGCGAGAGAATTGTTACTTTGATGAGTTTGGAATGATTAGTGAACATACAGGATGCGTTGAGGGTTCCAGAGGATGGAGTAGGTGTAGAAGGCCTTGGTTGGGTCAAACCAGAGATAAAACTGCTGCTCACGGTTGCCTTTTCCCTGAGTGAATACGTTGGTGTGCACAATGTAGGGGTTGCCTGACAGATTCCCCAGGAACTCGAAGTCGATCTCATCATGCGTCGGCCCTTGAGAAGACAACTGCATATGTAGTATAGCAAAAGAATCTCGTCAATCTGAGGTTCCTTGTCGATGCTAATTAAGCAGGAGAGAGATCAGTGTTATTAGCACGCTTGTAAATTTAATGAATGAAGACACATACGTAGTAGGTGGTGACAGTGCCAGCGGAATTGCCGGGGACAAGCTTGAGTTGCATGTCAATGCGGCCAAATAGGTACTCATTCTTGGACTGAAACCCGGAGCCAGAATACCTGTCGAGAGAGAGGGTGAGAAGCTGACCACCTTCAGATATCTTAGCTCGCTGGCCGCCCCATGTGAGGTCGCAGTCTCGGTAGAAATCACCGGCTTGAGCCCCCATCATCATGAGAGAGCTCGTGATTAGACAGACCACTACTGAAACCACCTTCATCATTCAACACTCTACAACAGTGAGGAGGAGGAGATGCTTGAAAACAGGGGCTTTTGCGAGTGATGGATATGACGGATGCTTGGGAATGAGGTATTTATACACGTTAACCAGCGTTGTCAGTGTTTAAAAAAGGTTCGACTCTACAGAGAGAGAGAGAGAGAGAGAGAGTCTTCCAGCTGTAGGCAGAGAATATAAAACCTCATCAAATGCCGTGTTGATATGTGGATAGTGCGCGTCTGGTTAACTCCTACACGAGGCGGCTGTGCGTCTCTTATGAGATAGAGCTCACTTGCACTCGCCGGGAAGCTGTCCTTGGAGATGTGTGTGCCTGACTGGCCGACAGATTAAAGTTTTGCTTTGCTTCGGTCTACGCAGCTGCCAGATCAGGCAACCCGCACGTGCCATAAAATAATGTCAACTGCCCGATGCATTGAGCCGCATCTGCTCCTGCCAAGGGACACGAACGAAAGCCACAAGAAAGAATACGGAGGAATCTCTCTCTCTCTCTCTCTCTCTCTCTCTCGTTTTCAAGGAGGGTGTCTCAACAAGTACGTGCGCACAGCTTGAGTAGTGGTTGCATAAATGGGTTTTGCCTCTGCTTTGTTTCCAATGGTGGAAATCTAATCTGTCTTTCCAATGGGTGTATGGACTTGGCCAGGTGCATGTATGTCGACCTCACCCAGAAACTACCTTGACCCAGTTGAAATATTGCAAGCTGGCATTTGTTTATTGTTTTAGAGGATTATCTTGTCATGGAGCCTTCGGGGAACCAGGCATGCCTTTGTTGCAACGTACCTTCATTTCCTGGCCAGAGCTTTTCCCAAAATACCTGACCCACAAAGAAAAATAGTGCTAGGGACTCTTCAAGACTAGTTGGTATGGCTCTTTGCTGATGTATATCTAAATAGAGTTTGATGAAAACCTCGAATTTTTAACAATTTTTAGCAATGGCTCTGACAACTTTTAGAAAGCGTTTAGTCCGATTTCAATGCGGTGCAAGTTTAAAAAAACTCATACCATTAAATAGTTAATTACTTAGAACAATGCTTCACGACATAGTTTCTGGGCACATAGCACCTTCAATATACAGTGAGTCTATATTGTATAAACTTTGATACCAACTACATACAAAAGGAGTATGTAATAAGTGACGTAACTAGTTGTTTGTTAGGTCTATTCAGCATGACCAACTTTCTTAAACGACCAATTACATGTCACATTACTCGATTAAGTTATTAGTTTTTCCAAGCCCTTTATGATCATTTCGTTGAGGTCAGTTTTTTTTTTCTAGCTTTATATACATGAATAAAATATGAAAATGGGGCTTTTATATACATGACTAAAATATCAAAATGGGGCTTAACTTATTATCGGCATGATTATCCTAACTTTTAATCAACAAATTCTAACATACGTGAGAAACCATCTCATTGTGTTGGAAGCATGCAATAGAAACTTGATTTATTTAGGCTTTACTGGTATAATAGTTTTTAAGCTACTGTGAGAATAACAAATTGTTATGAAACACAAATTCTTGAAGGAAATGACTTTACAACAATTTATAATTACTTGTTATTTAATTTTTTGTGGTTCTGAACAAACTATTATTCTTACAATAAATTAAAAACTGTCACCCAATCATTTCTCATCTTTTTATTTGGGAAGATCACCAAGAGGTGCCCAAATCTAAACTCATAACATATCACATTAGACCAACTTTCACTTAAAATGTTAAATCAATAAGTTATATGCTAACTAAAATTATTAACTACTTTATATCACATCAATTCTTTAGTCCTATGACTTTTTCTAATACCACTCATACATGCCTCTCAACAATCTTGCTCTCATGTACAAGCTAAGTGTTGAGTCTGCTCCCACTTAATAAAAGTATATTGCCAAATCGGCATGTCTCAACTTAATCTCCGCTATCCTTCATCATAGCTCTTTTTCTTCAGACCAAACCATGAAAGTTCACATTAGGATTGCACTAATCATGATGGCCACCTTCACCTCGAGACCAAACAATGAATGCTACTGTCGAGATCGCATTGCTTGAACATAATGCCACCTTCATCCTTGGTCTCTTTCATCAAACTGAACCATGAAAGCTACATATAGATTGCGTTAATCATGAGATTACTTCTTTGAAATATTAACTAGACTCTAATGCACATTGTGAGTGGGCCACCAATCAACCATTGGCTTTAACACCAATGTTGGGAGTGCACAATAAAAACCCGATACCTTCACTTGGGGAAATTATCGAAAAAGTCAAAATCTAAACTCGTCGGTATATCTAGTATATCAGATCTTCATTCAAAAACTTAAGCCAACGAGTTTTGAGGTAACTAGAATTAGGGCGCGCATGACAACGTTTTTGTTCCTGGGAGCAGTTTCTGCTCAAAAATTATTCTTTTTTGTTTCTGTTTCCGGGAACAATTTTTGAGCATTTGAAGGCATTTGATAACTGTTCAAAATTTTTATTCCGAAAACAGAATTGCGTTTGATAAAAATTTCCAATCTTTTGATTCTTTTAATTTTCTTTTTTCTTTTTTTTTTCCTCCCCTTCTTTCTGTTGGCTGTCGTCGGCGAGGCTCGGCCTCATAGATCTAGGCGAAGCCAAGCCTCACAGATCTGGGTGAGGCCAAGCCTCGACTGGCCGCCACCGGTGAGGCTCGCCTCCCCAGATCTGGGTGAGGCGAGGCTGAGCCTCGCCGATGGTCGGGCGAGGCTCCGGCAAGCTTGCCGAACCTCACCCTGGCCTGGTGAGGCACTAGTGAGCTCATCGGTGGCAACGATGGGGCGGCTGAGGGGTAGGAGGAGGAAGAAGAAGAAAGGAAAAAGAGAAAGAGAAAGAAAGAGAAAAAAAAAAAAAAGAGGAAAAAAAAACTGTTTCTTAAAATTATTCCCGGGAACAAGAAGCAACTTTTTCTTGTTTCGATTTCTACTCTAAATCTATTCCGGGGAATAAATTTGTTCTCGGGAATAAAAAATTTACCAAACGTATTTCTGTTCTCAAGAACAAAAAATTTGCTCCCAGGAACAAAAGAACATAAATAACTGTTCCCGGGAGTATTACCACAGCACATCAAATCTTTGAATTGTAATTTTTTCTAAAATTAGCTCGTGCATCTCAACATATCATGTTTAAAATTATTTTGAATATAGGTGTCGCAATTTGGAGTTTCAGGAGCCGTCGTACCAAGTTTTTTTTTTGGGGGGGGGTTTTTGTTCTTCTTGTATTATTAAAGTGGGTGAGGATGAGATTGCTGACATGGGTGCATGCCAATCTTCTCATCTGGGCAGGTGTATGTAGATATGCTTTTGAAATCGACTTCCTTTTCGGGAAACAATTACAGCTGATTAACTCCATGATTGTACACCACACGCCTCAACCAGATTAAAATATTCTTGTCGGTTTACCCTTTTGTCTCCCGAGCAATAATCAGACAGATCGTTCATGAATGATGCCAGGGTGGAATTAAATTTCGAATGTATGTCCTCCAGCTATCATAATTTTATTAGCTCTAAATGAAATTTCAAGAGACTAATATTTTGGACTAAGGCCAAAAGGGAATCATTCAGAATTAAAAGTTTCTAAGAAAACTTACGGAAAAACTGTGTCTGTTCAGAAATATGTAGACCGGTTCCCAGGTCGGAATCAGAGCTTAATTGGTTCAGGCCTAAATTGGAGTTGTTGGAACTGGGATCAAATTGATTCAAGATCGAACTTGGCCAACGAATAAAGGGGAAAAAGAAATGAAGTGAGGGCAAGCTAAATGTCCACCAACGGTTTGTTTTCATTATTTCTTGTAGCTCAATTCACAGAAAGAACAAAAAGAATTCGGCAATATGTACATGCTAATTAATCAGAGCACATGTGCAAGAAAATCTCTTAGGTTCTCTCAAATTTCAGCTCTCAGTTCTTGCATTCGGGAGGGAGGCCCTGAGGGAAGCGCTCCAAGTCGGTGCAGTAGTTGTAGATCATGAAGTTTTTCTGCACCCACTCGAGCCTCTGCCTTCCGCTGGCGTCCAGTGCCTGAGTCTGCCACGTGGTCGAGCTGGTGGTGGTCGTGGAAGCACGGGACAACTTCCCGGCTGACCATGCACAGCCATTGGCGTTGAAGTTGCGGTAGGAAGCAGTGAAAGGAGCTTGAATCCAGTCAGTCTTGACGCGTCCACCCATGGTAGCCCAGTCGTCTGCGTTCCACAGGCTCGAGTAGATCCTCATAGCCTGCTTGTTGGGGAACGGGACCCCCATGGATTCCTTGTTGACGAATTCTCTTATAGGCACATTGTCCACCAAGAAACTGATAGAAATTGAAAAAACCAATGCGTTAGTGTGTGTTCAGGTTTAGCTAGAGAATTGTTACTTGAGGAAAAAACATTAGAATGATTGATAAACGTACAGGATGCGTTGGGGGTTCCAGAGGATGGAGTAGGTGTGGAAGGCCTTGGTTGGGTCGAACCAGAGATAAAACTGCTGCTCGCGGTTGCCTTTGCCCTGAGTGAATACGTTGGTGTGCACAATGTAGGGGTTGCCTGACAGATTCCCCAGGAATTCAAAATCAATCTCATCGTGTGCCGGCCCTTGAGAAGATAACTGCATATATTTTGTAGCAATGTAGTCAGTTTTATCTGGAACTACTATTCTTTGTAATGCTAATTAAGTAGGAGAGAGATTAGTATTGTTAGCAAGCGTGCAATTTGAATAGATGAAGACACATACGTAGTAGGTGGTGACGGTGCCAGCGGAATTGCCGGGGACGAGCTTCATTTGCATGTCTATGCGGCCAAAGAGATACTTGTTCTTGGACTGAAACCCCGAGCCAGAGTACTTGTCGAGAGAAAGGGTGAGAAGCTGACCACCTTGGGATATCTTGGCTCGCTGGTCGCCCCAGGTGAGGTCGATGTCCCGGTTGAAATCACCGGCTTGAGCCCCCATCATCACAAGAGAGCTCAGGACCAGACCGACCGCTACTAGAACCACCTTCATCTTTCAACACTCTACTAGAAGAAGGGAGAGAAGAAGCTTGAAGCAGAGGGCTTTTGCGAGTGATGGATACGATGGATGCATGGGAAGGAGGTATTTATACATGTTAACCAGCGTTCATTAGTGTTTAAAGAGAGGTTTGACTCTAGAGAGAGAGAGAGAGAGAGAACTTGCTTCCAGCTGTGGACAGGGGACACGAACGTTTATAAAATGTCTGGGTTGCTACTTGGATACCGCGCGTCTGGTTAGCTTCTACACGAGGCGTCACTGCGTGACTTTTAATGAGGTAGAGCCGAGTTGTCGTGTCATTTGCACTGGCTTGGAAGCTCCGTGGAGAGAACCAAGCTTAACCAATTTTATCAAAATCACACAATTCCACGACATTTGCACGCACTTGCACCCCCAAAATGGGGTCCATCCCTTAAAAATGTGTGAGAATTAAATGCCCATCTTGTCAGCAAAGGTTGGTCTGACTTTCAATGGGTTTTTCAACAATTCCGACTGCATCCTCATTACTGCTCTTGCCCATTGCTCTAGACTCCTTGGCTCATTGAACTCGTCGTGGGGATACGTTTAACAGACTGCACTGAATAGGAGGACTCTCAAGCATCAACAAGGGAGGCTTTCTGATATTCGCCCACTGGAGCTCATAACAACATGTACGATTGTTTTTATCAGAAAGCCTATCGTAATACGGGTAAACATGTAGCTCTTCGGTTTGACATGGCCGACGTCTTTCAGTTAGACCGGGCGAGACAAGAAATTCTACGGCATCTCTAACTTTCGAGAATTATTGACCAGAATCATCATCGGTGTGTATCATCTACCCTACCCTAGCTCCTAATTATGCATCCATCTTCTTTATTATTTTCCCTTTGAGTTATCCTTGGAGATGCGCGTTTGACAGGCCGACGGATGAAAGCTGTGCTTTTGTTTCGGTGTACGCAGCTGCCAGATCATGCGACCCGCACGTGCCATAAAATAATGTGGACTTCCCCAAGCTTTGAGCCGCATCTGCTCCTGCCTAGGGAGACAAAAGCGAAAGCTACAAGAAAGAATGCGTAGGAATCTCCCTCTCTCTTTCTATCTAAAAAATTTAGGTCTTGTTTTCAAGGAGGGTGTCCCAACACGTACGTGCACACAGCTTGAGTAGTGGTTGCATGCATGGGTTTTTGCATCTGCTTTGTTTATAAAGGCGGAAATCTTATCTATCTTTCCAGTGGGTGTATAGACCTGGCCAGATGCATATATATATATATCAACCTCACCAAAAACGACCTCGACCCGTGCAATTATTTAGTAGGGTAATGAGATATTGCCAGCTGACTTCTGGTTATTGGTTTGGAGGATTATCTAGTCATGGAGTCTTCGAGGAAGTAGGCATGCATATGTTCGTACGTACCTTAATTTCCTGGCCAGAGCTTTTCCCAAAGTGCTTTAACAAAAGAAGAAGAAGAAGAGAAGAACAAGAAGAAGAAAGAGCTAGGGAAAATGCAAGACTATTGGGTACATCTCTTTTGATTTCTGCTGTGAAAATGGATGATGCATATCTTAGAAAGATTTTTGACAAGTGCCTCAAAATTGTAATGTCTCTTAATAAGCCTTAGCAACGGTTTCAATAACTTTCAGAAAATCGTGAAAAGTTGCTCCATCTAGTTTCAATGATCTGAAAAATATTATTCACTGTTTAGTATGAAAAATCGGATTCGATTTCCTTTCATGCACTCCTTTTAATATTTTTTTCCTTTTTTGAATTATTATTTATTTTTCTCTTATATTTTTCTTTTCTTTTTCTTTTTGCGCTGGCAATCAGCCACAATGAGCCTCATTGGACTTGGGCAAGCTTGTACCTCACCTAGAGCCAGTTGCCATGGCTAGCGACTAGCGGAAGGAGAAGGAAAAAAGAAAAGGAAAGAAAAGATAAAAGAAAAAAAGAAAAAAAATTAAAGACTTGATTTTTGTTTCTAAGCAAAAGAAAAAAAAAGGAAAAAATTAAAATGAGTGTACTAAGGTGAACGTGCTTGATGTGGGTGAAAGGAGGAGGAGGGAATATAATTTAGTTTTTTCAAAAGGAGGAAATCATTTTCATCATTTTTAAATGAGTTTTTTCCATTGATGGAAAAAACGAACGGAGCTAGAGAATTATTACTTGGAGGAAATCATTTATTTTTCACAAATTGAACATTGGGAAATCTAAAAAATATTTTCTTGGAAATTATTTCTGCAAAACGAATAGAACCTAAGTAGTAATTTTTTCCAACTCCTTTTAACTTTTTTTTTGGTTGATGTGAGTTACCTTTTTTTGGCTACATATGTGATTGTAGTATCAAGACGTCTTTGTATGTGTGTGATCATCCCATCATGTTTATAATTGCTTTGACTGAAAGATGTCGTGATTTAGAATTGGGAGCTCTCATATCAAGTGAGGGAGGATAAGATTGCTGACACGGACGCCTACCTCCCCTTCTTCTTGGCTAAGTTGTGATGCAATGAATCTGCATCTAGGCAGGTGTTTTATCCATATGCTTTTGAAATTCTACTAATTCTACTTCGGAAGGAAATTCTACTTAATTAACTCAAAGTTTGTGCACACACGCATCAAGGAGATTAGGTTAATCCTGTTGGTTTAATCTTCTGTCTCTCTAGCAGGAAGCAGACAGGTCATCCATGGATGATGCCAAAGTGGAAGCAAGAAAATATCATCTTTCAAAGTCAATTTCCAAATACAAGGAATCAACCGAACTAGGATATATAATATGGCTAGCTAGCTAGCTTCCAACTCATGCATGGATTAAAAAAAAAGGTCCGATTTCAAAGTCAACTCGACAGAAATGACCGTGTTTGAGCAATCTGGATTTGATCGAAGGAATTGACAAGCGAACAGATCTCACGCAAATCAAACAGCCGCCCTCGTGTACGAATTGAACCAGACCCAAACAACGACAGAAGATAGGAAATCATCGTCAATCAATCTGACGTCATCATTTACTCGAGCTCATGGGATGGTGATGGTCGGGCCACCATGGGCGGTCGTGGGACGCTGCTGAGGATGAAAACAAGAATTGCCTGATAACTGTTACAAGGCTACAAGCAGCATTGGATTTGAAGGCCTAGTTTTGATAGGCTGATGAGTGCAGTGTTTTTAGGGTCGGTTTCTTGTGAATACATGAACAAGCATCTAAGCCACAATATTCAATTACCACCGCATATTAGTCTAGAAACTTAGAGTCTCGGTTTCTCTAGAAAACTTGATCAGAAACTTCAACAAAACACCCCCTTTCAATCGCTTCCTACCAGGAACTTCTACGCCAACGGCCAGCAAGTCCTCCCGTCAGCTTGGACCAAGGGAGGTTGCATTTTGCCGCTCAAAAAGTAGCAAGAGACTTGGGAACGTGACATTCGCTTCCATGACCACCACCAGCTCACCTGCTTTCGCCGACGACACGTCAATGCAGGCACCGAACACCCCTGGAAAGGCAGAGGCTCAAGTGGTTGCAGAAGATGTTCCTTGAGCTACAACTCCTGCACCAACTTCCAGCTTCTCCTTCAGGGCCTCCCTCCCTCCCTCAGGATCTACAGCTCCAGCACCGAATTGTTATTGTGCGAATGGCAAGTGATAAGTGAGAACAGTAAAGCCCTCTTTGCCCATTTTCTTCGATTCTGAATTTACTGAAACGCATTGCGTATTGGGCCACAACGGTTGCGATGTTTCGGAGTCGGTCCGACGGGAAATATTGGACCGAAAAGGCCTGACTTTGTATTCCGAATTGACAGTAGGCACGTGGATGCGACAGGCCTTTTTTGTGGTCCGAAACCGAAAATACATATTTGATCATTGCAAAGCCTCGTAAAACTTGTTGTAGTCCTATCATCCTTGGTCTCTGAATCTCATTGAACATCTCGATGCACTCCATCACGAGGTTCTCCCTGATCACCTTCAAAATCTTGTTCTTGCTGCAGTCACCTCATGGGAAATTTTAAGTGGCGAGTCATCACAAAGCCGATTACTCAAGCATAAGTTCTTCGTAGTTGTCCATGATGAACACCCTGATATTTGTCATCTTCTTTTGGTGTCGAAGGGATAAAATGGCTCCTCCTCTTCCTCCTCCTTCAGAGGTAAATGGGGTAACTGATGAACATGGAATGCTTGTTCACGAGGTCCTTGATTTTTCCTCCTCCTCCAAGTACTCCACCCATCGACAGAAAGCCAAACATCAATAACCCATTCAGTCCATCACATTTGTGAATTCAACAGATGAAGTAGACTCTGCTGAAAGCACACAAATGCTGCATAATCCAATTGGAGATTGGAAAGTATTTTACCCGACCCTCCTCAAAAGAATCTCCAGCCTGCGATTCCCAGATGCATTGGTCGATGCCATCGTGCTTTGTGGTCACGATGACTTTCTCGGCCTCAAGGTGGTAAGCTGAGTAAAACCCAACACCAAATTAGCTAATGGTGCTAACATCAGCACCAGCCAGCAATGCTTCTTCCATGAATTCCTCAGTCCCGGACCTTGCGATTGTACCCAGTTTATTCCCAAGATCTGCTCGATGCCCAGAGCTAATTATCTCGATAAAAAGAATACAAGATTCCTCAAACGGCTTGAAGATGCAAGGGGACGACAACTGTGGTCTTGGTCTATGATATGAACATTACGGACTCCGCATCATCACTTGACTAATTCTTCCCAAATTAATGCAAGTGATTACTCCTGAAAACATGATAAATTTCTTATCTCATGTTTTGGCTGTTTGGGAGAAAGTGATTAGAGTTCAGGGATGAAGATTATGCGCTGCGGATCCATAAGCAAGTAATAAAAACTAAGAGAGAAATACGAGTTTTATACCAATTATTATTATTTTTTGTTGGTCAACCTAAGGAACATGACGGGTTTTCAGGAACTGATCCGTTCGGCACTCCTACTACGATAAAACGCTACAATATATAAAACGAGAGACTAGTCCGAGAAGCTGAAGGAGACAGGTTGACGCCCGAATCCAGCCATGTTCAATGTGCTCTCCATCCGCGCGGCAACTCCCTCGTTGACGTGGGCTGGGATCTTCACTTGGCTGAGATTGCCGTGGTCGGGAAACTGGGGCCAGAATCGCGTGAGCGCCCTCGCCTGCGCCAGGGTAGTGAGGACCATGGCGTTCAACAGCTGTGGCATTGTCGCGATTAGTTCTTGGAGTACTGACGTCACGGACATTATTAATGATTTTTCCATTTTGTTGGCGTCCATCGTTGGGAAAACAGTTTTATTACCTTCATCAAATGACAATTAATGAAGTTAAAGCCCTTTTTTTTTTATCCAAAAAAGCGTTGTAAGATATTTTCGTTTTATTGAGACATGACATATTTATTAAAGTCATCCGACGAACTTATCTCATGTTTTGGTGCTTATGTTTAGGAGAAAGTGACTTCAAGATTATGTGCTGCGGTGCCATATATACACAAGTAATAGAAACAAAGAGAGGAAATGCGAGTTTAATGCTGATTATTGTCTTTTTGGTCGACAAAGGAACTTGGGTTAAACAGTTTTTGCATTGTCATGATTAGCTCTATATGAAGGAAGTGAGCGATGGAGAGATTGGCCCAATTTAGAAGAGAGAATCTACATCATTGCATTAAATTAGACCAAGAAATTTACTTTGTCGACTAACTAATAAGCAATTTGCTAAGAAGGTAAGTTGTTTTAAATTGAAATAGTATTCCTTAAATTTAGAGAAATTTTAAGTTTACTAAGACTTGTATATAAAATTGATACACTAAAATCATGTTTGGTCGTCCAAATTCGGATTGGGATAGAATATGATAATTTGAAATCCTCCACGTATCCTTAGATTGATAAATTATCAAATCCTATGCTTTGTGCAACCTAAAATGGATTTGGAAAAATTTTAAAAAAAAATCTTTAATAATTTTCAAAAATCCGTGACTTAAGATAAGATTGAAAATCTTTGAAAATCATTTGAAAAAAAAATCTTTCAAAGATGTATCTCTAACTTTGCTCCTCCAGTACTCAAACCCTCTCGACCGTGTCTCCGGAAGTCGACCTCAGGAGCATCAGGTCTCTTAGCCGACACGAGTTCACATAATTTTGGGACGGCCTTGCGAGCAGCAGGAGGCACTTCTTGTGAGGTATACGGCCGGACTCCATTGCCAAAGAAAGCGGCTAAGAGATGCGACAGCGGAAACGGTGTGCGTCATGGGATGGGCCCATAAGAGGAGGTTCTGCACTACAGTGCCGTAGCAACGTTCTTGATGCTGGAAATCAACGCGCGAGAGCATGGTCACCAAGAATCTTGATGGTGTGCTCACCGTTCTTTGTGTATCAGCAAGTGAGCAGCTGGATCGTGAATCATGCATGAAAGGTCAGGCTCAGCGTGAAGGACATATGTAACTGGGTGGAAAGGATGATCTATGCAAACCTAACACGACAGTCTTCTTTAGGCCCCTTTTTGCCATCACTTGTCAAAACATAATTACTGGCCGACGGTGATGACCGGTGTGGCCGGAGGATACGGCGTCTGTGCCATGGTCGGAAGTGACGTTCTGGTGGTTTTTCAGGCCCGTGAATTGGGTGCAGAATGTGCCACTCTCGTTTACTGCAGTCACCTTCGCAAATCAATTCCATGTATATGCAGTATATAGTATTATTGTTTCCATAATCATTTCGTTCTTTGTGAGATCAGTCAACAGTCTATTGTGTTTGATTTTTTATTTTTTTTTGGTAAGGACTATTGTGTTTGATTTTTGCAGCATCTGTAATCCATAAAATATAAACAAGATCCAGCAAATAAAAGAAGGAAAAAGAGAGAGAGAGGCAACAACTTATTTGCCGCTCGGCCTCTCTTCACAGGCTTTTCTTTAATGGTTTAGGGAGAAGAAGTCACTATTCAAGAACATTTACCGTGAAAAAAGAGAGAAATTCAGCACCTTGGAACCCCGACCATTGGAGCATCCATAATTCACTGATGGGTATAGAGCACGTTTGTAAAGCCTTTAAGCCTTTAAGTAACCAACACGTGTGAATCCTTCGATGATAAATGCGTAGATCATTCATCGCACGCGTAAGGCATCCGTCCGCCTCGATCATGATCGTTGAAAAATTCATAATCAAGATTTTCCCTAGAATATATCGGTCATCTGGGACAAACTTATGAGTAATCACTCATTATGCTAGCAATGCAAGAGGTCTCTCACCATAGATAAGGATGGATCTTGGTTTGAGTAATCTCTACATTTAGCGTACCATGGGGAATACCGCCCTATAGACTTAGGTAATAAAACCTAAAGTTTGACCTCATTGTAGACCCTCGTTATTCCCCAAAAGAGGCCATTTAAAACTATAATAATCATCGGACTCCATAGATCGATCTTCCCGTGCAAGTTTATGGCAACTTGTTGATTAACTTTCATTTAAATTTGATCTGAATAAAGAAGCGATAAAAGCCGCATCCCTCACCAAAATAAATGAATACACGTGATCGAATCAATCGACGGATCGCTTGGGAGAATCCGGATGGGCATCCCGTGGACGGAGAATGGAAGTGGGTCGGAGGTGACAGGCTCCTCTGAAGGGCATGCACACGTACGGCGGCTTCGCTTTGTCGAATCAGTCCAGGTCGAAGCTCGTCGGGTCCGGGAAGTGCTCCGGATCGAAATGCGTCCCGTAGGTCGTCCACAGCACCTGAAAATCAGGATGGCTCCATGAGATATGAAGTGGCTTATTTTAATACAGCTCGGACCGTCATTTGATAACTCAAGTTGAGGGGAAGATGCAGATGACTTCGCTGCCATACATGCTGGTGAGGCGTTGCATTGACGACTTCAGTTTAATTAACAAAGCGGGCATGTGCCCTGGGGATTCTCCTTTCAAAGCAATTCCAATCATGTGAAGCGCGGGCGGCGTACAAAGATTTTTCATTTCCAATTAGGTCAATAATATGTGGAGTAAAATGAACTATGGTCGGTGTTGGACCCGGTCTATATATTTTATTTTATTTTCAATTGAAAGTGGAGTTGTATCGACGGTTTCGAGACTCTGATATAGGCCTTCCTATACGACGACATCGGCTCCTTTTCTTATTTGACCATCACAACGGGGATATCCCCACGGCTGAGATCGCCGCAGTCGGGAAATTGCGACAAGAACTACGTGAATGCTCTCGCCTGCTCCAGGGTATTGAGAATCAACACTTCCTCCCGTCGAAAGATTGCGACAGCCTCGTCCAGAGAGGCCCTAGCGACATCGCGTGCCTCCATAGCGTCGGCGATTTCATACGGGCTGAGGAGAGAAAAGAACATATGTATACACACACCTTCGACTAAAAAGAATCGTAAATACTCACCCAAGATTCAGTTTACATGGGGCAATGTGATACTTCTGATTCGCCGCTTGAAAAGCTTTGGAAGCCTCTTCATTTAGCGTACAGGTCAACGAAGCAGTGAATATATATAGGGGGATCTTTATTTCTCGGGTTGGCAAATACTATGCGGAGTATAGGTCCACCTAGCAGGAACTCTATGAGTTTCACCTCTTCATCCCAAGCGCATATGACTACTATATTGGCCTACTTGAAAATAGCCAGTTTCAAAGAAATGACACCGAGTTTACCTTTTTGTCAAAAGTCCCCCATGTTTTTAGGTAAATATTTTCTTCCTTGCCTAAATGGAAATACCATCGAATTATACGTTCCAAAGTTCGGACTAAATAGTTTTAGGATATACTAACGTCCACGGGAGCAAATATAAATGAAGGGATCTTTATTTCCCTTTACCAAATTCTCCTCCGTAATCTTTTTCTGTTTCCATCTATCACTTGATTTTCTTTACCTTTTTAAAACTCACGCTCACTTTTTTCTTCTTTTTCTTTTTAGGACCTTTCATCAAATCCACCGCCAGCTTGCGAATTCGCCCTTTTAAATATTTCATCCTTCTCGGCCGTTAGAATCCCAGTGCTCCTCAAATTCTGCTGTTAATAAAATTCAGGGTTAACATCACAAGAAACTATAAACTGATAAATTTACCTCAAATTAATTTTTTAACCATCAAAAACCTCTAAATTAGTATAGTTATAACAAATTTACTCTCCATTACTATTATTTATGTTTTGCTATCAAATTACTAAGTTAAATAATATGTGAAAAGTGGTGGTTGTACCAGTTTGGGATTTTTTATCCTCTCTTTGTCAAAGGTGTATTAATTTGTGGATTTTTCGTGGTATTAATCAAATTTGACAAAAAACACATAGGTAAAATTGTCACAAATGTATCTATTTGTAGTTTTAGTGGTTAAAATATTAGTTTTTGGTAAATTTGTCATAGGTATACTAATTTAAGGTTTTGGTGGTAAAAAAGATTAGACAAAAAGACTTGCTTTGTCAACTAATAAGTAATTTTCTCTAATTGAAATATTATTCCTCCATTAGAGAAATTCTAAGTTCCTTAGAGACTTGTTTATAAAATTGATACATAAATGCCATCACAAATGCTTTTTTTTTTGTCCATCATACTCTAAACTATCTGACTCAATCTCACACTTTTTACCATGTCTCTTTGCAAAGTCTGGAAGTTTTTTTTTTTTGGTAAGGTAAGTATTATAAGCTTTCAACCAATGGATCCTATATAAGGAAAGGCGAAACACGGCACCGACACTCACTCTGCAGGACAAACAGGTCACTGGAGTGAGGGGGTACCGCGATCGTACCAAGGAGATACAGAAATCATGAACTAGACAAAAGAGCCTGAGGAGCCATTCATAGGCTTCACTCGGGACCTGGATCAAAGATACTATAGTCTATTCCCCATCCCTGCTGCATACGCCTATTCTTTGGAGTTGTCCTCCACCCTTTTAAACGCCGCCGCTTTGTCCTTGATCGCCTTGGAAAGGTACTTGTTTCATGTCTAACACATGTACATTCTGCGCTCGGAAGATAATATTGTTTCTCGTCTTCCAAATAATATAGCAAAGGGCGCCAAAGGAAAATCGAGCAATTTCCTTTGAGAACCCTCTACCTGACAACAAGTTGATGGCCCAAAGAAGATTATCCGGCCATATACCAAGGAAGGTTACATTTGGAAGCCCAGAACATAGCTAGGGAGTTAGGAAGACCACAGTAAAAAAAAAAGATGGTCGACCGAGTCGGGTCGAGTATTACAAAAGGCACATGCTACATTAGGGATCCTACCAAAGGACATAAGATAAACCTGAGTTGGGAGGCGGTTTTTGATAATCAACCAAAGGAGGAATTGGTGTCGAGGGACGATGGCCTTACTCCACACAAAGGATGACCAAGGAACCGCATGAGATTTCCTACGGATTGCTGCCCATGCTGATGCAATCGAAAACTTGCCTGAGGGATCCTCTTCCCAGGTGAGAGAGTCCGTGCCGTGAGTTAAAGTGGGGACCATGAGATGCCAAGATGAGAGTTCCTGGAGAATTGTTTGACCAAGGGGAGAGTATAGGTCCGCTACTTTAGCTTCCCTAGTGAGGTATGATTGGTAAATGTAGGAGTTGGAGAAGAATACAGTAAGAGGACCTATATCAAGCCAAGGGTCGAACCAAAGTGAAGTGGACAGGCCATCACCTATCTTCCATTTGAAGAAGGGGAGGGATTCCCTTCTAAGTGCCAGAATCTTCTTCCAGGCCCATGAGCAGGTAGTGGGAGGATCTGAATTCCAGAACTCTTTTCTTTTGAGATGGATGGCATGGATCCATTTACACCATAAGGATTCTTTATCAGTAAAAAGATTCCAGATGTGTTTAATCATGGCAGCTTTATTGCTATCTCGAATCCTGCAAGGTCCTAGGCCTCCTTCCTGCTTGGGGAGGCAAACATCTTCCAAGACACTTTTGCTCCACCCGGTCCCATGGCCGGGCCCTTCCACAAAAACTGCCTACAAATTTGTTCTATTTTGTGTACTACAAACGAAGGCAACCAGAAAATGGATGCCCAATATACATGGATCGAATGCAAGACTGATTTGATAAGTTGTAACCGACCCGCAAAAGAAAGGAAACGATGGGTCCAGGATTGAACTCTAGCAATAATGAGACGTACCAGGGCATGGCAATCCACTTTATTCAGCCTCAGCGTAATAATAGGCACACACAAATATTTGACTGGAAAGGAGCCCAGTCTAAAACCAAAGGCATGCAGGATTTGGTCTCTGACCTCCAAAGAGCCTCCGGAAATAAAAACTTCACTTTTGCTGGGATTCGGAGCCAATCCGCTCCAGCGAGAGAACAAGTCAAGTCCATCCTTGATGCGGGAAATAGAGGTTGGACTGGCTTCACCGAACAAGAAGACATCATCAGCAAAGAAGAGATGTGAAAGACGAGTAGTCCCTGCATCTCCGTAGTATCGATACTCCGGGCGCCGGGTATGGGAGTTAATGATTCCCGTAAATACCTCCATAGCTAAAGTAAAGAGGTATGAGAATATAGGGTCGCCTTGCCTTAGTCCACGCCCACTAGAAAAGAAACCATGAAGTTCGCCGTTCATGGCGATGGAGAACTTCGGGGAGCGAACACATACCATTATCAGCTTAATGAAGTGGTTTGGAAACCGAAAGGCTTGAAGAGCAGTTTCCAGAAAATCCCAGTTTAGGGTATCATAGGCCTTACTGAAGTCAACTTTAACAGCGCATTTTGGAATATGCGGCTTGGAATGAAATCCACAAAATAATTCTTGGGCAAGGAGGATGTTATCAGTAATCCTCCTTCCTTTCACAAAAGCAGTTTGGACTAGGCTAATGAGTTCCGGGAGAACTGCTGCAATGCGTTTTGAGAGAAGCTTAGTAATGCACTTATAGATAGTATTACAGCACGCAATAGGTCTATAATCTGTCACCGAAGTGGCATTATGGACTTTAGACACCAAAGCAATGATAGAGTTATTAATCTCCTTTAGCATACGTCCGTATTCAAGGAAATCCAAAACATGTTCTTCTGTTATTCGAGGGACCCACTATGTCCCAGTTCTTCTTAAAAAAATCTGCATTATAACCATCAGGTCCCAGGGCTTTATTCCCAGCAAGGGAGAACATGGCATCGCAGACCTCCGATGGTAGAAAAGGCTGAGATAAGAATGTGACCTGATCCTCATTGAGCGGAGACTGAATGAATTCCATGAGCTCCTGAATGGATGGTCTCATAGGCACCTCTATTGGGGCAAGAATCTCCTAGAAGTAGGAGACAAAAACCTGTTGAACCTCTCCCGGATCAGTAACCATCTGACCAGAACTATCCAAAACTGAGATGATTCTGTTGCGAAGATGTCGATGGTTGACTAATTGGTGAAAAAAATTTGTATTTAGATCCCCTTCTTTGAGCCAGCGTATTCTTGACTTTTCCCTGAATAGAGATTCCTCCTGTGATCTGAGGGCATAGTAGTTCTTGAGCTGGATATGCTCTAAGGCCACCAAGCTCTCATTTTGAGGGTCTTGGGTTAGAGCTTCTTGAGTATTAGTAAGGGCCTGTTTGGCATCAGATGCTCTCGTGGTGATATCCGATAAGGCTTTCTTATTGAGAGTCTTCAAACGGCCTTTAAGGAGTTTGAGACGACCATATAGCTTGAACATAGGATAACCCGTAATTTGTGTTTGCCAAACCTGGGAAACTATCATGGGGAAGTCCGGGTGGTTCATCCACATATTGAAGAATTTGAATGGCGAACGCCGAGGATTTGGTGCAAGAATCCTTACAACCATTGGTGTATAGTCCGATATACCCAGGGCAAGGAAAGACGCTTCTGAGTAGGAGAACAATGTGCACCAGGCATTATTAACAAGTACACGATCTATTTTCCGTTGTTTCCTGTTGACACCTGAAAATGATGACCAAGTGAACCGGAACCCAACATACCTTAGATCAAATAGCTCCGCCTGTTCAAGGCATTCCTTGAACTCATCGAACGTAGGAATCCAAATATCTGGACTGCCCATACGGTCTGAAGAATCCAGGATTGCGTTAAAGTCGCCAGCCACCAACCATGGGCTGTCTTTTAGAGAGGAACTTAATTGTATTAAGTCGTTCCAAAGAGATCTCCTGGTAACAAAAGTGTGCTCACCGTATACCACTGAGAGAGATATACTAGTCCCATAAGACAATAATATTAGAGCACCATGAATAATCTGGCTAGACATATGAAGAACATTAAAGGCCACCAAAAGCGGGTTCCATCCAACCCAAATACGGCCACGAATAGAGAAAGCATTATTTGCAGTCCAAACCCAACCAGGAAATAAACCAGATGATATGGTACCAAATCTAGAAGGTGGTACCTTGGTCTCTATAAGTCCAACGCAACATAAATGATTAGACTTTACAAAATTCCTGACTTCAGACTGTCTGACCGGGTCTACTAGACCCCGGACATTCCAAAAACCAACATTCATATATACCACCTATACTAGCAAAAAACTAGGAGGCTTACCTCCTCAAAGGTCGTCCCCGGCTACTCGTCAAGGCTGGTTTGATAGGAGCGGACACTGACTTGGAGGGAGGTGGAAGCTGACCAGCTTTGTTCTTTTCTTGGGGGAGAGTTACTACGTCATCCAAGTCGTCTTCCGAAGAAAACGAGGCCGAGGCGTAGAGATCCACTACTCCTTTTGCTATCGAGGGTGTGGCCCGGGGGTTGGCCATTTTCATCGTACTCTCTACCACCTTGGATGTCGGACGTGTGGGAGATGGCCACATAATAGGATACCTACGACTTTTGACTTGCTGCCATCCTTCCGCCTCAGCAGTGTTTTCAACCGGGGGGGTGATCCGACCAGCAGTGTCTACATTACAGGGAACCTGAACATAAAGGTCAAGTGCTGCCAAGTCAGAAGCTCTAGGTAGAGGGGGGAGTTGAGGGTCGAGGGAAGTCTCCACAGCAGCTTCCAAAAACCGGTGGGATGGGCCTTGACCAGCAGCAGCCTGTCTGACTTCAGCAGGGGAAAGGCTTGACAGAGGGAGAGCTCGGCAACCAGCAGCAGAAAGATCAGCAACAGGGGTCCTTCCAGTAAGAGCTTCATTCGAGAGGGCCAAGGACGATCGGGCAGGATCCTGGCTCGCTTCATCTTCAGTCCCAGTAGCTGCCTTCAATATTGCAGCAACAGGAACATAGGACCTACTAGCAGGAGCTTCATCCGGGAGGGCCAAGGAGGACCGGGCAGGAATCTGAGACGTTACTCCATCAGCCACAGCATCTGTCTTCAGTGTTGCAGCAGCAGGAGAGATGGAGGCTCTATCTGAAAACCTGATTTCACTCGAGGGTGGTTTTGGACCAGCTGAAGTCTCCCCAACAGCGAGCGCCATTGGAGCTATTACCGGGCCAGCAGGGGGGGTTACCTGTTCCTCCTGGACAGGGGCTTGCTCGGGGCATTTGTGCCCAAAGGTTCCGCAAGTTTTACACGATATCGGCTTCCACTCGTACTCCACTTCCACCAAACGGACTTCCCCATTTATGACCACCTTCAACGAGTCACAGCGGTCCTTTGCTGCTGATATTTCAACACATACTCTCGCGAAGGAAATCATCTTTAGTTGCTCCGTACGTTGATCAACATACAATGGTTTACCGATACGACTTGCAATAGCACTTATCCCCGGGGTAGACTAGAGATCATAGGGGAGGTTTTTCAGCCGAACCCATACCGGGACCGAGGTATGGCTTCCCTTACGCAGTTCCAGTAAGGGCCGCCATTGCTGCAAAATTAATGGCACCCTTGCCACAGTTATAGGGCCTCCTTCGGCTACCTTCCTCCGGAATTCATGATCCGGTACATGAAAGAAATAAAAGCCTTGGTCGTTCGCCTTAATGTCCTTTAATTAGTGTCCCCAAAGGTGTCTCAAAGCTGTCTCGATCAACTTGAAAGGAAGCTTTTTACCAATGAAATACCCTACTAGGCATTCCTTCCATAAAGAGTCATTTCCGCGAATTTGATCCGATAGATGCACAACATTCTCTTCAACATCGTATGAGGTATATAGGATAGGGAGTAACCTTGAGTTGCTGATTTTGCGACATTCGCCCAAGAGCGAACCGCTGGAGACGAGGTGCCTTTTTGTTGGGGCAGCGGGACCTGATTTCTTAGGTCTCTCCGAGTCCCAACTTCACCTGGGCTAATTACCAGAGATTCCCGACTACTAGAAGGGTTCCCTCCCTCCCCCGCCCCGACTACAGAGCTCAGGGGATTATAGTTCAGCGCTGTCCCTTTGCCTTTCGCATGTTCATGGGACAGCAGCCGAGCCTTCGGCGGCCTGCTACGGCTACGCGCACGATCTCCACCCATCTTTAAGTGGTTATTACAGTCTAAAAGCTCAGGCACAAGAGAATTCGTAGGAGGAGCTGGTAGATTCGCAGCATCCATGGGAAATAGCATAACAGAGCCCTAGCATTTCGCACCAAAATGTAGGGAGATTTGGGGGTTACCTAAGCAATTGGACCTGAAGGAAGTGAAGATCCGCAGCTGCTTTACATCTTCTACGAATTCCAGTTGTCGCCGGCGCAAAGTGTGGAAGTTGAACCCTCCATCCGACACTAAATGTCCCCAACCCCAACCTCTTTTAAGAAGATAGAGAATCGAACTCCTCACCTCTCACTTCCTAGTAAAAAGGGTGGCCATTAAAATAAACCCTAGTGGTTTTCACAAACCTATTAATTGAGTACTCAATGTGCCATACTCATTCTATGCTCACCTATAGTCTACCTCAGTCACCTTCGCAAATCAATGCCATGTATACATATATATATAGAGAGAGAACGGCAACAACTCATTTGCCGCTCGGCCTTTCTCCACAGGCTTTTCTTTCTTTTCTTTTTTTTTTTTTTTTTTTGGTAAGGTAAACTTGTATTAAACCAACCAGCAACTGTACAGACTAGGGATAGCGGCACCCATTTACACTCAGTTTAGGCTTTTCTTTAATGATTGAAGGAGAAGAATTTCGCTATTCAAAAAGACTTACCGTCAAAAGAGAGAGAGAAATTTGGCACTCTAAAACCCGGACCTTTGGGGCATGCAAAATTCACGATAGGTATGGAGCGCGTTCGTAAAACCTTTTAAGTAACCGGCGCCCGTGAATCCTCCTCCGACAAAAGCGTAAATCATTCACAAACACTTGAGGCACCCATGGGGATCAATTCGAGAGCAGATCTTGGTTTGAGTAATCTCTACGTTTAGCGTACCCTGGGGATTACCGTCCTGTAGATTTAGGTGATAAAACCCTAAAGTTTGACATCCGGGGAACTTTGCCAGCTGACATTTGGTTATTGCTTTGGAGGATTATCTTGTCATGGAGCCTTCGCGGAACCAGGTATGCCTCTGTTGTTACGTGCCTTAATCTCCTGGCCAGAACTTTTCCCAAAATGCCTGACTAATAAAAGTATTAAGTGGTACACTACGAAGTATATTTGGTATGGTTCTTAGCAGTAGTTTCAACTGTGAAAGTGAGTGATGTATATCTCAACTAGGTGTTCGACAAACACCTCAAAATTACAAGGCCTTTAACGACCGTTAGCACGAGCTTCGACAATTTCAGAGAGCGCTCCGCCCGGTTTCAATGTGTTGCATGTTCAAAACACGTATCATCGGGTAGTTAATTACTTATGACAGTTCCCAGCACAAATTCTGAGCGCAAAGCTTTAAGTTAGTGATGTGAAATTTTATAAGTTAGTAATGTGAAGGAACGTGGGAGATGAAAAAATCGCCCTGCTTATTCACTTTCCTTTCCTTTTTTATTTTTTGCGGGGTTCATAAATGCACTGGAAGAATTTTTCGTTTGATTGAAACATATGTTACGTACTGCGATGCTAAATACAGTAATGAAAACAAACAGAAGAAGTACGAGTTTAATAGTGACTATTATTTTGTTCGTCGACATGAGGATCATGACTGAGTTTTCAGTTGACACTCCTACGAAAGCACGCTACAATATATATAAAACGAGAGACTAGTACGCAAAGCGGAAAATAGTATTTTGGAGTTCGAATCCAGCCTTTGTCAACGTGCCGTCCATCAGCGCGGAGATTCGCTCGTCGACGCGGGCATCGATCTCCACCTGGCCGAGACCGCTGCGGTCGTGAAACTGGGGCCAGAATCGCGCGACCGCCCTTGCCTGCTCCAGGGTGGTGAGGACCAGCGCTTCCTCCTGCCGGAGGAGCGCTCGGCGAGAGACATGGCGGTCATCTTGAGTTTTGAGTTCTTCTCTCCTTCGAAACCTTCTTCCTGTTTCCATCACTTCGATTTTCTCTGCCTTTTTATGCTGAAACCTCACGCACTCTGGATGGCTTACCTTCCAAATCCAGAACGTCACATGGATTGCGCGCATGAGATTTTCGATCAAGCGAAGGAAAATGAATGGATTGGCCAAAGAGTCGATGATAGGTGGGCGTCGATCTTTGTAAATCCTAATAAGATCAGGGCCTCCCGTCCGTCAGTCCTTATCCAGTTCAAATGCAATTAAAACACACGCACTCTAGATATAAAACTGCCGTCCGTGAAATCTTTAAATGGCCGACACACATCCGACGATCCATGCGTTAATCATTCATCACGCGAGTTAGTCACCCGCCGGCCTCGATCGTGATCGTCGAAAAATTCATAATCAAGATTTTCCCTAGAATATATCGGTCATCCGGGACAAACTTGTAAGTATCATACTAAATCAACACTCGCTTCGAGTAATCACTTATCAAATGCTAGCGATGCAAGAGGTCTTCTCGCCATAATTAAGGGCAGATCTTTGGTTTGAGTAATCCCTTAATTTAGCGTACCATGGGGAATGCCGCCCTATAGATTTAGGTAATAAAACCCTAAAGTTTGACCTCATTGTAGACCCTCGTTATTTCCAAAAGGGCCATTTAAAACTATAATCATCGGACTCCGTAGATCGACCTTCCCATGCGAGTTTACAGCAACTTGCTGAAGAACTTTGATTATATTTGATTTTAATAAAAGAAGCGATGACAGCTGCATCTCTTGCCAAAATAAATGGATACACGTGATGGAATCAATCGACGGATCGCTTGGGAGAAATCCGGATGGGCATCCCGTAGAGGGGGAACGGGAGCGGGTCGGAGGTGACCGGCTCGTCCGGGTGGATCGGGGACCAGTCGTAGCGGGTCACCACATGGTGCACGAGCACGAGGATGTTCATCCTGGCCAGCTGGGACCCGGCGCAGACCCTCGGCCCTCCTCCAAAGGGCATGTACACGTACGGCGGCTTTGCCTCATCGAACCGTTCCGGGTCGAAGCTCGTCGGGTCTGGGAAGTGTTCCGGGTCGAAATGCGTCCCGTAGGTCGTCCACAGCACCTGAAAATCAGAATGGCTCCATGAGACATAAAGTGGTTTATTTAAATACAGCTTGGACCGTCATTTGACAACTCAAGTTAAGGCGAAGATGCAGATGACTTCGCTGCCATGCATGCTGGTGAGGAGTTGCATTGACGACTTTTAAATTTAATTAACAAAGCGAGCATGTGCCCTGGACATTCTCCTTTCAAAGCAAATTTCAATCATGTGAAGCGTGGGCGGCGTACAAAGATTTTTCATTTCCAATTAGGTCAATAAAATATGGATTAAAATGAACTATGCCCGGTGTTGGACCCGGTCTATATATATTTTTTAAATCGAAAGTGGAGTTGTATCGAGGGTTTCGAGACTCAGGGCTTCCTATACGACGACATCGGCTCTTTTTCTTGTTTGACCATCACGACGCGTCGCTTCGAGAGATGACCAAGTCGTGATAAGTGCATTTAAAGTGAAATTAGTTCTAAGTTTCACGAGAATCAACCAAGGTCAAATTATCGATTGAAAAAATTTTGCGATTGGATTAAAAGTTGCGCACCTTCCATCCTTTCGGGATGGTGAACCCTTCGTACTCGATGTCGACGATCGCTTCTCGGAAAGAGCCGAAGATGGGAGGGAACAATCTTAGGGTCTCGCGAGCAACCTTCCACGTATAACTCATCTTCTTAATGTCTTCGCCATTGATATCCTCCCCTTCTCTTTTTCTGCTCTTGAGATCCATATGTTCTGCGAAAGAACAAAGCTCACTAATGTTATAAAAAAAAAAATTCAAACAAAGAAAAAACCAAGGGAAGATTCTTATAACATAGTCCATATTTTTTATGCAATGTCATTGATTAAAAACCCAAGACTATCCACACTAGAATGAATATAATATAAACCGATCAAAAAGTCATAAAACATAGAGTAGATTTTCACCTTTTAGTAGCAACTGATAGCAATGTGGGTGCCGAGCCAACATTCTAAAGGTCATGGCGATGGCAAAAGAGGTGGTGTCTTGAGCACCGAACACCATCAGCACCATGTTGTCGATCACTTCCTCCTCGGTCATCTCGCCCCGCAGCATCGCCACCACGTACCGCGGCAGCAGCACCGCCTCTTCCTCCTTATTCCCGCCTTCGCCTCCTTCCAGAATCTCCCTCTCCAACTCCTCCTTCTTCTTCCTCACGATCCTCACAAACAGGCTCTCTATCTCCTTCCTCGCTTTCAATGCTCTCGAAAACTTAGTTCCAGGGATCATAACTGCTGGCATGAAGACTCCCTCCAAAATCCTCTCAAATATTTCTGGCATTCCCGGCTCCACATCGATCCCTAACAAACATTCGAACACAATGTGGAATGTCAATTTTTTGGTGAATTCGTATAGGTTGATTCTCTCCTGGCCACTCCAATATGCATGTAGGTGGCGTTGCACTAATTTGCTCAGCTTCGGCACTAAAGACTCTGCTGAGGAGCTGCCGAAGCTAGAGGCGATCAGTCCATGGATGTGGCGGTGTTGCTCGCCGTGCTTTCCCATAATGGAGTTCTTGCCCATGAGCTGAACTGAAGAAGAAGGCCACGAGCTTATCACCAGCTTGAACTCATTGGACAAGAAGAACCGGTTCGCTTCGGCTCCACTTACTATCACCGTGGGGGACCCCATTAATCTCGTTTTGAAGACCTTGCCATCCCTAGCGATGCGAGGCTGGACAAAGTCCTCAAACAAGCGATTGGCTTGCTGGGCTCTGTAGAAATCCAAGGTTTCGCCGATCCATGGGAGGCCCATCCGGCCGGGGGTAGTTTGTGCTTGGCGTCGACACATTTTTGCTTGAGTTTGAGAAGGAGGAACAGAGGTGCTAGGGCTAAAATGAGAGTGAAGAGCCAAGAGGAAATGTAGTAGTGGTTGATCTCCATGGCTAAGAAAGGGTGCGGACGTTATGTTTGAGAACTTGGGAAGTTTTAGTGTGCTGTGTGGATATGATGGTGATAGGGGAAGGATTGGAGGTTCTCTATATATAGGTGATGTCCCGCCGGCTGAGTAATAAAATAATCAAACAAGTTGTTCTTACAAGAAGTCGTTCTTACAAGTCAGATGACTATTATAATCTAGGATTGACACTGAATTAGTTATTAATTTAATAGCACCATGTTGCAATTTGTCCGCAGGAGATACATTGCATAGCGCCCATGCAAACCCCTTTTTGACTTGCGATTATGAGCCCTAGCAATCATCGGCTCAATTTCGTCATACCTATTCATCAAAATAATCGGTTCAATATATAGATTTGACTTGACTAAGAAGGGATTACCAAACCAAGTAATGATTAAGCAGAGCCACCCCCGCAGGCACGCATGTGCTCTCACGCGTAGTACCTAAACATTACCACACCGCCCTTTGAGAAATTCAACCGGCCCTCTCATTCGTCACCATATTGTATCTGGCAAACCCTAGCTTATTTTAAGGAGCGAGATATTACACAGATTCTCTAAGCCGTCCATGGTCAATTTGGCTGAATATTCAAATGGCCAGAGGATCCCAAGATATCTGGTTTAGAGAATCCCACTTGACTTATTCATTTTTTTATACCGTTTCTCGTATGTTGGAATTCAAATGCAGAAACGGAACCTATTACAGCTCCTCCAGTCGGCCCCTACAACAGAGAGAGAGAGAGAGAGAGAGAGAGAGCCTAAGTTCTAATCCATTTTTAGGAACCAAGAGGGCATGTGAAAAATGATTTGATGCGCCGTCTGAATCTTGTCAAGTTGGCCGGACCCGGGGGATACGTTGCACCGGCTGAATCTTGTTTTAGGGTTTTTCATCTCTGGGAAGAATCGCGTTTGTATGTTTCTTGTGACTTGGCGTGTCGGGACAGAAGGTGGGAAGTGACGCCTATGACAGTGATCAGAAATACCATAGTACAGATGGAGCTGTCTGTCTTTACCAAAATGGTAATTCTCTTGATGGTGGTGGGCTCTCTTTACCTGTGAAAAAGAGTTGCTCCTAGCCACAAGAATTGCGAGAACTACCAGATCAAAAAGCATGGAGTTAGCGTCTGAGAAAATTTGTGGTGAGAGCGAGGGTGTTTCGCCGGATTGAGTGCAAGAATGACATGGAGCGCATATCCACGAATCAATAAGCATGACAGAGATAAAAGCAAAAAGGAAAATGATTATGTAACTAATTAATTCATTATATTAGTGGCCAAAAACTTTTGTTAAGGAGGGGGGAGGGGGAGAGGCGAAAGAATGTACAAAATGATGGGATGTATTGTGTGATTAATTTGTTCTAGAACACTAAAGGAAGATACCCGTGCAACGATCATATTTGTTATATTATCCTACATGTTAGTGTTGACATGAATTTTGTTCCAGAAATATCATGCGTAAAATTAAGATATAATAAATATTCACATCAATCAAATCCTATGCTATGATTTATGAAGAATCTCATATAAAATGATATAAATCCCATTAAATATTTTCTTCTCTAACTCCGACATCTATCGATCCGGCCTTCCTAGGGAAGCTACAGTGTCGAATCTTTTCTCTCTGGCTGGTACCACTGTCCTCCAACAACTACAAAGCTGGCCATTTTCTGATTCCTATTCTCAACGACAGGTCGGATATGCTTACTTGGTTACCGCATTCCTCGAGTGAGTTTTCTTTGGCTTCGGCTTGGGATATTACTAGGAGTCAGTCTACGAGAGTAAATTGGTTTTCTTTCGTATGGAGCAAGGCCTTGATGCCGAGGCACCAATTCTTGCTTTGGTTGATTACCAAGCACCGCCTCCCAACACAAGTGCTCTTATTATCTATTGGCAAGATTGTTAGTGCCATTTGTCCTTTTTGTAAGAGTAGATCTGACTCTATTAATCATTTGTTTTTTGGTTGTATATTAATGCATGATATTGCTGTTTTTTGGGTGAGAAAGTGTAATTTGGCCTAGTCTGGAAGATCATGGAGTAATACCATTGAGTGGGCTTGTGGTAATTTGACTGGCAAAGGTTCCAGAAAGAAATATTTAGGTTTTCTTTTGGATCTCTATATTATATTATATGGAAATCTCGTAATGACACATTATTTCGAGGCAAAGTAGTGTCCCTTCCTTCTATGAAACACCATCTTATCAAACCTATCAAGGACAAAGTGACCGCAGGGTCGAAAAGATAATATGGTTAATAGAAGATTACAAAGAACTTGGAAATTTGAAACCTCTGTTTTTTATGATTAATACCTTTTGTGGCATCTGTTTGTAGCTTCTAATGTAGATTTGCTCGGATTCCGACACCTTTCCACTCAGTAGCTTTTGCTATTCGAGTATAAATAGGTGACGTTATCCTCTATGTTGTATAATGGTTGCTATGTTAATATACATGCTTACCTTACCAGAAAAAGAAAAAGAAAACATGAGACATAGAATTGCAATTTAAATTTAATCATACTATAATTGCATGGAATATTTTGGGCACTCAGAATAATGTAAATCATAAAGAAAGATGAAAGAACAAATGATAGTTTTCCTCAATTCGGTGAAACTTCACTTTTAGGTCATTGACATGATACAGAAAAAGTTAACAAGCTAATTTACATCTTGAGAGTAAAATGGTTTCCCTTCTCCATATCTATTTATAGAGAAGCATCAGTGATTTTTTTCAACATCATCTTTCAATTCCATATGTTGCCTCTCTTTTTCCAGCATCACTTTTCTTGATGTCTTGTCTTTTTTTTTTTTTTTTAAAAAGATTGTAACAATATCTCATCGTACATATCACGCATCATAACAATATCATTAGATTACGGATATATGTAATATTCAATCTATATTGTCAAGGACATTCTCGAAATTTCTTCCCCAAGAATGTTTATCTAAAATTCCCTTGAAAAATGCAACGTGTGAAATGAATTATTCATTACTTCACTTCCTCTCCTAGTGAGGCTTCTTTAGATGCATTTTTCATTAATGCTAGGAGCGGACACAAAAAGAGGAAATTTGGATTAAGGAGCTTTATTATCTCAAGGAGGAAAATGAAAATGAAAAAATATCATATAATAATCCATGTACTATAGTTAACTCGTAGTTAAACTTAACCACGGTGCTCAATGCTAATGTCGAACTAAATATTCCAAGGTTGATGCCTTGGACAACGAGGTTGCGCTTTGCCTTTCGAGATTCAATTCTTAAGAAACGATGCATCACCACCAATAGCGACGAGACAAGGTGGCATTTACTTCGAGAAAATATCGGTTGCCAATCGTGTGCCAGCATGGCAAATGAGAAGAGGCTCCGAAACGCAATACGTGTACTCTTGCGAGCTCAAGTGTCAGACTTGTAAGGAGGAAAAAAAAAAAATCAAACTCTACACAGTTCTCTTCTCTCTCCCCTCTCCTTGTCTCTTCACGTACCTTCTTTCTCCTGACCAAATATTTTCTCCATTGCAAGAGGAAATCTGCAGACTCTCTCTCATTCCCTTCAAGCCAACGCGAATTTTTCTCTCTCTCCGACGCCCGCCCGCACCCACCGATGACCGCCGCGACGACAGCCACGCACCATCGAGCCAACAAAAGGACATGTGTCGTTTGATCTATTTTTTTTCCTCCCTGACAAATTTGACACCTGAGTCCACAAGAGAACACATGTCAGCGTTCTAGAATCTCTTCCCATTTCTCATGTTAACACACACGATTGTTAGCCAATATTTTCTCATTTACTTCGACAGCTCGACAAGACAAAGACTGTACGCCACGCGGGTTCCACAGAATGGTCAAACTGTGTCGCGACAGGCACCCGGTGAACAGAACTGAAAATGGTCCGGCAGGTTGTCTACCGAAGGGTCTCCCCTATTTAACTCCTGAGGTGATAGGGAAACGCTTGTTTACCAAAGGGTTTCTTGATTTGCTTGGCTATGAATCCTCCGATGTGCGGAATTACCCCGAAAGGTATAGAGAAAAAAAAAAGGAACTGATCATGAGTGAATTCAGTCCTACAACCTCCACAGAAACTTACATCAACCGCCTCTCCCGCCACTACCACCGCCACCAGTGAACAAAAGGAATTACCCAGACCAAGCTGCCTAATTTTAAGCAGTTCCTAAGAGTATCGGTCCAGTTCATAATTCCAAGTGTGAAATTGTCAACCGTGACCATGCAAAGCAGATTTATTTTTCTTTTTTTTATTTTTTACAAATTTGTAAACGCAATAATCCTTCATGAACTTTCACTTAGTCAAGCTGCACACCGCATGACTCATGCTCGCCCTGATCCTTCACAAACCCTAATTTTTTCACAAGCCCTAATCGCATTCTTCACGTCTCTTATGCTCGCTCATACTCACCCCTCCGTCATCCTCTCGCCTAAGTAGCTCGCGTCCTCCCGCTCGACGCCTCACTCTCTTAGTCTATCTTTGGCCGATCCCGTTTTGAGGCTGGGAGTTTCCGAGCTCCTGTTCTGCAAACTCCATAGCTTATTGCAATTCGGATCTCATGATATGGTGAGCCCGCAAACTTGTTTCAATGAATTCGTTGTTTGGCTGGTGCGTTGCAAGCGCGGAAACATCTTGAGTTTGTGCTCTCAGGATTAGCCTGGCGGGATCTTGGTGCAACGAGATCGTTCTCTAGTTAATCCCATGGTGTTAAAAGTGTGAGATGATTGGCATCTGAATATATGCTTCGGCCGCTATGTCTAGACTGTTTGTTTTTCTTCTAAATAGTATATTTCTTTTGTTATACCACCGGTTCCATTACCCCTAACCCCCACTCCCCCTCTCCCCCTCTCCCCCTCTCCCTTGTCTCCGCCATAATCGTGCTTTCATGGCCACCTTGACACGTTCCCGTCGCTGCCGTTGCGACGCCATAGCCCCTCTGACTCTCCCCGAACATAAGCAAGGGTGCGTGGGTCGCTATGCCGGGGTTCTTGGACCTTAGGTTGCTGCCTCATGTTGAAGTCCACTGTGGTTTTGCAAGCACAGACTCATCAATCTAGTGATGAGAGCTATCTATTCAAAAGATAACCCACCGAGACACTAGCGAACTGTGAATCACCCCTTTCTTATTCGATGCTTCATTTCTTCCTCTTTTTCTTCTCTCTCGCGACACGATTCATTGGAAATACTTTCTCCAGCAGTAGCTTGAACTGAGATTAAGGTTAAGGCGATTATATAAGTTAGCCTACATGTATTAGGCTGTGGCCTACGTAGCTACTTTCTCTATCCCCGAGATATTGCAATTTCTTTCATTAATGATGAGGGCTAATGAGCGCTCCCCCTAATTATAGCACTGTCTCTGTACGAACACTGCATAAATTTGTACGCAGACTATAGGATAGAAGCACGTAAATGCTCCTTCAATACATCGACCAACCCGCATCAGTCATCAGTCCATTCCCACCAACCATCTTTACTCCGCTCAGATTCCAAAAGATTTTTACTATTTCTTTCCCTCGCTTCCCTGGTTTCTCGAGCATATATTCTCATCGCGTCCTTCAGTCCGTAGCCTCCTATATCCTTTTTCGTTCCTCTGGCGACGAACCATGGCAAGAATAGGACAGGTCGGTCCTTCCTTCATGGGAGGTTGCGTTATGGTCGTGGGGTTGTCCCTGCTTCTCCAGAGCTTCTTGCTCGGTGAAGTCACAGGCATTGAACACAAGGACGAGAAGGCCTATTACTCTCCTCCAGACCCGCGCGCTCGCTCTCCTCCTTCAGGTCTAATTCCTTTTCCGCCATTGACACCTATGAAGAGATCTCCAGATGCTGACACGTTCGTCATGATTGTTTCGGCATGAAAAACGTCTTACGGGTTTTGGTCACTTTCGTCCTAGCGTGTTTTGATTTCTAATACTTGTTAGATCAATGAAAGAAACACCGTGTGTCCTGCAGAGAAGTACTTTCGGTCATGATGTGCGTACGGTTTTGGTATAGGTATAAATCGTATGTCGTTTGAAAATGTAGGAGACAAAAACACTCGACTTCAGGAATCCATTGGCCCGACACCTCATGTTCATGTCCCCTTGTTCTTTTCTTTTCCTTCCATTTTGCACCTTGATATCATGTGCAATCTTTTTTAAGTTTTGTGCCTGACGACAGGTTCGCGCGGACGTGGGAGTCCCCCGCGGGTTACTCCACCGACGCCTGCCAGATCTTGCGGCAGCCCGCCGCGCGGGCGCGACCCCAGCCGGTCGACGCCGACGCCTCCTTCTAGAGGAGGCTACTACCGTTCTCCTCCCGCTTCCAGACGCACGCCCTCGACTCCCGTGACCACTCCTGTCGATCCCAGGACGCCGAGCACTCCCACCACCAACCCGCCACCGAGCGGAGGTTACTATGCTCCGCCTACTCCGACTTACGGAGGCGGTAGCCCCCCGACTCCGGTGTTTTCGACGCCGCCGGCCACTCCCATCGATCCCGGCACTCCGGGCATCCCTTCCATCACAGCGCCTCCTTTCGGTTTCGGTCCTAATCCCTTCTTCCGCCCTTACACGTAAGTTTACGACCACGAAGAGGAATGACGTGCATGTATAATCGTATTCGACGTAACATTAACTGATTAAACTTTCGGTCGATGATGTCTGTTGCTACAAGCTGCAGTTACTGGCTATCCAATCCAGGAATGGTATTTGGGCTGTTTGGGTTCGTGGTGCCGATGGGGACCGCCTTCCGCGTGACCACGCCCATCCCCAATTTCCCCGCTGCCCTGAACCTGATTCAGGCGCTCGGGAACATGAGCGCAGACGGGCTCGGCGCGCTCTACCGAGAAGGGACCGCGGCTCTGCTCAACTCCATAGCTAGCAACGGGTTCCCCTTCACCCCCGCCCAGGTCCGGCAGAACTTCATCTCGGCCCTCCGCTCGAACAAAGCCGCGTCGGCTCAAGCTCGGCTCTTCAAGCTGGCCAACGAAGGCCGTCTCAAGCCCAGGGCTAACTGAAGCGAAACCGATCATCGCCGTTTCGTCTAGCTATTCTAGGTTGTCGGAGCAATATGTGTTTAGTGTTCGTGCGGTGGATCTCTTGTTCTTAGTTGGGATTTGGGGCGTAGTCTGTTTCATGTACGTTTGTTTGTGATTTAGCTTGACTTAGCATGCATGATAATGTCGCTAGCGATATTTATCGGTGTCGGATTTCCCGTGGATTGTGGCACGTCGTCATCAATTCGACTGTCATTTTGCTTTTTGTGAGGTTGGAGTAACTTGTTGGATGCCATTCGAAATCAGTTGTTTGGGGATCATATAAGTGAACTCTATGACATTCACTCATCGTCGATTGTCATCAAATTTAAACATGCATGAAAGACGATTGCGAAAGACGGGGATGAATCTCCTTTCTTAGAGTAATTTGGATCGGTTCTTGAAGCTCGAGGAAGAGAAATTTTGGTAATATGGTAACTTACCAACACTTTTATTAAGTTACCAACTCTTCTCGACCGTCGGCAAATTACCAAGTTTCGGGCTAAAAACTCTCGCTTGAGTTACTTACCGGCATATGATTGTTCATCTTCAAATTGGTGACTTTCTATTAAGTTGTGGAGATCTTATTCGGGGAGAAGATTCAGATGAGAAGATTGATTCGTTTGGTGGGCCGGGATCGTTTATGTCAGCCTGAAGAAAGTTGCGGGCTTGGGCTGGATCTTATTCTAGATGGGCCGGCGGGATGTCCAGGGACTTAGATAAGGGAAGAGTACAAGCTATGTTCCCTCCAAATTGCTCAGGTGGGGAACATAGAATTGTGCCAGAGCATACCAATAATTATGTCTTAAATTGATGATGTGTTAAGATAAATATGCTAGAAAATTTAAAAAATGGCTATTGCATGCTGAGCATATAAACAAAGAGGACTTGGTGCATAGGGGTGGCATTAAAAGCCCTTTAGTGGGAGGTTTATGCCTTTAGTGTCTCATAAAATGTGTGAATAAATAGACGTTTCGAGTAAAAAGTAAATTGCAAAAATAGAATAGGAACGTGGTCAATTTACATGGTTCGCAGGTGTGTCTACTTTAATGGAGAAAGATCAACAAGATGGTTCCACTATATCTAGAAAATAGAATATTATAATTGCTCAAAATGTTCACGTTGAATGTTTCCCAAACCTAGATAAACATAGACCCACAAGAATAAATAACAAAAGAATATTTACACACTCTCAACTCTCTTGGACGACAGCTCTCAAAAACTCTCCCGAGTTCTCACTAATTTTTTTTTTATAAGTTTTGAAAATAGGATTTCAACAAGTTTGGATCGAGGCCACATTATGATCCCATCGCCCGACTCATGCTGAAAAAACAAAATGACTACTCCGAACTGTCTAATGACCCGAGCCCGGCCACTCCTTAACCGAGCACCCCCTAGGTGACTCAGTTTGTCCAGGCACGAAGCAGACCGCTTCATCTCATCTTCGATTGTCCGCCTCTATTTCCATAACCTCACAGACACACCAGATATCCTGAAAATCAAATCAAGAGCTTGTGTAGATTCCAAATTAAACGGAAGTCATTTCAAGCCATAATCAACAGAAACACCTTCTAGGAAAAAAAGGGACAAGTACAAAAAGAGGTGGGCGAACGGAAGCAAAGAAGATCTTAAGAACTGAACAGCATATGCGCTTATACTATGGTCGTTGGCTCATTGGTCGGAGAAAAAAGGCCAAAAAAGGAAGAGTCGCCACCGGAAAAGGCGACGTTGAAAGCTCCTCCTATGACATTAGCAATGTGTTCTATTGGTCGATCTGATCCACACTTGTCACTAAGACGCAGATTAATTTGGACCGCTTTCATGGATCGGTGCGCCATCTCAATCCCACCGGCGCGCGCGGCTCTTGCCATTTCTTAATTGTAACGTCCAAGTCAAAAATCTTCTAGCCCTCGGAGTTTGGCCGATCGCGACGACTTCTCTTAAAATAACTAGCTTATCGAATCACGCCAGCCGCCGGAAAGGATCTTGGGACCTCATTCGATGCATGTTGGCAAGACGATAAAGTTATCGACAACAAATTTCAATTATCAACGAGAACCTTCATTGGGGATGAAGTCATCAACATCGATACATAACTGCTGAATAGCGATATTTTCATATATATATGTTATTGTGAATAAATATTGCTACATAATAGGAGATTGTGTAACTTCTTCTTGTAACCATTTATAGAAATAGAAAGTTATTTCTATTTCTGTTTCAATAACAGTTATATGTAACTACCGTAGTAATCGTCAATAAAAAGTTATAAAGTCTCCAAATGTACTCTTTGCATAATTTCCAATCTATCAAAAAAACTCAACGTTCTCGAAAATTCATGTGTACCTTTACTTTCATTCAATTTAAATGATTGGTCTCGATTACCTCCAGTCTTGAAACATTTAAACTCCTTGTCATTTACTTCCCTGTCCAACATCAATAATAAGAAAAATGCTTTTTTAACATTTATCGATCCATCCATGTCTTAGAAGGATCATTCATCGACACTTATCGATGAAACAAGTTCAGATCGAGACAATATCAAACCTTATGCGAATCTTAATTGTCCCATCACTCCACGCGTTGCTCGAGCATTGAGGCCCGAATTGGCTTCAACCAGATGCCGTCGCCACCGTCGTCGTCGTCGTCGCTCATGTCCGATCGTCATCGCTGGTCGATTTCGACGGCTCGCGTTGCGTTTACAAGAATGGCGGAAAAAGTCGCGAGTTTGAAAAGGAAGCATGGGACACGCGGACGGCGACCGATCGATAAGGGGAGATTTTTTTTTCGCAATTTTGGACATTTTTGTCCGGAAAAAAAAGGAAATATTTTACGTGGGGGAATTAAGAAAGTGTCGGTGTTTAATTCTAATACGCCCGGGGGTGGGTCCCCGAGGAGCACGTCGCTAAGAATTGAAAAGTCGTGGGCCGATTGGAAATGCCGTGAACCGGAGGAAAATCGAACTCACCATCGTATTCATGGAATAGACCATGTAGGTTCGTCCAAAGGCGAGCCACGTAAGCCGGCTCGGTGTTGAGGTGTGATTCATGCTTTCCATTGATGAAAAGGCACGAGTTATTAGTTATTGAGTATACGTAATTTCTTTCTCTTTATAATTGAGAATTGTAACAAAGAGGCGGGATAATGCTAATTTTAATGGAATCTTTTGCTAAATGTGGTCCTAATTTAAGGGCGAATCATAATGAATCTTGTGTCTTGATTTCTCCTTCTCGCTTTTAATTACTCTCTATTTCGTTGTATTTGCATATCGAATCATAGCATCTGAATTCAATTCACGTCTCGGCTTTTGAGTTCGACTCATGTTGCCCTTGACTGAATTTTTTCCGCATCTCCATCGAAGCAAATCGATCGCAGTTCGTGAGTAAAGATAGCGAAACCATATCTTAATTTCAGGAAATTAAATAAAACTATACCCTTTCTTTTTCCTTTTTTTTTTTGGTCAGAAAGAAGACTATACTTTTTTTTCCGAGGTTTTCATTCAAGAACCATGGGACTTGACATTTGGAATATGCGTAAGTCGCTCCACCATCCGTTTTAACACTTCCTGACCACGACTACATAAAAATGGCTTTCAAAAAAAGATTGATATTTTCCCGCCAATTTCTCTAAAGTCTTCGCGGGGATAATATCTAACAAAAGCGATGTAGTACACTTATTTTATGAAATAATCAAACTGATACCCAATATCGTATTTACATGTTTTTCATATTCATGCGGTCTCCTCTCGCTTATCGACTTAAATATTTAGATAGGACTTCCGGCATTCAATCTCCGGCATCCTCTCTCTTATTTGTGCGCGCACCTCTCCGTCCATGCTGCCATGTCCGGCCCCATCGCTATCTTGTCGTTGTCGTCCATTAGGGACGCTAGGCCTCAATTGTCATGCAAAGCCTTGACCTATGAGCTCGACCTCGAATTGACCATTTGCGGAGAGAGATGGTAGACTTTTTTTAATGTTATTTTCAATGTGAATATTTTTAATTGATATTTCGCGGGCACTTGTTAGGCAATTGCATGTGGAAACTTCATATCATTTCAATTCAATGTTTCACAGGGGTTGTGTTCATCAAAAACCGTTTTGATCTTGAATGCTTAATAAGTGCCTTAAAAACTTCAATCGGCAATACCCATTAACATTGGCTAATTTGGTCACTAAACTTTTAATTTTTTTAATATAATCCATAAACTTTAACTCAATGAATAATGCGATTTCTGAGAATTTTCAATATATGCTCAATACTATCCCCATAATCTTTCCATTAATTCAAAATGAATTATTATATTAAACATTTTCATATAAATCGGACATTATATTGAACATGTTTTAAAAATTCAAAACTATATTGAATAAATCAAAAGTGCAGGAATTATATTATACGTTAAGTTAAAAGTCATAAATCATAATAAATAAATTAAAATTTTACGAAATCAATTACATATTGAATTAAAATTCAGAAGCTATTTATATTATTTTCCCATTAGTATTCACAAGCGCCAAACTCACCAGGACGTGGAATTCTATCGAGAAGGAATTATTTAATTAGCTGGGAGGAGGATCAAAGTGTTTCCTCCAACGTGGTCACTCATTAGCCCTAGGGCCCTGGAGCCTCGATTTGAAACGAAACTATACTAGGCACCCTTGATCTCTGTCGGCACAATCCCACAGTAGATCCTAGTCACAAGTCTGCCCAGGCTACGGGATGACGTAGGATTTTGGTTCTGTTCCTGTCGCTGTTATACTACCACTCACCACCAGCTGTACGGACACACCCAATCCCACCCGCTTCTCCCCACGGATTGCGCGCCAGCGTGGAATTCCCCTTGCTCTGCTGACGTGTCGCTTGAATGGGACAGCCTACGTGTCGCACTTGAAGCCCCTCCATCATGCGGCTTTGTTTGCGAAAGAAATTAGACGAGTCTATAGTGTTAACAAAAGTCCGATACTTTTGCTCCTAAAGAGAGTCGAAACTAAGCCAACCGATATATTTTCATCCTTTGGTTGAAAAAAAAGAAGCTCATAATCATTTGGATTGAAATATCTGTGTGTATATATTTTCTTTTTTGTTGAGAGATTGAAATCTATTAAATGATTGAAATTTATTACATTTCAATTCGGTACCAAGGTATTGTACCTCTTAAAGAATTGTAGAATTACCGAAAAAATTATATGCAAGAGAAAATTAAGATGAATTTGAAGAATAATAGAGGGAAAAAAAGTTCATCAGTTGGATCGTATTGTATCTTTGTTATTTCTATTGTCTATAGCATTTGATATTACAATTTTAGTTGGCGGCGATTAAAATGCAACAAACCTTGAAGAACGTATATATGGATTTCAACATGCAAAAGCTGGCCATTCTTTCGTAATCTATGTAGAAAAGTTAAATAATTTTTTTGGAAACTGAAAGGTAAGTATTATTTAACCAAATGAGCCATAATATTTGTATTATATTATGTCTGAACGCAAAATCAATTGCATCATAAATTGTCCGCTATCTTCCTAACTTTTTGTTCCTAGTTGAATGATTTTTAAGTTTGAAACACGTGATAATGGGAAAAGATTACCATTTCAATTCGAAAGTCATTGTATGGATTCTAATATACTCTTAAACCTTTCAATTATTTCAATTTAAACCTAAACATTTGCGCGAAAATTCCAATGTAGCATTTTCCGTCAATTTTCGCATGGAATTGGTGACGCGACAATCCAATCATCCCTTGGTGCCCTACGCCACACAATCGATGATCCAATGTGAAAAAACCTTAGGAAAACGACATTGTTTTGCATAATTTTTTAAAATTTTTAAAATTATTTCCATTGAGAGAGAAAGATGAAAGCGGAAGCAATCTTGCATGTATTTTATCAAGAGATATAGATTTTTTTTATTATTATTATTACATGCAAAACAATATTGGAGGCCTTTTTCTGTGATGCAGTGAAGGGATTAGCCGTGCGATTTTTCTGGCAATGCAGAGGAGAATATAAATAAATGAAAATCATTCGGTATTAATGCGTGATTACCAAAAATGAAGATAGACCGCATTTGGAAAATATAAAAAGAAAAAAAGAAAAAGAAAAAAAAGAATGGCTGCTAAGTGACAAGGGCTGAGAGGATGAGGTTCACCAGTACCAGTGCGGCCTAGCAAGGAGGCGCGCACTGAATGTCAGGCAACTTGCACCGAAAAACAATGATTGGAACTTAGCAGCGCAGGATAGAATCAATTCATTTGAATAATCCCATAAGCAAATTAACCACGTCAGAATATCGGTATAGCTCCCTCCTCCCGAAAAAAGAGAGAGAAAAAAATTAATAAAAAATTCAAAAATATTATTAAAATATTGACAATGTCAATATTGCTCAAATGGTTGTTGTCGGCCGATATCCATATTAGCGCTAGCTAATTAAAATTTGTCAAATGTATTGAAATGATATAATCATAAAAAGTTTATGACTGAATTGACAAAAAAAAATAGTTTATAACTAAATTGAAAAAAATGGTGATGGGTTTATGACTATTTTGATAATTTATCCATATAATAAGACGTCGATTGTTTGTTAAAGTCGTTGTATTAACCAGTCATGTTAATGCAAATCCTGTGATTATTAGGATAACCGCTTGATTTTTGGCATGCCACATCCACCGAGATCCAAAGGACTCGAACTGATTTTCGTTTTCAAAGGGAGAAGGAATTGGGCAGAAGAAGCTGCTAAGCACGAGATTGTACACCACCGAAATGAAATGATGCCCGGTTGCTATCACATCACATCACCGGGTATGAAATGCAAATAGAGAGAGGGAGAGAGACGGGTGTCCCGGAGAAGAAGCCAAGCATAGCAAGTGAGGGACGGCCCTAGTCCTGCCGGGCCTCCGGCCAACACTTCACCAATCCCCGCCGGCCAGTCGCCCGACACCCTCCCCCGCCTCCCGCTGAAATTCTAGGCGAAAGCCAAGATGGCAAGAGATCGCCAGAGTCCATGTGGGGGAGTGCAGAGATCAGCCGCTGTTACGCCCGATCTCTGCATTAAATGGACGGTGCATCGCCGGACGGTCCACAACGTGCGGGGCTTTGCCCGAGGAGGAAAGGAGCGAACGGACGACGCCGGGGAGATCGCCCTCCCTCCCTCCCTCCCTCCCTCGTCGTCACGTGACTCGTCCGACCCCCGGTAAAGTAGGCAGATTCGCTCGACGCGTATGAGAATCGACGCCTCTCTCTTCTTCTTCCCTTCCCATTGCTTTTAATGTCCGCTGAATATAGACATCGTTTTTCTCCTTTCGTGAACTGCGTCCATGAACGGTTTCCGACTTCGAGGGTTGACTTTAGGAGGGTGCATTTGGACACGAGATCGTGGGAATCTCGCTAATAAAGAGCGACCTAAGAGAAGTTCTACTACGGAAGATATCGACGCGTATTTACGCGGCAATTTCTAAAATATTCGTATCATTTATCCGATGCGAATATGCGCGAAACGTCGTGGTGCTCTAGATAAACAAGCCCCCTTTTTTTTTTTTATTTCTTTTAAAGCAAAGCGATAATTGCAAATTTGAGACGGACGCAAGGGAAATTAGTACAAAGATTGAGAACAGAGCCAGGGTGGTGTGGGTCCCACTCTCCAAATTCCACTTCATATTTTTATGCCTGTCGGTGATCCTAGGCCACACGACGAGGGTAAACCCGTAATAACGCTCGAACCCCGAGGTCAAATCACAGCCACCCGACAGCTCCTCCCCGTCGCAAGTGCACTGCGACCCCACCCTCTACGTCTGCACACATGTATTTTTTTAAAATTTTTTAAAATAAGTGTACCGAAAGTCTTAATTTATCGTTAGAGTAAAAACGTACAATTAAATATTAAAATTTGCCAAATCAATGTAATCGAATTCTATATGTTTTCTGTCTATATAGCTGAACGGAGAGTTCGACTCAAAAAAAAAAATTAAAAGAAATTAATAGAATAATTTTAATTACACTAATTTAATAAGTTTCAAACTTAATTATACTTTTTTAAAAAATTAAATTTTAAGATAATTTTAAAATTTTCAATACATCTATATTTATTTCTTTTTTTATCGTTATATATTCATTGGTTTCATCGTCCCATTTTCCAGCACCAAGACCAAAAATACTCAGCCAATTATGCTCGATATGAAATTAACTTCAATGCTCTGGGAATTGATTAGACATAACCAAAAAAGAAGTCGTTAGTTAACAAAATTAAAACGGGTAAAACCGTCGTTATCCACCGTTTAATAACAATCGGAATAATAATAGTAGCAATAACAATAATAAAATGATTGGGGACGCTGCATTATTATTTCCCGCGGCATTCAACGCGGCTTCACTTTTTGGCTTTTTTCACTCTCCCCTCTCTCTCTCTCCCTCTCTCTCTGAAAATGGAAGCAGTGGTGGGGGAATCCATCGCCAATTTTTGATATGAGTGCGCAAGCGAATATATAAGTGCTCGTGATCTTCGTTCGTTGCTCCTTCCTCCTCCCTCCTCCTCTGCTCGGCGGCGGCGGCGGCCATCATCTCTCTCCTTCGGAAGTCGGTCGATCCCACTCACTCAATCATATCCCTCCTCCTCCTCCTCCTCCGGACAGGTCCGACATTCCTCCATCCATCGCTGAGTACCTCGTTTTCTTTTCCCGCTCGGTGCTGTCGGGAATTCAATGCGCCTGACTGGAACTCCTTTCCTTTCGATTCGATTCGTTTCCCATCCTGCTCACGAACCGGCTCTCTCTCTCTCCCTCTCTCCCTCTTTTCCCCACCTGCAGGATCTTCTTCTCGGTTAGGGACGCTCGGGCTTCCAATGAGGGTGTAGATCTCGCTCGCTCGCTCGCTCGCTCGCGCCTGACATGACGCTGCTCTCCGAGCGCCCATGGTTGGTTCGGTTTTGGAGGAGATTGCAGTCTGCGCAGTGGTGAGAATAGAGACTGGTCGCGGGGAGCGGGAGCATGAAGTTGTACATATCCGCGGCGACGACGGGGATTAAGAAGCTGACCATATCCGGCGCCGGCGGCGGGGGGAAGGGGTCGCCGTCTTCCGGGGCGACGGCGGCGGCTCCGGCGAATCCTGGCCGCCGCATCGCGAACCGCGCGGTGCTGCCGGCGGTGCTGGTGCTCGGCCTCGCGCTGCCGTTCCTGTTCGTCAGGGTCGCGTTCCTGGTGCTGGAATCCGCCGCCGCTTGCTCTTCCTCCTCCAACGGTATCCTCTCGCCCTACTATCGAATCTCCGTTTCGGTGTGCTGTTTTCCATTGATCGATTTTTCCTAGATTCGAGATGCGATTCCGCGAAAGAAGAGAATCGAATAAGGCCGTTTTCTTCCTTACCAAAAAAATAAGGCCGTTTTCTTTTAAGCGCGCGACTTCCGTATCGAGCGACTGCGCCCGTACACTGTGGCATCGCGAGCTCGCGACCGTGTTCGCGCGTCCGTTCACGAAGTGAACGCTTAAGTTAGCAATGATTCGGCCGCCGGCGTTTCATCGGTGAAGTACTATATTTCCGGTCAAAATCTCGGCGGTCGAAACTTAAGGCTTTCCAATTCGTTCTCATGCGATCGGGACTGGTTTCTGACGGTCATCTCTCTCCCTCTCTGCAGATTGCTTTGGCTGGAGATTTTTAAGCGGGAACGACGCGGCTCTGGTAAGCATCAAACCATTTCCCTTTTCACTTTTTAATTTCGACGCGTAATTCGTTGTAGCTTGGGTTTTTTCGGGGGAGGGACGGGACTGTGGAATCGCAGGGTGTAATAATTAAATTTCCGGTCGTCACGTCGTAACTTCCGCTCGACACGAGCTCTCTTCTCTTACGAAATGACGAAATTACTTCACTATCGAGACCGGGGTTCGGTTCTTTTTTCATGGTTCTTGTGGTCTTGCACCGGCCTGGACCACCAAAAAATTTCAACATCCGGTGGGTTATGGAAAGTACCATTCTCATAGCATTTCCGTTCAATCTCGCGTCCTTGTTCCTTGGCGCTTCCCCCCTTGATTGAGGGAGGGGGGGACCAAGAGTCGCAGTTTCCGGTCCTGGATCGGTGGGTTGATCTTAGCGGGTCGATGGATGGAGCGTCCCTGTTTCGACTGTTGACCCGTGTCAAACCTTTGACATTTCCTTTTATCAAAATTTCTCGTGATGAGGAATTTTTATCTTATATGGTCGTGTTCGGCGAATCCAGCCGGAACTTTTCATTCTTCTTCCTTTTTTTTTTTTTTTTTTTTTATCGTTTTATCTTCTGCCGATGCTGTGATTGCTAGGACCGGCCTCGAGCTTCCACCAATCATGCGTTCTTGAGGGCACGCCGGTCTTTTCCGCACTCGGTCGCTCTCCGCTATTCTTTGCTTTAGCCCGATTAGAACCATCTCTTTGTTTCGGTTCGGTTCAGATGTCGGTTCAAACTTTTACACGCACGGCGGGAATTCATCGAGCCACGGTTTTTCGTGATCTGCGGATTTGATGCCGCGACGCCTGTTGTGATTATTGAGAATTAGGCACCCCTTTCGAAAAAGGTGGATGGGACAGTTTCGGGCGGGGACCTGGAGATGGCGATGGCCCCCCGGTTGTCCCATCGCGTCTGGTCCGTCGTCTGGTTTGCTGGAACATGTGCGGAACATGATCGAAAGGGTTTCCTCTTGAAATTGTCCAGGCGACGGCAGTCCCTGGATAAGAGCACTTTGAGGAACTGTCGGCGCGTCCCACAGGGGGCCCGCGACCCCCTATCGTTCTCCTCCACTCGATCGAAAATTAATATTCCTTTGGAATAAGATAATGCTGAATAATTAGCTGGAACCATTGTCGCCGTTTTATCTTCTTCTTTTTCTCTCCGCCGAAGTAAAAAGAAAAAAATAATCATAATTGGTAAAAAAAAATAACATTGGGAAGATCATGATATGCTATGGATGATAATGATAATGATAATGACAGATGAAGCTATCATGTTCTTAGGCGACAATGCGACTGTAGCCTAGCCTAGCTATGGAAGTTAATAGGATGCCCCTATAGTCGAATTAGCTGTAGTGAGTGATCACAGCCATATGCGGCTTACTTTATTTCTGGTGGGGTGGTCCGCACGTCAACGCGGTTTTTGTATTGTTCCGCGGCCACGTCGCTGATGAACGAGGTGGGGTTGTTGTGGGGTGTGATGCAGCTCAGAGAGGAGCTGACGAGAGCGCTGCTGGAAGCGAAGGAAAGCAACGTGAACGAGCAGGGGGTGGGGAGTCCATCGCTCGAGTCGTTTGATGAGCTGGTGAGGGAGATGACGTCCCGCCGACCCGACATCAAGGAATTTGCTTTCAAGACCAAAGCCATGGTGAGTGATCAGGAAATGCGGGAATCGTATTTTCTTTCCATCTTATTTCAGAAAATGTATTATTGTCTATTTATTTTTTTGGGTGGATTGTTGATTTGTTTTAATATCGAATTGTTTGAGCATTTTCTGTTTAATGGGTCTGGTAGATTTCCTCAGAAAGAATCACGGGGTGGTCAGTTATTTTTTGTCGTAGGCAAAACTTGGGCTAGCGATCATCACAGGCTCACAAGTAGTTCACGTGATGGACTCAAGTCCGTTCACTCGTTGCCTTTAAGGCCAGGGTAAAGACCCAGAGATATCTGATGGTCTTGTCTGCTGTGTTGTCGAATGACCCTGTTTAATTTCCTGTATATCATCAAATGATCAAAGTCAGCCACCCATCACACAACGCTGTCAAACCCAATTTTAAGTTAGTTTGGACAAGCAACCTTGAGGAGCTACCGCAATGTTAGTTAAGATGTAAAACCATATTGCGCATTGGAAAGCACAGTCATGGTGCGAGTTCTAGTGAAGGTGATCCCAGCCAATCCAGGGCAGGGACGTCCTTCTCCTGCTTATTGGATTTTCAGTCTGTTACATTATGCTTGAAGTAAATGGAAACTGGACTAATTGTTCCCTTGTGCAATTTGTGAATCCCTGGGGTTAGGATGTTCTGGAGCATCATATTCAAATCAAATCTACCTATGACCTTGCCACCTGTGTTTCACACGTCCACCTATAATCTTGGATTTTGCATAAAATGCTAGCACTCTTTGAAGGAAAAACTTAATGACCTTATATTCATTCAGACAGTTCTGCAATCCTCTTGCTCTGAATTGTACCAATCAGTTTGTACAGCACAGAAGCATGAAGAAGCAGCTACTTTGTAGATAAAAAGGAAGGTAGGAAGACCTTTGGGGCTGCAATATTCGTTGGAATCTTTTTCCATCTTCATGAACTTAGTTAATTGAGGGGTATTGCACACCAGAAATGGATAGCGAGACTTGTCCCTGTGCCTTGTTTATTGCTCGCTGGGGCAGTTGCGTGCTGAAATTTGAAGTGTGACCAGACGGGATGTTGGGCAGAATCTCCTCAGTGAACTCTATAGTCTGAACTACCTCTAGAATCATATAGCCTTGATGAGGGTTCTAAATTCGAATTGTTTTACCATTAACTGGAAGATGCATAATGGGAATATTGGAGCCCTGAAAATTCCTCCCATAGTGCTCAACCCGTACTTGAAGGATTATTCACTTAAGATAACCTATTCAAATAGTTTGCTGAATATATTAGCTTAAGACATAACCTATTCAAATAGTTTGCTAACTATATTAGCATTTGTTAAAGATACGTTGAAGACTGTTTCCTGCTGCTGTTGGTGATGGTCATACTGATACTGGTACTAGTTAAATCTCTAATGGTGTGATTTTTCAAAATTTTGATGCTTTTATATTTTGCTTATCAAGGGAGGAAGGACATTTTTAGCATAATTTCTTCCCAATAAGTACAGCACACAATATCGGCTTATATTCTACTGCATCAACCTCTTTCCATTGTCAAAGAAAGTGAAAACATGGATAAGTAGGCTCTTGGAAGTAAGACGTTTGCTTTCTTGTGACAGAGCAAAGGCAATATGGAGGATAAATAGAGATGTTTTTTGGTTCAAGTCATTATTTTCTTCCTCTTTTGCAGCTAACAAGGATGGAACGGAAGGTTCATTCCGCCAAACAGCAGGAGTCAATTTATTGGCATTTAGCATCACACGGTGTACCAAAAGGTCTTCATTGCCTTTGCCTGAAACTGGCTGAAGAATATGCAGTCAATGCTATGGCTCGGTCTCGTCTGCCTCCACCTCAATATGTTCCTCACCTTGCTGATCCTCGCTTCCATCATGTTGTCCTTATAACTGATAATGTCCTTGCTGCCTCAGTTGTGATCTCTTCTACTGTGCAAAACTCAGCTAAACCTGAAAAATTGGTATTTCATGTGGTCACTGATAAGAAAACATATACTGCTATGCATGCCTGGTTTGCCATAAATCCAATCAGGTTAGCTGTGGTTGAAGTTAAGGGACTGCACCAATATGATTGGTCTCAGGAAGTCAACCTTCGTGTCAAGGAGATGATAGATTTTCATCGTCTTTTGTGGAGACGCTTCTACAGGGATCTGAAAGGAGAGGACTTAGATGAAGCAAAAGAAAAATATGTTGAGGCTCTCAGTCCCAGCAACCTTTCCCTGTTGAATCATCTCCGCATTTTCATTCCTGAGGTAATTCTTTAAATAGAGTCTGCTGCCCTAGTGGATGGCAATACTGTGAACTCTGTATTTGATCATTTAGCTGATTTCCACGGTCACAGCTGTTTCCAGATCTAAACAAGGTGGTGTTCTTGGATGATGATCTCATAGTTCAACGTGACTTATCTCCACTCTGGGAATTGAATCTCAAAGGAAAAGGTGTTGGTGCAGTTGTCGATTCATGGTGTGGAGATGACTGCTGCCCAGGAAGACAGTACAAGGATTACTTGAATTTTTCACACCCTACTATCTCATCCCACTTTGATTCGGATCATTGTGCATGGTTGTATGGGCTTAATGTTTTCGATCTGGAAGCCTGGAGGAGGAGTAACCTCACAAGAAATTACCTAAACTGGCTAAAAAAGGTGGGCGGCCTCTTTGTTTCCTAGTTGTCAAGTTATTGCCGTGACCAATTCCGTATTATTGATCTCCCTCTGTCGGATTGGATGCACTGGACTATGACTTCTTTGTTGTACCGTGCCGTTTTTCCTTTATCCAAGTGCCGTATTATTCGGTACCTGAAGAAGCATTCTTTCTTCAGAGCACAGTGCACTTCCTTTTTCAGTGTCCATCATTTATGTTTTTCTTTTTTTAAAGCCTTTTTGCTATATTTTTCCTATGCACAGAGCCTCAATTCGGGATTGGAACTATGGATTCCTGGAGTTCTTCCACCAGCCTTGGTAGCTTTTGAGGGTCATGTGCACCCAATTGATCCTTCATGGCACCTGGCCGGATTGGGCCATCGGTACCCAGACACTCGGGAGAGGCTAGTGGAAGATGCCGCGGTTATACATTTCAGTGGCCCTGCAAAGCCATGGTTAGAAATCGGATCGCCCGAGGTACGGAGCTTATGGTACAGGCACTTAAATGCCTCGAATAAGTTTATTAGAAAATGTAGGATAGCCGGCTGAAGAGGACAAAGATGTCTCTCGGCCCTTTTTGTCTGGAGACTAGAGCAGATAAAAGGAAGGGAACCCAGAGGGAAGAAGGTATTGCCTTCAGTCTCTGCCTCCTGCGTAGCTCTGCCCTAGGCAATATTACCAAATAGCTTGTTTATAATAGAGAGAGAAAAGGATGAAGATATATTGTCCTAGGTTTATACACCATAGTCAGGTTCAGCCCCTCGGTGTATACAGAATTATGCAAATCTCTGACATTTACGTAAAGCAGTCTGGTTAGATGGAATAAGTGTTAGAAATGATCTGTAATGTCTCCAAAGGAGGGGATGTTACATTCTCTCTACGTCAGCGGCTCAGCTTTCCTTCGTTGCAATTACCTTTCTAAGAAGTTACTTGCATCAGAAGTAATACTTGAAAGCAGTGATGCTTCACACGGTTTAGGACACAAATTAGTCTCAAAAGCTCATTGTGGACTCAAGAAGGAGATAAAGAAGAGTAAAGACAATTGCCTGCCTGGAGGGATGGAGCCACTGGGATTCAGAGCGGATGTGATATGTAAAAGAAATTATTGTATTGGGATGGTAGCATTTATTGCAAATCCCTCGGTTTATTGCTTGTCGAAAGATTATGGTACCAAAATTCAAAATCCGTTGTTTCGAGCTATGTGGGTTTGCTTGGAGGGAGAGTGGAAAAGCATTGGCTTTCGCTTTCGCAACAGACTGCTGTCCCTCAGCAAGCTCCCTTGTTTCCATGCCTACGAATCTCGCCTGTACTGTCCATGCCCACAAAAGTAAAACGCTTGGAAACGAAGGTTGATTTTGCATTGGTTTGTCCAGAATTAATAAGTTCGTAAGGTGGAAAAGAAAGGATATGTAGCACCTGTGATTAATTTTGCAGCTATACATCTGTTTAAAGCATTTTCCCACCCTTTAAATACGAGATTACAATATGTATTATATTGATGTAATCTCTCTTTCCCTAAAAAATTAAAAACTTTATCTATTGATTTCCATTCATTTGGTCATCATCCACTTTGCAATCCACTGATATCGGTTTCCAAGATTCCTCACCGGTGAGAAACTGTCGCCATTCGAATGCGATAGTTCGAAGACATCGCTAAATGGGATAAACTGTCCTCGATGAGTAAACATGCCTCGACATATAAGAGTCCTTTTCTTCCGTACGCATGTGTGTGTACGATGGATGCATGCATGCAAAGTTATGGTCAAACGCATGCGAAATCAGTGAAGGTAAACGTTCAAGAGCTGAAGATGATCACGTCTTTTCTATTTTTCATTCTTTCTTTGTCTCGGGTCAGGAGATAATGCGCTGCTTCTAGTCACCTAGTGACTAGCAATCTAGACAAAAGGTGAACCAAAAAGCGAAAAGTCAAGACAATGCAATCACAACACAAGCTACATATCGAACGAAACTTTTCTATCGAAGCTATAGGGGCGATTCATATATATGAAAACGACTTGTGCATGTGACCTTGACACATTGAGCAACGACTTTAGGTTAGCAAAAGCTGATGTTTCTTCTTGAATTTATTTTTTCTTCCGGGTGATCTTTAGTTTTGATTTTCTTCATTCCAAGGACGCAATAATCCTAGAACAGTCTCAATAGAAATCACTTTTCAAATCGATGTTGATGAACACGGACTTTCTTTGAGAAAAAAGAAGAAGAGAGAGACTAGAGATTGTACGACATGTGAACCACATGGTTTGGCTGAGCCGAGGGGTTGCTTTTTGGAGAAATTGAGGATGTTTTTTCCTTCCTCCCTTTCGTTCGTTTCTTTCTTGTGACATCAGGGAAAAGAAAAAAGGACCAACGCCAAAAGAAGGGACGGGTCTTCATGTGATACGCGCTTCGGTACGGCGTGTTCAGAAAATCCCAGAAGAAGCCGTCCTTGTCATGCAACGCAATGCCCGTGGATGAACATTGAGCAGGCAAAAAGACGAACCAGATATAGGCACGATGATGACTGCACAGTGACCAAGTGCAGCCGCACAGCTGGCTCGAGTGATGGGATAGGGGAGTATGGTCAATTTACTGGAGATGACTGTCGTTTTCCATGGCTGAAATTAAGCAGAAGTTGCACTTGAGAATCATACGCGAAATCTCTTAGATTTGCACTTCCGATTCTTCGGCCTTTTCTGGTTTGTTCCTTATGGTGGTTCGGGGCGTCCGAGGGACACTTTTATTGCCGAATCTATTTTTATCGTTCGAGATTAAGGAGATCATGGAGTTGCAAAATGACAATGCACAAAAACGGATATCCAAATAACCAAAAAAAACAAGGACAATGACGATCTTCTCTCATAATTAGGGCACAAAGAGATTGAGAATAAAAAAAAGCTCACTTTTTCTTCTCTCTTTTTCAGCCCATCAATGACTAGTGTCTTACTATAGTTGATATAAAGTGTAACTTTTAACCTAAAAGCAAAATTAATAGAAAAGACCCCCCCCAAAAAAAAAAAAAAGGCCTTAAAAAATTTGGCTTCAGCCACCAACACTACCGAGATTATCAAATTTAGTACATGTTCTATGATTAGTTGGCCTAGCATCTAATTTTATAAATTTGATGTGTATTACCCACTTCGCAAACAAGACCTTAGCATCTAATTTTATAAATTTGATGTGTATTACCCACTTCGCAAACAAGACCTTACTTATTCCATTCATCTAGTGCTCACATTTTACAATTTTTCATCACCCATAATGGTTCATTCGAATGTCTTCTACATATGGAGATTCCAACGTGATGCTAATTAAAACATAATATTTTGTTTAATAGGTAGGTACCAGATCGAAAGTCTATAGACGTAATCGGACGGTTGAAACTAGAATGTTTGTAGCAACTTTCACTGGTCCTTTGTTGCGTAACATGCGAGGAAGGCCTTCAGAAAAGCATTTTGACAGAGACGAGGAAAGTGGGAAAAAGGAAGAAGTAAAGAACTCCAAACTTCAGATGAATCCAAGGACAAGAATACTTCGAGGCTTTGCCTTTTTCCGTACTCTCCATTTACGTTGCGGGAAGAGGGGTTTTCTACGTATATTCTTCGTATACAACAGAAGGAAACCCTAAACTTTTTGACGAAGTTAATCTCTGACATGTCGAAACAAACGGCATAGCGCAACACAAAAGTTAGGGATACGATCTTTTGGAACCCTCCCTACGCACGTTCAGATGCATGTGTGGGTATTTTTAATTTTTTTTGGCGTTTGGTCTCCATGTTTCCTTTTACTTGTCGTTGGAGGAAGGAAGACGTCTTGCCCACACACTAGAAATCATTCTTTTCTTCATGCCATCAACCCCTTCTTGTCTTATAAACTCGGCACGTCTTATTCTCCGCTTCAAAGTACTTCTTCCAAGTCTAAATCAATTCGATCAAGACCTTGTATTCTTCCAAGTCCGAATCAATTCAATCAAGACCTCGTAGAACTGCGCAAGTTCGGCGAAAGTTCGGCGATAATGGGTGTTATTGGAGTCGTCGCCAGACGCTTGGACGCATTCATCGGGTGCGTAGCTATACCACAGCACATGTCGTGCATGAATTGGGAGATTGCTCTTGTGAAAGTTTTATCTTTTATCGACATATACGCGATTAAGTTATGTTTGGAGGATGGGATTGGTCAATCAAAATGGACTGATCAATCAGTCTAGATCCTGTTATGGTCAGTGGATCATATACGTATGAAGCACAATATCTATATTATTTCCTATTGTCTGAGAAAAACGTGAAGTATTTGGATCTTGTCGGGCAATCTCATAATGGCTAAATCTGATTAATTGTTGGTTTTGCAGCAGGCCTGGAGTGATGCTGGTTTTTCCGCTGTAAGTTTGAGTTTACTAAGCAATGTTATCATTTCGTCATTAAATGGAAAATGTCGAAGAAGGATGCGAAATTGAGAACACTGACGATGATCAAATGGGGTTAATCGTTGCAGGTATGCATCCATGAGAGCGATAGAGAGCCCGACAGCCCTAGATGATCAGCAGTGGCTGACCTACTGGGTCTTGTACTCCTTCATAACGCTATTCGAGCTATCTTGCTATCAGATTCTAGCATGGTAATAAATGCATGAATGCCCATGTGCATACTGTTTCATTCGATTCTCTTCTATATTTTAATTGATCGAGTAACTAGCTGTATCATTTGCCCCAATATCAAGCATGCGTGTAATGTTGATCGCGATGTAAACATCAGGCTACCCTTCTGGCCGTACTTAAAGCTTGTGTTCTGCATGTGGCTGGTGTTGCCAATCTTCAATGGAGCTGCATATATTTACCAGAATTTCGTGAGGAAGTATGTGAAGTTTGGTTATTATGTGAGCTCAAGTTATTCGGAAAGCCAGAAGAAGGTCCTTCTCATGATGAGCCCCGATGCGAGAAAATCCGTCGAGCGTTTCATCGTAAAATATGGACCCGATGCTTTTGATCGAGTCATCAAAGCGGTAATTTCTCTCCTCTTTTTTCCCCACAAACAAGACCATCTCTCTTTCTCCAACAGATACTTTAATCTTCTTGATCTCAAATTAGTCAACATTCGTGCAGGCCGAGAAGGAAGCGAAGAAGCAGAAGGAGACAAGAGCTTAGTTCCTTTGTTCGTTCGTTCGTTCTTTCTACATCACGGAAAATTCAAATATTTATGCGACTCATGTTCACAGTTCTTCGTGTGAAGAATATTTGAGAATGGTATATATTCATGTCGAACTCAGTATAAAGATTGTTTTGTGTTTAGCTTGCCATGTCCCTTGTGAATATAACAGCCTATGGTTATAAAAAATGAAGCTGTTCTTAATTTGGAGCATGCATGCATGTGCATGAAACAAACGATGGTGATGAAACCCTGGTACGTACGAATCTTTAGATGAAATTCGAGAAGCAAGCTAAACCTTCCATAATCCAACATTTAAGCCCAACCGGATCGGCAACATAACCGCGCAATACTGTGATCAAGTTAAAATAGATTAACTGAACGCATAAACCTAAGGAGGACCCCAAGACATGAATAGATAAAAACCCAGTAAAGGCTATGAGCTCTCTAAAGCAAACCATAAATACAAGGTTCTTACTTCATCTTAACTCTGGTGGCAAACACGAGTTCTTCCAGAATTCAAGCACTCGAGGAAACAATCCAAAAATTACTGACACGAAAACTAAGAGTTGCGGAACTAAATTAACGCAGCACCAAAAAAACTTGCTACAATCACACTAGAGAAACTAAAGGAATAACTAACCAGCCTCTCGAACTGGCTTTCACACCACCCCAACATGCTCGCCAAAAATCACCTGGAAACCGGGGAGCAGTAATATTACACATCTATGAAGTCACCCATTAAGGGTAATAGCAGCCGTTCTTCCTCAATCACTCCAACAGCAATTGCCTGGAATAGGAGAATTAGCGATTATGAAGCACGGCCTTCATATTCTGTTGGAGCAGAAGAACCTCATACACTAAAACTCATATATCTTTGCCGACTTCACTTGAGATTCCGGAACCATAGTGACCCCAGCAAAAGGAATTGTTGAATGAATGGGCATGGAGTTATCACGGTCCACGTTCTTACTCGGTTTCAGAATGTGCTTTGCTCCAGCGCTCAGTTTTGTCGGACCTGGTTTGGCAGCTTCAGTCGGTTTATACGACAGACCACCAGGCAAACTCATTAACCCATCCTTATGAATCCCATCCTGAAGACATAACGTGCTGCTTTCTCTTTCCCCATTCGAGTCAAGCTTGAGTGATGGATTCTCTCTCGATATCGGTAGTTCCACTCCATGCCTTTGCAGTTTTAAGTTTGGCTTACCAAGCTTCTGGAGATCATCCACTCTGACGGCAGGCCTCCTCCTGGTTTTCTTACCAAAACTAGGAATTTTAACACTGAAAGACTTTGACCTTGTGCCATCTCCTAAATCAGTCCTGTTTCTATAGCTCATGCTAGCAGTGGAAGTTGGCTTACTCCGTGGGAGCACAGGCACAAATGGTGCATGTGGGCAAGCTATAGATGACACAACCAGAGGACTGTCCACTTGTGAAGCCATGGTATTGTAGGGAAAAGAAGTAACTGGTGGATAATGCATACGTGGAGTTGAGAAAAAGTTGTTTGCAGGTGTACGGTAGGAATGAGGAATGCTGCCTCTGTCGCAAAATGGTTGACACCGAGGGCTTGGTACACTTTCCCGCTCTGATGCATTTGGTATTGGTCTCCACAGGGATAGATCCTTAGAGAAGCTCTTCAATTGTGACGGTGTACACTCTCTAGTGTCTGGGGCTGGACAGCTGAAAGTAAACCAAGGAGGTAGTTCCTTATGGGAACTTGGTGACTGCCACTGCTGTGCTATTTGCGTATGTTCTCTAAAATCTGGACTTAGAAAAGGAACAGTTGGAGCTGATATTTTAGGATGAGGTAGAATCTGCTGGTTTTTTAGCTCTGGACCCCTATTCATCTGTTGACAGCTCTGATGAGAAACGGATCGTGAAGCTAGTGGAGAGTCTGCTCTTAATGTTTCGGTTCCGACCATAAAGGGCTCAGGAAGGTTAGTCAATTGGAAAACCGAAGGAGAATAAGGATAGTGACTAAGAGGTCGCTGTTCAAACTTAGGACTCCTTTGTGCTGAAACTTTGCCATCTGGAAGTAATACATCACTTTGCCAGCCAACACAGGGATTGGAAACTAAGGATTCAGGAGCTTTTTGGGGCAATCTGAGATGAAATGCGTTTTGACTGTCAAATGAGGGGTGTAGAGGTCCTTTTGGTTTTCTCGGAGCTGAATATGCAGACCAGTCATGTGAGACGGGATTAATCTCTGAGAAACTGTTTTTCACATTATTTGAAGGATGATGCTCTATTATGATTTGTTTATCAGTCCAAATTTTCCCATCCTCAGATCCACGAGTCTCCCTGCTGCTTCTACCAACAGCGACATCTTTTCCCATCAGCCGCATCGTCACTGGGGTGGTAGTTGGCAACATATAATCCGCATTTTCCTTAAAGAAAATCACCCCCTTTCCTTTTTGGTTCTCAAACAGGTCATACTGTCTGCAAGCATCGACAGGAATGTTTGTCTGGTTTATGTCTGCATCAAGCAGGTAAGCCGGACTGCTTTGCCTTTCAGAGTTTTGCCAGAAAGCACCAGCTCTGGTTGCGTCTTGAGATTCCATTCCACCTTGGTTGGACAGCAAGAGCAACCTCGAGTTCTCTACAGAAAAATTCTTCATGGGAAACAGGTCCAGCTGATCTTTTTCATGTGCTCTTTCTACAATACGATTCTCTTTCAATCTTGAATCGTCTCCTGTATTTCTTGAATAAAGCAGGCTCTCATTAGGCAAGAAATTTGAGGAACCCGGTATCTTGTCCCACTTCTTTACCTGCGTAGGCATAGGACCACTTGAGTTCAGCTGAATCAGCTCACCATGTGAATTGAGAGGTAAGCCCAGAAAATCCTCATCCATAGATTTTCCTGTTAAGGAAATAATTCTTTCGCTACATTCAGGCAAGTGAGACAAGTTACCGCTCAAATTCCTGGGAGGAAGAAAACATAATGGTTGTTTAAGTACAGCATAGTCAGCTGCATCTTCCACCGTAGAAAGTGATGACATGGAAAGCCTCCCACTTAAACTTCCATTGATCGCAAAACAAGATGAAGATGATCTTGCAACTGTCATTGCCATTGGTTTCTTTCCAGAAAAGTCATCGCCGGGACCATCAAAGCATTTCATCAACTCTGTACCAGAATTTTCAGGCCTAAAAGCACTACTGGCTACACTAACATTTGAGCATGATGCAGCCCTTCCATTCACTGCCTCTCGGAATGTAGAGTAGTCCACATGTTGGCAGGTGTCGTCCACAGCCAACTTCATCTGATCATAAATTTTGAAATGTTCATGGGAAACCCTTGTAATTTGACTTGGTGAATTACATTCTTCTGAAAGATTCACAATATCCAGACAACTAGCTTGAGGCCTCACATTATTTCTCATATCAGCATGATGACAGGTATCTGTCAATTGTCCTTTTCCAGTAATGGCTCGATCCTCAGTTCCATCTTTTATACTATCAGAGAGGTTGTCCCCAGCTCCAATTACTTGGACCAGATCTCCTCCTGTTCCAATCAACTGACCATGGTCCCCATCTGCAGGAGCATCAACCAGATACATTAAAAAATATTTCAAAGGTTAGCTCGAGTAAAAATTTAATGTAAACTATGGAAGGGACTCTTGCCTGTACAACCTGCATGCCTGCCGGGTTGTTGAAAACTGGCCTGAGGATTTGATTTTGCTTGGGTCCCTGACTTATTATCCTTAATCAAGAACCTCACATGCTTTTCAACTAGTGCAGCCTGAGAATTTACACGGGCACTGCTCTGTCTATTACAGACTGTAGAATCATGCCCAGAATAAGATCTTGCACGTTTTTTGAGAATGCCACGAACAGGATAATCTGGTTTCAGGCGCTTGGCAACAGACTTACATGGTTCCATGGCTTTATGCTTCTTTGGTGAAGATAAAGACTTGAGACTGGGCTTTTCCTTGTTTACACTTGCAGAATCTAGCATGTCATTTTTTTTCTTCTCGTTGCATAAACAATTTACGTTTCCGCTCAAATGAGATGCAATTTTCTGCCTAAGCTTTGGACTACTCTCCTGAAACAAATTATGAAGATTTCAACTATATGATAAAAGAAAGACTTTCTGTCTGCGAGAAGTTCAACTCTGGCATAATTTAGTGGAAGAACTTGGCCACGAAAGATATTCAGTTTTTGGCATTAGGTACTGATACTGCATAGAAGCACTTTCACTTCAACTGATAATAAGCATGTGCCCATATGCACGTGGGATACAATCTTGCCTAGAATAAGATCTGAGGAAGCATTGTCAATTTCCAGATTTAGGCATGCGGAACCATGAGGAAGCCCAGCACTATAAACAAATAGAGACATACCCGGTGCATACTCCTATTTAGACCAGAAGAAACCACATTCCTTCCCCTCCTTCCATTACATGCAATTTTTCTTGGATTCTAAAATGTTGGCTGTTAAAGCTGAGGACAGTTTCCAGCTTAAAGAAACATAGAAGATGCCACTTCAACGAGGCTATTGGACAAAATCCCCAACTTTACTTTTAGGCCAACATCTGTCAATTTTTCAACAGCAAAGAATTACCGGAAAGAAATGATCACTCAAGGGCCCTTGAGCGGGATTAGTTGCTCAAGTAATTGTCCAATTCATGGCATAAGCCATACAACTTATTCTAAGTCTAACTTGTGTTCCTCTAAACTAAAACCAAATAAAAAATGTTCATCTCATAGAATCTAATTATTCAAGGTCAAATGATGCCAGCTAAAGGAAAGCACTCTCTTTTCATGCCTTCGATAAGAAGATATAACTTTCCAATTACCTATAAGACTTAATTTTTATAGTTCTGAAGAAGTGGCTCTTTACATCCTCTTTGAAAAGAGTCTTTTAAGTATGAACGTCATGGAGTATGAAAGCTGCAACGGAAGCTGCACTACTGTCATCCATTCAAGAAGTGAAGAAATTATGGCCATATGACTACCCAACCTATTGTTGGCTCCAACTTTCTCCTCCTACCTTGTGTCTTTTCTTCATTTCCAAGGACTCAGATCTCATTGCCAATACTAAAACTTAGAGAATGCAGTAAAATGCAATTTCACCTTTCAGCGGTAATCTCCATGTATATAGACTTATCAAAAGATGACATTCGTGAGAGGCAATTGGGAGCAAGTTGATGGCAAGGTTTAAGTTATGGCTCAATTCATCAGAATTACCACTCTAAAGTTCTTATAGGAGGGCCCAAATAGAAGAATTTGACATTCAACTTGTCCATTCCTAAAGTGAAGCCTCAACACAGACTTGTTTTCTAGGCCAATGCTAGACCATATGTTCTACATATAGCAGTGATATAACCACGTATTAAGAGTTCCCTGTGAGTTTCATTTCGTGTCGATTTAAATTTTGATAATAGAGAGTTAAATAAAACTCTCAGCCAAATTAACCGCTTGTATCTTACAGGTGATTTTATCTGCACCCTCCGAAAATCTTCTAGGGCCAGATATCTTGCCACTGATACTTAGCCAAAGCCCCATAAACATTGGGATATCTTGCCAACTACACCTACACATACATTGCGTATTTTGACACATTGACATCGTATGTACTTCAGTGAATGTATTGTCTAATTAGTTATGAATGGGCAGTGCATTAGTTCGCAAGAACCCTAATGGTCTGGACTAGAGCCTGTAACTACCTTTAAAAGCATATAGATGATACTAATCAAATTGATTATTTTACCTTGTCGTCATTCATATGGTGACAACTATACAATATTACATCCTTAAATACTCAGTGATCCAATGCAGATGAGATCCCCATCAATAATCTAGTACAAAGGAGAATCTCTCTCTCTCTCTCTCTCTCTCTTGCGCGCGCGCGCACAAATAGTACATGACTAATAGAAGAATATCATAAAGAGTCTACAGCTTATTTGGCATCGGCACCAGAAAAACCCTGTCTCCAAAAGTAGGATGCATCTCATGGACTTAATGTTCAAACACGGATCAATATCAGAGTATCATCATCATCACAATTTCACTGTCTAGTTAATAAGATTATATTGCATGCAAACGCCATCTACAATATGCTGGATCATGCTTAGCACATCCTCGACTGAGCGATTAAATCTTCACCCAAGGTGCTGGTTTCTGAAAAACACATACAAACTTTCCTTCCTGAAGGCACCCTATTGACACATTTCCACCTATGATGGATATGATCCCCAACCCAATAATGAAATGAAGATATGATTTCGTGAGAAGTTAATCAGTAGAGAAATGTGAACCCATGATTACATATCCTACAAAATACTCCAACAGTAGGGCGAGAAAAAAACAGCGTCATCAATCTAGGATTCGCTTGCAAAAACCAAGGAGGAAGAGAACACTTTCTTAAACTTATCTGGAAAAAACACCCTCCTCAAAGCTCAAACCGTACTTTGCAGCTGGAACACCCACCCACACACGCACGCACAGACATACACACAGGAACACGGACATTGCCCTCTCCTAGCTACCGAAACCACAGGTGAAATCACCCCGCCGAACCATGAGAAACCCCATCTCTCGTTTTCCTTTTAACTTTTCTCCTTGTCTCGAATCTCATTTGCCTCTCAGCTCACACAACCAAGTACAACTAAAAGGGCCATCGGTAGCGTCTTGAAACGTGTACGGTCCTTAATCAGCTTTTTCCGCCAGTGATTTTATGGTCAAAGGCGAGCGAAAACCGACCGAAACACAAGCGAAGAGAACGCGGCCAATTTAGACTACGATTCGCTAAATCAGCTCGCTTTTTCCATAGTCATTTCCGACATGTTGACACAACCGATCAAATGCTAAGCAATCCAAGGGCCTCCGGAACCGCGAAATCTAAGCGAAAAGGACATTATTTCATGGCGTAATATGCGTACCTTCTTAATTGACCCGTTTCCGCTGATCTTCTTCAACTTCTTCTTCCTGTTCTTGTTATTCTTCTTATGAATTTTCCCTACCGCTGACACGCGAGCCCACACAGTGTTGTTGTCATTGTTCTTCTTCTTCACCTTCTTCTTCCGCGAATTCACAGCATCCATGGCTCTACGACGAGACTTATCTTCTCGTCGTTCTTCCTCTTCTTCTTCCTCCTCCTCGTCGTCCTCTTCGACTACTGTGGAGTCCTCGCCACCGCTAACTCGCTGGACCTGCGGCGACATGGCGAAGATCTCGACGATAGAGCGCTTCTTCGGCGCTCTCGACTTAGTCTTCGCCTTCATCTGCCGCTTCTCCTCCTGCCTGGCGAGACAACCGTCTACGTGCGCGTTCACGGCATTCACCGTAGCTGCCGTCAGGACGCCGCAGACGGGGCAATCGAAAGTGATGATCTCCGATCTCGTCGGCTCCCCCGAGCTCCCCCGCGGCTCCTCGACGCTCGTCGGCGCCGGGGAGACGAGGCCGTGCGCGTCGCCCGCGCCGCGGGAGGGCGCGTCGAGGTCGTCCCCGGTTGATCTGGCGATCTCAAGCTCGCGCGACCACCAGCGGAACCTGGGGACGGACATGGGAGGGAGGAGAGACTCGGCCACTTTCTGAGCGATCGCGCCGTCGCCGCCGCCGCCGCCGCCGAAAGGCCAGCATTTCGCGATGTCCTCGCTCCTCATCTTCAGGGCGTACTCTCTAGAGAACAAAGAAGAAGACCCACCAAGATTAAGAAAGAGAGAGAGAGAGAGGGAAATCATGCATGGGGAAGAGGAACTTACCGGATGGAGAATCCGCCGAACGAACCCGCCATGATTCCTCAGCAAAGGCGCGAGTAGTGGAATCGCCCGCGAAGGAGAAGCGAATGCGCCCGCAAGGAGAGAGAAGAGAGAGAGAGCGCTAGCTCCTAGGGGAAGAAGGAGAGGGAAGGTAGAAGAAAGTAGAGGAGCGCGTCACGTGGAAACTGAAAGTGAAAGAGAGAGAGGGAGAGAGAGGGAAGGAGAGGGAGACATGATGAGAGAGGTTCGTCAATGGAGGAAACACTTGGGTTGCCTGGATGCGCAGATGAGAGAGATTAGAGAGAGAAAGTGGAGTTAAGAGAGAGAAAGTAGAGTAGAGAGAGAGAGAGAGAGAGAGAGAGAGAGAGGTGTTGTTTTCCCGCTCTGGGGAGAGAGAGAGGGAGGGTGATGATAGCTTTACCTTTCCCTAATTTATGACTGACAGCGACCTATGAGACCCCCCCAAGCCAAACGCTCTAAAAGTAAGTGATTTATTAAAATAAAAAATAAAAAATAAAAAGAATATTTCCCTCCCTTCCCCCACTCCCCCTTTTCTCTCACTTCCCTTCTTCTTCTTCTTTCTCTCTCTCTCTCTCTCTCTCTCTCTTCCCTCTTAAAAAATTTTTTTTTCACTCTCTCTCTCTTTAGATTTTTCCATTTCGAAAAAAACGATGTTCCGATGGAATAATTTTGTAGGTTGGTGCTGTTGTTGTAGGTGGGACCGCCATTTCTCTGCCTCGCTTCAGATAATTAAAAAATTATTATTTCGATAATGTTACGTGCGCGTTCAATACGACTTATAATTCGAACTGTTAGAATAAGTGAATATTAAATTATATCTCCATTTAACAATCAACACCAATCTCATTAAAATTTCATATAATATCAGAGTTAGAAGTTTTAGATCGAAATCTTTCCAAATTCCATTTACCTCTCCAACTACATAAGTTCACTATATAACACTCTTTATTATAGAATCTTAGCTTACCCGTTACCGTGAACTGCACATGATACTATGTTAATATCATATTAAGTGTAAAAGGGAATGTTGAAATAGTTAAATATTAAATTATACATTCATCTGACAATTTAAGCTTTTAAACAGTCAATAGTAGTCCCGTCATTTACAAAATACTTCCTAAATTATGCAATACCTATATCGCTAAAGCATCTCACTCTACTTGACTATATACAATCTCCCTCTTTTTATAAGTTTTACATATATTTAGGATAGACTTTTAGATATGATATCTGAAGATGGTACCATAATCAAGTTCAAAATCGAGTTGTTTCGCTTGTGTGTCAATATTACTCATTGAATTCCTTACACTAAATTGAGTTCATATACTTTTTGTATACATGCGATCTCTCTCTTTCTATAAGTTCAGCTTTCTTTTAGGATGGACTTCTAAATATGATACTAGAGTCAAGGTTCTGACTCGGTTCATCGGACGCGTGCATCGAATTCCTTGCACATGCAAGGTGACGTTGAATTACGGTTTCTCTATCTATAAACTTTAAAAAAAAAAAAATTAATTAAATCGGGCCTCTGTCTTATTTACTAGGTACCCTAATTTCTTTCAAGTGTGCCGTCAAATGGGATTATGCTCTCTTATTTCTTCATCCAATCGGAGCCCTCGATCTGTGGACAGCGGGTACCAAACGCACGGAGTAGATCTAGGGGAGGGGGTTGGTCTTCTGATGGGGAATTAGGATGTCTCGTTACGTGTCGAGATGCGGTTAGTCTAGCGAGAACAGATCCCGACCGTAACCCTCCCCCCACGCGCTTGTCCCTATCGGCGGAAGAAGCCCCTCACGCGCTCTCCGCCAGGCGCGTGGCCGCAGGGCATCGCCGCGGGAAGAAACCAATTTAGATAGATTCGCGCGCTATTAGGCGATAGTACATCTTGCTACATCTAGCATTATCGACATATCGAATTTTCTCGACAAAAAAACAATAGGATTCCTATTTCTTTTGTTAAAATCAGAAGACAATTCGTACTAAAAGTGGTATTTTAGGAGACAATTTTTGTGATTAAGAAGTAACTTTTTATTATGTAAATTGATGAATTGTCTTTTTAAAAAAAATATTATATCGATAAAATGATTGTAATATATTTCAACGTTTCTTATGAATTTATCATATCTTTTTATAAAAGAGCATATTTCAAAAGTTAAGATGACTTAATCATAATGATTTGTTATGCTTTCAAATGCATCGCAAGTGAATTTTTGAATCAATACTTATTTTGCAATCGTAGTTTGGGCTCTCATATATTTTTGAAATGATATCGATGTAAATAAACCTCCAACATTTATATTATGTGTAAAGTTGAATTTCAAATTCCGGTGTCCATCCCCTAAGTTACCAACACACCCTTACATTAAGATCGAGTTCAGTTTTAGTGGCGGCTTCGGTAATTCTCACTTATAATCCCATGATTTCGATTCATCAAGGTTGACAAAAACTAAACGAGAAGGAAACGGTTTATCATAACCCAAAATTGGTTGCACCGATTCAAAAATAAATCTCGCATGTGCGTGAACAGTGCGTGCATGACGGCTAGAAAATGCTTACCAATCCGGAAGAACAAGTGACATTAAGTGATCTAGGGAATAGAAGCATATATTCAAAAGTCAATACGTGACTCTACTTTTCCTTTTCCTTTTAGTCCAACCGACTTGGGGGCAACAATCAGTGGATCGATTGAAGGATGACTTGCATTAAGTGAAGTCATTTGGATTGAAAGTGACAACAGAAACAGTTCCAATGACCATAAATCAAGGAAATGTTTTATGTGTTTCTATTGCATCCGCTGCTGGGTAAGACATAACTTATGCACTCCTACTTCGGATGGTCGAGATTAGAAAGGATTCGATTGCAAAATTGAACATGCACATTGCTCGTCCGGCAGTAAATGTGTAAGCTTTTTTTGTTAGACTAGCAATTAACCCAATTGATAATCCATGCATTATTCAATCCCTTGAGTATAGTTGATTAGTATAGCTACCTATTTGCGATGAATGAGCATGACTTGTTTTAGTGAAAAGTTAAAAGTGTATACATAGCAAGGTCGGCAAATCATTTCTTTTGTATTACATCATTTGATGCGCAGACAAACATTCGTGTGTAGTATTGAGAAGATGTCATTTAAACTCATTGAAATATTTTTCAAATCATATTCTCCATGATATAAATGGAGCTTTGTTTTCAAAGGTTGTGTGATGTTTTCTGTAGATTTTAAAGTCTTCATGTTACTCCATCTCAGTCAAAGAGAACTTGCCCCCATCATGCTTTTTATTCATTAGTTACTATTTGTGCACATTTATCCTCATGCAATCTTAACTATATCTAAATGCAAGCGATATTTGGCATTGTAGCTTGCCCACCAAAAAACAGGCCCAAGAGAATTTCCTTGGAAAACGCGACCTAACATCTAACCAACCTTTTTTTTGGGCTTATAGAATGACTTCAAATAAAAAGGCAAAAAAAATATGCACAACAATAATTTATCTTTAGGTTACCTACAATTTGTGTTCATAATTCACATCGATTCATGCTAAGAGCAAAGCATCTTTATCTATTTAATAACAAAGTAAATGATTCAATGGCAATGGTACTCGAATTCTCTATTAGCTAAGCTTCGATTTCTTTCTTTCCCCTTCATATATAGTTTGTATATCAGTCATCTCCAATGTTATCTACCTCTAAAAAAAAAAGTTATTTAGACGTGATTTATTTACCGTAAAATATAAAAAAGAAAAAAGGAAAAAGGAATATTAATTAATTACGTCAATATCCACTGTCCCTCGCACACTTGGAGATCGCTATGTTCATGTCGGAGGCGGTTGCCACATGGAACAGATGGTTTCCATTTATGTGCTGTGTCCGACGCACGTGCTGCGTCGTAAGAAGCGAAGGCTTTTTTTAGTTCCGACTTTTATCGTCCCACACCTCAGGCTCAGCCACTCGCCTTCCTCCCATCCCCTCCCACCCACGCTCACGCTCTCGCTGCGGCGCGTGTCTTTCAACAGCTACGGGCCCTATCAATGGGTAAGTGCCAACCTAAAGTACCTACGGCTACTAACAAAGTACATCACAATTTTGGTATAACCGTTTATATTAAAGTTCTATTTATTTCAAAAAAATTAATTTAGAAATTACCTTTTAAAAATAATTATTTATATTCATTGAAATAATCGGTCTATAAAGAATATTTTTATCACGACAACAACTTATATTTAAATATTTTTGTGGACGACGAAAATATTTTCCATTCATTTTTTATTGCAAACGATACAATAATCATTATTTAGAAAATATTTTTTTTATTTCTTACAGAACAAACAGAATCTTGGATGTAGGTTTTCATTATACTAACACATTCAATCTAAAGAAATCTTTCCATCATAATGGAATTTCTTTTTGAGAAAGAGCCTCGAAATAAACCTAAAGGTGTGATGTATGAAATTATTCTGAATTATCCAGAGAAAATCAGTATCCTAGTTCTGAAAATTACAAAGGAGAAAGGCTAAAATAGTTCATGATAGTACATTGATTGCGCCTGTAAAATATATGACATTTATCATGTAAGATATGGCCTTATTTTGATTATTTCTTGAGATAGTTATAACCAAATAAAATTTATATTCAAAGCTAGAGAAAGAAATTTAATCTCACACAATATATTTTATAAAGAAAAAGGGATCAAAGTCCAAATTGAGAAAAACTTCAAACGGTTGAGAAACTTTTGTAGAGTACTAAAGCACCACTGTGAATTATGATACTTCTACTTAATTAACTAATTAAGAAAAGTCAACAATTTTTAGCATGCTGCTTGTCTTGCTTTCAGATTTATAATCAATTCTTTACAAATAAACTTATTTAAACAAAAAAAAGTTGTGAAATATTACATTTTGGTTCATGCCGGTGTCTAATCAAATCTTTAATTCATCGTTTTCAAATATAGATATCACCTATATTTATTTTTGGTTGAGTTTGCATGCATAATGCCTTGCATCACTATAATAGTCGGAGGATGTCAATTGTGTATAACTCACAAATAAGCTAATTAAGAGGAATATTTGCCAATTAAGGATTTGGAAAACATGACTATTTGATTGGAGAATTCGAAGTTGTGAAAATATAGTGCTTAAACGGACACTACATTGTCCTCTATTCCTAACTGTAGGAAAACATGAACATATGATCGGTGTATTATAAGTTATGAACTATAGGAGCATGTAAATTTCTCCCAAAGTGATCCACGTGTATTTTTTTGATAGGAAGACATAAAATATAACTCGGCAACCTTTGCTGACGTGTCTCGAGCAACTGCCCCCCCCTGCCGGAGGCCCCTTTACTGTGCTGCCCCCACAAGTGTACGCGTGGGAACTCGGGAACCCGACAAGCGCGTGTCGCCCACGCTCTACGGACATGACGCGAGGGCGGGAGGGATGGTGGGGGGATGTGGTGTTAAGGAGGTAATCGATGGGATGGACGACAGTCGCTGTTTCTAACCTTCTTTACAACATGAGAATGAACAGTCGGTGCAATGATGCCGAGACAAGACAACGGCCCCAAAACCAATGAGCTCCCCAACTTGCACGTAAGCGGGGGCTAAAGCGAAACCCGATTTGCCAAAAGGAAAACCCCCCCAAAAAAATTGCGCTTCAGACAACGAGACCGTTGTCCCCTCCTCTCTCTCTCTCTCTCTCTCTCTCTCTCTTATGTCTGTCTCTCGCGCGCTTGACAGTTCCAAGAAGGATTGATCATATCCAGCTCCTTTCAACTCGGCATCATAACATATCCCACCGATGGATACGAAGACTGCAAGCGTCGTTCCGAATTGATCGCCAATGTAGGGCGTCTGTCGGGTTTCGACCGTCGATATCTCCAGAGAGAGCGAGAGACAGAGAGAGGAGGCGAACGGCGGGGTCAAAGAATGAAGGGTCTCGAGCGCATGGCTTGCGTCAAGAGATGAGCGGCCCGTGAGATCGATCGAGCTCGCTCATGGATTGCGACTATCCGCGTGTTCTTGATATCTGCATGTGTTTCCATCACTTGGGTGCTGGGTAAAGACTTGGAGAGAAAGAGAAACCCTTCCGGCGTCATGTTGGGCGCGATCTGCGTATGCATATGCAGTGAATTCAGGCATTCCCCGAGCCGGAATGCTTGACTTTGCAGGTGGACAGCAGCGGTGGCAATGGCGATATGAAATTGGGTTTGGAAAGAGTCAGTTACATATGTCTGAAGATAACGATCCTTCAGGCCCCGATGCTTAAAGAAATTGGAGACCTACTTTTGTCTTTGTTGAGCTCCCATCTTTCTAACCGGTCTGCACAGAACGGGTGAAGATTAAAGAGTAGGATTTGCGGTGGTACTGGTCTCATCAAGTTATTCACCTTCTTTTTTACTTGTGCAAGTTCTCTAGATCATCCGTTTTGCTTAAAACCTGTCCTTTTTTCGAGAAGAAACACCTACTTCAACCAATGTAATTAATAAATAGATAATATGGTACGACCCGAATCGTCGTTAAACCACCTGAGGCTCAGGAGACATTCATCGTCACCAGCGATTGCGGGCACCGGAGCATTTGCATCACGGAATGTGAATTTATAGACGAGCATTTCATCTTATTAGTCCCCTCTCCGTTTAGGGTCTTGATCATGCATAGCGCAACGAGAATAAAAATCAAACGAAGCCTCAACCTCCGACCTGATAAATGGAAATTTACAAGTTGTTGGCCTGCTCTTTCCCATGGATGTCCGATCTGTAGACAATCTTGTTGCCTAAAAACCTGTCCTTTTATGGAGAAGGAATACGTACATGAGCAGAGAGGAGTGTGGCGACATAACAAAGATCATATGCATTTGTGTGCTCTGCTCTGTGTGTGTGTGTGTGTGAGAGAGAGAGAGAGAGAGAGAGAGAGAGAGAGAGAGAGAGAGAGAGAGAGAGAGAGGGGCCAAGGAATGGACAAAAGTAAGTGTGGGTTTGACTCCGGAGAAGCAGCTGAACTTGCAAAAGCGCGAAGGAGCATGCAGACCACCGTCCAAAGCCTTTTTTGTCGTAATGCTTCACGATGCTTTATGCATAGGAAATGATATGTCCCCCGAGCTCCCCAGAAAGCATGGGTTCCCTTTCCCTCCCATTATCTTAATCCACCAACACGAACAGTAAATCTTTATTATTATCACTTCAAGCACAGTTGGATTAGGCTCAGAGGCATTTTTGCCAGCACACTGGAGCGTGTTTCGACATCTGTGTTTCGCTCGATCATGCAGACACCCATGCTTTTAACGACAACACCATGGCGGGGGTTCCACTTCCTAAGAACAGTACCTTACTTAGCTTGATCCGGGACGATGACGATGATAAAAGAAAAGTCCATCGGATGACCTAGGAAAATGCCGACTGTTTCGTAAATTCCTAGATTAACTGTTCCAGAGAGAGGGTTTCGAAACATGGGTTTGCGTTTGCCCGAGGAGCGAAGGGAACAAAGTTGTCCCACCATCCTAGCTAGGCTCCTACAGTCGTGTAGGGTTAGTTCCTTGGCCATTTATTATTTCTGAAGCTACCGATCGGGTTTAATTAATCATACGTACCCTGCGCAGACTCCCGCCAAAAGCATGTTTTTGTGGAACGCATGAAAGAATGATATCAAGACATGGAACACACGAGAGGGCAAATATATACTTGAATGTGTAAGAGAAAACTTTCTCATGGAACATTGACAACATCGATTAGTGTCGGACATAGTCAATTTGTTTATATATATATGCTTGTAGTTTTATCACATTACTCAATACATCAATTTCGTAGATCAATCAAGCAGATTCAACATTACCCTATTTTAAAATTGTGACGAGTTATCTTCGTATTTTCAGTACAATTAGGGTATTTTAGCAATTCATAGTCTAAAAAGGTTGCTCCTAAACAAATATACCCTATGGAGTGAAACTAGGGGTTGGTGTTACCTGGCTATGTACTTTGTGGTCATCTTAATGTTGCATACCACATCATTTGCATCTTGAATAGATTGGGAGTTTTGGATGCTCTTTTACATCTCTCAAAATGATCTCTCCTTGCTTATTGGGTAAAAAACCATAAAAAAAAAAAAAAAGAAGAAGGTTGAATCCCCCTTCTAGATGGTCAGAGAAAAGCAGCTCCTATGACGGTGAGAGCCAGTGCTCCCTTAATTCTGTACTTGACAATTGACCCATTCCTTAAAGTCAACCCTCCTTTGACTTTCTCGTAAAAAAACAAACCTTTTCTCATTGGTTTTTCTTTCTTGATAGTTAGCTTTCCTCTCCTGACTTGAAGCAGGAGATGATTATGTATTTTCTCCGTGACAAGTTACTCATTCCGATTCCAATAGCAAGAGGACTCGGGGAAGGAGGACCTTCCTCGGCTTTTAGGGTTTCATTGACGTAGTAGATGGGCTCTTGTCTCTTTCTGAATTGATATTTACTCTATGGCTACTCTAATTTGATTTGCAATATGATCACTGGTGAGTGTTTCTTGCCTAGATTGAGCATGCATATACTTTCTGAACGGGCGCTACTATGATAGTGACGCCCGTTCATGGCAACCGGTTGGACTTCTTACCTTAATTTATTCAACAATGGAAGCTAGAAAAGAAATAAGCATGATGCACATGATCTGTCAATAAAAATACACTCCTTGTTTTGAAAGTTTAATGGCGTGTTAAGTGATTGCCATGTGCTATGGGTGTGTTTTGATTTGGTGACGCAATTTGTATTTAATTTAAATTATATTAGTTAACTTGTATGTTAACCCCAAATAAAGTATTTGCGGTAGCCCCTATTCTCAACCTTTTATCCATAAAGGAATAAAACAAGTATCTGTCTTCGAAAAACTGTTATTTCTTTGATACGGTAAACATATTTTATTAGGTTCGAATTAATTTACAATTTGTGTCAATTATGCAAGGTCTAAACAAAAAAAAATAAACAAAGAAGAAGAAGAAGAAGCTGGGAAATCAAAGATTGGCTTGTATTTCCATTTGCCATGATGGAAAAATTTAGACACGAATATTGAACTATAATTCTTTCGTAAATCTTTTAAAATGCATGTAATATTTTAGATTTGACGGAAAAGTGATAAGGTTACCTTTGACTTTTGATAAATCTAGATAAACAACCTAATTCAAACTAACATTATTGTCTGTCACATAAGTCAAATGTGATGAACCAATACTAAAATTTCATATATATAACCAACCCACCTAGTGCGATAGTGTCAAGATGCTTGTTAGTTGTTGCTGTTGATTTTGTTGTTGTTATTGTCGTTGTAAGGTCCTTGACGAATACATCAAATATATACATAGTTAGATTTAGCATGGAAAGAAATGATCAAGCTCAATCATGAAATCAATTTATAATATGAACCAATCTCAACCAATGTATTGTCCAATTTAGCATGAAATGATGATATTCGATGATAGGAGAATAGAGAGCGATGTGCCTTCCTATATGCTAAAGTTTCATTCATTTTGCAGAAAATGAACGGTTTGGAAAAGATTTCCTAAAAATAATTGTTTATATCACTTGAAATAATTAGTCAATAAAAATATTTTCATTATCCATAATTTACTTCTAATTATTTTCACGGACGATCAAAATATTTTCCATTCATTCATTCATTTATATTATCGATACAAGCGATTATTTTAAAAAAAAAAAAAAATTTGAAATCATTCATTTTTTGTGAGACAATGGAGCTAAATGTCTTTTATCTTTGCTTAATCCTATGTCTGATGTCATTTTATTCGTTTCCCACTGGTCGCTCAATTGGATTACTGCCTAACTCTGCAACAAGTAAGAGTGAGTTTCACTTTCTCCTAGCGAGCATCGGGCAATGATGCTTCGGTTAGGTAAAAGTGTCGCTTTTCATACGATCTCCAGCTTTTCTTAAAGATCGAAGAGACAGCAAAAATAGAATATATATATGTTACCTCTAACTTTAACGACCAATCTTTCAAAATGAAAAAAGAAAAAGTAATCTCCCGCTTAACTAACTTCACCTAATTAGGTTTAAGGTACTTTTATTGCCTGGCTGAAACAAAAGCCTTGATGGCGATGGAGAAACTTCAGATCCGCGACAAGGGCTTGGCTCTTAAGCACACAAGGTCCTCAATGGGATGTGCTAAATTATCAACTGATTGAGATGAAGGAGCTTTTTATTGTGCATGAGAGAGATATTTTCATGTTACGTGAAAAATTAAAGTAATGTATGCGACGATCGGTAGAGATTAGCATGTTCTAATTAAGGGAAATCATCATTGGAAAGTACATACATGCTAAGACTACGATCGTATTGAAACTGTATTGGTGCCATAGAGAGATTGAAAAGTTGGTGCAAATGCTGCCATGTTGGTCATCATTAGGTTAGAATAAAAGGTGAGTTTAGATTGTCCTTTTTCTTTACTAGTCAAGAGAGACAGACGTGTAGAACCGGTTACTTGAACGCCCATTAACCTTAAAAGAGAGAGCTCTTAAGAAAGTTGTAAGTCTCCTGAATGAGATTAGAGGCTCATGTTATTTAAGTGTATAAGCATATAATCATCAAGAGTATGTTTCTCCAATTGGTGCACCATATGCTTAAACTGAAAGAATTTAAGCAATACATAAAAAAAATAAGGTAATTTACTTAATAATTCCTAATAGACCAACCCAGTCAATCCCACTTTTATTTTGAAGTTGCAATGAATTTGCCAGCCTATACAAACAGTTATGACTTAGAGTAATTTAAATATAGTTGGTGGGATTCAAGCGGGCGATCTCCAGTTTTTGAATTAGAAATTTTCCCCTTAACTAATAACGATCACTCTCAAGGTCAAGATAATATAGTTTTTTAATTTGGCAAGTGACAAGCGTTCCGATTCTCAACTAATGCCACTTGGCTGCTCGGGGTATTGTGCGAAATTAAAGGAGAAATAGATAGAGACGGGAACTTGGTATACTAGAAATAGATGTAGGCAACGCAAAAGACAGCCTAACTATAAATATAAAAAACCTATTCAAATTATATAAACATCTAACAACTGACCCATAGAGAATAGGGTCGGGTCCATTTTGCCTTGGGGGCTTCACTTGTATAAGATATGAGATGGATGATGTGCTTTATTTCCAGATTTAATTAATTGCCCTACTTTAACTAAGTATTTGCTTGAGCTTAGAAAAAGAAAATAAAAAATATATTTGAAAAGACAAGACCTAAGTCATGGTTGCCCTATCAACCCAAGAAATACTAATTATATATAATTAACCTTCATTGGACTTGAACAAGTCCTTAAATTATTTCATCTAAACTCTAGGACGTAAAACTCGGGGATATTCTTATTAGGTGGAGAAGAAAAATATATATTATCAAAATGGTTAAGGACAAAGCTTTGACCTACAACGTGGTGGTTGATTCTCCAAGGAATAGATGTTTCCAACGTAGTTGGGATATTGATCCCAGTATTTTTGGTTAGCAGGAGGGAGAGTAAGGTGTGATTACTCCCGTATCTTCTCTAGGTTGGTTCTAGACTGGTTTTGTGAACTTGGCCCCCCCACACTCCAAGGACATGTAATCTCGTTGAGTGCGTGTTGGGTCCGAGTCTCACCCCTTTGTACAATACATGGTTGATTATCATTTATACTACTTACCTTTACCAAAAAAAAAAAAAAATATATATATATATATATATACATCTAGCAATGAGGAGGGCCATCATGGAGAAGGTAGGTTGTCCATCACTTCTTCAGAAGTGACTACCGTTGAGTAGATATGTATAGTAACTTTCCGTATCTAAGGTAAAGTGATGGAGTTCAGAAGGGTTCCTGTTGGGTCGACTTATACTTTGTACAATGTCTAATAACTAACTTGTTGATCTAGTATTCTCGTTTATTAAAAACTATGCGAAATATTAATTATATATTTGAAAAGGGCTGGACATAAGTCATAGCTGCCCTATTAACCCAAGAAATGCTAACTGTATTATATAATTAACGTTCACCATCAGATCAATTAACAACTCTTTATTGTCACATCACTTCTAACTTTTAAATAATGCTTCTTCTTTTTAATAATGTGGCAATTCCGGTTTAAGAATTTAATGATTTATGGTTTTTTTTTAGGCCAAGGAGAAATATGATTAGTTAGGTCACACAAGATTGCACAAGATTGCCAACAATCCTATCAATAAAGAACCTTTTCACCTTTTCGTTCCCCTCAAAAAAGTTAAAGTGCACCGGCTTTCAGTTTTCACCTATACTTTGCCTAGGAATCTAGTATACTAGACAGCCACTTAATGTCATTTAAGCTCTAATTTTATCCGTCCTTTTTGTTGTTTAGGGCTTGGAGGCACTTCTCTAGCAATGATTTGTCAAACCAGCATCACCTATTAGCTTTAATAAAGCTTTGAAAAAAAATGACACGTGTCGATCGTTTATACACTACGAGATTATTAATAAACTCGCTAAATCCGATAGATATTTAGCATATCCGCTCACAAGTTAATAAAAAAAATGGAAGAATAGTGGAAAGCTCCCTTTCAAAAAGCGATGAATTGATTCGACTGATCAATATGCTTAATCTTGTAAAATACGTTGTCTAGCCTAGCCGGGAGTTATGGAAGCTATTCAATTGTAGGAAGTACAAAACCGAGTTATGCAATTTGAACTCTCGATGTGATATATAGATACCTAATTTGGGGCTGGCACGGCGATTGAATTAATCAATTAAAAAACTCAATTGAAAGATCAATCTCTTTGTACCTCAATTATTAGTTAGGGTCAGATCATGATCAAGATTGAGTTGTGTCAACTTTGAACGAATTACTACTTTAAGGTGACTCGACTTAGGTCAGTCCTCCACATCTCGTGTAATTTAGGATGCTTGAGTATTTAAACTTGAAAACAAAATTTCTTATACAATAACTATCTCCTCCTTACATATGTATGTTACTTTCGGTTCCTTTGTTTCCTTTTAGTTCGTATTACAGTTATTCACTTTGCTTGAATATACTGAGCTAGAGAATTTAGATTCTCGGACCAATCTATTTAATTCAACTTGATAAGCCCTTGTGAAATTTATATTCTCAATGCGAATGGTATGCCTTTCGAATTGCGAACCAAATGACATCACCCGCATCACTAGACAAGTGAGAAGGAATGGTAACACATGCCAAATTCTTCTTTGCTGACGACCTTTTTTGTTAAAAAACGCCAAAATGTAATTTGTTATTTAGATGTCGGAATATTACGAAAAAAAATCATAAATGAATATACTCGTCGACATTTAACTGTTGCGAAAGTTTCATATTTAAAAAGTAGTCAAAGTGTGCAGGGTTAGAAAGAGCTTCTTTGATTAAGCAAAGAGTAGAAAGTAAGAAAAAAATCAATCCAAATTGGCCATGCGACTTTCACTTATTACTCAATCACGTCCTTCTTAAGTGTCCCGTGCATGGCACATTGGACCTTTTTTTATTATGACTAATGTGCCAATTTCCTGTAGAGTACATATATATATGTATATTACAAGGTCGTTATAGATATCCACTAAATTAAATTTAGAACGTTGCTCTGTAAAATCACCCTCGTCCTTAATCCTTATGCTAAGGTTTTCGTTTCTATTTTTGTATGCAGGATCGGCCCACCCACGAAATTAGGTGATTTGGTCCTGGGCCGACATTGACAACCAAGCCCATTGGGCTTCCGATGTCAATGCTATTTTCGTTGGCGGGTAAACATCACACGGATGAAATCACGTTATACACATCGAGCCGACGTGGACCACCCCCGAGACGGTCACGCAACGACATTGACCTAGGCTGGAATTTGGGTTCAAAAAACTTTCCAAGTCAATTATTCGAAAAGAAGCTATGGCCAAAAAGAAAAAGATAAAAAATAAACATCATCAAAGATAAGGATTGAAAGTTAGTGTTCCGTTTATTTTACGAAAGTAAATTATTTGAAAAATAATTATTTATATTATTTAAAATAATTGGTCAATGAATTTTATTTTTTTGCAGACAAAATTTTGTATAAATTTTTTTATGGATGATAAATATATATTTTTCGTTTATATTTGTAAGAGATGTAAGGGGTCAATTTTAGAAAAATAAAATAAAATTTCCTCAACATAGGCTCGCAAGTTCGCTCGGCACAAGAAAAAATAAAAGGAAAAAAAAAAGGAAAACAGTGAAAAGCCAATAATTAAATAATTACGGCTCTCTCTCCATCTCTCTCTTTCAGGAGTAGTTAGGGTTTCTCTGTGTCTTCGCTTTCTTTCCTCTCTATAGTCTCTCGGGTTCACCGCATCGCTGCAATCTCCTGCTAAATGCATCATTAGATTCTCTCTCCAGGTATTTCTCTCTCTCTCTCTCTCTCTCTCTCTCTCTCTCTGCGTCATGAGGTCATCTCGGTCAACGAAGTCGTGAACAGTCCCCGTTGCCACCGCGGTGCGTCGACGTGGAGGAGGAGGACGATGTTGTTGTTGTCACTGTTGTTGGGGGGTTGCTGCCTAGATTGAAGGACGACGGAGATAGTAGTTGTGGTGGCGTTTCTTTCCGCACGTCGTGCCTCCGCGAGGTCACGTTTCCGCCTGCGGCCGAACGGCTGTGGCGGGCGCGACGTCGCGTAGCTCGCCGAGCTGAGGGGGAACGGGGGAAGTTTCGAGCTTGAGGGTATCTCCACTGGAGGATGCTCTGTGGAATTTGTGATTGTTTTGGATAATCTCATTCGTTTTTTTAATCTTTTGACTCTTTCAACTTTCGGTGCTGTTGATCGTGGGTTATTCATTCGAATGTTTGAACGTGGTTGCTCAATTAAACCGTTTTCTAATGTGGTTAGAGTCTGGAATAGAGATGTGTCGTGGATCAGTTTAATCTTGGTGGGAAACCTATGCGTTACTTACCTTTGGGATCAACTGACACGTATTTGTACTCAAAACATTTTAGGCATAACAATAAGCAGAGTATCTATGATTTAATGCATCCAGCCGAAATTAATTCACTTGTCATTTTTTCTTTTGAGCAGATGCTGAGGAGATTATAGCACGGACTCATTGCGGCTTATTAAGTGGGTAAGTATAAGCCATTTCTCGTCGTTGGTTCACAGAGCAAGTGGAGTAGGGGAAGGGATCATAATAGACACCGCATTCATTAGCTGCATGCTTTCCGTCTTTACACAGGACGAAGACTACTTTTTCCCAACATGGAAAATCAAAATTCAAGCGATCCAAGAGCTGAAGAACTCAAACTTCAAGCAAATGAAGCATTTAAGGGTAGGCATTTGCATTTCCATTTCGCTTTACTTCTATCCATAATAGCTGTATTAGGAGATATGTGTATTATGTTGGGTTGCCAGTATTGTGGTTTTCTACCTTGAATGGAATGTATCCGAATAAATTTTACGTGTCTTTCCCAATTTTTCTTGATTCTAACACTAAATAAACTATTGAGGATGAAGTAATAGATAGAATGGGTACTAACTGGAAGAGGAAGGAGTTTTTACTTATAAAGAAAGCTGGAAGAAAATAATTCTTATGCCAATAGAACCTTATATGAGTTTTATACCTTCCTCATGTTTGGAAAATTTTTCTCATCACAAAATTATTAGCTTGTATTCTTTGAATAAGTCTGAAGTCGCTTATATTTTTTTTTCTACGTATAATGACCTGTGCCAACTTCTTCAAATGTGTAGCCCACAAATATGCTCAAGCTATTGATCTGTATAGCCAAGCAATTGAATTGAATGGTGAGAATGCTGTATACTGGGCCAACAGGGCATTTGCTCATTCTAAATTGGAGGAGTATGGAAGTGCCATACAAGATGCTTCCAAGGCTATTGAAATTGACCCTAGATATTCCAAGGTGTGCATCAATTGAAGAATGTCGTGTTCTCCTCTGCTATTGCACATGTTGTTGTTCTATCTGCTGATGGCATCATGTACTTTTAGGGCTATTACAGGCGGGGTGCGGCTTATCTTGCCATGGGGAAATTCAAAGAAGCGCTCAAGGATTTTCAGCAGGTATTCTGCTCTTGTCAACTTTTCTTTTTCATACCTGTTTTCATGCTGGGAAAGTTGCATTTGAATGCATTATAGGTTCTTTCTCAACAACACATTGATTTGGTAGATGGTTGTCTATACTCTTTGGCTTGATTTTTTTGTAACTCGTTGGTTCTTCGTTTTTTTTTTTTTCAATTATGAAGAATGGTGGTGCTTTTTATGCTGCCTATATTTATTTATTCATAGGGTATAGGTATTTATGACATATCCTGTCTTGGAATAGTTTGTCCAGCAACCTCGTCCACACTCAATGACTATGGTGTCACTGCAAAATTTTGGAGCTTTGGTTTGTGATTTATATGTGACTGATGGATCTTATTGTGAAATAATTTCTGACTGTGGAAGGTAATTTTAAAAAAAAAAAAGGATGAGTGACCCTCAACAATGATCCTTTGTTAAAGCTTTTTGTCACCTATTGATATCACCAGGATTAATGACCCATATGTTGTTACTTCTATTGTGCATTTATTGACAAATTTGTTTCTTAGGTCAAAAAACTCTGTCCAAATAATCCTGATGCAAGCGAGAAATTAAAGGAATGTGAAAAGGCAGTAATGAAACTCAAATTTGAAGAGGCAATTGCTGTACCAGAATCTGAGAGGCGCTCCGTAGCAGATTCAATTGATTATCATTCTATGGGTACTTCTCTTTTTGAAAAGAAATTACTCTATATATGTTTTTCTATTTTTTATCCCATTGTTTTGATTTTCTTCCTTCTGCTGAATATGTCGCTGCATGTTTAACTTTGCAAGTAGGTGGCATACTAGTGACATTTTTAAAGTTCTTACTGCCTACAAATGTCATTCTGTTTCTATGAGAATTATCGTATCTTAAAGATTGAATCTTTGATAACCTGAGGAGTCATACTTTTCACTGTCAAGAAACATTGGGGAAGCACCCTATCTTGGTCAAGATAATCTAACAGCAAAACTTGGTTAAAATTGCGGAATTCTTGGATGGTCAACATCCATTTTTGGAAACCTAGTATCAAGGAGACCATAAATAAAGCTTTCCTTAATTCGATGATGAAACATTTATTTAGTTGTTAAATCGCATTAAGGAGTACCACTAAAATATTTTAAATATTTTTATCATTATAGGAACGGTCCCCAATTCATCGTCTTTGTCCACCCAAGCGGCTGTAGCTTCTGTAGCAGTTGCAATTGTGGCGGCAGTGGTAGTGTTGGTGGGAACTGCAGCAGCTGCAGTTGTTCTGATGCTGCTGGTGTGTCTAGGGGCCTATTGGTGGGGTTATGGCGGTGGCCTCTTTTCTAGGAGTTCAGATGTTGACCTAGGTTTGGGTCCATTGAGTTTTGAAAATACCTGATCAGTCATTCTTCTAACTGTTAATAATGGAAAGATCTGCATATTTTGATGTTAATTGGAGGATAAAAAAGCATTCTTTGGAATAAGCAAGTGGAAATTCTCTTGTGTGTTTCCTATGTTTCATTTTTTAGGCTTCTTGTGTGATCATCATGATGTTTTATAGTAGATTGTTATGATATACATTAGTATCTTTTTGTGAAGCAAACAAGATTCTTTTCTTATGGGAAGTGGTTTTTTATGCTTAGTTAGCAGTATGAAGAGGTTAGTATCTTAGTAAATGATTCTTCATACCAAAGTAGAAATGCATATGAAAGGAGATTTGGGACATGAATAGTTTTTATTTTTTATTTTTTAGCTGCTTCTTGCTCCCAGGTAGTATGAATGCAAATTATATTATTGGTTTTCTTTTCTTCCTTCCTTTCCTCTTAAGAGACACTCCATCAATTCAGCCTTGAAGATTGATATTGGCGGGGATTTCTAGAGAATTTGAATGGTTCATTGTGAATCTGAATATAGTCCTTCCAAAATCTCAGTTATGCTGTTGAGGTTTCTGTATATGTAAACTTTTGAAATGTTTAACATGACATTATCTTTTTAAATGTGTTTCCTTTACTGACTTTCTCATTATTCAATTTTTAGGATATGACTGGCTGTAGTGTCTCTGGTTTTTTCTAAGTATGCCTGATATGCAATTATTATGAGTCCTGTCTCCTAGCATTTTATTTGGCAAATTAATTTTTTCATGGATGCAGACTTTAGCAACTCTTTTACTATCATTTTTCATAACAAGTGTAATTTCTTCACTTTTTCTTTTTTCGTTTGTTCTAATGCAGATGTGGAGCCACAGTATTCTGGTGCAAGAATAGAGGGAGATGTTGTTACGTTGGATTTTGTGAAAAAGATGATCGAAGATTTTAAAAATCAGAAGTGCTTACACAAGAGGTATGTTTGGTGACAATGAATTGATAGTCAAAATTTGTTTCAGTATTTCATGGGCTGAGCATACTGCAATACTGCAGATATGCATTCCAGATTGTCTTGCAAATAAGAGAGATGTTGCGGGCATTGCCTTCTCTTGTTGATATAAATGTTCCTCATGGAAAACACTTCACCGTATGTGGTGATGTACATGGTCAGGTAATTTTCCTTTACATTCAGCTTCCTTAACCTTAAGGATTGGCACCCACTAAACCGAAGCATTATGCAGAAGTACTGGTGGCATGCCAGGTGGTTCCTTTATGATGAGAATGCTCATATAATGAATGTGATTAGCTGCTGAGGTATTAGCCTTTCATGTGAATCAACTACATCTCAGAGTTAGTGCTGGAGCTCTGTCCAGAATTGCTGTCAACTTACTGACTTAAATTGTAATTTTTTTGATTTCACTGATGCCGCAATGAAGCCTAAATTAACAAATTATGATATATTTTCCCATAAGTCATCAGTCTTGTTAGTATTACAGGCTTCAAATTTGAAAATACAAATCACTGACAGAAAGGATCGATACAGTGCACTGTAGCAAAAACATCTACTCTTTCGAACTTTGGTGTTAATGACAGACCAGTGAGAACTTTCATTGTTATGCTGAATTAATAATTCGCTGTTCTTTGTGCTCGGTTGATTGAATTAAATGAACAAAATGATTACTGAGTTTTCTCTTGGTCAATAGCACGGGTTTTCCTTGTGTTACTTGTAGATTTGACAGACTGAAACTGTATACAGAAAGTTAGCATACAAGCTGGGGTTCATCTCAACTTTCATGAATATATTTTTTTGGCCAGTAGAGCATTCACAAACATTTATTTTGGCAACTTTTACTCCTGAGCAGGCAAGGGAGAGGAGCTGGGGTGGTATTTCTGATGTCTCATTTACCTAATGGGTGTAGTTCTGTGCCAGCAAATGAGCCCCGTCATGCCTCTATTGGCATGAATTGCTTAGTCACTGAAGTTTGATGAGCTGCACGCACTGTCTTCCCTTCTGACATTTCTTAATGGCAGTGAAGTTGACAGTAAGTAGGACATAGAGGAAATTCTGACAGTAGACTGGTAGAGAAAAGTCACTCGAAGGAGAATGTAGGTGCTTGGTGAAGAAAATGGATAGAAATAGGCACGTAGGGAGTAAGGTTATGGTGTACTCAGATGGCCATCAGAAAGGATACGCAAGATAAGGTTTCTATATCATTACCTGCTTTGGGGAACAGGTTTCTGATGCCTTATAAACCATTGAGCATTTTCTTTTTTGCACCCAAGTTGGTACTTATATCGAATGGAGATGATAGTCAATTGAGCTTAGGGTGAAAGATTGATTCAGCACTCTGTTGGCTTTTGCATGAGAAGGTTTCATCCACCCCCCTTTCTTTTCCTTTGCTTTCTTCTTCCGCAGTTGGAAGCTTCATCCCTTTTTTTCAGAGTGAGATTTTCACCTTGTTATTGTGGCTTGAGTGCTGTAACGTCTTCAAGATAATGTCTTTGATATCTTTATGTTGGAACATTGTATTATAAGTTTCATTGCTAGACTTTTGAATCACTAGATAGTACCAAGTTACTGTTCATTTACCATTGTAAGTTCAATTGGACCTCAAGTATCAGACCAAAAAAAACAAAAAATCAAGTAAATATATAACATTTTATCTATTTTTCCTTGATCACACGAACTTCTGGAATTGCTTGTGTCGCTCCTTGCTGAAAATTGTATGTCTACTTGGTTCACCAGTGCTAATGCATTCTCCATATGCAGTTCTATGATCTTTTGAAAATCTTTGAGTTGAATGGGCTTCCCTCAGAAGAGAATCCTTACCTATTTAATGGTGATTTTGTGGACCGAGGATCATTTTCTGTGGAGGTGATTCTTACCTTGTTTGCATTCAAGTGCATGTCTCCATCAGGTAAACCCTCTCTAGTCATGCTTTCAATTTATAGTATTATCATTTTCTCTGAAAGATTAGCCATTTCATTTTGTTTCTTTTCACAAAAGCACCTTCTTATGGACTCACACTTTCATGTTTTCTTGATTCCTGTCACCCCTTCTGTTAGTCTATGCATCTTAACCTCTATTGAAGCCCATTATAACCAATGCAAACTGCAAGACATATTCCTTTTGGTTGTCTTTAAGATCTAAGATTTTTTTTGAACTTTTTCAGCTATATATCTTGCCCGAGGAAATCATGAGAGCAAGAGCATGAATAAAATTTATGGCTTTGAGGGAGAAGTTCGATCCAAGTTGAGTGAAGTATTCGTTGAGCTCTTTGCAGAAGTGTTCTGTTGTCTTCCTTTGGCTCATGTGATAAATGGGAAGATTTTCGTGGTTCATGGAGGTCTATTTAGTGTAGATGGGGTGAAGCTTTCTGACATCAGGTCAATCGATCGGTTCTGTGAGCCTCCCGAGGAAGGTGAGTTGGCATGTTCATTACCTTTAAATAGCCAGTAACAATCCTTTGTGTTGAGATTGTCTGTCACAGCCCCAGATCTCTCTCTCTCTCTGTCAGTGCTTGTCCCTCCTCACTGTCCCCAGGTCATCATTACCCAGCGTCTTGTACTGCACATGAAGAATGGGAGGCGTTTGAGATGGTCTGTGCCATTTAGATAGCTTCTTGCTTTATATGTCAATATCTGATTTTGTCAGGTTTGATGTGCGAATTGCTTTGGAGCGATCCCCAACCATTACCCGGAAGAGGTCCTAGCAAACGGGGTGTGGGTCTTTCTTTTGGTGGAGATGTCACCAAAAAGTTTTTGCAAGAAAACAACTTAGGTATTATTTACCGTGCTTCAGTTTTCTGTTTTCCTTGTGCACGTGTGCATCTCCTCCATGCTAAGCTTAATTAAATTTCTCTTATCATTTTACTGACTTGACTCCCATTCTCCTCAACAGATTTGGTTGTGCGATCACATGAAGTGAAGGATGAAGGCTATGAGATTGAGCATGATGGAAAACTTATTACCGTATTCTCTGCTCCAAATTATTGTGATCAGGTACTTGTATGTTCTGAATTGTTATGCCTTGTTCTGTTTGCAACAGGGGAGTATATGAGCGGCCGTCCTGTCTCTTTAGTACTGCCATAACTATCATTGAATCATTGTGCTTTCTCTATCTGTTGATTTAGCCAAAAAGGAAGAAAGAGTCTCTCTTGGTTTGTCATATCTTGTTATACATATTATTAACCATTGATTTTGATTTCTCTCAGATGGGTAACAAAGGTGCTTTTATTCGATTTGAAGCCCCTGAGATGAAGCCCAACATTGTCACATTTTCTGCAGTGGTCAGTTACTTGACTTGACTTCCTCTTATGTGGATTTTTGTCTTTTTCACTAGTGCATAGCTGGCTCAGGAAAAAGGCCAAGTGCCCCAAGTTATTAATCTGAAAAGAAATTGAGATTGTTCTCACTAATTTTTTGGATTGCTTTGAAAAAAATTGCAGCCGCACCCTGATGTGAAGCCAATGGCATATGCAAACAACTTCCTCCGTATGTTCTCGTAGTCTACAAATCTGATTTATAAATGCCGGATTACAGCGAGCGTGGCAATATGAAATCTGGATAAGCAGAAGAGCTCCTTGTTTGGGGCATGAGGTGCGATTTGTTTCAGCTGACCAAATGAAGAGATAGGTGGCTATGAGGAAGCAATTGTAGCTTGATGCGTCGTCAAATTTTGCATCCGTTTCTTTTACATTTTTGGAAACTCTCCTTAAGTCCCGACGGCGGGATTTAGTGGGAAAAAAACATCGTTGTATGTCGTCACTTGTAAATTATATGGCTTCATTTTGGTCTTTGCCGTCCAACAATTTGTGCTATGATCACGTTGCTCTCTACTTTGGTCGACATTGGCATCGGGAAATTCGAATAAAGTCGCTATTCTTTGCTGGGTCGATGTTGCATTATGTCCCCCCTCAAGCGATTTCATTTTCATTTTGCTTGAGAATGAATCTACTCTCTGCTTAGGATTTGGACAGCGAGGAAACTACCATGCAGAAAAAAAACGAAAGTTCCCTCGTCCCAATGGAGCATCGACTTTTTGCTGGACAGAGATTCTACATCGACTTTGTGTTGATGTAATGCAAGAAAGAAATCTCAAGGAATAGGAGGGCAACATTAGGTCCAGTCTAGACCGGCAAGCTCGCAAAGGAATGTTCGGGATAGATAACCGTGACATGTCGCTACCCTTGTGGTTGATACCATGTCACACAGGATTGGAGCCGTCAAATCTCATGGATAATCCATATGTAACGTAATTTTTTTTGGCGTGACAGTCGCAAACACTGAAAGGACATATCCCATGGTAAGCACTCGAGCGAACTATCTCTCGGTTCCGATTACATATGCACAACACACGCATAAATACAAATATCCACCACCTCAAATTTTCATCGTAACATTTTTTCTTGTGCTGGGAAAATCTTTAAAATAGTTTTCAAAGGCCTCTAAGGAAAAAATCATGGGCTAGCACATAGTAATCGAAGCCCACTTAGGCATTGAACTCTACAAGAGTCCCTCGTTACGAAAACCCTAGTAGAGCCAACTTATTAGGGTTCTTGGTCATTCTCACTCCCATTCTCCTCTGGATGGAAGGATATGCAATGAGATGGAGCATTGCAAAATAACAAGGATAGTGTCTCGGTGATCTCACCCATCGGCAAGTGAGCATCGTGTCTCACCATGAATTGAAGCGATACGTAACATTTACTTAATGATCCATTCGTCAGATCCGATAAATCATTAAATTTCAAAGAGCATTGTTAACAAATTGAAAAAGAAATTTATAGTTGGATAGCGTTGGCCTTCCTTTTTCTTTTGTCCCCAAAGTTTCGCATAATCGAATGCCCACAAAACCCAACATCTCAATCAAAGAGTACCCTTCGACCAAATAAATAAAAAATAAAAAATCAAAGAGTACCCGACTTATTAACTCGATCCGACCCGGTTGCGGAATCCTTTTGGTGGGCCGCACCGAATCTCGACCCCGTGGGCTGCGCTGGGTCGCCGGAGGGCCCCACGGGGGCGAGTCAGGTACGGCCCAGTCGTTTCGCTCCACGTGTAAAACTCAGCGACCGTCAGCTCTAGTCGCGGTCCGTACCCGATTATATGTCCTCCATCGTCGTTTTGAGGGAAGCAGGGCGGGGGGTGGTGTTGGCGTTCTCTCTCTTCCCTGCTGCTCGTTCATGGTTACGCCTACTGGTGCCCCCCTTCTCCGTCGTCGTTTTTGGCCCTCAAGGAAAAAGCGGGGGACTCGCTCACCTTACATCATTCGGATTCCAGGTGATCTTTTAACTTTATTAACTTCCTCCGTCGCCGTCGTCGTTTTTGTGTCGGATTGGAAATCTCTCCTGCTCGGCTCGGCTCGCTACCTTCCCTTCCTCGCTCTGCCTGCCTGCCTGTCTCGGGTAGTTAGGGTTTCTGTGGATTTTGGGGGGAGGGGGCGAATCGATGGACGTTCCGATTGTAATGCGAAGTGTTGGAGCATTTTGAGCTGGCTTAGCATTGAGTAGCGCGGGAGCCTTCCCGGAAAAGCTCGGTTTTTTAAGGGCTCGTGGACCTTGTGACGTTGCAATCGGTTTGGAATGGGCTGGTTGATTGGGGGAATTGTTGTCTTTAAGGACTGGACTTTTATTGAGATCGCAATTCGCGGTGATGAGTGGAGCTTAGGAATTTCGATTTATAAAAAAGCTGTTAAAAAAATATGGTTTTGAGTAAATGGGAACCCCCGCGAGGGGAAAACTGCATGTTTTTTAGAGGTTCCGCGTGCAATGATTGATCTTCATGCGTCCAAGTAGTTACCTCTTTCTGAGATTGGAGAAAAGTTGAGATTTTTCCCCCTTCCCTGTTCAGTTTTATCTGCTAGGCTTTTGGAGCTCTGATAAAGATGACATTTTGAAAATAAGAGTCTATTCTGCCGGAAATTGTGGACGTGCTTCGAGTTTCCACCGTGATTTGTCTGCGCGTAAAATTGTAACTTTCATTTTCAATACTAAAATTATCTGTGACGGGTTTGTTTAGATGTTTCTGGGTTTGTGACTGAGTGCTCATGATAAGTAAAAGAGCATATAAAAACAGAAATGGAAAGAAAATGAGAGAATAAGCAATGGGAAGAGGGAAAAAAGAAACTAGTTCATGCATTTTTTTGGGTCATAATTCTTTTTGTTTGTTTGGTTCTCTTTTTTGAGCCTGATAGAAACAAAACTTGAGGTATTTTTCTTTTTCCAATGATTTTCATTCTTAGCACTTAAGATAATAGAACTCGTGAGAAAAACTGCACTGCACTAATTCCTTTTCCCCCCACTAAATAGTAGAAGTTACTTGTCTGATACAGGCATGACTTTGACCGAATTCTGGAGTTTTCCACACTAATTTAGTGCGAGTGAAGTTTCAATTTCAAGCTGCTTTTGATAAAGCGGTACTCAATAAATCATTGACTTTAAGATCTTGCCATGGTGGACTAGCACGGCGTCATAATACTTGACCAATCTGTGGTAGGAATGTGTGATTGATGAATTTGATGCTCGGGTGATTGAGATAGGGAGGCACATCTTCTTAGGGTAACCATTTTCTTGAGTACCTATTGTTTGCATCAAGTGCACAAAAGGTCCCTTTTCAGTAAAGTATCACCTCTGAAGATATTCATCTATTGAGGTTCTTAATTATAGTGGTTTCAACAGAGTCAACTAATCAACGGCTATTTGCTAAGATGCCTCTGAGTAACTCAATATTTTTGCGAGGTACATTAGGGTTGTCTGATGTCAAACAATCTTTGGGAACATGATTTGCTAGATTGGTCTGTTTGTTCTTATGTGCAATGTCTGTTTTGCTCGCTGGATCAGAATTGAGCTTCCATTTCTGTAAGTTCATATTTATGGTTATTCCAATCGAGGGAGAAAGGAAATTAAGTGCAATAAGAATTTTAACTATGAGTTATATCCAAGCATGCTCCTGAGGGTTGCAAAATCTTAGGATAGTTGACATTAACTTAAAAGTCGTACTTATATGCTTTACATGCTGTGTCTGATTGGGCAGGAATTTAATCAATGGAATCGATGGAAGCAATGGTGGTGGAACCCAGTGCAATCAACCCCGGTCCAATTGATGTATCTGTACTTTATGATCAAGATAAGCATGTCTCATCAGCGGTTTGGGATGGACAGGTGTAGTTCATAATATAGTCTTAACTGTTTCATGATGTCTGGTTTCCTAATGTCTTACCATTTATAATTAGTTCTTTTAAAAGCTCATGTCCACTAGATTGTGCTAATGTTACATTATCAAATGATGTTCAAAAGAGTGAAAGCAATTTTTGGAGGAATTTGCTGTAAGCAAAATATTATTACCACAGTTTCTTAGTAGCTCTCTTTAACCGATAACATGTATTCCGTGAAGTGAGTGTAGTTCATGGGGAGACACCACGGCTAGTCATGTTTCTCATGCATCTTTGTTTTCAATCAGCTCCTTCTAGCATGTGTCAAGGAAGCAAAATACGAGGCTCCATTCTAGATGTCATAATTCTCGCTTATAATGACTTTGGAGAACTTAACTTGCATCTGTTGCGATTTTTATAGACTTGTGGTACACTAACAGGCAATAGGATTTGGCACTTGGAAATCAGAAAATTCAGTCTTTATCTTAGCAAATTTAATTTAAACATAGTTGCTGGCACCTGAGAAATTCCTTGCACAAAGATGCTATGGCTCCAATTTACGAATGATATATTTTTCTGTTTCATATGGGTTTTTAGTATAATTCCATTGCTATTTAGGAGCGTGGTGCACTAAGATGTCATGAGCACACATCAAAGCTGGATCAGTGGAGACTCACCGTCAAACAGACAGAGTTAGTTGAGAAGGCTGGGTTTGGGTACTTGAGGTTAATTCCTGCTATCAGTCTGGACAATCCTCTTATCTCTGCTTTAGTTGAGAGATGGAGGAGAGAGACAAATACGTTCCACATGAATGTTGGAGAAATGACAGTAACTCTCGAGGACATTGCTCTCTTGCTTGGACTTGCATTGATGGAGACCCTGTCATTGGAATCACATATACCTCTTGCAATGCCGTCTGTGAAAAGTATCTTGGGAAAGCCCCGGAAGCTGGGTATGCTAGTGGTGGCATGGTCAAATTAAGTTGGCTAAAAGAGTTTTTCTCTGAATGTCCTGAAGATGCTCCTCTTGAAGATATTGAGCGCCATACACGTGCATACCTGTTATATCTGGTAGGAAGCACCATATTTTCCACTACTACAGGGAACAAAGTCCCCGTAATGTACCTGCCATTGTTTGGAGATTTTGAACAATGTGGAAAATATGCTTGGGGTGCAGCAGCACTGGCTTTCTTGTACAGAGCACTGGGGAATGCTTCTCTTGCTTCTCAGAGTACCATCAGTGGCTGTTTGACCCTTCTCCAGGTTATTTGTAATTTCCTCATCTATTTCACCACACATTCCAGTGTTATGGCAGGTTCAATGGCTGGTGAACTGAAGATCAGTTTCATGTTGTTGATAAATTCTTTGCTACATTGTAGATGCACATTCTCCTTAGACTTCATATGTGGTCATTTGACCTTTCTTAGTTTGACTTTGCAGTGTTGGAGTTATTACCACTTAAATATTGGGCGACCAAAGCTCAAGCACGATGCAGCCCATGATTGCTTTCCTTACGTACTTAGGTGGAAAGGGAAACAAATTGGTCCAACAGCCAACCGTGATGTTGTTTACTATCGAAAGGCATTGGATGCCTTGAAACTATGTGATGTAAGTATCACTTTTGATTCTTCCTCCTCAAACTTGTGCTGTATGATTTTATCATTAATGGATTTCGTGGAGTGAGGAGAATTCCAATTACATTCATTCTAGGTGGAGTGGCTCCCTTATAAACCTATGGACAGTAGAGTGATACCTGAAGATATTAAAAACAATCTTAACCTGGGAAGATCAAAGACAATGTTGATATGTTTCGACAAGGCTGAAAGACACCTTCCAGATCGTTGCTTAAGGCAATGTGGAATGCCGCAGCACATTCCTGATGATGTACCACAGTGGCAAAGGAAAAATCGTGGAGTTGATGGAGGTGTAGATTTGTCAGGGAAGATGGAATTCGAGCTTAACGAGTGGGTGAATCGCAGACTTAATGTTGCAGAAGGTGATGATGGTGTAGATGAGAGTGAATACATGCAGTGGTATCTAAAGATTACTCGTCGATTTGTGGGCAGGCCCATCTCACTTTCATCGGAGTTCCAAAGAACAGTAAGACTATATCAATAACAGAAAGTCAATTCTCATTGAACAGAATTTTAACTTTCTTGATTTGCTGTATATCTGCAGAATTCTGGTTTAAGGGACATAGCCCACATTGCCGACACATTCCCGCTAGATGGTCTTGATCCCCAGCAGGTAGATTCAATCTCAAGGATCAGGATTATTGCCCATGAATGTCTGAGGGGCCAGGTGGAAACCCCAGTCATTGCATCAGGTATCCCAATGACAGAACTTGGTAAGAGGGCACGAGGTAAGGAAAAGGTTAGGAGGAAGAGCTTTGTGAAACGAAAGCACAAGGATGAACCAATGGACTGTGATGGAACAAGTGAAGATGATAGGTCACAGTTTCATAATGCGGTTGTAAAAGTTGATGAATTGCCATTAGAGCCTACCGAAATTGACCACACTTCGCAGCTATGTAATTTGGACACAGAGGACCATTCACAGATTTGTCTTGTTTCTGTTGATGGCGAACATGTGCAGCTCTGCACCGTTACTGATGGAGAAGCCGATCATCAACATCCATTTCAAACCGTTGGTGAACTCACTGATGTGGAGCCATTCCATGGAGTAGAGAATGGTGGATCACAGCTTGATGCCATGTCTATGGAAGTTGAGGAATCACAGTTTTGCAGTGGAAATAAGGAGCTCCTTGATCCGCATTGCCAGAATGCAGTGGATAGGGCTGATGACTCACATTTGTCACATGTCACTGGCGATATTGAATCACAAACTGCGGTGGAGGTGTGAAATGCCTCTTCCATAATTGCAATAAGTTATTGGTGTGTTACTTCTTCATCCATCGTGACATATAAACAGTTCTCTTCATTACTCATATATGCTTTGCTCCATCTCAGTGCATGACTTAGCCCCTCCTATTTCTATTTTTGACAGGAGGCATCACAAGACTGAGTCAGGCTTCTCGTGTACTTTCTTAACCTCATTAGCGTGAGGTGATCTCAGCTGTGAACGCTCCGACGTCTGTAAAATGTTCTGTGCAATACCTGAGGTTGAGGTCCTTCAACAATTTTTGCTGATAAATAAATGTCAGCATCAGCTTTATTTGAATGCCGGGGAGAAGCTCAAGTTTCAGTCTTGAGAGGGTAGTTTTGTTTCAATTTTTTTCCTTCTTTCATAAGCTGCTATGATTGATGTACTAAACGTTAGACAAGCTTTTCGTAGGAGCTTTAGGAGCATGCAATCCACTTGTTTTATATTCAAGGCATGCGGAAAGGTTCTGTACAGAGCTCTTATCTCTTGGCTAGTTGTGGTAGTGTGATATATTTGTAACATAGGTATGACAGAGGCAATCTTTCCCTATTCATATTCTGATAAATAGACTCTAAATTAGTGATGACGAATATATTTTGTTGTCTTTTTCTTTCCCTCATTTTTTTGGTTTGGTTAAGCAAATGATTGCTATTCATACTCCCATTTAATTGTTTTGGCTTTCAGGTGGATAAATCTTCTCCTGTAGTTTTCCTACCCTTTGGGGAATAGGTCTTTTATTTTTTATTTTCTATTTTTTTTTGCACTCAACAGCTAAATTAATAACTCTAAACTCATGATCTATATGTTTTTCTAAGAGAGACATTGCTCACAGTGGCCTGTCATTTTAGATGCCTGGTGTCTGCCCCTTTAATAGGGCCGCCACAAAACATAGAAATTACTTTTACTGGGGATTTTTTAAATTTGAAAAAAAAAAAAGGAAAAAAAAAAAGGGAATTTGTAGGAGTGTTGGAAAGGGACCCATTTCTGGGAGAGTGGTACAACGAATGACCTTGCAGGTTCTGCTAGATTTGTCTGGTGAAATAATTCGCTTGAATTCAACTTCGCCTGGTAAAAAAAAAGTAACAATGCGATCTAACGTTCTACCTTGCATTTGTTTTCTCGTACCATTTCTGCAGAAGCCACACATATGCATATTTAAAAAAAAAAAAAAACGGTGGATGTTTTGGAAGTTTTGAACTCTAGCCGAGCTCATGCCGAGCCGACCTAGCATTCTGATCGATCAACGGATAGTTCTCCATATTCTTTCCTGCCATAGTGTTTTCAATGATGAGTCGAAATCAGAAGTGAACAAGGCAAAAAGAACACGGGGTGGTCTACACATGAAAGTCGAAGGGAGATCCGTGTTGAATGGGATTACAGGAGGACCTCAAAGCTAGTTAAGAATTTAAACGAGGAAGAGGGAGACATTGGCTAAGTCCATTTTCACCATATCGACTGCTTTTTTTGAAAACCTTAACACTAAAAAAAAATGGTGCTTTTATGTAGGAGTAATGAGTTCCCGGTGTGGTCTGGTTCTAAGGTGGAATTGATGATTGGACCAGGAGGATCGGTTCCCAATTTTGGGAACCAAGGACTAGACTAGACTATCAGTTTTGGTTTGATCCAATGGAACTTGTTCCTTCTTCTTCTTTTTTCATTAAAGAATGGTCATGCACAATAAGAAAGAGAGTGGCGAATTTTAATATATTAACAAAATTGATGATAAGTGCAATGTTATTATATTGTAGCTCGTGGTAGTATTGGGCGGAATAGCATTTAGTTTACATTTTACTAATCTTTTAAAAGAAATACAAAAAAAAAGGTATATGAGTTGATTTGGTCCGGTTCAGTCTTGGAATCGAAAACCATACACTATAGCCCGTGCACAACAAGAAAGAGAATGACAAATTTTGAAATATTGATAGAAACGGTGATGAGTGAAGAGTTATTATATTATTATTTGTGGCAGTATTAAACGAGATAATATTTAGTTCACATTTTATTAATTTTTTTTAAAGAAATAATAGAGAACCGTTCTGGTCTAATTCCTTTTTGGAATCGGGAATCGGACCGTCTGAATACTGTTTGAATTTTAAGAAATCACCAAATCAGCCGATTTAGTCTGGACGGTTTTTGATTTGAACGGTTCATTTTGCGCACTATTACCTTTACCTAATCTCAGAGTGGGTGGTTCATTTCACACACTCTTACCTTTACCCGGTTTCAGAACTCCAGAAACGAAAAGGTCTTGGTGAGTGGTGAAAGCACCTGAAAACGGGGGAAAGAGAATTTTCAGACGCTGGAGAGTTTGACCATGATGCAGCGGCGTTATTCCTCTGAGAAAAACCCGGAAGTTTTCTTAATCCTCCATCAATGATCTCTGTCTCTGTTTCTCTCTCTCTTAGAGACAGAAGCACGCTCCTGTCTCACGGCTTAATCATATTCGCGTGTCTGACGAAGTGAGACATGGCGCTTTTCCAAGTTTTCTTTCCCACAAGAAACGCCAGCCCCCTCCCCTCAGACAAACCGCTGTCTGATTTTGCCCGTCCTCGCTGACCCTTCCTTGGCTTCAAAATCTCACTCATGTCATGACCCACCATCTTTAATCAATCTTGCCCCACCTATCGTTTCAGTCACATCTCTCTCTCTCTCTCTCTCTCTCTCTCTCTCTCTCTCTCACCTTGCTAAGCTCTGTCACTCACCCATCAGATGAAACCCACTTCCGCTTCCAAATTCATCCGAGCTCACTACAACCGACCCCTGTTCAAATCCTCAGACACAATGCCTTCGTCTCCCTCGCTCTCTCCTCTTCTTCTTCTTCTTCTCTTCTTCCTAGCGTTCTTCTCCTCACTCCCTCCTTGTTTCCCTTCTCTGCCCATCAATGCCCCTCCCAAGATCACCGCCCCACCGCCGCCGCCACCACCACCTTCTCGTACACGCACCAACTCTGGACCAAACGCCATGCTTCCCTCAGAATCCGAGATCCTGTTCAAGATCATGGAGTCCATGTCCTCAGACCGAAACTGGAGAGCCTCGTACCCGCACCCGTGTGGGGCAGGCTCGTCCTGGCCTGGAATAGAATGCAAGCCCGGCAATGACAACCACCTCCATGTCTCGAGGCTCGACTTCGGCACCCTTCCTAACCCGACCTGCAAGCCCACGGCCACCTTCCCTTACCTCATCTTCTCTCTCCCTCAAATTCAATCCGTCTTCTTCTTCAACTGCTTCACCCGCACCAGGACCACCCTCTCTGTTTCGCCGAACCGGCTCCTCAATTCCTCCCTCCAGCAGCTCAGTCTCAGGTCGAACCCTGCTCTCGTCGGTCCCATCCCACCCCAAATATCCTCCCTCAAGTCCCTAGAAGTCCTCACACTGTCCCAAAACCGCCTCACCGGGGTCATCCCGGTCCAAGTGTTCAACCTGAAATCTTTAATTCACCTTGATTTGAGCTACAACCTGCTCACTGGCACCATACCTTTCCAAATAGGCAATCTGAAGAACCTTGTGGGCCTTGATCTGAGCTACAACTCACTTGGAGGCTCAATCCCGAGCACAATCGGCCAACTGGGTCAGCTTCAAAAGCTTGACTTGAGCTCAAATTCACTCGCAGGTAGAATTCCTGACACCATCGAGAAGCTGAACTCTCTGGTCTTCATAGCCATGAGCAACAACGGACTGGGAGGAAAATTCCCCACTGGAGTGTCAAAGCTGCAGAACTTGCAGTACTTCATCATGGAAAACAATCCAATGAACATACCTCTTCCTGTACAGTTCGGTATGCTTGCGAAATTGCAAGAGCTGAGGCTTGCCAATTCAAGGTACTCGGGGACTATCCCTCCTAGCTTCGCTCAGCTCATGAACTTGAGCACATTGTCTCTCCAGAACAACCAGCTGACTGGTGAAATCCCCGTCGGGTTCGGGACTCTGTCCCACATTTACCACTTGAACCTGAGCAGGAACTTGTTGACCGGTGTGGTCCCATTTGATGCCAGCTTCTTGAGGAGGTTGGGCAAGAACTTGGATCTCAGTGGCAATCCTGGGCTGTGCCTGAATCCAACCGAAGCATACAGTGTCAAGATTGGCGTCAATGTTTGCAAGACCAGCAAGAACGGTTCTTTGATCGTGCCACTGAAGCATTCTGAAGCTGCATCTCCGATTCTTGATTGGTTCTACCTTATTGGTGTCCTGGGTATTCCCCAAGTATTGTTTTCAGTATGGTTTTAGTGCTTCGTCCCGGTTACCTCTTCACATTCTGTCTTTTCTCTCTCCCCTCTTTTGTCCATTTTACTTTTACTTATTCGTTTAGTGGGTTTTATTTTAATTTGAAGGGCAGTTGGGCAGGAGATTACTTAGATCATAGAAAAAATTTAATGCTATGGTACATAGTTCTGTACTGCCCATAAGCCAAAATTTTTCTTAAGATATATTAGTACCAATCTTGTGAAGAATTATCATCTTAGGTGATTCTATTTTGAATTGGAAGGACTCCTGAAAGTTTGCATTTTGCATGTCATTTAACACTTTGTCCAGAAGAATTAATGAGACTAGCTATCTCATGTGTCGTTGTTTCCATTGTTCAAACAAATTTCTTCACGATGTAAGTGGTTTGGCGCTAATTACATGCCAAACCAACGATGATATGATATTTAAGGACGTGAGAAATTCTGATATTCTTGCATTCTTCACCCTTGCATTTTGCTCTTCGTTTAAAACTTTGCACGGCAGAATTAATGAGACTGGCTATCTCATGTGTTGTTGCGTCCATTGTTTAGACAAATTTTTTCATGATGCAAGTAGTTTGACACTAATTTTATGTTAGACCAACAATGATATGATATTTAAGGACGTGAGATATTCGGGTATTCTTGCATTCTTCACCCTTGCATTTTGCTCTTTTTTTAAAACTTTGCTTGTCAGAATTAATGAGGCTGGCTATCTCATGTGTTGTTGTGTCCATTGTTTAGACAAATTTCTTCATGATGCAAGCAGTTCGACACCAATTTTATGCTAGACCAACAATGATATGATATTTAAGTACATGAGATATTAGGGTAGTCTTGCATTCTTCATCGGAATTCATGGAATATGGCAAGTTAACCTTTACAACAAAAAAAAAAAGTCCACGATTGCATTTCGCACTTCGTTTAATACTTTGCCCGGAAGAATTAATGAGACTAGCTATCGCACGTGTCCTTGTGTCCATTGTTTAGGTAAGTTTCTTCACAATGCGAGTGATCCGACACTAGTTGCATGCCAGACCAACAATGATCTAATATTAAGATTCTTGCATTATTCACTGGAACCCTTGAATATGGCAAGATTACATTAACTAGAAAAAGAAAAGTTTGCACTCTAATCCTCATCTCTCATTTCATACAGAAAAGTCATCTGATGGTACCATTAAGTATGACTTTCGTCAAGAGATGGCGCGACAAACTCCATATATCATCAAGCCCTTAATTTCTTAGAAAGAAAAAGAAAAGGTCATTGTAGGAGTTAATTGAGTTGGAATGCTGGCAAGAAATCAAAACGACAGTTAAAATAAAAGATCAAGCAAAACTTCATTATGTTCCCATTTAGAAAAGAGGGTCCATAGCTTGCTGGAGATTTTCATGTCTGCCATAATGCGATCTCTGTGAAAATTACATGAGCATGCCAATGAGAAAACACATCACCTGACACTGCTCGTGAAGGACGTGAGGTCTCCTGTCATAAAGTCGACCCTTCACACTTGCTTGTCAATCAATATAGCCGCTTGCTGGTCCCCCAGTTCAGCCTCTTTCCAAAAGAATTTCGGGCAGTTTCCAGTTTCTTGGCTGGTTCGTAATCCCACAATATCAGGCTCGAAAGAATCCAAGAAAATACACATCACAACATAGAAGTTAACAAAAAAAAAGAAAGATGATGTATGCTGCCAGAATGATCTTTTCTTCAATGTGTTATCGCGGATTTTGTGACAAAATGTGTGCACTCGATGCTTTCTTAGACGCTTAAGTAACGAAATTAGCGCGATTGATTAGGATTTAGGATCGAGAAATATGGAGGGGGTGATCTTTTCTTTTATAACCGTTTGAATTTCCAATTTCGCTTTCAACTTTTGTGGGGGCATGCATGTTCACGAGTGAGAGATCTGTACTTGAACTTCTTTTGTCGCGAAAAAAGAATTGGAAGAATGGACAAAGCACTACTTGCCGAAACAAGGCAACATGATCATCACCAGGAAACCAAAGCTCCAAAGACAGGAAGGCACATGATCCTACGTACCTTGCGTATACTAGGATTCGACGGCATCTTCAGCGGGGGGGGAAAAATCCTACGAAGCCTGCTCTGCAACAGTGGCGGTCCATCATCCAAAATGATGCGTCTTTCCATCAGTGACCGATCTAGAGTGTGGCTCCTACAAGAACTTGAATAATTGATCACGTTTTGGACCGGAGCAAAGCCAGGGTGTACTTCTCTAGGGTCCGCGAATCCGAGAATGAAGATGCATAATCCAGCGAAAAGATTATAGTGTTCTCCCTAGCATTGGTAAACAGTAACGGGTTCGCCAGAAAAAAGTAAATCTGTCGATGATCATTAGCTTTTTTTTTCTAATTAAGTTGCTATAACGGCACTGAATGACGGAGCCGATGATTCGCTATCTCTAGAAATTTCATGGACGTAGAGGAAACCGGGCCTGCAAGCGGGATGGATCTACCAAGCGGTAAACAACAGTTGTGGGGGCGATGTGAGGGACCAGGATTCGTGAAAAGATGGGAGAGGGGAAGAGGAAAACAGGAGGGAAGGGGGAGCGGTTGTGGGGTTTCGGTCCTTTGATGAAACAAGACCACCCCACTGAGACTGACCACAAGGACACCTTGAGAGAGAGCTGGAACCCACTCTCTTTGCATTCGAAAAGGTTTCAACTTTGTCAGCAGCCGCGTTAGTACCTGTATACGTTTCTGTATTCCAATTTGGATCTTCTTTTCTAGTCATACTGCCCTCACTTTCTCAACCTCAGCATTGCTCTCTCTCACTCTCCTCTCTTCCAATATGATCAGCTCTTTGATGTCTTGGAGTCCTGTGTTGATTCATCCAATTAAAAAGTTAGATGAACGACGTGCTATTTATGCAATGCAGGTAGAGATATATGCATAAAAGTGGTCAATATTTGCGCAAGGTTAAACCATGTCGCATGCTTATGCACGAGTTTTACCCAGTAACTAATTTTTTATGATCACTTTAGCAATCATTAAAAAAAGTACTTTGTTGCACTTCATAAGTAAATGATATTGACACGTAAAAATAGTAATATATTGATCATTATGTCATCTTTTTTAAGGAATCGGGTTGTTTTTATGATGTTAAACCCCCTCATTTTGTCTCCCTCGATCTTGATGACTATATCAACATGTAATTGCTGTAACACTCGCACAATACGACCGAGAAGCAGCTAGTTAATGATATAGCAAAAGCATTCCACTAATATCCTAGTCACAGCACTCACTATATCTGTAAGCATATATATAGTGCAAACACAAGCTTAAAACCTAGAACCTATCTCTTCTCCTTGACAAGGTTTTGCCTCATTTCTCACAAAGAATGTCGAAAAAACAAAGTGGACGAAAAGTCTCGACTTTTCTGATTTCTTCTCGTTTCCTGTCTTGCATGTAGAGTGCAAATGGACCCTCGCGATGCATCCCAACCCATGTTCATGCAAGCCTCCTTTGGCCCGAGAATCTTGTTGGAAACATGTGCTTTGAGGACTTCAATTCTTCCAAATTGAGAAAATGATGCAAGTGATCCCCGAGTTTTGACGATTTTGATTCAATATACAATGTCATTCCTGAATTTTTTTTAAGGCAAATACCATAAAAAAATCATAAACTATATCACTTGTGACAATTTTACCACTAACTTTGTTTGTATCACAAAAAACCCCAAATTATGCCATTTATGACAAATTTATCTTAAACTTTTTTTGGTAAAGAGTATTTTTGTTCTTTTCCATTTTTTTATCCTTCTTCCCTTTACCATAGCCGGTAGAGGGAAGCTGGCGATGGCCACCCTCCCCAACGTTAGAGTTGGTGAGGGTTATCCTCGCCCACCCTCACCAAATCCGATGAGGGCAACCCTTGCTTGGGTCAGGCAAGGTGAGGGTGGGCCTCACTAGCGTCGGACGAGGGTCGCCTTGCCAGCATTAGGTGAGGGCGGCCCTCATGCCCTCGTCTAACCCAAGCGAGGGCCGCTCAAGCCAAATTCAACAAGGGCGACCCTTACCTGATGCCAGCAAGGGCCACCCTCGCCTCGCTTGACCTAGGCGAGGGCGAGGGTAGCCCTCGCCCGACCCAAGTGAGGGTGAGGATAGCCCTCACTCAACTTCGACGTTGGCGAGGGTGGGCGAGGGCAGCCCTCGTCGACTCCGACGTCGGTGAGGGTGGCCCTCTCCCGACCCAAGTGAGGGCCGCTCAAGCCAAATCTGGCAAGTGTAGCCTTTGCCTGATGCCGACGAGAGCCGCCCTCGCCTCGCTCAACCCAAGCGAGGGTGAGGGTAGCCCTCGCCCGACTCCGACACCGATGAGGGTGGGTGAGGGCAACCCTTGCTGACTTTGACTCCGACGCCGGCAAGGGCAATCATGCCGGCTTCCCTCTATTGTGTTGGCAGAGGGAAGGAAGAGAAGGAAAAAAGAAAGAAAATGGAAATGGATGAAAATGCCCTTTAGCAAAAAAAAGTTTAGGATAAATTTATCTTAAGTGACATAGGTTGGATTTTTTTGTAGCACAAAAAAAAGTTCAAGATAAAATTTTCACAAATGACATAGTTTTGGGTTTTTGGTAACACAAAAAAAAGTTTAGATAAAATTATCACAAGTGATATAGTTTAGGGTTTTTTATGGTATTTGTCCTTTTTTTTTATTCAATTTGGCCCATGAATTTTAGTAAAATATTCAATGTGGTCCCCTAAACTTTTAAACATTTTCCATACAATATACGCATTACATGATCATTTTTTAATAATTTATATATCACATTAAACAAATGAGAAATTCGGGGATGGCATTGCACATCAAACACAATCTGTGCTATTATTTCCAAATACAACTTGTTATGCACTTACTACACGAATGGGAATGGATCATGCTTGGTGGGCAACCATCATGAGGAGAATCCATCCCACCCTTCCTCTTCGAAGAAAACAACAAGAAAGAACAATTCAAAAGAAACCTTCAAACCCTCCCCCTCCCTTCCCCTCCTCTCACCTCTCTCCTCAATCAAGAAAAGAGGCCACTAAAAAGGACCTCAGTAAATGCTCCCAACTCACCCAACTTGGGCCATGTCTAGTCATGCAACAGCACATCACTCCCATATCACGTTGCACACCCTTTCTCATGCTGTCCCAGATGTTGTGCAAGAAATGGAAACTCAATCCAAGAGAGAAAGTCTCATCACCAAATCCCTTCTGGTGTCTCAAGCCCATTTCTTGTCACCAAAAGAAGGCATTCCCCAGCCTACGATAAAGAGAGATATAGAGAGAGATTTTCTTTTTTCTCTTCCGTACAATATGTTTTTGGTCGCAAAAGAAAGGAGAGACGGAGCAATGAAAAGATGATCGCACGAGGGGGTGGGGACGCCGTCCATTCACGTCCGTCGCCATTCCCTATTTAAGCAAAAAACCCATGAAATATCAAACAAATAGAAACGGAACCCGTCGCCATCACACACCCACTTTTTCTCTTGAGAGCCAACTGAACAATAGTCCAGCTGTGCCCCCACGTGGAGAGGCCAGGTACTCCATCGCCTAGTAAATGTTTGGCAACATCAATTCTCCATATGCTTTGACTAGCCAAATACGGACGTAATTATAGCAGATAGAGAAAAAAAAGGTGCACGTGCCTACTGGGCTTGTACATCCATTTGGTACAGCTTCAATTTCATTTGTTACCGTGGCATTCAATAATTACGCTATGATGTGTTGTGGCAAGTAAAAATGACTGGCCAGAAGGATGGGTAGATTTCGAATTTAAAATTTGAAATGCGAAACCTATTATTTTGAGGTCAATTCCTAATTTTTAGGACTAGAGATCAATTATGTTGACCCTAAAATTGGTTGAGGCTTCTCTTTTTTTCTTGTTCAATATCTACAACGTGCATGTGTCATAAATGAATACAACTAAATTTTGAGGATAATATGTCAAACATATATAATTTTAACAAATGTTCCGTTTGAAAAAAAGAAGAAAAAAAGAGAGTACAATAACTTTATATAGTGTTAGGAATTATTGGTTCAAAAACGGCTCTGTTCCAATTTCTTACCCGAAGGCCTTGCAGGTTTCGAGTTCTCGAATAGAACTGGCCTATTCAAGGTTTAGAAGCAGGAATCGAAATAGTAATGGCTGGTCTCCCTGTTTTTGAAATCGGAAACTGGATTAATCCCCTCATGAATTGACCAATTCAATTCCTGGGCTAAGCCGGCCCGGTCGCTCACCCTAGTGGCATGTGCCTTTCGCAACACAAATTGTAGAGTTGTTGCAACATCTTGAGAAAACAGCCTTTATACTGCATTTCGCAAAGGCATGATAACTTTTCCTCAACAAAATTGTGCCATTCATCTCCACGTATCGTGTGGGCCATGACGACGATCAAACGACCCATCGGGCTAATCCATCACATAAATGGGCCTGAATGAGGCCCATTACCCACCGGCCCACACGTCCCACGCCCTCGCCCTCGCCGACCGCTTCAGTGCATGCGCTTCTTCAAGGCTCCTCTCCGACGTCGCTTATCTGGCCTCTTCTCACGACTCCTCCGGAAGCTCCAGGAAGTTGGAGCATAATGCCAGGAGTTCGTCCACTGGGCTCGCCTCTGAAGGATCCCGGGCTGGTTGAGTTCTCTGCCTTCGCCGATACATGGTCGGTTCGGTGATTGTAATTTTCCAGTTTGGGCAGGCTTGCTTTGCTTCGCTTGAATTCGACGTTGTGCTTCTGAGCTGAGCAATGTGGAATAGCGGCCAAAACAGCTTGTGGCTGAAGTTGCTCTTCCATTTTGCTGGAACTGTTAGAAACTCCGAAGTCTTTTTGGAATGCGCAGTTCTTAAAGCTTGGAAGTTTTGAGGCTGAGGTCTAGCTTCCGTCGATTTCGTGCGAGTGTTGTGATATAGCTGCGATTCTGATGGCCCTTTCAAGCCTCGGCACTGGATGAATCCTGCAAGACTCGGCTTTCATTCGCTCCAATCTTTGTCTGACATTTTGGGTATGTCGAGCATGATCCTTTGCTATTAGCAACCTGTTTGCATGATCAAGTTTGATTACTGTGCATGCCAACTTCGTGCCTGATGATGGGGATGAGGTCTCAAGTTCGCCGGACTTAGTTGAATTCAACAGCTCGAGACAAAACTTCAACGATACCGCAATTTCGGCAATCATTTCATTCGAAGACATCTAGAATGCAAAACTCTTTTTCTTAGAAATATGTTGTTCCTGCTGACCATATTTTGCAAATTTGTCTTGACTTTTTTTCTTGATTTAGGAAGGATGCGTCCTCTGCCAGGCTTCCTGAAGGTTTGAAAATTGTAGGCATTGGTTGTGGCAGCGGAATTCTTTTCAAACGTATGCCCCTTTGGTTCAACATTCCCAAAGGGCTTTTAGCCCCAAAAGTCCCTTGGGAAAATGCAAATCTATTTAGTTCAACTTTGGAGAGGACTTTGGGAAGATGTAATTGTATCTCTAAGTGTCTTCAAAGTCCCTTAACTCAATACAGGTCTAGAAGTGCATTTGTAAGTTACATTTTCAAAATGCAACTTGCACTATTGTTCATCATCTTTCCCACGTGGTTGTTGGAGCTAACGATCACCAACCACCCTCCGACCACCCTTTGGCCACCACCAGACACCCTCTAGGTCAAGCTCTAGTGACTAGAGGTTGGGTGACCTCAAGTGGCAGTCGCCTGGGTTTGCAACCTAGGTATTCGCGTGCTTGAGGTCACAATCGCAGGTGGTCGCTTGGGTCGCATGACCTCAGGTAGGGCGGCTTGAGGTTGGGCGATCTTAGGTGGGCCTTTTAGTGGCTAGATTTGACCGGCGGAAAATGATTTTTTTTTTTAAATTATTTACAATTTTTTATTAATAAATTTTTTTATAAAAGTCCCTTAGCAAAATGTAGTATTCACCAAATGACATTTAGGTCAAAATTATTTCACAATGCAAAATTTACCAAACAATATTTACATTTGGAAAATCCTTTTAGTTCAAAGGTATTTTACCAAGTGCATTTTCTTCAAAGTTGAACTAAACGCACCCGAGAAGGCCCTCTTTCCCTTGCTTGTTTAATTTGCATGATGGCTAGATAGAAGGGGGAGTAACCACCTTTCGGAAGGGTCCTAGACAGCAGAACGGGTCGTTGGGTCTTATTAAAGGCATGTACAGCGAAGTCGATGATATGCCTTCTCCATTCAATCTGTTTCCCTTGCCTCTGATGGAGCATTTTCGTACACCCAATCAGTTCATGATGCATGCATCTATGGCCATTCGATATGTTTCCCCCTCTCCAATGGAGCATTTCGTTACACCTGGTTGATTCCCAGGGGTGCATTTTCCTAGAATTGAAGTCATCTATCCTAATTGTTTCATCGTGAGGACCGGGGAAATTACAATTAGATAATAATACAGTTTTCTGATGACCAGCTGCGGAGGTATAATCTTCAATTACTATTAGCATTTTCCTAGATTTGATGTGATGTAGTAGTAATGATTGTTTTTATTTATTTATTTATTTATCTTTATGTTTATTTTCATCAGCTAAAAAAGTTCTTGGTGATTTTTCCTTTTAGGGGATCTGATTTTCTCGGGGACTGGAGGATGGGCTGCATAATGACGTGCCATCCCATCAGGGGCATCATCATCATCTCATCCCTGAAAGATAAACGTTTGCGTATCTCGAGACGATTGTCCCGGTTGGTCGTGTTCTAGTTCTCCACGTCTCCGATCGTTCCACGCGCCACGGGTACTCATTCCAATCCTACTCGCGTTCTGATTGGTTGAAGTTTCGGAGTCGGCCCACGTGTCGCTTGTCTAAGAGCGAGTACAACCTCACGCGACTCGGCTTGCCGAGGAGTTCTCCTCCGGTCTCAGGCTCTAGAGGACGGACTCGGAGCCCCCTGTGGGGCCCCTCCTCCTAGGCGAAACCTTTCCTCCGGGGAGGATAATGTATTCAATCAATATCCCCCTCGTGCTGACGGAAAGTACCCCTCTTTTAGAATTTATTGGAATTAATTAAATATTGTAAGTAAATCAATTTAAGGTAAAAGCCAAAAAAAGAAACCGTAAACTTTACCCACTTTAACAATTTACCTTCAATTATTTCTGTGACACCCAAAATTTCTTGTGTGACGTATTTACCTCAATTTTTTTTGTGATAGCAAAAGCTCTAAACTTTTACTCATGTGACGTATTTATCTAAATTTTTTTCTGTAACACAAAAAATTCCAAACTTTTTTCTGAATACCAATTTTTTGGGGAATTTTAGAGTTTTTTGTATTGTAAGAAGAAGTTTTGAATAAATATGTTACACCATATATCTGTGTCACATAGATATAAGTTTGGAATTTGTGATGTTACAAAAAATAGTTTGAAAAAACACGATGGACAAAATTTTGGGTTTTTTGTGGCTTTTTCCCACCAATTTATGGGTGATAAAGTTGATGATTTTGGCGGAAAATGGGTAAAGCATGGAATTTTTTTGCACGGTGCAAGATCCAAATTACCTGACCAAGCATATCAGGCTGATCATCTATACTTTTTTCTTTTTTGGAAAACGTTTGTCAATTGTCAAAATGTCAAACGTTGCTTAAATTTTAAATTTTGTGGAAAAATTATACATGAATTTATATCAAAATATTCATGTGTTCCAAAAGAATTTAGATGCCGCTCGCGTCATATTAAGTGAGCTGTAAACCGTGAAGAAACTAAAAACAATAAAAGTCAATATAGAAAACTCATTTGAAGTTCGCATTTTCGGCTTCGTTTAGCTCGAGCTTCTTACTAAAGCAAAGTTCTTTTACTTGGAGAAATTTCATTCTCCCTCGTCTTTCCAAGAATCAGGACGATCCTTTTTGAGTTTGGATTCCTTTATTTAAATCCAAGTCATCCCACTTCAATTTCATTGACATTCACATACACATACATTTTTTATTGTTTTATTCCCTCCCGCCTTTCCTTAATAAAAACATTATTATGCAATAATATTGATACTAAATAAATAAATAAATATATATTATATATCATAGAATAGAAAAAAAAATTCAAATATATAAATAAAAATAATATCAATTAAAAATGAGAATTATTATTATTATTTTTGTATTATTTTAATATATCGTAACTCTTATCCTGATTATCAGAGGTGAGGTCAAGTAATAAATCGGATTACGGAGATGACTTAAAGCCAGGTGGACCTCGCGATGCACGATCCAATTTCCCCCACACTCCACTTCTCTCTCTCTATATATAGAGAGAGAGGCTCCGTTACCGCCATATGCGGTCAAGCTCCTGATTCTTTTCCTCTCTTCCCTCCACCTCCCCGCGGCCCCCCTTCATCTTTCCTTCAGCAACAGCTTCTTCCAGTAGTCCTGGGCTTCGGCTGGCCAGCTAGCTAGATTAGATGTCGAGCATGAATTTCCAACTCTCGGCCCGCGGCCGGCTCGTCGTCCTCTCGGGGCACCTGGCGGTGGCGGCCTCGATCGAGCCGCGGGAGCGCGAGGCGGCGCCGATCGTCGAGCCGAGCTGCGTCTCGGCCCACCAGGGCCCGGTCCCGCCCCCCGGGAACCTCAGCGGCGCGCTGGCCGTCGTCGACGAGCGCACCGGCCGGAAGTACCGGGTCTCGGTTTCGGAGGAGGGCACCGTGAAGGCCAGCGATTTGAAGCAGGTGAGCTTGTGATGTGGGCGGAATTTTGAATTTTTTCTGGATTTACTGGTTGCGAGATGAGCTTGCTCCGAGCTGAGAGCGTTTGATCTGGGTGAAATTTGGAGTTTCGGTCGGCTAGATCGCGCCTGCCCGCGCGAGCTGTCTTTCGAAATGCACGCGCTGGCGTCGACTTCTTTTGATTGCCGATGGGCTTTTTTGGGGACGTAGTCACTAGCTCGCGCGATAGCATTTTTTTTTTTTTTTTTTTGCGCGTTATTTTGTGTCGATGTGATGTCCTGACGTCTAGATGTCGCACTTGTTGCCGGCGATTCGACAGATAACGACCGGAAAGAATGACAAGGGACTCAAGCTTTATGATCCTGGATATTTGAACACAGCTCCCGTTCGGTCGACCATTTGCTACATCGATGGGGACGAAGGGATTCTCAGGTACAGGGGCTATCCAATTGAAGAGTTGGCCGAGAGTAGCTCCTTTATGGAAGTGGCTTACCTGTTGAGTGAGTATCCTTTCTGCAAATCTTTCTGTCGAATTTCATATGTCGCCTAATCTCAAAGATCCTAGCACGCATGTATGGTCTGTTCATTTGTAACCTTCCATGGACGCGATGATTTTCCTTTCGTGAGATTTTGATCGCTTTGTCGGTTGAGAATTAAATCTGTTTCCCATTGCAGTGTATGGAAATCTGCCTTCTGAAAGTCAATTAGCAGACTGGGAGTTTGCTATTACTCAGCATTCAGCAGTTCCACAAGGAATACTGGTTTGTGTCCCATTCTTTCCGTCTCGCCTTTTCCTAAAGTTCAGCACTGAAAAATATAATTTGTGCAGTTTTTTACTCACGGTGGACCCTACATTGCCTTTTGGTTTCCATTCTCTCACCATTTTCATCTCAAAAGCTAAGGAAGAACCGAATCACTTTTGATATGAAAAATGATGGTCTTATGCTAGATTCAAACGTAGGCTGTAATTCAGCTGGTGACGGTACTGCAAGTGATATGGATTTTTTTACGTTGGAAAATGTTTTTGAGTGCCAATATGGTGCGTTTGCCATCGGTTAAAACAGGCTTGAAAATGGAAATTTTTTTCATCTGAGGTAAATAGAAATTTCATAGTCTTTACTTTTTCAATTTTTAATTCAAAGTGTCTTGTTACCTTTAGTAAACTTTAATACCTAGAGGGCACTTCTGATTGTGAACAAGACCTACATTTGCTTTACTTTGTCAGTTTTTTGATTGGTTGATCGTGCTTTTACCAACGAAATGTTTTGTCTTGTCTTCCAGCCACTCTTTTTCTGTTTTCTCCTTTCACTTCTGAACTCTTGATATTAAACTCTGGCTCTTGCCATAAGTAGAGAAGGCTAGATCTAGTTTGCATTAGGTTCAGAGTAAGCACGTCATATTGTTGCCTTTCCATGAGTGAGCTAGAGGGTGACCTACTTCCTGCTTGTTTTTCTTTTCTCTCGACATAAAGCAAGTAAAATCACATAATTATCTTCATTAGATGCTTTGGACTATTTGGAGCAGAGCTCCCTGTTTGCCCTCTCAGTTCTCTTGGTTTGTTGTTCCTTTTCAGTCCTTTTAGACTGAGGTCCTTTTAGGACTGAGCATGTTAAGAGAATGTGCCTCTTATTTACTGATGGTTGTGACCCATTTGTGTTTCATTGTGGGATTATTATGTTTCACCGAATTGCTCTAATCCATGCTCTTTATGTAGGATATTATACATGCAATGCCGCATGATGCACATCCAATGGGTGTCCTCGTCAGTGCAATGAGTGCTCTTTCCGTCTTTCATCCTGATGCCAATCCTGCTCTTAGAGTGAGTTACTTGCAGGAAGCTTTTCTGCTTTCTTTGCTTTGCCATCATGATCTTGTGATTATCATGTAATAATGCCTCTATATATTGCATTGTGTATCCATGAAATACTGATGTGCTTGTGACATTCAGTGTCTGGTATAACCATTTCTGAAATCAAAATGGTAGGTACGTGTGGCTGTTGGAACTTGTTCGTTGACTATCTTTAGACCTTCCAATTAAAATTTGAGTTTTCAAAACTTCAACTGTCTTCCAGTTCCATTGACATTCATGGCTTGGCACAATCGTTATATGGATTTTCTCAAGGAATTGGTCAAGTTGAAAATAGAGGGATATTCTTATGATTGTCCGTAATAACTTATTCAACATGGGACTGAGGTGTTGAAACATTGTTCGTCCTGTAAAAAAGCTGTTGGATACTAGGATTTTTGGCTTTTGGGCTACAGGCCAGTTAAATGTAGCTTGTAGTTTGGGTTTCTTAATAGGTCCAAGCAAAATATTAACCTAAGCAGATTGCTAAATGTGAATTAGCTGGTCAGATGTTTCTTCACTCATATATGATAGTATTTTTTACCTGTCGGGGCTTTGTGGGATTGGGGGTTGAAGGCGGTTTGGTTTGCTTGCCTATGCAAAGAGCACCTTTCGTGATGAGCAAGATCTGCATGAACCAGACTCAGTTGTACATAAAATTTATGAAATTATCATACGATTTATGATGCTCTTCAGTTAAGTATACAGTCATTATTCCATAATTCTGTTTACAGGGCCAAGATCTTTACAAATCAAAGCAAGTGAGAGATAAACAAATTGCTCGCATTCTTGGGAAGGTTTGCTCTCAATTTCCTGTTTTGGCTTTTCTTGGCCCTTCTATAGCTTCTCTTTTGACTCCATCTTATATGCTGCATACAAAAGCCTTGGCCTCTGTTGCTCTAAGATTCACTCCTTTATGTTTGGCTCCTAACAGAAAGTACTCTATGAGTGCAGGCACCAACTATTGCAGCTGCTGCATACTTGAGATTGGCAGGAAGGCCTCCTGTTCTCCCATCTAGTAATCTTTCTTATGCAGAGAATTTCTTGTACATGCTAGATTCATTGTAAGTGTTGCTTTGTTTTGTGCTTTTATCTAATTTATGTTCCTTATTAGAGGCGATGATTGAAAAAGGGAAATTTACACTTATTGATCGGAGGAGATTTTTTACTGACTTTCAGGGGTAATCGTACTTACAAACCTAATCCTCGGTTGGCACGGGTGCTAGACATCCTCTTCATATTGCATGCTGAGCATGAAATGAATTGTTCAACAGCTGCTGCTAGGCATCTTGCATCGAGGTATTCATCTTTCAAGTCCTTATTGTAAGGAAACTTAAAGTCATAAATTGGATGGATGATATTCTGCAACTGCTTGTGTAGTGGTGTTGATGTGTACACTGCACTTGCTGGAGCTGTTGGAGCTCTCTATGGTCCTCTTCATGGCGGAGCGAATGAGGTACTTGTCCGTTCCATTATGATGAAGTATGAAAAGGTCTCCTTTAGTAATGACATTCACTTTGGGTTTAGCCACACAAAAAAAAAAAAAGACGAAGTCTGAAATGGCCCGGCTTGACACTTCTCTTGGACTTTCTTTTCCTTGGTTTCTGTTTCACAAAGTAATGAATTGCCATAAGCTGAGGCTACTTGTATTCCTGTAGGCTGTGCTTAAGATGCTGAGTGAAATTGGAAGTGTGGAGAACATTCCAGAGTTCATAGAGGGTGTGAAAAATCGGTAAGTGGATGGATGAAATTGATGACCTCAAATGGCATGAAACATTGTAGTTGTGTTCAACTTTTCAATTCGGTTTTTTCCAGGAAACGAAAAATGTCGGGCTTTGGTCATCGTGTGTATAAAAACTATGATCCAAGAGCAAAAGTCATAAAGAAACTGGCTGAGGAAGTATTTTCCATTGTTGGTCGGGACCCTCTAATTGAGGTAAGTTGCTCTGAATTTTTTTCCTCAAAGGATGAGTACCTTTTTGCCTGCTATTGTCTCCCAGCATTAATAGGGAGAATGCACTTATGTGGTTGTGAAAAATCATTTACATCAATCTCCTGTACATAAAATAGGCTCATTAACTGTTCATGTTTATCAAGTTACTTTCTATGATTATCCTGCTTGTAATCTTCACTCGACAAATAGGGAAGAAAAACGGAAAGATCTGTCCTTAATTAACTGTGCTTTACTTAATCTTTGAACGATTTGTTTTGACTGAGTAGAAACGAGTGTTTTTTGCCTGTACAGACAAAAAGTAATTTGCCAGTGAAATTCATCTTTCTTTGATGATCCGACACTATTCTCAATTCTTTCTGTGAAGGAAAGAAAACCTTCATTGGAGCATCTGATTTCCAAAATTTACATATTAAGTACGGCCTATACATTCCACACTAAAAACATGGTTTTGGTTTGTTCTCTTTATACTTAAAGCTCTCATAATTTAGATAGCTCTATACTTGAAGCATTTATTGCCGTTAAAATGGCCTCTTGGCCAGTGGATTGTGTCAGTGGAGATAGCATGATTTTGATGATAAGAAAAGGTTAAACATTTGTTAATGTGGAACAAGATTGCTTTAAAAAGACATGGCAGAAAGGAGTTTAGGCATTCTGGAATATGCTTATGTGTCTACTCTTATTTTTGCTGCAGGTAGCTGTTGCTTTAGAGAAAGCAGCTCTGTCAGATGAGTATTTTGTGAAGAGGAAGTTGTACCCCAATGTCGACTTTTACTCTGGATTAATCTATAGGTACGTTGATGTCAGTGTGATGTTGTCATGAGTTCAAGGTTTCAGATGGCGGAATAATGAAATACGCTGAAATTTTTTTGCAGGGCAATGGGATTTCCAACAGAGTTCTTCCCTGTTTTATTTGCGGTCCCTCGAATGGCTGGGTACTTGGCACACTGGCGAGAGTCCCTGGATGATCCTGATACAAAGATCATGAGACCACAGCAGGTTAGCTTCTCCTCCACAACTTATGTCGTATAATCTCTGACCCTCTTTGAGAATGACCAGTACACCATGTAAACGACTGTTTGTCTCGTCTTCATTATGGATCAAGAAAGTCCCAACTAACTAAGCTTAAAATTCACTTTATTGTTCGGTTGCTTTCTTCCGGTCTCTTCTCGATCATTAAACTTCTGTAATCTCTCTGGTCATACAGGTCTACACAGGAGTATGGCTGCGGCACTATATGCCCCTTAGAGAGAGAACAGCATCCACCGAAGCCGACAGGCTTGGTCAGGTGTCCATTTCAAATGCGTCGAGGCGGAGGTTGGCCGGATCGGGAGTTTAGTCAGGGGATTTAAGTAATATTTATATGGACGTGTGGGAAACTAGGGGTATTCTTAAAGACGCTTGTTCATAGCAACGCAATAATTTCCTGTGCTTGGGGGTGGTAAACGAGCAACGCAATAATTTCCTGGCCTGAAGGGAGATAAAGAAAGCTCTGCTGGCTTGTGTTTAGTATGTTTGTTTGGGGGTAATCTTCATGATGAAGGAAATATTTTATGGAAATCAATTTTTAGGAAAATATTTGGTTTTTTTTATTTGGTGATATGCTATTGAACGTTTCGGTGCTTGGTTCTCGTTTAGAAAATAATTTTTAATTAATGACTTTATTTCAAGAAAAGAAATTGCTTTTTTTTAAATAAATCTTTTTATTTTGTTTTTCTTTTTTCCACTTCATTCGACAGCAATAATAACAGCCTCCTCTTCCCCTCCCCCTCTTATCTGGTTGCCTCTTCGAAACCTCGCAGTTCTGTCGAATTCGGCGGTTGATTTGTATTTTCCCTTTTCCTTTGCCCTGTTGGACCCAAAAATTAACCAGTGGAAGCGCTTTGTGTGTCCCTCCATTCTTCGAGAAAATCTAGTTCGCTCTTCTTCTCGGACTCTGCACTTCCTTTTCTGCTTCAGCTTCTTCGTTACCGTCATCACTGCTTCTATAGTTGTTGCTTTTGTGATCAGTGCCGGGGATATTGATTTTGAACGTTTCTCTCCTCTTGAGCCAGATGCCTGTTTTTGAATGTTATTGAGAATTCGCGAGGAGGCGGAGGGGCGGGAAGCAATTGCTTAGGGTGAGGGTGAAGCGTGATCTGAGAGGGAGAGCTATGGCGGTGTTGGTGCGCCTGTGTTCGGTCACCACCAACGTTGAGGCTCAATGATTGGCGGAGGAAGAAGAAGAAAAAAGGAAAAAACACAAATAAGAAGAAAATTAAAATGAAAGAAGAAGAAAAAGGAAAAAACACAAATAAGAAGAAAATTAAAATATTAAACTTTTATGATTGGAGGAGGAAGAAGAATGAAAAAGGAAAAAACACAAATAAGAAGAAAATTAAAATATTAAATTTTTTTAAAAGGGATAATTTTGAAGTGTTTTTACTTTTTTCAGATATAAAAATTCACTTTCTTAATTGTATGCATGAATATTTTCCTTACTCAGAAAGAATGTTCGATTATCTAATAATTTTTCGCGATCTAAATGGGTGAAAAAGTTCAGAGAACTAATTCTGAAGAAACACTTTTTCTCAAATAAAGGCATCCTTAGTTCTATCATTTCTTCTTTCTTTTCCTCTTCCTCTTCTTCTCCTCTCTTTACGTACTCCAAGCTCACGTCTGCAACGATCAGGAAAAGCAACACCTTTTCTATGAATATATTGACTATAAAAATGCAGAACATACAATCTGCTCTCTCGTCCTCTTTTGACTCAGGCTGTCCATACCGACCTCCGTGCTCTTCGACCGCTGCTTAGCCCGACAGGGTTGAAAAAAGCCGAGCCCGAGCGAAGTGATCGTACGACCCTCGACTCCATCTCGATCTGATTGCAGCATCCGCGATGCGGTTAGCCACTCGTTCTCCCTTCTTGAAATCGAGATGACGATTGACGACAGTGGAGCTCGAATTCGAGTTCACGCTGACAGCGTGATGAATGCCAACGCAAGAACAACTCTGCCCCCCTTCTCTCCAGCAAACGAAATGTGAAAGTGAAAGTTCGTCTTTGAACAGCTCCATGTTCCCAAGTTACAGCCATCGACCAGGATAATACATAAGCTAATCCAAGCTCTTCATGAAAAAGGTTTTTTTGTTTTTTAAATACACTGAAAATATACGGCCCCCACTGCTGCCTTCTGTGTAGAACCAATGTAAAAACAGTTGACCCAGCCATTACTATTTTTTTTTTTTTTTTTTTTAAGGTAAGTAGTATTAACTTTTAACCAATAAGAATGTACAGGGAGAGACATGGCACCAACATGCACTTTTCGAGACAACACGTCAGTAGAGTGGATGGGTACCATGTTCACAAAATACAGGACCGAACCAGCAGAAAAGTACAAAACTCAATCCTAAAAGGACTAAATCATTTAACCGATCCTCGGTTGTTCGCCAAATATAGAGGGGTCTAGGCCCCAGGACCGCTACAGCCGTCTATTGCAGGGATTATCTTGAACAGTTTGGTAGGATAATGCCTTATCCTTGACCGCCTTTATCAAGTGCTGCTTCATCGCCAAGATGAATAGGTTGGAAGCTCGAAATAATATATTGTTCCTGGACTTTCAAATAACATAACATAGTGCACTAAAAGAAAACTGGGAAATCTCAGCATGGAAATCCTTATCAGCCAATGCCCTTGTAGCCCAGCATAGATTTTCCTTCCAGGAATGGTTGGACCAAGCAAGGTTGCATTTGGCAGCCCAAAAAGTTAGCAAAATGTTCAAGACTTGGCATTGAAAGAACAGATTAATCACTTTGAAATTCGAAAAAGAAAAAAATTCACACGATTTTACTCAAAAAGAAATTTCCGAGAACTTCCATTGTTTGCATTTTATGGATAAAACACATCTTTTATTCGTTCACGATGTTTTATTCTTATCTTATTAATTATATATTATTGAGATAATGATTAGGGGTGAGCATCGGTCTAGGGTTGACCCTGGACCGGCCCAACCCTCTTGGTCCCGGTCCGGTTCTCAAGGGGACTAGGTTGATCCTTGGTCCTGAAATTCCGGGACCAATATTGTGCGGGTTGGTCCTTGGTCTTGGAAGTTTAGGGTCGGTCCAACTCGGACCAATCCTGAATATACATATATACATATTATATCTAAAATATTATTTATAATTTGTTTTAATCAAAAGAGAAAATAAAAATCAGATGGGTTTAATAGTGTTGACCACAAGACTCACGGCACTAATAGTGATTTCAATTTAGAACTTTTGTTAAGTATTAATTATGTGCGTCGTTTGTTTTGTTTTCAGGTTTATTTTGTTTCTAAGTGTTCGGAAGTTGAAGTAAATTAACAAGACGTGAAGCTGTATATCCATGGTTTATATTAAGTATTTTGAACTTCCTAGGGTTTAATTGTATTTCACTAGTAAGTTTCAATTGCACTAGTAAGTTTCAATTGCACTTTGCTTTTCAATTTGTGTCAAATGGTAGAAATTTTTGAAAAGTAATATTATAGTTGCCACGATAATTTGCTAATAAAGTGATAGGAAGCTCATTTTTTTGTTGATTGGACTTTCCTTGATGGAATGTAGAAAATGCTTTTGCATATGGTGTTACAAGTATATTGATAGATGATTATAGGAACTTCCCATCTTGTCTCACATCTTTATGAGTAGTTTTAATCATTTTTATGGTTTCTTATTTTTAACAAATGTGAAATTTCTATTGTTGTCTTATTTTAAATTTGTTGAATATGTAGTGGTATTTATAGTTTGGTTGCACAACGTTGCATTGTCAATTGATATGTAATTTGAAATAGTAAATTTTCCTTTCTAGGGAATGCAAAGAATGAAACAAAAAAAATTATTAATTGGTCCCGGGTTGACCTGGAACCGGACCGAACCTATTGGGTTGGTCCAGTCCTTGGTCCTAGGCATAAAGGGTCGGTTCTTGATCCTAAAATTTGAGGATCAACACTGTGTGAATTGGTCATGGGGTTAGGGGGTGGCCCGGCCCAACTCGGACCATGATCACCCCTAATAATGATGGACCAAATGAGAATTCATATTATTTACCTTCGTATAAATGCAATTCGTCTCAAATATATTAACGCAGGTAAGCATGGATGGTGTAACTTCTGGAAAAAAGAAAATTGAGCTGGAAATTAAAGGTGAGGTGGCCTTTTATAGAATAGTTTTATTTTTGGGGTCGAATTAAATAATAATTCGCTTGCAGATTTTTTGCTTGTTTTGTCGTCATCGTATTTAATGTAGTAGCCTGTCTTAAAAGAATTTTTGGGGAAGGAGGACGGCGCTTCCCCTCATAATTCGCCAAAATACAAAAAAAAAAAAAAAAAAGCGAAGTTTTTTGGGCTTCCCTCTCTCCTCCTCCTCCTCCTCCTCAGTGGAATCTGGAAATCTTTCTGCAGCCATCTCCGCCGATCTCCGTCGCCCACCGTCTGCCCTTCCGCCCCGTCGTGCTCCGATCTGCCTCAGATCCGCGCTGCTCGCCCCGTGCTGCTCGTTGCCTCTCCGTCGTGCCGCGGCCTCCGTCGTCGTCGCGATCTGCTCCGTTGCCTCTGCTCGTCGAATCTCGTCGCGATCCGGTTCGTATTATCTGGTTTTTCCTTTCTTTTCTTTTCTTTTGGTAGGATTTGGTTGTTGATCGCGGAATTGAATTGATATATGCACTAGTTCATACACTGAGTGGCATTTGGAGGTTTGTGTTCTTGGTTTCGGTAGTCAATTGTCTCTTTGCTTCGTAGGATTTGTGATCACGATGGTTGATTTTCTTTCTTGATAATCAGACGATCTTTTAGTTCGAAACTCCAAAATGTGGAAGCATTGAGTCCGCAACGAGCCCTCGTACAGAATCTCTGCATATGTCTCGCCGATTCTGAATAAATCATCTATAAACCCTCTATACACGTCTCCCTAGAATAATGAAAAGATTGATGTTTCCAAACAATCTCTCTGTACATGTCCCCACAAATTGAATAAATATTGATGTCTCATCAGCAGCAATCTACATTTCCAAATCTAGGATTTGTCAGTTCCTTTTAGGCAAATTGGCAGTGAATCCTCCAATTATGACCCAGCTTGACAACCTCCGAAGATATCAACCTGCAATCATCTTGGATTGTAAGGATTAGAGGAAATCCTCACCAGAAAGAGAAACATTGGCAATGACTCTACTTTCAAGAGGATCGGCTTCTTCATGTATTTGTTTCTTTTGTTCCACAAAAAAAATAAAAACAAAATTGTTCTACTCCAGGCCAACTTCAAGAGTGCATCTTCATACTTTACCTTAATGCACTGCAGAGCCCAGGGCAATTCATCCTCCTGGACTCCAATACCTTTAGAGATGCCGCAAAGCTGTTAAATTTAGGTCCAAACCTGCTTAGAGAATGAACATCTGAGAAACAGATTGATTCTAGATTTAAGTAACTCCTTGCAAAGAACACAACCATCATTGACATCACACCATTTCTACATTCTGTCATATGTTGGAAGTCTGTTTAGTAAGACCAACTAATTGATCAGAGCTATTTTAGGTATGTTAGGCTTTACCCAGATTACTTGATGCCAAGCCACTTTCAGTCTTCTTCTTCTAACAAGTTGCCAAGCCCCGACTTGACAAAAAGAACCACCAGAAATTCCTGTAAAAATCAGTCTCTAATCTGCATTTGCAAATACACAGGCAAACAAAGCAGCTTGTATAGCAACCAGATGGTCAGAACTAGCAGCAGCCCATTTCCAGTCATTGCTTTAAATAATTGCAGCCATTCTAGCATTAACGCCTAATTGGAGTCGTATAGCACTTTGGGAGGATGAGAATCAAGCAAGATGCCATGCGGATGCCAATCATCAAACCATAGGGAGATGCTTGTTTTGACTCCTAACTATACATCTTATATGTGGCTTGAGCTGACTCCTCACTTTGAGAAGCTCCCTTCAAACAAAAGTGCCATCACTCCTCACGTGAATAAACCATATACTAGAATTTATTAACATGAGTGCGTACCACCAGTTGTCTTATCTGGTTTGGGATGAAATTGGGCACCCGCTAATTCTAATGAGACGGGCTTGGGATTTCCCCTCAAAAATCCGTAACAGGTTTGGGGAGTAACCAAAATTTCTTGGGATGGGTTTGGGGAGGGCTTAGTTGTCTCAAACTCATCTCGCTTTTATCCCTAATTTCTTTCTCTTTATAACCATTCTATCTTGTTCATTTTTTTTGCTCATGAATCTGTGATGAAAGCCCATTGTCATGTAGTGACAAATCATGAATTTTTGTTTATGTTTTTATTTGGTATTGAATATTTTTTTAGTTCTTCCCAATGAGATACAGACCAACATTCTGCCCAAAATTATAAATTTTCTCATCTTCACGTTGCAGTACATTTTGCAAAGATGTCTGGTCAGAGCCAGAGGTTGAATGTGGTTCCTACCGTCACAATGCTTGGAATTGTGAAGGCTCGCCTTGTTGGTGCTACAAGAGGCCATGCTCTGCTCAAGAAGAAGAGTGATGCGTTGACTGTGCAGTTCCGTCAGATCCTAAAGAAAATTGTATCCACAAAGGAATCAATGGGGGACATCATGAAAGCATCCTCATTTGCCCTGACTGAGGCCAAGTATGTTGCGGGCGAAAACGTCAAGCACGTTGTTCTGGAAAACGTCCAGAATGCTTCTTTGAAAGTCCGATCCCGACAAGAGAATGTTGCTGGTGTGAAGCTTCCTAAATTTGAATATTTTACTGATGGGGAGACCAAGAATGACCTGACTGGATTAGCTAGAGGTGGTCAACAAGTTCAGCTTTGTCGGGCTGCTTATGTGAAAGCCATTGAGGTTCTCGTTGAGCTTGCTTCGCTGCAGACATCATTCCTGACTCTTGATGATGCTATTAAGACCACCAATCGTAGAGTGAATGCGCTGGAGAATGTCGTGAAGCCCAGGTTGGAGAACACAATAAGTTATATCAAGGGTGAGTTGGATGAACTGGAGAGGGAAGATTTTTTTAGGCTGAAGAAGATTCAGGGGTATAAGAAGAGAGAAATAGAGAGACAGCTTGCATCTGCCATGAGACTTGCGGAAGAGCGGTATGCTGAGAAGGTTTCCTTGCAAAAGAGAGTTTACATAAATACAGCTCACAACTTGTTGTCAGCAGCAATGGAGAAGGATGAGGATATCATTTTTTGATTTGCCTGCATTTCTCAGGTATTTGTTCAGGTGTGCTGATTTTTTTGGTTGAAAATTTCCCAAAGCGGCCATGGATTAAGGCTTTCTCAATCTTAGTCTTCGTTTGGGTGTCTTCTGCTTGATTTGTTGATTTAAAGCCTCATCATGTCAAGTCTGTAGTATTTGCTCAGTAGTGGCTTTATCTATTAGCTCGCTGCTAAGCTGTACCTAAATCGGATCCGTTCTCCATCAATAATTTAATTCATGGTGTTGATTTTTTCCGTCTTTTGATTCAAGGATGGCTGTACATAGGTGTAGTCCCTCGTGACAAATTTATTTTCAGGAATCTTAAGATCATGCGTAACAGAAGCATCTTATCAGCTTAGCTTTTAGGCGAGACAGTGGGTATCGTCTTTGTAACAGGAAGGTTGGAGGTGCTGTCACCGTATCAAAAAGTCGACGAATTTCACTAATTATTTGGATTAGGATGGATACAACCCTTCTTGGGATTCCTGTCCTTACTCTGTCGGTAACAGAAGGCAATGCAGAGTCTCAGTTGATGCTTATCTTTCGTGAAAACACATTGACACTCGTATTGCGAGCTACAGCAACCCACTTAGATGACTATTGGATTGTAAGTTTTCGGTAGAAATGCGGAGTGTAGGCAACATATGATACGCAATGATGTCAAGTCCGATCAGACAAGACGTGGAATTGCGCACCCAATCTTGCCCAATACATGGTCTCTATATTGACAGTTCAGATCGATGGTCAAGGATAATATATACAATGAAAATCTCTAGTTTGCTAGCACAACATTGTTTCTCTCAAATTGCAATCGAAACTTCTAAAAAATAAAGGAAAAGGGAAAATCACAACGCCACCGGCAGTAACAATTTCTAAGAAAAGAGTCTGTTTTGCTTCTTGAAGTGACTGAGAATGGAAAAAGAAATGGTGAGTTTTTATTCACGAGCCAAAGCCGCTCAACATCGCTCCTGGTACATGAGGGACCTTAATCGCTTAAATCATAACTAAATGTCTGTAAATAATTGTACACGAGCAAATACAGTTACACATGAGTTGGATGAAGGATTGTGAGGACGCGCGGAAGGAGCACTATTTTGTATCGCCGTTCCTAGCAAAGCTTCTGAACAAAAGCAAGCTTCTAAATTCTTCTCCCCAAAGGTTTTGTCACTTTAGAAGATGAGGAAGAGTCTCCACCGGGCGGCCCTCGTGGCTTCATCAAGGGAGAAATACTGTATATGATGAGACAGAGGTACGGTAAGGGGTGGAAGTATATCAATATTCGAAAACAGCAGACACATGATTATGAATACCTACCTGTGTTCTCTCTGGATTGCCTTTTTCTTCATGGCTGCGATGTTTTTCACCTCTTGACTGTAGAAATGCGAAAAAAGGGTTGGCCAAAACAAGAAAAAGTGTTTTCCTTTTCAAAAGATATCCAAACTTGTGCTAAGTTACATATGGTAAATTTAGGTGCTGCAAAGCCACAGTGGGGACCTAACCTCTTAAGAGTCTCTATCTTTGCCTTCTTCATTATATTGCTCTTCAGATAGGAGACGTTGTATCCGCTACCTAGAGATGATCAACAACAGTAAGGAAAATAGAGAAAAGATAGTGCTTGATGGTTCCACTTCTGTGCGTCAGCAGTTCTTTGTGCTGGTGCCTAGAAACTGCGTTGTCAGTGAACCTAGAGGATAGCAAGAGAGAAGCAAAGTATGCAATACCCACCGAAACTTCTCTTATTGCTTGAAGGTGGCACCTTTGAGCAAAGACGAACTTGCCGGCTTTGTTTCCCTGCAGATGTCAAAAATAGCAGATGAGGCCAATTCTGTGATGATGCTATGAGGTCAAATTTTTATCAAATGAGGCCAGCTCCCAAATATAGATCTATCAGTTCACACTGCAGTGCCAAGAAAACATAGTTGTGATACCTAGGAACAAGACTGGAGATTGCACGGCTTTTTACAATAAAATCATTCTATCCTATTAATAGACCAGACGGCCTGTGATTCAAACAGATGCAGACAGTTTGTGGTATGAGCGTAACATCAATAATTTAACAGGAGGCTGAAAAGAAAACTTTGTCTAGCTCAAATAACGTACGGGCATCCGTTTCCTTGTAGAGTTGCTTCATCCTATCCAGCGACTTCTTCTGGGCCTCGTCTATGTCCTTCAACTTTGCCTGGAGCAAAATCGACACCCCACTTCTACATCAGTCAACACTAACATATTGATGCCAAAAACATGAATTTCCAAGTGTCATCGATGTAAAGACTGCAGACAGTCCAGTTGCTTGCTTGCAGAAGAGCAATTCAATATCGGGAGGTTGGAATGTATGTTCTAGGTAAATGAGCTGAGAACTCACCTCATATAATTGTGACCATCTAAACGAAACCTTCGTCTCCTTCATTCTCTCAATGACAAGCTTGGTGTTCTGACTACCGAACTCTTTCTCATAAAAATTCTTCCACAGATTATCAGTGACCGGAGTCAAGTCTCTTCCCTACAAGAGAACAAGCATCATTCAACATTCATTAATGACAATGGGCCCAAATCGAGAGAAAAGAAGAAGGCAAGGAAACTATCAGCGATCCTAATCAAATCATAGACATCGGGGGATACTTACTTTCGAACTTTTCTCTATGTGCATCAACTGATCAACTGTGCAATGCGGCAAGATCCTCCTGAGAAGCTCAGGATCAGTTCCGCCGACGTCGCCTAGATATCTCAAGTTATCTATTACAGTCCTGACGCAGAGATCGACCAGCGAGGGAGCTTTCCTCTTCGCTGGCATGTTCCTGCCAAGCTCAAATCCGGTTCTCCTACTGCCGAGTTCTGACCTCATTGAGCTACACGAGCAGAATTTACTAAACATCATCAGAGCACGGTTCAATCCGAATCAACTCAATTCAACCGCGAAAGCACTGCGGCAGCCGCAGCAGCACAGCAGTCAATGACAGAGCCTCGAATTCAAACGAATCAAAGACCGCCGAGTCTACAGGAAACGCATGAAATCGATCCAAATTCAATACCACAACGCCTTAAAATCTCCATCTAAACGCCTACACATGAATTGGTGAAAACGATGTTCGCATCATCCTATGCAGGTCAGCTAAAGCCTGCCCGTCGCGCAATTGACGTTCACACGAGTAGAGAGAGGATGTTACGGAGCTCACCGGAGCGATCGCCGAAGGAGATGGAAACGGCCGCCGGGGGGATCGGAGACGGAGGTGGCGGTCGCCGCCGGGGAGAGGGAACGCCGGTCCTTGGCGACGGGGCGAGGCGATCGGGGAGATTTCGCGGACGAATCGATTCAATCGGTCGGCGTCATCGCTTCATCTTCGCGGGGTCGAAGGGATTGAGAAGGAGGAGATTGAGGTGGAAGACGCAGGGGAAGAACATCTATCAGGGGAGAGCGGCGGAGTCTCAACGGAGGAGGGACTCTTTTTATATAATAATGATAATAATAATAATAATAATAATAGTAGTAGTAAATAATAAAAGGGGATTATGTGATTTGGGATAAAGTGCACTCTTCCTAAAACTTACCTAATTATACAATTAAATTCTAAAAATTTTTGTATTGCAACGATCAAGATAATATCGACGCACTTTTCCTTTTTATTATGTGAATCAGCTAGCGTTGGAGTATAAGGACAGAACGGCAGTCGTTTTCATCCAAATGCCGATCACTTTTAACCTAAAGTAGTAAAACGATGGTTGTTCAATGTTAATTTAGCTAAGATTTAGGATAAAAAATAAGATTTGATCTTATACTCCATGCTTTAATTAACTTAATGTCCTGTAATAATAATAAAAATTAGTTAATCAATGGAATGATTCGATTGCTCGATAAATTTTAGAATTTGATTATATTTTTTTAAAAATTTGGAAATTTTAATTCGCTTTATCTTTATAACAGAACACGAAACTGGAAAGCGGGTATTTCGCACGCGCGCTTTGGGGTCGGCGAGTTGACAAGTGGTAGGTACAGTTGTAACCGTTCGCTTCGCTTGGTGTCCTTGTCGGGCCGAACTCTTTCCTGTTGCTTCGCCATCGTTTTTCGCTTTTGTGTATCGTTTCTTTTTGGAATCTTGGAATTGAATTCCCAGCAATGAGAGTTCCCTTAGGACATTTTCCCAAACGGCGTTACCGATCAGGCTTATCTTCCTTTTGAATTTCGACAATCTCCTCGAGTACGCCTTGCATCTCTAACTTTCCGATCGAGGAGAATTTTGTGTTGGAGATTCGGATTCGAAGTTCTCCAAAGATGGACTCAGCTTGAGATTTCCAGTCTTGAATTTCACTTTTGACGACTAGGTGCTCTTATCAGAGCACGATTCAATCTGAATCAATTCGACCGATGCTTCCTCCGTAAGTTATCTCACTCATGCTTCTTCCATCGCTGGACTTTTTATCGAACCACCCACTCGGTGTGCTCATGTTCACGTTCCTCCTCGCCACTGAGACACCGGTTTGCACATGGAGTGTGAAGCAAAGCTCGATACGCATGGAAGACTTACCTACTGGCATTTTCTGAGATCGCCGGTCTCCTCATTTATGCTAGAACTCGAGGAATCACCGCAAGGACCATTTAGCTAGGGTTCTTGTCAGGAATGGGTTATACTTGGGGCCCTTATATTTCGTATTTCCTACTGTAATTCCTTGGTCGGAGAGGAAGTCCTTTAACCGCAGTTCGGGCTTCAAGCATGCTTACCGTCCAAGATTTTCTAGGACTAGCAGCGGGAAATGCATACGAGTGGAGCATTGAGCTTCTACATTGCTTCCTCGCACTACAATTTTGAGGCCCGGTCTGGATCTAGCGTCTCAAAAGGACAGCCTCTTTCCTGTAGAACACAACCTAGACAAAAGAGAATTAGGACAGACAATTCACATTGAGACAAGATAGACCACTTAGGATAGCTGAATATACAAGAAGAAGATAACGTAGCCTTCAAGGGAAGTTCTTAAATTTGATCGACAGTACTCTATGCCTAGAAGAGTTATCAAATAGTAACTGCTACAGACTATGAAAGCGAAAATTGGGTACAAAATTTCAATATGCTTTAGCATTGCTAAGAAACCAAGACACGACACCAGAACACAAAACTAACTCAAATCACAGAAAAGGGACAATTTGTGGCTCAAGATGAGGTTTTTACCCTGCAGTTCAGACATAAGAAAAGAGAAACATGTAACCAGCATAAGAATGAAATTGGAAGAATCATTTGCTGAAAAGTATAAATGCATTATGATCTTGTCCATGGGGTGAAAAAATCAACCAGGACTCAGGCATCTCTCATAAAGGCACCAAACTTTCATTGCCATTGAAGAAGACTCTGCCAGACCGACAGTTGCACGTGATTTGCTCCAACCTAAACAGTTACTATTCCATACTGGAAACTGAGGTCAGAAAATCAGACCACGTTGTTTTAATATATACAAACCACATGCCTCCAACTTATGTAGCCGAACTATCGATTATTGACAGGCCACCGCTAGCCACAGGGCATTTGCCTCAACATTTCCTAGCAAGATACAACAAATTCATGAAACCTATGGTACACCGCAAGAAGAATTGTCATGTTCTAATAACAGGACCCTTGTACACCCCTCTTCGAATCACAAAGTTATCAGGAGGTTGGAACTCTTCTAACCAAGTTATATTGGAGACTGTTGTCCCATCCAGTTCAAGTTCCCCTTCAAAAAAAAAAAAGTTCAAATCAGAAGGAATGCATACTGAAAAATTAGCAACGGAGAAAAATCAATTAATACCAGGTAGATCCCTTCTTGGTGATCTCCTAAAATAAGTGCAATGCCTTCCATTTTCTGATGAATAAGGTGGAGACAGGATGTCAAAAATAGCACAGGGAGTGATTGCTCTAAAACAATGGATGTTGCCTCCACTTGTGGGATAAAGAATGGTTGTTGGACATGGTGCCGTCATCTCAGCATCTTTAACAAGCCTTGCTGGTCTTGCTGCAGAAAGCAATAACTGCAAGTTTTAGTAAAGAGGTCCTATTCTGATTTTTTATGGTTATGACCAATTTCCTTCACCGGGAGATAATAAGAAAAAATGGCATGATAAATAAGCACAAGGCATCAACTTTATTAGGAGCTTCTGCTTTGCAAAAAAATGTGAAACAAGTTGGCATAATTACTTTAAGTATATATCTTTTCAGTTTCCTCTGCTTTCCAAAAAAGTATCACAATTTGCAATCATATTGTTCTTCTTGTTTTTTTTTTTTTTTTTTTTTTTTTTTTTTTTTTTTTTGTTGAAGATTCATATTGTTTGAGTACATACTGTTTAACTATCACAAATCATTTGGACCAAAAATAAAATAAAAAATACAACTTCCATGTATTTGCAAAAAAAGTGGGCACAACAACTATGCACATACTATTTCACTTTCCTCAGCTTAGCAAAAAGTACCACAAATCACATTCATTTCAAGCTATCTGATCATCTCCAGATAAGAACAAGTTGCATTGTCAAAGCAATGTCGAGAATGCAATATGATGTTAATATACCACTCCAACAAGATATATCCCTTCACCTTCTAGCTAACATCTCGGCATGTATATTTTAAACAATAAAATCCTCGATAAGATGTTCCAAATTCTATAGAGATGTTATATCTTTGTTCCAGTGACCAGATAAAACTGTCACAGAGGCTGATTGTATAGTTCCCAAGTCTAACAACAAAACCATTTGAGGTCTTAGTTCCAGTAACTATCATCTCATAGATCAAAACAAGGGAATTTTCATCTCCCAAGGAAGAAACTAACATGTTTAACCTCGAGTTATCAAGGAAGAAGCAGAAGATGGCCAATGGTGCAATGGTCTAAAGGTATGTTACATCATTGTTCTAGTGGCAGGATAAATTGTCAATTAGGCTAAAACAGTCTAAAGGTATGTTACATCTTTGTTTTAGTGGCAGGATAAATTGTCAACTAGACCGATTGTGCATATTTTCAAGTCAAATGGCTAAACCAAATTGAGGTCTTGGTTGGCCAGAAACTTTCATCTCATAATAGGTAGAAAGATTTCACTGCATGTGCAAAAGGTACAACTTAAATAATTTAATGCCTATATGCGACATCTGCAAATCGATAAGACAGAGAGGCTAAGACCACTAAAGAAATTAGCATGCAAGCCTAACTAGTTTTGGGCTGCTTCTTTTTTCATTTGTTCCCTTGAATTACTGAGACCATCTTTGTGATGCATTCAGTAAAGGTAAACAATTGAATAAGCCTTATGCGCTTATAGTATAAACTAAGTACGAGGAAAAAAAGTAAGAAAATAGACTCTTTCAAGCAGAGCATCTTTAGCATGTTCCACCTGTACATAGGGCAAAGACCTTTCGTTTTATTCCCCGTTACGTAGCCAGCCTACAGTAACAACTTGAATAAGTAAGTGCATTTAGTAATTCTCAACCTCTGGACATCTAAGGGAACAATTTGCAAACTAAATCACTACTCCCAAATCGTTAAAGTTGAATGCACAGGCAAAAACTTGCATCTTAGTTTGAAATGCTTCACATGTTAACCAACAATATTCCATATCCACCTTCACTAATATGACATTACAAGATCCCCCTGAACATTGTCTCATGAAGAGTATAAAGTCAGAAATAAGCTCTTAAAATTATTAGCAAACACTAATCAGTGAAATCAGAGAGAATATAATTGCATTGCGTGCTCAAAGTTAAATTTTGACAACAATCTAAGAGCTAGTTGGATCAGATCAAGTGTTAGAGAACCTCAAAGACCTATCAGGGGCAGTCTATGATATTAAAAACAAGGTGTCCCAACTTACTTCAGTTTCATTCACAGGACATAGGTTGACTTTGAGGCCATCATTTAAGGACCTATCTAATGACCTCTCATGAAACTCTCTCTTCATCATTAACTGTAACATATGCATTCTATTCTACACACTTCTCCATTTAATACACCATACTATAATACCATTGATAAATTTTAAACAATCACCTTCTCTACCAAAAGAGAGAAAAAGTAACCCACTATTAGCAAAAGAACATAAAAGTGAGAAACTACTTGTCACTGTTCAATCATTGCAAATAACCTTTGCCTGTCTGGTAATTTTCTCAAACATGCATACTGCCTTCTTCTGTTTAATCCTCCATGTCCATCTTAAATAGTAAATCAGTCAAACCAAAATAAAAAGACGAGGGTCTGTAACGCAAGTCCGAATATAGGCATGTGTACATTGACACTCACTCCATCTCCACTTGTAACCTTCAAAGAGGATAACATTATTAAACAGGGGAAAAACTTCCATACCTATAAGCATAGTTCTAAAAGGATTTTCAACAACAGGAAACTTAAAAGAGTTAAAGATGAAGAAACACACAAAGACGAACCTTGCACTGGATCAATAGCTGCAACTGCATCAACCCAGTCATATGATTTTACATGCATGGACCCATATACAAGCTTGCTGAGCACAGTCATTCCAGGATGATTGTGAAGAGGTATGATTGAGGAAGGGGGCATGCAAAAGATTCCAATCTACACAAGACAAAGGCAAATACAATTAGAAAATACAGTTTAAAATCGGCAGTATGAGCCAGAAAATTCAAGTCATTGATCTCTAGAAGCCAGCAGATTAATGACTGTGCTCGCAGATTCATGTAAATGCAAACTAAAGAAAAATAGTAGAAAATAGGGAGCAGATTCTCACAGAGAAGCTAGCAGATTCATGTAAATGCAGGTATTTGATAGGTGGAAGTGATGGACGACTTCCATTTCTTTCAGGCGCTGAACCTGACCATGCACGTACTACCTGTGCCTCTTGCTCGAGACCTACATCAGAGGGCTTGATTTTATCTGACAGGAGACAAGATCATAATTAGAAGTTAAATCTCCCATTGGTACAATAGCACAAAACTCATACAAATATATCCAAGAAAAGATTCAGCAACTCGTAGACCATTAATAATATGCTGAAACTACTCAAACCCACCAAATTAACATTCAAAAAGAGATTTTAATAGTGTGAATCACAGGAGGGGAGAAGAAGAGAAAAGGAAATTAATGAAATATTTAGCCTATGAAGACCACTGTGCATGAATAAGTGAAACTTTTTATAAATGCAAAACTGCTCCCAGTTGCAACAACATTAACACAAAATAAGCTTCAGCAAATACAGAGGGGCAGGTATCCCCTAATATACCAACAAACCTGCTTTGCAAACCAGGTAATCAAGGTAGCACTACAGTAGAAGCAGACTCAAGTACACAGCCTACCAAGGATTGTTCAGATGTATGAAACCCAATGACTAGTTGAGAGCTCTAAGAGCACTTGACACATCAAATCAGGACTTTTCTCTAGGAATAAGCAAAAACATGCCATCACTGATATCCTCAAGCAGCAAAAAGCAACACTTATTAATGTCGCATATATTGTATCTTGCATAGGAAAATTGTCGTCTCCACCAGATAAGACTAATGATGGGAGTTCATATGAGAACACGGACCACTATTGTCTCTAGAAATAAATAGTGACAAAATTCTGCAACACTCAAGAAGCAAGTCATAATTCGTTTCCGGGCAACGGCAATTATCATAGTTCACAGAGGATGCATATCAACATCTAAATTTGGTCAGTAAAGCTTCAGCTAAGAGAAAAGGGATACGAATCCATCCACGTAATTGGCTTGTAATGAGGAAAAAGTTACATGTAAATATCTTTTCTCACCTAGCATGGCACGAACTTTTTCAAGAGCTTCATCTGCGACAGGTCCATCTGACGAAAACGATGCCTTGCAGATGTTATAAAGTCTCTGTATATAATATGGCATGACGTAAAGATGATACCAGCTACCACACCAAATAAATCCCACAAGTCACCGTGCTTATAACGCCTATTCAAGGATCTGATCAAATTGCGTAATTTATCAGTAACTCTATCTCATTCTGCAAATGAAAAGCCCACTAATAGCCCCACATTGCAGCTATGCAATCCTCTCCAGTAATCCTTCTTAAGAGCAGCTGCTGTGACTATAAAAATTGAATTTTGCAGTTATTGGACCTGCAAACACGGCATGTTTTCAATTATTACTATAAAAACGCCATACATTTCCAATGTATATTAGGAGAGACCTACAAATTTCAAAAGTAAAGAACAGAACAAATTGCATACTCAAAATTTGTCACAGGAATCAATCCAAAAATTTAATTCATACAGAACAAAAATTACTCCAGCATTGGTCGAACTAAGATCATTTTCCTAACACTGGCAAGCTGATCGAAACCAGGGCCTCACATAAAGATCAAAACTGGTTGCCCTAATTTGAGTCCACGAGTTTGCTTATCCATATGACAAATTAACAATGACACGAATTAAGGACCTACAAAGCAGCTCCATAAGCATTCGATTCTCTCTTTCACCATAACCTCAAAAAAGTCTAATGTCGATTAAGGAGAACATCGATTATCAATTTACAAAACAGATGCCGCTAAGAATTGAATCATCAAGCACTGCAAACCACGAAAAGATAAGGAGATCGATGGAAAACAAAGAATTGCACAGCGCACCAGAAATGCGCGTGCGAGCGAAGATAAAGCATCACGTGTCTGAAGGAGTACGGCGCTAACAGAGAGAGAGAGAGAGAGAGAGAGAGAGAGAATATCATTGCCGAAGTTCCCTCATTTGAGCCACAGGGAACCCCGACATCAATCCCTCTAACGACGCAACCGTCGGAAATCCGCAAAAGAAGACCCGCGCGACACGGCGCGGCCCGCGTAGCCAAACGAGAATCGGCGAAAGATGCAGCGTTCGCATCCTAGGCAGATTCGGTCCGAGGTCGGGGCGGGTCGCGGCCCTAATCAATGGTCGCGCGAGCAGAGAGACCTAGAGGAGCTCACCGGTGTGATCGGGAGAACGGAGGACGGAGGACGGCGACGACGACGGGCCGGTGGGAGGGGGTACCGGGTCGCCGCCGATTGCGCAGGGCGAATCGAAGCGATCGGGAGGATCGCCGGATCTTTCGAGGGGACCGGAAGGGAATGAGATGCGTCGGAGGAGGAGGAGGAGGAAGGGGAAGAATGCGGAGTGGTTTCTTCAGGGCCTTCTTGAGTGGTGGTGACTGGCGAAGCTTCGATGGGACGATGAAATGCAATTTTACGTATTTAAAAATAAATAAAAGAAAAAGGAAAAGGAAAAGGAAAACAACAGAAAGAGGCTCCGCACGTGTGCTCGGGTTCACCGTGCGCGCGCGCGTAGCTCCCTCCCTCTCTCTCTCTCTCTCTCTCTCTCTCTCGGGCAGAATTTCCTCCTTTTTGAAAAGTGGGGGTTGAATTGGAATCATTCGAAATGCTAAAAGATGAAGCTGTGATTTGAACCTTTGGGACAACGACCTAAATGGTCTAAAGAGTATGTCTTAATGTGCAATGTGGTATTTGAATTCTTAATATTTTCGATGCGATTTTGGAATTTTAATTTTTATTCAATATGACATTTGAACTTGTGGTACATATAATTCCTGAATTATATGAATTTACTAAATGCAATTTTTCTATTACTTTAAGATCATGGACATCATTTAACATTTTCGTGTAGCACAAGTGAACAAATTTAAAATTGGGACTATATCACATACTGGGTTAAATTTCAAGATTTATATCGGATAAACTAAAAGTTTATGAACCATATTATATATTTTGCTAAAGTAAATGAACCGTTTGTATTATTTTTCTCTTGAATCTTCTTTTGACAGCTAAATAATTCAAGATTAATTTTGATAACGAAATTACAAATAATACGCCTATTATCATTCTGTAATATCGTCTCGACCTTAAAATAACATTAAGTTTGCAAATAGCGTCTTGCAATATTGTTGACATTTGAAAATTCAGAGAATGTAATAAGATGCAAGAACAGTACGAGCACTCTAGCTTGCTATGTAAGCTGGTTTAAGAAGAAAATATTTAGATGTAATCGCATCAAGCGTATTACTTTATTGCCGTTGCTGCCGTTGGGGGTCCATTACCTTTAAAAGCTGCACCAACTCTTGACGTGTATATTATTGGTGTTAGCGTGTCAACAGATGCGAATCTATTTTGAAGTAGAAAATGTTTGTTTTATGCTTCCAATTGTATGTAAGTTCGAGCACTGCATGAAAACAAATGGATCATGGACGTAATTGGGTCGGCGTAGGATGTGGGTGTCACCACAATGTGAGAGAATGGGGGACAAGTTGAACCAATGGGGAGCGCACAAATTGCTCCGACATCACACTATTGGAACGCTATATAAGGATATGCAAAGGAACCAGGATGTTAATAGGAACTGAACCAGAAAATGATTATAAGATGGCATAATTGATAATAAGTCACAAAACATGATCTATCACTTAGTACTCAATAATAACTAAAAAGTTAAAGAAGTACAGATATATAGATGTGAGTCCCAAAAGATCTAGTGGGGACAATAAATTATGCACGTTGTAGATAACAACATAACATCACACTATATCCCTCATGTCTAATGATTGTCTCTATCAATGCTTCTTTAGGATGATGTTGGGACTCTCTTGCTAAGATCTTAAACTTCTAAAACATTCGGTGTCCTAATTGCTAAACAACAAATTTGCTTTTTACTGACAAGAGACCATCTTTTCTGCATGATTGATTTCAATAATGCAAGTCGATAAAGCTTAAACATTGTAACTGAAGAAAGAAACCAAGAACCCGTGATATTTTTGGGCTCAGAAACAGGAACATCATCATCATATTTAGATATTTACACTTAGCTCAATATCAGGACAAAAGACCTAAGCAACTCAGTCATCTAGCTCACTGTTTGACCTGGTTGAGCTGACTTTCATCAGATACTCTTCTATGTTTGAAATGGAGGAATCACTCCAAGGACCATTGATGGACATGCTTTGGCTGGGGTTCTGCCAGCAGTGGTTTCTTATGGCCCCATATTTCATGTTTACAGTCGAAATTCCTAAGTCGGAGAGCAGGTCCTGGACTGTGGTCTGGCCTTCGAGCACGCTCACGACTTGAGACATTATAGGCCTCAGAGTGGGAGACGCGCTGGTGCACAAGAGCGCCACGTTGAGCATCAGCATCGCCTCCTTGCTAGAGAATTCTGAGTCCAAATCTGGATCAACCAGCTCCAACAGACACCCTCTCTCTTGCAGAACGTATGCCTAGACAAGAAATTAGGACAGATAGAAACCGCGTCGAGAGAAAATACGTGAGATTTTGACAAGCAAGAAGATGAAGACATATTTTACAATGCGAAGTGTAAAAGGAGAACGCAGAAGATCAGGAACAGCTGAACCTTAAAATATTTCTTGTGTGCCCTTTAGCATTGAGAGGAAGCTAACTCTACTTAGGCACATGACACTAGAAAATAGAAAGCATTTCCGCACAATCGCAAAATAAAGGGAGAAAAAATAAAGGGAGAAAAAAGTAGCTCAAGAGGAGGTTTTTACCCAGTCAAGAAGATAGACAGATTCTTCCTTTGGCCTGTAGTAAGTGTTGCTCTTGCCACTAACAATTTCCAGTGCAACTACTCCAAAGCTATACACATCTGCCTTGTTTGTTAGGTAACCATGCATTGCGTACTCCGGAGCCATATAACCGCTGCAAGAATTGGAGGCCAATTGCATCAGCTCTCGCGTGTAGAAACTGGAAAAGGAAAACTGCAATTCTGAGGCTCTACCTCCTTATGTTGGTACTTACATGGTTCCAGCAACTCTTGTGCTGATGTGGGTTTTACCATCCTCACTGAGCTTCGCCAAACCGAAATCAGAGATCTTAGGGTTGAGATACTTATCCAACAGCACATTGCTAGTCTTGATATCTCTGTGCACAATCCTCAATATTGATTCTTCATGGAGATAGGCCAAACCCCTGGCTATTCCCAGGCAAATTTTCCATCTAGCAGGCCAATCCAGTTTTAACTTGCTGGTAGCATCCTTCCCTTTAATTTGAGCAAATTAAGTGAAGAAATTTGTCAGTGTCCAATTATAATGGAACTAATGCATCTTTAATCAGATAAAGCACCAAGCTCACCGAAAAGAGCACGAGAAAGGCAGTTGTTTTCCATGTACTCGTAAATGAGCAACAACTGGTTCCCTTCAACACAGCATCCGTATAACTTTACCAGGTTTGGGTGCTGTAAGCCGGAGATCATGCCTATTTCATTCACAAACTCGCGATTTCCTTGCTTAGATATTGACGATAGTAGCTTCACCGCAATGACAGTTCCATCTGATAATTGACCCTATACTCCAAAATGCAGATATATCAAAAATTGGTTAGAACTGGAATAATGGAGCTACCTTGTGCTTGCTTCGTATGATGAATTCCGCATCCCTAGAAACCTCCATGTTCATACTTTCGGCAAGCTAAGCATAGGTTATCTCAAAGGACTAAATTCTAAAATCTGGCATCTGTTTCTAAGAATGAAATATGATACTGAACAATCATAACCGGTGTACAGAGATGTAAGCTCATGCTTTTCACATTTCTTCTGTAGCCCAGTGCTGCCCTAGCACTTATAGCTATTATTCATAGAGAATTAAATGAATAACTAAGGTCAACAAAAGTGACAAAACTCAAAATGCCACCTTAGTGAAGGATAGATGGATGTGGCTGTCATCTCAGCATGTCTTACACAGAGAGAGCAGTCACTCGGTAAGGCTTACAATATTCATGGTGTAAGAAAAATCAGAAAATAGAATTAATGCAAAGAATTCAATAATCATAACCTAGGAATATCATGGACTTACCTTATAGACTGTCCCAAATCCACCCTCGCCAATTTTGTTTCCAACATCAAAGTTCTTGGTAGCAGCTTTGATCTGTCTTAAGGTAAACACTCCTGTCTGTAGATCTAGACCTTTAAGTTCTGCATAAGGCAACATAAGATGTTACAAGGGTGGAGTCACTAACAATTAATGAGTACCCTTTAGACTAAAGTTTCTGTGATTATTCGGTTCAGTTTTCTTCAGTTTCAAGACCACTTTATCACTGCACTACACAGATTTCTGTAAAGAATTGTGATATATTAACAAGTTATAGCAAATTTAAGAGGGAAAGTCACAAATGCAGCGCAGAGGTTGCATTCTTGATTTTGGATAGCTTGTGAAGCATTGGAATCTCAACACTGATTGAACTTGTTTAAACAATTTACATTATTCGCTCTTATTACTGTAGGGAATGTAGAAGAACGCCAGGTCTTTTGAGTAAGCATATAGCAATGGTTTTTTAGAGATCACTTTCCAAAATTGAAAGCCATAATTATCAGATAACAAAAGCAACTTCGTTATGATTTTCTGGAAATATGAAATTCAAACATCATAACATATACTTCAAGCTGGATCATAGTCGTTCTTAGTACAACCTCATACTTAATTTGGGTGAACCAAATACTCAAATACCATTCTCCTGAATTTATAAGTTAGATGAATGACTTTGCTGCTGGAATTGAATTCAAGAACGGATTAAATAACAAAGTGGAGGACATCAGGCACTAAATTATGATTAAGTGCCCTTGCAGAGTTTGTTTTGTGGGATATGGTATTAAGAGATTTTTATTATTTTATTTTTTCTTTCTTTCTTCTTTTAAGTACCACAGTAAAAGGAAATAATAGTTCAGATCCTGTGTACCTTTATCAGGAGATAACTTGCTTCCCAACCAGCCTTTTCTCAAAATAATACCAAAAATGAGGATCAAAAGAACTACAGCAGCAGTAGCAGATCCAGCCACTATGTAGACAAGATACCTCATTTTCCCATCAAGTGAAGGAGGTTTAAAATCTGTACAAGAAGGGTAAATTTAGGTATATGAAATTTAAGTTCCAAATGTGACTAGAAGAGGTAATTGCTCAACATAAAAAAAAAAAAATAATAATAGTGGACCAGTCCTCCTCTGTTAATCATGAGTTCACAAGTTCAACCCAGATCTTGCAATTGACTCAGTGAAAGAAGTAAGCCAGTTTCTCAATTCATATACCCTTTCACATTCCACAAAAGCTCAAAGGATTTGCTTAAGAGCATTCCAGGGCATGACGACACATGTATTGCAAAGCGTACAACTAGGGTTTCCAATGGGTGGCCACATCCCTGGTATCATATTGTTAGGCCAGGAGAAATAATGCACACTTATTTGCATGCAGCTAGACATTAATTATCTTTAGTCTGAACAGTAAGGGGATCAAGTTACTATTACACAAAACAGCTCATGAGAAGAGTGAAGATAGATGCAGCTCTTAGACAAGTTGTGGTGTTTAAACTTTGGATGCTTGTGTAGGAGTAAACCAAGAAATGCAGTGAAGAAAATAGATCCACTTACTAGGATCTACTGATATGGCTGATATGAGAGGTCCATAAACTCCTCTGACCGGGATTCCTGTTGTACCTCTCCCAGCCCAATAAAAGTGGATCTTTAGTGTGTTACTTAATACCATAGTCGTAAATGTTTTTACAATGGCCTTGCCAGTACCACCAGCTTCCTTTTCAATGTTGAAGTCTTTTAGGACCAACTTCTCCTATGGTAAAAAAATACAGATATAAACTTCATTTGCATACATGCCACAAAGAAGAGGAACCTCTTTCTCTTTCTCCACTAAGTAGTCACATTACCTGGATATAGACATCAAATATGCGCTTTCCCAGGCTGTTGAAGGAGCTGTCATTTGAGAACATAATCTCTGCGAAGTGAAGCCTGACCGTGTAATTTCCATTGAAAAGACAAAGCCCATAGTATGTGAGTGAAAGAGGAGAAGCACGTGCTGTCGTGTATAGTTCTGAATCATTAACAGAGACGCTTGAAAGAACAGAAGTATTTCTCTTGACATAATCATCTGAATCAATGTTATTATCCAGGAAGTTCCCGGTGCTACTAAATGCCCAGCTCTGAGCCGAGTAAAACGTTGAAGCCCCTCTAGGTTCACTATCAGCTTCATATGTTGTGCCCGCAACATTTGTTTCCTTACCTCCACAGTTGATGTACAATGAGGATTTATCTGTCAAAGAAACTACAGATTATATGAAGAAATGGAAGATCTATGTTATTTTTAATCAACACGAAGTATAACTAAACGATTAGGTGAAAACCAGGAATACATTTATTTGCAGACCAATATTAACTTTTGTGAGCCCTAGCCATGCATTAGAAGCGCCAAGGCAGAATTCTCCGTCATTAAATAATCAATCAAGGCAAGAAAACACCCTGCTTTTCACCTCATTTAGAAGCAATTGTTGAAGGCAGCAATCAAAATTAAAATGGAATCAGGAAATTCATTCACCATTCCTAGGATACGTTGTTATAGCAGGATTCTAAGATATTCAGAGTGTCTCATAGCACATCATTTCCATGATTTTGAAATTGCAGGCAACAATTGCTAAAAGGGATTCTTTTCTGGAATTGTTTGCTCACATTGCTTACTTGATGCAGCACATGGGAAGTTTCTCTGTAGGCATGGTTGGACTTTATTTCTGCAGAAAATGGGACAAGAATTGCCTGAACATAAGCTTTTAGGAGCAACCTTGTGAACAAGAGAGGCTAGACTAACAAAAAATCTTGAGCCAAATGCAGCGACAAGGAACGCGTCCATGCCACAAAGATAAATGATCTCACTTATGAATTGTCATAGCTTACAGTTTATCTGCTGATGAAGAATAGCTTTCCACTAAGTTCCTATTAAGAGAATAAAAAGCAGCCGTCAGTCCAATTTTCCTAATGTGAAAGAGTAGATATGTGAAATAAAACTTATATTCATACTTACACGCTCCCTCGAGGACATTCAGTGGGACTTGAGCTTTCCCATGTAAAGTTGTTGTACGATAGATCCCTGAAATGAAGTTAAGAAAAGCAAAATATTAAGTAATCCGGAAAAGTAACTTTCAAACGACATAGGAACAAACTTCTAGAGGGGATAGCATCATATAAATTGATTGGTGTATCAGAGTTCCTCGAAACAGATATTTTCACCGTTCACCAATAATCAATCACTCTACTTGAGTGTAATAATGACCAGAAAAGCAACACAGTTCGTTTGACCTATCATGAAACTTGATCCACGACACCTCCATTTACTTTAGGGAGACCTAGAGATCTTGAAAGTTCAGATTAAAGGAAATTGTGCATACACATTTTTGTTTCTTCCAAGGAGCCATGAAGGAATGGTACCAGTGAGCTTGTTCCCAGTCAGATACCTTGAAGAAAGGGAAAAAATTTGTTATACGGACTATTTATAGTGACTAGCTGAGTTTGAGAAGTAAGAATTTGGACAAGTTAATTGCTTACATGAAATCCACTCCAATAAGACGGTCAAATGATGATGGAAGTTCGCCAGTCAAATTATTGAAGCTCAGGTCTCTGCAATTCCGTGGAATAATTAAATTAGTCTCAACATATGGATCAAAGAAAGCTCTTAACATGTATATCTGATAATCATCTAAAGTCAACAACGCAAGTACTCTTTTTCTGCTTAGTTAGCACACAAGTATCGCTTGAATTTCTATTTTGACTTGTTTAGGAAGAGTCAAAAGGTTTAAATGCAAGTATTATTCCAAAAGTATCATGAAGAATGCAAATTGTCATTGTCGGAAATAGTAGTATTATCATTTTTTCAAACTCATTAAATTTGGGCAAATGAGAGATACTCCAACGTACATTGAAGTATCAAAGAAACAGCCAATTTTTTTTAACTCTATGACTGCATACATTGAACTTTAAATAAGCTTATTCTTGTGTGATGATTGTATGAGAGCCTTCGAGAATTCACCAACATAAAAACTCATCTAAGTAGATGGAACAAATACTTACAGGGTCTTAAGTTTTTTCATGTTACCAATATATGCAGGGATCTGTCCATCAATTAAGCATTTCCTAAGTATCCTGAAATGCAAAAGCACAGTAAAGCTCTTATCCTCGAATGCTATTATTCAGTTAAAGAAAATCAAAGATAATGTAGTTCCGCAACAATGAACAGCAACTAGGATATCCAACTCAATCAACTCACAAGGTCTTCATGGATTGCATGTCACTCAATGGCGGGAAAGAGGACACCCTGCCTTTTAGATCACTGAACCTCCTAAAATTTGAAAGAAAAGAGCCTCATCAATTTTTTCATGTAACTCTTAGGAAATGAAAACACATAACGTAAACTATTTACTGGATTTCTTTTGAAAATTTGATATTAAAATCTCTTTGGACATAATCACAGAATCAGCTTCAACGATTCATAAATATGGGAATACCTTGAGGATACCCAAAATTTCTAGAAGTTATTATAATAAAGATAGTGAAAGAATTCCTTACAAAAATATTTTGGTTGAGAGTAAATATCTATAGTCCCATTATGTGCATTTATTCCATCAAATATCACAGCAGATGAAAGTAAATAAGTTGCTTTAAGCAAATAATTTTGGTATAATCCAATATTGGCCTGTTTTCAGAAACAGTTTTGAAAATCGTTACTGACAACAGTGTCTATACTGTTAACATTCTTTAAAAACACTTCTAATCACGGTCTAAGAGTTGCATACAGATCACTCAAGCTTTTCAGTGCAGAAATACTTGAAGGTATAGGGCCCTCCAGAGAGCAACCTTCCATTTGTCTGCAAAGTCAAGACAGAGATGGACTTAATCATAGTTATGACCCAAAGACAATGAAATCACAATAATAGATGATGGACATGAAGAAAGCAGACTTCAATGTCAAAGCAAGGAAGCTCACAGTTTCTCAATGCTTGTCCAGTTTCCTATGAATTCAGGTATCTTTCCAGAAAAAGGATTGTCATTTATCCTCCTATTGATCAAAACAAACAGATGCTTTATATTAGTTTGATTCATTAGATCCCAGCACAAGATTATGCATCCAAGGATTGAATTATGATCTATGGAAACTCTATCAAAAATACATGCTATAAATCATGCAAAAGGAAGGCGTTGATGATTGACATGGTCCAGCATTTGAATTTTTCATCAACTTAGAATGGACCAAGTGAAGCTAGTCATCAGTATGTTGTGTTGAGCATGTCTAACAAACACGAGCAGAATTGAAAATGACCCACTTACATGTCGTTCAATTTGGTCAACTTGGAGAGCTCTACTGGCAGTTCCCCTGTGAAAGCATTGGATGATAGTATGCTGTAATACAATAAAATTAGAAACAAATCTTTCAGATGACCAAGTGAGACCGCAAGGACATTCTAAACTTAAGGATATTTTGAAAGAGAGTGAAGAGGAAAAAAATTACAGTTTCTGTAATTTGATCAAGTTTCCAATTTCTGGTGGAATTGGCCCCAAAAAGTTGTTTCCTTCAATGCTCCTGGAACATTAATTTACAGTTTTCTTGTGAGGTCTCCCAATCCAGGTAACCAAAATCCCAGACACAGGTAGGTAAGGTCTGCTTTGGGCCACTCAATGTTTCAAAATGGACAGAACATTGAGCAGCTTCATGGCTGCTTTATCTTCTATCTGTTCTAGTTCTGTTAGTTTCTTCCCTTTTTATGATCAAAGTTAAGCAATGACGATGCAAATTTTTGTCCTTATCAATCTTGATGAACATTGATATGGATATTGAATTTCACATCTGAGTTGTGGCGCTAGAGTAAATTGCTAACTAGCACTATTAGTGCCAACTAGATAGTTCAAATACAAGCCTAGATCCTGACCACCACCAAATCAATCAGCATCCGTGGCGCTCGTGCACGTGGACAAACTATGTAGACATGATACACAACAGAATTAGATTCACATACAGATTTCTGAGGGAGGTGATCCTTGTGAGGGCCGTGGGAAATGGCCCAGACAATCGGTTCCCCATGAAAGAGCTGCATGAAAAAATTCCACCAAAAGCATAGGAGTAATAACTTTCTCTGATCATGCAATACAACAGAAAAGCAACCACGGAATGTGAAGCGAATTTTGAGGCACATACAGATCCTCCAAGCGCATGGAAGCCCACTGAGCAGGTATCGTGCCAGTAAGGCAGTTCCGACTCAGGTCCCTTCAAAAGCACACAAGTTCAATGCTATGTTAAAGACTTGATAGATCATCACATTTATCTCAGACCGTTCAAAGAGAAACAGAACTATGGGTCATGGCATTTACTCACAGTGACTTGAGGTAGTGAAGCCTGGAGAACTCCGGTGGGACAGTTCCAGTCAGATTCTGCGCCTTTAGAGCTCTGCATCAGCGTTTTAAGGGTGGGTCAGTTTCAGATCAATCCTTGATAACTTTCAAATTAGTGATCAATAACACTTCAGTTTGACTTTATAGGACCATCAAACAGCTTCAAATTTTTGGCCAAGTCGCAAGCAATTTCGGTTCTTGCAATAGCATTTGAGAACGCAACGCAATAGCGTAGAGAACATTGTTAATGAATTCCGGGGAAGAGAGAGAGAGAGAGAGAGAGAGAGAGAGAGAGAGAGACACATGGTGACGACGTGGCAAGTGGTATTGTCGTTGAAGGAACAATCGCAAGTGACATTGTTCTCAATCCCTGTTTTTGCGCCACCACCGCCACCACCATCCCCATCTTCATCATCAAGAACCTTGACCCAATCGCCTCGGCCACTGCACGGGTCTCCCTCGAAGTTCCAGTCCGTCTTGCCCAGTTTCCTGCCAATATCTCTCAATGCCTTCACTGCAAAGTGCAAACCCAACACAGCCCACTCTATTTACTTATGAATTTCACTCCAACACTGCTTCCACTTTCTTTAGCAACTAAAAACGAGGAAAGGAGGCGCATTCCACTTTGTTACCTTCCATCGGATGCAGCTTCGGCTCATCCGAAATTGCTGAGGTTGAAGGCAAGTTTAAATTCACCAAACAGATGGAATATACAAGAATCAGCAGCTTAGGAAGCCTCGAACGGGCGCCCATTTCATGTGCCTAACTATAAATTTGTAACGCTCTGTTTTAGCTCAAGCTCTCTCTGTATGTATCCAATGACCTCTGAATGAGAGAGAGAGAGAGAATTGCTGTCGAGGAGGGAATCTATCCGAAGATGTTTAAATAAACGAAATGATTGTACTGTCCAAAATCATTACTACTTGATTTTGCTTGCTCCGCCAATGAGATCAAACCAGAAAATGAAACTAAATAACATATAATCGACATGACAGGAGATGTGGAACCATGCTTTTCGGAATGTTTCCCCATCTTCTCACACATGCTTCTAAGGGTGTGCGGTTCCCGGTCGATCCGATTCCTACTCCAGGACGGGAACTGGGCCAGAAGTTGGTTCCTTATGTCAGGAACCGAGAACCGAACCGCAGAAGGCCTCAACCGTACGGAAACTGGACGATCGGATCTCGGGCGGTCCCCCAAAACCAGTCTCGACAACAGAAGATTTCAATCATAAACTCCAAATATTTGCATTCCCCCCTTGGTCGAAATTTCATTATAACCCAGTCAAAAAGCCTCTGGCAATGTCGTGTTCGATAAGTCCCTTGCCTTGATTTTATAGGCAATCTCTCAACTGCTCTGAGTAATTGTTCAATGTGGGACCTTTGGAGGCTCGCTGTAGACGCTTGCAGGCAAAATGCAACGAGAGAGAGGAGAGGGAGAGGAGAGGGAGTGTAAGGGAGAGGGAGTAAGCTGCTCGGTCCCACATCGATTGTTAATTACAGACAACAAGCTGTTGGTCTCTATAAATACGAGAAAGAGTGTTTAGTTTGTACGACTTGTTTTGATTTCTACGAGGACTTTTTTGAAGATTGTGTCGGCACTTTTGCTAAGATATTACGTTGGGATTCTTGTTATTATCTTGAAACTTGAAAATATACTTTTTACAGACGAGATCATACTTTATGCATGATTGATTTCAATAATGCAAGTCGATAAAGCTTCAAACATTGTAACTGAAGAAAGAAACCAAGAACCCATGATATTTTTGGGCTGAGAAACAGGAACATCATCATCATATTTATATATTTACACTTAGCTCAATATCAGGACAAAAGGCCTAAGCGACTCAGTCATCTAGCTCACTGTTTGACCTGTTGGAGTCAACTTTTATCAGATGACCAGTCTCTTCTATGTTTGAAATGGAGGAATCACTACAAGGACCATTGGTGGACATGCTTTGGCTGGGGTTCTGCCAGAAGTGGCTTCTTATGGCCCCATATTTCGTGTTTTCAGTCGAAATTCCCAAGTCGGAGAGCAGGTCCTGGACCGTGGTCTGGCCTTCGAGCACGCTCACGACTTGAGACATTATAGGCCTCAGAGTGGGAGACGCGCTGGTGCACAAGAGCGCCACGTTGAGCATCAGCATCGCCTCTTTGCTAGAGAATTCCGAGCCTAAATCTGGATCAACCAGCTCCAACAGAGACCCTCTCTCTTGCAGAACGTATGCCTAGACAAGAAATTAGGACAGATAGAAACCGTGTCTGAGAGAAAATACGTGAGATTTGGACAAACAAGAAGATGATGACATATTTTACAATGCGCGAAATCTAAAAGGAGAACGCAGAAGATCAGGAACAGCTGACGCTTAAAATATTTCTGATGTGCCCTTTAGCATTGAGAGGAAGCTAACTCTACTTAGGCACATGACACTAGAAAATAGAAAGCGTGTCCGCACAATCGCAAAATAAAGGGAGAAAGATGAAGCTCAAGAGGAGGTTTGTACCCAGTCAAGAAGATAGACAAATTCTTCCTTTGGCCTGTAGTTAGTGTTGCTCTTGCCACTAACAATTTCCAGTGCAACTACTCCGAAGCTGTACACATCTGCCTTGTTTGTTAGATAACCTCGCATTGCGTACTCCGGAGCCATATAACCGCTGCAAGAATTGGAGGCCAATTGCATCAGCTCTAGTGGGTAGAAACTGGAAAAGGAAAACTGCAATTCTGAGGCTCTACCTCCTTATGTTGGTACTTACATGGTTCCAGCAACTCTTGTGCTGATGTGGGTTTTACCATCCTCACTGAGCTTCGCCAAACCGAAATCAGAGATCTTAGGGTTGAGATACTTATCCAACAGCACATTGCTAGTCTTGATATCTCTGTGCACAATTCTCAATATTGATTCTTCATGGAGAAAGGCCAAAGCTCTGGCTATGCCCAGGCAAATTTTCCATCTAGCAGGCCAATCCAATTTTAACTTGCTGGTAGCATTTTTCCCTTTAATGTGAGCAAATTAAGTGAAGAAATTTGTCAGTGTCCAATTATAATGGAACTAATGCATCTTTAATCAGATAAAGCATCAAGCTCACCGAAAAGAGCACGAGAAAGGCAGTTGTTTTCCATGTACTCGTAAATGAGCAACAACTGGTTCCCTTCAACACAGCATCCGTATAACTTTACCAGGTTTGGGTGCTGTAAGCCGGAGATCATGCCTATTTCATTCACAAACTCGCGATTTCCTTGCTTAGATATTGACGATAGTTGCTTCACCGCAATGACAGTTCCATCTGATAACTTACCCTATACTCCAAAATGCAGATAGATCAGAAAATGGTTAGAACTGGAATAATGGAGCTACCTTGTGCTTGCTTCGTATGATGAATTCCACATCCCTAGAAAGGAGACGACTCCATGTTCATATTTTCAGCAAGCTAAGCATAGCTTATCTCAATGGATTAAATTCTAAAACCTGGCGTCTGTTTTTTAAAGAATGAAATAGGATTCTGGACAATCATAACCAGTGTAAAGAGATGTAAGTTGCACTCGTGCTTTTCAGATTTCTTCTATCGCCCAGTGCTGCTCTAGCACTTAGAGCTTTTATTAATTTATAACTAAGGTCACCAAAAGTGACAAAACCCAAAATGTGACCTTAGTGAAGGATAGATGGATGTGGCTGTCATCTCAGCATGTCTTACAGAGAGAGACTGGTCACTCGGTAAGACTTAAAATATTCATGTGTAAAAAAAAATCAGAAAATAGAATGAATGCAAGGAAATCAATAATCATAACCTAGGAAGATCAAGGATTTACCTTATAGACTGTCCCAAATCCACCCTCACCAATTTTGTTTCCAACATCAAAGTTCTTGGTAGCAGCTTTGATCTGTCTTAAGGTAAACACTCCTGTCTGTAGATCTAGACCTTTAAGTTCTGCACAAGGCAACATAAGATGTTACAAGGGTGGAGACACTAACACTTAATGAGTACCCTCTAGACTAAAGTTTCTGTGATAATATTCGGTTCAGTTATCTTCAGTTTCAAGACCACTTTATCACTGCACTACACAGATTTCTATAAAGAATTGTGATATAAGTTATAGCAAATTTAAGAAGGAAAGTCACAAATGCAGCGCATAGGTTGCATTCTTGATTTTGGATAGCTTGTGAAGCATTGGAATCTCGACACTGATTGAACTTTTTAAACAATTTACATTATTCACTCTTATTCCTGTAGGGAATGCAGAAGACCACTGGTTCTTTTAAGAACAAATGAGGAGTAAGCATATAGCAAAGGTTTTTAAGAGATCACTTTCCAAAGTTGAAAGCTATAATTATCAGCTAACAAAAGCAACTTCATTATAGTTTTCTGAAAATATGAAATTGAAACATCATAAGATATACTTCAAGCTGGATCATAGTGGTTCTTAGTAAAACTCATACCTAGTTTGGGTGAACCAAATACTCAAATACCATTCTCCTGAATTTGTAAGTTAGATGTATGACTTTGCTGCTGGAATCAAATGCAAGAACAGATTAAATAACCAAGTGGAGGACATCGAGCGATCGATTATGATTAGGTGCCCTTGCAGAGTTTGTTTTGTGGGATATGGTAATGAGATTTTTATTATTTTATTATTTCTTTCTTTCTTCTTTTAAGTACCACAGTAAAAGGAAATTATAGTTCAGATCCAGTGTACCTTTATCAGGAGATAACTCGCTTCCCAAACGGAGTTTTCTCCACATAATACCAAAAATGAGGATCAAAAGAACTACGGCAGCAGTAGCAGATCCAACCACTATGTTGACAAGATACCTCCTTTTCCCATCAAGTGAAGGAGGTTTAAAATCTGTACAAGAAGGGTGAGTTTAGTTACATGAAATTAAAGTCCCATTGAATGTGACTAGAAGTGGTAATTGCTCAACATAAAAAAAAATAATAGTGGACCGTCATGAGTTCACAAGTTCAACCCAGATCTTGCAATTGACTCAGTGAAAGAAGTAAGCCAGTTTCTCAATTCATACCCTTTCATATTCCACAAAAACTCAAAGGATTTGCTTAAGAGCATTCCAAGGCATGACGACACATGTATTGCAAAGCGTACAACTAGGGTTTCCAATGGGTGGCCACATCCCTGGTATCATATTGTTAGGCCAGGAGAAATAATGCACACTTATTTGCATGCAGCTAGACATTAATTATCTTTACTCTGAACAGTAAGGGGATCAAGTTACCGTTACACAAAACAGCTCATGAGAAGAGTGAAGATAGATGCAGCTCTTAGACAAGTTGTGGTGTTAAAACTTTGGATGCTTGTGTAAGAGTAAACCAAGAAATGCAGTGAAGAAAATAGATCCACTTACTAGGATCTACTGATATGGCTGATATGAGAGGTCCATAAACTCCTCTGACCGGGATTCCTGTTGTACCTCTCCCAGCCCAGTAAAAGTGGATCTTTAGTGTGTTACTTAATACCATAGTCGTAAATGTTTTTACAATGGCCTTGCCAGTACCACCAGCTTCCTTTTCAATGTTGAAGTCTTTTAGGACCAACTTCTCCTATGGTAAAAAAAATACAGATATAAACTTCATTTGCATACATGCCACAAAGAAGAGGAACCTCTCTCTCTTTCTCCACTAAGTAGTCACATTACCTGGATATAGACATCAAATATGCGCTTTCCCAGGCTGTTGAAGGAGCTGTCATTTGAGAACTTAATCTCTGCGAAGTGAAGCCTGACCGTGTAACTTCCATTGAAAAGACAAAGCCCATAGTATGTGAGTGAAAGAGGAGAAGCACGTGCTGTCGTGTATAGTTCTGAATCATTAACAGAGACGCTCGAAAGAACAGAAGTATTTCTCTCGACATAATCATCTGAATCAATGTCATTATCCAGGAAGTTCCCCGTGCTACTAGATGCCCAGCTCTGAGCTGAGTAAAACATTGAAGCCCCTCTTGGTTCACTATCAGCTTCATATGTTGTGCCCGCAACATTTGTTTCCTTACCTCCACAGTTGATGTACAATGAGGATTTATCTGTCATAGAAACTACAGATTATATGAAGAAATGGAAGATCTACGTTATTTTTAATCAACACGAAGTATAACTAAACGATTAGGTGAAAACCAGGAATACATTTATTTGCAGACCAATATTAACTTTTGCGAGCCCTAGCCATGCATTAGAAGCGCCACGGCAGAATTCTCCATTGTTAAATAATCAATCAAGGCAAGAAAACACCCTGCTTTTCACCTCATTTAGAAGCAATTGTTGAAGGCAGCAATCAAAATTAAAATGGAATCAGGAAATTCATTCACCATTCCTAGGATACATTGTTATAGCAGGATTCTAAGATATTCAGAGTGTCTCATAGCACATCATTTCCATGATTTTGAAATTGCAGGCGACAATTGCTAAAAGGGATTCTTTTCTGGAATTGTTTGCTTACATTGCTTACTTGATGCAGCACATGGGAAGTTTCTCTGTAGGCATGGTTGAACTTTATTTCTGCAGAAAATGGGACAAGAATTGCCTGTACATAAGCTTTTAGGAGAAACCTCGTGAACAAGAGAGGCTAGACTAACAAAAAATCTTGAGCCAAATGCAGCGACAAGGAACATGGCCATGCCACAAAGACAAATGATCTCACTTATGAATCGTCATAGCTTACAGTTTATCTGCTGATGAAGAGTAGCTTTCCACTAAGTTCCTATTAATGGAATAAAAAGTAGCTGTCAGTCCAATTTTCCTAATGTAAAAGTATAGAAACGTGAAATAAACTTATATTCATACTTACACGCTCCCTCGAGGACATTCAGTGGGACTTGAGCTTTCCCATGTAAAGTTGTTGTACGATAGATCCCTGAAATGAAGTTAAGAAAAGCAAAATATTAAGTAGTCCGGAAAAGTAACTTTCAAACGACATAGGAACAAACTTCTAGAGGGGATAGCATCATATAAATTGATTGGTGTATCAGAGTTCCTGAAACAGATATTTTCACCGTTCACCAATAATCAATCACTCTACTTGAGTGTAATAATGACCGGAAAAGCAACACAGTTCGTTTGACCTATCATGAAACTTGATCCACAACACCTCCATTTACTTTAGGGAGACCTAGAGATCGTGAAAATTCAGATTAAAGGAAATTGTGCATACACATTTTTGTTTCTTCCAAGGAGCCATGAAGGAATGGTACCAGTGAGCTTGTTCCCAGTCAGATACCTAGAAGAAAGCGAAAAAATTTGTTATACGGACTATTTATAGAGACTAACTGAGTTTGAGAAGCTAGAATTCAGACAAGTTGATTGCTTACATGAAATCCGCTTTAATAAGATTGGCAAAGGATGATGGAATTTCGCCAGTCAAACTATTGAAGCTCAGGTCTCTGCATTTCCGTGGAATGATTAAATTAGTCTCAACATACGGATCAAAGAAAGCTCATAACATATATATATGATAATCATAAAAAGTCAGCAACGCAAGTGCTCTTTTTCTGCTTAGTTAGCACACAAGTATCGCTTGAATTTCAATTTTGACTTGTTTAGGAAGAGTCAAAAGGTTTAAATGCAAGTATTATTCCAAAAGTATCATGAAGAATGCAAATTGTCATTGTTGGAAATAGTATATTATCATTTTTTCAAACTCATTAAATTTGGGCGAATGAGAGATACTACAACGTACATTGAAGTATCAAAGAAACAGCCAATTTTTTTAACTCTATGACTGCATACATTGAACTTCAAATAAGCTTATTCTTGTGTGATGATTGTATGAGAGCCTTCGAGAATTCACCAACATAAAAACTCATCTAAGTAGATGGAACAAATTACTTACAGGGTCTTAAGTTTTTTCGTGTTACCAATATATGCAGGGATCTGTCCATCAATTAAGCATTTCCTAAGTATCCTGAAATGCAAAAGCACAGTAAAGCTCTTATCCTCGAATGCTATTATTCAGTTTAAACAAAATCAAAGATAATGTAGTTCCACAACAATGAACAGAAACTAGGATATCCGACTCAATCAACTCACAAGGTCTTCATGGATTGCATGTCACTCAATGGCGGGAAAGAGGACATGCTGCCTTTTAGATCACTGATCCTCCTAAAATTTGAAAGAAAAGAGCCTCATCAATTTTTTCATGCAACTCTTAAGGAAATGAAAGCACATAACATAAACTATTCTCAGGATTTCTCTTGTAAATTTGATATTAAAATCTCTTTGGACATAATCACAGAAACAGCTTCAACGATTCATAAATATGGGAATACCTTGAGGATACCCAAAATTTCTAGAAGTTATAATAATTAAGATACTGAAAGAGTTCCTTACAAAAATATTTTGGTTGAGAGTAAATATCTATAGTCTCATTATGTGCATTTATTTCATCAAATATCACAGCAGATGAAAGTAAATAAGGTTCTTTAAGCAAATAATTTTGGTATTACCCAATATAGGCCTGTTTCCAGAAACAGTTTTGAAAATCCTTACTGACAACAGTGTCTATACTGTTAACATTCTTTAAAAACACTTCCAATCATGGTCTAAGAGTTGCATACAGATCACTCAAGCTTTTCAGTGCAGAAATACTTGAAGGTATAGGGCCCTCCAGAGAGCAACCTTCCATTTGTCTGCAAAGTCAAGACAGAGATGGACTTAATCATAGTTATGACCCAAGGACAATGAAATCACAACAATAGATGACGGAAATGTAGAAAGCAGACTTCAATGTCAAAGCAAGGAAGCTCACAGTTTCTCAATGCTTGTCCAGTTTCCTATGAATTCAGGTATCTTTCCAGAAAAAGGATTGTCATTTATCCTCCTATTGATCAAAAGAAACAGATACTTTATATTAGTTTGATTCATTAGATCCCAGCACAAGATTATGTATCCAAGGATTGAATTATGATCTATGGAAACTCTCTATCAGAAAGACATGCTATAAATCATGCAAAAGGAAGGCGTTGATGATTGACATGGTCCAGCAATTGAATTTTTCATCAACTTAGAATGAACCAAGTGAAGCTAGTCACCAGTATGTTGTGTTGAGCATGTCTAACAAACACGAGCAGAATTGAAAACGACCCACTTACATGTCGTTCAATTTGGTCAACTTGGAGAGCTCTACTGGTAGTTCCCCTGTGAAAGCATTGGATGATAGTATGCTGTATTACAATAAAATTAGAAACAAATATTTCAGATGACCAAATGAGACTGCAAGGACATTCTAAACTTAAGGATATTTTTAAAGAGAGTGAAGAGGAAAAAAATTACAGTTTCTGTAATTTGATCAAACTCCCAATTTCTGGTGGAATTGGCCCCGAAAAGTTGTTTCCTTCAATGCTCCTGGAACATTAATATACAGTTTTCTTGTGAGGTCTCCCAATCCAGGTAAACAAAATCCCAGACACAGGTAGGTAAGGTCTGCTGTGGGCCACTCAATGTTTCTAAATGGACAGAACATTGAGCAGCTTCATGGCTGCTCTATCTTCTATCTGTTCTAGTTCTCTTAGTTTCTTCCTTTTTCATGACCAAAGTTACTTATCAATCTTGATGACATGGATATGGATATTGAATTTCACATCTGAGCTGTGGCGCTAATGTCAATTGCTAACTAGCACTACTAGTGCCAACTAGATAGTTCAAATGCAAGCCTAGATCCTGACCACCACCAAATCAATCAGCATCCGCGGCGCTCACGCATGTGGACAAACTATGCAGACATGATACACAACAGAAGTAGATTCACATACAGATTTCTGAGGGAGGTGATCCTTGTGAGGACCTTGGGAAATGGCCCAGACAATCGGTTCCCCATGAAAGAGCTGCATGAAAAAATTCCACGAAAAGTATAGGAGTCATAACTTCCTCTGACTATACAATACAACAGAAAAGCAACCACGGAATGTGAAGCGAATTTGAGGCACATACAGATCCTCCAAGCGCATGGAAGCCCACTGAGCAGGTATCGTGCCAGTAAGGCAGTTCCGACTCAGGTCCCTTCAGAAGCACACAAGTTCAATACTATGTTAAAGACTTGATAGATCATCACATTTATCTCAGACCGTTCAAAGAGAAACAGAACCGTGGGTCGTGGCCTTTACTCACAGTGACTTGAGGTAGTGAAGCCTGGAGAACTCCGGCGGGACAGTTCCAGTCAGATTCTGTGCCTTTAGAGCTCTGCATCAGCGTTTTAAGGGTGGGTCAGTTTCAGATCAATACTTGATAACTTTCAAATTAGTGATCAATAACACTCTAGTTTGACTGTGTATAGGACCATCAAACAGCTTCAAATTTTTGCCCCAGTCGCAAGCAAGTTCGGTTCTTGCAATAGCATTTGAGAACGCAACGCAGTAGCATAGAGAACATTGTTAATGAATTCCGAGAGAGAGAGAGAGAGAGAGAGACATAGTGACGACGTGGCAAGTGGTATTGTCGTTGAAGGAACAATCGCAAGTGACATTGCTCTCAATCCCTGTTTTTGCGCCACCACCGCCACCACCATCCCCATCTCCATCATCAAGAACCTTGACCCAATTGCCTCGGCCACTGCACGGGTCTTCCTCGAAGTTCCAGTCCGTCTTGCCCAGTTTCCTGCCAATATCTCTCAATGCCTTCACTGCAAAGTGCAAACCCAACACAGCCCGCTCCATTTACTTTATAAATTTCACTTCAACACTGCTTCCACTTTCTTTAGCAACTAAAAACAAGGAAAGGAGGCGCATTCCACTTTGTTACCTTCCACCGGATGCAGCTTCGGCTCGTCCGAAATTGCTGAGGTTGAAGGCAAGTATAATTCCACCAAACAGATAGAATATACAAGAATCAGCAGCTTAGGAAGCCCCGAACGGGCACCCATTTTCATGTGCCTACCTATAAATTTGCAATGCTCTGTTTTAGCTCAAGCTCTCTGTATGTGTCCAGCGACCTCTGTATGCTATAGAGAGAGAGAGAGAGAGAGAGAGGATTGCTGTTAAGGAGGGAATCTATCCGAAGATGTTTAAATAAACAAAATGATTGTGCTGTCCAAAATCAGGACCACTTGATTTGCTTGCTCTACCAATGAGATCAAACCAGAAAATGAAACTCAATATTATATAATCGACGTGACAGGAGATGTGGACCCATGCTTTTTGGAATGTTTCTCCATTTGTTGAACACATGCACCTATACAAGTGCAGAAAAGATGGCGCACATCGTTCAGCGAATGAGTTGTGACTCGTGTGCCCTGCAAGGATGATGTCGAGGGCTCTCAAAGTAGGTGGAGTTGACTGAATAAATTTTTTCCGGGCAGCTGTCTGTTGAATTCCACTGTTAAGTGTTTCCTCGTGTTTGACCATTGAAAGCAACTGCGCTCTCCATGAATATTGCTGGGAGTCTGATCTGATCTGCGCATGACAAATGGGAGCAACTCCAACTCAATGAGTATCAGGTCGAGATCGAGCGCATCATCATCATCGTTCTACTTTAAATCGAGCGAAAGCAGGGAAGTTCGACCCAGAGCAGCTGTTCTAGGAGCAATGTCATTAAGCTAGTTGCCTCTTCTCGGCGCAACTTATTCAACCCGAGATCGGTTTTGCCGATGTGCATAGAAAGGTGGCAATTATTCGGGACTAATCCTTAGCCATTCATCCAAATAGACCAGAAGGTTAAAGAAAGCAACAGACCCGACGATCGTGAGATGGTTCCTTTCGTTATTTGCAACTAGCCTTGGTCAAATTGGAATTGGATTGCTCCATGGGATGAGCATACCTGGAAACTGCCCTGCTGGCCTGACGATGGGTCTCTTTCGTGATGGTAGGGAACATCACACGTTGGCCATGCATTTTCATGGATGAAATTAGAAAGATGGGTTTCACCGATTTCGAATAATTGAATGATAGTTTTTAATGTATTGTAATAATAAATGTATGTTTTAAATCACAAAAAATCTAATAATAAATAATTTAAAATTATTTTGAGGTCAATTCCTTAAAAGATTTGTGACTCACAATGAGCTGTTTTTTTCACACACAAAAAATGATATACTAGCAAAGCTTCTTTTTTTTTTACTTCACGTTGCTTCCTAATTTTTTGGCTTAACTTATGGCTTAAGTGAAATTTTTCGAATATGAAAATTAAATACTGAAATATAGATAACGACAACTCACAAGTAGAAAATAATCACTAATAAAAAAGAAATCATTAATAATAAATTAGTAGGCGAAAAAATTACCTGTTGATTTGACTGTTGTAAATGAGATATGCAAGGATCTAAAACATTACAAGATCAATTTTAGGATCATATGAGTCAAAGCCAAAGTTAAAATAAAAAGAAAGGATTTTCAATCGAATTCCATGTAAAGTTTTTTTGTTAGGGTTACTAAGTTTCTTATATTCGGGAAAAATATCCTCCGAATCTTCTCTTTGGCCGAATAATATTCACTATTTGAAATGTTGCAATTTCAAACTTCTGAGTCTACTTAAGCACTAAATATTCACTTTAAACCCTTTTTCACCAGTCAAACGAGTCTCCCATTCTCCATCTTTAAAGCTAGTGGCTAATATTGCACCGTTCGTTTTCTGAAGTAACGTCACCGGTCTCTATTCATTTCCCTAAAGTGGATTGGTGTACTATCCCTGTGTCGATCGACAGATGACGGGCGACCAACTGCGCTTCTAAATGGAGTGCTGAAGTTTAGATCTGAGCCGTGCATTGATGAGTAATTCCACGGTCAAAGTCCACGCCTGATGTAGGATTCTTGAAATCTTTTGCAAGAATCATTAAGTACTCCGTGGGTCCTTCATATAATGCTTTTCTCATTATACATAAAGAATGGGCCTTTTTATCTTTGCGGGGCAATGACGCAGCTAGTGAGGTACTAACCGAGGCGACGTCTATTACTGGTTGAAAACTATTTCCAAACCCCCTCATTAGCCTGGGCTAGCCAAGGAAGCAATGCAGAATATCTCTCCATAAATACCGTCCAGAAGCTACGCGTTTTGGAGCACTAAATGCATCAGCCTCATTGAGAGCGAAAGGACGGAGCCTCCATAAACTTTTCCTTCCCTCTTGTTCTTGTCTTCTCTTGCTTTGTCTGCTATTGAAGCTGCGAACGAGTGAAGCCAGGCGAGACTACCCCACCCTTTTTCGTGATCCTCGAAAACGATGGAGTGGGGAAGAGCAGTGAAGGATTAAAGAGCCACACTGCCTGACGCGCTGATTTAGTGAAGATTGGAGGCGCCATGCTAAGTTCGTTTTCCCCTCATCTCGGGCCATTGATGATGCATGCATTGTCTTGGGAGGTGCATAACAAAACCTTGTCAAATGATGCAGCATCGTTCTGTAACAATCCCCAACATCTGGGTCGCGATATACCATAGATACGGTACTACATTACACGACCCATGATCCACCCTCTCGAATAAGCGATCCGCCAAAACAATCGTTCACCAGAATGACATAAAGGCGAAGTTATGTCATTACGGATGGATCCAAGAATAGAAAGACAGGGATAAGCTCTAAGAACGTGTGGGGACGCAAAGAAAAGTAGGAGGCGGCTCGGTGCGCTTGGAAAACGCGTTCGTTTAGGCTGAAGTCTTCCTCGTGCGGACAAAATGGATGGTCCATTTTTCTGTCCGAATCTTTCTTGATGATGACGGTGATGATGTTTTCTTACCAGAGTACGAGTGAGCCAGCGAGAGAGAGAGAGAGAGAGAGGAACCTTCCATGCATGCCCCTGCCAAATTGCCTTTCCACACGCACAAAAATCATTGGCTTGCAAGCTGGCATCCAAATATATCTGGTCCAAGGAAATTTGAATCTAAGTCGATCATTCTCAGCTAGTGATTATTCATTCCACTAGCAAGATATGATTGTTTGTGCAGAAAGCAAATTCATATAAGACGAACTTTTTTTGTTCCCTTTTCACATCATGCATATCAATCTCTAGCCGGTCGTTTTAGTGTTCGTAATGCAGATATATGTGGCTAATCATTCTCCATCTTACGTCACTCTTACTGGCATAACCCAAGGATCCCGCCTAGCATTATTGAGCTTTTGGTTGTCATAAGATGGGGATAATGTCATCTTCATCCATTCGATGGAGGGAGCTACTTATATTATAATTGTGTATTTAAGCAGCATGGATTATAGCTAATGCTGTGGAACAACACCAAGAGATGCACCAATCAAAGCGTAAATAGCTCAGGATAAAAGCCAAATCGAAACTGCGCGAGACACAAGATAAACATGGAAATCTAAGATGGGAAGAATCATGGGAAGAGAGAGGGATTTCACTATATTCTATAACAAGTACATGAATACAATCCAAAAGCTCAAAAATCACTTGGTGAGCCAATCTAACAAGAAGATTAAAAAATCAAAGAAGGAAATTAATGCGGAGGCTAAGGTTAGAAATGTGTTGATCAACCTATCCCTTTCATTGTCTCTCTTCAAAAAACACAAAGATAGATGTGCATAATCCAAAAAACCCTAATCACTAATTTGAAAGTCAAATCTCAATAGTTAACAAGATGCATGGTTCTTATACCTATAAAAAAAAAAAATGCTCATCGTCTAACTATGAATGGTGCCCGACCATTGAATTTGTAGAAAAGAAGTCGATTTCGCCAAAGAGTTTCCATCACCAATGAATCTTATCTCGTTCCTGGTATTGTGTATTTTTATCCAGTTTTACATTATTGGGGGATGTCCTAGATAACGTACGTTTCTTCGTCACATAAGGTACTTTGAAACGAGAACTCAAATTCCCACCAAGCGATGCTAAAGTCAAGATTTTGATTTGAAATGCACGTTCCGCGTCATATTCAATACGATTTAACTTGCCCAGAATCAATGTGCGCCGTACCACGAGACGATGCAACTTCACGTGTGCTGGTGTGACTGGGGAGACTTTTAACTTTGTCCCTAATTAGTACATTGTGTCGTCTTAGGGCCGAAAAGGTTCGTTGAAATTATTTGTGCCGGAACGCACGCGGAAAGAGGGGGACGCCGCTTCGGCATTCTAGATGGCCTCTTACGTTTTCATCAAAGAGATAAGCACGCCATTTAGTCTTTAAACGATGAGCTTCCGATTCTCTACTCCAACACGAGATCTCACCTCTCCCATTTATTTCTAGTGGGATTTCTCTTTTACAAATCATTTCTGCATCATCGAGTACTTTCTAAGTCTCGCTTATGTTGAGATGAAATTCATACTTTCCATTAACATGATGATGCAATGGTTCCACTCCCCATTGAAAGGGCAATAGTCTTGGGCTTGCTCCAATGGGGTCACGGGGAAGTGCACTTGAGCTACCAGAGGATTTTTATAATAGGAACCTATGTTTTATTGATAATTTGGTTTAAGGCTCATAAATAATTATTAGGTATATATGATTTCTTTCTCTTATAATTGATAGATATAAAAGAGAATTACGCGATATTAACTATAATGGAATCATTTAATGGATGTAATCCTATTTTAGGAAAATCATGATAAATCTTGTGTCTTGAATTCTCTTTCTCATTTTTATATCTTTGTAATTGTGCACCAAATCCTAATTGTTTTAAAAGATGTAAATCTATTCTCAACATGCGCCCACATCAATAACAATTCAAGAAAACACATCTAATCGTCGGAAGAAATGATCGAACATACTATGTTGCTTCTTTAAAAGTCATTCTTAGAAAACCGGTGAAAATCATCCGCTGGGCCACGGACTCAATTTTGAATGAGATATGCATACAGAAGCAAGTTCCAAGTATCAGGGACGCCCGGGAGACACCAGTGGCTGCAATCCATGTCTTTGAGTCCTCCATACCCGAAGCCACCAATGTGGCCATCTTTCCTTAATGCCGAGAGGGTCGTGATATTGAGCAATTGGACCGGCTTCGACATTCTGCGCAACACCTTCTCCAGCACGGCCTCCGCCGGATTTGTACCTCCTGGATAGCTCGACCCGAGCAGCGGGTGAGTCTGCGCTCGACAATCCTTCGCTCTCGGATCACCCCACTCCCTTGAACTGTTATACATCAACATCAACGATCATTGATCCAAAGCATAACTATCTTGCGTTAATTGGCGATGCATGGACCTCTTACATTCACCCTAACAATGCAACAGATTAGAAATCAATCGTGGGCCACATGAAGGCGCAGACTTACTCGGCGTGTACTGGCGATACACCTTGGAAGAAGACTCTGGTGGTGTTGGGATCTATATCGAAGTCCACCCACTGAGCCCAGGTGGTCAGCCCCTTCTCAAAAGCCACGAACCGGTTCATGTCCTTATACGTTCGTTTCTCGTCTCGAACCAAATCCCATCTGTCACATCAAGTAACCATATAATTTGTGCTACTTTTGAGGAGCTAAATCGTGCATCCGCAAATATAACCAAGTCCTATGCAAATAACCATTTGAACCCTCCAAACTTGATTTAAGAAAGCAAAATGATATGAATGATTTTTTTAATTTTGTTTCAATGTGTAATATGATTTTTAAATTTTTAATTTATTCAATATGGTTTATAAACTATAGCTTAATATATAACGTGGTTCTTGAATTATATTTTATTCAATATGATTTATGCATTTTTTTATATATATTTAACTTAGTTCCTGAATTATATGAAAATGTTCAATATTAATATTGAACATTTTCATATAATTCGAAGAATAAATTGAATATGTACCTGAAATCCAAGAATCACATTAAATAAATTGGAAGTTTAGATACCATATTATATATTGAACTACATTGTAGGAATGATATTGAACAAATTAATAATTTAAGAACTACATTACATATTTAATTAAAGTTCAAGGATTATTTGGATTATTATCCCATTTAAGAATAATGTATTTCTTGTCGCTAAGAATGCTGGTGGAAGGCTTACACTTGTAGACTTCCTCTGTGGGTCCACCAGTGCCACGTGTTGAAGACCAACACGTCCATCCCTTTCCATAAGCTCCCGCCGCTGATCGAGTTCAGGTCTAGGATTCGCCCACGTTTCTTCGTTATGATATCCACCAAGAATGCGCTGCGGTGCAGCATGATGGAGACGTTGTATGCCTGCAGCATCGCATTATAGTTATAATAAAAAGTACGAGGACCTTGTCTTTGGATGCATTGCGAATCTTGGGATGTATGCTTTGCTTTTACCACTTCAAGTGCAACGAATTAATGACCACGTGAATGTACTATATGCAAAGAGATTGATTGGCAATCCTATTAATGATTGAACTTTGTATCATGAAAACTCCAACAATCTAGTCAAATTGATTCTGCTGGATTACAAAGTCACAAAACATGTGGTTATAACATTACTTTAATTTCGCAGACTGGAGAAATTACTGTCACATTAATGCAAGAATTGATAGACATACAAGGACAGACAGGTGTTCAAGGAGTTCTAGCTGAAATAAATCTCAATTACATGGTTATGTAACGTAAGAAAAAGTTAACAGATTTTTAGATCAGGAGGAAGCTGGATATATGAATGTATTGACATCACCATGAAACATTGTTTTGATAAGCTAGATATGAAAAAAAATTGGAGGAACGAGATTGTTAAGACACGTTGAACCGAGAATGGCAAGGGCGGCACGAGTTCAATAAGGATCTTCAAAGTGGAGCGATCAAACCAAAGAAAAGAGATGATGTGAAAGAGGGGTTTTTTGGGTACCGGAAATGTGAAGGTGGAGATAGCTGCCGTTCTGGAGAAGGTGTATTTCGCCTTGGGGACGTAGGCATGAAGCATGCACGTAAACGATTGCCATTGATTCAGGCTGAGCGAGTCCCCTACAAACATGATGCGTTTCCCTCTGAACTTCTTCAAGAAATTTCTCCCACTAAACCTGCATCAAAACCATGAACTTTATTTCAGACTCTGTCATCGTTGTTTGCTTATTGAAGGGCTAATCTAGGGGCTCGATGCAACCGGGTTCACATTATTTATGTACAGGAAAATTCGGGCAAAAAAGCGAGGAGATTAACGAAATGAAGCAAGCATTATTGATGATCAATGAGAATGTATACCTAGGCAAATCACAGGAAGAAGGTTGCCATCTGTATTTGAGGTAGGACAGGTCGCGCCGGCCATTCTTTTGGCAATTGAACCCCTGCTCGAGGAACGGGCAGTCGAACGAATTGTAAAGAGGATAAGAGGAATCGTACACCCACCTCCCTTGGAACACATCACACCCTCTCTTCCGATGTTTCATGATCTCCACATCGTTATGAACATCGACATCCTCACCCTGCACTCCCTGCAATATGAAGATGAGCAGAACCCAAATCATATGAAATGAAGCTTCCATGCATGCGTGCAGGAAGAAGCAGACAAGTGAATGGCCTGAACTGACACAGAGGGGAGGGAAGTTATATAGGAGAGGAGATATATATTTCTATTCTTGCAAGGTGGAGAGGAGATTTAATGAACGGGTTTAGACGGATCTGGAGAGGACATTTCAGTAAAACTAGTCATATTCGACAGTATCACCGACGAGTTTTGTCACGTATCATTCAACAGTGGGACTCCACGAAAAACTTGCTACTACAATGCGGCATTCATGGCTGCTTGTCCCTAAAAAAGGACAGTTGTCATTAAGCCATGGAAACGAGAACGTCGTTCTAGTTAAGCAAGTTTAAGGAGGGGATCTGACGGTGAAGATGAAGGCGGGAAGGAACTGGATCCCCATACGATCATTAATTACCGGATCCTTAAACAAGTTTTCATCTGTCCCTCGCCAATCAATATGAGACAGTTGCTATTTCCTCTGGACAGTAAATGGAATCTCAGATCTGAGGGCGAGTTTCGCTCACCGAGAAGATAATAAAGAAACCGTACTTTGATGAAGTTTTTATACATTTATTGATTTGATTAATAGCACCAAAATTGATACACTTGTATCCAATTTATTTCAATTAATTTTCAAGTCATAAATTTTTTTGAATTGATACATACATGACATAATTACCCCAAATTAATTTTTGTTTCACAAAAAATTAGGAATTTTAGAGATTTCCAGAACTATAACGCCAAAATTAGTAGGTTTTCTAAGCTAAGATTTTGGTGATTTGACTTTTTTTGTAAGGTAAACTTAGATCATGATAAATGTGACACGGTTATATTAATTTGGGATTTATGTGATAAGAAAATCAAGATTTTGGGCAATATTAGCTCTCATTAATTAAGTAGGGAAATTATAAAAAAAAGTCATAAACTTATTGCACTATTATCCATTTAGTTCTACTGATTTGACCAATTTAGTTCTACATTTTTCCGTTTCTCAATTTAGCCTTAAATCTTTTGATAAATTGCTAATTTAGTTCTAAATTTTTTAACAATTTGGTAATTTTATCCTTTTGGCTAATTAAAATAAAAAATTGTTTGATGGCAGTTTAGTCAATGCCGACTATCTTACGTGATGCAGTCAAAACCAACTTGGACAATTTTTAATTTTTAATTTAATTTTCTGAATTTCTCCTCCTCCTCCTCCTCCTTTTTCTTCTTCAGCGACCTTCGAGCATGTGAAGGACAAAAGAAAAAAAGAAAAAAAAAAAGATTTAAAAAATTGCAAAAGGTAGACTCTACCTAGATGCCACAACAGCAATTTCCAGCCAAGATTAGCGGAAGAACTAAACTTGCAAATTGCAAAAAACTTAGGATTCAATTAGTCAATCATCAAAAAATTTAGGGCTATATTGGCCAAAGTGTAATTACATTTATAATTTTTTTAATAATTTTCTCTTCACGAAGTAATAAGAACCACGACCAAGCTAAAAGTCAAAGAAGGGTGGCTCCCGTGAACCCCACCGGCATCCTTACGGTGCAATGAATGTTAAGAAGGGCTAAAGAATGTGCAGCCTCGCCACTCATATGAATGTCACGCCGGTTGTAATCAATTAAAATACATACGCATGCAAGAATAAATGTGGGTAACCTCTTTGAATCGACTTCAATTAGGTCATTAAGTTTATCGATCCGTCATTATTTGGCTTCGCTTTGTCGAGAGCGAATGGGGAAAGATGACATGCACAATTTTATCCGATCCTCGTATACTTCTAAGGCGTGTTCGTGGAGAATTCTGTAAGGAAAAATAACTATTCTCTTCCACCGCGTCCTATATGATTGCAGTAGAATGAATTCTTCGGAAGAGAAGCTGAAGTAGAAGTGGACGATGCTCTTGAGGAAAGCAACATGTTATGGAAGAGATTCAAGAGAAACTGAACTCCATGATCCGAACATGCCGGAGGACCCCGACATTAGGGAATCTTTTCTTCCTAGTTCCTTGTGCTTATGTTCATTTGGTTTTAAGCAACCAAATGGACAATGCTCATTTGGGCGTTCGGAGTATTTCACAAGGAATAAATACCTTGTGCATGAAGAAATCTTATAAAAAAACTACCCCTGTCGAGTCACGCTGCAAACCCATGTTCCTCGTTCTTGCCAAATTAGCTTGCATCCAATGAGTAAAGCAGGGTATTCACTAGGGGTGTCCAAATAACCCATCCAACCCAATCCGAACACGACTCGAATACGAAATAAGTATGGTACATGTTTCAGATCTTAATACTGTTTGAGTAATAATTATAAACACAAATGGAATACATGTTTTGGGTCAAGTTAGGGTCGAAACATTATTCCACCCAAATATATTAAAGACTTCAACCCAAACACATACACCTAAGGTATCTCCTCTATAACTCTTTCTACTGGCAACTCATCCAACACATCTCATCTCATGGGTTCGTCGTTGTCGCCCCTCAAGTCGGCCTCCGTCAATCTCTCTCCCTCTCCCCCTCTCTCTCTCTCCCCATCTTCCATATAATTTGCTTCTTTTTCGCGGCCGATGCAAAACTTTAGAGGATGGAGTATTATCTGTCTACGGAGATGTTTACGGACAGGTTGGATAAGTCCTTGTGGTGTCACGTAAGAGCATTTCGAATTCCCTTTGTCATATTTTTTATTAAAAAATTATCTGTCTGCGGAAATGTTCACATATGGATTGGACGAGATCTTGCGGCGTTACGTAGGAGCATTTCGAATTCCCTTTGTCATATTTTTATTAAAAAATTATTTGTCTGCAGAGATATTCAAGAACGAGTTAGACGAAACCTCACGGCGTCATGTAAGAGCATTTTAAATTCCTTTTATCATATTTTTTATTAAAACATTATCTATTTGCGAAGATGTTCACGGACGGGTTGGACGCTCGCGGCGTCACGTAAAAGCATTTCGAATTTCCTTTGTAATGTTTAAAAAAAAAAAACCGAAACTCGACTCGACCAATTTATTTTTTTCTTCATGTTTTATACATTTCAAGTCGGATCAGGTCGGATAACATAACCCTTATTATTCGGGTCGGGTCGGGTAACATCAAGATCTGACCCGACCCGACCTGTCCTGTCAACACCCCTAGTATTCACGCACGTAACATGCTCTCAGTGTTTATTTGCACATTTGCTTTTTGTAACTGTTTGGGTCTTGACTTCTAAAAAGCAGATCTGCGTATCGACCACGTAATGGTAAGGGAGGAGAAAGTAACGGTAGGAAAAAACACCAGAGACAAGAGGGAGGATAGCCCATGTAAATCGAGCACTTGATTGGAATTATCGGAAGGTTTAATTTTACAGCTGATGTTTCATACTTTCGGAAGTAATTTCGCATTGAACAGCAACAGAATGACACGGTCGATACAAGAAGCTCACAGTGTGCTAGTGAGTTTTCTATTAGATACTTAAAAGAGCATGTGTAGAAGGTTGTTCAATATTGGGTAGTCGGTATCGATAATGACGGGGTCATTTACTTTTGTAGATGCTGCTCTGCGGCTGTTTCTCAAAGCTTAGGAACAATGATCTGTAGAAATCCTTCCCTGCACCAAACCACCATCGTTCTCCTCAGGTAAAAGAAATATGAATTAAGCATTCTCAATAGAGAGAGATATAGCTGATGTGAATAAACGTGCTAAATGAGTTTATGTCCAGGTACAAATGAATAACGCCCAACTAGCAGCCGAGAAAAGCACAGTTGTTGACTAGAACAGAGTGGCTGAATGCAATTCATGCTAGGTGCATAGGATCAAGTTGACATGAACAGAATGGCTGAATGCAGTTTATACTAGGTGCAAAGGATTAAAAAATGATATCCAAATAATGCAGCAATTACACGTTCCCCTAGTCAAATCTTGATTCATACTTCCACATTGAAGTACGTCAAGACTACCTCTCTCTGGTATCAGTGGAAGTATTCTTCAAACCTCTATACTCTTCATACTTTACGTTCAGAGAAGTGCAAGCAAGAAGTCACAAATGAATGGTCGAGAATATAACTTACACAAACTCCGCCGAGACACGATCCTTGTTTACATTGGTGGGAAGCGGCCACGTGATCTGGTAGGGTCCTTGTGTGATCTCTCTCTTGTGATACGACATAATCGATTCATTTGAAAAGGCAGATACTTTCCAAGCCTGACGCATTCCCATCACAGTCAATCTGTTGGATCAAATAAGTTAGTACTTATTGGACTCAAAATTCTGTATACCAGTTAAATATCCCATTTGTCTATCTGCAACAGACTTGGCCTTATCTTGCTCTAGCAAACAGGACAGAAGTTAGCTTCTACTTGTGCTTCATGAAACGGGAAAATACTATCTTACTTTTGGTCACTGACTTCCACTCTGATATCCTTGCTGCTAACTCCAGGAACTTCCACAGTCAGAACATAATTGCGTTCTGATTCTACCACATCCATTCGCGGGGACCATTTAGCCCCTACATCAGTAAGAAAGAGAAGAAAGGTTATGCTTATCCAATTCAAGAGGGAAAAAAGAAGAAGAAGCAGATTCTCCTATTTAAAGCTCATTTTTCTTGCTTCTAAATATCAGCGTAGAATTTCTTTAGATTCGAACTCACAGCTAATGATAATAGAACTGGAATTGATATTTTATGTTTCCTATGCGACGCTTATCGTTCAAACTGTTATTAAAAATGTTGTGCGGCAGCTTTTTGCATATTCCAACTATGGCTTGAGTTTTGAAAATATAAATGAACGACATCTGGCACAACTAGAGAAATCTTTTCCTCATCAATGGTAGTGATTTCTCTGTGAATGGGAACCCCTCCCAACAAAAAGCCCATCGTCATCTCCCCAGTTGATTTGCTCAAGGGATGCGGTGCGAGAGCATGGGTTTCCATTAGACAATAAATGAGCATCATTTAGTGCATACTATATATCACAATGCGCTTATCTTGATCTGAATCACAAATGGAAGAAAAACTTAAGGAACAGTTATAGAAAGACAATCCACTGACCCCTGGAGTTTGGAGAATGGACGTTCTTCTTCAAATTGGTTTGCTTCTGTCTGCTCATTCTCATGTCTGGCCGAGCAAACCTAGGTGCTGGCTCTGCTGCAGTTGAATTGCAACACTGCGCTCTAGGTTGTATTAAGCCAAAATTTGGTGGTTTTTGTTCAGTTCTTGAAGGCCTAGAAAATGATGGAGCCTCAGAAGCATTGCAAGAGCCCTGACAAGTGCCAGGCCGAGTTGGTCTCACCTGCTGTTATTATTCCGATAAAGAAACAAATTTAGTAATTGGAATGCAAACATAGATAAGTTCAGGGAAAGTAATGTGGACAGTTTAAGCAGGCGAAGATACCTGATCAATTGAGGCCTGCCTCATGAAACTACCTTGTGAACTAGACGCTTGCCTCGCAAAGTACATTCTGTTGTCACATCTTCGGAGAGCAGAGTTTAAACTAGCACTGCAGTTCTGTGAAGAGAAAATGGAATGAACATCACACACAAAGAGAGAAAAGAGATCATTTGAAAAAATCGTACAACCAAAACAAGAAACTACCAAGTAGAACTATAAAAACTTTGAATTTTTTTTGGGTTTACCATGTGGATGTTAGTTCAGTGCTTCTGAGATTAATTTCGAATTATGACAGTATTGATTTTCCGACTTTACATAGCAGAAAACTCAGTTAAATTATAATTTTCAAGTTACTAATATTAATAACTTTCAGGGACTACAGGAACTAAGGTAAATGATGAGAAATTGAAAGTAGCTCGAGTTTCATGGGATCCCCAGCACAACGTCTTCTCATGTAAGACTACAAACTTGTCAAAGTTTTCCTCTATATGCTTGCATTCAGGATAAAAATACAAAAAGCAAGGAAACTCTTACGATTGATTCACATTCATGACACCATAGTCAGGTAGATAGTGTGATGCCAATTGTATAAGAATTCAAATGCAAGCAGAACCATAGGAACATACCCCTATACACCTAAAAGTTCTACGGCATGGACCCAAAATGAAGAAAGTTATGGTCTTGTTACTCCTAATTTACCAGACTACAATTGTGGCTCCAGCGCCGCAAATCAACATAAAACTACAAACTTGCCAAAGTTTTCCTTTATATGCTTGTGGTCTAGGATAAAATTACAAAAAAGCAACTAAACTCTTACGATTGATTCACATTCATGACACCATAGTCAAGCAGATAGTGTGGTGCCAATTGCATAAGAATTCAAATGGAAGCAGAACCATAGAAACATACCCCTATACACCTAAAAGTTGTACTGCATGGACCCAAAATGAAGAAAGTGATGGTCCTGTTGCTCCTAATTGCTAGACTACACTTGTGGCTCCAGCACCGCAAATCAACATAAATGTCACTGCACCAACAACTTTGTCGGGGAGCTTAGTTGGGGGCTTCTAAAATTGAACTGTTTTACCAAACCGGTGAATCAGGATAATAGATCACAGCCTCACGATTGAAAACCATTCAAGTTTTCGCACGTTCAGGCATTTTGTGTTGGGTTTTCGACAAACTGCACATGATTACAATGGGTCGTGATCGCTGAACAGGCATCTCCATGGATCACAGGATTGGCCGAGCTTGATAAAGAAACTTCCATGTTTTTCAATTCCCTCCCATATCGTGTAATTCAATCTCTTAAAAATCATGGTTTTTCCTCGAATGCAATCAGTACACCCGCTGACGTCAACCTAACAACAGGGCAGCTGCCTCCTTAATTTATAAATAGGCAGCATAAGTAAGCAGCACATCAACATAATCAAGTACACCTCAACAATTCCTCTCGTTCTACGACCCCCTGAGTACTCTATGATGCCCGTGAGCCGCGCGTCCGTTTTAAGGCGAGAAATTAAGACATGTGATCTTTGGCGATACCCATTCTTTAATTCTTAATGCTTAAATTGTCAGAACACGCTATCGTCAGGATCCACATGCTCCACGATTCCAATTACTTTAGCCCACGAAAGGATTTTATATATAGATTCGAGCATTCCCGCAACGTGCCAACCAAGTTCCCTTCTTTTTTTCTTATTAAACAATATTCTCGACAGCCCGAATGGAGGAATCGATATAGCTCACCAGAGGCACGACGTGGGCGGCGGCGGAGACGTCTTCGCCGGCGACGACGAAGTGCCCGGCGATGGTGCCGATCCTGCGCCTCGCGACTTGACCCTCCATTTCTCTCGCTTCGACGGAAGCCCGGTGGCACCTTTTCCCGAACCGCGGGAGCCCGAGGAATCTTTATCTTCTGTCGGGAGAGGGAATGCGATGACAGAAGACGAAGGTGGCGACGACGACGATGATCTTTAATACGAAAACGGTAGACGTCGTGGAGTGAGCTCCAGATTTTTTTTGCTCATGGCCAGGGGAGGATTGGGTGGGACCCTCGTAGACGCAAATATCAGAGGAGGAGGAGGAGGAGACGTGTCGTGCGAGGAAATAGTATCAGTGCCGAGAAAAGCAGATACTTTTTTGTCCACGTGGCAGGAAAGCGGATACTTTCTATCCACGCGGGATTTGTCGAGGACCATCCAGAAATTTTTGAGAGAAAAATTAGTGGGAACCCAACTCACGTTGAACTAAAAAATCTAGATATTTCTTTTTGAAAAATTACTGGGAGCATCTATCTAGGATATTACTAAGGGCGAGCATTGATCCTAGACTGACTTTAAATTTTCTCAATCCGATCGGTCTTGTCCTTGATCTTAAGATTCCTAAATCTTGTATTGTGCGAATTGTTACATTTATGATATATACAATATATATATTATATTACTTTTTTTTTTGTCTATCTTGAGCCTTTGTGCCTCCGCTTTCATTCTTTCTTATCCTGTAGTGTAAATTAGAAAGTAAAAACTTAGTTTGGATTTGACAAAAAAATAGAAATAGAAATCCTCTTCACTCAGCACTCACCATACTTTGCTCACTCGTCTTACTCACTACTTACCTCTCTTCACTTGCCTCGCTTGTCCCACAAGTTCTATTCAACTGGTGAAATCACTTGCTTCTCTTGACTTGCCTCGTGAATATAGCTCAGCAATCACAAACGGAGATTTTTGTTGTTATCTTATCTTAGATTTATGTTTGATGTACACTAGATTATAATTTGGTTGTCTAAGATTGAACTATTGATAAATATGTAATTTAAAAGAGTATGTTTATCCTTTCAATAAATATAAAATATTAAACAAAAAATATAATCGATTAGTTTCGATTGACCTTAAAATTAGATTAGACCCACGAGATTGGTCTTGTCCTAAGCTTATTAGGGTCGATCCCTAGTTACAAAATTGAGGACAAATATTGTGCGGGCTGGTCCTTGAGTTAGATACTTGACTAACTCAATTCGGATCATACTCATCCCTAAAAATTACCTTACGTAAAGAGTGCTTATATCCATTTATTTATGCTCTCCCACCTTACACCTGGTGTTGTGTTCAACACGGTGTTGATTTAACGTGAGTGCGGGATCCTTCATTTTTTTCTTTAGCAACACATCGAAAAGATAAAATTTGATTTTCTAGAAGGTACGGTCCAGCAAAAATTCCAATCTACCCTGGTAACGGCCATGTGAATCGGAGAGCAAGTGCTTGAGGAATTCAGGAAGTACGACTTAATAGAGCACGACCGGGTAAATCGATCCAACGTGAATTGTTCAAATTAACGTAAACCAGCGAAGTTAACCGGGGGAGGACAATCGCCCGGTCATTTCAGTCAACACGCCATCGCCGCACGATTAGAAAAAAACGACCTCGCACCCTCTACGTAAATATGGGCAAAAAGAAACAAATTGAGGTTTGAAAGCGTTAATCCTCGTTCCCGTTCCTAACCCAATCGACAGCTTCTTAGGCTTTGACAAAATGGCATCACGTAACATCGCACTAAACATTGATTAATAGCTACTCATGGAGAATTATTATATATATGTTAAATTATTAATTTCCCTAATTTTCTTTTCCGTACCCTTGACTAAAATTTCTAACTTTGTCGGCTACCGAGCCGCCGTAACTCGGAGACCTCTTGAGTCATGCCAGCTTCCGATCCCCACCGTCGTCGCCGGTGCAGAAAATTCCACGACCGTCCCCTCACCCCGACCCTAACGGTCCGTCACAGAACAATAAAATATATATCTATATATATATTTATTAATCAATGAATCATATCAAGACATGCTTTGGCTTAATTCAGAGGCGAAGAATGGAGACTGGTCAAAGTCCAGAATTCCACGCCAAGAACCACGATATTCAAACCTAGTCATCCATTGCTCGCCCAAAAAGCTCTGCTCCCCTCTAGCCTCTAGGCCAATAAAAGTCAAACCTCCTCCCCTTCCCTTTTCCTTGCTCTGACTCTCTCTCTCTCTCTCCTTTTCCGACCCACCAGCAAAAAAGGTTTCAAGTTTCCAACTTTGATCGACATTGCTTAACCGATTCTCTTTCCCCTGTTCTCTCTCTCTCTCTTGCGAGTTCGCGATCGATTCTGTTCGCGAACGCCCGTCAAGCTTGGCCTGCTTTGAGGATATTGGGTCGGTTTCGTGTTCTTTTCCTGAGGATCTTGATTGGGTCGTCGCGGGTCAATCTTGACGGAAAGTAGTTCGTGCCATTTCGTTGCTCTGTTACCTACCTCGACGCGGTTTGTCCCGATTGCTTTCGATCTGAATCCGCTCCGGGGTGGTTGGTTTCCAGTTTGGCGATTGGGCTTCCGGGAGCTCGAAACTCTGTAATCATCATCGGATTCGGTTTCTTGCAATCTTGGCAATCCGATTTGATCGGAGAGCTTGTCCTGTTTCCGGTGCTCTGAAGTCAGCTTCCTCTGCTTCCAAATACAGTCCTTGATCTCCGGTACTGACTTCTCGTGAATTCAGCTGACTTCCCCTACTCAGAGCTCGATCTTCGGAATTCGGCGCGTTTGGTAGGGAATTCGCTGACTTTGAGCTCTTGGGGCTTGCGCTTTGGATGTGAAGATCGTAGAGAGGGAATCGACGATGGATGGTTCGCAAGGAAAATCGAATGCTCCGGCTCCGTTCCTGGTCAAGACCTATGAGATGGTCGATGATCCTCAGACGAACTTCCTGGTGTCCTGGAGCGAGAGCGGATGCAGCTTCGTGGTGTGGAATCCGCCCGAGTTCTCCAGGGAATTGCTCCCCAAATACTTCAAGCACAACAACTTCTCGAGTTTCGTGAGGCAGCTCAATACTTACGTAAGATTCGATTTCGAATCCCTGAGTTCTTGCTTCTTTCTCGTTCCGCGATGTTCCTTCACTCAGTTCCATGTTTGCGTGTGTTCCTGCTTATCTTGTTAGAGTGGCTAGCGAATTCTATACGTCTCTGAACAAAAACTAAAGACCTCTCCATAAGTGCAAAGATAACACCTGGTGTACTAGAGAGTCTCGGTTTCGAGTTTTATGCTGAATCAAGCTATGATTTGCTGGCTAGAGGTTCTCCATGTTTCTTCGGATCGATTGATTCTTGGCTACGGGAATGACGCGTGCTCGATCTAGTCTCTAGTGCTTGCAACAAATTTCCAGATTTCGGAAAATTGAAACCCGTGGTTGTCAATGGTTTCATTCAAATTTTTTTTTTTTTTTTTGCTTCGTTGTAGATGCAAGTCTTCATTTCACTTCGCTCTCGTCTTGCCGTGGCTGTTGTACTCTCGTTATTTCTGTTCTTGTTCGTTGGTTGTCTTAATACCGGAACAGGCAATTTGGCAAGATGGTTGATTTATCCCTGTACGTAAATTTCCTCGTCTGATTCTTTGATTTTGATTTTTTTTCCTTGAACAGGGTTTTAGAAAGGTAGATCCTGATCAGTGGGAGTTTGCGAATGAAGAATTCATAAGAGGGGAGAAACACCTTTTGACTAACATCTACCGGCGAAAACCGATCCATAGCCATTCGGGGCAGACTGCTCGATTATCTGATACGGAGAAACAGATGTACGAAGAGGAAATCGCGAGACTGCAACACGAGAATAGCTTGCTTCAGTCGGAGCTTCAAAGATATCAGGGTGAGAATCAGGATGTCGATTTACAGATACAGTTACTACGGAAGCAATTCCAAAGCATGGAACAGAAACAGACGCACTTGATCGCCCTCTTGGCTAAATCAATGCAAAAGCCGGTATTTGCTTCTCTTTTTGCACAGCAGTCGGATATCCCTACCAAAAAGAGAAGGTTACTGGAACTGGATCATTTACATGAATCGGACGACATGAACGAGCGAGAGAGTTTGAAATTCCAGAAAGAAAATTTCACTGCTGTTCCCCTTTCTCTACAAGATTTGGACTCCGTCGGGAAATTGGAGCAGTCTCTGCACCTTTTGGAAAATCTCCTTCAAGGAGTCGATCATGCTTTAGGCACAGAACAGCACGACTTCGGCGTGTTATCCTTGCCTTCGCCGGCGGGTTTCACTGGGAGAAAAGAATCTTCGGATGATTCTGACAGGCATATCCACCCTTGGTCATCTGGGTCACCTCCATCTTCGAAAGATGTCGCGTCATCGCCGGATCTAGCACTCGGTACAGATCACATCGAAAGCCCGGAGACATCGTCAGTGTGTCTCAACGTGGACATTAGCCTCAAATCATCGGTGATTGATGTGAACATGGAGCCACCCTGCGTCCCCAGCGTGGATAACTTGAAAGACCAGATTCGTGAGAAAATGCCCGGCGCCCCAACCGCCGTCAACGACGTGTTCTGGGAGCAGTTCCTCACCGAAGCCCCTTGCCCGGCCAACTCCCAGGAGGTGCAGTCCGAATGTAGAGAAGGTAGCGGGAGCAGGAGTCCTATCAAGCCAGCTATTCTCGGGAAGTTCTGGTGGAACTCGCATCACGGAAACGACTTCGCAAAGCATGTCGGGAGCGTTGCTTCGGAAGGAAGAAGTTGATATTCGTCGGTGCTGTAGGAACACTGTAGTGTTTTTTACACGTTCTTTTCACCTGCGTAGGATGCTGGGTCATTCATTTTCCTCGGTGGTTGTATACATACAGGATCTCTCTTTCTTTCTATTAATATATAGCACTATCTGCTGCTAGGTATTAGTTAAGAAATGCATTCGAACATGCCGATGCGTTGACCCGGCCTAGCAAATGATCATGCTGCACGTTTTGCACGGCCCAAGATCATGGAAAGAGCTTCATGTCGTGAGATTTGACGATGCATTTTTCACTAGGAAATACAAAGATTCTGCAATCCATAACAATAATCTTAGACGTGGTCCTTGTGTCAGCAAACGTTTTTTTGCACGGTTCAATCAATACGTAGAAACATGGTGACTATGACTCAAATTTTATTTGAAGATGAATTTGGATATGCGTTTTAATGATGGGTGCTTATTCGGTTAACTAAGGTTAAATGCACGGGATAATCAATAGAGAAGTCGCAATTAGATCAAATTTTTCGAATTCATAATAGTTAGATTCGACACCACGAAATGAGTGATTAAGGAAAAGTGGGTGAGAAATAAAAAGCCTTTTTGTAATTGTTTGAGATGCTATATTTTTCTGCAAAAAAAAAGAGAGTTCCAAAGCATAATCAGTTCCCCAGAAGAATGTGCATAATTATATAAATAAATAAATAAAACAAGTAATACACAATTGAACGTGTCGTGGCCATAACCAGTCCATCGAAACTCAGCACTGAACATCGGGAAAGGCCCCTTTTTAAAAAAAAATATTTTTATTAAATATAATTAGACGTTAACTTAGGTGAATTAAAGGGTTAAAAAAGAGATTAGAAAAAGAAGAATGTTTCTTCAGATATACGATTAGGCCAACGAAGCTGATTGCTCAACAGCAACAGACAATTACACCGAAACCGAGACACCAAAAAAAAAAAGAAAAAAGCAAAAAGAAAAATCCTCCTCAAGCGAATAGAAGGAAGGAAGGAAAGACCGAAATCGAAGAAGGAACTCCACCTACACGCCATTCCATTCCCGGTTTTGAAACCTCGCCGACTCCATCCAGCTCCCCCCAACGCACGCCAAAAGTCTCCAATCGGATCGTCCGAAGTCTCTCCGGAATCTCCGATCCCTCCGTACCTCAGGTCAGCGTCTCGATCCCACACCTTCCTCTCCTCTCCTTCTCTCGCATTTCGATCGTGCCGATTCGACGGCGGTAGCTCCGGCGGGCGCGGCGGCGGTGCCGACATTGCATCCGTTTCGAATAGCTCGAGCTCGTTTGATGGCGATCCGTTGTTTCGTCAGTGCTTTTGAATGGCGATTCTTTCGCGTTTTCCGGTCTTTTTTTTATCAGCGAACGGAGTTGCTTTTTGTGTTGATTGTGATTCGCGTCCGACTGAATGTCGGGTTACTGGTTGGTTGCTTGTGGAGAATGTCGTGGGGAGAGTCTAAATTTGATCTGGTTTTTGGCTCCGTTGAATCGAGTCCAGACTGATGTCTTAGCGTGATTCTGAGCGCGTGCGAGGATGCGATTACTAGAGATGCGTCCCGGAGGTCGAAATGTCCCTGTTTGTTGTTTGGTTTGATGTCCTGAGTGAGCTCAATATTGACTCCTCCGATGCCTGGCTTGTTGATGAGTGGTGAAGAAATTTGTCTTGAACGTATTTTGGGTTGTTGAATGGTTAAACCTGTTCTCATATGTATTACTTATGTTTTTCCTGGAAGCAGGGAAGGTCGCTCGAATCTAGTTTTCTAGACGCTTTGGAAATTGGCTAGCAGAAAAGTTCCAACTCTTATCTAAGTATTTGTTGCTGGTCAGAGTGAAATACAACGAGCACCATCCATTTCTTCCACGTTTTGTCACCGTGTGGACCAAATTGGCTACTTTTTGAATGAGAGGCTGGGTATCTCGTAGTTTTGCTGCTGGAACCACTTAGTTTGCCATCTTGTTAGATGTGAATCAAATGAAGTTGATATTGACAATATCCTGTAGTGTTAATGGCTCAAGTCAAGTGAAGGAAGGAGATGTTAGGCAGTGATTGGGTTGCAGAAGAGGTTGAACACAACGATAGAAGCTGCACTCAAAGTGGAAGCCAGGCTGTAAGTCTACACCGAGAGCCTTCTTTCTCGCGATGGTGCAATGAGGATGGCATAGTTCTTTTAAATATCCAGAAAGAAAACTCTGATGAATCAATCGAAGAGCTTGATTTTGAATTGCCGTTCCTCCAGCAGAACGAGCAGGGAAATGTGTTTCTAGGCCACAGTAGATATCAGTATAGTAAGTTCCAGATGGATACTGTGCATATGAATGGAAGCAGTGTAGTCAATTCCTCTATAAACGAAGAAGGAAGTAAATCTGAAAAGTATTCTTCCCTAAATATTGAAAATGGATCCGTTAGTGAGAGAAATCTCTCAAATGTTGGTGCAGATGGCCTCAGTTCTATTAGTGGTCATGAAGTATCTGCACCAAATTCCGAGAGTTCTATCTCTGCTGCCAATGTGCTGAAGACATTGTTTTTCATACTTGTATGGTACACTTTCAGCACCCTTTTGACATTGTAAGTTACTCCATTTTCTAGTCAATCTCGAGAAATACTTCTTTCCCTTATTCAAGTGCCATGTTAACGTACTCGTTTATTGAATCTCCCCCATAATCTGAGTAGGTACAACAAAACTCTACTAGGAGATGATATGGGAAAGTTTCCTGCTCCCATGTTGATGAATACTGTCCACTTCACTATGCAAGCCCTTTTAGCCAAGGGCATCACTTGGTTTTGGTCTCATAAATATCAAACTAAGGTCACAATGTCATGGAGAGACTACTTTGTCAGAGGTAAGCTAGTGGACCCTCTTTTTTATTTTATTTTGGCTATTGAAGGTGGCCGAGATTTTGCATGATAATGGAGTCTCTTTTGGACACTTGATATCTTGAAAATGTGTCCAAGTTACAGTGGTGCTTAGCATGGATACTGTGATGCATGTTCAATTTAAAAGCTTACAGTTTTGGCTTCAGAAATTTATCAATTAGGGCCTCTTTGATGAAATAAATGCAACTAATTCGATTTTTTAGTTCTCCTAGGGTTGGTTTTGTTCACAATCACTGGATATTATCATTTCTTTCTGCAATATTTTTGAAAATTAGTTAATTAACTTTCAATCAACTAATGCGACAGATGGAATTTGCCTTTCACAGTTGTACCAACTGCACTTGCGACGGCCATGGATGTGAACCTCAGCAATGAATCCCTTGTCTTCATCTCTGTTACATTTGCCACGATGGTTAGTTGTTATCCTTTGTATGTTAAAGATACTTGCCCGTGCTTTCGTAGTTGCTCTGGTTCTATGTTTCATGGGCTCATTTATAGTTCTATTTATCATCTCTTGCTACTTGGTCAACTTCAACTCTCTCTTTTTCTTTTCTTTTTTTTCCTTTTGCAGTGTAAATCGGCAGCTCCTATATTTCTTCTATTGTTTGCTTTTGCTTTCAGGTGAATTTTCTTCTTAATCTTTACCACATCAAAATTTCTGCAACTTTTCTGTAATTTTGCTAGGATGTCAAAGGACTAGCATTACCATCCTGCTTCAAAGAGTCATTATGATTTATATGGCCCATAAGTGTGTCTCACACTCCTTTAAGACCCCTTATTATGTTATAGTTTGTTTCAGAATTGATGTTTGGTATCTGTTCTCTGTTTTCGTAATCATCTAGTTAAATGTTTGTTTCGGTCTAGTAAAGTTTCATGGTTGCACGTGAATACCAAGTATTGATATTCTTGTCCCGGCTCTCTTTTCATCCTTCGATATCTGCTGGGAGTGGGATGGGAATCTTAATGCTTAAGAGCTAATTTTATGTGTTTGACCAAGTCGTCTTGGATGGCAACATCCTCATAGAGTCATGATATCCCCTGTTATCTAGGTTGTGCAGTGATGGCTGATTTAATCCTGCTCCTTGATATTATAACAAAGAAGGATCAATTTCTTTGCATAGAATGGCAGAATTTCATTATATATGCATTTGCTCTTGCCATTCCAAATCCCTCTCCTTTGTCCTTTGTTCATCTCCTATTCAAATCTCCTTACATTCCCTGTTCTATCTCAATGTTATGTTTAAAGGTTGGAGTCTCCCAGCTTTAAACTCTTGGGTATTATCATTGTCATCTCTATTGGAATCTTATTAACAGGTATGTAATGGATTTTTATTTTGTTTGTTCTATTTATTTATGGATTATGCCTTGCCAGTATTTTACTTTAGAAGCCCATGGTGCAGGAATTTACTAAAATTTAAGAATCAAGATGTCTTGGCCTCAATATTTATTCTGTAATTTTCTCTGGGGTGTCATAATGCTTCCTTTTTTGGCCTTGGCTTTTTTACTTTTATTTTTATTTTTATTTATTTTCTGCTTTCCAGTTGCAAAGGAGACTGCATTTGAATTCTGGGGTTTCATTTTTGTTATGCTTGCTGCTGTTATGTCGGGATTTCGCTGGTGCATGACTCAAATACTGCTTCAGGTACCATATACTTTGTGCTTCTTTCATCTTTTCTAGCAAAGATATGCCAGTTGCTTGGACTAACTTATTTCCGTTGTCTTGTTATCTTGGAAAAAAAAAAAAAAAAAAAACCATTGCATCCTGATGCCATTACTGATCTGAAGAAAGAGGCCTATGGTAAGTGTTTCTTTCATTTCTCTCACAGTAGTAGAACAACTTTAAGGGCCTACACGTTCTATGCTATTTTTTCTGTCTGTTTGGGTGCATGAGTGTTCTTTTTCCTTATAAATATACTGATCCATTCAACTCCATAAAAGTTCAGTGTTTCATAGACAGTGTTTCGTAGAAAATGACAGGTAAAATACAGAAGATAATGTTAATACTTGTACAAGAACATTAGATATTTATGTGGAGAGTTATATATTGGACAGTGTTAAAGTTTCTTGAAAACCTGGTCTTGTTGAATTTTTGTGGATTTTTGGCATTTGTTCAATCTGCTACATAGATACTAGTTTCTACTGTACAGGTGAAAATTACTTTTTGAGCTTATCTAAAAGAATTTACTCAAGCTTGCCATTTTGATCAATGTTATACTTTTTTATCTTTGGAATTGATTGCAATCTGATTACTTTCAATTTTATCCTCTCTTTCCATTTCCCTTTGCTTCTCCATGTCTCCACTCCTGACTTGGATATCTATGCATTAAGTTGACATATCTTAACATACTTGACATACGAATTACACTGACCTTGATGCACGCTTGTCTTGAGTTTTGTTTCAGGTTTAAAAGATCCACTGACCTTGATGAGCTATGTAGCTCCAGTGATGGCACTAGCAACCGCTTTTCTTTCCCTTTTGTTGGATCCATGGGATGAATTTAGAAATGATAAATATTTCAATAATTCACATCATATCACACGAAGTTGCTTACTGATGCTTCTGGGTGGAACACTGGCCTTCTTCATGGTAGGTACACTGTGTACATGGTGGAACTTGTATCACTTTCAAGCTGGTGTGTTATTTTTATATGTATATGTACACCATTTTCTGGTTTGTAATTTCAGAGTGGAGCTGCTTGGTGCTACTACTGTATAGGCTTTTGTGCTGGTCGCTACTTTTTTAGAGGTTTGACATGTCTTCACATTGTCCTTTTGTTGCAGGTTTTGACAGAGTACATTCTTGTCTCAGTGACAAGTGCTGTTACGGTTACGATTGCTGGTGTTGTCAAGGAAGCTGTTACCATTTTGGTATAGACTTCTCTCTAGGTCATTCTTACTTGTTTACATGGACATGTACCTTCAGAACTATGTGCTAAAATGTTCTGTAAAGGTTTGATTATTTTCCGCAGAAGCTCATTGTCATTCAGAGAGAATTAAAATCATTCTACAGTAAAATGTCCAATGAAAGATGAAACAGAAGATGAAAATTTTCCTCAACTCTTGTTATCTCCTGTTTATTCATTACTGAAATTAACTGGGTAGTCAGCTAGCCACATGGGAAGAACTGACCACTCCGACGTACTTTATCCAATAAAGATTATGTAATTTATGCTGGAGTGGCCTTCCATGATGTCAGCCATGAGAAAATAGTTTTATGTCTAACTGGTTAGTTAATTGATGACTAGGCTTTTTTGGTCCAGTAGCATGATGCTGCTTAGTGTATCTTGGTTCTTCTTCTTTTTTTACTTCTTCACTCACGCACTTACATTGTCATCGTCAGATGTAGAGTGTTAGCAATGACACCACATACCTACTGCAGTGATGTGTTGTACTTTGCATTGAATTTACCTATGAGTGTACTAGCTTGCATTTTTAAATATTTTATTTGTTGCACATTTTTATTAAGTTAATCCTATTCATGTGGAGTTGCAGAGTCATTTTATTTTGTACTCTATGATGTTTTTCAGGTTGCGGTGTTCTATTTCCATGATGAGTTTACCTGGTTGAAGGGACTTGGTCTCTTGACAATTATGGTTGGCGTCAGTTTGTTCAATTTGTACAAGTAAGTTCATGGGAGATGCAGTTGTATGTGTTCTTTCAAAATTATCTTTTTTTCATGCAGGATAAGTAAACCATGTAGTTAGATTTGGCACTGCTTTGTTTTCACTTTAAATCATTTGGCTTTTATCCTTTGTCACTCGTAATGAACATGCACAGATGACTAGGAAATGCATTTCTTACTCTCCTATTATTTTGATGTTCATTTTACTAGATAGTGCAGGTTTTTCTTCTGGGGTGCACATTTTACTTTATTGATTTCCTTTGAATATAGAAAAAATTAATGATGAAACGCCAGTGCCAACTTGTTTAATAAACAGATATAACATAGCAAATTATAAGATTTTGAACTTTTTGGATTATTGCCAAAAGACCCAAAACAGATATTCTACTCTGGGAGCTCAGATTTTTAGTTGCCAAAATTAGGTGGAAAACAGAAGAAGCCCATCACTTCTTGTTGTGAGAAATTTGAATATCCTGCTATGTCGATTATTCCTTGTTGCTAGACTCATTTAAGTAATGCAAGGCGTGCAGCATTACTTAAATGAGTCTCATAATATAATGTCATATAATACCTTGGAAAACCATGTTTGATATCAAACATGCAATGATGCAAATTATTAGAACTTGCATAAAAGAAGTTCACAAATTTGTATTTTGCTTATTGTAACTTTGAGATACTTTTAGGCCATGCTAGCGTCAAAGAGGCACAAGTCATCTGAATTCTCTTCAGGGTTGTAGCTCACCTTTTCTGTCGGTATTTAACTTGTCTAGGCAAACTAGTGGACTGCATAGTCCATTGGCAAGCAGTCTAGTCTTACACAGGCACAACCCTTTCAGTGTTACTTTGTCACTAGGTTTTTACTTGGCTCTTACATGTCTTTCTTCAATATGATGGCAAAAAGAGTTTATCCTGTGAAAGTTTTTCTCCTAACGAGGCTTTTACTCTATGGACTGACTGTTATGATTCTTAGTTCTCATCTCTTTATATGATTTGTTAGCTAAAATCACATGTTTAGTTCCTTGTTTCCGGTATGGTGTTACGCACTGATCATCTTCTTTGTTTGTTGATTCTGCAGATATCAAAAGCTACAAAAAGGGCATTGCGAAAATGATCATTCAGGACCACCTGCAACAGATGCTTCCGTGAAATATGTTATTCTTGAGGAGATGGAGGATCAAGATGATGAAACTTGACTACTGCAGGAATATGATCCTATACTCTTGATAAGTCTCAAGTGAGTTCATCTCCACCATAGCGGGATGACATAAAGTTGCTTGATATATCATGTCTGTTGCACTTCAATAAATCTATGGAACTGTGCTTTGATGTCATGCTTATAATTCTTGACTGCAAATGCATGATGATGCATAGCAGATATGCTGGTTGACCTGTTCTTTTTTCATTCAGGTCATTTTCTTGAAGCTTTGTGAAAATGCCTCACCACTTCTGGTGCTGAGTTTGGTTTCTCTGTAATGGTCACTGCAAGGCCCAGTCTGTTTTTGATATGAAGAGATGCATTTTGGAATATCAATAAGACTAAAGCCACGCATCCTTGCAACTTGATTGCCTGCGGTCAATTAAAAGCCGATGCTCTTTTCTCCAGCATAAGGCGGTCTTTGTTTCTACGCATCAAGACTGCTAAGCGGCAAACCTTTATTTCATGAGATGTAATTCCGAATTGGATTAGCCTTTTTGCCCTAAGATGTTAAGCGCTTAGACGACCATTGTATACTTAGAATTATTCTGAGCATTCTGCCTTTCGATTTTCTCCGTTTATTTTTACCCTTCCGACTCATTCGGCCCCATCGTGGGATCATGGCTGTAACATGTGGACCACTTAACGTGGCATCTATAGTGGAAGTCAGTTCTTTGTTAGGCAGTATCCTTATCTTTTTCCCTTTGATCTAATAATGCGAGATCTTTCCCGCACGCGAAAGCAAATTTATCTTGGACGTGATGTATCGTCTCTCGTCTCTCTCTCTCTCTCTCGCCTTGTGGAATGAGCAAGCGACAAGAAATAAGTGGGAAGCGTGTCTCAATATTAGTGGAATTGAACCATGTGGCTGTGTCCAGCCAAAAACGTTTTGTTCTTTACACTTCATATCCTTTCAATGATAGAAGCTCTCGAAGCGAGCACAGGTGCGATGATTGAAACTGAAACTTAGTGGCATAATCATAAGCAGCGACTGGAACTTATGCGCACACGAATGCCGTTATGGAAACTGCAGTGAGCTTGTCCCTTTGGTGCCTGAGGGCATCCCCTTTTTTGACTCGGTAACTATTTGCACCCGCAAAAAATGATATGTATTCCATACTGAGCGGACCTCCAGCGTTTGTTTTGGTTCCTAAGACACAAGGAAAGTAATGCTAACTAGAGGTTGCGATTGTTCTTGAGAATTAGTGAATAGGCGCTCGGTACTAATTTCTGTGGAATCAATCTTTCTTCATAGGAAGCCGACGGGAAGTTCAATAGGCGCGAAAGTCTTAAATAGACAGCTTTCACGAAGTCACGTTCTCTGTCTCATGCAATTATTTCGTTGGATAGTGACAAGAAATTTTCTTCCAAAGACTGTCCTCTCTTGTTGTGAATTATTGGTAAATTTCTCCATTATTTCTGGACACTTGAGTCCAAAGTTGGCCCCACATGCTATGGTTCAAGATTTCAACATAATATTTATGGTGCGGACCAGACGACGAAATTCTAAACAATTTAAATAGAATGAAGACGGCATTCAAAAACAGTTATGCGGTCAAAAATGTCATCCTGTTCTTCCTGAATTCATGACTATTGCTCAGTCGCACATAATCCCTTGCAAGAGACATTCCTTGTACCAAACTCTAAATGGTCTCTGGTGGGATGATTTCTTCTGGTCTCTTTGCTCCTTCTCCGAATCTCCTCCTGCTTCTCTTTCTCCTTCTTCTAGTACTCCTTCCATCACTAACTCTGGCCGAATCCTGGAATGGACCTTCATCGGTGAGCGTTCCTGCCGTGTGGAACGCCAGTGGACCTTATGACTACAATCTAACTCGAGCTGACGTTCAGGAGAGCATCAAGATCGTGCTTTATAGGCAAAACTCAGGGTCAAGTTTCTTTTTTGGCTTCACATGCTATCATGGACGTGTCTGCTCCTTTGGCCTGTTCATTTTCCAATCGATTGAGGACATGAAAAGCATCCAGCCACTGATCGTCTGGTCGGCTAACCATGGTAAACTCCTGAACGACACTGCCCAGCTGCTACTCACCGAGGAGGGCGATTTAGTCTTACAGGACGACCATAGAAACAAGATTTGGTCCACGGATACTGTTGGTGAGCATAAGTCAGCTGCGGGTTTAAACTTGACTGAAGCTGGAAACGTCATGCTCTATGATAGAAGCAACGCCATCATTTGGCAGTCCTTCGATCACCCTGTAGATTGTTTACTTCCTGGACAGGTGTTACGTCCCGGAATGAAACTAACGTCGCAAGGGCCAGATGGGAGGGCACTGATCTACACCTTCACCATTGAGGATCGCGTAGGCTTCGTTGCATCTGTAACAACACTCAGTTCTCCCCAAACTTACTACAGAACGAGTGATGTAAGCAAAATGAGAAGCAACATTGGACAGCTTGCAGCACGTTACACAAATGGAAGCTTCGGTGAGTTTAATCTCTCTGCCACATCACTGGCTCAGTTTATCATGCTGCAGTCTGATGGGCATCTGAGACATCACGTTCATGATGGGAAATATAATTGGAGTCAGGAGGATCTTCTTAAGGATAGGATCAATGGTTGCGGTTATCCACTGGTGTGTGGGAGTTATGGCATTTGTTCGGATATGTCTATAGGCCCCCAATGTGATTGTCCAAGTGAGACAGGATACTTCAAGCAAATTGAAGAGAGGCAACCGGCTAAGGGTTGCAATGCTAACATATCTATCTCTTGCAATTCCACGAATCAGACTTTTGCAGCAATTTATAATATCTACTACTTTGCTTTTTCTTATCTTATTCGTGCCGATATCCCAAACACGACGGTAGAGATTTGCAAGGAAGCTTGTTTGAGTAAAGGGTGCTCATGCACAATGGCACTATTTCGCAATAGAACTGCTTTCTTTGGTGGAGACTGCTATTTGTTATCAGACTCATTTTCATTGATGGATAACACTAACATGGGCCATACCCCAAATGCCTTAGCATTGATTAAAGTCGACAATGCTTCAGGAAATCCGATGTCATCATTGACGAGAAGGGGAAGGGTACGAACTATGATCATACTGGTGACTGCTGCTGGAGTCGTCTTGATGTGTTTAGTTATCATACTTTGCATTTTTGTCCGATGTAAGGTAAATGCAGATGATGTTGAGGATGATGATCCAGACTTACCAAAGCTGCAGATAACTCGATTCCCTTACAAGGACTTGAAGGACATGACTGGAGATTTCACCATCAAGCTAGGGGAAGGAGGATTCGGTTCAGTGTTTCTCGGAACTTTACCTAGCGGAGTTAGGATTGCAGTCAAGCGCCTTGATGGTTTTGGTCAAATAAAGAAGTCATTCTTGGTTGAGGCTGGAACCGTTGGCACTATCCATCATGTCAATCTGGTAAGACTACTTGGATTTTGTGCTGAAAAATCACAAAGGCTTTTAGTGTATGAGTACATGTGCAATGGCTCTCTTGAGAGGTGGATCTTCCATAAAGATCAAGAGTTTGACATCTGTTGGCAAGTGAGGAGAAAGATTATCCTGGACATTGCCAAAGGACTAGCTTATCTCCATGAGGAATGCCATCAAAAAATTATTCACTTAGACATCAAACCCCAAAATATACTTTTGGATGAACATTTCAATGCGAAACTTGCTGATTTTGGGTTGTCGAAGCTAATTGATAAGGACCAAAGCCATGTCATGACGACCATGCGAGGAACACCGGGTTATCTTGCTCCAGAATGGCTAAGCTCTATTATCACAGAAAAGGTAGATGTGTACAGTTTTGGCATTGTGATATTAGAAATCCTATGTGGGAGGAAAAATGTGGACCGCTCTTTGCCAAGTGATGAAGTGCATATGTTGACCCTCTTCAAGAGGCAGGCAGAACAAGAACAGTTACTGGACATGGTTGATAAGTCCAGTGGTGACATGCAGCTACATGGCCAAGAAGTTGTCAAGATAATGAGAATCGCAGCATGGTGTTTGCAAGATGATTATAGTAAGAGGCCTTCCATGTCTGCAGTGGTTAAATGCTTGGAGGGCTTAGTTAGTATAGATAGCTCAAATTATAGCTTCTCAGTTCCTTCCAGTGACAGCAAGCAGATTGTTGACGAAGCTACTCAGCTATCAGCCTTGCAATTGTCAGGTCCTAGGTGAAGAAGTCTAGTTTCCAATAAAAGCTCCGACACTTCGATGGATTGACTCCTTTGATAATGCTGAGGTTCTCAGTCCATCCAGACCACAGCTATAACATTGTGCATCAATTTGCCAAGCTAGCCTTGCCATCATCAGGTCCTGGGTGAACAGAACTTGTTCCGCTCATAAGCTCCCACTCATTAATTCTTTAAGAGCTCTCCCTGCATTATTAAACCTTTGGTATCAAGTCTTCCTGCAAGATAATGATACGAATGGGGTAAATCAGTTTCATTTCCAAACATAGGAGCAGACATAATCTCACTGGACAAGAGGATGATGAGCGATGGTGAAAGGCAGCATTTAAATGGGATATCCAAGTAAAACATTTCCTTTGTCTGCTTCGCATGCATTGGTTTGTTGTTCTCAAGCAAACACTGAGCCACTAACAAGTCTAATTTAAGGTATTTGAAGATGCTTGTCAACCTGTGCAATCTCCCACTCAGATCAGCTTCATTGAAGCTTTGTGAAAATGTCATGGTCACTTGCTTCCGGTCGAGCCCTGTTTTCTCAGGCTCGCCATTTTATTCGCAGCAAGGCCCGTTCTGCTTCTGATACGAAGACTGGCAACTTGTAATGCTAACAAGAGAACAGCAAAGCTGCACATCTCCATCTCGTGAGATGGACTCCCGATGGGATAGCCATTTTGCTGTATTTTCCAAGATGTTAACATGTGGAGGGCCGCTGTAAGCTAGAGCATTTTGAGCATCTGGCATCCCCATTTCCGCCATTTTCTTATACTCTGCCTTCTCATTTGGCCCGTTGTGGGATTTTTATTGCTGTGACATGTTACTGATTCATAGTGGAAGTCATTTCCTTTTTTGAGCAGTTTTCTTCCGTCGATAGTAGTGTCGTTGTTCTTTTCTCTAACAGTGTTTAATCTTTCCTGCGTGCGAAACCAAACTGTGCTACATGCTTTGCCTTGATGGTTGACTTTGTTTTCCCATTATCATCATTGAGACCTACCTGAGTTGTTAGCTCATCCGCAGCTAAAGCAGAGGCGTGGAGAACCTACAAAGATTGCAGATCCGTGCTTCTGGAAGAACTCAATGGCCAACAATCGACACGTAAGAGTCGTGACATTTTCTCCATTTCAAGAGATATAAAGGCCCTTGACATTACTTTTTGACCTCAGAAAAATCACTATCGCGCAATATGTCATGAGTAGATAATATGCTGAGATGTGACAAACATTCTAATTTGACCAAAACATTTAAAGGTCAGTATCTTGTTCATCAAGATAAAACCCAAAGTTGATGAAAAGTATGTATTTGCTAGAGTATAAAATTCTCAAACTAATATCACATTATTTATAGATGATATGAACCAAGACCATCATCTAGACAGCCATTCACAATGAATTTGGTTTGCATGGACAAAAGATCATATGACATCTTTTTAGGGAAAATTGTGTAAAAAGTTCTAAACTTATTGTAAGATGGCAAATTCAGTTCCAAACCTTTTGACAAATTGTCAATTTAATTATAAATCTTTTAATTGTGCCAATTTAGTTATAAACCTTTGAACGATCTCCCAAATAATTCATAAATCTTTTAATGAATTGCCAATTTAGTCATCCTGACTAATTTTGGTTGGACATCACTAACATGGCAGCTCAGTCAATGCCAGTTGTCTTACGTGGCATGATCGCACTGACATTGATAATTTTTTAATTTTTGAAAAACATTCAGAATTTTTTTATTGATATTTTCTTTTGTTTCCTTTTTTTTCCCCCTCTTTGTACAGAGGGCTGGTGAGGCCAGCGGCTGTTGGCCTAGAGCCTGTGACCTTTGCCAGCGCCTAGGCGAGGGCTGGTGATCCTTGCCGGGCCTTGGGTGAGGGCGTTTCCCTTGCCTCATCACATCTGGCAATGGTTTGCTGTTCTCAAGTGGACACTCTGCTCCCAACGAGTCTAATTTAATTTAATTGAAGATGCTTGTCAACCCGTACGATTCTCATTCAGATAAGCTTCATTGAAGCTTTGTGAAAATCTCTCGGTCACTTGCTTCTGGTCGAGTCTTGGTTTCTGGGGCTTGCCATTTCAAAGTTCATCAGTGACTAAAGCAGGTTGCAAATTAATAGCTTCAGGAACACAAAGGAGAACTTTTCGGTTTAAAGGAAGAGATTAAGAGGGGTTCGATAGTCTTTACCAAAAAAAAAAACAGAGGCATTCGATAGTACTTTTTGACCTTAGAAAAACCCAAATATCTTAGTCTACATATTTTTCATCAAGATAAAATTCAATGTGGATGAAAGTATGTACATCTCAGATATGGAATTCCTGAGTTGATATCGCATGATCTAGAGAGACTATGAATTAATATTATCATTTGGATGATTGTTGATGATAAATTTGATTCACATGGCCTAATGATCATATAATGCCTTTTCGAGATTCCCAATTAATGTAGTATATCGAAACTATCAAGAAGTTTTGAATTATTGTTGTCAAGAATTCACACGGCTGGAGATGAATCGTCTGATCGCTCCATGTGGGTTCCAGAATTACCATATAAAACGTGATTGGGCAATTCTCCTACCTTTAATGGGATATCTAGTGATTTTAGTTTTAAAGAAGTTTAACTCTTGATATTCAATCACTTAAAAAGGAAGAAAATAAGACCTGCACCATCAGCACACAAGTAAAAATTTAAGTTTTAATAATGGATAATATAGAACAGCAGGTAATGTTGACCAGTTAACCGCATCATCGCATAGATAGGGGACGGATTCGCTATCGTTTTCGTAAAAAAATTAGGGGGGGGGGGGGAATTAAATATAGTCAGCTCGTTCATCATTAGTGGTTCTAGCAAAATTAACATACTTCTGAAGAATTTATGAATATTCCATTTCAAGGTTTAAAGCCGTTAGATTAGAGAAGACATTTTTGATTAGATGCCATGCTTTGTTAACCGATGAACGAAAGGTGAAAATCTTATGAATTAACCGATCACATGGTGATGTTGTCACACGCAATTTCAAAAATCATGGGAATAAGACGAGAGTGTCGCGCACGTTGTAGCCTTTCCGTGGCTCGCGACAAAAATGGTGAAATCTGAAGGTCTAAAGATTGGCTACTACTCTTGTTACTTTTAAGAAGGTTGATTTTGTTAATAAAATTACTGGAAATCTCACGTGGTAGAGCCCCATAATGTCCATTGTTAATTGTCATGCATGGAGATATCTCCCACTTGTTTGATGTGAGGGAACGTGAGGTTCGGTCCTCAGGATGACCTTAGACTGTGCCCTCTAAATTTTGGGATGTTAAAATTGGGGTACTCCTTGAGAGAGAAAAGACAAGCTTTTCTCTCCATTTAAGGATTAAGACGTATAAGTACCGACATGTTACAATAAAAAATATAGTCTTGTTAGCCCACTCGGCAAGCGAGTTGACCCTCAGCGGAGCTCCTATATTGTGGTGAGGTACCGCCTTAAGTACCGCCATGTCTATTGGCAATTGTTATACACGGCCATGCCACCCACTTTTTTGACATGAGGAAGCGTGAGTCTTTTGTTGACTATTTTAAGCCTTCGTTTATTAAGAAATTCTCAAACTAATATCCATGATCTATGGAACATATGAACCAAGATCATCATCATCTAGATAGTCATTCACAATGAATTTGGTTTGCATGGACAAAAGATCATATGATTTTTTTAAGAGAAAATTGTTCAAAAAGTCATCAATATATAATACGGTGGTCAATTCAATTTTATATCTTTTGAGAACTTATCAATTTAGTCATAAATTTTTTAATTATGTTAATTTAGTCTTAAATATTTTAACGATTTGCCAAACAACTCCTGAACCTTTTAATGAATTGCCAATTTAGTCATTCTTGCTGATTTTGATTGTATATTGCCGACGGGGTGGCCCAATTAGCGGCTGTCGTCTTATATGGTGCGATTGGTACTGCCGTGAGAATTTTTCCCCCTTTTTACAGAGGGCTGATGACCTCCACCGGCTCTGGGTGAGGGCCGGCAACCCCCCAGAGCCCTGGGCGAGGGCGTTGCCCTTGCCTCACCAGATCTGGTGAGGTTTTGTTGTTCTCGAGCAAACACTGAACCCCAATGAGTCTAATTTAATTTATTTGAAGATGCATGTCAACCTAAACAATTTCCATTCGGATCAGCGTCGTTGAGGCTTCGTGAAAATGTCTCGGTCACTTGCTTCTGGTCGAGTCTGGTTTCTTGGGCTTGCCATTTTAAAATCACAGCAAGGCCCCTTCCGTTTCTAATGCGAAGACAGGCAACTTGGAATGCTAACATGAGACTGCTGAGCAGCACTTCTTCATATCATAGGATGGACTTCCGATGGGATGGTCGTTTAAGATGTTAAGCCTGTAGAGGGACACTTTAAGCTAGAACGTTTCGAGCATTCGGCTGTTTCCTTTCCGCCATACTCTTCTACTCTGCCTTCTCATTTAGGCGGCCATCTTGGGATTTGAATTGCTGTAACATGTGAACGCATTAGGAGTCATTTGTCACGGTTTGTGATTCTCCGGTACTCGTGAACCTAAGTGAGTGAAGCTTGGGATTATCAGGTGAAAATTAAGTGATGTAAAGGAGATGAATACAATTGACTTGTGAGAGTAATGTTAAGACGATCAGTGCTAGAAGTTCTAGGATAAAACGTATATATATTTTTGGAGCTCTGAAGGTGGGGTTGACTTCCTGTGCACAAATTGATCGGGAGTGGACATCGCTCTCATGATGAGTGAAACCAGTTGTGGATTTTAAAGCGATCTGTTGTCTCACTCAATGGATTTTATGCTCGAGTTAAGTTCGGTGTAGTATGGATCTAATGTGAAAAAGCTATTTGCTGTATTATTTTATGGAACAACTATAGAAGGAAGGTTGGCCTAATATTATTTGCTCACTAGGCGTTGCGTGGGCTTTTCTGCTATCAAGAAATTGCCGACTCATGATGTTTGAGCAGTTCCCCTCAGTTAATAGCAATGCTCTTGCTTGTTTTTCTAAGAATGTTTTATCTTTTTTTTTTTGGTAATGAAGAATGTTTAATCTTTCTTCCGTGTAAAACCAAACTATGCTATTGATGCATTGTCTCGACGGTTGCCCAGTTCTCTACTAATTGTTTTCCCATTATCATCACCGTGACTTACCTGAAATCTTGTTCAGTTCATCAGCGACTTAAGCAAGTTGCAAATCAATTGCTTCTGGAACGCAAAGGAGAACTTTTCGGTTTAAAGGAAGAGATTAAGAGGTGTTCGTGATACCCTTTGACCTTAGAAAAATCCGTGTAGTCAATATATTTTTCATCAAGCTAAAATCCAATGTGGATGAAAGTATGTACATCTTGGGATACGAGATTCCTGAATTGACATCGCATGATCCATAGATTATATGAATTAAGATTATCATTTGGATATTTTTGATGATAAGTTTGGTTTAAATGGCCCAATGATCATATAATGTCTTTTCGGGATTCCCATTAACGTAGTATTTTGAAACTATCAAAAAGTTTTGAATAACTGTTCTCAAGAATTCACTCCATATGGGTTCCAGAATTGCCATATGATATTATTTGTAAAATATATAAAATGTAATCGGGCAATTCTCGTACCTCTAATGAGATAACTAGTGGTTTTAGTTTTAAAGAAGTTTAACCCTTGATATGGTCAGCTTGTTCATCATTAGTGGTCTAGCAAAATTAACATATATGATAAGAATTTATGAATTTTTCAAGGTTTAAAGCCGTTAGATTAGAGAAGATATTTCTAATCATAAGTCATGCTTTGTTAACCGATTGATGAAAGATGAAAACCTTATGAATTAACCCATCACATGGTGATGTTGTCACATGCAATTTGGAACATCAAGGGAATAACACGACAGTGTTGCGCACGTTGTAGTCTTTCTATGGCTCGCGATAAAAATGGTGAAATTTGAAGGTCTAAAGATTGGCCTGTGTTCTCATTACTTTGAAGTTGACTTTGTCAATAAAATTATTGGAAATCTCACACGGTAGAACCCCACCATGTCCATTGTCAATTGTCACGCATGGGATATCCCCACTCTTTTGACGCAAGAAAGCATGAGATTCAATCCTTGGTATAATCTTAAACTATACCCTCTAAATTTTGGGACATCAAATTTGGGATATTCCATGAGAGAGAAAAGGCAAACTTTTCTCCACAATTGAGGGTTAAAGTGTGCAGGTACCAGCATATTAAAATAAGGAACAAAATCTTGTCAGTCCACTTGTCCAGCGAGTTGGCCCTTGGTAGAGCTCATATATTGTGCTGAATTATCGCCTTAACTACCGCCATGTGTATTGGCAATTGTGATACACGGCCATGCCTCCCACTTTTTTGACACGAGGGAGCGTGATTTTTTGTTGATTATTTTAAGCCTTCATTTATTAAAAAAATAAATCAAGAAAATAAGTTCATAATTTTGAATAGACTTAATTTCTCTTGTATTGTGTTAAAATAAAGAACATAATCCTATCAACCCACTTACCAAACGAGTTGGCCATCAGCGGAGCTCCTCTATTGTGATGAGGTACAACCTTAACTATTGCCATGTCTATCGTCAATTGTCATGCATTGGGCATGCCTTTCACTTTTTTGACTTAAGGGAACGTGAAATTTTTTGTTGACTGTTTTAAGCCTTCATTTATTAACAAATAAATCAAGAAAATAAGTTCATTATTTTGACTTGACTTAATTTTTCTTGTATCATGTATACTCGATATTTAAAAATTGAACTAATACGAGTTTAATAAGCATAATAAGCACTTGCTAACATGGGAATGACCCGATTTCATGAACAAAGAACTCAATTTATCTTGTATTAGCTTGATTTCACATTCTTTTTTGGGGATTGTTTTCATCCATTGATGTTCATATAATTACTATTGGCGTGTGTTAGATTTCGTTTATGGTTCTACTTTCAACATATTTTACCCAAAAGCTTGAGGTTAGTATAACGAGGAAAGAAAAAACTTGCATGAGTGGAGCAGAAACACGGTGAGGATATGATCTTTCCATTTCATATCTGGGCAATCCATTCCAGTCTAGACTCATGATTTCCTTTATCTATGCTATTTCATAGACTTGGAGTCATTTGTCTAAAGTAAGTTCTTTTTGACTCTAAGGAAACATGTTCATTACGTATACAATAAGCTAGTCTTACCCTATTAACACGCCTAGTTGATCAGAAGACGGTCTGTGTTTTTTATCCTAATTAGGATCAGCTACCCACTTTAACTTTTGTCTAAAAAGGCCATCTTGGAGACAGAGCCGGTCTAAAGTTGATAGAAGAGTCGACGGTATAACGGGCCGAATAAGACTTCCAAAGATTTTTTATTTTGCTAACAGATCGTGTTGTTGAAGGAATATGGGAAAAACTACGGGCTTTTTAAATTGAAAAAAAAAATTCATAAAAAAATATCAAATTATATTCATTATAACATATTTACCCTAAATTTTTTATATCTCCAACAACTCTAAATTTGTATTTAAATAACACATCTACCTTTCGTTATATTCTATTAAAACGTGCTGTTAAAAGTCTGAAGTGATTCTGACGGTTGCTAATTTGGCCCTCCGTGAGCGCCACGTCAAATAGCTTAACATCAGAAAAAGATTAAAAATAAAAATAAAAAAGAAAAAAGAGAAATTTTTTTCGAGATTATTGTTCACCATCTTGCTTGGCCAAAGCTCCTCCACACTCGTCCATTGTTACCCAATAATCTCACATGGTATAAAAGTTAAAACTCTTGAGTTTAAAATTTTTCATGTCCAATTTGCTTCCCCAAATAAAGATTTGAACTCAATATCCCCTATTTTGATATCATGAAAAATTATCAAAATATTCTTGATTTAATATTTAAATATTCTATCAATTCATATCACATTGTTCATATTGGTGATCAATTTACCAAGCTAGCCTTGTAATTATTAGGTTTTGGGCAACCAAGACTTGGTTCGCTTATAATCTCCTGCACATTAATTTAAGAAAACCAATTTTAATTAATGAAAATATAGCATTATAGATAATGTCGATCAATTAAATAAACCGGCTCACCAATAAAGGATGGTCTTGCTAATTTTCTTTATGAAAAAAATTAGGGATCGAAATAAATATAATCTCTCATCTTATCTGTAGTAGTTATAGCAAAATTAGAAATTTCAAAAGACATTGTGAATTTTCTATTTCTAAGTTTAAGCCATTTCGATTAAGGGAATATTTCTAAATAGATGTCAAATTTTCGTCAACCAATTGATAAAAGATGAAAGCCGTATAATTTAAACAATCACATGTTATGTTATAACACACAGGAGTTGCGCTTGTTTTAGCAAATATATAATTTAAGCAAACATGAAGACACTAGGTCCGCAATAGAAACAGAGCAATCTGATGAAGTTATGAACAAAGAAAGAAAGTTTGACTTCGTCAATAAAGTTGCTGGAAATTCACGTGGTAGTTCCCCACCACCGTGTCGATTGTCATGCATGGGATGGCTCCCACTTTTTTGACGTGAGGGGAACGTTGAATTTTTGTTAACTGATTTAAGCCTTCGTTCATTAAGAAATACATCAAGAAATTTTTCATAATTTTAAATACACTTACTTTTTCTTGAAGCTTGTATACTATTGAACTAGTTTGTATTAAATGTGTATAAGCACTTGTTAATATAGCCACGACCCAATTACATAAACGAGAAGTTTTAACTCAATTCATCATGTATTTGCTTAAACTCACAATCTCTTCAATGTTTGTATTCATACATTGATGCTTATATAATTACTATCAGAGCGTGTTTGATTTGATTTAGGATTTTGCTTTTGACATGTTTTATCCGAAAGTCTTGAGTTTCGTATAATGATAAAAGAAAGTACTTGTATATGTGGAGTAAAGACATGGCATGAATACAGTTTTCCACATCTATATTTGGATAACCCATTTGGGTTTGGGCTTATGATTTACTTCGTCTATGACATTTTAACTTTTTCGTCTTTGAGAAAATGTGTTACTCACATACAAAACAGGTTAGTCTTACCCTAATTGCACGTTTGATTGATTGGAAGATTGTCTTAAGTTTTTGTCAAAATCAGGATCATTGACCATCGTTAACTTTTGTCTCAAAGGTCATCATGGAGATTGAGCTGGCATAAGGTACATAGAAGAGTGATTTAGTAAAGGAGCCGAACAAGACTTCCAATGATCTTTATTTTGGTAACAAATTATAAAGAATTCTAATTTTTTTAATTTAACTAGCATTTTCTTTTATTGAATTCAATATTGCTTATTAACGTTCATAACACAAATTCATTTTGGTTAAAGATAATATTATTGATTTATTATTATAGGAGTACAAGAAATAGTTAATACTTAATTCTGCATAATTTAAAAAATTAGCTCAATCCCCCTACCCACGATTTCTTTTAAATCTCAAAAAATTGCACTCTTTCCATGAAATACATTTAAACTTTCCAATTAGCATCTTATTACCTCCTAAGGATTGACCTTATATGCATTTGAACTCATAATAGAATACCTACATATCTTATCAGTGTTCTCAATACTCCATTCAGCAAATTTCTTTTCATTTTATGTATTTATTTATTCATAAGTGATCCTCTTGAATTATTCTTCGAAAGTAGTTACTTTCGTGGACCATTGTGTTTTTCATTTAGCATGTGAATGATCTCAACTAAAAGGTAAGAGAGATTTTTTGTGGTTCGATGCAGGAATAAACTTATTCCAAACTTTGAAGTCTTTCAACAGCAAAGAGACCTCTTGTTTATAAAACGCATCATCATTCGCAGATCTCTAGTACTGGAGGCATTCCTTCCTCCTCTAATTCCCACTCGAAACACCTGACCTTACTTGCAAACAACCCGATGGTCCTACCTGGTCGGATAATCCCTTCTTGTTTCCCCGCTCCTTTTCGGAGCTGCTTCCTCCTCCTCCTACTTCCGCCACTAACCATTGCCAAATTCAGGAATGGACCTTCATCGGTCAGTGTTCCCGCCGCATGGACTGCTAATAAACCTTACGACTTCAATATAACCGGTGACGGTGTCAATGTCGGTGTCAAGGTTGTGCTTTCCAGGCCAAACTCAGGATCAAGTTTCTCGTGTGCCCTTATGTGCAATAATGGCAGTAGCTGCTTTTTTGGCGTTTATACTTTCCAACCGACTCAACACATGGAAGACATCCGTCCATACGTAGTTTGGTTCGTCGGTTACAAACACATGAAGGACACTGCCCAATTGCTGCTCACCCAGGAGGGCGATTTAGTTTTACTGGGTGACGATGGAAAAAAAATATGGTCCACAAGTACTGCTGGCAAGTCAGTTGTAGGCTTAAACCTGACTGAAGTTGGAAATCTCGTGCTCTACGACAGGAATGACGCCATCATTTGGCAGTCTTTCGATCATCCTGGAAACTCAATTCTTCCTGGACAGGAGCTACGTCCTGGCATGAAGCTGACAGCGACATTAAAAATGCCGGATGGGACAATGCGGGTCTACACGTTCTCCACGGATGATCATATAGGCTTTGTCGCATCTGTAAGGGCAGCCCACTCTTCTCAAATTTACTACCGAACGAGCAATGTAAGCAAAATGAAGAGCGACAGTCGACAGGTTAGAGCACTTTACAAGAATGGAACCTTCGGTGAGTTTAAATTTTCCCCAACATCATTGCCTCAGGTCATCACTCTGAAAGGTGACGGGCATTTGATGCTTTTTGTTTATGATGAGTTCTCCAATGTTTGGAAGCCGATGGATCTTCTTCAGAATCAAGTTGATGTTTGCGCTTATCCATTCGCGTGTGGAAGTTATGGCATTTGTTCACGTGGCTATCAGTGTGGGTGTCCCCGTGAGACAGAGCAAATTGGAGGGAGGAGTCTGGCTTACGGCTGCAATCTCAGCTCACCGATCTCTTGTGATTCACTCAATAACACTTTCAAAGCAGTTGAGAGTGTGACCTTCTTTGCTTTGAAGAACAATAATATTAGTGCGGACATCTCAAACACAACTGTGGAGAGTTGCAAGGAAGCGTGTTTGAGAAAAGGGTGCTCATGCACCATGGCACTATTTCGTAACCAAAGCATTCTCTCCGGTGGAGACTGCTACTTATTATCAGATTCATTTTCCCTTATGAATGGCTACGGTCAGTATTCCAGCTTAGCATTTATCAAAGTCAACAACAGTTCAAACTTGTCAGTGTTTCCAAGAAAAAGGAGGAGAAGAGCAGTGTTAATACTAGGGATTAGTGTTGGAGCAGTTTTGATGATTTTAATTAGCCTTTTGGGATTTATATTCCAAGTGTGATGAGAAAAAATGATGTCGATAGTAATGATGATCCAGACTTACCAATGCTTCAGATAACTAGATTCACTTATGAGGACCTGAAGGCCATGACAGGAGATTTCACCATCAAGCTTGGGAAGGAGGATTTGGCTCGGTTTTTCTTGGAACTTTACCCAGCGGCATTAGGATTGCAGTCAAGCGCCTTGATGGTTTTGGTCAAATGAAGAAGTCATTCTTGGCCGAGGCCGAAACAATTGGCACTATCCATCATGTTAATCTGGTAAAACTACTCGGATTTTGTGCTGAAAAATCATTTCGGCTTTTAGTCTATGAGTACATGTGCAATGGTTCTCTTGATAAGTGGATCTTCCATAAAGACCACGAGTTTGACATCTGTTGGCAAGTGAGGAGAAAGATTATTATCGACATTGCCAAGGGACTAGCCTATCTCCATGAGGAATGCCATCAAAAAATAATTCACTTAGATGTCAAACCCCAAAATATACTGCTGGATGAGCATTTCAATGCGAAGCTCGCTGATTTTGGGTTGTCAAAGATAATTGAGAAGGACCAAAGCCAAGTCATGACGACCATGCGAGGAACACCAGGTTACCTTGCTCCAGAGTGGTTAAGCTCTATAATCACGGAAAAGGTAGATGTGTACAGTTTTGGCATTGTGATGTTAGAAGTCCTATGTGGGAGGAAAAATGTGGATCGCTGTATGCCGAGTGATGAAGTGCATATGTTGACCCTTTTCAAGTGCAAAGCAGAGCAAGAACAGCTACTGGACATGGTCGATAAGTCCAGTGGTGACATGCAACTACACGGCCAAGAAGCTGTCAAGATGATGAAAATCGCAGCATGGTGTTTGCAAGATGATCATAGCAAAAGGCCGCTCATGTCTCAAGTGGTTAAATTCTTGGAGGGCTCAGTTGATATAGAAGATGGCTTGAGATACAGCTTCTCAGTTCCTTGTAATAACGGTGGTCATAGTGTTGATGATGCTACTCAGCTATTGCCGTCTCAATTATCAGGTCCTAGGTGAACCAGACTAGCTGCGGATCTGAACTCTGACGCTTAAGTGGGCTGGCTTCTTTTGGTGTTTCTACCATATATACTTTTTTTTTGTCTCCTAGTCGTACTTATGATCCAATAATCTAAGTCGCTTGTCATTTTCGTTAATTAGTTTGCAGGAGACAATGCTCACTTCCTTCACTCTTTCTTGGTTTTCATTCTTGTAGGATACCTTTCGTAAATCGCCATACTGTTTCTTGTGGTCATGACTACATTAGATAATTTTTCTCATTTCCAAACAAAGCAGGAGCAGGTTGACACACAAAGCACGTGGTCCAATTTGAAGTGTTTCTAGGCCTCATTCATGTCAAAGATCATGTAAGATTACTCGAAAATGTAAACTGCAAGTTTTTCTATCCCAACCCCTAGTAAATGAACACATTATTAAATAAGCATATTATCCTTTTGGAAGAAAGAAAATTTTCTTCTCTAAATCAAGATGTGTGATGCGTCAGATTACTCATTCGCATCTTGAACACCATAATTCGAGTAAGAAGATGGTTGACTGGGATGAAATAGAAACTGTCTATAGAAAGGGTTGCTGGTAAGAGTTCCCAAGTATGCTGATATGTACCAAATTAAGAATCTCAGTTGCATAAAACCAAAAAAAGAAGGTAAACTTGGCTAGCTATGGTTTTACGAAACCTCATGGTTAAAGGTGTATGTACATTTTGCCAAATGCAGGAAAATTTAGAGAGAATAAGGTTTTGCTTTATTATAATATGTCTTGAATTTGAGCTCAAAGTGAAAGTCTAAATATTTCAAAATAGATATTTTACAAACGTTCGAAATTGAGGAAAAAAGACTAGGAAATTGATTACCGAATTAAAGTCCGGATCTGCGTTGGAGTATTTGGCCACTGAAATAGGAAAGTCTGAATGCGGGACTTTGACTTTGACTTGCACGTGGACTTAATCCACAAGAAAGGAAAGAAATGAAATCCTAACTGAAGTCGGCCAAAGAAAGGGTAAAATAGGAAAGTCCAAGTTGGATTTCGACAGAATTATCCAAGTTTCCTGTTTGGAGATGAAGTTGGCTGCTATATGCACCATAGATATTATATTATATATTCATCATGAAATCTCCAAGAAGAGCACGCCTTTGTTGATGCATGCAATAGTGAAGCGCTGTTTTTGAGTGCCTGAGCAGTGGGCTGTCTTCATGAGTTTCGTTCGTGAAATTACATAGAGAAGTTTTCTTTTGGTGTTTGTAGCCGTAATTTTGTGGTAAGATTTGTCAATTCTTTGTGAGATTGAGAGATTATTTCGTGAGAAATTATGAGGTTAAACACAGCGTGAGTTATTGAGTATAATTGAGACTTGGGAATTACTGAGAGTGTTTGAGTGATTCGAGTGTATGATCTCAATTTTTTTATAAGTGATTCTCTTGTATCATTCTTGGAAAATAGTTACTTTCTTGGACCATTGTGTTTTTCATTTAGCACGCAAATTGTGACAACCCAGGCGACTATGTGCGGGGAGAAGGGATGGCGATGCATTTGTGCCTTAGTCTTCAGATGTGTGCAAGGAGGGGGGACATGTCTCCTGTCCCATATCGTTTAGGAGGAGTCCTAGGCTAATTTATAAGGCTTGAGTTCTCTACTTTGTGTAACGCGTTTTAAAGCTATGCGGGTCTCAATCCAATGGTAGTCCTAAGTCTTTACAAATGGTATTAGAGCCAACTCTCAACTACATATAGGGCCACAATGAGGAAGTTGTTGTATATCAAAAGGATTAAAAAAATTTCATTAATTGTCCTCAAGCATTCACACAGTTGGAGATGAACTATCCGATCACGCTAGATGAGTTTTAAGAAAATTATTATCCGATTTGCTTGTAAAATATATAAAATGAGATTGGGCAATTCTTGTACCTTTAATGAGACATACAGTGATTTTAGTTTTAAAGAAGTTTAACCCTTGATATTCGATCACTTGAAAGGAAGAAAATAAAACCCAAACCATTAGTATACGAGTAAATATTAAGAAAATAAATTTTAATAATGGAAAAATATGGCATAACAGGTAATGTTGATCAATTAAACACATCATCTCATAGATAAAGGACGGACTTGCTATTGTTTTTCACGATAAAAAAATTGGGGATGGAATTAAATATTGTCAGCTTGTTTCATCATTAGCGGTTCTAGCAAAAATTAACAAATTTCAGAAGGATTTATGAATTTTCTATTTCAAGGTTTAAGCCATTTTGATTAGAGAAGATATTTCTCATCATATGTCATGCTTTATTGACCAATTGATGAATGATGAAAACCATATAATTTAACTAATCACACAATGATGTTGTAATACACAATTTGGAGCATCATGGGCAATTGGGAATAGACAAGAGAGCATTGCACACATTGTAGCCTTCCTGTGGTTCGCAATAGAAATAGTGCAATTTGAAGATTTAAAGATTGGCTTTTGTTCTCGTCACTTACTTCTAGGAAGGCCAACTTCATCGATATAATTGCTAGAAGTCTCACGTGATAGTACCCCGACTGTGTCTATTGTCAATTGTCATGCATGGGATGTCTTTCGCGGAATTTTTTTTTGACTGTTCTAAACCTTCATTTATTAAGAAATTAATCAAGAAAAAAGTTCATAATTGTGAATAGACTCAATTTCTCTTGTATCATGGATACTCAATATTCAAAAATTGAACTAATTGGAACTAAATATGCATAACAAGCACTTGTTGACATGGAATGACTGAGGGAAAAAAAAAACATGGGAATGACCGGATTACATGAGTGGAGAAGTTTTATCACTCAATTCATCATGTATTTGCTTAATTTCACTATCTTTTTGGTGATTGTTTTCACTCATTGATGTTCATATAATAACTACTGGTGTGCGTTTGATTTGGTTTATGATTCTACTTTCAACATAAAATCTTGAGGTTAGTATAATGAGGAAAGAAAATGTTTGTATGTGTAAAATAGACACAACATGAGTATGACCTTTCAATTTTATATTCGATCAATCAGCTGGGGTCTGAACAAATATAATTTTGTTCATCTATAGTACTTTATAGACTTAGATTAATTCGTTTAAAATAAACTTTTTCAACATTAAAAATGTGTTATTACGTACAAAACGAAGTTTTTCTTAGTCTACGGCACGTTTAGTTGATTAGAAGATAGTTGTCCCATTAGGATCACCGACACCCTATAAAGGTAGAGCTGGTCTAAAGTTGATAGAAGAGTCGACGGAATAATGGGCCCAAGAAGACTTCCGATGATTTTTATTCTGCTAATAGACGATGTTGTTGAAGGAAAATGGAAAAAAATTGGGCTTTTTAAATTGAGAAAAAAAAAAGCCAAAAAAATATTAAATTACATTTATTGTGATATATTTATCTCAAATTTTTTATCATAAAAAATTTCTAAATTTGTATTCAAATATCACGTCTATCTTCGGTTCTAACACGGTGCTACATGAGCGCCACATCGGATAGATCACATCATAAAAAATTTAAAAATTAAAACTAAAAAAGAGAAAAAACAATCCAAATTACTATCCATCCTTCCACTCGGCCAAAGCTCCTCTGCACTCGGTCCATTGTTGCCCTTGGACCTCCAACTTCCTTCGTTGGCGCTTGCTCGACCCCCACTAGATCTAGCCATGGTGCTTGTGAGCTTTGAGGTCGGATTTGGCTTCAAAGCCTGGATGGATTAGTTAGTGTAGATAGCTCAAGTAATGGTGTCCAGTCACTGCAAGCGAATTGTTCGACGAAATTACACAGCTATTAGCCTTGCAATTGTCAGGTCCTAGATGAATCAACTAGTCTCCATCACAAGCTCTTACGCTTCTATGGATAGACCACTGTGACTGTGCTGAGCTTCTCCCTTCGTTCATGATAGACTATTTAAATATAAAATCAAGAACATTTAAACAATCTCACATGATAAAAAATAAGTCTTGATTTCAAGTCTTTTCAAACCCCCATTTGTTTCCTCAATCAAAGATTTGAACTCATGACATATTACTTTAATACCATGAAAGATTATTTAAATATTCTATCAATTTAGATCACATCGATCGCATTACCGATCAATTTACTGAGCTAGCCTTGCAAACATCAAGTCCTGGGTGAGCTGGACTTGGTTTGCTTATAAGCTCCTACACATTAATTTAAGAAAACCTATTTTGATAACAAAAAACATAGCATGACAAGCAATGTTGATCAATTAAATGGACCGGCTCATCAATAGAGGATGGTCTAGCTATTGTTCTTTATGAAAAAATTAGCAGTCAAAGTAAATATAATTGCTCACCTTATCTTTAATAGTCATAGCAAAATTAGTAATTCAGTAGATATTATGAATTTCCTGTTTCAAGATTTAAGCCATTTAGATTAAGGGTAATATCTCTAAATAGAACCAATTGATAAAGGATGAAGAACATATAATTCAAGCAATCACGCGTTATGTTAAAACACGCAGGAGTTGCGCTTGTTTTAGCCTGAACCGGTCCGCAGTAGAAATAGTGCAATTTGATGAAGTATGAACAAAGAAAGGTGAGACTTCGTCAATAAAGTTGCTGGAAATCTCACGCGGTAGCACCCCGCCACCATGTCCATTTTCTTGCATGGGGATGACCCCCACTTCTTTGACATTAGGGGAACGTTGAATTTTTGTTAACTGATATATAGCTTCGTTCATTAAGAAATAAATCTAGAAATTTTTTCATAATTTTGAATACACTTACTTTTCCAGGAATCAGGTATTCTCAATATTTGGAAATTGAACTAGTTCGTACTAAATGTATATAAGCACTTGTTAACATGGCCATGACCCAATTACATAAACAGAGAAACTTTATTACTCAATTCATCTTTGCGTTTGTGTTCACACATTAATCCTTATATAATTAATATTGGAGCGTGTTCGATTTGGTTTAAGATTCAGCTTTCAACATGTTTTACCTGAAGGTATTGAGATTAGTATGACATAAAGGAAGTGCTTGTATATGAGAAGTCAAGACACATCACAAATGCGGTTTTCTAAATCCATATTTGGATAACTCGTTTAAGTCCGAGCTCATGATTTACTTCACTTATGGTATTTTGTACACTTAGAGTTATCCGTCTGAAGTCTTTTTCGCCTTAAAAAAAACGCGTTACTTACATGCAAAGTAGGTTCGCCATGCCCTATCTACACGTTTGGTTGATTGGAAGATTGTTTAAGTTTTTGTTAATGTCAGGATCAATGATTATGTTTAACTTTTGTCACAAAGGTCGTCATGTAGATCGAGCTGGTCTAGGGTAAATAGAAGAGTCGACGTGGCAAAGGAGCCGAACAAGACTTCCAGTGATCTTTATTTTTCTAACACATGAACGAGAATTCTATTTTTTTAAATTTAACTAGTATTTTCTTTTACCGTACTCAGTATTGCCTATTAACGTTCATAACATAAATGATTTTAGTGAAAGATAATATTCTTGATTGATTTTTTTTATTTTAAGAGTACAAAGGAACGGTTAATACTTATTTTCCCTTAATTTCATAGGTCCGCTTAATCCTGCTACCTATGATTTTCTTTCAAATCCAACAAAAAATTGCTCTCTAAACTTAACCCTTTGTTATTACATTTAAACTTTCCAAATAACATCTTGTACCTCCTCATGATTAACTTTATATGCATTTGAACTCATAATTAACCAATAGATAATTTGTAATTGGAGTACTTACATATCTTATCAATTATCAATACTCCATTCGGTAAGCTTCTTTTCATTTTATGTCTTTATTTATTTGTTAGTGAAAAATAAGGAAGTGAGAGAGATTTTTCACAGTACGACTAGGAATAGAATATTCCAAACTTTAAGTCTTCCAATGGGAAAGAAATCTCTTGTTTATAAAAGGCATCATCATTCGCAGATCTCCAGTACTAGAGGCGTTCCTTCTTCTTTTAGTTCCCACTCGAATCACCTGGCCTCGCTTGCATACAACTCAATGGTCCTACTTGGTTGGATAATCCCTTCTTCCTCTGCTCCTTTTCCGAGTCTCCTGCTCCTCCTCTTTCTACTACTTCCGCCACTAACCATTGCCAACTTCACGAATGGACCTTCATCGGTCAGTGTTCCCACCGTATGGATCCCCAGTAAACCTTACGACTTCAATATAACCCATCTCAATGCCAGTTTCAAGGTCGTGCTTTCCAGGCTAAACTCAGGACCAAGTTTCTTATGTGGCTTCATGTGCGATGGCAGCGGCTGCTATTTTCGCCTATTTATTTTCCAACCAACACAAGACATTCAAAACATCAGACCATGGACAGTTTGGTGGATTCGTAGCAAATCCAAGATCGACACTGCAGAAATGCGACTCACCCAGGAGGGCGATTTAGTTTTCCTGGGTGCCAATGGAAAAAAATTTTGGTCCACAAATACCAGTGGCAAGTCAATCGTAGGCTTAAACTTGACTGAAGTTGGAAATCTCGTGCTCTACGACAAAAAAGACACCATCATTTGGCAGTCTTTCGATCACCCTGCAAACATAATTCTTCCTGGACAGGAGCTACGTCCTGGCACGAAGCTAAAAGCGACATCAAGAGGGCCGGATGGGACAGTGCGGTTATACAAGTTCACCCCTAAAGATCATGTAGGCTTTGTTGCATCTGTGAGGGCAGCCTCTTCTCTCTTAATTTACTACAAAACGACCAATGCAAGCAAAATGAAGAGCGACAACGGACAGGTTGCTGCACTTTACAAGAATGGAACCTTCGGTGAGTTTGAATTTTACCCAACATCATTGCCTCAGTTTATTAGTTTGGGGCCCGATGGGCATTTGAAACGTTATGTTTATGTTGAAGACTCCAATGATTGGAGCCCAACCGATCTTCTTGGGAATAAAATTGGAAATTGCAATTATCCACTTGTATGTGGGAGTTTTGGCATTTGTTCACATGCTGGCTATGGTTGTGGGTGTCCAAACGAGACAAAGCAAATTGAAGCGAGGGCTCCATCCTTCGGTTGCAGTCGCATCTCCTCTTTCTCTTGTGATTCACAAATTAACACTTTCGTAGAAGTTGAAAATATTACATTCTTTGCTTTGTGGAACGGTGTTCGTGCGAACATCTCAAACACAACTGCAGAGAGTTGCAAGGCAGAGTGTTTGAGGAAAGGGTGCTCATGCACAATGGCACTTTTTAGTAACCAACCCATTTTCTCTGTTGGGGACTGCTATTTATTATCTGAGCCATTTTCCCTTATGGATGACGTTATCGGGGAATATTCTACCTCAGCATTTATCAAAGTCAACAGTAGTACAAACACACTGATGCCTCCATCAATCGTTCGAACAAAGAGAGGGGGACGAACAGTGTTAATCCTAGGGACTGCTTTTGGAGCAGTTTTGATATTCTTAGCAAGCCTATTTGGGATTTTCATTTCAAGTAAGGTGAGAAGAAACGACGTCGAAGACAATGATCCAGACTTACCAAGGCTTCAAATAACTAGATTCCCTTACGAGGACTTGAAGGCTATGACAGGAGATTTCACCATCAAGCTGGGGAAGGAGGATTTGGCTCAGTGTTTCTAGGAGCTTTACCCAACGGTATTAGGATTGCAGTCAAACGCCTTGATGGTTCTGGTCAAATAAAGTCATTCTTGGCCGAAGCTGGAACTATTGGCACTATCCATCATGTCAATCTGGTAAGACTACTTGGATTTTGTGTTGAAAAATCACATAGGCTTTTAGTCTATGAGTACATGTGCAATGGTTCTCTTGACAAGTGGATCTTCCATAATGATCAAGAGTTTGATGTCTGTTGGCAAATGAGGAGAAAGATTATCCTCGACATTGCCAAAGGACTAGCCTATCTCCATGAGGAATGCCATCAAAAAATAATTCACTTAGACATCAAACCCCAAAATATACTTTTGGATGAACATTTCAATGCGAAGCTTGCTGATTTTGGGTTGTCGAAGCTAATTGATAAGGACCAAAGCCATGTCATGACGATCATGCGAGGAACACCAGGTTATCTTGCTCCAGAGTGGTTAAGCTCTATTATCACGGAAAAGGTAGATGTGTACAGTTTTGGCATTGTCATGTTAGAAATCTTGTGTGGGAGGAAAAATGTGGACCGCTCTTTGCCGAGTGATAAAGCGCATCTATTGACCCTTTTCAAGTGCAAAGCAGAAGAAGAACAACTACTAGAAATGGTTGACAAGTCCAGTGGTGACATGCAACTACATGGCCAAGAAGCTGTCAAGATGATGAAAGTCGCAACATGGTGTTTGCAAGATGATAGTAGCAAGAGGCCCCCCATGTCACAACTGGTTAAATTCTTGGAGGGCTCAATTGATATAGAAGATGCTTGGAGATGCAACTTCTCACTTCCTTCTGGTCGCAGGGATCCCAGTGCTGATAATGCTACTCGGCTATTGCCCTCACAATTATCAGGTCCTAGGTGAACAAAACTAGCTTCGGACATAAACTCGGATGCTCAGATGGGGTGACTCCTTTTGGCATTTCCGCCATTTAAGTTTTTTGTCTTGTAGTTGTATTTATGATCCTATAATTTTTTTTAATGATTTATTTTGGTTGAAAGGTCATGGAGCAAATAAACATTCCAACCGTAGATCAGTTTGCAGTAGACAATGCTCAATTCCATTACTCTTTCTTGTTGCAATCCAAACACATGATGGACATCAAGGCAACCTTTCTTGTAAGATACCTTTGGTAAATTACCGTACTATTTCTTGCTGTCATGATTATGGTATATGATTTTTTTCATTTCCAAACAAAGCAGCAGGATGACACACAAAGCACTGTGTCCTGTTTGAAGTGTTTCTAGGCCTCATTCATATCAAATATAGCGTAATATTACTCAGAGATGTAAACTACGAGTTTTTCAATACCAACCCTAGTGAACCAACACATTGTCGAATAAGCAAAATGTTCCTTAAAGAAAGAAATATCCTCTCTCTAAATCAATACGTGTAGTGCATCAGATGTACTCATTAACATTTTGAACATCATGATTTGAGTAAAAGTCTGAGAGGATGGATCTGAAACTGTTTATAAAATGGATTGCTAGTAAAATTGCTATAACACCCGACTTCAGAGATGTACCGCATTAATAATTTAAATTCCAGAATAGAAATAAGTAAATTTGGCTAGAATGGCGTATGTAAGTTATGCCTAAGGAAGGGATTTTCCGAGGGAAGATGTTTCTGCTCTCAGCTGGAGAGAGGAATCAATACTATCCTGAGCTTAGATTACAACTACAGGATCTACATTCTTGGACCTTTAGAAAAGAACCATGGGCAACATACAAGGTGAAGATTAAAGCACAGTAGAGAGCACACTGTTGCTCAGGTGATCATAATAGACCATCGGACATAGTAAAAAAACTGAGCAGTTGTGAACGAGGAGTTGTCAAGGACTGACATTGACTCATGGAGTTGTGATATGAGCTTCTGCCTTTCAGATTATTAGTTATGCAGAGGATGACAGAAGTAACCAAGTGGAGAAAAGAAACTCATTACCTTGAGGAGAAATGGGCATGTTTGGTGTGAGGCACTCGCCAAAATGTCGTGAACTTTCGGGGAATGGAGCTCAGAACATAATAAGGGATCTGTCCAGCCAAGAACGGAATCAGTCCCGAGTTTGGAATTTATGGTTTAGCAATCAGGGAGACACACAATCATGTAAAAACACGACCTAGCTCCTGGAGATGCTACTGTTGCTTTAGTCATTGCAGGTGTTGGTCATCTTCTCAAGCAAAATATAAACAATTCAGTGAAGACATCACAGAGAGGGGGAAGTCCTTATACGTGAGGAAAATGCCTTGCTTGCATTGCACCCATCTACTGTCGAGCCAAGGAGGAGTTCACTGAGGACGCCACGATGTCGGCGAAGTTGCTGATAACACTAACTTATGCCGCAAGCTCACGAGAGTTGACGGGCGACATGGCCGGGTAGAGATTGAATCCGATTCTTCCTCCTGCTCTTTTCCTCCTTTTCCACCCAAAAGAACTAGAAAGAACAGATTCTTTACTTCATCTCGGCTGCATCTTCTTTATCTTCAAAGCACCAGCTACACCAGAGGAAGAATAAAAAAAGCAGAGCATCAAAATGGCGGAGGCAAACAGAATCGCTTCGCTCTTTCGAACCAGACACGGACATAAAGTTGACAATGGCGAAAGCAAATGCTACGCACTTATTCCCTCGAGCATATATCCATTGCATTCAGACACGGCTTCGAAGGCAAAAGCTATAAAATTTCACGCACGCAAATTTGAAGTGAGCGAGCAAAGGATCATCGGAGTCGGCCGTGAACCACGGTCAGCGGACCCCATGAGCAGCCGCCCAAGAAATTTTGCTCCGGCGCCAGACCCCGAGCCGCCTCAATGGGACTACTTCGATTTTGATCTTCCGAGCCCGCCTCCGCTTCCACGGGCTCTTTCGTATCGAACGATTCCACCAGTAAGTCAAAAACTAGGAAATATACCGGCTTCGCGTGCATAGAATCTGATGTTTTGAAGCTACACGCAGCAAGTGTTTGAGTAAATGCCTGAAAGAGGCTTGAAGATGAGTGAAACAATTATGCGTTCGTGCTTTTCATAGTCTTTATGCGCTGAATCATGCAGGCGCAACCACGGGTTCCGTCATTTGTCCCGGAAAGAGTGATGTCACGGCCGACTCCTTCTAGTTTAGCAGGGTAAGAACACACCAGGAGAAGCCATAGCTCATCTTAGTTTTGGTATCTTGGAAGTGATTATCGTGATTATCATGATTATGATGACATGATACGTTTTCCTTTGCATACCGGATCATGCTCCCTCAAAGCACATGCTAACCTTTCCAATTCAATTCGATCATGTGTTCTTTGTCGTCGTTGTCGTCTAGCATCAGGGATATGCGATCCTTAAGCTGTGATTTATTGACGATTCCAAAACGTGGCTTCATATGCAGCTTCACGACACCCATCTTGCCCCACATTTTTTGGCATTGAATTGATTACATTTTCATTAAGATTGACATTGAAATGATCACTTGTTATCAACGACTGGCATTGGAATGATTTTTTTTTTTTTATAACATTTGGCATTGAAGTGATCACCTTTTAACCTGCTACATGACATCATTTAGGAGTTTTTTGGGCATTGAAGTGATCACTTTTTATTAAGATTGACACTAAAGTGATAACTTTTTAATAATGATTAGCATTAAAGTGATCAATTTTTTACAATGACTAGCACTAAAATGATTACTAGCACTAAAATGATTACTTTTTAACCTACTACACGACGTCGTTTAGAGGGTTATATGCTGACTAGGCACGCTAGTGAGCCACGTAAGATCAATAAATTAATAAAATATGATTACGTTGGATTTTTAGCGACCCATATTGGAGTTATCACTTAAGTGATTTTTTTTTTTTTAAGGGGCACTTAAGGGTCTGTTTGGCAACTTGCCAAACAATAAAAATTCTCATTATTTTGTTTCTAGGAGTATATTTGGAATAGAAATTCGTTCAGTAAAATTTTTGTTCCTGGGAATAGATTTGAAATGAAATCAAGAATAAAAAAAAAAGTTAATTCTTGTTCTCGGGAATAATTCCAAGAATTAGTTTTGTTTCTCCTCTTTTTCTTTCCTTTTCTTCTTCCTCCTCTCACCCTATTGCCACCCACTGGCCACTGTTGCCAATGGCGGCGGTGGCCGACAAGTGGCTAGACTAGGTCTGGTAACCTCGTTGAAGGCTCACTTGGCTACCAACAAGCTCGGTCTCGTAGATCTAGGCCAGTGGCTAAGTGAGCCTCGCCCAGCACCGACAAGGCTCAATTTCACTCAGATCTGCGAGACTAAGCTCGCCGGTGGCCAGCCAAGCCCTAGCCTGGCGAGGCTCCAGTGAGCTTGCCGAACCTTGCCTAGCTAATTGCCGGCCACCGCCGCCGCTGGTGACCGGCCACAATGAAGGAAGTAGGGAAAAATAAAAAGGATAAAAGATAAAAGATAAAAAAAAAAATGTAATAAAAGTATTAAAAAATTAAAAGAAAATATTTTGGATTAGAATTTTTAAGGTTTTACCAAACGCATTTTATCCCGAGAATAAAAATTTTGAACAATTACCAAACGTCTTCAAATGCTCAAAAATTGTTCCTAGGAATAGAATAAAAAATAATTATTTCTAAGCAGAAATTGTTCCCGAGTACAAAAGCGTTACCATGCGTACCCTAAGTGATCCAAAAAAAAAAAGTTATGACACTAAAGTGAATGTCATATATAAGTTAAAGCACTTTTGACGTCTTTCTCCCCACACTGTGACCAAGCAGCCCCTATATGCCATGAGTACATAAAATGTTAAGATGCAACAACGTTCTACTTTGACTAGAACATTTTAAGGCCAGTATATTTTTTTCATCAAGATAAAACCCAAGGTTAATGAAAAGTGTGTACATCTCTGAATAGAGAATTTCCAAAGTGATATCACATGATTTGAAGACTATATGAATCAATATCATCATCCAGACCACCATTCACAATGGATTTAGCTTACATGGTGGACTAAGATCATATGACATCTTTTCAAGACTCCCATTTGATGAAGAATATCAAAATGGTCGAGAGGGTACAAAAAAAATACATCTAAAAAATATCTCTAAATAGATGTCAAATTTTGTTGACCGATTAGTAAAAGATGAAAACCATTTAAGTTAACCAATCACATGTTCTTTTATAGTCACAAATTGAAACATCATGGAAATAGGTACTAGAGTGGGTTGCGCGTTCTAACCTCACCGTGATCCACATTAGAAATACTGCAGTCTGAAACATAATTTAATAATATTTTCAAACTTAAAGTTATCTTTTTAAAGTAAGCTTTAGAAAATAGTTTCATTACATACAAAATATGGTCTTAAAATTGAATTGATTGGAACATCGTGCCGTGTTTTGGGAAGAGCCAGGATCCCGCCTCCGACCATCTCTTAACTTTTGGTCTAAAAAGGCATCTGGGAGTGGGGGTCTAAGGTAATGATGGAGTCAGACCAAAAAAAAAAAAAGGGTAGTGGATGAATCCACGCAATAAAGGAGCAGAACAAGACAACACAATGATTTTTATATTGCTAACACGTGAATTCGTCGAAGGAAATTGGAAAAAGCATTCCGTGAATTGCCACTACTTTATGCCACTTTATGCGAGCGGCGCAACTCCATATCGTGAGATGTGATTCTGATAGGATTCCGCTTTTGCCTTATATTCCAAGATTTTAAGCATGTGGAGGTCCACCGTAAGCTATAATATTGAGAGCAAGAAGCCCCCATGCGCAAAACCATTTTTTCCTTCTTCTTTCTTCTTTCACTTTCTTTCTTTTCTTTCATTTTTCTCGCTTTCACACAAGCCCTCTTTCTTTTATATGAGCCGGGTCCACTTTTCTTCTTTCATTTTGAGCAGTGAAAGTTTCTCCTCTCCCCACCCCCTTTCTTCGACCCGAGTCCACATTTTACATTCATATCGTTAGCTGAACTTTCGATGGGATGGCCGTTTTGCCTTATTTTCCATGATTTTAAGCATGCAGAGGACCACCGCAAGCTATAATTTTTCTGAGCGTTCGGCTTTTTCATTTCCACCATATTCTTCTACCTGGTCTTCTCATTTGGCCCGTTGTTGTTTTTTATTGCCGTAACATGTGAACACATTAGGTTTCTTGGTTGATTCCCTGAAAATGTTCTTGTTTGTTTCTCCGAGAATGCTTAATCCTTCCCGCGAGTGAAACCAGTCTGTGTCAGATGCGTTGCCTTGATGGTTGCCCCATTCTCTACTCTTTCGTTTTCCCAGTATCATCAGCGAGACCTACATGAGTTGTTGTTCAGCTCATCAGAGACTAAATCAGGTTGTGAAGGATCCATGAAAATTGCAAATTAACTGCTTCTAGAAGAGGTCAATGGTGGCCAATCAACACAGAAGAGTCGTGACCATTTCTGTAGGTCAGTATGAAGGAAGAGATAAAATGGTGGTTGACATTACTTTTTGAAGCCAGATATCTCATCATTATCGTTAGGTACAATGATCAGACAATTAGTCTTATTTGAGATGGAAATTTTAGGTCGGTACATTTTTTCCATCAAGATAAAACCAACATTGATGAAAAGTACGTACATCTCAAATTATGAAATTATTGAATTGATATCACATGATCAGTAAATTATATGAACCAAGGTTATTATCAAAATCACCTTTTGTGATAAATTGTGTTTAAGCGATTCAAAGATAACATAATATATATTTCAAGGCGGTCAAAAGGGTTTTGAACAATTATTCGTGAGAGCTCATACAATTAGAAATGAGTCGATGAAGCGTTCGCTTGTAAAACATGTAAAATGTGATTGGGTAATTTATATGCCTCTATTCGACCAAAAAAAAATCATATGCCTATAATAAATAATTCGGTAATTCTAGTATGAAAGTAGTTTGACCCTTGATATGCAAACACTTAAAAAGAAAGAAAATAAAACTTGCATCATTAGTGCACCGATAAAATGGAAAAATTGTTCAAAAAGTCCTAAACCTTTTACACTTTTGCTAGTCCAATCCTAAACCTTTCAATTTTGCCAATTCGATCTTAAACATTTTTAATTCTTTCTAATTGATTTCATCCGGCTAATTTTGGCCGGAAAATACTAACCGACAACGATGTGGCATTTTTTTTTAATAATATATTGAATTATTTATTTTTTAAACATTTTTTCTCTTGTTTTTTTGGTTTTGGATCTAGCTAGCAAGGGTGGCCAGCCAACCCTCACCGATCACATCCCAACCCCCAAAAGAAGTAAAAAAGTAAAAAAATAAAACAACCATAAAAATTTAATATATTATTAAAAAATGCCACTTCAATATCGGTCTGCCCAAGTTAGCATTTTTTAGCTAAAATTAGTCAGATGAACTTGATTATCAAAAAATAAAAATATTTAAAACTAAATTGGCAAGAAGTGAAAATGTCTAAGATTGAATTGATAAAATTGAAAAATTTAGGACTAAATTGGCAAAAGTGCAATAAGTTTTATCATGATAATTTTCCTCCATTAAAATTTAATATAACAAAACATTACATAGCAGTTAGTGTCGATCAATCAAATGGACCAACTCCTCAAAAGAGGACGATCTTGAAATTGTTCTTTATGAAAAAAATTACGGATCGAAATAAATGTAATTGATCATCTTATCTTTCTTAATTATAGCATAATTAGAAATTTCAAAAGACATTGTGAATTTTCTGTTTCAAGGTTTAAGCCTTTTGGATTAAGGAAATATTTTCCAAATAGATGTCAAAATTCATCGGCTTATAGATAAAAGATTGAAACCATATAATTGAAGTAATCACACTTTATGTTATAACACAATTTGGAACATCATGAGGATAAACTTGAGTTGCATGTCTTGGACTTACCGTGGTCCGCAATAGAAATAGTGCAATCCGATGAAGTATAAATAAAGAAAGATATATTTTTTTTGGTTCGAAAAAGAAAGAAGTTTTAAAGATTTGCTTATGATCTCATTGCTTTTAAAAAGGTTGCCTTCGTCAATAAAGTTGCTGGAAATATCACGTGGCAGTACCCCACCTTGTCGATTGTCGTGCATGGGGATGCCTCCCACTTTTTTGACATTAGGGAAAGTTGAATTTTTGGAAACTGATTTAAGCCTTCATTCGTTCAGAAATAAATGAAGAAAATTTTCATAATTTTGAGCACGCTTACTTTTTTTCGTGAATCTTGTACACTCAATATTTGAAAATTGAACTAGTTCGTATTAAACGCGTGTAAGCATTTGTTAACGTGGCCATGATCAGATTACATAAACAAAAAAGTTTTATCACTCAATTCATCTCATATTTATTTGATCTCACAATCTTTTCAACAATCGTATTTGTACATTTATGCTTATAATATTAATATAGTGCGTGTTCAATTGGGTTTAGGTTTTGCTTGCAACATGTTTTACCGAAAAGTCTTGAGATTAGTATAATGATAAAAGAAAGTGCTTGTATATGTGTGGTGAAGACACGAAATGAGTACAGTTTCCAAATCCATATTTGGGTAACCTGCTCAGGTGTGAGCTTATGATTTACTTCATAGTAGTTTATACACTTAAAGTTATCTATGTAAAGTAAACCTTTTCTTCTTAAAAAAAATGTGTTACTCAGATGCAAAATAAGTTAGTCTTACCCTATTTGCTCGTTTGGTTGATTGGAAGATTGTTTACTTCTTTGTCGAAGTTGGGATCAATGACCATATATAACTTTTGTCATGGTCTAAGATAAAGTCGATGTAGTAAAGAAGCCGAATAACACTCGCAATGATCTTTATATTGCTATTACCTTAAAAAGAATCTATTTTTTTTTTTAATTTAACTGGCATTTTCTTTTATCATACTCAATATTGCTTATTAACATTCATAACGCAAATGATTTTGATGGAAGATAATATTATTAAGTGATTTTTATTTTATTTTAGGAGTACAAGAAATAGTTAATACTTATTTTCACATAATTTCAAAAATCAGCTCAATCCCACTATCCACGATTCTCTTTCTCCCACATTTATTCTTCAAATTCAACAAAAAATTGCTCACTATCCATAAAACTTAACTCTCCGTGGCTACATTTAAACTTTCCATAGTAATATCTTATTACCTCCTCAGGATTAACTTTATATGCATTTGAACTCATAAATTAACCAATAGCTAATTTGTAAATAGAGTATTTATATATCTTATAAGTTCTCAATACTCGGTTCAGCAAACTTCTTTTAATTTTATGTATTTATTTATTTATTAGTGAAAAATTAGGAAGTAAGAGAGCGTTTTTCACGATATGAAGCAGAAATGGACTTATTCCGAACTTTGAAGTCTTTCAACAGGAAAGAGACCTCTTGTTTATAAAACTTATGATCATTCGCAGATCTCAAGTACTAGAGGGCATTCCTTCTCCTTCTAGTTCCCACTCGAAACGCCTGACGTAACTTGCACACATCTCAATTCTCAATGGTCCAACCTGGTGGGATAATCCCTTCTCGTTTCCCGGCTCCTTTTCTGAGCCTCCTGCTCCTCCTCTTTCTACTACTTCCGCAGCCAAATATCGCCGAATTCAGGAATGAACCTTCATCCGTCAGTGTTCCCACCGTATGGACCCCCAGTGAACTTAACGACTTCAAAGTAACCCAAATCATTTCCTCCCTTGGAATCCATCTCAATTTTCGTTTCAAGGTCGTGCTTTCCAGGCTAAACGCAGGACCAAGTTTCTTATGTGGCTTCATGTGCTCTAAAGGCAGGGGCGGAGGCTGCTATATTCACCTGCTTATTTTCCAGCCGACCCAAGACATGAAAAACATCATGCCATGGTCAGTTTCGTTGATTGATCACGAACCCATGAACGACACTTCGCAAATGCGACTCACCCAGGAGGGCGATCTAGTTTTATTGGGTGACGACGGGAGAAAAATTTGGTCTACAAATACCGCAGGCAAGTCAGTGGTAGGTTTAAACTTGACTGAAGTTGGAAATCTCGTGCTCTACGACAGAAATGACATCATCGTTTGGCAGTCTTTCGATCACCCTATAGACGCAATTCTTCCTGGACAGGAGCTACGTCCCGGCATGAAGTTAACGATGACATCAAGTGCGCCGGATGGGACAGCGTGGGTCTACACGTTCACCATTGATGATCAAATAGGCTTTATCGCATCTGTAAGGGCAGCCAATTCTTCCCAAATTTACTACAGATCATACTCTGTAAGCAAAATGAAGAGCGACGGTGGACAGGTTGGAGCACTTTACAAGAATGGAACCTTCGGTGTGTTTGAATTTCCCCCAATATCTTCAGCTCAGTTAATCCTGCTGGGGGGCAATGGGCATTTGAAGCGTTATTTTTATGAACAACAATACCAAGTTTGGAACGAGGCAGATCTTCTTGAGGTACTAAATGATTGCGATTATCCACTTGTATGTGGCAGTTATGGCATTTGTTCATATATGTCTCGTGGCTCTGATTGTGGGTGTCCGGACGGGACAGTGCAAATTGAAAGGGCACCGTCCTCCGGTTGCAATCGCAGCTCGCCTTTCTCTTGTGATTCACACAATAACTCTTTCATAGAAATTGAGAAGATCACCTTCAATGCTTTGTCAAATGACTATATTGGTGCGGATATCTCAAACACAACCGCGGAGAGTTACAAGGAAGAGTGCTTGTGCTCATGCAAAATGGCACTATTTCGTAACAAAACCACTTTCTCTAGTGGGGACTGCTATTTATTACCAGAGCCATTTTCCCTTGTGGACGACCCTTACGGGTTCTATTCCACCTTGGCATTGATCAAAGTCAACAAAAGTACAAAAACACCGACGCCATCACCAATCTTTCGAAGAAAGAATAAGGGACGAATAGTGTTAATCCTAGGGACTACTGCTGGAGCAGTTACGATGTTATTAGTAAGCGTATTGGGGATTTATATTTCAAGTAAGGCAAGAAGAACTAATGTAGAAGATGATGATCCAGACTTACCAAGGCTTCAGATAACTAGATTCTCCTACGAGGACTTGAAGGCCATGACAGGAGATTTCAACATCAAGCTTGGGGAAGGAGGATTTGGCTCCGTGTTTCTAGGAACTTTACCTAGTGGCGTTAGGATTGCAGTCAAGCGCCTTGATGGTTTTGGTCAAATAAAGAAGTCATTCTTGGCCGAGGCCGGAACCATTGGCACTATCCATCATGTCAATCTGGTAAGACTACTTGGATTTTGTGCTGAAAAGTCACATAGGCTTTTAGTCTATGAGTACATGTCCAATGGTTCTCTTGATAAGTGGATCTTCCATAATGATCAAGAATTTGATGTCTGTTGGCAAGTGAGGAGAAAGATTATCCTTGACATTGCCAAAGGACTAGCCTATCTCCATGAGGAATGCCATCAAAAAATAATTCACTTAGACATCAAACCCCAAAATATACTTTTGGATGAACATTTCAATGCAAAGCTTGCAGATTTTGGGTTGTCGAAGCTAATTGATAAGGACCAAAGCCATGTCATAACAACCATGCGAGGAACACCAGGTTACCTTGCTCCAGAGTGGTTAAGCTCTGTTATCACGGAAAAGGTAGATGTGTACAGTTTTGGCATTGTCATGTTAGAAGTCCTATGTGGGAGGAAAAATGTGGACCGCTCTTTGCCAAGTGACGAAGCACATCTGTTGACCCTTTTCAAGTGCAAAGCAGAACAAGAACAACTACTAGAAATGGTTGATAAGTCCGGTGGTGACATGCAACTACATGGCCAAGAAGCTGTCAAGATGATGAAAATCGCAGCATGGTGTTTGCAAGATGATAGTAGGAAGAGGCCCCCCATGTCACAAGTGGTTAAATTCTTGGAGGGCTCAGCTGATATAGAAGATGGTTGGATATGCGCCTTCTCAGTTCCTTCCGGTCACAGGGATCCCAGTGCTGATGATGCCACTAGGCTATTGCCCTCACAATTATCAGGTCCTAGGTGAACAAAACTAGCTTGGGACATAAACTCCGATGCTCATATAGGGTGAACTTTTTTGGCGTTTCAGCCATTAAGTTTTTTGTCTTGTAGTCGTACTTATGATCCTATAATTTTTTTAATGATTTATTTTGGTTGAAAGGTCATGGAGCAGAGAAATATGTTAAACATAAATCAGTTTGCAGTAGACAACGCTCAATTCCATTACTCCTTGTTGCAATCCAAACACAAGATGGACATCAAGGCAACCTTTCTTGTAAGACACCTTTGGTAAACACTGTTTCTTGCCGTCATGACTATGGTATATGATATTATTTATTTCCAAACAAAGTCGTAGGTCGGGTTGGCACACGAATTGCTGTGTCCTGTTTGAAGTGTTTCTAGGCCTCATTCATATAAAATATAGCGTAATATTACTCAGAGATGTAAACAGAGAGTTTTTCAGTACCAACCCTAGTGAACCAACACAATGTTGAATAAGCAAAACGTTTCTTTAAAAGTAAGAAATATCCTCTCTCTAAATCAATATGTGTAGTGCATCAGATGTACTCATTAATATTTTGAACACCATAATTTGAGTAAGAAGTCTAACAGGATGGATCTAGAACTGTTTATAAAAAGGGTTGCTAGTAAAATTGCTGTAACACCCCACTTCAGAGATGTACCTCATTAATAGTTTCAATTCCAGAGCAGGAATAGGTAAATTTGGCTAGAATGGTGTAAGTTTCGCTAAAGGAAGGGATTTTCTGAGAGAAGATGATTTTGCTCTCAGTTGGGGAGAGGAATGAATACTATCCTGAGCTTAGAGTGTCTGAATTGCAACTACAGGATCTGCACTCTAGACCATTAGAAAAGAACCATGGGCAACATACAAGGTGAAGATTAAAGCACAGTAGAGAACACACTATTACTCAGGTGATCATAATAGACCATCAGACGTTAAAAAAACTGAGCAGTTGTGAAGGAGGAGTCGTCAAGGACTGACATTACCTCATGGAGTGGTGATATGAGCTTCTGCCCTTCAGATTATTAGTTATGCAGAGGATGACAGAAGTAACCAAGTGGAGAAAAGAAACTCGTTACCTGGAGGAGAGATGGGCATGTTTGGTGCAAGGCTCTCGCCAAAATGTCGTGAACCTTTGGAGAATGGAGCTTGGAACATAATAAGGGATCCGTCCAGCCAAGAACGGAATCAGTCCCGAGTTTGGAATTTGTGGTTTAGCAATCAGGGAGACACACAATCGTGCAAAAACACGACCTAGCTCCTGGAGATGCTACTGTTGCTTTAGTCATTGCATGTGTTAGTCATCTTGTCAAGCAAAATATAAACAATTCAGTGAAGACATCACAGAGAGGGGGAAGTCCTTATACGTAAGGAAAATGCCTTACTTGCATTGCATCCATCTACCGTTGAGCCAACGAGGAGTTCACTGAGGACGCCATGACGTCGGCGAAGTTGCTGATAACACTAACTTATGCCGCAAGCTCGCATGAGTTGGCGTGCGACGTGGCTGGCCAGAGATTGAATCCGATTCTTCCTCCTGCTCTTTTCCCCCTTTTCCACCCAAAAGAACTAGAAAGAACAGATTCTTTACTTCATCTCGGCTGCATCTTCTTTATCTTCAAAGCACCAGCTACACCAGAGGAAGAAAAAAAAAGCAGAGCATCAAAACGGCGGAGGCAAACAGAATCGCTTCGCTCTTTCGAACCAGGCACGGACATAAAGTTGACAATGGCGAAAGCAAATGCTACGCACTTATTCCCTCGAGCATATATTTCTATCGTATTCAGACACGGCTTCGAACGCAAAAGCTATAAAATTTCACGCACGCAAATGTGAAGTGAGCAAGCAAAGCATCATCGGAGTCGGCCGTGAACCACGTTCAGCGGACGCCATGAGCGGCCGCCCAAGAAATTTTGCTCCAGCGCCGGACCCCGAGCCGCTTCAATGGGACTTCTTGGATTTTGATTTTCCGAGCGATGATGATCTTCCGAGTCCGCCTCCACTTCCACGGGCTCTTTCGTATCGAACGATTCCACCAGTAAGTCAAAAACTAAGGGACATACTGGCTTCGCGTGCATAGAATCTGATGTTCTGAAGCCACACGCAACAAGTGTTTGAGTAAATGCCTGAGAGAGGCTTGAAGATGAGTGAAACAAGCATGCGTTCGTGCTTTTCATAGTCTTTATGTGCTGAAATATGCAGGCGCAACCTCGGGCTCCGTCGTTTGTCCCGGAACGAGTGATGTCACGGCCAACCCCTTCTAGTTTAGCTGGGTAAGAGCACACCAGGAGAAACCATTGATCGTCTTAGTTTTGGTATCTTGTAAGTGATTATCATGATTATGATGACAAGACACATTTTCCTTTGCATACCGGATCATGGTCCCTCAAAACACATGCTGACCTTTCCAATTCAATTCGATCATGCGTTCTTTGTCTAGCATCAGGATATGCGATCTTAAGCTGTGATTTGTTGACGTTTCCGAAACGTGGCTTCATATGCAGCTTCACGACACCCATCTCGCCCCTCATATTCATTGAGAATGTCTACGCAAGGCCCAGAGGGATCATCCACGAGCCTCCTCCGAGACGCATGGGGCAACCTAATGCCCAGGTCTTGTCTCAGCAAGACTCCATGTTGACGGGCGATGAACAGAAGGAGGCCTTAAGCAACCTCAGGAAGGAGATTTACAACCCCCTGCCAAAGATGTTCTGCAAGAGAGTGAGCCTATACTACAGGGATAATGCTAGGAACGGTCTCGGAAATCAGAGCAAGTACCATGACGATGACGACCTCAAGAGATGCGCGATATGCTTAGACGACTTTGAGCCCAAGCAAGAGGTGACGGTGACCCGTTGCGAGCATACGTTCCATGAGGACTGCATCGTGCCGTGGTTGCGGGATCACGGTCAGTGCCCCGTTTGCCGAAGTTTGCTCTATGAACAGAGGAGGCAAGCTCAACCGCCAATCGCAACAGTGCCAATCCAACCCTCGAGGACAGTGTTTTATATGCCTGAAGCATTCTTCCGGTGATAAGGATAGAGGAGAAAGGTTAGCACACTGATCTGATGTATATGAAGCTATGCAGACATAAACATCGCTCTTCTCTGTATTTTTCTATGTATTCATACTTGAGACCTCACTGCTAAATCACAGACGGCACCTTTATTTCCTCGCTCGGATTCATTGGTTCTAGAGTTCGTGAATCGGGATGAAATGATTTTGCGCTAAGGATTGATACAAGGAACTCGATGCTCGTAATGGGCCGAGTATTTGCCTTTCGAGATAGGTTCATCTTTCTTTTCTAACTATCTTCAAACTAGCAAAAAAAACATCAAAAAACTCTCAACTACTAATTCGATTTTAAATCTTTTAATTTGATCAATTTGATTATAAATATTTTCAAATTAATATTAATTTAGTCTATCCGGCCAATTTAGATTAGAAATCACTAACATGGACATTAACCATCTTACGTGGCACGGTCATCACTAATGTGAACATTTTATAATGATATTTGAATAATATTTTAAACTTTTATAGTTATTTTGTTGTTTTTCTTTTCTTTTTTTATTATCACCTAGTGACCAACAAAAAACAGAAAAATTCAAAAAAAATCAAAAAATATTATTGGATTTATTTAAAATGTTCACATCAACCCCCTGTTGTGCCATATATCACGGACAACATCCACCTCAGCGATTTCGATTTAAATTAACTGAATAAATTAAATTGCTATTAATATAAAAAGATTTAGTACTAATTGGGGGCAGTTTTCTTCACCAACAATTGGACCCCTCCGAACGAAGCTCTCCATCAGATCATTTGCTCTTTTTCAATGAGCATGAACTTACGTCGCAGGAATCGATGATTACTCATCGATAGAGGAAGCATACGTAGCTTTAAGCTTCCGCAGTCCGTACCCTAAATCAACTACGCCTCCCAAGGAAGACGTCCCTCTCTAGTCTCCACCGACTTGTGCAGGCTAAGGACGACCCACTGTCGACCGTGGGTACCGCGACTCGGTGTCCATTTAGGCTCCACGAGTCGTGCACGGTAGCTCGCAACTTTCGATCGCTGTCCAAGCAATAAAGGTTCGAACGTGAGGCCCAGGTGCAATTTTAGATTTTCCTCACTAGTCAAAGGACGAAGGGGAAAAAGAATCTCACTTTCCCATTGCTCAATCAAGAGAAAAAAAAAAAAAAGTTTAACAAACGGCCTTTTATGAGGTCCATCGAATTCCACTTCATTATGTAGCTACTTAGCACGAATTTGATCGATGCGATACTTAAAATTGGATGCAGCAATTTAGATAAAATTCAAATACAAGGAAAAAAAAAAAAAGGTTGTGATGTTTTGGTATCAAGACAAAATAAGAATAATAACATAAATAATCTTTGAATTTTAATTCAATGAATAATATGATTCATAAACTTTTATTTTATTCAATTTATTCAATGAACTTCATTTCAATAATGTAATATCGTCTCTGAATTTTTACTTTGTTTAATGTTGTCTATAAACTTTTAGTTTATATTCAATACAGTTTATGAATTTAAATTAATAAAATGACAATATTATACATTTTAATATATTTAAAGATTAAATTAAACATATATCAAAATATTCAATGACTATATTAAATAAATTTAAATTTTACGGACTACATTGTATATATGATTAAAATTCAATTATTATATTGAACATATTAAAATTCACGGATTATACGTACCATTTTCCCAATGAAATATGTCGAAGAATCGATAGGTATATTACTGGAAATTGTCCCGAGCGATTTGATAAATTGATAAAATGAAGAGCCAAAAAAATGTCGTGGAACAAGCAAATGATCAAAAAATGAGAGAAAAATCTGGGAACAAGTAGACAACGAAGAGGAAGCAGCCATTGCGGAGGAGCCACGTCTTCCGTTCCCAAACCACATCCGCTCCCTCTAAAGCTCGCGCTCCCTCCATTTCTTCTCTTCTCGGTACAAGGCGGAGCTCGTCTCTGATTCCCTCCTCCATTCCACCACGACGATTCCTCTCCGTTCGAGGTAAGCCCTTTTGCTCTTTCTCTCTGCGCTGTTTAGTTCCGCATCTTTGAATTGCAACGGTAGCTCGCTCGGCTCGGCTTCGGCAGCGGTCGCTTGTTGTGGCTGATGCTTCGCTCCACGGTGGTCGTGGGTGATTGTCGAGCGCCGGAAGGTGCTGAGGCGGAGCTGAGCTCGTGGGTCGTTCTGGTTTTCATTTGGTTTGGGACGAGCGTGATGAGTTTTTTATGGTGGCACATATTGAAGCAATTAGCCGTTGCTGTTTATTATCGTCGAGATAAAGATTGGATTTTGAAAGTTGGGAGTTTTCGATTGGGTCTGGGTAATGCGGAAGCGGTTTTCAAGCACTTAATCGTGCTCCTAATTAGAGCTTTTCCACTTCAATCATAAGCTACGTCTGAAATTCAGCTCAAATTCTCTCTCCCTCGTTCTTTTCAATTGAAAAACACGATTTTTCCTCAAGTTTGAATTTATTTTCTTTTGTTTATTTTCACTTTTGTGGCATTTTTCTCAGTCGGAACTTTGTTGAAGTTTGTTAGGTCTGCAATTTGTTCTGCAAGCTTGGTGCCGGAACTGAATTAATAGAACCTTTCGTTGAGCTGGTAAAATTTCAGCTAAGTTAGGACTTCAATCGGTACTGCACATTTACGGGTAGTCTGAAAGAGAACTAATTTGACAGGATTTGCTCTTTTTTACCTTGTGCATGAGTCTTAATTTGTTAATGGGAAACCCATCCAGTACCATAATTGTAGCTGAGCAACTAGGAGTGATCTTTGATCAGTTGATTTTCTTTTTGAGTTTCACAGTTCATATTGGTAGATTATGCTTCTTTAGGGATTGTACCACTGCATGCATATGTTGAGCTCCTCATTGCAGACTCCACTTCAAATAGTGAGATGATTACATCATGTTAAATCTAATTGAGGATACTTGCGAAATAGATTCTTCCTGGATGCAGCGTACTCACCAACTTATTTATTCTACTGTTGTGCGATTTTTCACTATATTATGGTCGGTCATCTTACGTTTCATTTCATGCAAACAGAATATAGTGCCATGGCTTCATCAATGTCATGCCTTGTGGCTAATAGTCTAACTACAAGCGGTACTAAATCAAATTTGACCAAGGACTTCTATGGTCGGCGGATTCACCCTTCATCTTCCCTTTTACTATGGAGAAAGGAGGCGAAAGCTGTTTTGGTAAAAGCATCTTTGGACCAGCAACACGGAGGCAGGAGGAAACTACTGAAGTTGATAGGAAATATGGGATTAGCAGCACCTGCACTGTTGAGTGGTGGGAAAGCTTTGGCTGATGAGCAAGGTGTTTCTTCTTCAAGAATGTCTTACTCCAGGTTTTTGGAATATCTGGATAAGGACAGGGTGAAAAAGGTAGATTTATTTGAAAATGGGACAATAGCTATTGTCGAGGCGATTTCTCCTGAGTTGGGTAACAGGGTCCAACGAGTCCGTGTGCAGCTCCCGGACTGAGCCAAGAGCTCCTTCAGAAGTTCAGAGAGAAGAACATTGATTTTGCAGCCCATAATGCTCAAGAAGACTCAGGCTCTTTACTATTTAACTTGATAGGAAATCTGGCCTTCCCATTGATCCTGATTGGTGGTTTATTTCTTCTATCAAGACGCTCTTCTGGAGGAATGGGTGGCCCTGGTGGGCCTGGCTTTCCTCTTGCATTTGGTCAATCCAAAGCCAAGTTCCAGATGGAACCAAACACTGGCGTGACATTTGATGATGTTGCTGGTGTTGATGAGGCCAAGCAGGACTTCATGGAGGTGGTGGAGTTTCTAAAGAAACCTGAGAGGTTTACTGCTGTTGGGGCTCGTATCCCTAAGGGTGTCCTTCTAGTTGGTCCTCCAGGAACTGGAAAAACGCTGCTTGCCAAGGCAATTGCTGGTGAAGCAGGTGTTCCATTTTTCTCCATTTCAGGTTCTGAGTTCGTTGAGATGTTTGTTGGTGTTGGTGCTTCCAGAGTTCGTGATCTTTTCAAGAAGGCCAAAGAGAATGCTCCCTGCATTGTGTTTGTTGATGAAATTGATGCCGTGGGCCGGCAGAGAGGAACTGGAATTGGGGAGGAAATGATGAAAGGGAGCAGACCCTTAATCAGCTGTTGACAGAAATGGATGGTTTTGAAGGAAATACGGGTATCATTGTTGTTGCAGCAACTAACCGTGCAGACATTCTGGACTCTGCTTTACTTAGGCCTGGAAGATTTGACAGACAGGTATGTATGTTTTATTCTCAGCTAGTGAGTCTTGATATTGTTGGTGGAACAGTCAGTCTTGTGGTGCACATGCTTACCTATAGTATTGATGTAGGTAACTGTTGATGTTCCTGATATCCGGGGTAGAACAGAAATTTTGAAGGTGCATGCCAGCAATAAGAAGTTTGATGTGGATGTATCTCTAGATGTTATAGCTATGAGAACTCCTGGATTTAGCGGAGCAGATCTAGCCAACCTCTTGAATGAGGCTGCCATATTGGCTGGCCGTCGTGCGAAGACAGCAATCTCTTCGAAGGAGATTGATGACTCAATTGACAGGATTGTTGCCGGAATGGAAGGAACCGTGATGACAGATGGAAAGAGTAAGAGTCTGGTGGCATACCATGAAGTTGGCCATGCCATTTGCGGGTGAGTGAGAGTGCCAGCTACTATTTATTCTGATTCTTCCCATCTTTTGTTGGGCAAACTTTTGCATGAATATCTCCTCTTTGTGATATTTAAATTTCAGTGCATATTTGATTTTTGTATATTTAGATTGCTGAAATGTTATAATTTACTTCCATTGACATGGACAGATGCTCAATTGACAATATATTAGAAATGTCAATGGGGGTTTTTTCAAGTCACCTGTTGGTTGGGCTTGCACTAAATGCACATATCCATATTTGTGTACATGTTAATTTCTGTGAATACATACCAAAGGAGCTCTGCTTGTTTGACTTACATCTTTGCTGTCGCTTTCATTTCAGTACTTTGACCCCAGGGCATGATGCAGTTCAAAAGGTCACCCTCGTACCACGTGGTCAGGCACGAGGTCTTACCTGGTTCATTCCTTCTGATGACCCAACCTTGATCTCTAAGCAGCAACTCTATGCAAGAATTGTTGGTGGATTGGGTGGCAGAGCAGCTGAGGAAGTGATTTTTGGGGAGCCTGAGGTTACTACAGGTGCAGCGGGTGATTTGCAGCAGATCACTGGCTTGGCAAAACAGGTGATTTCAGCAACTCACCATTTCATCTACACTTCTTTATGAAACGCCAATAAATATCCAAGTTAATCCTTTCAAGTTTTAATAAAATAACAATTTCTGTTAGTGTTTTTTTTCTTAAAGTTGAAAGTGACATTGAACTGGTATTTAATTCATATGCAGATGGTGACCACATTTGGCATGTCTGAAATTGGCCCATGGTCGCTCATGGACTCATCACAGAGTGGTGATGTCATCATGAGGATGATGGCCAGGAATTCAATGTCAGAAAAGCTTGCGGAAGACATTGATGCTGCCGTGAAGAGAATTTCAGATGGTGCATATGAAATTGCATTGACTCACATAAAAAATAACCGGGAGGCCATAGACAAGATTGTGGAAGTCCTCCTCGAGAAAGAAACAATGAGTGGGGATGAGTTCCGTGCTATCCTCTCGGAGTTTGTTGAAATTCCTGTTGAGAACCGGGTTTCTCCTTCAGTTCCATCTCCTGTCTCTGTATAAAGTAGCATAAGTCAAGTCTCCAGCCTGCACATTCCTCAACACTTGGTCATATATCTTCAACTGATTAGTGCATGGATCGTGACCTTGGCACTTGAGCCAGAATTACACTAATCTGCTGTTCCAGACAACCGAAGATTCATATGTTGAGCTGTTGTTATCTATTAAGAACCTGTATACTTTAGCATCAGATATGAACAGCTTATCTGTGATATAGGATTCCCTAAACGATTGTATAGAACATGTCTATTTTCTCACCTGGTTAGGTCGAGCTTTTCTGGAAAAATGCAGTGAACCGTTTGAATGATGCATTCATCTCTTGTGAAAAATGACCGAGTCTCTCTTGGCGACACCTCACTACCGAGGCAGGAGCCTAATTACTTGCATAGAAGTTCTTTTCTTTATTTGCTTATGGACTCTTAACAGGATCCTAGAAGCTTGCAACGTTGACGTCATCTTTATGAAGAGGAAGGCACGACCTTGTTTTGAAGGGGAAAAGATTCAGTGATATAACCACATCATTAGCCTACATGGTGTGCAGTATCTAGGTGCCCCACTCAAGGAGCAACGTGTGTCCTCTGACTTGGGACTAAAATCGGAGGTTTCTTTTTCTCTCCTCTTTTCAAGAATTGGCCACAGTAGACACTGCTAGGGTTCCTTAAGAGACCAACATAAGCATAGACCCTGTGCTTGAACACCGCATCAGAAACAGCTGAAGGCGGAGGGGGTTCAGGACCAAATAGTTGCGATTGCCGGGGCCTTTTGGGAGGCGGAGTTGGTTGGACGCTCTAGAGAAAGAAAAGAGAGGATGTGTCTGGATTGTTCTTGTCTAAGAGAGAACGTAAAATGCAATTGAAAAGAAGAGGGAATTTCTTTTAAGTAGGAGTTTGAGCATTTATTCTCAATCCCTTTTCTATAGAGGAGAGAGAAAAAAGAAATCTCCAATTTTAATCTTTTCTATTTTTGTCAATCTAAATTAGAAGAATGTAGGTTCTAACAAGGATAGAACTTCAATGAACTTCTATTTACTGATATCATCTTTTATGTTATCGATCTCTCTTTAATTGTACAAGAATATGTGGAACTCAGCATGTCTGAAAGCACAAAAGAACGTTCTTTTGTTGATATTACTACCAATATTCGATATTGGGTTATTCATAATATTACTATACATTCTCTATTCAATGCAGGTTGGTTATTCGTTGGCACGGGTTTAGCTTATGATATGTTTGGGAGTCCTCGTCCAAACGAATATTTTACAGCTCATTGAATGGAATCACTCAAGATCATGCATGTCATGTAGGCTGATGTCGTGATGGTTACTGAATACAACATATTTTCTCTTTTTGAGGAAGTTACATGTTTTCTACTCAACGAGATCCCTGCCAGGGTCGTGCTGTTTCCACGTCTTAATGGCTGTGATCACTGCCACTTTAAGTATTCCGACCAATACGCTGTATGTTGAACACATTTAGATGTTAGAAGCCCGTTAAGAAAAGCCCCCTGCAAGCGGAACGGTCGACCAAGCGAACGATCCTCGTACTTCCTGCGACAGGACATACGTTGGACAGAAAGTGGGTGGCTCCTCAATGCCACCAAAATGTATGGGAAAATTCTCTAGCTCATTTCCCTTCTTACTCGACCTCAGAAGAGGCCCAAGCTCGCGCTTCTTGTCGTCAAACACTTTGGAGCTCACAAACTGCGCTCCATCGGCTGCGGAGTTCGTGGCTCTCTGCTCGAGCGGACACGTTAAAGAAGCCTTCCAGAACTTCAAATCTGAAATATGGTCCGACCCCCGTTTGTTTTCCCACCTCCTCCGGGCATGTATACCCAGAAATTCGCTTCCTTTAGGGCGACAGCTTCATTCTCTGGTGATCACTTCAGGGTGCTCGGACAGGTTCGTGTCCAATCATTTGCTGAATATGTACTCCAAGTGCGGTGAGTTGCAAACTGCTCTGAAGTTGTTCGATCACATTCCTTGGGCGAATATCATGTCACGTAACATTCTAATTAATGGGTACTTGAATATTGGCGATTTGGAGGGTGCCCGGAAAGTGTTCGAGGAAATGCCTGAGCGAAATGTTGCCACTTGGAATGCAATGGTGACTGGTCTTATAAAATTTGAGTATAATGAGGACGGGTTGGGTTTATTCAAAGAGATGCATGAGGTGGGTTTCTTGCCTGATGAGTACGCTTTGGGGAGTGTTCTCAGGGGCTGTGCTAGTTTGAGAGCTCTGCATGCTGGGCAGCAGATCCATGCTTGTGCAGTGAAAAGTGGGTTTGAACTCAATTTGGTGGTTGGGAGTTCATTAGCTCATATGTACATGAAGTGTGGAAGCTTGGAAGAAGGCGAAGGGGTAATCAGCTCCATGCCGATTTGCAATGTGGTTGCTTGGAATACTCTTATTGCAGGGAAAGCCCAACATGGGTCACCTGAGGGAGTTTTGGATCAGTACAATATGATGAAAATAGCAGCTGTGAAACCTGACAGGATCACTCACGTGAGTGTAATTACTGCATGTTCAGATCTGGCAACACTAGGCCAGGGTCAACAAATTCATGCGGAAGTGATCAAAGCCGGGGCTACTTCAGCAGTTAGTGTTGTAAGTTCTTTGATTAGCATGTATTCAAAGTGCGGGTGTTTAGAGGATTCCTTTAAGGCTTTCACAGAATGTGTGGATGGGGAGGGAGATGGCGTACTTTGGAGCTCAATGATTGCAGCATATGGGTTTCATGGGCAAGGAGAGAGAGCTATTGAGTTGTTTAAAAAAATGGAGATTGAGGAGTGGAGGTAAATGATGTAACATATTTGAGTTTGCTGTATGCTTGCAGTCATCGTGGCTTGAAGGATGAGGGGCTTAAGTTTTTCGACTCTATGGTGGAGAAGCATGGGGTGAAACCCCGGTTGGAACATTATACATGCATGGTTGACCTCCTGGGACGTTCAGGTTGTCTGAAGGAAGCAGAGATGATGATTAGATCCATGCCATTGAAAGCAGACGCCGTAATATGGAAAACTTTGTTATCTGCATGCAAAATCCACAAGAACGTAGACATGGCAAGAAGAGCTGCAGAGGAAGTTCTTAAGATTGATCCACAGGATTCAGCTTCTTACGTGCTCCTTTCGAACATACATGCTTCTGCAAAGAGATGGCAAGATGTTTCCAAGGTCAGAAAATCCATGAGAGAGAAGCAAGTGAAGAAGGAACCAGGGGTGAGTTGGGTGGAGCTCAAGAATCAAGTTCATCAGTTTGTGATGGGCGACAAGTCCCATCAATACTCGAAGGAGATAAATGCATATCTAAAAGAGCTCACCGTGGAGATGAAGTTGCGTGGTTATGTACCCGATATGGGCTCGGTTTTGCAAGATATGGATGATGAGGATAAAGAATATAGCTTGGCACACCATAGTGAGAAGTTGGCTATTGCCTTTGCTCTGATGAATACTGCTACAGATGCACCAATCAGAGTGATGAAAAACTTGCGGGTCTGCAGTGACTGTCACCTCGCAATAAAGTACATATCGGAGATTAAAAAACGAGAGATTATTGTGCGGGATGCCAGTAGATTTCATCATTTTAAGAATGGCCAATGCTCATGTGGAGATTACTGGTAGAACACCATTTTTGTTTATTCATTCATTTCTTGGAGAGATTCTAATTTGCTATTAGATTACTCACGATTCAATTGTCCCTCACAATTTCGACTCATAATTGTATCAGTTGCTCAAGATAAATCCACTGTCTTGCGATTGAGTGTGTTTCTCAAATACAAACTTTGTGTGGGATTTATGGAATATGATCCACAAACATCAGTTCAAATTTCTGAAACTGAACAAGTCTGCCATGCCTCAAATTCAGAAGAATCCTAGGTTGTCAGATAGAATAAGTCTGTATATGATCCTAATTCATGACAATTTACTGTAATAGATTGTTATACAAAACTTAGAATTGCAAGGCATGTGATCAGGATGATCTTATTTGGCATGGTTTGTGCAGCCTGATATGCATAAATTTTTGCCTATATATAGCTAACATGAGTCAATACAAAACTAAACGGGTATATAAGAATCAAATGGGTCTTACTAATATAATGGGAATAAATTTTCGTATAACATACGGTGAGAATGAAATATATCAGATTCTTTTTTATGAAGGCGATCGTGGGATAAGAAGTACTCAAATTTTAAAATTGAGATTGTGCCAAGAAGGCGTGACCCTCTCGTGACCACCGCTCTCGCTGAGGTGCTCAAACTGGATGAGATGGCTGAGCTCCTGCCAAGGCACCAGCTGAACCTCGGTGTCAGATCGGTCTATCTTGACTGCATTGAGTATTGAATTCTATAGGAATCGTGATGATCAGAGCGATGGAAAAGCTTGGCGGTGTTGGCACATGAATATCTATCACTTCCTCCATTTAACCACATGATACAGCAACAAGAAGCACCAACTTGAGCATGGAATAGCTATCATTACCTGCGGTGGTTCCCCGTCGCAGGTCATGAGCAAGTAAAAGAGTCTGGTGTATCAACAAAATTGGCTTCTCACTGAGAACATGATGATCCAGTCCTTGCCTCAGACCTGGCCAAATTCATGAACGTGCAGCTCTCTTGTAATTTCCTTCAATTCGAGTACCCAAGTCCAATCTCTCGCAAATTTTTTCGTCTTTCACCGTATTCCTCTAACGATTGACAAGAAGAAAATTTATTTGTCCTGGTTTTGTCTTGCAAGGGAAAAGAATCAGCTACAAATGGAAGAACAAAAGAGAAACTGTGGCAAAACAATTGAAGATCCTAACGAGTTCAATGAGGGCCCTCCAATCCCTCCTCCTCTTCTTCTCGGGTAGGCGAGGAATCAGAAGCTTCAGCAAGAGACTCCAGCATATTCCTCACTTCAGATGTGTCATCTAAGTAATACTTGGCTTTGCTAGGCTTTTGACCCACAGTGCAAGCAAATACTGCAGTGTTTGAGAAAAGAATATCTCTCGATACAGCACTGTCGATTATTTCAAACATATCCTCATCTGATCGATCGTCTCCAATGCACAAAACAAAGTCAGCCCGTTTTCCGTTCTCAGCCATAGCTGTGAATACCTTTTCAGCTACAGCACCCTTAGTAGCTCCCTGGAAATCAAAGGAGGATAAAAAAAATAAATTATCACTTGTGCTCGTCAGTTGACGGTCTGTTGGCAACAAGAACAATTAAAACAGAAACACGGACTATAAAATCTAAAGCTAGATTCCAATGTTTTACCTGTGGCTTGACTTCCACTATGAAATGGCCACTTTTCACAGACACTGGCTCGTTTGCTAGAACACTCTCGAGATGGTCTAACATTTCCTTGGCTTGAGTGGATCCGAATCCCAGGTCTGCATCCCGGTATTGCCACACCAAAGCACTTTCTTTGGCTTCGATTGAAGAACCATCGGTGGCTTCCGTATATAGTTGCATTACAGGTTCAGTTATGTGCATCCACCCAAAATCTGAGTTTTGACCGCAGACTTCCCACTCTTCTTTTTGTGACCACCTAGGATGCAGCAGATTAACAATTTAACATACAAGACTATTAAAAGGAAAATGAAAGAAAATGATTGGAGGCAAGGGGAATAGGAACTTAAGAAAGAGCCCACTTCCCATAAGCTTCCAGTGGCAAAAAGAAGGAAGCATTCATCCTGCATTTCAACATTGAAACTTGAAACAAAGAACTCCTTAAGAAGTTTCCGAGCAGGTGAACAATGCTAGAAGTATCATGTATGCATTTGTACCTTCCTATTACAGGTCACTAACACTCCTAACGGTTCTATCTGTCTTATTCATCATGCAATGAAGGATCATGATAAGGAGGCATAGGTAATTCGACGACAAAGCATAGTCACCAGTGGGTAAGTATGGCATGTTAAGTGACCAGAAACAGCATTCTGGATTTATACCTAGGATCCAGCAAGTTAGTTTGCACTTCCGAAGTATGAAGTCACATATGGGACTTGTGCATCGGAAGCGAAAGATAAACTATATATAAGTATATGCCAGTTGATGCATTGGCATGAGCACATATACAGAAGACAATAATGAGGACATAAGTTTCTGCATGTAAATTCGTAACAAATAAGATGAGAAAGAACACATCTGAAAGAAGGTACGGAACATACCTCAAGAAGTACCCATGTTCTGCTGCAATGCCGAGCTTTTCACAGGGAGAAAACCACTTGCTCAAGATTTCCTTGGTTCTTCCACTTACAATAAAGACTGTATTCTTAGGGTCAGCACATAGAATATTCAAAATTGATACGACATCTTCACTTGGTGACTTCATAATAGAGCTCTGTGCCTTAACTGTGCCATCATAATCTAACAATATGGCCCTAGCTTTTGCCCGGGTGTAAGCTGACAGTATTGTGGCTACTGAAAGCTTTCTGAAATTAGGATCAAGTGCCACAACTCTGAACCCAAAGCCAAAGCCAATTCCCCAGCATCTTTTCCTGAAATGTTCAGCACATATCCGCCCCATGTCTTGCAAAAAGCTGTGGGACCAGTAAGCCACATCATGCTTACTAACATACCGATAATGCTTCTCATGTCGCAACTGCTTTTCAGAATCACTTGCTGCAATGGAATCGTTCATGGCCTCCGCAGTGGCTTCAACATTCCATGGATTGACACGGATTGCTCCACTAAGTGATGGAGAGCAACCAATAAATTCAGATATTACCAGCATACTTTTTTTAGGCCCTTCTAAACTTAAAGATGACTCTGCATCAGAATATCCTTGTCTACAAGCGACATACTCATAAGGAGTGAGGTTCATTCCATCCCTTAAAGCTGTGACAACAACGCACTCGGCAATGCTATAGTAAGCAACCCTTTCACTCGCTAGAACAGGCCTATCAATAAAGATGATTGGCTGATAACCTGGTTGGCCATACTCCTTGTTTATCTGTCTGCAATTTTTTTGTATTTCAGCCATTACTTGGTCTATGTTTATTCCTCTCCCTCTTGCAGGATTAACAATCTGGATCAAAACTGCCTTTCCCTTCCACTTCGGATGTTGCTTGAGCATCTGCTCCATTGCTAAAATTTTCAAGTTGACACCTTTAAAAATATCCAGGTCATCAACACCAAGCAAAACTGTTTTCCCATTAAACTTCTGTCTTAGCTCCTCTACCCTATGCTCCTCTTCTGCTTGCTTCATCAATGATTCCATACGATGCATATGAACACCAACTGGCATAATCTTGATCCCAATAGTCCTCCCATAGTACTCCAGTCCTATGTAACCCCTCTTTGATTGGTACTCTAAACCTAACATCCTACTGCAACAAGAAAGAAAATGTCGAGCATAATCGAAGGTGTGAAACCCAATCACATCAGAGTTAAGTAAAGCCTTCAGTATCTCGTCCCTCACGGGGAGTGTCCTATAGATCTCAGACGAGGGGAACGGGCTGTGAAGGAAAAAACCCATTCTTACACGGTTGAATCGCCTTCTCAAGAATGTTGGCAGCACCATCAAATGGTAGTCATGTATCCAGATGTAATCATCATCAGGATTTAACACCTCAACCACTTTCTGAGCAAACAACTTATTCGCAGAAATATAAGCTTCCCATGAAGACCGATCAAAATGGCCCCCTTGTTCTGCTGAGAAGGGCAACATGTAATGAAAGAGTGGCCACAACTGCCTCTTGCAGAAGCCATCATAAAATTTTGACAAGATATCAGATGGAAGAAACGTGGGGACACATTTGAATTTTTCCAACAGTGTCTGAGAAACATCGTCCTGCTCACTTGGATCAACACTGACTTTCAACAAACCGACATAGAAAACCTCCATGTCGTCTGCAAAACCATCCTTAAGCTGCAGGAGCAAAGAATCCTCATTCCAACTAAAGCTCCATCCTGTGTTATCTGGCCTTCGTGTTGCTTTCAGCGGAAGCTGGTTACCTACTATAATCATCCGATCAGAAGAAATAGAAGAGGGGTTTTCAGACGCCACGCTATATGCTTGATCATCATCAAGCTCCACAATATTCCCTGGGACCGTCATTACCCGTGGAAACCGCTTCTTTTCCCTTCTCATCATGGGGAAATTCCCTGTAGCTAAATCTACGAGATTGGTATATGACCGTGACATCATCTTGCTGCCCTTTTCTGAAGCAGCTGATGATAAGAAAGAAAGTGTTTTATCAGAAGTTGGGTGATTGCGAACATAACGGTCTAAAGCCAAACCTTTTTCCCCTGACTTGCAAGACATATGGAAACTCAAACACTCAGAAATAAAACGTGTCAAACATTATTTAAGAGCATAGCTAAATTGGGCAACTAAAAACACGTAACTCTTATATCATCTCACAGCAATGCTTACTGAACTTCTGACTGAGTGACAAAAGCTCCGACAAACCAAAATGCCAAGAAGCTATCAACAAGAACCCAAAGTGGGTGATTGGAAAACTTCTCGCTTACATCAATTCGGTCTAGAAATCGCAACATTTTGCAAAACCAATGCACTACATCAACATAAACAGCAATGCGAACTTGACATAATCCATCCTAGAAACCCCTGGCCGACGTACAGGAAGATCAAGACAGGACAATGACCCCGTTCATCAAGTTCAGATCCACGAGGATGAAAACCATGATTTGGAGATCAAACATCTCTCCCTATAAAATCTTATATCAACGTCTACCCCCTAATAGAAACAAGCACCAGGGCGGAGGCTGCAGAATCACCCACCTCACACATTGCATTATACAGTGAGAAAACGTAAAATGCAGAATGGCCCCACTCGGCAAGAAAAAGAAATCCACGCCCCGATCCATTGATCGTCATGCAAAGATAACCAGCCGCATACGGAATTCAAAAACAAAAGGGAGGAACAACGGGGAATTCACCGCGCACTACCGGATCTTTTTCCTCAGAATGCGGTTTCTTCCGAAATCAAGAACGTCAAATGCATGACTCGAGCTCGCGGAAACGAGGGGAAATCCAAGGCCGCACGGAGGGATTCATCCCGGAAGCAACGTCGTGTTCTCCTGTGCAGAAAACGAAGGAGAAAGATGAATCTTTCCGCCGAATCTCAGATGCTATAGTTTTGGAGATAATCAGGCGGGTCAAATTTATTATGGGCGATAAATAACATTTTCAAAAAAATGAGAACTTTGGGAACGTGGCAGCATGCGGTGTTAGAGTCACACGTGCAGCACGCGCCCCCTGTCAACTCCCTTCTGATAACCAGGGATCCTTATCCAGCACGTGACGGAATTGAATTGGATACGATGATAAATATCATCTGCATCCGTGCGGGTGACTCACGGTCACCGGGGGTTTCCTTACGCGACCGCCCCGTCGCTGTAGCTCTTCCTCCGCTTCTCGACTGAGATGGATAAGGTTTCTGTAGAGAGAAGCCGACGTCTCGGGGAATGCCAGGTCGGGTTGGGGGGACTTCGTGCCGCGAAACAGCACGCGCCGCCCGCGAGAGCGACACGTGGAGCCGCGCGGGCCCGCGCTTCGGGGGGCCCACACCGGTAGCGCGGGAATGTACGGACGGTGGGCCCCCAAGTCGGGTGCCAGCTGAGTGGGACTGCCGGCGGTTGGGGAGCCGAGCCGGGGACCAGGATTTGGGCGGGCTCTGTTGCGCCGTTTAAAAAGATAGAGCAGCGGTCTAACATGAATCGAGCAGCCAGTCACTATTTCGGCAGATTTTTCACCAAATAATCATCAGCAAAGCAACATAACCGTTCCTGAATTGAATAGAGAAGTTATGTAACTCGTGATGATCGATATATTAACATCGAACCGTCAATCATGCCTATTAAAATGTTCACCAGAAATGTTAGCACCAAGTTTGACAAAAGGATTAAACTTTTCATGGGAGAATTGCCAAAAAAGTCTTAAACCCTTGTGCAAATTCAGTCCTAAACCTTCTTTTTTTTTATCAATTTAATCCTAAACCTTTTAAGATTACACCAATTGAGTCCATCCGGCCAAATTTGGCCGGGAGCTAACGCGACGTGGACGCCGCCAAGGCCAACGACAATATTTTAATTATTTTTTATTTTGTTATTTTTTTTTAATTTTTTTTTTTTTTTTAATTTTTTTTCGTTTCTTTTTTTCTCCCCTCCCCCTCCCCTCGCCAACAGCGGGGGCTGGCTAGTGCCGACGCACGGGGCCGTGAAGCCCTCGCCGCACGGGGGCCGCAAGCCCTCGCCTAGACATCTAGGCGGGGCGCGCGTGGCGAGGCGACTTCACCCCGTCGGCGCCGGCCGTAGCGCCTTCGGATCTAGGTGAGGGCGGCGAGGCGCTTCACCCCGATCTAGGCGCCGCCGCGGCGAGGGTGGTGGTCTGGCCCGATGGGAGCCGCGACCCTCGCTAGCCGCCGACGAGGGCTTCGCGGCCCTCATGTAGTGGCGGCGGCCGGTCTCGTCGGAGTTGGCCGGCCACTGCCGCCGCGGGGGGGGGAGGGGGAGAAAAAAAAAAAAAAAAAAAACAGAAAAAATTAAAAAACAATAAAAAAATTCGAAAAAAAAAAAAAATTCGGAAAAAAAATCGAAAAATAATGAAAATTATTAAAATATTGTTGCCGCATCACCCCCGAAGGCCCACGTTCCTCCGACCGGCCAAATTTGGCCGGATGGAACTCAATTGACACACCGCAAAAGGTTTAAGACTGAATTGGTCAAACAAAAAGATTTAGGATTGAATTGACACAATCCCAATAAATTTAAGACTTTTTTGGCAATTCTTCCAACTTTTCATCGTTCTTGTATGTACAACCGTCATAAGTGCAGTACCCACAATCTTCTTTTGGCCGTGCTTAGATTGATAGGAAGGGGTTTGCTCATATTGATCAGGTCGGATTAGGGTCTCGACACAAAAATAGTTCGTTCTGCCTTTTTTATCCAAAGCCACAGGCTGTAGTTTTGAGCAAAGAGATCGACTTACACCATTGAAAACTGAGCATGAAACAATGAAAGAGGTGGCACAAAAACATGTTCTTCATGAGCAAAACTGATACATTAAAAAGCGCCTGTTCCGGAGCAAAAATGGAGATGAGATCTAATTCGCAACTTGAACAAATAAAAAGAGAGCAAGGAGACTTCTTAGAATGAGCCTAGCCGGTGATATTCTGGGACTTGTTAAGGATAACACCTTCGTATTTAACCTGGAACCACTTCATGGCGTCCTCCTTGGTGACTCTGTGCTGGATCCCAACACGAGCCTTGCACCTCCGGCGACGGCCGACTCTGTAACCAGGCCGTTCCAGCACAATGTAGAAATCCATTCCATAAATACCAGTCGAAGGATCATACCTAGGAAAGAAGGAAACACAATTGTTCAGCAAAAAAGGCATGAAACATATTTATTATGGAAAGTTGAAGAACTGGAAAGCAAAAGTTTCGACAAGTAATCCTGATATAAAAGCAGATATTGATGCTTTCCTTGGTATTTTATTTAGAAAATTGGAGAGGTGAATTAATGCTTGACCAAGTTAAGCATGCAGAGAGTGCTCAACAGACTGAATAACCTCACTGACTGCCGGCAGACTGACATCGACTGTTTGAGTTGAGGCTAGTCAAGGACAACTCAGGAGATAGAAGCCTCATGCAAACTCTTAACTTACTTTCTCATTAAATGTGTTTTACACTCCTTGTTTGAGTGCATACTGGTATGATAATCACACACTATGCAGCTCTTCCAAGGATGTTGAAGACAAAAATTCCAAATTGAAATTAGGTGGGTTGGATTGACTTACTTAATACCAAGATCAATGTGCTCCTGGATACCAAAACCGAAGCAACCAGTGTCACTAAAGTTCCTTCGCAGGAGCTCATATTCCTTCACCTTCAAGCCACTCTCCAGAAGCTGCATCGCCTTTTCACCCCTAACAGTGACGTAGCATGCGATCTTCTCATTACGCCTGATTCCAAAAGAACGAACGGTGTACCTAGCTACAGAATAAAACATCGGATAACAGAAAATGTATATCAGATGACACAGAAGAAAACTCCACATAATCAACAAAACAATTCATAAGGTCCCAACAAAGGACCACTATCTTACTGCATGCAATGCGTCAAATTTCATATATGGCATGCATACATTAGCATGGGCATTTGGGGAAAAAACAGAGCATTGCAAATTTAGGTAGCGCTGTGCCTGCACTCTCAAAATACAGTGGTTGGAGAGTAATCACACCAATAACAGTGTAATGCAGTTATAAGGAGTTTAGAACCTCCATTGCACTTCAAGTGATCTCCATTTTATCACATGTGTCAGCATTTCTCTAAACTCACATGCGCTATTAAAGACTTTCCAAGTAAATTAACATGTAAAATCAAGCCAAACATTTATAACCATGTCACACCTGCATCATCTATAAGGGACAAATCCACTGCATTAGTTCTTGGGAACCAATTGCTAATTACCTACTTCAGAACCTTAGCTATTAACTAATCTCAGAAGGAGCAAAATCTCAACTTTTTCTCTCTTTTCAGAGATTCTCCATGCAACCAAAGAAAAACTCAAGAAAAACTCGGGGGCACCCTTTGGATAGAAGGACTATAACAAATGTTCTCTCGCCCAACTTCAAGCTAGTCAGAGTAAAACCGACCCAACTTTTCCTGAATGGTCAAGAGCATTTTCAGCTAGCGTCCACCCACCAAATATCTATACTTGGAGAAGCTCTTGTTACATCCTTCCCGATGTCAATATTCAGCTCAAAATAAGTCAAGCACAAAAATCCACTACATTAACTCTAAACCGATGACGGAGAGAATAAAAACCCATTGGACACGGATTTTCCTAACTCCTACAATCGACATCAGACATACAAAAACAAATGACGGCGAATCGAATGGAATGCGAATCGGGATAAAGTAACAACCTTTGGAGAAGACAGGGCTCTGGCCACTGAGCTGCTCCAACACCTGAGCCCGATCAAGTGGCGAAACCCGAATCAGCAACGGACAGATGCAGAATTAAAACCCAACCAAACAGCAACAGACGGATACAGAAGTTCGCTCGGGTGCCCGCGAACGAGACAGTTTACCTTGGCCGCCCTGGTGAGGCGATCTCCGCTCTCGCCGACGGAGATGTTGAGGACGAGCTTCTGGACCTTGATTTCCCTCATGGGGTTCGACAGCTTCTTCTCCGACGCCTGCTCCGATTCCGGCATTTTGAGAAAAACGCAAGGAAAAGGAAAGAGCTTTTTACATCAACCAGACACCCAATAACGAACGTGATAAACGAAGGATTGAGAGGGAAAGAGACTGACCATTGGATTGGAACGTCACACACCGCGGCGGCAGCAGCAACAGAGGGGCGGCGGTGGGAGGTGAGAGCTTGAGGGAAGGCCAAGAACCCTAGACCTCGCCTCTTGCAGGGTTTTTAATGGAGGGCTCTTGTGGGCTTCAACGCCACCAAGCGGGCCGTAATGGCCAAATTAGAGAGGCCCATATCTTCTTCTCTTTGGCCCAAGAAAACTTCTTGGAAGGATCGATCAGTACCAGACAATTGTCCAAATTTTCGAAAAGAAACGCACGGGAAATTTGGACAATTGTCAGTACAAGATATTGAGGAAATTCTGTATAATATCAAGAAAAATATTCAATATTCGATTTTGTACTTTAAAGTATTGTCACCCACTCAAACCGTTGAATGATTTCTCCATCTTTAGAAATTTGGTTTGATTGGGAGAATTTCTATATAATATTGAGAAAAATATTCGATTTTGGACTTTCAAAATATTATCATCCACTCAAATTTTGATTATTTTTTAAGGAATTTACTATCTCTGATGGACTTAAAAAAAGAGCTAGTCACCTTCCATCTTAATTCATATCGAATTCATTTTCCAAACCCTAATTCTTAAATTATTTGATTTTGATTTGAATGTGGAGGTGTGGCAAAACGACGAAATGACCATAATCCAAAGATGGAGTCTCATTATCCAATCGCATTTATGATGTAGAAAACAATCATACTTTTGATGTTATAAACATGTCAATTGTGACACCTTAAAACGTCACACGCAATAGATGTTATTTCTAACATTATCTTTTAATTATTATTAACATGCGGAAGCTTAATAAAATTTTCTCTACATAAAATCCCTCAAAAGAAATCGCGCAAATTAAACATAGATATAATTTTCATTTAGTTACAATTTTAACACATCATTTAAGCAAATACAAAATAAAAATGTCATGGGAAAGGATAGAACCAACTAGCATCTCTACTCCCATAATATGGAATAAGCGAGTCACCATCCAATTTAGAAATAGATGGTCTCAGGCATTGTCTCATTTTGTCCATCATCATATTACGAGAACCATTCTGCAAACTGAAAAATAAGGGATGAACCAAAGCCTAGTAATTTTTATTTTTTTTTGTAATTTGGAATACCCTTCATTACATACGAAAAATAAAAGAAGTAAATAACAAATTCATTTTAGTCCTTCAACTTATGTCTGTTGTCCATTTTTTTTTTTTTGTCGAAACTATTGTCCAATTGAGCCCTTCAAATTTTAAATATGCATTATCCGTGCAATCAATTCCTTCTTTCGTTATCACCCTCCATCCCCTTGCTAGCATGCTAATTTGGCATTGTGATTAATTGAAAAACCCAAAAAACATTTCCAACACATATTCACAAAAAAGAAAAATAAGAGAAGCTACGAGAAGGAGAGTGAGAAACAAGTGGAGAGAGGGAATAGTATGACAGTTCCTTTCCAATGTTGAGAGGGCTACGATTCCCATTGAGAAAGAAGAGTTTACGGGTGATGGAAAACTCGTTCAAGCAAAGTCTTACGATAGGGGTATTTGAGCTGGCAATCAATAAAGCCTTGGTTATCAGCGGAATTTTTTTTTTTTTTTATGCATTATTCATTTTTCAATTTCAAACTCAAAAGTTCGAGGGGGCGATACAAAGAAGCCCATATGAAACATCTCCTCATTATTTTTTGAAATTCTAAGTTTAATGAGAGATGAAAGTTTAGGAATGGAAAATCAATAGATTTATTACTCATTGATCGAATATGAATGGTATAGTAAAATCATGTCGAGTGACGGTCACTAACGGCAAATGAAATACCACAGGATGAGCATTGGATTGAGCACTCTCTTGAATCCAATGTCAAAATCCTTACATTGCTTTTTTGTCTTTTGTTTTCTTTTGCTAGTAAACTTCACAGTTTTCATGAGCCTAAGGAAAAACATCATGGCCAGCAAATGGTCATAGAAGGCGTTGAACTCTCTTGGCCATCCTCAGACTCTCTCCTCTTAACTTGCATTCCCTTTTGCCGCCGCCGGTGCGACGTTCCAACGGTGAGTCTCTCTCCTTTCTCAATTCAAATCTGTCATGTTCAGAAAATCCCATCTAAATAGATTTGAACGGGTGACAATATTTCGAAAGTTCAAAATTGAATGCTTTTCTCAGTATTATACTGAAGTTTCGATGTATGATCTATTTGATTTAGTATTTCATTATTTGTGAAAGATAAAAAAAACACACGGCCATTACTTCATAATGCCGACAATCATTTAAATGGCCCAAAAACTATCAATATGAGAGATAGAATTCACGGAAAATCGAGTTCTTCTCGTCATAATTTTTTTGGTTTTTAGTAAAATTTAGGATTCATTTGAACTCATTTCATTTTTTTCTTGACATTCTTTATCTACTAAGCGGAGTGGAGGGGTGAGTATTATATAGACGTTGTCTAGCCTAGGAGTTCATTACTTTTTTATTTTTATGTTTGCATGATTGACATATGGCGATATCTAACTCACACACACGGTCCAATCCTCATATCATCCACTAATTTCTTCCTCCGCAATGCTGCGACAAATTCTCGAATATTCTTATGGTGTCAATGGCTGGCAACTCAGCAACCATATTGCATAATTCGATGGATTAAACGGGAAAATGAATGCCCTTTTCTGATGAATGACACATAACAAATAGACATGAAATTACACGTAAAATTGGCTGCACTTTTCTCCGGTGCTATCTGTAAAAATTGCACGTTAAATTAGCACTGCATACGTGCATTAGTTGAAGGAAACAAAGACCTTTTACAGTATTGACCACTCCAAAATAATTGAAAATATCATCAACACAATGCTCTGCTATCATCTAAAACTACAATCTTGATGAATTTCATTCTCTAAAAAGTGATTCTATATTTCGCCACTATGAAATAAGGATGGGTTCTATCTTACCCAATTGAATCAATTTTCCACTCAGTAAAAGCCCATCATTCTGCCCAACATCAAATGTGGCTTTCCATACAAAAGATCACGCCCTAAAATGAAGTATCAGTTAAAAAAGGAAAAAAGAAGAAGCCCCCTTGTGTTTTAAGTAGATGCGAGGAGGCACATCAAAATAAAATGAACCTTTGCCTGTTAAAGGAAAGTATTGCGATAATTACCACTTTGTATGTGATTTTCAAGGGATGGCTCTTGCACAACGCCCTGGTCAATTGCTAATTTTAGTAATGGTAAGATTGAGCTAATCATTGCTCTCCTAAGTAACATGGACAGAACTGTAACACATATTATGAATGGCGAAATCGCTAGAATCGCCCCTAATACCCCAACATTGATATTTTAAGTTCTATGTCAATATCAAGTCCTCCATTAGCGTATCTTGCTAAGCTTGATGCAATCCGTGCCAGGATCAAATCTAGCACAACCGAAAATCAACAAAGGCAAGTAAAAACAAGTGAGTTCAAAAATTGGCATGCAATCCAGTGACCAAATTACACGATTCAATAGATTAAACTAAAAAAAAAGGAATGCCCTTTTCTAATAATTAACACAAACCTAATAGAAGTGACCCTCCGAGACTTGAAACAGAACCAGCTCGATAGCCACTAATCTTGACTCCTCCTTTCCGCGAGAGAGAGAGAGAGAGAGAGAGATAAGAAGACAAAGTACTCTGAAATTTCATTTGAAGCTGATTGTAGAAGAAAAGGCAATGCTTCAGAATTTGGTTGGCAGTTGGTGAGGAGCTAGTGCTCATAAGGGTTTTTATTTTATTTTCCTTTCCTTTTCGATTGAAGGTCGCAGGATAAACAATTTTTTTTTTTTTCTTTTTGGGTCATTCAATCCTAAATAACCTTTAATTCATGTGTATAAGTGCAAAACAAATTAAGCAACACATGTATTTCAGACTAACAATTCGATTATCATCTTTTCTAGTTTGCTTTAAACTCTACCCTTAAGAAATCTATAATTTAAAGCTTTTTTGTTTGAAGCATATAAAAGATATATCAATATATGCTTCCTCATCAAAATTATAAATCTTTTTTTAAAGACTAATAAAAGATAGAAGGAGAGAATTTCTTCTAATCAGAGAGATGACAAAGAATACAATTCTTTATCTTTATTCGTAATCAAACATTCACTAAAAATCTCTCATGAAAAATAAAGTCAAGATCTTGCAAGACGAAGGGAAATAGTTAATGTATATAAGAGAATCCTCTCTAAGGAAATTCCAATTTGCCATGTCGAGCAATTACAGCAGGAAGACGTATGTCTATGAATGTAATTAGTCACGGGATCCAAACTTTTTTAGTGTATATATATATACACTAAAAAAATTTGAGAGACCGTGCACGAATCAAGTACCACACACTCTGACCAGAAAAAAAAAAAAAAAAACACGCACGCACACATTCGCCCAAAGGCTTGCGGCCCTTGGCAAAGAGATCCGAGGATGGGGATAGAGAGTACCGACCACACATTCTCCAAGAGCACCGCATATCCATGTACATAAAAAGGAGAAGTAAGACAAAAAAAAAAAAAAACCAGGCATCCTTATCACCGACCCAAAAAAACGAAATACCATATATTTTCCTACTTTTAATCTTCTAAAGTAGCTCGTACTAAAAATCCCTCGACTTTAAGTTTAGCTCCAATTCTATTCTAAACTTTTTTCATCTCATAAAAAATTCATAACTTTTCTTCTAGTTTCCATTTTGCCTTAAACTTTTTGGTCCATAAAAATACCCAGTCTCAATTATATTATCAACTATTTTTGGCTTATAAAAACCACTAATTTTTGAGATGAGTTTCATATCCACCTCTATTAATCCTCCCTCCAAAATTGTCCTTAGTGATGTGGTATTTCCATGTCATTGCTTTAGCTTTTTCCCAAATTTCTTATCTAATAAAATGTATTTTGGATATAAATTTTCATTTCAGCCCAAACTACTTCTTATTAGATTTGAAATTTGAAAAAAAATCGGAGCAATTAAGATTGGCTTTCTTAAATTGCTCTTACTCTTAAAAGAGTTTTCCTTCCATCTCGATGGAAATCTTCAATCTCTCTTGTTTATGAGTCTTCCATCTTTTGTAGTTGGAGAGCTCGCGCTTGAGACACTTGGCTTAGGATGATCAAACAACTCTCACTCGGGAGTTTTGAATATCCTCCTTTTTTTTCCGCGGAATAAAATATTGCTGAGTTATTTTAATATTTTCGGCATTTCGAAAATCGTTAATATCCGAAAGGGAAGGCGTTAAAATAATATATCTTCATGTGACTTTTTCTTTTCCCTTTAACCATTGATTTCTCGGTACTAAATCCGAACAATTTTGATGCGGTTTCCGTCATAGGCACGTCACTTATGCTGGAGTTAGACTCATCATATTCATGGTCCGACTATTATTTATTCAGGCGATTTTCCTTAAAAATGTTTGTATGTATAGCTCAAAATAATTAACTAATAAAAAATATTTTTATTTATTAATAATAAATTTATGTTTAGTGTTTTCCACAAATAATTGAAAAAAAAATTGTTCATTCATTTTTATTAGTGATATAAGTGATTATCTTTTAGAATATGTTTTCCAAATCATTTATTTTTTCGAAATAAACGAAACTTTTGCATATTAACCATTCACTCTTATTTTTCTCTTTTAGCCAAATGGAAATCAAAACATGGTGTGTCAGCTACTCTTTTTTTTTAGTATTTTTTTCTAAGCAATTAAAAGATTAATGCTGCCAAAAACTTCAAATTAATGTGTTTGTGCCACATTTATCTTAAAGTAATTTTTGTGTCACAAAACCATTTAAACCAACACACTCATGCTAAATAGTCTAAAATAATGTAATGTTACTAAAAGATTTTCTACGTTTTTCTCCATATAACTAGAAAACTCTTCTTATTAGGGCTTCTTTATTGCTCCCGAGAGCCAACTTTTCCTAGTCCAAAAAACTCTTGGTTAACATAAAACCCCTGGGTGATTATATAAAAAAAAAAACTTGATTCAGTTGTCGTCTCCCATGTTAAAAACATATGACAATCTCTGTTCTCGTGAGACAATGTGGCACCCGAGTCCAAGTTAGAATAGAGCCTCAGTGGACAATTTTGGCCATTGTCGAAATATAAATTATACAAATAGCAATCTTATTGATAGACATGTCAAAATGAGTCATAGATTTATTTCTTAACCTATATTAGATGGGCGAGATCATTATATAAGTTAATTTGATTTAGTAAATTGGGTATAAATGGGTTTCCAATGACAAAGCCTTAAAAAATATGGATGTTGAATAGATATATTATTTACCAAGGCCAAACTCACTTTTGTGACTCTCTTCACCCTTTTTGAGAAGTTGATGAAGTCTAACGAAGCCCTAGCGGGGACCTTTAATTGCTTGCAGTATTTACGGCTATGTTTGGACAGTTTAGGGGCCTCCAACTAATCCTCGCACTTTGCTCGAGTCGCCCGCGTCCCATGAATTCTAATCTTGTGTCGGCGAAAGACATCCAGATCTACTTTCACGTGAGCTTGTGAGAACTTCGAATTCTTATGTTGATTTAAATATATGAAGCATTAATTACCCCAAAGTGCTAATCTTATTATTTTCCCTTTCTTTTAGCTGATCGGGCATAGACAATCTGAAGAGGGCAAGAACATGCTGCTTTTGAAATTCTCCGAATCTTAATTCGACGACCTTACAACTACTGATAAGCAAAGGTGTAGGACATACCCACGTGTCTTCTTGACCCAAGCCATGCAAACATGCTGTTTCTTGGTCGGCTGTGAAATTAAGGAAAAAAAGAACGAACTGTCCAAAAAGAACAAACTGACCAAGAAAGACAAGTCTACTCTTATGTGTCTACCAATATCGATCACTATAAATCATGCGCGGTTTGTTGTGTCCATATCATATCAATACTACTCGTGATTGAAAAGAAGAAAAAGAGACTAAGAGCATCGTAGTTTAAAAACATAAAAAGTCGAAGCAGCATAAAAGTACATCAGATTGCTCAGCGAGCTATATAGCAGGAAACATCGCTTAGGTAAGGTTAACTATCCTCCACACATCATGCACTGCACTCATGCCATAACCTCCCATGAGATTGTGGTTTCGATCACTAGCCAGACATGGTGTTAATGGTCTGGTCCTCCATCCGAGCTTCCCAGGAACGCCACATGGAAAGATAAGAAGAAAACCTGAACACGTCCATCACGTCCATCCGAGCTTCCCAGGAACGCCGCATGGAAAGATGAGAAGAAAATCAGAACACGTGCGTCCGAGCTTCCCATGAACGCCGCATGGAAAGATAAAAAGATGATCAGATATAAGCAGAGGGTGGTTCTCTTTGCTGAGTGCATAGTTGGTAGCGAGGCAAAATCAAAGAAAGTGGCTGTTTTTATTAAATAGAGGACTGGCAAGTGACGAGGTAGGTGATTTGCATCAGATGTTTTGATAAGCAGTCTTATTTATAGGCGAACCCGACCATTTCTTTATTATTTAGGGAAGTACGAAACCAATGGAGCATTTAATGTCATCATCAGAAAGTTATTAAATTCCTAGTATCAATTTCCTTTCGATTAAATATAAAGTTCAATTGTTGACCAGGGACCAGCTTACGATGGCTTTTTTATCACCCAGAGAAATTCATTTAGAGGCTTATCGGGCTTAACAAGACAACAGGCCCTTTCCTCTCATCACTATCTTTCTCCCTTTGCTCATTCCTTAGGTCGCCGCTCATGACCGGCACCGAGCCCCCCGCCGCCTCTCTCTCTGGTGCACTTGGCACAAACAACTCATTGATGTCGTTGGCATTGTCATTAACGAGAGAGAGAGAGGTAAATTTGGCATGCAAATATCATAATTATTGTTGATATATTTACCTATCAATTTAAGTTTTTATGTTGGACTTTCTGACATTTTATCAAAATCGATTTTGCCTCGGTTTATTTCATGTGTGCATCCACCTTGTCTATCAGATTTCATCGATCATTCCTAATTTTGCTTATTCATGACTATGATGAGACTTTTACTCTAGTTACACATCTTACTTCTATTCAAAGTTTTCTTGCCATCGCCACTATTATGCGTTGGCCACTATTCCATATGTTAAAAATGCATTCATCAATGGTGATCTTATTGAAGAAGTCAATATGGAACCTCCTCTTGGATACACTCATTCTTCTAAGTTAAGCATGTCACTTATGTCGAGTATCATATGGACTAAAGTAGGATTCTCATGCATGGTATTCCAAGTTTGAAGTCCATCATGGAACACCTTAGCTTTACATCAAATCCTTATGACAATGCTTTGTTTGTTCAATAAACATCTCATGGGTATATTCCATTGCTAATATATGTGAATAACATAGTTATTACTAGCGATGATCATACTGTAATTACAAAACTCTAGGAGTATCACAATCAAAGGTTGAAAATAAAATATCTCGAGTAACTCAACTACTTTCTATGCTTGGAGGTTGCTTCGGATTTATCCAATTATCATCTTTCTCAAGCAAAATATGTCACTAATCTTTTCTCTTGAACATGACTCACTAATAACAAGATTGCCACGACTCCCATTGAAATCAATGCCAAATTTGATGACAAAGATGGAATTCATCTTCCAAATCCTATACTCTATCGACAGTTGATTGCCAATCTTGTATATTTCACTATTATTTGTCTTGAAATTGCACATGCTATTCACATTGTCTGTCTATTTATGAGTGCCTCATGCAAAACTCACTTTGGTGTTATTCTTTGAATTCTTCACTATGTCAAGGGCACAATATTTAATGGTCTTCACTTTTATGCTTACTCTACGTTATAGTTGACGGCTTATTCTAATACCGGTTAGGTTTTTGTTTGACCATCGCTCCACTACAAGTTGCCGCTTTGTTTTAGATAAGTCACTTATCTCATAGAGTAGCAAGAAACAGATTGTTGCCGCTTGATCTTAAAAAATTAATATCATCCACTTGATGATACAACATTAGAATTACTATGGTTGCCCTAGTTATTAAAAGACATGGGTGTCCCTTACAATGATACAACAATCATATATTGTAACAACCAATGTTATCTAAATAACACATATTTTTCATGAAGGCATCATGCACATTGAGAAGACTATCATTTCATAAGCTATAAGGTGTTTCATGGCATTGTTCGCCTCATCTCTACTTTATGAGTTGATGGGAATGCTAATGTCTTCATTATGACACATCCATCCAGGCGTTTTCAAGACCTATTCTCCAAACTTCAATTGGCTTCTTCTCTATCATCTTGAGTTTGAGGGAATTGTTAGAGATATATTTAGGAGATTTTGTACATCTTCCTTGAGTACACATCTCTTAGGATTATGCACTATCTTCTTTGATTATGTATATCTTTAATTGATCATGTTCAACTGTCATTGATATGGTAATATCTTGTTACTATACTAATAAAGCCTATAAATAAACTCATGTATTATTTAATATTTCACAAATTCTATTTTCTGCTTCCTCGTGTCTGATATGATTGCAGCTTTACAACTGTTACCGGGTTCAAGGGGACTTCCATACCTAAAAGAAAATTATACGGTGTCCCATCCTTGTAGGAGCTATCTAACTCCAGTAATCCCTCTGACCATAAAAAAAAAAAATCCAGTAATCCCTCAAAGTGCTAAATTGTATAATTGACGTACAAATATTTTTTACATGATTTATTGGATTTCATGACTATCAATCATACAATTTCGCACTTAAGAGATAGATTACTGGAGTTAGGTAGCGCCTACAAGGATAGGACACCGTATTAGGTATGGAAGCCTCTCTCTCTCCCCCTTGTGACACGCATACACAGTCGAGTTATTAAAGAAAGGAATATGAGAAGCGAAGAAGCATCAGCACAGACGGCAGCGCTCACAAGGATTTGTTGTTTTCCACGTCGATCTTTTTGTTTTCATTCATAATGAGACAGAAAGATTTCATCGACCACACGGGAACGTCTGCGATTTCCATCTTTTTATATACCTTTTTTATGCAACTGGATTCTTTAATGACTCGGAAAGAAATTGAGAAAAAGTTGTGCTAGCATAACACGGTGTGATAGTCAAGGGACGGCCACGAAAATTTCCTTTCTCAAAACAAGCACGCGGAAGTTCCCCAGCAAAACACAGATCTCCCTTTGTCTAGTGGCAAATGTGTGGCGCATAGTTCACCGTCTCTATTCTAAGCTAACGGTACAGTTAGCCAAGCATTTTTCATTGAGAAAAGCAAAGGGTGGTAAAGAGGAACTTTGGCTGGCAATAACCAATTTCAGTGGACTATGATGATTCATCTCTTCTCCACGTCAACTCCAGTACGGACCATGTAACACTTTATGTGAAGAACGTCTTTCCTATCGTGTGAAGAAAATGGTAGAAAGAGTCTTTATAGTCTACTCTTTACGCAACTCGACTCTACTTTCTTTAAACATGGATAATTAAGTTTTCAAAAATATATTAATCATTGAGATCAATAGTGTTAAAAGTGACTTGTGTAGAATAAAGATTGCAAACCTACATACCTTATAGAAATCATAGCAAACACCACAAGGCCAACGGATTAATATTATTCACTATTTAATAAGCAGCTATTTACAACAGTTTACTTTGGTAAAAAGTATCATGTTATAGTGTAATGTAATAAGTCTCAATTCAACTTTGCACTCACTAATTAAGTAATGTTATGATGCAAACACAATCGCCAAAAGAGTGACTAGCGAAATCACATAATAGAAAATCGAGTCAGCGAATCCAACTTTCATAGTCCATGAACTTTTAGTAGAATGGAGACGTGTGAATAAAAAGACATCAAAGCTTATCGCTTTTTGACAGTATTTCGACTTTAAAATCCAATTTTGGCCTATTTATTTCTGTCAAGTAAATTATGCTCATCATTTAGTGTATTTATTTCTCGATTCCATGCTTAGTTCTCATTATTAAGATCTGTTGCTGTTTTAAACACACACATATATGCATTTTATTTTTTGTAGAATAACTATTTCTCTCTGCACTCAATAAAAAAGTTTGAGATTCTCTCTTCTTTTCCACTCTACGGAGTATATATAACTGAGCCTCGGGTTCCTAAGTTTGTGCATTGACCGATGGGATTGAAGAAGCCCGTAGTGGGGAGTCCGTGATGCAAAAACCCTAGCGACGTCAATAGAATATATAACGGTCCCCTTTTCCTTGTCACATTCACCCAACCAAAGAGCAAAGCAGAAAAAGTAATCACCTGATCGAAAGAAGAAGGACTTTAGCGATTTTGTCCACTAGGTACAAGTTAAAATCCTCCTCGATTCCCATTATATCAATCGATTAAAATTATAATGATGTTGATTAAGAAAGAAATGGTGCACCAGTTTAGGTAGATGATGATCAAAACGGGGAGCATCCATTAGTCAGCTAAGATGGTCCTGCTTGAAAGTACAATGTAGGTGGGTAGAATTTATGAAAATTATTAGCGACATTGCTCTTGCCGGTGGCACAAATCATGTCTTGATCTTCACTAAAATATGTCCCCGTTTAAGATTAAAAGATAAAAGGGTTTGGATTTCTTTCTTCTTTTATTGTGGCTAATTCGGATTGGATCTCTAAGACACAGGGTTAAACCCAGCATAGGATTAATCAATGAAATCGCTGAGAAAGCGACCTTTATGGACCATGTCAGCGGCTTCTACCAGCAGATAAATAAATTGTTGAGGAAAAGACTCCACTCGCGAAGGGAAGTGGCGAGCCGCGATGCAACAGGAGTTGCAGCATTTGGTTTTTACTAAAAGCACCACAAGGAATCTATTTTGTCAAAAGTATAGATGGTGGTACTCACCTGGATATTCATTAAGATAATTATACTAAAGCAAACCTCCCGAGGCTTCTCACTAGAGCGTCGGAAATCGTTTTTCTGTCTCCGTCCTCAACTCATCCATAGTTCGGGGGTCAAATAAATAAATAAAACCGACGAACAACTCAACCTCGATCTATCCAACAATCAAATCAAAGCAGAGGATCTATAATCTATGTTGAAGGCCAAAACCCTAAATTGAGGACTGCTCCATTAGAATAACATGAAAAGATTTGAGGGCATAATCAAAGGATTCTTAATTAAATTGGCTAAAGTGCAATAGATGTAAGACTCTTTCGACAATTTTTCCTTAGAGTTCATGCGCCCCCAATTTTAATAGTCCATAAACTTTTAATTGAATGGAGATATGTGAATTAAAATACATCAAAGCTTATCGCTTAAGGAACCCTTTGTTGAGAAAAATAAATTACGTATTTGAGGATAAATACTTAATGTGGTTTATAGTAACTCAAAAATTAATAATTTCAAGAAAACAATAACAAAAATAAATACTTTACCAAAAAAAAAAATAAAAAAAAAATATCAACCAAGTCTAGTGACAGTTTCGGTGCTTGATTGGATAAATGACGGTCCCCCCTTCTCCTTGTCACCTCCTTCCAACCAAAGAGAAAAGCAAAAAAAACCATTGAGATACATAATTTTTGTTTGTCCATGAGGTGCTAGTTAGAGCCCATCTCAATTCTTTGACGTAGGTCAAGTTACATCAATCGAAATAAAGTTGACATCATCTTCATCGGTCTACCCTTTGTTAGGGCATCTCCATCTACAAGCAATAATCTTTTTAGTGAAAGAACATACTCTGGACTGCATTTCTTATCTTTATGTGATGATATCTGCATGCCTCGCACTCTTTGTTTCAAATTGTATATTTTTCTTTTTTAACAAGGTAGGAACACCATCATATTTTACCTCTGAAAGTTCAGATAAAATAGTTTAAGAATTTACTCGGATCTAATTGAGATTGTCACGATGTCTAGGGTTTTGAAAGTTCCGCTTCATTTTGGTGGCTAATTCAGGTTAGATTACTTAGACACGAGGTTAAACCGGGAATAGATTGATCAACTAAATCACTGAGAAAGCGACGTTAGTGGACCAGCGGCCTAGTAACATTCACTTTTGTCTTACAAAGGTAAGAGAGTCACAATGAAAAATCATAATAATTTCTCTCCTCATAAAATAATCTAGGAAACGTTCCGAGACCGCGCGATCCGTCTCAGTCAGCACAGAGCCTCATTGGAGAATCTTGATTCGCCGCATGCAATGCAACGCACTTTCTTTTCGACCATCCTCGAGAGTCATTCAAAGGCCAGACTTTCAATGGCCTTTGGAAGAGATGATAAAACGGGGGCCATGACCGAATCGCTATGTCATCATCTGTTCGAGTTTTAATTTTTCTATTTTTAAATTATTGAACTGCTTTTATTAAAGAGAAAGGGAAAGAAAATGGGTTCTCAACTTTGCCAAGGCATACGATTCCAGTCAAGTTGTGCTCGATATTAATTGGGCTTGATGACTTGTAGCCCCGGAAGATCTTATAGAATATGTGGGGATATTCATTCGAAAAGTCTTAAAGCTATTAAACGATGGTCAATTTATTTATAAATATTTTATTTTACTAATTTAAATTTAAAATTTTTGACAATTTGTAAATATAATTATTTCAATCAATTTTAGATGAAAATCATTGATGTAGACACCAATTACCTTATGTGGCATAACCAACGTTAACATAACTAAGTCTTGATAAATTTTTGAATTTTTATTTTTTATTTGTAGTCTTTCTTACTTTATTTTTTCTTTTTTTCCTTTTTTCTGACTTTCAGTCGCCAAGCTTTGCACTGGTCGGTGGAGGTTGCCAACTATAGCAAGGGCCACTATACCATTTCCTACGCCTGACAACAAGTGGAGGGAAATAAGGAAAAATAAAAGAAAAAAACGAAAAATGAAAGAATATGTAAAAATCGTCCAAATCAACACCCGCCATGCCAAGTTGGATGGTCAATTGACTAAATCGCTGTTTTAGCGATTTTAACTAGAATTAGCAAGAAAAATTATATTAACAAATTGTTAAAAATTTTATGACTATATTAACAAATCATCAATTGATTTAGGATTAAATTAATATACTTAAAATGTTTATAATTAAATTATTATTGCACAATAAGTTTATTAATTTAGTCTAAATGATTTAGAAAAGGCGAAGAGCCCTAGAAGCCGAATGACGGATGGACCTCACCAATTTGAGAACGAAAATTTTTTAGCAAGCCTGATTTATGTTAGGAATAAATATATTAAAAAACCTAAAAATTATCATAAAAAATCAATTAAGTCATAAAAATTATAAAAAAAATATAATTAAATAATAAAACTTATCAAATTAGTACAATTGAGTCATTCCATTAATTATGTCTAACTCGATTAACGAGAAATATTGATGTGGCTTTTTTCTATTATTTACTCTATCTTACATGACAGTGATGTGACCACAACGACATCGTTTTGGTCCAAATCATTTTTTTAACACTAGTTTTATTTAAATTCAAATAAAAATAAGCCAAATAAAAGAAAAGATAGGAAAAGGAGTGGGGTTCTAGAAGGGCCCACAAGGGTGGGGATGGCTGGTAGGAGTTTTTGGTGGCTGGCAACCCTCATCAACCGCAAGTGATGGTCACCACTAGTGGCCAACCCTATCAATGGCAACCATCGACTAGTTTTAGGCAAGGGCTAGCAACCCTCACCCGGTTTGGGGGAGTGGCCACAAGCCTCATAAGCCAAAATGAAGGGAGAAAAAATAAAATGATAATAAAAAAAAAGAATAGAAAATAAAAAATATTATTAAGAATATCTACGCCAGGACCTCGTCATCAGATTATTCATTTGAGGTATATAAATTACCCAATTACATTTTATACATTTTACCAGTGATCGAAATGTCATTTTCTTCAATTCATCTACCAACAACTCATCTCTGACTATGTGAGCTCTTACAACGGTTGTTCAAAGAATCAAAACCCTTTTTGTCGTCTTGATATATTACAATGAATGGAAACCCTGAAAATACCATATGATCTTTAAATCACGTAAACCAATTCATCATAAAAAACGGTTTTGATAATGACCTCGGTTCATATAGTCTACAGGTTATGCAATGGCAATTCACAAATTCCATATCCCAATACGTATGTCCTTTTCAACGTTATTGGTTTTATATTGATGAAAAAAAGTACTAAGCCAAAATTTGCATGTTAAATCGGAATGATCGTCAAATCCCAACATTTTATGATAATAATGACATATCGTGCTATAGTGATACTTCTATAGTTAGGAAGCAGCGTCAAACATACTTGTTCCTTTAAACTGACCTGGAGAAACTGTAATGACTCTTTTGCCGAAGCAGTTGATTTACAATATTTGTATATCCTTCACAACCTACTTTAGTCCTTGATGAACCGAACAACGACTCAGGCAGGTCTCAATGATGATACTGGGAAAACAAAGCGTAGAGGCAAAGCATCTGACAAAGCTTGGTTTCACTCGTAGGAAAGTTCGAACATTTTTAGAGAAACAAACAAGAACATTACTATCGACAGAAGGAAATTTCTCCGACAAAGAAAAGGCTTCCGCTATGAATGACTCTTGATGTGTTTACATGTCACAGTGATAAAAAATTCAATGGACCAAATGAGAAGGCCAAATAGAAGAATATTGCAGGCATAAAAAGGCGAAGGCTCACAGTATTAGAGCTTACAGTGGCCGTCTACATGCTTAAAATCTTGGAATATAGGGCAAAATGGCCATCCCGTCCGAAGCTCAGCTCGCGATGTGAAGTTGTGCTGCTCAACAGTCCCTTGTGAGCACTCAAGCTGCCTGTCTTCGTCTCAAAAGCAGAAGGGGCCTTGCCGTGATCAAAATGGCAAGCCCAAGAAACCAAAACTCGACCAGAAGAATGTGACCGAGACATTCTCACGAAGCTTCAATGAAGCTGATCTGAATGGTAATTGTACAGGTCGACATAACGTGTGCATAACGTATAATCTGGAGGCAGAAGCTCATTACAACAACTCCACGAGTCAATGGTCTCAGCCCTGACGAATCCTCGTTAACAACTACTCGGGTTTTTATGTCATCCATTCGTTTTTTACGGTTCTTTTCTTCCCCCGTGGCACTAACATGGCTAAAACAAGAAGGATGAGGCTACATAGGTATGTCTCTTTGACATCTCAAATTAAGATCCTCCTTGCAATTCAATTCATTTTTTAGAAGAATCTCTCCATGCATATATACTTCACTAAAAAGCTAATGGCACGGTAAAAATAGTATCCATACTCCTTTAGCCAATCTAACTTACATGGCATTTGTATTGAACATCTTTAAAAAATTGTTGCACTCAACTGAACATTGCCGTAATCACTTAAGATCCACATCAGACCACAGCTTGGTTGACTTGAAGCCAATCTATGGGAAAAGTAAAAATCGGCATATTAGATGGGAATGATTTTAGTTTTCGGAAAATGCAAATTGAGTGATTAGTTATACTAAAGGAATCTGCATTTATCTCTATTTAATTAACATGAAACAAACTCCCCTAAATCAGACATGCGCATGACTCATTTAAATGCTATGATTACATGCATCCTATTATATTATGTATTGATAACTTATAACTCCTAAATTAACACCACGTATGTGTTGGGAGTGCGCAGTAGAAGTCCAATACCTTCACCTAGGAAGATTTCCAAGGGGGAAATCCAAGCCCGGGCCCGTCAATATATCTATTTAGATTCACCTCAACTCAAAAGTTTAAGCTAGTGAGTTATGGGCCAATTAGAATATATTAACTGCTCCACACCACATCAATTCTCTGATGTTGGACTACTTCTCTAACACAACTTTATGGGCCAATTAGAATATATTAACTGCTCCACACCACATCAATTCTCTGATGTTGGACTACTTCTCTAACACAACTCACACGTGTATCCTAACAATCTCCCCCTCATTTATGAGCTCCAGTGTTAGGTCTACTCCCCTTAAAATCAAACATCCTTCTGGCCCAACATCATCCTCATGGGCCTGCGTTGTTACACCACAACACCCACCTGAGCCATCCTCACGGGCCCACGTTGTTACACCACAACACCCACTTGTCCGAAATCGTAACCATCAGCTCTTATACCAGTTGTTGGGAACGCGCAACAGAAGCTCAGTGTTAGGTCTACTCCCCTTTAAATCAAATATCCTTCTGGCCCAACATCATCCTCATGGGCCTGCGTTGTTACACCACATCGCCCACCTGGGCCATCCTCACGGGCTCATGTTGTTACACCACAACGCCCACTTACTCAAAACTGTAAGTGTTAGGTCTACTCCCCTTTTAAATCAAAGATCCTTCTAGCCCAACATTATTCTAATGGGCCTGTGTTGTTACACCACAATGCCCACGTAGGCTATCCTCACGGGCCCACATTGTTATACCACAACGCTCACTTGCCTGAAACCCTAACCATCAGCTCTGATACCAGTTGTTGGGAGCGTGCAGCAGAAGTCCGATACCTTCACTTGGGGAGATTTCCAAAGGGCAAATCCAAGCCCGATCCCGTCAATATATTTAATTGGACCCACCTCAACTCAAAAGCTTAAGCTAGTGAGTTATGGGCCAATTAGAATATATTAACTGCTCTACACCATGTCAATTCTCCAATATAGGACTACTTCTCTAACACAACTCACACATGTATCCTAACAGTATATTATGCATTAATTAACTAATTGCGGTCTAAATTCAATACTATAAAATAGAGCCTACAGCTAATGACGTGCGACATGCATTTACTTAAATGCTAAGAATCCTTTTGATAGATGTATCATTGTGTGAACACGATAATTTACTTAAAAGTCATAGCGGCCAAATTGGACCCAACGTAAAAGGCACCCGCACACATTTCCATTCGCACGAGGAGATTCGCTCGTTGGTCTAGAGTTTCTGTCTCGTCTTCCTGTTGTCTCAAAATCTCACTGGGTCGAGCTTGTACAAAGGCGAACCAAAGCTGGAAGTGGGGGTCAAAGGTTCCGTTCGTGTGATAATGAGCGAGAAATTCATTTAACGTATTCATAAGTTCTGGATATGGGCCAAGTAGATCACTCGCCTGGAGAAAAGGAGTTCCGACAAATCATCATGAGCTGAACAAGATACAAACTAGTCGGAGAAATTCTCAGGGCAACAGAACAACTTCGAGGCATTGAGGTTCGGATGTGTCTCTCTCTCTCTCTCTCTCTCTTCTCAGAATGTCACCGGCTTTCTTGAATTGGAGCGGAGTGCCGACATTGGCCGTCCTTAACACCGCCCACCATCAACAATGGCAGCCACACGTCTTCTCAATCGACTGATGTAAGGCTCTTCGGCATCGGTTTTCCTTCTTCCTTCATATGCATTATCTTCTTTTCTGCTTCCTCTGCCCGAGTGAATTTTGCAAGTGCATTCAAACAGGACCCATTGCTTTGTGTGTCGACCTGCTCTTTTGTTTGGAAATGAGAAAAATCATAATATCGTAGTCATGATAGCGTGAAACAATTAGCGATTTACAAAAGGTAATTTACAAAAAAGGTTTCCCTAATTGAGCATTGTCTACTACAAACTGATTTATGCTTGGAATCTTTATTCGTAGGATGACCTTTCAACCTATACAACGAAAATGACAAGCGACTTAAAAATTTCATTAATATTATTGGATCTTAAGTATGACTAGGAGACAAAAAAGTTTATATCGCTGAAGTGCCAAAAGAAGTCAACCCATCTAAGCATCGGAGTTTAAAAAAGAAGCTCGTTCTGTTCACCTAGGACCTGATAATTGTGAGGGCAATAGTTGAGTAGCATCATCAACACTATGATCACTGTGACCAGAAGGAACTGAGAAGCTGTATCTCAAGCCATCTTCTACATCAACCAAGCCCTCCAAGCACTTAACCACTTGAGACATGGGCAGCCTCTTGCTACAATCATCTTGCAAACACCATGCTGCGATTTTCATCATCTTGACAGCTTCTTGGCCGTGTAGTTGCATGTCACCACTGGACTTATCAACCATGTCCAATAGTTGTTTTGTTCTGCTTTCCACTTAAAAAGGGTCAACATATGCACTTCATCACTCGGCAAAGAGCGGCCAACATTTTTCCTCCTACATAAGACTTCTAACATCACAATGCCAAAACTGTACACGTCTACCTTTTTTGTGATAATGGAGCTTAACCACTCTGGGGCAAGGTAGCCCGGTGTTCCTCGCATGGTCGTCATGACATGGTTTCAGTCCTTATCAATTAGCTTCAATAACCCAAAATCAGCAAGCTTCGCATTGAAATGTTCATCTAGTAGTATATTATGGGGTTTGATGTCTAAGTGAATTATTTTTTGATGGCATTCTTCATGGAGATAGGCTAGCCCCTTTGCAACATCGAGGATAATCTTTCTTCTCACTTGCCAACATAAGCCAGACTCTTCATCTTTATGAAGGATCCACTTATCAAGAGAACCATTGCACATGTATTGATAGACTAGAAGCCTATATGATTTTTTAGCACAAAATCCAAGTAATTTCACCAGATTGACATGATGGATAGTGCCAATGGTTCCAGCCTCGGCCAAGAATGACTTCTTTATTTGATCAAAACCATCAAGGCGCTTGACTGCAATTTTAATGCAGCTGGGTAAAGTTCCTAGAAACACCGAGCCAAATCCTCCTTCCCCAAGCTTGACGGTGAAATCTCTTGTCATGACCTTCACGTCGTCATAAAGGAATCTAGTTATCTGAAGCCTTGGTAAATCTGGATCATCATTGTCGATATCGTTTCTTCTCACCTTTCTTGAAATATAAATCCCAAATATGCTTACTAAGAACATCGAAAGTGCTCCAACGGTAGTCCCTCGCATTAACACCATTTGTACCCATCTCTTTCTCGGAAAGATTGATAACGGCATCAGTGTGCTGACTTTGATAAATGCTAAGGTGGAATAGTACCCGGCAGAGTCGTCTATGAGGGAAAATTGCTCTGATAATAGTGCCATTGTGCATGAGCGCCCTTTCCTCAAACACTCTTTCTTGCAACTCTCTGCAGTTGCGTTTGAGATGTTGGCACTAATATTGTTGTTCAACAAAGCGAAGCAGGTGATCCTCTCAACTTCTACAAAAGTGTTATGGTATGAATCAGAAGAGAAAGGGGAGCTGCAATCGCAACCGGAGGATGGATACCTCGCTACAATTTGCTTTGTCTCATTTGGACACACACTATCAGGGAATTGTGAACAAATGCCATAACTACCACATACAAGTGGATAATTGCAAAATGAAATTTTATCCTGAAGAAGATCTGTAGGCTTCCAAGAGAGTTCATCATAAACATGAACATATTGCCTCAAATGTCCATCTCCGTCCAGAATAATATACTGAGGCAATGATGTTGGGGGAAAATCAAACTCACCGAAGGTGCCATTCTTGTAAAGTGCTCCAACCTGTCCACTGTCGCTTGTCATTTTGCATACATCACTCGTATTGTAGTAAATTTGGGGAGAATATGCTGCCATTACAGATGTGACAAAGCCTATCTGATCATCAGTGGTGAATGTGAAGTCCGCGCCATCTCATTTGGCAAATATGATGTCGTTGTTAGCTTCACACTGGGACGTAGCTCCTGTCCAGGAAGAATTGCTTTTGCAGGGTTATCGAAAGACTGCCAAATGACGGCATCATTCCTGTCGTAGAGCACGAGATTTCCAACTTCAGTCAAGTTTAAGCCTACCACTGACTTGCCAGCGGTATTTGTGGACCGCAGTTTTTTTTCCATCATCACCCTGTAGAACTAAATCGCCGTCCTGGGTGAGTAGCATTTGGGAAGTGTCGTTCACGTATTCCTGATGAACCAACCAAACTGCCCGTACGTCAAGGTTTTTCATGTCTTGTGTCGGTTGGGACATAAACAGGCCAAATTTATAGCGAATGCGACCATAGAAATTGAAGCCAAAAAAAAACTCGGTCCTGAGTTTAGCCTGGAAAGCACGACTCTGAAACCGGTATTGATGGTTTGGTCGAAGTCGTAAAGTTTACTGGGGGTCCATGCGGCGGGAACGCTGAGCGATGAAGGTCCATTCCAGAATATGGCGATAGTTAGTGGCGGAAGTAGGAGAAAGAGGAGGAGGAGGATTAAAAAAGGAGAGGCGAAACGAGAAGGAATCATTCGACCGGGTAGGAACGTTGAGTTGTAAGTAAGGTAAGTTGTTCCGAGTGGCAACTAGAAGAAGAAGGATTGCCCGCTAGTACTAGAGATATGCTAATGATGATGCCTTTTATAAATAAGAGGTCTCTTTCCTCTTTCCCGAGGGCTAATTCCCTAACAACCCAAAAAAAAAAATATCTCAGAAAAAACTCTAAACTTTAGATCTAGTTGTAAATTTGCCCCCAAACTCTTTTTTTTATCTTAAAAAAAACTCCAAACTTTAGATTTAGTCTCAAATCTACTATGAATTTTTCTTTTGTCTCTGAATAAACCTCAAACTTTAGATCCAGTCTCAAATCTATCTCAATTTTTTTCGAAAAGAAAATCATCAATTTTTACTCTAGTCCTAAATTTGCCCTCGTTAGCCCTCTATTCAAAGGTTGCAGTTAGTCGTCCATAATTTTTGTATCCTAGAATGATTTTATTTTGAAGATAATTTTCCATATTGCCTTATAAATGCGTATTTATTATCAATGTGGAAATGCAATGTTAACTTGGGAATAGAACATGGGGTAAATTGAACAATAGATTAAAAGTTAGTATTTTTTTAGACAAAACAAAATTCATGATAGATTTGGGATTGAATCTAAAATTTAGGATTTTTCTAAGACAAAAAAAAAAATTTCAGGGCAAATTTGGCATTGGACTTAAAGTTTGGGGATTTTTATGAGGCAAAAAAAGGTTCAAGATAGATTTGAGACTGGACCTAAAGTTTAAGGTTTCTTAAGAAATTGACCCCTTTCTTATTGAAGGACTTTAAAGTTTGGAATGACTCCCTTTCCCTTTTTTTTTCCAGTTGAGATTGTTCGGATGTTAAAATGAACAACACCATGGTCCATGGTCCATGAAAATAACTACTTCCGGAGAATGATACAAAAGGATCACTGATTAAATAAATAAATACATAAAATGAAAAGAAGTTTGCCGAATGGAATATTGAGAACATTGATAAGATACGTAGTACTCTATTTACAAGTTATTCGTTGGTTAATTTTATGGGTTCGAATGCATATAAAGTAAATCTTAAGGAGGCAAAAAGATGTCAGTTTTAAAAGTATAAATATAACAACGGACAGTTAAATTTCTTGGATAAAGAGCAAATTTTGGTTGGATTTAAAGAATAAATATGGGAGAAAGAAACTCGTGGGTAGTGAGATTAAGAGTATTTTTGAAATTATGTGAAACTAAGTGTTAACTGTTTCATGTACTCCTAAAATAAATATAATCAATCAATAATATTATATTTCACCAAAATCATTTGCATTGCGAACATTAGTAAGCAATACCGAGTATGATAAAAGAAAATGCTTGTTAAATTAAAAAAATTAGAATTCTTTTTAACGTGCTAGCAAAATGGAGATCATTGCAAGTCTTATTCGGCTCCTTTACTTCATCGACTCTTCTATTTACCTTAGAGACCAGCTCTATCTCCGTGATGACCTTTTTGACAAAAATTAAATAAGGTCGTCGATCCTGATTCTGATAAACACGGACAAGAAAATTTTCCAACCGACCAAAGCGTACGGTAAGGTTAAAGACAACTTTTTGGATTTAATGAGTATGTTCTCTCCGTGGTCCTCGCCCACCAATGTGAACCCCCAAAAAGAAAATAATAATAATACTAATAATAAGGAAAAAAAAAACTTTTTTAGGCTAGACGTTTGATTTGGGCTCATGGTTTACCTTGTCGATGATACTCTTTGGACTTTGGGTTGTCTTTTTGAAAGTAAGACTTTTTTTGTCTGGGTCCTAAGTATGGCCTAAAACTGTTTCGTCTAAAATCACGTGTGGATCTCAGCGTTCCTCAACCATACAGTAATGAGGGGTATTCCCTTCTTTTAGGAAAAAAAAAGATACAAGGGAAATTGAGAGTGTGTAGTGTGCCAACACCAACACGTAAAAATAATGAACACATCTTATGAAGCCCATCATCTCTATATATCAAACGGACAGGCGTGGAGGCCATCATAGGAGTGAAAACTTCCTTCCTTGGTGAGTTAACCCTTCAACCATCACCAAGGATCCAAGGAGGGCCCCCTGGTTGAGTCTAGGAATGAGCGGTCAAATTCCGTACAAATTCCATTTGGAACCTAGAACCTATCCATTAGAATAGATTCTTTATTTTTTTAATCTAGAACCTACCCAACATACTTTGGAGCTTGAAACCTACATTGTCACAAGTTCCAGGGTTAGTTTTAGGTTCTACCCACATTCCACTTTTATTATTAATTAAACGATTGCAATGAATCATTACTTTTAATGACTACCACTTGCTGCTATAATTCACTAACCACAACTTACATTTTAGACATAGGAAAAATATGAAACAATAACAAAGTAAAAGTCTCAGTCATAAAGTAGAAGTTCAAATAAGTGGTTTCACAACAAAAAAAAAAAAGTGGTTCCAAATTATACACTCATCATTGGACGCCATAGAATATTGTGGGACTACACGAAAACATAGACCAAGAAAAACACAAAATCTTGTTTCAGATTTCAAGTTTCACCTACCTTGAACCTAACTTACCCATCAAAATGCTTCCCCAATTTTTGGAATCCAAAACCTGCTGTGCATACTTTAGAATTTGGAATCATATGGGTTCCCACAAGTCTGATTCATCGATTTTAGATTCTATCCTAAAACCATACTCATCTCTAGTTGAGTCTAACAAATATCATTGACAAAGTAAATCATGAAGCCAAACCAAATGTCTAGCCCAAAAAAAGTTCCTATATTGTTTTATTCTTTATTCTTTTTTCATTTTGGCCAGTGAGGATCATGGCCCTCAGTAAGTCTAGGCGATGGCTTAGGGGAAAAAAGAACTGATAAAGAAAAAATAAAAAAATTATTGAAAAATGTCCACGTCAACAATTTCCAATTTAAATTAGCCAAATGGACTGAACGTGGAACCGAATAGGTTCCCACCAGTCCAATTATTCATTAGATTCAACTAGGGATGAGCATTGGATAGAACCTAGAACTGAAAAACCGTACTAGAACTGAAGAACCAATACGGTTCTTTAGTTCTAAGTTCTGTCCCTTGCTCACCCCTAGTTGAGTCTAATGAATATCATTGACAAAGTAAATCATGAGCCCAAACCAAACGTCTAGCCCAAGAAAGTTTCTTTATTTTTTATTCTTTTATTCTTTTTTCTTTCGTTTTTTTCATTTTGGCTGGCGAGGATCATGGCCCTCAATAAATCTAGGTGAGGGCTTAGGGGAAAAAAAAAGAAATAATAAAGAAAAATTTAAAAAAATTTATTGAGAAATGTTCACGTCAATGATTTTTGACTTAAGTTGGCCAAAGGGACTCAACTTGGAACCAGATAGGTTCTCACCAGTTATTCATTAGATTCAACTAGGGATGAGCATTGGGTAGAACCTAGAACCGAAGAACCATACTACCACTAAAGAACCATACTAGTAATATGGTTCTTTAGCTCTAGATTCTATCCAATGCAATCATTGTCAAAGTAAATCATGAGCCCAAACCAAACGTTTAGCCCAAAAAAGCTCTTTTATTTTTTGGTTTTTTTTTATTTTTTTGTTTTTGTTAATTTTGGCCAGCGAAGATTGCAGCCCTCACCACATCTAGGTGAGGGCTTAGGGAAAAAAAGAAATGAAAAAAGAAATAAAAATAAAATAAAATAATTTATTAAAATGTATCCACGTTAGCGATTTCCGATCTAAATTGGCCAAAAGAACTGAATTGATACCAATGTAAAAATGTTTATGACTAAATTAGCTCAATTGAAAGATGTAGAACTGAATTGATATAAATATAATATATTTATAATTTTTTTGGTACTTTTCCCCTTTCTTTTATTGTTATACTAATCTCACAACTTTCGAGTAAAATATATATTGAAAGCATAATACTAAGCCCAATCAAACACGAGCCGATATTAATTATATAAGTATCAATGTATGGACACCACTGCTAAAAAGAATGATAGATCAAGCAAATATGAGACTAATCGAGTGATAAAACTTCTTTGTTTATGTAATGAAGTCGTGGTGATGTTAACAAGGTATACACATTCAACATGAACTATTTCAATTTCCAAATACTGAGTATACATGATTCAAGAAAAATTAAGTGTATTCAAAATTATGAAAGTTATCTTGATGAATGAACGAAGGCTTAAATAAGTGAACGGAAATTCAAGGTTCATAATGTCAAAAAAGTGGGAGACATCCCCATGCATGACAAGTAACGTGGTGGGGTCCTACCACGTGGGATTTCCAGCAATTTTATTGACGAATTAAACCTTCTTAAAAACAATGAGAGCACAAAGCTAAAACATGTGCAACTCGTGTCTACTCTCATGATGTTCCAAATTGTGTGTTATAACATAACGTGTGACTGCTTAAATTATATGGGTTTTCATCTTTTATCAATTGGCCAACGAGTATGACATTTATTTAGAAATATTTCCCTAAATTGCTTAAACCTTGAAGCAGAAAATTCATAATCTCTTCTGAATTTTCTAATTTGGCTATAACCACTAAAGATAAATTGAGTGATTATATTTATTATTTCAATCCCTAATTTTTTCATGAAGAGCAATAGCAAGACCGTCTTCTATTGATGAGCCGACCCATTTAATGGATCAACATTACTTGTTATGCTATTTTATTCATTATTAAAATTAGTCTTCTTAAATTTTCCTCATATACTAATAGTAGAGGTTTTATTTTTTTTCTTTTAGGTGATTGCATATCAAGGGTCAAACTTCTTTGAAAGTAGAACCACCGGATTTTCATTAGAGGTAATGTGAATTACCCAATCGCATTTTACACATTTTACAAGCGAATCGAAAGGTCATTTTGTGGGAACCCATCTACCAACGACTCATTTCTAACCATGTGAGCTCATGCAAATATAGTTACTTAAAAGAATCGGAACTCTTTTGATCGTCTTGATATTTTACCTTCAATGGAAACCCTGAAAATATATTATATGATCTTTAGTTCACGTATACCCAATCAATTATAAAAAAAAAAAAGGTTTTATAATGACCTTGATTCATATAGTCTACGGATCATGCGATATCTGTTCACAAATTTCATATGCCCAATCAATTATTAAAAAAAAAAAAAAGTTTTGATAATGACCTTGGTTCATATAGTCTGCGGATCATGCGATATCAGCTCACAAATTTCATATTCCAAGATGTATGTACTTTTCGTCGTTGGTTTTATCTTGATGAAAAAAAGTACTGCCCAAAATTTGCATGTTAAATTAGACTGATTATCAGATCATGACATTTTATGACAATCATGACATCCCGTGCAATAATTTTTTTTTTCTGTTGGGAAAATTATAAAAATAAATAAATCTTAAACGTATTGCACTTTTACTAATTCAATCCTAGATATTTTTATTTTACCAATTGAATTTTAAACATTTTCACTTTTTTTCTAATTGAATCCATTCGACCATAAATCCCCAACATGGCACAGGGCATCCTATGTGAACAGCCGATGCTGGAAATCGCCCAAATGGCCATTGGGCGAGGCCAGGCGAGGACATCCCAGCCCTCATCCAGACATTTGAAGAAAAGGAAAAGACAAGAAAAGAAAAATAAAAAAAAGTTCAAGAAAATTATCTTGATTTATTTCTTAGTCAACAATGGCTTAAATCAATTAACAGAAATTCAACGTTCCATAATGTCAAAAAAGTGGGAGGCATCCCCATGCATGACAATCGACGTGGTGGGTACTACCACAGGAGATTTCTAGCAACTTTTATCGACGAGTTGAACCTTCTTAAGTGCAATGAGAACAAAAAGCTAAAAAATGCGCAACTCGTGTCTATTCTCCTGATGTTCCAAATTGTGTGTTATAACATAACGTGCGATTGCTTAAATTATATGGTTTTAATTTTTTATCAATTGGCCGATGAAGTTTGACATCTATTTAGAAAAATTTTCCTTAATCCAAACGGCTTAAATCATGAAACAGAAAATTCATATTATCTTCTGAAATTTCTAATTTGGCTATAACCGCTAAAGATTAAATGAGCTATTATATTGACTATTTCAATACCTATTTTTTTTTCCAAAAAAGAACAATAGCAAGACCGTCCTCTATTGATGAGCCGGTCCATTTAATTGATCAACATTACTTGTTATGCTATGTTTTTCATTACTAAAATTGGTTTTCTTAAATTAATTTTTTTTGTCTAATAGTTGAGGTTTTATTTTCTTTCTTGCATATCAAAGGTTTAACTTCTTTGAAACTAGAATCACCGGATTATTCATTAGAGGTATGTGAATTACCCAATCACATTTTATACATTGGACAAGAGAATCGAAGGGCCATTTCTTGGAACCCATCTACTGGAGACTCATTTCTAACCATGAGAGAGCTCTTGCAAACAGTTTCAAAAAATATGAACTCTTTTGATCGTCTTGATATATTACATTGAATGAAAACCCCAAAATAAATATTATATGATGTTTAGATCACATAAACCCAATCAATCATAAAAAATAAAAATAAAAATAAAAATGGTTTTGATAATGACCTTAGTTCATATAATCTGCAGATTATACGATATCAGTCCACAAATTCCATATTCCAAGATAAACGTACTTTTCATCATCATTGGTATTATCTTGATAATAAAGGTACTAACGCAAAATTTCCATGTTAAATCAGAGCGGTTGTCAGATCACGACATTAAATGATAATCATAACAATGCAATAGTGATTTTTTTATAGAAAAAATTACTTAAAAAAGTCCTAAACCCATTGCATTTTTGCCAATTTAATTATAAACTTTTTAATTGTGTCAATTAAATCTTTTAATGTTTTGTCAATGAAGTTCACCTAGTCAAAAATCATCGACATGGACGCTAGCCATCCTATGTGGATGGTTGGTGCTAACGTAAATAATTTTTTTAATTTTTTAATATTTTTAGAATTTTAATATTAACTTTTTTATATTTATCTTTTTCCTCTCTTTTCCTTCTTTTCGTTTTTTCTTTTAACTGTGGCTAGTGGGGATGTCCCTCGCCAATCACAAGCGAGGGCCAACCGACTCTTGCCTGGCCACAATTAAAGAAAAGGAAAAGAGAAGAAAAGAAAGAAAAAAGGAAAAAGAGAAGAAAGTTAATTAAAAAATTAAAAAAATATTATTAAAGTTGTCCACGTCAACATAATCGTGCCATATAGGACAGCCGGTGTCAATATCAATGATTTTCAACTAAAATTGTTCGAATGTACTTAATTAGCAAAATGTACAAAGCTTTATGACCCAATTGACACAATTAAAAAGTTTATGACTAAATTGGTAAAATGCAATTAATTTGGAATTTTTGCAGTAATTTTCCCAATTTTTCTATGGTAAAAAAGTAACACCAAACCTAGCTCTTTCTTTAAACTGACCTAGAGAAACTGTCATGACTCTTTTGTGTTGATTTTCCGCCACTGACTCCTTCCAAAAGCAGTTGATTTGCAATATTTGCAGATCCTTCACAACCTGCTTTAGTCCTTGATGAACTGAACAACAACTCAGGTAGGTCTCGGATGATACTGGGAAAACAAAGAGTAGAGAACTGGGCAACCAAAGCATCTAACGCAGCTTGGTTTCACTCGCGGGAAAGATTGAACATTCTTAGTGAAACAAACAAGAACATTATGATCAACAGAAGGAAATTTCTCCAACAAGGAAAAGGCTTCCGCTATGAATAACTCCTAATGTGTTCACATGTTACAGCGATAAAAAAAAAAAATACAAAGGACCAAATGAGAAGGCTAAGGAGAAGAATATGACGGACGTAAAACGGCAAACGCTCGCAATATTATAGCTTGCAGTGGCCATATACATGCTTAAAATCTTGCAATATAAGAAAAAACGGCCTTCCCATTGGAAGCTCATCTCACTATATGAAGTTGTGCTGCTCAGCAGTCTCTGGTGAGCACTCCAAGCTGCCTGTCTTCGTCTCAGAAGCAGAAGGGGCCTTGCCGTGATTAAAATGGCAAGCCTGAGAAACCAAAACTCAACCAGAAGAATGTGACCGAGACATTCTCACGAAGCTTCAGTGAAGCTGATCTGAATGGTAATTGTACAGGTCAACATATCGTCTGCATAACATATAATCTGGAGGCAGAAGCTCATACAACAACTGCACGAGTCAAGGGCTGGCCAGTGGTCTCCTTGACAACTCCCCATAAACAACTGCTCAGTTTTTTTACATCTGTTCGTATTTTACAGTTCTTCTCTCTCCTATGTGGTGTTGATGTGGCTTAAACAAGAAGGATAAGGCTAGATCGGTGTCTCTTTGACATCTAAAATTAAGATTCTCCTTGCAATTCAATTCGTTTTTTAGAAGAATCTCTCCATGTATATATACTTCGCAGGAACTCAAATTCCTTCACCTTCAAACCACTCTCCAGAAGCTGCACCGCCTTTTCACCCCGACAGTGACGTAGCATGCGATCTTCTCATTACGCCTGATTCCAAAAGAATGAACGGTGTACCTAGCTACAGAACAGAATATCGGATAACAGAACCAAGTACATCAGATGACAAAGAGGAAAACTCCACATAAGCAACAAAACAATTCATAATGTCCCACTAAAGGACCAGCAGCTTACTGCACGCAATGCTTCTAGTTTCATATATGGCATGCATGCATTAGCACGGGCATTTGGGGAAAAACAGAGCATTGCAAATTTAGGTAATACTGTGCTTGCACTCTCAAAAAACAGTGGTCGGAGAGTAATAACACCAATAACAGTGTAATGAAGGACTCTTTGTAGAGTTCAATGCTTTAGTGGAGCTCCTGATTTTTTTTTCCTTAGGCCCATCAAAACTGTCGGAAGATTATCCTAGCACCAAAAAAAAAAAGGCAACGAAGGGATTTCGACTCATATTTGATCAATAAGTAATAAATCTGTTGATTTTCCATCCCTAAACTTTCATCTCTCATTAAACTTAAATTTCAAAAAATGAATAAGGAGGAGATGTTTCGCTGTATAGTCATAAACGATATAGGCTTATTTGTATCACCCTTGAAACTTCTCTCTCATTAGTTTGAATTTGGAAAATGAATAATGCATAAAAAAAAAGTTCCGCCGATGACCTAAGGTATTACCGATTGCCAACTCAAGTACCCCCAATTGTAAAACTTTGCCCGAACGAGTTTTCCATCACCTGTAAACTCTTCTATCTCTATGGGAATCGTAGCCCTCTCAACATTGGAAAGGAACTGTAATACTACTCCCGCTCTCCACTTGTTTGTCACTCTCTTTCTCGTAGCTTCTTTTCTTTTTCTTTTTTGTGAATACGTGTTGGAAATGTTTTTTGGGTTTTTCAGTTAATCGCGATGCCAAATTAGCGTGCTAGCAAGGGGCTGCAGAGTGTTAATGAAAAAGGGACTTGAATGTACGAATTATGCAAGTTTAAAATTTGAAGGGCTAAATTGGACGACAGATTTAAGGGCTAAAATGAATTTGTTATTTACTTCTTTTATTTTTTGTATGTAATGAAGGGCATTCAAAATTACAAAAAAAAAAAAAATTATTAGGCTTTGCCTCATCCTTTATTTTTCAGTTTGTAGGATGGTCCCCATAATATGACAATGGACGGAAAGAGACGATGCCTAAAACCATCAATTCTTAAGTTGGATGGTGACTTGCTTATGGGATAATATGGGAGTAGAGACGCTAGTTGGCCTGACCCTTTCCTAAGACTTTTATATTTTGTATTTGCTTGAATGATGTGTTAAAATTGTAACTAAATGGAAACCATATCTGCGGTTAATTCGCGCAGTTTCTCTTACGTGATTTATGTGGAGAAAATTTTATTAAGCTTCGATATGCTATTAATAATTAAAAGATAATATTTAAAATGACACATGTCACATGTGATGTTCTGAAGCATTACACTTGATGTGACTATAATATCAAAAGCATGATCGCTACATTGTCAATGCAATTGAATAATGAGACTCCATCTTTGGATTATGATCGCTTTGTTGCTTTGCTGCACCTCCACATCCAAATCAAAATCCAAATAATTCAAGAACTAGGTTTGGAAAACGAATTCGACACGAATTAGGAGGGAAGGTGACCAGCTCTTTTTTGAAGTCCGTCAAAGATAGTAAGTGCCTTATAAAACACTTGAAGGTGTGAGTGGGAGACAATACTTCGAAAGTCCAAAATTGAATGTTTTCCTCGATATTATACGGATGTTATCCCAATCAACTGTGATTCTATCCGTGATCTTGTTTGATCTAGTATGTCATTATTCGAAAAGATAAAAGACAGGCGGCCATTACTTCATAATGCCAAAGATCATTTGAGTGCCCTAAAAATGTATAAATCCACTGAAGACTGAATTATTCCTGTGATAATATCCTTTGGTTTGCAGTAAAATTTATGGACTCATTTGAACTTCTTGACATTCTCTGTCTACTATGCGGAGTGGAGTGGTGAGTATTACATAGACGTTATCTAGCCTAAGAATTCATCACTCGTTATTTTTATTTTTGCATGATTGACGCATGGTGATATCTAACTCACACACATGGTACAATCCTCATATCATCCACTAGTTTCTTCCTCCGCAATGCTGTGACAAATTCTCGAATATTCTGATGGTGTCAATGACAGCACCATACCATCCGACCTCAAATTGACATGCAACTCAGCAATCAAATTACATAATCTAAAGGATTAAACGGGAAAATGAATGCCCTTTTCTGGTGAATGACACATAACAAATAGACATAAAATTACACGTAAAATTGGCGGCACTTTTCCCCGGTGCTATCTGTAAAAATTGCGCATTAAATTAGCACTACATACGTGCATTAGTTGAAAGGAAACAAAGAGCTTTTACAAATCGACCACTCCAAAATAATTGAAAATATTACCAAAACAATGCTCTGCTATCATCTAAAACTACAATCTTGGTGAATTTCATTCTCTAAAAAGTGATTCTATATTTCATCACTGTGTAATAGGATGGGTTATATCTTGTCCAATCGAATCAATTCTCCATTTAGTAAAGCTCATAATTCTGCCCAACATCAGATGTAGTTTTCCATACATAAGATCACACTCTAAAATGAAGTATCAATTAAAAAAAAAAAGGGATAATGCCATGAAAAACCCCAAACTTTGCCACTTGTGACACATTTACCCTAAACTTTTTTTTGTGACACCAAAAACCCCAAACTTTGCCATGCGTAACATATTTACCCTAAATTTTACCCCGTGTGACACATTTACCCTAAAAAAAAATTTGTGACACAAAAAATCCCAAACTTTGCCCCAAGTGACACATTTACCCCAAACTTTTATTCTTAAGGGCATTTTCGTCTTTTACATTTTATTTTTTCTTTCTTTTTTTCCTTTTTCTTTCTTTCTTTTTTTTTTTCGGCCAAAGGAGTCACCAGAGGAGTGGCGGCATTGGCCCTTGCCCAACTCAAGCGAGGGCTGCCCTCCCCAGATCCGATGGGGGCCTCCCTCGCCGGCGTCAATCGAGGGCGGCCCTCGACCAACACCGGCAAGGGCGGCCCTCGACCGACGCCGGTGAGGGCAGCCCCCGCCGGATCCGGGGAGCAAGGCTAGGGCGAGGGCTGGCCTCGCCCTCGCCGAACAGGGGGAGGGCGGCCCTTGCCGACTCGGGCGAGGGCTACCCTCCCCAGATCCGACAAGGGCCAAGGCGGGGCGGGCGCCTCGACCGACGTCGGCGAGGGGCCCGAGCTCGCCCGCCCGTGCAAGGGCGGCCCTTGACCGACGCCGGTGAGTGCGGCCCCCACCGGATCTGGGGAGGGCGGCCCTCGTGCCTACCCTCCCCAGATTCGACAGGGGCCGCTCTCGCCAACGTCAGTTGAGGGCCGCCCTCGCCGAATCTAGGGAGGGCAGCCTTCGCCTGAGTCGGGCAAGGGCCAACGCCGGCGGCTCCTTCGGCGGAAAAAAGAGAAAGAAAGAAAAAGGAAAAAATAGGAAAAAAAGAAAGAAAAAATAAAAATTAAAAGACGAAAATGCCATTCAGAATAAAATTTTGAGGTAAATGTATCACATGGGGCAAAATTTGGGGTAAATGTGTTACGCAGGGCAAAGTTTGAAGTTTTTGGTGTCACAAAAAAAATTTTAGGGTAAACGTGTCACACAGGACAAACTTTGAGGTTTTTCGTGTCACAAAAAAAAGTTTAGGATAAATGTGTCATAGAAGGCAAAGTTTGGGGTTTTTCATGGCATTCTCCCAAAAAAAAAATAGAGCCCGTTGTGATTTAAGTAGATGCAAGGCACATTAAAATAAAATAAATATTTACTTGTTAAGAGACAAATTACGAAAATTACCACATTGAATGTGATTTTCAAGGTTTGATTCTTGCACAACACGGCTACTAAATCTAGCATTTGCAAGATTGAGCTAACCATCGCTCTCCAAAGTAATATAGACAAAACAATAACACATATTATGAATGGCAAAATCATTGAAATCGCCCATAAAATCCCAACATTGATATTTTAAGTTCCAACATTGATATTTTAAGTTCTATGTCAATTCAATTCCTCCATTAGCGTATCTTGCTAAGCTTGATGCAATTCATGCCAGGATCAAATCTAGCACAAGACAAAATCAACAAAGCCAAATAAAAACAAGTGAGTTCGAAAATTGGTGTGCAACCCAGCAACCAGATTACACAATATAATATATAAAGCGGGAAAAGAAATGCCCTTTTATAATGATTGACACACACCCAATATAGACGTAACCCGAGACTTGAAACAGGACCAGCTCGATAGCCACTGCTTCGTCGGTGTCCTTCGAGCTATGCTGACTCTTTGACCCCGACTACTCTTTTTCTACAGAGAGAGAGAGAGAGATAGAGAGAGATTGATTGATTGATGCATTGATCAGAAGATCAAGTACTCTGAATTTTCATTTGAAGCCGATTGTAGAAGAAAAGGTAATGCTTCAGAATTTGGTTGGCAGTTGGAAAGAAGCTAGAGTTCGTAAGGGTTTTTCTGTTTTTTTTCGATTGAGGGTCAAGGGATAATTTTATTTTATTTTTGTCAATCAATCCTAAACATCCATCAAATCCTAAATAACCGCTGATTCATGAGTATAAGTGCAAAACAAATTAAGTAAAACACGTGTATTTTAGATTGACAATTCAAGTATCATCTTTCTAGTTCGTTTTAATAAATGTCCCCAAGAAATTTAAAGTTTAAAGCTCTTTTTGTTTGGAGTTAATCAAAAGTGCTATATAAAATCATCAATCCTTTTTTAAAGATAGATAGGAGGGTATTCCCTCTAATTAGAGAGATGACAAAGAATACAATTCTTTATCTTTATTCGTAATCATATCGTCCACTAGAAATCCCACATGGAAAATAAAGTTGAGATCGTCTTGTGAGACGGAGGAAAAGCGTTTGTGTATGAATGTAATTAGCCGCGTGGGAAGAGAACCCTCTCAAAGGAAATGCCAATTTGCCATGCCGAGCAATTACTGAGGGAAGAGAATACTCGTTGCATGTCTATGAATTTAATCAGCCACGTGGTTAAAACTTTTGGCAAAACGGACCAAAAATATCCTAAACTTATGGTATTAGTACCAATTTAGTTCTAAACTTTAATCAATTTAATCTTAAATATTTTCGCATTAATACCAATTCAGCCCATCCAATCAATTTATGTAGGAAATTGATGACGTGAATAACAACCGTCTTACATGGCACAGTCAGTACTGATGTGGACAATTATATGTATTTTTTAATAATTTCTTCATTTTTTTTACTTTTTTACTTTTTCTTTTTTTTTCTTTGCTTTCCTTTTTTTTTTCTTTCCTTTTTATTCCCTTTTCTTTTCCATTTTGGACAATGGCTAGTATCCGCCATGGCTAGTGATCGGCCACAAGTGAGGGCCGTCAAGGGTGTCGCACCCCTCATCGACACAGGCGAGGTTGCCCTCACTAGATTTAGTGAGCACATGGGCATCACAGCCTAGGCAAGGGCACAACCCTCACAGCCTAAGCGAGGAAAATGGAGGCATCATGCTCACTGACTGATGACCCCAGCGCTAATCGCGACCCAAACCTGAGCCCGAACCCATATTCCAACTCCATCGCCTCGTCACTATCTGTCTGATTGACAATCAACAGCTTGCTGGGTCTAATGAGCAAGGAAAATTGGTCGGTTACGCTCACTGATTCTACCAGTTTGGGTTCACCCCGTCTATTAGAGGTGTAAACGATTCAGTTCGATTTTTCCAAAAAATCGAATCGAATCGAACCGATAAGGGATGATACCGAACCGAATCGAAATCGTCCCGAACCGAACCGAAAATGCGGTTTGGTTTGGTTCAGTTCAATTCAAGACGGTTTTTCGATTTTCTTATTTTTATTTTGCTTATTAGAATTTAAGTAAAGAAGAGAAATTGTTCAATTTTTATTAAGAATTCTAATTTGGTTCGGTTAACCGAACCAAACCGAACCGAAAAAGTTAGCAGTTATTTTTCGGTTAACCGAACCGAAACTTAACCGAACTGAAAACATACTAAATTTCAGTTCGGTTCAGTTCGGTTCTTGACACCCTTACTGTCTATTGCTTCTACTTCTAGCCCGTCCTCTCCCACAAGCACTCCTTCCCTCAGATTCGTTGCTGTAAGAAACCCGTCCCCCATTGCATCTCTGCACATCTTGTGGCTTCTAGCGAGGGCGGCCCTTGCCCCACTACAACGCTCGTGGCTTGTCGAATTTGGCAAGGGCTGCTCTCGACCAAGCCGCAAGGGCCTTGCCTTGCCAGATCTGACGAGGGTCGCTCTCAACTAGGCCACAACAGTCATCCCCTCACCAGATCCGGCAAGGGCCACAACACCCTCACTGGCCCTCATTTGTGGCCAATCGGCAACCATGGCCCTCACTTGTGCTAAGCTCTGTATGGACGTCCAGTTCCGTCCTTCACTCGCATACGTAAGTCTAGTCGTCATATTAAAATGCTTTATGTCGCATGCAATACGTGGATCTAAAGCCCTGTATAAAAAATAATCGGTTCCTTCGAGGGCAGCCCATCAGAAAGTGCGACGACACCCATATCTAAATATCCTCCTTTTTCGGCGGAATAAAATATTGCCGAGTTATTTTAATATTTTTGGCATTTCAAAAGTCAATAATATGCGAGAGGGAAGGCGTTAAAATAATATATCTCTATGTGACTTTTTTTCCTCTCTAACCTTTGATTTCTCTATACCAAATCTAAACAATTTTGATGCAGTTTCCGTAATAGACACTTTACTTATGATGGAATTAGACTAATCATATCCATGATCTGACTAGCGACATTCCTTAAAAATAATTGCTTATATCGCTTGAAATAATTAACTAATGAAAAATATGTTCATTTATTAACAATAAATTTATGTTTAAACATTTTTCGCAAACAATGAAAAAATATATTGTTCATTTATTTTTATTAGTGATATAAGTGACTATATTTAAGAATATATTTTCCAAATCATTCATTTTTCACGAAACAAGTGGAGCATTTATTGATTTGGAAAATTGATTTAGTAATCATGTCCCATGTTAAAAGCATAAGAGAATCTCTCTTCTCATGAGACAATGTGGCATCCGAGTCCAAGTTACCATAGAGCCTCAATTTGACAATTTTGGCCATTATCAAGACTACAATTTATACGAGTAGCAATCTTAGTAATAGACTTATCAAAATGAGTCATAAACTCATTTCTTAACCTATGTTAAATGGGCGAAATCATTATTAGGTTAGTTATTTTCAGTAAATTGGATATAAATGAGTTTTGAATGACAAAGCCCCAAAAAATATGAATACTGAATAGATTCATTATTTACCAAAACCTAACTCATCTTATGATTCTCGCTTCATTCTTTAAGAAAAAACAATAAAGTCTAGAGAAGTCTCGGTGGGCTCGTAACATGTACCTTTAATTGCTCGCAGTTGATGGTGATAAGTATTTACAGCTATGTCGGATTGTTTGTGGGCCTCCGACTAATCCTCGCACTTTTGCTCGAGTCGCCCACGTCCCATTTGAAGTATTAATTACCCAAAGTGCTAATCTTATTCTTTTCCCTCGACGACCTTACAATTACTGATAAGCAAAGGTGTAGGACATACCCACGTGTCTTCTTGACCCAAGCCATGCAAACATGCTGTTTCTTGGTCAGCTGTGAAATCAAGGAAAAAAAAAAAACGAACTGTCCAAGAAAGATAAGTCTACTCTTATGTGTCTACCACTATCGATCACTATAAATTACACGCGGTTTGTTGTGTCTATATCATGTCAATACTGCTTGTGATTGGAAAGAAGAAAGAGAAACTAGGGTTGCATTTGTTTGGCGAAAATGTTTTTCGAAAAACCGTTTTCCTCATTTTCCGGCATTTGATTCACTTAGGAAAATGAATCAACAGAAAATGTTTTCTTATTCAATGAAAAATGTTTTCACAAAAGAAAATATTTTCACAATAAAACTTAAATTCAGGAAAACTATTTCGCCTTTAAAACAACTGGAAAACATCTTTTAGAAGGTTTTTCTAATCTTAGGGTCTTGATTGATGAAAAGTTCATTCTTATAAAATATTTTTTCTTAAAAATCAATTTTTAATTATTTTTATTTCTTTTCTTTTCTTTTTTCTTTTCTCTTTCTTCCTCCTTCTTCCTCTTCTTCCTTCGCCGATGGTGACAGGCCAAGACACGACCAGTGAGCTTGCCAGCTCGAGCTTTATCGAGGCCGGCAAGCTCATGGCTTAACCGATCCAAGCGAGCCCAACCTCCATCATGGCCGGCAAGCTTGCAGCTTGCCTGAGGCAAACGAGCTTGCGGCTCAACCAATCCAAGCAAGCCTAAGCTCCATCAAGGTGGGTGAACTTGGATCAAAGAGAGCTTCGACTCCACCATGGCCAGCGAGCTTTCTTGGCCAAGGCAAACAAGCTCAGGGCTCGCTAGATCCAAGTGAGTTCTAACTCTACCGTGGCCAACAAGCTCGCGACTCGCCTGATCCCCACGAGATGGAGCTTGCCTATAGTGGCAAAGGAACAGACAATGGCAAGCAAGGAAGGAGATGAGAGCTGGAGAAAAAGAAGGAAAAAAAGTAATTAAAAAAAACATAAAAAAAAAAAATAAAATTAATTAAAAGTAAAAAAGTAAAAAAATTCAAAATTTTTTGCCAAGATAAAATCATAAAATTGAATTCATTTTCCATAAAGGTCCAAACATCAGAAAATGTTTTCAATTATATATGACCAAATAAAGGAAAACTAACCATTTTCATATAAAATGATTTTCCAGAAAATAATTTCATTTATCATTGAGCTTTCCGCAAAGCAAATGCACCCTAAGAGCATGGTAGTTTAAAAAGTCGAAGCACCATAAAAGTACATCAGATTGCTCAGCGAGCTACATCGCTTAGTTAAGGTGAACTATCCTCCACAGAAGCAAGTTCATCATGCACTCCACTCAATGACATAACCTCAAACAAGATTGTGGTTTCGATCACTAGCCAGACATGGTGTTGATGGTCTGGTCCTCCATCCGAGCTTCCCAGGAACGCCGCATGGAAAGATGAGAAGAAAATCTGAACACGTCCATCCGAGCTTCCCATGAACGCCGCATGTAAAGATGAGAAGAAAATCTGAACACGTGCGTCCGAGCTTCCCATGAACGTCGCATGGAAAGATAAGAAGAGAATCAGATATAAGTAGAGGGTGGTTCTCTTTGCCGAGTGCATTGTTGGTAGCGAGGCAAAATCAAAGAACGTGGCTGTTTTTATTGAGTCGAGGACTGGCAAGTGACGAGGTAAGTGATTTGCATCAGATGTTTTGATAAGCAGTCTTATTTTGCGAAGCCAACGATTTCTTTATTAGTTAGGGGAGCACCAAACCAATGGAGTATTTAATCGTCATTTGATTTAGTATATCTTATTCGCAAAAGATAAAAGACAAGCAGCCATTACTTCATTATGTCGAAGATCATTTAACGGCCCTAAAAACGTATCAAGATGAGCGACAGAATTCACGAAAGATTGAATTCTTCCTGCCATAATTTCCTTTGGTTTTCAGTAAAATTTACGGACTCATTTGAACTCGTTTCATTTTTTCTTCGCATTTTCTGTGCTTATTAAGCGGAGGGGAGTGGTGAGTATTATATGGACGTTGTCCAGCACAGGAGTTCATTACTTTTTTATTTTTATTTTTGCACGATTGATACATGGTGATGTCTAACTCATGCACATGGTACAATCCTCATATCATCCGCTAATTTCTTCCTCCGCAATGCTGCGACGAATTCTCGAATATTCTGATAGTTTCAATGACCGCATCAGACTATCCAACCTCAAATCGACATGCAACTCAGCAACCAAGTTAAATAATTTGATGGATTAAACCGGAAAAGGAATGCCCTTTTCTGATGAATAACACATAACAAATAGACATAAAATTACACGTAAAAATTCGTGGTACTTTTCCTCGGTGGTGTCTGTAAATATTGCACACTAAATTAGCACTACGAACGTGCATTAGTTGAAGGAAACAAAGACCTTTTACAATATTAACCACTCCAAAATAATTGAAAATGTCATCAAAACAATGCTATGCTATCATCTAAAGCTACAATTCTGGTGAATTTCATTCTCTAGAAAGTGATCCTATATTTCGCCATCGTGTAATAACAATGGGTTCTATCTTATCTAATTGAATTAATTCTCCATTCAGTCAAGCCCATGATTCTACCCAACATTTAGTTTTCCATACACAAGATCGTATGCAAAAATGAAGTATTAGTTAAAAAAAGACCCTTCGTGTTTTAAGTAGATGCGAGACACATTAAAATAGAATAAACCTTTGCTTGTTAAGAGAGAATTGCAAATATTACCACTTTGAATGTGATTTTCAAGGTATGGTTCTTGCGCAACGCCCTGGTTAGCTGCTAATTCTAGTATTTGCAAGATTGAGCTAATCATCGCACTCGAGTAACATGGACAGAACAATAACACATATTATTAATGACGAAATTGCTGAAATCGCCTCTGATATCCCAACATTGATTTCTTAAGTTCTATGTCAATATCAATTCCTCCATTAGCAGAAGACATCAAATAGTTAAGGAGAAATATCCTCCGGAGAAGCAAGTTCATCATACACTGCACTCATGCTATAACCTCACATGAGATTGTGATTTCGATCACTTGCCAGAAATGGTGTTGATGGTCTGGTCCTCCATCCGAGCTTCCCAGGAACGCTGCATGGAAAGATAAGAAGAAAATCTGAACACGTCCATCCGAGCTTCCCAGGAACGCCGCACGGAAAGATAAGAAGAAAATCTGAACACGTCCATTCGAGTTGCCCAGGAACGCCACATGGAAAGACAGGAAGAAAATCAGACATAAGCAGAAGGTGGTTCTCTTTGCAGCGTGCATTGTTGGTAGCGAGGGAAAATCAAAGAAAGCGGAGTTTATATTGAGTGGAGGACTGGCCAGTGACAGGGAACTGACTCGTATCAAACGGGTGGATCATGAGTAAGTCCTATTTATAGGAGAACCCGACCATTTCTTTATTATCTAGGTGATCACAAAACCAATGTAACATTTAATCGTTGTCATCATCAGAAAGTTATTAACTTCCCAGGATCAATTTTCTTTTGTTGACCAGGGAACAGCCTATGGCTTTCGTCTGTTTAGGTGGTAATCATCTACGATCTTTTTAATCGTCCGTACATATTAATTTAGAGGCTTATTGGGCTTAACAAGACAAGTCACTATCTTTCTCCCTCTGCTCATTTTCTTAGGTCGCGACACGTGATCGGCACCAAGCCCCTCGTCGCCACTGCCGCAACGTGCAATGCCACCACTATCCTCTCTCTCTCTCTCTCTCTCTCTCTCTCTCTCTCTCTCTCTCTCATGCACTAGGCACAAACAACTCATGGCATTGTCATTAACGAGCAGATAGCGAGAGAGACACACATACATTTGGCATACACGTATCGTAAACATTGTTGAAATATCTCATGTAGATTGCTTATAGAATTTATATGCATTTCATATAGACGCGATCTCCCTCCACAAAGGGGTGATTGATTAGCTGTCTAATCTAGTCTCACCCTAGAACCGGGAATTGGATTGGAGGGACTGGTTCCCATTTTCCAGAATCGAGGATTGGACAAGACCAACCGATTCGATCCAGTTCTTGGGCGGTCCAATGGAATCGGTTGAGTTAAAAGAAGAGAATGATATGAACCCCATGAGAGGCGAAAGAATCCCCAAAAAAGTGAAAGATCGAAAAAAGAGAGGGGCGTGAGTCAGACATTTAAAAAGTAAATAAAGAAAAGGGATAATGCCACGAAAAACCCTAAACTTTACCCCGTGTGACACATTTACCCTAAACTTTTTTTTGTGACACAAAAAACCCCAAACTTTGCAATGCATGACACATTTACCCCAAAATTTGTCTCATGTGACACATTTACCCTAAACTTTTTTTTGTGCCACTAAAAACCCTAAACTATGTTACTTGTGACAATTTTACCCTGAATTATATTACTTATGACAAATTTACCCTAAAGTTTTTTGAGCTGAAGGGCATTTTCGTCATTTTCGTTATTTTCTATTTTTTTTCTTTTTTTATTGAATGGAGGAAGCCGGCGAGGCCATCCTCGCCGGCACCGGAGTCAGGCAAGGGCCACGCAGGCCTGGGCGACCCTCGCCGGCGTCGGGCGAGGGCAGCCCAGTCCTGGGCGACCCTCGTCGACATCGGACAAGGGCCACCCAGGCCAGATCCAACTCGAGCAACCCTTGCCGGACACTAGCGAGGGTCGCCCTCACCCGATTTGGCCTAGGCGACCCTCGGCCGACACCAGCGAGGGCTGCCACATCCGGCAAAGGGCTGTCCTCACTGGATCTGGCTTGGGCGACCCTCACCCTCACCTGGGTCGCCCTCGCCGGATCTAGCGAGGGCGACCTTTGCCTGAGTCGGCCGACCCTCGCTGGCGTCGAGCGAGGGCCGCCTAGGCCAGATCGGGCGAGGGCAACCCTCGCCAACGTTCGATGAGGGCCACCCGAGCCGGATCTGGCCTAGGCGACCCTCACCTGACGCTGGCGAGGCCAGCCCCCGCCAGATCTGGGGAGGGCAACCCGACGCCTGAGTCGGGCAAGGGCCACCCTCCCCAGATCCGGCGAGGGCGGCCCCTCGCCGGATCTGGACACCGGCGCTCCTCCGGTGGAAAAAAAAAAAAAAAAAAAAAAGGGAAAAAACATTTAAAAAAAAAAAGTAAAAGACGAAAATGCCCTTGAGAATAAAAGTTTGGGGTAAATGTGTCACACAGGGCAAAGTTTGGGGTTTTTGATGTCACAAAAAAAAATTTAGGGTAAATGTGTCACACGAGGCAAAGTTTGGGATTTTTGGTGTCACAAAAAAAAAATTTAAAATAAATGCGTCACACGGGGGCAAAAAAAAGTTAAAGGTAAATGTGTCACAATGGGCAAAGTTTTAGGTTTTTCGTGGCATTCTCCCTAAAGAAAAATCCATCTAGGTGTTTCAGTTCCCCCCTCCAGCACTCTTAGGAACTAGACCCAACTAGCCGATTGAGTTTGGTTCGGGTGATTAGAATTGGGAACTGAACCAGCATTCTTGAAAACCGAACCCAATTTGCCAATTTGGTTTGGTCTGAATGATTCCTAAAGGGACTAGTTCCTACTCTTCGGAACCGAAAATTGAACCAGAGCGACCAATCCAACCAATTCCCGAGCAGTCCAATGGAATCGACTGAGTTAAAAGAAGAGAATTCCTCAAACTCCATGAAAGGTTAAAGAAACCCAGAGAAAGTGAAAGATCAAAAGAGGAGAGGAGACGTGCATGAGACATTTAAAAAATAAATAAATAAAATCATACTAGGTGTTTTTGGTTCCCCCCCTTCGACATTCTTGGGAACCAGACGTGACCAATCAATTTGGTTTGGTTCAAGTGAGCAGAATTGAGAACTGGACCGACATTCTCAAGGATCAGACCCCATTGGCCGATTTAGTTTGGGCCAAGCGATTTCCAACTCGGCCAATCTATCTTGCTCACCTTTACCCTTTATCTATTGGCTTAAGCTTGTTAGTTTTGACTTTTTAATATGGTATCAAAATTTAGTTCATTTCATGCATGTGTCCACCCCCTCCGTCAAATTGTCACATCCACCTAGGTATTTCAAAGATCTTTTCTTCAAACTCCAATTGACTTATTTTACGTTGTTGGAATGTTGGGAGAGAGAGTGGGGTTTCCATATCTAAGGCTCAATTCGTTTCATGGAAATAACTTCCGGAAACACATTTTTCATATTAGCTAGCGTTCGTTTCATAGAAATTTCACAAAAAATGACAATGAACTAGTTGGTGAAAACATTTTCATCAACGGAAAAAAGCTTACTTAAATAAGGAAAAATATTTTCCACTTTTCAAATAGGGGAAAATATTTTCCATATCTTCTTTCATGTCACTTTCTTTCACCAAACACTTTATTTTTTAAATTTTGATTTTTTAATTAATTTATCCTTTTTATTTTTTTTCCTTTTCTTTATTTTTTCTTCTTCTTCATTAGTCGATGGCTGGCAATTGGGCCTAGGTGAGCTCAAGCTTCGTCATAGGCCAACAAGCTCAAGTCTCACCAGATTCAACGAGCTCGGTAGGGCTCAGGCCTCACCCAAAGTGACCATAGCCTCACTTGAGGTTGATTTTAAAAAAAAAAAAATTGATTTAAAAGGATAAAATAACCAAAAAAATTGAAAAAGGAGTGTATGGAGGAAATAAAATTTTCTTGCCGAATAACAGAAAATATTTTCTAATTTTATTTTCAAGTTTAAGCGAAACACCGGAAAATATTATCATTTTCCTGAAAAATGTTCTCTAGAATTGTTACACTTTCCAAAACGACAGAGCCTAAAAGAAATTTATATGGGTCCTATCCTTGTAGGAGCTACCTAACTCCAGTTAATCTAACTTTAAGTGCTACACTATATAATTGACATACAAATATTTTCTTACATGATTAATTGGATTTCTTAACTATCAATTACACAATTCCGCACTTAGAGATAGATTAGTGAGAGTTAGGTATGTTCTCAAGGATAGGATCCCCTACAAGTTTCTTTTAGCTATAGAAGCCTCTCTCTCTCTCCCGATAAAATATTTAGGTACACGCATACACGGCCAAGTTGTAAAAGTAAAAGATTATAAAAAGCAAAGCAAAATCACATACGGCAGTCTCACAAGGATTTGTTGTTTTCCATGCCGATCTTTTTCGTTTCCATTCCTTATGAAAAGGAAAGGTTTCATTGACCACATCGGAATGTCCGCGGGGTCTCTGTCCACAATATAGTACACCCTTAACCTTGTTTACCCTATTTTATGCACTGGCATTCTTTGGAGACTCGAAAAGAAATTGAGAAAAGCAAAGGGGAATTGACACGAGAGTGCTTTGGTTGGCAATCACCAGTTCTTGAAGTTGGAGAGAGATTCCAGTGGACCCTGATAATTTCATCTCTTCACCACGTCAACTCCAGTAGGGATCATGTGACATTGTACGCGGAGAACCTCTTTCCTCTCGCGTGAAGAAAATGGTAGAAAGAGTCTTTACAATCTACTTTTTACACAACTCGACTCTGCTTTACTTCAAACATGGACAATTAAGTTTCTTAAAATAAACTAATCATTGAGATCAATAGTGTTAAAAGTGACTTGTATAGAATAAAGATCCATATTGTCCACTATTTAATTAGCGGTCATTTGCAATTTTCGACATTCTTATCCTTGCTTTTTATCATGCACTTTACTTTTTGTTAAAACGTATCATGTTATCATATAATATAGGAATTCTCTATCCAACTTTGCACTCCCTAATTAAGTAATGTTAGGATGCAAATGTGACCACCCGAAGAGTGGCTAGAGGAATCACATGATTGAGAATCGAGTTAGCAAATCATGACAGGAGTTCACGCACTCCCAACTTTAAAGGTCTATGAAATTTTGATTGAATGGAGACATGTGAATATAAAGACACCAAAGCTCATCACTTGGGCAACTCTTTCAATGGTATTTTGACTTTATAATCCAATTTTGGCCTATTTATTCTTGTCAAGTAAACTATGCTTATCATTTTATTTCGGTGTATTTATTTCTTAATTCCATATTTAGTTCTTTTTATTAAGATGTGTTATGGTTTTAAACACACTCACATATATATAAATGTGCATTTTTTTTTTTTGTAGAATAACGATTTCTCTTTGCAGTCAATTAAATAGTCTGAGATTTTCTCTCTTTTTTCCTACTCTATGGGAAAATATATAACTGAGGCTCGTGGCCCTAAGTTTGGGCATTGACGGTGGGATTGAAAGCCCGTAGTGGGGAGCCCGTGATGCCAAAACCCTAGGGGGATTGAATACATAACGGTCCCCTTCTCATTGTCACATTCACCCAACCAAAGAGGAAAGCAGAAAAAGTAATCACCTGATGGAAAGATAAATTGCTTTTGCCATTTTGTCCACTAGGTACAAGTTAGAATCCTCCTCGATTCCCATTACATCAATCGTTTGGAATCACTATGGTGTTGATTAAGAATGAAATGGTGCCCCAGTTTAGGGAAGATGCTGATTAAAAGGGACAGCATCAGTGAGCCAGCTCACATGGTCCTGCTTGAAAGTACAATGTAGTCAAGTGGAATTTATGAATATTATTAGCGACATTGCTCTTGGCGGTGGCACAAATCATGGTTTGATCTTCATTAAATTATGTCGCCGTTTGAAGAGTAAAAGACAAAAGGGTTTTGGATTTTCTTGCTTCTTTTCTTGGGGCTAATTCCGATTGGATCTATTAGAACACAGGGTTAAAACCCAGCATAGATTAATCAACGACTCCACTGAGAAAGCGCCTTAATGGACCAAGTTAGCGGCTTCTACCTATGGATAAATAAATTGTTGAGGGAAAGATTCTCCTCGCCGAGGAAAGTGGCGAACATTGATAGTACGGGAGTTGCAGCGTTTGGTTTTATTTAAAGCACCACGAAGATCCTATCTTGTCAAAAGCAAAGTACAGATGGTGATACTCACAAGCACGGAGAAAGTACTAAAAATATTCTAAACTTATTATAATAATAAAAATATCATCAAAAATCATAAATTATTTCTTATAAAATAAATTTATTTTAAATTTTTAGACAAATACCACCAAAAATCCTAAATTATACCCCTTATGAGAATTTTACCTTGAATTTTTTTTTTGTTATCAAAAACTCCAAACCATGCCACTTATGATAATTTTACCTTGAACTATATCACTTGTGGCAATTTTCCTCTAAATTTTTTTGTGCCACTAAAAATCATAAACTATGCTACTTAAAACCAATTTACCCCAAAAAATTTTGGTCTGAAAGGCATTTTCGTCATTTTCTATTCTTTTGCTTCTTCTTTTTTTCTCCTAATAGAAGGAAGCCAGTGAGGCAGCCCTCGCCGATGTTGGAGTCAAGCGAGGGCTGCCTAGGCCTAGGCGATCCTCACCGGCATCGGACAAGGGCCACCCAAGCTAGATCCGGCTTAGGAGGCCCTCACTAGAAACGAGCGAGGGTCACCCTCGTCGAATCTGGCTTGGGCGACCCTCGCCCGACGTCGACGAGGGTCGCCCTCACCTGACTCAAGCAAAGGCCACCCTCGTCGAATTTGGCCCCCCACACCTGGGCGGCCCTCACCAGCGACAAGCGTGGGCGGCCCTCACCGGTGACAGGCATGGGCAACCCTCTCCGGCGTTAGGCGAGGGCCGCCAGAGCCTCGCCCGACCCTAACGCCAACGAGAGCGACCTCGCCGGCTTCCCTCTTTCAAGAGAAAAATAAATAAAAGGACGAAAATGCCCCTCGGTCAAAAAGTTTGGGGTAAATTTGTCACAAGTGGCATAATTTTGGATTTTTTATTGCACAAAAAAAAGTTCAGGGTAAAATTGTCACAAGTTGCATACTTTAGGGCTTTCGGTAACACAAAAAAATTCAGTATAAAATTGTCACAATGGGTATAGCTTAGGATTTTTTATGGTATTTGCCCTAAATTTTTTTATGACACTAAAAACCCTAACTTAAACTACTTAAGACAAATTGATCCTGAACTTTTTTTGTTATATTAAAAACCCCAAAATTATACCTGTTATGACACATTTACCCTAAACTCTTCAACCAAATGGCATTTTTGTACTTTTTCCTTTTTTTTTTCTTTTTTTTCTTCTTCTTCTTTTCCTCCATCAGCTATGGCAAAGGGAAGTCAGCGAGGGCCACTGGCAAAGATGGCCCTTGCTCGGCTACGACACCTACAAGGGTCACCCATGCTTGACTCCAACGCCAGCGAGGGCAACCCTCGCTAGCTTCTGTCTACCATGGCCAGCAAAGGGAAATAAGAAGAAGAAGAAAAAAAGAAAAAGAAAAAGAAAATATGAAAATGCCATTTAGCCCAAGAGTTTAGAAGTAAATATGTCACATGAGTACATCTTCAGAGTTTTTTGTGTCACAAAAGAAATTTGGGGGTAAATATGTCACAATGGGAGTAATTTGGGATTTTTAGTGTCACAAAAAAATATTCAGGATAAATTTCTCCCAAATAGCATAATTTGGGATTTTTGTGGTATTTTCCTTATTTTAATTATGTCAATTCAGTTCTAAAACTTTTTGTCAATTCAGTCCATCCAATTAACGCCGACGTGAGTAATTTTTAGTACTTTTTTTCAATTTTTGTAATTAATAATTTTTTTTTTCTTTCTCTCTTTTTTTTTTTTTTTTTTTACTCCTTCTTCTTCCTCTTACCAATCACCGAAACGAGGTGATTGGTTAGAGACGAGGGCCGGTGAAGGCAAGCCTCACCCGCCCCTTCACCGACCCTCGTAAGGCTCGACCTTGCCAAAGCTAGGCGAGGGCGAGCCTCGCCAAGGGTGGACAAGGTTGACCCTACCCATCCACTAGCAAGGCAAGCCCCTCGCCAAATCCAGTAAGGGCTTGGCTCACCCAATGATGGCAAGGTCAAGCTTTGCTAGGAGCGAGCGAGGTCGCCTCAGTCTAGCGATCGGTTAGAGGAAAAAATAAGTAAATAAATAAATAGAATATTATTAAAAATTGTCAACGTTGGTATCAGTCAAATGGTTGCCACCAGCTAGCCAAATTTAGTTGGATATACTAAGTTGGCACAATTATAAAAGGTTTAAGATTGAATTAGCCAAAAAAAAAATTTGTACTAAATTAACATAATTACAATAGGTTTAAGAGTTTTTTCAGTAATTATCCCCGATTGTATGCTCATTGAGAGAATATATATTAGAATATATGAAAGCAAAGCTCCCAAGGCTTCTCTCTAGAGCATTGGATGGGCTATCCTCACCTTCGAAATCGATTTTCTGTCTCCATCCTCAACCCATCCATAATTCAAGGGTCAAATAAATTAAAACACTCGTCTCAAAACTATGAGTTTTCATCCACGAACAACTCAAGTTGGATCTACCCGACAATCAAACTAAAGTAGAGGATTATATTCTCATTGAAGGCCGAAACCCTAAATTGAGGGCCGCTCAATTGGCAAAGCATGAACATATTTAAAGGCACAATTAAAAAGACTTAGGTTTTAATTGACCAAAGTGCAACAAGTTTAGGGATTTTTGGATGATTTTTCCTTAGAGTTCATAAATTCCCAGCTTTAATAATCTATGAACTTTCAATTGAATGGAGATATGTGAAAAAATTGAAAGGCAATATGTGGAGAGAGAGAGACTGTGACATCCTTAGATTAACTCACTCGAAGTATTGTTCATTTTAAATCATCTCATACTAAACCTTACGTTTTTATCCTTTTTGGCGCACAAACAGACACTTTCCCAATAGGTCACCTATCATAGTAATGCTCTAGTCTAGGCTTACTTAACTTTGGAATTTCAAAGTAGAGCTTGTTATTACATCGAAAAACACTTCCGTGAGTTTATTTCAATTTTTCACATATATATTCTAGAATTACTCTCCTCTTGTTCAGGGCATAGTTCGGTTCATTCCGACTCTCTTTGCCATCCTAGAAGCCTGCTGGAAGCCACTCCTTGTCTAGGTTCTTCGGTCCTGGTGACCTCTCTCTGCCCTCGTCGGACTAGATTGTTATAGGCCCACCAACTTCCGCTTGGTTCGTCCTCGAACCACACACCTATTAGAGGAAGTCCCGCTCTGATACCATATTGCGACATCCTTGGATTAACTCAATCAAGGTATTGTCCGCTTTGAACTGTCCCATATTGAATTTATCCTTTTTGACATGCATATAGGCACTTTTCCACGAGATCACTCATCCTAATAGTGCTTTAGTCTGACTTGCTTAATTTTGGAGTTTCAAAGTAAACCTTGTCATTATATCAAAAGGCGCATCCGTGAGTTAATTTCAATTTGTACATAGTTTGGTTCATTCCTACCACATTCGCTATTTTAAAAGCTTGCTAAAAGTCACTCCTTGTCCAAGTCCTCTAACCCTAGCGATCACTCCCCGCTCTCGTCAAATCGGGTTGCTACAGAGACATCAAAGCTTATAGCTTGGGGAATCCTTTGCGGAGAAAAATAAATTATGTATTAAAGGATTACAAAATTAATAACGACCAACTCTCATGACATTTTTGGTGGTCGATTGGATATGCGACGGTCGCTTCCTCCTCGTCACCTCCACCCATCCGAAGAGAAGAGCATAAAAAACGATCAAGATACATAATTTTTGTTTGTAGGTGCCAGTTAGAACCCACCTCGATTCCCTTGCGTAGGTCGGGTCACATCAGTCGATGGGGTCATTATGATGTCTAGGCTTTTAGATTTCTTGCTTCTTTTTCGTGGTTAATTCGGGTTGGATGGGTTAGATTACTTAGACACAGGGTTAAATACGGAATCGATCAAATCAACTTCATCACTGAGAAAGCGACGTTAGTGGATCTTCACGAGGAGTCATCCAAAGGCCATAGTAAGTGGCCTTTGGAGCGGCCTTTGGAAGAGATGACAAAACCGGGACCATGAGCGAATCACCATGTCATCATTTGTTTGAGTTTTAATTTTCTATTTTGAAGATGTAGCTATATGAAAATTTCAAATTATTGATGGTGTGTTTAGTAATATTTTTATTTTTATCAACTATTTTAATTTAAAAAATAATTTTTTTCATTTTTATTCCTAAGAATAAATAAATAGATTTTTTTACTTATTATTTTTGTTTCAAATCTATTCACTAGTTACTTTTTTATTTTGAGAAATTGAAAAATTAGCTAACATTACTAAATAAATTTCTATTCTTCTTCATTTCAAAGAACAAAAGAACTGAAAAATAGAAAATATGATGTTATCAAACAAGTCTGCAACGAGGGTAAGCGAAGGGAAATTAGTTGGAGAGAATGGAGGCGTTGAGATCCACCTAATAAGGTTATGATGTGACAGGTAGTATTCACCTTTTTAAATTATTGAACTGCTTTTATTATAGAGAAAGAGAAAGAAAACTTTGCGAAGGCATACAATTTCAGTCAAGTAATGTTCGATATTAATTGGGCTTGATGACTTGTGGTCTAATCCCATCAATTCACCAGAAGATCTTATAAAATATGTAGGGAGATTTGTTCAAAAAGTCTTAAATATATTATGCGACAATTAATTTGGTTTTAAATATTTCAATTATATCAATTCAATACTAAAACTTTTGACAAATTACAAATATAGTCATTTTGATTAATTTTGGTTGTAAATCATTGACATGGACACTAGCAATCCTACTTGACAAAACTAGTGTTTATGTAACAGAGTTTTTAAATTTTTTTATTTTTTTATTTTCTTTTCTCTTTTTTTCCTTTTTTGCCTTCACTATTGGTTGCTAGGCTTTGGCGATGGCCGGCGAAGGTCGCCAATCACTGGCGAGGACCAAGACACCCTTTCGTACACCTGATAACTAGTGAAGGGAAATAAGGAAAAGATAAAAAAGAGAAAGGAAAAAAATAAAAGAAAGATAAAATCAGAACTTTTTAAAAATAATATGTAAAAATCGTCCATGTCAACACTAGCTGTGTCGATTTGAATGGCCAGCACTGACTAGACTACTATGTTATCGATTTTTGCCAAAATTAGCTAGAATAATTATATTGATAAATTATTAAAAGGTTTATGACTACATTAACAAATTGTCAAATGGTTTATAATTAAAATGACACAATTGAAAGATTTAAAATTAAATTAACCGACATATAATAGATTTAGGATTTTTTGAATAATTATCCCAAAATATGTATAAACAATGGAAATGGTATGCGCTTGAGTTCTTAAATCACTTAGACCTTGAGGGAGACTAGCTGATCTAAAGAATTCAAACACACTAAACTCAAATGCATCAATTCAAACTAAATTTCTGAATACCAGTTACACACAGGGACACAGCTACCAACATGACAAGACAATGTTCATAACGAGTCTTTACTCAAAACCCTACTATGAGTAAAAGAAAATGATTCTTATGGTAACTCATTAGAAAAAACTAGCCAAAGTGTTTTCTAATGGTTTTCTAGTTTCCATTGCAATTAAAGAGGAAAGATGAAAATTTCTGGAAAACTAAAAGAAGATCTTTTAGGCTATGTTTAGTGGTCAGGATAAAATTTATGATATGATAAAATTTATCCTATCTTGCATTTGGTGCATACTCAAAACAAGATAAAGTTAGATATAAGGGGAAGTATAGGCCTAATGAAATTATCCCATGAAGGAAGTGAGATAAAGGCAAATAGGATTTTTAATTCTATAATAGAAAATTTATTTTTCTCAAATAACAAACTTCCAAAATTAGCAAATCTAAATTTATATTTCAACATAAATAATATTTGGATTCTAATATAAGAAATTCAAAATAACAAAAAATAAAAAATTTGATTTTTGAATTTAATCTTACTTGTATTTATATATTATAATTTATTTCTATCTTATAATATAAATTCAATAAATAAGTATATTTATTGCATATTTTAATATTTTTATAGTATTTTAGGTATATTAGTATAGTTTTCTATTTAATAAAATTTTATTATGGAATGACTGAAGGGGAAGGAAGAATTAAAAAAGAGTAAAATAGAATAAAAAGGCAAATAAAAATAAAGTAGATAAGAGATTTTTACCATATTCATTTGCAAAATTTGTAATTTATTTATATTGATATGCCATTTATACTAAACAATATATATGATATGATATGAATATATCCACCTTAATTAATGCAATCACCAAACATTGAATAAAATATAACAAAATCTCATGGATTTCATATCCTATCATATCCGTCCTATCCTAATTAGAAATCTAGACAACCAAACTTAGCCTTACAGATTAAAATGCTTTAAGGTGGACATTAAGAAAATGCACCTAGGAAGCCGAATGACAAATGGACCTTACCAATTCGAGAAGAAATTTTTCAAGCAAGCCTGATTTATGTTAGGGATAAATGTATTAAAAATCTTTAAATTTATCATGAAAATGTAATTAAGTCCTAAAATTTGTAAAATGTGTAATCATATTTTAAAACTTATCAAATTTGTATAATTGAGTTCTTTCATTAACTCCATCCAACTTAGTTAACAGAAAATGTTTAGTATTTTTTTTATTATTTTCCTTATCCTATATGATGGTAACATGGCTAAAACAATGTAAGTTTTGATCCACATGATACTTTTAACGCTAATTTATTTAAATAAAAATAAAAATAAGCCAAATAAATTTATTTAAAAAAAGAATAAAGGATGGGGAGGCATCAGCAACAATAATGGCAAAGGCTGCCCCACCATTGCCAAGAAGGGCCCGCAACGGTGGGGGATGGCTAGCGAGGGTTTTGGGTCTCGACCAATGGCCAACGACCCTCGCCAACCACAGGCAAGGGTCACCAATAGTGGTCAACTCCCATCAATGGTAGACTCTCGCTTGATTTGAGAGAGGACCGCGACCCTCATTGGCCAAAATAAATGGAGAAAAAGAAAAGAAACTAATAGAGCCAAAATTATATTAAAAAAAACCAAAGATATTATTAAAAATGCCCACGTCAATACCTCCTCGCCGGATTATTCATTTGAGGTATATAAATTACCCAATCACATTTTATACATTACAAGTGATTGAAAGGTTATCTTCTTCAACTCATCAACCAGTGACTCATCTTTGACTATGTGAGCTCTTGTGAACATTTGTTCAAAAGAATCAAAACCCTTTTGGTCGTCTTGATATATTACATTGAATGAAAACCCCAAAGATATATTATATGATCTTTAAATCACTTAAACCAGTTGATCATAAAAAATGGTTTTGATAATGAACTTAGTTCATATAGTCCATGGATCATGCGATGGCAATTCACAAATTCCATATTCTAAGATATACGCACTTATCATCGTCATTAGTTTTATCTTGATGAAAAAAAGTATTGACCTAAAATTTGCATGTTAAATTAGAATGATTATCATTTCCAACATTTTTTGATAATAATGACATGTCCTGCGATAATAATACTTCTACAGTTAAGAAACAACATCAAACATAGCTCTTCCTTTAAACTGACTTGGAGAAACTGTCATGACTCTTTTGCGTTGATTGGCCGGCCATTAACTTCTTCCGGTAGCAGTTGATTTGTAATGCTTGTAGATCCTTCACAACCTGCTTTAGTCCTTGATGAGCTGAACGACAACTTAGGTAGGTCTCAATGATGACGCTGGGAAAACAAAGCGTAGAGGCAAAGCATCTAACACAGTTTGGTTTTGCTCGCGGGAAAGATTGAACGTTCTTTGAGAAACAAACAAGAACATTAACATCAACAGAAGGAAATTTCTCCAACATAGAAAAGGCTTCCGCTATGATGAATGACTCCTAATGTGTTCACATGTTACAGCAAAAAAAATACAATGGGCCAAATGAGAAGGCCAAGTAGAAGAATACGGCGGACTGAACGCTCGCATTGTCATTGTTTACAGTGGCCGTCTACATGCTTAAAATCTCGGAACATAAGGCAAAACGGCCATCCCAACAGGAGTTTATCACACTATATGAACTTCATATTATGAGGTTGTGCTGCTCAGCACTCTCTCATGAACACGCCAAACTGCCTGTCTTCGTGTCAGAAGCAGAAGGGGCCTTGCTGTGATTAAAATGGCAAGCCCGAGAAACCAAAACTTGACCTGAAGAATGTGACCAAGACATTCTCACGAAGCTTCAATGAAGCTGATATGAATGGTAACTGTACAGGTCGACAGAATGTTTGCATAACGTGTAATCTTAAGGCAGAAGCTCGTTGTAGCGACTCCACGAGTCAATGGTCTCAGCCCTTCGACGACTCCTCATTAACAACTGCTCAGTTTTTAACGTCATCTGTTCGTTTTTTTACAGTTCTTCTCTCTCCCACGTGGTGTTGACGTGGCTAAATTAAGAAGGATAAAGATAGATCGGTATGTCTCTTTGACATCTAAAATTAAGATTCTCCTTGCAATTCAATTCGTTTCTTAGAAGAATCTCTCCATGTACATATTTCACTAAAAAGTTATGACACGGTAAAAATAGTATTCAAACTTCTTCAGCCAACAAAAAAAAAAAAAAAATCTGACCGACATGGCGCTTGTGTTGAACATTTTCAAAAAATTGTGACACTTAAGTGAATATTGTCATAATCAATTTAGATCAGCATTAGAGCAAGGCTTGGCCGACTTGAAGCCAATCTACGGGAAAAGTAAAAATTGACATATTAGATGGTAATGATTTTAGTTTTCGGAAAATGCAGGTTGAATGATTAGTTATCCAAAAGTAATCCACATTTATGTCTGTCTAATTAGCAAGAAATAAACTGCCCTAAATACCACATGCGCATGACTCATTTAAATGCCATGATTACATGCATCCTATTAAAATATGAATTGATAACTTATAACTCCTAAATTAAATGTTATGCACTAATGAACTAATCACAGTCTAAATGCAACACTATAAAATTAGACCCTACAGCTAATGACGGTCGACATGCATTTATTTAAATGCTAAGAATCCTTTCGATAGATGTATCATTGTTGTGAACACAATGATTTACTTAAAAGTGACAGAGGCCGAATTGGGCCCAACCTAAGAATTGAAGTAGAAGACACCGACCACGAGTCGATATGCTCGTTGGTCTAGAGTTTCAGTCTTGTCTTCATGTTCTCTCAAAATCTCACTGCCGCGAACTTGTACAATAGGCAAGCTAAAGCTGGAAGTGTGGGTAAAATGTTCCATTCCGTGTGAAAATGTGTGAAAAATTCATTTAACGCATCCATAATCTCTGGATATTGGCCAAGTTAGATCACTCACCTGGAGAAAAGGAGTTCCAACTAATCATGATGAACTGAACAAGATACAAACTAGTAGGAGAAATTCTCAGGAAGGTGACAGGGCAGGGCAAAAGACAATATCATCCGGAAAGGAACAACTTCCGAGGCATTGAGGTTCGGACGCGTCCTCTCTCTCTCTCTCTCTCTCTCTCTCTCTCTCTCTCTGCTCTGAATGTCACCAGCTTTCTTGAATTGGAGCAGAGTGCCGACCACCGTCCTTAACACCGCCCACCATCAAGAACGGCAGCCACGGATCATATCAATCAACTGAGGTAAGGCTCTTCGGCATCGGTTTTCCTTCTTCCTTCATCTGCATTATCCTCTTTTCTGCTTTCCACGCCCAAGAATTTTGCAAGTGCATTCTTTACATCAGCTATTGTACAGTTGCAATTCTTTGCTGCTTCTTGTTTTTTAGTAGCTTGGAGCTTGTACCTTCATTTTAACCTTTTCATTTCAGCCCACATGAATTTCAGATCTGTTGCCCAAGCTGACTCTCGCATAAATATATTTGTCCATTTGATCCTAATCTTCTACTAAGCAAATCAAACAAGAGTTTTAATGATCGTAACAAATGACAGTACAAGAAGATAAAAAGCACGCAAACAATGAAAAATCATTCCGTGCACCCAGACACAAGGGCCAATAGACCTGAATGCTGAGGCTGCAGTCCGAGCCTCAGAGGACCCCAGCTTGATGAGGATTAATGTTTACAAGAATGAGGACTTGACAAGAGGAGAACAAATCTAAAAGAATGAGTACTCGAAGGTGCAATTTCTATGTTCAACTTCATAAAGAGGGAAACTCGGTTCAAGTTTCACGCTTCTAATTATTTGTCTACATTTCACAGGTCTTCTGTCCCTTTCTTCACATAAGCCCACCAGCATCGATTCACCCGGTTCGTTGTTGCGTATGGGAGTTTTCATGCTAAAAAGAAGAGAGAGAGAGAGAGAGAGAGAGAGAGCCAATCTGGACTGAACCGTGTTTTCAGATCGGGTTCTAGGCGGCTCGGGTTAGACAGCATGCTTCAATCATTTCGGTGGGTTGTGTATTTGTGAGAATCCCACCCAAACCGAATCATCAGCGGCCCTACTTTCACGTGGGTGTTGGGTTTCGTTCTTGCACCCAGGTGTCCCCTGGATCTTACTCTTCATACCCTAGTCGATCACCTTATCTTGGGTCGCCAGCTACTAGAAGATGCTAATCTAGAGGGCTCACCGGGGGATCCAGGTCTCAACAATCTTAGTTTAAGCCCTCTCGGCTTTAGGTATTTTAAAGACCTCGACATTAAAGGCTTAAGTGGAAAAGGGAGCATTCCCAGAGCAATTGGTTGCCAATTGCCCTGTTCTGGAGTGACCGGTTTCGATACTATCAAATGTTTGGGAGAGTTTGACAGGCTAATGAACTTTTCGATGTGGACGTATATAAAATTGTAGACTCCCCTAGAAAGTCTCCTGCTCCTTTTTGACCATGTTGCATCCACTCCACAGTATGCAGCGGCCACATATTCACTTCATCAAAAGAAAGTAAACGAGCGCTGACAGGTAACTTGCTAAGCTAGTCAGAAAATAGCTTAAATTATCAGGTAAATGAATGTTAATTTGAAACATGTTGGTGGGGTTCGGATGGCAGATTGTCAAATAGAGATTAGTCAGATTAGGATACGATGCATTGGCTGAGAATGTAACTTTGCACGCCAGTGCACTAAGAGATACCAGCAGTTCCCGACACAAAAATAGTTCGCTCGGCCTTTTTGGCCCACAGCCACAGGTTCTAGTTTTGCGAAAAGAGATCCACTTAGACATGGACCAGGACTACATCAGAAATGGACGTGAAACAATGAAGGAGGTGACACAAAAACAAGTCTTCCCAAGCAAAACCAATACATTAAAACACCTGTTCCCGAGCAACATTGGAGACAATATCCTAATTTACGACTTCAACAAATAAAGGAAGAACGAGCAGACTTCTTAGAATCTAAGAACCTAGATATTCTGGGACTTGTTAAGGATAACACCTTCGTATTTAACCTGGAACCACTTCATGGCGTCCTCCTTGGTGACCCTGTGCTGGATCCCAACACGAGACTTGCACCTCCGACGACGGCCGACTCTATAACCAGGTCGTTCCAGCACAATATAGAAGTCCATACCATAAATACCAGTCGAAGGGTCATACCTAGGAAAGAAAGAAACACGGTTGTTCAGCAAGCAAGGCATGAAATAGATTATTATGGAAAGTGGAAGACCAGAAAGCAACTGTTGGACCAGTAATCCTGATATAAAAGCAGCTATTGATGCTTTCCTTGGCATTTCATTTAGAGAAATTAGAGAGATACATTAATGCTCAACCAAGTGAAGCATGCAGAGAGGGCTCAACAAACTGAATGAACTGACTGGCTGCTGGCAAACTCGAATTTGACTGTTAAGTTGAGGCTAGTACAAGTACAACTCAGAAGATAGAAGCCTCATGCAGACACTAATTTACTTTCTCATGTAATGTGTCTGAAAGTCCCTAAGTGAGTGCATACTGAGATGGTAATTGCACGATATGCAGTGCTTTATAGGATGATGAAGACGAAACTTTTCCCACGAATTCCTAATCAAAATTAGGTGGGTTGGATTGACTTACTTAATACCAAGATCAATGTGCTCCTGGATACCAAAACCGAAGCAACCGGTGTCACTGAAGTTCCTTCGCAGAAGCTCATATTCCTTCACCTTCAAACCACTCTCCAGAAGCTGCATTGCTTTTTCACCCCTGACAGTTACATAACATGCGATCTTCTCATTACGCCTGATTCCAAAAGATCGAACAGTGTACCTAGCTATAGTATAAAACATCAGATAACAGAAAAAGCACATCAGATTATGACAGATGAATACTCCACATAATCATCAAAAAAATTGATAAGGTCCTTATAAATGACAAGTCGCTTACTGCATCCAATGCGTACTAATTTCATATATGGCATGCATGCATTAACATGTGCACATGAGGAAAAGACAGCATCGAAATTTAGTTAATAATGTGCTTGCACTCTCAAAGAACACATTTGTCAGATGGCCCGCCTCTAAATCCCAAGTAAGAGAGATGACACCAAAAACATGTGTAACACAGCAATCTGAAGGAGCTAGGACTGCCATTGCAGTTCAAGTGCTCTGCATTTCAGCACAAGCATCAGCTTTTTTCTAAGCTCTCAGGCACTATCAAAGACTCTCTGAGTAAATTAACATATACCATCAAGCCACATATTTATAACCATACCACATAGATATGCACCATCTACCAGGGACATACCTGCATCATCAATGCTCAAAAAGCAACTTCAAATTCTCTACTTCAGAACCTAATAGCTATCAAGTCATCTCAAAGTCAGGGAGCAAAATCTCAACTTTCTCTCTTTCCAGCAAGTTTCGAAACCGAGAAAAAGCCTAGGGGACACCCTTTAGATAGAAGGTCTCTCGCAAATGTTCTCCTCGCCCAACTTTGAGTGAGTCAAAGCAAAAAGGACCAACTTTTCCTAATTAAGCAAGGGCATTCCAGCTCGCTCCCACCCACACACCCAATGCCTATAGCCAGAAAAGCTCTTGTTACATGCGTCCCAAAGTCAGTATTCAGCTCAAAATCCATTAATTGTTAACGGAGGACAAGACACAGAAAATTAAACTCTCATGGACTCGGATTTCCTTAATTCCTACAATCGAGTTCAGAGACATAAACAGCTGACAGAGAACCGAATCCAAAGCGAACCGCGATAAAGCACCAACCTTTGGAGAAAACTGGGCTCTGACCGCTAAGCTGCTCCAACACCTGAGCGCATCAGAGTGGCAAAACCCGAATCAGTACCGTACGAAATCAGGATACGATCCAACCAAACAGCATCAGACAAACAAACATACAGACAAGATCGCCCCAACGTGCGCGAATGGAAACAATTTACCTTGGCGGCTCTGGTGAGGCGATCTCCGCTCTCGCCGACGGAGATGTTGAGGACGAGCTTCTGGACCTTGATTTCCCTCATGGGGTTCGACAGCTTCTTCTCCGACGCCTGCTCCGATTCCGGCATTTTCGAGAAAAACGCAAGGGAAAGGCAAGAGCTTTTTACATTAACCAGACATCCCAAACAACCGAACGTGATAAACGAAGGATTGAGAGGGAGAGACTCACCATTGGAACAACGTCACACCGCGGCGGCGGCAGCAGCAGCAGAGGGGCGACGGTGGGAGGTGAGAGAGCTTCAGAGAAGGCCAGGAACCCTAGAGGTCGGCTCTTGCAGGGTTTTTAATGGAGAGCTCTTGTGGGCTTCAATGCTGCTAAGCGGGCCGCAATGGCCCGTTTAGAGAGGCCCATATCTTCATCTCTTGGGCCCAAGAAAATTTGGGAGAAATTGATACAAATAATCTTGAACTTTGGTCTAATATGTAATATAGTTGCCAAACTTTGAATTTGTTCAATGTGACCCCTAAAATTTAGCTCATTGTTCAATACAGTATCTAAACTTTTAATTAGTTCAATATAATCATTCATAAACTTTTGGTACATATTTGATTTAGTTTTTGAATTATATGAAAATGTTAAGCGTTATCATTAATCTCGAATTAATTGAAATATTACATTGATAATTTCATATGATTTATAGACTACATTAAACATGTATCAAAAGTTTATAGATCATATTGAATAAATTAAAAATTTAGAAATCTTATCAAATATTAAGTTCAAAGTTCAAGAAACATGTTAAATAAATTAAAAATTTAGAAATCTTATCAAATATTAAGTTCAAAATTCAGGAAACATGTTAAATAAATTAAAAATTCATAAATCACATTATATATTGAGCCCAATTCATAAACTATTTGTGTTATCGTCCCAAAACTAGGTGATGATTTTTTTTCAAATTAGCCCTCCTAATCCAACAAAGAAGAGAGAGGGAAATCGTCAACTTTCCTAAGATCAAATCCAATTTTAACTCAAAGTATTATACATGACTATAAAATGGATAGGAAAATCAAGGGGGCGCTTTCATTTCTTGCAACCCATGTCATAGTCGAGAATCCTCGAAACCCTTTCATTTCATGTCTTTATTCACGGTCTAGATTCCTCTTTCTACGTTCTTATCGCGAGCATCTCTTTCTACCTCTGACAATTTCTTCTTTTTATCTTTCTTTCATCCTTTGTAGTACGCTCTTCAATAATTAATCGATTATTTTATTCTTTAACGATATAAAATTTACAAAGCAAATTAAAAGTGCCGATGACTAAACGACCCGACTGTACAAATTAAAACTTGTGGGGGCATAATTCCACAGCAGACATAAGTTGGATGACCGAAAATCTAATTATTGCTTTCTTTTGTAACGAACGAACAGGTGTGTGGACCATCCGGAGAGAGAGAGAAAGAGAGAGTAATCTCCGGTCACGCTCTTCGACGTGACGTGATCCGCACGCGCTCTTTCGGACAGCCCGCCGCGCGGCACCGTCAGCACACAGAAACAAAATCCACCAACCTGCGACGAAAGAGCTCGGTGTGTAATAAAGAAGGACTTTCCAAATTAATAAAAACAAAATTCGTACCCAAAAAAAAAAACAAAAGAATTTACAGAATAATAAAGAAAATCAACAAAAAGACTCCAAATCCAATTTTTTTAAAATTAATTAATTAATTAATTAAATAAAAGAAAAGCATCTGAACAAATGAAGACTGTCGTCGAGAGCAACGTCAAGTGAGCAAGATCAAAAAGGTCACGCACTTCGAGGCGGGCTCGCCGCAATCCCCGTCAGTAGTAAAAACCAGAACTTTCGTCCGTCACGCCATCGAATCGCTGCCTCTCTCGAGCTCTCTCGCTCGCTCGCTCTCCCTCTCCTTCCGTTTCTCTCCCATTTCCTTTCCTTCGCTCCATCGTTCCTCCCCTCCCCATGGCGGCGGTCCGCGCCGGCGTCTCCAGTCGGATCCTGGGCCAGAGCTCCGCGCTCGGGGCGAGATCCATGTCGTCGTGGTGGCGGAGCGTGGAGCCGGCGCCCAAGGACCCGATCCTCGGCGTCACCGAGGCGTTCCTCGCCGACCCCAGCCCCGACAAAGTGAATGTCGGCGTTGTAAGCAAAGCTGCTCTCTCCGATGCTCTCCCTCGTTTCTTGTTCTTGGGTTTTCCTTTGATACCCTGTTCCGTTTGATTGCTGTTGTTGTGCTGGCTCGATCTTTTTCGGGGCTGGGCCTGCTGATTTGAATGCCCCTCCTCCTCTTGCATGGTTTCGAAGACTGGGAATGGGATGCGATTTTTTTCTTGAAATTCGATTACTTTCTTGCTCCGCAAACATGAAGAGGAAATAGTTCTTTTTCGATCGTGTTTTACTTTGGCTCCACCTTAAGTGGTTTAGTTAGTTGCTGGGCACTGCCGAACCGGTGCTTCGGTCACCAGCTCTTTGGTGCCTGATTTGACTTTATTTGATTAGAAATGGTCGAGCTCAGGTGTTTCAGCTTCTTAGCTGCTCGATTTTTTTTCTTTAATGTTTTGGTGCTATGACCGTTTGATTTGAATTGAATGGAATGACTGCGAAGGGTGCTTACCGCGATGATAATGGGAAGCCGGTTGTTCTCGAGTGCGTTAGAGAAGCGGAGCAGAGAATTGCTGGGAACCTGAACATGTGAGTTCGTTTATTTCCAGCTCTTGTATTACAGAACAGCGTAATTCAGGTTGACTTTCGTTCATAGTGAATTTTTCACTTAACGTCGTCACAATGTGCGCTTATTTCTATAGCAAAAATGTGAAAGAGACATTTTCAGCATGTTGCAGCATTTTTGTGGCAGTCCATCAAGCTCACCTTTACTTTCATCCTCCACTGACCACCTTGATTCCTTTCCTGTGGTCTTTATCCTTTTTGTTGGGAATCATTTTGGTGTTGGTATCTGAAGATAACCTTACTTTTCAACTTTTGCCACTTGGTCCAGATTCCTGCTCTAAACTGTGTACTCTACTGGATCATGTGTTTGATGATAAAGTAATTATCACTGTGTTGATGCTGATTAAAAGACACTGCTGCAAGTGATCGAAGCAAAAAAGGCTTTGGAAAAAGTTGAAACATCTAATTCGCTTTTTTCTTGCCAAAGTTGTGGCCAATGCCATTCCAGTGTGTAACTGATGGCAATGAAATATTTTTGAAGGAAAATACTTTTTGGCTTTAACTTGTCACCATTTTGAAATATTTCTTTCTTTTTTCGCTGGACCATTGTGAAATAGATTGCTTTCCATACTTAAAATTCTACTGATGCTCATGGTTCCACAAGCTAAATGAATATTTCATTCGGCAAAGTGTCAGCTTTCAGTTTCTGTTCGTAATGTCTTAACATATAGCTCTATTTTGCAAAAAGTTATTCTTTAGTGAGTGCTATTATAAATGTTTCAAATAAAAATGAAAAGAAGATTTGAGTTAAAATAAATAAGTGGTGCTTCCCTCTCACTGGTCGAGTTGAATCAGTCATATTGTGGAGATCGGCTACTTATTGTGCCAGTTTTGATGAAGTTGATGTCTATGTCGTATTCAATTAATAAATTTATGGAGACAAGAATGTTTGAAGGTGGCTGCTTGCTGAGAGTGTATATTCTCTTTAGACCATTTTTCTCTCTGTTTTTGAATTAGAAGCAAGTTTTAATGGAATTTCAGTCAGGACTCCTGAGTCTGCATAAAATTTAAAATTTCTTCAATTAATTGTCCTTGTTACTACTGAGTAATTGCAGTTGCCTGCATAAACCTACTTGTGGGAATTTGCATTAATTAGATGAGGTGAACTCAAGGAGTATCTGGTTGATTTTTTCTGGACAGGGAATACCTTCCGATGGGTGGCAGTGTGAAAATGGTGGAGGAGACATTGAAGTTGGCATATGGTGAGGACTCCGAGTTCATCAAAGACAAAAGAATAGCAGCAGTGCAAGCTCTTTCTGGGACAGGTGCATGCCGCCTTTTTGCTGACTTCCAGAAGCGCTTTCGTCCTGATTCCCAGATTTATATACCTGTCCCAACCTGGGCTAAGTGAGCTCCCTCCCTCCCCCTCTCTCTCTCTCTCATGTGCACACATGTTTTCATGTTTCAAGTTGTGTATTATGCTATGGCTAATGTAAGCCTTGGTTATTATCATAATCAGCCACCATAACATCTGGAGAGATGCCCACGTTCCTCAGAGGACTTATCATTACTATCACCCCGAATCTAAGGGTTTAGATTTTGCAGCACTAATGGATGATGTCAAGGTGAGTTTTGGCACATTTTGAATGTCGAAGTGTATTCTTCCAATGATGGTAGCTCCTTCGTATCCTGTTGATAATTTTATCTAATATTCTTGTTGCTGACACTTGGTACCTATTCTCTGGTGTTGCAATGGACAATCATCAGAATGCACCGAATGGTTCCTTCTTTCTACTTCATGCATGTGCTCACAATCCTACTGGGGTGGATCCTTCAGAGGACCAATGGAGAGAGATTTCTTATCAAATTAAGGTATAATTTCAGGAAATGCTGACTAAAAACATCCACCAATTAGTTCTGTGACTGAAATATGATGCAATTTGTAGGTGAAAGGTCATTTTCCTTTCTTTGACATGGCATATCAAGGATTTGCTAGTGGTGATCCAGAGAGGGATGCAAAGTCCATCAGGATCTTTCTTGAGGATGGTCATGCAATTGGAATTGCTCAATCTTATGCAAAGAACATGGGACTGTATGGTCAGAGAGTGGGTTGCCTCAGGTAATCATTTTGTCTAATACCAAGTCTGAGGTAGAATGATTTTCAGCTGTTGTACTATTTGTTTGGGACATTTGGCTTCACTTGGGTATTGGAGATGAAATTTTGTGCTTGCCATGCCGTAAGTTTCAGGGCCAGTTATTTAGTATTACCTTTCCTACTTGGTAAAAGGAACTCCTCTTGAAACTCTTAACTGAAGCATATGTTCACTGGGACCTTTGCAAATCTCTCTGAAGCAGAGGGAGGAAATATTTTTAGGACAATTTAATGTGTGCTAGATGAAAAGGTGGACATGCATTCTCTTTCCTATCATATCTTCCTCAAAATTATCATGGGCTTGAAGCAAATAGAGTTTTCTTCAGTTTCCTTTTTCAAAATTTTGAGAAAAATGTGAATATAGTCAAAAAGATCTTCCCACAGAAATTGTAAGAGCAAGCACCCTCAAGACAATTGATAAGTTGAAACTCAATTGCCATTCATTCTGGAGTGAATACAAACTCATGCTTTATCTACTTTTTTATGGCTGTTCAGTGTTCTTTGTGAAGATGAAAAACAAGCGATAGCTGTGAAAAGTCAGTTGCAGCAGCTTGCCAGACCCATGTACAGCAATCCACCTGTGCATGGTGCCCTGATAGTGTCAACTATTCTCGGCAATCCAGACTTGAAGAGTTTATGGCTCAAGGAAGTTAAGGTAGTCTTTTTTAATACTTTTATGCTAACTCATTCCTTGATAATCTGACAAAGGAGCATTCATTTGCATTGTATTTACTTTCACTGGGTCGGATTTTTGCTGATTGGGAGAACAAAGAATTATGGTGCAAAGCTTGTTCTGCTGGCTTTCCTAGTTGATTCAAAGTTCCCTTTTGTTTTAGTTGCTTCTCTTACATTCTGAATATCTGTTGGATATAGAAGTGCCGTAAGAAATTAATATGAACATGAATTACCCTGCCTTGTCGAGAAGTAAATTGATGTTGGCCTTGTAACTGTTCAGGTAATGGCTGACCGAATCATTGGGATGCGTACTGCCTTGCGAGAAAACCTTGAAAAGCTTGGGTCACCATTATCGTGGAAGCACATAACCGAACAGGTATGGTCCAGTTACATTGGCAAGCTTTTTAGCATTGGCTACACAATTTCCTGTTCTTGACAGTCTGTTCCCCCAAACAGATCGGTATGTTCTGCTACAGTGGGATGACTCCAGAGCAGGTAGATCGGTTGACAAAAGAATATCACATTTACATGACTCGTAATGGCCGTATAAGGTAAATAACTCCACAAAACATATTCAGCAGAATCACCTCCTTTTGGAGATTGACTCCTTACACATGAACCTTTCTTACAGTATGGCAGGTGTAACCACTGGCAACGTTGGATATCTGGCAAATGCCATCAACGAGGTCACTAAATCTTCTTAGTACCTAATTGAGGAGGCATCAGTCCTTGAATAAAGCTACTCTTGGATATGTATTTTCCATAAAGTAGATCATGAGTGTCATGAGATTTTGTTTCAGTTCCCCTCTTCTCGCAGCTAGGAAGATGGGCAATAACATGCGCACGATTTTGAGCGCCCCCTGTCATTTCTTGACTTGTTCGATTCTTTTCCCCGTGAGAATTGGGGATTGCAACTTTTAACAGTTACAGGTGACCTTAAATAAAATCCATTTATACTGTGAAGTTTCCAACTTTTGCTGGGAATGTTCCTCCCCGGTTTTGTTACATCAGGGTTCAGATGTCCAAGCTGGATACTAAAGCATGCCTTTTGCTGGTGTGAAAGCGAACTTGCTATAGTCTTGGCAAATGATTCTGTCTACTGCATGCTTTAACTTTGTGTTAGGCATATTTATTCTTTGGTTTGGTGGATTTTGAGCCTGTGATTTGGGAATTCTGATGTCGGCCTGCTGATGTGCTACAAATTACACGACAAGGTGTCGAAATAATTAAAGTTTACCACACTTCTGCTGTGCCACGCTGATTATTCCAAGATCCACCTATATTTACCCTAATCCAATGAAAACTGCTACTACTGTTTGTTGGTCAGGTTCACATCTGAGTAAGTAGATCATCGACTGAATAACTAATCCATCGCTTCCGTTAATAAGTTGATATCAATTGTGATGGACATTTATAGCGAATCATAATATGATTCTTACTATTCATGTGTCGTGGATAACGCTTATGTATTGGACAAGACACGAAAGTAAATTCGTTAGAATCCCAACCTGCAATCACGCGACTAACGCCATCATTTATAACTTTTAGTCAATATTGCTTGGAGATGATTGTCTCCGGTTCGACGCGCGAGTTTAGTTAAATGGAAAGAGTTGTTATGAGCTCGTTTCCAAATCACACACCTCGATAAAAAGGTCCTTCCCTTAGTTATTATCGATCTGGCATACATAATCATATATAGAATGATATCACTCACTACAAAATGAACGCATACACAATAAAGCATAAATAAATGACTATGCTAGCTAAACCAACCATTACGAGAGGGGATAACCACTTGGCTATAATCACATTCGATCCATCAAATTCTGAGGCATTTACTTTCTATTCCCTCATTATTTGCTTCTTATGTATATCTCTCTTGCTTTTGAATGAATAGAAAAAAAAAATAAAGTTATGGCGTTCACTTATGAAACTCAAGTGGTAAATGAGCGATGTAGAAAAGTTATGCCACGTTGTGGTATTTTTTTGTCTGCGTCTTGATAATGAAAGTGAAGAGAATCAAAGCAAACAGGGAGAGATTCCGCTCATGTGGGTACGGAGAAAAGGTATTCAATTTTTTGCTCTTTGGTTGCCGAGATGAACAAAATTAACGGAGGGGAGGATAGGGTTCGCACTCACGCTAGAATGATGTCGCGGCCAAAAGAACAAGCATGTTCACGCTAGTGTTTCCAACTTTTCTTGGGAATGCTTCGCTCCCGCTTTTCGTTACATTAGGCTTCAGAGGTCCAAGCCGTATGCTAAAGCATGTTTTTCTGCTGGGGTGAAAGCATTCGCGGTTAAATCTTGGCGAATGATTCTGTCTACCTAATGCTGTAACTTTGTGTCGGCAGTTGGTTTGGTGGACCTTGAGCATTTGCACGAAGAAGTCAAATGTCGGTCGACGTCGTACCTTGATTTTCCAGAGACAAACAGTCATCAAGAAGCTACTTCTGCAATCGTTTCAGCCTTTGTTCTTTGAAATGGTTGTGGATCCTGCCTACTTCAGAGAGACTCTGAACTTTTTGTCCTTTTGGGGCCAATCTGAATTAAATGCTGAAACCGGGGTTTATACCCTCGAAAAATTTTCTGCTCGTGTCTACGACGGAAACATGTGACCACAACACTAACGACTTACTCGTCACTTCAATTGAATGCCGTCCGAGTGACACCAGCTACTAAAAAGACATCATAATTCGTTCCGTGATTTAATTTAAACAATCAAATAAGCTAACAGAGCACTGCACAGGAAAGATGTTGGCAATAGCATCTGACAACAATATTCAGCTGGGATCAATCAAGCAACACCGTTCCAAGATCTAAACGGAGTCGAGGTCGACAATCAGTCAAGAATCACCAAGCCTGTGCAAGACCGCCAGTAAGTTATTAAACTCATCTCCAGCTTCACTCTGATTAATCTCCTCCCGTAGATACAATTTTGCACAAATGGATGACAACAATGCATCTAGCCGCTATGGGGCAGATAGATGGGCGATCCATCTTTCTATTTATAGAGAGGAGACATTGAATTCCATGAAAGAAGACAAAATGAAACAAACTTGGACTAAGATCTCGATGCCCCACAGTAGTTAATGTCGCCCCCCGTCACAAGCTGGAAACAAACACCATATTCTTCTTCATCATATAAAAAGAAGGAAGCAATACTAAAATGAGCTTAAGCTCTTTTTTGGGTCTGTAAAGCCCCTACATAACTAGACATAAATAGCATCACATTTTTATACTCCTAAGGTTTCTAGAGTTTAGGATCAAAACGATGTACATCCAAGGAAATACTATCTTTCTTCGCTAGAATGACATGAGAAGACAGTCAACCACTTTCCATGTTAAAAGCTGAGATATCCCCATTTCCACATCTTGCAGGGCGAGAAAAGCCGATTGCAGGGCTGAAACCACAGAACACATAGATGATCCTTGGTTATGTTCACTTCCATCAAGTACTAGATGATTGACTCCTTGGTTCACATTCTACGCTTATGTACTAGCTGGATGAGGGAAATTGAGAATATTCTGCTTCCTCACATGCTCTGGTATCAGCCTGCTAATCAATTCAGGTGAAGCCCCAGCCAACTGTAGACACATTCAGATCAATCTTAGTTAGTTGGTAACCTTCCACGAGAAAATGAGAAATTGTCAACTAGCCCGACAGGAGATTTGACAGAATTCAAGTAACACTGTTGAAAGATAATAAAAATGTTCCATAAAATATGAACCACAAACCAAGACAAATCTAATGCAGCCAAGAGTGTCAAAAGGACATTTCAATTCAATTGGCCTACGACTTGAGAGAACAAGCGAGCAAGCAAGTCATGTATGTCATGTAGTCATGAGTTGTATATGAGCAAGGCAGACCTACTAATAGAGCCAATCAATACTAGTCACATATACATTGATGTTTCATAACAAGATATTCAGTGCAGTCATGATACGAAATTCAGGCCAAAATGAAAATGCACTAACAGCTCAAATTTTAGCAAACCTGATATCGGTTACCAGTCAGACTATAACAAGACCAGGATGAGAGGCCAAAAACAGTAATTGAGCTGGTATAAATCCACTAAGGCCAAGCAACAGTCAATCAGATACTGCCCATAACAAAACGAAGACATAACTTTCATGGAAGAGGCAGAGAGACAATTGATATGGGATACCCAGGGAACATATAAGACATACATTCTGCCTCATGATTCTGGGACATTGCATTGTCCATTTCCCAATCCGTACACAGATAAAGGTTTCCCAAATAGTGACTCTTGGAGGTAACTTAAACATTTATTAAACCCCAAATCACATTTAATTTATCATTAGTAGTTCACAAATGAATGCAATCATTTGCCTCTGTCCCTTCTGGTGAAGCAGCAGCTGGTGGAACAAATGGTAGATGATGGTACATTGATTAATGATTGTTTAGACATTAAGAGTAGTGAGAGGAGCACTATTTCCATCCATCTGTGAGACTAAATCCATTATTGTCCCCACATTGAAAAGGAGCACAGAATGCAACTATACTCTCATAAACAGGAATCATGAACAGCCAAGAATTATGCGTTTCCATGTATCTCATGTAGATTAAAAAAAGAAAAAGAAAAGGCTGATTGCATACTTCTTGTTTAAAGTTGAATAGAGGTGGACAAGAGCGACCATTAGGAAGCCGTGCATTTGGCTCACGCAACTCATCAAAGAAAGGATGGGCACATGCCTCCAGCTGCAAAGCAATCAAGGAGATATCAGTGATAATGTTATGGAAGAGATAAAGACTTCAATTAATACATTAAAGACCATAAATTGATGGTTCATTTGACAGAAAGAAGATTCCACCGCCACAAACAACATGAGATCTAGATTTGCAGCTAAGATGTCAAACACTGTCATTCTGTTAATGAAGAGTCCTCAGACCACGGTCGCAAAATATCCAATACAAACATCAGAATAAGTTCACTCACAGCAGTACAGCGAAGGCTGGGTGAATACTGAAGCAGTCGTGATGCAAGGTCAATCGCTTCAGGAGGCATCCTCTTGTGAAATACCTAAAAGGATACATCATAGAAATTAATGAAATGAAGTCCACAACGCAGACCTATTGAAAAATTAAAAATCTATGCTAGCCAGGTGGAGACGGCACCTCATTTCATAAATCAGAAAAAATCCCACATGCAAAATATCACCAGTCAAATTTTAATTGGATAAATATTAAGTATCTGATCTTCAAATGGAAGAAACTGTGTTTCCTTCAGTAGAGGATTATGATGTCCCATTTCAACAAATATCATTAGAAGCCCTCTAAGGCATCTTTCACACTGTGTATGTTCCAAATAGACTAAAGAAAAACAAAATGCACATGTGACTATAGATACGACTCAGTCACCACCATAATTAGTGAGACATTCTAGACAAAGCTGTTTGAACCAAAATTAAATCACAAAATCAGAAGGCCGACAGAACAACATATATGGTACTAATATAAAATGAAAGCTAACCTTATGCCAAGGATGAGCCTTAATTTGGGGAAATCTGAAGTCTGTGTAGTTCGGATTCATGCATCGAATTTCTTCTCGAGTGGGGGTACCAAGAACCTGAAACATTACATCAAATTTATGATCAAATAGTACCAGAGAGACTATTTAATCATTATTGGTGGAGAGGCTCACCTTGATAATCTCTACAAGCTGGTCTACCGCATTTTCTCCAGGAAATAATGGCTACAAAAGCAAAAGATGTTTTAGAAAGAAAGAAACAGCAATTAAAGTTATAATAGATATATCTAACCCCAAAAATAATACATGGCCAAAACCCCAACCCCCCCAAAAAAAAAGGAAAAAGAAAAAAATCAAACAGTGACTTTCAGTAGCTAATTACAAAGCCAACATAGATTACTTTGCACGAAATATGACTAACCTGACCAAGGAGAAGCTCAGCAAGAACGCAACCCGCTGACCAAATATCAATTGATGTTGTGTATTCTATCGCACCAAATATAAGCTCTGGAGCCCGATAGTAACGAGAGCATATGTATGATATATTAGCTTCACCCTTAACCTGATGGAATCTTAAAACTCTTAAAATGGTGCATAAACCACAAGATTCAATGTAATTATTGCAACCGACGTTTGCATACTGAATTTTGCTAAAATGAACAGTAAATGGACAATTTTAGAATGACATTCTTGTAGAGGGTGGCTTGAGACAAGAAACATGCATCCCAAAGCAATAGATAATATGCATTGTCGATGAAAAGCCAAATGCACATCTTGGCATGTAAGACTGAAGAACCATTGCTAACAATATGATATGAAATCTTGCACAAGAAGACCGGCGGCTGAAGAAAATATAGAAAAGCTCATGCAAGAAAGCTGAATAAGTCAAGAGAATAGAGAAAATAGAAAGGAAAAGTAATTACAAGAACTTTTGCGCTCCCGAAATCACAAAGTTTGACTTGGTGGGTCAGAGTGTCAACCTGCAAGGTATCAATAACAATGACGTCCAGACAAATACTACAGTTTTTCAAAAGGTGAGAAAGTTATGCTGCAGAATACCAGAAGGTTTTGTGGCTTCACATCCCTGTGACAAACCCCTGGAACATTATGAATGTATGCTAGCCCTCGAAATATCTGCCAAAAAGTTACTGTCAAATATGACTGAATGAAGAAAGATTTCAAATTTATGCCAAACAAGGAATAAAAGTCCCTAATTTCCAGTTTTACCAAAAAAAAGAACAGTCCATACTTGATATGTATAGAGTTTCACATAAATCAGGGGCATCCTCTGGCTCATACTGCTGTAATGCTTCAGAACCCGATACATATTTTCAGGTACATACTCCATGACCAAATTCAAAAACAACTCATCTCTACTGGTAGTAGAGAAGAAGCAATGTTTCAAAGAAACGACATTTGGGTGATCCATTAAACGCATTAGCTGCAGCTCTCGATTTTTATAGCGTCTGTCCTGCAAAACCTTCTTTATGGCAACCATTTCTCCAGTTTCCAAGCATTTCGCCTAAGAAGAGCAACAGCATATTAGTAAGATTGAAACAACAAGGCAGTGTTTGATTTAAGGAACCCAACAATGTACCTGGAAAACTACTCCAAAAGATCCGGTGCCAACAACACGTTCTGCCTTATAGCTGATGGTCTACAAGAAGCATTGAAGGATAAAACTTGAGTTTTGGAGGACAAGATGGTACTTGATGAATAACTGAAACAAATCTCAACTTTGATGCAAATTTTCTTGCTAAATAGGTACCACCTCTCGTTGGCAAACCATGAAATATCAGTAGGACTGCATTTTTACTCAGCTTCAATAGCATATGCAACTCAATGACTCTTTAAGAGAGCTGTAGCTTACTTCAATGGCAAGAAGGATGCAAAATCTAGATACATCCAGAGCCATGGAAAATACAGCTATTGTTACCTGTTTGGGTTCACCATTTTTCCCACCGATTGTCGTTGAAATAATCTGACCAGTGACGGCATCGTTATTCTCAATAATAGCGGGTGACGCTTCCTGTAGTGAAAATGGCACACAGGGTTAAAAGAGAAATTTTTAAGATTCCTAATAAATTCGAGTAACGGATTATAACTACACTGGAGAAGTAGTTATTACTAACAACATCAGTCTCATTAAATTTTAAATCTAGCACACCGTCAATCTTCAGCAGTCATAACACTTGCACTATAGATTCTAACAGATTCATAAAAGTGCGACACATAAGTAACACATGTTCTGCAGAAAGTACGAAAAGACATTATATCGTCATCTGAGTCAACGAGTTTCCACGATCTCGGCTGATTTTGTGTTGAAATTCATTGATGGATCACTTACATTCAAACAGAAAACGACAAGCTCATTCAAAGAGCCAAAACAAGATGCAAAGAACTCTTCTTTTCTTTTTTTATCGGTAGCTACAACAATCTACCACCATGGGGTAAAAAAAAAAAAAAAACGAGAATACAAGGAGTTGCAGGGGTGAGGCTGGGTAAAGATGAATTTGAAGATCTCAAATTTAAGAGTTCAAGAAGCAATTTTGTATAGCCATATCTCCTAACACCTCAACCTACATGCTAAAAGATGGAAGCAAGATACATCTTTAACACAAGGCAATCAAAAGAAAGCACCCTAAGAACAAAGCAAAAAGCAAAAGCCCGGTCAAACGATTATTTTTAATAACTTATTTAAGATCAAACGTGGAATTCTCTTATGATCCTCATGACAAATGGCAGAAAAATACATTGAGCCGTCGTTAGGGAATCTTAAACAGACTTAAGCATGTATGAAATTTCAAAAACGGGTTACAAGAGAAAATCACCGCTGAGAAACCCTAATTCCGGCCGCAATTATGCTAGCGAAGTAAAAACGTTCACATCCGCAAACATCGAGCTCGCCAAGTCTTCAGCAACTAGCGAGTGAGAAAATGAGAACTCAGCTCAACAGAGCTAGCACCAACTAATTGCTCTCGCGCCCATCCTTCTCATTCCTTTTCTCTTCATCTTCAATCGCAATTGAAAACCAACTCAGCAAAAAACTCCAAATCATTACAACTTCCCCTCGTTTTTTTTCCCAGAAGCTAAAGAAAAAAAAAGCGAAAGCGCCCAAAAAGCAGGGCCGGACCGACAGATCGGATCTTCATCATGAAAAACCAAGCTCGACATGCCAACACATTAAAGAGAAGAGAGGCATCGAGAGAACCTAGAACGCACGGAGACCGAACCACCGCTAACGGTAAAAGTTTCAGGAGTCCCAGACAAGCGAGCTCAGATCTCCGGCGAAGAGAAGCGAAACCCTACAAACGCGAGGATCGCTCGAAATTCGAGCAAGCGACGGAGACTCCGGGCTGGATCGTCCCAAGATCGCGATCTCCGAAGTCGCCGCACACCACTCGCCACCACAAGCTAAACTGCGCGCCCGACACAGAGAGAGAGAGAGAGAGAGAGAGAGAGAGAGAGCGGACCTTATCGGTGTCCATTGGATCATGCTGCCGCGGGGCGAGCTTCGGCGGGTCGTTCTCCGGCTGCGGCGGTTGGTGGTGGTGGTGGGGGTGGTGGTGGTGGTGGTGGTGGTGAGGCCCCAAGGGCATGGAGGCCATGTGAACGACAACGCACAGGCTAGCACTCTCCTTCTCCCTCTTCCTCCCACTCTCTCTCTCTCTCTCTACTTTCACACTCTTTCCCCTTACTCTCCCTCTCTCTAAATGAGACTTTCTCTCTCCTGTCTCGATGAGGAATAAGAGCGAGCGAGGAAGAGAGAGAGGGGGGACTAGAAGGGTTAGACCCACGCCCGATATGAGGAGAGTGACGACGACGCTCCAATCATTTTAATTATTTTTATAATTAATTAAATTAATTGGGTAAAAAAAATAAGGGAAAAATAAAAACGGCTCTCTAATCTAATGTAATCTAATCTCCTCTCCCTTATCTATCTGTCGGGAAATGCGTGCTCATCTTCCACGTCGAAACCTCGTCCTTGAAAAGGATTTTCCTCTCTTTTTTTTTTTTTTTTTCGGGGGTCATTTTTTATAATTTTTTGATAAAGCGGTAGAAATTTAAAATATATCTATATGCTATTCATAAGTACTATTGAAAAAATAAAAATTAAAGCATATTGACACGATAACTCATTTCTAAAAAGGTCGAAAAACACGATTGATTAGACTTAAACGAACGTCCAAGGCATTCTCTCTCAAAATTTTTGCGATTAGCCCTTCTCGATAACATAATTGGTAACTTAGAAGTAACATTTGAACAAAAATCTTTGAGCTGTAACGTAGTTAATTAAGTAGCATCTAGATGAATCCGATACTTTCTTTATATATTTACAGGTAAAAGTATCGATTCTCCTTCTTCTGCATGGAATCCATATGTCACGATCATGCAATATAGTAACTGAATTCGTGTAAGGAAATTGGACGTGTCGGGTGACGCGCTCGTCGTTGGAAAAGTTCCCGGCGCACGTCATTTCTCTATCAAGTGATGATTGTGGAGTCGGTTGACTTATATATTTATTTTCTTATCCTCTCTTTCTTCTTGTATTAATTGCGGGCGCGTCAATAGTAAGATCGGTTACTAAACTAAGTACGAGGAGAGGAGTCATATTGGAAAGATGATTAAAATCTTCAAATTGACTTTTGAACATATTACGATGGTGCGAAAAATCGCATCGCCAACCTTTTCTGCAAGCCCACACAAAGTCCACGCTCCAATCTCAGCCGAAATCAGGACTTGCAAGAAGTTCACAAAACAAGAACAGGTCACCAAATTGATGCCCCCTTTGCTCCCCTTTTCTTATTCTCGTGCTTCTTTGGCACTCTCTCAAGTTTCATCCTAAATTGCATTGTCCAACTAAGGATGCCATGATGCAATATAGTCTTGAAACCAATAGGTTCGAGCAACCGTGTTAAAGTGGCGTGCTTAAAATTAAAAGATAAGTATATTGAAAATTTCAAAACTTGCCAAGTATAAAAAACCATCAAAAAGCACAACTAAACTTGTCATTAAGTGTAATGAAGTTCTAAAACTTGTTAAATTGATCACAATCATGTAATTTTATTAATTACACTTTTTGAAATTTTCAATATCCAATTACATTTTCATAACACATTTTGAGACTCAATTGTTATATCACGATGAGTTTTATGACTAATTATACTTTTCAAAAATTTTAAGATTCAATTTTATTGGTAATAAGTTTTAAGACTTTCTCAAGTGTACTTATCCCTGAAATCAATCTCGATGATCTCCTATGAACTATTAGATGAGACGGACGGTCGGAGTGGAATCTAGGGGCGGAAGTGACAAGGGATTACTTTCGGCTTTCCACTTTCGAGAAACGTGTCTTCCAATCGGGACCGAGGCCCGACCGAGCTTTGGGACAGCATCCCACGTTCCCGTGTCTTTAGCTTCCTTTTGAGTAGAGAGAATCTCATGGAATTAAGGTTGGGGGTGAGTCTGGGGTTCGTCCCTGGGGGGGATGATGATTCCGATCACACATGCAAGAGCAAGAGAGGGGAAGAGGATACCGCCATTGTTATATACTCCTCAAATCACACAAAGCCCATTATCGCGGCGCCTTTCACTGAAAACGACCCAGACGATGATGACGTGGAATACAAAAGCGAGCAAGACTACTTCCATTTCAGTATTGTGACGACGTACTTGTATGGGCTTAGATTCAAAGACCAGTGGGAAACTCCACGGCGTTCATGAATTGATCCGTTTATCCTAAATTCGGACAAGCACTTTACAGTTAAAAGCTTTGATACTCAATTGAAGTACTCCTTTCTTCTTCTTTTATAATTGCGTGTATCTGTTGAACTGATAAAAGTATCTTCTCTTTTCGAACTGATAAGAAGGTTTTTGCTTGAACAAACTCTTGATTTTGTGTCCATTGGATTTATTTATTTTTTTCCTTCGAAAGTAGTGACATGAATGAATCCAATCTCAGCAAAAGAAGTCCAAGTTCTCTGCCTTAAAAACCCACCCAATGTGAAAAGGATCCTCCTCTTTTCTGGCCGAATGATGGCAGTGACCCTCCCACACAGACCCCACTTTGAAAGCAAAATTTCTTCTTGGATCTTTCTTGAGCTATAATAGAAGCTGACCTCGGAGTAACTTTGCATCCCGGTCCTACCAAGAACCATCATTGAGGCCGATTCTCTGATTACCATCCACAAGGAGGATGGACAGTTCTTCGAATTTGCCAATCACAAAAGAATAAACCCATGTCTTGAAATTTAATAAATTTTCTATTTTCAGGGTGTGGTGTGAATGATGTGGATTGTCCCTTGGCCGACGCCGTTCTTTTCTTTAAAGAAACCGATCGACTGAGCTAAGGAATCTAAATGGACCATACAGGGGAAATTTAGTAGGGAGAGTGGACATTGAGAGCTTCTGGTCCTCATTGCACAGGGCTGCTGGTACCAGCGATCAGTCTTATCCCACTGAAAGGAAAATTGAATCTCAAAGGGATAGAAATCGAGTGGACCAAAAGCAAAAATGGTCCTTCATACCTGACTCAAAGATAGGAAAAAAGAGGTTAATCTCACCGTGCAGAGGGGCAACTGAAACTCTGGAGTTGCCTGGACAGAGCTTTTGCAAAGTCTGAAATGGAGTTCTGGAGCCAATCCAGTGATTCAGTGGGGTCCGAATCCAAGCATTATCTTATGGAATTACTGCATTGTGTTCTCTTGTGCCCAGTCCTAGTTTGGCCATTTCTGGTCCATACCCACCTTTTTCTCCAAACCCAAAAAAGGAAAAGAAAGGGAAAATTCTTCTTGATTGAAAAGGATGAGCATCAGCATTGTTTCAAAGATAAAAAGCATGGAAACTAGACCAGAGCAAGTGTGCTGAGGGGGCTCCAGGAGAGAAATATAATAAGAGTTAAGTAGGTTAAAAGGTGATTTTGGCCCAACAGCAAAGGAGGTTAAAGCAGAATAATGTATCAATGCAACATCCACAAACCGAACAAAATCATTCTTTGACGCACTTGCTCAACAGGAAACAAAGATTCCCAGTTCAACCACGACAAGCAAGAAAGCGAAATGGCTCCTCAGAGGATAAGGATTAAGGAGACCGGCGAAGACAAAAAAAAAAAAAAAAAAAAAAAAAAAAAAAAGGCCCAAAAACTACCCCATCAAAACTAACTGTGGATGATACATACATATTCGATCATGTGCCAGCTTTTACAGATTCGTTCCGGTCAAATTTGCGATGGCATAATTAAAATGGACCGGAGAAATTGCCCCTTAAGAAGGAGAGAATGGATCGGCATCCTATCTTAGGACTTGGGACCAAATGGTTAATCAGTCTCATGTCAAAGCCACAGGTTCTCTGCCCCTCTGGGCATGGAGCTACACACATAACTTCTCTTATGCTAATGATATCTCATCTTCAATAAGGAAGAAAAGGTGCGAAGTGGACATCTGATTAATCCGAACTTCTTTTAGGTTGTGTTCCTGCTTTCAGTGTCTGTTGGCAAAGAAATTGCCATGTAACAGAATCGCTAATCCTCTTCCACCAAAAGCCAGGCCCTTGTCATGCACTTCCTGTCCCATCCTATCCTTGCGAACATGAAATTCAGTAAGCCTTCCTGTCCTGTCCTATCCTTCACCTGTAGCACATGGAATTGTTTCAACCATCTCCATGGAGGAATCCTACATCTTACCTCCAAGTTCCAGCACATGTCAACTATGTCACTGATGAGGATTCAAATCATCAAGTCGTCCATCCATTTCTTAAAGTAACAATCTAGAAAGATGAATGAAATCTTTTGCTCCACTAGTGGTAGCAGAGGTATTAAAATCTATGAGATTAAGATTCTTTTCCCTTTTTCCCCATTAGCGAGTTACAATTAAATCTGGCTGCATGCAGAGCTATCATGCGGGACTGCATGCACACATGACGCGTAGCTGTCATATTGGAGACGTGAGTTATTTCTATTTTGCAGACCAAGAGAGCAGAGGATGGTTTCTTTGACATTGATGGATGCAGAAATGGCCATTATTATCCATTGAGAGCATAGCGATTTCTGTACGTTTGTCAAGAGATATCGAACAGACTCTGCTTTGAGAAATATCTTACTTTCCTCTTCCAACAATGATATGCACGATTGAGGTACCATTTTCCTGGTCTAGATAGCAAAGAAACAATCCCAAGAGAAGCACTGCAACGGTGTGACATAATCGTAGCATGCACCATGAAAAAGGGAGTTTGGCCAAGTACATTGAGAACAAGATTATTTCAGACTGCATAGTGGAAACCTCTCCACTGCTACATGTGAGATGCCCGGTTACTAACGTGTGAATGCAAGAGTCAACCAACGGTATTCCCAACTGTGCACGTCAATGACTCGATAAATACATGTGTTTCTCAACGAAGAAAGACCTTGTTACGGGAAACATACAATCTAATTTCTTATTGATATTTCACAAGTGTCAAGAATACAAGAGTTGAACAAAGAATTGTTCCTTCAGTCTAATTCCTAACTCTCAGCTAAATGAAAGAAATATGAGAAGCAATCATCTCCGATATGCCTACAAGAGCTACTATAGACATGCAAAGTTTACAGTCTTCATCTATAAAAACTGAGAGCCACTACTGCAGCAACACACATCTTGTGAAGCAAACTCATTAAATTAAGGAAAAAACATTCATCTACCACTGGTTTGGGAAAGCCTCTCTGTAACATGAATCTTCATCTGACCTCAGCTGCCTGACCGTTGCATCTGTTGTACGGGCATTCAGAAGTCTCTCAGATAATCTATCTTTCGTCGTCACTTTTTTGCACAGCATCGACGCGAGTGTTTCTTTCTTTTTTCTGGATGATGGTTTATCAGTACCAATACCATCAATGTCTTCTGCAATATCTGCGGATCTTGAAGTGGAAGCCAATGCAGCTGCACGAAGAACTGCTTCATTGTGTTCACGAATTTTAGCTAGCTTTGCACGTTTCAATGATTGCTTGTCATTGATTCTCTTCTCTATATCTTCTCTATCTCGGGTCCTGACATTCTTCACAGCTTGTTTTGCCAACTGCTTCCTAAATCAGTCTCTGGGCCGTAAGTTCTACCATCTGCAGAGACATTCTGGTCAAGAGGATTACCAGCGCTATCACGAGGAATAATGGGTCCATGGAAAGGGCAAACTTTTAAGTCTCTTCTCTGACAGAGGCCCCCTCTGCTTAAAGGAGCATGGCATGGTTTGATATTTACTTGCTCTTCCTTGTAGAGAGTTGCCTGAACACTCAGCTCTGCGATTTTTTCTGCTGGAATAACAGCATCATAGTCCACCCGACCCCAATGGCTTTCCAGATCCAATCCCCTCTGATTAGCCAGGACACCACTATTCGAACCCCAATTATCCAAGTAAGGGCCCCATCTCATCACTGGAGCTTCTACCAAGAGCTTAGTCCTCGAATTATTTTTTCCACCACCTGATTCAATGGAGGCTTTACTGCCACCAGATTCTCCAATACTGCCTCCAGAAGTCATGCTTTCCAACCCACTTGTTGATGGTACAGAGGGATTTTCATATTGGTTTCTCAGTGTTGTTGAAGAACCATTATCCCTTGGTTCAATCTTTCCCTCTTCCCAGATATCTTCTTCCTCTTCTAGGTTCTGCTTTGCAGTAGTTGGTAAAGCAGAAACTAGTTCTTCACATTTCCTCTTCACAAACTGAATCTTATTTTGAATGTTGATTAACTCCTTCAAAGTCGAATCTCTCTGCCTGTTATCAGTCACATCTACTTTAACAACAACACTGATCCATTGTTGTACAGAAACTAAATGCCTTGTCACTAGAAGTCTGTACAGCTCCCTCAACACATCAAACAAAACTTTGTTATCCATATCCTCATGAACCTTTTCTGCTTCTTTCAAAGATGCAAGACGGAGCTGCAGGATTTCACGAGAACGAAAATCATTACAATCTTCATCATCAAGAGGGACAGGTGGCACTGGCTCCTCCTTAGTACTAACTATATCCAGACATTCCTCGATCTCATTCACCGTGGATTGTATTTCTTCCTTTATCAAGGGAAAACTTTCCTTGAGAGTTTTGAATTTTTTGTGTAAAATTTCTTGAGTTCTAATCTCCCTTTCCCTTCTCTCCTGCTGAATCCTAGCTGCATTTCCCTGTATATCAGGGAACTGCAACCTAAGGTTGTTTTTGCAGTAATCAAATCCTAATCTAAGCTGCCTGTAATGAACACCAAAAGAAGCATTCCACTTCTCCAAAAACTCAATGGCTTTGGAATGCAAACGAGATGCAACTGCTTGAGGTGCTGGTAGTGGCATATTCTTCCGGAAGCCCATGCTGAAGCTTAACAACTGATCCAAGTTCTCGACAATAAGGGTTCTGAACAGCTTTGATCGCATAAAGAGTTCATCAATTATAAGCAGCGACATGTACCGCACCTGAGAAAACATATCAAACGTGAGAATGCAATCTACAGAAGACATATATCTAAGACAAAAAATAAGAAGAAGAAAAAAAGACCCCCCCCAAAATAAAACAGCATGACGGTTCTATGCCATCAAAGAAGCATTATGCACTCAAAAGCTCTGTCGCATCCTATATGCATTCAAACTGATCCCACAATGTGTACTTAAACCTTACATCTTCATGCAATAGGTGAACCCGATTGATTGAGCTTTAAACACTATAGTCCCAAGCACCAAAAAATGAATTTGACATAATTAAAAATTAAACATTCCAACTATTTTTGATGATTAAACTCAAACTTCCTAATTGCCAAATTGAAACTCTCTAAGCAATAGCGAACTCAACCCATATCTCAAATACTTCCACTAAAACCAGGAAACGGCCCAGCCGATACGCTTTCGGCTGAAAGGAAACAACCGATTGAATTCCCAAACCGGCAAGTAATCCGCCCTAAAAACGCATCTACGTCGCCTTTCCTATCCCTATCCCTATCCCGCACAGCGCGGCATTGACATCGAACATCGAAATCGAAAAAACAAGAAAATCGAAGCCACGGGGCGACGCGTCGCGGACCTGGGAGTGGTTCTGCTTCATGAGGGACATGAGGGTTTGCGAGGCGGTCCGAAGCTCCGAATCCGAATGCCGGACGACGGACTTGATGGCCTTGAGGAGGCGAGGGTCGACCTCCGCGGCGGTCGTGTCGGTCGCCTTCTCGATCAGCTGCCTCACCCTGCCTACCTCCTCCTCTTCCATCGTCCTCGGGAATCCGGTCGATCGACCGGTCGCCGGATTTCTAATCGAAACGAAGGGACCGACGAAGGACCGATTCCGATCGGAGCGGAGCGGAGCCGATCACGACCCCGTACGTTCAAATCGAAGAGCTGCGGTTGGGAAGAAGGGGGGACGCCATGCGGGACGCGAGCTTGGATTTTGCAGCAGAAGTCCTTCGAAACTTGCAAATGCTTCTTCAAGGACCTGCGACTCGAAGGTCGGTTTACTTCGTAAAAAACACAATATTCCTTTTCTTTTCTTTTTTTGAGAAAATTCTTCTTTTATTTGACTTTTGCATATTTTGTCAAACTCAACTCAAGCATGAATTCCAACAAAATCCTAAACATTAGAAATCTTTCAGGTCGCATTATCAGCTTTCTCATAATTTTTTTGAAAACACGAATAGGATTTCATCCTTTTCGAATTCTAGAGGGAAAGTTGTATCTAAATAAGGATAAAAAGCAACAAAATTGGGCGGTTGGTATTTATTCTCCTTTTTTTATATTAATGTCGATTATTTTTTGCATACCAAATAAAAAGAGTTTGTAAGCTAGACATGTAAAATGCCTCTCGAAAGTTTATACTCGAAATTTTACTAAATGAATGTATGGTAAAAGCCCGACAAAAAAAAATGTAAGGTAAAAGAATTTAGAAAATAACAGTTTTAATGTTATTATATCGGTAACTTATTGATAATTTGCTGATATTCTAATGAGATTGCTAACTCATTTTTACAATTTTATAAGTTGTCAACTTTTCTCGTCATTTTATTATTATTTTTGTCTTTCATGCAATATCTTCAATTTATCTACATTTATATGAATATACTATTTTTATTTGAGTGACATACTGATTTCTTTATGATTGATTTATTAATTAGTTTTGTGATATCAGCTCTTATTTGAGTTACTTACCAATCTAATTATCATCAAAATTTGCATTACTAGCTCTTATTTGAGTTAAATAACTATTGTTATTTGGTTATCAATCACTAACTTCCCTATTTCTAACAAAGAATAACTTCTCTCATTACATGTAAACTTATATTCACATTTCTTACCAATGCCCTTAATGTATCAACTATTATATGAAATTTGACTTATATTTAAGTGACTCGTCGTCTTTCTTTGATAAGTTGTTATCAACTATCATTTAAATTACTTATTACAAACATTTATTTGTATTTCTTTAATTTACTTATGATTCTATTGAGTTCCCACGTTTATTTGATTATCTGTCAACTTCTTAAATTTACCTATTCCTCTTAGAAATTACTAACCTCAGTTAAAGTGGCAAAATCAACTCTTGTCTGATTAATTTACCAACTAATTGTGCATTACTATACCCGACTTGAGTTAGTTAATGATGCTTACCTAGTTATTTTTACATATCAACTTCTCTTACATCCGACAAAAAAAGCTTCCGCCTTTTGTTTTATTTATCTTTAAATATGCTAACTATTATTTGAAAGTATCAATCATTATTTGGTTACCAACTCACATTCGTTGCTTTCGATCGTTTTTCTTTTTGTAAATTCGCAAATTGTCATATTTACCTACTTTTTCAATTTACCAACCATTTGGAGAATGTAACAATTTTAACTAGAGTGATTACCAATTTTTTTCCAATCAAGTTACCAACTAGCTTTGCATTACAACTCTGATGTAAGTTGGTTTTCAACGTTTCTTTAGTTTTTGTTTATAAGTTCATAAATTCTCTCATCTCGGATAAATAAAATATATCTTCTTATGTTTTACAAAATTTTATTTTAATTTTTTTAACTTTCTTCACAACGTCATTGATAATTTCATATAAAAGTCAATAAATTTGAAAAGTTAATAAGCTATCCAAACAAAAGTTGGTAAGATAATCCACAAGTTGCGAATTTACCAACTTTAAATTAGAGTAGGTAATGTCACAAATATGTCGATATGTTAAAAAAGTCACTAATCATTTTATTTTACCAAATTTTTTTTGAGCACTTACCCACAATTATTACGATATACAGGCACAAAAAAGAATTCTTTATTTTTAAGCATGGAAAAATAGGACTCTGCTTGATGTATGGATCGTTGAATTGATGGAGCTATAACATAACAACGCCGGGAGAAATTCAGGAAGAAGCAGGAGCAAATCATGGACGTAGCAACGAAAGATACGGATTCACTCGATTATCTCCCAATAAATTGAACTGCATAGTGTTGTTCTTTTTGAATTAGAGAGAATTTTCAAAGTTCAACTCAAGTTTAGACTTACAAAAATCGTCGACCAATAAAGCCAAGCTCAAACTAGTGAAAAACTCACCTAGTCGAGCTCAATCCAGTGTTTGGAATCACGTGCAAGACTTGTCAACCACTACATTTAACTTGAGTTTCATAAGAAATTTATCTAGGTTCGATCTCAATCTAATAACCAAGCTTGGACGTTTTGAGTTGGGCCAGATTCAACTAAATTCGATTACATCTCAGGCCCGATAATTAGGAGTTATTGTCTCTCTCAACTACCACAACCTAATGCCTTTTACTATGGATTGCATTGATGCCCCCCGCATTATTTAATGAATTATTACATCTCATACCAAACAAAGGAGACCCTTGACATAACCAAAAGCGAAGTTGGCTTTAGATTGACCAACAATGGCAACCGGAGAAAAAAGCACCCGGAAACAGTGATTTGTCCCCCAAAAGATAGGCCGAACCACCAACATCATTAGCTTGATGGAAATAGGCTTTAAAAAGGAGAGGTTGACAGGGGCGCTCTCACCAAAAAGCAAAGTGACGACGAACTCGCTCATCGATTGTGGAACGTTCGGGCGTACGTCGGGGAGGGTTCATCGGCTGAACACCACTCGGAATCTTGCGGCTGCTCTCACCTATTGTGGAATGTTCGGGCGGGTGTCGGGGAGGGTTCATCGGCTAAACACCACTTCGGAATCTTAACTCATCCACTTTACCACTAGGTGGAAGTCCAGACCTAATTGATCCGAAGAGAAGAATAGAATATCACTCTTCAATGGATTAACGTCATGAAAAATCAAAAAAATAAATACACCTGTGATAAACTAGATCCAAACGAATTCGTTGATTACCATAAACCTCAATTTGATAAATTATAATAAATTCATCAAAAAATCTAAAAATAGAATATTTATGAGAAATTTACCTTATTAAATGAATTAAAGGGTGCGTTTGTTTCATCAAAAATTTTTTGGAAAATGTTTTTAGAAAATTTATTTTTGTGAAAATGATTATTTATTTATAATATGTGATTGAAAATGTTTTCGGGCATTTAGATCGCATTGAAAAATGATTGAATAACATTTGAACTAATAAAAAGAAAATGATCTAAAAATCAGGAAAATCGATCATTTTCTTAAAATAATATAATATTTATGGACAAAATTTCAATCGTTTTTAAAAAACCCGAAAATATTTTCAACTATCATTGAAACAAATTAATATTACGAAAAAAATCACAAATTAATAGACTTATTACAAATAGGGACAAAATTTCAAATCGATGCAACCGTCAATTATCACATATTTTTCAATTCAGTAATTTGATGATAACATTTAATGAAAACTAGTGAAGAATAAATTTATCATAAATGTATTAATTTTTATAAATTTATTATATGTATTAGTATGAGATTTTATATGGTATTAACCCTTTTTTGGATGGGTTTGATTGCGTGATCTTATATTTCTTTGAATGGGTTCGATTGCGTGATCTTGCTTTTTCTAGGTATCATTAACAAAGTCATTACGAGGGGGGATTCCACGGATTAAAACCAGATACACGCGTGGATCAAACAAGGTAAATTACCCACCCCAAAAAAAGGCAAAGGAGAAGAAAAAAAGGGTAAAAGCGTGGAATCTCGAGTCACGTGGGTCGACCGTCCGAACCCGAAAGGAAATGCAGCTCAGCAACTACCAAAAACGAGGAAAAAAACGAAGCTGTCAACATCTCCCGTCCGGAAGAAACGCCCGAACTGCCGCCCAACATCATCGAACGACCGACGCAGCACGAAGCATGTTAAACACCGTGAACGTAAACCAAAATATTTAAGTCATTTTCTTAATGTTTTATGCGCTCATGTTCGTTGTATTTAATTTTAGATTAATCAATCGCTTCCCACCGGTCTGAATGCTGCTAAAATCGCGTTCTAATCCGATGGGAAAGTTGACCGGTCGGATGCCCCCGTTGACCGAGAGGACCGGCTCCTATTTAGCCACCATCGGTGGGGTCGGACGGAGAGCGATATAAGACAGAGCCGCCACCACCACAGATTTCAATCCAATCTCTCCCCATCGCTTTCCCCTTGGCAGCATCGCCGTAATGAACCACATTAAAAACCTCCTCCACCACCACCACCTCCACCACGACGGGCACCAGGAGCTTAGGCAGCAGGCGGCCGGAATAACCACCATGGCGGGGGAAGAGGGGGAGCCGACGTGGGCGGAGCTGATGGGGAGCCGGGACTGGGAGGGCCTGCTGGAGCCGCTCGACATGGGGCTCCGGCGGCTGGTCCTCCGGTGCGGCGACTTCATCCAGGCCACCTACGACACCTTCATCAACGACCAGAACTCCAAGTACTGCGGCTGCAGCCGATACGGCAAGGCCAACTTCTTCCAGAAGGTCATGATGGAGAACGGATCTGACTACGAGGTAAGAGTGAATTTCGTCCCGAATTTTCCGATTGCCTTCTTGTCTGGCCGCACTCACGATTCTTCCTGCCGAGAGATTTCGAATGCTGGGCGTGCTTCAGCATGAGGGTAGAAACGCCAGTTTAAACTGGACCTGTGTAGGACCATTTTCTTGGTTCCTTTCTCTGGGATTTCGCGAATTCAAGAGCCTCTTTTTATAATCTTTCGCTTTCGATTCGTCGGGTGTTATCTTGGATTGTCGATCTGTCTGATTACGAACCGGAGTCTAGTCAAGAATTTCGCAGTAATGGGTATGGGTGTTGTGTTCCGGAAGAGCAGGTCGTGGCCTTCCTCTACGGGACGGCGCGGATCAGCAGCAAGGAGTACTTCCTGTTCCACTCGATGTCGCGGGAGGCGTGGGACCGCGAGTCCAACTGGATCGGCTACATCGCCGTGACCACCGACGAGGTCAGCGCCCGGCTGGGCCGCCGCGAAATCTACGTCGTGTGGCGAGGCACGACGCGGAACTACGAGTGGATCAACGTCCTCGGCGCGAAGCGCAAGTCCATCGTGTCGCTCCTCAGCACGGAGGGCGACGGCGACGGCGACGGCGGCGGGCATGAGGTCGGAGAGGAGGAGGGCAAGAAGGACTCCAGCAGCAGCGACGACGACGACGGCGACGACGAGCACGTCCCGAAAGTCATGCTGGGTTGGTACACCATCTACACGACGGACGACCCGAGGTCGCCCTTCACGAAGCTGAGCGCGAGGACGCAGCTCTTGACCAGGATCAACGAGCTGCGACAGAAGTACGAGGGTGAGGACCTGAGCATCACCTTCACCGGCCACAGCCTCGGCGCGAGCCTGTCCATCTTGAGCGCGTTCGACATCGTCGAGAATGGGGTCCGGGACATCCCCGTCTCGGCCTTCGTCTTCGGGTGCCCCCAGGTGGGGAACAAGGCGTTCGCCGAGCGGTACAAGAGGTACCCGAACCTCAAGTTCCTGCACATCAGGAACACCATAGATCTCATCCCTCACTACCCGAGCAAGCTCCTGGGGTACGTCTACACCGGGGACGAGCTCAAGATCGACACGCGGAAGTCGCCGTACCTGAAGGACTCCAAGAACCCGAGCGACTGGCACAACCTGCAGGCGATGCTGCACATCGTGGCGGGCTGGAACGGCGAGGACGGCGAGTTCGAGCTCAGGGTGAAGAGGAGCCTGGCCCTGGTGAACAAGTCGTGCGACTTCCTGAAGGACGAGTGCCTGGTGCCCGTGTCGTGGTGGGTGGAGAAGAACAAGGGGATGGTGCTCGATGAGGACGGAGAGTGGGTGATGGAGTCTTTGGCCGACGAGGACCTGCCCGTCCCTGAGTTTTGACCGGCCGGCCCGGCCGCCGGCTGGTCGGCGGTGATTGTTGCGTAGCGTGTCTATTTGGGTGTTTGATTAAATTAGTGAATTTGGTGCGCCATGAGAGATCTGAGGGACTTGTCGTTGTTGATTTAGTTAAGGACGGTTCTAATGCTTCATGTGCAACGTTGATTAGTGGCTGTGCCGTGTTGAAAATTCGACTTACAGGACTAAGGTTTTCTAGACGATGGTGACGCACGAGGCAAATCTAGTGAACGTGTCTCGGCTATGATTGGGGGACCATGGATTGTTTATTGGCATATTCAATTTATCGATAATATATTTAATTTATAGAACATGTCTAGGCTATGATGGGGGACCAAAGATTGTGCAGTTTATATATAATAATGGACGATAATGGGACAACGGCTATGCGACGCACTAGCGGTCCATGTGGCCAATTAAGATCGAATAGGCATCCTCGGCTGTTTGTGGGAATTTCGCGAGCGAGATACTCATGTTAAGGACAATAAAAAATGCTTTGGAAAATGTGATTTTTGAGATGGCGTATCAGTAAATTGTGAGGGATGACTAGAGAAGGATCGGAAATTAGGATCAACCCCGCTTTTAGTAAAATTAATCCTCCATCGTCGATCTAATTGGAGAGACTTTGTACGTGTAATTAAGCATGGAAAAGGTATCCTTTTATATTTATCTAGAGTTAGCAACTTTGAGGATGAGGTTCGCTTGAAGAACACTATTCATCGCAATCAAAGATGAAGATAAGGAAAAAAATGCAGGTTTCTAACGCTAGACGTGGTGAGGGGATAAGTATATCATGACTATTATAACTTGCATACGACACTCATTTGAATATTACAACTTTTTTTTGGACAACTTAAGTGACATGACTTTTAAAAAAAATGTTTACTTAAGTGCCATAATTTTCAGTTGATCACTTAAGTGCAAAAAATAATTTAAAAACATTCACTCAAGTGCCGAAAATTCGACACGGTGTAATACTCGTGATAAAACGTTTTAAAAAAATTATGGTACTTAAGTGATCAATTGAATGGGACCTAGTGATAAAAAAATATCATGTTACTTTAAGTGAGAGTTTTACAAAAGTTATAGCATATATGTTTGTCCTTTTCCTTTGTTGCCATTGGCCAGCCATGGATGGAAATAGTGTATGAAGGGTACATTTGATGACATTTTTATTCCCAAGAATTTTTTTTTGAGAAATAGTTCTTTTTTATTTCTATTCTCTAGAATAATAAGTAAAATAATATGTTTGGTAACTATAAAAATTTATTATTCTTTGAATAGAAAAAAATGATTAATAACAACTAACAAAATTTGTATTCTTTTTTTTTTTTCGATGGCAGTGATGATTGGCAAATGTACAACCCAATGACTAATGACTAGTGGGCGGCAATTGGTGACCGGCCGTCGGGCGAAGGGTCGTGGCGATTGATGATTAGTGGCAATGGGCAGCAGGCAATTTGCGGCAACTAGCGATGATCATGAGTGGCAACAATCCAAGAAATAAGTTTTTAGAAATTATTTCCAAAAACAGAAATTATAATTTTTATTCCTTCTATTTTTTGAAACAATTTTTATCCCAAATGGATTTATGTTATTATTCTATTCAGGAATAAAAGAATCGAAAAATTAGAAAAAAAAAAAAAAAAAACAAACGCACTTGAAGTCTCCAAACCGCGTTGAATGGTCCCTAAAACATGAAAACCCGACAAAAAGTCAAATAACCTGGGCAATTAAATTAATTAAATAATTTCAAGTTGGAAATTAGAGAGAGAGAGCTGACGCCACACGAAAGAAGGTTCTTCGTGAGGTCAGCTAGGTTATGCCTTAAGTAATATCAAATTAAAAAACATAAGTCAAAACACAAAAAACCAACGGCGAGACAATATACATGTTCGATGTTCGGTTTCTACGGAAAATTGTCAAAAAATCATAAATTAAATTACAACTAATTTAATCATAAAATTTTCAATTATATCAATTTAGTTTAAAACATTCTAATTATGACAATTAACTATTTAACTAATTGTCAATTTAGTTATTCCAATTAATTTTAGCCATATATCATTAACATGACAGCCCAATTAAAGTTGATTGTCTTGCGTGACATGGTCGATATTAGTGTGAATAATTTTTTATTTAAATTTTTATAGATATTTTTATCAATTCTTTTACTTTTACATTGGCCTCTAGTCAAGGCCTGCAATACCCTACCATGACCCAAGGTGGCTTGGGCAAGGGCCCGTGACCCTCTCACTAGCCACAACAAGGGTTAGCTTGCCACATCCAATGATGCCCTCGCCATATCTAGTGAGGCAAGGGTCTCGTGATCCTCACTTAGACCCTCAACTATAGTCAATAAGGTCTTCATAGCCCTCACCTAGTGCCAACATAGGTTGTTGGCCTTGTGCAAAAAAAGGAAAAGAAAAGGTAAAAAAATCTTTAGAATTTTTTCAAAAAATTTAAAAATTGTCTACATTAGTGCTGGTCACGTTATATAGAACGATTGACACTAATTGGACCGCCATGTTAACGATATCTTATTAAAATTAGCCAAAATGACTAAATTGACAATTCATTAAAAGATAAGAAAATTGTCCAAAAAGTTATAAATTTATTGCATTTTTATCAATTCAGTCATAAATATTTCAATTATGTTAATTGAGTCACAAATCTTTTACATTTTGTCAATTGAGTTCATTTAGCCAATTTTAATTGGAATTCATTAATATGGATGCCGATCATTTAAGGTGGCATAGTTGGCGTTGACGTAGATATTTTTAAATAATAATATGAATTTTTTGGTTTTTTTTCCCTTTGTTTTTTTTTGGGGATTTGGATTTAGGTTGGTGAGGACCAACTTTTGGACAATTTTCCATTAAAAGGTTTAAGACGTTTTTGGCAAGTCATTATTTGCGACTAAATTGGCAAGTTATTAAAAATTTTATGATTGAATAGGCAAAATTAAAATATTTAAGACTAAATTAACTGCTGCATAATAAATCTATAACTTTTTAGACAATTTTTCCTCGTATTCTAATTTTTCTCATTCAACTTAATTGTTGAACTTTTAAAAATCAACTCCATATAATCTTTTCAAAGACATGGTCACATCATAGTTTCAATTTTTTTTTGACGTGATCTGTCAAATTATAGCGTGTCTCGGACCAACCCAAAATAATTGTAAGGATTGTCGTTTTCTCAAACCAGCAAATTATCTCTTTTTCTTCCTTTTTCTCCTTTCCTTTTGGACCACAATAGTGAGAGGGATATGGCGTGCAAGCTAGGTGGACGACAACATGACAATCCGACATGAAGTTGACGGACGTTATGGCCGTGTTAGCCGACGACGCTGGAGCTTTCAATAGAATGGTTGCTTTGATTGAATCTTTGGAAGTTCAAATGCCACGTCGAGCACAAAAAAGAAGAAGAAAAAGGAGTAGTTTGATGGACTATATTGAATATTGAAAAAAAGTTTGTAGATCACACGTAACATTATGCAAACTAATGTGATTCTATTAGCAAATTACACACGGTGGCCTTTCATTACCAAGGGGAATAATTAGATTAAAGTGCATTTGTCTGCATGGACGTGCTCCAGTAATCGCCTTGATCTGGATGCATAGGCGCGAGGGACTGCATGTTCAGTTATCTGCTTCAACTCTTAGCAGCACTTTCTCATGGTGATGATGAAACAGAGAATCGGATTCCCATTGATCTGCTCTGCAGGACATTCTTGAATAGTTAGCTTCGTCCGTAATATATCCTTGACGAAGAAACTGATGGAAAGGGAACTAGGACAGCAAAACTTTGCATTTCTCTTCGAGGTGCTGGTTTCGAGCAGAACCGATTGCCCTTGTTCGGGTGGTGATCTTAGTTGGACTTATCCTCCGGAAATTGGCGTGCTTTCTGAGTTGTAGTTAGATGTGCGGACTGGATTGTCTGTGGATATACCGTCTGCTATGACATATCCTTGAGTTTAAAGTTTGTCCTAATCTTTTTCTTTTGAAATTTGCATTCTTATGGTCTGTTCATATATACGTTGGAAAAGCATGGCTTTTGTAGCAATAATTGATGAATATGTTTGTTGTGTTTTCCGGTTCAACGCCTGCTTAACTCAAATTTTTTGTGCACTGTACCTGCTTTTAAACATGATTACTGGACAGAATCACAATGCTACAATGTGGGTCTGTTAGCAGCTCTGTGGTTTGCAGAATTGGATAGAGTTTCCAGAAAAGTATACAGCTAGATTGGATCCTCGAGAAGGCGTATTGATGCAGTGACTTGTGGGTTTTATTTGGTGTGGCTGCTGGTATAAGCATCTTGACTTGTAATACAGAGGCTTTAAAATCTGCAAGGCATCATTTTCGCCCGATGGACTTGTCTCAGATGAAGCTCTCGAAAGAGTACGTGCTGGGCACGTAAGAACAGATATTTTTCTGTGACTCATGCACTCATTTTGAGCCAATCAAATTAATCAATGGATAGACGCTTCTCCCTTTTCGTTCAGCCCAAAACTTCGTTACTGACCATATTTTGATGTTGAATGCATGACTGTACTATGGCAATTGCTATTTCCCAGAAATGAACTATGACTTCACGGCATCGCAGAATGTCCACTCTGAATTGAAGGGAATCAAATCTACCATGCTTGCCTGCATACAGAAACTTGGACTGGAACCGGCAACGACATGCAGTCTAGATCGGCCGAGTTTTGTCCTATACTAAGCAAGGTCAAGTCCACGTTTTTTGCCTTATCAAAATACTCTGAAGAGTAATGAATACCGTTAAAATTATGTCTCAAATTTGAGTCTATGTACGATACCCAATACACGCATAATTAATATGCTGAAATGAAGAAGCACGTCATGTAGCACTTAGTGAGACCTCGCGTGTTCGGATGTGAAAGAATTATCTAGTCATAGAAATTCTTTTCAGAGCCAAACGTGAAGCATTAAATAAAGAAGATAAGCTAAGTGGAAAATTGAAGATTGAGGCTTGCTGTTTGTCTCCATTCATTAAATGCAAGTCCTGACTTTTCCCTTCTTCAGCACACCCATGGACTTGGACGTCCAAATTTCTCCCTTCCTTAAATGCATGCACATGCTCATGTGCATGCATGCCCATGAAAAATGGAGGGTGCGGCTACGCTTCTTCAGAGTTTGTCTTGTGGGCTACTGCTATCCTTTATTATTAAATAAAGAGGAAGGCAGGAGCTACGCCCAACGTTTCTCACGTCAATGCATGATAGGCATGCACACATTAATTGCAGGAAGCGTGGCTTCAGAAGGTTGCAGCCTTTGACGATTGTGGAGTTCACATTCATTCAGTTCTCTTCCCACGCTCCTATAACAGGAGGACGTCGGAGGCCGAAGAGAAAGCAAGCCGAGCGGTGAGAGCTCCAAAAAGAGAGACGTGAGTTCAGAGAGATTTGTGCGTGAGTTCATTGAGTTAGTAAGAGAGATTTGTGCGTAAATTTTCGGTGTCCTTAATATTTTTGTTCCTCGTTTTATTTCTCCGTTAATTTCTACCGCTCCCGACATAATTGCAAATCAACGATCCGCTTCCACTGCGTTGCCGTTTTCAACAAGTACTATCCACTCTGGGGAAGATGTTGAGCACAAATGTCTGAAGCATAAAATGATATGTGTCTCCAGCTTTATCTTTCCGGATTAAAGGTCGACTAGTAGTGTGAAAACTGGAGGGACACTGCTATGCGACTCTGTCCAAGTGAAACTTGCGGAATGATGCGCTCCTGTAAATAGTAAATCTAATCCATGTCCACTTTTCTGCTGGACTTCCATTTTATTGCGAAACTTCTGTTGATGAGATTACAAAGCAAGAGTGCTTGTACTGAAGCTTTGGCATTCTCGGAGGGCATGCTTTCTTTTCCATCATACTCTGATGAAAGTTGCTTAAGTTGCAATTTAATTCAAAATTGACTACCTATCCATCTGACTGTCAGGAAAGCTCCATCACCGATCCATTAGTAGAGCCTTTGGCCGAATGTGTTACTCTGTAATCCAATATCTGCCGAGACTTTGCATTCTTAGTGGCGATGGTGAGTTTTTTCCTGTCATCTTTTGGATCCCTATCCTTGCTCCCTCTATTGTTTGTTAGACTCAATTCTGATCCGTGTTCTCGCATGGACTCTCATAACTAGTCACATTAGGTGGACACGACGATCTTCCTTTGTAAAAACCAAGTTTTGCGTGACCTGAACAAGTATTGGATATTACTGCTTGGAGGATATCCAAGATGCTTTGTTTTTGCTCATTCCAAGAGAAACGGTCAATTTTAGGTGTCTTTTTTTTCTTTTTTTTTTTGGTAAAGGTAAGTATTATATTGCATTGCTCTTACAAGACAAGTGCAAGCACCAAAACATTCACTCACGGGACTAGAGTGAGTCCTTGGCCTTAAAAAGAAAATAGCAAAAGTACATCCAAAAAAAAAAAATGGGCACATAAGTCATCGAGAGAAAGGCTGGTGGTTTAGGTGATATCCTCTGTTCTTCGGGGAGTCCATCTGATTTAAAAGACAAAGCCTTGTCCTTGATCGATGTTTCATGGAAGGCAAACTAAACTCTAAAAATGGTCATTCCTTCTTCCAAATGTCGTAGATGAGAGGAGGTCGACAATGTCAAAGTAAAAGCCTTTATCTGTAGATTTGAAGATCCGGTCGAGGGTTTCACTAATCAAATTACACTTTGCATTTAGAACAAGGAAAGGGATAGGGAGGCATTCAAAAAATAGGTGATCTATGGAATCGTGAGGTTGCAAAAGATTCTGAAGGCAATCTACCAAAAGACATAAGAAAATTGGGTCCATTAGATATAAAACACAAGAGAAATTTTCGGGAACAACGGCTTTGTTCCATACTTTTGACGCCGAGGGGACCTGCTTTCTTACGAGATGAATAAGCTTGAGGATGATGGGGCCACATAAGAACATCCTCACCTTGATTAAAGGGGGGCTGATTTGAGAACAGTCCGCCCATCCAAGGCGAAAAGGTCGGCCACCTTTGCATGTCTAGTGAGACCGATTGATAGATGTAAGTGTTGTCAAAGAACCGGTTGAGGGGGCCCATTTCTAGCCACGGGTCAAACCACAAGGAGGTAGTCTTGCCATTTCCTATCTTCCAAAATTTGAACTCATCCCCGAGCGAGATAATTTTCCTCCAAGCCCATGAACAAAGGGTCGGAGTTGAGGCGTTCCAGAAATTTTTACTCTTGAGGTGGGTAGAGTGTATCCATTTGCACCATAAGGATTCTTTATCGGTGAAAAGTATCCAAATGTGTTTTAGCATTGCCGCTTTATTACTGTGGATTCTCCGAATTCCTAGTCCCCCTTCTTGTTTAGGGAGGCATACATCGTCCCACGAGACTTTAGTACCACCGGGCCAAGGCCCGGTCCTTTCGAGGAACGCGACGAGATTTGCTCTATCCTATCTACAATAGAAGATGGTAGCCAAAAGATAGACGCCCGAGTAAACTTGAATAGCATGCGGGCGACCTTATGAGTTGAAGCCGACCCGCAAAAGACGAAACCGATGTGTCCAAGATTGTACTCGGTAGTCGAAGACTTACTAGGGCATGGCAATTTTAGGTGTCAAGGTGAATAAATAGGGTGAAACCTGGTCGCCTTGCCTTAGCCCCTACCACTCGAGAAAAGCCATGGAGTTCTCCATTCATAGATATAGAAAATTTTGTACACATACCATCCGGATGAAGTGGCTTAGAAATCCAAAAGCTTTGAGGGTTGTCTCCGGGAAGTCCCAATAGTGTCGTAAGCTTTCGAAAGTCTACTTTAATGGCACACTTGGGAGAATAATTATCCGAATGAAAGCCACTAAAAAGTTCTGGGTAAGGAGGATGTTGTCGACAAAAGCCGTTTTAGGGCTTATGATATCGGGGAAGAATCGCCGCAGTCATGTTGGACATGATCTTTGTGATACATTTATAAATGGTATTCAGGCAATAGGCTAACAGATGAGGCATTTGGTACTTTGGGAACCAAGGTCAAGATAGTAGCGGTGAGTGTTTTCAAGAGATCTTGGAAAGTTCAAAAAGCTTGTTGAACATTGGGTCGAGATCTGCATTGCGTAGTTGTCTACTTTGAACGGATTGGTGAAAAAATCTAGTATTATGATCGCCTTCCTTTCGCTTAGACTTTTGCTTGAAGAAAGATTCCTCCAAAGATCTCGGCTCATAGTACACTCGAGCTTTTCCATGCTCAACCTCCATTATTGAAAAGAGTTTAGATTAAGAGCCCTTTTAGCTTCGGAGGCACAAGATACTTCTTTATTACCTGCTTACTATACACCTTTTAGAGATGAATAACTTGTTAAAAAAATTTGCCAAAACAGGACTAACATGATCGGATATTCCGGGGGCAAGAAAGCGAGAAAGAATAATCGAGGCCCCCATTTTTGAGAACCCGATCTATTTTCCTTTGTTTCCTACGTTCACCTGTAGATGATGACCAAGTGTACCGAAAACCCACATATCGCAAGTCTTCCAGTTCAGCATGACCTAAGCACTCCCGAAATTCATCAAAAGCAGGGATCCAATTATCCGAGCTTCCTATTCGATCCGAGGAGTCTCGTATAGCATTAAAATCCCTGCTATTTGCAGCACTCAGAAGGTTGATATCACTCCATAGAGGTCTACGAGAAGTAAATGTGTGCTCCCCGTATAGGTCAATTTTAGGTGTCGAGTGCTCTTGGAGCTAAAAATTTGTCCTTGGCCTCTGTACATCCAAACAGTCATGGCTGGTGGTTTAGGTGATATACCTCTCTCCATCTGCTGAAGCTTCCGTCGATGTACATCCGAACAACCAATGGCCTCTGTGTGTCAAGGGAGGTCGACTAGTAGTTGCCCATCGCTTTCACTAATCAAACACCTGCATTTACATGAATTCAATCGCTTCTGTTAGATTCTGCATTAATTGTCCATTATTAGGTTTAATACAAGATAATACCTGCTTTTAGAGATGAATAACTTGAATTTGCAGGCCCATTCTGCTGTTTGAGAACCATATCCTCATTGTAGCTACTTTAGTCTCGTGCAGATTAGAATCTTTTGCATGCCGCCATCCTCGATCATCCCGGAGTGACTGCTCAGCAAGCGTGTCTAGGAGGCTATGCATTTTGACCTCTCGTCTTTTCGTTTCGGTCTTATCGATTTACTTACGAGAAAATTTTGAAGTAATTTGTTGACTAAAGATATCTGATATGTGAAAATGGGTGCCTGATTCATCTTTAGGAGATAGGAGTCAACTGAGTAACCCAGAATGCAAGTTTGATAAAACTACGAAAATAAGGAGAATTTGGTTACAAGCATTGAAGAGTGATGAGGACGATCCTGAAGTAATTTTCTCTTTTGAACTTGATCACTTTTTCTCTTTTTGGGTAGAAACGGGACTCCGGCCCAAGCGAGGTGTGTCTGCGCCTCGGTCCTCGGATGTGCGCAGGGAGGGGGCGCCCTCTGTTGTCCCACATTGCCTAGGGGAAGTTCTGGACTGGCTTGTAATGTTCAAAGAGAGTTCCATGAGAGATCATGGATAGGTCTGGAAGTCAACGGACATCCCGTGGAGGAAAAGAAGGTGAGTTGGGACACTTCGTTTTATATCAAAGTCTGCAACTAAGCAGCAGTTTGAGGGCTCTCTGACTCATAGCCTAATCCATCAAAGTGGACTACTTTTTCGGCCAGCAGTGGATTTACTTGTTTAAGTTTTGGATAATGGTATTCTAGGCTTGCTATCTATTAAGAAGACAAACCAGATGTCTTATCCCTTCATTTAATGGGGAGCACGCTTAAATTCTCTGCCTGAAGGAGTTGATTTTCTCCCTCGTTTTTGTTTTCCTGAAATCAGTACATGGTACAAAAGTACAAGGTCGGTGCCATAGAATTTCATGAAGAGGTACCTCACTGTTAGAACTGAACAGTGACAAGGATGACCAAATGTGGGTGCCTTGGGGTGATAGTTTTATGTATTCCATTTACAGCGTGACTCGACCTATAGACAGTGATACCGGCACCATCGAGAAGTGTACCTTTATGCAGTCTCAATTCTTTTCTTAGGCTTCATGTCTCTGGGTGAAGCTGGGATTGCTTCCTGTGTGCGCGTTTGTGCACTGAGAGAGAGACAGAGAGAGTGATTTCACAATTTCGCCTTTGTCATCGAACATATCCTGCTTTGACCTAGAATTTGATGCTGAACATGTTAATGGGAGACGAAAAATCCCCTTTTTGAGTCTTATGTTCGTTCACTGCATGGCAAGTTAATTGCAAATCCTCGTTGCCCATGTTAAATGCAATTCCTTGTCTATTACACAAGCCAAGGTGCTAGCTATGGTTAGCACATTCCTGAGGAGGTATGCTGACATAATGTTGAGCTCTGGACAATGTTTTAAAACAATGCAACTCGCCATCCTTATCCAGAAATTATCTGATAGCTCCGAAACGATGAATTTGTGATACTTTCTCTTGGAAGCAGATAAAATGGAAAGAATTCACACTTGACGCCAATACTTTACTTGTCTGTCGTGTCCACTTTTTTTTCTTAATGATCTCCCGATCAAGGGGACTGGCCATCATTGTTCAGACTTCAGAACAGGACTTTTTCACTAAAACTCACCATTGTTGTTTATTCTGCAGCAAGACCAGCGAAGCTTGTCAAAGATGCAGAGTGGCGCGCCACATCCAATGCCCTTTCCTTAAAACACAAGGGGAGGCAACATCCGTTGTTTTGTTGAACAATGGCCTCCGCTATAACTTGGTTAGCAGAATTCAGACACCCTGATTACTCTGATTTGGAGACAGAAAGGTCCTATCATTAGAATATGACACTTCTTCAAGCAGTGTACCATAAGTTCTCATGAGTAGATTTTTATCTTGCGGGGAAACGTAGAGGCAAATGCTGTGTGGCTTTCGTCACCTGTCAATGACCAATAGTCCAGCTACTTGAGGTGGTGTGTATCTACAAAAGCAATGTGCTCTGATTTTCTGACCTCACTTTCTAGTATGGAATAACCAACTATACAGGTTGGAGCAAATCATGCACAGCTGACGACTAAGCAAACAGTCAATGGCAACGTCTGTTTGGTGTCTTTGTGAGAGATCCTAATCCAAGGCCCGTTTGATTTCTTCAGCCGTGGAGGGGAGGCTAATGCCTTTCTCTTTAGCACATCATTTCCCAAATTGCTTTCTTATGCTGGCTTACGGGTTATGCTCATCATGTTTCCACATCCACATTCTGTCTCCGGCAATCTGTGACAGAGCTTTCACTATGCACGGCACAACTTCTTAACATCAGAAAACCTTTTTTCTATCATGGTTAATGTGAGGATGTGCGATTGTGGATCCACAAATCTAATGTTTAAGAGACATTGGGCTTCTTCATGCCGTGTTCTCATGAGAAGTTTTCACGCTCCTTTCCATAGAAAAAGTTCTCCATAGAAGTGACCAATTGCCTTTTTGTGCTGGCTACGATGGTCCCTACTTATATTCCGCCTGGAGAAAATGAGTGATGAACGAAGTTGTTGGAATATATTGCGGTGGTGGAATGAGACAACTGCCATAGCAAGGCCTTAGTTTTACCTTGGACTAAGAACAACGGGCAAAATTAACCAATTAACATGCACTCCCACTAAAGGAAAACGTGATGGTTAGACTTTCATACATGTGAAAATTAATTTTCCTTTGATATAAGATTGGAACGGTTTCATCTACCCCCTCTGGAGGGTAAGCATTGAGGTTGTTCACAACGGTTCTGCTCCTTGTGTGGACAGGGTTTTGCATTATGTTCTCTACTCTGAGAACCGACGTGGCTATGCTTCTTGAGGGAAGGACCGTCTGATAAGACACTTTGTTTGACATGAAGAATGGATCGTTAGCTTTGCTTCTTGTTCCCCCTGCGATGTCCAGGCCCAGCTCTTTTTGATTCTGGTGTTGTTGTTCCTTAGCTTTTGTCCTGTCGATTGCCTCGAGCAGTTAAAGTATCCTTTTTGGGCTATTTTGGGTTGTTGATCTCTTGGCTGTATGGGCTCGGTTGAGCCTTGGTATTGGGGATTTTGGCTGATGAAAGGGTTTGTATGGGTCTGATTCCTTTGGTCCTAGAAGCTGGTCCAGCATGGATCTTACCCTTTTTTTGGGATGGTGAATTACATATTTTCACAGACTGAATTCAGGACAGGATTCTTCTCCTCGCATAAAGTGAACTCACAAGCACCATCGAGAGAGAGAGAGAGAGAGAGAGAGAGAGAGAGAGAGAGAGATTAACGGTGGGGGTGGCTACTGAGGAAGGAGGAGAATTTTTCGAGACGCTAAAGGGGTGATTATACAAATGAGCTAGACCATGCTAACGCAAACAAACCCACATGAAGATTCGGAAGGAAGAGAATTCTTAGGCCTTCAGATGGCACCAAATCCCGCTATATGTTCGCTCTGAGATCCCTCCCTCCCTCCGTAAAACATGGACATGTGACCTTACAACGCATACATACTCTCTCTCTCTCTCTGCACTATGGCTGCGTTGGCAAAAGAGTCGCCGCAAACATAGGCAAGATCTGCGATCTCACTCAGTCACTGCAACAGAGAGAGAGAGAGAGAGAGAGAGAGAGAGAGTTGAGGTCTAGATCTTTGAACCACATTTTAGCGAACCCAACCACTCCAAATATCATATTCATTATTAACATGAATATTCTCTCTCTCTCTCTCTCTCTCTCTCTCTCTCTGTGCTTTCAGATCGAACCCTTGAAATTGCAAATCTACATACCGACACATTTAAGTCTACTTGGGCATTTCAGGGGTTTGGTCTCTAATCTCCACGATTATCATTGACCTCTCTCTCTCTCCCCGGGGTCTGCGTTTGCACAGTGGGAATTTTTGACCACATATTCCATGGTTGCGTGGGCATTTAACTCACTGTTCTTCATGATAGCTCGTGAAGAACACAAGCACGCACGCTCGTCAGGAACACAAGCACACACATGCTCAATCCTTGACATTGCTTTCGGAGTTATCTATCAAAGAGATGAGCGGGTCGTGCCCCTTTGTTCCCCTCTACCTTGATTCGGCTAGCCCTTCTTAGATTTAGCCGTGGAGAGTTATCATACTTATAGATCGTTTTCTATATGCATGCACCATTCACTTAAGCATTGTTTCCAACATTAAGTCATAAGCAATTTAGCCATGGGATTGCTTTCACCTATTCCTGGGGAGATACGCAAGGAATCGGGTTTAATATAATCTGTTCTTCTGTAGGGGATTTAATATCTACCGTTGCTAGGACCCAACATAAAACAAAGTCTGTTCCTACACCATGACTATATTCAATACATATGTGATATTGATTTATACGTAAGCGAAATAGACACGTATACATCAATAGCTCTCTATAAATCAAACTTCCATATAAAAATAGACAAATTCCGCCCCTATAACTCAGTTGGTAATGAAGTGAGAAATCGTGTGCATTAGAAATCAGTTTATGGAATGATCCCTCATTTATCTATTCTTAAACCGAGACATACGTAGCCATTTAATTATACATCTATGTAAACATACACATTATACTCACCGGCTTCGCTGACTATATAATAAGAAGTAAAAAAAATCATGCGCCTCATTGGAACGAGTCAACAGAGTATTTTAGTCCAGATGACACGTCCTTAAAGGGAAAACCATATGCCCCTCTGCAAAGTTCATTGCGTGCATGGCAGATGGTGTACATGCCGATCTCCTACTCCATTTTTATAATGTTCTAATCATAAGAATCAGCAGGGACACCTAATCATTTGCATCACATAGCGAATATCACCAACAACAATCTCTGCATCGGAAGCAACTGAAAGTGATTGGGCAACCCCCACCGCCTTGTGAGGAATATTTGCGCTCGATGGGGCCCCGAAACTCCCACGCTATAATCAATTCTGTTGACGTGGAGTAATGGAGTTTTGACTGATTTCGAGCCCTTGTGTCATAAATATTCCCTGCGTGAAAGCGCTCCTGCTGCGTTGCGTGGAAGCGTTCTGAAATTTTGGACAAATGGCATTCTCTAATTTAGTTTAGATTTGTATAAGTTCACACGTATTCCTTCAAAATCCTAGTTTGGCGTGTAATGAACCGAGGAGCGCATGGGTAAGCTTATTCTGAATTGAGGAAACCTACTACCATCGTACTTCTTTTGTTTAAATTAAAGAGTACAATCATGGAGAACCCGCAATCCTACTTGGGCTGGCTCCCAAGGAAACTTGCACCATTTTTTTCTCCAAGGCAATATAATTCTGTAAGTTCTCCAATTTAACAAGAAAGACATTCATTGATTTGGTTGGATCGCAGTCCTCTCAATTTAGGATTAGTCCTATCAAATTACCCAACTTGAAGAGGATGACACATCAGCACTAGTAACTTTCAAAGCCCGGGATTTATCTCGGTTCTCCTATCCTTTATGTATTTGTGGTTTTGCTTCTGTTTTTCCTCCATCGTCTTCCATTGATAACCTAAATGAGGACAGCCATAATGCCACCATCGCCAGCTTGGCCTCCGCCTCTAACTGCTGTCCACATCAATGCCACCGACCGTCAAACCCCGCCATTGCACTGTTGTCATCGTGCATCAGGATCTCTCTGTGGAGATGGGTCACAATTGCAAACCTTGGATCATCTATTGCCCAGTGCAATCGCTGCTGCAAGGAGGTGTACTGAAGACGTCCATTTAGGAGTGAATTGATATCATTTTACAATCTACGAAGTCTTTTTATGAACATTTACAGCCTTCTTGCCCAATAAGAAAAAAAGACTTATACAGCTCCCCCGGCCCTTATTTATTAAACTAAATGTTCTTACTCAGAACTTAAACTGAACGTACATCTATGGAATTTTTATTCAGATTCAATTGCACTTGTTCCTTCCCAAATGCATTGGTGAACATCACGAAGCTGCTAGTCACAACACAGATGGTGCACATGGAGATCGCAACAGTCACGGGGGTAGGACCAATGGGTTCTTGCTGGCCCTGGGTTATTCTGATCAAATATATATATTTGTTTTAACAACCCCATTGTCTATAGTAATCGGAAATGAATGAAGAGTGGATGATGCAATGATATATAATCAAGACTATGGTAGGACTTCACTGTCCAGCTTTAATATGCAACAAGAGGACTAATTCTGATAAAGATTCCTTGTCGCTGGTGCAACGTCGTGGATAAGTGAAAATGTCAACCCCCATGCACAAGTAATGACAGGACATGCTAGTTATTATAATGGTACGTAAGATTATTTATTAATCTCCTTATTTTCTTAACTACGCAAGACTCCATGTGTCTCTCTCTCTCTCTCTCTCTCTCTCTCTCTCTCTCTCTCTTCCCCATCCAAATCATTACTATAATCCTTCGAATATTTGTCTTCACCTCCTCGCTAGAATCTCTCTCTCTCTCTCTCTCTCTCTCTCTCTCTCTCTCTCTCTCTCTCTCTCAAAAGACTTTTGTTGACATATATTAATATGGAGGTCACAGATTTCTAGTCAATTTTGAGTGTCTTGTAGCTAAACCTAATCCCTGAATATGATTCCTTATGGGGACTGCTTCTCTTCCCAAAGAGAGAAGAAGACTGGCCATTCATGCATCGGGACAAAGTATTCAAATTCTCTCTGAAATGCCTTGGAAAGTAAATCCTTGGAAGCTAGGGCAATAGGATAGTCAAAGTGGACAAAACCCCCCCTACACTTTATAACTCGTGGGATTAAAAAATTTCATCTTCAAGAACTCTCTTCCGCTTTTCACCTTTTCACTGTTCTAACTGTATTGTCCCCTTGCTTTTGCACCACATCACTTGAAAAGGAAGCAGTTATGAAGGTGAAGAGGCAAGAGCTGAATCGCAGGCTTCAAAAGCTTAATCGAAAATTAACACGTGATGTGCCATTCACACGAAAGATAATAAATTAATGATTGGACACATGTGAACCCAAAATGGATAGGTAGATGAATGGTTGCAAATTGCCAATCAAAAGGGGGAGCTTCCCTTTTGTAAAAGAGAGAAAAAAGTGAAGCTAGAAACGAGAATCGAATAGAACATCACAATTGCAATTAGCTGAATGAAACTATTGATGTACTTCAATAAATCCACCCATTTTCAACCAAGAGCAGCTATTGCTAGGAAGATATCGAAAATTTTTGTTGGGTTGTACCCAGAGACGGTGGAAGAAAAGGAGTGTTTTAGGGGCAACACGAAATTCTTCCTAGGTATGACTTATGGCACTATCATAAGAGTCCTTGGCCTTAATTAGTCTACTCCTAGTAGCAACAACTTGGTGGAGTTAAATCATTGTGGCAAAATGCTTACGTATGTTAAGTTTGTTCTCAAGTTGGAATAATAGGGGTCATCTAACATTCATCAAGAATTTCCAGAAGAATCTCAGTACCAACGCTCCATCCAAATTTAATACTAAGTTTGGTAGGGGTTAACCTAACCTGATAAATCTTACATAACACTTCCGATGTGTATTAATGAATCAATTATGAAGAAAAATAAAAGAAACCGGCTCCTTGAGTTAGCTACGCAGCTCATTAGAATTTAAAGCTGGTCGTGAAAGGGCCATCTAATAAGGAAGAGATGCCACAAGGGTAGATACTGGCATGTTAACTGCCATTTCTAAACTTAAAGCTTCCCATAATCTGCGAAAGTAAGAAGTCCATTTCTCAAAACTAGATTATGCACTCGCTACATGCTTGCCCAAATCACAAGAACAGATCGTTGAGAAATAATTGTGGGAGTAAAAAGGTAGGTGGTTGATGACAGTATAAACAACTAATCTATCTAAGTTCAAAATGAATGATATGGATCATTTCTTGAACTTCTTGTAGATAATCGCATGACGGTGTATTAATCGAAACATGGGAATGGAGGGAAAAGTGGGAGATAATATTTTAATTTTATAATTTCAACCTAATTTGAGACCTATCGCTTTATTTGCAGGGTTAATATAGGTTTTTAAATCTCTGACTTCAACCATGAAGCAAAACACCTTTTTTGGTTACGGCCATGATACATCGTGTAATTACTTTTTCTGATAATATCTTAGCTAAATTACAACATACATACATCTTCTTAATTGCTGTAAAGACAATTTTTCCCCAAAAAGATCTCAAATGAAGCTTGCTCCACAAGTGGATTTCTAAATAGAATCCTTTTATTGGAACATCAAATTCTTCCTGAAGATGCATTTATACATTATAATTGGTAAAGTGCTTGCGGTGGTTGACGGATGAATGGACCTCCTTTTAGGAAATTCATTGCAGGGCGGCCACAAAGCGAAACGCTGCTTTCTGTGTCTCGCATTTTGAAGACATATGAATTCTCTTTATTTTGCGTTATATTTTCATTAGCTAGTAAAATCGCAACATATATCATAATCCTTATTTATGGGACATTGTCCAAGCTTTTATAATTTGGCGTTTGTACATTTGGCTAACCAACAAAACGGAGGCCTCATTTTAAGGTTAATTTATAGTTTAATTACAAGTAATAAAGTATAAGGAAAGAGTGTCGGATATGAAAGAGAAACAAAAAAAAAATGGAAAAGAAATGATCGGTAGAAATGTAGGTCGGATGAAGCTCGCTATCCGAGGGTGCATGCAGTTCTTTAAGATCTTCGCATGTGTGCATGATTCTTATCTTTTCAACTTCGAGCTACTAAAATTAAATTTGATTCCCTCCTTCAGTTTTAAAATAAGGTTGAAAAGGAGCAAAGAGGAGAGCAGTCCCATGCAAAGAGTCAACCAATAAAGATCATCACGGATGGGCAGGCAGAGACACAGGGAGAGGGAAAGAGGGAAAGAGAGAGAGGCCGAGCTGTCAAAAGAGGAATAAGAACGAGAAAGGGTTCACAAAGTCACATGAGTTTCGACACTCTCGCACAGGCACACAACAGATAGATGGAGGAGAAGGTTGTGGCTGTAAATGTAATTGTCAAAATAAGATTGTGGAAGAGAGAGAGAGAGAGAGAGAGCTTTCCGACAATAGTCTTCGTCCATTAATTATATATCTAGCTAACGTGATCTGCATATATTTTAAGCGTCTAGCTAGCTCAGGGAATATTTGAAATGCTGAGGACTCGCGAAAAACCCTCGAATTTTCATACAGACGCACTCTCTCTCTTCTCTCCACTCACCAACGCAACTCTAAATCTCTCTCTCTCTCTCTCTCACGCTCTCTGTCTGTCTGAGGTCGTGTGCGCGTTCTTGCAGAATTTTTGGTGTTTCTTGTTTCATTTTCATGTGGTAGGGTCTTCTCTGCAAGCAAAGCTTGAATTCAGGGTTTCTTCACTTTTTACTTGTGTTGTTATGTCAGCTGTTCTAATACCCATGCTCTCTCTCTCTCTCTCTCTCTCTCTCTCTCTCTCTCTCTCTCGTGCAGGTTCCTGGTCAGTTTAATTTGGATCCGCGTGTTGCTTGGATTGAACTCAAGTGATTTTGTGGGTAAGTCCCCAGAAAGCTTCATGATCTCTTATCCTGATCTCTCTCTCTCTCTCTCTGTGGAGTTCTTTTTTTTCCCTCATATTTTCTACTCTCTCATACTTCGATAGCCATTTCTAATTCTTTCTTAACTGATTTACACTTATAAATGAAGGGCAACTATTTCATATTAAAGCTATACATACACAGGAGCTTTCACTACTGAAATAATTGACATTGGATGGGTGTCTAGGTATTGGATCATTCTGATATTTTGCATTTCATCATGAATGCAAGAATATCAGGTAAGTCGATCGGGCATAGTAATAACACTACCTTTAAAATAGTTTTGTGAGCTACTCAGTAATATATTACTCAACCATATTATGTTCTTGGTCTGTCCCAAAAAGAATCGTCTAAGAATTCGTATCCCGAAGTTGCCGACATTGAGAAATCCCAAATTTTGATTAGCACAGTTTCTCCCATTTGGCTATTTCTTAATAACACTTACATCTATGTTTGTCAAGCTTTTGACTAAATTGAAAGTTTAATTACGAGGCCTTCTTGTATTCAAAAGAAAAGAAGTCTTTTAGTTACCATTCAAATGCCAAAATGAGTGTCCACAAAATGGTTAATCCGTAAGCAAATAATTGGTTTACTTGGTAGAAGTCATCCTTACTTAGTAACCGTGTTTTGCTTCTAACCTCACTAATCCCTCCCTTAACTCATGGTAGCAAAGAAAAGGTGTTGATCAAATTTTCATTATCCCCCGCTCTACAAAAATGTCCCTGTAAAGTCGTAGTACTTCAAAAGTATGATCTTGATGCTCATTATGCAAGTTGTTTCCTTCCAATACCTTTTAATATCTACTGATCAGATTACTCCAAGGGGTTAGCTCACACAGCAAGTCAAGCCTATTTACCTCGGAACCAAGGCCTTAACTCTGTATGTGTGTGTGTGTGTGTGTGTGTGGGAGGGGAGGAAGAGAGAGAGAGAGAGAGAGAGAGAGAGAGGGAGGGAGGGAGAGTACCATTGAGATATGTGCTAAACTGAGCTATTCATTAAAGTAGTATTATCAGCTTATCATGGGCACATAAACCCATGATAGGGCTGTGACAAAATGAGCTATTAAGTAACTAAAATAATATTAAGAGGGAAGATGGCAGAAAAAAATTTGATCTTATAAATGCCGCCAGTCTAACATTTTCATTGCAATTCTCGAGAAGGTCATGGTGGCTTACGGTATAAAAGTTTGGACATTGAGGTTTTAAGGGTGATGGCTTTTCTTCTCTAACTCAAAGACTCCAAGAGGAAAGTTAGCAGATGAACACAAACACCAGAACGAGGGGTGAGTGGGGGAAAATGTAGAGTAATTCATAGGTATGTTATGGGATTCTCAGTTGATGTTTTGAGCTCCTCCTTACTGACAAGTGAATGAACTTGAATGACTATGATCGCCCATCTCATTGAACCTAAATCTCCGTACTATTTTTGAATTTCAATTACATTATCTTGATCGTTCATGCACCATCTCTTGCTATCTATTTGTTATTAGTTTTGAGCATATTATCACCTAAAATACCTGTTTCTCTTTCAACAGGTCAGTAGCTGGCCTCGGAAGATAGGGTTCAAACTAAACCTCGATCCTCAACCACAGATACACTTATACATACATAGTCGTACTTACCAAACGTGTACCTAACAATGACTGACGATAGGATTGAGATATCAGATGAAGATAAGAGTGATAGAGGATTCAGTGATGTTCAACAAAAAACCAACTCTTCAATAGACAGCTGTGATCAGAAATGCTTGTCATTTGACTTGAATGAAGCTGCAGATATAGAGAATGATGAGAATGTTCTCAGTGCTGATGAGGATGCAGACTCTTTGTCCAACAATGAAAATAATCTCAACGAGGCGGCATCACCAAAGGTTGGTTCTTCGTGTGGTGATAACAACTGCTCAAGCGACGAGGGAAAAGAGAAAAACGACAACGGTTCGGCAATACATGCGGTCCAAAATGCCGAGGCTTCGTTGGACTCCAGAGCTCCACCTTGCTTTTGTGCATGCAGTTGAAAGGCTAGGAGGCCAAGACAGTAAGTCTTCGTTTATTTAGCTTCCATTTTCATGAACGAGTGGTTTGAACTTTTCATGGAAGATAGCACATTCGGGGGCATCTTCTTTTGTGGAACACAATCCTTGAAAATGAAACCCTAAAATTTGGAGATAAATAGTCCTAAATAGGGAAAAAAAAGGAACGTATATAGGAGAAAGGAAGAGCAAATGGAGGCTAGGGTTCCCCTAGCTGGGACAAAGGGAAAGAACTCCACTAATGAAAGAACTATTTTCATACGCACTCACTAACTTTGATTACATTTTACGTTCTTTAGTTTTTAACTACACGGTTCTTCAGTGTAAAGATATATGGAACAGCTAGAACTATCACCCTACTTCTAGTTATTAGTCACTAATTTATCAGATGAAATCATTCTATAAATTTTAGTGAAGTAGACAGCTAATCATGATCATGAAAAATAATGCAGATCCAATTTTTATTTTTTTCCTAATATTCTATTTTAGGTTTCATTGTTAAATAAGGTCAAATAAACTTCTTTAAGGATCTTCAAAGTACGTACATTTCTGAAAGAAGAAGAGGAACCAAAGTAGTAAGAAAACCTAAGCTCGCAGATAGATTTACTTACATGAAAATTGCCTGCCGTTAGACTTATCTTTTTCATTTATAAAGCATTATTTAACTGTCTTGTCAATATAAAGAGACTATCAAAAACGGTCAAATCAATCGTGACCAAAACGAAGAGGCACACAAACCCTAGCAATGGCAACTTCATCGGAAACTGTCTCATTGCATTGTCCTACGAGCCTGATTTGTATTTTTCTCCCTCTCCGTGTTGACGGTAACAGAAGCAACTCCGAAAATGGTGCTTCAGCTGATGAACGTGAGAGGACTAAGCATTGCCCATGTAAAGAGTCACTTGCAGGTACTCCAGGACTAAAACATAGACAAAGAAGCTATTTTATCTTCTTAATTCGTGCCCTAAACCGAGTCGTTTTGCATTATATTGTCTTTCAACTTTCAGTGTTTTAACTTTTGAGTCCTGCAACTTTGTTTCCCTTTTATTTCTATTTCAGATGTACCGAAGTAAGAAGCTCGACGAATCTGGGCAAGGTAAACTCGGAACTTCACTTGATTAGCAGTTTACTCTCTGCAACATAATTTGCATTCTCGTGAGTATCATTATAAATTTGCTCGATCCTAGTTTCCTCTCTCTCTCTGTGAAAATTCCTCTGGTTCTGTCGCACTTTGTGTTGCGAATTGTGTTGGTATTCCCTTTGCATTTGCATGTTCTGCTCGCTTCTTGAATCTTTTTTGAATTTTAGTACCACTATCCCAACAGTGTTCTTTCGTACTTCGAAAGTACAATCTAGTTGCTGTTAATTAATAGCATAGGTTTTACTTTGGAACTTGTAGAAGAGACATGCACATTAAGCACGAAATGAAGATCAGAAGATTTCAAATGACAGTCAAACAAGTTGATTAACTTTTATAAGAACCTCAACATCGCAGGTCGACATGAGTATGGTTATCTAGGTAAATTAGGATCCAGCCTGAAAAAGGCTCATCTCTAGCTTGTAGTGAAGAAGTGGCCGCAGATAGCAGATGATTTCCCTTGGATGTGTTTTCAACTAGGAGGAAAGTGAGAAACGAGAATTGAATAAAAGAAGTGTTGTATAGTAGATCCACCCGATGAGAGTCTGCTTTATCCCTTATTGATCTTGTTTATCAGCATCATTCTAATTATCCAAACATAGCAACGTTGACTTAATTAAGTGAAATTCAGTAAATGTGTTAACAGAATGCACTAACTATTAAAGACTGCATGTTCATGACTTCATTGAATTTTTTCTTAACATCATGAATGATTTTTGTTAATTAGTTTTTAGTTCAGTTTAAGCCCTAGGCGATTCTCAAGATCGCCCCTGCCCTAATCTGCTCCTATCTGTCATCTATCGTTGCATTCCCACCAATCTTTTAAGCAGCGTAAATGATCAAACGCTCTCTTACATCCTTCGATCTTCTAAGCAGTTCTATCTATAACAAGTGCGCTCCAAGGAAGAGATCATTACCAGCTTCAAGAAATCTACGGAAGACTCAGTGCTCACGAGAGCTACCGAAAGGACAGTCGAAGTCCTTTTCTCTCTCCATTTTTTAAGCACGCACTTGACTTCAAAGCAAACTCCACAAGGTATATACTCATCAAAACCCTTCGCATTACATAGTTCTAAGCATCGACTAGTCTTTTCAAGACCAAGAATAAGATTTCGTTACTTGCTTTGCATTACTTAAAATTGTTAGACATGGCTGACGAATCGAACTAACCTCTCTGTTTCTTTTTGCCTTTCTTTTCCTCTAGATATGCCCAACCGTGGGGTAATTTGGCTGACCAAATGACGAGCCCTACACTATTTGCAAGTTCGGCCGCTGCATTTCAGAACAGGCACAAGTTGGATGGTTCAATGACATCGTTGTTCAGCATGAAAGCTGATGGGTCAACGAGAAATAATATGAGGGGACTCATGAGACCGAGCAGGTTTCTCGAGGAGAAGAAATGGCCTCCGCGTGAATTCATCGGGAGCCATGTTACTAGAACAAGGAGTTGCTCAAACATTTATCTGGACGATGCTTATGATAGTAGTATTGCACAGCCTTGGAGCACCATGAACAAGTTCAACCAAACCCATTCGTGTACTTCCATGCACAGCTCATCATCAGTTGGTGATATTGTTGGTAAATCTCAGCTTGGACCCTCGTCTCAGCTTGAGGTAATTTTCAAAATTCTCACCTTATGTGAAATGCATTAATGTTTATCATCTTAGTCACAGGCAGTGAAAAAGATGCACGTATCGTGGTAGGTGTTAGCTAGATTCTTCAACCATAGTTGTCATTCTCACTGCATAATGCTAGTCTTACTAGCAGGGAAAAAGAATATTTTCGAAAATATAAAGTTCTATTTGCCATGGTTATCTACGTGCATACTTTTACAAGCTTTTGCATTGCACTAATGTACCGAAGAATGTTCTGTCATTTGAATTTCGCAATTCGATGAGGTGCTTCTAAGTCTCATCCTGTGAAGATTACTTTTAAAGTTAGCCTCGAAGAGTTCTTTCTTTTCTTTTTTATAATCTTAAGAATATTAAATTGTGCCTCGTTTCAGTAATTTACATATCGTAGATTGATTGATAACATACTGATCAATGTGGTTTCTGGGTGATTGAACAGTTCCGAAGATTGCAAGAGAGAAGAATGCTGTTCAACAATGAAGATGTGAGTCCGAGTTTGGAAAGAGCGAAAGAAAAGAAATGGCTGCCTGATCTACAGCTGAGTCTTAGCAGTAACGAGTTGGTCAGAAATTTAGATGAACTAAGGAAAGAAGCAGATACGACTCTCTCGCTCTCCTTGGCTTCCCCATGCTCGTCGAGTCGACAAAAAGTACTGTGAAGAGTTAAGAGTATTTATCTGTAATCTGTGAAGAAAAGCAAATTGATTGTGTTCACGCTTTAGGCTGCTTTTGGGTTGAGTACTCAGGATCTGACCATGTCAATGAGCAGAGGAGTGAGATCTTGTATAGTACTCGAATTCAATGGCCAAAATATTGCAGAGTTACATTACATGCAATTTCCTGTTTGACGTTGTGTTAAATAGCAGCATGTTTTACATTGGTTCTTGTCCCTCCAATTGACTTCATAGGACAATCTAATGTCTATAGTTTAATTTTATATAATTCTTACTGCTTGAGTGAAATTTGGCAGGTTTTCAAGGTACTTGACGACCTTCCTGGGCTTAACATGTTTATTGCTCGTGTATAAACGAATTCATCTGTTCAAGGCAAGAACACTCTTTAACTTAGCATCCTCCATACAGTCGCGGTTCTGATGTCTTAGACAATCCAAGCTCTCTATGGAAAATGTCACGTGCTCTGCATCAATATCATCAGTTAATGAACCAATCTAGAAGATAAACTAAACAAGCGCTGGTAGCATTGTCATAACCAATCTTGAAGGTTTGCCGAAAGCTATAATTACTAAACTGCACTCCATGCCTACTATGAAACCCTAACCATAAACATAATAAGATACTAAAACTGAATGATGCAAGGACTGAGGCCATTCAAGAGAATAAAAAATGGCTACAACGATGAAAACCTGTTTATTTGTTCTGACATCCAAAAGAAATGCAAGCCGATATGTTAATTTAAGAATTTGGTATGAAAAGATCCCCGAACTAACAAAAGGAATAAGTGATACCGTGTAAGTACTGCATGGCAACGTAAATGAATAGGCATACGAGAGGAATTAAGCTTCTAATCCTAGTAACATAATTTCAAATAAATGAGCAGTGCCTTCCACTGCCCTGCAACCAAAGAAATATTTCTTGATACATAATTTATTTGGCTTTGCCTTAGAAGAATGACTGTAGATAATAATTTCTCACGATTGCGATACTTAGTAACAACAAACAATCACACAAGAATAGTGCAGGCAGATGCACTTTTTATTAGGAACGATCGGTTCCCTTCCAACAGGCCAAAGCCTTACTTGCATAAGTTACCACGTAAATTCTAAGAATGCGATTCTCTCCAGGCAACCAGCGCTCAATTGCACAAGGTGGACATCAGGCCTTATATATGCCAAGGTGGATGGCGAGCTCTGTGGATGGTTTCGCAGGAAGGAGTCTGCAGGTTGAACACCACACCGTAAGAGAAATTTTGTGGATTGGCCTGAAACTCTTCTCACTTCACCTAAGCAAGCACAAATAAATATTGTAATGAACCAGGCAATGCATTCTGACCGGTTGATGTGTGCAGTTTAATTGAACATAGAAATCACATAGAGTTTAATAGAACAGAGCAACTAACTTGAGCGATAGGTCAGAGAAGGACATAAGCAGGAATTGGTCTTCAACGAGTGAGACCCCCCTGAACAATGCATGCATGAAATTTAGATGAGCTCAATGTTAGCCTTGTGGCACAAGCTCCAGCAAACCCTGATGAAAGAAGGAACAGTACATGAACAAGCAAATGCATATGGTAAAGGATGACTATAAACAGTGACTGAAGTGCTCACCGAATGCCCTCTGAGAAGTTAAATGCCCCTCATTTGATCAGACTTTTTGACAGTTGATTCCCACTTGGGACTAATATTGCAAAAGTTGGAAGCTTTTGACCCGTCAGAATCAAGCAAACCTGGGGAAAATCGTGTAGACAAGTTCCTGGAGGATGTAAATGGCAAGGTACGGTTTAGCCAAGACTCTGATGGGCACTGTGGCAATGGTGGGGGAATGGGGAGATCTGAACCATTGTCATGAGAACTTTTATGGTCGCCAGATTTCAAAGAAAATTGGCTTCCTAGATCACTCTTCCCTTCACCATGGACTTCATAGGTTATTTTCACATCATTGCTCTGCCTGGGCCTGTTGACATCAATTTGTGTATCCTCATTGATTCTATGGAGAGGAAAGAGTGACATGCAATCGGTGGACTCCGATCTTTCATGCTCCGTCTCCGTTTCATCTAAAGCACTTGAATACTTGTCTTCCTCGGCTGAAAAGTCAACAGAATGAGTTTCTTGGAACTTATAGTTCATTTCATCAGCTGCAAAATCATCTCGTCTGAAGTCAGGTATTCCTGTTTTATCGGAGGAACTTGTGTCTGAATTACGAGATCTTATAACATGAATACGGTCAACATACAAAGTCTTCTCAACCAAGGGAGCTGGGAAGCCCGCATCCCCTGCATTATCCTCACTAACCAGAAATTCTCGAAAGCTGGGGAGTGCTTTTCCTGGAGGAATGAAGTCATCCACCCTTGAGTTCTCAGTTGACCTGGTATTCCCAAAAAAGTTTCTCTCTTCTTGAAGAATCGGATGAGATGATTCAGTCTTGAAGTATACTTTGCTGACTCCTTGGAAATTCCTGCTCTCGAATGACCGATCTGCTCTTGGAGATTCACTTATGCAAGTGATTTTGTTGATTGGGCTTGATTTGCTATTCAGCATAAGCTTATCATGTTGAGTCCCAGGCACCTGATGTCGATTGACATACCTTGCTGGCTTACTGAATCACAAGCGTGCTGCAATGGAGGGGACAGCCAACATCAAACAAACATTTTGAGGAGTAGAGTCTATATGTAAAATATCAATATGAAAACGCCAAGAATAGTTCATTTATACCTCACTGCTCCTTCCTTTGCTGGAAGCATTACTTGAAGGCTTAGCTTGCACCGTACGGGCTAATGAAACATGTCCAGCAGCCCGTGTCTTGACACTTGACACTGGGTTTAAGAGACAAAACGACTTCAGGAAAAAGCGAGGAAGCAACCCACAGGCTTTGAAAGATGACTTTTCGGCCTCATCAAATTCACTGTCGTTGTCATCATCACCTTGGCCATCCACACCAATTAATTCAGGGGCGTAGTGGGATATAGCAGTTGGCCTGTAATGCTGTTCTCGCTTCTGCTTAACCACATTTATAGCCCGCTTGACAAACTTTGGTTGCTCTCTTTTCAGAGGTTGCTTCCTAGAGGACGTGGAGGCGTTTCCGATGCCATTGCTTGCGCTGCAGGCAAGAAACGATGCATCATGAAATCCTGCATTTCTGGATTTGTTGAGAATTTCCCAGATGCCCCATTGTCTAGACCATCCAACCCACTTATGCCACTGAGACTGCAGTTGTAAAAGAATGATTCAGTCCTAGAAAGAATATCCGGTGCATCAACATAGACCTCATCCCCTTCCTCTGAAACACTCTTCGTAAAGCCCTTGCACGCTGCTGCTGCTGCTGCTGCTTCTCCATCTTTAGATGCATCATTTGGTAGGACATCTACTCTTTGGGATCGAAAATTGCAGTTACTGTCACAGACCTTGTCCAAGGACCGCTCTTTAACATTCATAGTTCTGCCTGATGAAAGCTTGGGACTGGCAGGAGGTGGTCTAAGAGTTTGCATCTGCATGGTGCGCTCATGTTTGGGCGTCCCTGGGCTACGTTCCCACGTAAATGGCACTGTTCCTGGACTACTAATTGGACCTGACTTTAGCTCTGATCTGTATGCAGGAGGAAGAGGAGGGAGTTTGGCGAGAGGATTGCCTGTTATGCCCTGATCTTTAGCTCCTCTGGAAATAGTTGGGGACGGTGGGAACCGCCTTGTAGAAAGGAGCGGCTGGTTGTAATTCAGTTGCCTATCTTCCATTACAATTTTCTATTCAGATATATTTCTGCAAATTGTCAATATGGAAATGAATGTCAAAGAGCTCATTGAAGACACGGAATCAGACAAGCAATGAATTAGAAAAAAAGAAAGAAAGAAAGAACCTGAGATGAATGCAAAAAACTTATGACTCAGGAAATGATATATCCAGAAATTGACCTTTTTATGTTCTCCGGCAATTGGTACATACGACCACCTAATCTAAAAACACATGTTAATATGCCAGATGGGGGAAAGGAACAAATTCCATGACAACAGTAAGCAGTTTATCGCGGAGATGAATCCGTCATTTTTGTCATCTTCACTTAGCATAACAAGGTTATCAGGAAATACTGAATGGGACTCGAATCCTTTCTTACTCAACCTGTATGTCTATTTTTCATGAGCCCATTACGAACGGTGTCCAGTTTCAGCACAACAAGGTCCCAACCGATTCCGTTTCAGGATTATGTTCGGAGCGGATTCCATTACAGGATGGAAAAAGAAACATCACACCTCCCTTCCCAGAAACACCTGGTCCAGTAGGAGCCGAGGAAACAATCAAATGGAAACGAAAAATCACTTTTTTAAGTCCACCCATTTGAATGCAGAACCAGTTCAGCCCGTGAACGGGACAACCCAGAATCCCCCACAATGTACAATGCTCAACCAATGCGACCAACACCTTCTCTTGCATTCCCAGAAACGGAAAGAGGGAAAAAGAACAACGACTCAAGACGTCGCCACAACACACTCGACTCCATAAACAAAGTGAAGATATAAAGGAACGGACTAGCAATCACCCACCTGCGATTTACGCATGAGAACCAAAACTGGATACGAAGCATACGCAGAGAAGGAAAAAATACCGTTGTGAGAAGGCGACACGGCAGAGATGAAGTCCGGTTATTGCTCCAGAGAACATGCATCAAATGAATGAGAGAGAGAGATGAACAGTGACAGTAAGATAAGGAGGTGGTGGCAGCTTGCGTTTTGCATCGTTCGCCTCCTTCGGCGGAATAGAAATTCGAGCGGAGCCCGCGCTCCAATGCAAAAGTCAAAAGTCAGCGCCTGCGAGCGAATGAAAACAATTCAGAGGTCTTGAACGGGAGAGAGAAATACGGAAGAATAAATGAAGGAGAAGGAGAGATCACGTTCTCTTCCATCCGTCGGGTCACGAGCCTAGGATCACGTGACGGGCGAATGTCAAGCGCGAGGCAATTGGGCAAACTGGAATCTGAACAGCTAAGCAAGCCTCTGCGAGTCGACTCAGAATTTATTAGCGTTCAGATGAATGGACGGATGGGATGGAGCTTTGAGTCCTCCTTAGGCATAGGCCTCTGTCCTTGGACCACATAAGAAAGAAAATGAAACAAATGGTCCTTAAATATTAATCCAATGTACCATCTAGTCTTTTAATCTTCAATTTGTTCAATTTAATTTATAAATTTTATATCAATGTGCAATATAATTTCTTAACTTTTATTTATCAAATGCAATCTATGACCTTTTAGTATATATTCAATATAGTCCCTAAATTATAAAAAAAAAATATCCAATATAGTTTTTTTATTATTTCAAGATCCGATATTACATTAACCGTTTTCATAAAGTTCATAGATTATATTGAATATGTATCAAAATTTCATGGATTATATTAAATAAATTAAAATTCTGGATCACATTACATATTAAGATAAAGTTCATAAGCCACATTGAACAAATTGGATGTTCAAGCATCAAATTACATATTGTGTCAAAATTCAAGAACTATGAACATCAAGTGTCCATACCGAACAATGGAATGATGCATGCAATTTAATTGGTTCCACCGCTACAATAAGTCGATTTAATATGAGGTGAATAGAATCGGTATGTTTACAATGATACTTTGAGTTGCCTAACCCATTTAGGGTGTCGGAGCTGGTAGGTTTTTTAGAAAAAAGGTGAGCTCGAGGGTGATGGAGGTCTACCTTTAGAAGTTATTTTTGGATAAAGCAAAGTATTTGTGAATAAGGTTTGCGGGTGTGAATAATTGGGAAGTCCTCGGAGCCAAATGGTAGGGTGCTCGTTTTGCATCCGTGGAGATCTGTGAGAGCAAGGTTCGACCCTTGAAACTTACCACCCTCCAGAATATTTTCCCAAAAAGTTAATTAGTACTACTCGGTTGGATTCAAAATTATGCCCTCTTGTTTTGATTGATCGGCCACTCTACTATTTGAAAATAGACCCGTCAAATAGGTAGATCTGACGGATTTTAGTTAAAGAAAAATGATCCGACCTATATTGTAAATCTAGGGCCTCGCATGGTAATACTTTCAAGAACAATCGATTCTATTCTTTTGTTTCCAAAAATGGTTTTGGGCAAAATGCGTTTGATAAAATTTTTTGCTCCAGGGAACAAATTTGTTCTCGAAAAATAGATTTGGAGTATAATCAAGAAGCAAATCAAAATTGCTCCGCTCCCAAGAACAATTTTGAGAATCAATTTATTCTCTTTTCTCTCATCTGTTTTTTCCTTCCCTTTCTTCTCCTTCTTCCTCTTCCTCCTCCCACCGCATCATCGCCCCATTGCCCATCCCATCGCTGCCGTTGGCGAGTGGCCAAGCGAGGTCCGACGAGCTCGCTCGAGCCTTGCCTAGATCTAAGGAGGCAAGCTTCACTAGTGGTGACCGGCGAGGCTCGGCCTCTCATCTGCAAGGCCAAGCCTTTGCCGGCGGGTGAAGCGAGCCCAACGAGCTTGCCTCAACCTAGCCCCGGGCCTAGCGAGGCTTCGTGAGTTCGCCGGACCTCGCCCGGCCGCCACCAGCCACCACCGGTGGTGGCGGCCATGGCCAAGAGGAAGAATGGGAGAAAAAGAAAAAAGAAAAAAGAAAATTATAACAAAAAAGATACTAAAAATTAAAAAAATCAAAAGATAAAAATTTTTTACCAAATGCATTTTTGTTCCCAAAGTAAAAATTTTGGATAGTTACCAAATACTTTCAAATGTTTAGAAATTATTCTAGAACGAGAATAAAAAAAAAAATCATTTTGAGCAGCTTATTCCCCTGAATAAAACGTTACCACGCGCCCCAGCGATCCATACTCAACCCGACTCGTATTGCTAAAATTTATTAATATTTTAGCAGAAAATCTACACCCACCTTAAGCATTATGCTAATTGGATAAAAACCGTAAATCAAATTAAAAGTAAATTGAAAAATGGTAAATAAAATAAAAAGTGTAAAAACCTATAAACCAGTCGACAAGTCGACCCACAAGCTTGTAATCGACTGCGCCCGCGGAAGAGTGCCGCGCCAATGTCCTCCTCGTGTCCTTATCGGCCGCCTCCTGTTGCCTTCAAGGGTCTAGATCTCGTTCCCTCACAAGTTCCTCGTCAACTTGCCCAGCAGCTCCTCATCCTCCATCCTCCTTCCCCTGCTCGTCCGCCGACTGCTTCCTCATAAGGCCCCCTGAAGCTTGACCCCAGTCGTGGCTATTGTCTCGGTCGACCTGGGACGTGAAGCTTAGAGTCGTTTTCGGGGGCCAGCTGCTCGTCCGACACGCTATAGAGCGTCGGGACGTCGACACCATGAAGAGCTTGATCAAGCGGGCAAAAGGGGATTGCTGCCGAGTCGCCACTGAGGATGCGGAGTCACTATTTCCGCACAGCAACGACATTGAGAGCTCGGCGAGGATGGTTAGTTTGCTCATGGAAGCGGGGCTTAAAGTCGACTCGCTGGTGGAGGCTAATGATCGGAGGGGAATGGGAGAAGTCCTTGGGGGCGAGAAGGACCATGGGCCGTTGGAGCTGCTTAGTCATGCGGGAGAAACGACCAAAGATGAACATTGTCGTTCAACCATTCGGTCAGTTCCATGATAAGGGACAACAGATAGATTCCACGATTATAGAATTTATTTCATCACCTTATATTCGCGCGCTATCTCGCATTGCCTTTGTAGAAACAAGAAGTTCAAAAGTAGATAGAAAGCGGTGTTAATGTTGGCACAAAGGCAAGTAGCGCGGTAGCGGAGGCAATGGCAAAGACGAGGCAGAGGCGAGAGTCAGAGGCGAGTGACAAAGGCGGGGCGGAGGCAAGAGTCAAAGGCGAGTGACAAAGGCAGCATGGAAGCGAGCGGTGAAGGTGAGTGTCAAAGGTGAGCAATGTGAGGGCAATAAAGTGCTATGGTCTATCACGTGTTATTATTGCGAAAGTT